>OZ024882.1:26156152-30956152 GCA_964017185.1 Rugalucina vietnamica | reverse complement strand
GAAGCTTTTTAGTAGACGTTTTTCAATCATGAAATTTGACAGTGCTTCTATTATGATAGAGATGGACAGCTCTCTTAGAAACTAGGCGACTGCTCCAACTTAAATCTGACGTAAGTGTTAAATTGCATGTTTAGTAATTTACAGCGAATATCTATTTAGACCATGTTAGACAAAAATTGAGATAACTATCAATTTGAGATATTCACCAGACAATCCAATTTACAAAACATAAAAATACTGAAAGATGTAACCTGCGTGGTGATTTTGAATGACGTATGATAAAAAATGACGTCATAAAGCAGAGGCAATAATTCTATCAAGTCAAAGTAAACCGATTCTACAAAAGTGTTTTCTGTTGCTCATATGAATGACAAGTAAATGCGTAAAATGAGCATGGGCCTGTAAATACTGTTGTGAATGTTATAGCAATTTCCGTACAAGTGAGTGAAAAAAAAAATACATATTGTAAATTGACTGGAATACAGCGCAGTGCCATATTTATACCCTGTTTTAAAATGTGATTTCTATATGGCCGTGCTTCAGACAGCAATAATTTTGATACCAATCTAATCAGAAAAGATAGGCCTTTTACCACATATGAACAACATTCTTATTGATTGTCTACAGTAAAAGTAATCAAGCAAATGACAAGAGTTAAAGAACATCCCGCATACAACGCCAATGAAACGACCCATGGGTTATGTAGATAGAGTCATACGCCTATGTTAAATAAAGTGTTATCTTTCCGACAATGACAGCGTAACTAAGGAACAACAATTACGTATAACGTTACGTTCCGGAACTCAAGACGTTTCCGGTTTCTGTAAAAGTTTTAATAATTTAGCTACATGTACAACATTACACAAACTATTAGAAGAAGTGGAAATTTCATTACGAAAACATGCCCATGCAATATACAGAGATTTTTATAGCTGTATAAAAGAAAAATTTCAGCACAAACAATGATTATTTTCTTATTTTAGCTAAAAAAATGATTTGGGGGTCTTACGAGTACCGACAATCTATGTTCGGAACAAAAATAAGAAAATATGTATACCTCTGCATACCCCAGTTTTGCTCTATGAAATTGTGGCTCAAGGGGATAATTATTTCACGGACATGTTTTCCTATTGTGGTTATTTGCCCCATATGATTATGCAGCTCCGTACCCTTAGGACCTTGCTCAGCTGAACAATTATTAGTGTAATCGTAATTGCAAGTTAATCTCCATTATTCAAATGATTTGAACAAGAAAAACTACGCAAGGAAATTTAAGTTTGCACATCTGTTACAATAAACGCGTATTTTCGAAGCATTGGATTGTATTGTTTGCCTTAACTTGTGAAATGAAATATGCAGTACGCCAAACATATTACATACCGTCCCCAGGTACTTGATTTTTAAATCAATGCTTTCGCTTCCTTATCCGACTTTTATCATCAATTTAGGAGCCTGGCAATGGTAGTGCAGATATAAAAAGGTTTTCGGATAAAAACGACTACCTATACGTGGCTAGCGCTGATTTCGATGAAGATGCTATATTTACAAATGCCGCGATACAAGACTTTAAGGAGGTTATTCGAGTGTTAGATAATACTGCTAATGGCAATACTATACAACTGAATTTGAATAGCTCAAGCATAAAAATTCTACTGCGGACAATGCTGACGCAGGGGTTACGAAAAAACTATGGAAACGGTTTTCGAATATTGGTATATTACAGTGGTAAGTTTATGAGAAGGTGATACTTAGCCCATATTTGACGAATAGATTATCCCATCATTATCATTTGGGCGAGTCCACTTTCATTTTAGGGGCCGCAGGTGTGATTTCAAAATTTTATTCCAATGAAATTCCTGTAAGCAAACAGAATAGTCCCAGATGGGACGCCGCGTTCTGTGGCGTCACATCTGGGGCTATACTGTTTGCCTTCTAAAGCATACGCAACTCGTCATTTTAACTTGAATATATTTTTGTGGATTCGATCGGTTCATCGGAAACTCGGCATAGATATAGCCAAACTTAGAGACAATTTATTTAGTGAAAATCACATGTTGACAGACTTTTTGCGTTCGCCAACAATTTCTAAAGGGCCTGCCAGTTGTCATGATCTAATACTTGCCTATATAAAGAAATGTTTTACTAAAAAACAATTTTACTAAGAAGAATGACTCTTATGGAGCCATTCAAACATCACACACAGATTTTTATGCCCAAATTTTCAGCATGAGTGTGCTCAGCAACACGCGTATCAGCAGTGTGCAAGTTACGAATGGTGTATACAATACTGTTAACTCGCTATTCGTACAGTATATGTCAGTTTCAGACATAATTGCTTAGAATCTGTCTATTCACGAAAGTCATGTAGATTTGTTTTCCTTATGGTTTCTTGTTTATTGCAGATATTGTTCCATGCAACCCGTATGAGTTGTGCTCTTATGACACTGCATCCCTTGCTTCAAATACATATCTGGGTAATTTACACGTGGACCAAGAACTGGTTTGGTATATATCGACGTCGGCTTTGCAATATATAACCCTTACTTTAGATCATTTTGACATCAGTTGTAACACCGGAACAATTTTCCAAGTCGAATCGACAACGAGCGGTACGAGAATCTACTGCAACATCGACAAACCACTGGGAGAAATAGTGTCATTAGGCAGTGAAATGACGGTGAAATTTTCGACGAATATATTACCAGGAGCATTGCTGGAACATTTTGCCGGCCACTACAGTGTAAAGGGTATGACTCATTCATCAAACAGTGTTCAAGCTACCACAGACACAGGTAAGAACAAATATATAATACCAATCTTGCGAGCCAATCTCCATATGACCTAAGCTGATGTTGGGCCCTTAAACCCTAAATCAACCAACCAACAAATAATCTAACGAGGAACCTTACAAATGAATACTGCGACAACTCCACCGAATTCATTTGTGATCGGATCGTTTTAATTCTTGACAAGGCCAACCATAATAATTTGGCCAGTTTTGATCTCAGACTGTGGGGTTATCTCTGCCCTTGAGTGTCTGAAAAAAATCCTCACAGACTTATAATGGGCAAATGTCATGGCAAATATCGCCTTTGGTTTTCAATGGATCTTTTTTCCATTCTGCGGGTAATAAATACACTTAAAAAATATAAAAAAGAACATGTATAGAACTCAAAAGATAATTGAATGAAGTCCTAAATCATTATTTAAATCGCAATTTCTGCTGGGATAACAAGTGCTGCGTTTCTGGCTAGGTGTAAACCTTGTTACCTACTTTACAGTACATAAATAGACAACTGGCTTTTATAAATGTCACAGAAGGTAACAATGATAATGAATAAAATATAAAAGTTTGATCCTTTGGAAGCAGTGAAAACGTTCAGGTAGGCAGTATGGGCCATATTGCGCAATTTCGGGTACTGAACTCTCATCAGTGACCCTTTTATAAACTGGCGACGATAAGCATATAGATGTACTGCAATTTCAAAACTTTACATTAAGTGAAATCTAAATCAAAGAAACATGCCTAAACCGGGTCAAATAATTAAAATATTGCTTAGAACATGGCTCTAAATGTACAAGTTTGAAACTGAACATTCTTACTGATCTCAAAGGGCCGAAAGAAATGATATATCGTATTCGTTCTAATAAGCGCACACCCCGGTTGTTTCCGGAAAACACGTGCATAAGCGCACACTGCTCGAATAGTATATTGGTATTTTACACCAGTTCTACACATTAATTCCGCATTAGACGCATTATAACTTGACCGTGAAAACTACTTTGTAACAATTTGAACATTAAAATTTACATTACCATTGATAGATTTGACATGGTTATGAGTTGTTTTCGTTGGTAGTGTGCGCTAACAAGAATGATATTTTGTTGCCTTTACTTTTAGTTATTTTGAAAAGTTAAGCGCACTGTGTGCTAATTAGAACGAATACGGTAATCTGCAGTATGGATGATGAACGTGGAGATATGAAGCATGCTGGCGCGATACCAATGCCAATTGTATGAAACACCAGGATACGCTTCCGTGCGTCTACGCAATCAGATAAATAAATATACCTGTATCACTCCTCCCCAGTGTCATTACACTAAGATCGTATCGTATTTGAGCCTGTGCGTGAGAAAACCAATAATTTGGGTTCCGACCAGGTCCGACACAAACCGGACAGTACAGTCACAGAATTCGGCTAGAAACTTGAAATTTCGGATTAAGGAAGAAGAGGGATTATACTATCCGTGTCGCGAAAACAAAGGCGCTGATCATCTTCGTAGTAACTGCGAAGCTGATCTGCGCCTTTGTTTTCGCCTATGCAGATTGTTGGTTTTCCCATGCGGCGGCTTATTTTGTTTTTAATTGTAGTGACCATGGTTATCAAGGACACTTTGGTACCAAACGTAACAAGAGGTATGTTTTACTTCATTCTACTGACGCATTATACTACTACTACTACTACTACTACTAATAATAATAATAATAATAAAATAAATAAATAAATAAATTTAAAAAAAAAAAAAAAATGCTTACACTAAAATTTTCTTTTTTAAGATTTGCCTAAATTGTTAGAATACAATAGGCCATCAATATTTTGTTTCTATTCAACTTTTGTTGATATGTAATACTAATAACATTGAGCCTTGTAATGAGAATCTACATATGTAAAAACAAAGGCGCAGATCAGCTTCGCTGTAATTGTGAAGCTGATCAGCGCCTTTGTTTTCGCTATTCCTCTTCTTTCTAAATCCAAAATTTCAAGCTTCTAACCATCTTCTATGATTACACATACCGGTTTTGCGTCGGTCCTGTTCAGAAACCATATCGTTGGTTTAGTCATGACGCGGCTCAAATAAGTTTTGCTAGAGTTGAGCACGTTTTGCAGGCATTTTCTTCGAATTGCAGTCATCGAGAAATTCCGAGTTTACCAGCAATTTTGAACTCCCTGAAAAACGAATAAACTTTATTGTACATTACAAAAACATGCCCATGCAAAATAGACAATTTTTCATATTTTTGCTCAAAACAGAAACTGTGGGAACGCGAGGCGGTTCTAACGTGGACCCACAATATATGTTTTGGAGCAAAAATTAGAAAAATAATTATCCCATTGCAAACACCAGTTTTCCGTATAAAAGTTGGGTTCAAGGGGGTATACTTTTCATGGACATGTTTTCCTGATGATGCGTGTCTTTGTGGTTGGGTATATAATATATCGATGCTATAATCACCCAGCAGGTGTTCCATTGCGAAACAATAAACTTTGTTCAAGATATATATTTAATGAATGAATTTATATACAAGTCTATCAATTTGAAAGCAAACCATGAGTTAAAACTTAAAAAAAAAAATGAACATTACATTAAATGATTTGACAGTGATAAAATTACTTTTTATTCAACAGTATGCACAGAAAGATTCGGCAAATGTTACATGCTATTGAATGATACTACCAAATTTTCAAAGGATGCAAGCTGGCTTAATGCTCAATCAGTGATTTGTAATGGAAACGGATATTTACTTGCAAATTTGCATTCGCGGCTCGAGATGAACTTCATTGCCCAACAACTGATGAAACGATTCCCTCATATCAATAACAAGGCAGCATTTATTGGTTCGTTCTTTACTGCACATTTCGATTGTTCTTTTCATCACAAAACACACCTATTCAATATTACAGAGATGCTTTTCAGCTGTAAAAAAATGAAAATTTCATTGGAAAATTATTTATATTTTGAATATTTTTACTCAAAACATAGACAGTGGTAACACGTTAGAACCGCCTCGCCATATCCCTGTGATGGTCTTGGCCTATTATACGGCAAGGTCAACATAAGTCGACTATGCATTGGAATGGGAAAAACTGTTGGACTGAATATTGTTGATTCTAAAGAAAACAACACCTGGACCCCAAAGATTCATCTGCCCCCACCCCGGGGCAATATACATATACGCGTATATTACCATAATATACATACACATTCCCCTCTGAAACCGCTTGGCAAATCAAAGCCAAGTATTATTTGAAGCATCTGTAGGATGGGGGAACCAATGTGTATATAAATAATCCAGGTCACATGACCAAAATGGCCGTCATGTTCATATATGGTAAAAACCTTTAAAAATCTTCTTCCCCAGAACCAGTGGACAAATTTTAATGACGCTTGGCATGAAGTACATGTTTTAATGACTAAAGTACTTCAATACATAAATAAAATCATGTGATGACCCTGACCTATTTTACGACAAGGTCAACATGTCGCCTATGTTTTTAATTGTGGTAAACAGTTAAAATGTTATTTAAAGGGAAAATTTTGCAGAAAATTGGCAGTTGGACTTAATATTAATGATTCTGAAAAATAAAGACCAATGGTCCTGCAAACGTTCACCTGAGATCTGCTGAATATACTTATAAACATGTTTGAATATTATGGAAAATAATCCCAGTAAAGGGTTAGATGAGGCCCTGTGCCTTTTATTTTTTTAAGAATAATCAATATTCTGTCCCATTGCCAATTACCTGTAAGTTTTTTTCCCCTTCAAATGGCATTTTAACAGTTTTACCCATTCAAGTGCATAGGCGACCTATGTTGACCTTGCCCTAGAATAGGTCAAGGTCATCACAGGGTCATCATTTAAATGTACATTGTAGTACAGTACAGATCAGCGTGATCTTTATATCCTTCGCTTTCACGCACGAAAGAAAAACAGATAAAGTTCCAAGCAAAACCCTCGCTTATTCCTTGCAAAATCCAGGCTTGTTTTACGCTATGTCCACGTTCATTCCTTGCAAGAACCGTGTAAGTTGCGTGAGATATCAGTGGTCCCACGCTTGCTCACGCTTTCCGCGTTCATTACGGAAAAGGAACGTGGAAAGGATTTAAGACGTGCGAGAAAAGGATTATCGTTTCGCCTCATTCAAAAAGGGAGAGGGAAAATTGCAAAAGTTTTTATACCAAATATATATAAAAATTGTATGAGTCCTAATAAACGAGGACGGCTAAGATAACTAAGTATAATGACGGTAAACCTGTCGGCAATTTCGTACGATTAAGCGCATTTTGACGAGTTGCAGTCTCAGCAAAACTTTATTCATTGTTGACTAAATAATCATCGTAGATAATGTGATGATAAAATTAACACGTTTCAATATTATTTGGCAGTGTGGTGCATCTATGACTGCGTTTTAGATGCAACATCGATGTACATTATTTTGATCTGATATTTTTGCCAAAAGAGAAGGTGAGCATCCCTATTTGTTGTTTTTTAGAACATCTCACAAATAAATGCGTCTTTCGTGTTCCCTAAGATAGCCCGAGTCGATTTGAGTCGTCTAATTGAAAGCATTTTATAATTTCATCTTTAGAGTCGGAACAATGCCCCGGCGAGAAATTTGATTCCCAAATGTTTTTTCTTCTTTTTTCTTTAACCAGTTCTTTTAACAGGAGTATCGGCACAATTATTGTTCACAGGATTTATAAGCGGTATAACCTCTAAATTATAATTAGCAACTCTTATTTGCTGCATAAAGTTATAAATCATCCTAAACAAACAAACACACAATTAAGTGTTTGTGATATTAAGTAATATAAGACATGCCGATCTTTGAGATTTAATACTTTAGAAAAAAACAAAAAGAACAAGAAGTTAAAAGACGAAAGCAAAAAATAATTTTAGAAATTACAAACAAACAATGTTTGCACATGTCTTCATTGATGCGGAAACGTGACACATCATACTGATTAGTACATGCACATGCACACTGCAAATTCCCGCCTTTCAGCAGCGGAAATGACTTCGAATCACTGCTTTAATTTAGGTTGACAAGAGACATGCGGACGTGGTTACAATTAATTGTAAGATTTATAATGACAAAGAAAGTGAAAGAATTTTTTTTTATTAAAGAAAGTGAAAGAATCACTTTTTATTCCTTTTTTTCCTTAGCGTAAAACGAACGTGGAAAGCGTGAGTGAGCGTGAGAATGCACGCAACTCAACTCTCTAAATCCTTTCCACGTTTCTTATCACGCTACAGTTGGGCAGTTCCACGTTTTATGACCACGCTCCACGCAAAACTCACGCTACTTCCTCGCTAAACTCACGCAAAATCCACGTTAATTCCACGCAAAATACACGGAAAAAAGTCACGTGACATGCGCGATTCCACATTCGTAAGCGTGAGGGATATAATCATCACGCTGACTGTACTGTACTTTAGTCATCAAAGCTTCATGCCAAGTTTCGTTGAAATCGGTAAACCAGTATCGGAAAAGATGATTTTTGATGGGTTTTTACCATGTCCGCGTATGGACAATTCGGCCATCTTCGTCATGTGACCTGGGTTAATTATATACACATTAGTTCCACCTTCCTATAGATGCGTCATATAAAATTTGGCTGTAATTGTCCAAACGGTTTCAGAGAAGATATTTGAATATTATGATAATATACATGTATATTGCCCCGGGGTGGGCCAAATGTGCCACTGGTACCAATTTCTTTTCAGTATCATTGATATTCAGTCCTACTGTCCATTTACTGCAAGTTTTCCCTTTAAATGACATTTTAACAGTTTTCCCTATTCAAATGCATAGGCGACCTTTGTTGACTTTGCTGAAAAAATAGGTAAAAGTCAGCACAGGGTCATGACGTATATACACATTATAGTACTTGATCGATGCTTCATTCCAAGTTTCGTTGCAATAGGTCAACCAGTTCCGGAGTAGAAGAGTTTTGAAGGGTGTTTACCATATATAGACATGGCGGCCATCTTGGTCATGTATCCTCTGAAACCGCATGGCCAATCAAAGACGAATTTGATGTGAAGCATCTGTAGGAAGGGGGAACCGAATGTGTCGTGTCAAAGATTCAGGCCACATGACGAAGACCCCAAACTACTTTTCTTTTTTCAGTGTCCTTCTTGATTCTCATGTAAACAATCGTTGCCCTTGGGCTACTTGTTCTTATTTTGATCTAAAACATAGTGTAGGTACTCATTAGAACCACCCCGCCGAGGGGGTTCTAACGCGTATCCAAAATCTGTGTTTTGAACTAAAATTAGAAACATATCATCAACAATGTTTTTTTTTTCTTTTGAAAACTTTTTTTTTTGTAGAACGTCTGTATATTGCATGTTTTCCTTATAGCCGTGAATTGCAGAACGATCAGGAGTTAGGTAGGAGATTTTCTGATATTTCGGAATTTCTGTAGGCAGTCCGTTTTTGCAGACTGTAAACTAAGTTAGCTTGGTCACGGCACCACTTACAATCCTGTTATGACGTTATTGTCATGTTTTGATTTGTACGATATACACGTATTGCCGTTGGAATGTGAGCGATCACCTGAAGTTAATATGGTCAGAACAAGAGTCAAAACCATACATAAAATACATAGAGAAACAAAGGAATAATTTTATCAAAGGAGTTTATTTTCCATTACGAAAACTTGCCCATGCAATATACAGAGACTTTTTAAGTTGTTAAAATTGAAAAGTTTTAGTAGAATTTTTATTTTTGCTCAAACATAGATTTTGGGTATATGTTAGAACCGCCTCGGCGAGGCGATTCTAACGAGTACCCGCAATCTACGTTTTGGAGCAAAAATATGAAAAAATAGGTATACCCCTGCAAACCCCAGTTTTTCTATATAAAAGTGGGATTCAAGGGGATATACATTACACGGACATGTTTCCCTGATGCTGTGTCATTATATCTTATCTGTATCTGTGTATCTTCAGGTTTGCGCCAAGTGACAAACATCAAAAAGGAAGATTTATACCAATGGTCTGATGGCAATCCAGTTGTCTTCACGGCTTGGTATGAGAAAATGAAAACATGTTATACATACTATCCATATAATTAATATAGTGTTACTACATAATCCTCTCTAAGTTCTCGATTAATCAACCACAAGATCAACGATATAGATCCTTAAAAGTTTTTTGGAAAGGTAAAAGTATGCAATCAGAAAGAAATTCCACGCCAAAAAACCGAGGTGGGAAAAACTAATTATCAATCAAGTACTTAAACTAAGAAAACGTCTCGTAAGCCGAATGAGCACCTATTTTCCCAATAGGCGGCCACTCAGTTACCCAAACTTACATGTAACTAAAATATGCAAACATACATAAGGCGCAAACAGCACAAAAATAAACGCCAAATAATAAAAAAGTAAGAACCACTACAGAAGTACCGCCTTGGAACGATCAATAATATAAAATTACTGGAGGGCTTAAACCGGTTTTGCAGGCACCAAATTCACCCTTCGCTTCTGGTGTGGCTCTAGTATACATGTACACAAATATAAACAAGCAATAAGGAAATTCACGTAAAAAATATAAAACATACATGTAGGTACCATTGTACCAGCGTACAACATGTTTAAAGGAAAGCAGGATGAGCAGCTATTGAAGTAAGGTTGTGACAGTGCTAAGTGGACAGAACAAATAAAATGCTGAGGGCTAAGTGAACAGCCAAATGAAATCTGGGTGGCCATAAAATCATATAAAATAAAACGCATTATGGGAATAAATGGAATACTTTTGATGAATGTGAATCACAACAGCAGTACCGCCTTGGAACGGTCAATTATAGATAACTGGGGGGGGGGGTCTTAAACTTGTTTGTCAGGCGCCACCCTCAGGTTCTGCTGTGGTTCACAACATTTAGTTAATTGTTCGGTCCTCGTGGTGAATCTCGAAACAGTCATGGAAATAATAAATCATGATAACCACCAATTGAATCAAAAACGAAGACTCACAGTCACAAAAAGCGGCCTAGCGAAGAGCAAAAGAAAAATACCAGTTTAACCCCGGTGGGCCAAGCAACAGACAAGAAGCTCCGGTCCCAACCAACTAAAGTAAATGGCTTTAAGTCGGGGCCATCAAAGAGTCTGACACCCGATACTCAGGCGAGTAATTAAAGAAGGCAGCATAGTTATCAACCATGATTAGGTTAAAGACTAAGCGTGCAGACTGTCGCATCACATTTAAGTTATATTCTATGCGTTTGTATCGTATAATGATCCAAACAACTTCGGAGCAAAAGAAAATACCAGTTTAACCCCGGTGGGCCAAGCAACAGACAAGAAGCTCCGGTCCCAACCAACTAAAGTAAATGGCCTTAAGTCGGGGCCATCAACGAGTCTGACACCCGATACACAGGCGAGTAATTAAAGAAGGCAGCATAGTTATCAACCATGATTAGGTTAAAGACTAATCGTGCAGACTGTCGCATCACATTTAAGTTATATTCTATGCGTTTGTATCGTATAATGATTTTCATAAAGTGAAGAGAAAAATCATTCCTTCCTATAAGTTTCTTAAATTTGTAAACCAAGTCACCATAAAATTCTGGTTCCGATGGGCCCTCACGTTAAAGCGTCTTTAACCCAACATTATATTTGGAAATCAATTTATAGTGTCTGCGATAAAATTTTAGAAAATGTATTTCGTAGTTTATGATAGCGATAGCCCTGCCGGAGAAGTTTGGCTGTTAAATATTTATTTTGCGCGTTGAAGTCCGTAACATGATTGCAGACTTAAGCAAATCTAAACCTTTATAAACAAATAAAATCAACTCATCCGCGTTTTAGGGTTTACTGGTGTGACGTACACTTTTTTGCCTAGCTATGCAAAGCGCTATAGTGCGTCAGTACTGATTACATGAACTCATCGTTGTTTACTTGTCCGTGTAAAAAGTCTTATTACCACGCGTCTTTTGACCATAATTGATTTGTTTTTACGTACCATTAACTCTTGATAGGATTTTATCACCATCTGTTTGTATACAGAACAAACGTGAAGACGCTACACTCGTATTCAATTTTGAATTTCTGTCTCTCATTTCATTACATTTCAAAACGTTTTATTACACAAACGAATTTCATTTGTTGGCTATAACTTGCATGCCGACTCGATTCTGTGAATGCAAACAGAGCCGCGTTACATACATTTTAACAAGTGAGGAGTCAAAAAAATGACCATGCAATTTCTATAAATAGTGATACCGAACTTGACAAATTGAGCCATCGATATCGGCCGTGCATGGGGTCAACCACAGGCAATTTCATGCGCTTATTTTTGCTTCTTCTGTTACACGTGATACTGAACTGATATTCTTTTTTTTTCTTAAAATGCGTGTAGCACGGCGTATTTCGCTTCTACATAAACAAATCAAAAAGCAATTTATAGCCAAAAGAAGAAAGTTTATTGTGTGATGAATGTTTTGCAATAAAATTAAATTTGGGGTAAACATTTATGTTAGAATATTTAAAAAAATGTGTAGCATTTTCACTTTTGTTCAGTATATTATACAATTATTGACTTCAATGAAGTAGACATGATGATTTATCTACCTGAAAATGTGATATTTGCCGAGGCTGCAGACCGAGGCCGCAGGCCGAGATGAATGTCACTTTTGAGGGTAGAAATTCCTTATGTCTACCGAAATTGAAGTTAAAATCATCAACTGTTCTATGTTTATATTATATTTTCATTGAATCAAATTAATAAACAAAATGGAAAAAGTTCTTAAAATGCACATGTACATATGCACATAATGTGTTCTTGTCTTGTCTGTTGCTAGGCCCACCGCATCAGGAAAACATGACCATGACATGTATATCCCCTTGAACCCCATTTTATATAGCAAAACTGGGGTTTGCAGGGGTATATCTATTTTTCTTATTTTTGCTCCAAAACATAGATTGTGGGTACTCGTTAGAACCGCCTTTAGATATTTAAATACTCCTCATTATATAGAGTTTGTTTACCTTTAATATTAGGTTACTGCAAACCATGTAGAGTTCATGCACGGAACAGAGTTCGGGCTATTTAAAGCTACCTGGATGGTTTTATACTCATACATGTACATCAAATCATGTCAATATTCATGCAGCCCATGTTGATTTCATGTTGATGCTATTTGTGGGTACCAAGGGGGGGAAATATGGATGTTTGGAGGTTGATATAGAAAACCTGTCAAATATATTAACCTTCAGAAACCTGTTTGACCTGGTTTTTATCAGTTTGGTCTAGTTTTAGAAAAATATAACGATTTATTCATATTAAATGAGCTAATTAGGAAAAGGTACAAGTAGGCAAAGATCAGGAAAAGGCGCAATCAGAAAAAGATTCCCACTCCAAAAACCGAGGTGGGAAAAAAACAAACTAACAATCAGGTACTTATACCATGAAACAATCGTAAGCCGAATGGGCAGCTATTTTCCCAATAGGTGGCCACTCAGTTACCTTAACTTAACTAAAAATATGAAAACATACATAAGGCGCCAACAGCACAAAAAAATTTTAAACACCAAGACATAAAACAAAAAGAACCACCACAGAAGTATCGACTTTGAACGATCAGTAACACAAAGTTACTGGCGGGCTTAAACCTGACAGGATTTTTAGCTCACCTGAGCCGAAGGCTCACAAGGTGAGCTTATAGTATAGTAGTCGAGCCGGCGTCCGTGCGTCGTCCGTCGTCGTCCGTCGTCGTCGTCAACATTTTCAAACGACTTCTCCTCTGAAGCTGCCGGGCCGAATCTTTTCATATTTCACATATAGCATCTTAAGGTAGGGGGAACGAATATTTGTGTTTTTTATTTCGATCGAATAAGAACTCTGGTTGCTATGGCAACTTATGCTTCCCATAGACTTATAATGGAGAAAAGTGAAAATTGCCTATTTTTGCTGTCTTGTTTGAGATATTTGAATTTTGTTTTTGCAGAAATGTTTATTGAGTAGTCCTCTACGTTTCATGTGACTTTTGTCCTAATCCTTCATTTTGATTGGTTGCAGGGGCCCCATATAGGGCAAAATTTTGAAAAACATTCAAAAATCTTCTTCTCAGAAACTTTCAAGGGGATGAGGCCTATACTTTGTATACATGTTTCTGACAGTGGCCTCTACATGTTTTTTGTTTTTTATTCCAGTCGGATAAGAACTCTGGTTGCTATGGCAACTTAAAGTTTCCATAGACTTATAATGGAAAAAGTGGAAATCGGCTATTTTTCCGCTAAAATTGCAGACACTTGAATTTTGTTTTTGCAGAAATGTTTATTGAGTAGTGTTTGACGTTTCATGCAAGTTTTGTCCTAATCCTTTATTTTGATTGATTGCTGGGGCCCCATAAAGGGCAAAATTTTGAAAGAAAAAACATTCGAAAATCTTTTCCTCAGAAACTGTCAAGTGGATGAATCCTGTACTTTGTATACATGTTCCTGACAGTAGCCTCTACATAATTTGTGTTTTTTTTATTCCAGTCGGATAAGAACTCTGGTTGTTATGGTAACTTTAAGTTTCCATAGACTTATAATGGGAAAAGTGGAAATTAGCTATTTTTTTTGAAAACTATTGCAGCCTGAGATCTGAAAAGTAGTAGATGCAAACAACTACTGGATTAGATGAAGGTATATGATTAATTTAGGTCAAGGTCATCTCTTGACCTTGGCCGGTCTGTCGTCTATACACACTTTTCAAAGATTTTTTTCTCTGAAACCGCTTGGCCAATCAAAGCCAAATTTGATATGAAGCATTTATAGGAAGTGGGAACCAATGTGTATATAAATAATCCAGGTCACATGACCAAGATGGTCGCCATGCCCATATATGGTAAAAACCATTAAAATATCTTCTCCAGAACCGGTGAACCGATTTCAACGAAACTTTGCATGAAGTATGGATGACTCAAGTACTACAATGTACTTATAAAACATGACCTTATGGTGACCTTGACCTATTTTATGGCAAGGTCAAAATAGGTCGTCAATGCAGTTGAATGGGAAAAAACTTTTAAAATGTTATTTTAAGTGAAAGTCTTGCAGGAAATGGGCAGTAGGACTGAAATTTAATGATTCTGAAAAAATGTACCCCAGGAGCCCATCTGCTTTTAAAATGTTATTTTTAGAAAACTATTGCAGCCTGAGAACTGAAAAGTGATAGATGCAAACAACTGAGAGAGTAGATGAAGGTATGTGATTAATGTAGGTAAATGTCGATTTTGGAAACATAGGCAAACACGGAAACATGGGAAAAAGTGACAACTAGGTCTTGGGTAAGCATTTACAGGACCAATGATCATATGGAAACCATTGCAGCCATAGGCCTGAAACTTGACCAAGATGACCGTCATACCCATATATGAAAAAAAAAAAAACACTTTGACCAGTGACTGTACTTGTTGACTCTCAGGTGAGCGATCGTTGCCCTTGGGCTACTTGTTTAGTCATAAAACAACATTATTTTAGACTAGTAACAGGGCGTCCTTTTTGGTGTTTCAGGGATTTAGGTCACCCTTCACCCAGTCTTGGCAAATGTGTTAAAATGTATATGCTATGGTCAAAGTCGCCTATATGGCGGTCGATACCGTGTCTTACTGATGAAACAGATGTTGTGGTTTGTGAGGAAAATAAAGCATTAAGAAATAATACAGAAGAAGCGAGAACTGGTAATATATCCAAGCGGGCACATGTCGTCAAAATGACGTCATAACAACGTCGATGCGACGTCATGACGTCGCATCGACGTCGATCTGACGTCATTCTAACGTCATGTGCCTGCTGGGATATTATTTTCCGTCTTTATCTATGATAGAATTATCAAAATGCCGAATTGAACTCCATTAACTGCAGAATTCGTAAATAAATTGACTAAAATGCATTTAATGACTGATTACTTTTTACTTTATTATTATATTTTTATTGACAGGTAGCTAGATAAGCAGAATGTTTAATAATAATTAAAAATGTCCACGTTTTCATTGTTTACATGAGCCGCGTCATGAGAAAACAAACAATCTGCTTATGCGTAAGCAAAAACGCAGATCAACTGGGCAGTTACTTCGCAGTTGATCAGCGTTTTTATTACCGCTACAAAGATAGTACAAGTACAACCACTCTACTCAATAAATCCGAAATTTCAAGCTTCTTGCCTGCTTCTGTGACTATACAGGTCAGTTTGTGTCGGACCTGGTTGGAAACCCACATTATTTTTTGTTTTCTCACGTCGCGGTCCAATTTTGTAGCTTCTACCATGAGCCAGCCTGTTATTAATGACGTAACCTCAGTGATCCCTGATCATCTTGAGAGATCTGTCTATTTCTCCGGCTATGGTGAAATAATCTCTATGCTTGGTGTTTGTGATGGAACACCTGACTGTTCCACTGGAGAGGATGAATTGAACTGTACTCAGCCAGAAGGTCTGAAATGCGCCTTCGTGTGATACAACTAACATTTTTCGATTCCAACAAGGTCCGACACAAACCGAGCTGTACAAGTAAAGACGGGGGCTATAATACTGAAATTAATTTCAGATTTCGATAGAAGGGACGCCATACTATATAGGTAGCGAAAACAAAGGCGCTGGTCAGCTGTGAAATTCAGCTTCACACGAAGAAGTGTGCTACGAGTATATTTCTTATTGTTGCCAAATACTAAATTTATAAGAACAGTTGTAGTTGTTCAGTGCCTTCAAAATAGTATGCTATTTTCAGCAATGTCTTCCATGTGCAATATACTTTAGTATTTGAGTAAACAAGGTGTACCAAGAATTTGACCGCATATTGTAAAGCCCTGGTGAAAAAAAAAAAAAAAAAACATCACGCGTTCGTCGGATGACAACAAGCGAAAGAAAGGTAAATTTCGCGGTTCATTAGGTTATTTCACATTTCATTCATTTTGATTTCTCGGAGAAACACCGCGAAATTTCACCGCGACCGCAGATATTTACGATTATATGAATCGATTTAACCTTACTTATTCTAAGTAGAAGTTTTAGATATTAAACTGGTCCGTTAGTTTTCAGAATATATGTGCCACTGTATGCATTTTCTTAATAATAATTAAAATTGAGAAGATCTCGTTAATGACATCACCAGGCAGTTATATCAAGCTCATTTTTTATCGGCACATGCTGTCTTCAGAACTCTTATTTGAGCCTGTGCATGAGAAAACCAACAATTTGGGTTTCCGACCAGGTCCGACACAAACCAGGCTGTACAGTCACAGAAGCAGGCTAGAAGCTTGAAATTTTGTATTTAAGTAGGAGAGGGATCGTACTATCCGTGTAGCAAAAACAAAGGCGCTGATCAGCTTCGCGGTTACCGCGAAGCTGATCTGCGGCTTTGTTTTTGCCCATGCAAATTGTTGGTTTTCCCATGCACAGGCTCATATTTTAATTTTGTTTATTTTCCTTTACAGATCGGTGCGAAAACATTCAGTTTCGGTAAGATTTATTCTATGCTCGACACATCATACATTAGAATCAAGTTATCACTTATATAAACATTTTTATTCTATTGTTACCAACATTTTCATTAGAGTTAAAAATCCCATAATAAATTAAGTTTGTGTGTGTGTGTGTGTGTGTGTGTGTGTGTGTGTGTGTGTGCGTGGACATAACACATTAGGCACAGCATGGTCTCCAGCCTCGTCACAGTATATCGTTGTCAGCAGTTTGTCATGGAAAATGACATTAACATATTTTTTATCTCACAACTGAAGGAATTTTTATGTATTTTTATATATCCTTAACATCAGAATAACACGCCCATGAATAGAACTGATACCTCTTTTAACCCCAGTTCATTTATAAGTGAGCCTATGCATGACAAAACCAACAATTTGGGTTTCCGACCAGGTCCAACACAAACCAGCCTGTACAGTCACAGAAGAAACCCAGAATCTTGAAAATTTGGGAATAATTAGAGGAGGAAATGTACTATCCGGTTACCGCGAAGCTGATCTGCGTCTTTGTTTTCGCCCATGCAAATTGTTGGTTTTCTCACGCACAGGCTCAAGTAAAACTGGGATGTGAAGGGATATACAATCATTATCATTTTCGATCCAAATCATAGATTATGGATACTCGTTAGAACCGCCTCGGTGAGTCTAATGTGCACCCAAAATCAATGTTTTGGGTAAAAGTATTGAAAATGGCATTGTTTTTCAATTTTTTCGGTTGAAAAACAAATCTCTGTGAATTGGATGGACACGCTTTCGTAAAACCATGTTATTCTCACAGCTGTGGAGATGGCCACTGTGTGTCAATAAGTGTACTATGTGACCATATTGTTGACTGCGAAGACGGCGCAGATGAAAATTGCGGTAAGTACATCGAACAATTTCATTGAATATGAGCCGCCACATGGGAAAACCAACAATCTGCCTATGCGAAAATAAAGACGCAGATCAGCTGTGCAGTTACTGCACAGCTGATCAGCGTCTTTGTTTTCGCCACACGGATAGTACCATTTCTCTTCTACCTATATCCAAAGTTTCAAGCTTCTAGCTTTATTCTGTAACAGTACAGCCTGATTTGTATCGGACCTGTTCGGAAACCCAAATTGGTTTTCCCATGCGGAGGCTCATATATGTAGGAATCACAAACTGGGTCAGTCCCACAAACTGGGCCATTCTCCACAAACATGGCTAAATTCAGAGCCGATTTCATAAAACGGACCAATCTAATGAGATATTCAACACCTTTCGGGAGTTACAATAGGAATTTTTACAGCTGACGAATGGTGATTTATTATTCGACAATTCAAGCACTAAGTGCAGCTCATTTATTGCCATTCTAACAAAAACTAAACCGAGTTCATACTGCTTAAAACTTCGATATGGTTCACTTTCCGTCATTGCACTGGAGAAATTCCGCCAAAGGCTTTACTGTAATGCGTATATTTACACATATTTTATGCTTGTTACGCGATGAAACGACGTAACGTCGCCTAATGCCATGATTAAAATGCCTGGTGGGATAGTTGACGCCACAAACAATCAAGATGTCGCCGAAAGCGCTCAAAGTAACGTCAAGCTAATCTACCAAGATAAAGAAAATTGGTCCAGTTTGTGGTAATTCAAGATATTTTCAGCCCATTTTGTGGAACTGGCTCAGTTTGTGGGAATTAGCCCTGTTTGCGGGACTGGCCCAGTTTGTAAGATTTACATATATACACTATACGATGGGAAGTGAATGTGTTGTGGATGCTTCATTGTCCTTTCTTTTCGGAATCCTTAACAGGTTTCAAAGATTTCTCGACAACTAGGAACGCTATTATTGGTAAGGTGTGGACGAAGTACTTATGTTTCCCTATGTTTTCTCTATACATTTATTTGTAAAGCTGTACAGCTATGTATGTTATATCATATCAAGTTGTACACCAGCATATGTCAGCTATTCCGTATTGTCTTACCTGTAAAACATGCAGAATGGTCACTTTTAAGAAGATGCGTTATAGAGCATGTTTTTGTGATAGGAAATATGATGTGTTTAATTGTTATGTCTGTTTCAATTTCTTTTTTTCTCCAGATTTTCCGGACTGTAATTCGCAAGGATTGGTCAGCTGTGACAGATCAAGATGTATTCCAGAGCATGATGTGTGTGATGGAAAATATGATTGTTTAGACCATTCTGATGAAGAACAATGCGGTAATGGTGGCGCCATCTTCGAAAAGTATACCCCTTGAACTGCAATTTCATAAAGTGAAACTGGGGTTTACAGGGGTATACCTATTTTTCTTATTTTTCTTAGCCGCTTCGCCTCTAACGTGTACATGTACCCATAATGCATGTTTTGAGCAAAATTAAGAAAAATATCAAAATATTTGTATGAAAAAAAAACAAAACAAACGTGCATTGCATGTGCGTGTTTCGCAATATAAGAACGTCATAAATGAAGGAGAATATGGTATCAGTATTACGACATATATGACGCGGTATACGACGTTGTTTGACGTCATCTCCCTGCAGAGATATCATGACAATGTGCTTTAAAGGAAAGATTAATTTTCATTTTACTGCCGAATAAAGGTTTAGGAATTGGAGAGTCTTATATTTCATAATAAAAGTTATGGAATTACAGTTTTACTCACTAATCAACTATATAAGAGAGAGAGAGAGAGAGAGAGAGAGAGAGAGAGAGAGAGAGAGAGAGAGAGAGAGGGGGGTGGAGGGGGCTGGTTAAATGTAAACTGCTGTTTTAGGGAGTGCTTCATAATATAAATGTATGTTCTTGGCTGAAGAAAATGACCATTTTTGTAATGAGTGTTTTAACTTTGCTCGTGAATGATTATATGTGTTATGTTCCAGACAAAATTTCTTGTAACGTAGAAAAACATTCGTTTCTCTGTGGGACTGGTAGATGCATCTCGGATGTCTTCGTTTGTGATGGATTCCCAGATTGCCTCGCGGCCGAGGATGAGATTGGTTGTCAAAAACCGCGGACATGCGCAGAATGGTGGGACAGTGGTTACCATCAGAGCGGAGTCTACAACGTTTGTAAGTGCGTTAGAGGGTAACATGGCGATTTATTCACCCGAGGCAATTAATATTACCCGAGGGCGTAGCTCGAGGGAAATATGCCTTGTCGAAGATGAACAACTTGCCACCAAACGATCACGCAAGGACAACAATTGTCTTTTTTATACCGTTTTTCTTTGAAACACACAATCTAGTAGAAAAATATGAACCACGATCACGTGTTCAATGGGTATTCAAGTTTTGCTGGACCAAACTAAAAGCCGAAACACTTCAAGCGATACGACGTTCTTATTGACGTCATGTAGGGATAAATTACCTCAGACGGAGTTATGACTTCAAATGAATAATACCCTCCTAGTGACACTTACTCTTGACCAATCAAAATTTTATTCTAAGCCAATTAATATTAACGAGGCAATCAACATATGCTTTACAGATGGTGTTGACATGGAATGCGATTTTGAAGGCATCAATCAAACGAACCAAATACGAACACGCTATTCTAAAATTGACCATGGGTTATTCATAACAGGGGCAGAGGGAATAACGTTAAGTTACAGGACAGGCCTTACGGAACCATTTGATTTGTATAAAGACAACACTTGCCACCAAACCATTGATCAGCTATGTCAGCCCTGGAAACAACTGCAGTATGACATGGATCAAACGGGAACAGCGAATGATCGATGTAAATGTATAAGATATAGTCAGGCTATAAGACTTGAAGGAGGCGTCAGTGGAAGGTGCGTCAAAAGTGTTAAAGTTATATTTTTGTCTTTAAGTTTTTTTCTGTTTAATGTATCAAAAACAAAAAAGTCACAGATTAAATAAGCTGCCGATGACTGACGATCCCAGGATGCCAAACAACATGACTGAAAATCTGGAGCAAAAAAAAAAAAAAAGCAACATTTGAACAGCAGTGGCCAAGCATCAGACAAGAAACTCCGACCCAAACCATCTAAAATGAATACCTCAAATACATAAAAGAGTCTGACGCCCGACCAACCATCGTGTAGTTAAAGAAGGACGCATAGTTATCAACCGTAATTGCGTTAAAACTGAGCATGCAATTTGTCGCATCACATTTAAGTTCTAACCTATACGTTTTTAACGGATAATGCCGTATTATAGTAAACTGAAAAGAAGTTAGAACAAACATTCCTTACTACAAGTCACCATCTTGTATGTAGTTTGGTTTTATTTGAACTTATATTTTACATAGCGTGACCACAGTCTGTAATGGTACCAGCGCAATCGCGAATGTCGATTCATTCCATCTGGAGATCACTTCCGGTACACCGTACAGCTATATCTCAACCGTTAGATTAAAACAGAACCACACGTTCAACCAAAATGAGATGAAAATGGTTTTGAACCCGATATCCTGCTTTACAGGTTTGTTGTATTTATTTATCACTCTTTCATCTTCTTGGTTCCAAATCGAATTGACACACCAAACATTTACATTAGTATACTGCCAAATGTATTTTAATTGAGAAAACAGTTGTTTTCCAAATTCAGCAATTGGAAGGGCGATGACTAAATATACTTTAACACATAAGAAAGTTCACACTTTCTGTCCATAACACGCTGCCTATTCGATTCGATTCGTTTTTTTTTCAGTGCAGGAAGTAAAACTAATAAAGTCTTTGTTGCTTTATGAACTTAAAAATTATATGAACGAAATCGAGACGTCAACGGTCAAAGAATGACGCTACCCCTCATATGAAAATTTACGGAATCTCAAATATTGTCTTGTGGATGTACACATATTTTCATTGCCCTTTTGATATGTGGTAACCGCAACAAACTTGGCTTGGTTTCAGAAGCAGTCGTTTAACGCTTTGTAGACCTCACTCTAACGTTATCAGCATACGCCAATCTTTTTCAATTCATTCCCGCTTTATGAACTTGTTTGAAATTGCAGGACTATTTCCGTAAGTTTTGAACTGCTCTAAGATAAATGTACTCTTAAGCTACATTTTACGTCCATTTTTTTGTCGACGTTAGTTGTCTCGAATACACCCTGGATAATGTGCATACTGCAAGGTCCACTATTACTCAATGTTTCACGCATCGAACGGCGACATGACACCACAACAAAGAAGCAAACGCTGAAATAACACATACAGAAGCAAGACAATTTGAAATGACAGCCACAGTCTACTGTCTAGATTTTACGCTTTTTCTTTCTGATGTTAAATAGGGAATATTCTTCATTTTTCATGTCATTTTACGGCAAATCCAAAATCTGTTTCTTGAATATGCATTATTAAGCATTAAATGATATACTCCAATTGTTTTGATTATTAAAAACGACTGAGTCACAAATATTCAGTCACCTCCGTCAGAACATTACGAACATTACGAAAACATGTCCATGAAATTTCTATACCGTGATTTTTAAAGTTATAAAAAATGAAAATTTTCAGCAGAAAAATTTTGATAATTTTCTTATTTGCGTTCAAAACATTGATTGTGGGTACACGTTAGAACCGCCTCGCCGAGGCGTTTCTGACGAGTACCCACAATCTATGTTTTGGATCAAAAATAAGAAAATATGTAAACCCCTCCAAACCCCATTTTTTCTATATGAAAGTAAGGTTAATGGGGGTATATTTTTCACGGTCACATTTTCCTGATGTCAGTAGCCGATATCAAGCGCTAGAGTAGGAAATTGCAAATTTTTAAAGTGCACTTTTGTCGGCACTGTTATTGGCATTATAGGCGTGAAAAAAAAAATCCAACAGACCTTTACTCCAGGGCCGGAAATGACATTTTGGATGTCATAACGTCGTGTTTGGAGTGTAATTAATAAATCATCTATATCATTAATCTTTGTTGTCCTGATATTCAAATTAACATTTGTTGTTATTTTTTTTTAAGTTCTAGAATTGCTTTATCAATATTATGTCTTCAAATTCATCTCGATATATTCTGAAACTAGCTAAATTTAAAGTCTTGCAAATGTTGGACGAGCTTAGGTTTATCTGCTTTGCTTTAATTTCTTTTAATAACCACTATATACTTAACCAAATTCCAAACGCACCTAGTAATATTTTGCTGAATATTTCAAAAATGAAAGAACTGAAAGTCTTCAAATTCTCTGTATGCTGAAAATAATCATTTTCAAAGAGAATGCTGAAATTTTATTTTAGTTGGTTATTTCTGTCAAAAATAATCGCACCTTTGGTAACACTACCCTATATTCGAAAATTCGGAAGATGCTAACATAAAAAAACAATACAAGATTGATATGCCGTTGAAAATCGCAATTTAAGGCCAAAACCATGATCTGTACAATAATTTTATTGAATTTGAGTGAAAAGTACAACACACATTAACATGAAAGTCAGTTTTAATCGAAAGTAAGCGCCTCAAAAAGACTTGTAATAAACAATTGCATTTCTTAAGGTTCCAGATTGTTGTTTCTTACACAGTCAGTACCTGGTGGGTACACTAATCCCATAACCCCATAACCGCTAAAAAGCGATTTCACATTGACAGAATGTTGTCCATTCACAATTTTTATAATGTTAGCCCACTCAGCAACGCAGATTTCAAAAATGCAAACATAAGATCAATCGATTGACGCCAAAACAAGAGGTAGTACGATACCATGCGACTAGTGAGAGTAAAAAGGCAAATGAAAAAATACCCTTGTTCCACTAATTTTAAACGTATTTCAAACGTATTTACGCTAAACGAGCTACCCTCTCTACAAAGCCGGCTGCTCAAGCGATATTTTCGTCAGAGAGGCGATTTTTTTGGAATTCCATGTGATCAACAATAAGCTTCCGAATTCCATTCAAAGATTACCAAAAGACAATCACCCGAGCAGCACGTGCAGAAAACCTGTTTTAGCATGCTATTCGTATGACGTTGTTACGTGATAAAATTTATTTGAAATGATCTAGTAAACATGCGTAAATGCTCATCACGGAAGAGTATGCAAAACTTAAAAACAAAATCTTAAACGAAGCGAAGATTTGTTCAATTTATAAAAACTTATGCGTTGGCATTTTTGTCAAGTGTATACTACATTGTATTGTTTCAATATTTGTTATTGTACACCTTTATCATATTGCTCTATTGTCTAATTCCATTTTGAAAACATGTCGTGGCAAATGTCATTTTAGACTCTGGAATAGTGCCTCAAGATTGGTCAGTTGGAAACATTATACCGATATATAAACAAAAAGGTGACCCAAGCGATCCTGCCAATTATAGACCAATAACACTTTTAAGTTGTCTAGGGAAGTTGTTTACCAGTGTTTTAAATAATAGGCTGCAACATTTTATAGAAAAGTATGATAAAATAAAACAGAATCAAGCTGGTTTTAGAAAAGGATTTTCGACAATAGACCACATTTTTGCATTAAACTTGCTAATAAATTTTGTTCAAAACAGAGGGAAAAAATTGCTTTGCGCCTTCATCGATTTAAAGCGCGCGTTTGACACTGTTTGGCGCGATGGGTTATTTCATAAAATGCAACTGATCGATATAAATGGAAAGTGCTATAACGTAGTTAAAAGTATGTATCGTAATGTGAAGTCATGTGTTTCTGTAAATGGCAAAACTTCTAGTTTTTTCCCATGTAACATCGGTGTCAGACAAGGTGAAAATTTGTCACCCCTATTATTTTCGATATTTCTGAACGATCTAGAGGACATTTTATGCGAGAATGGTAATTTAACTGGCGTGTCTTGTGCTAGTAATGATGTGAATGATGCTATGTTTATGTATTTGAAGGTGTTTGTACTTTTATATGCAGATGACACCGTCATCATTGCAGAATCTGCCGAAGACCTGCAAAAGTCTCTAACAGCATATGCTCTATATTGTGAAGCCTGGAAACTGTTGGTTAATGGTAGTAAAACAAAAATTGTTATTTTCTCAAGGGGTCGATTGCAGAATTTTAACTTTGTATTAAACGATGAAAGCATAGAAATTGTAAAGGAATTTAAATATCTGGGTATTTTATTTAGTAGGAGTGGGTCATTTTCTGCTGCGAAAAAACACATTGCTGCTCAGGCAACTCGTGCAATGTTTTGTCTTTTGAGAAAAGCACGGTCGCTTTTGTTACCAATAGACCTCCAGATTGAAATGTTTGAGAAAACGGTAAAGCCTATCCTTCTTTATGGCTATGAAGTCATTGGAACAGGTAATATTGATATTCTTGAACAAGTCCAGTTGAAATTTTTGAAAACTATTCTAAATTTGAAGAAGTCAACACCTAATTGCATGGTCTATGGCGAGACCGGCGTCATGCCACTTAAAGTAGACATAGAGTGTCGAATAATATCATACTGGTCCAAATTAGTATATCCTACCACTAATAATTTGTCATCAAAACTATACACAATAGCATTATCTCATTTTAAACACACAGTAAACAGCCGGTTCAGTTGGTTAGAAAACGTCAAACGCATTTTGATTGCATGTGGTTTTAATGGTGCTTGGGATAATCATACATTTCCAAATAATATTTGGCTAATAAAAGCTGTAAAACAGAAATTAGTGGATCTTTTTTCTGAATGAATGGCAATCTCAATTAGAGAATAATTCTTCATGTTATAACTATCGGCTTTTTAAAACCAAATTTTTTTTGAGAGCTATCTCGTTAGGCTCCCGGCTAAATCTAGAAAATATTTATTAAAATTTAGAACGAGAAACCATAGGCTTCCAATCGAGACTGGGCAATGGAGAAGAATACGGATAGAGAATAGAAAGTGTCATTTATGTCATTTAGATATTGGTGATGAGTTTCACTACATGTTAAACTGTTCTTATCTCTATAAATCTTAGAAGGCAGTATATAGACAGAAAATTCTTCGTGAGACCCAATTTTATAAAGTTTTCATCTATTCTTAATGCAACACATCTTGCTACACCAAGGAAACTTTGCCTGTTTATTAAAGGTATTTTCGATAGTTACCCCTCCCATTGAAATATGTTTAAACCTATAATCATTTAGCTAAATTTTCTAGAGGAAAAATGTTTCAGTAAAAACTGTGAATCATATTATTGAATGTATATTTATTCAGTTTGTACACTACGCCTCGTATCATGCTGTTTATTCATTGTACCTCATGTTGCCTCGGTAACGAGGATTGAGAGATTGAAATTAAACTTGTAAACTTGTAAACTTGGTTCCGTGTTCCGTAAACTAAACAATTTAAACGGAACACAGCTGGGTCAAGGGGTGGGGGGGTGGGGCAATAAACAATGCGGCCACTGTACTGTATAGCCAAAGGCGTTGTATTTTGCTAATTGGCTAATAAATTTGCTTGTTGCTTCCTTTTTTACAAATTCTCTTAAATTCAAAAGTGTTTCGTTGGTTTTCTTATACCGCTTTAGAAAACCAAACATACTTTTGAATGCAGTGACATAATACAGATCACATGCGCAATCAAAATATTTCATTGGTAATCTTTTTTTTCTCCAAAAATGTGCAATTTTACAATTTTGTCCCAAACATTGTGCATCGTCATCAACGCTCTTGAACTTGCTGCAAAGTCAAAAATTTGATATTGGCATTGACAAAAAATAATGTTAAAAACAAACATAATTCTTGTTGATATTTAAAATTACCAAAAGCAGGGTGGTGGAAGATTTTGATTTTCAGTATATATCGTCATCTAAGCGCAAAAATAGTGTAACCGTCGAAAGCTAACTTTTCAGCAAGTCAAATCAGCTTGAAAACATCTTACTTTTTGTTACCATCTATGTGTAAATTCAGTTTGTTAAAGAATGGGCAATGAAAAATATTATACTTTTTTATTTTCAGATACAACACTTTAGCAATGACAATGGCTAAAAAATTAAAATTAAAAGGCCAAATATTTCAGCTGTGTTATGAAATGTCATTTCACGAAAAGGCTAAAATGTTTAGCCATTTCATGAAACTGTTTATTGGCTGTATAAAAATCATGACTTTTGATTGACCTTTACCTATTTACAAGCAATGCCAACTTAGGTCACCTATGCATTTGAATGGGGGAAAATGATAAAATGCAATTTCAATAGTAAACATTGTAGAAATGGACCATTGGATAGAATATAATTTGTAAGATCTCTGCCCAAGGTTGACTCAGTGCACAAGGACAAGGACATGGATTTGAGAAGATAGTAGTTCTAAGGGTAGCGTTGCAGGGCCATTGGTCCTCTGGTATGTTATCGCGATTCAGTTGATAAATTATTGGTTTTGATGCATGCTTCGTAATTTCAGATTACACCGAACCATCAGAGAAAATTGGCTGCGGCGATGGATTCAGCACAAGTTTTATACATCGCTGTTTGTATACCGAAGACAAGTTTGGTCATATAGAGGGTTGTCGTTCCTTGGTCCATCTCCAAGACTGTGGTAATTTTAAATTTGTATATTAAACCATAAATGACTACACAGTAAAAGTACGCAATGATCAGGAAATGGCGCAATCAAAGAAATTTCCACTCTAAAACCGTAGTGAAAAAAAAAAAAAAACAAACAAATAAATAATCCTCTGAGCAAACAGCGTGACGTCGCGTTCTTAAGCGTCAAATATGGGGCTATACTGTTTGCTTATGTTCTATAAAAAGGACGCCGGGTTTATATGAGTTAATTATTATAAGAATTGTTTGTTTTTAATTTCCGTATTCGAAAACATTCTTTCTACTTTACACAAAGGTATTTGTCTCAGCTTCGGGTGTTCTAAACTACGGTGCCACATTTTGATTTTCCAGTTTAAAACTTAAAGGCTGTCAGAATAAAAGGTTCCATTTGTTTTTCGCTGTCCTAAGCATTTCAATTTGCCGTATTATACATCAACGGGTTCATTCATTATTTTTCAGAGTCCTATGACTGCCCAGCTGATTACTTCAAATGTCCCGACGGTTTTTGTTTAGAATCACGTTTTGTTTGTGATGGACAACGGCATTGTCAACATGGCGTGGATGAAGTTGACTGTGGTATAATCCCTGCATTGTTTATTGCCACATCCCCGTGACCGCCTTTATCCCAATTACCTGTTAAGTTAACGGAACAAGGAACCAATGTGACCTTTGCCACGACATGTTTACAAAATGGGATTATATATGCCAATACAATATGAAATTATTTGCCTATAGCTTTGAAAATTGAAATTTTCATTCGAAAATTTGATATACATCTAAGCATAGACTGTGTGTCCACGTAAGAACCGCCTCGCCAATGCAGTTCTAATGAGGCACCACAATGTATATTTATAGCTGTATTAAGCAAGCACCTGTCTTAAGCAAGCACCCACAACTGTTTTTACGTGTAAATGAAACTCTCTGCCTGTCTTATGTTGACAGAAGCCCCCAGATTCTCTCCCAATTTTGTTTTTAAGCACCACTTTTTTGTCAGTCTTGTTAAAGACAGATATTTTAACATGGGTATTGCGGGGCGCCCGTGGCCGAGTGGTTAAATTTGTTTCTATCTGTGTAAAATAAAACAATCATATATTGGATCTTTCGTCGTCAGTTTAATCATTAAATACTATTATTGCTGTATTCAGCTAACAATTTCAGTTTCTTTTATCGTTTTTGATTTTATCATAATACAGCTGTATAAAGCCACATAACCTTGCTCAATATATTTTAAAGCCATTGATTTATCATTACATTTTTCAGACACACGTAAATGTCACAACCAATATAGATGTCTGCAGTCAACAATCTGTCTGCCTTTTAAGTATGTGTGTGACAACGTGATACACTGTCCTCTCGGTGATGATGAACGCCTTTGCAATTTTAGGTAAGAATAGTAAGAACAAAGTACCAGATTTTTGAGCTGCGGTGAATATTCCCTTTTCATACAGATAAATCCTTATGTCTACCCAATTTAAGTCAATAATACTTAAAGTGGTACATTCGGGAGCAACGACTGCTTGGCATTGCGTAAATGAGAAACAACTAGAACAGATATGACATAATACAAAGATCGATTAATTTAAAAAAGAAGGCAACACAGTACCCAGATAATGTTCATAAAGTTTTTTTTTCTCAAACTACCAATAATATTGATCAATCCTTTTATTTAAAGAGGTACGACAAAGTGTGATTGCCATTTATATTCTCACCTTGCTGTAAGTGTAGCGGACTAGCCATTAATTGCTCCGGGCACCTATTGCTAGACAACGATAACATGAAAACACGCCCATGCAATGTACAGAGATTTATAAAGCTGTAAAACATGAAAAAGTTTCAGTAGATTAAAAATGATATTTTCTTATTGTTGCTCAAAACATAGATTGTGGGTACAAGTTAGAACCGCCTCGGCAAGGTGGTTCTAACGAGTACCCACAATCTATGTTTTGTATAAAAAATGAGAAAATAGGTATACCCCGGCCTGCAAACCCCAAGTTTTCTATATAAATGTGGGGTTCAAAGGGATACACTTTTCATGGACATGTTTTCCTAATGTATTCAGACCTCCAGTTAGTTTGAAGAGTATCTGTCCGTCGATTATCATAATGTTACATGCGATTTTTTCCACAGATGCCCACCTTCCTGTGAGTGTAGTGGACTAGCCATTGATTGTTCAGGGCGCCTATTACTAGAAAACGATACCTCCTGGATACCCCCGACAACACGTTGGCTAGACATCAGTCTGAATCCGAACGCAACCACTCTCGTACAACTTAATGAGACAAATGTTCAGAATATGGTTCATTTAAATGTGTCCCATACTATGCTTAAACGTTTTTCGGATATTCCGCTTGAATTTATGACAAATCTTATTGTCTTTGATATCAGTTACAACCATTTGACAAGAATTGGGCCAGATGCTTTTCTCTCTCAGTCACGTTTAAAGAACTTGATATTTAAGGGAAACCATGAAATCATAATATTTGAGACAAATGCGTTTAGTGGTTTGGAATCTTTGACCGAACTCAGCTTGTCGTTTCTACATGTATCCTCCATGTCCGAGGCATCATTCTCAGGTTTGCAGTTAGAAAATCTTCACTTATCTAACAATATAATTTATGATGTTTCACCAAACGTGTTTCAGTCGTTAAAAGTCGATAATGTCTTTTTAAATAAAACGGAAATTATGTCTTTTTCCAGAAACATGTTCCTTGGCATTGAAAGTGTTAAATTGATGGTATCCGATGCGTATAAATTCTGTTGCATAAGGCCGGAATATCTCGTCGAGGATGATTGTTACCCTCGAAAAGATGAATTTTCATCTTGTGCAGATCTTATGAGGAGTGAATTTCTGAGATCTCTGATTTGGATCATAGGCATGTTTGCTTTAGTTGGCAACATCTGTTCTCTGGGCTACCGGTTTATATATGAAAGAAGGCATATGAAACTCGGGTATGGCATTTTTGTTACCAATCTTGCCGTTTCAGATTTTCTGATGGGTGTTTATCTCATAATAATCGCCAGCGCAGACCAATATTATCGCGGTAACTATATTTTCTACAGTGATGACTGGAAATACAGTAATCTTTGTCAGTTTGCAGGTGTCATAGCGGTTATATCAAGTGAGGCATCAGTTATGATAATGTGTCTTATTACGCTTGATAGAATTCTGGTGACCAAATTTCCATTTGGCGAGTTCCGAATCACCCCTAAAATAGCCGGTATTCTTGTTTCGGTTGTTTGGTTGTCATCTTTGACCATAGCGTTGCTACCCCTGACCGTATTTTCCTATTTTAAAGGGGAGTTCTATTCAAAGTCCGGCGTGTGCCTAGCTCTGCCCCTAACACGAGATAGGCCGCCAGGATGGGGCTACTCGATTGCGTTTTTCATTGTGTTTAATTCAATCATGTTCATATTAATTGCCTTGGGACAGTACATCATATTTCGAGAAATAAATGCGTCCAAGAAGAAGGTTAGCTCAAGTCGAAGTAAACGATCCAATGATCTGAAGGTGGCACGAAATCTTCTTTTGGTGGCATCGACGGACTTCTTATGCTGGTTCCCTATCGGTGTTCTAGGTATTTATGTTTGAGACATAAGGACAATTAATTGATTCTTACTACTGACCATTATTTACTCTAACAAACCTTAATCTGTCTTCCTTAAATCGTCATTTTAGACTTCTTGACATGTACACGCGACGGCGCATTTAGTGAGATCTCCGAAATCGACATAACGTCCGATTGCAGTGAAATCATAACGGATTTTTATTCAGTTTTACGTCCCTTCAAGATTATTTCAACTCATATGGCACGGGCCAGTCGATAGGTGGGTAGAACACGGGAGAACCCCAAGAAAAATGCCACCTGGCATACCCGCAAGCAGATGTGCACAATGTGGAGCTCGAGCCCACACCAGACACAGCGGTGAGATGACCAATTGATTCAGGGCTGTAATGAAATACTAGCGCTCTTAGCACTCGGCCTCGGAGGCCGCCATTTTTTGTTCTTCTGGTGCGACACCGCTCAAAATTTATCACTCCGCCGTACCCCCACGAAAATAGTGCATTTGAAAATTTTGCCAAGGTGAGTTTGACACTGTATTAGCACATTTCTTTGTGTCTGTTTTATATTTTGTATGCACTGCAAAGTATCACTAGTGTACGACATTTGGGTGTACAAAACACAATCTTAATATAGACTATTTCTTGTCGGAAGCTTCTGTCTGTCAAATCTGCACCAGCCTAGAGGGTAAAACCAAGCCCTAGGGTGGTTGCAAAACGGGATTTGCATTGTCGCCTATGGAAGTTTTTGGGTGGTGTGACACCTTAGAAGCTGTATGTCAAAATTTTTACTTTTGGTATAATCAGTTGTTGCTCAGTGGTATTCTCATCGAATCTGGCTCAAAGTTTGATTTTGATAAAAAATTCAAACTTATAATTTTTTGTAAAATTTAATGAAAATTTGAATTTTTGAAAAGTTGAAAAAAAATAAAATCTATTAAAATTTCGATTAAAAATGTGATTTTAGGCCAGAAGTCGACTTAAAACTGGCCTTAACCATGTTATATGGTTAAAATACGCTGTTTGTTAGTGTTTTTTACAATTTTGGACGCGGATGGACATCATTTTGATAAGTTTGGGCAGAAAATAGGGTTATTCAGAGGGTCATTTCGGTCTCATTTTCTAGTGCTATTGCTGTCAGTCAGCACTTAGAGGACATTGGGATATAAACAACAACCGTGGTAAACCTTTGTACTTGCTTTGGGCAAGGTCACAGTGAATGTCAATGGTCAAGGGCACCCAAGGTCAAAGTTCATGGTATTTAAATAGCATTTTTGATCAATTTCTAGGTTGTAAATTTCTTCTTGTGTAGCTGTTTTGGGTCAAGGTCACAGTTCAGACGTCAAAGGTCAAGGTCATTTAAAGGTCAAATATGGTACACAAACATCTTGACATTAATTATATAGCATTTTATTTGCTTAGGTTTGGTTGTTTTGTTGGGCAATATGTCTGACCACCATATTTTGATTTTTGGTCAAAATAGAATGTTTTTGCATGGGGGTACCTAGAATTGAAAGACCCATGCATCCTCATTTTGTTTTCTTTCTCAACAAAACACTTATCAAGCATCTTATATTTTGGTGTATCGCATAGAAATTTTCTTTTTCGCCATAAAAATAAATTTTCCTCAAGGTGCTACACCGCTCAAAATTTATCACTCCACCGTACCCCACGAAAATAGTGCATTTGAAAATTTTTCCAAGGTGCGTTTGACACTGTATTACGAGCACATTTCTTTGTGTCTGATTTGTGTTTTGTATGCACTGCAAAGTATCACTAGTGTACGACATTTGGATGTACAAAACGCGATCTTAAAAGAGACTATTTCTTGTCGGAAGCTTCTTTCTGTAAACTACCCCCTCCTCAAATCTGCACCAGCCTAGAGGGTAAAACCCAGCCCTAGGGTGGTTGCAAAACGGAATACCGGAAAAACTCAACGGTCAACCCCCGTTGAAATAGGCTCGTTGGGTAGATGTATGTCTGAGCTATAAGGCGATGGGAGTCCTTTTGGTCATGCAATATCTGGTAACAGCTGGGGGTGTCACAAAGTGCGATAATTTGCACTGTCGCCTATGGAAGATTTTTGGGTGGTGTGACCCCCTCTGACCACAAAGGTAAGGCATTGACCGGCATGCATCCTTTTTATTTCCTTAACAGCGAATTTAAAATGGAACGGAATACGGCATGCATCCTTTTTATTTCCTTCACAGCGAATTTAAAATGGAACGGAATAGATTCTATCTATTTGCTTACGAATATGAAAATTCGTAAATAAGAGATCATGCATAATTTGAAAAAAATCCCACGTCCGTCCGTGATGGGATTCGAACCCGGATTGCCGGGGTAAAAATCCTGCTCTCTTACCACTTAGCCAAAGTGTCGATTCCCTGACGCAGTATGTCAGATATTGTATCGTATAGCTGACCAATAGCTGTTCTGTTTATAGACGCTATGTATCATGACCTGCCAACCCGACCTTCCAACCATGACAGACAATCTCGAATGAATGAGTGGTGCATAACTTTCTAATAATGTTTAAATTATCTGACCACATTTAGGCATGTGTCTTTGATGTAGACTCCCTTGTGTAAACTTTTAAAATTGCAGTATGTTATCTGGCTCTAAGGGTCACTGATGAGGGTTCATTACCCGAAATTGCGCAATATGGCCCACATTATCTCCTTTTGAACGTTTGCACTATTTCAAAAGGACCTAGCTTTTTGTTTTCGGATAGTACAATCCCTCTTCTTATTTAATCCAAAATTTCAAGCTTCTAGCCTGCTTCTGTTATTGTATAGGCTGACTTTTGTCAGACGACGTCGGAAACCCAAATTGTTGGTTTTCTCATGCAAAGGTTCAGTTATTACATGTACATGTATATATGTCATGTTATCAGGATTCGAGCGAAATTTAAGTACTTATTTAACTCATATATAACACTGGCGTCCCTTTTATGGGACATAGGCAAACAGAATAGCCCCAGATGTGACGCCGTAGATCGCGGTGGCCCATCTGGGGCTATTCTGTTTGCACAGAGAAATATCATCTAAAAATGAGATAAAAAAATAGAAATGACACCTAAACCCCTAAAAATGAAAGTGGACTCACCTAAATGGGTTCATTCTTGTTTTATTTTGTAGGCATGCTCGCTTTGACAGACCATGTGATACCTGGCGATGTATACGCCTGGACCGCCGTCATAGTTCTGCCGGTTAATTCCGCTGTAAACCCATTCTTGTATACGCTTGCGGCATTCTTTACTAAAAAGGTAGGACGTTGGACATTTAGACTACGAGCAAGTAGCAGCAAGTATAAAATAGAATATATGTACAGGACTTGTAACATTGGAAATTAAATTGTTAAATGACTAAATTAAATTGCAAAGGGATTCAAATGCGAAAGACGCAATGATTAGACACACGTATATTAATCAAAACCCAAATCTGGACCTTAAATTACATGAGCACAACACTTAAAAGTAATAAAAACACATAATAAATTATATACCATTGGCATTTTGTTAAGCATATTCAGATTGCAATTTTAACAACACAATCTTATAACTCTTATCCACAGAAAACCTGAAATAAAACGTTCTTTCTCTGATATTCATATTAACCTAGATGTCTATGTGACAATGAAATGAGACACGTCTGAATAAAATTGTGAGCTTAAGCGGATCCTGGCGACCCCAAATTCATTACGAAAACACGCCCATGCAATATACAGAGATCTTTTAAGTTGTAAAAAAATGAAAATTTTCAGTAGACAAAATTTGATATTTTTCTTATTTTTGCTCAAAACATAGATTGTGGGTACACGTTAGAACCGCCTCGCCGAGGCGGTTCTAACGAGTAACCACAATCTATGTTTTGGTGCAAAAATAAGAAAAATAGGTATACCCCTGCATACCCTTTTTTACTATATGAAAGTGTGGTATAAGGGGGTATACATTACACGGACATGTTTTCATGATGTAAGGGGTCCCAAAGAGTTAATATGATAAACCAGCACAAAAATGGAGGCCAAAACTTATCACATTTTGTCATCTCTTGTTTGTTGTACTTCACCTTTGGCAAAGATTTTGATTTTAGTGCATATTTTACTGTGATTCAGCAATAAAAATGAAAACACCAGCATAATGATTAACTTTAAGGTGCTACTTTAGACACATTACGCATCTAATGTATTTAGAACTCTCTCATTTTCGGCGGAAAATGTAAGGGACAATGTTGTTATTTGTAAAACTGGCTGTTTAACTGTTCAACACATTAAAATTACCAACTTCAAAACATGAGCCGTGTCATGAGAAAACCAGCACAATGTCATTTTCGAACAGTTCCGACACAAGCCGATCTGCGAAGTCACTGAAAATGGCTTCAAGCTTGAAAATTTGAATGTAAGTAGAGGACAAATTTGTACTAGCAATGTACCGAAGCTGATCTGTGCCTTTGTTTCAGCATATGAAAAATGTTGGTTTTCTCTTGACGCGGGTCATATCAATAGTTTATATCTATAGCTGTAAATCACAAAGGGTTTCTCGAGAATGAATGGGTGAATAGCTATTCCTAAGCGCATATTGTTGTGATGTACAAAATTAAACATTTGGAAAGTCTTATATCGCTTAAGTTTCTAAAAACTCATTTTACAAAATATACGTGTCATTTTGTTAGCAGAAACTCGTGTTTTATAAAAACAAAACGTTTGTGGCGGATGTATTACGTCACCATGAAATTTAATAAAGGTCTTAACATTTGCAGCGTACTGATACCAGCAAAGTTGATACAAAAAGCCCAAACATCTATACCAAAGGTAAAAAAACATTCCGTACAATATAAAGAGAGTTTTTAAGCTTTAAAATTGAAAATTTTTAACTGATTTTTTTTGTTTATATTTCACTCAAAATATAGATAGAGGCAAAAATAAGAAAAAAAAATTGTATAACCCTGCATACCCTAGTTTTGCTATATAAAAGTGGGGTACAATGGAGTATACATTACAAGGATATGTTTTCATGATGTTACACGTATATGTGTCATAAAAAACGAAATTTCAAATCGTTAACCGTTTATAGTGTAAAACTATATTTCCGACAGATCTGGTCAGAAACCACATATGTAAGTTTATTTGTATCATTTGTGGATCCGCGATAATAGAAGTTTTTAGATATTTTGTTTGAATTGATGCTTTACGTCCCAGTCAACAACGACGTTGCCTCCATTTTATAAGACTTTTCCTCAATATTAGGATGCCATGCACTCAAAATGTGCTTCATAAATATATCCACCCAAATAAGCCAATAAGTCTTATAAGTATTGATGGTTTGACTAAACCACTTTTCCTTGGCAGGCTCAGCCATGAGCGGTTAACCAGTAATTAAAAGGTCGGCCAGTAGATTAGAAGCTTGCCTGGAGGCACAAGCAACCCATCTATTTTTCCTAAGGCCCAATGAGCGGGGGCCCATTAAATATTTTAAGAAAGCTCATAATATACTTACAATTACAGTTGAGGGATATATATATATATATATATATATATATTATTATGGAAATAATTATCTATATCAAAATAATATATAAATCTAGAAGCGCGACCAATGTGCTGTTGATCAGAATGTAAATTCTGAATGCAAATTAACGGATAATTGGTTTCAATACAGTAATGTACCATTTTTTACAGATGATTTATTCAGGATTGTCGGACTGTGGAGCGATGCTCGCTTTATTAAATCATCTGACACCATGTCGTGCACGGTTCCCTTGACAACGTACCGGGAGAAGAATGTCAAAGTGTCAGAATCATCGTGTGCCTCGATTGCCTTCGGTTGCATCAAGTGCCTACAAAAGTTAAACGACTATGGCTTAACCCAGCAAGACTTACAATTAAATGATTTTTGCCTACGGCGATCCGAGACGGTACATTTCGATAAAAATAACATTGCGAAAACGTGCCCATGCAATATACAGAGATTTTTTTCCGTTTTAAAAAAATGAAAATTTCATCAGAAAAATTTTGATATTTTTCTTATTTTTGCTCAAAACATAGATTGTGGGTACACGTTAGAAGCGCCTCGCCGAGGCGGTTCTAAGGAGTACCAACAATCGGTGTTTTGGAGCAAAAATAAGAAAAAATAGGTATAACCCTGCATACCCCAGTTTTGCTATATAAACGTGGGGTACAATGTGGTATGCATTACAAGGATATGTTTTCATGATCTATACCCCAGTTTTGCTATATAAAAGTGGGGTTTGAGGGGGTATACATTACACGGACATGTTTTTCTTGATGAATTCTATTTTATCATCTTTTATCCCATATACTTTGCGCTCACGTTAACACGAAAAGATTCATTATCAAACTATGTAATTTAAGCTCACCTGAGCCGAAGGCACACCTGAGCCGAAGTTCACAGGTGACCTTATACGATAGGCAGGCATCCTGCGTCCGTCGGCGTCCGTCTTCCGTCCACAACTTCAAAGATGAATATTTCTTAACCGATTTTGGTCAAATTTAATGTAAATAACCATTAAGTTGGGTAATTGACTGTACTAGGTTTTGGAGCAGATTGTATCAAAATTGTGGTTTCCGTGACAACAGATAGCTCCCATAGACTTACAATGGGACTTCTTCTCTGAAACTAGAAGGCCCAGATCTTCTTTATTCTGTATGAAGCATATCTGCTTGTCCCCATTATAAATTGTGTCAACCATGCCCCCGGGGTCTAATCTGGCCACATCCCGGGGGTCGATAGTCTCCAAAGACTTCGTTTAGGAAACATTCAAACATTAATATCTCCAAAGTCAGTAAGCGAATCTTGGTCAAATTACACACACACAACATCACTGGTCAGTATGAAAGGTTGCATATTGGTTTTGGGCAGATCGGTCCGAAACTCTGGTTGGCATGGCAACTTATACGTTTTAATGGTAAAAATTAAAAAAAAAAAAAAAAAAAAAAAAAAAAAAAAAAAAAAAAAAATCTTCCAAAGGGCCCACAGGTATGTGGCAATGGCTAATGGTCCTATATAAATGTCCCTGGAGTCAAATTTGGCCACGCCCTCGGGGTCGATAGTCCCCAACTCTCCATAGACTTACTATAGGAAAACATTAAAATATCAGTATATCCAAAGCTAGTTGGCAGATCTCGATCAAATTACACACAGAGCAACACTGAGCAGTAGGAAAGGTTGCATGTTATTTTGGGGTAGAGCGAACTGGAACTCTGGTTGCCATGGCAACGTTAACATATACGTTTTAATGGAAAGAAATTAAAAAAAAATCTTCTCTGAAACCACAGGGCCCACAGCTTTGATATTTGATATGTGCGATGGCAAATAGTCCTCTACATAAATTGTGCCAATTATGCCCCTGGGGTCAAACTTAGTAACGCCCCGGTGGTCGATAGGCTCCATAGACTTACTATAGGGAAACATTCAAACATCAATATATCCAAAGCCAGTTGGCGGATCTTGATAAAATTATAAACGTACACACAGCATTACAGGGCAGTAGGAAAGGTTGCATATTGTGTTTATGCAGATCGGACTGGAACTCTTGTTGGCATGGCAACATATACGTTTTAATGGTAAGAAATTCAAAAAATTGCTTCTCAAGGCCCGCAGCTTTGACATTTGGTATGTAGCAATGGCTAATGGTCCTCTACATAAATTGTGCAATTCATGCACCTGTGGTCAAATTTGGCCCACCCTGGGGGTCGATAGTCGTCATATGCCTTCAAACTCCCAAATTGGCCCTTTTTCAAGTAAAGCTGGCCAGATCAGGTGAGCGTTTATAGGACCAGTGTTCCTCTTATCACCGAAGTAGTTTTCATTTTGTTACAATATGAGGTGCTACATGAGAAAACCAACGTTTCGCATATGCGAAAACATAGGCGCAGATCAGCTTCGCAATATCTACCATGTCTACAAAAAGGTAGAAGTAGGCAACAATCAGGAAAAGACGCAATCAGAAAGAGATTCCCACTCCAAAAACCGAGATGGGAAAAAAACTAAATTAACAATCAGGTATTTATACCATGAAAACATATCGTAAGCCAAATAAGCAGCTATTTCCCAATAGGTGGCCACTCAGTTACCTAAACTTAACTAAAAATTATGAAAACATATATAAGGCGCAAAAAGCACAAAATTCTAACACCAAGACATGAAACAATAACTACCACCACAGAAGTATCGCCTTGGAACAATCAGTAATATGAAATTACTGGCGGGCTTAAATCGATTTTACAGGTACCTCACATCACCCTCAGCTTCTGCAGTGGTTCACAACATTCAGTTAGTTGTTCAGTCCTCGTGGTGAATCTCTAACGAGTCAATAAACCACAAAGGACAAACAAATAAATCATGATAACCACCATGATTTATCAAAAACGTGGACTCACAGATTGAGTAAGCTGTCCGATAATAGAGATTTCAATGGAGGACCGTATGCAAGACTGACATTAGTGCTAAATACGTTATCCTTCTAAAATATAGAGATTATTATTATTATTATTATTATTATTATTACATGTCCTATTATTATTATTATTATTAAGAATCAGAAGCAGTCGCTGAGCCAGTGAAAAATAAATGCTGTCCCCTAAGATGGACCTGTGCTAACCAAGCGCAGGACTGGAAGCGAGCAATAACTAGTTGAAAAGTGCTTTTTTAAATCTTAAATCATTCATTTTGTGTTCCAGAACACCATTCAAGTGAATCTTAAATCATTCATTTTGTGTTCCAGAACACCATTCAAGTGAATCTTAAATCATTCATTTTGTGTTCCACACCATTCAAGTGAATCTTAAATCATTTATTTTGTGTTCCAGAACACCATTCAAGTGACACTGAACACCCGACCGACACTTTTGGACAAACACAAACAGAAGAGCCTTGACTCGGCTGACAACATCGAAGCCTTTGGTCAAATATTGAAACAAGTAATGGATTTATGTGATACGAAACCGCTGTCAAAGTCGACGAGAGTCAAAAAGGAGTAGAATGATGCTTCAAAACATAGGGACAGATGTGATTTTAAAATCATTTACAAACTAATTTTCCTTTTTTTCTTTTGCGTTTTGCATCATTTATTTATTTCCTTGTTATTTTTCTTCATGTTGAGTATTTTTAACATTCAAATGAAAAGACGTTTTCCGGTGACCTCAAACAACCAAGAAACCATGGATATTTCGAGTTTTTGCTTAATGTGTTTTTTTTTCAATTATATTCATACTATTATTTCCATATGCCGCTCATGCATGATGGTTTAAATGTGGATTTGAAGAAGCAATTCTTCTTTTTTAACGGCCTTTATTTTATTTAATATTTTATGTCTTATATTTATTACCAACAGTCTATTTAAGAGTTTGAATTAGACGATTATCTACACGATTATCTGTACGTGCATTTATGCCCTGTTTGATTTGTTGCTTAACTTCCTAGTGCATGTTAAGAAATTGTTTCTATTTTATTCATTCTATTAGACTGCTACCCTACACTAGGCTGTGATGACATGCAAAATGTGTTTTACAATATAATCACCCAAGTAACCCGCTAAAGCTTATATGTGTTGCTGGTTTGAATCAGAGGTTTGACTAGACCTCATTTCCCGGACAGGCTCAGACATTCTTAGCAGTTACCCTGCAGTAACATTGTCGTTAAGTCGGTTACAAGCTTTGTCTGGATGCTCAAGCATTGACGTTAAGTCGGTTACAAGCTTTGTCTGGTTGCTCAAGCAAAGCAGCCCATCTAATTTTCAAGGCCCTAATGGGCTGGGCTCGATTTGTTTCTTTACGTCAACTTGCCCATGCAAAATACAGAAACTTTCTACAGCTATAAGATTTGAAAATTTCATCAGTAAAAAGTATTTTTAGTAAATTTGCTCAGAGCAAACTCACACTTATATTGTGGGTACACATTAGAGCAGCGCTTCTAACAAGTACCCACAATCCAATCTATGTTTTATATCAAAGATAAAAAAAACAGTATACACCTGTACATCCCACCTTTACTATATAAAAGTGTCCGGGGCCCAACTGGTGTTTTTAGTTTGCTCCGGAGTTAGTAGGTTGTTCGGCGCCCAGGGATCTCCATCGTCGGGCAGCTTACTCAATCTGTGAGTCCTTGTTTTTGATTCATCAGGATGTTTATCATGATTTATTTGTTTGTTCTTGATGATTCATTGACTAGTTAGAGATTCACCACGAGGACCGAAGAACTTACTAAATGTTATGAACCACTGCAGAAGCTGAGGGTGAGGTTAGGATCCTGTAAAACCGGTTTAAGCCCGCCAGTAACTTTGTGTTACTGATCGTTCCAAGGCGATACTTCTGTGGTGGTTCTTTTTGTTTTATGTCTTGGTGTTTAAAATTTTTTTGTGCTGTTGGCGCCTTATGTATGCTTTCATATTTTTAATTAAATTAAGGTAACTGAGTGGCCACCTATTGGGAAAATAGCTGCTCATTCGGCTTACGATATGTTTCATGGTATAAGTGCCTGATTGTTAGTTTGTTTTTTTTCCCACCTCGGTTTTTGGAGTGGGAATCTCTTTCTTTCTGATTGCGCCTTTTCCTGATCTTTGCCTACTTGTACCTTTTTAAAAGGGGATGGTATATGGACCAGTTCTCCTGATGATATTCTTCGATGACAGGTGTTCTCGTACTATCAATGATGGAAAAAAGTGATTTACCTGTGAAACCCACCTTAGAAAAACGAAAACTGGCTGTCAGCAGATTAGAAACAAAAACAATGAGATTAAACTAATATGCTGGATAAAAACAAACAAACGGAAATTCAATTTACACGAGCGTTTTTTTTTTCGTTACAGTATACCTGTTGTCTTTTCAGTAGTTAATAAATATAATGAACATGGTTATCTCTGTGTCGTTTTACCCATCCATTGTTCTACTACATTGAGATTGTCATAAAATCGTACCAGGGTCAGTGGAGTTTCAATGCCTTACATGGTACACGTACTGCTGAGAATGTTGTCTCGGACAACTGTACAGCCTTCGACCTGAATTTAGACCTGAATTTAACCCTTAGAGAGTGACTCTCTAAGGTTTCAATTCAGGTCTAAATTCAGGTCGAAATGTATTCATTGACTATGAAAAATATTTTGATACGGACAATCGTTGTATACTTGGGCCTGGGCCAAAACTACTCTCTGAACATGTCAGTTCAATTATTAAATGCAATAAAAGCAATGCTTAGATATCAAACACAATCAACAGGTTTCAAGCACAATCACCTCCAATTTGGGGTTCAAACTATGAGATTGGAGCTCTTCGTACGCAAGTGGACTGAAGATAAGTGTAGCGAAGAGCCAGGTATTAAAATTTGAAAAAAAAAAAAAACAATTACGCACACAGATTATGATTATTGTCTGTATAACGAAAAAAAAAAAGAAACTGTCACCCCATTTAATTACATTTTACTTATTTTCCCCATTCATTGCATGGGTAACCTATGTTGACCTTGCCGTAAAATAGATCAAGGTCATCCCAGGGTAATGATTTATATAAATGTTGTAGAGCTTTTCCCCTTAATGCTTCCTGCCAAGTTTCAAAATCGTAGGCCTTCTGCTTCTGGAGAAGAAGATCTTTAAAGATTTTTGCTATTTACAGCCTAGGCGGCCATTTTGGCCATGTGACCTTGACCATTTATATAAACTTTAGTTCCCTTATCCCAAGGATACTACATATAAATTTGCCTTGGATTGGTCAAGTGGTTACTGAAAAAATTAAGTTTTAGATTTAATTGGTAAAGGTCAAGAAATGACCTTGACCTTTAATACTCACAACACTTCATTACCTCAACATGTTGTCTGTATCTACCAACTTTTAGGTCACAGGCAACAAAAATTCCTGAAAAAATCATTTTTTTCCATTGAAAAGCCTTTGTAACCTAAATTGACCTTGCCATAAAATAGGCCAAGGTCAACCGTAGGTCATGATTTATATAAGCTATAATGGGCCAGAGTCCCCAATGCTACATTACAAGTTTCGTTGAAATCGGTCCAGAGAAGAAGATTGTTTTATGTTTTTTAACATAAATAGGCATGGCGGCCATCTTGGTCATGTGACCTAAACCATTTATATAAACTTTCGTTCCCCCGTCCTAAGGATGCTCCATATGCAGTTTGTCTTTGATTGGCCAAGCGGTTTCAGAGCAGAAGATCTTTGAAATTATGAACGACGGACGACGGACGGACGACCACGGCATGGCCATCCTATAAGCTCGCCTTTTGAGCCTTCGGCTTAAAAGTACACCCATTATTAAAACATGTTGTTTTTGGTATCTAGTCTTTTATTGTTAAGATAAAAGAAAGTTTAGAATCAATGGAAGTTGAATTTATCCTCACAGTGAAGAGTACTTGTTTCTTTAAAAGTCATTTTTTTATGTAGAGTCCATATCCCCTATTTTCAAATCGATGTTCAAGACCAGGTTCCTATTTACAAGGACAAAATGGTCTTATTGTTTTTTTCAGACTGAGGACTAGTAAAACATGTCTGAAGGTATTATCAAGAAATTGTATAGGACTGCTGATATGGTCAAATACATGGTTGATAACTATGCTGTCTTCTTTGATTGCACACCGGTGGGTCGGGCGTCAGACTCTATGATGGCCCCGACCTAAAAGACCCATATAGAATAGTCGCATTTGACGATTCTCTTGTCGTTAATATATCAACAACATGTTTCTTATTAGGCTAGAAAGTCAAATTTTCTAATGTTTTACATTTTGAATACCTTTTTATCCAAAACAAAAATGCGCTTTACGCGATGTCGGAAAAGTGCCGAAAAATCAAAGGGGAAAAACTCTGGCGAGACCAAACCGGAAGTGACGTTTAGTCGTACAAAATATCAGCCATTTAAATGAAAGACACACAAAGTAAATGCTTACACAAAACATTTATCACAAATTTTACGCAATGCAACGCCGACGTTTTACTTTTTCTTGTTCTTTGATAATTATCGACATTATCGGAAACATTTTATAAACAAAACATACATTGTAAAAGGAAAATAAATTATGGTACATTACTTGCATGTGAAAATAGCATTTCGCATATGTCCCGCATTTGAACCAGTTTTTATCACTGACAACTTCTCGTTGTTCATAATCTTTCTTTTGTTACGGCCGCTTAAACAACAAATTTGAATACCCGACACTTTTATTACCTTACCTTACGCGGTGTGTATGTCGGTGATCTATGATGTTTTTATGTGACACACGCCGACACACGTCGCTAGATTGCGGCATATATCACTCGGCGGCACGTGGCAGATACTCAAAGACATTCCAATCTCATTGAGTAAACGAGTCTACCGACATTGACTTTAGTTCTAGATATCCTAATGCTTGAATCAAGAATAGACTACTATTATTTTGATCTTTCTTTCTACATTTAATAAAATGTACACGCATTTATTATGATATGATTTTTAAGAAAGCGACGTCATGAGAAGAATTGCATAAACCAAGGTGGAATTCCTATGATTTTATGTGACGAATGTATAAGTTGTATTTAAAATGGTAGTAACCCCATACAGTCACGACGCATATGCGCATGAGACGTTCAAAAGCAGTATAAAATAAATCAGCTACGAGAGGTGCGCAATTTGTACCCATCGGAATTCCAACAATTTGTCTGTATAACTCGGTCCCAAATCTAATATAAATATTATCTAAGAGATAGGATAAGGCGTCGCACGCATTCTGACATGACCAAAGTGTATACCGACTTTGGTCAGAGGAAGTGAAAAAAGCCTTTATGTCATTACATGCCAAATAAAGTGAACCATAGTTTTTTAATGCCCTTTTGAAGGTAGGTCAACTCTATCAAATCCAGAAGTTTTTCTTTAATTAGATTATGTGGTAAAGTTGTATATTGAGTAGAAAAATCATATGTGGACAAGCTCGTCGCACGGAACCCTCTATACTTCAATTTATTGAGCATCTCACCAGAAAAACCAATTTTATTTGAAGTTTCATACACTGTCTCACAGTATCTTATAACATGAGATTTGACAGCAGTAAGACAGGAAGTTAATAATTTAGAAAGTTCAGTAGTAGTACAAGAGCTAGAATTTGCAATAAATCTAGCTTCGTATGGTCTTTTGTGAAGCTAAGGTAACCAATACATCGTAGGAAGTTTGTCTTGGCCTTCATTGACACAAACAGAAAACTTAACAGGTAAATCGTTTAAGTGGGCATTAACTACAGACATTTCATCAGTATCTGTCTCAAGATAAGCCCTGGTACCATCAAGCTCCTGTTTTAAGGTGTTAACGTAGTGAAGCCTACAAACAACAACAACAACATTGTTTGCGGCTTTGTCTGCCGGAACCAAGACATTTAGGAGGTAAAAGATTAGTATTTTGTGAATAAATATTTTGTGAGACACTGTTTGGATTAATAAACAACAACATAAAATATGAACATGTTCTAACATAAAATTGAGCATGCACTATATACAAAATATATCTATATTGAACAAATAAAACATAAAAACTACAATTTTATAAGTCACCTTCGTAACATTATATTTCAAAGCCCGCCAGTAATTTTATATTACTGATCGTTCCAAGGCGATACTTCTGTGGTGGTTCGTTTTGTTTTATGTCTTGGTATTTAATTTTTTTGTGCAGTTGGCGCCTTATGTTTGTTTTCTTATTTTTAGTTAAGTTTAGGTAACAAAGTAGCCACCTATTAGGAATAGCTGCTAATTTGGCTTACAATATGTTTTCATGGTATAAGTACCTGATTGTTAATTTAGTTTTTTTCCTACCTCGGTTTTTGGAGTGGGAATCTTGTTCTGATTGCGCCTTTTCCTGGTCTTTGCCTACTTATACCTTTTTCCTCCAAATTTTCATATGTAACCACACATGTTGCATTGTATTTAATTAACTTCAGCATAGAACAATGACTTATCTAGATTGCTTTAGGTCTCATTTAAGCGGCCCATGGACCGTTTTCTTGCACTGTTTTGAAACTCCTTTACCGAACTATTCCCATTACCTAATATTGTGAAATTCGAAAACACACGATAACCAAAAGAATTACCACTGGAATATAAACCTGATATGTGATAAGTTATTATAAACCAAGAAAAATGAAAATACAAAGATGTTGGTTTTTTGCCTCAAGTGCAACACAAATAGCAATCCTGATCGTGACTCAACCGTAAATGATTCTACTCCGTAATCAAGAAAACACGTCAAGACATTGTCTTGGATTGTCTTATTAAATACGAGGGTGTACAGTGCGATTTCTTAGACCGCGCGGTTTACCCTTGACATGGATATGCATTTGTTGATCGGACTATTTAAATGAGTATGTTTTCAAAAAGCGGTTTTAGTATGGTTAACTTGACATGCCCACGAGCTTCACATAGCACTGGTAAAATGTCTAACCTTTTCAAGTGGTAACAAAACTTTATCATGTGAGGTTAGTGTGTGTTTTATTATAATACTGTAATGTTTTGTTTGGTCGAATGTTTGTGAAAATGATTGTTTTACTTGGCGATGTCGAAAGAGTAGGATATGTACGTCATAAATGCCTTGCTTATTTCTAGTAAAATTATTGACATCGTATATATATATATATATATATATATATATATATATATATATATATATATATATATATATATATATATATATATATATATATATATATATATAAAGTGCAATTAATTCATCATAATTGACCAATGCTCGCCTTTGAAAACAGTGCCCGTGGGTTCAAACCGGAATCAAAGGTGAAAATAAGTGGACAGTACTGAGTACAAAGACCATATTATTGTTAGATGAAAAGGACACCGTTCTGCTAATTGGGCTTCATTCACATAATTACAGCTCACATCGTGCCCCTAATTGCACTTATTTGCACTTATTATAGAAAGAACCGCAATTTTGAAGCTAGATATACCAGCTTCTCTAATGGGAAAACAATTTGTTGTCTGTTTTTCAAACTCTTTCATCTTAGACATGGAAAATCCTGTTGATTTGATTCCTATACATTAGGAAAACACGCCCATGCAATATTAGTCAGTCAAGTGGTCAAAACTAGATATTGATTCATTTCTGCGACAACGGCAAAAGCAATAAGAGGTCAGTGTGGAGAAGTCGGAAAATATATTACGAAAACTTGCCCATGTAATATATATAGAATTGGATAAAATTGATAATATTAATAATTTTGCTCAAAACATTGATTAAGGTGGTTCCAACGAGTACCCACAATCTATGTTTTGGATCAAAAATAAGAGAAATAGGTATACTCCTGCATACCCCAGTTTTTTTCTATACAAAAGTGGGGTTTACGGGGGTATACATTTCATGGACACGGTTTCCTGATGAAAGGGTCCCAGGAAGACGGCTTAAACTGAAACATACAAACAGTAAGTAACATTACTTAGTATCCTATTTATGCAAAATGTTTTGTGGAAAAACTGTTGGATAAATAAATAAATAAATAAATAAATAAACAAATAAATAAATAAATAAATAAATCTTTTGGAGGTATTATTAAAAAAAGATGTACGGTATTGCATTAATTTGGGAAATGTTGGGCGATGAAAGCCAAACAGTTATGGGACAATTTCTAAAATTTACAACTTGAGAATTAAATGGACCGGTTTGTGTCTACAAGCAAGCATTATCGACTGACTGACCAATAGAACTGATGCATGTTACTGAAGCATCGTATTATATGAAAACGTACAGTACATATTAAGATGCAACTAGTACAAAAATCAACACCAAATATTGAACAATTAGAACCACAACAGAACTATCGCCCTTGAACGGCCCTGGGGGACTTAAGTAGATTTTACAGGTACATGTACCTAACATCGCACTCTGCTTCTGCTGTGGTTCGGATCATTTAGTTAGTTGTTCGATCCTCTTGGTGAATCCCTAACTAGTCAATGAATTTTACAGAAAAACACTTGCGGTGGCCTAGTGGTAGAACATCGGACTCCGATTTGAGAGGTCCTGGGTTCAACTCCCACTCGGGGCGATATGTTGTGTCCTGTAGAAAGACACATTTACTCCCCGGAGTACTGGTTAATACCCAGGAAGCAATGGTTCCGTCCCGACATGAATGATACATTACTGACTGGGATGTTTTACCTCAATGCAAAAAGCTAATTCTAGACAGTAACATATACAAATAGACATTTTGTTCTCATATCAGACAACAACAGAATTGGAACTTTTACCAGCCTTCCGTAGCTAGAGAACCATCAAAGAACAAGAAGTCACAGTTTGACAGAAAGATTTTGTAAGTATATTTTGTTTATTAATATGAGTTCCTTTAGTAAATGCAAAAGAGAATTAATGAAAAGGAGCTAGAAAACAAATACGAGCCTTCGCATGACCAGGTCCGACACAAATTAGCATGTACAGTCACAGAAAAAAGATAGAGCTTGGAATTTTGTATTTAAGTAGAAGAGGGATTCTACTATCCGTGTAGCGAAACCAAAGGCGCTGATCCGCTTCGCGGTTACCGCAAAGCTTGTCTGTGCCTTGTTTCTGCCTATGCTGATTGTTGGTTTCAATCAGCATAGGTTTATTATCAGCATAGTTGGTTTCAAAAACATACTTGTTTTTGAAACTCAAAATGAAAAATTACTTGGAAAACCAAGCATTAGAGAAGTAGATCTGTAGCGGCACCAACACCTTATACAAAAGCATGTCATCATACTGTGTACATCCTGTTATCTCACTGACCGCACTTTACCTCACTTTTCTTATGTTTTTTTACCGGAGATACCTAATATATAAATACACGATACATATTAGTGAGAAGCTGGGTCTAGGGGGGGGACGATGTTCACCAGACCGTGGGACATATTAAGTATTTGAGCTGATTGGTAGCAGAATGACCTTAAAACATGCTACAATGATGCGCATGCGTAATAACAACAAAATTAAAATTGGCTTATATCGTCAACATCAATTTTGCTTCGGTTTATAGCAAAAACTTGCAATCAAATACATAGGAAACTATAGTTTCGCTCCATCAACACAAGCTGTGTAAAAAAATGTAAATGTTTGGATAGGTACAAACAATTAAGAGTTAGCTCTACCTGTTTGCATTTGGGAACGCTGCCAAATCCATTTTTGTACATTTTACATTTATATCCAATAATACAGTTTAAAAAATTGCTTTCATTACGTGTTTTTAAAATTTATCCAATTTAGGGACTCTTCTCATCTTGTCAATAGATATCCTTCCTGCTATTTTACAATACAAAAAAAAATCATTTTTCACCAAAATCTAATTTAATCAAAATAATAAAGAGATCATAAAAAGTTAAGCAACATTGCATTTTCAATGGTCTAAATCGGTTATGAATTAAGGAAATTGTATGGTTATTTGTACATGCTGATCAGAGCAGATGTTCCCCCCCCCCCCCCCGAGATCAACAAAATCCTTTTGCATGCACTTGTATTTTACAAATATACATATCATATACAAAAAAAATGATGTTCTTGATCTCCGGGGGGAAGGCTGTCAAAATGCTAAAAAACTAAATTATGATACTAGCTCATCAAATACCTGATTTCAATAAATTTGTGCAAGCCTGTAGCTTGTTTATATACATATTCTTCATGGCTGAACTTGGTTTAGTCATGTCAGGAAAAAGTCTATCTTCAGATTTTCAACCAAATAATCCATTACGCATGTAATACGGACATTCTTCGTTTTAGAAATTTAAGTATCTGTACTGATGTGTTTTAATTAAGCTTAAAGGTTTCTCTGCACCCAATTTGTGCTTTTATCTTAGCATTGTGAAGACTATTAAGAGGTATATATCATAACGAAGCACAAGATCTGCTTGGACAGGAGATTTTATTCTTTGCTAAACATAAAAATGTTCTCTGGGTCAGTTTTATTGCCATAAAGCACAAACAATTAAGTTTTGATGTAGCACCTATGTATAAGGTACATTTATCAGACACACTACTAAAAATCTTGGTATTGCATGTACATGTATAAGGTGTGTATTTATGATAGGGTAGGTAATACAGGTTATGCTCAAAAGTTATGGACAATATAATTATTGACCAAAGGAATGCAATATTTTTTATTTACTTTTTATGAAAACGGGGCCACCTCCAACATCTTTTTATGTCCCAAATGTTATATTGGCTTGTGTTTGATAAATGTGGTTGGAAATTTTGATATTCTGAATGAAATGTTTTTTTGTCAACAAATTTACCCCCACCCTCCAAAAACTGAAGCCATGGCAAGTATATGTAGAATATTCAAACGGAGTTTATTTTGTTGAGTGCACAAGACATCAGGCTTTCTGAAAAACACATGCTTACAGTCATAACTTTTATATTTTTCAAGCTACAGGCTTTCAAAATATAGGCAAACTGAATGCTATTTCGCACATGATCCTTTGTTGTTTTCTTGTGGAAGGTAGACGTATTGAACACCTTAGACATTTGATATTGGTATCGAACAAAAATGTACATGTACCAAGGACATTTTAGCTTTTTTAGCTCACCATGGGGAGCTTATAGGATGGTACTCGAGCCGGCGTCCATGCTTGCGTTCACATTTTCAAAGATCTTCTTATAAGCAACTGCTTGGCTTTTCTAGAAAGCATCTATAGGAAGGGGAAACCAATGTATAAACAATCCAGATCACATGACAAAGATTGCCGCCATGCCCATATATATATTTTATATATGGTAAAACCCTTCAAAAACCTTCTTCTCCGGAACTGGTGGACCAATTTAAACGAAACTTGGCATGACGCATCGTTGACTCAAGTACTACAATGTATATATAGCATGACCCTGCAATGACCTTGACCTATTTACGGTAATGTCAACATATGTCGCCTATGCATTTGAATTGAGTTAACTGTCAAAATGTATTTTAAAGGGAGAATCTTGCAGGAAATGGGCAGTAAGACTGAATATCAATGATTCTGAAAAGCAATTGGACCCCAGGGGGTCATCTGCTCCCACCCCGGCACAATATACATGTATATTACCATATTATTCAAACCTCTTTTCGTCTGAAACCGCTTGGCCAATCAAAGCATCTATAGGTAATGGGGCCAATGTGTATATAAAATCCAAGTCACATGATCAAGATGGCAGCAATGCCCATATATGGTTTAAAGTTTTAAAAATCTTCTTTTCCAGAACCGGTCGACCGATTTTAAGGACATTTGGCATGAAGCATCGATGACTTAAGTACTACAATGTATATTAAATCATGACCCTATGCTGACCTTGACCTATTTTATGGCAATTTCAACATAGATCATCTATGCATTTGAATGGTGAAAACTGTTAAAATGCCATTAAAAGGAAACAAATCTTGCAGGAAATAGGCAGTAGGACTGAATATAAATGAATCTAAAAAATGAACCCCAGGGGCTCATCTGCCCCCATCCCGGTGCCATATATATGTATACTACAATACTATATACTTAAACCTCTTCTCCTCCGAAACCGCTTGGCCAATCAAAAGTTTTTATGAAGAATCTATCGGAAGGAGTATGCATATAAAAATCCAGGTCACATGTCCATGATGGCCACCATGCCCATATATGGTTAAAAAGGTGCAAGTAGGCAAAGATCAGGAAAAGGCGCAATCAGAAAAAGATTCCCACTCCAAAAACGGAGGTTGGGAAAAAAACAAACTAACAATCAGGTACTTACATGTATACCATGAAGCATATCGTAAGCCGAATAAGCAGCTATTTTCCAAATAGGTGGCCACTCAGTTACCTTAACTTAAACAAAAAGAACCACCACAGAAGTATCGCCTTGGAACGATCAGTAACACAAAGTTACTGGCGGGCTTAAACCGGTTTTACAGGCGCCTAACCTCACCCTCAGCTTCTGCAGTGGTTCATACCACAATACCACAACTACTTTTTTTTGTCCAGTAACTGTAATTTGTTTTACTGCCAGGTGAGCGGGCGTTGCCCTTTGGCTACTTGTTGTCCTTAGTACACTGAAGAAGGTTGGAATGAACAACAAAAAATAAAAAGGTATATATATATATATATATATATATATATATACTCAGATGTTACAATGGAAGCAGTTACAAGCGAGAAAAATAAAATATGTTTCGAACGGGTTCGCTAGAATTTTCAAACAGTCCATTTACAATGTATATTCTTTTTTGTAGGAGAACGGAAATGTCTACAACAAATACTTCATGGACAGCCGCAGAGAGATTGAAGCATTTTTCTAATGAAACATGGTCGAAGAACTGGGCATGTTTGGACGGGTTAGAACTTACCACTGTGGATATCTCACTGGAGAATTGGACGGACATCGACGACTTTAAAAATGACACTAACCTCAACATATCATCCATTTACTTACATAACGCAAGTAAAAATGCGCTCAGCACCATCGAGGAGAATTCACCACCAGTGCTGACGTACACACTGCTTGGTTTAAATGCTTTTTTCCTGGCGTTCGGTTTGTTTGGTAACACAGCAGCAGTCATTGTAATGCTGCGATCTACCAAAGAGTTGAAGACACACACTCTGTTAGTCGCAGTTCTTGCAATCACTGATATTGGAGTTTTAGTCATCAACTCTTTTCATCTGCTGCCTTCGCCATTGGTTTTTAATTTTGACACAAGGGCGATGACGGAAATAGGCTGCACAATCTTTAAAACCGTTGAGTTGATGTTGAAAACCATGTCAGCCTATATCACTGTGTTGATATGCATTGATAGGTTCATAGCTGTCCAGTATCCTCTACAGTACAGACGTATTGTGTCTAGGAAAGCTGGGGTCATGTCACTGTGTGTATGTGGTGGTGTTGCATTCTTTGTAGGTGTGGTAGCTTCAAGCAAGTACTCAGAAATAGAGAACGGCATCTGCCAACTCGACCCCAGTGCACATAAAACATTGCATCACTCCAGACTACTTTTTATGATTATGGCCGCTCTAGTCACTGCTATACCTTTGGTGATATTGCTGTCTCTCACCCCTGTCATTATATTCAAAATAAACCAACGACAGGCTATAAGAACCCGTCTGATAACAAAAGAGGATGCTGCCCGACTAATCCGCACAACCGTAATGCTAATCTGCATTGTTGTAGCCTACATCATACTCGTTGGTGTACCTACAGTAGTACGCGCTGCTTTTAAGCTAGGTTGGGTCGAAGGATATGTTTCAAATCAGATCATGCTGTTGATCCTTGTTACAGCCGTACAGATCAACCACTCCATAAACTTAGCTTTCTACTTAAGCAACGTGGAGTTCAGAGAGCAGCTGATGCGTCTCTTTGAGTGCTGTTGTAGCGCTAGTCACCCTGACGAAGAACATGGTCAGGCTATGTCTCATCATGTAAAAGTGTCCATGCAATAAATACCCCCTTAAACCCCACGTTTATAGTGTGAATTTGGGGTATACTGGGGTATACTATTTTTCTTATTTTGATCCAAAAAATAGACTGTGGGTACTCGTTAGAACCGCCTTGGCGCGGTGGTTCTAACATGTACCTACAATCAATGTTTTGAGCATAAATATTAAAAACATCATATTTTTCCAATGAAATTTTCATTTGTTTCACCTGAAAAAAAATCAGTATATTGCATGGGCGTGTTTTCGTAATGTATTATTGATCAGTGAAAAGATCATGCGTATTCAGTGCAATACACAAACTGTCTTTGGGCGTATTGGAACGTCTCCATGCGCAAATTTTTGCATACAACATGAAGCTGGTTATTAAACTTGAATACTGGTTTCGGTATTAGATACTAGCATTACGAAAACTTGCCCATACAATTTGTCGAGATTTGTTTTTCAGCTGTAAAAATAGAAACATTTCATCAGAAAAAAAGGATAGTTTTAATACATACAGTCAGACATAAGTTAAGCATCACATGAACACATTGTGTCATAACCTTTTTTATCAGATGACATTTCTTTACCAAGTATGTTTTGAAACCGAGCTTGATTGTTTAAGAGTAAAGTGATATTGAGAAACTGTCAAGGACATGTAAACATTTGTCGAACTAACCGGATGCATTACCCTACCCTGCATGCTTTCAAAACCTAAGTTGGTATATTTTCTGTACCGTGCTTTTCATGGACCGCTTTACACACTGTAGAGTGTTTTATGATCCAAATGCAACTACGAAACATCTAGTATGCATATGTTCAGAATAAACTAGACAAACAATCCGACTGATGGCATTTATGACATTTGATACATCAAATGATGATTTACAACAAATATTCATTCACCTTAAGGTCATTGACTGCAAACATACTCCTTAAAAAGCCCAGAAATTTGAACAGTTCAAACGGCCAAAAAAGTGTAAATGTTAATGTCATTTTGTTTAAAGGGAAAGGCAAGGTTGAAATGCAATGCATGTTGAATGACAGAACTCGCTTTCTTCAACAATATGGTTCATGTTTTATGAAAATCAAACGCAAATTAAGAAAGTTATGTTGGTTTGAATATTCATCCACGTTTGTTTAAGGAGGTGGCCATCTTGGATATTCATGAGTCTTTATGACGTCATAAAGTCCTAATTAAATATGCATAATCAATTTAATGAAATACGTACTATTAATATTTTTCTGTTAATGTTTGGTTGAATTCTTTCTAATATTGATTCACTTTCAATTCTAGCCATATTTCACCATATTAGTTTTTAAGTATGAATATTATTCTCAGTTTAAGATTTTACTGCTTTCTAATTAAATATTCAAAATGGCCACCAAAAGTCGCTTCGTTCCAAAATTTCAAATGTCAATATCTAACGTATTCCTCAACCGCTTTGTACAAAATTTACGCCAAAATGTTTGCTTTGACAAGTTCTTTAGTTTAAAGCACATTGTTATTGAATATTGCGTTCTCCTTTAAATGTCAAAACCACACAAACCACCATTAAAATGCGAACTGATATCTCTGATATCAACAGTTATGAAAGGTTCAAGAATGGCATGAAACATAAAGAAAATCGTTTAGTTCGTTAAAACATTGAGTATAACAAAATGTCTTTTGGCACTAGTATATTTTAACTCTATTCTATTTTCGAGCTTATACGAATTCAAAAATACGGGCAAGTGTATACAAGTGTATAGAATCTAAGCGATAGAGGCAAATGCCATTCTGTCAGCTCTAACAGGTAAATAAAAGATACATGTACGGGTAAAATGCCATCACAAAGTAAGTGTTGTTACGAAGTAATTTCCTGGGGCGAAAGTATTTACATTACGAAAACTTGCCCATGCAATATAAAGAGATTTTTTCACCTGTAAAAATTGAAAATTTCGTGAGAAGAATTTTGATATTTTTCTTATTTTTGCTCAAAACATAGATCGTGAGTACACGTTAGAACCGCCTCGGCGAGCGAGGCGGTTCTAACGAGTACCCACAATCTATGTTTTGGAGCAAAAATAAGAAAAATAGGTATACCCCTGCAAACCCCAGTTTTGCTATATAAACGTGGGGTTTAAGGGGTTATACATTACACGGACATGTTTTCCTGATAACTGTATGAAAATTAGGTGTTTGGAAAGTATGTTTAGCGTTTATCGTATTTGCTTTTAAATGTAAAGTATTCCAGAAGCCCAAATGTTTTCAGTATTCTGTCACACTGCAAGTCCAGTGAAATAGTTCAAAAGTTATACCAACTTCATTTTATATGTTTATTGTGTTTAATGATTTTATAGTCAATACGTTAATAATAACATTTACAGGTATTTCGCCGTGTTTCGCGGCGAAATAGGAAATTTAAACTTACCTGTTGTACTGAAACGTCAAAAAGAAAGGAATTATGCCGCGAAACACGGCGAAATTTCACAGCAAAAATCGGATTTTCGCCGTGAAATTTTGCCATGTTTCGCAGCGAAAATTTATCAATTGAACGTTTTTGTTTTTTCCTTGGCGCTGAAATTTCGCTCTGATTTCGCCGCGAAAAATCACAATTGATCAGCGCGAAATGTCAAAAATGGGGAATTAGCCAAAATACCACTGTAAATTCTTTAAGAAAGGTTACTCTTTTAGACAGAAGAACAATTATCATTTACAATGTTTACTTCACGGTCGCCTGTGTTACTGACATAGCTAAGAAGGAACAAGTAGGCAAAGATCAGGAAAAGGTACACTTTATTACTTGTAAACTCAGTTGTACATGTATATGCATAAGTACATGCATATGCTTTCTATGTTATTCATTTTAATCAAATAAACCAGAAGAACAGTGATTTTTTTTGAAATCATATTTCTCACTTTCATTAGATTAATAAATGTTATAATAAAATTCTGATAGGAACACTTTTTAGTCGTTCGGTTGTGTATAAACTATCCACTGCAGACGAAATTTGTAAAAAATCAGTATTTTTCTCTGGCTCCATGTTGCGAGATTTATAGGGTCATAGATGGGGCTTGAGTTGCCGAATCCGCTGTATTCCCCATCCACTATCTCAAAGGAACTCAGTTTTATTTTTCTTTGATACTACTGCAGTTCATGTTGTGCCATGTGGCGGCCCTAAAACGTCTCCCCGTAAACCATCCATTGTGCAGATTTATTTATATTTTCCTTTTGGTGTTTTGGGATCAGTAAGGGTATTCTGAGAATTTTAATCAGACTGATGATTTTATTATCATTTAGGCAATGCATTTTACTAATGCCAATGCATTAGCAATGCATTATCTGTTTCTCAACTAATGCTTATGCCATTGTAAATCATTTTTTCTGGCATTAGAACAATGCTAATCAGTCTAATGCATTACTTTCTAATTTTTGCTAATGCATAAGCATTACAACTGTAGATTGAGCATTAGCAGCAAACAAGTGATATTTGAAGTGATATTTGATACTTATGTTTTCTTCTACTGTGGCAATCATTTTCTGGCCATGAATGCATTAAATCATTAATATAAAAAGTCCCTAAATTGACAAAACAGATAAGGACAAAAAAAAAAAAAAAAAAAAAAAAACCGCTGTGGAAAGTGCAATGATTTCCAACTGTTTCCGAAACAGTTGAACAGCTGTACTAAAGACGGATGCAGTGTTTGAAATAGAAACCAGTTAAAAAGAAAACTGATGCTGATCAAATGTGATTGGCATTTGCCAATAAATTGAGCTGTGACATGAGAACAACTGTTTCATATAAACATGTGCAGCTTCTATATAGACTTGCAGCGTCTATACCTTCTATATTTAAATTACATGCCACTGGCCATTCTCATCCTGTTTGTACAGCCTGGGTTTGGATAGATTTGGTTTGAAACCACCAAGACAACCATTGTTGTGACATATTTTATTATATTTTTTATTAAAAAAAGTTGGTTATACAGCTGTACATAGAGAACCCATCAAGACACTTTTTCAATTGTCTATCCTAAGTAACTACTGTCAGTGTTAATGCATTTTTTTGCTGAATAATGCTAATGCAAATTCATAGTTTTTTTTATAAACTGGCTAATGCCAATACTAATTCTAATGCTACATGTACAATTCAGATTTAATGCTAATGACAATGCATTACTTAGCCAACTAATGCTGCACAAGCCTGGTTAAGATACATTATCCTAACTATTTTTAATGTTTGGCTCTCTTTAGATATATCCGTCTATTTATTGACTTACCAGTTAAAATTGGTAAACATTGCAGTAATTTTCACTAGCTCTATGTTTGTAGATAGGGTCCCTGCTGAGGCTTGAGTAGCCGAAACCGCGGTATGGCCCTTCCCTAATCTCATTAATATTTTCACTGCTCTTAAAGGATCTCAGTTTTACATTTTACTCCTTATTAGGAAATATGAAAGAAAGTATAACTAGAATGATCAACCAGAGGACCATTGGTCCTGAGAACGCTCACCTGAGATTTGGTACTTGAAAAATGACTTTTGACCAAAATGACATTGACCTTGAATACTCACATACATGTAACTTCATTACATATAACTCGCTATTACATGTACATTGTCACTGTCAAAAATCTATTGTTTACACTTTCCACTGAAAAGCCTTTGTGTCGGTCAACTCGTTCCAGAGAATATTTGTCAAGGTTTTTGCTATTTGTAGACCAAGAATATCAATGCTCCCTTAAAATTAAGGAAGACTTTAGTTAAGGTGGCGAATTAGAGCATCCAAAAACATGCATATAAAACAATCTGAAACCATACTTTTCGGTTTTATTATGTAAATGATATTTTATTTTACACACTAGTGCATTTTTGCAAAAACAGTTAATGATCTTAACAATAAAATAATGAATCAAAATTTGTCACCTAAGGCCTTCCTTAACTTTTAGTGTGAAAAGGAATTCTTGGCCCTGGTGACCATCTTGGTCACGTGACCTATACCATCTATACCAACTTTGTTTCTCCCTTTCAAAAGAGGTTTCAGACGCAATTTGGCTTTGTTTGGCAAAGCGGTTTCTGAGAAAATTAATGTTAATATGTAAATAACATGTGGCTAAGGTCAAGTAAAGGCATTGACCTTGAATACTCACATACCTTCAATTGCTAAATTAGTTGTGTGTATCTACCAATGATGGCTACAAAACTGAAAATGAAAGTAACATAAGGAATCCAGGTTATGTCGTTTTCATAAACACTTCCGCCCCATGAACATATAGTACTTCCAACACAATAACATTGGAGTGTTTGCGAAAACGAAATAACAGGGATTTCTTATGTTAATTTCTTTCAATAAATGTTCTATTTCTGCATTGACTGCACCTTTCTATCAGTCAGTAGAAGAAACGCTGTAAGAGAAAACTCGAAAATCTAACCTCATTTTCGTTCTCAATTACATTGTGTGTCACTGATCATTTATCGGTTTGTATGTATACAATACCAAGTGATTCTCAGAAGTGTATATGCCTTCAGACTGATATGTATAACCATCCAATTAAGACAATGGGTCACTGACGAGGCTTAAATAGCCGACACCATGGAGTGGCCCATCTCCTTTTTAATTAATATGTTCAATGCTTTTAAAGGATCTCAGTTTTCATTTTTATTTATCAATATTGACATGAGTGGGTGGGGTATGTTAAACAGACATCCATTTTTTTGTCATTCAGTCAATCAAATGGTTATGTGCATTTATTACTATTTGTTCTAATAGATTCTAGTAGACGTCACTGGTACTATGAATGATTCAGATATTTGTATTCTTTTAAAATGTTTTATATAATGGTATAAAATTTGAACCGTAACTGGCTTTCGCTGATTCCGTTGCTAGGAAAACAGAATGCATTTCAAAACTTTAAACTAGAAAAAAGTGACATAATTATCTAAGTATACAGAGCTGACTTGTATACTCAAGCAAGGTCTTTATCGAAGACATTGAGATTCAGGTCTTCGGTCCTAGATGGAAAATGAAATTAGAGTGTTATTCTTGAATCATCAAAATTAATGAAAAAATATAAAGTATTCGAGAGCATACGTACACTTAAGCGTAAAACTTAATTTGTAGTAATATCGTGCGTAACGTCAATGGAAAAAGACCTATTCAAAATTAATTTGTGGCATAAAATTTTCAATTGTGAACTGATTTTCATTTTTAGCGCCAAAAATAATGAATTTTTGCATTCAAATAATCTCATGATATTTTACTGGTGGTTTACTTTAAAGTGGGATTTTGAGACTTTCTGTAAGATGCTGACTTAGCAGGTAGCCATCATTAAACGAGGTTCAAAGTCCAAACGCATCAAAATTAGTACGTTTGTCTGCTTAACCATCAAGAATCGGTTTAAAATATTAGGAAAAAGTGGAAAATGGAGTCATTTTGTTTTCTCATCGTATTTAATAATACTATTAAGACGCACATTACGAAAACACGCCTGTGTGGTATGGTATACAGATATTTCTTGCACACCAGACAGAAATTGCCATACTTTTTGCCTGGGTGATAAAATTGCATCTCACCCAGGTGTTCTCACCCAGGCTAAAAAATACGTAAAACCTTGAAATAAACCAGATTTTGGGGGTTGTTGTGCAAGAAAAAGAATCTAATATGGTGTTCTGTTCTAGATGGAAGTTTCCAACCCTCGGGATGACCGTGCTGAGCGGAACCTCGGCGGAGCCTCGGTTCCGCTCAGCACGGTCATCCCTTGGGTTGGAAACTTCCATCTAGAACAGAACCCCATATAAGATTCTTATATTCATAAGTTGTAAAAATTGAGAAAAAAAATCAAGAGAAAGTTTTTGATATTTGTTTTAATTTTTGCTCAAAACATAGATTGTGAGTACACGTTAGAACCGCCTCGAAGATGCGGTTTTAACGAGTACCCTCAATCTATGTTTTGGAGTCGAGGCGGTTCTAACGTGTAATCACAATCCATGTTTTGGAGCAAATATAAGAAAGAAAGGTATACCCCTGCATACCCCAATTTTGCTACATAAAAGTGGGATATAAGAGGGTATACATTACACGGACATGTTTTCCTAATGAGACAACATACTCAGTAGTACGTGTACCATGTAAGGCATTGAAACTCCACTGACCCTCATACGATTTTATGACAATCTCAATGAAGTAGAACAATGAATGGATGTCAGAAAAAACGACACAGAGATAACCATGTTAATTGTATCTGTTTACTACTGAAAAGACAACATGTAAACTGTAACGAAAAACAAACGCTCATGTACATAGGATTTCCGTTTTTTTTTTCTCCAGCATATTAGTTTAATCTCATTTTTTTTCTAATCTGCTGACAGCCAGTTTTCGTTAATCTAAGGTGGATTTCATAGGACAATCCCTTTATTCTTTCATTGATAGTACGAGAAAACCTGTCATCGTAGAATATCATCAGGAGATTTTTTACCCCGCCCCTCCTTAAACAACATTTTTTATTGTAAAATTGGGATGTACAGGGGTATACATATTTTTCTTATATTTTTTTTTTTATCTAAAACGTGGATTGGATTGTGAGTACTCGTTAGAACCCCTGTTCTAATGATTATCCACAATCTATAGTGAACAAAAAAGAAACACAACAATTATATTCCACTGAATTTTGAGCAAACTATGATACAATCAGAAATCATTGCATTTTGTACTTCTGCATGAGAAACCATGCTTCCGAATTCAAAAAAAAAAAAAAAAAAAAAAAAAAAAAAAAAAAAAAAAAAAAAAAAAAAAAAAAAGATTTTAAATTTGATGAGTATTTACAGAGTTATTCGATGCCGACCATAAACTGAACGTCGAAAACCACACAGTGCGCATGCGCAAGCATTAAAATAATTTGACGATTTAAATCCGCTATAACCCCCCATTCAAACTCACAAAGTATCACTCAACAGATAACTCGCATGTTAAAGAAATAAAACAAATATGAAATTACCTCCTTTCAATTAAACATATAGGGATTTTGATGGTTTTAATTACGAGCTTGTGTGTCATGGAACCTTATTTGTTTTTCATGAATTTTAATTAGGGAGCAGCTGACATTGTTTCTTGATGATTTGGAGGTTCAAAAGTGTGCGCATGCGCAGAGCAAATCTTTCAGGATTTGCATTATTTAAGACAACAAAAAAAATCTCATTCAATTTTATCCTAATGAAAATCAGTTTTTTTGCATGATATACCCTAATATCCTATGAATGGGAATCATACAGCAACAGACCTGAAATTATCAGCGTTTTACCATTAAACTGGAAAATCCTCGGTTGTCTATTGTTGCGTTTTTTTTTTTGTTCAATATATGTTCTGGGCAAAATTACTAAACATTTCTTTTCTAATGAAATTATCAAAGTTTACAGCTGTAAAAAGTCTCTGTATTTTGTATGGGCAAGTTGACGTAACATTACGAAAACTTGCCCACGCAATAATCAGAGATTGTTTAAGATTTAAAAACTGAAAATTTTCAGCTGAAAAAAAAATGATATTTTTGTTATTTTTGCTTAAAACATCCGAGGCGGTTGTAACATGTACCCACAATCTATGTTTTGGAGCAAAATATGGAACATAGGTATACCCCTGCATACCCCAATTTTGCTATATAAAAGTGGGGTTTAAGGGGGTATACATGTCACAGACATGTTTTCCTGATGCCCAGGCCATTGGGGCCTTGAAAATTAGATGGGCTGCTTGAGCATCCAGACAAAGCTTGTAACTTATTGAACGATCATCTGACTACAGGGTAACTGCAAAGAATGTCTAAGTATGTCCGGGAAATGTGGTCTAGTCAAACTAGCCACACATATAAGCTTTAGTGGGTTACATGGGTGGTTATATTGTAAAACACATTTCGCATGTCATTTCATCTTTGTATAGGGTAGAAGTCCAATAAAATGGAGACAAGTTCTTGACATGTCTATATCTGTTGACTAGGAAGTTAAACAACCTATCAAACAACACATTAATAACCATTACATTACAAAAACTTGCCAATATACTATACAGACATTTTTAAAGTTGTAAAAAATGAAAATTTTCAGTAGAAAAGTTTTGATATTTTTCTTATTTTTGCTCAAAACATAGATTGTGGGTACAAGTTAGAACCGCCTTGCCGAGGCGGTTCTAACGAGTACCCACAATCTATGTTTTTTAGCAAAAATAAGTAAAATAGGTATACCCCTGTATACCCCAGTTTTACTATATAAAAGTGGGGTATAAGGGGGTATTCAATACACGGACAAGTTAACCTGATGCACGTATGCACAACATGTAGATAAAGGGCCAGCGTATTCAAACTCTTAAATAGACTGTTGGTAATAAATATAAGATATAAAATATAAAATAAAATAAACGTAATTGAAAAAGAAGAGTTGCTTCTTCAAATCCTAATTTAAACCATCATGCATGAGCGGCATATGGACATAATAGTATGAATATAATTGATAAAACACATTTTAGCAAAAGCTCGAAACATCCATGGTTTCTTGGCTGTGTGAGGTCACTGTAAAACGTCATTTGAATGTTAAAAATACACAACTCGAAGAAAAAACAAAAACTAAAAGATAAAAAAACGATGTAAAACTCAAAAGAAAAAGAGGAAAATAAGCTTGTAAATGATTTTTAAAATCACATATGTCCCTATGTTTTTAAGCATCATTCTACTACTTTTTGATTTTCGTCGACTTTGACATCGGTTTCGCATCACATAAATCCATTACTTGTTTCAATATATGACCAAAGGCGTTGATGTTGTCAGCCGAGTCAAGGCTCTTCTGTTTGTGTTTGTCCAAAAGTGTCGGTCGGGTTTTCAGTGTCACTTGAATGGTGTTCTGGAACACAAAATGAATGATTTAAGATTAAAAAAAGCACTAGTTAATGCTCACTTCCAGTCCTGAGCTTGGTTAGCACAGGTCCATCTTAGGGTACAGCATTTATTTTTCACTAGCTCAGTGGCTGCTTCTGATCCTTAATAATAATAATAATAATAATAATAATAATAATAATACATATAATAATAATAAAAAATAATAATAATAATAATGATAATAATCTCTATAGTTTAGAAGGATAACGTATTTAGCACAAATGCCAGTCTTGCATTCGGTCCTCCATTGAATACAGACATTGATTATTATCGGACTTCTTTAGTTTGGCAGACATTTTTATTACAAGACATGGGATGTTAGTGATGCTATTTTGGAAAAGAGAAGCCAGTGCTTGCCTTATAATGCTGAGCGCCAGGCAAGGTAGCCACTGGTACCAGTTTTGAAGACTTTGGTATGACCCGGCCCGACCAACGACATCCCTCTCCCGAGGCCATTACGCTAATGGGACCGGTTATTGTGGAGGTTTATGCAGCATAAATTGAGCAACCGCATGATAAAACTAACAATTTGCATATGCGTAAACAAAAGGAGCAGATCAGCGGTAACCGCGGAGCTGATCAGCGCCTTTGTTTTCGTTACACAGATAGCACAATCCCTCTTCTTCTTAAATCCAAAATCTCAAGCATCCAACCATCTTCTATGACTGTATAGGCCGGTTTGTGTCGGACCTGGTCGGAACCCAAATTGTTTGTTTTCTCACGCACAGGCTCAATTAGATAAGCATTAATGGTCCAACAAGACCATCAGTCGTTGAGCGAAGAAAGTTTAAGAATCAAAAACTCCAAACACAAACGTTGCCAAAAGAGGATTGCAGTACTGGATGTGGTTCGTGCTTCATCACACAAAACATACATGCATATGAGCCGCGTCATCAGAAAACCAACAATGAGGTTTCCGTACAGGTCCGACACTAACCGGTCTGTGCAGTGAAATTTTGGACCTTATGAAGAGGAATTGTACAATCCTTGTGACAAAAGTAAAGGCGGTGATCAGCTTTCCTTTTTTCACTTCCTCTGACCAAAGTCGATATACACTTTGATTATGTCAGAATGTATGCGACGTCTTATCCTATCTCCCGGATAATATCTATATTAGATTCGGAACCAAGTTATACAGACAAATTATTGGAATCCCGATCTGTACAATTGCGCTCCTCTCGTAGTTAATTTATTTTATACTGCTACGAAAGAAATTTCATGGATTATCTTAACCGTGGCAATCAAGCTGATGTTATCGAGGCCTTTAAGTCGACTTTTAGGTACCTCAATGACCTTTTGAACATTGACAATCCTTATTTTGAAGGCATGATCAAACAAATTTATCCCCCTGAACTACATTTGAATAAAGCAACCACCACAGATTCCGAAGCTTCCGTTTTAGACTTACATCTTTCTATTGCAAATGGATTTGTTTCTTCTAAGATTTGTGATAATTGTGATGACTTTGATTTTTCCATTTTTGTTCTTCGTCGTGCTTCTTATGGTGATTACATTTCGCAGCTTATTAGGTTTGCTAGAGTCTGTAATCATGTTGCTGACTTCAATGCGCAAATTAATAATTAACAACCAAACTTCTCCAGCAGGGCTATCGGTATCATAAACTTCGAAAAACATTTTCTAAATTTTATCGCAGAAACTATGTATTCATTTCCAGATTTAATGTTGGGCTAATACCCTTTAACCAGAGGGCATTTCGGAACAAGAATTTTATGGTGACTTGGTTAAAAAATTTAAGAAACTTATAAATATTTTTTCTTTTCAGTTCAAAAAAATCATTACACGTTACAGACGTATAGAATATAACTTAAATGTTATGCGGCTGTCTGCATGCTTAGATTTTAACCCAATCATGGTTGATAACTACAGCTGCATGCTGCCTTCTTTAATTGCTTTAATTGGGTCGGGCGTAAGACTCTATGATTGCCCCTACTTATATCTATTCATTTCAGTTTGGAGGGACCGGAGCTTCTTGTCTGTTGCTTGGCCCACCTTGGTTCAACTGGTGTTTTCTTTTGCTCCGGAGTTAGTAAGTTATTTGGCGCCTAGAAGTCTCCATCCTCCGGCAGCTTACTTAATCTGTAAGTCCCCGTTTTTGATTAATCATGGTGGTTATCATGATTTATTTGTTTGTCCTTGATGATTCATTGAGAAGTTAGAGATTCACCACGATGACTGTACAACTAAATGAATGTTGTGAACCACTGAAGAAGCTGCTGGTGAGATTAGGTACCTGTAAAATCCATTTAAGTCCGCCAGTAATTTTATATTACTGATCTTCTGTGGTGGTTGTAATTGATTCCTGTCTTGGTGTTTCATATTTTGTGCTTTTTGCGCCTTATGTATGTTTTCATATTTTTAGTTAAGTTTAGGTAATTAAGTGGCCACATATTGGGGAAATAGCTGCTCATTTGGCTTACGATATGTTTTCATGGTATAAATACCTGATTGTTAATCTAGTTTTTGCCACCTAGGTTTTGGAGTGGGAATCTCTTTCTGATTGCGCCTTTTCCTGATCGTTGCCTGCTTCTACCTTTTTGTATACATGGTAGATACTGCGAAGCTGATCTGCGCTTTGTTTTCGCAGATGCAAAACGTTGGTTTTCTCATGAAGCATCTCATATTGTAACACAATGAAAACTGCCTCGGGGATGATAAACTCCAATACGAGAGGGCCACTGGTCTTATAAACGCTCACCTGATCTGGACAGCTTAACTTGCATAAGAAAAAGGGACAATTTGGAGTTTGAAGGCTTATGACGACTATCGACCCCAAGGGCGTGGCCAAATTTGACCACAAGGGCATGAATGGCACAATTTACGCAGAGGACCATTAGTCATTGCTACATACCAAATGTCAAAGCTGTTGGCCTTGAGAATACAATATAAAGGTTTGATCCTTTTTTGAAGATTTTTTTTTGAATTTTTACCATTAAAACGTATATGTAGCCATGGCAACAAGAGTTCCAGTCCGATCTGCACAAACACAATATGCAACCTTTCCTACTGCCCAGTAATTCTGTGTGTGTAATTTTATCAAGATCTGCCAACTGGCTTTTGAGATATTGATGTTTGAAAGTTTTCCTATAGTAAGTCTATGGAGACTATCGACCCCCGGGGCGTTACAAAGTTTGACCCCAGGGGCATGATTGGTACAATTTATGAAGAGGACTATTTGCCATTGCCACATATCAAATATCAAAGCTGTGGGCCCTGTGGTTTCAGAGAAGAAGATTTTTGAAATTCTTTCCATTAAAACGTATATGTTGCCATGGCAACAAGAGTTCCACTTCGTTCTACTCAAAATAATATGCAATCTTTCCTACTGCTCAGTGTTGCTCTGTCTGTGATTTGATCGAGATCTGCCAACTAGCTATGGACTAGCTATGGAAATATTGATATTTGAATGTTTTCCTATATTAAGTCTATGGAGAGTTGGAGACTATCAACCCCGAGGGCGTGGCCAAATTTGACCCAGGGGCATTTATAGAGGACCATTAGCCATCAAAATATCAAAGCTGTGGGCCCTGTGGAAGATTTATTTTTAAATTTTACCATTAAAACGTACAAGTTGCCATGGCAATCAGAGTTCCAGACCGATCTGCCCAAAACCAATATGCAACCTTTCTTACTGCCCAGTGATGTTGTGTGTGTGATCAAGTTTCGCTTACTGGCTTTTGAGATATTGATGTTTGAATATTTTCTAAACGAAGTCTATGGAGAATATCGACCCCGGGTGTGGCCAAATTTGACCCAAAGGACATGCACTGCATGAAAAAAAACGCGTTTAAGTAAGCTTACATATTCGTAAAATTCCATACAACTCGGAGTTTTAGATTTAATTCAAATTTTAGGTGACACAAAACTTGACGTTGTTCCAACATTTTGTTATGCTTTCTATTCCGCGTTTACCTGCGTATAAGCATGCATTAAATTAGAAATAATTTGATGTCTAGGATTCAATTAAGATTTAAGTAAAAGAAAATGTGAAATTTTTGGGACACTTAAACTTAAAGTATATTCCTGATATATAAGAATATAATGCACAATTATTTGTCCAACAATTCGTTTGTAAAATAAAATTCAAATTTAAAATATGAATAAAATGTGAAGTTGTTGTACCTCTTAAACTCAAAGTAAACGGCTTGAAAATTCCATGTATGCAGTCAAAAATTAAATGTTTTAAAACTTGGAGTTTTTGATCTTCGTAAATGTCATCAAACTTCGACCCAAACAAGAGAAAGCTTATTATCTTAAATTTCAGATCTTCTACTAACTGTTTATATGGCGGAATGTGCTAGTACGTTGTTAGGGTAATGTTTAATGTGTTGTGTATCTCACCCTCAAATCACCTACATGTCTTGTTTCTTTCAGTCGAAGATCCGCTGGTATGATTCCTTGCTTAGGCCGGTGCGAAAACGGACTTGGAACCTGGGTCTGGGAAGACTGGGGGTGCAGGGTGGGACTGGGTAGCGCGTAAAATGGAAATCCGCAAAAGCGGTGGGTTCGAATCCCACTGTGAATGCCATTTTTTTTTTTTTTTTTTTTTTTTTTTTTTTTTTTTTTTACTTTTTCATCTCACCTTTTCCTTCTTTTGTTTAAACAATTTATTTTTTCTGTCTATGTTGCATAAAACATTATTCGCCAATTACGATTCTGCATATATTATTGTCAAATTTGAGTCAAGTTTACGTCAAATTAAACTCCAAGTTTTGTATGAATTTAAGCTGACACAACTCCACGTTTACAAGGCATATAATTTACGTTTACTTTCTTTAGATTTTACGTTTTGTTTGAGTATAATTTGCAAATAAACGCAGTAAACTGTAACAGTTTACGTTGCATTAAACTTAAAGTAAACGAGAAGTATATTTGAAATATGATTCCAACGTAAACTCAGAAAAACATCAATTAAATTTGAAATTTAATTACGTTTTGTGCGGATATTATGGCAAATTAAACGCGTTTGTTCATGCAGTGATGGTTGTCACAATTTATGATGGGGATTACCAAATATGCTACATACAAAATATAGAAGATCTGGGCCTTCTGGTTTCAAAGAAGAAGACTTTTTTTTTTAGTTTTTCTTATTGTTAGTCTGTGGGAGCTATCTGTTGTCACGGAAACCAAAAGTTTCGTACGATCTGCTCCAAAACCTAATACAGCCAATTACCCAACCTGATGGTTATTCACATTAAATTTGACCAAAATCGGTTAAGAAATAATATTCTTCTTTGAAGTTGTGGACGGACGGCGGACGCCGACGGACGCAGGATGCCTGCATATCCTATAAGATCACTTGTGAAACTTCGGCTCAGGTGAGCTTAAAAGTGCATTAACAAATTACATAGTTTGACGTGTTAAGGTGAGCGCAACGTATACGGGATAAAAGATGACAAAATAGAATTTATTTTTATCTAAATGTACCGTCTCGGATCGCCGAAGGTGAAAATCATTTAACTGTAAGTCTTGTTGGGTTAAGCCATAGTCGTTTAACTTTTGTAGGCACTTGATGCAACCGAAGGCAATCGAGGCACACGATGATTCTGACAGTTTGACATTCTTCTCCAGGTAGGTTGTCAAGGGAACCGTGCATGACATGGTGTCAGATGATTTAATAAAGCGAGCATCGCTCCACAGTCCGACAATCCTGAATAAATCATCTGTAAAAAATGGTACATTACTGTATTGAAACCAATTATCCGTGAATTTGCATTCAGAATTTACATTCTGATCAACAGCACATTGGCCGCGCTTCCAGATTTATTAATTATTTTGATATAGATACGTAATTATTTCCATTGCAATAATATCGAAATAATATATATATTCTTCAACTGTATTTCTAAGTATATTATGAGTTTTCTTAAAATATTTTGAGGGCCCCCGCTTATTGGGCCTTAGGAAAAATAGATGGGCTGCTTGTGCCTCCAGGCAAGCTTCTAGTCTACTGACCGACCATCTGATTACTGGTTAACCGCTCATGGCTGAGAGCCTGCCTAGTAAAAGTGGTTCAGTCAAACCATCAATACATATAAGACTTATTGGCTTATTCGGGTGGATGTATTAAATTTTATGAAGCACATTTTGAGTGTCATGACATCCTAATATTGGGAAAAAGTCATATAAAATGGAGGCAAAGTCCCGACATGACCACTGCTGTTGACTGGGACGTAAAGCATCAATTCAAACAAAATATCTTAAAACTTCTATTATCGCGAATCCACAAATGATACAAATAAACTTACATATGTGGTTTCTGACCAGATCTGTCGGAAATAGAGTTTTACACTATAAACGGTAAATGATTTGAAATTTTGTTTTCCTGTGACAAAGATAACATCAGAAAACATATCCTTGTAGTGTATACCCCATTTTACCCCACTTTTATATAGCAAAACTGGGGTATGCAGGGTTATACCTATTTTTTCTTATTTTTGCTCCAAAACATAGATTGTGGGTACTCGTTTGAACCGCCTCTATCTATTTTTTGAGCAAGAATAAGAAAAAAAAAATCCAGCTACAAATTTTCAATTTTAAAGCTCATATAATCTCTGTATATTGCATGGACAAGTTTTCGTAATGTTATTTTACCTTTGGTATAGATGTTTGTGCTTTTTGTATCAAATTTGCTGGTATCAGTACGCTGCAAAATGTTAACAGACCTTTATTAAATTTCATGGTGACGTAATACATCCGCCTCAAACGTTTTTATTCTGTATAAACCACGAGTTTTGCTAACAAAATGAGACATATATTTTGTAAATGCGTTTTTAAAATTTTAAGAGATACAAGACTTTCCAAATGTTAACTTTTTTGTACATCATAACAATATGCTACCATGCGCTTAGGAATAGCTGTTCATTCATTCATGCTCGAGAAACCCTTTGTGATTTACAGCTATAGATATAAACTATTTGTTTCCAGTTAAGCATATGAGTCGCGTCAAGAGAAAACCAACATATTGCATATGCGAAAAACAAAGGCGCAGATCAGCTTCGCTGTATGGACAGTATAATTTCTACTCTACTTACATCCAAAATTCCAAGCTTCTAGCCATTTTCAGTGACTGCACAGATCGGTTTGTGCCGGACCTGTTCGGATGTTCTCATGACGCGGCTTATATTTTGAAGTTGTTGATTTTAATGTTAAGAACACTTCAACAGCCAGATTTGCAAAGAACAGCATTGTCCTTCACATTTTCCGCCGAAAATCAGAAAGTTCTAAACAGAAAACATGCGTTCTATGCGTAATGTGTCTAAAATGGCACCTTACAGAATCATAAACCGGAAGTTAATCATTATGTTGATTGCTTTTAACTTTATTTCTGAATTACAGTAAAATATGCACTAATATCAGAATCTTTGCCAAAGTTAAAGAAAAACAAACAAGAGATGACAAAAATGTGATAAGTTTTGGCCTCCATTTTTGTGCTGGTTTATCATATTAACTCTTTGGGACCCCTTAAATTTGGGGTCGCAAGGATCCGCTTAAGCTCACAATTTTATTCAGACGTGTCTCATAGATTGATGTGAATATCAGAGAAAAAACGTTTTATTTCTGGTTTTCTGTTGAGAATAGTTATAACAAAATGCCAATGATATATAATTTATTAATGTGTTTCCAATACTTGTTAGTGTTGTGCTCATGTAATTTTAAGGTCCAGATTTGGGTTTTGATTAATATACGTGTATCTAATCATTGCATCTTTCGTATTTGAATCTCTTTGCAACTTTGCAGCTTACTCAATCTGTGAGTCCTCGTTTTTGATTCATCATGGAATTTATCATGATTTATTTGTTTGTCCATGATGAGTCATTGACTTGTTAGACATTCACTACGAGGACCGAACAACTAACTAAATGTTATGAACCACTGCAGAAGCTGAGGGTGAGGTTAGGATCCTGTAAAACCGGTTTAAGCCCGCCAGGAATTTTATATTATTGATCGTTCCATGGTGGTTCTTATTGTTTTATGTCTTGGTGTTTAATTTTTTTTGTGCTATTGGCGCCTTATGTATGTTATCATATTTTAGTTAAGTTTAGGTAACTGAGTGGCTATCGTTTGGGAAAACAGCTGCTCATTCGACTTACGAAATGTTTTAATGGTATAAGTACCTTATTGTTAGTTTGGTTTTTTCCCGTCGTGGTTTTTGGAGTGGGAATCTTTTTCTGATTGCGCCTTTTCCTGATCGTTGCCTACTTGTACCTTTTTTAGTTATTTAACAATTTAATTTCCAATGTGACAAGTACATAATTCTATTTAATACTAGCTGCCACTTACTCGTAGTCTAAACTTCCAACATCATACCTTTTTAGTAAAGAATGCCGCAAGCGTATACAAGAATGGGTTTACAGCGGAATTAATTGGCAGAACTATGACGGCGGTCCAGGCGTATACATCACCAGGTATCACATGGTCTGTCAAAGCGAGCATGCCTACAAAATATAACAAGAATTAACCCATTTTTGACGAATGGATTTTCCAATCATTATCAATTGGGTGAGTCCACTTTCATTTTTAGGGGTTTAGGAGTGTTTCTTATTTTTTTATTTCATTTTTTGATAAACTTTCTTTGGCAAAAAGAATAGTCCCAGATGGGACGCCGCGTTCTGCGGCGTCACATCTGGGACTATTCTGTTTGCCTATGTCCCATAAAAGGGACGACAGGCTTAAACGAGTTAAATAATTACTTAAATTTCTCTCGAATCCTGATAACATGACAAATATACAAGTACAGCTAATAAAAATGAACCTTTGCATGAGAAAACCACCAATTTGGGTTTCCGACGTGGTGTGACAAAAATCAGGCTATACAATAACAGAAGCAGACTAGAAGCTTAAAATTTTGGATTTAATGAAAAGAGGGATTGTACTACCTGTGTAGTGAAAGCAAATAAAATATAAAAGCTAGGACCTTTTGAAGCAGTGAAAACGTTCAAAGGGAGATAGTGTGGGTCATATTGCGCAATTTCGGATAATGAACCCTCATCAGTGACCCTTTAGAAACTGGCGACGATAGCCAGATAACATACTGCAATTTCACAAAATTTTCAAAAGGGAAGTTTAAATCAAAGACGCATGCCTAAATGTGGTCAAATAATTCAAACATTATTCAGAAGATGGCTCTAAACGTACATTTTAGTACTCTGAATATTCTTACTGATCTCAAAGGATCGAAATAAAAATATAAACTGCACTATGGATGATGTACGGGGAGACTTCTAGGACCGCCACATGGCACAACACCAGCTGCAGTAATAACAAATAAAATATTAAAATTAATGCACAGCTGATTTATGCCTTTGGCTTCGCATCATGCTGATTGTTGTTGTTTCTATGCGGCGGCTCGTATATTATTAATTTATTGTATGCAATATGTTTTGTTTCAGTTTATGCAAACTGTTGAGAGATTATATGCCGTGGTTAAAAAGTCGGGTTGGCAGATCAATGCGTAGCGTCTATAAATAGCACAGCTTTTCGCTACAATGTATCCGATATGTTTAATCTCTGACATACTGCGTCAAGGAGTCGACTCTTTGCTCCGTAGTTAGAGTTTTGGAGTTCTACCCCGGCAATGTAGGCTCGAATCCCATCAGGGACGTGGGATTTTTTCAAACTATGTATCATCTCTTTATCTTATTTACGAATTTTCATATTCATAAGCAAATTCGTTGTGAAGGAAACAAAAAGGATACATGTCGGTCAATGCATTACCTTTGTTTTCAGAAGAACAAAATATTGGTGGCCTCCGTGGCAGTGTGGTTAAGAGCGCTAGTATTGTATTACAGCGCTGAATCAATTGATAATCTCACCGCTGTGTCTGGTGTGGGTTCGAGCTCCACACTTTGCACATGTGAGACGAGCAAAGATCTGCTTGCGGGTATGCCAGGTGGCTTTTTTCTCGGGGTTCTCCCGTTTTCGACCCATCTGCCGATTGGCCCGTCCCATATAAGCTGAAATAAGCTTAAAAGGGGCGTAAAACTGAATAAAAATGCGCCATGATTTCACTGCAATCGGGCGTTATGTCGATTTCGGAGATCTCACTAAGTGTACAAGTTGTCTAAAACGACGATTTAAGGGAATCAGATTAAGGTCTGTTAGAGTAACTATTGATTAGTAATCAGAATCAATTATTTGTCCTTATGTCATAAACAGACGTACCTAGAACACCGATAGGGAACCAGCATAAGAAGTCCGTCGATGCCACCAAAAGCAGATTTCGTGCCACCTTCAGATCATTGGCCATGGATCGTTTACTTCGACATGAGCCAATTTTCTTTTTGGACGCATTTATCTCTTGAAATATGATGTACTGTCCCAAGGCAATCAATATGAACATGATTGAATTAAACACAATGAAAAACGCAATCGAGTAGCCCCAGCCTGGAGGCCTATCTCGTGTTAGGGGCAGAGCTAGGCACACGCCGGACTTCGAATAGAACTGTCCTTTGAAATAGGAAAATACGGTCAGGGGTAGCAACGCTATGGTCAAAGATGACAACCAAACAACCGAAACAAAAATACCGGCTTTTTTAGGGGTGATTCGGAATTGGCCAAATGGAAATTTGGTCACCAGAATTCTATCAAGCGTGATAAGGCACATTATCATAACTGATGCCTCACTTGATATCACCGCTATTATACCTGCAAACTGACAAAGATTACTTTCTTTCCAATCATCGCTGTGGAAAATATAGTTACCGCGATAATATTGGTCTGCGCTGGCGATAATTATAAGATAAACACCCATCAGAAAATCTGAAACGGCAAGATTGGTAACAAATATGCCATACCCGAGTTTCATATGCCTGCTTTCATATATAAATCGGTAGCCAAGAGAACAGATGTTGCCAACTAAAGCAAACATGCCTATGATCCAAATCAGAGATCTCAGAAATTCACTCCTCATAAGATCTGCACAAGATGAAAATTCATCTTTTCGAGGGTAACAATCATCCTCGACGAGAAATTCCGGCCTTATGCAACAGAATTTATACGCATCGGATACCACCAATTTAACACTTTCAATGCCAAGGAACATATTTCTGGAAAAAGACATAATTTCCGTTTTATTTAAAAAGAGTTTATCGACTTTTAACGACTGAAACACGTTTGGTGAAACACCATAAATTATATTGTTAGATAAGTGAAGATTTTCTAACTGCAAACCCGAGAATGATGCCTCGGATATGGAGGATACATGTAGAAACGACAAGCTGAGGTCGGTCAAAGATTCCAAACCACTGAACGCATTTGTCTCAAATATTATGATTTCATGGTTTCCCTTAAATATCAAGTTCTTTAAACGTGATTGAGAAAGAAATGTATTGGGCCCAATCGATGTCAAATGGTTGTAACTGATATCAAAGACAATAAGATTTGTCATAAATTCAAGCGGAATATCCGAAAGACGTTTAAGCATAGTATGGGACACATTTAAATTAACCATATTATGAACATTTGTCTCATTAAGCTGTACGAGAGTGGATGCGTTCGGATTCAGACTGATGTCTAGCCAACGTGTAGTCGGAGGTATCCAGGAGGTATCGTTGTCTAGAAATAGGCGCCCGGAACAATCAATGGCTAGTCCACTACACTCACAGGAAGGTGGGCATCTGTGGAAAAATCGCATGTAACATTATGATAATCGACGGACAGATTCTCACCAAATTAACTGGGAGAATTCACCAGGAAAACATGTCCATGAAAAGTATATCCCCTTGAACCCTACTTTTATATAAGGATATACCTTTTTTCTTACCTTTGCTTCAAAACATAGATTGTGGGTACTCGTTAGAACCGCCTCGCCTAGGAAGATCTAACGTGTACACACAATCTATGTTTTGAGCAAAAACAAGAAAAATATCATCTTTCCTGCTGAAAAATGTTCATGTTTTCAGCTTTATCAATCTCTATACATTGCATGGGCGTATTTTCGTGTTATCGTTGTCTAGCAATAGGCGCCGGAACAATTAATGATAAGTACAATACACTCACAGGAAGGTGGGCAACTGTGGAAAAATTGCATGTAATATTATCATGATATAATCGACGGACATATGCTCACCAAAGTAACTAGGGGTCTAACATGTCCGTGAAAAGTATATCCCCTGGAACCCAACTTTTATATAGAAAAACTGGGGTTTGCAGGGGTATGCCCTTTTTTCTTATTTCTGCTCTAAAACACAGATTGTGGGTACAAGTTAGAACAGTCTCACATAGATTGTGGGTACTCGTTAGAACCGCCTCACCGAGGCAATTCTAACTTGTACCGACAATCTATGTTTTGAGCAAAAATAAGAAAAAAAAATTCTACTGAAACATTTTCATGTTTTACAGCTTTATAAATCTTTGTACATTGCATTGGCGTATTTTCGTGTTTTCATTGTCTAGCAATAGGCGCCCGCAGCAATCAAAGGCTAGTCCACTACACTCACAGAAAGGTGGGCATCTGTGAAAAAATTGCATGTAACATTATGATATAATCGACGGACAGATGCTCACCAAATTCACTGGGAGAATATAAATGACAATCACTCTTTGTCGTACCTCTTCAAATAAATGGATTGATCAATACTAGACATTTCCAACTTAATCCAATATTGATATTGGAGTTTGATGTTGGAGTTCGGAGAATAATTTTGAGGGATATTTTCAAGGACAACACGTAAACTATTAGATAAAGACATTGTATACAAACATGTTCATGTACATATAAACGGGATCTATCGGTTAATCGCTTATCGATGCGCCATCTTGTAAAATTACGACATTTGAATGCGTCGGCGAGATCATAAAAATGTGTTTAGTCCACATCTTTTCAGCCGCACTTGGATGGCGGACACCCGGAGTGGACGCAATATATCGGATTTGAGAACTTGCACAGATGCACACCACGGTCAATAGACATTTCCTACTTGCTAGCTATTTCGCCATTGCTTATTCGTAATTGGAGGCAAATGATTTACCGATAACGCATAAACGCCCTCAAGCTTCACCTAGTTGTGTCGTTGAGCAAGACACATTAACTCCCTACATTACTGGTTAAACCCAGGAAGAGTTGGCTCCGTCCCGTTGTTGACAGGGACGTTAAGCCTCAATACAAACAAACAAAATCAATATCAAGGTACATGCATATTTTTATTATTATTATCTTAGTTAAAAACAAATAAACAAAACAGTTGATTTTTGTATATATTTAACGCACGGCGAAGACCATAAAGTGACTGCAATATATTTTGTGATTAGCTTATGCATGCGTGTTCCATTGTATTGTTTTGTCATGGCTCAATAGAACAAGACCAGTCGCAAGAGACTGTCCAGAGTACAGACGGGTTTACCATAAATGATGTGGTAGATATAAACAACTGACATTACTTCAACATTTTGTCATGGACGCAAGGCATCCAACCATATTATCAATTCTTGTATCAACAGATAAAGGTACATCTGTGGGTACAATGTAAGAAGGAGAACCCTTTCCAAGCCAGTTTTTTTTACAGACGAAGATGTGCCAATGAGCCCCGTCGTCAGGAAAGCGGATTTTCGCCTACTATAGGCGAAACAAAGGCGCAGATTAGCTTCGCAGTAGCTGCGAAGCTGATAAGCGCCTTTGTTTTCGCTACACGGATAGTACAATTCCTCTACGTTCTTAATAAAAAAATTGCCGTCTCTAGTCATCTTCTGTGCTTGTACAGCTCGGGTTGTCTCAGACCTGGTCGGAAGCCCCGAAGACCGGGTTTCTCGCGTCGCAGCTCAATTATTGTAGCACATTTAGAAACAGTGTAATTATGTGCCAACATAATATCGCACCATAGCAGTACAAGTTAACTCAGATTTTAAAGAATTTTACTAAAGGGGTTTCTTATGACCAGCCCCCACCTCATCGACACAGAATGCCACTTTGGTATGTTTTACTGCTATCAAATCTCATGTTATAAGATACTGTGAGACAGTGTATGAAAATAAAAATTGGTTTTGGTCAATAAAAAGTTCTGGTGAAGTGCTCAGTAAATTGAAGTGTAGAGGGTTCCGTGCGACAAGCTTGTCCACATATGCTTTTTCTACTCTGTGTACAACATTACCACATAATCTAATTAAAGAAAAACTTCTGGATTTGATAGAGTGGACCTTCAAAAGGGCATTAAAATCTATGGTTCACTTTATTTGGCATGTAAAGACAGAAAGGCTTTTTTCTCTTCCTCTGACCAAAGTCGGTATACACTTTGGTCATGTCAGAATGTGTGCGACGCCTTATCCTATCTCCTTGATAATATTTATATTAGATTTGGGACCAAGTTATACAGACAAATTGTTGGAATTCCGAGGGGTACAAATTGCGCACCTCTCGTAGCTGATTTATTTTTATACTGCTACGAAAGAGATTTCATGGATTCTCTTAACCATGATAATCAAGCTGATGTTATCGAGGCTTTTAATTCCACATCTAGGTACCTCGATGACCTTTTGAACATAGACAACCCTTATTTTGAAGGTATGGTCAATCAAATTTATCCACCTGAACTTCAGTTGAACAAAGCTAATATCTCGAGATACCGAAGCCCCCTTTTTAGATCTGCATCTTTCTGTTGCAAATGGATTTGTTTCTTCTAAAATTTATGATAAGCGCGATGACTTTGATTTTGATATAGTAAATTTTCCTTTTTTGGATGGTGATGTTCCTCGTCGTGCTTCTTATGGTGTATACATTTCGCAACTTATTAGGTTTGCTAGAGTCTGCAATCATGTTACAGACTTCAACGCTCGAAATAAACGTTTAACGGCAAAACTTCTCCAACAGGGCTATCGGTATCATAAACTTCGAAAAACCTTTTCTAAATTTTATCGTAGACACTATGAATTGATTTCCAAATATGATTCGTCTCTCACTAATGAGAAAGACCATCATTATTTCTTGAATAGTGCTGATGTGTGTTGGTGAGTTCTTTGATGGCTGACTAGGCCAATTCTGGCTCTAAACTGTCGGTTGCAAGTAGAGCAAGTCAATGTCATAGAGTCTGCTGGTGGCACATTTGTTTTGGCTTTGCGCTCTCTTCGCTTTCTTTCAGCTTCACAGATTCTCTTCTTTTCATAGAGAGCTGCTCCTTTGTTGATGAGACCTCGCCACTTTGATCGCTCCTGTGCAGTCTGTTCCCAGGACCCCATTGGTATTTCGAAATCCTTCAGAGAGGCTTTGAGGGTGTCTTTGTAGCGTTTCTTCTGGCCACCTTGAGAGCGCTTTCCCTCCTGTAGTTCTCCATAGAAAACTTTCTTTGGAAGTCGCGCATCAGGCATTCTTATAACATGGCCAGTCCATCTTAGCTGTGCTAGCTTTAAGACTGTATGCATGCTTTGCATCCCTGCTTTCCTCAGGACCTCTGTGTCTGGAATCTTGTCCTGCCACTTGATTTTTAACAACTTTCTCAAACAGCTTAAGTGGAAATGGTTAAGTCTCTTTGCATGGCGTTGGTATACTGTCCAGGTCTCACATGCATACAAGAGGGTTGGCAGTACCACAGCCTTGTAGACTTTCAGCTTGGTGTCAAGCTTGATTCCATTTCGCTCCCAGACATTTGCACGGAGTCTTCCGAATGCCACACTAGCTTTTGCAATTCTGGCAGTGATCTCATCATCAATATGCACTGCTCTGGAGAGAGTGCTTCCCAGGTAGGTGAACTTGTCAACAACTTTCAGTTTTTGCCCATTCACAGTGATGGTTGGTTCATTATATGGTTTTCCGGGGGCTGGTTGGTGTACAACCTCTGTCTTTTTTGTGCTGATTGTGAGATCATAGTTATCACATGACTGTGAGACTTGATCCATGGCTCTTTGCATTTTTGCCTCTGTGTTGGCATTCTAATCCATATCATCTGCATAGAGGAGCTCATCTAGCACATCAGTCTGGACCCTAGTTTTGGCTTGCAACCTTCTGAGGTTGAATATGTTGCCATCAAAACGGTACCTGATTGGAAAACCAGTGTCACTGTCCTGAAAAGCATCTATAAGCATGGCAGAAAACATCATGCTGAACAGTGTTGGTGCCAGAACACAGCCTTGTTTGACCCCATTTGTTACTTCAAATGGTTCAGAGAACTCTCCATCATTCTGCACACGTGCCTGCATGCCATCATGAAACTGCCGCACCATAGCTATGAATCTGGGTGGACAGTCAAACTTGGCCATGATTTTCCAGAGTCCATCACGACTAACAGTGTCAAAAGCTTTGGTGAGGTCAACAAACGTCATGTATAGATCTACATTCTGTTCTTGGCATTTCTCCTGAAGCTGTCTTGCTGTGAAGATCATGTCTATTGTCCCTCTGTCTTTTCTGAATCCACATTGACTTTCTGGGATGAGTCCCGTCTGATCAAGATGAGTATTCAGACGATTCAACAGAATTTTTGCAAGTATCTTCCCAGCAATTGATAGGAGGGAGATGCCTCTGTGATTGTCACAGACTTGAGGATTTCCTTTCCGCTTGTATAGGTGGATTATGGATGCATCCTTAAATTCTTGTGGGATAGCCTCCTTCCTCCACATACAGTGAAACAACTCTGTCAGTTTCTCTGCCATGGGTAGCCCCCCAGCCTTGTAAACTTCGGCAGGAATTGCATCTGCACCTGGGGCTTTGCCAGATGATAGTTGTTGAACTGCTTTTCTTGTTTCCGTAACGGTAGGAAGTTCATCTAACAGAAAATTGCACTCTATCTGTGGAAGTCTGTCGATTGCATCCTGATTGATGCTTGATGGTCGATTAAGCACACTATTGAAGTGTTCTGCCCACCTTTCCAATATAGCTTCTTTATCTGTGAGAAGAGTGTTTCCATCTGCACTGAGCAATGTGGTGGCTCCAGAACTCTTTGGACCATAAATGGTTTTCAGTGCATCATGAAATTTCTTCATGTCCTTTCTATCCGCAAAAGACTGAATTTCTTCTGTTTTCTTCCTCAGCCAGGAATCTTGCATGTCCCTAAGCTTGGTCTGGACTGTCTTACAAATGTTGCTGTAGGCTGCTTTCTTTGATACTGAGCTAGTATCATATTGATGTGCCTTGAGCAAACGGTGCTTTTCTTCAAGAAGCCTCTGAATTTCATCATCATTCTCATCACACCAGTCTTGATGTTTGCGAGATGGATGGCCTAAGGTGCTTGCAGCTGAAGAAAGAACTGTTTTATGGAAAACTGTCCAGTTTTCTTCGGGGTCCTCTGAACTGAGATTCATTGCATCCAGTTGGTTGCAAATGTCTGTTAAGAAAACTTGTCTCATGCTGTCTTTATTCAGCTTTGAGACATCCAGTCTTTTAGGAGCTTTCTTGCCTTGAGGTCGCCTCGCAGGCTGTATTCTTAGGTTGAGTTTGCTGACAACCAGTCTATGATCTGTCCAGCAGTCTGCACCACACATAGTCTTTGTCACTTTAACATCCTGCCTGTCTGTTCTCTGCACAATGACATAGTCTATGAGATGCCAGTGTTTGGAACGGGGATGCATCCAGGATGTTTTGTTCCTATTAGGTAGACGGAAGACTGTGTTGGTGATTAGAAGATCATGTTCAGCACACTTCCTGAGAAGCAAGAGACCATTGCTGTTGCACTTTCCAACCCCTTCTGGACCTATAACTCCTTCCCAGGTCTGGTGGTCTGTACCCACTCTGGCATTAAGGTCGCCAAGAAGGATAAGCTTGTCTGTGCGGGGTGTTGCAGAAATAACATTGTCTAGGTCATCATAGAACTTGTCCTTGACCTCATCTGGATTGGTCATTGTGGGTGCATAAGCACTGACAATAGTTGCATGTTTATTGCCTGACAGAGGAAGTCTCAATGTCATTAGACGGTCATTAATGCCTTTTGGCAATCCTGACAGCTTACCAACAAGTTCTGTTTTGATGGCAAAGCCAACTCCTGCTTCACGCCTCTCTTCACTTTTGCGTCCACTCCAGAAGAAGGTGTATCCAGCACCAACTTCTTTGATCTCCCCAACATCTGCGAGCCGAGTCTCACTCAATGCAGCTATCTGTATATCATACCTCCCAAGTTCTCTGCCCACAAGGGCCGTTCTACGCTGTGGTCTATCTGACCCAGCACTATCCATTAAAGTGCGCACATTCCATGCGCCAATCCGTAAGGGGATTACTCTAGCTTTTTTCTTTGTATTTCGACCGCTTAAGGGGATCCCCGCTGATCGCGGTTAACCAGCCAGGGAGTTTGAAGCAGGCAATTGTTTAGGGCACCTTTTCTAGCCCCTTCCCCATGCTACGGGGGTGAGCAGTGCGGTCCTAAATAGGTCTGCTCAGTCACTCAGCCGACTGCCGAATTCTGCTTACTGCTTCTCCTCACAGAAAACGACCATTAGAACTGAGCCGCCTGTGTGCAGGTCTGCAACTACAGCTCCCAGTGTGTCCTACACCTGCTGCTTCGCCACTCGCCCATCGCCACAGGACTTTGTAGGTATGTGGGTGCAAGTGTGATGAAATTGTTGTGTATGCAAGTGCTTGTGTGTTGAGAAATAAGATGACATGCGCTATGAAATTGGATTATAGTGAGGAAGAGGTGCGCAACGTCAACCTCACTCTCTAGTCCTCGCCCAGCTGCGCCCAGAGGCAAGACACAGGTCAAGACGTCTGGAGTTGGGTTTGGATGCAGTGGATGACCGTAACATCTTTAGTGCCTTGTCACGCTCTGCATGTTCCACAACATGTTGCTGTATCGCTTTCTGAACCGTTGAATCAGATGATTTCTTCCGCTCCATCTACCGAAACAGTCTTTGCATATCTGGACTAGGCATATCCAGACACACAGGTTTGATTTTGGAGTTTCCTTCTCCTAGATGAATTGCTGGCCACAGCTGAAGAGGTCCATCTACCCTTATTAGGTTTTGTTTAGAGACCTGTAAACTCCTAGGAGGGCTGTCAACCAAGACTAATGAGTTCCCCCTGCCCAGCTAGATTTTGTGTAGAGAACTAGCTTAACTCCTAGATGAGTTGCCTTCCAAGGCTAACGAGCCCCATCTGCACCGCATGACAACAGGTAGTACTGATTACATGTTACAGTAGCAGTTAAACTGACCTGACCTTTTAACATTCCAAATATAATGTTGGGTTAAAGACGCTTTTAAGTGAGGGCCTTTCGGAACCTGAATTTTATGGTGACTTGGTTTACAAATTTAAGAAACTTAAAGGAATAAATGATTTTTCTTTTCAGTTCAGAAAAATCATAACACGTTACAGACGTATAGGTTATAACTTTAATGTTATGCGACAGTCTTCATGCTTAGTTTTTAACCCAATCATGGTTGATAACTATGCTGCCTTCTTTAATTGCACGCCGGTGGGTCGGGCGTCTGACTCAATGATGGGCCCGACTTAAAGCTATTCATTTTAGTTGGTTGGGACCGGAGCTTCTTGTCAGTTGCTTGGCCCATCGGGGTCCAACTGGTGTTTTTCTTTTGCTCCGGAGTTAGTAGGTTATTCGGCGCCCAGGGATCTCCATCGTCGGGCAGCTTACTCAATCTGTGAGTCCTGGTTTTTGATTCATCAGGATGTTTATCATGATTTATTTGTTTGTTCTTGATGATTCATTGACTAGTTAGAGATTCACCACGAGGACCGAACAACTAACTAAATGTTATGAACCACTGCAGAAGCTGAGGGTGAGGTTAGGTACCTGTAAAACCGGTTTAAGCCCGCCAGTAACTTTGTGTTACTGATCGTTCCAAGTCGATACTTCTGTGGTGGTTCTTTTTGTTTTATGTCTTGGTGTTTAAAAAGTTTTTGTGCTGTCGGCGCCTCATGTATGTTTTCATATTTTTAGTTAAGTTAAGGTAACTGAGTGGCCACCTATTGGGAAAATAGCTGCTCATTCGGCTTACGATATGTTTCATGGTATAAGTACCTGATTGTTAGTTTGGTTTTTTTCCCACCTCGGTTTTTGGAATGGGAATCTTTTTCTGATTGCGCCTTTTCCTGATCTTTGCCTATTTGTACCTTTTTATGAATATGAAAACAACACTTTCTGACAAAAAGAACTGACGGGCCAAGGTTGTAGGACACAGGTAGACATAGACAGTGAAAATTTTATTCACTCTGGAAACATTTCTTTCAAACAAAACTTAAAATTGTAACACCATAAACTATGAATTCATGTTGTCGACGAACACATATCAGTCTGCATTAAAAGCGTTGTTGACAAAGAATTGTAAATCAAGAAAAACTGTAATTGTACATTTTACCCAAAGATGAAAGGTGTGCTCTATAATAATAGCAATGTGATATATGAAATCATATGCATTTCTCTTCCCGCAAATTCTAAATTCCGTCAAAGGTTCATTATGTTAAACCATTATCCCGCTCATAAGCTCACCTGAGCCAAAGGCAAACAAGGTGAGCTCAAAGGGTGGCCATGCTTCGTCGTCCGTCCGTCCTCCGTCGCCCACAATTTCAAAAATCTCTGAAACCTCTCGGCCAATCAAAGCTTCACTTCATGCGGATCATTCTTAGAAAGGGGCGACGAAAGTTTATATAAATGGTCCATGCCGCATGACCATGATTGTCGCCATGGCTATCGAAAGAAAACAAAACTTATAAAATCTTCTTCTCAAGAACCAAAAGGCATATGATTTGGAAAATTTGCATGAGAAATCAGGGTGAGAAGCTCTACAAATTGTGTGTAAATCCAAAAAAGAGACTTCAGTAACGCTCAGAAAATCCACATGCTTGCTTAAACATGTTCTACTAGTTTATATTTTGAAATGAAAGGTTTTTGAAGGAAAAAGGTGGGTGATTCAAAAAGCAGCAACTCACAAAATATGGAAATTTGCAAATCAAAAAAGTTCAGTGGGATACCCTATACGCTATGGTAAAATATTTAGTAAAGGCTTTACAGCTCTTAATGAATGGCCAATGAATGGTCTATTTTGTGAAGCATCAGGATAACATGTTCCTATTTTGAATACCCCCTTAAACCCCACTTTTATATAGCAAGACTTGGGTATGCAGCGGCGATGAGATTCTAACGTGTACCCACAATCTATATTTTGAGCAAAAATAAGAAAAATATCATTTTTTTTTCAGATGAAATTTTCAATTTCAAGCCACATAGATTTGCGAGATTCGAGACAAAAAACAATAAAAAACATACCATGGCCTTAGCATGCGTGAGATCGGTGCACAAGTCAAAATAAGATCTGTGTTTTTTAATTGAAAAACTTCAGATACCTTCAGAAAAACTTATAAAACATGATACGAAAGAATAAAACACATTTGATTGTGTACAGGTACAAGAATATAGGGTTTTCACAAACTAAGTTGGACAGCCTTGAGATACCCCCCAGAAATCGATTATGGTTTCTCGTATATCGTATCTCAGACTAAGTTGGAAATATCTAATATTGGTAGTTTGAGAAATTATCTGGGTACCGTGTTGCCTTCTTTTTTAATTAATCGATCTTTGTATACGTCATTTCTGTTCTAGTTGTTTCCCATTTATGCAATGCCAAGCAGTCATTGCTCCTGAATGTACCACTTTAAGTATCATTGACTTAAATTGGGTAGACATAAGGATTTATCCATATATTTGAAAAGGGAATATTCACCTCAGCACCAATATCTGGTATTTTGTTCTTACTATTCTTACCTAAAATTGCAAAGGCGTTCATCATCACCGAGAGGACAGTGCATCACGTTGTCACACACATACTTAAAAGGCAGACAGACTGTGGACTGCAGACATCTATATTGGTTGTGACATTTACGTGTGTCTGAAAAATGTAATGATAAATGTGAGGACGCCATATGGCTTTAAAACATATTGAGCAAGGTTATGATGCTTAGTACAGGTTTGTTTCATAAGTTAAGAACATAGCGATTTGTTTCGTAAGTAATGGCATAGCAGTACCAGTACTTGAAGCTTGGCCAAATTTCATTGGGTGTTTCCAGATTTGAATGGATTTCGCTAAGTCAATTCTCGGCCACGGGAGTCCCCGCAATACCCATGTTAAAATATTTGTCTTTAACAAGACTGACAAAAAGAGTGATGCTTAAAAACAAAATTGGGACAGAATCTGGAGGCTTCTGTCATCATAAGACAGCAGAGAGGTTCATTTACACGTAAAACAGTTGTGGGACTTAAACGTGCTTTCTCAAAACAGGTGCTTGCTTAATACAGCTATAAACATACATTGTGGGGCATTCGTTAGAACTGCATTGGCGAGGCGGTTCTTACGTGGACCCACAGTCTATGCTTTGATGTATATCAAATTTTCGAATGAAAACTTCAATTTTCAAAGCTATAGGCAAAGAATTTCATATTGTATTGGCATATACCACAGTCAACTTCATCCACGCCGTGTTGACAGTGCCATTGTCCATCACAAACAAAACGTGATTCTAAACAGAAACCGTCGGGACATTTGAAGTAATCAGCTGGGCAATCATAGGACTCTGAAAAATAATGAATGAACCCGTTGATGTATAATACAAACGAAACGGCAAATTGAAATGCTTAGGACAACGAAAAACAAATGGTACCGTTTTATTCTGACAGCCTTTAAGTTTTAAATTGGAAAATCAAAATGTGGCACCGTAGTTTAGAACACCCGAAGCTGAGACAAATACCTTTGTGTAAAGTAGAAAGAATGTTTTCGAAGACGGAAATTAAAAACAAACAAGTCTAATAATAATTAACTCATATAAACCCGGCGTCCTTTTTATAGAACATAGACAAACAGTATAGCCCCATATCTGACGCTACAGCATTACGAAAACATGCCCATGTATACGGAGATTTTTAAAGTTGTAAAAAATGAAAATTTTCAGTGGATTTTTTTTATTATTTTTCTTATGTGTGCTCTTAACATAGATTGTGGGTACATGTTAGAACCGCCTTGGCGAGGCGGTTCTAACGAGTACCCACAATCTATGCTTTGGATCAAAAATAAGAAAAAATAGATATACCCCTTCATACCCCTGTTTTATTGTATAAAAGTCTGGTTCAAGGGGGTGAACATTACACGGACATGTTTTCGTGATGGAACCATCTGCGTCCCATCTGCGGCTATGCTGTTTGCTTAGAGGACTTTCATCGAAAAATGCAATAAGATTTCAAATCACTGCTGATTCCCTATAAATGACAGTGGACTCACCCAAATGATAATGATTGGCGAATCCATTCGTCATTCCTGATTATTTATTTGTTTTTTTTTCCACTACGGTTTTACAGTTCGAATTTATTTCTGATTGCGCCATTCCTGATCATTGTCTACTTCAAATTTGTCATTAATGTGTCATTTTACAAATTTCAAATTACCACAGTCTTGGAGATGGACCAAGGATCGACAACCCTCTATATGACCAAACTTGTCTTCGGTATACAAACAGCGATGTATAAAACTTGTACTAAAACCTTCGCCGCAGCCAATTTTTTCTGATGGTTTGGTGTACTCTAAAATTACGAAGCTTGCATCAAAACCAATAATTTAAAAAGGAATCAGGATAAGATACCAGAGGACCAATGGTCCTGTAACGCTCCCTGAGAACTACTATTTACACAAATCAACCTTGGGCAGAGAACTTACAAATACTATTCTATCAAATGGCCTATTTCTACAATGATGACTTTTGAAATTGCATTATAGGTAACCTAAGTTGACCTTATTGTCAAGCCAAGATTAAGTTCTGCATGCATGTCGTTGATATCCGTCACCAAGAATGCTTAGAGTCTATTGTAATCGTGTGGCCTACATGTACTTTGTGAAAGGTCTGTTGTGACTGTGTTGTTCCTAAAGGATTGAGTTGTCAATCTATCCAGCCATCTTAAGTTTTCACTTGACACCGCTCAAATTGTAGGACTTTCACACCTTAAAACATTTATTGAAAACAAGCAATGCTTTCTTCTCAACTTGAATCAACAAAGTGTCACTTGAATCAACTAAGTGTCACTTGAAACAACAAAGTGTCAAACGGTTAATTGAGCAATCTCAGTTTGCAAGTTTGTTAAAATGTTGACCATCAGACAAGCAGGATTACTGGTCATATTATTTTTCGACCTTTGGGTCCTCCTTTAAACTGATACATGACAATATCGCAGGTTAAAAATTATGCGAATATTCGAATCCAGAAATCGCATTCGAATATTCGTATGAAATGCGAATATTCGAACATTCTAATATTCGTTGACATCCCTACTATAAATAGAAACGGCTCATGTGATAGGTAAATCGCACCTTAGTAGCGCCATCTGTATCGCACAGCAGGCATAAAATTGGCGATAATTGATCCTGTTGTTAGATCAGTTACGTATGTTGTGTCCAGGCCGTTATCATAAGTCCTAAACGTAGTATAGAAATGCACTGCAATTTAATTCGTTTTGAGAAAAATGAAGGTATTGTTAATAACAAGTATGGCTAGGACGGATATCTTAACGTCCACCGCCAAGAGCAAGCAATCCTCTCTCATTTTCTTGTTTTTTTTAATCGTGCATTCAGTTTCAGTCTCTTTTCCCGTTGTATCTATCTGGGCTGTTATTGCGCTTCCTATTGACTTGATCTGTTTCTCAGAGAAAAAATATATCTGCACAGTAAATATGAAAAACGCAAGCAAATCGCACATTTCACCTTCCGCCATACATTTGTATATTGTGTAATTTGCATTTCCTTTGAAAATGTCAAGCAGTGTTTCCAACAATGCAAATGAAAGTTGAACAGAAAAGCGGAGATAGTTTCTTGCTTCTTTTAAATTGCAAGCATACATTTCACAAAAAGTAGTCACAATCTCATTAAAACTGTTTTAATTAATAACTTTGTCATAATGCAACATTCTTTCATTGATTATATGCATCTCTTTAGACAGATGCTCACTCATATACGCCCTTAAATCTTCCGCCATTTGTGATTACATGTAGTTATTTAAATGCAGCTGCAAAGATTTATCGTGCTCCAAAGTTTTGGGGTGCGTTAGTTGATATTTAAATATTTTATTAACATTCATTTATATACTGAACAAAAAAAGAAACGCAACAATAGACCACTAAGGATTTTCGAGTTTTAGGGTAAAACGTTAATGATTTCAGGTCTGTTGCTGTATGATTCCCATTCATGGGATATTAGGGTATATCATAAAAAACTGATTTTCATTTCGATAAAAACTGAATGAGAATTTTTTGTCGTCTTAAATAATGCAAATCGGGAAAAATTTGCTCTGCGCATACTTTTGAACCTCCAAATCATCAAGAAACAATGTCAGCTGCTCCCTAATTAAAGTTCGTGAAAAAGAAATAAAATTCCGCGACACACAAGCTCGTAATTAAAACCATCAAAATCCCTATATGTTTAATTGAAAGGGGGATAATTTCAATTTAATTCGTTTTATTTCTTTAACGTGTGAGTTATCTGCTGAGTGGTACATTGTGATTTTGAATGGGGGTTTATAGCGGATTTAAATCATACCATTATTTTAATGCTTGCGCATGCGCACTGTGTGGATTACTACTTTCAGCATGCCCATGGTCGGAATCGGATAACTCCGTAAATAATCATCAAAATGAAAATCGGTTTCTTGCATTTGGAAGTCTGATATCTAATGCAGAAGTAGAAAATGCAATTTTTTCTGATTCTATCATAGTTTTCTCAAAATTTAGTGGAATATAATTGTTGCGTTTCTTTTTTTGTTCAGTATATATCGAGCCATACCACCACGATTGCTATTTGTTAAGCGCTGATTATCAGGTACATGTTATAATAATTATAATTTATACGAGCCCATGTAATCGTTGATTAACTCCTGCTGCTAAGTCGACATGTTCCCTTCGCAATGCTTGTTCTAATTATAGAACAAATATCTGCGCGGGAAGCCGGGGAAATCAGTCACATGTGTTTCCGAAACCTATTGCCGATGCAGGATTTCGCCTTCATAGGCTTTTGCTAATACTTATTTTGCCCTTGAACTGGCTTTGAATTTTTTTTTAACTTATATGATCTACTATATTGTCATATAATATGAAATAATTGAAACAAATAGATTCATTTAAAATAACATAATTTAGCAGGATTCTACCAGACGTGCTACTTAATCACAAAAGAAAGTTGACACGTTTTGTTTTTGTCCCACTCGTAAACTAGAGGACCAATGGTCCTGATATCGCATGGTTTCCGAACATGTCCGACAAAAACCGGCCTGTACAAGCACAGAAAAGAGCTAGAAAGTTGAAATTTCGTATTTAAGTAGAAAAGGAATTGTACTATCCACCTAGCGAAAACAAAGGCGCTGATCAGCTTCGCGGTTACCGCGAAGCTGATCTGCGCCTTTGTTTTTGCTTGTGCAGATTGTTGGTTTTCCCATGAGGCGGCTCATATCTAGATGAATCTATATATCTAGATCAGTGATCTAAATGAATTTGAAGACATAATATTAATGTTAATAAGCAGTTCTAGAACTTCCAAATGCTGAATTTTGAAAACAACTGTTGTGTCAAGTAAAAAGCATTTGGCAGTATACTAATATAATTGTTTGGTGTGTTAATTCGATTTGGAACCAAGAAGATGAAATAAATACAACAAACCTGTAAAGCATGATATCGGGTTAAAAATTATTTTCATCTCATTTTGGTTGAACGTGTGGTCTTGTTTTAATCTAACGGTGGAGATATAGCTGTAGTGTGCACCGGAAGTGATCTCTAGATGGAATGAATCGCTATTCGCGATTGCGCTGGTACCATTACAGTCTGTGATCACGCTAAGTAAAAGATTAGTACACATGAAACCAAACTACAAACAAGATGGTGACTTGGTTAACAAATGTAAGGAACTTATAAATGGGAAGGAATGATTTTTCTTTTCAGTTTAGCATAACCATTTAGAAGTTTAGAATCATCCGTTAAAACATATACTATTGGGATAGAACTAGATCAGCTGGCTAGCCTTCACTCCGCTCCACTTCGGTACCTCGTTCCACTTTCGCTAGACGGCTTAGCTTAGGTTGCCTTTCAACTAATGTCGAACTGATTATGGATTTTGTAATCAAACTTTATTGCTTTATTTGGCAATGCTTTGTTAGAAATGTATATGCGCGTGTACCAGAGGTAAATCGCTACCGCTGTCACTAATCATGCATTTTGAAACTACACGGAATCAGAAAATATCGACTTTATTTATTTCTACTTTCAGTTTTATGTGTTCTATTTATAGAAATGTGTAGTGTATGCTGTGAAGAAATATGGCATATTAAAACAACCCCAAGCATTCGTTGCATTGAAATAGTCAGTTCTCAAGTCATATACGTTGAAAGAGACCTAACTTAACACAGTATTTCGTTTCTTTGCTGTTCCTGTTGATTTTTGACTTTCAACTAACGGTTCAATGTAAGCCGTTCCCGTCGGTGTGGAGTATAACGAAACACCGATGGGAATATCCCGTCTAGGATAGAACTTAAATGTGATGCGACAAATTTACGGTTGATAACTATGCGTCCTTCTTTAACTGCACGCTGGTGGGTTGGGCGTCAGACTCTTTAATGTTTTTGAGGTATTCATGTTAGATGGTTGGGATCGGAGCCTCTTGTCTATTGCTTGGCAACCGTGGTTCAAATGGTGTTTTTTTTTCTTGCTTCAGATTTCAGTTATATTGTTTGGCACCCAGGGATCGTCAGTCATCAGCAGCTTATTTTATATGTGACTCCTTGTGTTTGATTCATTAAACAGAAAAAAAAATAAATATAGAAACATAATTCAAACACGTTTGACGCACCTTCCACTGACGCCTCCTTCAAGTCTTATAGTCTGACTATATCTCATACATTTACAGCGGTCATTCGCTGATCCCGCTGCCGTTTGATCCATGTCATACTGAAGTTGTTTCCAGGGCTGACATAGCTGATCAATGCTTTGTTGGCAAGTGTTGTCTTTATACAAATCAAAGGGTTCCGTTAGTCCTGTCTTGTAACTTAACGTTATTCCCTCTGCCCCTGTTATGAATAACCCATGGTCAATTTTAGAATAGCGTGTTCTTATTTTGTTCGTTTGATTGATTTCTTCAAAATCGCATTCCATGTCAACACCATCTGTAAAACATATTTTCATTACTTCATTAAAATCAATTGGCTAAGAATAAAATTTTGATTGGTCAAGAGTAAGTCACTAGAAGGGTAATATTCATGTGAATCATAACACTATCTGAGATAATTTATCCCTATATGATGTCAATTAGAACGTCGTATCGCTTTAACGGATTCGGCTTTTAGTTCGGTCCAGCAAAACTTGAATACGCATTGAACAAAGAAAAACGGTATAAAAAAACAATTGTTGTCCTTGTGTGATCGTTTGGTGGCAATTTGTTCATCGTCGACAAGGCATATTTCCCTCGAGCTACGTCCTCCGGTAATATTACTTGCCTCGGGTGAATAAATCACCATGTTACCCTCTAACGCACTTACAAACGTTGTAGACTCCGTTCTGATGGTAACCACTGTCCCACCATTCTGCGCATGTCCGAGGTTTTTGACAACCAATCTCATCCTCGGCCGCGAGGCAATCTGGGAATCCATCACAAACGAAGACATCCGAGATGCATCTACCAGTCCCACAGAGAAACGAATGGTTTTCTACGTTACAAGAAATTTTGTCTGGAACACATAACACATTTAATCATTCACGAGCAATGTGAAAACACTCATAACAAAAATGGTCATTTTTTCAGCCAAGAACACACATTTTGTTATGAAACATTCCCTAAAACAGCAGTTTACATTTATCCTCTCTCGCTCTCTCTCTCTCTCTCTCTCTCTCTCTCTCATATATACATGTACGTACTATATTTGATTAGTGAGTAAAACCTATAATTTCACAACTTTTATTATGATGAAATATAAGACTCTCCAGTTCCTTAACCTTTATTCGGCAGTAAAATGAAAAGTAATCTTTCCTTTCAAGCACATTGCCATAATATCCATGCAGGGAGTGGGAGATGACGTCAAACAACGTCGTATACCGCGTCATATATGTCGTAATACTGATGCCATATCCTCCTTCATTTATGACGTCACACTGCCGTTAAATTAACGTTGTTATATTGCTAAATCACGCACATGCAATACACAGAGATGTTTTAGAGATGCAAAAAAAATTTATTTTTTTCCATACAAATATTCTGATATTTTTCTTAATTTTTGCTCAAAACATGCATTATGGGTACATATACACGTTAGAAGCGAGGCGGCTCTAACGGGTACTCACAATCTATGTATTGGGATCAAGAATAAGAAAAATAAATATATCCATGTAAACCCCAGTTTCAATATATGAAATCGGAGTTAAGGTGGTATACGTTTCGAAGATGAAGCCAGCATTACCGCATTGTTCTTCATCAGAATGGTCTAAACAATCATATTTTCCATCACACACATCATGCTCTGGAATACATCTTGATCTGTCACAGCTGACTAATCCTATCGAATTACAGTCCGGAAAATCTGGAAAAAGAAGAAAGAAACAAACATAACAATTAAATACATCATATTTCCTATTACAAAAACTTGCTCTAAAAAGCATCTTATTAAAAGTGACCATTCTGCATATTGTACAGGTAAGAAAATATGGAATGGCTGACATATGCAGGTGTACAACGTGATATAGCATAGCTGCTCAGCTTTACAAATAAGTGTATAGAGAAAATAAAGGGACATCAAGTAGTACGTCTACACCCTGCCAATAATAGCGTCCCTAGTTGTCGAGAAAGTTAAGTAATCCGAAAGGAAAGGACAATGAAGCATTCATAACCCATTCATTTCCCATCGTATATATGTAAGACTCATAAACTTGGCCAGTCCCACAAACAGTGCTAATTCCCACAAACTGAGCCAATCCCACAAAACTGGGCTGAAAAATATCTTGAATTACCACAAACTGGACCAATTTTCTTTCCGTTGGTAGATTAGCTTGACGTTACTTCGAGCCCTTTCGACGACATTTTGATTGTTTATGACGTCAATTATCCCATCAGCCATTTTTATCATGACATAAGGCGACGTAACGTCGTTTCATAAAATGTGCGTAAATATACGCAATACAGTAAAGCCTTTGGTGGAATTTCTCCAGTGCAATGACGGAAAGTGAACGATATCGAAGTTTTAAGCAGTATAAACTCGGTTTATTTTTGTTAGAACGGAAGTAAATGAGCTACACATAGTGCTTGATTTGTCGAATAATAAATCACCGTACGTCAGTCAGCTGTAAAGCATCCTATTGTAACTCCTGAATAGTGTTAAAGATCTAATTATGCACTAGTCATTTGCAACCACGGCCCCTATGGGGCCGGGGATAGCGGGGGCATAGCGGGGCTAAAGTACCAGGATTTTACCTTCGAGGTGTCCCGGCAGTGCCGTGGTAAGGCCGGGCTCTTGATTCCCGTCAAAACAGCGGGGGAAATAGCGGCATTTTGACCGGGGTTTACCAGTCTACAGTACCGTGTTTTATCCGAATTTTGGCCGTGTTTTGAAGTATTGCGAGATTCGAGACTTTGAGATAAAATTTCTTTTAAAAGGAAGGCTTCGACAGTTTTGGAGGTAAATTTCTGTTGCGATCTATCTTTATATTCTGAGTCGATCAATTTCTGTTCATCATCTCAAGTAAAGGATGGGTGGCTAAATTTTGAATGTAGCCAAACTTGACCCCCTACAAACTCGGCCCCTGACAAATTCGGCTCTCAACTTGACTCCCTACAAACTTGGCCTCCTGACACTCGGCCCCCAAAATGTCTGCCCAACTAGACCCCCTAGTCCCTACAATTTTTCGGGGCTGAGTTTCAGAGTTTGTCAGGGGCCAAGTTTGTTAGGAGCTGAGTTTGTAGTGGGGGGGGGGGTGTCAAGTTGGGCTAAAAGATTGGGGGCTGAGTTTGTAGGGGGTTAAGTTTGGCCGAAATTTTTCAGGGGGCCCAGTTTGTAGGGGTCAAGTTGGGCTGAAATTTTGGGAAAATCCCCGCAATGCAGGGGCTTTTTGCAGGGATTTTACCGAAAGGAAGTCCCCGCAGTGCAGGGCTTATACCTGGGCTTTGCAAATGGAAAAGTCAATATCCCCGCTATTTCCCGGCCCCGAGGGGGCCGTGGTTGCAAATGACTGGTGCATTAGATTGGTCCGTTTTATGGAAATCGGCTCTGAATTTAGCCCTATTTGTGGAGAATGGCCTAGTTTATGGGATAAGAACAGTTTTGTGGGACTGACCCAGTTTGTGATTCCTCCATATATTCAATGAAATTGTTCAATGTACCTACCGCAATTTTCATCTGCGCCGTCTTCGCAGTCAACAATATGGTCACATAGTACACTTATTGACACACAGTGGCCATCTCCACAGCTGTGAAAATAAGTTTCCTTTTAAAAGGAAAGGTTTGCCAGGTTTAAACAAATGAAAAAAAAACAATATATTCCTTTCGACCTGTGTGCCACAATATTGAGTTTACTGAAAGATGGCTGAGTAAGGGCTTCCTCTTGATGACAGGCTGCGGAGAGGAAGTACATGCCAAGTTATAACTTGAATGTAATGCGACAGTCTGCATGCTTAGTTTTTAACTCAATCATGGTTGATAACTATGCTGCCTTCTTTAATTGCACGCCGGTCGGGCTTCATGATGGCCCCGACTTAAAAGCTATTCATTTTAGTTGGTTGGGGCCGGAGCTTCTTGTCTGTTGCTTGGCCCACCGGGGTCCAACTGATGTTTTTCTTTTGCTCCGGAGTTAGTAGGTTATTCGGCGCCCAGGGATCTCCATCGTCGGGCAGCTTACTCAATCTGATTCATCAGGATGTTTATCATGATTTATTTGTTTGTTCTTGATGATTCATTGACTATACTGAGAGGAACTAGAAACTTAAGTTTCAAAATCCCCATAGTTTGGTGGTTGGTCTCCGTAAAATCGATTTTAGAACTCTGGTAATTTCTTTCCTGCAATAAAAAGATTAGTCACAGCAGAATCGCCTTCAGACGGTCAGTAAAAGAATTACTGGAGGGTTCAAATCGATTCTTACGGGGTTCCAACTCAAAGTATAATAATTAAAAAACTTAAGTTTCTAGTTCCTCTCAGTATAGTTAGAGATTCACCACGAGGTCCGAAGAACTAACTAAATGTTATGAACCACTGCAGAAGCTGAGGGTGAGGTTATGGCCATGTAAAACCGGTGTAAGCCCGCCAGTAACTTTGTGTTACTGATCGTTCCAAGGCGATACTATTGTGGTGGTTCTTTTTGTTTTATGTCTTGGTGTTTAAATTTTTTTGTGCTGTTGGCGCCTTATGTATGTTTTCATAATTTTAGTTAAGGTAACTGAGTGGCCACCTATTGGGAAAATAGCTGCTCATTCGGCTTGCGATATGTTTCATGGTATAAGTACCTGATTGTTAATTTGGTTTTTTCCCACCTCGGTTTTTGGAGTGGGAATCTTTTTCTGATTGCGCCTTTTCCTGATCTTTGCCTACTTGTACCTTTTTGGCCATGTAGACTGGAATTCTATTTCCTGTTTAGACTGCATTTGTTTTCAAGTTACTAGTCATGCTTTTGAAGATAATTTACTGTCAACCGTTCTAGATGTAGCTCTTCATGTGGAGGTTTGTTAACTTCTCGTCTTTGGGTGGGGTTTGAAAGCCACATCCGAGCCGAGCTACCGAGCCCGAAAGCTCTGCCGAGCTAGCTGGATATTTTGAATTCGTGTTTTTGTCCGAAGTTAAGATTTGGATTTTACAAAAGACGTTTTTTTTGGTAATTCCTTTACATTAAATAATAGCTTCAGCAGTGGAATATGATTAATTTTCTGGAAAATTATGCGTTAATTTTCATTTTCATCTACGTCAGGGGTATGAAAGATCCAGCTAACAAAATATCTATTTTCAGTCAATTACTTAATTTAGAGCAGCTGTTAAATACCTTTTAATGTAAAATGTGTAAATCAATTATAATCACCGCAAAAAACGTGCTTTCATTTTAACACTTTTTACACCCAGTTTTATTTCCTGCTTTGATATTTTTGGGTTTTACAGTAGTGCCAAGACCAAAGGTAACAGTAAGTGCACTTGGTGTGCACAACAAAGTGCATTTAACATGCAATGTTTGATAGTGATTAGAGCACTTACTAGTGTACTCCCTATGCACAAGGGTATTACCTTTCGTCTTAGCATAAATGTACATCTGACAGAGAACAAGTTTATGTTGGTCGGGTATGTAAGCCCGTGCCGAGTCGATCTGTCGCGCGTTTAGGTTTTTTTAACAATAATTACTTGAAATAGATTTCTTACAAGATAATAAACTGACAGATTTCTGATGAAATTTTAAATTGTTATTATTTATCGCATGGATTTGTTAGAAAACTGAAATTGTATTATTTATACGATTGTTTTTGTACAATCTAAGACGTGTTAATTTGCCAAATATATTAAAATTGATAGAAATTCTCATAGTGCATACCAAAATTGAGAAATAATGTCCTCAAAGTTAGTGTTTACATTAAACATGATGATAATATTTTCACCATCAATAGAACTTAATCTATTTATCACTTAAGTTGGGATAATGAAGTTTATGTATTTTAAGTGTATATGGTCGCTTTTGATAAATACACTGTGCTCTCTTCTTGGCTTGTACTGTATTGTTTTGTGTGTAGGAACCCCAGCCAATATATCGCTCACCCCAAATTTTGCCACAAGGTAAATGGGTAATTGCCAAGTCTGTAAGCTACTAGTTACCATGTCCAAGATATGGCAAACAATCCCCAAAAACTCAAACAGACTTTGGGGGGTTAATCTCAATTTCAAACCATAACATGGTTACGGCATGTGGTTGTGCCAGATTGACTACCGGAGTCTGTACATAGGTGTGGAAGAAGAACCCGAGTGCCGATAGAAAGAATTGCAGCAAGCTTGCTCTGTTTACTTACGAACCGAATCAGACTTAGTCTCCATCTGAATGAGGTGTCCAAGACTAGTGGTCTGCTGACATGGGCCGGAACCCATGTCAAACAAAATGCCTTGACTTGCCGGTGAGTCACACCGCTTAATCGAAAAAGAAAAAAGCATGGCATGTACTTCCTCTCCGCAGCCTGCGTCATCAAGAGGAAGCCCTCACTCAACCATCTCTCCGTAAACTCAGTATTGTGGCGCACAGGTCAAAACAAATATATATTATTCTTTTCATTTGTTTAAACCTGGCAAGCCTTTCCTTTTAAAAGGGAACTTTATTTCTTTTTTACAATACAAGCCAAGAAGAGAGCAGTGTTTTAACAAAAGCGACCATATACACTTAAAATACATAAACTTCATTATCCCAAGTGATAAATAGATTAAGTCTATGGACGGCGTAAATATTATCAGCATGTTGCGCGCCGCAAGCCAATAACATGATTTTATTCATTACGAAAACTTGACCGTGCAATTTACAGAGATTTCGTCAGCCGTAACAACTGGAAAAGAAAGTTTGCTATTTTCAATATTTTTACCCGTGACATTGATTTTGGGTGCACGTTAGACTCATCGAATCGGTTCTAACTAGTATCCATAATCTATGATTTGGATCGAAAATCAGAATAATTGTATATCCCTTTACATCCCAGTTTTACTAAAATGAATTGGGGTTCAAAGGGGTATTCTATTCATGGACATGTTATTCTGATGTTAAGGATATATATAAAAATACATAAAAAAATCCTTCAATTGTGAGATAAAGAATATATTAATGTCATGTTTCCATGACAAACTGCTGACAAGGCTGGAGACCATGCTGCGCCATATGTTTTAAGTCCAGGGGATATTGACTTCAGACCTGACTAATAAACCACACACACACACACACACACACACACACACACACACACACACATATATATATATATATATATATATATATATATATATATATATATATATATATATATATATATATATATATATATATATATATATATATTGGGAGAAATAGGACAAACATCAAACAAAAATCTTCCCGGTGGCACTGGATCCTAAGAAAGGATTCGAAAATGATTGAAATAAGTATATAGGGGGATTAAACCATTAACAGTGCAAGAATTCATGTGATTTTTGTGTATTTGTGTATTTTTGCATTGTTTTTTATTTATTTTGTTTATTTACCTATTTTCATTTTTTTCCAGTTTTTACCTGTAAATACATATTGACTCTGAAGAAGGCGAAAGCCGAAAGCGCGCTTAGTTTGATTTATTCTTGCACTGTTAATGGTTTAATCCCCCTATATATATATATCATTACGAAAACACGCCCATGCAATATACAGAGATTTTTTAAGTTGTAAAAATTGAAAAATTTCAGTAGAAAATCTTTGATATTTCTTTTATTTTTGCTCAAGACATAGACTGTGGGTACACATTAGAACCGCCTCGACGGGGCGGTTCTAACGAGTACCCACAGTCTATGTTTTGGAGCAAAAATAAGAAAAATAGGTATACCCCTGCAAACCCCAGTTTTGCTATATAAAAGTGGGGTTCAAGGGGGTAAACATTACACGGACATGTTTTCCTGATGTATATATATATATATATATATATATATATATATATATATATATATATATATATATATAGTTTTGATCTTTAACTCTAATGAAAATGTTAATAAAAATGAAATAAAAAAAAAAGTTTATAAGTAATAACTTGATTCTAATACATGATGTGTCGAGCATATAATAAATCTTACCGAAACTGAATGTTTTCGCACCTATCTGTAATGAAAAATAAACATTATTAAAATATGAAAGTAGGCTAGCGTTTTAATTCACAGCTGATAAACACGTGGTATTGTTAACATACACGTACATTTCGATAAATGATCGCTAACGCACAATGCAATTCTGCGCGAAGTTGAGATGAAAAATTCGAGATTTCTCCTATACCAATCATTCTATTAACTGATAGATGGGCGCAGTCTATGCAGAAATTGAACATTAATTGAATGAAAGTATTATAAGAAATTCAGGTTATTTCGTTTTCGCAAACACTTCCGCCCCATGAACATATAGTGCTTCCAACACAATAACATTGAAGTGTTTGCGAAAACGAAATAACCGGGATTTCTTATGTTACTGTCTTTCAATAAAATTAATGTTCAACTTCTGCATTGACTGCACCTATCTGTCAGTAAGTAAAAGAAACGCTGTAGGTAAAAACTCGAATTTTTCGTCTCAACTTCGTTCTTAAATGCAGTGTGTCACTGATCATTTATTGGTTTGTATGTATACAATACCACGTGATTGTCAGTAGTGTAATTGCTCAACAAAGTTCTGAAGAGAGCATAATTATGTCGATAAAAGATGAGTTTGATATAACTGCCTGGTGACGTCATTAACGAGATCTTCTAAATTTTAATTGTTATTAAAAAAATGCTTACAGTGGCACATATGTATATATTCTGAAAACTAACGGGCCAGTTAAATATCTAAAATTTCTATTTAGAATAAGTAAGGTTAAATCGATTCATATAATCGTAAATACCTGCGTTCGCGGTGAAATTAAGCGGTCAAATTCGTGGTACACCATGTTTACTCAAATAACTTAAAGTATATTGCACATGGCAGACATTGCTGAAAATAGCATACTATTTTCATTACGAAAACTTGCCCATGCAATATACAGAGAATTTTTTCAGCTTAAAAAAGTGAAAATTTCATTGGAAAAATTTTGATATTTTCTAATTTTTGCTCAAAACATAGATTGTGGGTACACGTTAGAACCGCCTCACAGAGGCGGTTCTATCGAGTACCCACAATCTATTTTTTGGAGCAAAAATAAGAAATATAGGTATACCCCTGCAAACCCCAGTTTTGCTATATAAAAGTGGGGTTTAAGGGGGTATATATTACACGGACATGTTTTCCTGATGGAAGGCACTGAACAAGACGACAACTGTTCTTAATATACTCGTAGCACACTTCTTCATGAGAAGCTTAATTTCACAGCTGACCAGCGCCTTTGTTTTCGCTACCTATATAGTATGGCGTCCCTTCTATCGAAATCTGAAATTTCAGTCTTATAGCCCGCGTCTGTACTTGTACAGCTCAGTTTGTGTCGGACCTTGTTGGAATCGAAAAATGTTAGTTGTATCACACGAATGCGCATTTCAGACCTTCTGGCTGAGTACAGTTCAGTTCATCCTCTCCAGTGGAACAGTCAGGTGTTCCATCACAAACACCAAGCATAGAGATTAGTTCACCGCAGCCGGAGAAATAGACAGCTCTCTCAAGATGATAAGGAATCACTGATGTTACATCATTAATAACAGGCTGGGTCATAGTAGAAGCTACAAATTTGGACCGCGACTTGAGAAAACAAACAATAATGTGGATTTCCAACCATGTCCGACTAACAACCGACCTGTATAGTCACAAAAGCAGGCTAGAAGCACGCAATTTCGGATTTATTAAAACGAGTGGTAGTACATGAGGTGTACTAAGTACTACCTATGTAGCGGAAACAAAGACGCTGGTCATCTATGCAGTTACTGCCCAGTTTATCTGCGTTTTTGCTTTCGCATATGCAAATTGTTTGTTTTCTCATGACGCGGCTCATTTAAAACAATGAAAACGTGGACATTTTTATTATTATTAAACATTCTGTTTACCCGGCTACCGGTCAATAAAATATAATAATAAAGTAAAAAGTGACCAATCATTAAATAAATTCTTAGTCAATTTATTTAAGAATTCTGCAGTTTATGGACTTCAATTCTGCATTTTAATAATTCTATCATAGATAAAGACGGAAAATAATATCCCAGCAGGCACATGGCGTCAGAATGACGTCAGATCGACGTCGATGCGACGTCATGATGTCGCATCGACGTTGATATGACGTCGTTTTGACGACATGTGCCCGCTTGGATAAATTACCAGTTCTCGTTTGTTCTGTATTATTTCTTAATGCTTTACTATCCTCACAAACCACAACATCTGTTTCATCAGTAAGACACGGTGTCGACTGCCATACAGGCGATTTTGACCGAAGCATATACATTTTAACACATTTGCCAAGACGGGGTGAAGGGTGACCTAAATCCCTGAAACGCAACAAGGGCGCCCTGTTACTAGTCTAAAATAATATTGTTTTAATACTAAAAATCCTGTCTCCTAATTAGCTCATTTAATATCAATAAATCGTTATATTTTTCTAAAACTAGACCAAACTGATAAAAATCAGATCAAACAGGTTTCTGAAGGTAAATATATTTGACAGGTTTTCTATATCAACCTCCAAACATCCATATTACCCCCCTTGGTACCCACAAATAGCATCAGCATGAAATTAACATGGGCTGCATGAATATCGACATGATTTGATGTATGAGTATAAAACCTCCCAGGTAGCTTTAAATAGCCCGAACTCTGTTCCGTGCATGAACTCTACATGGTTTGCAGTAACCCAATATTACAGGTAAACAAACTCTAGATAATGAGGAGTATTTGGATATTTTAAGGCGGTTCTAACGAGTACCCACAATCTATGTTTCGGAGCAAAAATAAGAAAAATAGATATACCCCTGCATACCCAAGTTTTGCTATATAAAAATGGGGTTCAAGGGGATATACATGTCATGGTCATGTTTTCCTGATGCGGTGGGCCTAGCAACAGACAAGACAAGATGACATTCTGTGCATACGTACATGTGCATTTTAAAACCTTTTTCCATTTTGTTTATTAATTTGATTCAATGAAAATATAATATAAACATAGAAAAGTTGATGATTTTAACTTCAATTTCGGTAAACATAAGGAATTTCTACCCTCAAAAGTGACATTCATCTCGGCCTGCGGCCTCGGTCTGCAGCCTCGGCAAATATAACATTTTCAGGTAGATAAATCATCATGTCTACTTCATTGAGGTCAATAATTGTATAAAATACTGAACAAAAGTGAAAATGCTACACATTTTTTATAATATTCTAACACAAATTTTTACCCCAAATTTAATTTTATTGCAAAACACAATAAACTTTCTTCTTTTGGCTATACACTGCACTTTGATTCGTTTCTGTAGAAGCGAAATACGCCGTGCTACACGCATTTTAAGAAAAAGAACATCAGTTCAGTATCACGTGGAACAGAAGAAGCAAAAATAAGCACATGAAATTGCCTGTGGTTGTCCCCATGCACGGCCGATGTCGATGGCTCAATTTGTCAAGTTCGGTATCACTATTTATAGAAATTGCGTGGTCATTTTTTGACCCCTCACTTGTAAAAATGTATGTAACACGGCTCTGTTTGCATTCACAGAATCGAGTCAGTATGCAAGTTATAGTCAACAAATGAAAATTATTCGTTTGTGTAATAAAACGTTTTGAAATGAAATGAAATGAGAGACAGAAATTCAAAATTGAATACGAGTGTAGCGTCTTCATGTGTGTTCTGTATACAAACAGATGGTGATAAAATCCTATCAAGAGTTAATGGTACGTAAAACCAAATCAATTATGGTCAATTACAGATACTTCAAAGACGCGTGGTAATAAGACTATACTTTTTACACGGACATGTAAACAACGATGAGTACATGTAATCAGTACTGACGCACTATAGCGCATTGGATAGCTAGGCAAAAAAGTGTACGTCACACCAGTAAACCCTAAAACGCGGATGAGTTGATTTTATTTGTTTATAAAGGTTTAGATTTTCTAGAGTCTGCAATCGTGTTATAGACTTCAACGCGCAAAATAAATATTTAACAGCCAAACTTCTCCGGCAGGGCTATCGGTATCATAAACTACGAAATACGTTTTCTAAATTTTATCGCAGACACTATGAATTGGTTTTCAAATATAATGTTGGGTTAAAGACGCTTTAACGTGAGGGCCAATCGGAACCAGAATTTTATGGTGACTTGGTTTACAAATTTAAGAAACTTATAGGAAGGAATGATTTTTCTTTTCACTTTATAAAAATCATTATACGATACAACGCAAAGAATATAACTTAAATGTGATGCGACAGTCTGCACGCTTAGTTTTTAACCTAATCATGGTTGATAACTATGCTGCCTTCTTTAATTACTCGCCCCGACTTAAAGCCATTTACTTTAGTTGGCTGGGACCGGAGCTTCTTGTCTGTTGCTTGGCCCACCGGGGTTAAACTGGTGTTTTTTTTTGTTTTGTTTTTTTTTTTTGCTCCGAAGTTGTTTGGATCTCCATCGCTAGGCCGCTTTTTGTGATTTTGTGACTGGGAGTCTTCGTTTTTGATTCAATTGGTGGTTATCATGATTTATTATTTCCATGACTAGTTCGAGATTCACCACGAGGACCGAACAACTAACTAAATGTTGTGAACCACAGCAGAACCTGAGGGTGATATTAGGCGCATGACAAACTAGTTTAAGCCCCCCCCCCCCCAACCCCCCCCCCCCCCCCCCGTTATCTATAACTGACCGTTCCAATGCGGTACTGCTGTTGTGATTCACATTTATTAGAAGTATTCCAGTTATTCCCATAATGCGTTTTATTTTATATGATTTTATGGCCACCCAGATTTCATTTGGCTGTTCACTTAGCCCTCAGCATTTTATTTGTTCTGTCAATTTAAGACTGTGGCCACCTTACTTTACATTATGAAAACATGCCCATGCAATATACAGAGATTTTTAAAGTTGTAAAAAATGAAAATTTTCAATTGAAAATTTTTGATATTTTTCTTATTTTTGCTCAAAACATAGATTTTGGGTACACGTTAGAACCGCCTCGCTGAGGTGGTTCTAACGAGTACCCACAATCTATGTTTTGGAGCAAAAATAAGAAAACTATGTTTACCCCTGCATACCCCAGTTTTGCTATATAAAAGTGGGGTTTAAGGAGGTATTCATTGCACGAACATGTTTTCCTGATGAATAGCTGCTCATTCTGCTTTCCTTTAAACATGTTGTAGGCTGGTACAATGGTACCTATGTTTTATATTTCTTTACGTGAATTTCCTTACTGCTTGTTTATATTTGTGTACATGTATACTAGAGCCACACCAGAAGCGGAGGGTGAGTTTGGTGCCTGCAAAACCGGTTTAAGCCCTCCAGTAATTTTATATTTTTGATCGTTCCAAGGCGGTACTTCTGTAGTGGTTCTTACTTTTTTATTATTTGGCGTTTATCTTTTGTGCTGTTTGCGCCTTATGTATGTTTGCATATTTTACTTAAGTTTTGGTAACTGAGTGGCCGCCTATTGGGAAAATAGGTGCTCATTCGGCTTACGAGACGTTTTCTTAGTATAAGTACTTGTCAATTGATTGTTAATTTAATTTTTCCCACCTCGGTTTTTGGCGTGGGAATTTCTTTCTGATTGCATACTTTTACCTTTCCAAAAAAAACTTTTAAGGATCTATACCGTTGATCTTGTGGTTGATTAATCGAGGACTTAGAGAGGAATATTTCGACACTATATTAATTATATGGATAATATGTATAACATGTTTTCATGTTGTCATACCAAGCCGTGAAGACAACTGGATTGCCATCAGACCATTGGTATAAATCTTCGTTTTCGATGTTTGTCACTAGGCGCAAACCTGAAGATAAAAACAATTACAGATAAGACATAATGACACATCATCAGGAAAACACGTCCGTGTTTCACCCCCCGAACCCCGCCTGTATATAGAAAAAATCTGGGCTTACAGGGATATACATATTTTTCATATCATTGAACAAAAATAAGAAGAAAAAAAAAACATTCTTCTGAAAATTTTCAATTTTAACAGCCTAAAATGTCTTTGTATATTGCATGGGCAAGTTTTCGAAATGGAAAATAAACTCCCTTGACAAAAATATTCCTTTGCTTCTCTATGTATTTTATGTATGGTTTCGATGGTACATGTACGACTCTTGTTCCGACAATATTAATTTCAGGTGATTGCTCACCTTTCAACGGCAATAAATTGCAAAAGTCAAAACATGGCAATGACTTCATTACAGGATTGTAAGTGGTGCCGTGACCAGGCTAACTTAGCTTACGGTCTGCAAACAACGGACTTTCTTCCGAAATTCCGAAATATCAGAACTCTACTACCTTACTTCACGCTTTTGTCATCTGATTATTCTGCAAGTCATGGCTATTAGGAAAACATGCAATAAACAGAAATTCCAAAAAAATGAAGTTTTCAGAAGAAAAAACAAGTTTCTTGTTTTAGTTTAAAACACAGATTTTGGGTACACGTTAGAACCGCATCGGCGGCCTCGGCGGCCTCGGCGGGGTGGTTCTAAAAAGTTTCTACAGTCTGCCAATTTCCTGCAAAATTTTCCTTTTAAATGGCATTTGAAATGTTTTCCCCAATTAAATGCATATGCGACATGTTGATCTTGTCGTAAAATAGGTCAAGGCCATCACATGGTCATGATTTATTTATGCACCGTAGTACTTTAGTCATTTATACTTCATGCCAAGCTTCTTAAAGATTTGTCATCTGGTTCTGGAGAAGAAAATTTTTGAAGGTTTTTACCATATATAGGTATGGCGGCCATCTTGGTCATGTGACCTTGATTATTTCTATACACACTGGTTCCCCTATCGTATAGATGCTTCAAATAATACTTGGCTTTGATTGGTCAAACGGTTTCAAAGGAGAATATGTTCGGTAATAAACTCGTCTCGTACATGTATATTGCCCCGGGGTGGGGGCAAATGAACCTTTGGGGTCTTTTTTTCAGAATCAATAATATTCAGTTCAACAGTTCTCCATTCCAATGCATAGTCGACCTATGTTGACCTTGCTGTATAATAGGTCAAGACCATCACATGGATATTGCGAGGCGGTTCTATCAATGTTTTGAGCAAGAAATATTCAAAATATCAATCTTTTTCCAATGAAATTTTCATTGTTTACAGCTGAAAAGAATCTCTGTATATTGGATAGGTGTGTTTTCGTGCTAAAAATGACAATCTAAATGTGCAGTAAAGAACGAACCAATAAATGCCGCCTTGTTTTTAATATGAGGAAATCGTTTCATCAGTTGTTGGGCAATGAAGTCCATCTCGAGCTGCGAATGCAAATTTGCAAGTAAATATCCGTTTCCATTACAAATCACTGATTGGGCATTAAGCCAGCTTGCATCCTTTGAAACCTTGGTAGTATCATTCAGTAGCATGTAACATTTCCCGAATCTTTCTGTGCATACTGTTGAATAAAAATAATTTTACGTTCAATGTAATATAGCCCATACGACGTAATGTGCATTAAAAACAGTTTTAACTCATGGTTTGCTTTCAAATTGAATAACTTGTATAAGTTCATTCATTTAACTCATTTAAGCCTGGCGTCCCTTTTATGGGACATAGGCAAACAGAATAGCCCCAGATGTGGGCGTCCCATCTGGAGCTATTCTGTTTGCTTAGAGAATTTTCATTGAAAAATTGGATAAAATTTAAAAATCACTCCTAACACCCCTAAAAATGAAAGTGGACTCACCCAATTGATAAAGATGGGAAAATCCATTCGTCAAATATGGGTTAAAATATATACATATCTTGAACAAAGTTTATTTTTTCGCAAAGCAACACCTGCTGGATGATTATAGCATCTCCATAAATCAGGAAAACATGTCCGTGAAATATGAACCCCCTCAAACCCCACTTTTATATAGCAAAACTGGGGTATGCAGGGGTATACCTATTTTTCTTATTTTTGCTCCAAAACATAGATAGTGGGTACTCGTTAGAACCGCCTCCGCGAGGCGGTTCTAACGTGTACCCACAATCTATGTTTTGAGCAAAAATAAGAAAAATATTAAATAAAAATTCTAGTGAAAATTTTCAATTTTAGGTATATTAGGAAAATTCAGTATATTTAATGGGCATGTTTTCCATATATACCCAACCACAAAGAAACGCATCATCAGGAAAACATGTCCATGAAAAGTATACCCTCTTGAACCCCGCTTTTATACAGATAAAAACTGGGGTTTGCAGGGGTATACTTATTTTTCTAATTTTTGCTCCAAAACATAGATTGTGGGTACTCGTTATAACCGTGTACCCACAATCTCTGTTTTGAGCAGAATAATAAGAAAATATGGGGAAAAATCTATTGAAAATTTCAATTTTTAAAACTTTAAAAATCTCTGTATTTGACACGGCTCAATGGGCGTGTTTTCTAATGTACAATAAAGTTCATTCGTTTTTCAGGGAGTTTAAAATTGCTGGTAAGCTCGGAATTTTCTTGATGACAGCAATTTGAAAAAAAAAATGCCTGCAAAACGTGCTCAACTCTAGTTAAACTGATTTGAGCCGCGTCATGACAAAACCAACGATGTGGTTTCTGAACAGGACAGACGCAAAACCGGTATGTGAAATCATAGAAGATGGCTAGAAGCTTGAAATTTTGCATTTAGAAAGAAGAGGAATTGTTCTATCCATGTAGCGAAATCAAAGGCGCTGATCAGCTTCAGTTAGTGCGAAGCTAATCTGCGCCTTTGTTTTTACATATAAAGATTGTTTGTTTCCTCCTGACACGGCTCAATGTTATTGGTATTACATAGGCATGGAATTCATCTACGCCTTCCTCGAATTTCAACAAAATTCGAATAGAAATAAAATATTAATGGCCTTTTGTATTCTAACAATAGTTTAGGCAAATTTTAAAAAGAAAATTTTAGTGTATGCATTTCTTTTTTGTTTAGTATAATACGTCAGTAGAGTGAAATAAACATACCTCTTGTTACGTTTGGTACCAAAGTGTCCTTGATAACCATGGATACTACAATGAAAACAAAATACGATACGATCACAAAGTAATGGCACTTGGGAGGAGTCATGCAGGTACATGTATATTTATTTATCTGATTACGTAGACGCACGGTAGCGTATCCTGGTGTTTCATAAAATGGGAATTTGTTTTGCGCCAGCATGCTTCATTACGAAAACTTGCCCATGCAATACACAGCGATTTTTTGAGCTTTAAAAATGAGAAATCAGCTGAAAATTTTTGATATTTTTCTTATTTTTGCTCAAAACATAGATTGTGGGTACACGTTAGAACCGCCTTGGCGATGCGGTTCTAACGAGTACCCACAATTTATGTTTTGGTGCAAAAATAAGAAAAATAGGTATACCCCTGCATACCCCAGTTTTGCTATAAAAAAGTGGGGTTTAAGGGGGGTATCAATTGCACGGACATGTTTTCCTGATGTTCAGATCTCCCTGTACATCATCCATACTGCAGATTACCGTATTCGTTCTTATTAGCGCACAGTGCTTTTTAAAATAACTAAAAGTAAAGGCAACACAATATCATTCTTGTTAGCGCACACTACCAACGAAAACAACTCATTACCATTTCAAATCTATCAATGGTAATGTAAATTTTAGTGTTCAAATTGTAACAAAGTAGTTTTTGACCGTTCACGGTCAAGTTATAATGCGTCTTATGCGGCATTAATGTGTAGAATTGGTGTAAAATACCAATATACTATTCGAGCAGTGTGCGCTTATGCACGTGTTTTTCGGAAACAACCGGGGTGTGCGCTTACTATAACGAATACGATATATCATTTCTTTAGGTCCTTTGAGATCAGTAAGAATATTCAATTTCAAACTTGTACGTTTAGAGCCATGTTCTAAACAATGTTTTAATTACAACCTATGGAAACCGTGTATTAGAAAAACGGTGAATCAACGGGGGTTAATCGGAAAAATGTGAACCATCGGGCGAGGTGTCGGTGACACATCGGGATTTGCACTAGATAAAAGGTATGTTGTTTGTTTACTTCTATTTTGAAGCGAAAGCTAAAAATACTGCAGTAAATAAAAACAAATCGAACACTTGCAGGAGCTGTAAGGGTCTTTGATGCAGCCCCGGGAACCCTAAAATTGTTGAAAATGTATTTTGTTTAATCGCCACAGTGCGCCCCATTTTACTACACAAACATTTCAGTTGACTTTCGGTTGTATTTTTTGTTTATTTTTTATGCTTACATCGAATTACGAATGTAAACAACCTTAATTCAGATTGGTGAATATAGAAAAGTAAGCTCCTGATTATCAACCTTCAGAAAATTTGTAAAAAAGACTGGGAAAATCGAGATTCAGCCGGGTGATTGATTATTTGGTGAGTCTCCGGGCAAGTTGTGTGTGTCGCCGGGGAGCAACCAAATTTTGATGGAATAAAACTTTATTTTCTTCATTCTAGACAGTACATGATTGTTGTTTTTTAACTTTTAGTTTGAGTGGGATCATATCTATCCCAATTACGGATGCTATAAACACACGTTAATCACCGGCAGTGATGAGAACTCGGACGTTCCTCGTCCGCAGCGTCCGTCGTATCGCACTGTTCGCATAAATATAGTGTTTTTTTTCGCTGGTTAAATGAAGCTGAAGCAAATGAAAACGTGTAAGAAATAATTGGAAAAGATACTGTCTCCAATTCTTAAATTTCTTCCGTTGCCGATTTGAAGACTGGGAAAATTATAACAGTAAACGCAGGTCCAATCTTTGGAAATAACAGTGAACAGTATCTATTGGGATAACTTCTTTCCTAAAATTATCAGGGCCTGAAATGCCCCCTCTGATGTCTACCGCTGAGGTGCCAGATGATTGCTTAACGTTTCTTGTGAGATCTAGGAACAAAGATGCCAGTCACAGCCCCCGCTAGTAGAGCGCGGTAGCTGAAGCGGTAGAGCGTCGGACTGTCACTCTGGAGCGAGAGGTCCTGGGTTCGATCCCCACGAGCGCCGTGTAGGGTTCGAGCCCCGCACGGGTCACATGTGGGACAAGTCAAGTTCTGCTTGCAGGTGTGTCAGGTGCTTTTTCCTGGAGTACTCCTATTTTCGCCCCACCTACTGATTTGTTAATGAGTGAAATAATTGGCTTTTAAGGCACGTAAAACTTAATCAATAATAATAATAATAATAATAATAATAATAATAATAATAATAACAATATCAATAATAATAACTGATTCTTAAAACATGACATTTCGACAGGTTTCCAAGTTTGATTAGCTTTACAATATACCGGGGCAATGCATACCTGACGGTATTAATTGATGTTAACTTTAGGTTCGGTCTCCTTTTGTTGCTCAGTTCACACGACTGGACATTTATTTTCTCATGGGAAAAATGAGGATTTTCGACATGACTATCCGAGTAACACAAGTATAAGCGTTTCCAAAACGCTTGCGATCTCTCAGCACTAATTTCACTGTATGACCACGTATAAATTTACGGCGATAACCACAGACCGAAAAGACTCTGACAGCTCGGTTCAACGTGAGCTTTCATACCCGAGCCGGCATGCGCTATTTAGTGTGACCCAATCGAAGCTGCCTTGTCCAATCAAGGACGACCGGAAGTGTGGTCGATTTACAACAAGATTCCAGTCCTGTTCAATTATATATGCGCTCTCGCCGTGGCGAGATCGCAAAAAGTAACTCGAGTAACAAGGCCAAACAGCACGAGTTACAGTAATGCGCATACGTATCTACGTCATGTGCTTGCGTATAACTGTAACTCTCACTTATGTTACGTCTACACTGGACCACGTTCTCACCACGTCCTTACCACGTTCTAAAAATTCCAGAACGTGGCGAGGACGGGGTCAAAATGAAACAATTTCGGATTTCTAAGTTCCCACTACGTCCTTACTACGTCCCCGCCACGTCCTTATAACGTCCGCACCACGTCCTTACTACGTCCTTCACGTTTCCACTACGTCCTCAATACGCGCTCACCAAGTTCATCCCGTTTCTACTACGTCCTTGCTACGTCCTCACAAAGACCAAGCAGTTCATACCACGCGCGAACTACGTTTCCAGCACGTTCTAACTGTAAATACGGTAAATTAATCAGTCGTATATATTATCCTCAACACCGCTAGCAGTCGGTCGTAATGCCCATGCTGAAGCCAACAAGATCTTGTCCTTCTATTTCTCCTTCTGTGAAATAGCACAAGTGCAGCCTGTGCACCAAGTAAGGCATGATGTCATTGAAGGAGAGCAAGTTGCAAGAGTACATCTCTGTTCATGTTTTCGATTTCGATATGATTTAAATAAAAGCGAAAGCAATTGCTTGAGGGTACGGGACAATTGAAACAAAATTAATAAAACGTGGAGGACGAAGTTCGAACCTGGTGTGAACGTGATAAGAACCTACTAAGGACGTGTTAGGAACCGCTAGGACGTGATAAGAACGCAGTGCAGTCTTCTAGGACGCGGTAAGGACGTACAAGAAGCGTGGTATGGTCTTGTCGAGAACTTGATGGACGTAGCGAGGACGTAGAGAAGACGTAGTAGAAGCGTAGCGAGGTCTTGATGGTCTGCAACAAATTTGCATCGCGTTTTACACTAGCTAGCGTTTTACACTTGTCGGTAGCACTTTAATTTCCAAACAAGAAAGGGTCGAAGATGATGCGGAATATGAAATTACCGGGTCGAAGATGACACGGAATATGAAATTACCTTGATCAAAAATAGCTCTAGAGTGTTTATAATCGGAAATTAATGCAATAAGTTTTGATTGCCCGATGACTCACAAAATTCGCCCCGTTGTCTCACACAACTTGCCCGATGCCTCACATTATGTAAATGCTCCTAGCATTAAATCCCTATGCAATGCTTGGCGAGATTTTATTTTTTGTAGGAATTTTCCAGTATACAATTATTCATTTGCAAATACCAACGTGACCTTCTTGGTCCATTTCTTTTACTAGAAAATCAAACGAAAATGTGTTTTCGTGACCTTGAAAGGCATGCCCTCTAAAATGGGGCGCACAATCACGCGTTTCTTGAAATATTTATTTACAAACTGTTTACATAATAAAGAACAATAATGATTTCTACAGCTCCTGCAGCAAACAGAATTTTGACATACAACGTCACCCAGCCATGTCGGAACAAAACAAAAAGAAAATTAAAACTACGTACCGTGTCGCCATTGTAAATCCCGATGTGTCACCGACACCTCGCCCGATGGTTCACATTTTCCGATTAACCCCCGTTGATTCACCGTTTTTCTAATACACCGTTTCCATAGGTTGAATTATTTGACCCGGTTTAGGCATGTGTCTGATTTAGATTTCACTTATATAAAGTTTTGAAATTGTAATTCATCTATCTGGTTATCGTCGCCAGTTTATAAATGGTTACTGATGAGGGTTCAGTACCCGAAATTGCGCAAACATAGAATGTGGGTACTCGTTAGAACCGAACGTGTACCCACAATCTATGTTTTGAGCAAAAATAAGAAAAAAATCAAAGATTTTTTCTACTGAACATTTTAATTTTTTACAGCTTAAACAATCTCTATGTATCGCATTGGCGTGTTTTCGTAATGCTATTTATAAGGTTCCTCATTAGATAATTTGTTGGTTGATTGAGGGTTTAAGATCCCAACATCAGCTTAGGTCATATGGAGATTGGCTCGCAAGATTTGTATACATGTAGTGTTGTCCCCCGCCTTTTCGAAGAAAAGCGGAGGGACATAGTGTTTGGCTTTTCGTCATTCCGTCCGTCCTTCCGTCATTCCATCCCCCTATAGCAGTATGTACCTTGTGTGCACATCTCCTCCTACAGTTTTATTACGATTCTTTTGAAACTTTACAGATGTCTGCATCATGCTTTGAACATGTGTATGTGGTTTGGATATAATCCTCAGATTATTTTTTGACAATTTTTTCGTAATTTGAACTTAGTCATTTTTTGGGCATTTTGATAATGAAAGTGAATAGACAGTGGGTACCTTATGTGCGCAACTCCTCCTGCAGTTTTTATCTGATTCTTTTGAAACTTTACAGAAGTCTTGACCATGTTATGAAGATGTGCATGTGGTTTGGATATAATCCTCAGATTAATTTTTGACACTTTTTTTGCAAATTGAACATAGTCGTTTTTCGGGTATTTTGACAATGAATGCGAATGAATAGTGGGTGCCTTGTGTGTGCAGCTCCTCCTACAGTTTTATTCTGATTCTTTTGAAACTTTACACATGTCTTGATGATGCTTTGAAGATTTGCATGTGATTTAGAATCCTCAGGTTAATGTTTGACACTTTTTCGCAATTTGAACTTAGTCGCTTTTCAGATATTTATACAATGAAATGAATGGACATTGTGTACCTTTGTGCACAACTCCTCCCACTCTTTTATTCTGATTCTTTTCAAACTGTACAGATGTCCTGACCATGATTTGAAGATTTGCATGTGGTTTGAATTTAATCCTCAGATTAATGTTTGACACTGTGACACGAAGTAAATGCATGTGATTTGGATATACATTATTATCAGATATATTTTTGTAACTAAACAATTAAGGCGGGAGACATAAATTCGCTTAATTTGCTTGTTCTTACCTGTGTCTGTACTAGCATGAACGCTGTTTGATGAATGAATCATACCCTTTACACTGTAGTGGCCGGCAAAATGTTCCAGTAATATTCCAGGTAATATATTCGTCGAAAATTTCACCGTCATTTCATTGCCTAATGACACTATTTCTCCCAATGGTTTGTCGATGTTGCAGTAGATTCTAGTACCGCTCGTTGTCGATTCGACTTGGAAAATAGTTCCGGCGTTACAGCTGACGTCAAAATGGTCTAAAGTAAGGGTTATATATTGCAAAGCCGACGTCGATATATACCAAACCAGCTCTTGGGCCACGTGTAAATTACCCAGATATGTATTTGAAGCAAGGGATGCAGTGTCATAGGAGCACAACTCAAAGGGGTTGCATGGAACAATATCTGCAATAAACAAGGAATCATAATGAAAACAAATCTGCATGATTTTCGTGAATAGACAGATTTTTTGCAATTATGTCTGAAACTGAATTTAATGAATAGTGAGTCAACAGTCACTGAACGTATACATCGGGAAAATATGTCCGTGCAATATAAACCCCCTTAAACCCCACTTTTATGTAGTAAAACTGTGGTATGCAGTGGTATACACATTTTTCTTATTTTTGCTCCAAAACATAGATTGTGGGTAGTCGTTAGAACGCCTCGCAGAGTACCCACAATCCATGTTTTGAGCAAAATTAAGGAAAATATCAAAAATTTTCTGCTATTTTTTTTTTCAACTTTTACAGCCGAAAAAATCTCTGAATATTGCATGGGCAAGTTTGTAATGCACCATTTGTCTCAACGAAACAAGTATTCTCATACATACTGTGTTCCATAGCCAACGCAGACTTGTATGTTTTCCTTTCATTCTTTGAACGGCCGATTATCTGACAATTTGTGTGCCCACTCAACATTAAAATGACCCGGAAAAAATACTATGGTATCAGTGCCATTTTTTTCTATTTATGCGCAGATACTTGCCTCTGAATACAAAAGTGCATTTTCGATCCTCGCGCGCGTGAACTCGTGACCTTTCAAAACCATGCACACATTTTACCTCTTGAAAGATCGTCCGATGAATGTATATCAGTTTTAATGTTGAGAGCAATGGCTCAACGCCAGAAATTGCCATTAATTTTGGTAACCGTAAATTGCCTGTTTTTCAGCGTTCAACGTAACGTAAATTTAAGGTGGTACGCCGTCTAATACCAGAGATGGTTTGTTTCACAAAAAGTAGCCGTCCTAAGGTTTTCTCTGACAAAACAAAAAAGACGTAACGTATCGAGAAAATAGTATTAGCAAACAGTTTTACACACAAAAAGGTACAAGTAGGCAAAGATCAGGAAAAGGCGCAATCAGAAAAAGATTCCCACTCCAAAAACCGAGGTGGGAAAAAACATGCATGTATATGAATAACTAGTGTTTATCATAATAAGATACACACGAGTATGTGTGTTTTATATTGCAGATTAATTTTAACCAGTTTGAAGCAAAATGATAACCGATGTTTAGCGAGGCGTTTTCAAAGTCCTTTAGTATATTTTAACTCATTTAATCCTGGCGTCCCTTTTGAAGGACATAGGCAATCAGTATAGCCCCAGATGTGACGCCACAGAGCCCGGCGTCCTATCTGGGGCTATTCTGTTTGCTTACAGGAATTTCATCGGAATAAAATTTTGAAATCACACCTGCGGCCCCTAAAAATGAAAGTGGACTCGCCAAAATGATAATGATGGGAGAATCCATTCGTCAAATATGGGTTAAGTATCACCTTCTCACAAACTTACCGCTGTAATATACCAACATTCGAAAACCGTTTCCATAGTTTTTTCGTAACCCCTGCGTCAGCACTGTCCGAAGTAGAATTTTTATGCTTGATCTATTCAAATTCAGTTGTATAGTATTGCCATTATCAGTATTATCTAACACTCGAATAACCTCCTTATAGTCTTGTATAGCGTCATTTGTAAATATAGCATCTTCATCGAAATCAGCGCTAGCCACGTAGAGGTAGTCTTTTTTATCCGAAAACCTTTTTATATCTGCACTACCATTGCCAGGCTCCTAAAGTGATGATAAAAGTCGAGATAAGAAAGCAAAGCATTGATTTAAAAATCAAGTACTTGGGTATGTAATATGTTTGACGTACTGCATAATTATTTCATTTCACAAGTTAAGGCAAACAATACAATCAAATGCTTCGAAAATACGCGTTTATAATAACAGATGATTGTACAAACTTAAATTTCCTTGCGTCGTTTATTTTGTTCAAATCATTTGAATAATGGAGATTAACTTGCAGTTACGCTTACACTGATAATTGTACAGCGGAGAAAGGTCCTAAGTGTACGGAGCTGCATAATCACATGGGGCGAATCACCGCTTCTTCTGACAGTTTGTGTTATGACGTACATGTAGCTAAAATAATCATACTTTTTACAGAAAACGGAAACGTCTTGAGCTACGGAACGTAACGTTATAATTGCTGTTCTTTAGTTACGCTGTCAATGATTAAACATTAGAAATAGGTGTATTGCTCTCTCTACATAACCAATGGGTCGTTTCATTGGCGACGAGGAGAAAACGGTAAAATTGAACGAACTCAGTGTTGTGCGAGGGGTGTTCTTTAACTCTTGCCATTTGCTTGATTAATTTCTTTGTAGACAATCAATGAGAATGTTGTTCATATGTGGTGAAAGACCTATTTTTTCTTATTAAATTGGTATCAAAATTATTCCTGTCTGACGCACGGCCATATAGTAATCGCATTTTAAAACAGGGTATAGTTCTGACACTGCGCTGTTTTCAAGTCAATTTACAATATGTAATTTCGATCACTTCTATAGAAAATGTCATAACATTCACAACAGTATTTACAGGCCCACGTCCATTTTACGCATACACTTGCCATTCATATGAGCAACAGAAATGTACAAGTAGGCAAAGATCAGGAAACGGCGCAATCAGAAAAAGATTCCCACTCCAAAAACCGAGTTGGGAAAAAACCAAACTAACAATCAGGTACTATTACCATGAAAACATTTCGTTAGCCGAATGAGCAGCTATTTTCCCAATAGGTGGCCACTCATTTACCTTAACTTAACTAAAAATATGAAAACATACATAAGGAGCCAACAGCACAAAGTATTTTAAACACCAAGACATAAAACAAAAAGAATCACCACAGAAGTATCGACTTGGAACGATCAATAACACAAAGTTACTGGCGGGTTTAAATCGATTTGACATGGCCATAACCTCACCCTCAGCTTCTGCAGTGGTTCATAACATTTAGTTCTTCGGTCCTCGTGGTGAATCTCTTACTAGTCAATGAATCATCAAGAACAAACAAATCATGATAAACATCCTGATGAATCAAAAACCATGACTCACAGATTCAGTAAGCTGCCCGACGATGGAGATCCCTGGGCGCCGAATAACTTACTAATTCCAGAGCAAAAGAAAAACATCAGTTGGACCCCGGTGGGCCAAACACTTTTGTAGAATCTTTTAACTTTGACTTCATAGAAGTATTGCCTCTGCTTTATGACGTCATATTTTTTTTTATCTTACGTCATTCAAAATCACCGCACAGGTTACACCTTTCAGTATTTTTATATTTTGTAAATTGGATTGTCTGCTGAATATCTCAAATTGATAGTTATCTCAATTTTGTCAGACATGGTCTAAACAGATATTCGCTGTAAATTACTAAACATGCAATTCAACATTTACGCCAGATATAAATTGGAGCAGTCGCTTAGATTTTAAGAGGTTTAAGAGAGCTGTCCATCTCTTTCATAATAGAAACACTGTCAAATTTCAAGACTGAAAACGTCTACTAAAAAGCTTCATAAACTTTACCATGTAAATAGATTTTTGGAAGTTGTAGTGGCATTAGTACTTGCTATTATTGTGGTATGGATATTCCTCCACAGACATTTTGTGTTATCTTTTAAAATGTTTCTACTCATAAACCAAGATTTTAGTGGATAAATAATCCAAAATTTATATCAATGGAATTAACAAAGATCTAATATTAAGCAGCAGTTTGGGTGAGTCATAACTAAACAGGAAATTATTAGGCTCTAAAACTTCTATTTCGACGTTCATTAAATTTATCAACTCATAAAAAATAGCGTACTACTATTTTACAGCTCTCGTAAAAATTGCAATTTCTGATTTAGGAAAATTACTTTTCACTTGTGCATTTGCAAGCTTATGAAGACCCTGTAGGTATAAAGTCGTGATTATAACCCCTTAATGCAAACATTATACTATTTATTTGAACAGGACAAAGTAGTTATTTGCAGTGTCATAAGGGTGCTCCTCTTCTGACACTCAGTTTGTGGTGATAAATTGCATCGTCCTAAAATGGTTGGGTGATTTCAATATCGCAAAGAACCTATTTATAATTTCCAAGTCTCTTTGCTCTGGTACAAATGCTGGCTTATGAGAAAACGATTCGATCACAAGAATTTAAGAACGACACTCGTACAACGATTAATTAGTGACTAAATTCGGCTTAGACATGGCGAAAAACTAAACTGTGACAATTGCAACGGAGTTCAAAAATCTTATGGTATTGCCATTTCAACCATATGAAGACCAGCTTCCTATGGAAAGGCATGTGAACATTGGTTAGAAGGTACTGAGCGAGAATTTGGATTATTTTAAAATTGCGAATCCACAGGACAAAAAGACGCCATAATTATATACGGCGGACAGAAAATCCTCAGACAAGAGAATTTACCCGATTCGGAGGATCCTGAGAAGAATGTATATCAGTAGTTGAGTAGTAAGCTAAATGACTATTTTATTCTGAAGAAAAACATTAATCTAGATACGTGTTCCTCAAAATGAGGCCGCGTTTCGATGAAGCTACTGTAACCTACGCGACGAGGTTGCAACAAAAAGGACAGGCTATTAGAACATCTATTCCAAACAAATGAGAATAAATGTTAATTCAAAAACGTATCTCAATGGCGTGGACCTTACAGGAGTTTCTGACAGAGGCGGGTCGGATCGAGGCGTTTCCTTAAATGGAATATATGACAATTAAATCAATTAACAAAGACATCGTCAAAGTGGAGAAACCTAGGCGAAAACTGGAGCGAACAAACCGATATTTGGAAAGCAATAACAAGAGATTTCAAGACCAGCTATGCTAAAACTGCGGATCTGAAGCCCATCCAGACGATCGAAAATGTCCAGCTTATGGTAAGAAAGGCAATAATTGTTCAAAATACAGCACTTTGCGGCTGTATGCAGATCGAACAAGAGCAGAGATCATAGATTAGAATATGACATGGATTTACACAAAAGTAAGACAAAACTACGCAAGTAAAAGGGGAATTTGATGCATTGTTGCGCAATCAAACATGTGAGAAACATACGCAATAGCTCGTCATTAAAGGACGAATAATTCACCTCCTTTACACGGAAATTAAAAGAGAAAAGGTACAGCCAGACAGGAAAAGATGCGCTGTCAGTTCGCTAGGCCAAAAAACAGGTTAAGAATGTCTCGAAATTTTTTATCATCATCGGCCATTAACAACTTGTATCCAAATTCAATAAATGCACAGCGAAGTTGTCACCGAGAATAGAAAGATTGGTGATGGGTATGCAGGGTATGGACAACGAACTGATATACGAACCTGGAAGAGACGAGCAGGACCTACTGGACCTTTTCTTAAGACATGTATTGCCGATTTTGTGTTCCGACAATATAGACAGTTATCGAAAGTGTTATTGAAGCAAACATACAATTATAATAGACAAAATTCGAGACGAAGCGAGAACGGATAGACAGTTACCAATATTATATGAAACCATACTCAAAGAGGGCTGGGATAAACGTAGGAAAGATGTACTGATAAGCCAGTATTTCAGTCTAAAGGAAGAGCTGTATGGACTCATTTACCGACTGAATCAAATCATTGTACCAGAGAAGCTTAAGCATGCTGTCATAAAGGCAGAACATAGCTTAGAACAAAACAAAACAAATGTTTAAACATAAATATTGGTTTCCTCGAATGAACAGACTCGTCGAAGAGATAATAGGACAATGCTATGAGTGTCACGTCACAACCAAGCAGCATCGAAATGAATCACTGAGCATGTGCGTGAGAAAACCAACAATTTGGGTTCCGACCAGGTTTGACACAAACTGGGCTGTACAGACACAGAAAACGGTTAGGGGCTGGAAATTTTGGATTTAGAAAACAGAGGAATTGGTACTATCCGTGTAGCGAAAACAAAGGCGCTGATCAGCTTCGCAGTTACTGCGAAGCTGATCTGGCCTTTGTTCTCGCCATGCGACGGCTCTTACTCAAAATGACACAGATTCAAGAAAAAAACATGGCAAGTAGTATTATTGAGGACCATAATGATATCTAAATTATACCATTACAATTAAGTTGTCATTGACAAAAGAACAAGATTCCAAGACTCAGAAATAGTATACTCTACGTCCGCAAAATAACGAAAAAGAAGTCTTCGCTATCCATGGGACACCAAAACAGGTTGAAACTGATAAGGGCCAACATTTACTTCAAAAGAAATTACAGACTTTGCTTTAGAAGAGGAATTCAAGCACCACAGAGTCACGTCATTACACACCAAGGCTAACGGAGACGCAAAACATTTTATGAATTTACTCAACAAGGCGAGGCAGAGAGCACGGCTAGAAAACAAAACTGCGGGGTTGGCTATTCAAGAACTACTTATGGGCTATCGGTCTACACCACATCCGGCGACAGGTGTTACACCTTACGAAGCAATGATGAACCGTCGGGTGAGAAGAAAGATAGATTACAGGGTAAGGACACAGAAGACATTTCACACAAATAATACAAGGATGGACAAAAGATCAAAGACAATGCTGAACAAAAAGACGACACAGGCTTGATTTTGTAAACCATGTTCTGCTCGAACAAAATAAGTTCAATAAATGTACAAGTCCTTATGAATATAAACGATGTATTCTCTTCAAGACCAGAGGATAGAGTTTCTGGTCGCGGAGAAAACAGGACGGGCGGGTAGTATGTCGGGATTCGACATGCTTCAAACGTATAAAAGGACAGTGGAAAGGTAGAAGACAAAGGGAAGATCCTGATGATGGGAGAGAAATAACTGTCAACAGACAAAGCAGAGGAGAAGTCGGCGACTGGAGAGACCAAACTTGCCCTTTGCAAAGCTAAAGAAGGGAAGCGAGCTGTTGTCGATGACGAAACCGATGAAAAAATTAACCACACTGGAGCAGAAACACTGAAGCACAACGTGCAATAGACAATGCGCCAAGGCGCTTACAACTTATCAGGCAACGGCCTCAACGTTATACTATTAAACACTCAGAAATATTAAATTTAAAGAGATTAATCTGGATGATCTATATATATATATTTATGTGAATTCTCTATCTTTTAAATTCAAACATAAATCAGCTTTATAGATAGTTTCAACTTCATTCCTAAACTTGGTACATTTTATTATCTTTTGAAAAAAAAAGGAAAGAGATGTAATGTCGTAGCTAAAATAATCATACTTTTTACAGAAACCGCAAACGTTTTGAGTTCCGGAACGTAACGTTATAATTGTTGTTCCTTAGTTACGCTGTTAAAGTCGAAAAGATGATACTTTATTAAATAAACATTAGAAATAGGCGTATTGCTCTCCATACATCACCCACGTGTCTTTTCAGTTTGCTGTTTTATTTTGTCATTCACTGTATGAGTTTTTTTTTGTAGCAAAACAGATAATAAAACGACCTACCAAACTGCTGTCAAAGGAAATTGTATCAACAACTAAATTTATGAATGTTTCGGAAGGAAAAACTATTTGCCATCGCCGCAATTCTGTCTGTGTATAGTGGAAAGGGTAACCATGGCTAATAATAGCTCCGGGTTTTGTCACGAGAGATGTGACGTCATTCCATCCTCGCTTTCCATAGATATACGGTGATGCCGGTCTCTTTGTCTGACCTATATATAAGAAAACAAATACAAGGGTCTACAGGGGTTATCTTTTTTTATCATATTTGGGACGTGAAAAACGCACTATTCAATTCGATATATATACTTGCCCAAAGAGCCAACGCAACTCCCGTCCATATTTACATCGGGATATTTTAAAAATCAAAATGCTGGGTCATCCAAGCATCATATGAAACTTAACATTTAATCACCAGTCGCTCAGGCGCCGCCAATCAGTCGATTTGTCTGTAAGAAACTAAATATACTGACGTCAACAAAAAACGCCTCAGTCAACTTTGACACGTCATACTGCCAAGATAAACAACTTTAATTATTTTAAATATTAGTCATATCTTTTGCTCACCTTTTACGCATTCGGAAATGCTGAAATGGAATTATTCAGAAAGCTGCTTTTCAGTTTAGAAAAATCATAACACGTTACAGACGTATAGGTTATAACTTGAATGTTATGCGACAGTCTGCATGCTTAGTTTTTAACCCAATCACGGTTGATAACTATGCTGCCTTCTTTAATTGCACGCCGGTGGGTCGGGCGTCAGACTCTATGATGGCCCCGACTTAAAGCTATTCATTTTAGTTGATTTGGGCCGGAGCTTCTTGTCTGTTGCTTGGTCCACCGGGGTCCAACTGATGTTTTTCTTTAGCTCCGGAGTTAGTAAGTTATTTGGCGCACAGGGATCTCCATCGTCGGGCAGCTTACTGAATCTGTGAGTCCTGGTTTTTGATTCATCAGGATGTTTATCATGATTTATTTGTTTGTTCTTGATGATTCATTTACTAGTTAGAGATTCACCACGAGGACCGAAGAACTAACTAAATGTTATGAACCACTGCAGAAGCTGAGGGTGAGGTTACGGCCGTGTAAAATCGATTTGAACCCGCCAGTAACTTTGTGTTACTGATCGTTCCAAGTCGATACTTCTGTGGTGGTTCTTTTTGTTTTATGTCTTAGTGTTTAAAATATTTTTGTGCTGTTGGCGCCTTATGTATGTTTGCATATTTTTAGTTAAGTTAAGGTAACTGAGTGGCCACCTATTGGGAAAATAGCTGCTCATTCGGCTTACGAAGTGTTTTCATGGTATAAGTGCCTGGTTGTTAGTTTGTTTTTTTCCCACCTTGGTTTTTGGAGTGGAGTCTTTTTCTGATTGCGCCTTTTCCTGATCTTTGCCTACTTGTACTTTTTTTGAAAAATGACATGCTGCTGAAAATATACACCCCTCGAAAATTCCCTATTCTGTTCCAGAACCGGTCTATCTGGCATCGCTTCTTTCGATTACTGAAAAGCCTTCTTTGCAAAACTAACGCATACGCCATAGAGTGGGATATCCATACGTGACCATATGTTGTTGAATCACATTTTTTGAAAACCGAATTTCGTTCTCTTGCGTTATTGACGTCACTGCAGCTAACGATCAATGCTTAAATGGTAATCGCCGTCAAAATGGCCAAAAAGTTTTTAAAGGGTATCCTGACATGGCTATTTGACAAAGAATAGTTTCTATTGTTACTTCTCCTGTCTTTCAGCGTGAAACGAACGTCCTTACGGATAAAGGGTATTTGACGTCTATGGAAGTAAGCGTCAGAATACCATTGCTCAATTCTTGGCTATTCATTTGAAATAATGCGACTTCATAATGAAAATTAATTTACGGTGTGCATCCGAATATAATGGCATCGTTTCTGAAATTGCTCATCATGAGAATAAGAGACGTCGACGTCAAACACATTTTGCTACAGAAGCGTTGGCGAAAGAGCTACGGTAACAAAAATCGGTAGAGGGAATCTTATGCCGAAGCAAAAGATGATCCCATACTATGGAATCGCTTCGAACGCCAGAAACCGAACAGTATTATTTTTTCGCTCCGTCTGTTTCTTTTCTTGTGAAAAGTCCCTATGTTGTTTGCAGTATTTCAACTTCACATAGCCCAGTAATGTTACGTTTCAAACTTTATATATTCTAAAATTTGTAAAACGACTTTGCAAGGTTTTCAAGAATTTTCACGTCAAAAACGTCTGTATAATGACGTCAGGGTGCATTTTCAAAAATAGTGTACCTAAGCAAGGTTTGAGAAAAGTGCGCATCTTAACCGAATTCGGTTTATGCTATGCCATGAGAGAGAACGTAAAAATAAGAAAAATGCAAATTTCATTCATATTGTATATCGATTGGCCAAGTTATGAACAATGTTCGATGATGCGTTTTTTATTGACGTCAGTATACATGGAAATTTGCCGGTATTTTGTCACGTGGCCTGAATTCGTTCCCTTGAGAAAGAAAGTTCGATAAATTCGAACATTTGATGATTATGAAACAACCAAACGCATTTGTACACACGTGTATTATTTGTCGCATCTAGGATCGCCGATAAGTTAACATGACATGATGTGCAATTGACTGATGGTAGGCTGAAATTGGAGCACAACAAAATTCGAGGAAAAAGTTAAACACCTAAATCAGTTCAATTTTAGGAAATTGAATATGCTTGTTAACATTTATAAGAAGCATAACTTTACACTTTCAGACTTTAACCATTGTTTTAGCGATTTCCTTGCATTTTGAATTTGCATTGAATGAATAGGCTTTTATTAGACTAGTACAAGTAAGGATTGGCTTACTAACTAAATTAGTAAACTAACGGTGGCGGACACAAATTATACTTTTATTACTATTATATCACGAAAATTTGCTGCACACTAACGGTTTTGAAGCTAGATCCACCCAGCTTAGTCGGGCAGTCAAGCGAAACATTGACGTCATTTCCATTGTTATGAACTATGTACTTTATCGCATATTTGTATGTGCTAAAACTGACAGTGTGTTCGTTTTAAATACAGCATACCTTGAACAAATTCCATAGCCTGGTGGTTAATGCACTTGACTGTCACCCGGGCAACCTCGGTTCGAGTCTCCACTCTGTCACTTTTTTTAGCAAATCGTTTCGTTAAACAAGTATATTTAACATCACGAGAATATATCCGTGTACTGTATACCCCCTTATATCCATTTTTTTAGCAAAACTGGGGGTAGCAGGGGTATATATAATTTTCTTATTTTTGCTCCAACACATAGATTGTGGGTACTCGTTAGAACCGCCTCGGCGAGGCGGTTCTAATGTGTGCCCACAATTTATGTTTTGAGCAAAAGTGAGAAAAATGTTTAAATTTTCAGATAAACAATTTCAATTTTAAAGCTAAAAAATTATCTGTTTATTGCATGGGCAAGTTTTAATAATGAATCCGCTATATCTTATTTTATTTTTATTTTATTTTATGCCTTCGTTTTTAGCTCGCCTGTCTTTTGAATATGTATAATGAATCAAGTTGATTCTTTGCATGTTGGTAGATGTTTGTTTGAAGTTTAATGCTGTATCATCAAGACCGGCATGAGTGACCTCATGGTCATGGATCATAGATTTTAATTGATATAGTGGCAAAGCACAAGACAGGCGAGCTACGCTGTCCTGCGGCATCTCTTATTTATTGCAGGTGACAAAAGTCAAAAAGTCTTTCTTTTCCTTAAAACCACAATCACACTCTGTCGTTTGAGTCAGGCGTGTTCCGGACGTATGGCGTGTGAGTCAGGCATGTGCCGGAAGTAAAAATGAATGTCAAAACGCTGAAAATTTAGGAGTACATTTCTGTTACGTCTTTGAAACGTCCAAACCATTGTCTCAGAAACTGGGAACGCGCATACATGTAGCTTACACTGACATGCCTAAAGCTTGCACCGAATGCATTCACTGTGTATTTATAAACGCACCTGTATAAAACAAACGTACTTTTCAATCTTTAAGCATGTTTGTTTGTGCATATAAGAATTTCATGGGATGTAAGCTGCACTTTGATTCGTTTGTGTTCAAGCATGATAAACCGTGCTTCGTGTATTTTAAGAAGTAAGAGGTCAGAAAAACACCATGTCAGTTCAATAGCAGGTGTAACAGAAGTAACAGAAGTCGCCAAAAGAAGTGTTTTGAATCGGCTGTGGTTGGCTCTATGCAATGTCTATGTCTGTGTCGAGCGTTCATTTGTCAAGTTTGTTTATACGATCTATAGAAACGACATGGGTTTTTTTCTTACCCCTTACACGTCAAAAAATCAGGTAGCACGGGGTATGTTTGCTTTTATAGAATCAAATAAAAGTATAAGTTATCCCAAACTTTCGTGAAAATGAAATTCTAATGTGCAATGAAAAGTTTTACAATGAAATGAAATGAGAATATAAAGTTATCATGTTGAATATTTTGGCTGTGGAACGCAGTATATTGTGCATAATATTCTTATATCGCATTCGTTTTGTGCACGGAACATATAGTGAAGAAAACAATAGCATCCCGCATGAATTAGCCAGATAAAAGTCGCCAAACGCAAAGCGCTGCCTGTCGGTGACAATGGTGCAACTAACCATTCCATTCGAACTTCCTCGATCACCCAGGTTCAGGTTATAATTACATGTTTAGTACTTCTGTTTTCAACAACTTGTTTGCACTCTCGATCGTCTTTTACCATCAGTAGGAGTTGGACCCTCTACAGCCGCGTTAGTCTTACTGAAAGCGTGTTTGTTTAGGAACCAGGAGTTGTGGGTTCGATACCCGACTAGTTCAAGTTTGTCTTATCATCCTGACGTAATACCGGCAAACAACGCATATGGTATAACAATTCAAGTCATTGGGGGAGGGGGGGGGGTAAATAGCATAGGCATTTCAAAACGTATTTGAACTAGATTAGAAGCTCTGCCTGGAGGCACAAGCAGTCAATCTATTTCTCCTAGGCCTCAATGGGCGGGGGTCCCAACCGAATTCTAAGCGTTTATGTACTGAACTGTTGCGTTTCACTAATACAATCTGCGTAAATCGTACGGAATGATGGCACTTTCTCCGTCTGCAACACATACGTCAAATGCGACATATATACTGAACAAAATTGAAAACGCTACGTTTGTTTTGTTTCAAGTTGTACTTTGACATCGTGTGGAGGTTTAAAAATCAACGGTATTTTTTTATTTACACCTGTTACACATGTTAATGCGACGCACACGTAAAAAGTCGAAAACATTACGCATAACAAATTTTGTTGTGACGGTCTGATTTTCCACAAAGATAGGTGGAATAACCATGACTGTTTATAAGACCCCTTAGATTTTAGATGCTTAACACAACTTAACTTTAATTCAAAATATAGGGACTACACAACTAAAAAAAATACCACCTGTTATGCATGTTTTGCAATCAAATGAAACAAGGGGCAAATACTATGTGTAGTGTTTTCACTTCTATAGATGAAATCGCGAAAATGATTATAAAATTTACAGTAATTTTCTTTGGCTCCACGTTGCCAAAATTTTAGAGTCACTAAAGAGGCTTTTTAGTAGCTAAAACCGCGGTATGGCCCATTCCCTTTCTCATTAATATGTTCACTGCTCCTAAAGAATCTCGGTTTTAATTTTTATTATATACCAAAATTTAAAACAGGTAAGATGAAAACTGACAATACTGATTCTCTTTTCAGTTTGGGCCTTTGAATGTGCATTACTGACATTTAGGTGAATCCATTTTAATTTTTTATCGCACCTGCTCAGAGCAGGGTGCGATATAGGAGTCCTAATTTCCGTGCGTCCGTTCGTTCGTCCGTACGTCCGTCCGTCCGTCAACATTTACGTCGAAGTTTGGCTATCTCTACATCAGTGATAGCTGCGAGTGTGAAACCTTGTATAGTAATTGTCCTTGACATACCCTTCAAGCACGGCTTGACCCAGTGCCCTTGACCTATATTTCACGGTCCATTGACTTTGTTCATTTTTACGTCGAAGTTTTTTTCTGCATCAGTCTTAGCTACGAGTGTGAAACCTTGCATAGTAATTGTCCTTGACATACCCTTCAAGCATGCACCTTGACCCGCTGACATTGACCTAAATTTCATTTTTACGTCGAAGTATTTTTTTCAGCATCAGTCATGGCTGCGAGTGTGAAACCTTGCATAATTTTTTTTGACATGTCCTTCAAGCATGCAGCTTGACCCGCTGACCTTGACCTATATTTCACGGTCCATTGACTTTGTTAATTTTTACGTCGAAGGTTTTTTCTGCATCAGTCATAGCTGCGAGTGTGAAATCTTGCATGATAATTGTCCTTGACATGTCCTTCAAGCATGCTCCTTGACCCTGTGCCCTTGACCTATATTTCATGGTCCATTGACTTTGTTAATCTTTACGTCTCTGCACCTGTGATACCTGTGAGTGTGAAACTTGCATGGTAAATGTCCTTGACATACCCTTTCAAAACACAGCTTGACCTGACCTATAGTCCACGGTTTTAGTTATTTTGCCCGATGCAGGTGAGATATCGACCTCCGCGGCGTTCTTGTTAATTTTAAGGCGCGAGGTTTTATTTCATTTTCCGACTAAATTCCTTTTAGAAAAGAGAATGAATAACGTAACTGAATAACAAAGAAAAAAAATATTCGTCCGACATTCGGATTGAACCCACAACCTGAGGATTACGAAGAGAGTGTTCTAACCATCACACTATGGAGATTCTTTTCTTTGTCGTCATAACCTAAGATAAATATATATTCGATACACATTTGTGTAAAAGTCACACAAACCGTACATCATTCCGTACAGTAACTTTTAGTTACTACACTATAATAGTTTCAGTGTTACTTGTACTAGTCTACTAGCGAAACACACAAGTGCCAAAGTGTTTGAGTTCAGATCAATTCTGTGAGAAATCGGGGCGATATTACCTCATGCAGCAACTTTTACCAGAATGTACAGGCGTCACAAATAGTAAAATGCAAGGCCATGATCACCCAATTAGTATTATTCTACAAGCAAATTCCGTCGGAAATCAAACGTGTAAAATTGATCATATTGATGTTCTAAAAACCAAATAAGTCACTTTTACTATTACACAACTAGTCGGAATGTATGGAATGCATGAGACACGATCTTACCAGATGTACACACAGCGATAAACGCTTGATTGTCAGTGTCTTCAACCAAAACTTGTTTGTAGGAATATGACATGGATTTTCTATACAAAGAACATTGCTGACTTCTGTTGTTATACATGAACGCAACGCAGTCTGTATCCTGGCAAAATCCAGTGCACTCCCGTGCGTCACTTATCTGGGTAAAAACTGTTGGGTCAAAATATTCGGGTAGGAACAAAGCCTGTGTTGGAAAGTGTTCTACATGAGAGGTCATGTCACAGTCTTCAAATAATTTATTTCCTGCAATAAAACATAAAGCCCTTTAATTGCATAAAACCTTAATGGGGTTCGGCATATAAGAGATAAAACCCTAGTCGAAAATTGTTTTTTGTTTCAAAGGTACATGCAGATGCTAAAGAAACTATTATAAAATCAGTATCAGTACATTCTCTATCATTATCCTTCATAAGGTATCATACAAGTAGAGGCTTCTACCTTCACAGCGCTTATTTTATACGCGGCAAAGTGCAAACGCCTCTTCAGAAGAGGAACTGAACAAGCAGTTTTGCTTCCGTTCAGATCCTATTTGGTTGTGTATATTCAAATGTTATCAGATGAAATAAATATTCTTAAACTAACATGAAAACTCAGGACACAAAATAAAATTAGGTAAATATACCGACACATTCTTCAATATTTTATTGCCCTTCTAGTGAGTGGGTGGGGGGAAGGTCTTGGTTCCTGCTACCTAAAAGAAAAATGACCTTTCTCCCCAGCTTCCTAAAATGTTTTCCCTCAGATCCCTGCCTGATTCCTGCTCGCTAATGACGGACAATGGACGAACGCCGGGTACCAGCTTATTATATAAACTCACCTACAAGCCTTCGGCTTAGGTGAGCCAAAAATCAAATAAAAGATTATAATTCATTAGCTTCAGACAAATCTGCAGTGCATTGGATTTGCGTACTTTCGCAATGCAAAACTGGTTGTTTTTTTTTTTACCTGACGGCAGACAACCAATCAATTCAAAGCTGAAACAGTTGATCACACTTTCCGAAACTTGTGTTGTTTCTGATATTTTCCAATATCTTGCTACGGTAGCTGAGGCAAAAAGAAATGTTTGGGCATTTTCGAACGGCAGATTTGGATCCAGACGGTAGTGCTCCTGAAGATTAAAAACAACCGAAATATTTACGTATTTTCAATTTGTCCGTTCTATATGTAAGCTACACGACCAAGGCGCGTGTTTAAGAGTCTATAGATGACAATTAATCACTGCGATAACAGAGTGTTACTTGACAACGGCATGTTAAAGACTGATATAACTATGGAATGTTTTAAAATCACAGTTGCAGTTCTAAGTTTCAAAGCAAAACTAGAAGAATTAAGCTTGTTAAACTAGAGTCGTGTATACACAACTATTCACTTAGCCGTTTCCAGTATCAAGATACAGATGCGAAAAAAGAACTTAAGTATAAAAAAAGAACTCACCTTTTCAATAAAATCAGTCACAGTTTCACCACTTCTACCTGTACCTGCACTGTATGCTACAGAAAAAGTTCGTTCTCCTCTGACAAATGCGGCATATCCAGGACTATTTTCCACACTTGTACTTGTTTGAATTTGAAATAGCTGAAATCCTTCCACTGATGTAGGAGCTAACATATCCACCTGTTGTGGTAAATTAGGACCTCGTTTGTAAGAAAATTAGGGACATTGGATATAATAAACATTTGCTCTCATTCGGTTTAATATCCAAACAGCATATACGGAATTTATATCTTTTGTCTTCAACATGTGGCTTTAGCGTTAGAGCTAAAGTAGCGAGTATAAAAATACGTAAATCATCAGGAAAACATGTCCGTAAAATATACCCATTTATACCCCACTTTTATATAGAAAAACTGGGGTATGCAGGGGAATACCTATTTTTCTTATTTTTGCTCAAAAACATAGATTGTGGTTACTCGCCGAGGCGGTTCTAACGTGAACCCACAAGATGAAAGTTTCCATACACATACAACAGCGCCCTATTTTGTTAATTTCAGAATAATACGTATGTTTGGATGGAAATAGGGCTAATTTAGCACTTTGTAACAGGGTGTTCATCTGTGGATGGAACAGCGATCCACAGTCACAATGAAGGCTGCTGCGTGTTACTCATTTGTAAAAAATAAAAATTTCTGTATTCCAGAAAAATCTACCATACATGCAAGTCCCAAAATACTTAAATCGATAACTGAATCAAGTTCATTGATTATTCTATTTAAGTATTCGCGTGACTCCGTTTTGGTGAGGTATGAAAAATTGAACCGTGCCGTGCCTGTCGTGCTCGTGTCTGCCGGGCCAGAAACTCCATATACCACACCAACTTTGTTAACATACTAACTGTACAATGTTATTTAAGTAATTGTAATATGTCATAAAAATTAGAAATTCTTTTTTTTTTATTCAGCTTGACGTCCCTTTCAAGATTTATTCAGCTCATATGAGACGGGTCAATCAGTAGGTGGGGCGAAAACGGGAGAACCGAGAAAAACCACCTGGCACACCCGCAAGCAGAACCTGGCTTGTCTTACATGTGGCCAGAGCGGGGCTCGACACCAGACACAGCGGTGAGATGATCGAGTGATAAAGAAACAGCGCTCTTAACCGCTAACGGTTTCTCCCATGTAAATAAAATGGCAAAAAATAGCCAAAATTTCAAGATACTGGAGGCTGACTGAGGTGCTCTGCTTTGTTGATAATTTTGGTTCCAGGCAGGATTTTTTATTTCAAACTCATGCAAAGACCTATAGTGGCTGTTATGTCCTACCGGTTTCTCCCATGTAAATAAAATAGCAAAAGTAGCCAAAATTTTAAGATACTGGAGGCTGACTGAGGTGCTCTTCTTTTTTGATAATTTTGGTTCCAAACAGGATTTTTTAATTTCAAAATCATCCAAAGACCTATAGTGGATGTTGTGTTCTACCGGTTTCTCCCATGTAAATACATGTATAATGACAAAAAATAGCCAAAATTTCAAGATAATGGAGGCTGACTGAGGTGCTCTGCTTTGTTGATAATTTTGGTCCCCAAACATAATTTTTATTTCATTACGCAAACTTGCCCATGTAATGTACAGAGATTTTTTAAGCTGTAAAAATTGAAAATATTCAGTAGAAAGTTTTGATATATTTCTTATTTTTGCTCAAAATATAGAATGTGGGTACCCACAGTGCATGTTTTGGGCAAAAAACAAAAATATCAATTATTTTCAATAGAAAATTTTCAGGTTTTAAAGATTAGGAAAAATCAGTTTAAATGTTATGAGTAATAAAAACAGAAAGCCACACTACAGTAAACCACAGGACAAGAAGCCCCATTGCTGTATCGCTCAGCAATTCAGAAAAATGGGTTTTATGGCACTTTGGACCTTTTAGTTTGCTTGTAGACATTAAACGTCAATGTCCTGTGAGTAAACCATTAAATCAACACGACTTAATTGTATATTCACCGCTGTGTCTGGTGTGGGTTCGAGCCCCGCTCTGGTCATATGTGAGACAAGCCAAGTTCTGTTTGCGGGTGTGTCAGGTGGTTTTTCTCGGGGTTCTCCCGCTTTCGCCCCACCTACTGATTGGCGCGTCTCATATGAGATGAAATAATCTTGAAATGGACGTAAAACTGAACTAAAAAAGATAATTCTGTATTGATTGAACCCTTAAAATCTAAATTTTACGATAGCAGCTATTAATGATTATGTTCGGCGCTATTTCTATTTCGAGATATGAACCTTACACGGGTCTTAACGTCTTATTTGTAAGCTTATCTTGAAACAAAAACATAATCTGTTAATAAATTAAAAACTTCTTGAATTATACCATAATGAAGCTTTGATGATCACTGCTAGAACACCACCCTGGCTGCCCTGGTCGAGCGTTGCTTGCAGGTGTTATGGAGCCATTTGATGGTGAACTGATCTGGAAGTCCATTATACTACCATCTAACATCCCCAATGCTTGATTGCATCTCTTTGCAACTAGAAATTAATCCATAATCTATTAATGAACCGCGATGTTAGAAAATCGGAATTTGGGGTTTCCGACAAGGTCTGACACAAACCGGCGATGCATCTTCTGAAGATGGCTAGAAGCTTGAATTTTCCGATTTAGAAAAAAGAGGAATTGTGCTATCTGTGTATCGAAAACAATTGTGCTGATCAGCTGCGCAGTTATTGCACAGTTGAACTGCACCTTGGTAAATATCGGATTTTTTCATGACGCCGCTTATTTTAATATACGTTGTATAGTAAAATTTCTTTTGCTTTGTCGGTTCGTTGATTGCAATGCTTCAAATAAGTTTTGGGTATGATGTCAATATTGCGATAATGATATAGTAACATTTAGACAAACCCACAATCGCACGACACTTGAAAAATGTCTACAGCAAAAGGATACCCCATCACCTTTTTATTTAAGGTCAACTGACCAGGTCAATGTTATGTAAAAATATCAGTAATATAATATTAATTTGTCTACACCAATGCATTTATATGTAAGCTGAACCAGCTAAATGTTTGAACCACTCCAGAAGCCCATGGTTTCATCAGGAAAACATGTCCATGAAATTAATACCCCCATAAACCCCACTTTCATATAGAAAAACTTGGGTTTACAGGGGTATACCTATTTTTCTTATTTTGCTCCAAAACATAGATTGTGGGGTTCTTACGTGTACCCACAATCTATGTTTTTTAGCAAAAATAAGAAAAATATCAAATATGTTTTACTGAAAATTTTCGATTTTTACAACTTAAAAAATCTCTATATATTGCAGGGCCGTGTTTTTGTAATGTTTGTAGATATCTATAATATGTCATTTAGTGCGGTTTCGGTGGTTCACTATGTATTCCCTATGCATAATACTGTATTCTCTGTTTCTAAGATTCCCAAACCAGTTTTATTTATAGAAACAATATTTTACTTATGATAGCCCTTTGTCATTCTTTTTTTATTATTTTTCTTTTTATGACTAGTTCGATCCCTTGTATTTTGCCTCGTATTAATATTATTGTATCATTTGCGTCTTTGTACAAATAGCTAGCATATAAGTAGTTGACAAAAGAAAGAAAACAAATCATACCTTCATTTGACACAATTCGAATGTGCCAGTAACCGGACAAGATATTCCTTATAGTTGTACTTCGAACTGAGTGTTTATTCTGTAGAACAAGATACCTTCCTTCTGGTTCATTCAAGCAATTAATCTCAACTTTATCAATATGGTGTACAATATGATGGAGACACCTTGGAGTCCCAGACCGACGCAACTGCCACCAACTGTCACTTACGAACACCAGCGGTAGATCAAACTCGACACGATTGTCTGTCATAACAGGTAAAACTGCAGTGAATGCGTTTTCATTGTTTTTCAAATAGCGATTGTTTTATGTTTTGGCGTTGAATTGTTGTGCTGTTTGCAACTTGTGTATGTTTTCATATCTTATTAAAGTTTGGGTAACTGACTGGCTGCCTATTTGGGAAATAGCTGCTCACTCGGCTAACGATATGTTTTCTTGGTATGAGTACTTGATTGTTAATTTAATTTTTCCCACATCGGTTTTGGAGTGGGAATTGCTTTCTGAATGTCCCGTTTCCTGATTAATGCCTATTTTTGCCGTTTCGATTACTTAATTTACAATGTCTGTATAAAGTATGATTTATATGTCGATGAAGCCAAATAGAAGCCTATGCGTTTATGAGCTTTGGTGTCAAAGCGCCATAACATATTAAACAGAAAACTAATAACTACTTACACAGGCTAAAGTAAGAATAGATAGATAGATAGATAGATAGATAGATAGATAGATAGATAGATAGATAGATAGATAGATAGATAGATAGATAGATAGATAGATAGATAGATAGATAGATAGATAGATAGATAGATAGATAGATAGATAGATAGATAGATAGATAGATAGATAGATAGATAGATAGATAGATAGATAGATAGATAGATAGATAGATAGATAGATAGATAGATAGATAGATAGATAGATAGATAGATAGATAGATAGATAGATAGATAGATAGATAGGGTAGGGTAGGGAGGATAGGATAGAATAGATTTACCTTTTTCTCCACCATCAGTATAAAAAATCACGATTGTAGCCACAATCACGCTTGTACCAAAGTCATACTGAATCCATTCTGATGAAAACAAAACACACAATCATTAAGAAAACATGTCCGTAAGAAGTATACCCCCCTAATACCCCACTTTTATACTCAAGTAAAATTGGGGTTTACAGGGGTAAACCTATTTTTCGCTGAGGCGCTTCTAACGTGTACCCAGAATCAATGTGTTGAGCAAGAATATTTAAAATATCGAAAATTGTCCGTCGAAATTTTCATGTTTTTACAGCTGAAAGTCTCCATATATTGCATGGGAAAGTTTTCGTAATGTACTTTTTTTCCAATTACACTGGTGCAACGAATTTTGAAAAAAAAAATACTGCGTTTATATATACTAAGCGACAAAGCTAGCATTTTTTTTCTAAAACACGGGACGCAACTTATCTGAAACAACGCATCCCAGTGAGTAATCGGGCATTGTCGGATGCCATTGTTACAAAGATGACGTTCTGTTCCGATTAAATACGACAAAACTTATTAAGGTTATTGCTTTGAATGTTAGGTTATTGCTTTGAATGTTTATCTATAGTTTTATATTTTCTAACATTTCAGTGGTTTATGTTGGCTCGCCAATCTTTTGCCTGTGATATTTGTTTTAACATTGTCATCCCAGCGGGCACATGACGTCAAAATGACGTCATATCAACGTCGACTCTTCTACTTAAATCCGAAATTTAAAGCTTCTAGCTCTTTTCTGTGCTTGTACAGGCCGGTTTGTGTCGGACCTGTTCGGAAACCACATTGTTGGTTTTCCCACGAGGCGGCTCAAATATCGAGTGTGGATTGAATGTGCTGTGATAAAATAGAGAAAAAAATATGTCCTACAAGGAGAAGAAATATAATATTACCTGTTGCGAACTTGTGAACTTATGCAACATTAAAATGTGCTACAAGTGTTCCCAAGTGGGGTTACTGGTTACTATGGTAACTGAATTTGAATTTATTGACAGAGAAAAATACATATAGGGCCCCTGATAGGGCCCCCTATCTGACGTCATGTGCCTTCTGGGGTCTGTCTTAATTGGGATAATGGGATGAAGTTTGGAAATTTTTAAAGCGTGACATTCGTCAGTAAACGACTATAAGCCTGTCCACTTCATTTCTAAATATGATAGCATCAGGAATGCATGTCTGTACAATGTATACCCCCTTATACCCCACTATTATATAGTTTAAAAAAATGGGGTTTGCTGGGGGTATACCTTTTTGTTTTTACCCCAAAACATAGTGTAGTTACTCGGCGAGGCGGTTCTAACGTGTATCCAGAGTCTATGTTTTAAGCAAAAATAAGAAACAATATCGAAATTTTACCTATGAAATTTTTAATTTTTAGAATTGAAAAAAAAAAATCTATATATATTGCATGGGCAAGTTTTCGTGATGAGTATACGACTTAGTGCCTGTCCACTACATTTCTTAATAAGATAAGCTGTGCCATCTTGTCATTTATACTTTGCTATGATTTGTTGATGTTTTTTTTTTTTTTCTAAATACATGAACTATTTTGTTGAATTGAGCATCTAATTTAAACACACTTGATCTTGAATATGCTTTAGTTAACTGTTGGCGAGGAGTATTATCGAAACCAGTGTAAACCTAATGCTGCTTTCTATCAGTCTATATAATACAACGTTGATATATGAGCCGCCTCATGGGAAAACCAACAATTTGCATAGGCGAAAACAAAGACGCAGATCAGCTTCGCGGTAACCGCGAAGCTGATCAGCGCCTTTGTTTTCGCTAATCGGATAGTACAATTCCTCTTCTACTTAAATCCGAAATTTCAAGCTTCTAGCTCTTTTCTGTGCTTGTACAGACCGGTTTGTGTCGGACCTGTTCGGAAACCACATTGTTGGTTTTCCCACGAGGCGGCTCATATATACTGGACAAATAAAGTTAGGGATCAAACTTTTAACGCACAATTTCTACAAGATTTCGAACTGCTGGTAAAATGAAACATTTCTATCAGCAAGTAATTCATTTTGTAACCTTTGTACGCTTGAGGATTGAAAAAAATTGCCTATGCATTAAACAAAGACTAGACTTTAAGTCAGACTACCCTTAAAACGAAAGTGGTATGATGTTCCCATAAAAAAATGATGGTGTGTAAGTTTGTTCATGCAAACCTTTTAAAATGGCTCTTAATTTCCAATCATTTTAGCTGGTCGACCTTAGAAATGATGAATTTTGTTGACTATCATGCAAATTCGCAAAATTTTCATGAATTGGCAAAAAATGATTTTTTTTTTTTTGTGGAATCAGTTTTAATTGACTTTTCATCACTTTGGTTTTTAGGGTAGTGTGCTTTAAAGAACAGCTGTGCTTAAGTCAGATGATGCACAATTTCAAAAGTGGTGGCATATGAAAGTGCGATAACGCTTATTTTGACCAGTATACTATGAGACTTAAGTTTAGCAATTTTAATTGATTTCCAAATTGCAAATTGATATGAAGATGTACTGAAACAAATCCTTTAACCCATAAATATTTAAACCTTAAGGAACCACAATTTCCAATTTTCGCCGGAAAGCAATCACTTCCTGACGCAATAACGCTGCATCAAAGTTTACAGGGGTCTCACCTCAAAATTCACACAATTTCTCGGCATATGAAAATTTACGGTTTATACCCAAAACAAGTCATTTAACATATTCGTGTGCTAAGAAAAAGAGTACTGTACCATGATCGTAGAGATTTGGTTCTATTCTGGTATCAGGTTACGCCCCCGGTGTAAAATGTAATTGACGTCGTTTTGTACCTTGGCCTTACTCATGATGTTATGACATAAGAAATGACGTGTGATTTCGCTTGTTTACGAGATAAACTTCGATTAGTATACGGTTTGATGTGATCAATTCCAGTCTTCACGTTTGCGTTTAACGTTTATAGGACCGAAAACCTATCGACGATATTTATGGTGTTCGCATCACGCAGTTTCGATACAGATCCATCTTTCCCTGCCGTTAATTATCAGGTCTGAAATTCGTAGGTTGGTTATAAATCGATTACGTCACTATGACATCATATTGTCATGGCCCTATAGCGTGATAGCCTTACGTTGTCTGGCGTTATGTCGGCTTTTGACGCTGTTAGCTGATGGAACGTGGTTCTAGGAGACTGTATCGTACTGTCGCAAGCTTTAAATTTCATTTGGCTTTCTTATTCCTCGTGTCTGCACTGAACATATGAATTTTTATGTTACGTTGGTTTAACGTCAGTCCATGACGGCGTCCCCTTATAGAATTTTTCCAATGTCATTACGGTTTATTCGTTACATGTATAACACTTGTACCAATCAAACAAGGCAAAGATTAATAACACGTGATGCACGTGTAATGCTGGGCACGTGATCTTCCTGATTAATTTTTTTTAAATGTTACGTAGCAACTCGTGTACGCAAGCAAAGCACACAACCTCGTCTGGAAACATGAATATGAGTATCACTTAATATATTAAAAGCCTATCGAAATGTTCAAACATTTGATTTTGAAAATAATGATGGATGAAAAAAGAAGCTAAGCTCAAGTTTTATAGTATATTTTATAAATGTAGATTTGCAACAATATTACAATAACTATTACTCATTCAGATGGTTACCTAACGGAGCAGTGGTGTAGAGAGAGCGTACTGATTCACCGCCACAAATCTGGTTAAAGTCCCCGGAGCACACCATGCCACAACTTGAGTCTCGTAGCGGAATGTACATTTCATAATGAGATCCACAAACGCAGTTTGTGACGGATTGAACGCTAGCATATGTATAACCTAAAGCACAGAGGAGCATCTAATAGAAACAATTATACAACGACTAGAAGCTAATTTATAATAAACATGGACTTAAATTAGTTACAAGTCATATAATAGACTTAATCGCAAAAGAAACGCGAAAGAATTGAAAACCCATTTTCTTGAAAAGTATCATTTTGATGGAGTTTAAAGTGATAAGGCCAATGACACGACGTCAATGACTACGACGCAAAAAGATGGCAATGACGTTGGCGTAAAACATGGGGATTCCATAATAATTAGCATGTAGTTCAAGAAAACAGGATCTATAAAGATAACATACTCACAGACAAAGTGCAATTAAAAAAAAGCTGAATAAAAATAAAACCTGCAACAACTGTTTGAGGAAAAACATGCTAATAATTAAAATAATACTTTGGAATTCATACCATGAGGAGAACCTTTATCAAAAGCATGCATCCAAGTTGTTTCTTTAAAAAAAAACCCTTTTCAGTCACTTGTTACTCTATCGGCATAAAAGAGAAATGATCGTGAATGGAATGTCCAGCAGAATTAAAATGCTCAGAAACATTTGTGAATGTATCAGGAAAATGAACAATGTCATACATATATTTATGATTGTTCATACGATTTGCACATTTCTGACGGGTCTGTCCAACATACTGAGCCTTACATTTTTTGCATGTAATCAAATATATTACAGACATGGAAGTTCATGAAAGGTCATAGTTTACCTTATGCACTGATGCTGGTTTAGTACTGGTGAAACGGTCTGACGCGTAAATAGTGGAACAATGACTACACCTCTTCCTATAACATTTAGTAACATTGTAAGAAGCAGTTTGTTTGCCCATTTCTGAGTGAACTAACATATCATGAATATTAGTAGGCCTTTCCTAATCATTTCCTACATGTACCTTTTTACAGTCCAGCTACAGTATACAGAATAATCAAAGCAATATTCCTTTTGTTTGTATCTACAACCCATCACTTCCAAATATTGGTAAAAAAATAAATTAGTACTTGGATTAACTTAACTTGTCAGCCAGTGAAAGTGTAAGTCATCTGTTTGAAACAAAACCTTTTGTTGCTCACAAGAGGCCTTCTAATATTCATGATAAGTTAGTTCACTCAAAAATGGACAAGCAGACTGCTTCATACAATGTTACTAAATCAATAGAATGGGGTGTAGTCATTATTCCACAATAATTATGACTGTCAGACTGTTTCAACAGTACAAGGTGTAGTCATTGTTCAACTATTATGAGTCAGACTGTTTCAACAGTACAAGGTGTAGTCATTGTTCAACTATTATGAGTCAGACTGTTTCAACAGTAATAGGTGTAGTCATTGTTCAACTATTATGAGTCAGACTGTTTCAACAGTACAAGGTGTTATCATTGTAGCACTATTATGAGTCAGACTGTTTCACCAGTACTAATACAGCATCAGTATATAAGGTAGAAGTAGGCCACGATCAGGAAAAGGCGCAATCAGAAAAAGATTCTTACTCCAAAAACCGAAGCGGGAAAAAACCAAACTAACAATAAGGTACTTATACCATGAAAACATTTCGTAAGCCGAATGAGCAGCTATTTTCCCAATAGGTGGCCACTCAGCTACCTAAACTTAACTAAAATATGATAACATACATAAGACGCCAACAGCACAAAAAATTAAATCACCAAGACACAAAACAATAAGAACCACCACAGAAGTACCATTAAACTATGACCTTTCATGCACTTCCACGTATGTAATATACTCGATTACAAAAATGTAAGGATCAGTACCCGTCAGAAAATGTGCAAATCGTATGAACAATCATAAATATGTCATTGTTCATTTTCCTGATACATTTACAAATGTTTCTGAGCATATTACTTCTGCTGGACACTCCATTAAAGAATTAGATCGTTCTTTTATGCCTATTTATACAGTTACAAAAGACTGGAAAAGGCGTTTGAAAGAAACTACTTGGATGCATGTTTTAGATACAGTTTCTCCTAATGCTATGAATTCCGAAGTATCATTTTAATTATTAGCACGTTATATATCCTAAAACAGTTATTGCAGGCCTTGTTTTTATTCAGCTTTTTATAATTGTTTAAATATACAGTTTAGGGACCACTGATAAAACATACCTATAGATAAACAAGCATCCACACATTTTCTAGGAGTATTGTCCTCCTCAAACACGAGGGATGTTTCTTCAGTATCGTTGCTATTTTCAGTATTGAAACATCCTATGTACAGCGTTTCGACATCGAAGGGACCTTAAATAAAATATTAGATATTCCTTTGATCTATAAATTTTGATTCACGGCGATGATTCCTACAAAATGTAGTACGTCAGACCGCAAGAACCGATACTATTTTAATGCACGAAACCACTAGTCTTTCGGTGATTACGTAGGTTGTTCGGAAAGTTCGTGTAATTGTGTTATATCTCTCATAATTCTCATTCATTGTACTGGAAAGTTGGTGTGCGTCAACTTTCACTAATTCTGAATTGTTGATAGAAAAAAGAAATGAAAGTAAGCATAGAAACCAAACATACAGGTTGTCCTGGCAACGTCATCATCGGTACCCGGAGCAGTCCGAAAAATATCACTTCTTTTAAACGAAGTCTTAAAGAAATAAACATAATTTCTGACTGTTTGCTCATCGCCAGAAAAAAATGGAATCGTCGTGTAATATTTCAACAACATGACATTGTTTCCTGAAAATTTAAAAGCAATTTGATGTTCCAAAAAGAAGTTATGATCCTTTATTTCGTACATACCCTATGTTTAAGGTATTTTACTAAAATCCGTTTTGGTAAGTGAATGATTGTTTTGAAGAAAAAAAAAAACAAGAGTTTTAAACTAGGAACAGTACAATGTATAAGCCAAATGGCCTAAATTCTCGACCAGACGGAAAAAATCTCAAACATTCTACAAAGTTTTATGTGTCGTCATCAGCACCCTTAACACTACAGAAACACCTTTAATACGATCACTTTGTGAAATTCGAATAAGCTGTAGTAGAAAAGTGCATTGTTTGTTATGTGTTGTGTACCTGACATCTCATCTGGGATTCCAAGCGTCCAAGATGCGACGAGACTTTTATCATGTTCTAAAAGTAAACGAAACATAATCTCTGAGATAGATCTCGTATATGTATATAGGTAGGTAGGCAGGCTGGCTGGCTGACAGGCAGGCAGATAAGTAGGCAGGTAGTAAAAAGGTGGGTGGATAGATAGATAGATAGATAGATAGATAGATAGATAGATAGATAGTGAGAATAATAGCAAACACATCGTGATATAATAACAATCTAACAGTGAGCAGTTATTTCCCAATAGGCGGCTACTCAGTTATCTTAACCTAACAAAAACTATAAAAAAGCACATAAGGTGCAAACAGCACAAAAATTCAACACCAAGACATAAAACAATACGAACCACTTAAATAAAACTTAAATTAACATATAAAAATGTACATAAGGTTCGAACAACACAAGCCCGTCAGTAATTTAATATTACTGATCGTTCCAAGGCGATACTTCTATTGTGGTTCTTATTGTTTTACCGTATATCTTGATATTTCGCTGCTCACTCGGCTTACGATATATTTTTATTGTCAATTTAGTCTTTTCCCACCTCGGCTTTTAGATTGTGCCATTTCCTGATCATTGCCTACTTGTACAATTTTATAGCCCCAGGGCAGGGACAGATGAACCCCTGGGCTAAATTTTATTTTCAGAATCATAAATATTCAATCCATATACCATGTTACAATATCAACTTTTTTCTTGAAAATGTTTCAACTTTCACAGCTGAAAAAAATGGATGTATATTGCAGCCCATGTATATTGCATGGGCGCGTTTTCGTAGTGGGTAAGTTGTTGTAATCATATGGTTATGACAAACTTACTTTGAGTGTGGTGATACAATGGTCCTGTGTCTAAAATAATAAAAAAAATCAACACAGAAAAATAAGTCGTTGGAATCGTTAAAAGTTGAAACTGTCTATCCGGCCTTATGCGTCTGGTTTGGCTTCTAAAGCCTTATCATTTTATATGAACTTTATTTGAAACAATGTGGTTTCCAAACAGTTCGGACGCAAATCGAGCTATGTATGCAAGCACAGAAGATGGTTAGAGGCTGGAAATTTAGGATTTATAAAGTAGAGAAATTGCACTATCCGTATAGCGAAAACGAATGCGTGGATAAGCTTCGCAGTAACTGCACAGCTGATCTGCGCCTTTGTTTATGTATATGCTAAATGTTGGTTTTCTCATTACGCGGCTCATAATATGCCGTCTTATCTTTCGCTTCTGTCTAAATTCAGATGCAGCTACATAATCGCAGTTCAACACAATCTCTTGTGTCGCGACGACCATATGAAATTTAACTTCGTTGAATACCAGAAGGAAAACATGTACGTAGGTACTCGTTAGAACCACCTCGCCGAATTATAAAAAAATCAAATGGAATTTTTATTTTTTGCAGATAAAAATAGCTTTATATTGCGTGGGCAAGTTTTCGTAATGATTATGGAATTTTTCTTGCGAAACCTCGTCAAATATGGTATCATTCAGTTACCTTTGAGCCTGCCTTTGAGCCTGTGTATGAGAAAACCAACAATTTGGGGTTCCGACCAGGTCCGACACAAACCGGCGAAAGGCGCTGATCAGCTGTGCAGTTACTGTTCAGTTAAATTATAATTTCTCATAGTACGATAGGGGTGGTCCATATAAAAAGTGACTCCTTCGTAAATACAACGTACACAGTGACGTCACATTATACACGAGATAAGAGAGCTTTTTGGTTAAATCAACATATTTTTTGTTTTAATATCAACAGACTTTGGGCGAGGATAAGAGTTCTGTAAAATCGATTTAAGCACCCAAGTAATTCGTTACTGACCGTTCCAATGCGGTTCTGTTGTTATTTATATTCATGTTGTATGTTTTGGCCGTTTGTCTGTCAGTTTTGCTCGTCGGGGTGTTTTAGATTTATTGTGGTTGAGTTGGGCTCTTTTTTTAGTTTCGTGAATGAATATCCTGATGCACCAATAGAAATGGTCTCCTTCCCGCCTGGTATCTTTTGGTTGTGGTTTTGGCTTTATTGCAGAAACATTTTGTAATACATGTGTTAGCCAGCTGAGAACTTGGTTTAATTTTATTCAGATCCGTTTTTAATAATCGTTAATACATTTTCGCTGTACAGGTAGAAATGGTAAGTTCGCTGTCCTAGTATCCCGGGGGGGGGGGGGGGGGGCACTCCCTGGTAAGCAGTGTACCGATGCGTGATCAAAAAAACGATGAGAAAGGGTACTTTTTTTCAAGAAGGGCAGTGCGCAGCGCTGACATCATTTAGGGTACGCAAAATGTCGTTTTTGTGGAAAAAGGGTATGTTTTTTTACAATTCTGCTAAAACGCTGTGAAAAGGGGTGGACCGAGGCGTCCTTGGCCGATATGTTTTGGGCCGAAATGACTAAAATGTCTAAAACCTAAGGGATAAGATATGATTTTCCCTTTCTGTTCAACAATGTGTGTTGCTTCAATAGAAATTATTGTTTCTGCTAATTGAGTAGTTCATACAAATAAAAATGGTTTGTTTTAAATCTTGTCTTTTGTACCCTGCTCTCCATAATGCTTGCTATATGTAAGTGCTTGGTATTTATCTACTATATCAAGATTTATTTCAAGTATGTATAGAAGCCTAGTGGTGTAGTGGGAAAGCTGCTTGCCTTGTAAACCAGGGTTCAATTCCAGGCTTCTCCAGTTTTTCGTACAAGACTTAAACTAATTTCCTATCGCCATATTACCTTAGCTGTTTAGTGGGACAAAACACAAAATTAACCAACCAACCATTATTTCATATATATTTGTGTCAATTTTCTGTGTACATTTGAACAAATTCAGATGCTGAGGGCAAAGCTTGAAAGCCCTGAAACAATTTAAACCCCCAATACTTTATTACTGACAGTTCCAAGGCGATACTTCCTCTGTGGTTAGTCTGTTTCTCGTTTCAGTGATGACAATTTCTTTTGTATGTGCATTTTAAGGTTTACCATCTTTTCTTATTGTACCTGTATGTTGCCTATTTGTAACTTTAGCTATTTCATGTGTTGATTGCATGACCAAATGTTTGTTTATGATCATATCAGTTCCACATTTTGAAGCATTTTAACCCAACAGAGCCAAAGTCTCAAAGGTGATCTTATAGGATAGGCAGGTACCTGGCATCCATCTTCCGTTACTGTAGTCTGTCTATATTTTAAAATTACTTCTCTGAAGCCATCAGGCAGATTGTTTGCATATTACACATATAGCATCTTCACGTGGTTATAAAAGAATTATTGCATTCCAGTGTTTTAGTTGACTACAGTGGAAAGGGGTACTTTTTGACGGGACACAGTGGAAAGGGTCACATTTTAAAGCAAACACAGTGAAAAGGGGGGTCAAATTTTAAATGTCGATCACACTGTTTAGGGTATGTTCAACAATCCTTTGATCACGCATCGGTACACTGCTTACCAGGGAGTGCCCTCCCCGGGCCTAGTATAAATGGTTTTATTAATGATAATAATAATCTCTGTATTTCTTGTGTCTTTGGTTGGGATTTTTACTTAATTACATCAAAAGTTTTTACCTCACCTGAGCCGTAGGCTCAAAGGTGAGCTTATAGTATAGGGAGGCATCCGGCGTCCGTCCGTTGTCTTCGTCCGTCGTCTTCGTCCGTCGTCGTCCGTCGTCCGTCGTCGTCAACATTTTCAAACGACTTCTCCTCTGAAGCTGCCAGGCCGAATCTTTAAATATTACACATATAGCATCTACAGGTGGGGGGAACGAATATTTGTGTTTTTTTTTTTTTTCGATCGGATAAGAACTCTGGTTGCTATGGTAACTTATGCTTCCCATAGACTTATAATGGAAAAAAGTGAAAATTGCCTATTTTTGCTGTCTTGTTTGAGATATTTGAATTCTGTTTTTGCAGAAATGTTTATTGAGTAGTCCTCTACATTTCATGTGACTTTTGTCCTAATCCTTTATTTTGATTGGTTGCAGGGGCCCCATATAGGGCAAAATTTCGAATTAACATTCAAAAATCTTCTTCTCAGAAACTGTCAAGGGGATTCAGCCTGTACTTTGTATACATGTGCCTGACAGTGGCCTCTACATAATTTGTGTTTTTTTTTATTCCAGGCGGATAAAAACTCTGGTTGCTATGACAACTGAAAGTCTCCATAGACTTATAATGGGAAAATTGGAAATCGGCTATTTTTCCGCTAAATTTGCAGACATTTGAAATTTATTTTTGCAGAAATGTTTATTGAGTAGTGTTTGGCGTTTCTTGTGAGTTTTGTCCTAATCCTTTATGGGGCCCCATAAAGGGCAAAATTTTGAAAAAAAAAGAAAAAAAAATCTTCTCCTCAGAAACTGTCAAGTGGATGAATCCTGTACTTTGTATATATGTTTCTGACAGTAGCCTCTACATAATTTGTGTTTTTTATTCCGGTCGGATAAGAACTCTGGTTGCTATGGCAACTTGAAGTTTCCATTGACTTGTATGGAGAAAAGTGGAAATTGGCATTTTCCGTTGTCAAGCTGGGGATATTTGAATTTTGTTTTTTCATAAATGTTTATTGAGTAGTCCTTCACGTTTAAGGCAACTTTTGTAAAAATCACTTTATTCGTTTGGTTGCTATAACAACATAAAGGGTAAATTTTCGAAAAAAATATTCAAAAATCTTCTTCTCAGAAGCCGTATGGGGGATGAAGCTGAAATTTAGAATACATGCTTATGACATTAGCCTTTTTATTGTCTTTGTCCAACTACTTTTGTTGCTATGGTAACTTGAAGTTTCCATTAACTTATAAGGCAAAAAGTGGAAATTTGCAATTTCTGCCGTTTCATTGAGGATATTGAAATTTTGTTTTTACATAGATGTTTATTGAGTAGTCCTCCCCGTTTTAGGCACTTTTTGTCAAAATCGCTTTATTCGTTTGGTTGCTATAGCAACGTAATGCTATAGCAACGTAAAGGGTAAATTTTCGAAAAACTATTCAAAAATTTTCTTCTCAGAAGCTGTAGGCGGATGAAGCTGAAACTTTGCATACATGCTTATGATATTGACCTCTACAAAGTTTGTGTTTTTATTGTCCTTGTCCCACTACTTTGGTTGCTATGGCAACTTAAAGTTTCTATTGACTTATAAGACGAAAAGCGGAAAATTGCAATTCCTGCCATTTCGCTTGAGATATTTGAGTTTTGTTTTATGTTAATGTTTGTTGACTAGTCCTCCACAATTTTGGCAATTTTTGTCATAATTGCATAATTATTTTGGTTGCCATAGCAACGTAAGTGTGAATTTATGAAAAAAAAATATTTTAAAATCTTCTCAAAGGCTGTAAGGAGGATGAAGCTGAAACTTTACATGCATGTTTATGACATTTTGCAAATATCTACAAACGCAGCGTTTCTGCATTACTCAGGTGAGCTACGTGGCCGATAGGCCTCTGGTTGTTACATGTGTTCGCCAGTTGAGCACTATGTCTGTTTTATCTTTTTTTTTTCTTCATGAAAACGAGTATGTCCCCAGCAAAAATGGTTTTCGACTTAGTCTACAGTAATAACGGTATCAGTGTCACAGGAAAAATGGTTTATCATCATTATACGACTGTTTATTGTGCCTGCCTCATGTCGTGCTCTCTGCCTTTTGTTTCGATTGTTTTCGCTACACGGGTATTAATACAATTCCTTTTCTTTCTGAACCTAAAATTTCTAGCCATCTTCTGGTACAGCTCGGTTTGTGTCAGACGTGTTCGGTTTGTTGTCTTATGTCGCGGCTCAAAATTTATGTTTAGCCAAAAGCAGGCCTTAAACTCCCTAGCCCTTTCTAAAATTTCATCGATAGTGTACCTTTGGGGACGAAAATCTCCACAGGTAGAAGATTGGTTGTGATCGGAATTCCAGGGTCCGTATTTCTTAACGAAACTCTGTATATTTCTCCTGCCATAGCTGCATTTCTCGGTTCCGCTTCGAATATTGTATGCTCATTCTGTAGTAGAAGAAGCGTGTCATTGCGAAAACACGGCCATGCAGTATACAGAAAATTTTTGGTTGCAAAAATGAAAATGTTCACTGGAAAAAAATTGATATAGTTTGTATCATATTCGTTCTACTTAGCAAACATACTCTGATAAGCGCGACCCATAATTTGTGCATTTATGTACACATGTCGGCTGGCATTTTGGTATTGTACATTGTTTTTGTCAGCGGCATAGTTAAGCTTATAAACTTAATCTTAAATATTCTGCATAGATTCATATACTTAGAATGCATCACTATCAACGTTTTTGACTAGCTTCCCTTAGTAGTTTTGTGTTCTCTTTGGGCTAAGTGTGTGTTAATTAGAACGTAATCTTTTTCAGCATTTTGAGCAAGATTTAAAAACCAGAGGACCAATGGTCCTGTAAACGCTCACCTGAGATCTGCTTCATATACGAATAAACATATTTGAATATTATGGTATTTAACACCAGTGCAGGGGCAGATGAAGCCCTTGGGCCATTTTCTTTTTTCAGAATAATCAATATTCTGTCCATTTGCCAATTTCCTGCTGATTTTCCCCTTCAAATAACATTTTAAAATCAGATGAGCCCCTGGGGTCCATTTTTTTTTCAGAATTATTAAAATTCAGTCCTACTGCCCATTTCCTGCAAGACTTTCACTTAAAATGACATTTTAAAAGTTTTCCCCATTCAAATGCATTGACGACCAATGTTGACCTTGCCATAAAATATGTCAAGGTCACCACACGGTCATGATTTATATAAACATTGTAGTACTTGAGTCATCCATACTTCATGCAAAGTTTCATTGAAATCGGTTCACCGGTTCTGGAGAAGAAGATATTTTAAGGGTTTTTACCATATATGGGCATGGCGGCCATCTTGGTCATGTGACCTGGATTACTTATATACACATTGGCTCCCACTTCCTACAGATGCTTCATATAAAATTTGGCTTTGATTGGCCAAGTGGTTTCAGAGAAAAAAATCTTCGAAAAGTGTGTATGGACGACAGACCGGCCAAGGTCAAGAGATGACCTTGACCTAAATTAATCATATACCTTCATCTAATCCATTAGTTGTTTGCATCTACCACTTTTCAGATCCCAGGCTGCAATAGTTTTCAAAAAATAGCTAATTTCAACTTTTCCCATTATAAGTCTATGGAAACTTAAATTTACCATAGCAACCAGAGTTCTTATCCAACTGGAATAAAAAACACAAATTATATAGAGGCTACTGTCAGGAACATGTATACAAAGTACAGGATTCATCCACTTGACAGTTTCTGAGGAGAAGATTTTTGAATGTTTTTTTTTTTTTTTTTCAAAATTTTGCCCTTTATGGGGCCCCAGCAACCAATCAAAATAAAGGATTAGGACAAAACTCGCTAGAAACGTCAAACACTACTCAATAAACATTTCTGCAAAAACAAAATTCAAATGTCTGCAATTTTAGCGGAAAAATAGTTGATTTCCACTTTTCCCATTATAAGTCTATGGAAACTTTAAGTTGCCATAACAACCAGAGTTCTTATCCGCCTGGAATAAAAAAAACACAAATTATGTAGAGGTCACTGTCAGGAACATGTATACAAAGTATAGGCTTCATCCCCTTGACAGTTTCTGAGAAGAAGATTTTTGAATGTTTTTCGAAATTTTGCCCTATATGGAGCCCCTGCAACCAATCAAAATGAAGGATTAGGACAAAAGTCACATGAAACATAGAGGACTACTCAACAAACATTTCTGCAAAAACAAAATTCAAATATCTCCAACAAGACAGCAAAAACTGGCAATTTTCACTTTTTTCCATTATAAGTCTATGGGAAGCATAAGTTGCCATAGCAACCAGAGTCCTTATCCGATCAAAACAAAAAACACAATTATTCTTTCCCCCTACCTGTAGATGGTGTATGTGTAATATGAGAACAATCGGCCCAGCGGTTTCAGAGAAGAAGATCTTTGAAATTGTGGACGACGGACGGACGGACGACGGACGACGGACGGACGCCGGAGCATGGGTATACTATAAGCTCACCTATGAGCCTTCGGCTCAGGTGAGCTAAAAATAAGCGCACTGTGCGCTAAAAGGAACGAATACGGTATTTTTATTTCCAATATACAAATTTTATGATTCGTCCATGTATTGCAATAGATATTTTGATAGTTTCTTGTTCAATGATGAATATTTTTATTATTTATTTGATGCTTGAAAACAACTTTCTTTTCTTTTCACCATTATCGTACAGGGTCATTTTAACAGAGTTTTAATAACCATTTTCATGGGTGCATATTGTAATATATGAACTAAATAGCCATCTACATTTTCCTTTTTGTACGGATGTGAAGAAAGTGCATAAAATACGTAAGCGAACTTACGGTTTGCCAGGTGACAGGATCGGATCCACAGAAGCCTTCAATATTATGGAGTGTGTCCGGCTGAAAATTGACAAATAAAGCAATAGGTAATTAAAATGTAATCAAATGAATAACAGTAATTACTATTGTTCAAAAAACATCACCTCCTTTACACTGTATTTCCATGCAGTTGATTTCTACCTGTTAAAAGTTGTCTATCATGGTGTCAACATGTATGTCGCGGTATATTAAATGAATTAAAGTTCTCACTTCCAGCTAAACTGCTGTTGAGTAAAACAAATCACTATAGTGAGTACAAACCTTTAATGTCTGCATTGAATTCGGCTCCTTTCATTAAAATAATTTCTTTAATTAAACATGATCTTTCATTCTTTCTTTATTTCTTTATTGAATAACCGACTCAACTGGTTACAGTGGTAGCGACGCTGCTCCTCTTGGTTTGGACTTAGGCATTTCATAGAGTAAGTCAGGATGGTAGTTGCGAAACGCGTAATTTTGCATCTTCTGAGTCAAATGGAAGAAATTTTGAAAATACTTATTTTATTATAAAACACATCAGATTAAAGCTTATAAAATTTTCTAAATGGTGATAACTTATAAAAAGTTCGCAAAAAATCCCAAATTTATGAAATTTAAGGCTAAAAATGCATTCTTACACCTTTTCGCAAAATTCCTACTGAGTCTATGAGATTGATATGCACGAACTTTCAAATATGGAAGGATTTTCAATCGCAAAAGGAAGAAACAAGGCAAATACTTATTTTGTATATTTTTATACCACATTTTATGGCATATTATAAACATTATGACCATAACTTATAAAATTTTGTCGTAAAACGGAAAAAGTGTCTTTTTTAACATTTTATATGGTTTTCCTATTCAATTGTGTACATCGCTCAACAGTAATTTCACAGGTAAGCGCTCGGGTATTTCCGTAAATCCGATAATAGCCGATGGTGCTAGTGAAGACTATTGTCCCCTATGCGTAATGTGGAACTGTTATATAAAAAGCATGGAACATAATCGCGAAAACCCTGAGAAAAACTGCATGGCACAACTGAAATCAGAACTTGGCTAGTCTCATATATGCGCTTGTGTTAGGCTCGAACAAATGACAGTCATAAAGGTGGGATTATCGAATCAGTATGCACGTTGATGATATCAGCGTTCTTAACTGAGGCCGCCCCACAATGTTTTTCATGACTGAAGTTTACATAACTTACATAACTATTCAGGTAGGACATGTAGTTCGGGCTTAGCGTAAATGTACGAGATATAAACGATACATAGTGCTGAGTAGGTGATGCAGCTGGTTATCATTTATCACTATATTTCTGGAATGTCCGTCTAATGTATACCCCTAGATAGCAAATTGGAGTATACCTATGTTCGTATTTTTGCTCCAAATCATAGATTGTGGGTACGGCGAGGCGGTTCTAACGTGCACCCACGATCTAGGTTTTGAGCATATAAGAAAAATATCAAAGTTTTTCAGCTGAAATTTTCAATTTTTAATGCTCAAAAAATATATGTTTATTTCATGGGCAAGTTTTCGTAATGAAGAGTAGCTGAAGTGGTTCTGAGATTGATTCAACAACACAAATATTTAAAATTTTGTAATACACGTAAACTTAATTTTTGTTCTGCCTAAACACAGTAGCGCACGTTAATTATACCTTGACGACAATAAATGGGAATCGACTTCCACCGTCAAACTCATGCGTTGCCTTGGTAACGTCACAGAATTTGTAATGAATCGTTGTATCACCAACTGAATTTCCTCCAGTGTGTAAGTGGTGCTCAATATCTAACTTCGGAAGGAATCCATTGAGGACTGGTGGATATGTTCCAAATATCTTTTCTAAGTTAAACATAAATTATGAGTAAATTGATTAATGTGCATTACTGGCAGATTCTTCAGAGTTTACAGGTGAAACTGGAAATAAATGAAGGAAAAACAATAAATAAAAAGAAACAAAAACAATGCAAAAATACAAAACTACATAAAAATCGCAAACATGTGTCAAAGTTGACACCCCCGTATGCTTAACAGCGGGTATACGACAAAAAGTTAGTAAATCATGCCCTTTAAAAGGCCCAGTATCTGATTCAAAATGACAGAACGAACTGCGCGTCACTCGATGCGAGTTCAGTTTGTAGCGCTGTGTTTATTTTTTCTTGGTAACTGTGTATAATATAAATGTACGTAAAATAAAAGTAGAAGAACAACCAAACAAAAAGGTAATGAGAACATCAGCGGGTGCATACATAATAAAGAGGAGACTTATCATGAAGACAAATCGCCAAATAACGCTGCATGCGATTCTGGGAAGGTGGGAGTGGGACGGCGAAATTGGAAACTCGATTTTTTTAAATAAATAAAGATAAAAAAATCATATTGTGTTCAACTGGCGAACACATGTTTTATAAACGTTTGATGCAATTACAGACCGTCATCAATTGTCGTTTTGTAGCAATTCATCAACCTAGGTTCGTTTATGACCTGCATGACTCCTAGTACTACAGTTTGTTTCGTCTTCCTGCGTAGTAAGAGATTTGGCTTGCTTTTTTTCTTGCTTATAGCGTTTGTCACCTTTTCATACCACAAGGATTGGGATTTTTAATTGAATCAAAGATATGATTCGGCTAATAGGTCACTGTATAGGAGTTACCTCATGAATACGTTATTGGGTATGGTCTACCTTTGACTGAGGTAAAAGCTTAAGGTATACAGTTAAAAGATTCAACTCACATGTTTTCGGTTAGAAAATAAGAATGAAATACGAGTTTGTCTAATTCACTGGATTGGAAAAAAATACAGGTAGCTGATTTCTAACGGTAAATATGTGACAGCGATCCATGCTGAGTTCGACTTTTCTATAATCTCCCTACTTGAACAGATGGACTAGCCGACCACGCACAGATATGAATATTAAAATTGCCGCCTATACAGTAACCTATTTGCGCAATTATATCGGCAGTGGTCTATTCAGAATGAATCATATATTGTCATGTGTTAACTGAACCTGATTTACTGGTAACTATTCATTGACGCGCTAAGTTTATACGTACGATTGGACAAGAAATGCCTATAAGGGATAATTTACTTACCAACGCTAACTTCACGTTTATGTCAAACTGAACAGCGTGACCAAAACAAAATTATATGTAAGAACTGTTCATTGCATCTGAATTTATTTGTTTCTTACAAAAAATAAACACATACCAACATTTTAATTCAAAATGATGCGTTATTTTTGTGGTTAAATAATTTATGCATAAAACAAACCACTCAACAAATTGTAAATCAGATTTATTTTATTTACATCAATGCTACGTAAACAAGCGCGCTTTTTTCATTCAAAAGAAAGAAAAAAATCCTCGGCCTTTATGACCATACCTGTGTAAGAATTCAAGTCAACAGTCTCGGATGCATTGGCAGAACCAATAGTTCCTGTGAAATATAAGCATATTCTGTGACAAAATGATTTTTGCCTCCATGGTGTTGGTTTTACTTCATAATTAAGAAGGGAATGTTCATTTGCTGATATTGTGTTATAAGCTACTTGGTCCTTGATATAACCAGAGGACCTTAGTCCTGTAAACGCTCAACCGAGATCTGGGATATATACCTAGAAACTTGTTTGACTATTATGGTCATATATATGTATATAGCCCCAGGACAGGGACAGATGGACCCCTGGGGTCAATTTTATTTTCAGAATTATAAATAATCATTCCATTTGCCCATTTCATGAAAGTTTTTCACTTCAACGACATTTTAACATTTTACTGCATACGCAACCTATGCTGACCTTGCCGTAAAATAGGCCAAGGTCATCACAGTCATAATTTATGTACACATTGTACTTCTCTATTCCCCGATGCTACATGCCAAGTTTTGTTGAAGTCAGTCCATCGACTCCGGGGAAGATTTTTGGGATTTTACCATACATGGGCATGATGACCATCTTGGTCATGTGGCCTGGATTATCATCGTACACGTTACAAACTCCTAGGGACCATTTTGTTCAGAATCATAAATCTTCAGTCCTTTTGCCCATTTGCTTCAAATTTTTCCCTTCAAATGTCATTTCAACAATTTTTCCCATTTAAATGTATTAAAAAATTTGGTGATATTCTTTACCTTGCCATAAAATAGGTTAAGGTCGTCCCAGGATCATGATTTATACAAACTTTGTAGAGCTCCATTGCTAGTTGCTTCATGCCAAGGCCTTCTGGTTCTGAAGGAAACTTTGTAAGATATTTTACTATTTATAGCCATGGCGACCATCTTGGTCATGTAGCTCTGACCATTTATACAAACTTTCATCCCCCTTCCTTACGATGCTCCACATAAAGTTTGGCTTTCATTGGCCAATTTGTTTCAGAGAAGATGTTTGAATATTATGGTCATACACATGTATGCCCGGGGCAGGGACAGACAACCCCTTGTACAAAAGTTTTTTTATAAAAAAAAAATCTTCTGACAATACTCCAGCAAGTTTCCCACTTTGATTACATTTAACTAATTTTCCCAATTCAAATGCATGGGCAATCTTTGTTGACCCTGTCGTAAAATAAGTCCGTTCATCCCACGGTAATGTTTTACACACACTTTGTAGAGCTCCATTCTCTGTTGCTTTATGCCAAGTTTCAAAACCATGAGCCTTCTGGTTCTGAAGAAGATTTTTAAAAGGTTTTTACTATATATACATATATAGCCATGGCGGCCATCTTGGTCATATGATATTGACCATTTATACAAATCTTCATCCCCCTTCCTAACGATGCTCCACATGAAGTTTGGCTTTGATTGGCTAAGCGGTTTCAGAGGAGGACGGACGACGACGGACGGATACCGGAGTATGGCCATCTTATAAGCTCACATTGTGAGCCTTCGGCTCAGGTGAGCTAAAAAATGAAAACGCATATTACGAGATAAATTATTATACGCTAATCTATTGAATTCTATCCCATTCCTTTAGTAGATAAAATGGCGGTCACACATAAGCGTATAAATGAAACGAGCGCCGGGCGTGTTGACAAAAAATGCAAAATTCCACATACGCCAGACGCAAGTCGATGACACTTTCAAAACGCGTTACGAGTATGTAGGGTACGCTTGGTGTACGTCCGGTGTACGTCGCTAAAAATCGTCGCGCGTTTCGTGCGCGTTTTGGATAAAAATAAATAAACACACTTAGAAATTTCTAGAAGCTCGGTGTGTCCCGGGCGTGTGACTTATACGTTTCGAATTAGTTCCAAACGCGTTACAGGCGTGTTGAATACGCTTAGAACGCGTTTGGCGCATGTTTTAGGCACGTCAGTGTACATTATATGCGCGTTCCGATTTTATGAGATATTGCTTCAGTAGCGTGTCTCAAGCGTGTGTGAGACGCGCGTTGAACGTTTGCCGCGCGTCTATAGCGCGTGCGTAGCGTGTCTGGGAATTAACACAAACGTCCTATAAAACTTTGAGATTTTTATACGTCCGGAACACGCCTCATTCACGCGCTAATGTGTGCCTGCTAAAGCGAGTTAATGGTACAAATTATTCTTTATACGACCAAAATCTTCACCGTGTTGAGATACGGCTACGCCCTGCACACGTTTGGATTATACGCTAATGTGTGACTGATGTTTAAAGCATCAGAATGTCGTATGATTTCGAACACAGCCATCGATACCCTTTCGGCTACTTATTTTATTCAGTTTTACGACTGAAAACGGTCAATTAATAAAATAAAAACGGTCAATTAATGTTGAAAATTATTTTACATAAACATGTCGACCGACTTTCTCAAACTCAGGGATACAGAGGCTCCGGCTCATGCGAACTGATATCACGATTTTGTCTCTTGAATGAACGTCTGACGCCATTGTCGTAAGATGACAATGTCAATAAACTACGAAATGACCTATGTTTAATCGTACTAAATTTCATATCTATTGGTCGACGCAATATTAGTTTACATCATTTTCCATGTACATGCCAGTACTCGTATTTTCCGATCGCCCTCGTGCTTAATATTATACCTGTTGGGCAGCCTGACTGTCCAGCAAAAATTTTGTAAGCGCCGACAGGCCATTCTCCTGAAAGAATAGGAATAATCATCTTGGTTATAATAAGCAGTACAAGTATAAGCTTTAACAAAAAGCTTGGTCTACGCTTCGCATATATAAACTAAAATGTCAGAGAATCTGACCGTACTCCCATTTCATCGTGGTGCATTTGACTGAACAGAAATAAAACGCTACGCGGTGAAAGCATTCATACCTGACAATCGACCGTCACAATACTGTCGGTTCATTTCATTCCGTTGTGGCTTGGATAGAATGTAATTGGCTACACGGCAGGTGGGGCGCGGTCAAAGCTTTCATACCTGACCATATAGCGTCACAATACCGTCGGTTCATTTCATTCCGTTGTTGCTTAGATAGAATGCAATCATGCACCAGTTCCACGAATTTAACAATTTGCCCCCATTTTTGGTACTTACTGCACCATTGGTACAAATGTTACCAACCAAAGGGAGGTTTGCATGGGTGTTTTGGGGTGTTTACACGGTCCTTGGCGAAACGACCCGGAATCCTACTAACACGATGGTCAAGCCATTAGACTCAAACGTGCAGTTGCAGCTGTAGAGAGTTGTATGAGTTGTCTTGTAAGTAGGTCAATCTCAAACCTGGCGCGTAGACAATAATAAAAGTGTAAAAATAAACCCTTTAGTTAATTCGTTACTGGTCGTTCCAAGTTGGGTCTGTTTTGATCTAAAATAGTTTGAATAGGAGTATAAAAATACTGAATGCTGTTGAACACAAATATGCATCCTTTTAATACCAACCTTCTCTCATGGCTGTGTGGGTTTGAGCCCGAACTTGGCTTATGTGAGACAAAACCAAGTTCAGCTTGCGGGTGTGCAATGTGGTTCGTCATAGAGTCCTTCCGATTTGGTCACCTACCGTTTGGCTCGTCTCAGTTTAGCTGAAATAATCTTGTCTTGAAAGCACGTAAAACTGAATAAAATAAGTAGCCGAAAGGGTAACGATGGCTCACCTGAGAACAACATAAAAGTGCCATGGAAACATTTTCTCATAATGGTTCTAACCCTGTGTCTATCTAACCACAGTCTGGGGTCAAATTTGGCGAAATTCAAACTCATCTGAGATATTATGGTTGTCATTGTTACCTGCAGAAATGAAGAAAAATCCAGCGAAAAATAAAGGCGCTGGAGTTGCCACAACATTGATTCCATTATAAATCTATGGAAACTTTTTCTAACGCTCAAGGGCGACTAACTCCGCACTCCAAGTTAGACTTTGGTCGAAAATCGAACTCATCCGAGATATTATGGTTGTCCTTGTGACTACCAAAATTGAAAAAGACCGAATCAAAAATGCTGCTAAAGTTGCCTTAACACTAAATATTGATTTTTTAAACACTAAAGGGCAGCTAACTTCGTAGTCAGTGGTACGATCTATTCGAATTTCGAACTTATCTGAGATTTTATGGTTGTCTTTGTTAATGAAAGAATGAAGCAGATCCTTTCAAAAATAAGGGCTAGAGTTGCCACAACATTGGATTTATATATAAAAACAGTCATGTATTTTCCATAACGCCATTGTCACGTGAACGCATTTGTAACTATTTCATGTAGGGGGAAGGGTCGTAACTTATATGGCGCGCACTTGTGTCCCGACCCCATTGTATTATATGCAATTAAATATCATTGAACTAGTAAAACACCATTTGCCCCAATTATAAGTCTACGCTGTGTTTTCATAACGCTTTGCAATGAGCAGCGGACGCTGTGTACGAATCTGGCCAAACTTCGGACTCATGCGATATACTATGATTACTTTTGTTACTACCAAGAATGAAGAAGGTCCAATAAAAAATGAAGTCGCTAGAGTTGCCACAACATTTCCCCATTATAACCCTATGAAAACTATGTGTTGCCATGGAAATAAAATTTCTCACCTGATTTGCTTCTTAACCTAATGCAGACAATCCACCATCTAAAAGGTGCTTCTTTTATAATTTGATGCAACTAGTCTCTGAGATATTTATAAAATTTGAATGTGTGTACGGGCGCATGGGCGGACAACGGCTCGAGTCTCATCATATAAGCTCACCGGGTGAGCTGAAGCTACCAACCCCTATTACTCTCTCTCTCGTGGCAATTTATAACTCGTGTAAACAAGTCATGCCCTTTCTTGTGTGGAAAAAAAATCTGTCAATCTATAAAACTCAGTTTGAAAAGATCAGTAGCTTGCTTCTGATCCAAACAATTCTTGTAAAACCACCGATACAGCTGTATAAATACATGTACCAACCCCTAATACTCTCTCTTGTGGTAATTTATAACTCGTGTAAACAAGTCAGTGTCCTTTCTTGTGTGGAAAAGAATCTGTCAAGCTATAGAACTCAATTTGAAAAGATCAGAGCTTGCTTCTGATTCAAACAATTCTTGTAAAACCACCGATACTGCTGTAAAGATTTATGAGCCATACCTGTGATTGTTTGTAAATAATCCGCTCTGTCCAACATAGTACAAAATGTTATCTGATAAACATCTATTCCAAATGGACCCATTATATAGGGTGACGTGTCTACCATAACTGGATGTTGGAATGTGATGTTTATATAACCGTATTCCCAGGTATTCACGTCCGGATCTGGACAACCGTATATGGACATAGGGGTACCATAATTACCTGCAGGCCAACGGCGTCGGTATTCAACTGAAAATCAAAATATAATCTAGGTTATTTATTTCATCGTTTCTGCTATAAAATTGATTCTTATTACCTTATGGAAAATATCAATCAGGCAAGTATAATGATAAGGCAACTTGATGCATACATCTCACTCGTTCGTCTCTATGTTTGCAGAGAAAGAGCCTGATAATAATAATAATAATAATTATGATAATAATAATAATATTTCATTATTTTAAGAGGTTAACATATTTAACGTGAATGTCAGTTTTAATACGGTCGCCCGGCGAATGGAGAAAATTTTATCGTTTTTTTTTTCTTTGTAAGTTGCACGCACGCAGTTGCAGTTCGTTGTGTAGTGTGTGTGAGAGAAGAGAAGCAAGTGATTGCCGTGAGATGCCGAGCGCAACTTGAATATCATTTTCCACGCATTTGGTTAAACAGCAGTCACACAGTAGCGTATAACCCATACGCGCGCCGGGCGTATGAAAAATCTCAACACGCTGAAGATTTTGGACGTATATTTTTTTTAACTGTTCCTTTCACTTTATTCTGATTCACATATACAATACATAGAAACAACATATACTACATACAAACAATCTAACATGTTACGATAAGGATTCTAAACGTGTTTACTGTATTAGTTCTAATAACAATATCTGGATTCTATGAGGCCAGTTGTTTCGTAATTTACATCACGAAAACTTGTCCATGTAATATACCTGTACAGAGATTTTATTTAAAAAAGTGATATTTTCTATACTAGTTTATGCCTAGAACACCGACCACAAGCACACGACGGAATTGCCTCGCCGAGGCGGCCCAAACGAGTACCCATAATCCGTGCTCCTGATCAAAAATAAGAGAGTTAGAAATGTAACTCACGGACTCACGAGGGCATACATTTCACGGACATGTTCTCGTGGTGATTTAAGTGTACTTTTCAAATATTTGTGTAATAAACATGTTGAATAAGATTTCAGAAAAAAAAGTATTTAGAAACATGTTAACTACTAGATTATAAAAGAGTGTATCCATAACATGGTAAAATATATTCCTATACTATGCAGTATACGTACATATACCAGTAACTTGGCATCTGCTGAGGAGGCGGGCTTCGTTTGTTCAAAGAACTTATAGCTTAAATTTAAATACACTCAAGGTAGTAATTTTCAAATTTGCAAGGGCAAGTATCAGAACAAAGGATGTTTTACTAGTATGAACATAACGCTACTTGGCGTCACATTTTCTCCAGATACTGTTATTTTTACTAATTATTTAGGGATGTGTATAAACATGACCATTTTCCTAGGAATTTAGCATATTTATCGTTTACTTTTGCAATATATTTTTCTTCTTCAAATTTTCTTTTTAAGTTTGCTTTAAACCCCAAAATGCTAAGATTTCCGCTGGTAAACTTAGATTTGTAAATATTATACTTAGCAACAACCAGAAGGTAATTAAGTAAAGAATTGTTTTTATGCCAAGAGAATAAAACCATTTTTTCGTTTGAAATATCAATTTCAATATTAGCATGAGTATGTAAAAAGTCATTAAATGAATTCCAAAACTGCTTAGCTTTTTCACATTCAAAGAATAAATGCCTTATTGTCTCCGGGTATTCGCTACATAGAGAGCAGCTGTTATTGTCTATTAACTTTATCTTATGTAAGAAGGATTTTTGTCACCAAAATTTTGTTGTTGATTTTAAATTGAAAGTCTTTCAGCTTCACTTCTGTTATTTCTTTTAAAGTTGCGTTGATATTTTCCCATTCTGTTGCTTGTATGTCTCCCAAGTCACGCGTCCATCTATTTTGATATTCAAGAGGTGTATTTTTGATAAAAAACGTCATAAATTGATCTGCTGCCTTTTTTGTCACTTAGTAAAATCTTAATATGGCTCGAACATACAATATCATATTTAGAATTCTTGCAAATTTCTCTGTTGTTATTTATTATAGTTTTCCAGTCATTAGGAAGTTGGTTAATCAAAATTTGATAATCCAAAAAGGTTCCTCTAATACCATATGCATTTTTTAGATCTACAAAGTTGTAAAACTCAATTATATCCAAAACGTTTCTAATTCCCCTATCGTACCAATTTTTATAGAATAAATTTTGACCCCTTTGTAGCTCTGAGTTAAGCCAGACCGGCGAATATAATATGTCCGGCAAAGATTTCACCTTTTGACAATTCGTAAACTCTTTCCTACTTTGCAATAAGTTTATCCAAAAAGGATTACTCAGTTCTCGAACTTTGTTAAATGCATACCGATCTCCTAAAGAAAATAGTTTTACAAAATCAATATTTGAAAGACTACTCCAGAGACAATTTGACAGATTTATCAAAAGCCTGCGCAACCATGTTATTTTAAGAGCGTTGATGAAAGTTTTTATCTGTACCATTCGTAAACCACCTTTCCTTTCGTTCCTTATCATATTATTTCGAGATATTCTATCGGGACCCGAGTTCCAGATGAATTTGTAAAATAATTTATCTAATGATTTTAGTAAATTGTCAGGTGGGTTTGGGAGCGATATAAATAGATGTGTTAGCTTCGATAATGCGAGCGACTTAATAATAGTTATTTTACCCGGGAGAGTGAGTTTTTGTTTTGACCATGTTTTGATTAGATTTTCTATTTTTGCTAGGGTTTCGTGCGACTTAAAATCCCATATATTGGAAACTTCTGGAGGGAATGTGACGCCTAAAATTTTAATTGGACTTTGTGCCCAATCTAAATTTTGTTCATTACATAATGTTTCGGTAGAATTTATTTTAGATCCAATCCACAATGCCTTAGTTTTTTCTTTATTGATTTTTAGTCCTGACATTTTATAGAATTTGTCTAGAATTTGTAAAGTTGCTCTTAAGGACGATTCAGTGCCATCTAAAAATATTTGAGTATAAAATTAATTTGTTCCTTTAACTCGCTTTTGCAGTCACACATTAGCGCGTGACTGAGGCGTGTGCTGGACGTATAAAAATCTCAAAGTTTTGGAGTATGTTTGTCGTACGTCCCAGACACGCTAGGCACGCGCTACAAACGCGCTGTATGCGTTTCATGCGCGCTCCAAGCACGCTTGGCACACGTTACAGGCGCGTTCCACACTCGACCAAACCAGCATCCGGTAAAAATCGAAACGCGCACGTTGCGTATACGACGTGCTTAAAACGTGTGCTCGGCGTGTGCTGGGCGTGTTCGAAACGTATTCAACGCGCCTGTAACGCGCGTGGAACGTACTTGTAGCGTGTAGGTCACACGCCCGACACACGCCCAACTTCTAGAAAATATTTAAGCATGTTTATAATTTTACTTAGCCCAAACGCGCACGAAACGCGCGCCGACTTTTAGGGACGCGCGCCGGACGTACACCAAGCGTACCCAGCGCGCGCTTAACGCGCCTTGGACGTGTCTCCGACGTGCGTCTGGCGTATGTGAAAATTTGTACTTTTTCAACACGCCCGGCGCGCGTTTCACTTATACGCTAATATGTGACTGCTGTTTTAGGCGCGTCCCGGATTCGAACCAGCGACCATCTGATCCCGCAACGTACGCTCAGCCATTTGAGCTAACGAGACCAGTTAACAGGTTAAGGATTTCGCAAAGCAAGACATATTCTTATACATTAGGTAATTACATAAATATAACATATCGAAAACCGAGTTAGCAGCTATTTTTCAATATGCGGCCAGTCAGTCACCCGGACTTAAGGAAATATTTGTTAACGTAAAAACATAAAACACTATAACCAAAGCAGAAGAATCGCATTGAAATGGTCCGTAATATGAAATAACTGGGGTGAGCTTAAGCCAGTATTACAGGACCCTGATCCTCTGCTTGCCAAACCCATGACGTGTCACTATGTCCGCATCAAAAACGCAAGGTTTTACAAAATCCGACAGAAAACGTTTAACAAAGTTTATTTATATTATTATTATTATTATTTTATTTATTTTTTTCACAAAGGTATTCTTTGAAGTGTTCATTTAGTTAAGCAAACCCAAACATATGCAAAACGACGTGAAAATCGTAAACTGCGTGCACTCTTTAGTCTTGACAAAGAATGACCAAGCTTACAAAATCAAAACGATACATCAATGGCGACACTAAAAGCAAAACGTTATATCAATCGCGATAACACAGTCAGTTGATTCGGAACTATCATCGTATAACACACTATGTATTCATAAGGATACAAATTATAAATATCATTATGTAGAAGTTTCCTTACAATAGTATGGCCAAAACTTACTATGCGATGCGCAATTATTTGGAAACCATACTTTAAGACAAGTGATTCAGAAATGGTAAAATTCCTGTATAAATATAATTACCTCCCACTGTTGCAAATGATGCATTAAATCCTGTCTTCTTAACTGTCGCATCGGAACGAAAGTGAACTTCTAAAATACTGGTCGATATTATCTTCACACGTTTTGAATATCCGCAATAATGTCCTATTGTGTTTGATTCGTTTTCTGACACCTCGGAAATCTGTTGAAAAATAGTATGCTTATCATTCAAAACGGCAATGCGTATGTACATGTACCAGCCGAGGCAAAAATTACTGATACTTTTGAGCAATAGTCTAGAAATCGGAGAAATACATTATATTGCAAGTAATAGAGGGATCAAACAAGATGTTTCCTATTTCGTTAACATCTGCTATGTATGAGGGAAGTATTGACAACCGAGGGTATAGTCAGAGGTTTTTGGCACTAACTGAGGGTCCTTGCGATTCAGTTACACATCATTAGCATGTGCTTTACATGGTGCTCGGTAGCGAGCGCAAGTAAATGTCGTGTATAAACAGCGCGTGCAAGCGAACTGTCTAAATAATACAGGACTTTTCTTCATTAATTCATGCCTACACGGAAATTTATGCATTAATGTTTGACCAGAGGACAAATGGTCCTGTAAACGCTCACCTGATATCGGCAGTATATACCAATAAACATGTTTGAATATTGTGGACAATAGCACTAGTAGAGGGGCAGATGAAGCCCTGTGGATATTTTTTCCCTGAATAATCAATATCCTGTTCATTTGCCAATTTTCTGCAAGTTTTCCCCTGTAAATGACATTTTAACAGTTTTACCCATTAAAATGCATGGGTGGCCTATGTTGACATTGCCAAAGAATAGGTCAAGGTCATTACAGGGTCATGATTTATGTATACATTGTAGTACTTAAGTCAAAGATGCTTCATGCCAAGTTTCTTTGAAATCAGTAAACCAGTTTCCGGAGAAGAAGGTTTTGAAGGGATTTTACCATATATGGGCATGGCGGCAATCTTGGTAAATTGACCTGGATTATTTATTTACGCATTGATTGCCCTTTCCTAAAGATGCTTCATAAAAATTGGCTTGGATTGGCCAAGCGGTTTCAGAAAAGAAGATGTTTGAATATTATGGTAATATACATGTATGTTGACCCGGGATAGAGGCAGATGTGCCCCTGGTGTCCATTTCTTTTCAAAATCATTGATATTTAGTCCTACTCTACATTTTCTGCAAGATTTTCCCCTTGAAAGTCATTTTAACAGTTTTCCCCATTCTAATGCATAGGCAACCTTTGTTGACCTTGCAGAAAAATGGGTCAAGGTCATCTCAGGTTCATGATTTATATATATACTGTAGTACTTTAGTCATCAATGCTTCATGCCAAGTTTCGTTGAAATCGGTCAACCAGTTCCGGTGAAGAAAATTTTTGAAGGGCTTTTACCATATATGAGCATGGCGTCTTTCTTGATCACGTGACCTGGATTTTTTATATACACATTGATTCCCCCTACCTATGATTGCTTCATGTAAGATTTGTCTTTGATTAGCCAAGAAGTTTCTGAGAAAAACATCTTGAATAGTATGGTAATCAACACTTATATTACCCGGGGGTGGAGGCAGATGTAACCCTGGTGTCCATTTCTTTTCAGAATCATTGATATTTAGTCCTACTGCCCATTTTCTGCAAAGTGTTCCCTTTGAATTTCATTTAACAGTGTTTCCCATTCAAATGCATAAACGACATGTGTTGACCTTGCTGCAAAAATAGGCCAAGGTCATCATAGGGTAATGATATATATACAATGTATTACTAGATTCATCGATGCTTTATGCCAAGTTTCGTTGAAATCGGTCAACCAGTTCAGGAGAAGAAGATTTTGAAGGGTTTTTACCTTAAATGGGCATGGCGCCCATCTTGGTCCTGTGACCTGAACTATTTATATATACATTGATTCTCCCTTACTATAGATGCTTTGGTTGGCCATGGGGTTTGAGAGAAGAATATCTTTGAATATTATGGTGATAAACATGTATATTGTCCCGGGGTTTGGGCAGATGAGCCCCTGGGGTCCAATTTATTTTTTTTAGAATCATTAATATTCAGTCTTACTGCTCATTTCCTGCAAGATTTTCCCTTTAAATGATATTTTAACAGTTTTAACTATTCAAATGCATAGGCGACCTTTGTTGACCTTGTCGTAAAATAGGTCAAGGTCATCCTAGGGTTACGATTTATACTCGTATATACATTGCAGAGTTCCATTCCTTTATGCTTCATGCCAAGTTTGAAAATCATAGGCCAATTGGTTTTGGAGAAGATCTTTTATGTTATTTGTTATTTATAGCGCTGGTGGCCATCTTGATCATATGACCTGGATTATTTATATAAAATTTCATCCTCCCTTTCTATACAGGCTTCCTATAACATTTGGCTTTGATTGGCCAACCAGTTTTAGAGAAGATCTTTGAAATTGTAGATGGATGGACGACGGACAACGGACGGACGCCGGAGCATGGATATACTTTAAATAAAAAGTATGGATATACTATAAAAGCATTGATATACTATAAGCTCAACTTGTGAGCCTAATGGTTCAAGTGAGCTAACACACACGTATATACATGAAACTACTGTCAATTGATCTACCATTGAATTCCCTTCCATAAAGTAATTTTCCAGAAGCAGAGGGCTCAATGTGGAATAAAAAGCTGATTTAAAAAAAAAAAACAATGAAAGAAGCGTCTCTCACATTCCTTAAATAATAGATGAGTTTTAATGAAAAAAAGATAAGAAACTTCATTTTCATTTACCTTTAGGAAATCGTATCTACACTCAGCATCCGGATCAATATCCAAATCAACAATAAGGAGATGTATGTCTGTACCATTCTCTGGTGTTATGGTCCACTTACAATTTAGATCGTTGTCATACAAGCCTGGGTTGTCATTGTCACGCGGGCGGAAATGTCCGACGGGCCCAGTCAAAACAGTCCCACAATTTAATGTTATTCCTATAATCCAAAGTTTGATTTATTTTTACACTGCTACGAAAGAGATTTCATGGATTGACCTCTTGAACAACGACAATCCTTATTTTAAAGGCATAGCCAATCAAATTTATCCACCTGCACTACAGTTGATTAAAGCCAACACCACAGATACCGAAGCCCCCTTTTTAGATTTACATCTTTCTATTGCAAATGGATTTGTTACTTCTAAAATTTATGATATATGCGATGGCTTTCATTTTGATATAGTAAATTTACCGTTTTTGGATGGTGACGTTCCTCGGTATATACATTTCTCAAGTTATAAGGTTTGCTAGAGTCTGCAATCATGTAGCGGACTTCAACGCGCGAAATAAATGTTTAATAGCCACAAACTTCTTCAGCAGGGCTATCGGTATAATAAATTTCGAAAAACATTTTCTAAATTTTATCGCAGATACTACGAGTTGATTTCCAAATTTAATATAGGGCTAAGGACGCTTTTACGTGAGGGTCTTTCGGAACAAACATTTTATGGTGACTTGGTTTACAAATTTAAGAAACTTATAGGAAGGAATAATTTTTCTTTTCAGTTCAGAAAAATCATAACACGTTACAGACGTATAGGCTATAACTTGAATGTAATGCGACAGTCTGAATGCTTAGTTTTTAACCCAATCATGGTTGATAACTATGCTGCCTCTCATTGCACGCCGGTGGGTCGGGCGTCAGACTCTATGATGTCCCCGACATATAGCTATTCATTTTAGTTGGTTGGGGCCGGATCTTCTTGTATGTTGCTTGGCCCCCCCGGGGTTCAACTGATGTTTTTCTTTAGCTCCGGGTTTCAGTAAGTTAATCGGCGCCAAGGGATCTCCATCGTCGGGCAGCTTATTGAATCTGTTGAGTCCTCGTTGGGCCGTTATCATGATTTATTAGTTTGTCCTTGATGATTCATTGACTAGTTAGAGATTCACCACTAGGACCGAACAACTCACTAAATGTTGTGAACCACTGCAGAAGATGGGGTAAGGTTAGGCGTCTGTAAAATGGGTTTAAACCCCCCCAGTTACTTTATATTGCTGATCGTTCCAAGGCGATACTCCTCCCTCCTGTGGTTCTAATTGTTTTGTGTTTTTGAGTCGATTTTTTGTGCTGTTTGAGCCTTATGTACATTTTCGTATTTTAGATAATTTCGGGTAACTGAGTGGCCGCCTATTGGGGAATAGCTGCTCACTCGGCTTACGATATGTTTTCTTGGTATAAGTACCTAAGTGTCATTTTAGGTTTTCCCACCCCAGGTTTGTGGGGTGGGAATTTCTTTTTGATTGCGTCATTTCCTGATCAGTGCCTACCTGTACCTTTTTGTAGCATTTCTGTTATAATATAGTCCATCCTATCTCCCTCTTAATGTTTTTACTGCTTCCAAAGGATCAAACCTTTATATTTTATTTAATGTTTCCCAGATTGCATTATAACACGAGACAAATATTGTGATCGTTCTTGTACCCCGGCATGGCTAACATTTTTTTAAACAAATCTTGCTCTAATTATTGTAATAATAATAATAATAATAATAATAATAATAATAATAATAATAATAATAATCTCTATATTTATAGAGGATAACGTATTTAGCACAACGGCCAGTCTTCCATACGGTCCTCTAGTGAATACAGACATTGATTATTTTCGGACCTTTTTGTTATTATTTGGACTTTTCATATTAGACATGCGATATTAGTGACACAATATTTTGTTTTGGGAGATAACAACACAAATAATTGTCAATTTTCATGCAGATATTATGATGCTACGGGTGGATATCTATCTTCTGATACTGAGTCGACCAATTTCTGATCATCACCTCAGGTAGTGTATATTGCAATTACTTTGACCGTGCTGGTTTACTTTTGGCATGAATTTGCATTTCATGATCGCACTACTTCAAATGGGTATGATTTGAATAATGTGATTCTATTATGGTAAACAAGATATGCCCACTTGCTTCACGTGTCTGGAAAAATGTCAATAGCAAGTAGGAATCCCTTTCCTATTGGTTACAGAACGTTATCACGCGAGGTATACTGTTTTACCATCGATCATCGATTAAAATTCTGTGGGAACATCAGGAAAACATGTCCATAAAAAATATACCCCCTTAATCCCCATTTTTATGTAGTAAAACTGGGCTTTGCAGGGGTATATATTTTTTTTTCTTATTTTTGCTGCAAAACATAGATTGTGGGTACTTGAGGCCGAGGCGGTCTAACGTGTACCCACGATCTATGTTTTGAGCAAAAATAAGAAAAATATCAGAAAAATCCTACTGAAATTTTTTCAATTTTTACAACTTTACAGAAATAGGTATACTACATAGGCGTGTTTTTGTAATGTTTGCTGTGTTTTGTGCTGTACTTTCTTACCCGCCTGATGACTCGGAAGGGATTTAATTTTTAATTGTATCAATTCTTATGCCCTCTAGTGTAATTTTATGAGAAGACCGGATTTTTGCCTACATGAATAGTTCACATTAATTTGAATTACCTATTTAGCTGTATTTTCACATTTTATATATACTTTTATTCATGAGAACAAGTCGCAGTTGTTTTATTGTTTCAAGAGCATGAATTAAGTTCGAAAAGCCCCAAAGGCTCTTTGGTGTGTGTCTGTTTGAGTTGTTCAAATTCTAGTCTCTGAAACCACATGGCTAACTTATGCCTAATCTCAGTATCATGGAATATGCTAGTAAATATTATTCAAACAGCTTAGGTTATGTGTCGTCATTATTATCAGTTTTTTAGCAGGGACTTTACCAAAAATTTGGCCCCGTAGGGCGGGGCTTTTACCCGGGCTTTAAAATTCGAAAAGTTAAAAGCCCCGCTATTCCCCGGCCCTAGGGGGACGTGGATACAAATGACTGGTGCATTAGAGCCGCCTAATGTTTGTGGTGTTTTGTGCTATACTTTCTTAACAGCCTGTGTAGTAGTGTAATATTACACAATTTGAACCGCGTCATGAAAAGACCGGATTTTTGCCTATGCGAAAACAAATGCGCAGACCACCTGTGCAGTACCAAGCTGAGTACCAATGGTCCAGTAGATGCACAGCTGATCAGTGCATTTGTTTTCGTTGCACGGATAGTACAATTCTTCTACAGTTAAATCCAAAATTTCAGGATTCTAGCCATCTTCTGCAGCTGCACAAGTCGGTTTATGTCAGACCTGATCGCAAACCCGAAGACCGGTTTTCTCGCGTCGCTGCTCTATTTTATTTACCCCTAGTTTCCCCGTATACAGCTGTAAAGCCTCTTCTTGTGATAATAGCGTCAGAAACAAAATCAACGACCAAAATTGATCCGGACGATCGAATCACAGGCACATGCATATTGCCACAGTAGGTTCCGATTGGTTGGCTGTCATTAGAAATGTCATCGTAGATCTAAAAGGAAAAAATAAGCAACGAAGATCAATACCAACCTGAAAACCAATGGTCCAGTAAACGCCCACCTGACATTTGAGAATACACCAATAACTTTGTTTCACTATAATGGTCATTTACAAATAAATAGTCCCGGGACAGGAACAGAATAACCCCTAATCCAATCATAAATATTCTCTCAATTCGTCCATTTCCTGAAGTTTTCCCCTTCAGTGACATTTTAACAGTTTTCTGCATATATGACCTAAGTTGGCATTCGTCTCAGATTAGATGCAAATTTTTGTTTCACCAGTTTTCAGGTATTTCTTTTTCAAAGTTGTACCATTGACTTTGTTTCGGTGTTTTCACAGTCTACGGGTTAAACAGTTTCGGAAAATCTAAGCATTTGTAAGCATGTGAAGTGTGTGACCCAGATTTGCCTAACAAAATTTCTTTACCCCGATGCACAGAGACTCCGCATAAAATTTCACGAGCATAGGTCCATTAGTATCTGTGAAAACCAAGTTCTTTATTTTGATATTTAAATTACCTTGAGTCAAGGTCAAGAGATGACATTCACCTTAATTAATTATATACCTTCATTTACTCCATTAGTTGTCTGCAGGTCTCAAGCTGCAATACTTTCCAAAAATACATTTTCTTTTCTTATTATATAAAAACCTATGTTTTCAAAATTGACATTGCTTTAAAGTGTTTTGGTACCCTTAATTGGTATGTACTTCAAATTGAAGGGCTTACAAATCCATGATTTTTGATATAAAGATGATTAAAATCGGCCGGAAAATAAGAAAGTTATAGGCAATTTAACATGTAAAAATGATTGTATGGGCGCTGCCATTCTGTTTACTCGGTTAAAATGCATAGTTGTATCAAAATCAAAATAAACACTGAACTGATTAAGAATAAACACTTCTTCAAGCATTTAGATCAGCTGGTTATACATTCTGAAGAAAGAATTTTCAGAATCGCCCTAGAAATAGAGCAATAACAGCTGTTTGAAAATATTCAAAATGGCTGCCGGGAGTCTACTTTTAGTAATACACGGAGTCTATAATTATTGAAATTGGAAAAATCAAATTAAATGATTTTTTTCCCAAATATTTTTGTAACAAATTTTGACAGCTGTTTATTTCTAGGATCAAGCAATATTATTTATTGCTTGGCACGCATTCTTTGTTAATGGAAACTTTTAATTTTGATTTTATCCTATTTTTTTAACCTCAGCTAGTAAACAAAATGACGGCCTTCCATGTTTTGTATTTAATTACCCATAGCTTTCTTATTAGACCACCGATTTTCATCAAATTGATATCAAAATGCTTGATTAATTTGAAGTACATACCAATTAAAGGTACCAAAACACTTTAAATTGGTCAATGTTGTCCCAGGGTCATCATTAGAACAAACTATGATGGACTAGAGTCCTCAATGATACATACCACGTTTTGCGAAAATAGGCCTAGCTGTTCGAGAGAAGAAGATATTTGAAGGGTTTTTACCATATTTGGGTGTGGCTGCCATTTTCGTCATGTTACCAATTTCAATGTCACTACCAAAGGAGGCCCCTCATAAAATTGGACTTTACCTGGCAAAGGTGTTTCAGATGGGAAGATCTTTAAAATTGTGGACAACGACGGACGGACGCCGGAGTATGCCAATACTATAAGCTCACTTTGAGCCTTCGACTCAGGTGAGCTTAAAGTGTTTAATTATGCAACAACATGTGCAGCCATTGACAATACCTGTACTATACTATAAGCTCACTTTGAGCCTTCGACTCAGATGAGCTTAAAGTGTTTAATTATGCAACAACATTTGCAGCTATTGACAATACGTTGTGGAAAATGTTTAAAATTACCTTTACATAATCATATGCGCACAAATAATCATCTTCTACTTCGAAGTTAGTAAAGCGTATCTCAATAAAATTGTTCTCATTTGCTCTTATTGTCCATCGACATGTGATGTTCTCATCGTATCTGTCTTCATACGTGTAGAAGGGGAGAGAAAATGTTCCCTCGCTGTCAGTCAAGGTACCGCCGCACTGTGGAAAATCATCTGCAACAAAATTATCATGAAAATGTCATGAAAAGATTAAATGGTGGTATTGCTTATTGCACAATTCGGTACATTTATGAAATGCAAAAATTTAATGTGAAAGTTGTTGGAAATACACGCATTAAAATCAGGTCAAAATTTTAGAATCTAGAGAATTCAGACAACTAAAATAAGAGGACCCATGATCCTGTTAACGTTCACCCGAGATCTCGGGTATATACCGATAACCTTGTTTGACTTTTTGGTCGTATAAATGTATATAGCGCAAGGGCTTGGGCAGATGAGCCCCTGGGGTTGTTTTTTCAGAATCATAATTATTTCTGAAGTTTTTAAATTCAATGACATGTAAACAGTTTTCTGCGTAGGTGGCCTAAGTTGACCTTGTCGTAAAATACGTCCAGGTCATCACACGGTCATGATTTATTTACACTTTGTAGTACTCTAGTCGCCAATGATACATGCCTAGATTCATCGCAATAGGCTTAGCAGTTCCGGAGAAGATTTTTGGGATTTTACCACATATGGGCATGGCGGCCAATCTTGGTCATGTGACCTGCATTCTATATAAACACATTGGTTTCCCCTTCATATGTACATGTTAATCCGTTCTATAAAATTTGACTTTGATTGGCGAGAAAGACCTTTGAATATTATGGTATACATGTATATTGCCCCGGGATGGGGGCAGACCAACCTCCGAGGTCTAAATGTTTTCCGAATCATAAATCTACAGCCAATTTGCCCGTTTTTGAGCCGCCTCATGGGAAAACCAACAATTTGTATATGCGAAAACAAAGGCGCAGATCAGCTGATCAGCGCCTCTGTTTTAGCTACACGGATAGTACAATCCCTCTACTTCCTAAATACGAAATTTCACGCTTTTGGCTGTCTTCTGTGACTGAACAGCCTGATTTGTGTCAGACCTGTTCGGAAACCACATAGTTGGTTTTCCCACGAGGCGGCTCATTTAACAATTTTCCAATTAAAACGGATGGTCAACCTATGCTGACCTTGCTAAAATAGGTCAGTGTTATCACATGACCATGTTTATAAACATTGTAGCACTCTAGTACCCGATGCCACATGTCAAATTTCATGTATTTGGTCCAGCGATTCCGGGGGAGATTTTTAAGGGTTTTTACCATATGAATATGGCGGCCATCTTGGTCATTGCACACAAGTGCCCTGAATTATTTATTAACACATTGAATCCCCCTTCCTTTAGTTGCTTCATATAAAATTTGGCTTTGATTAAACATGATTAAACATGTGGTTTCAGACAAGACAAGAAAATCTTGTCGGGGCAGGGTGCCCGCCTACCCTATGAGAACATCTGTGAGCCTTTGGCTAAGGTGAACTAAAAGCTGAGCAACAGCTACATGTAGCTATCGGTTTGGTCGTAACTGTTTTGAGATAAAGCACAACGTCGGTTGGGTCGTAACTGTTTTGAGATAAAGCACAACGTCGGTTTGGTCGTAACTGTTTTGAGATAATCAAAGCCTAACGTTTAAGCATAATTATGCCTAAATTCAAGTGAAAATGGTGAACGACGGAAGGACGCAGGGTGTCCGCCTACCCTATGAGATCTGTGAGCCTTTGCCTAAGGTGAGCTAAAAGCTGAGCAACAGCTAGCAATCGGTTTGGTCGTAACTGTTTTGAGATAAAGCACAACGTCGGTTTGGTCGTAACTGTTTTGAGATAATTAAAGCCTAACGTTTAAGCATTATTATGCCTAAATTCAGGGCAACTAAACTATTCGAAAAAAAAAATGGCCGAGCCAAAGGGAAATCTTAAAGGGATTCCCCGTCTTAAAAGGTAAAATCTATAGCTGATCGGTGCATTTTAGGTATGCTTTAACTGCAGGGGTGTATCTGGTTAGCTTAAGTTTTTTTTATTGACTTACCATTTTGATCTACATTTATCTGTACGGTTGTATACATTGCATCGAAACCTTGAGCAGTGACAGAATGATCAGAAACAAACCGAACACGAAGCAGAGTTGAAACAACTGAAATGTTTGACGGTAGTGGCTGGGTGTTACAGTACCGATATGGCTTCAGCGTTCCATTTTCGTCAGATATCTAAATTGAATCATAAAATAAATTCAGCTGGCGACCTTTTCCAAGGTTGTTTTATTCATCATGCATCTTGCTCCGCGAGTCCAAGGTTCTAAATCCACTGATGAGAATCACGAATGGACAGCGATTTTATTTTGTGTCGAAATAGCTTCTTGTCATTTTAAAGATTTTGCACGAGCAAACTGACACAGTATCAATTCTCCATGGGAATTTCATACCATTTTCAGGTGGATTGGCCTGGTCTTGTTGATGGCAAATGCTAAAGGTTCAATCTTCAACTGTACATAGCTTACAAAACGAATTACCATCAGGAAAACGTGTCCATGAAATGTTTACCCCCTTATACCCCACTGTTATATAGTTTAACTGGCTTTTGCAAGGGTAAAAATATTTCCAAAACATAAATTGTGGGTACTCGTTAGAATCAATGTTCTGCGGTGTCACATCTGATGCTATGCTGTTTGCCTAAGTCCCATAAAAAGGACGTCAGGCTTATACGAGTCAAAAACAACACGTGTAACCAATGCGAATAGTTTTCGTTTCAGTATATTTATTTATTTGATTCTTAGACTAACGAACATCCAAAATCTATGGTTAGGAGCTAAATAGGAAAAGGCAATTCATATAAATGAACACCACAGTTTTATTATATACAAGTGGGGTTGACGCTGGTATAAATTGTATAGATATATTAACGTTTGTTGCGCATTCATATGGGTTGAACGAAACAATCTGAAACTAACCTGCAGAAAATCAAAGCTGCATGCATTGGTGTCATCCGCTTCAATATCTAAGAATGTGAAAGACAGCTTAATTCTCATTCCTTCCTCTGCTGTGACTGACCATGTACAGTCCACATCATTGCCATAAAATCTTATTGGCCCATAAATCAGTAGATCGAACGAATTACTGAACCAAGCTGTTGGCTGTGTTAGGGTTATTGCGCAGCTTGCATTGTCATTATCTAGGGATAAAAGGTATTTCCGATCAGAGAAGATGTAAACACTAGAAAAAATTAACAAGGGGCCAGTTTTTCAAACCTTTGTTAGCTTAATGTCATTGTTAAGACCTCAACTCAAATGCCGACTACATAAGCAAATACATTGTTATTTTTGTTGATAAAATGGGAGAATGCAAAGGATTCTTTCAACAAAAAATAGCAGTGTATTTGTATTATTGCCATTTGAAATTTTAACGAATCGTTAACTAACGACATCGTTAATTTTTAGCAACTGGCCCGTTTGTTATATGATAATGAACAGGTTACAGTTTATATGTCAAAACAGACATACAAGCAAATTATGGTCATTTAGGCTGCAAGTTAGATAGACAGATATTTCGGCAAACAAACAATAAATGAGCAATTTATCCCCAAAATTGCGCGCGCGCGCGTGTGTGTGTGTGTGTGCGTATGTGCATCTAGCATGTCGTTTGCAGTGATAAATGAGCCGCCTTTTGGGAAAACCAACAATGTGGTTTCCGAACAGGCCCGACACAAACCGAGCTGTACAAGCACTGAGGATGGCTATAGGCTGGAAATGGATTTAAAATGTAGAGAAAATTGTACTATCCGTGTAGCGAAAACAAATGCGCTGATTAGCTTCGCAGTTACTGCTACTGCGAAGCTGATCTGTGCCTTTGATTTCGCATATGCAGATTGCAGGTTTTTTCATGAGGCAGCTCAAATATCTTAACATAAATATATTAACATGTTTATAAAATCAAGAAAATCTTTATATTACCTACGATATCTTCATTCTGATAGATATAATATGACGCGTTAAATCCCCACGCCGTTAGTTCGTTTTCTGACACAAACTGCATTTGTAGACTGCCAGAACTGGTTACTACGTTACCAAGCGGCGGATTCGAGTAACAGTATCGGCTCGGTTTCATTTGTCCTTGGCCATCAGATACCTGCAAAAAGGTTTAGATCGAATCATACTGTACAGTTCCGTTTGCTTGCTTATTACGGTTTTGCTCCGGAGTTAGTAGGTTATTCGGCGCCCAGGGATCTCCATCGTCGGGCAGCTTACTCAATCTGTGAGTCCTTGTTTTTGATTCATCAGGATGTTTATCATGATTTATTTGTTTGTTCTTGATGATTCATTGACTAGTTGGAGATTCACCACGAGGACCGAAGAACTTACTAAATGTTATGAACCACTGCAGAAGCTGAGGGTGAGGTTAGGATCCTGTAAAACCGGTTTAAGCCCGCCAGTAACTTTGTGTTACTGATCGTTCCAAGGCGATACTTTTGTGGTGGTTCTTTTTGTTTTATGTCTTGGTGTTTAAAATTTTTTGTGCTGTTGGCGCCTTATGTATGTTTTCATATTTTTAATTAAGTTAAGGTAACTGAGTGGCCACCTATTGGGAAAATAGCTGCTCATTCGGCTTACGATATGTTTCATGGTATAAGTGCCTGATTGTTAGTTTGGTTTTTTCCCACCTCGGTTTTTGTAGTGGGAATCTCTTTCTGATTGCGCCTTTTCCCGATCTTTGCCTACTTGTACCTTTGTTTCTTTGAGTTGTCGTGAATAAGACAAGGCCCCATTAGCGCACCACCTTCACAGGATTACTTGTGTGACAGTTATATTTAGAGAAAATACAGAGAGTCACTTCACCGAAAGAACACTACGGCCAATTAGGGCGTAGCTACAACCAACCTACCAAGGCCTCATCTTAATCTCTCGTGTTTTGAGTTTGAACTAATGGCGAAATCCAATTAAAAACAAACAAGAGCACACCGCGTGAATTATTGAGACTGAATTCAGTGTCGGGAAACAAAGTCCGTGAATGCTGTCATTTGTGTATACGTCATTAGACAGAGCGCGCGTTCGTACTGCACATAATTTCGGAAATCTCACGTTGCTATTTTCATATTAAAGAAAAAATGTTTTACACATACCCGTTTATATGCGGTATATTATAATCACTAATTAGCAATATTTTCTTTCTTTGAAACAATTGTCAACATTTAGAACACTTTGGAACTTTAAAGTTTCCAAAGTGTTCTCAGCGACTAGATGACGCATTGTGAATTTTTTTACAGTTATACAACCAAAATGGGTGCCGCATATGATAGGATATCTAAAATACTTCACAAATAACTTACGCAAACGGCACCACAATTTTTCCGAACTAAGGTTTAGTCCGAACTGTTAAAATTCTCTGTGACGTCACCGTTGTGTGTGCAAATGATAGCTTACATGGAGTTTGTTTCTCGACAGTGACATTTGTCGAAGGCGTCATCGATGTACGCTAGAGCGCTTTCTGTCGACATTTTCGGAGGGAGCATGGAGTCCCAATATCTTCGAGGTCATAGCTTATCATAACAAAAACTTGTCCATGCAGTACACAGAGATTTATTGAGCTTTAAAATTTGAAAATTTTCAGCTGAATTTTTTTTTTCATATTTTTCTTATTTTTGCTCAAAACATAGATTGTGGGTACACTTAAGAACCACCTCGCCAAGGCGGTTCTAACGAGTACCCACAATCTATGTTTTGGAACAAAGATAAGAAAAATGGGTATACCTCTGCAAACCCCAGTTTTTCAATATAAAACTGGGGTTTACTGGGGTACACATTTCACGGACTTGTTTTCCTGATGTTAAGACACGAGGCGCCAACCTGTAGATATTCTTTTACACAAGCCTCATCTTCTCCGTAACGTTTGAAATTGAATTCAACTTTCACATGACTCCCATTAGATGGTCGTATATCCCATGTACAATTCACGGCGTTGTCGTGGCTAATATGTCCAGATGACCCAATATGGGTTTCCTTGCAGTCGACACTTCTCCCTGCAATAGGAGATTTGACATTACGAAAACTTTCCCATGCAATATACAGAGATTTTTTCAGCTGTAGAAATTGAAAATTTCACCAGAAAAAATGATATCCTTAATATTTTGCCCAAAGCATAGATCGCGGGTACACGGCGAGGCGGTTCTAACGAGTACCCACTATCTATGTCCTTAAATCAAATCATGGAAAAATAAGGGCTTACAAATACAAAATTTAATTTTATTGGTACCAAACTTGATCGTTCATTTGATCCTGTGAAATGCCTTAAATGGATTCCCTGAAGATATTGCATTTTTCAGAATGTATGGTTTCCATGGCAACCGCTAATGAGCAACGGGATGTATCTAATTACATCATATCTTTGCGCTGATACTTATACTAACTAAACTCAGTAACAGTAAACTTTAGCCCTATTCTTTAATGGTAAGATATGCAAATAATCTAATTTGTGATATGCAAATACATGTAATCTAATTTGCGATATGCAAATAATCTAATTTGCATATTCAAAAATCTTATTTGCATGTTCATGAATATTGATAAAAAGCGGCCTTTTTTCTACGAGTGATACAGTACAGTTTTATAAATATTACACCGTCATAAACATACATGTATATCATCAGCATATTTATGGGTCCTTATTACTTTGCTTTTATGTTGTATGGTTTGTGTCCAAGTCAACGGCTATCGTCATGTCGGGACGTTCCCTCCATTTTATGCGACTTCTACCCAACATTAGGATGTCATACCACCAAAAAGAGCTTGACAATATAGCCAATCTAGTAAACAACTAAGCCTTATATTTATGGATGGATGGTTTGACTTGAGACCATTTTTTCTGTGCATTCCAGACATAAAGAGCGGTTACCCACATTATGAAAATACTTGTTTTGTTTAAAGGCCTGTTTTTGGCCTCAGATTTTGCTAAAAAAATAAACTTTGGAATTTAGATGAGAACCCTATTTATAAAACAGTCGTATGTCTCCTCTTTTAAAAAAACCAGAACAAGTTCTTCATTTATCCTACAAGCGTTGCCATGGTAACGCGCAGAAGAACCATAGATAGAGTACATTTTGCACCTTTTGGTTTATTTCTGGCCATTTCTGGATTTCTGTATTTTTATTCAGAAATTGCTTGGAATATTTTCCTTGTTTTCGTGTTGAATTTCACAAAGTTCATGGGGGCCGCCATGTTTTAATCAGATCAATAGACGCTTGTAATCAAACGCCTCGCTCACTGAATTGATAATAGACGGAACCATTTTATATTAGGAACACAAGACATGTTTTCCAAAGATTCTATTCTTTAAAATATGAAAATGCAAGAAGCATTTAGCAGAATATCATGTATGCATACGAATCATTTACTTTCTTGTAGATTTAAGGTAAAGAAACCTCCAATTATCATACTTATCAGATTTATGAGTTCAACTTGTTCCCCTAGATGGCCAATGGTACAGCCCAAATATGGGTATAAAAGCGAGCGAAAATTGAGAATTGCCGTCTTGCTGTCCGGTTATTCAGACGGTGCAGATCGAAAAAGCAGTAGGCAGTAGTGATTGTCAACCGGTGAAAGCTTCGTGGCACGAACTGAAGGCAGTGTTAGGTTTCTAAGGGATCATTGCGATACCTGGAGACCAAAGCATTGCTTAAGTTCATCATAGTGCTGAGCACACCCGAGGCCTATACGGTTTAAAGGACCATTGCGGTACTTGAACTGGCTTGTCTCAGACAAGCTCTTGGGAAGCTCCAGAGATATATTGGTTATAGAGAGATAGCCATATAGACGTTTAGGTTATAGGATAGCCTTGCAACTAAGAGTTGCAAACCATAGAATTGTGTTGGATAGTTTTTGAGCAGCAAGTGGTCTGGGAGGTTTCAGACCATCTCAGTTGAGAACAGCTTGAACTCGTATATATGTTTTCTGGTGATTATTCTGTGATTATTTTATTGCTCAATGAAATCCTTATCAAGATTGTGGACAAAGTAGTCTATTTTTTGTTGTACAATAGTTTATGCATAACCAATCATTTGACAATCAGTCCGGTGGAAAATTTATATAGTGTTTTAATTTGTTGCCTTTGTGGATAGTACCGCTCGGAACAATACCAAAACGTTACAGTGGTGGCAGCGGTGGGATACTCGATAAACAAACATTATCACGAATCCAAGCTTATATCTAAGAACTATGGACGATCAGGATAGTCCAGGGAGACTCCAAGCCTCTGTGATGATGAATGAAAAGCGGCTGGAAGTTATGAGGATCGCAACCGGGGACTGCAAATGTGCAGGAGGCAGGACATATGCCCATTACCTCAACTCCAAATGTAGCTCAGCCAAGCCCACAAGCAAGTGGTAGTGTAAAAGTTAAACCAGCTACGTTTGACGGCACAGGCTCATGGCTAGATTACCGGGCTCACTTTGATGCAGTGGCGGAAATAAATAGATGGAGCCAGACAGAGAAAGACTTATACTTGGCTATTTCTTTGAGAGGACAAGCCCAGGGCGTGTTCGGGAACCTCTCAACACAGTCCAAAGACTATGATAAGCTGGTGCAAGCATTGGAGCAGCGATTTGCTCCACCAAACCAGACAGAACTGTATAGAGTACAGTTAAGAGAAAGAAGACAGACTGCATCAGAAACGTTGTCAGCATTAGGTCAGGACATAAGAAGATTGGCAAACTTGGCATACCCGACCGCACCAATTGATGTACGGGATACCCTGGCCAAGGAGCAATTTATTGATGCTCTGCATAGCTCTGACATGAGATTAACAGTAAAACAAGCCAGGCCAAGCGATTTAAACGTTGCAGTTCGCCATGCTGTCGAACTCGAGGCTTACAATAGGGCTGAGAAAAGAAAGACGGAGGGTGAGGGATATTTGCGCTCAACCAATGCCATGGAGCAGAAGACTAGCACCGATTCAAAGTCGGACAGTCAAAGTGATAAGTTTGAAGCTTTGACAAACACACTTCAGCTGATCTAGATGGAGCTGAAATCACTGAAGGCACAGAAAACAGATTACAGGGATGGTAGATCACAGGGTGATCGGAGGCCTTATCAGAGGCCCCAACCATACCCACGCACACAAAACTCGTCTGAGAGACAGACATGGAAACGAAGATGTTTTACATGTGGTTCAGAAGATCATATAGCAAGAGACTGTGAGCAGAACCAAGCAAAATCGGGAAATCAGCAGCAGGACAAGGACAAAGGTTCTGGGAAGAGTGCCAATGTGTCTGGCATACACAACTCTGGGTTGTTTATTTCAGCGCTTGTGAACGGCCAGCCACTCAGTTGCCTACTTGATACTGGAGCTACCTTGACCATCATATCTACACCTTTTACTCCCTCCGAAAATGTGCACACATCTGGGAAACATTGGACCGTTCAAAACTGACTCCGACCGCATTTGATCAAAACATTTCTATCGCATCGGGGAGTCCAATAGAAGTGACAGGAAGAACAAGGGTTCAACTTAAAGTAGCGGATTACTTGTGCTATCTGGATGTGGTTATAGCAAATATAGACAATGAGCTGATATTGGGTCTTGATTTCTTGAAGAAGATGAATTGTAGAATAGATGTTGCAAAGGAAACTCTTGACATACAAGACCGTTCAGTAAAATTGGACAGTCTGGGCTATATTGGATGCAGTAGAATCATTGCAAGTGAAATGATCCAAATACCTCCACGGTCAGAGAAGATAATCCAAGAGAAGATGGTTGAGTCTACCCTGGAAAATGGTAGATTATGTTTGATGGAGCCATCAGATAATTTCCTCAAGAAGGGAAAAGCTATGGTTGCTAAAACCTTGACATACAGTCAGAACACAGTACCAGTACGGCTTATGAATGTTTCTGATGAAACATGCAGCATATACCCTGGGACAAACATAGCCAATGCATCTTCTGTCACCGAGGTACAAAAAGTAAGGAGCAAGGCTACACCAGTTGGAAAAGCAGTTCCAGATCATCTGGCTGATTTATACCAGAGAACGGTCGAAGGCATGAGCAGTAGTCAACAGAAACGAGTTGCTCACTTGCTCAACAAGTACTCATCAGTGTTTTCTGAAACGGATGATGATATTGGACAAACCGGGGTTTTGAAGCATCGAATACCAACAGGTGATGCACAGCCCATCAAACAGCCACTTAGAAGGGTTTCATACCATATGCAGAAGGAGATTGACGAGCAGATAGACAATATGTTACAGAAGGATGTCATCACACCCTCAAAAAGTCCATGGGCCAGTGGCATTGTACTAGTCAAGAAAAAGGATGGAAGCAAACGCTTTTGTGTCGATTATCGCAGATTGAATGATGTCACGATAAAGGACGCTTACCCACTGCCCAGAATAGACGAATCCTTAGATCAGTTGGCAGGATCATGCTGGTTCTCTTGTTTGGACATGAATTCCGGATATTGGCAAGTGGAGCTTGACCAAGAAGACAGAAAGAAAACAGCATTCATCAGTAGAAAGGGGTTGTTTGAGTTCAAAGTTTGCCGTTTGGGCTCTGTAATGCGCCAGCGACATTCGAAAGATTGGTTGAAATAGTGCTAGCTGGACTGCATTGGGAAACATGCTTAGTGTACCTTGACGACATCATAGTCTGTGGGAAGACGTTTGATGACATGGTAAAAATTCTGGGTAATGTTCTTGCAAGGTTACAAGAAGCTGGCTTAAAATTAAAAGCCAGGAAGTGCCAGCTGTTTGCCAAAAGTGTGGAATTTCTCAGACATGTAATCTCAGAAGAATGTATCAGCACAGACCCAAAGAAGACGGAATGTGTTCGTAATTGGCCAGTGCCAACGAATGAGAAAGAAGTGAGATCTTTTCTAGGGTTCTGTAGCTATTATCGGCGGTTCATTTTCCGGTTCTCAGAGATAGCCAAACCCCTCCACAAGTTGGCAGAAAAGGGGTCAAGATTTAAATGGACAGAAGAATGCCAAGACGCATTTCTTCAGCTGAAGAATAAATTGATAAGTGCTCCCATTTTGGCTCACCCCGACTTCAGTAAGAGCTTTATTCTGGACGTAGATGCTTGCGACCAGAGCATAGGGGCCGTGATCTCGCAGAAGATTGATGGAGAGGAGCATGCAAGTGCTTATGCAAGCAGAACACTCTCAAAGACAGAACGTCGATATTGTGTTACCAGGAAGGAGTTGTTGGCACTGGTAACGTTCGTAAAGCATTTCAAACATTACTTGTATGGACAAAATTCCTTGTGAGAACAGATCACAGCTCTTTGAAATGGCTGATGAATTTCAAAAATCCAGAGGGACAAATTGCTCGCTGGATAGAGACGCTTCCCTCCTATGATATGAAGGTTGAACATAGACCAGGAAGGTTACATAATAACGCTGATGGGGTCAGTAGGATTCCATGTCATCAATGCAGCAAGAGTGACAGAGTAAGTGAACATGCCTTAAATGTGGTTGGAAATTCTGAACAGGACAGACCAGACTTGAAGTCATTACAGGAAGGAGATAGAGATATTTGTTTAATCAGAGACTGGTTAGAGAGAGGAGTAAAACCAGGCCCAGCAGACATAGCGCGGGAAAGCTATGTCGTGAAAACATTAGTAGGTCAATGGGAAAGACTTGAGATACGTGATGAGTTAGTGGTACGGAAATATGAAGTTCAGGACACAGGCATGATAAATTGGCAGGCAATAGTGCCACAATCACAGAGAAGACATGTGCTTCGATTGTCACATGACGTTCCTTCGTCAGGGCATCTCGGCATCAAGAAAACTTTGAGCAAAGTTGGACAGAATTACTACTGGCCGGGTCTAGAACAAGATGTCGAGATATATGTAACAGGGTGTGAAACTTGTCAAAAAGGGAAGGACCCTATTCCCAAGATGTCGAGATATATGTAACAGGGTGTGAAACTTGCCAAAAAGGGAAGGACCCTATTCCAACAAAAAGAGCACCAATGAAAGTTGCCAGAAGCGGATATCCTATGGAAAGGATAGCGGTATTGGGAGAACTTCCAGTAACAGAAAGGGGTAACAAATACGTCCTTGTGGTCTCAGATTATTTTAGTAAATGGACAGAGTGTTAACCCATGAGCAATATGGAGGCGACAACGGTAGCAAGATTGTTGGTTGAACAACTGTTCACAAGATTTGGAGTGCCAGACCAATTACATTCGGACCAGGGGCGCCAGTTCGAAAGCAAATTATTTGCTGAGATGTGTGAATTGTTGCAAATTGTCAAGACACGCACAACTCCCTATCACCCCCAGTCCGATGGTATGGTTGAAAGGTTCAATAAAACCTTGTGTTTAATGCTTCGGGCTTACATAAATGAGAACCACTCAAATTGGGATCTGCTCCTCCCATATGTGACAATGGCATATAGGGCTACAGAGCATGAAAGCACAGGGACAAGTCCTAACATGATCATGCTTGGTCACAACACAAGAACCCCTCTGGATCTCATTTATCAAATGCCTACAAAAGTAAAACCAGTACCAGCTAATGAATGGGTCTGGGATCTTCAGGATAGACTAGAATCTGTCCACGCTTTTGTCAGAGAGAACACTGGAATGGCGATTCTGAGACAGAAGAAGACACATGACAAAAGAGTGTCTATGGAAAACTTTAACACTGATGACAGGGTGTATGTACTGTTTCCTGTCAAGAAACCAGGAGAGACAGTCGAATTCAAACAATTTTGAAAAGGTCCATTTCATGTTGTTGAAAAGCTTTCAGATCTACTGTTGAACATTGATTGTGGCAGACATGGAACCTTACAAGTTATTCACATCAACAGAGTTCGAAGGGAAAGAAAACAAACATTGATAGGAGAATCAGAAGAAAGAGGAATGCCTGAACCGGTTGACCAAGAATCGGACAGGTATGATTCTCCAGGTGAGCAGATGGATAGAGCTGAAACCTCAGATGAGGAAGAACCTTTTGTCGAGACAAGACACAAGCGTGTTGTCAGGAAACCTCGATGGATGAGAGATTATATTTCTGAGTTCTAGAGATAGAACGTTTATGAATAAGGACAGAGTAATCATGTGAAGATAATTGATTATGCCAAGGAAGGCAATATACTGAATGCATAAAACAAAAAAATAGAAGAAAAAAATCTTTTGTTGCTGTGCATGCGAGGACGCTTGTAATCGTAGGCGTGGGTAGTGTGACGAAATAAGAACTGCATGCAAGCCAAACTAGGCAAACTTACCGTCTATGATAGTCACACCCAGTCTCCCGAATGAAGCCCTCTGTATTTTATTGTATTTTTATTTAGAAATTGCTTGGAACAATTTTATATGCACCTTATTTCCTTGTTTTCGTGTTGAATTTCACAAAGTTCATGGGGGCCGCCATGTTTTAATCAGATCAATAGACGCTTGTAATCAAACGCCTCGCTCAATGAATTGATAATGGACGGAACCGTTTTATATTAGGAACACAAGACATGTTTTTCAAAGATTTAATTCTTTAAAATATGAAAATGCAAGAAGCATTTAGCAGAATATCATGTATGCATACGAATCATTTACTTTCTTGTAGATTTAGGTAAAGAAACCTCCAATTATCATACTTATCAGATTTATGAGTTCAACCTGTTCCCCTAGATGGCCAATGGTACAGCCCAAATATGGGTATAAAAGCGAGCGAAAATTGAGAATTGCCGTCTTGCTGTCCGGTTATTCAGACGGTGCAGATCGAAAAAGCAGTAGGCAGTAGTGATTGTCAACCGGTGAAAGCTTCGTGGCACGAACTGAAGGCAGTGTTAGGTTTCTAAGGGATCATTGCGATATCTGGAGACCAAAGCATTGCTTAAGTTCATCATAGTGCTGAGCACACCCGAGACCTATACGGTTTAAAGGACCATTGCGGTACTTGAACCGGCTGGTCTCAGACAAGCTCTTGGGAAGCTCCAGAGATATAGAGAGATAGCCATATAGACGTTTAGGTTATAGGATAGCCTTGCGACTAAGAGTTGCAAACCATGGAGTTGTGTTGGATAGTTTTTGAGCAGCAAGTGGTCTGGGAGGTTTCAGACCATCTCAGTTGAGAACAGCTTGAACTCGTATATATGTTTTCTGGTGATTATTCCGTGATTCTTTTATTGCTCAATGAAATCCTAATCAAGATTGTGGACAAAGTAGTCTAGTTTTTGTTGTACAATAGTTTATGCATAACCAATCATTTGACAATCAGTCCGGTGGAAAATTTATATAGTGTTTTAATTGTTGCCTTTGTGGATAGTACCGCTCGGAACAATACCAAAACGTTACAATACTTTGCATACAATATCTCTGGATAATAATTCATAATTATTTCAGAATAAAAAGTCTTTGTGGCGTGGACCGGAACTTGAAAATGATGTTAAAGGTGAAAAATAGACCTAAAATTGCAAAATGTGGTGTTTCTATGTTTTTCGGAGCGTTGACATGGCAACATTTGTGGTTTGAATAAAATAGTTGCGCTAGATTTTTAAGCAGGGACATATACTCTCTGATTGCGCTATTTCCTGACCCTTACCCTTTTACCTCCACAGCAAATTTCACTATCATAGGCCCGTTGGTATCTGAGAAAACTAAGTTCTTTACACTGGTATTTAAATTACCTTGAGTCAAGGTCCAGAAATGACCTTTACCTTAATCAATTATATACCTTCGCTTACTCCATTAGATGTCTGCAGGTCTCAAGCTGCAATACTTTCCAAAATATCTATTGTTTTCATTTTTATTCATGAAAAAATAATACATGTATGTTTCCAAAATTGACCTTGCCGTAAAATAGAACAATGTCATTCCAATGTCATCATTTGAACAAAATATGATGGACTAGACTCCCCCAAAGCTGCATACCAGGTTTTGCGGGAATAGGCCCAGCTGGAGAAGAAAATTTTTGAAGGGGTTTTACCATATATGGGCATGGCGGCGATCTTGGCCATGTGGCCCATGCCAAGGAGCCTGCACATAAATATGACTTTCATATGCCTAGTGGTTACCGAGAAGGCAAAGTTCATAAATTTGATGATTTAAATGATCTTGGGTCAAAGTAAAAAATGACCTTGACCTTAATTAATTATTCAACTTCATTTACTCTATCAGCTGTCTGCATGTAGCATGTTTCAGACCTCAGGCTTCAATAGTTTCAAACAAAGCCATTGTTTTCGCTTTTCCATGTAAAAGCTTATGTTCCCAAAATTGACCCTGCCCTAAAATAGGTCAGGGTCAACTCATGGTCATCATTATTTGAGCAAACTATGATGGGCCGGAGTCCCCAATGCTACCAGATTTCGTGTATATCCGTCCAACGGTTCTGGAAAAGAAGATTTTTGAAGGATTTTTGAAGGATTTTTTTCCATATATGTGCGTGGCGGCCATCTTGGTCATGTCTCTAAAACTGCAATGCCTTTTCCCAAGGAGGCTACACATATAATTTGACTTTCAATGGCCAAGGAGTTTCAGAGAAGAAAATCTTTCAAAATGTGGATGACGACGCACACCGGACGGACGCCGGACCATACCTATACTTTAAGCTCGCTTTGAGCTCAGGTGAGCTCAGGTGAGCTAAAACAGAGAATGCAAATGGATGTACCTACAAAATCACTTGAATTTGTACTGTTATTAAATTGTACAATATTTAAAAAGATACCCAACTGATTGGTGATCGAGGCACTATTGCCCGTATGCTGGAGACTAACCGCAACGGTAGGTCTGGTTTTGAAGTAGTGGTCAGTTTTAAAAGCTATGTAGTTAGAAGATTGTGATTATAGGTTTATCAATTTTATGTTTGAACCTAATATCCTATTTTATCATATGACGTCGCTGTTTTCCAGTTGATAACGTCATGTCATAAAAATCATATGACCACACGTGTATTAACACTTTTGCGGGAATACGTAACGTCATTGACGACGTCCGTAACAACAATGTAAATTTTCACTGAAAATATGTCCACTTCGAAGGTGATAAAATCCTTTTTTAAAAGTCGTATGATAAAACGAATCTTACACTCGTGGTCATTTCATTATTGAGCCACCTCGTGGGAAAACCAACAATGTGGTTTCCCAACAGGTCCGACACAAACCGGCCTGTACAAACACAGAAAATAGCTAGAAGTTTTAAATTTTGGAGTTAAGTAAAGGAGGAATTGTACTATCCGAGTAGCGAAAACAAAGGCGCTGATCAGCTTCGCGGTTACCGCGAAGCTGATCTGCGCCTTTGTTTTCACCTATGCAGATTGTTGGTTTTCCCATGGGGCGGCTCTTATGAAATGACCACTCGTGTAAGACCCTCTAAGTATTTTCCAAGTCCATATTGACTGGCATGGTCGATCTTGTGAAGGGCCAGATGTCAAAATCCAGCTATACCATTACGAAAACACGCCCATGCAATATACAGAATTTTTTTTTTTGTTTGTAAAAATGAAAAAAATCACTGAAAAAAAAAAAATGATATTTTTTTTTGCTCAAAACATAGATTGTAGGTACACGTTAGAGCCGCATCGCCAAGGCGGTTCTAACGAGTACCCACAATCTATGTTTTGGAGCAATATAAGAAAAGTAGGTATACCCCTGCATACCCTAGTTTTGCTATATAAAAGTGGGGTTTAAGGGGGTATATATTGCACGGACATGTTATCCTGATGCTGTACATCAGTCACTTGTTGAAAAATAAATCAAATAACTGCTGTCACAACATGGATCTTCATGTATAACATTAAATGTGGCTATTTTTTTCAATTTATGCACTGAGTGGGCCATTCAAAAAGTAATGCAATATTTAGCGTATCTCTGTGTATATTTATCTTTCAGAGGTATTGTTATTAATTTCTGAAAGTTTAATCTGCATTCAGAAATTAAAATATAAAAGTTTGATCCTTTGGGAGCATAGAAAACGTTCAAAGGGAGGTAGTATGGACCATATTGCGCAATTTCGGGTACTGATCCCTCATCAGTGATCCTTTATAAACCGGCGACGATAGTCAGATACATGTAAATATACTGCAATTGCAAAACTTTACACAAAGAATATGTCTAAATCAAAGACAAAAAACAGGGTCAAAGCTCTAAACATACGATTTTTGATATTCTGAATGCTCTCACTGATCACAAAGGACCGAATGAAATGATAAAATCTGCACTATGAATGATGTACGGGAGACCTTTTAGGGTCGTCACATGACACAACGCCAGCTGCAGTGCTGGCAAATAAAATGTAAAAGTTTGATCCTTTAAAAGCAGTGAAAAGGTAGTTTGGACCATATTGCGAAATTCGCGTCAACTAAATAAGACCGTACACTCTATTTTGCTTAGCAATCATTGAATTTTATGCCTAGGTCACATTAGCACTTACATACGCTGCGAATAGTTACGGAAACTATACGTAGCAATCTGCAGAAATTTGAGGGCGGGGCTAACTGTCCTTAATGATTTTACGTATTATAATTACCTATAAATACTAATACATACGGGATAGTTACGGATATATTCGGATGCACACGGAAAGATACTTGTCTACATACCTTTCGATGCCATCTATTATGTTTAGATATGGACAAAACACCTTCAGATATGAATTTGTTATGCTCTCTTGCGCATAAAATGGTGCAATGTGATGCAAGCAATCGCTGTTTATTGTCAAAGTACAGTTACACTGGTATATACGGATGCGACGGACGTTGCGGACAAGTCTTCCGTATCTGTCCGTTCTATCCGTAACAATTCGTATCTTATCCGTATATGACCGTTGCTGTACGTGTTGTATCCACAGAGTCCGTAGAATCCGCGCCCAAATTTTGAAAAAATCAAAAAATTCGATACGGACGAAACATCCGTATCTGCACGTGAAGAAATTATAGAACATTACATGCTCTGATTGATCAATCGGTCGATTGATTGCTCGATCGCGATCGATCTCTCGGGTGATCGATCGAGTGACTGATCGATGATCGATAGATTGATCAATCGAGTGATAATCGTAAAGCAACGGAAGTCACTTCTCATAATACTTTAATATTAGTAACTTTTGTGTGTTCGTTTGTCTGTGTGTTTGTATATTTGTTCTCCTATTTTTCTTATATATTGTAGCCTCTTCAGCCAGTAAAAGCAATGCAAAATCTCCTCCTTCTGAGCGATCCATATTTTTCATGGTCACGAAAGGAACGCATTGAAAGCACGTGCACATTTGTGACCATTGGACGCATGGGCGAGTCAGTGAGCAAGCGTTTTATGGTGATTACGAAAGTTTTCATTACATAACTGTACGCCGACAAAGACAGTCACTGAACGTAAGAACACATATGAAACAATATCGATCCGCAACAAAGGCATGCGGAAAGATGCGTTTAGTTACTATACGGAATAGTTACGGTTTCAATACCGATTGGATACGGACAGATTTGAATAATATTACCTATCATATCGGATTTTTCATCCGTGCCTGTTCTTTTGACAATTATCAAAGCTTGACTGCGGATCTAATAATACACGTACAGGTACGGACATTACGGATAAGATACGAATCGTTACGGATAGGACGGATAAATACGGAAGCCCTATCCGCAATGTCCGCAGCGTATGTAAGTGCTAGTGTGACCTAGGCATTAGTGAACGTATAGTGGGCGCGAAACCCCGATTTTAAAAGTCAAATAAATAAACATTAAACTTTGCTATTTTTGATGGTGGTTTGAATGGCTATCTATTGACATGTTTGTGTCATGTTCCCTAAGCCAGACCTTTCCAGGCAACTTAGACTTTCACAAAACCCCGCATGTGTAAGCCGTCGTTTAACAACACGAGAAACTACGCATTTTCGGTTTTGTGCGTGTTCAATATTTTCGGTTGCAAGGCAATGAATTAAGTAATCGGAAAATTGCAATTTTGTTGCAAGCAAAATTACAAAGCAAAATTGGCGGAAACAAATAGGCATATAAATGATCAATTAAGTCAATTTTAATTGGGTGTCATTTAAACAATATCGATCAGATTACAGAGAACAGGTTTAAGTTGGCTATCCTGTAGTTGCGGAACCTCACTTCACTACGACACATTCGGAATGCTTTTGTGTAAACATGCATGGAAATTGTAAATAACAGCTGAAGGTCTGAGTCTAGCTATCCTGTTACAGTAACGCCAGTTTTAACCCATATTTGAAGACTGGATTTTCCCATCTTTATCAATTAATTGGGTGAGTCCACTTTCATTTTTAGGGGTGTTAAGAGTGATTTTTATTTTTTCATCTCATTTTTCGATGAAATTTCTCTGTGCAAACAGAATAGTCCCAGATGGGACGCCGCGTTCTGCGGCGTCACATCTGGGGCTATGCTGTTTGCCTATGTCCCATAAAAGGGACACCAGGCGTAAATGAGTTATGGTCCATGGCCAAGTAGCTTTTACCAGTGGTCTATTGTTGCTAGGCAACAGGACTTCGAGCATGTGACTAGCTGCTGAACTGTCTCACAGAATGAGAATTGAAATTATGTTTCAAGAAACATAGTTCAATCTTTGATAAAATGTTTAAACACACAATTATTATCAATATTGCATTTTTTTATTGAATGGCCTACTCATTACTCACTATCAAATGGAGAATAAGTAATATTGAAGCCCGTCGCTTTTCCAGTATTAGTTCCACTGAAGAACCTAACATAAAGCTTGTCAGAGTTCGATGTTAAAGTCGATGGTGCATCTGTTCCACATGAAGTCAGTATCGGGTTTCCTTCTAAAGTACCGTCGAAGACCTGTATACATTATGAAAACACGTCCATGCAATATACAATGAAGTTAAAATTTTCAGTAGAACAATTTTGATTTTTTTTTCTTAATTTTGCTGAAACCATAGTGTGCGTACACGTTAGAAATCCCGCATACCCCCAGTTTAACTACATAAAGTGTGGTGTAAGTCAGCTTTACATTGACATAATTTTCTCATGGATTTGCTTACATTTGTATAGCTAAGCGGTGTACTGTTTTTACAACTCATGTTACGCGATGTAGACGGTTCACCTGCAAGAAATTAATTTTCGGGGGCACAAATAGAATATTTATATATGTATTGTTAAACTAAAACGTGTTCCTTTTTCTTATTGGCACTAAAATATCACTTCCTGCAGGCAAGCTGAATGACAGTAAAGTCCTGCTATATGTAACGCAAACATGTTCTTATGATAAACCCCACTTATATCCCACTTTTCTGAAACTGCGGCCCGTGTTTGTCTGTGACTGGTGTATGACTATCCCTAAAACCTTAAAAAGTTTTGATTGCTCTCCCATTCCCTTATGATATTTTTTAGTGCTCCCTAGCTCCCTGAAAATAAATGGCCCGTCTCCCGGCTCCCCAAACCCCCCTGGTAGGACCCCTTTATTACTTGTATATAGTCTGTATCGCACATCGCCGTCTCTTCGCAAAAATGTATATCGAGTTTCTCGATTTTTATCTTGACAGACAAGCCATTACTTGACGTTATTATCCACGTGCAGTTAAGGTTGTCATCATAAGCACCGTCTTGATCTCTGTCAAAGTCACCTATTGTACCTTCAATGTCACCATTCAGCACCAACCCTTTTTCACATGGGTCTAAAATATAAGGATATTATTAATTTGGTCTTTTGTGTTAAATAGAAATGTAAAACTTGTTTTCATCTTCACATCATGAAAACATGTCTGTGTAATGTATACCCCCTTGACCCCACTTTTATACAGCAAAAGTGGGGTATACAGGGATATACCTATTTTTCTTATTTTTGCTCCAAAACATAGATTGTGGGTACTCGTTAGAACCGTCTCGCCAAGATGATACAAGCATGAAATTTGCACCCACCATTTGTTCTTTACATGACACACATTCAAAATGATTCCGGGTCACTTGACATTTGGCCATTTTCAACATGACCGCCGGAATCAAAGATGGCTGACACTTCTGTAAGGGGTTTGTGTAATAAACTGATCATACATCTGGTTCTTTTTGGCACAGAACAAAAATCTTTGTATCAAATTTAAGCATAATCATCACCCTTTTGTCTTATTTCAAAATAAACAATATACCTTATTTGCATATATAAGAATATTAATTAGCTTTAATTTTTGCCTCCAAAATTGCGAAAAATTATTTCAAAAAATGACAACATTCAACCATGGACTATGCTGAAATGTCAAATGAAATATTTAATCTAAATTTCACTTTGTCATACATTAAATTAAATGATTACATTAAAGCTTATTTGCATATTCACAAATATTCATTTGAAATCATCAATGTGGCTTTAAATTTCAGCGTTTAAATTCAAATTTCACAATGTGCTGCACAAAATCATTCAATATTTTATACAAAGAATTAAAACTCTATCACTCCTTTCTTCCAGTGCCCATAGGAGCTTAGTAGCTAATTATAAATAAAGTCATGACTATTAATGACCTATTGTTTTTATAATTTAAATCAGAAAGCAATGCTGATTCAAGAAAAAAGAAAAGAAAATTATATTAACTAAAATAAAGGACTCAAAAATAAAATTCTAAAATAAAGAATTAAAAATAAAATACCAAAACTGAAATACAATGTTTAGGTCTACTAAGCAATAACCATTAATTAATATGCTAACTGACTCATTAATAATAATTACGTTCAGTACAGCTTATTTTTTTTTATTATGACCTGGCTTTGCAGCCGATTGTCCAACACATACATGGCTGCTGTCGAAACGAGTCGTTCACAACTGTACGATTTATTTGTCTTCTTTACAGTTAAATGAACACATTTCTGTGGAAAGGCCTCAACAGTAGCATTTCCCGTACATTTGTGGCTTTTTACAACCGCACTTTTGAATCTCCTGGGAGCTTTCGACAATACCAGACAGTGTCGTCCATGTAGGAAACCATCTAACTATAATATTGTTCTTCTGTGCCTAGCCCCAATTCCAAGGCATTACGAAAACAAGCCCATGCAATTTTTGAGCTTTAAAAATTGAAAATTTTCAGCAGAAAAATATTGATATTTTTCTTTTTTTGCTCCAAACATAAATTGTGGGTACACGTTAGAATCGCCTCGACGAGGCAGTTCTAACGAGTACCCACAATCTATGTTTTGGAGCAAAATTTCCCTTTTGGTCTTTTGAGATCAACGAGGACATTCTGAGAAATCAAGAAAATTATTATCGGTTTTAAATACATTTTCTAATCAACGTTTAATATATTTGGCCCCATTTGGATAATACTAGTCTTTGTACCGACTACCCAGTTGAATGGTGCATAATTACAATAATTACCCTTGACTTCGTGTTGTCAAATCTAAAGGGTCTTTGACGAAGCTTAAGTAGCCGAAACCATGGTTTGGCTCATCCCCTTTCTCATTAATACATGTACAGTGGAGATTTCTTAAAAGTTAACCATTTTCGCAGGTGCCTTGCGTTGTACGTGCGAGACCCACGCGTGGGAAATTATCGCGTTAGTCCTGCGTTGCTTCGCGAGTTTCGCGCAGGTATCATTATAAACCAATCAAATCATATTATCAACACGTACAGTCATAGTCGTACTCGCGATGTCTGCGCAGGTAGTCAAGCACCAATCATATTACCTGTTTATACCCGCGAAGCCAACGCAGGTCCACGCAGGAACGCTTTTATCCAATCAAATCATTTAAAAGGCACTGCAGTATCTGCGTGGGTATTTGAGCCAATAGTTTGGCTCCCTGCGCGTTGGGCCAAAATATAGGCATGAATAAGTTGCATAATGGAATATTTTCTTCCTAAAATCATTTTAGTGAAATAAATAAATGAAAATAATAATAATAATAATAATTTATCAAAATAAGATAAAATATTTGACAATTGCCTATGTTCAAGATTTTGACCAAAATTTTACATTAATTGCTTTTCTGCGTCTTATTCATATAACCGTCATATAGAATGGACAGAAAAAAAAATATGCCGGAATTTCTTTAATCGTAAAGACTATTTTAGTTTTTAATTGAATCAAACGGCTAGGACAGCGGCATATCTCTACAGGTGTAAAAGGTAATAAATAACACCCGTAAAGTTTAAAGAAGCGTGTCTGAGACACGCGACAAGTATAACTCAACGGCGCTTTGACACACGCCGTCTTCATGTTACAACTTGAAAGAACATGTCCGCTCGCTCCGGGGTATTAATGAGCCGCATCGTGATAAAACCGGATTTTGCATATGCGAAAACAAATACGCAGATCAGCCTTGCAGTAACTGCATAGCTGATCCGCTCCTTTGTTTTTGCTACACAGATAGTATTATTCCTCATTTACGTGAAACCTTACTTTCAAGCTTCTAGCCTGCTTCTATGTCTGTACAGGCCGGTTTGTGTCTTACCTTCTCGAAAACCCCGAAGAAGACCTACGTTCTCGCGTCGCGGCTCAATTATTTTTATATGCGTGATTTTGACACAAATCATAGAAAAATCACAAATGTAAAAGGTTGTGGTTCGATTTGTTGGGACTCTACAAATGTAAATGGATTAGAATAAAACCAGATTGTTGTATGTGAGTACTAGCGCATTTTTCATCATGTTCATTTTCGGTGATGATGTGCGTCTATTACAAATCTCATTCCAAATTCCAAATTTATTCAATAGCTCAGGTGATACAATACATGCTAACAACATGAGCAGCAATATTATAAGCATAACAAGCACAGTTTTATGGTACCATTAAGGAAAGGAGAGAGAGAGAGAGAGAGAGAGAGAGAGAGAGAGAGAGAGAGAGAGAGAGAGAGAGGACAGCTTCTCCGGTCAGAATTCTAATGAACTCTCTAGTTTGTTTGTCGCAAGTCATGTTTTATTTTAATGCTCGTTTAATTGTGGTGCCCTTTTGTACAAAAAAAATCAAAGTATCTGACAGAATAAGCAACAAGACTTCCTTATTTCCATAGGTGACAGTAGCGTGCACTTGATCACCACCTCAATTAGTGAAATGCATTTTCATTTAAGTGTACACTGCTAATTTTCTAGTAGCTTCTTGCGATTCCTTCGTTCACGATGTAAAAATAACACCATTCGAGCGAAATCTCATATTTTTATTTTCAACAAAAGTGAGTCTCCGCCCCGAAGTGTTACATGCAGTTGCATGTTTGAACATACTTGAAATTCCTACAGTGATCATTCCGTTCAGTTGAAAGAAGTATATCTAGGCTTTCATAAAGCTTTGTTTAAAACCTTCGTTAGCCGAATAAAGGGATCCAGTGTTTTCTCTAAAAGAAGAATTATACTAAGAATACGAAGAGCAATGAAGAAAAAAAATAGCCTTGAGGGTTCAATCCCCACTGCCGGCACCGTATCTGGTCATTGAGCAAGACACTCCAGAGTACTGGTAAAAACCAAGTCAGAGTAGTGGCTCCGTCTTGACATGACCTCATTTTCGCACAACCAAATCAGTTGAAGTCACTTAAGTGATAAGTGAAGTTATTAGTATTTGATCGGGACATCTTTCGAAAATAAATAAATAAATAAATATGCCGCACCATGAGAACAAATATTTTACATAACGAAAACAAAGTAACTGCGAAGCTGAGCGGCGCATTTATTTTCGCTACATGAATAGAACAACTCCTTTAATTTTTAGAATTTCCTTTAATTTTTAGAATCCAAAATTTGCAGCCTCAGAGCCTATGAAACTTCTATGCTTGTACAACTCGCTTTGTGTAGGACCTGTTCGGAAACCACATTGTTTTTTTTTCTCATGATGCGGCTGAAAAAATGGAACAAATAAGCAATTTTACTCCCGCATGCAGTTTGATTATATCAGAATAATTTATGGAAGAACTAACAATTACCGCGGATCTAAAATAAAGAATGCGCCCTGCAACTTCAAAGCCCCAATGTTTTGACAGTATTGACAATAAAACGCACTTTACTCTCGTATTAGCCCGTGGGGTATGGTGATCATTGGCGGATAATAGGGGCTTAAGAGACCCTTAACGACAAAATGTCCTTTATGACAAATGGAGCTGATGGTTTTAGCTAGCATTGCTTGGACCAGACTGCACATCTACACGTACTCAAATCAGACAACATATCGCTGTCCGGTAAATTCGATCAGAATTTCAAAGCCTTGTATACTTTCTAAAGCCCGTAGCCAAAATGTCTTTCAAGATAAAGAAACAAAAATCTTCACACACAAAGGTTTGTTTCGACGGGGCCAATATTATACCCAGGGTTTCATGAGCTTGACTATTGTAAAAGCAGACGGTTTCCTCCATGCATGCAGAATATGAATTCAATGTGACGGAATTTTAACGTTATTTAAAACGTGATATTTCATGTGTTTCGGACAAATGGATGATTTTATCTATCAAAATGCATATATATCTTCAAAGGGGTAAGTTAAAGAAGCGCTTTAATAGTTTGTCGAAACGCAAATTTCACTTAGCAAATTTAACATCCATGCGAAAAACAAAGTTTTTTAAATTGCAGAAAATGCTGACAAATGACGAAAAATGATGTGCATTTTACCAATTATTATTATTATTATTATTATCATTTTTTTTTTTTTTTTTTTTTTTATGTTTATTTGTTTATTTATTTTTATTTTTTTTTGCTACTGCTCCATACATAATTGTTTTAGCCGGATTCTGCAGGATATGATTAAGTATTTCCTGAAACACAAAACCCGGCATTTTTTCCGAACTTTATGTATTTTTTTGACATACAGAAGTGTCAAGTTTTGTCAAGACATTATTTTAAAACAAATATTTACTGATCCGAACTTATCCGATGAAACATGGCTGTTTATTTTCATTGAAAAGGGTCACATAGTGGGTCTGTCCATAGAGGGCGTGGTCTATCGTGCAAAAATGCCAACGCACATTTGATTGGCTGGCCAATTTCGTGCGCTGGTCACGTGTCCCCACGCAGATATTATTGCGTTTCTTATTGGTTAAAAAGCCAACGCGAAAATATTGGAAAAATGCGAAGATTTCGCGTGAGTGGTTCGCAGTTTATATTGGTTGAAAACCCATCGCGAAGATATTTAGAAAATGCGTTGGAACTGCGAGTTCAGACTAATTTCTTATTGGCCGAAAATCCCTCGCGCTAACTTCGCGCGGTAGTGCGTGGCATATGACTGCGTATAGCGTGCGTGGGCAACGCACGGCGCGTGCGAATGCACGGACAACTTGCTAGCTATCTCCACTGTATGTTCACTAGTCTTAAAGGATCTCAGTTTCAATTTTTATCTGTTGATTTCTATATTGCAAACAACTATCTCTTTTTGTCATTATAATCTGTGCACTGGTTTGTGCAAGTATATTGTTTTAGTTTTGGTTTCATCAGTTCACATCTAAGAAAGTTGTTCCAGGATTTTGGAGGTATAATGATCTTCTTTTTTCTGTCAGGTCTTGGCCTTCAAACTATCCTGGCAATAAGCATAAAAAAGAACATGAACTCTGGATTCTTATGATCAACTCAGTGGCATAATCGTCAAAGGGTTTTGCTGCTCCGGGGGACTTCGCATTAATCAGGGCTGCCCCATCAATGATCAAAATGTCTGTATTTGGCTGTTAATTAGTTGTATTTGTTCCTTGCACAAGGATGTCAAGTAAATGTGACGTTGTCCAGGAGACGAGCATGCAATTTTTGATAATGACGAAAGACAGTTCTTGTTTTCATGTCGGAAAAAATTCCTGCAAATCACACTTTCGGCTTTGACATGAGATAAAAAGCCTCGAAAATAGTCTACATTCATCTTTCAAATTGTCAAGCTTACACTTTGTTGATGATTAGCCGGGTTCAACTTTCCTACTGAAAGTCTTGTTGACAGGCTGGTTTTATGAGGGCTTCTGTGTGCTTGCCATGTCATTCACATTTTTTTTCATATTTAGTGTCGGGGAAAAAAGTCCGTGTTTACTATCATTGGTGTAGACAACATGCGATAGAGAGCATGTTTGAACTGCACCTAACTTCGGAAACCATTGTTGCAGTGTTCATGTTAAAGAAGAATGGTTTACATGTGTTATATTATGTGCAGCATATTGAGGGCATTATTTAGCAATGAGTTATTTCTTTTAAACGTTTGTCTAACCTTCGCGACACGAGAAAAATGTAATTTAAAGTTTTTACAGTTACAGAATCAAGTATGTATGCTGCATATGATAGGATAGGCCTTGAATTTCGAAAATAATGTAAAAGCGAGCCGCACCACATATTTTCCGAACTTATGTTCAGTTCGAACTGATAACTTTAACTGTGACGTCACCGTCTTGTAAACAAATGATAGCTTACACGGAGTTTGTTTCCCGATAGTGATATTGCTTCTTACCGATAGACACGCATATATGTACAAAAATATCTAGGTCCCCGCCCATTGGGGCCTAAAGAAATAAATGGGCTGCTTGTGCCTCCAGGCAAAGCGAGTTTGCTGCTGACTGACCATCTGATTACTGATTAACCGCTCAGGTCTGAGCTTGCCCAGGAAAAGTGGTTTCAAGTCATATAAGCCTTTATGGCTTTGTTAGATGGTTACTTTAAAGCACTTGTTGGATGTCATGACATCCTCATTTTAGGTAAAAGTCCCATAATATGGAGGCATGACCTTAGCTGTTGACTGGGACGTAAAGCATCAATTCAAACAAACAAACAAACAAACTAAAATATCTAAATGTTTTACAAAACCAGAAGGCATACAGCCCAAAAATTCTCTTAAAAAGTCGAAACTGAATAAATATATAATCTATTTAAATTTCATGAATATTAAAGAAAATTCTAATGATCAGCTGGACAACTATTTAAAAAAAGGTACAAGTAGGCAAAGATCAGGAAAAGGCGCAATCAGAAAAAGATTCCCACTCCAAAAACCGAGGTGGGAAAAAACCAAACTAACAATCAGGTACTTATACCATGAAACATATCGTAAGCCGAATGAGCAGCTATTTTCCCAATAGGTGGCCACTCAGTTACCTTAACTAAAAATATGAAAACATACATAAGGCGCCAACAGCACAATAAAATTTTTACACACCAAGACATAAAACAAAAAGAACCACCACAGAAGTATCGACTTGGAACGATCAGTAACACAAAGTTACTGGCGGCTTAAACCGGTTTTACAGGTACCTAACCTCACCCTCAGCTTCTGCAGTGGTTCATAACATTTAGTTAGTTCTTCGGTCCTGGTGGTGAATCTCTAACTAGTTAATGAATCATCAAGAACAAACAAATAAATCATGATAAACATCCTGATGAATCAAAAACCAGGAGTCACAGATTGAGTAAGCTGCCCGACGATGGAGATCCCTGGGTGCCGAATAACCTACTAACTCCCGAGCAAAAGAAAAACACCAGTTGGACCCCGGTGGGCCAAGCAACAGACAAGAAGCTCCGGCCCCAACCAACTAAAATGATTAGCTTTAAGTCGGGGCCATCATAGAGTCTGACGCCCGACCCACCGGCGTGCAATTAAAGAAGGCAGCTTAGTCACCAACCATGATTGGGTTAAAAACTAAGCATGCAGACTGTCGCATAACATTCAAGTTATAACCTATACGTCTGTAACGTGTTATGATTTTTCTGAACTGAAAAGAAAAATCATTTATTCCTTTAAGTTTCTTAAATTTGTAAACCAAGTCACCATAAAATTCAGGTTCCGAAAGGCCCTCACTTAAAAGCGTCTTTAACCCAACATTATATTTGGAAATCAATTCATAGTGTCTACGATTAAATTTAGAAAAGGTTTTTCGAAGTTTATGATACCGATAGCCCTGTTGGAGAAGTTTTGCCGTTGTACATTTATTTTGACCGTTGAAGTCTGTAACATGATTGCAGACTCTAGCAAACCTAATAAGTTGCGAAATGTATACACCATAAGAAGCACGACGAGGAACGTCACCATCCAAAAAAGGAAAATTTACTATATCAAAATCAAAGTCATCGCGCTTATCATAAATTTTAGAAGAAACAAATCCATTTGCAACAGAAAGATGTAGATCTAAAAAGGGGGCTTCGGTATCTGAGATATTAGCTTTGTTCAACTGAAGTTCAGGTGGATAAATCTGATTGACCATACCTTCAAAATAAGGGTTGTCAATGTTCGAAAGGTCATCGAGGTACCTAGATGTGGAATTAAAAGCCTTCATAACATCAGCTTGATTATCATGGTTAAGAGAATCCATGAAATCTCTTTCGAAGCAGTATAAAAATAAATCAGCTACGAGAGGTGCGTAATTTGTACCCATCGGAATTCCAACAATTTGTCTGTATAATTTGGTCCCACATCTAATATAAATATTATCAAGGAGATAGGATAAGGCGTCGCACACATTCTGACATGACCAAAGTGAAGAAGATGCAAAATCTGGCTTATGTGTCAGTTTTGACATTTAAAACATATAAAAACGTGTAAAATTGACAATTTCCAAGTTTTTTGCCACTGAGTTTACCTAAAATGGAGAAAATCATTAATATTCATGAATATGCAAATTAGCCTTTTTCATTTTTGAACTTCATAAAAAAGACAATGCCTTAGCTGCAATTTGGTATCAAAATTGTTGTTCTTTGAACATCAGAATGTGAGTTATGGTCGATTATCTACAGCAACCCTCTTAACTACACGCCAAATAAACAATTAATGCCCTGATTCTACTGGACGGCAACTCCTCTACATTCGGGGGCCTGGATAGCGTAGTGGATAACGCACTCGCTTGTCACCACTGCGATCCATGTTCGAATCCGGGTCAAGGCATGTGGCTGGGTAGTGGTCGCCCGTCCAGGTTCGGTGGTTTTCCCCGGGTTCTCCGGTTTCCTCCACCACGTTGGACCACATAACGCCAACATCCGCGCCTTCAAGAACGCGTATATAAGTTCAATGAGCTTTCTGTGTAATTGAAGTAAAATAAATAAAGTTTTAACTTTTTTTCTTTTTTTTAAACTCTACATTCATAGTGTTCACGGCGATTCTTATATTTTTTGAATCAGCGTAGACGCTTGTATAATTACGTTCTGGTGGCGATATCGCTCCTCTGGGCACGATCAGGTCGCGCTGTCACAATGCTCCTATTACGCTTTGGGATTCTCCAAGCCGCTTCAACTGCGCTTCCACGACAACACGGATTTTGAGGCTACGCTTTGACCGCGTTTTTTCTTCACCGTCTTCGCTGCTGTTGCGAGCCTGCCATGACCTGCGCTTTTATTGAGATTTTACGAACATTTATTTATACATGAATATAAATTCAACGGTTTAATTACTTTCGCAGCATTTGGAACGCTGCGTAGTGATCTGGAGTTGTTATATTTTGTTCATCTTGATGCGCAAGATCTTGTGGAACATAACCATGCCGTATCATGACGAGATAATCCGTTTAGTCTGTCTTTTGCGACAGGGCGACAATAGTGTCGGTAAGAATAGTTTTAGTAAACGATGCCAATAATAGTAAAGGTGTGGTGTTTTATACCATTGTCCACAAGAGCGTGATGTTAATCGCGTAGCTAGGTCGCCAACAGCGAAGATAGGCGAAGACGGAGCGCAGACAAAGCACCAAGGGTGTGAGAAAACGTAGTTAAACATTGGAGGTAAAGCCTAGATCACGGTAAGATCGTATAGGGATGTGAACAAACACCTCGACGCGTTTGTTACGATGCCACCAAACTTCCACGACGATGCTGGCGCTGCAATTATATGTACGCAAAGCGTTTCCGTGTCGTTTCCATGTTTTATGATTTTCAATCCGTAGATATTTCCTCCAGCTACATTTACATTTTGGACATAATTATCACCAACGCAACTAATGCCAAGCTGTCTCTTGGGAGTAAAGCGAGGTACCAAAGTGGAGCGTAGTGAATGCTTTTCAGCCGATAAATTTGCATGACGAAGAAAAACGTGATACCATATGGCTGGAAATATTATGAAATTGATCTATTGTTATGGGCCACAGGCCAATCTTAGTAGCAATTTAGCTCCAGTTATGAAACAATGTGTGCATTTTGTGTTTATTTTTATATATGCTGTATAAAGCTGACTAATGTTCAGAGCGTTATCTTGACGCCAAAATGCGCTTTTTCCAGCAGTTTGAAAACCAATTTTGTTCGACCGTTCCGTCGTACCATCTTGTATTGTATAGGTTATTAAAAATCCGACTTCAGTCAGTGTATGTTCAGCTGCAAACCGGACAATCATCTTATTGTATCTTGAGTAAAAGGGTTTGCCCGTGTCGCCCGTGTAAACCGTACAGACATCAAAGACCTCTGTATATTTACTCTGGTAACCGTCAAATACCTGAAAAATAATCAAGCCACCATTACGAAACTACGCCAGTAGTAATGGGGGGGCACTATAGGCCAAAACTTATAGGCCAAAACTTATAGGCCAAAACTTATAGGCCAAAACTTATGGGCCAATTCTGCAGCTCATCTGCTCATCTGCACATCTGCTCATCTGCACATCTGCACATCTGCACATTTGCTCATCTGCACATCTGCTCATCTGCACATCTGCTCATCTGCTCATCTGCACATTTGCACATCTGCTCATCTGCACATCTTCTCATCTGCACATCTGCACATCTGCTCATCTGCACATTTGCACATCTGCTCATCTGCACATCTGCACATTTGCTCATCTGCACATCTGCTCATCTGCACATCTGCTCATCTGCACATTTGCACATCTGCTCATCTGCACATCTGCTCATCTGCTCATCTGCACATCTGCTCATCTGCACTTCTGCACATTTGCTCATCTACACATCTACACGCCTACACATCTTTAGAGACTATGAGATAACTGACATAGTCAAGTTTTTTCTGTAGGTAAGTTCCATTACGAAATTAAGAAAGGGCCTTTTTCCCCTCTTGTGTTCCTGGGTAGACGTATTTGATTTTGCAGTAACATTCACATCTACACAAACATAGAAACTTCAAGTAAAATGCCCCTGTGTTTTATTATTATTCACAGATAAGTACAGGTCATTAAAACTTTATATAACTGAAGCTTTCAAAGATGATTAAAATTTGTAAATGGAAATTTGCATATGGAAATCCATTCTCATATCAAAAGTAAGAAAAAAATTGTAATAATATTATTGAATGTAATATTATTTACTTAAATATCACATTTTCTAATTAAAAAGAAATAAGTAAACACATTTTTTGCTTGAATATTTACAGAAAATTCAAGTTTTATTAATTTCATAGTTGATATATTTGTACGTTCAAGGGGAACTATTGGTATTGGTTTTTCTGAGAAAAGTAGGTTAGCATTTTCAGAAAATTCTAAAACTGAAAGTAGATAATTTTCTTAAAACGACGCATGAATGGAAATCGACACAAGGTTTTGCATTTAAATAGTTTGTGTTTCACATTATAAATTAAATTGATAGTATTTTTAAGAGCTGAATTATTCATTCACTCTATACTGACACATTCAGTACTTCTTCAGACATGAAGGATTTTTACATTACATTACTAAGTGACAGTTCTATGAACATGTTCCCATCAAATAAACAGTCTGAATTTACTGTAAGATTGGATCATCCTATTAAAATTGACGTGGAAAGCTGGGAGGTTGCCTTGGTTGAAATTGCAACACCATCTGAAGTTCTCAATATAACAAAAGAAAACAACTATTTCTTTTTGACTTTCCTAGACTAATCCAGTTTACGCAGAGTTGGAAATCAAAACATCACAGACATATGTAGCAGTAAAAATGGCTGCTATAACTTCAAATTAACAATTCCAACTGGAAATTATGAGTCACATGAATATCTAGCTGAAGAAATGCAGAACTCCATTGACAACTTTGAAAAAGGCATACTGAAAAAATTCAATGCTAACATTACTATGACATATGATCATTTGAGTCAACGTTTCAAAATATCAGCCCAAAACGAAAGGCTGGTTAGGCTTTTATTCCCAAAACCATTTGCTCAAATCTTAGGATTAGATTCATCATTTGTCGAAAAGCCTATAGTTAATGAGCAAAATGTGTTAAAGTTCAATGCAAAGTTGAATCACAATTTTAGCAACTTCTATGTTTATTCTGACATTGCAAGTTTCACTTTTATTGGTGATACTGTAGCACCTATTTTACGAGTTGTTCCATTTCAAAGTAAATCAGATTCATATTTCTTCTATAAAGAATTTAAAACTCTGCACTATGTTTCTGTTTCACAATCTATTGTAGACCAAGTGCACATTACATTAAAAACAGAAAATGGTATGATTGTTCCTTTTGTAACAGGCAAAACGATTTTAAAATTACACTTTCGTAGAAAGAAAAACTAGTATAAATACAATCTAAGAGTTTGTTAATTATCAGTTTTGTACAAAACGCTTAAGAGATTACTTCTTTAGAAAAACAGACAAAACAATCCTGCAAGGCTATGGAAGAATCTAAGAAAACACCTGTGACACAGAAACCGAGTGGATCTCATGCAAGTTATGCACAGATCAGAAACCTTATGAAAAGGTTGAATACAGCTTTGAGTAAAAGACTTAGAGAGGGCAGACCTTCGAAGTATTGCAGAGTGTGTCGGGCTGAACTGTTAAAAGAACTGTCAGAGAAAATGAAGACATCAACAGCTAAACGTCAGAGGATTACAAAGAAACCAAATCTGAGAAGAACTAGAACAAAACCAACTCCAGCGATGGTATAAAAGAGACAGACTCAGGATGAATCTCAGTATTCTTCGACTAACCAGCTATGGGTCGATATCAGTGCCATCACTGCGATCGAGTATTTGCCAGATCATTCAATTTGAGAAGACACAAGGACAGTGGTATCTGCAGAGGTGCTGAGGTTAACATGTTAGACAGTGATGAAGAAAGTGTTATGTCTGAAAGAAGATCACTGGACGATGGAAAAGATATCTTCAGAAAACCTGATCTTGAAGATGTAGAAGTCGATGAGGAAGAAGAGGATGAAACTGAAGAAAGTGAGGAAGATGAGGAAGAAGAAGATGAAGAAGAAGATGATGATGATGAAGAAGAAGATAATGATGAGGATGAGGATGATATTGATGATGATGAGGAGGAGGAGGAGGTACCTCAGAAAATAAAACCATGGGATGTTTTGATGAACATAACGACAGATAAGATGCAAGACATTTTCAACGAAACGGTTGAAAAGGCCCTGCATGAAAATCCTGGCAAAGACGTACAAGAGGCTGAAGAGATAGCATATGATGAACTAAAGCCAAAGTATCTGTCAGAGTTCGTATCCCGCTACAAGTATCTGACTGATCTCTCAGCTGCACTTAGAAAAGATCCAGTTAACAAGAAAATACAGGAAACAGCTAAACGATTGAGGGATGAAGAAGATTATGAAGAGGACGAATCAAGACTGTATGCCATCAAGAAACGAAAATTCTTGATTGAGAAGAAACTGAATGACTATGACCCACCAAGCTACGAAGTGGCCGAGAAACAGACATCATTGTTGCCACATAAAACACATATGAACAGTATTAACAATAAACCAAAGAGTAGCTATATTCAGGGGAAACACTTGTAAACGAAAACAGAGGGACGGTCCTAATCCTCTGTTTCATCGTGCATTCATAGTTAGCGGGACAAATAAAAATGTTGAAAATGTTATTTAGTCTTGGGTTTTCATTTCTCCTCTCAGGAGGTAGTAGTAAAGGGTTTAAAGTTTGACAATAACTAGCTGAGTTTTTGACGCTTATCAATGTTCTCGAGATACGAGAACATTGAAAAGCCTCAATATATTAGGAAGACGCTATAAAGTTATGCCTTTTGACTAGTTGAGGTCTTGAGATACAAGACCAAGAGACAGTGAAACGCATACCACTTTACAGCCTCTAAGGAAGCTATAGAGTCATGCCTCTAACAGAGTTGAAGTCTTGAGATACAAGACTAGGACACTCTTCAGACGCATTCAGCTGTATAGCAACATAAACTTCTACATACCCACACAACTGTCCCAGACAAGTCCAGCAAGTGTCACAACGTGAGAAGTCTACCCAGGAACACAAGAGGGGAAAAAGGCCCTTTCTTAATTTCGTAATGGAACTTACCTACAGAAAAAACTTGACTATGTTAGTTATCTCATAGTCTCTAAAGATGTGTAGGCGTGTAGATGTGTAGATGTGCAAATGTGCAGAAGTGCAGATGAGCAGTGTGCAGATGAGCAGATGTGCAAATGTGCAGATGAGCAGATGTGCAGATGAGCAGATGAGCAGATGTGCAGATGAGCAAATGTGCAGATGTGCAGATGTGCAGATGAGCAGATGTGCAAATGTGCAGATGAGCAGATGTGCAGATGAGCAGATGTGCAGATGAGAAGATGTGCAGATGAGCAGATGTGCAAATGTGCAGATGAGCAGATGAGCAGATGTGCAGATGAGCAGATGTGCAGATGAGCAAATGTGCAGATGTGCAGATGTGCAAATGTGCAGATGAGCAGATGTGCAGATGAGCAGATGAGCTGCAGAATTGGCCCATAAGTTTTGGCCTATAAGTTTTGGCCTATAAGTTTTGGCCTATAAGTTTTGGCCTATAGTGCCCCCCATTACTACTTACGCACATGCAAAAAAGAGAGATTTTTATAGCTTTAAAAAATTAAAAATTTTCAGCTTATCTTTCTTATTTTTGCTCAAATCATAGATTGTGGGTACACGTTTGAACCGCCTTGCCGAGACAGTTCTAACGAGTACCCATAATCTATGTTTTGAAGCAAAAATAATAAAAATAGGTATAACCCTGCATACCCCACTTTTGTTATATAAAAGTGGGGTATAAGACATTTTTCACTTTTGAACGTAAATGTTGCTGGCGCGTGCGGTTACGATTTTCGGTGTGATGGGGGACGACTCGTGAGGGCATATTTGAGACGATGACGAGGGGCGATATGAATAATTACTTAGTAAAAACTACCTATAGCCTAACGGAGACCAATTAAACAAGACAGGCAAAAAAGAAATAGTCCACGACGTCTTACTCTGTAGCTCAGTAGGTAGCATGTATGGAATAAAACCAAAAGGTCCTGGGTTCGAGTCCGGCTAGGACAAAAATTCTTTTTCTATTCTTAATTGCTTCCTTTTTTCGCATCTGTGACAATATAGCTTAGAAAATGAAAAAGAAAAGAAAAAAAAATGCAAAACTCACAAAATGCACTACTGGATTTAATACTAAAATCGTTAATTTGTGGATTAAATTGTGTAGTGAGAAGGCAGTCCGCACGTATAGGTTTTTCAATAAGTCTTCTTGTCTTTTCACCGATTTAAGCCGGTAGCTTGATCGTAATCGGCAGAAGAGCGGACCCGCGACCGATCCTCACGTCAACATTTATTTTCTGAAGGCTGGTACAGATAATGCGGCTAGGATAAGTTGACCGCCTTTAATGACTTAGCGGCCCCCGTGGCCGAGCGGTTGAGACCGCTGTTTCTTAATCACTCGTTCATCTCACCGCTGTGTCTTGTGTGTGTTCGAGTCCCACACTGGCCACATATGATACAAGCCAAGTTCAACTTGCGGGAGTGCCAGGTGGTTTTTCTTAGGGTGCTAACGTTTTCACCCCACCTACTGATTGGTGAGCTGAAATAATATTTAAAGGGACGTAAAACTGAACTAAAATGCGCAAGACAATAAATCAAATAGTATAGTGTACATGTTCAGATACATGTATATCTGTGTTTATTAGATGTAAAACTACAGTTTCACGTGCTGTCCCGTGAGCGAACATAATTCATTCTGTTTATATTTCAAACAGATTATCAGCTTGATGTCGAAGTTTCGCTCATTCGACAGTCATCTGCATGCCATACGAAGTGCGATGGAGGCAACATCCTACATGTAGCTACATTTCGCCAAGCCACACAACTAATTTTGTTTATTGTAGACCTTCAACAGTATTTCAGCCATATCCAGTGTGCTGGTTACGATGTAGTAAATTAATTTGGCAAGACATAAGTTTTCTTTTTGATCCATATTTATTCTGTGTGATATTGTATGCGTGTTGTTTACCTGGTTGAATTCAAATAAATATGATTAAAATAAAACTAACACAATATTATTTTTATGAGTTGCTAAAGTGTTTCCATAAAGCACTCCATGTCGTAGTGGTTCAGTCAGTCGCCTCGTAAAACGGGCCGCGCGTTCAATCCAACGCGTAACTCCGTCTTTCGGTCGAGACCAGGGTCCAGTATGTAAATAGTTGTTATTTGCACGTGAGACCCCGAATATTCCTCGTTATATGGTTTACATTAAGCATGCGTGCATGATGGAATGTAAATGGATTTTTTTTCTTATAGGCGCGAGTAACTTCGGAGAAGTTTTGCTATCTGTTAAAATCTAATCAGGGCCCAGAATTACACTACGCCCACCTTAGTGAGGATGTGAAATTTAATTGTATCGATTCCAGGTCATTCTATTGTTACTTGATTAGAGATAAGAGTCTGATTGTGCTCATTTCAGATCATAATTTCGTTTTTATACAAGTTTCGCCCCGTTCAAGATTATTTTAGCTCATATGAGACGGATAAATCAGTAACAAGGTGGGGGGGGGGGAGAGAACCCTGAGAAAACGACTTGGCACACCCACAAGCAGAATTTGGTTTGTCTCACATGTGGCCAGTGCGGGGCGCGATCCTACACCAGAGACAGCGGTGAGATGATCGAGTGATTAAAGAACAGCGCTCTCAACCGCTCGACCACGGGGGCCGCCATGAAGATGTTTTAAAAGTGTGTATGAACAACAGACTGGTCAAGGTTTGTGTCACCTGTGATTGTAAGACTGATCAATTGGGCAGCAACCTACGACGAAGTGTTCATTGTCTTGGTGATGGTTGTTACCAAAGCGATATTGTTTTTTTTTTTTTTTTTCAATTACTCCATTTTATCACATGTTGTGTGATGTTGCATCAATCTTTGCTGTAAGGACTTTTGTTGTATCACAGGCATTTACGATGGTGCTTATACTGATAGACAATTCCTGAATATACATATTCATGCACAGTATATCACGCAGACATTTTACGTGCTCAATTTACCGGCTTTTTATATGTAAACAAACGAAACAACATCCGTGAACCTAATATTGTGCTGTGTTTGGCTGTTGAATTTTTGTCCCACGGCCCCTCGAAAAAAAAAAAAAAAAAAAAAAAAAAAAAAAAAAGATTTTATCAAGCAGGATCAGTTATCAAACCACATTGCTGCGAAAACAGTTAGTGTTAACGGCATGTGTTCGGCCTTTTAAACCAGGGACCGCGGGTTTGATCCCGGGATCCTTAAGTCTGTCGGATGATACTATAAACTGATGTCTCGTTTCCATATGACCTTTGCTGTTGGATTAACGTTAAACCTCAAATCAACAAACCAATCAAATTTATTATTTATGTAAATTCTGATTGAGTAAGAAGCTTATGCGCATTTATGCTCGCCCGATTCTGGACGCAAAAAATGACCATAAGGTTAAGAATGATCAAGGTGTTGTACATGTAGCTCTGTTGTCAGCATGTGTAATACATGTGCACTAAAATGGTGCCGTGTATCTTGACGCTAGCATAACAAAACCTTAACAAGCAATATACAATGTTTTTAAAGTTGTAAAAAATGAAAATTTTCAGTTCAACATTTTTATCTTTTTATTTTGCTCAAAACATAGATTGTTGGTACACGCTAAAACTGCCTCGCAGAGGCAGTTCTAACGAGTACTCACAATCTGTGTTTTTAGATGCATGGGCATCCTAAATTGACCTTGCCGTAAAATAGGTTAATATCATCCCTGGGTCATGATTTAGGCCATGTTTAAACAAATGTAGATGCTTAATGCCAAATTTCAAAATCATAGGCCTACTGGTTCTGAAGAACATTTTAAAGGTTTTTGCAGTTTATAGCCATGGCGGCCATTTATACAATCTTTCGTTCCCTTTCCATGAAGTGTGGCTTTGATCGGCCATGCGGTTGCAGAGGTGTTTGAATATTTTGGTCATATGCATGTATATAGCCCCCGGGCAGGAGCAGACACACCCCTGGTGACTTAATGTTTTCACGGACATAAATCTTCAGTACCTTTGCATGCTCATCGCGAGTTTCCACCCATTTAATTACATTTAACTTATTTTCCCTATTTAAATGCATGGGCGACCTAAGTTGACCTTGCCATAAAATAGGTCAAGGTCATCCCAGCATTATGATGTATACCACTTTTGTAGAACTCTATTGCCTGATGCTTCAAACTTAGTTTCAAAATCATAGGACTTCTGCTTCTGGGAAGAAATTGTTTTAAAGGTTTTTGCTGTTTATAGCTATGGCGGCCATCTAAGTCATGTGACCTGGGTCATTTATGCAAACTTTCGTTCCCCCTTCCTAAGAATGCTCCGCAAGCAGTTTAACTTTGGATTGCCATTTGGTTTCAGAGGAGAATATCATGGAAATTGTTGACGGACGACGTCGGACGGACGACGGGGGCATGGTCATCCTATGAGCTCGCTTTTTGAGCCGAAGGGCTCATGTGAGCTTAAAATAGGTATACCCATGCATACCAAAGTTTTGCTGTATAAAAGTGTGGTTCATGGGGTATTCGCGGACACGTTATCCTGATATGGATAACCGACCATGCTCGAGATGACTTGAAATATGTCAAAACGTTGTAAGGCGTAGAATAAAAAACTGCACATAAAATTAAAGATCAACTTATGTTTCAAATCGTAAATCATGCCATGTATACATGTATAAAGTTTTCTGTGCGTTCACGAAAAACACGTGAAAATGTAGTTTAGCAGAACCAATGTACGTATATACATAAGCCAGTATGTAAAATGTCACATGGCGATAACAAATAGTTGATATTGGTTTTTCCCACCAACAGTTATGGTCATAAGAAGCCGGGACCTCGGTTTATCGAACGAGCGACGCCTAGTTATACGGTGGACGGAAAAAAAGTCACAGGAAAAAAAGTCACAGAAAAAAGTCACGGAAAAAAAGTCACAGGAAATAAAGTCACAGGAAAAAAAGTCACAATTATAAAAGACCGAGAGAAAATACATATATGAGTACATAAATGTAGTAGGACATGATTTTCGTGTTAAAAGAAAGCAATTATGAGGAAATGTCATAATCAGAATCAAAACATACCCGTAGAATGGGAAACATTGAATGGATGAGAATCCACCCAATATGAGGAGCATAGTGGCATTATGGTATCTAAGTTTCAGACCATGGTGCCGTAGAACTTTGAAACAAACTGCTGCCATGCAGTGTCCTTGAACAAGCCTATTTCAAGTTACCAAATTGAGTGGTTAAGTACCTAGGAAGTATCAGCTCAGTTCCGGCATGACCGAATATTGTTAAGTGGGACATAAAAAGGCTAAAACATCAATCCAAACAAAACATAAAGTGATAATAATGATAATAATAAGAATAAAAATGTTATTCCTAACCAAAAGTTGAGAAAAAGCATAATTCTTTCTTGTGACTTTTTTTCCTGTGACTTTTTTTCCTACCCAAATCTGTGACTTTTTTTCCGTGACTTTTTTTCCTGTGACTTTTTTTCCTACATTCAGTTATACACACGAGTGTCTAAAATAATCGAATTCTGCATTGGAAGCTGTTAAAATGGAGGCAATTTATTCGCGCCAAGCATTTGTAAATCCGACTCGCATTGAACGAGTAACGCATCTTTAATGGCAAAGATGATAAGTGATATATATACATGTATGATGCGATTTTAGAAAATATTTCGTGTCAATTAAGGCCACTTCTGGTTCCTTGTTTCATCAGAATTAGACAACCGCTCAACCTGCGAAAGGAGTCAAATGTTCTTATTAAAATCATTTTGTACCTGTCTTATATCAACTACGTATTTATTTTTGCCATGTGATTTTAAGAGGCGACTGACTGAGCCACTGCGAGACAAAGTCCTCTACGGCACGTGTTTGCGTGAGTGTGTGTTTGTGAGTTAGAGTGTGTATGCGCGCTTAAAATTCAGAGTATTGTTGTCCTGTTTTAGGGTTAAGCAAGGTTCACAGCACGTTTGATCAGCTGGCTAACTTCGTGACCTCGCTCCTTTTCTGTGTATGGAGAGGTCTAACAGAATACCGATGGAAATATTCCGTCTAGCAACACGTAATGAAAACCAGAGGACCAATGGTCCTGTAAACGCTCACCGGGGGTCCGGACCCCCCCCCCCCCGGAATCTGAAAAGTTTACGTCTGCGACAATATTTTACCATTTTGGTTGGACCCCCTCTCGTAAAAATGTCTGGATCCGCAAATCAAGGTCATCCAAGGGTCATCATTTTATCAAATTATGATGGGCTGGAGTCATCGATGCTACATCCCGATTTTCGTGAAAATCGACCTGCCGGCTCTGGTGAAGAAGATTTTTGAGTGGTTTTAGCCATATATGGGCGTAGCGGCCATCTTGGTCATGTAACCCAGATTTCACAAACAAACTGTCGTTCCCCCTACCCATAGATGCTCCAAATAAAATTTCACTTTGCACACCCGCAAACAGAACTTGGCGGCCAGTGCGGGGCGCGATCCTACACCAGAGACAGCGGTGAGATGATCGAGTGATTAAGAAACAGCGCTCTCAACCGCTCGACCACGGGGGCCGCCATGAAGATGTTTTAAAAGTGTGTATGAACAACAGACTGGTCAAGGTCAAGAGATGACCTTGACCTAATTTAATAACATACTTACATCTGCTCCATTAGTTGTCTGCATCTGCCTTTGTTTCAGGTCTCAGGCTGCAATCGTTTTCGAAAAATCCATAGTTTTCACTTTTTCCCATGTAACAGCCTGTTTCCAAAATTAAGCTTGCCGTAAAACAGGTCAAGGTCATCCCAGGGCCATCATTTTATCAAACTATAATGGGCTGGAGTCACTGATGGCGGCCATCTTTGTCATGTGACTTGGATTTCATGATCAAACTTTCGTTCCCCCTACCCATGGATGCTCCACATAAAATTTCAACTTGATTGGCCAAGCGGTTTCAGAGATGAAGATGTATGAAAAGTGTGTATGGAAAACAGACTGGCCAAGGTCAAGAGATGACCTTGACCGAATTTAATTTTAAGGATGTTCGCTGCCAATGAAAAAGTATTCAAACTTTTTCTCTAACCACTCTTTTTTGATTCCAAAATACAACACAAGACATTTGAAAACAAAATAAATATAGGGTAGTGTGCATTTTTTCAAGCTACAGGCCTCTGAATGAGACCTCTGAGCGCCATGTTTTAAATTTGATAAAATTAATTTAATTTTTAATTCTTTGAAACATACCTGTCTTGAACAAAAATACACATGGACTGCTTTCAAAAGTCATAATATTTATGTAACGCAGACTATTTTGGACCAAAATCATAGAAAAATTTGCAACTTGAAGTGGATGACAAAATTTTACGATTCCTTTTCCAACCCTACCCCCATACTTGAAAATTCGGAAAAAATCAATATTTTGAAATGTGCCAAACCCATATTTGTTGATTCAAACTTTTTCTTGTATTTTCACACAACATAGAACTTGGTAATGTTGTTCGAATAAAAGAAAGAAATATATAGGGTAGTGAGCATATAAGAGAGAGCCAACAACTTGAAAATCGCCATTTTTAGCCTTTCTTCGGCTGTTTTGTTTCTAAAAGCCCATTTCATAATACCATCTAACATTTTAAAACCAGCACACCAAAGACACAACGAATGACTTAGAAGACCATGTACACATATACTGCTGCGAAAATTAACATCGAACTAGTGCAATTAATTTGAAGATGTGTAAAATTCAATTTTAATCTACCCTACCCCCTAAATTTTACTGTCAACTAAAATTTTCTGAAAAGTTGCAGAAAATGGGGTGAAAAAATGAAGTTTCTTAGATTGACAATTTTCATGTCTCATTCAATGCATATCATCAACATGTATCCAAATATAAAACATTAGGAAAATATCTGCAACCGTTTACGAGATATTCAAGAAAAGAAAAACCGGAAGTTCCGAAATATCAAATGTTAGCAGCGAACATCCTTAATCACATACTTTTATCTACTCCATTAGTTGTCTGCATCTACCTCTTTTCAGGTCTCTGGCTGCAATCGTTTTAAAAAAATCAATAGTTTTCACTTCCCATGCAAAAGCCTATGTTTCCAAAATTGACCTTGCCGTAAAATAGGTCAAGGTCATCCAAGGGTCATCATTTTGCCAAACTTTGATGGGCTGGATTCACTGATGGTAAATACCAAGTTTCGTGGGAATCGGCCCGCCGGTTCTGGAGAAGAAGATTTTTGAGTGGTTTTTACCATATATGGGCATGGCGGCCATATTGGTCATGTGACATGTATTTCGCGATCAAACTTGAAATGCCGCTACACAAGGAGGCTCCACATAAAATTTCAACTTGATTGGCTAAGTGGTTTCAGAGAAGAAGATTGTGGACGACGACGAAGACGGACGACGGACGACGGATCATGGCCATCCTATCAGCTCTCCTTGTGAGCCTTCGGCTCAGGTGAGCTAAACAAAAGACTAGATGTTTCTTAGTTTTATAATCATTTATTTACTTGAAAATAACATTGTGTTAGTTTGAAGATTAATTATATTTATTTGAAGTCAACCAGATAAACAGCACGCATACTACAAGAGAATAAATGAGGATCATACATACAGAAAGCCTGTGGCTTGCAAAAATCATCTAAAATTCGTAATTATCGCACTCGATATGGCTGAAATACTGTTGAAGGCCTACAAAACCTCAAATTATAAGTATGGCTATATGCATAATGTTGTTAGGATATCGCCCTTATGACATGCAGATGGGTGTTGTATGGGATCAAAACGAAACATCAACCAAATAAACCCCAACAAGCTTTCGAATATCTGTTTGAAATACATGTATAAACATGCCAAACGAATTATGTTCGCTCACGAGAAACTGTAGTTTTTACACGTTATATATATACATATGTCTGTACAGGTACACTATACTATATATTTGAGTTAGTGCCTTACGTCCGCGGAAAACATTTAAAGTCATTCAGGGTTGCTAACTTATCCTAGCCACATTATTCCTGTACAGGCCTTCAGAATATGAACATTTTATGTCTCCAAGAAAGAAATATTGAGGATCGCTCGAAGATCAGCTCTTCTACCAAAACAAATACGATCAAGCTGTCGATTTCAACAGGTGAAAAGTCAACAAGAGAGAAACATTAATGTGAGGTGCCGTCTCGCACTTCAGTTCCTTTACGATTTAAGTATTTTATGCACAAGGGCATTTCCTGATTCTTGCATTCGCCAATAAATATAATCAGCTGATAATACATTTTTTTTTATTTCCTTAGCTTTATTGTCACAGGGGAGACAAATAAAGAAAAGAAAAAAAGAGGTCCGACCAGGACTCGAACCCAGAACCTTTCGTTTTGTATCCTAGCTTGCTACCTACTGAGCTACAGAGATAGACGTCCGACACTATAACATTTATTGCATGTCTTATTTAATTTGTCTCCGTTGGGCTGTTGGTAGTTTTGACTGTGTAATTCTTCATATTGCCCCTCGTCTTAGTCTCACATATGCCCTCACGAGTCGTCCCCCATCACACAGAAAGTCGTAACCGCACGCACCAGCAGCATTTGCGTTCAAAAGTGAAAAATGTCTATAAGGGGGTATGTATTACATGGGCATGTATTCCTGATGAATTTATTAATTTGGAAGACTTAAATTTGGTAATCGAGGAACAGGCAGTGTTTCGTAAACTCTACAGTACTACTGACCATATTTTCAATCTCAAATGCTTGACTGACCTATACTTTTTCAGAGGAAAATACTATACTCATACTGTGCTTTCATTGACTTTAAGAAAGCATTCAATTCTGTGAATCGTATAAATTTGTGGCAGAAATTGCTTAGTTTGCTTAGTTGACGGAAACATGTTCAACATTATTTACAAGATGTATAAGCAGTCCAAGTCTTGTGTAAAGATTGGCAGTTGCAAATCACAGTTTTTCTCATGTAATGTTGGAGTGAAACACGGCGAAAATTTGTCACCGATATTATTTTCAATTTTCTTGAATAATTATCCAAATTTATTTCCCATGCATATAATGGTTTGAATCGTATCTCAAATATGGCGCATCTGCTACTCAGTGATTATTACATTAAATGTATTCCAAGCTTTATATGCTTCTGCGCCGATGACACAGTTAATTTTGCTGAAAATGAACAAGAATTACAGGCTGCACTAAATGCAACATTTCTATACTGCAAATTTTGAGATTTGGAAGTTAATCCTGCCAAAACGAAGGTCACTATTTTTGGAAATAAGAACTTTTAAGATGAACCAACTTTCAAGTAAGATAGTCATGACCTTGAGGTTGAGGATAGGTGTGTATACTTGGGTACATTGTTTTCATCTTTCATTGTTTTCTTAAAAATAGTAAGAAACTTCTTGATCAGGTCCGTAAGGTATGTAAAGCCAGAAAACTCTCACTTCCTGTTGACATACAGCTACAATTATTCGACAGTATGGTGGCCCCTATATTATTGTTTGGGTCAGAAGTTACTGGTTTTGAAGGAAATAATGTTCTCGAGAGGTTGTACCTGCAGTTTTATAAATACAGCCGCAAATCTGTTTTTTTTTTTTTTTTTTTTTTTTTTTTTTTTTTTTTTAATTCAGTTTTACGTTCCTTTCAAGATAACTTCAGCTCACATATGCTCAAATCTAAAAAGACAACACTTAATGCACGTACTATATGGTGAATTGGGTCGTTTCCCAATGGATCTAAACGTAAAGTCAAGAATGACTGGATATTGGCAGAGAATCATCAGTGGGAAAGTATCTCATAAATTGTATAGCATTATTCTTGGTATGCATAAAAAGAGATTGTTTGATTCGTAATGACTGATGTCTGGTATGCCTAGGTCACACTAGCGCTTACGGATGCCGCGGATAGTTGCGAATACTATACGTAGCGATCCGCAGAATTTTGTGGGCGGGGCTAACGGTTCTTAATGAATTTATTACCTTTAAATACGAATAAATACGGGTAGTTCAGGAAAGATACGGATACGTTCTTAGATAGTTACGGATAAATTCGAATACATACGGTTAAGGTACTTGACTACGTACCTTTCGATACCATCTGTTACGTTTAGATACAGACATACACCTTCAGATACGTAATGTTGCGTTTTCTTGCGTATATAACGGTGAAATCTGTTGCAGGTTTTGGTCCAACTACAGTCACACTATCACATCCGGATGCTGCGGGCGCTGCGGACTGGCCTTTCGTATCTGTCCGTCATATCCGTAACAATTCGTATCTTTTCCGTATATGTCCGTATCTTAACGTATTGTACATGCAAGTCCGATTCCATCCGCGACCAAATTTTGAAAAAAGTCAAAAATTGGGCACGGATGAAACATCCGTAATAATACGTAATAGCATGTAACTGAAGGCATTGATTCGAAACTTTCCGTATCTAAACCGTAACACAAACGTATCTACACCGTAAATGAACGCATCAGCCCACAATCAAGCATTGGCTGCCGACAGATACTATGACACCATGTGGGTTTCTACCCTTCATGACGTTCAGTTACGGGTATTTAACAGCATTTTAACTAACCGAACGTTTAGATGCTGAATAGGTTACGTTCAAAAGCTTACATATACCTATTTTTACCGACAATTGCGCAAAATTGCGACTATAGTTACTTTCACATGAGGGTTAATAATGTTTGTTCATCTAGTATCTCACTGGCGAATTTCTCGCGACTGTTTTGCGAATTTTGTCGCGGACTTTCGCACGACATTCGTGCGAGTGCGATTGTCATGTGAGAATTTTCATGTGTCGCGAACTAGTTGCGAAATGGTCGCGAAGGTTTTAAACATGTTTGAAAATTTTATGCGAATTTTTTTGCCAAAATATTTCACAAGACTGTCACGCGACTGTCGTGCGACGTTCGTGCGAGTGTCGCGAACCTGTCGCCGCGAAATTATGGCGAATGTTCAATGCAAAATTTACGCGACACTCGTACGAATGTCGTGCGAGTATCGTATGACAGTCGCGCGACAGTATTAAGAAAACATGCGAACATCTCGCGACTATCCGGCGAGATAATAAAACTAAGCGACAAATGTCGTGCGACACTCTCACGAATGTCGCGCGACTGTCGTACGAATGATAATAAAAAAGAGCTACATTCGTGGGAAAGTCGTGAGACACTCTCACGAATGTCGCGCGACAATCGCGAGATATATTTTCAAAACTAGACCGAAATTCGCGATTTTGTCGCATAAATGTCCATTCAATGAGATTGCAACGTGAAAGTTGTGTTTATATTGTTAATCTTTGTCGCGAAATAGACGCGAACTTTTCGCAAACTAGTCTCCAGTTGTCGCATTCCAATGAGATAGGGGCTTTACTGACTGGTAGTATACCTTCGAATAAAGTCTTTTACGTTGAAATACTTACATGTACATGTTCACATTTGTTGTGTGATTTTGTTGTGGTCTTCATTTTTGTTCTGGAGTTCAATACATAATTTCGGCCATGGACAGACCACATATCTTTCTCAGACTTATCCATTCCAACATGACCCTAGCATTACTTTATGCTCAACTCTTGCGGCTCTGGTTGGCACACGTCGACGGGACAGGGGGTATGTAATGCATATTTACTTACATTTATTGTCTTTTTTTATTTATAGATTCTCTTGGAACGCCACAAAATATTCCAAATAATCTTAATACGTCACGCATAGTCCACAGCAATGAAACGTACGTAGCACATACGAAACACATACGCCGTTGATACGCGAGTTACGCCACACGTAAGTCGCTGATACGCCGTAGATACGTAAAGAGAGTCTAGGATACGCCACACATACGTCATACATACGTAGCAGATACGAAAGGCATGCGGTACATACGCCACAGTTACGTGGCATGTTAACCGCTACGAGCGTGTGACGTATCAGGAGTATAAGCTACGTATAGATCTACGACGTACCTGCCATGTTACTTTCGTACGTGTGACGTATGCACGGCGCATCGGCCCTGTCACGTACGTGCTAAGCATTTTTAAATTCACACATAAAAACGTAACACCACGACACATGAAGAGTATGAGCCACGTATCGAGGAGTATGAGCTACATGTACGTATGCTCACGTATGTATGTGACGTACTTGTGACGTACCTTTCAATCTTGATGCGCCATAGATACGTGAGTCGAAACACAATAGTGTATTAAAATTTAATACTTGTATAATTTTGACCTGTATAATGTAAAAATGACGGACATTTTTATCAAGGAGACTGGATATTCCTGAAACATTCCTGTATGATTCATTCAAGCATTGAATACAGATTATGTTATGGCTAAACACTCTGCTCTTATCTAGAGGGCTCCGCAACACGCTTATTAGCATTGTTCAAGTTACATCCTGGTTTGATTCCGTTTTCAGACGTGTGGCATGCTGTGTAAACTTTAGGAAAACCGTAACATTACGTGTATTAAATTGTATCGAAAAGTATGTAAACGACAAAGGCCGCAACCGAAGGAAACAACACGTATGGAACAGTATCGATCCGCAACAAATGCTTGATCACGGAATGATACGTTTAGATGCGATTAGATACGGACAGATTCGAATAAATGCCTTCAGTTACGTACCATTACCTACCATTACCGATCGTCCATCCGCGCATGAATTTTTGCCGTTATGAAAAATTGTCCGCGGATCTATCGCGCCCTGACGATACGATACGTACAGTTACGGACATTACGGATAAGATACGAATCGTTACGGATAGGATGGACAGATACGGAACACCTATTTGCAGCGTTCGCGAGCCCTAGTGTGACCTAGGCATTAAAGATACACTTTATAGGTGTGATTTCGACTAGGTTGATATCCCAAATAATATCGATAAAAAGTTAAATCTAAGCTAGTGGAAGAGTTCCAAGTCACTCGAAACCGGCAGATATTTGACACATCTAAATACTTTTATAATATAATATTTAAGCATGATCTGCAGTTTGAGAAATAGTTTGATATTTTGCCACCTGGCCCCGAGGTTATAAAACTTTTTTCAAGCTCAGCTCAGCTGAGCATGAAATTTCATCTGCTCATAAGTGCTGAAATAGTCAAAATTATTGGAAAATTCAGGCTCAAAACTAAAAAAACTAGTAATTTTACTTGTTCACAAATGTTAAAATGCCAACAATTGTTGACATTTTAACATTTATGAGCAGGATAAATGTGAGTCTCAGCTGAATTGTGCATGACAATATTTAACAACCTTTGGACTTGATCTCTATTTTGCTTTTTGTCATTCTAGAACATTAATCACAGACTTCCTAGAGAGCCATGTCGGTTTTAGGGGGTCCTAAGAGATGATCGTATTTGTCAACTGTGCTATCTCGAACAAATTAGAGGATGAGTCTCATTTTATCTTTGAGTGTTCTTAATTTGAATGACAAAGGAAGCGTTATATACATGTACCAAGAGATTTGTCACAAACGCATAATACATTTAAATTTGAAAAGATCGTGAATTTAAATGACACATATACTATTTTTAAAGGCGATCGCTACTGACAGCCGGCTGTCAATAGCGAAAGTTCGCTACTGACAGCCGGCTGTCAATAGCGAATGTTCGCTATTGACAGCCAGCTACACATTTTCATATATATTTATTAGCATAAGTTTATTTCTCTATATTTAAAATGAAATGATTTCATAAATCCTAGTAACAATCAACCCCATAGAAGTCAAACACATCACAAGAAAAGCGAATAACTTGAAATTCAGTATTTATTATTTTCATTATCAAAATATAAAATATTCTGTCAGAGCTGCACCAATATATTGTTATCACATTTATTATTGAAGTGTTTATGATTTATAAAGTCATTTATGTATATACAAATTTATCTATTTATTAGATTACCCTGCAGTTTATTCTGAAAAAGATGTAGAAACATGATGTTATGAACATTTGTACAGCACTGAGGCACGGACAAAATTTCAAATTGTATTCAAAAAGATAAACTTTTATCCATTTCCTGCAAGTTTATATCTATTTTAATCACTTTATATCAGTATTCCTCCATCTTATGCATAAATGTCTGAATGAAGTAGTTTTCAAGTCAAGATCATTGTCAGAATCTGTCACATGCTAGAGTTTCAACAAGATGTGATCCGACATGAAAATTATACAACATTTTGTATCCAATTTATGAAGAAATCTGTAATTTTGATGATTTTTTGCTTCCAAGCAGATATAAATGTTTTTATCATGTTTTTGTTAAATACAAAGCACATTCAAAATCTGCAGGAATTTTACATTTTGGAAATTTTTCCATTTCATTCCCAATAAGTGTTATCCCCGGTATGAATTATTCCCCAGTAAGGCCTAAATGTGTGTGGACTTAGCCATGATCCCTGTTTTTGCTAGTCTGGAGGATTCAACTCACCTCAGTTTCCATTTTCAGGGCCAGAAAATTTAGTTTTAATCTCAGAAATAGTTACATGTGATTATGACTTCTCAATAAGTATTATCCTTGGTATGAATTATTCCTCAGTAAGGCATAAAATGTGTTTGAACTCAGCCATGACCTGTGTTTATTTCCTAGTCTGGATGATGCAACTCACCTCAGACATCATTTAAACCCTGGAGTTCAAGTTTTACATGATACAGGTACAAATGGTACAAGAATAAATGACTTCTATATTGATTATAAAGGATCGTATTGATTTAGAATTTTAAAGATTGGCCTTTTGTCCCAGTCACCTAACCCCATTTCCAGATCAAAAGACTAGTCCCTTGGATTTGATGGCATATATGGAATACAAGCCCTATATGTAGCCTACTTTTTCCAAGTATGCAGTTGTCAAAAGATGGACTTTAAGAAACATTAATATGAAGAGAGTACCACGTTCAAAAGATATTTCAGATTATTTTTATCTCTAGCCCTACCCCAGGTATGAACATTTGGCATCATTTCATTTAAGGATTGAAATTCAGATTTTAGCTTTCACTGGATGATGAAAAACATTAGGCTGTTTTAATGTCTGTGAAGCCCGAAGGGCTTCTCGGAGACATTGAAACAGCTAATGTTTTTCATCATCCAGTGAAAGCTAAAATCTGAATTTCAATACTTATATTTTCATTTTATATTATCAATCAAGTATCAGATTTTTAATTGCGCATTTCACCGCTAATTTTCATGTTATTTGACATTAAATCCGACTTAACGTAATTTTGGAACAGCCAAAACGTCAAATTTTCGCGCCTAACGTCATGGCGATACGCGACCAACGTCACGCCAACAAGAGTAAACAAACAACGTCACTGGCTCTGTTTTGACGTCGCCCCGCCCATAGGCGTGGCCTCTAGATCACATGACTTAATGTTTTTCATTGGGAAATGAAGAACACCAAGAAAGATACTTTCATCTAGGGCGATTGCAGAAAAAAATGTAAATATAGACTATTAAAGCTAGAATCATAAGGTTTTTATGTTATTCATTTATCTGACAATTGAATATTGACATTGAATCTAAATCCATATCAGAAACCAACAGATATAAATTTAATCAGAAATATTTAGCTGGCTGTCAATAGCAAACTTTCGCTATCGACAGCCGGCTGTCCATAGCGAACTTTCGCTAATGACAGCCAGCTCATCTAGTTGTTTATCAAATTGGTTTATAAAGTACTGAAAGTCATCTATGTGCCATACTAGAGTTATAACAAGATGTGATCTGACATGGAAATGTTATGAAGAAAGTGTTATATTTAAAAGATCTTGGATTATTTTGATCTCTATTTCTATTCAGGTATGGACCCTATAAAACTAAAGCTCCATGCCGTTGAATGAAATCTACCCTTAAAGGAACTTATAGCTTAAGGAATGCCTTATAAGTCACAAAGGGGCTGTCAGAATATGGAAAACTTGAAAAGAAAAACATTGATTTAGTATAGTTATTACCACAAATTTTTTGAAAGTCTGACTTCTGGCCCAAATCCCAAACATACATACAAAATATATGCTTACAGGATACATGTGGTGAACCTAGGGTCATACAATTTAATGCCATTTATTTATCTTACAATATTAAAGATAAGTCACCTGTTAGAGACCCATAAATATAAAGAAATATATAGCTGGCTGTCAATAGCGAACTTTCGCTATTGACAGCCGGCTGTCAGTAGCGAACTTTCGCTATTGACAGCCGGCTGTCAGTAGCCTCTTCCACTTTTAAACTTACCAAATTTTGCAAGGACATTTTGAACATATTCAAAGAAATCTATAAAGTTATTAATCTTTAAGTGTCGGAATCTTATACCAGGGTGAACTTGTTTTCAACTGATACTTTAATATTGATTTTGAATCAAGTTCTCAATAGATACTATCATTATGTCTGTGAATCAGCCTTTCAATTATCTCTACATGATCATCTGGTCATAAGAAGGTAAACCATTTAGGTATACCATTTATAGTTTCATATCTTGTCTGATTGACACTTGCAAGTGCTAATAAACCCAGCATACAGGCATTTCTACCGTTATGTGGCATGTGAGCCATCTCTTGTGTAACTGTAAATATGTTACTTGTTGAGGTTGAAGGGACCATAAACATTTGAGGTGGCTGCCTATCAGTAACAAATTTTGTAAGAATTTTTTTGTCTTTCATGTGTAAACCTTAATTTGGCGTTACTGCATTGTGTTTGCACTAAGACTGAACAGAGTTGCATGAAAAGCTTTAAAGATACTCTTTAAAAGGCTTCTAGTCGTCCACTGGATGATGAAAAACATCAGGCTGTCTGTGAAGAGGAGACATTAAAACAACTAATGTTTCTCATCATCCAGTGAAAGCTAAAATCTGAATTTCAATACGTATATTTACATTTTATATTAACAATCAAGTATCAAATTTTTGATTGCACGTATCATTGTTCATGTTCATGTTATTTGACATTAAATCCGACTTTTTTTTTCGGAACAGCCAAAACGTCAAATTTTTGCGCTTAACGTCATGGCGATACGCAACCGACGTCACGCAAACAAGAGTAAACATCTAACGTGTGCCTGGCTACTAAGCCTGACGATATATGATATAGATTGCAAACGGATATCTCCTTTGTTCCTGAGCACAAGAGATAATATATATATAAATTTTCCTCGGGCTACTTTGCCTTATGAATACTGTAGACCAGTGATTATGAAAATAATTGGTTGCAGATATTTTTATCAATGTTAATCAAGCGATAGAACAAACATATATCAATGAAGTGTTTATTCTTTCTATGTCCTGTATTACCCTGAACTGTTCGGTTTGGGGCACTGTGCACCGAGCTTCAGTCTACTGCATCAAACCTATCTATACACAGGAAGAACCTAGTCTCAAACCTATCTCTCTCACTTGTCTGAAACCTACACCGGAAGATTACGTTTGCAACCCAGGCAACTTAAAAGCGTTCACTTGTTCTCTATGACGGCACTTCATCAATAGAGACGAACCTATAGACGACACTTCATCTAATAGGTTCAAGTTTCAGCTGTTTCTAGACCTAAAGTTCCTATTTGTTTTCTGCCTTTTATTCTTCTTAAATTTTCGATCTGCTCTTTTTGAAGTTAGCCACAATTATGACACTTTACGCAGTGCAATGTCTTTATATACTAGTTGTGACGTCACTTAATCCGGGCGAGTCCATATTGATGTATCAGTCAATTTTACTTAAATTGACTAGGACATGGGTAAAACAGGTGCAGTAATCTCATGCAACGTATTTTAACGGAGAAAACTAAATGTTTCACTTTGATAGGAAGAAATAGCTGATTTAATGCTAAACAAACTAACCGAGGTCTGATACCGGAAAATATGCCATTACACACTAGCAGCCGATCGGTGCATTACTAATAGGCTGAGGCTATCCGCACGACGGTCGTGCCGATAAGCGGCGTTATCCGCACGACGGTCGTGCCGATAAGCGGCGTTATCGGCCCGACCGTCGTGCGGATAGCCAATGCTACAGGTATTAGCTATCGGCACGACGGGAGTATAAGATTTTCTTACAAGCTTACGAATGCATAAACTATTAATTTTTCATGAAATAAATAATGGTTTTAGCTATATATAGAAATACATTCGAATTTAGCATTTTTGTTAATTATGACTAAGAAAACTAGTTTGATTTGATTTATCCAGCTGATGTAAACTGAATCACAGCAGACGGAGAAAAATATAATCCTCGGGGGGTAACTCGGAGGTAATTTTGGTACGGACGTGCCGCCCGATACTTTAAAACAGACCCTATTCATATATCTGGTAATCGAAAAAAGGGACCCATTCATATATCATGCATTCGAAAAAAGCGACCCATTCATATAGTTGATTGTACAAAATTTTGACCTATACACAATTATATACAAATATTTTGACTTTCTGAGCTGTGTATGTCAGCAAAAAAATGCTCTTTAACATGTATGTCCGAAAAATTTGGTCATTCATAGACTAAATATGGAAAAATGGGGCCATTCATATATTTTGACTTGAAAAAGGTAACCTATTCATATATCTGGCGAGGCTGAAAAAGGGGGCTATTTGGGCGGCACATCCCTACTACGTCATATATAGGTAGTTACCCCCCCCCCCCCCCCGAGATATAATCATTGCAATTATTTCAATTGTGTAACTGAAATGTTTCCATACTTCATTGTTAAAATCAAAGGCTGTTTATTTTTTTGGATTACCACAATTTTTTTTAATATTTAGGTTACGATAATTGACATAATTTCTTTCTCATTTACGCATACGCATGACTGATTTTTACAGGTAAATTCACAGGTAAGTCAATTTCAGCAAAATTACAATTTTGTTAATTAAAAGGTAAAAAATTCCTGCATGTGTAATATGTTCTGTTTCAGTTTTGAAGCCAGTGTAATATATTTATCAACTTAAAATGTATCAATTTCTAAACATTTTTAACATTTGGATATCGATTTCCCTGTCGTGCGGATAACGCCGCATATCCGCACGACGGTCGTGCCGATAAGCGGTGTTATCGGCACGACCGTCGTGCGGATAGCCAGTGTCTTACTTATAAGCGTTTGCGAGGCCTATTTTGATCATGCCTATTTTTCTTGCATTGGAAACAAAATTCGGCTTAAATCTATTACAGGTAAATATATTTTTCATAATTAATCTTCAGGCAGACAATAATCAAGGAAAATAACAAAGTCGCAACATATTTTTACCGGTTTGACATTTTGTTTACATGCAACAACCAAGCTTCTAATTATTAGGATTTTTATTAGAATAGAACAAAAATGATAAATTACGGTACCGGACCACCGATCATTACATTACCCACGGCTCCAGCTTCATGCGACCCGCATGACATTAACTCAAACAAATAACAACGGCTCATATATTTATATGGGCAAAAACACGAGAGAATGTTCCTTCGGACAAATTTTTAAGAATTAGAAAAACAATTTTATTTTGAAGGTATAACGTTTCTAGAGTCTTATAGTCTTTATTTGACCGGAATATTCGAGTTAATTTGCGAGTTATGACAAACGTCATTGTCAAGAAAAATGACGTTAAAGTTACGTTATGCATAACTGCATGTTAGTAGTGCCTATAAAACACGATGCATTTGCTTAAAATTGTTTAAGCATTGACCATAACTTACTGTTTTGATATAGACATATCATCCTTACAAGCAGTCTGTTGAAATTATGTTGTCTATTTTTGTGCCTCTGTGGTTGCTATGGTTACCGTTGGACATTAGATATAGGAAAATAAATATATTATGAGCTCAATCAAGGGCGGATAACTCATAATATTGAAAATTAATATGTTTTAAAACTCATTTATTCGATAGCCCGGTGTTCAAATAAAATGCTATTTATATATCATACACTGCATAATTTTCCCCTCTTTCGTGCTGTTTTCTGCTAGTAACGTCAGAATGTCCGAATGTACATTTTGTCGCGTTGCGGTTCATATACTTTTAACACTTTTTTTCGATCAAAACATTTTAAAAACTTTCATAATCTTTCACAGAATGAATATTTCCTCTATATCGGTTATCTTACCGAATACTTACAACATGTCACTCATTAATACCACAAAAGGTTTCAGATAGCTCAATGATTCTTACTGTTCAAAGAACCATCGCTATGCATTCCTTTGTGCATATAACACCTGCCAAATTCAAAGTCTACTTTGACTCATACTTAAACTCGATGGATATTTTTCCACCTTCCTTGTCCAAAACACGCCTACACTTGATGTCTTGGGGCCTTATGACCGCCTTCACAGGAAACCAGCTGGAGAAGTCACATGGCGGTCCAATCTTCTCATCTTGTGTGCTCGTGTCCATCGTATCGAACATTTTATGTTTCAGCTGTCCATTATCATGGGCTATTATCTACTGTGACGCTGAATCAGAGTCCTGTCAAACTATCACACAGACATCTCCTGTTATACGACCGTTCCTCTGGACACAGCTCTTCTCTGGTACAGCACTTGTCTTACTTTCTGAGGGTTCTGTCGATTTCAATGACTCCTTTGCTTTTGTCCCTTCTTCTCTGGCCTTAAGCTGTCCATAAGTCTCTGTAGCACTAGCACTAGCACCTCTAGCACCGAAACAACCAGCAATTCGAATCTTCTTTGGTGCTGTGACTGGCATAGGCTCTGTACTTTTCCTGAACAGTTGCCCCTTCTTATTCTTCTCTTTTCGCTGATCAATTTCCAGACTTATCTCAGGGTCCTTATCCCACTCTTCATGATCATCCTGCTGCACAGTCATAGTCCTAGAGGATTTCTGCTTGTCCGGCGAAGCATCTGCTGAAGCTTGCTGAGAATGCTTCACCTTGAGGTGTTTCACCAGGTACGACTTGTTCTTGAACGTGGCGTCACACAAATCGCACTCTACCCTACTCATAGCACACTCCACGACATGCTGTGAGAAAGTGTCTTTCTTAACTAGTTCATTACAAAACGTGCACAACATGTGCTTCCTCTCTGTCGTCTTTAGATTTGGCCCTGACCTGCAAAAAGAAAGAATATAATCTTTAGTCCAAGTAGGTCTTCATCTAATTATTTTTTTAATTATCTACCATGTTATCATCAAACCCTGGTAGGACCTCATCGTCAAGTACAAATTCATCGTCTATGTCGATTTCTTCAGCCTCATATTCATTTTCACCTGTCAATACCTGTTTTCTAGCTTTCCGCATTCAATCACAATGAATGACTGACCAGGATCCAGAGCGACCTCAGTTGACTTTATATAAAACTCCAGAAAGTTTTGTACCAACCTGAAATGGACCCCCCTGTATCCCGTGAACTTTGGAGAACATCCTACCCGTCTAATAGGGAAAAAGACATACACACCATCTCAAGATTCAAAGGCTTCATAAGACATCTTTCTATCCCTGTTCATCTTCTGACGATTCATCGATTCGCCTGTGTATTGCTGTACAACGTATAGGCTGTTTCTAGTCTTTCTTTCAACTCCCAAACACACTTTCTTGTTGGTATCGGCTCGATCGCTGAAGGCATCTCAAACACTATATCAAGAGGTATTGCTGTTTCTCTTCCGAGCATTAACATCTTTGGGGACATACCTGTTGTCTCGTGCTCAGTCGCCCTGTATGCCATCATGACATACGGTATTTGCTCATCCCAGTTCCTGTGATTTTCATCAACAAACATACTGATCATCTTAACCAGTGTTCTGTTGAAACGTTCCACTATACCATTGGACTGAGGATGGTATGGCACTGTCCTTGTCTTTTCTATCTGCAACAGTTTGCATAGTTCTGAGAAAAGATTACCTCAAACTGGGCTCCTTGGTCCGAATGAATTTTCTCTGGTACACCAAATCTTGAAACTATATACTTCATTGACCAAGATTCTGGCAACTCTAACCGCTTCCATGTTAGGCATGGGAAAACACTCTTTCCACTTTGTAATCTCCGATTACAAGAATATATTTGTTTCCATTTTCTGTCATGGAAATTTCTCCTAGTATGTCCACAGCAATCCTCTCCATTGGATAATCAGATCTGGTAATTTGCATTGGCGCCCTTTTCTTTGGAATTGGACCTATATGTTTCATGCATTTTTCACAACCTGCAATATATGCTCTCACATCGTTTTCAAGGCCAGGCCAATAATATCTCTGCCAAATTTTGCTGAGGGTTTTCTTCGTGCCGAGATGACCAGCTGACTTGACGTCATGACTAAACTTGAGTACAACGCGACGAAAGGAAAGGGGCACAGTGGCTTTCCATTTGATTTCATCTCCACCAGGTATGTCGTAGCTCCGTACTAATAAGTCATCTTTAATCAGAGATATATACTATACAGAGATTTGAAACTGCTATTGAACATCGATATTTGCCCCCGCTATGACTGTCGCTCAGGTAGACAGGTAAATCGAGGGAAAAAAATCAATATTTTTATCGGCCGCTGAATCTGTTTTGAAAGTTAGTATATTAGCAAAAATATATTGTTAATATTTTGTTCGTTTGGTTCGCTATTATCTAGATAATAGTAGAAATATTTATTTTGTTAAATAGGCCTTCGAATTTCCAACAAATAGATACTAAACACGCCCGGTATCTTTGTTAAAAAGAGTTATTTATTTACGGTTGATAATTTATATAATTATTATCCTTTGTCCTACGATTTGTAAAAGCCGTTGTTGTTGTTTTTTTCTCCCACAAATTAATACGTTTTTAATTATGCTTATTATCTACGCGACTGGACACATTTGAAACAATTATTTACGGATTATCTTTAGATTAAAGAAATCGCCGATTGATTAATCTCGCCGTAATACTAATCATATTTAACGCCGAAAAAAGAAACGATAATTAGTGAACAAGGCGCTAATTAAAATAAAATGCATATTTAAGCTTTAACTCCGACAGTTCAAGGCATTTCAAATTCGCAATTTACGTTAAACGCGCGTCAGAATGTCTTACGGAAAAGACGATTTTTTACATTGGGATGATGATATTGATCTTGATTCTTTGCTAGGTGATTATACGTGTAGTGAAATTGAACTCACGGACGATGATGAACCATTGACAAAAAAACAGAAAGCAAAAAAAAAGTGAATAATGAAAATAGTGCTAAGGCTAAAACGTACAATTGTTCCGAGTGTACTAATTCGTATGCGTCGATATCTGGGTTGCGCGGTCAACTACGAAAAAAAAACAACATGGAATTACAAATGCAAAAGGTAAGGAGGCCATTCAATATTTTGATCTTGTATATTTCATTGTTCGATTTTTTTTTTCTCTCGATTTTCCCAAAAATGACTTTTTATCAGGTGTTTTCCTGCAATGTGCAATGTTTTCACAATGTTTAACGAACATGTGAATTAAAATAATTATACACAATTTTTATCTATCTATCTTCATAGCTATACTGAGTCGATCAATTTCTGATCATCATCAGTTTTAAGCTCCTTTTAGCAACAATTTAGCTAAATTCGGTTCCGAAGCTAACATCTAGGATGTCCTGAGCCTGCTGTAAAATCATTTGTCATTTTTTCTTTCAAAATGTAACTTTTTTCATCTTATTTGCAATGCCAAATAAGGTGTAGAAAATATCGCCATTTTGAATTCAAAAGCGCGAAAAGTTGTGAAAAACAGCTGCTTAATTCTGACGATTTGACCCTGTCAAAAATACCCAAACAGTATCAAAGGGCAATAAAACGATTTGTAAGACATTGTTCTTTAAGAATATTGATGATGTTTATCAAAAAAATGTCATTCATGGAAGCCTTATAATGAAAAATAAAATGCATCGTTTTGAGATCCGACGGAACAGATTTTCCTAAAATTACAAAAATAGTCAATATTTATACGATCATACCCAAACACAGTCACGCGCTGAGTGCTAATTTACAAATAAAACGACTTTTACATCTTTCTTCTTTCATATTTTGTTGATTAAAAATTACCTAGCCTATTAATAACAACGCGTTGCAGTAAAAAAGTACCGACTATTTTACGCTTGGTCGCCATTTTGAAACCTTCAACAAGGATTGCATCGTTTTATCAACGTAAAATACACGGGTAAAAACCCAATAAGAACACTACAAATTTCAGAATCTGGTTCATAAATGAAAGATAAAATGCTTATCATTTCTTTAGGACTAAATTATTGCTTCATCAGATGTATAAAATCGCCGATGGAAGTTGATTTTTATAGCGTTGAAATTGTCTTCGTTTAGAGTAAAAAAACAAAATGGCGGAAGTAGGTGGAGCCACAGGTAGAGGCGCGTCAATCAAAAGTGACTGCTAGGTGGACTTTCTTATCTCTTCATCTTTATCTCAGCTTTAATCGATAAACATGACCACATGTTCCATAAAGTCTTGAGGAAGTATCCGCCACTACTGATTTCCTTATATCCTGGTTTTTCACCAGCATTAACCCATGCTTTTACCTTAGTTATATCGGGATCGTCTTCCTGGATTCTTTTAATATCAGCAACTCCATGATCTTGCGTCTCTTCTGTCACAGGACAAACTACTCCATGTGTAAGCTGTTCCTCGTCATGATTCCCATGCTGCTTACATGGTATTCAAATGAGCCCATCAGTGTTCCTGTGAAGCCGGCCAGATTGTCCGTCAAAAAGCCATTCATTTTACACTCAGCAAACAACCCTGCACTGGTTGATGCTACATACATTGCTTGATATGGATTGTTCCCCTCAGACTTGGGTGGTGATGGCAACTTACTCTCATCTTTTCCTTTGGGACATTTGGTTATAAGATGTCTGTCTGAACCACAAGGGTAACACTTACGTCTCGGGGGATGCGTGTCTTTTGGGGGCTCTGGGTTTTCCGTCCTGGGCTTATATGTGTCATGTTGCTTTTGGTTCTTGAAGATTTTTGTAAATTTGAAACAGTTTTCTGCAGCACATTCAGACTATCCAGTAAGTCCATCTTCTGGTCTGAAGTTTTCTCAGTCGCACAGCGCATATATCCCTGACCCTCCAAATGTTTGCGTTCTGCCCTGTTAAACGCTTCGAGATCTACCGCATGGCGAACTGCATCGTTCAGGTCCAAAGGTCTCAACTGTTTGATCCGCAGACGTATATCTGAGTTTACCAGAGCATCAATTAATTGCTCTTTTGCCCAGGTTTCCTTTAATTCTGATGGAGCTGTCGGATATGCCAAATTGGTAAGTCGCCTGATGTCCTGGCACAATTTAGATAAGGTTTCTCATGCTTTCTGTCGCCTTTCTGTAATTGTACCCTGTATAATTCTGTTTGATTTTGAGTGAGCAAACCGTTCTTCTAGTGCTGCAACTAGCAGTAAATAGTCACTCGACATACCCCCTATATTTCCGAAGACACCCTGTGCTTGTCCTCTGTGTGACACTGCTAAATACATACCCTTCTCCTTATCAGACCATCCATTCAGCTCGGCACAAACATCAAAATGTGCATTATAATCAAGCCAGCTTCCAGAACCATCAAATGTGGATGGTTTGATCTTAACCCCGGGTGTATGCTTAGTCTCAGTAGTACTAACCTTTTTATCTTGTGACAACTTTGAAGTTTGCTCAACATAAGCAGTTTCAGCCGCCTTCGTGGTTGATGTAAAGGGCTTAGCTCTTACCTGAGCCTGTCCCCAATCCATTTCAGCTGTACGTCCCTGCTGGTCTGGATTACCCTCTAGCTTAGTTGACCTTTTGGTCGACCTTTAGGAATAGTAACAAACAACCGCCCATGTCCTGAATCGGCTGGACTCACCTGAGATGTTCGAACATCTGAACGTCCCAATTTGGATAGCTCTGATTCCAAATAGTTGAAATGACGTTCTAACTGAGATAGTTCCGCCTGTAACCTTCCCACTTCATAAGCCTTTGATGTCGGTTCGATGATGCCAAGATCTTTCTTTCTGATAATCGGAACATCAACTTTTCCCTCTATGATCATTTCTGTCCTCGCAGAGTACAAGAGTAAACATGTAACGTGTGCCTGGCTACTTTGCCTGATGATATATAATCTATAGATTACAAAAGGATATCTCCTATGTTCCTGAGCACAAGAAATAATATATATAAATTTTCCTTGGGCTAAATAATGTATATAAATTTTCCTTGGGCTACTTTGCCTTATGATTAGACCAATGATTATGAAAATAATTGGTTGCAAATATTAATCAATGTTAATCAAGTGATAAAACAAACATATATCAATGAAGTGTTTATTCTTCCTATGCCCTGTATTACTCTGAACCGTTCGGTTTGGGACAATGTGCACCGAGCTTCAGTCTACTGCACGAAACCTATCTAAGCACAGGAAGAACAGTCTCAAACCTATCTCTCTCACTGGTCTAAAACCTACAAAGGAAGATTACGTTTGCAACCCAGGCAACTGATCCTTTGAGATCAGTGAATATATTTGGAGTATTTCAAATATATAGTACGTTAAGAATCATCATCTTAACAGAATTTTGAATATTTGGCCCCTTTGGGAGCATTAGTCTTTGACTTAGACTGTACTGGTGAAAAATTCAGCAATCATGAATGTCTGGCTTTCGCTGCCATTTTTGTAAAGGGTCACTGATGAAGGTTCATTACCCGAAATTGTACAATATGGCCCACCTGTCTTTGAATGCTTTACTGCTTCAAAAAGATCTAAAAATTATATTTTATTCACTTGTTCTCTATGACGGCACTTCATCAATAGAGACGAACCCATAATTGGCACTTCATCTAATAGGTTCAAGTTTCAGCTGTTTCTAGACCTTAAGTTTCTATTTGTATTCTGCCTTTTATTCTTCTTAAATTTTCGATCTGCTCTTTTTGAAGTTAGCCACAATAATGACACTATATGCAGTGCAATATCTTTATATACTAGTTGTGACGTTACTTAATCCGGGCGAGTCCATATTGATGGATCAGTCTATTTTACTTAAATTGACTAGGATATGGGTAAAACAGGTGCAGTAATCTCATGCAACGTATTTTAACGGAGAAAACTAAATGTTTCACTTTGATAGAAAGAAATAGCTGTTTTAATACTAAACAAACTGATCGTGGTCCAAATTATGATTATGATATAATTTCTTAGTTTACTGATACCGGAAAATATGCCATTACACACTAGCAACCGATCGGTGCATTATTAATAAGCGTCTGCGAGACCTATTTTGATCATGCCTATTTTACATGCATTGGAAACGAAATTCGGCTTAGATCTATTACAGGTAAATATATTTTTCATAATTAAATTTTAGACAGACAATAATCAACGAAAATAACAAAGTTGCAACATATTTTACCTGTTTGACATTTTGTTTACATGCAGCAACCAAGCTTCCAATTATTAGGATTTTTGATTAAAATAGAATAGAACAGAAATGATAAATTACGGTACCGGACCACAGATCATTACAAACAAACAGCGTCACTGGCTTGTTTTTGACGTCTCCCCACCCATAGTCATGGCCTCTAGACACGTGACTTAATGTTTTTGAATGGAAATTGAATAACATTTACTTTCATCTATGGCGATAGCAATAAAAATGTAAATATTTAATCTAGTCAAACATATATGAATCTACCATTTGACATGCTATATTCTGCTCGGTGGCCGCCTTATGCTTCTGCTCTCTTGCAGTTTCGCTGTCAACTGCCCTTCTTCTCCATCTTGTGGGGCTGATGAGGGCGAACTGCTGGAGCCGACCAAATTACCTCTTTATTGGATGTTATTTTCGACTTTCTCTATGCATTGCAACGTGTTATTTTGTTCCTATGTTTGTGACATATACCGGGTTAGGGGTCAATAACAAAATCTTGAAATCTTGAAATCGGGGTTCCGACCAGGTCTGATACAAACCGATCTGTACCGTAACAGATGAAAAGTACTTGTGCATTTAGAAACTTGAAATTTCGGATTTTAGAAAAGATGGATTTTTTCATGAAGAAAAAATAAAGACGCTGATTTTTTATGAAAAGGCAAAAATGCTGTTCTCGCGTCACGGTTCAATTCCTTTAAAGGTGAAGGGAGTGTCACAATAAAACGTTTCTCATCAGGAAAACATGTCCTTGTAATATATATCCCCTTGGACCCCACTTTTATATAACAAAACTGGGTAATACAGGGATTTACCTATTTTGCTTATTATTTGTCCAAAACATAGATTGTGGGTACTCGTTAGTACCCACAACCTATGTTTTGAGCATAATTATTGAAAAAAAAAATTTTTTTTTCCGATGATTTTTTTTTATTTTACTGCTAAAAATTATATATGTGTATTGCATGGGCAAGTTTTCGTAATGTTCTGTGTAACACCCTTTGCCTGATATCTGAGAATCTGTGTTACGTGACCTGCATGGTAAAGTCACTGTTTGACATTTAGAGTAAAAAGCTATGAAAAGTAACGAATACTATAAAGCTATCATCACAGGTGTTTCCCAAAATTTTATGGATTTTTATTCACACATTTATATTCAGACATTAGATGACATCAAACATGGATCTTCTGCCATCTGAATTCTAACGCCTTTTATGTTCAACCCCACAGGAGATATTCGGGAAACTTGATTTGTTCTATATACTTCATGAAACCAATAGTAAGGTCCTAGGAAAACATGAACAGGTATATTTTATAAGGAATTATGCACACCCTATCACGTGACAAGACTTGGAATACAGAACTTGCCGTTTCGTTTAATATATACTCATCAAAAGAAGGTTTGCACCAGTTAATATTTTTCTCATTTTAAAATAACGTTTAGTATACATCTTTCTCAAATAAACTTTTAAAACTTGATAATTACTATCTTAAAGGGCTGGACTTCGTGAATAACCAAGCAATAATTTGTCTTGAAAAGATTAAGTGAAAATGTGCAAAATTGCGTGTGTTTGAAAACACCAAATTTGGGATGCAACAAAAAAGCCCACACCTTTATTTCTGGACTTCCAACCATGAATTCGTTTCACATCCTCAATCAAGGTAATGAAAACAATCATTTAAAGCAAAAAAAAAAATTGACAAATATGCCATTTTTGACCAAAAATAATGATTTTTGAGATTTTGTTTGAATTCTCAGATAAAGTTTAGTAACTTATCTGTTCAACTAAATGGATTGTTTTCCATGAAACACAGCATGCAGCAGCCCTTAATGCTTAAAAGAAGGTACTGCCTTTCAACCAATACAAATTCCGACTTTTTAAAAAGCTACATATCAAAAAATACTTATGCAACATCTTTGACATGAGATCACGTTTAACAGAAAGAAAATAGGAGGTAGTTTTTTTTTTTGTGTGTGTCAAAACTTGTCATATTGATACAAAATTGACTTGAATATTGATTTTTCTCATTTTCTCCAATATTTTTTTTAAGATTTACTTTCAATAATGCAATTTTGTCAAAAAATGCATTTTTACCCAAATGTTTAGGGAATTTATTTTGCAATTTTTCTCTTGCTTAATCAGTTGCTTACGAGCTCCTGTGTGTAAACTTGGAAACAATCGTGTTCTGTACACTTTTAATACGTGGATCTTTTTTTTCGATTTTCAGTATTTATTGAAAATGGGAATTTGGAATTTTCAGTTTTTCTTCAAATCGTTTCCGCAATTATTGGGGAGTCTTATCACACATTTTATCAAGCTCTTTCAGACTGTGCAAATTTAGAAAGGTATGTCACTTAAAAATATGAAAATATCCAAACTTCTTTTAAGGAGTATATAATTAAATTCTTCATTTTTTATCATGGTTCGAAAAACATTTTGGGGCAACTGGCCAATTTGAACTTTTCCTCCGTTTAAGTATGCTGATCGTTTAAACATACAGGGTGATCCAGAATATCTGATACCAGTTTGAGCATATATAATTGTTTTTTGCAAATACATACCATTATACAACTATCATAATAATGCTCTGTGATATTTCAAGTTTTGTTTGGTAAATATTGTTAAGTACTTTAAATAGTAACATTTTGACAGTTTTTGCATGATGCATTATTTTATGTCAAATTGATGACCTTAAGTTCAATCTTCGTGTGAAGGTTCGGTACCACCAATGCACAAATGTGTGGTGTTCAATTTCAAACCTTTCAATTAATAGAGCGTTTCAGAAATTATTTGGTTTAGGTGAATATGCATTTTCAATCAAGTGCACTCCCTAAAAATACAAAGTATCCAAATAAGCTTGACGCCAAATGAACGTCAGACAACGGTTACACGTAAAAGTTATGAACATGTTTGACCAATTCTTTTTAACATGTTAGTGGTTTATATACCTAACAGTGTACACCAAACAAAACTTGAATCATCGTAGATTATTTTGATATAGATTTTTTACAATGTATAAGCTGCTGAAACAAAATTATTATAGGTTGAAATGGTATCAGATATTCTGGATCACCCTGTACCATGAATAAAACTTTTGATATCTGCAAAAATAAGAGGGTGGCTGTCCGTTTATCATTTTGGGGTATGTAAATTTATAATGAGAAGGATCGGTATCTATAAAACATTTGGTGAAGAACCTGTATAGTGCGTAACACATCATAACAATGTACACAGATTTCGTTCAGATTCCGGTCGTGTAATTAATTTTGTACAATATTAACAGGTTTTGGATTTATTTACCTGAAGTATTCCGTGAGTACAGTAAGGGGTAAATACAAATCTTGTGAAGTTAACCGTTAGCTCTATGACACCTCTACTGATTGTCCACAAACACTCGATAGAAACATCGAAACGTTCATCGTGGACGGGCGGGGTGATTGTTCCTCTAGTCTTAGTTTCTTCTCCTCCGCATTCCAGCGACCCTGATAATATTAAGTTAACTCGCATATAAGGGAACCCTAAAAAGGTGATGATGATTATGGTTAAGATGCCTTCTTCAAGTATTTGGTTGAGATTTAAAAATTGGCAACAAGAAATGCTGTTGACAGTAAACCAATAAAGAAACAAATATGGCAACGACTGTTTGAATTTTCACACTTTCTTTGTTCCATCAATGTTTTGCGTGCGCAGTAAGAGTATCACTTAATCAATGACTTCAGGGTCAGAGATGACTAAAACATCCACAGATGAAGTAACAAATTTAATATATAATTTATAAAATAGACAATAATAACAAAGGGTATCTCTAAGAGTAATATTTTATGAGTACTTTACAATTGTCCAAATTCTTAAAATTGACATGCAAACAAGGTAGATATAACAGGAGATTCTTCAGTATACTATTACAATATAGGGATCAAACATGGTTTTCTATGCATTAACATCTGCTGGGCCCCGAGGGAGGCGTTGAAATCCGAGCCTGAAAGGCGAGGGTTTCAACCCTCCCGAGGGGCCCAGCATATGTTTTAAATGTATTAGAAACAAAATGTTTGATCGTAATTATTGCATTATACAACTAGTTTAGGCGAAAATATTTGGAACCTAAAATGGCGCGGAAAAATGACGTTAGCTAACGACGTTTTAAAATGCTGCTTTCCGGGCAAACTTCAACGTCATCATGACGTCACAAACTAATGTTAAATAAAATGCACGTTACGCGATGACGTCAATTTTTAAGAGAGGCCCTGTAACCGGCATAAGTAAAAGCCATGTATTAACAGCACGCGCTCACGAGAATTGCAATATTAATACATGGCTTTCTTTTCATTAATATATGGCTGTTAATATCGTGTGACACGGGTATTTATGCAATAATATTGATCCATACATGTACATGTATGTAAATTTATTGTTTTCCTCAAAAGTAATACAATGTCAATGTTATTGTTAACTATTCCCCTTTTTGACACTGTAATTAATTATACATTATTAGATTTTTGTAATTAAAGAAAAGACTGAATTACAATTAATGTAAATTATTCTGGAAATGTTAATAAAGTGCAATTAATTAAGATTTTCATAATCCCAGGTCTGAACACTACTTGCTAGTTTTCACACTTACATGAATTACACGAACGGAAACACGAAAGTGTCAAACGGGTCTCCTTAAACTTTGAAAAAAAAAATGAATCAATTTCCAAATTGTAAGCGCAAAATAATTCCTAAATATCCCTGCTCTAGACACAGATTGTCAAGATGATGTAGACTAAATTAATTGGCAAAATATCTTTTATCTATTCAGCAAAAGGACATGTTGCACTTTATACAATGTAGTAATGATCAACTTCTCAAACATATTGTACTTTGTATTCTGGGGTTGATTTCTAATGTTGTTATGTTTATACCTTTTCTCAATTATTCATTTTTACATGTATTATATTCACCTAATATCCTTTACGAAATATGCACCGCATACATATTTGTTCAGAAATCAGTTGTATTATGTACGATTTATATATTTCTCGCAGCTTCTCTACACTTCTCACCCACTTTCTACCTCATCATACCATTCCTGTATTCGTATCCAATTACGCAAATAGCACATGGTGTTATTGCCCGGTGTCTATATTTTTGGCCCATTTTGACCTGCGGCGAGGCGTGGGGCGGGTGGTTCCGTGGTGTGTCATGGGACGAGCGACTCAACCCTCAGTGTACATGACTCTCTACATACGTGTCCAACCCGACGTTTCTTCATGATTTGTATTCAATAATTACAACGCCAAAGGTCGAGTTGCTCCTCGCGTGCCATGTGGCACTTCCGCTAGGTCCTCGGTCGGTCGCGGGTCAATCTAGGACAACAGACTGTTACTTTCTTTCAACGTCACCCTGATATTTCTTTTAATTTCTTTATATTCATAGTTTTTTCAAATGTCGCAAGTCAACTATGTCCATATTACATATTCCATTTTTTTCATATATGTTTTCTATGTTTGAATATTACTGTTGTACTTGGGGTTGGGGTAAGCTCCACGGGGGGAATCAACATGAACACACACAACCTCTTTTGCTGAAATGATAATTGTTGGTCCAATATTTATATCCTTGAATGAATATCGTTCTCTTATCGACTTCATAACATAAATGAATAACTAAATATCTGAATAAAGCGTTCATATTGGACTGCAATATTGAAAACCATTTAAAGTCAAAGGTTTATTTTACAGACTTTGAAATTGTTATATTCCTATCGATGTTGTTACTAAATTGTGGCGATATTATAAAGAATCCAGGTCCATTATCGGAATATTCGACTCCTTCTGTCGGTACTGCCTCTTCTGTCAATGACTCGAGTATAAAAGATAAATTTTCCCTTTTTCATTATAATGTTTAAAGTCGTATTGAGAAAAAAAATATAATATTTTCAGAACTCTCTCACTTCTCAAACATAAGTATTACTGAGACGTGCTACGTGACGTACCGACGCGATCGTGGAAGTGAAAACCCAGGCGGAGGAGTGTGTGTACAGTATATGTTACTAATACCATTTTCTCAAAACGTAGACAGGATCTTGAACTCCTAAATATAGAGTGTGTATGGGTGGAAATAAAGTCGCATAATAGGAAACTTTTAATAGGAATTATTATCGTCCTCCACGTTCACCAGTTGCTACGTTAATGCAATAGAATACTCGATTGGAATGGCAACAGATAATACTGCATACGAAATACTCATAACCGGTGATTTTAACATAAACATGGCAGATGATAGAAACAATACAAAGATAAAAGAAAACTATGTCAAGAATACAGTTTGTCCCAGCTCATCTCTGATTCTACCAACTTCAAGTCTTTGTATCGACTATCGTATTGAAAGCTGCAAAATTACAGTATTTCCCTTTGGCTCCAAGGGCCACTGAAGAGGCTTGAGAAGCCGAAACCGCGGTATTGCCCATCCCCCTTTTCTCATTAATATGCTTACTGCACTTAAAGGATCTCATTTTTATCTTATTCACTGAAAAATCACAATCAACCATATACCACATTTTAACAAATAAGAGTGAAACAATCTTAATAAGTGGAGTAGGTGAACCATTTTTAGACCAGACAATCTTAACAAGTGGAGTAGGTGAACCATTTTTAGACCAGACAATCTTAACAAGTGGAGTAGGTGAACCATTTTTAGACCAGAACATACGTTATCACTGTCCCATATTCTGCGTTCTTGACTTTAACAAACAGAAAACAAAATCATTATAAAGGCACGTTTGGTTATTTGATCAAGGCAATTATCAGGCACTGTCAACCGAACTAACGAACATGGACTAGAATAATTTGAAAGACACGGACGTTAACAAATATATGCACACAATGTAACCGAACATATAAATAAATGTACGACAAAACACATTCCCAACAAAGTTATAAATGTAAGACCATTGGACCCTAGTTGGTTAACTACGCATGTCAGGAAATTGATTAGGAAACGCAAACGAGTCTATCTCAAATACAAGAAAACCAAAGCTAATTCAGATTTTGGTGTATCATAAAAATTAGGAACCATGTTAATAATGAAATTAAAAATTCCAAACCAGCTGAAAATGTCAAACTAGCCGACAAATTAAAAAGTAACAACTTAGGGCCTAAAGATTGGTGAAAAACTTCATAAACAATCACAATCTAGTAACATGCCACCACTTATAAATCAAGGCGAAGTTATATCTGACATAAAGGTAAAGCAGAAATTCTTAACGATTGTTTTTTCATCACATCATCATTGTGCATGTATGTATGTATTTTGAAATCGGATAAAATGTGTTTAAACCAAAAGGACGGAGACCTCTAATTGTAACGCTGCATGGATTGGCAGATCTATTGCAGCAAATTTAAGATGTAGCCTGCCTATGATTGGTCATAAATGCGTATCAATCAATCGTGTTTGTCATATGATTGTGCAACCATTCTTGAAAAGTTGGCTCTATTGTGTGATTTAATCAGCTGCTGTTTTGACAAAAAAAAAAAAAAAAAAAAAAAAAAAAAAAAAAAAAAAAAACAATTGTGTATGTAGTGATTTTTGAAAAATCATTTCTCATTGATAAGCGATTTTGGAGTGCCCTGCTGAACAGCGGAAAATACCGTCTTTACGCCCTAGTTTTTCGCTGCACTTGCATACGGCCTGGGGTGAAGCATATGAATGAGTCTTGTTTTTTGCAAAAATTACAATGGGAGTCTATGGGAACGATAATTACAGGTCTCTGGCCATAAGCGTCCTGACTATTTGCAAGCACTCCGTTACATTACCCAACATGATCAACTTTTAATGTGGAGAAAAAATATGTTGCCTTCCTGTCAACACTTATTACAAAGACAGTTAAGGCTGCTAAGGAGTAAAGCGACAATAGAAAGAAGATGGAAGTTCATTGCCCATGCAATAAACAGAGATTTTTTAGCTTTAAAAATTGAAAATTTTTCAGCTGAAAAACTTTGACATTTTCATATATTTGCTCAAAACATAGATTGTGGGTACACGTTAGAACCGCCTGGGCGACAATCTATGTTTTGAAACAGAAATAAACAGAGATTTTTTGAGCTTTAAAAATTGAAAAATTTCAGCTGAAAAACTTTGACATTTTTTTATATTTGCTCAAAACATAGATTGTGGGTACACGTTAGAACCGCCTCGCCTAGGCGGTTCTAACGAGTACCAACAATTTATGTTTTGGAACAGAAATAAGAAAAAAGGTATACCCCTGCAAATTCCATTTTTTTCTATATAAAAGTGGTGTAAAAGGTGGTGTACATTTCACGGACATGTTTTCCTGATAAAACAGGTGAATGCAGAACTGAAGAAGTCAATGATGCATGTGCGTCAGGCTTTGGCAATGCATTAAACTTATACCAATGCATTAGCAATGCATTAGCTATTACTCAACTTATGCTAATGCCAATGCTATTTTTAATTTTGGCTTTCGAAAAATGCTAATTCTAATTTATTACTTATGCAAATTTTGCCAATGCATTAGCATTAGATTGGGCATTAGCTACAATACTTTTTCCTATGATTTACATACTTTGTCTATTTTTTTCATTAGGCTTCTGTTAAAAAAATATTTCCAAAGGTGTGATAAAGAAGATCTATGGCCAAGATGTAAAAAGTCCCTAAATCACAGATTTGGGAGGACAAAATTTTCAAGTTATGATTTTGGGGCTAAATTTAGGATTTATAGGATAATAAATATATACACTTTTGTTTACAAAACAGTTTAGCTGATTTAAGAGAATGCAGATAATACAAGTAACTAATTTCCCAAACCACCCCATCTTTGTCAAAATGAACCATAGGACGTTGAACTGATTCGCAGTTGTTTGTCAACAACACTTTTCAAGCAAACAAATATGGGCTTGTTTGCCATATGAATACTGAATAATGTCCACACATTGATTGTTAATTATTTTGTATTTTGAAGTTTTTTTCGAACGAAATGTAGGTAAGTGCATAAGATCTTTAATTTATAATCTTATAGTATATTTTTAGGTACGTTCCCCACTAGACCCAGCATGTCCTTTCGTCAGTATATGTGGTTTTCACATATACACATCATATCAAAGTGGCATCCTGGGTCTAGGGGGGGAACAGGGTCAACAAGACGAAAATGTATAATTTTCTGAAATTTTCCATGAACAAAATAAAGCACTGTTATTATGGACAATTTTAAAGACATCACCTGTAGAATTGTAAATATTCATGGCCATATTTCTTGTCAAACCAGTGTCAGGGTGCGTATATTTAGTTTCTGTATATGTATAAATAGATATACAGTGCATGTTCAAAAGTAAATTTGCTTTCAATGTATGTGCATTTCACGATGCTTAGAAGTGCAAATTCCCTAAAAAATGTTAAAACCGACATAAATAGTATCACTGACTTTCAAAATATGCCAGAATACACTAACAACATAGAGCCAGGCCTTTGCGTCTTTGAAAGTGACATATTTATCAATTAGGGAGAACTCCAATTTAATCCATAGATGTCCTTCCCAAATTTAATACAGTAAGCAAGTAAGTAAGTAAGTAATAGTTTATTAGAGTGTCACATATCAGCATCACACAATACAACATAATTAAGAAAGACTAATAGTTGATACCCAGCCACAATTTGGCTTACGAGACACTGTACATGTATATACAGTTTAAACAATTCCATATGAGCATATCCATATATTACCACAAAACAGGCACCGTAAAGCATATAAATACCTTTTAAGTCAGTAATAACAATCTTTTTTCTCAATATCTTTATTCATAGAATGCTTAAGTGTATTACAAAATGTATCGTATGCTTTGTCAATTTCACTCTGATCTTAAGAACTTGATTCAAGCCTGGCTATTGTACTAAAAATCTCATTTTTAATACTTTCATCCAACATGAACGTCTCCGGAATATTGTTAACCTTATATCTTATACGTTTATAAATTTTGTATTTGCCCTTCTCTGGTTGACGGTTACAGTCCAGTAGAAAAGACCAAGCAAGAAATGAATGATCTGGAATTGCACATGACATATCTATTTGGTCCAAGATATCTGCGTCTTGGGCCAGCTGTGATGTTCGGATGACTTTAAAATCTGATATTCGTGACAGAGATTCATACGGAGCCAGACAGTAATCAACCACGGAGCATCCACGAGTTGACACAAAAGTGAAATCATCGGCCAGTGAGTTTCTTCCATTAACGATACAACAGTTCACGTTAATCAAAAAGTCAATAAAAATATCAGAATATGCATTTAAGGTAAAATCAACATTTCTCTCTGGAAGGCAGTCTACACCTTCAATAAAATCAGACATATCCCCACAACGTGCATTAAAATCACCACAAATATAAAATGTACCCATTTCTTGATATTGACTAATATGGAAAAGTAAATTATCAAAATAGTCACTTGCATTTACACTATACGAAGAGTTTGCAGGCACCAAATAACACACGCATGATAGAAAACAAAAACTATCGTGTTTATGCACAAACGACAACCATAAAATACCTTCAACTGAGTCATCTAAAATGTTCACATCAAATTCATTTAAAATACTATTTTTTACTAAAACACCAACACCACCTGACCCACACGTTGCTCTGATGTGTCTCTGAGGTCGGTTTTGACCAAACCACTGAAACCCAGGTATAGTCAATTTATCAGACCCTCTAAGATGAGTTTCAGCAACCCCAATTATATCTAAGTTTAGATAATTTGTACACAGTGTCCGAAGTTTGCTATTTTCTGAGTTTATATCTGCTCTCCAACCATTAACGTTCCAAAACCCACATTGAACCTATCTGCGGGAACCGTTATTCGGTCTGGGTATATTCTGGCGTGAGTCATATCTTGAATCATTTCTTTCTCTTTCATTGCCTGTGTCTCTATCGTTTCTATCATTGTCTCTATTGTGTCTTCTCTCCTCTTGATCACGCCGTTGATTATGCCTCCTATGACGGACGGGACTGCTTTGTCTTTCATCGTCACCGTGAGTTTTGTTCTCGGGATTGTCATTTGAAGCTCGCACCACACGGGAACCTCTAATCTGGAGCTGATCACTGTCACCCTTCTGAACAGAATCTATAATTGTTCTGAAATTAGCTCTTTGCAATCTCTCTGCTTTTGTTTGGTCACACATGCTGTTACTTGAGAAGTTGTTCGTTTGCCTTTGGCTGTTACCTAGCAGTTTTGTGTGTGTTACAAACAATGTCACTTACTAATCTGCAGTTACATTTGTCCTTTTATGAAGATTTTTGTCAGGTGAATACTGAATACATCCATTGATGCATGTTATTGAACAACACCATTTCACAATAATAGAATGTAAGATTAGAACTTTACAGCCATAAGATGTATGAGTCAGTATGGATTCTAGGTTTGAAGTTGAACAATGATGGATTCATAATTTGATATATCAGTTCTTGATCTTATTACGAGCAGATCATCTTTATAATGAATGTGTTACATAACTTTGAAGTACCAGAATCGACAATGTATGATAGTTGATTAAATGTTAAGTGAAGATACATATACAACCCATCACTGCACTGGTTCAATTCCCTATTGAAAAATAACCTGAAAACTAATGGTAATGCCAATGCATTATTTTGTCAAATAATGCTAATGTCAATGCATTGGTTTAATAAACTAGCTAACGCCAATGCTAATGCCAATGCTCCAAATCAGTTTTATTGTTAGTTTGGTTTTTTCCCACCTCGGTTTTTGGAGTGGGAATCTTTTTCTGATTGCGCCTTTTCCTGATCTTTGCCTACTTGTACCTCTTTTTAATGCTAATGACTATGCATTACTTCGCCAACTAATGCTGCCCAAGTCTGATGTGTGTAAATAAAGAAAGCAAGCGACGGTTACTGAAAAGAGGGATGAGATCTACACTGACGGGATAGTCAGGAAGAAACAAAAGATAGATCATATAAAAATAACATGGGAGATATTATCCAGAAGGCAGTGCCAGTTTACTATAATTATTTTTTTCAATTAATTTAGTCTTCATTAGGTTGAAAAAGTGTGGCTAGAGCAGTATTATGTGGGAATTATTTTGCGCTTACAATTTAAGAAGTAGACTTTCAACGCTTGCTAGTTTTTGCTCTTATATACCGTGAGACTGTTACCCGATATAAGGTAAAAGTAGATAACGATCAGGAAATGGCGCAATCAGAAAGAAAAAACTAAAAAACCGGAATGGGAAAAACCTGAATTAACAATTAGGTACTTATACTAAGAAAACATTTCGTAAGCCAAGTGAACAGCTATTTCCAAATAGGCGGCCACTCAGTTACTCTAATTTAACTAAACTATGAAAGCATACATTGGGTGCAAACATCACAAAAATCAACGTCAAAACATCAAACAATTAGAACCACTACAGAAGCATCGCCTTGGAACGATCAGTTCTTGCCCATCTCTGAACCAGATGAACATAAAAAGGAAATACCTAACCGATCGCTTGAAAATTTGTTAATTACTTAAATCACATCTTATTTATGTTAACTCTTACTAAATATTTCGGCTGAAAAATAAAAATAAAAACGCCTCTAAACTTTCACTGCACAGATTTTACTGTTAGGCGGTCCACCCTAACAATACGCTATTCCGACGTAACATACTTTAATGGTGGACTGTCGGAATATTCGTAAAAGCACTGATGCAGTGTAGTGAAAGTAAAGAGTTAAGTTGTTTTTTTTTTTTGCTGTGAATAGGCTGCATACCTGTTACTCTCGTTGTGGCTGTTGTTACTATCGCTGTGGCTGTTGATCTGCTATAAGGAGTAACTTCGCCATATAGCTTTCGCTCTGTTTGAAGAAACATTACGAAAACACACCCATGCGATATACAGAAAAAATTTTAATTGTAAAAATGAAAATTTTCACCGGAATTTTTTTTTATATTTTTCTTATTTTTGCTCAAAACATAGATTGTGGGAACACGTTAGAATCGCCTCGGCGGTTCTTTAGAAGTCAGCAATTACTACTTGTTTAACTTACACTGTATGGTTATATATGATTATCTGGTTAGACATTTATTTGAGCCGCCGCTTGGGAAATCCAACATGGAAATTACATGTAACTGAATGATACCATATGAGCCGCGTCATTAGAAAACTGAAGTTTTGCATATACAAAAACACAGTCGCAGACCAGCTTCGCGGCAACCGCGAAACTGATCAGCGCCTTCGTTTTTGCTACACGGATAGTACAATCCCTCTTCTTCTTAAATCCGAAATTGCAAGTTTCTAGCCTGCTTCTGTGACTGTACAGCCCTGGTTTGTGTCGGACCTGGTCGGAAACCCAAATTGTTGGTTTTCTCATGCACAGGCTTATTGGTGTTTATTTATGTATTTAATTAACACTTGTTATTCATTGCAATTGATCAAATGTAATAGATTGTGATTTTAATACAAAGAAAACTATGACAGTCTTGATCTGGTACATCCTCCTTAATTGCAGTTTAACGTAAGTAATAAACATTCAGCTGATAACATACTTACCATTTATTCCAAATCGAAAACTTTTTTTTTTTTTTTTTTTTTTTTTTTTTTGCAAAAATAAAATGTGCAAGTAAATCGGTGTATTAATTATTGGATAACTTACTGATTTTAGTGCTGTACATCCAGTAATAGAACGCCCTGGCAGGCCTGGAGGTCTGGGCTATAAAGCGAATATATACAACATTGTGCACTGGATACGGTATTAGACGAGGATAAGGAGGTAACTCCGATTTTGTCCTCCAGTCACAGCTTGAATACATTATTTGGTCATCAAAGTCAAGAAAACCATCAAAAATCTGTGAATGACAAATCAGATATATTTAGACGCAGTCAGGTTGAATTAACCTTAATGGAAATTGAACATGGTTACACTGGTCAACATGGGAACCCCCCCCCTCCACCCCCGGACAAAGAAAATCCTTTAGTGCACGGTTTTGTAGTTTTACTTTACATACAGAAATGATATGCTTGGTCCCGGCGGTAGAGTGCCAAAATAGACTATAATGCTCAAAAACAAAATAAAGCTATAGCCCATCAAATCACCTAACTTTTGTTTAAGAATATACAGCTGTAGCTTGTTTATATACATAGTTCTACCGGGTTGAACACGACCTAGTGCTTGCAACGTAGCAACACTATGAGAAAGTTAGCCTTCTATTCTTCAACCAAATAAATAATCAGACACACTTCTGATGAATTTAAATGCTCATCAATCGTTAGTGTATGTACTAATGCGTTTGTTTCTGTCTTGGTAACGCATATCTTTGTCTTGGCATCGTAACATGTTAGCAAGGGTTAGCATATTTGAGGCAAGTCGATGTCTACATGGACATTGTGGTCTATGTTTCAGATTGCTAAATGGTATGTCTAACAATCTACATTACGAAAACATGCCCATGCAATATACAGAGATTTTATTCAACTGTAAAAATTTCATCAGAAAAAAAAATAACATTTTTTTTTCATATTTTTGCTCAAAACATAGATCGTCGGTACACGTTAAAATCGCCTCGCATTATAAAAGGTACATTTATCAGACATGTAGAGTATTCGTCTTGATATCCATTTTATGATTTAAGTATATACTATACTGAACAAAAGTAAAATGCAGGTAACATGTTATAGTGGAAATTACGCTATGCTGTTTTCGAGTTGTAGAATCATTTTTACACATTGTCCATCATTTTCATTTAGCAATATTTGCTATCTTTAAAACACTGGTCAACATGAGAACCCTTCAGAAATTTAACACCCCAGAAGTGTTTAGGGGACAAAGACTACTGTCAATTGCCTCAGATAAATAAAACATGGCAGTGAAACCCCAATTATACACCAATTTTATACATAAATATACGTATTGAATTTGATGTCTACTGTTTTATTCACTTAAAATGGCAGTTCAGTATGGTATATAAAGGCAAGAAATTGAACAAAATTTGTTCAGCCAGCTTCATATGTTATCTTGGTTCTTAATCTCTATCAAAACATAGCTATGCAGCATTGCAGGGTCATGTTTATATGTTCTCTCGGACAGTTCCAAAGTAACATGAACATTGTATAATACTAGAAGCTAAGTCTCTCTATTTTGAAGTTACAACTTGCTTTCAAAGTGTTTTTGTAACTACTTTGAATATCTAAAAATGCATATTTTTCTTTTATTTTACATTTGTTGGGACATAAAAAAGACTAAGCATTACTGAAACAAAAAAAGCTTCATTTTTTTTTTCAATTTGACGAGTATACACTGTGATACATGCATATGAAAATAGCATTGTTAGCTTTGACTTTTTGTCAGTTTTGTCCAATTTTGTCAGTTAGTATAAATGATCTTGGACTTGACATGCTTTCATATAAACATTTAACCAGTCTTTTCAGGAAAATGTTTTGCAATACAGATACAGTTAGAAAAATAATCACATGATGTGGTCGTTGGAGCAAATTTTCTGAAATCAGACTTGTATTCCTCACTGAGTTATTTACGGTTATACTAGAAAGGAGACTCATTTCTTGATAACTTGCGTGGTAGTAATCTAACTTTGCGGATAGCCGAAAACTATCAAGACTTTCAGACTTTTATTCCATTTTTTTAATATAATAATTTGTATATACACATGCGCACACGCAAACTTAATTGAAAACTTCGTACAAAATACCAAAATTCTTATGCATAGCAAGCACAGTTTCCACACATTATTGACTGTGATGAAGTATTGAATACATGAGCCGTCTGAAAATGAATCATTTCTTGGAGTAAAAGCGATCCTGAAACACCATTTACGAAGGATGATAGGAACAGCTTAGTACGAGATTAGTACGAGATTAAAAGTCAACAAGACCGTGGTGCGGCATCCCTAACAACGCCTTTCTGTGGGTTAAATAATGTTGGCTTACTTTCTTAATATTATTGGCTAGTATTTGCTTGCTTTAATAAAAGTGTTTACTTGTGATCAAAGGGGAGTAACCTTGATTATATATTTCACTGTATGTTATTCTTTTGTTTCTAGAATTTATAGTCTAGAATTTGATAGAAGTGTGTCATTGATTATTTTGTCACTATATAATAGTTTATAATAATTAAGAAGTTATGAACACATTATAGAAAATTCCGGATGAAACTGATATCTCTTATTTGTCGCCATTATGAAATAATATATTATACACTTGTATAGTTCCCTAATATTCCAGTTCTCTCTGGTTAAATCTTAAGTGGTCTTTTCTGCCCTTGAACCTTCGGGAAGTGCTTCTTTCCAGGTGCTTCTGAGGAACATTTGTTACGATCTTTACTGTTCTAGAGAACAGTTTATTATATATTTTTACTGGAATGTAGGGGAAAATTCCTCAGATCTATATATACATGTCTCAGGTATTCAGAAATTCGAAGTTAGTTAATGTTTATAGTTTTGCTTGTTTCATTGGTTTTGGATTAGAATTATCCCCTGTGAATTATCATTATAAACGTTGGACATACATCTTGTGCTCTTATGTTCGTGAACGTTTGGAAACTGGATTGAGGATATCTGTGAACTGACATTTTGAGGGACAATCATTTATTTAGACACTTATATTGTAAGTTGTTTATTTATTTATTTACTTATTAATTCATTTACTTGTATGTTTTGGTTGCATTTATTTGTTTATTGGTTTGATTAGAATATTAATTTTCAAACTTTGTTGGCTGTTCTTTGCTAGATTAGCCAGATCCTTGATATCATTTTAGGGTTGAAAGTCTCTTCGTTTTGTCTTGACCTCCTTTGTTGTTCTATTTTCTCTACTATACATGTGCAAAGCATCAGCAGAATGAAATCGCAGAATAATTAACTAAAACGGACATTGTTTGCTAAAACCGTAAACCATTTAAGGCCTCTTTTTTGCACAACAGTTCTTTAGCTTTACAGGTAGAATTAATTCATACCTGAAATTTTCAAAAAGTATATTTACTCATTTAGAAGTCAGTGATACCATTTAGGAAAACTGTATTGTACATGCTATTTAAGTTGAAAAGCATCAGGTGTGCAGAACCTTTTTCATGAGTATATCTAAGAGTCATGGTTGTGGATGACCTTAAAATTTGTTTCTGTCTTGGTAACGCATATCTTTGTCTTTGCATCGTAACTTGTAAGCAATGGTAAGCATATTTGAGGCAAGTCAAGGTATTCATGGACATTATGGTCTATGTTTCACATTGCTAGATGGTATGTCTAACAATCTACATTACGAAAACATGCCCATGCAATATACAGAGATTTTTTTCAACTGTAAAAATTTCATCAGAAAAAAAAATGACAGTTTTTATATTTTTGCTCAAAACATAGATCGTTGGTACACGTTAGAACCGCCTCGCATTATAAAAGGTACATTTATCAGACATGTAGAGTATTCGTCTTGAAATCCATGAAGACATTTTGTATTTATGATTTAAGTATATACTATACTATACTGAACAAAAGTGAAAATGCAGGTAACATGTTATAGTGGAAATTACGCTATAATGCTGTTTTCGAGTTGTAGAATCTTTTTTACAAATTGTCCATCATTTTCATTTAGCAATATTTGCTATCTTTAAAACACTGGTCAACATGAGAATCCTTCAGAAATTTAACACCCCAGAAGTGTTTAGGGGACAAAGACTACTGTCAATTGCCTCAGATAAATAAAACATGGCAGTGAAACCCCATTATACACCAGTTTTATACATAAATATACGTATTGAACTTGATGTCTAGTGTTGAATTCACTTAAAATGGCAGTTATTTACCGTTATACTAGAAAACAGACTCATTTCTTGATAAGCTTGGTAGTAATCTAACTTTGCGGATAGCCGAAAACTTTGAAGACTTTCAGACTTTTATTCCTTTTTTTTTTAAATATAATAATTTGTACATACACATGCTAGCGCGCAAACTTAATTGAAAACTTCGTACAAAATACCAAAATTCTTATGCATAGCAAGCACATTGTCCACAAATCATTGACTGTGATGAAGTATTGAATACATGAGCCGTCTGAAAATGAATCATTTCTTGGAGTAAAAACGATATTGAAACAACGTTTTAGAAAGATGAGAGGAACAGCTTAGTACGAGATTAGTATGAGATTAAACGTCAACGACAAGACCGTGGTGCGGCAACCCTGACAACATCTTTCTGTGCTCACTGTGTTATGTATATGATGGGTTTGATAATATTGGCTACTTTATTAATATTGTTGGCTAGTATTTGCTTCAGTGCTTTAATAAAAGTGTTTACTTGTGATCAAAGGGGAGTAACCTTGATTATATATTTCATTGTATGTTATTCTTTTGTTTCTAGAATTTGATAGAAGTGTGTCATTGATTATTGATAATAGTTTATAATAATTAAGAAGTTATGAACACATTATAGAAAATTCCAGATGAAACTGAAATAGCTTTTTTGTCCCCATTTTGAAATAATATATTATACACTTGTATAGTTCACTAATATTTCAGTTCTCTCTGGTTAAATCTTAAGTGGTCTTTTCCGCCCTTGAACCTTTGGGAAGTTTTTCTTTCCAGGTGCTTCTGAAGAACATTTGTTACGATCTTTACTGTTCTAGAGAACAGTTTATTGTATATTTTTACTATAATATAGGGGAAAATTCCTCAGATCTATATATACAGGTCTCAATCCAGTCTCTGGCATTCAGAAATCCGAATGTAGTTAATGTTTATAGTTTTGCTTGTTTCATTTGGTTTTGGATTAGAATTATTCCCTGTGGATTATCATAATAAACGTTGGACAAACATCTTGTGCTCTTATGGACGTGAACTTTTGGAAACTGGATCGAGGATATCTGTGAACTGACATTTTGAGGGACAAGGATTTATTTAGACACATATTGTAAGTTGTTTATCTATTTATTTACTTATTTATTCATTAATTTGTATGTTTTAGTTGCATTTATTTGTTTATTAGTTTGATTAGAATATTAAGTTTCAAACTTTGTTGGCTGTCCTTTGCTGGATTAGCCAGATCATTGATATCATTTTAGGGTTGAAAGTTTCTTCATTATGTCTAGTTACGCTTGCTCGTAACAACTTTCAAGGCCAAGTTGATTGTTATCAATAACAAATGAAATTTTAGTAGAATAATATGAATGAAGGGAATATTCAAAAGAAACAAAAATAAGATGGTGATTTAAAAAAAAAAAAATAATCGAAAACAGTCACGCCCGGGACCGAACCGCCCTATGCTGAAATATTAACAAAAAAAAAAAAAAAAAAAAAAACAAAAAAAAAAAAAAAAAAAAAAAAAAAAAACGAGAAAAGAAAAAGAAAGATAAAAAAAAAAACATGCAGGCTACCGATTCCGCTATTGCGGCTGAACTATTTTTTGTATGCCTTTAAATCAATTTAAACAAATAAACTACATTTTAGTCCGTTAGTTTTGCTAAAATATCGGTCTCCTATTTTGGAAAATAGGATTTTTATCATACATCATATAGGTCTTACAAGAATTCTAGAAATTGTTGTGACATTTCAGTCAGGCTGTCCCACTTGCTTTCAGGTTGAATGATCCTATTGCACTGCGTTATGTAACAGGCTGTGATGGTCTCACCTCTCTCTCCACTGACCAATACACTAATGAATCATATGTTCTGCACAAGAAAAACAACACGCACACAAAACTACCTCATGACATTGAGATGTGCATGTTCCTTCAATGTGAAGCTTGACCTCCTTTGTTGTTCTATTTTCTCTAGTATACATGTACAAAGCATCAGTAGAATGAAATCGCAGAATAATTAACTAAAACGGACATTGTTTGCTAAAAACGTAAACCATTTAAGGCCTCTTTTTTGCACAACAGTTCTTTAGCCATACAGGTAGAATTAATTCATACCTGAATAACTTCAAAAAGCATATTTACTCATTTCAAAGTCAGTGATACCATTTAGGAAAAATGTATTGTACATGCTATTTCAGTTGAAAAGCATCAGATGTGCAGAACCTTTTTTATGAGTACATTGTATATCTAGGAGTCATGGTTGTGGATGATCTTAAAAAAAATAAAGAAATCAATAATATGAAATAAGGCACTGCCTTTGTCGCAACGCTCTACTCCCGTTGCGCAGTTGATTTTAAAATAAGCTACATATATGACGGATTCCTCACCCTGGGGTCCTTCCAGGGGTTTTGTGGATCTAGGGAAAAGGACCATTTGTTTTCAGGGATCTGGGGAGAAGGTAGTTGCGATCACTCACTATGCTCACATTTGTTCCATACCTATTCCTTGCTTTCGTATATGGAAAGTTAATTGGTCAATTAGTATAATGCAGCACGTGTTGTAAAACGTCCCGATGACGTCAAACTATATGAAAAGTTAATTGATCAATTAGCGTGTTGAAAAGTCACAATGACGTAAAACAATTCTTAATTGGCTGACATTGAAGTCATTTCTAAGTGTGTGTGCAGCTCAGTGGTACTGGTCAATGAATAACATTTCCTGACGATTTAAACAAATTAACCGGGCGAATTCATGTTCCGGTTGACGAAAGATTTTTTCTCTATCAATGTAAAGAAGAAGCAAGTAGAACAGAACATTTTTACCACCTTCTACCATAAGAGCGGTGCTTCGCGTCGCTATTAAAGAAATATAGGGGCCTACAATAAGGTCTTTTCACCACCTTATATAACATAGTAGAAAAATAAATGACAACTAGGCCCCGTTTATTTCACGTACTTTAGGTACTTTTAAGCTGTCTAACAAGACAGGTTATACACTTTTTAAGACCAAATGCTTGACACCTTTGGGTAGAGTGTTTGTGGGTCAAACATACGATAATACAATACACTTGTCACCCCTTCACTTACTGAGTAATTAGCTGTTTTGTCACAACAATTTCTAAAATTTTTGTATTTTGTACTACCTATAACAGTAAATCATTATAACAGTAAATGACTGCCAATTTATGTGAAATCAACCATACAGTGGTATACTTTATGCCATATAATTATCATTTGCTTCAAAATATAGATTGTGATAAAAGTACCAACATTCTAGGTCTTGGAGAAAATATCAAACATTTCCAATTGTTACCGCTGAACAACCTCTGTGTGTTTCATGTACGCAATTGTAATGGTTTGAATCATTTCTTGTCGAAATCATACGACATATACATTTGAGTTGCGTCAAGAGAAAACCAACATTCGGCATATGTATAAACGAATGCGCAGCGCATTTGTTTTCGCTACAAGGAAAATACATTTCCTCTACTTTCTAAATCCAAAATTTCCTGTCTCTAGCCATCTTCTGTGGCTTTACAGCTCAGTTGTTGTCGAACCTGTTCTGCTTTCTCATGACGCGGCTCATTCCCTCAAGTTCATTTGAGCCGTGTCATAAAAAAAAGGATTTTTGCATATGCGAAAACTTACAGTAGATGTCTAGCTGATCAGCACCTTTGTAAGTACAATGCCTGTTCTTCCTAAATCCGAAATTTCAAGCATCTAGCCACATTCTGTGGCTGCACAGTCCGACTTTTGTCAGACCAGGTCGGAAACCCCGAAGACCGGTTTTCTCACGTCGCAGCTCATATATATTTCTATGCTGATGATACAAATAAACTTACTTGGATCATTCCTTGCGAGCAATTCTCGGTTTGTGAAAGGTACTCGTAATACATAAGAAGACTGACACTATCGCCCTGACGGTGGGACCTGAGTATCCAGAGGCAATCAATATAAGTGCCGTTTAAAAATGAATCAGAATTAGGCGACCTCAACTCCTGACCATCCATGTACGTGACAACATGATAACCTCCACATAGTTGAGTAACGTAAGCTGTAAAAAATGACAACATAAGAGCCTGTGCGTGAGAAAACCAACAATTTGGGTTCCGATTAGGTCCGACACAAATCGGGCTGTACAGTCACAGAAAAAGGCTAGGAGCTTGAAATTTCGGATTTAAAAAGAAGAAGGATAGTGCAGTTACTGCACAGCTGATCTGCGGCTTTGTTTTTGCCTGTGCAAATTGTTGGTTGTCTCACGCACAGGCTCACATAAGGTCAAAATAGAGAATTACGAGATAAGACTGTGACGGTGACAAAGCTCGGACTTCGGGTAAAATTCCAGGTCGCCTGAAACGCATCTGATATAGGCGAAACAATAAACGTATTACGGACTTATGTATGGTCACTGTATATACATGTTTGAAGATTTACCTGTATAAAAAAAAGACATTGTTTATTTTTTGTCAACTATGTTAAAATCTTTAGCATGCTTTATCATTGGGCTGTTGAAAAGGTTGCAAATACATGGATTTGTGTATACATGATTGTGAAATGAGTTGTCAGCTCAGAGTAAGTTGAAATCGTGGGACCCATTTTTCTTAGCTTTTTGAAAAAATAAGCCAGATGTTTCGATGTAGTCATAGACTTCAATCATATCAGAAGGTACAAGTAGGCAAAGATCAGGAAAAGGCGCAATCAGAAAAAGATTCCCACTCCAAAAACCGAGGTGGGAAAAAAACAAACTAACAATCAGGTACTTAGCACAGCTAGTGGTTATATCCTTGATCGCATCTCTTTTGAACTACGGCATAAGCTGCCCTTGAGAACAAAACAAAACATAGTGAATTTGTAAGTGCGGCCATTCTATAGCACCTTCAATATCTTAAGGAGTACATGTTCATATGTAAGTCATGAATGAAAAAAAGGTACAAGTAGGCAAAGATCAGGAAAAGGCGCAATCAGAAAAAGATTCCCACTCCAAAAACCGAGGTGGGAAAAAACCAAACTAACAATCAGGAACTTATACCATGAAACATATCGTAAGCCGAATGAGCAGCTATTTTCCCAATAGGTGGCCACTCAGTTACCTTAACTTAACTAAAAATATGAAAACACACATAAGGCGCCAACAGCACAAAAAATTTTTATACACCAAGACATAAAACAAAAAGAACCACCACAGAAGTATCGACTTGGAACGATCAGTAACACAAAGTTACTGGCGGGCTTAAATCGATTTTACATGGCCATAACCTCACCCTCAGCTTCTGCAGTGGCTCATAACATTTAGTTAGTTCTTCGGTCCTCGTGGTGAATCTCTAACAAGTAAATGAATCATCAAGAACAAACAAATAAATCATGATAAACATCCTGATGAATCAAAAACCAGGACTCACAGATTGAGTAAGCTGCCCGACGATGGAGATCCCTGGACGCCGAATAACTTACTAACTCCGGAGCAAAAGAAACACATCATTTGGACCCCGGTGGGCAAAGCAACAGACAAGAAGCTCCGGCCCCAACCAACTAAAATGAATAGCTTTAAGTCGGGGCCATCATAGAGTCTGACGCCCGACCCACCGGCGTGCAATTAAAGAAGGCAGCATAGTTATCAACCGTGATTGGGTTAAAAACTAAGCATGCAGACTGTCGCATAACATTCAAGTTATAACCTATACGTCTGTAACGTGTTATGGTTTTTTTCTAAACTGAAAAGAAAAATCATTACTTCCTGTAAGTTTCTTAAATTTGTAAACCAAGTCACCATAAAATTCTGGTTCCAAAAGGCCCTCACTCAAAAGCGTCTTTAACCCAACATTATATTTGGAAATCAATTCATAGTGTCTACGATAAAATTTAGAAAAGGTTTTTCGAAGTTTATGATACCGATAGCCCTGTTGGAGAAGTTTGGCCGTTAAACATTTATTTCGAGCGTTGAAGTCTGTAACAGAACCTGAAACAAAAGGCATATCATATTTCAGCAAACAATAAGCGCACACGAGCCGCCCCAAGATACCCATTTTGAGAATTTTCCAGAAAAACATGTTTACACTAATTTTTCCCAGAGAAATACATTCCCATGACCCCAAAATAATCTTTATTTTTTTTCAGATAATGTATGCTAGACATGTAGGCTTTGTGTTATTTTTATTCAAATGCATTCCATTTTCCAGGAAATGGGCCCCACGAAAACCAGTTACATTTCCAATTCTAAACCAAGCTATTTAAAATTTTAAAAGAATAACTACACTGAGCCATTCCTAGTATCTATGACGCCTATAAGCAATAAAAGCACACCATCATTTGATTGACAGATTAAAAAATAACATTAGAAGTCTGTTTAACATAGCCCACCCACTCATGTCAATACTGATAAATTCTTAACTATGATAAATAATCGATAATAGGTAAATCTCGTACAATCTAGTAAATCACCCATCTACTGAATGGCCACACTTTTTTTCCATGGTTGATTTGACTAGTAATGAGTCAGCTCGGTCAAGCTAGCAGTAAATTTGCTGCATCGAAACATGTCCAATAAGCAGCAACTTTGCAGCAGCGAAAATCTTTGTCGACAAATATTTCGTTTTAACATAGATTGTGAGCGCGCTAGAAAAAGAGGATGAAAGCCACAAACAAAACTTTTTCTATTCAACCTGTCGACGATTTTTTTCGCAGTCACAATATTCTCTGGCTGTGAGCGCTATAGAAAACGATGATGAATACCGCAACAGGGTGTCCACGGTCAAGGAAAAAGTCAGGGAAAATATTTTTTCTAGGTCAGAATTTTTCAGGGTATTTTGAAATAATTAATAAGAGAATAATGATTATTTTAATTATATATAAAAGGTAAGGCATAATACATTACATTTTAAATTATTCTTTACAAAGAAACCAAAGGGAGTAGGTCGTCTCACCTCACCAGATGCGAGAGCATTGCACGCGAAACAAAGGATATTTGATACGAGTCAGGGGAAAAGTCAGGGAAAGTCAGAGAAGTTTCATTTGCCGAAATTGTGGACACCCTGCGCAAACAGAATGTTTCTATCCCAATTAAGACCAAAGTTATGGACAAACATTTCCTGCCAGCAGTAAGAGTGAAAAAAATATTGGCGACGATTTTTTTCTTTAAGTCTGGCTGTGAGCGTTATAGAAAACGATTATGGATGTCGCTTATATAGCTTTTCTATTCAACCCGAGGCTATGAGTTGATGAATGCCGAAAACATTTTTTCTATAGGGCTCACAGCCACACTAAAGCGAAATAATTCGTCTTTTCACTTTAAATGCAGGCAGGGAATTTTGGTCAATAATTTGGGCCATAGGCGGGATAGAAAAGTTTGTTTGCGGCATTCTTCATTGTTTTTCTATAGCGCTCACAGCCAGACTAAAACGCAAACAACCGAAGACAAAAATGCTGCAGAAAATTTCCTGGTCAATAATTTGCTTATTGACAGTTGTCCTTCCTGTCTTTTTCTGGTTCATCAGACCATGCCACTTCAAAAACTGCATGATGGCATTTTGGCATCATTGCATGGTTTGAAAAATTCAAAATTCAAGATGGCGTCCAAGACGGGTGAGATTAACATGAAAGCAGCATCGAAGAGTTACATATACACAATTGTTTCTGTTTAAAATGCTTATTTTATGTTTTAAATAACACAAACAACATGATTTAGTTTGTTTTCTGTTTTGACGCTCCAATCATAACAAAAAGGCAAGATAGTGATCAAGATAGCCACCAAAATCATAATTAGAGAACGTGTTCTCTGATAAATATATGCTGCATATAACCAACGTCTAGTGTTTGAACTGTTCACTTTATTTTGTTTACAGTACTAGTTAGAAGTTTTGTTTAGTTCTTACCCAACAATGATGCAAGATGGTGGTCAAGATGGCCGCCGAAATCAAAGTATAGAGAGTTTATTATCTGATAAATACAGCATTCATGTGCTGCATATAACCAACGACTTGTGTTTGATTTTTTTTTTTGTTCACAGTTCAAGTTTTGTTTTGTTCTGACCCAACAAGGTTGCAAGATGGTGACCAAGATGGCCACGTTAATCATGGTATAAGGGAAAATGGCCTCTGATTAAAGAAAACTATACTAAATGTATATTTGAGCCGCATCATGAGAACACCAAGAACGTGGTTTCCGAACAGGCCAAACATAAAACGAGCTATACAAACACTTAAGATGAAAAGAATCTTGAAATTTCGGATTTAGAATTTAGAAAATACACGAACTGTACAATCCATGTAGCAAAAACAAAGGCGATGATCCGCTTCGCAGTTGCGAAACTAGCCTTAGCTATACGAATTGTTTGTTTTCTCATGACGTGGCTCATTTGTAAAGTTTTTATTAAGCAGAATAAAGAGAGGGATGCAAATCTACATCATATGATAAAATATTAAATAGTCAATTTAATCCAAAACTTAAATTCAGTGGAGAGGACTGGCGCAGGGGTAGAGTGGATGACTCTGGTCACAGAGGTCCCGGGTTCAATTCTTAGCCTGAGCGCCTTCCGTTGTTGCCTTGAGCAGGTCACATTTCCACAGCTCCCGAGGTAATGGTTAGAAATTGATCGACTCAGTAAACAGTAAAACAAAAACAACTAAAACATAAAACCGAGAAAATTTGTATGAAATTTCACACATTTTATCTGAACCGGAATGATAAGCTGTCATAAGAAGGTACAAGAAGGCAATGATCAGGAAAAGGCGCAATCAGAGAAAAATTCCAACTAAAAAAAACGATGTGGGAAAAACTAAATTGACAATATGTACTTATACTTAAACCTATCGTAAGCCGAGTGAGCAGCTATTTCCCAATAGGCGGCCACTCAGTTACCCGAACTTAAATAAAAGTACGTGTATGAAAACATTCTAAAGGTTCAAACAGCACAAAAATTCGACTCCAAAGCATAAAACAAATCTACTTAAATACGAATGAAATTTCACACTTTTTGCTTTTTTAGTGACTGTGAGTCTTCATTTATAATCAATGATAATCAATGAAAGTTGTTATATTGAAAAGTTGTCGGAAATGTAAGAAATTTCTTACAATTCTAATATTCAATATTTTCATCTATATCTTTTATATTCATTGGAAATTATATACCTCAATTTGTATGAATTTCACATATTTTACCTGAATTGGAATAAAAAAAATGTTCAGTATCTGAAGGCTATAGATATTCGGCATATACACTTGGCATTATGCCAACGCATCAGTTTTAGAAATTAAATAACTTTCGTTTCATAAAAGATTTTGTTTTCAAATTTTGCACACTATTTTTGACGAGCATTAGCGCATAATGACTAGATAAATTTAAATAAATTTAATCACGTGACCACGTCATAAGAGAATCATGCAAAAACAGGTTTTATGCACCTGCTGATCGTGGTGACTGTCTTTTGGTAATCTTTGAATGGAATTAGATAGCTTGATGTTCATCGAATGGATGTCACAAAAAAGAATACGCATCTCTGTCGAAAAATTCGCTAGAGCGGCCGGCTAAGTAGAGAGGGTAGCTCGTTTCGCGTAGATACGTTTAAAATACTTTTACACGCAATGGAACAATGGCGTTTTATTTTGGCCTTTTTACTCTAACAAGTCGCATGATATCATGGTACCTCTAGTTTGGGTGTCGACCCTTACTTCTTATGTTGACATTTTCAGTCACTTTTACCTCTATCTGTCGTCCCAAAACGTTGTCGCACTTCACAATAATTCACATGCAAGTGGTTAACGTTTGGCTTCAAATCTGCGTTGCTCAGCGAGCTAGCAGTATTAAAATTGTGACCGGGCCACATTCTGTCAATGCAAAATCGCTTTAAGTGCTAGTAAGATCAAATGGCCTGGGGCTTGAGCGTCCATCAGGTACGGGGTGTGTAAAGATAAAACGATCTGGATTCTTAAGAAATCAAGTTGTTAATTTTAAGCTTTTTGAGACGCTTTTTTCGATACAAAACTGACTTTCATGTCAATGTTCATTTTACTCAAATTCAATAACATTATTGAACAGATAATGATTTTGGATTTCATTTGCGATTTTCACCGGCGTATCGATTCTTTTTTTTTTTTTTTTTTTTTTTTTTTTTTTTTCAAATTGGCAGTTTTCGATTTTTCGAATGAAGGGTACGGTGTCCATAAGTTCGATTATTTTCGACAGAAATCACCGACGCCGACGCTGACGCCGACGCCGACGGGATCCACACCAAAAAAAATATGTTCCCCACCCCTTCGGAGGGGGACATAATTTACTTAAATGTATGAAATTTCACTCATTTTGCTTTCTGAGAATTCAGTTGTTTTATTGAAAAATGTATGAAATTTCTTACAATCATCTATAACTTCTATTTTCATAGGAAATTATATGAAGGCTATATCTGAAGGCTATAGATATTCAGCATATATTTCATCGTTTGCATAAATTCAGAAAACAAAATGTTTCTTTCTGGGAATTCAGTTATAAATAATGAAGGTTGTTATATTGAAAAGTTGTCTAAAATGTAAGAAATATTTTACAATCATCTATATCTTCTATTTTCATTGGAAATTATATGCCGCAATTTGTTTGAAACTTCACACATTTTGCCTGAATCGGAACAAAAACGAATGTTTAATTTCATTTGAAATTATATGCCTCAATTTGTATGAATTTTACACATTTTACCTGAATCGGAATGAAAGTAAATGTTCAGTATCTGAAGCTATAGATATTCAGTATTTATTATATGGCAAGTGATGAAATATAGAGAAATATGTATTAAATATAGCCTATATTTGAAAAAGTTATATTTTCACATGTGAAAATATAAAAAGTTATATTTTCACATGTGAAAATATAAGATTTGGGAATATGCAAATTACGATTCCACCGTTTCATTTCTAATTTATACATAACTAAATTTTGTTATCTATGCTATTATTGACGCAATGAACGTTCACACACAATAGCGACGTAATGACGTGACGTAATGACGTCATTTAAGATTTTGACGTCATATGCTTTAGCGCGCAACGTTACAATGACTACATGCAATATAATAAAAAGAAAATTCAAGTTTTTGTCGTGAATATGACTTTTATTTCATCTCGTGTATATTTCATGAGTGCCGAAATTTTTTTCACTTCACTCAATGAAATAAAACTCATATTCACTCCAAAAACTTGAATATCCTCTATATATTTCATCGTTTGCATAAATTCAGAAAACTAAATGTAAGAAATTTCACACAAATTTACCATGTTTATATAAATGGCTATTATAAATTTTACTTATTATACTGTATGAAATTTCACAAACTTTGCTTTCTGAGTTTTCAGTTACAAACAATAAAGGTTGCTATGTTTAAAGGTTGTCTGAAATGTAAGAAATTTCTTACAATTCTTAAATTTAAAGTCATGTCATAATTCGATGAAATATCATTCTTGTATTTTTATCAAAGTGTAAGAAATTTCGCACAAATTGAGAACGGTAATAAGGTGTTATAAGCAGGGTTGGGAAAACGCCGGCATTTATGAGAAAACTCCACGCCGCTGGCGTTCACTGGCATTTGCCGGAACAATCCGGCATGTTTTGTCATATTTTGGCGTTTTCCAGCACTTCCAGTTTGGAATACTATTTAATGCAACTGTAATATTCCCAAACTATATGCTAGATTTAGACATTCTCCGCATTGCATTTGCATAGAACAATATAATATTGTAATTAGTAAGGCTCTGCTTTTTTCTAAAATGAAAAAGTGTTTTCTTTTTGTGCTTTGCACAACTACTTTTGTTAGTGGGTATACATTACAGTGCCTAATTGCAATGTCAACATGATGAACTGCTAATCAGCTTTATTCAAAATTCTCATCTTTCTAATCACAAAATGGTCTATAGACTAAATGACCAAAGGATTTTATATGGTATGTGATCAATTTGAGTCACACAATGAAAAAAAATCTGTTTTTGCATAATGTGAAAATAAATTAAAGCACAGATCAACAACTGATGAACATCTCTGTTTCACTACATACGTAAATAGTGCTACAGCTAGAAGTAAAAACTTTCTGCTTCCTAAACTGAATTTTAAAGTCATAACCATCTTGAATGGCTGCACAGCACAGTTTGTGTCAGACCAGGTCAAAACGCCAAACAAGCTTTCTCATGACACCTTCCAATTTAATGCATGTGAATTTGTAAATTTAACTACTAAACTGAGTCCTGAACAACTGAATCAAGAACCAGAAATGCTTATTAGTGTTAACCCACAATTAGTTGCAGATCTGTTGAAATTCAGCATAATGACTGACATCCCAAAAGCTCCGACACTCCAGTGCACTAGTGACAACAGTGACATTATTGTTTGGTGGTAGTCTGCACAAATGTCTAAAGTGTTACATGATGATTTGTGTTTGCTGGCGATGAAACTTTTACAAATGCCAGCAAGTTAAGGCAGCACTGAAATAATTTTTTCAAGCTTTCGCCTTGATCCAATCTAAACTAAGTAAAAGACTAGGTGTGCAAACGGCAGCAAAGCTACTGCTATGTTATAAAACTTCCAGATCAGGCGAAGAAATTGACTGGTGAATAAGTGCTATCAATACAAATTGATATTGACTGTCGTCACTGTCAAGGAGCATTCTGTACTGCTTCAAATGTTTTGTGAGCTTGTGTTTGAGACTTTGAGTGTAACGACCAAGTACTTAAAGGTGCAAGTTGTATGGTTTATGTGTTTTTAAGCATACTTTTATTCATAAACGCCAGTAAACGCCAATAAAGTGATTTTTGAGTAATTTGCCATGCCGGCATATTCCGGCATATTCCACTGGCATTTGCCGGCCGGAGAATACTTGTCCCAACCCTGGTTAAAAGATTAAATATATATCACTTCCATAAAATCAGCAAACAAAATGTATGAAATTTCGTACAAAATTTAGATAGACAATAGGCTATTATATGATTTACTTAAACATAAAAATTGTGTAAAATTACACACATCCGCTTGCCGAATGACAATATTTGTACAGTAGCATCTGTTATTATCAAATGTTGGATGGAGGATCCTTAAATTTATTAGATTTCACACAATATTGTGTTAGACAGATAAAATTTAAAATAAAATCATACAAAAACTTACATAGATAATGAGATATTATAGTTTACATAGTTTGTATGAAATTACACATATTCACTTTCTGAACGAAAATATTTGTACAGCATTGTTGGATGGAGGATTTTGTAAGAAAATTCGCACAATACCATTTCTAAAAATATAGGCTACACAGAATTGCCTTCAAATTGTTATATTGTCTTATAATCAAACAATTTTGCAGAGATATGTTGTTTCTACTGAATTTTCCCCTTACTTGCGGGAAGAATGCATTGCCATTGAGCATGCATGTCATTCTGTTTTAGGTACAACTGAGACGTCAAGTCTTAAATTTCTTACACTGAAAATGAGAAATTAGGTTGCGAAAATGGGAAGCAATTGGAAATTCCCTTTTCATTTTGGAACGAGTTATAACCTTTCAAATTTAGAAGAAAATTGCAGAAAAATTAAGGAAGAATACATAGAAACTAACATGTATCTTGGTTACTGATAGACCTAGAGAGATATAAGCTAATGATATGTTTGTATAAGTATCGGATGTTGAATTTTGTTTACGTCTTCAGTTTATTCAGTGGAAAAGGCAATAAGACTTTAGGCTCATGAGCATAAGCCTTTCGGCTCATGAGCATACCTTTTGCGCAGCATTGACAATCCCCGCACCCTGGATGGTTTGAATTATTACGCCCCGTAAACTCTCTAATGCCATAGTCACTGTCTTGTTCGCATACATCTTTCTCCGAGTTTCCGGCACTGATGGCGTTACTTTCATGTGGTGCATATTCATAGCATCTCCATGTACCTGAAACACATCAAGATAACATATCCGTGACATATATATATATTAAACCATTAACAGTGCAAGAATAAATCAAACTGAGCGCCTGAGCTGAGCGCGCTTTCGGCTTTCGCCTTCTTCAGAGTCAATTTGTATTTAATACAGATTGAAAATGGAAAAAATGAAAGAAAAAAAATGATATAGGTAAATAAATAAACTAAAACAAAAACAATGCAAAAATATACAAAAATCACATAAATTGTGTCCAAGTTGACACCACTGTATGTTCGGCAGTGGGAATACGACTTATAATTAATTCATGAACGGCCCAGTATCTGATTGAAAATGGCGGAATAAATTTCGCGTAAATTTACATAAAGTCAGTTGGTAGCGGTGTGTTTATTTTTCTCGGTAATTGTGTATTAGCTATGTAAGCTAAACATTGGGAACCAGGGGTGGGGGCAACCAGAGAAAAATCAAGGTAATAAGCATAAAAGAGAGTCAAACGGGGTACTTTACATGAGTGCAAAACATCCTAGAACCGCTCATAGACGGTGCTTGGAAGGAGAGACGGCGAAAACGGCCGATTTTTTAAATAAAGAAATATAGATAAAAATTGCCATTGTGCTCAATTGGTGAACACATGATTTATAAATGTTTGATGCATTTAGATGAAAATGACATTTATGTGGTCAGAAAAGGAGGCGAACACACCGCTACAAGCAAGAAAGGGGGATGCAAATACCATATCTTATGCAGAGAGACGAGCCTGATTTAAGTATGTAACATTCAAATTTTTGCAATTTTTGTATAAAAACTTCAATCTAGAGTTAACTTTGCTAATTATAGAGTTGACAATTTTTTCACAATTTCAGTGCCATCTTGCGACTTGATGGTTTGATCCTTACATTTAACATTAAAGTTTATTATGGTTTTCATTTTTTACGGGGACCAAAGAGTACACACTCAGTTTTCCCTAAATGTAGAGACAATTTATTGTCTACTAACCAACTAGAGCATGATTCCATTACTTCAGACATTTTTTGTGAAATTAACTCTGGGGTTTTTATGTGAGAATAATATTGCACTATCATCTGCATATAGAAGTAGTTTACAGTCAGCACTGACACTGGTGAACATGTCATTCACATAGCAAAGGAACAGCAAAGGCCCCAATATGCTCCCTTGAGGGACTCCACAGTTTACATAGCATGGGCTTGATGTGGTGTCATCAATGGTAACAGCTTGTTGACGCGCAATTTATTCCTCCACTTTCAATCAGATACTGGGCCCTTTCAAAGGGCGTTCATGAATTAATTTCAAGTCGTATACCCACTGCCGAACATACAGTGGTGTCAACTTTGACACATTTTATGTAATTTTTGTGTATTTTAGCATTGTTTTTGTTTTATTTTATTTATTTACCTATTTTCATTTTTTTTCTTTCATTTTTTCCAGTTTTTACCTGTAAATACATATTGACTCTGAAGAAGGCGAAAGCCGAAAGCGCGCCTAGTTTGATTTATATATATATCCCACACTTGGATATAGTAAAATTAGGCTGTACATTTTGTCATGTTTATTCTTCAACACATACGTGCATACAGGTAGAATGTTCTTTCAAACGCGGATCTAACATGTACCCACAATCTATGCAAAAATGATAAAGATATCTTAATTTACAGCTGAAACTTACATGTATTAATTGTTACAGCTTAGAAAAAAGTGTATATTACATATCAGGGTTTTTTTCAGTGCATGGGTGATTGGATTTATGTTATGCTTGTAATGATAAATATAATACCAGATGAAATACTGTGTCGGCGCAATTAGCATCACATCATCTATATTTTAAATAAAACTATTTACATGTGAGTATAAATGCATTTCTATCACCGCAGACCCACGTCACAGACACACTTTACTATTATAAATATACATTAAATCATCTCATTTACCAAGAGAAACCGACATGCCGTTCCGATTTAAAACGGTAAAATCTGTAACGTGGGTCTATGATGAAAAGCATTTATTTATACCGAAGGAGTGAACTCGCAATCAATAACGCACTTGTGGTCCTCTTTGGTCATATCAAGTTTTCCTTACCTTCTTCGATGATAGAATAATTCGCCATAAATCCTCTCTCGTTGGTGTCTGTGTCTGAATTAAAATAAATATAAAGCTCCGTTCCAACCGACTGTATTACTTCAGGTACTTCCGATCCACAAAACACACCATATACCTTGTTTTTATCGTACACCTAGAAACATACATGTAGGACCAATATTCCTGTAAACGCTCACATGTGATCTGGTTATGGTTATTCTAGGGACATCCATCAGGAAAACATGTCCGTGAAATGTATACCCCCTTAAATCCAACTTTTATTTAGAAAAAAAACGGCTTTGCAGTGGTATGTATTTCTTTATTTTTGATCCAAAACATAGATTGTGTATACTCGTTAGAACCGCCTCGGCGAGCCGCGGCTCTAACGTGTACCCGTTTCAATGTTTTAATATATATATTTTGTTTCGATGAAATTTTCTAATTTTACTGCCAAAATGCATGGGCAAGTTTTCGTAATGATTTTTACAAACTGTGATGGGCTGTTGTCTCAAATGCTACATACAAAGTATTAAGAAAACTGACACACCGGTCGCGGAGAAAAGATGTTTCCCGAACAAACTTTCGTTCCGTCCACCGACGACGGACGGATGACGGATTTCGGGTTAGATAAGCTCACCTTATGAGCCTGGTGAGCTAATACAACGGGATTGTTTGTGCCTTCAGGCAAAGCGTATTCCCGACTGACTGACAACCTGGTTATTAGATATTATTATCCACTGAAATTTTCAATTTTTAAAAATTGAAACAATCTCTGTATTAATCACATGGGCATGTTTTCGTAATGATGAACTGAATATAAATAGACAAACCTTTACATGGCTCCTTTCACAATCGTTTGATGATTCCATAGACAAATGAGTGATTTCCAGCATAATAATTTTAAATGGAGTCTTTGGTTTTATTACCCACATGCATTTTACGTTGCCGCCATAGAGCCCGATGAAGTATTCATCACCAGGTCCTATCATTCCTGTGTTGTTTGTCTGTACAGGACCACACATCTTGTACCCTAAATCGAAACATCAGGAAAACATGTCCGTAAAATAAATACCCCCTCAAACCCCACTCTCATATAGAAAAACTGTGGTTTGCAAGGGTATACCTATTTTTCTTATTTTTGATCCAAAGCATAGATTGTGGGTACTCGTTGAGGCGGTTCTTACGTGTACCCACAATCAATGTTTTGAGCAAATTTATTAAATATATCCAACATTTTTCAAGGAAATTTTCAATTTTTGCTCTAGAAAAAGTAAGTTAGTAAGTAAGTAAATTCTTTATTTAAAGAGGGTGACCCAATTGGTAAGAACCGATCTTCCTTGGGGCCCTCTATATCAAGTTAACATATTTACAACAACATATTAACATACTGGGTGAAAAGTTAAGTACGGTAATTGCTGAGGCGTGTTTACGATGAAAACTGATCATGTTTACATTTTACATACAAAAATAATGAACAACAACTTTACATAAATATAATCGTAGATGGATGTATGCATAAACCAGAGAACCAAGGGTCCTGTAAACGCTCACCTGAGATCAGCTGCATATACCAATAAACATGTTTGAATATTATGGTATTTAACTCCAGTGCAGGGGCAGATAAGCCCTTGGGCCATTTTCTTTTTTCAGAATCTTCAATATTCTGTCCATTTGCCAATTTCCTGTTGGCTTTTTCCTTCAAATGACATTTTAACAGTTTTCCCAATTCAGATGCACAGGCAACCCATGTTGACCTTGCCATAAACTTGGTCAAGGTCATCATAGGGTCATGATTTATATATATATTGGAGTACTTTAGCCATCGATGCCTCACGCCAAGTTTCCTTGAAATCAGTCTATTGGTTTCAGAGAAGATGATTTTTGATGGGTTTTTACCATATATGGGCATGGCGGCCATCTTGGTCATGTGACCTAGATTATTTATATACACATTGATTCCCCCATTCTATAGATGCTTCACTTAAAATTTGGCTTTGTTTGGCCAAGCGGTTTCAGAGGAGAAGACGTTTGAATATTATGGAAATATACATGTATATTGCCCCGGGGTGGGGGCACATGAGCCCCTGGGGTCCAATTTTTTTCAGAATCATTAATATCCAGTCCTACTGCCCATTCCCTGCAAGACTTTCACTTTAAATGACATTTTAAAAGTTTTTCCCATTCAAATGCATTGGTGACCTGTGTTGACCTTCCCGTAAAATAGGTCAAGGTCATCACAGGGTCATGATTTATATATACATTGTAGTGCGTGAGCCATCGATGCTTCGTGCCAAGTTTCGTTGAAATCGGTCAACCGGTTCTGGAGAAGAAGATTTTTGAACGGTTTTTACCATATATGGGCATGGCGGCCATCTTGGTCATGTGACCTGGATTTTTTATATACATATTTGTGACCTCTTCCTATTGATGCTTCACATAAAATTTCGCTTTGATTGGCCAAGCGGTTTCAGAGGAGAAGATGTTTGAATATTATGGAGATATACATGTATATTGCCCCGGGGTGGGGGCGGATGAGCCCCTGGTGCCCAATTTTTTTCAGAATCATTAATATTCAGTCCTACTGCTCATTTTCTGCAAGATTTTTCCTTTAAATGACAATTTAACAATTTTTCCCATTCAAATGCATTCGCGACCTATGTTGACCTTGCCGTAAAATAGGTCAAGGTCATCATAGGGTCATGATTTATATACACATTGTAGTGCTTGAGCCATTAATGCTTCATGCCAAGTTTGATTGAAATCGGTCCAGTGGTTCCGGAGAAGAAGATTTTTGAAGGGGTTTTACCATATATGGGCATGGCGGCCATCTTGGTCATGTGACCTGGATTATTTATATACACATTGGTTCCCCCTTCCCATAGATGCTTCATGTAAAATTTGGCTTTGATTGGCCAAGCGGTTTCAGAGGAGAAGATCTTTGAAAATGGTGGACGACGGACGGACGACGGACGACGGACGGACGGACGGACGACGGAGCATGGGTATACTATAAGCTCACCTTGTGAGCCTGACGGCTCAGGTGAGCTAAAATGTGTAATGGCGGTGGAGGTTATATGTGTTTAATACTTAATCCATTCAGCGCATCTTTTGCTGAATATATTCATGTAAGATGAGTTTTTTCTATCTAGTGGAAGACTGTTCCATATCAGAACTCCAGAAAAAGATAAGCTTCCTTTGAATAAATTGCATTTTGCCTAAATAAAATGTAGTGTTTGTTTGCTACTGATCTTAAATTTGACAGTGTGCTGTCTAAGTTTACGTTTCTCATTTGGAACATTTCATACAAGTAACCGGGGGCCAAGTTATTATAGATCTTGTACATAATTTTAGCCTTATTAAGGAAAATATAGTTGCTCAAGTGATTCATTTAAACTTACGTACTTGTTTAATAAAATTGATTTTCATGTATTTCTTTGCAATTTATTTATTTTATCAATGTTGAAATTTGACGAATTACTCCAGATCACACTACAGTAATCAAACTGCGGGTTAATGTAAGAATTGTAGAATACAAGTATGTGCTCCCTTGATAAGTAAGTTATAATTTTACTTAAAAAGGTACAAGTAGGCAAAGATCAGGAAAAGGCGCAATCAGAAAAAGATTCCCACTCCAAAAACCGAGGTGGGAAAAACCAAACTAACAATCAGGTACTTATACAATGAAACATATCGTAAGCCGAATGAGCAGCTATTTTCCCAATAGGTGGCCACTCAGTTACCTTAACTTAACTAAAATTATGAAAACACACATAAGGCGCCAACAGCACAAAAGAATTTTAAACACCAAGACATAAAACAAAAAGAACCACCACAGAAGTATCGCCTTGGAACAATCAGTAACACAAAGATACTGGCGGGCTTAAACCAGTTTTATAGGCGCCAAACCTCGCCCTCAGCTTCTGCAGCGGTTTTGTTATACAAAAATATTAACAAGAAATAAGGAAAATCATGTTAAGAAAATATACATGATAGTTCGTCTCTCACTAATGAGAAAGACCATCATTATTTCTTGAATAGTGCTGATGTGTGTTGGTGAGTTCTTTGATGGCTGACTAGGCCAATTCTGGCTCTAAACTGTCGGTTGCAAGTAGAGCAAGTCAATGTCATAGAGTCTGATGGTGGCACATTTGTTTTGGCTTTGCGCTCTCTTCGCTTTCTTTCAGCTTCACAGATTCTCTTCTTTTCATAAAGAGCTGCTCCTTTGTTGATGAGACCTCGCCACTTTGATCGCTCCTGTGCAGTCTGTTCCCAGGACCCCATTGGTATTTCGAAATTCTTCAGAGAGGCTTTGAGGGTGTCTTTGTAGCGTTTCTTCTGGCCACCTTGAGAGCGCTTTCCCTCCTGTAGTTCTCCATAGAAAACTTTCTTTGGAAGTCGCGCATCAGGCATTCTTATAACATGGCCAGTCCATCTTAGCTGTGCTAGCTTTAAGACTGTATGCATGCTTTGCATCCCTGCTTTCGTCAGGACCTCTGTGTCTGGAATCTTGTCCTGCCACTTGATTTTTAACAACTTTCTCAAACAGCTTAAGTGGAAATGGTTAAGTCTCTTTGCATGGCGTTGGTATACTGTCCAGGTCTCACATGCATACAAGAGGGTTGGCAGTACCACAGCCTTGTAGACTTTCAGCTTGGTGTCAAGCTTGATTCCATTTCGCTCCCAGACATTTGCACGGAGTCGTCCGAATGCCACACTAGCCTTTGCAATTCTGGCAGTGATCTCATCATCAATATGCACCGCTCTGGAGAGAGTGCTTCCCAGGTAGGTGAACTTGTCAACAACTTTCAGTTTTTGCCCATTCACAGTGATGGTTGGTTCATTATATGGCTTTCCGGGCGCTGGTTGGTGTGCATCCTCTGTCTTTTTTGTGCTGATTGTGAGATCATAGTTATCACATGACTGTGAGACTTGATCCATGGCTCTTTGCATTTTTGCCTCTGTGCTGGCATTCTTATCCATATCATCTGCATAGAGGAGCTCATCTAGCACATCAGTCTGGACCTTAGTTTTGGCTTGCAACCTTCTGAGGTTGAATATGTTGCCATCAAAACGGTACCTGATTGGAAAACCAGTGTCACTGTCCTGAAAAGCATCCATAAGCATGGCAGAAAACATCATGCTGAACAGTGTTGGTGCCAGAACACAGCCTTGTTTGACCCCATTTGTTACTTCAAATGGTTCAGAGAACTCTCCATCATTTTGCACACGTGCCTGCATGCCATCATGAAACTGCCGCACCATTGCTATGAATCTGGGTGGACAGCCAAACTTGGCCATGATTTTCCAGAGTCCATCACGACTAACAGTGTCAAAAGCTTTGGTGAGGTCAACAAACGTCATGTATAGATCTACATTCTGTTCTTGGCATTTCTCCTGAAGCTGTCTTGCTGTGAAGATCATAATAAGATGACATGCGCTATGAAATTGGATTATAGTGAGGAAGAGGTGCGCAACGTCAACCTCACTCTCTAGTCCTCGCCCAGCTGCGCCCAGAGGCAAGACACAGGTCAAGACGTCTGGAGTTGGGTTTAGATGCAGTGGATGACCGTAACATCTTTAGTGCCTTGTAACGCTCTGCATGTTCCACAACATGTTGCTGTATCGCTTTCTGAACCGTTGAATCAGGTGATTTCTTCCGCTCCATCTACCGAAACAGTCTTTGCATATCTGGACTAGGCATATCCAGACACACAGGTTTGATTTTGGAGTTTCAAACGGGCGCCGAATAACCTACAACGTAAAACATGTTTAACGGAAAGCAGGGTGAGCAGCTGTTGAAGGTCAGGTGGTCACAGTGCTAGCTTGGACAGAACAAGTAAATGCAGAGGGCTAAGTGAACAGCCGAATGATATTCGGGTGGCCACAAAGTCATGCAACATGAAACACATAATTGGAATAACCTTGATAAATTTGAACCACAACAGAAGTACCGCCTTGGAACGGTTAGTTGTAAATAACTGGGGGGGGGGGCTTAAACCCTCAGCTTCTGCAGTGGTTCATAACATTTAGTTAGTTCTTCGGTCCTCGTGGTGAATCTCTAACTAGTCAATGAATCATCAAGAACAAACACATAAATCAGGATAAACATCCTGATGAATCAAAACCCAGGACTCACAGATTAAGTAAGCTGCCCGACAATGGAGATCCCTGGGCGCCGAATAACCTACTAACTCCGGAGCAAAAGAAAAAAAACCAGTTGGACCCCGGTAGGCCAAGCAACAGACAAGAAGCTCCGGCCCCAACCAACTAAAATGAATAGCTTTAAGTCGGGGCCATCATAGAGGCTGACGCCCGACCAACCGGCGTCAGACTCTATGATGCCTCTATGACTCTATAAAAGCCATAAGTATGACGAGACTTTCTTCCATGATAAATTTTCATCAACATAAACACCTAATATTTTATCGCTTGTGGTCGTTTTAATATCTAAATCATTGTATTTAAGAGACAAAATGTCTTCTAGTAAATTATTTCGCTTTTGCCTACTTGTGATTAGCATCACTTTCGTCTTTAAAGTGTTTAAAACCATTCCATTTTTTCTACACCAGTCATGAAGGTAGTATAAGGACTTTTGCAAATTGCTTTGAAGAGTTTTCATATCAGAATGCTGCTCATATTATGGTAGTGCCATCTGCATATAAATCTACAAAAGATGTGCCATGCAAAGGTAAGGGAAGGTCATTGATGAAAAGTAAAAATAGTAATGGACCTAAAATGGATCCTTGAGGGACTCCACAACTGAGTTTTGACGTCTCAGACATTTCATTGTTTATTGCAACACGCTGAGTTCTGTGAAATAAATATGATTTAAACCAGGATAAGCAAGAATTACTGCATTTATAAGACTGTATTATTTAATAGAATTTGATGATCAACAAGATCAAACGCTTTTCGGAAATCTACCATTACGCAACCAACCAGTTTGCCAGCGTTTAAAGCTTTTAGCCAAGAATCTAGTACTACCATAAGAATCAAAGCAGATTCTGTAGAGTGCTTAGCGCGAAAATCACTTTGAGAATTAAGAAGCAAACTGAAATAGTTCAAAAATGAGGACAAATCAACCCATTTTCAATAATTTTGGATAAAGTGGGTACAAAAGAAATGGGTCGGTAATTGTTTATGTCATCTTTATCTCCAGATTTGAAAAGCGGCTTAACCTTTGCTTCTTTCCATATACTGGGAAATGACCCAGAAATTATGCTTTTATTTGTGATCGATACGAGACTTGGAGATATAATATCAGCAGATAGTTTGAGAATCTTCGGGCCTATGTTATCCAAACCCGTAGATTTAGTTACATTAAGTTTGATATGAATTGTCTTACAAATCCAACATTAGTAAAAGGAATAAAAATTCAACATCATTTAGAACTTTTGATTGCACAAACATATTTAACTCCTCAAATTCCGAATCAACAATTGGCTCTTTAAGTTTGGAAGCAATGTTTACAAAGTAATTATTAAAATGTCTGCCAAATCTGATTCCTTTGTAATTAGTTCATTTTCACATTTTATTTCAAGATTATTTTCACCACTATTTCCTTTACCTTTCATTCTAAATTCTTTGAACAACTTCCAAATAGTTCTTGCGTCTGATTTTCCTTCTTCATTTGTAGGTTGGTATGTTTTAGTCTTCGCTGTTTTAATCATATTTGTTACTTTATTGCGCAGTTCTTTGTATAATGACATATTTCCGTTTAATTTGCACTTATTTTTTTCTTTCATACAATCAAGTATTTGAGGAGTTAACCATTCTGGTTGAAATTTACTCTTGACCCTATGACATTTTATAGGGGTATGTTTATCAAGTATTTCTAGAAATAGGGAATTCCAAATGCTAACAATATCATCAATGTTGTCAAAATGCTATTATATATCCCAAGGGACACAACTCAAATCAGAAAGAAACTTCGCTTCATCAAAGTTTTTAAAAGACCGATATGTAATTACTTGATGGGTATTTTTACAAAATGATGCATGTGATTTTCGAATGCAAAAAACAGCAAAGTGATCACTTATGCACATTTTTTCAACAGAGACAGAATTTATTGTTTCTTCATTATTTGTGTATATATGATCAATCAATGTTTGTGATTCTTGTGTTACCCTTGTGGGTTCACTTATTAATTGAGTGAGTCCAAAAAACGAAGTAAAAATTCCCAAATCCCTATCAATTTCTGGATTCAATAAATTTCTATTAAAATCATCTAATAATATGAATTCCTTGTTTTGGTTTGAAACAACATCAAATTCATTTCGTGAGTCAGGTAGTCCATGAGTCAGACAATTTTTTGTTACCAGTCAAGGGGACTAAATCTAATACTAATTTTCTATTAGAGTAGCACGTGTAGATAAAATTTCATTATGATAGCAATCACAGATCGGTAGCTTATGTCTGCAAAAACGCACATTTCGTTAGCCTCCTAATTTCGGAAAAGAATGTATTATTTTTACTTTCGACAAGGAAATTTTATTATTTTCATGCAAAATTACAGCTAGCAGATTTCTTTTACATAAGTTTACAATGACAATAGTCAACATTGAGTTTCTAAGCACTTTAGAGTGCAATTACTTCACCTTGGAGGTAACTGCGAGGTCAAAGGTCAAGAAAGTGTAAATGTGCGGTAAAATGATACATTTAAGCACACTGTCTTCTTTTCTTTGTCACACTATACGGAAATATGAATGGAAACAACTACAAGTGGATAATAAACGATATCAAGCCTTCCTACAAGTTATAATCTGATAGTATGTCGAAGAAACATGAGGTTAAAGGTCAAGTTATTGCAATTATGCATTCTGGAATTCATAAAATCGGCATACATGTACCAACAAAATTGGTTACCAGCATATCTTTTGCTGCCACTGGATCGAATTTGATCTCAAACTAGAGTTAAAGGAAACACTTTACATTCATTTATATCATTTGCAAAACATCTAATTTGCATATTCATGAATATTCATAAAACATACCCCCTAGGTTTAACTGATTTTTTTTCCAATATATCCTATATATAAAGACGTGTCATTTTAATTATTTTCTAGGCTACAAATGATATATCATTTTTACCTAACACTATGTCATTAAAACAATGCCTAAGCAATCACGTGACACTATAATCAGCTCTGTAAGGTTATGAGCAATTGAGATACAAGAGCTTATGTAAGTATACCCCTTTGCTTATTTTCATGATTTTCCTCCAATTTATAAGGTTTTGATTCATATACATGTACTAGGTAGAAGTCAAGTTTGTTTGTTTGCTTGTTTATACAAGCCAATATATCGTATGAACATTGCATTATCAATCATCTTATACTTATCTTAAATCCTTAGGACAAAGCGTAGTTGAGGAATGAATTGTTTTAGAAGTATACCTTTGATTTCTTTCATGAATTTTCTCCAATTTATAAGGTTTGTACAAATACTCTTGGTAGTAGACGTCAGATAAGTTTAAACTAACTCATATCTCTAGTCCACTGTCTTAGCAATAATGTTACACTATTCTCAGCTCTCTATGTTCATTTGCAGTTGAATTACAAGCGATTTGGTAAGTATACCTCCTTAGTTTGTTCGCAATTTCCCCCCATTTTATTAGGTTTTGATTCATATGTTAGGTAGCAGGAATTCAGCTTTGTTTATATAAGCTAATATATCCTTAGAAACATTGCAGAAGCAAACATTCGAAACTACTTGTAGCTCTCTACTTTTTACACATATACTAGGTTTTAGAAGTCAGAAATGTTTATTTATGCCAACATATCATTAATACATTGCACTAGCAATCATTTGCTTCTATTCTTAGCTCTCTAGGGCCATTAGCCGTTGAGTTATAAGCAATTTGTAAGTACACCTCCTTAGTTTTGTCGCAAGGTTTCTCCAATTAAAAATGTTTTCATTAACATTCTATATAGTAGACGTCAGATAAGTTTACACTAGCCAATATATCACTAGTCCATTGTCTGAACAATAATTTGACACTATCTCCAGCTTTATATGGTTATAAGTAGTTGAGTTACAAGCGATTTGATAAGTACACCCCCTTAGTTTGTTCGTAATCTTTGCCCATTTTATTAGACTTTGATCCATATGCTAAGTAGCAGGAATCAGATATGTTAATACCAACTCACACTTCCTTAGAACATTGCAAACGCAATCATTTGATACTATTCGTACCATACTAGGACAATTAACACACGAGATATATGAGATTTTGTAAGACTACTCCCTTAGTTTATTTGTGATTTCTTCTTCAATTTTATAGTTGTTATTCATATACATGTACTAGGCATTAGAAGTCAGACATGTTAATTTAAGCCTATATGTCATAAGTGCATTGCATTAGCAATCATTTGTTACTAATCCTAGCTCTCCATGGCCATTAGCCGTTGAGTAATAAGCAATTTTGTAGGTATACCTCCTTATTTTTTTCACGATTTTTCTCAAATTAATAAGGTTTTCATTAATATTCTAGGTCGTAGACGTCAGATAAATTATTACTGACCAATTTATCAGTAATATACTGTCTTAGCAATCATTTGCCGCTACTCTCAGTGCTCTATGTTCATCAGATATTGAGTTGCAAGCGGTTGTGTAAGTGTACATGTACATGTACCCCTTAGTTTGGTCGCTTTTTTCACCAATCTAAAAGATTTCGATTCATATGCTAGGCAGCAGAAGTCAGATATGTCTATACCAGCCAATTCATCATCAGTACAGTATATTAGCAATAATATGGTACTATTCATAGCACTATATGACCATCAACAGTTGAGCTATTGGAGATTTTTTAAGTATACCCCTTATTTTTTCGTTATTTTTTATCCAATTTATAAGGTTTTTATTTATATGCTAGGTATTAGAAGTCATACCTCTTTATTCAAGTCAATATGTCATTAATAATTGTATTAATGATCATTGTATACCACATTTATTTCTCTAGAGCCAAATGCAATCAAGTTACATGGAATGTTGCAAGTACACCTCCAAATTTTAAATTTTCTTCAATTCAGATACGGCTTTTTAAAATTTTCCCGCAAAACTCTTCAGCGGTCCAAAGGTTGTTTTTTTATTGTACTCCTCAATTTAAAACGCCTATGATATTTATATGAAACCGCTTGACAACTAAGGCTTTTATGTAAGGATGGTTTGACTTGAACCATATTTCAGAACTTTTAAGGATGGTTTGACTTGAACCACTTTTCAGAACTTTTGAGCGGTAAGCCAGTAATTAGATGACCAGTCAGTAGTTTATAAGCTTTGCATGGAAGCACAAGCAGTCCTATTACACTGGGAGGGCTCAAATGAGATATGTGTCATTAAAAGCTCCGGTGAAATTTATCAAATTAAATCACTCGTATGAAAATGCTGCAATGATGGTTTGTACCTCAGTAAGTGTGTCATTTTTATTAATATTCACGAATATGCAAATTAGATTATTCGAATATGCAAATTAGATTATTTGAATATCTTACCGTTTGAAAATAGGGCTACATCTATACAAGCTCTTTTGGTGGTCTACAATAATTATCAGCAGGAATATGGTCTGTTTGTAGACCTGTACATCCCAATGCACATTAATGGTTGCCATGGAAAACATACGGCTTCCTATTATTATGTAAACCAATTTAGGCATTTCGGGGATCAAATACACTGCTTGGAACCTAAAAATTTGCTGGTAAGGTTGCGTCATAGTTCAAGGATTCATGACTTATGCTCCAATATTTCTAATGTTTTTACAATACTCATAAATATTCAAATTTAATTATATACTGCTTTTATCTTAGACAATCATGTAGGAAATGCTAAATGGTATTCAAATTTTTATGATATTTGAGAGAAATATTTATTTTAATGTAGAAACATGAAAATTTTACACAAATATGAAGTCGGTATAATAATGGATGTGGGTGGGGTAATCCTACCATTGAGCATGATTTTTGTATAGTTTTTCAAGAATAATCATGTTCTAAATGCATGCCGATCATTTTTAGATTTCAATGGACCTCTTATAAATGCTAGGGCTGCTTTGTGCTGCTTAAAATACTAATATTGTTTACTTTTGGCATGTTTATAATTACCAGCCCAAAAACTTCTTGTTTGCAAGGTACCGATAAGACTGATCTTTTTCAGGTCTTATGCTACCGATCTGAGATTGCTATCATGCTGAAACATTATCTATAGATATTGAACTTATCAAAAAGTGCCAATAGATTTAGTCCCCTCGACTGGTAACAAATGGCAAAAAATCAGGGCCTAGCTCACTAACTAAGGTGGTCGATACATATTTCCAACTAAAAATGATTTTCCTATGTTAGGACAAATTTCAATCCAAAGACATGAAATATTATTTGTTTCTAAATCTTTCCTTCTTTTCGCAGGAATACCATCACGTACATAGCCAATTATTCCTCAACCGCCATTTGTTTTATTATCTTTCCTAAAATGTAATTAGTAACCTGGAATTTTGAAAACCTCATTTAGTTTATGTTCTTTCAGCTTTGTCTCGGATATTCCAAAAAATGTAATTTGCTGTTTACAGGATCTGTTAATAACGATGTTATTTCTGAAAATTTCGTCATTTTATCACCACAAATTCCTTGGACGTTTAAGTGGCCAATATTTTTGCATTTGCTGTCTAACTTGATTGAACAAACGTTTTTACTATCATTACTTGACGGACTTGATTTATTAGAAACAGTTTCATTGTTTCCTGAAACAGAAGAACACGCTTGAGGAATGAGTCGATTATGAGAATCATCACAAAATTAGACAGGGCTGGACTATATAAAGGGGATTAGCATTCGGTTGTCATTTTCTCACAAGACTTCAGACCATTCACATCAAATTTCAGCCAATATATGATATATAGTCCTAAATACAGTAATGAGATTGGCTTATTCCTGTCACCAAAAAATCAATAATTGATAACTTGTGTTTTTTACCTGTATTTTGACCCCCCGGCTAGTCTTGTTATGTATTGGCAAGTTTTCGTAATGATTGGCCTAGTATAACCAAGAAATAAAGATGGTCTTTCTCATTTGTGAGAGAACGATCTAATGTATACTCAGCGTCAATGAAAAGTTACCAGTAAATCAGGTTCAATTAACACACGACAATATTTGGTTCATCCTGTAAAGTCAACTGTCGATTCTTCAGCATTCATTTTCATGGCATAGAATGTCATCCATTATTGCTATTGAAAATGGTGCTCATCACAGCCGAAAAGATTATACGCAGTCCGTGCCAAATGGTAGAAGCTTCCATTGAAATGTATGGAGAAATGCAAAATGTGGATACTACCTAAAAGTAAGGTCCTCTATTTCGGTAGTAGATGAAGCAATTGAAACCAATTTGGTGGCGTTTTCATTGAAGATGTTAGAGGCATAAGAAGACATGACGACTTGTCAAAACATGGCTTTCTAGTTCTCGAAAATTTCGAAAAACACAAATTGCACGCGGTACACGTGTGTCTACACACGTGCACCATAGTTCCAATGCTAGTGGAATTCTTGAATATCTCTAAATCAATTTGCTGTTGACCAGAATCATAAATGAAACTACAATTTTTGAAAGAAATTTTATATGTTTCAAAATATCGAAATTTTATTGGTGGTAACTTTTCATTGACTTTGAGTTTATTTCGAAGTGCCATCATTTTTATAAGAGGATCGTCCATCATTTGAGCCGCGACGCGAGAAAACCGGTCTTCGGGGTTTCCGACCAGGTATGACACTAACCGACCTGTACAGTCACAGAAGCAGGCTAGAAGCTTGAAATTTCGGATTTAAGAAGAAGAGGAAATATACTATCCGTGTAGCGAAAACAAAGGCGCTGATCAGCTTCGCGGTTACCGCGAAGCTGATCTGCGCCTTTGTTTTCGCATAGGCAAAAATCCGGTTTTCTCACGATGCGGCTCATTTCTATAAGAGGATCGTATATGCCACAGACGACATGATATGAGCCGCGTCATGAGAAATTGAGATTTTGCCTATGCGAAAACAAAGGTTACTGCGAAGCTGATCTGCGCTTTTGTTTTCGCTACACGGATAAAACATTTCCTTTACTTTCTAAATCTTAAATTTCCACCCTCTAGTCATTTTCTGTGCTTGTACAGCTCGGTTTGTGTCGGACCTGGAAACCCCGAATACCGGTTTCTCGCGTCACGGCTCATATATATAAGTGAACAAAATTCAATTGTTTTTCAGTCAAATTTTCGGTCATGTCAGGACGGACATACCCAGTGTCCTAGAGAGGTTCGAACCCAGAACATCTCGATCCGAAAGTCAGACGCTCTACAATAAGAAATCATTTACCTAAACCAGGAGAGTCTTTTCCTTCTTGAAGGCCCGGCGACGGTTTGCTATCTTCCAAGTCAGCTAGAAAAATAGGTAAACATCGCATCCCATCAGGATAACATGTCCGTGTAATATGTACCCCCTTATATCGCACTTTTGTATAGCAAAATTGGGGTATGCAGGGGTATACCTATTTTTCTTATTTTTGCTCTAAAACGTAGATTGTGGGTACTCGTTAGAACCGCCTCACATGTCCGTGAAATGTATACCCCCATATACCCCACTTTTATATAGTAAAACTGGGGTATAGAGGGGTATATCTTAGGCTATTTTTCTTATTTTTGCTCCAAAACATAGATTGTGGGTATGCGTTAGAACCGCCTTGCTAGAACCGACACGCTGAGGCGATTCTAACGTGTACCCACAATGTATGTTTTGAGCAAAAATATACTAAATTATCAAAGTTTTTTCACTGAAATTTTCAATTTTTACTACTGAAATACATCTCTGTTTATTGCATGGGCAAGTTTTCGTAATGTTCATTTTGCCTAGGATGAAGAAGTATACGTGTGTTTCAAGTCGCATCATAAACAAGATGAGTCGCGAAGCGAGAAAACCGGTCTTCGTAGTTTCCGTCCAGATCTGACACAATTAGGCCTCTGCAGCTACAGAAAATGGCTAGACGTTTGAAATTTCAGATCATTTAGGAAGAAAAGGAACTGTCGCATAGACAATAATCCGGTTTTCTCATGATGCGGCTCAGATTGTATTATGTCCCCCCAACCGAAGGTGGGGGACATATTGTTTTTGGTGCGGTTCCCGTCGGCGTCGGCGTCGGCGTCGGCGTCGGCGTCGGCGTCCGCGTCCGCGTAGCTTCTTTCTTACGCGATATCTTTTGAACCAGTGGATGGATTTTGACCAAACTTGCATAGATACATGGTTGGGAGGGGGGAAAGAGTTGATTAGATTTTGGTGACCTTGACCTCATTTTCAAGGTCACCAGCCCATGAAAACTGATCAAATTAGGTTTTCTGACGCGATATCTTCTGAACAAATGAATGGATTTTGAGCAAACTTGCACAAGAGCATTGTTGGGAGGAGGCTCAGAGTTGATTAGATTTTGGTGACCTTGACCTAATTTTCAAGGTCACCAGCCTATGAAAACTGATCAAATTAGGTTTTCCGACGCGATATCTTCTGAACAAATGAATGGATTTTGACTAAACTTGCACAAGGGCATTGTTGGGAGGAGGCTCATTGATTTGATTTCGGTGACCTTGACCTAATTTTCAAGGTCACGAGTCCATAAAAACTGTTGAAATTAGTCTTTCCAATGCAATATCTTGTAAACCTATTGATGGATTTTGACCAAACTTGCACAGAAGCATTGTTGGGAGGAGGCTCATAGTTGATTAGATTTTGGTGACCTTGACCGAATTTTCAAGGTCACGAGTCCATAAAAAATGTTGAAATTAGTCTTTCCAACGCGATAACTTGTAAACCAATAGATGGATTTTGACCAAACTTGCACAGAAGCATTGTTGCAAGAAGGCTCAGAGTTGATTAGATTTTGGTGACCTTGATCTAATTTTCAAGGTCACGAGTCCATAAAAAATGTTGAAATTAGTCTTTCCAATGCAGTATCTTGTAAACCAATCAATGGATTTTGACCAAACTTGCACAGAAGCATTGTTGGGAGGAGGCTCAGAGTTGATTATATTTTGGTGACCTTGACCTAATAATCAAGGTCACAAGTCCATAAAAAATGTTAAAATTAGTCTTTCCAACGCGATAACTTGTAAACGAATGGATGGATTTTGACCAAACTTGTACAGAAGCATTGTTGCGAGAAGGCGCAGAGTCGGCTAGATTTTGGTGACCTTGACCTAATTTTCAAGGTCACAAGTCCATAAAAAATGTTGAAATTAGTCTTTCCAACACAGTATCTTGTAAATCAATTGATGGATTTTGACCAAACTTGCACAGAAGCATTGTTGGGAGGAGGCTCATAGTTGATTAGATTTTGGTGACCTTGACCGAATTTTCAAGGTCACGAGTCCATAAAAAATTTTGAAATTAGTCTTTCCAACGCGATAACTTGTAAACCAATAGATGGATTTTGACCAAACTTGCACAGAAGCATTGTTGCAAGAAGGCTCAGAGTTGATTAGATTTTGGTGACCTTGATCTAATTTTCAAGGTCACGAGTCCATAAAAAATGTTGAAATTAGTCTTTCCAATGCAGTATCTTGTAAACCAATCAATGGATTTTGACCAAACTTGCACAGAAGCATTGTTGGGAGGAGGCTCAGAGTTGATTATATTTTGGTGACCTTGACCTAATAATCAAGGTCACAAGTCCATAAAAAATGTTAAAATTAGTCTTTCCAACGCGATAACTTGTAAACGAATGGATGGATTTTGACCAAACTTGTACAGAAGCATTGTTGCGAGAAGGCGCAGAGTCGGCTAGATTTTGGTGACCTTGACCTAATTTTCAAGGTCACAAGTCCATAAAAAATGTTGAAATTAGTCTTTCCAACACAGTATCTTGTAAATCAATTGACGGATTTTGACCAAACTTGCACAGAAGCATTGTTGGGAGGAGGCTCAGAGTTGATTAGATTTTGGTGATCTTGACCTAATTTTCAAGGTCACGAGTCCATAAAAAATGTTGAAATTAATCTTTCCAACTCGATAACTTGTAAACCAATTGATGGATTTTGATCAAACTTGCACAGAAGCATTGTTGCGAGAAGGCTCAGAGTTGATTAGATTTCGGTGACCTTGACCTAATTTTCAAGGTCACGAGTCCATAAAAAAATGTTGAAATTAGTCTTTCCAATGCAATATCTTGTAAACCTATTGATGGATTTTGACCAAACTTGCACAGAAGCATTGTTGGGAGGAGGCTCATAGTTGATTAGATTTTGGTGACCTTGACCGAATTTTCAAGGTCACGAGTCCATAAAAAATGTTGAAATTAGTCTTTCCAACGCGATAACTTGTAAACCAATAGATGGATTTTGACCAAACTTGCACAGAAGCATTGTTGCAAGAAGGCTCAGAGTTGATTAGATTTTGGTGACCTTGATCTAATTTTCAAGGTCACGAGTCCATAAAAAATGTTGAAATTAGTCTTTCCAATGCAGTATCTTGTAAACCAATCAATGGATTTTGACCAAACTTGCACAGAAGCATTGTTGGGAGGAGGCTCAGAGTTGATTATATTTTGGTGACCTTGACCTAATAATCAAGGTCACAAGTCCATAAAAAATGTTAAAATTAGTCTTTCCAACGCGATAACTTGTAAACGAATGGATGGATTTTGACCAAACTTGTACAGAAGCATTGTTGCGAGAAGGCGCAGAGTCGGCTAGATTTTGGTGACCTTGACCTAATTTTCAAGGTCACAAGTCCATAAAAAATGTTGAAATTAGTCTTTCCAACACAGTATCTTGTAAATCAATTGACGGATTTTGACCAAACTTGCACAGAAGCATTGTTGGGAGGAGGCTCAGAGTTGATTAGATTTTGGTGATCTTGACCTAATTTTCAAGGTCACGAGTCCATAAAAAATGTTGAAATTAATCTTTCCAACTCGATAACTTGTAAACCAATTGATGGATTTTGACCAAACTTGCACAGAAGCATTGTTGCGAGAAGGCTCAGAGTTGATTAGATTTCGGTGACCTTGACCTAATTTTCAAGGTCACGAGTCCATAAAAAAATGTTGAAATTAGTCTTTTCACTGCAATATCTTGTAAACCAGTTGATGGATTTTGACCAAACTTGCACAGAAGCATTGTTTGGAGGAGGCTCAAAGTTGATTAGATTTTGATGACCTTGACCTAATTTCCAAGGTCACGGGTCCATAAAAACTGTTGAAATTAGTTTTTCCGATACGATATCTTGTAAACTAATTGATGGATTTTGACCAAACTTGCTCAGAAGCATTGTTGTGAGGAGGTTCAGAGTTTATAAGAATTTGGTGATTGTGACCCAATTTTAGACAGGGTCCAAAACAAGTTTAAACTATCACACCTTACATGGTGTCTTCCCTAGAAAAACTTCATATCACAAGGTAACTACACTTCAATTACTAAACGGTTGGGGGGACATAGTTTTCCTCAGAAAACATTGTTTTAATTTTCTCATCCATCAGACAAGCCTGTCTGAGATTAAGAGAATCCATGATGGGGTTGAGGCCGAGACAAGGAAATCTGAGGCAAGTTTTCAGATTTATTGAATTCTGATCCGAGGATGAGACATGAAAAATCTGAAAATGAGCCTGAGATTTCCTTTCTTGGCCTCAACACCATAATCGATTTTTTTTTCTCACCCATCACTTAAACCATATTGACTCACAATAGGCTTCAAATGCTGTTCAGGCGGCCATTTTGTTTTTCCATGAAACAATATGCAAATTAACCTGTGAAAAAATAAAACTAATTTGTTTAGCAAAATTATTTAATCAGCGTTTTGTTTTGTGCATAAAATTCTCTGCAAAATTTAATTTTGAGATTTTTATCAAAGAAGCAGACTATAAATACACCTGTAAACTTCCTGAAATTAACACATTCATGTTTATTTTTGTCACTGACAGTTGACACCTAGCTTATCACTTCCTTATATGGATGTACACATAAAGATGTACATTCCTATTGGCTATATACAGAAATGATTGGCATTTTGAGCTAAATTGTTCTAGTACCGAGACAGAAATAGCTCAGACAAGCACACAATTGGATATGCTTGTCTGATAGGTGAGAAATTTCTGTCTCGGTACAATAAAATTTTAGCGTCTCAAAATGCCAATCATTTCTGTATTTAGCCATTAGAAATGTACGTTTTGATGTGTACATCAATATAAGGAGGTGATAAGCTGGGTGTCAACTGCCAGTGACAAAAATAAACTTTTAGGTGTTAATTTCAGGAAGTTTACAGGGAGTAATTGTAGTCTGCTGCTTCGATAAAAATCTCGAAATTAAATTTTGCTGAGAATTTTATGCATAAAACAAAATGCTAAACTCCCTAGGCTACATTAAAAAAGCATTAGCGCCCCCAAACGAAATATAAAATTCTTACGTTTTCGCCGCATGTGTTCCGCCACATTTTTTCTTTATTTCTTCTTTGTTTTCCTTCTTTCTTTCTCAGCACATACAATCACATCACGTCATATCATGTATCAGGTTTTATGGGAACAGGCGCCATAAAATGGGTAAAAATCGTAAAATACGCTTGTAATAGATCGAAAAATGTTACATATTACACGATAGTTTCAGTGATGTTTCAGCTGTTTTTGTTCAATTAAAGCGATGGTGGCGTGGAATAAAAACCACAAAATTGGGCCTGATATGATGGGAAAAGTCCCCTGGGCATGCTAGTGTACAGCACTTTTACATTTGATGAATAAAAGAAAACCCACAGTGAGAAAAGTGTACGCATTACGAGAACTTGCCCATGCAACATACAGACTGAGGTTTTTTTCAGCTGTAAAAAAAATGAAAATATCATTAGATTTGTTTTTGTATTTTTCTTATTTTTGCTCAAAACATAGATTGTGGGTACACGTTAGAACCGCCTCGCCGAGGCGGTTCTAACGAGTACCCACAACAATCTATGCTTTGGAGCAAAAATAAGAAAAATAGGTATACCCCAGCATACCCCAGTTTTACTACATAAAAGTGGGGTCTAAGGGGGTATTTATTTAACGGACATGTCTTCCTGATGCATATGCGGCGAACGCCATCATTGTGCGCAACGTCTTGATGATTTTTGTAAGGTTGGTGCATATACAAACTTATTTTTTCACTAGTTGATCTGCATATTGTTTCATGTAAAAACAAAATGGCTGCCTGAACAGTATTTGAAGCCCTATATTGAGAGTCAAAATGGTTGAAATGATGGGTGAGAAAAATAATCAATGATGGTGTTATGACCTCATCAAAGAAATGTCAGGCTCGTTTTCAGATTATTCAAGTCTTATTCTCGGCAGAGCCTCGGATGAGACTTGAATAATCTGAAAACTTGCCTGAGATTTCCTTGTCTCGGCCTCAACCCCATCATAGATTCTTTTAATATCAGCGTTTACCTTTATATGGAAAATCGTATATTTTACTGTTCTCATGCATGCTTAATGTAGTTTTTTTACAGTTAGTCTTATTACCGTCATTTATTATGTAGTGAATACGGAACGCCTTGATTTCAACTGGTTTATCAGCAACAAACAACACAAACATTGCATTCGACGTCGATGTAAAAGCTTTCTTTTCGTCATTCCAACTACAGTCGACATACGTCATGTTCCGCCTATCTATCATACCGTCAAAAATCTGAAGCAGAAAACAATGAAAACATTAGGACAACTGTCGACAACCTGTAGTTTGCGTTTCCATTTGAGCCATCGCGTGAGAAAACCAACAATTTGTATATGCGAAAACAAAGGTGCAGATCAGCTGTTCAGTAACTGCACAGCTGATCATTACTGCACAGCTGTTTTCGCTTCTCGGGTAGTACATTTTTTTTCTTGTTCAAACTTTTAGCCCTTTTCTAAGATTGTACAGACCGGTTTGTGTCAGACCTGATCGGAAACCCAGATGTTGTCGGGGTGGGGGGGGGGGGGGTCATGCCAAGGCTCATTTATTATCCATACTAAATGCAATAACTCTAAAATAGAAATAAAACAATATATTAATATATTAAAATTCCTTTTTGAAGTCTGGTCCGCGAAATTTCAATTTTTACAACTAAAAAAATCTCTATACACTGAAAAAAAGTTATAAGAGGCCACCTCATATTTTTTCTTCTTGTTCAGAAAGTAAAATACGATCAATTAAAATTCATGATCATATGAATAAACCAATGTCTAACAGTGGCTCTGTGAGTTTCTGCATTCCAAAATGAGTGATACTTCTCACACAGACGAAGCATGTGTAAAGGTACCCTCATTTCAAAAAGTCACACTTTATTAACATCAAATTAAATGTCGTATTATGACGTTGTGTTTTTACATTTTAATTAATTTGAAAGTGCTACTGACTGCCATGATGCAAGATAAAATTTAGTTAAAAGTGTTGCTGCAATAAGAATCTTCGTTTCTGGTTTGTGCATGCAAGAAGACAACAACCTGAATAACAGGAATTCAGCTTTTGTATGCAATTTGCATACCAACTTTGTTCTTCTCCAGTTGCAGTATTATCAGCAGCACGGCATTGAAATTTTCAGCGATTATTTAGGTCAAATACTAGACTCTGATAAACTTTATAAATTCAAAAAATCGTCCACAAGTTTTGTTATTTTGCTCGTTAAAAATTGGAATCGAAACCGGAAGTGTGCGACAGCCTTGACCTGTTGGTCCTCGAAAATGGTCTAAAACAGTTCAGTTGAGTTATATCTCTCATTTCCAGGCCTCAACAAGTGAATTTAACAGGGGTCAGCATGTTTAAGAGGCACATTTATGAATTTTCCAAAAAATCTCAAAATTGGCGATTCTTAAAAATGCATAAAAATTCTACCAGTAGAGAAAATTCGAATGTTTGATGTTTTTCCAAGCCGTAACTACCCCTTTGATGACACCCGTTCCTAATTTCAATAAATGGTGTGCTGTATCCAATTTTATATTTAAAAACATTGATTTTTGCATTTTTACTCCAAAAACAATTTTAGTGAAAGAAAATTATTTCTTAACACTTTGGAAATTTACTTACTTAAAAGACACGTCTTTCGGCAAAAAATCGTGCAATTTTGAACATGGCTTAGAAACAAAAAATGAGTTTGAAAAGTGGCCTCTTATAACTTTTTTTCAGTGTATATTGCATGGACAAGTTTTCGTGATGTGCTTACTTGAAGTCTGCCTCGCGAGCAGTCTGGGTCATACATCATGTGCGTGTAAAACAGTGTCAGCTGTATTTGTCCTCCACGCAAAGTCCATGTACAGTTAAATGCTCCTGACTGGATGTCTACAACGCTGAATGGCGGGGAAATAACCCCCGAGCCCGATTTGATTTCCCTGTCACATCTTCCTGGTCTACCTGCAAAAGAAGTTGCGTGAAAAGAAATTGGAGTTATAAAATATAATAAGTGTAAAATTCTCACTATATCATTGCCCCTAGATATGACATGATTTCGTGATTTTATTATTATGGAAAACGATTTATTGTTTACATAGAAACATACCATCTTTATATGCAATCTATCAAAACAGTTTTGTCTATTTTCGTGAGTATGTGGTTGCTATGGTTACCGTTTGACAATAGATATAGGAAAATTAAGTATATGGTTTGCTAAAACAAGGGCAGATAACTCCATATATTAGAAATAAATATTTTTTAAAAACTCATTTATTCGATAGCCTAGTGTTCAAAGATTACAAATACAGTGTCCGCATTTACAAAACATAGATCAGTACATGATTTTTCCGCTTTTGTGCAGTTTTCATCACGAAAACGTATACCCCCTTGAACCCCACTTTTATATAGCAAAACTGGGGTACGCAGAGGTATACCTATATTTTTCTTATTTTTTGCCTCAAAACATAGATTGAGGGTACTCGTTAGAACCGCTACGGCGGGGCGGTTCTAACGTGTACCCACAATCAATGTTTTGAGCAAAAAATAAGAAAAATATCAAAATTTTTAGCTGAAAATTTTCAATTTTTAAAGCTCAAAAAAATCTCTGTTTATTGCATGGGCAAGTTTTCGTAATGTCTACTGGTAACGTCAGAATATCCGAAGGTACATTTCGTCACGTTGCGGTTCATATCTATGTCAGAGGTTAAGCGGCACGGTCAAAGTATTTTAACTATACTGGTTGCATTATAAACTGAATAACCCAATTACCAAAACATAAACAGATTTATCATGTCCGTTTATTCTGGGTCGTGGGTAGTTATTTGCTACTATCACAAGCGCATAAATGATGCGCGTACAGTTCGTTTTTCTAAAACGTTTTATGTCAATAACGATACCTTCAAAATACATAATTTCAATAGTATTTTTACAAAATTGAGTAAAACAAACACATAGAAATATTTTTTGTAACTGAAAATGGGCTAATTTGACGTTAAAGGGAAACTTAAGTAATTAATTCCCGCATATGATTTTCATGAAACTTCCTATGCTTCGAGATAATTGTGTCCTTGGACTAAAATCGAAATAAAAGTGGGGAGTCACCGGCCTCGTTTCCATGGTATCATGGTAACTTTTTGGATGTTTCTCGTGAATTTCAGAAAACCACACTTGTAGCGGACATGTGTTTCAATATATGTGTTATATATGCAAAAAACAACTTAAACACACGATGAGTGTTATTTTCTTACATTTTGATACTATTTGCTCTTCAACTTGGGAGATTACATGCAAAATTAACTTTCCCGCCATCTTTTCAAACCTGGAAAAAGTACGTATTTTTGCGATATCTCCTAAATTACGCGTATGATTTTTATTAAATTACACCAACAGACAGGAAACTTGGTAAGGGTTTAAAAGTTTAAATAAAAAGTTGGGGTCACCGGATTGTGTTGGAAGATATAGAGAAAAAGCATTCAATATTCCCGCCTTTTTCATTTTAACGCCAAACGTTGCACTGACGTCGCGTATATTTATGCGACGTCATCAACAGCGGAATAAACGTTTTCACATATAATTAATCTTATACACGAATTTGGGTATATCAATTGCCACAGAACTTCTTTTAAAATAAAAATGAAAAATATGTATACCCGGTTTAGGACTTAATTATGCAGAAACAAACATTTAAATTCTCTAGCTTGCAATGTCATTGAAAAATTAAAACAAAACGACGTTAAAAACTGTGCGTAACATGCACATACTAGACGCTGAAGTTGCGCAAACAGTGTACTCATTAATAATAGTAATGTTTACCCTTAAGGTCAGGGTGTAGTAAAACGTCGTTATGCAGCGTTACGCGTGACGTTGCTTTGCAACGCCAGCGGAACAAGAATCGACGCGCTTATGTCGCGCCTTTTTGAACCGGAGAAAGCTGTAGCTTTTACGTCATTTAGTTCGAATTTTATACTTTTCTTCCCTTAAAGACTGCGACAAATATTAACAAAACACAGATAATGAGAATTTCTGCAGTAAAAGTCATTTATTGTAATTCTTGCGTCAGTCGCACAGTCAACTGCAACGCGTGTTCGCGCCACGACGTAACGTTACGTCGAGCAAAATGCCAAAAACGCACTACCATACATATCAAAACCCCCAATAGCACGAAAACGAAAAAGGACTTTTTTCAAGCAACCTGTTCCAAACTGATTCACGCAGATAATATCAGTTTTTAAAAAAAATCCATCGTGGAATTTAGGAGAAAAATATGTTTATGTGCGAAATCAGACATCTATTTCCCGTTTCCCATTGAGTTTAATGGTAAAAATGGTGTTTTTGGATTGCCTGTAGCTCAAAAATTAATCCGGTAGTCAAGGAATATTTTTACATATTCCGATGGGGGAGCATTTTACTTCACCCTGACCTTAAAAAGCGTAAATGGCGATCGATTGTTGTTAGGACGTTACATAAATGCGAATTCTTACCAGACGTTATCGTTTTTCCAAATACCTAATGGAAACGTTACCGTTTGCAAATTATCAATAATTCAATGTAAACAAAATAACGCGCTCGTGATTTGATATTCTTTACAACTGACCTTCAAACAGTGAATTATTACTATTATCTATTTCTAAAATAACCTTACGCAACGTCGCGCCAAAATTGGTATTTTCCATTCAAATCAAATGATATTTTTTTAAGGAATAGATGGAAGTTCTTCTAGATCCTTTTTATTCTTTGTCTGCTGATCCCATTTGTTCTTGGGACTTGTTTGTCGAAAACAAAACCCAAATATTCCCATTGGCTCAAAAGATATGGGACCATATGTAAATAACAGCATTATTTTTATGTGCGAGTAGTCTCCCTTGGTGAAAAAATTAAAACCAAAATAATTCACTTAAATGGTCAAAAGAAGTTTTGAAATTGATAAAAAATAAGTTGTGTAAATGATTTCAAATTGTTTTCAAATGGTAAATTATTTGTTTTAGTTGTTTGTTTTGATGATATTCCAAATTTTCTATGATCTACTATGACGTCATAGTGGAACTAATGAATATTCATGAGATAATATGCAAACTTTCAAATCAAGCTATCTCCGGAACCAGTCATGATAATTTGGTGAGGTATTCTGCTATCAGTTCCTTTCATCAATGTTTACTTCAGTTTTACAAAATAAAAACCTTAAGATATCGCCTCGGTCGGTAATCATTTCCTCAGGGTGAAAATTCTTATTATTACCTAATTACATCAAAAATTATATACAAATGGCTATTTGTTATTTTCATCTATTCCGGTAAAAATTGTTAATACCATGAAATAGTACCAGGCAATAGAAAATTCTATTGCCTGGCTAGTGATCAGTCTATTGCCTGATCATATATCACATGACCGCAATATAACAAGGAACGCTATGAAATAGTATCAGGCAATAGAAAATTCTATTGCCCGGTCAGCTGTCCATTGCCTGGTCACATGATAAGTCACATGCCTACAATGTAATTAGGTAATAAAACAGTTATTTCAAGCTTAAACAGGCAATAGTGCAAACATTTTCCCCTCCGTGCAGATACCGACTTGACACACTATTGCCCTCGGCTTCGCCTCGGGCAATAGGCTGCCAAGTCAGTATCTGTACCTCGGGGAAAATATTTTGCACTATTGCCTGCTAAAGCATGAAATAACTGTATACTATCACCCTCTCAGCAATGTTGTATTTATATACTGTAACATTGTATCTATACATCTCTGCAAATAAAGGTTTAAAGATAAACCATTGAAATGTGAAATCTGATCAATCATTACGAAAACTTGCCCATGCAATAAACAGGGAACTTTTTCAGCTATAAAAATTGAAAACTTTGTTGGAAAAAAAAATCATATTTTTAATGTTTGCTCAAAACATTGGGTGTGGGTACACGTTAGAACCGCCTATAGTGGCAAGGCAGTCCTAAGGAGTACCCACAATCTATGTTTTGGATCAAAAATAAGAAAAATAGGTATAACCCTGCAAAACCCCATTTTCACTATTTTAAAGTGGGGTTTAAGGCGGTATACATTACATGGACATGTTTTCGTGATGTGACAGGAACTGCTATTATCAAACCCAAAGAAAACCATCAGGAAAACATGTCCGTGCAATGAATACCCCCTTAAACCCCACTTTTATATAGCAAAACTGGGGTATCCAGGGGTAGTCCTATTTTTCTTATTTTTTACTCCAAAACATAGATTTTGGGTACTCGGCGAGGCGGTTCTAACTTGTACCCACAATCTATGTTTTGAGCAAAAATAAGAAAAATATCAAAAGTTTTCTACTAAAAATTTTCAAATCTGTATAAAACATGTGCCTGTTTTTGTAATGAATTGTCGAAAATGAATGAGACTTACTGTAAATAATGGCATAGTGAAATACAAACTCCCTTTCAGTGACCGTACGAGCAGCTTTATAGTGCAGATGTATTGCATTGTGAAAAGCGTGAAATAGTTTGACACGTTCCTGTAACCATCCACAGTACTGGTACAGAATATGTTCCACTTTGTCTGCAGAGTATCCGTAAATCTGAAGTTAAAACAATGATCATTGCAGTTAGGGTATATGTTGTGCTAAAACAATGATACTCGAAAATGGAAAAATACATAATTTAATTTCATTATCAGTACTACATGTAGCAACAATGGGTTTGTATCTAATTGAAAAATAAGCATACATGTACTAGCTTGTTTCTTGATTGTCAATAAAAATAAAAAAAAAAGTCCGTATTTTCCCAGATGCGGACAAACTCCAAGACTGTAGCATTCAAACAGTGACTGTATGCACTATGCACGGAAACCCCCAGACTGAGATTGTATATTTATTTATTTATTTTATTTATTTATTTATTTATTTATTTATTTTTTATTTTATTTTTTTTTTTTTTTTACTACAGTCATACATTAACGAAACTTTGTTTGCGTCGGGGAGATCGCTACGTATGCGTTTCTCTACATCCTTTGCATTTCGGCGGTAAGAATAAAATGTTATGCTACCGTGCAAGAAATAAATGTAAGTCGAGTTTGCATGCAAACTCGGCGTCCGCTTTGATCCTGAAAATTCTTCTAGTTTGTTACATTGCCGTCCCCAATTCCGTTCTGTCCTCAGATGCGCTAACGCCCAATTTCAATTGTAATTTAACATGCCTTACCTTCCAGAAAGAAAATACGTATATGTTTTTTTTTATATAATCCATTTTTATTCCTCTGTCGATTAGCGGACTTGATTTTCAAAAATATTACGTCATCGAATCGTTATCGGCAACACAATAGATTGATGTCAAATCAATAATCTATTTTAGTCGCTTTTCGTGTTTCCATTTTTTGACATCCAATTAATGACGTAATTGCTGCTACACGCTGGGATTTTAGGCCACATATGAATTCACGAAAGAAAAACAAGTTTATTAGGTATGTATTCATGAAAATAAATTGATAGTTTATAAATGCTGTAAAAATTTATTCCAAGTCAAACAAGGGCATGTAGCGTCCCAAATTTTACAAACTTGTTTTTCACGATGCTAGGAGATGGCAATTTGCATTGCCTTGAAGCGAATATCCACAATTTCAGCGTCCAAATAATTGTTTTAGGAAGAAAATCAGATAGATAATGTAGATCTTATACTCTCCGACGCTACATTCATTTTTCACCGATAATATACATGGGAGGAGCGCGGTGGCTCGGTGGTAGAGCATCGGACTCAGAACCGAGATAACCTTGTAGCTCGATTATCAAAGGCGCTGTGTTGTGTCCTCGAGCAAGACGCATACACTTCCCACAGACACTGGGTTATGCACTAGTCATTTGTAACCACGGCCACCACACTCTGGGCAGGGCGGGGGTGGCCGTGGAAATGAGCCGGGCTTTGACCAAAGTTATGCCACGGCAGAGCGAGGAAAATTCCCGGGTTTTGCTTTATACATGTATAGGCAAAAGCGTCGTGAAAATGTGAAATGAAAAAGATAGCAGGCTGCGGGAGAAAACAGCAGTGGTTTTACCCGCAACGAGCAGTCTCCGCGGGGTGGGGCTTTTAGCGGGGATTGTTCCCGCTATTCCCCGGAGATGGGGGCGTGGTTACAAATGACTAGTGCATTAGGCTGGTAGCTACGGCCCGACCTGACTGTAAAAATGTTGACTGGGGCAAAAGGGGCATTTCTCATTACCAGCAATACATGTTCAAGATGTGCTGGTTGCTCAATAATAATTCACAGATTACTCGGTCTTTAAGTTAATGTTTTAAGGGCAATTCAATTGAAACATGGTCAATGTTGTCAACATGGTTTTGTTACAACAGAATATAAGTACATTTATAGCAGTGCATATCCTTACTCCAGGGCTCCAGGGCTCTGTCAGGGGTTTTGGGAACTGGGGAGTAGGGTCATTTTATTATTACGTAAAGTTTCGTCGAACATAGAACTTTGACGAAAACCATCACTGCATAAAAATTAATACAGAAATAACTTTAGGTCATTGTTACTAATGGTTTGGTCGAACAATCTGTTTCTGGTGGCCATTTTGGATACCATCTTGAAAAGTTTGATGTTCACAGTTCTCTTAAAACGAGTGAAATTTCACCTTTAATCATGCTCTATGATTTGATGACAAAATAAGCACAAAAATACTTTAAAATCATTATAACTGATAATATATAATAACTATATATATATACATTATATATATATAATGTAGTTGAAAATCCTGTACTTGGCAGACCTATTGGACACCATCTTCAATTTCTCGAAACTCTCAATGATGAAAAAGTGTCATTGAGACAATGCCTATAATACAGGAATCCATCAAGAATAAAAAGATATACCTGATTACCAGGTCCAGTGAAAATATTCCATAATCCTTCTTGAATATACGTTGTAATAACGTTGTTCGTCGAACATGATCCATTGATTTGGTTAGGTCTCAGGCAGAATGGAAGTGTATTATACTACGATGCGCCTTATCATAGTTCTCTACAACCATTTTATACGCAAAGAAGAGTTTGCTTCCCTTCTGTGCATGTGAATTTTACTGTTCTGATTGCGTTTGTGGAATTGGGGACAGGTGTGCGTAATTGGGGACGCATAGGGCCTTTACATTTGGGCTTCCAGGGTGCGGGCGGAAAGTGTGAGTATAAAATCTTACTTGTATATGAAAGGATATTAAATTGTTGACAAGTTCATGCCAAGCCCTTTTTGATATATGAAATAGTATGGCGAGGAACAGCCCTTGACGAGAACCGTTTGCGGAAATGGGGCTATTCTTTATTTATTTTAAAATATCAAAATAATTTGGATTCTGGCTCCTTATGGTCCAAAGATCACCTGTCTTAAAAAAGGTTTCGAATATGCGAGGGATCGTTCGCTAAGTACCAACCAGTTATGCGGCTTTCACACTAGAGCACGATCTGTTACGATCACCACGATTGACAAATCGCAACTAATCGGGACATTTTGCCAAAATTCGACGTTCTGATACGTTCTCTTGCGAGTTGTTGCGTTTTGATACGATCTGTTCCGATCTGATACGATAGGGTGGTGATCGGTCAAAATTTGGAGACACGATATTGGTCCCGGATAGATACGATTAGTTACGTTCCGATACGATTATTACGATTAAGCGCCCGATTCCAATGCGATCTAATACGATTACCACGATACTTGACCGCGATTTGATACGAACTGATACGCGTAGATGCGTTCCGGTACGAGTCCCAAGAACTGTTACGATGTGTTGCGATAGATTACGACTGTTGGCTTGACTTTTTGCTGATTGTGGTCACGATTGTGTCACGATGAGACCACGATTGGTATATATACTTTGAAAACAAACATATACCCCATTACGTTTTTAAGCACTGAAGACGAAATAACATTGATGATGGAAGGAGTTGAGAATGAAGAGAATGCGACATTTGCATTATTAATGCATGCTTATGATAAAGCCTTATCATTCCCCTTTCTACCCCTGCCACTGTTGCCATCCTTCAGATTTCTAATTAATACTGAAAAGGACCGTATTAATATTCAGTTTTCTATTGTTGATCAAAGAACATAATTCATTTATCGTGCCCGATGTGTTTATTGTATTTATAATTCGTAACAGATCGTAAGCATCCGTGGCAAAAGCGTGGGGTATCGTGTCTCATCGCATTTACTCGTATCAGATCGCATCCTATCGCGAGTAATTTGCATCGTCTCGTAGTTAATCGTACTTAATCGGGCCAGACAATTTTTCTCGAATCGTAAAAGACCGTAACAATTCGTAGGAGATCGCAACTCATCTCAACAGATCGCAGTGTTTTGGTCGACCCCGATCACCGCGATTCAGGAACATGATGAGATACGATTTACTGCGATTTGTTACGATGACATACGATCTGATGCGATGGCCACGATGGTCCCGCAAATCGTGGTAATCGTGGAAATATTTTTGGCAGCCAAAAAATTCTCCACGATTATCCCGATTATCACGATTGACATCAAGATGTGATACGATCTGATAAGATTGGATACGATAGTCCCGATTGGTCCACGATTAACACCACGATACCAATCGTGGTCGAATCGTGGTAAGTGTGAAAGCTGCATTACCATTTTTAGCGCCGAAAATATTATATTTTTCGTATTTTCGTACTATGCAAAATAATTAACAACGATGATGATGATATATATCAGATGTATCAATCAGCATTACGAAACATTTCCCATGCAATATACAAAGAATTTTTCAGAAATAAAAATGAAGTTTTCACTGGAATTTTCTTTTGATATTTTTAATATCTGACACGGTACAAAACATTAATTGTCGGTACACGTTAGAACCGCCTCGCCGATAAAAATAAAAAACAAGTAGCCCAAGGGCAACGATCGCTCACCTGAGAGTCAAAACAAGCGGCTACACAGAAAAAACATCTTTGAAAAGCGTGTATGGAAGACAGATGAGCCAAGGTCAAGATCTTAACCTTAATTAATGATAATCACATACCTTCATTCCCTCCATCAGTTCTATTCATCTACCACTTTTCAGGTCTCAGGCTGCAACAATTTTTTAAAAATCCATTGTTTTCACTTTTTCCCATGTAAAAGCATATGTTTCCAAAATTGATCCTGCTGTAAAATAAGTCAAGGTCACCCAAGGGTCAACATTTGATCAAACTACAACGGGCTAGAGTCCTAAATGCTACATACCAAGTTTCGTAGAAATCGACTTGCCGGTCCTGGAGAAGATTTTTGAGTGGTCTTTACCATATATAGGCGTGGTGGCCATCTTGATCATGTGACAAGGATTTCGCAATCATACTTTTGTTCCCTCTACCCATGGAGGCCCCACATAAATTTGGCTTTCATTGGCCAAACGGTTTCAGAGAAGAAGATGTTTGAAAAGTGTGTAAGGACAACAGACCGGCTAAGGTCGCTCAAGGGCAGGTAACTCCCCAGTCTATGGTACAATCTTACTGAATTTTGAACTCATCTGAGCTCTTATTGCTGTCCTTGTTACCTGCAAAAATGAAGACAGTCTATCAGAAATGACGGCGCTAGAGCGTTCTCAACATCTTTCCCATTGTAAGTCAATGGGGATTTTTTTCAAACGCTCAAGGGCAGTTAACTCCCCACTCCATGGTTGAATTTTGCTGAATTTCGAACTCATCCGAGATCTCATGACTGTCCTTGTTACATGAAAAAATGAAGATCCGATCAAAACTGTAGGTGCTAGAGTCTTCACAACACTTACAGCCATTTTCCAAACACTCAAGGACAGGTAACTCCGCAGTCCATGGTCGAAACTCACTCAATTTCGAACTCATCCGAGATCTTATAGCTGTCCTTGTTGCCTGCAAGAATGAAGAAGATCCCATCAGAAATGAAGGCGCTGGAGCGTTCACAACATCTTTCCCATTGTAAGTCAATGGGGATTTTTTCAAACGCTCAAGGGCAGCTAACTCCGCAGTCCATGGTCGAATCTTGCCGAATTTCTAACTCATCCGAGATCTCATGGCTTTCCTTGTTACATGAAAGAATGAAGAAGATCCGATCAAAATGTAGGTGCTAGAGTGTTCACAACACTTAACAGCCATTTTCCAAACGCTCAAGAGCAGGCAACTCCGCAGTCCATGGTCGAATCTTGCTGAATTTCGAACTCATCTGAGATCTTATGGTTGTCCTTGTTACCTGCAAGAATGAAGAAGATCTAATCAGAAATGAAAGCGCTGGAGTGTTCACAGCATCTTTCCAATTGTAAGTTTATGGGGATTTTTTCAAACGCTCAAGGGCAGCTAACTCCGCAATCCATGGTCAAATCTACCCGAATTTCGAATTCATCCGAGATCTTATGACTGTCCTTATTACCTGCAAGAATGAAGAAGATCCTATCAAAAATGTAGGCGCTAGAGTGTTCACAACATTTTTCCCATTGTAACCTTATGGGAGCTATCTGTTGCCATGGAAACCAGAGTTCTGATCTGACCTGGCCCAACTCCTTATGCAACCTTTCCCCCACCCCAATGATGCCTCTGATAAAATTTGATTGCAATTGACTGACTAGTTGTGGAGATATTTGTTGTTGAAAGTGTGGACGGACGCACAGACGCACGGACGACGGCTCGACTACCATACTATCAGCTCACAGGCGCTCGACGACTGGACTAATTTTTTTTTTTTTTTTTTTTTTTTTTTTTTTTTTGCATTTTCACCCGTTTGGAGACCCTTACGATATGTTCATGCAATTATTTTACCTTTAAAACCTTTTCTATCAATCCTCAATCAACCCTCGTCTATGGGCTACTATATAGACAAGGTCGGAAACGCGGTGTCCTAGTTTAATTGGGGTCATGGGATTTCCCGCATCTCAAACTCATACTTCACCCTTTACCGTTATTTCAATGCTGGCTGTCAACACATGAGTGTCTTTGTAAAAGGTGTCGCCCATTGCCTTCATTCAAAATAAGCACAACCGCCTATAAAATCTAACAATTAAAGCATTCTACAGAATTGGAGGACATCCCGAATGAAATCGGCAATCTTGCCGTGACATTACTATAAATACACTGGTCACACGACGTGTTACGCCAGCGCGTGATATGTGTTACGTTGGTTTTCATAGGTTGCTCGATTATATCCAGTCAAAACACTTTGTGATCTAGTGTCATGGCAACAATGCAATGCAATTATCCAGTAGGATTGATTCTTTCATACGATATTTACAGTGACCTTCCACTGATTTCTAGAAACGACAGGTCACCATACAAAAACATTCGGGATCCCATCCAAGTAGACAGGTGGTGGTATAAATTATAAGTTTACGGGCGACTATGCTTATTTTTGACGAAGGCAATAGGTGAGACCTTTTACAAAGTCGCTCATAAGTAGACACTCAGCATTGAAATAACGGTAAAGGGTGAAGTATTAGTTTGAGATGCGGGGAATCCCATGACCCCAATTAAACTAGGACACCGCGTTTCCGACCTTGTCTATATAGTAGCCCATAGACGAGGTTTGATTGAGGATTGATAGAAAAGGTTTTAAAGGTAAAATAATTGCATGAACATATCGTAAGGGTCTCCAAACGGGTGAAAATGCAAAAAAAAAAAAAAAAAAAAAAAAAAAAAAAAAAAAAAAAAAGAGTCCAGTCGTCGAGCGCCTGTGATCAGCTCACCGTGTGAGCCTTCGGCTCAGGTGCGCTAAAAATAAGTATATCCCTGTAAATAAAATATAAAGGTTTGATCCTTTGGAAGCAGTAAAAACATTCAAACATTTAAAACCCCAGTTTTACTATTGAGCCTGTGCATGAGAAAACCAACAATTTGGGTTTCCGACCAGGTCTAAAACAAACCAGGCTGTGCAGTGACAGCATAAAGCTAGAAGCTTAAAACTTTGGATATAAGTAGAAGAGGAACAGTACTATCGGGGTGGCGAAAAGAAAGGCGTTGATCAGCTGTGCAGTTACTGCACAGCTAATCTACGTCTTTGTTTTCGCATATGCAAATCGCTGGTTTTCTCATGCGAAGGCTGATATAAAAGTGGGATATGATGAGGGGTTATACATTTCATGGACATGCTATACTGATGGCTTACATCAGGAAAACATGTCCGAGAAATAAATACCCTCTTATACCCCACTTTTATATAGTAAACCTGGGGTATGCAGGGGTATAACTATTTTTCTTATTTTTGCTGCAAAACATAAATTGTGGGTACTCGTTAGAACCGCCTCGCCGAGGCAGTGCTCACGAATACCAACAATCTATGTTTTGGAGCAAAAATTAGAAAAAAATATCAACATTTTTGTAGTGAAAATTTTCATTTTTACAACTTTAAAAAACAATTCTGTATATTGCATGGGCATGTATTCGTAATATACCTCAATCCTCCCATTAGGACATCCAGGCTCAAACAAAAAGCGCGCAGATTGCAGAACTAGCTGGACTGTATCTCCATGTATTTGCCATACACAATGGACATGCACGTTGTAACTTATCTCATCAGACAATGGCGGCGATATTGTTCCTTCCCCATGGTATATCTTCCCGCCACATGCACGTCTTGTACCTATACAATGGTTAAAATTAAAGGGCTGTATACAAATAGAATAAATTAATATAGGTTTTAGCTCACCTGAGCCATGGTATATCTTCCCGCCACATGCACGTCTTGTACCTATGCAATGGTTAACATTAAAGGACTATATACAAATAGAACAAGTTAATCAGTACTCACAATTTTATTCTCAAAGCCAAAACCCCGAGAAGATTTTTAAAAAGATTTTGCTTCTCATAGCAATAGCGGCCATCTTGGTCATGTGATCAAGTAACCTGGGCCATTTATACAAACTTTCGTTCCCCTTTTCTAAGGATGTTCCACATGAAGTTCCAGGCTTTGATTGGCCCAGCAGTTTTATATGAGACTATCTTTGATCTTGTGAACGACAGACGACGATGGACGCCGGAGCATTACTATAAGCTCACCTGGTGAGCCTTTAGCTCAGATATTAAGCTAAAATAAATCTTCAGTCTCTTCGGATACCACTAAAATTGAAAGTGAAATCACGCAAATGACCTTTTACGATATGAAACACCCAAAGATTTAAAACAGTCATTTTCATATACTAAACATAAAAGGAAAGGTCTAGTACCAGTTGACTGGCAGCAGCGATTTTACGTTGAAATCGCTGCTGCCAGTTGACTGGCAATAGCGATTTTACGTTAAATTGGCTGCTGCCAGTTGACTGGTAATAGCGATTTTACGTTAAATTGGCTGCTGCCAGTTGACTGTCACCAGCCATTTTTACGATAAATCGCTGCTGCCAGTCAACTGGTTATGACAGTTTTATCATTATTAAAAATGCTGCAGCCAGTTGACTTTTATGTTAAGTAAAGACGGTCTAAGAGTTGTCAACTGAATACAAGTAGAAAATGTATCAAATGAAAGGGTATTTTTGGTTTCTGTTACTTTTTTAGTCATCTTTTTTGTTGGGATTGTGGCAAAAATTCGGGTAATAAAAATACATGAAATTGACTAGAAACATGTCCATGTTAGATACACCGCTTTTATATAGCAAAATTGGGGTATGCCTGTTTTTCTTATTTTTGCTCCAAAACATAGATTGGGGGTACTCGTTAGAACCTGAGGCCTGAACCACAATCTATGTTCTGAACAAAAAATAGGAAAAAGGATGAAAATGTTCTATTTTTACAACGGCGTAAAAAACCTCTGTATTTTGCATGGGCGTGTTTTCGGAATGAAAAAGTTTGTTTCATGAATTTAAATGGATCCAAACTATGTGTAGAATAGTTCATAACATGTTATTTTGTACATACTGCTTATGTTCCTATGGCCAAAAATGTCCTAAATATTCTCGATGGTCCAAACATTAATGATGCATGGATGACGAAAAACATACATAGCTGTTGACACTGGACATATTTTAAAAAATGTCGATTTCAAAAGCAAAAAAAAAAAAAAAAAAAAAAAAAAAAAAAAAAAAAAAAAAAAAAAAATCTTAATTTTCTTGAACTCAAACGCAGCCCTTGTGCGATTTAAACACAACTGGAAGAGTCTGTCATCGGCCGTGCACTTTCAATCTGTACCAACACATTGACACATCAAACAATAATCAAAATGAAACGAGGTTATTTGTGAATTTTGATTGAAAGACACCTTTTGTACTAGTATAGGTCCCATAATGACTGCATCTAGCTCTGAATTTCTTGACTAGAATATACTGACCAAAATAAGTTTATTCCTACTTTATAGTTGTCGATTATTTTTAGACGTGTGGGATATTACTTAATTTGTAGTATGTACTTATTGAGAAACACATTCAAGAAAAGGTTCACGGCAAAAGTTGACTTAAAATTGTCTTGACGTCATTTTACGTCATTTTATCCATATTTATACCACTCAAGTGCCCACATTTTTATGTGTTGTCACATTCGACAAAACTTGCTTTAAAACATTTGTTTGGTGTCAAGGAAGCAGGAATCCGCTCAAAGGTTTGCAATTTGTTTCTTCAGACACGCGTGAGAGACTACGTTATTCTGACGTTAATTTGCCTTATTTTTCAATGTGCCCTAAAACGTTCAAAACTTCTCAATTTAGAAAATTTCTTTCTAAATGATTGTTCTCTGTATCTAGAGCTTCTGATTATGACAAAACATTTGTCTGTACATTTCTGGATAGTCTACTGAATAAGAAAATCGTGCATAATTTTGCGCGACTGACGTTCGGTTACGTTGAAATGAATCAAATACCAATCACTGCTTTTCAAAAGATACACAATAAAGGTTGTTAAAGATGTGTTTAAATCACAAAATGACGTTCTCAGTAAAGAACACGGACGACTTTACTTTTAACGTCAGCTTTGACGTTTCAGTCACGTAATGCGGAAATTAGTCTTTGATCGCCAGCTTAATCCAATATTTAGACAGCTTTTAATGGTACAAATGATCAATGAGAATAAAAAATGTTTTTATCGGTGACCTAAACCCAAATGATTTCCAACCTCTGTTTTAAAGCGAAATGATCACCTTTTCTGTCACTACCATTTGACGTCACTTGTAATGCGTACACGCATTAATACACACCAAAGTCCAAGCGGAAATGAAACTTTGACATGTGCTCATTTGTGCTTAATATAGAGATGAAATTTTGTCCGCGTAAATTCCGATCGATGCTAGGTGAAAAGTCTTGCTTTTTCAGCAGCTTCATGTGTGAATTTTCATAGTGACCCCTACTTGGAATGAGGGTCGATAGGTCTCCTCTCTGCCTATCTTTTGCCATTATGTTTGTGTAACAATCATCTAGAGGGATGAAATTAACTTTGCGAGAAAGAGAATCTGCTCCAATAACTTAATACCTTACACAATTTTCAAAACATTATAGTAGGAATAAACTTATTTTGATCAGTATACTTTCCAAATACGCTCGGTTTCTAAAGTTTATCTCCAGTATGTAATTGTTACATTAATGGAAAACAATGCAATATGATGATCAATGATATTGACCTTTGCATCGAAATATATGATGTAAATGACACACTAATATATGACACACTAATAGGTACTATTTCAGACGTATAAATTGTAGGCGACCTGATGCCGTACGTATTCATTTTGCTTTTGAAGGATTTTTGAAAAATGCCGTGTAGAGCCGGTACTTACGCGCTGGCATGGTAAAAAACTCGCATCTTTCCCCATAGTTGCTTTCCAAGCATGAGCAAGTACAGGTAATGTTGTTCATGGTTCCTTCATTTTCACAAACTTTAGTACACCCTATAAATAAATAGATATTTGAGCCGCCGCATCAATTTGCATATGCGAAAACAAAGGCGCAGATTAGCTGTGTAGTAATTGCACAGCTGATCAGCGCCTATGTTTTCGCTACAAGGATAGTACAATCTCTCTTCTTCATAAATCCGAAATTTCAAGCTTCTACTGTGACTGTACAGGCCGGTTTGTGTCGGACCTGTCGGTAACCCAAATTGTTGGTTTTGTCTCGCAACGGCTCAATTTTAGATGTTTACAACCTTTTTTTTTTTCAGATGTAACGACTGGAATTTCCACCTTCACACGCTTAAACCCTATTTGCAATTGCAATTGAAAGTACAAACACTGTATAAAACATTTAAAATCCAAACCCAAACTATGAGATACGATCTCCTACGATATTTTGCGATTTGTCGTGGTGCATTGTTCGCGATCTAATACGATTAGTTCACGAGCAGATTCGAACCGATACAACAAGGTACGTGTAGATACGAGAATTGGTGCTCACGATTTGTTGCGAGTTCCTGCATAACATACAATTCTATTACGATTCTCCAGATGATTTCATGAATTTACACAATAAAATTCCTCAAATTACTTTTTAAACACTTTTAATATGGTAAAGAGATAAATAACTGCCAGGAACTTGTATAATGATGGTCAAAATACACTCCTAGAGCCGGAAATGAAAATAACTATTCACCATTTTTGCATGATCGGCTGGTTTCCTGCTGACAAAAAATCAATATTAGAAAAACAGGTAACCAGAACCCCCTTCAGGGGGTTTCTTGTTACCTGCATTTCCTTTATTGATTTTCTAAAGCTAGGAACCAGCGGATAATGCAAAAATGGTGAATGAGCTAAAATGAATTTATAGAATTCGAGATATTGCAAACTTAGAACGCCATAAAAAATAAAAAAAAAAAAAAAAAAAAAAAAAAAAAAAAAAAAAAAAAAAAATGTGAATGCATGCATTCCCACCCATTTGACATAAGTAAAGCTTAGGTTACATTTGCCCTACGATTATCTTGCGATGATCGAACGATGCCAATTTTTGCATTTTCGCGCGATCTCCGCAGGGTGACCCTACGAAGTCTCTACGATTCTACGGCTTCCTACGATCTCCGTAGCCTCTACGATTTTGTAGTAGTCTGCACTTTTACAAATTTTTTTAAAAATCGTTAGACCGTGGCCCGTAGACATGTCGTAGGTAGCATCGTGCGGGTGTCTTACGGGCGCCGTACGGAAACCCTGCGATGATCGTGCAGTCACCGCACGTTTTTTTAGATAATTTTGGGACAAAACTCGTAAGATAATCGTATACCTTTAGGGTGATCGTACGGCATCCGTACGGCTATATCGCAAGGTTGTTAAAATCGTACGGATATCGTGCGGTCATTATACGGACATACCACCGCGTCCACACGTTTATCGTGCGGCCGCCATGTGATTGCTGTGCATTTTTATGGGTATGGTTGCATTTCACCATTAGGTTTTAATAGAACCGCTTGCCTTTTTCTTTCTGGGGAGCCATGATGCGCTGTGAGGTTGTACATGTTTGGTCGCACACGAAAGACGGACGGACACCTAACATCACACGGCTATCGTAGGGAGACCGCAAGGGCTTAGTCAGAAATCATAGGGACTCCTCATGGACATCGCACGGGCAATTTACGATTTCCACTTAAAGTGTGTGGAGACCCTACGATTTCCCTACGATCTCCGTACGGTTCTGACTCGGAACATCGACAAGAAAGCCAGAACAAGAAATCGTATAATGCCCGCATGAGTTGTAAATACCTATGTCGTAGCTCATTATCACCTACGATGTCTAAAATATCGTAGGGAAAATCGCAGACCGAAAAATCGTACAATAATCGGGGCAAGTGTAACCTAATAGGCATGACCCCTTGCGGACACCCTACGATCGCTGTACGATTTTTGTCCCAAAACTAACATACGAAAATCGTGCGGCGCACGTTTGATGACGTACGACGTGTCTACGGGCTACGGTCTTACGATTTTTAAATTTGTAATAGTGCAGACTATTACAAAATCGTAGAGCCTACGGAGATCTTAGGAAGTCGTAGAATCGTAATGACATCGTAGGGTCACCCTGCGGAGACCGCACGAAAATGCAAAAATTGGCATCGTACGATCATCGCAAGCTAATCGTAGGCCAAATGTAACCAAGGCATCAGTTAGAATTCCAAGGGACTCCGTACGATATCCACTTAAAGTCTGCGGAGACCCTACGACTACCGCACGACCTCTTGCGTTTTGTATCAGAGCGTGTAGGGACTCCGATAGGACATCGCACGGGCTTCGTTCGATATCCACTTACAATCTGCAGAGACCTACGGCTACCGTACGATCGCCTCGCGTTTTTGTATCAGAACGTCCACAAAAGGCAGATCAAGAAATCGTACGATGTCTGTATGAATTGTAGACACATACGTCGTAGCCCACGATCACCTACGATGTCTAAAAAATCGTAGGGAAATTCGCAGATCGAAAAATCGTACGATGATCGGGGCAAATGTAACCTAGGCTTTAGTCAGGGAATCATCGCCCTCTACTCATGTCATCAATAACGGCTTAGAAATGTTGTTTTAATCGTGTACAAGTTTGAGCGAAAGATTCGATGCTCGGTAGCGCTTTTAATGCTACTATCGCGTCCAATCGTGGCTTGAATCGTGACAATCATTGTCCTTATTGTAGGATTTATTGCTTTTTTAAATTGAGTGAAAACACCCCCAGTTTGCCTGTAGGTAAAGTTGGCAAGCGTAGAGTGTAAACTCTGTGTCACTGTGTGATTGGAAATTTTACCTCAGTCTCTACTTCTATTTTTATCTGCAGTACTCTAGATCTATTTATAGAGTACTGACAACATCAATACACCAAAATAGACAATCAAAAATGGTGACAAGTAAACAGTTCAGTCAGTAGAGTTTTTTTGATGTTTGAATTGTGCTGTACAAGTACATTTGATTTTTAACATGACCCAAAATTGTTCTAGTGTAAATTTTATGAAAAGTGTCAGGTAATTATTTTATCTAGATTGTAAACTTTCATACCTTCCGACCATGGTTTCAAAAGACCAGTGCAATTATTATATGCAACTTATCAATCAAAATTGACAAGTTATTAAACCTGATGGCATGCACAATTTTATTTATTCAGTTTTTGAATTAGCTCAATAAGGTGTTGACTGAGACCAAACACTTCAAATGCGAATCAGACAGTTTGTAGGATTTCAAAGATTGTTATCTTAACTATACATTATCCAAGTATGAATGGTGTCATGGATTGTCAAATTGTTGACCATTTTTAAACTTGTGACCAAGATAAAAAGAAAACAATCGGAGACAGACGAGAACAATTGCTTGAAACATCAAGTAATACACCTCAACTGTGAAAACAGTCTTCCACTGATCAGTGTCTTTGCTTTCGCTATCTACAGCGAAGTAAATATCCCTTACCTATCTAAATGCAAAATTCCCAGCCTCTAGCCATCTTTGCTTTTAGTCAATTTCTGTAGAAAGCTAGTTTAAATGTAATTTAGTTTTATAAAGATCTTGTATGATTTGCTGACGCATGTAATAAAACATAATGGTTACATTCAAAGTGAGATAGTATGGACTATATTGCACAGTTTTGGTATTAAATGAACCCTCATGAACATGGAAAGAAACGGCGAACAACTTGTCAGACAGATATATAGATGGTAAAATAATATATGCAATCCTTCAACAGTTACACTGCTACACTGTGTTTGTTACCTAACTTCCTGCAGTCCGGATCAGGCAGGGTTGGTCATGGAGAATGTGATCCATGTCCCATGGATGTCTTAATTTAGGAATGAAAGTTTGTTTCCCAGTTGTGCGTAAAATCTTTTGAAGTAGGCACCAAAATCAGGGAATACAAAGACCGCATATTCATTTAAATAGCAATGAGCTCATCCCGTTTGTTGTTTCTTTTTCTTTTTCTTTTTCTCTCTATCAAACGTTAAATTTGCGCTAACAAAAATTGAATTAAATGAGTGCACATCTTGATAATCAGTCCCATGCAGCATGCATGACAGAACTGTCTGGATCTACCAGGTATTAAACAGAGGAGGCACACGACTTATTACAATGCAAAACAAGCTTAATTCACAATGACGATTTTCAAAATTTCATCACAAGGAATTTTGGGTCAATAGATCCGGTGCACGTCATTTCATGAAAAAGACATTTGGTCGAATGTAAGGTTACGTCAAATATAACAATTGGTCAAATAGATCAAGTGTCACCAATTTAAACATCAAACTTAAATTTTTTGGTCCACCCACTGTGCTGTTAAAAAGAGATTTGTCATGATAAATAAATTACCTTATAAATCTACAGCTATACATACCATATGGTTAATTTGCAATTGATTAAAGAAGAGGATTCATAAAGTGAAATAATGATAAACCTTGCCACTGAATGATCTAACTGCACCATTCATAACAATTATGGGCTATTAAAACACCTTTTCAGTGACCAGTTCTAAGGACAAATGACCTTTGCTAAAAGTTTGCCTTTGAATATATTTCCTCTCATGTCTGAACAAAGAACCCTTTTTAAAAAAACAACAACAACATCAGTTCACTTAATACACAATTGTCAGATTCTTGCCAGCTGAACTTAATAATATTGTTATAATATTATGTCAGAGAAGAGCTCTGTCAATTACAAGGCTGCATAAAGGGGGTCTCAATTTTAAAATATTGTAGTGACATGATATATTTTTGTGTGTTTAGTCTTTTAAAGCCCAATGTTATTCAATAACAAAGCCAAAACACATGCTGAGCGTGTGACTTAGGCAGCACACAGCAAAACAGAAATCCAGCACATTGAGGGATTTCACTTCAACAAGAAAATTTTGGACAGAAGTTTCAGATGTTTTAATTTGCAATCAGATGGACTTTTTTTGCTTCTTTTTGTCTTCAATAAAGACAGTAATAAACTAAACAGTGAACAAAATCAACTAAAAATGTGCAGGCAGAAGTTTCATGGTAGGTGGCAGGTTTTTTGTTTGCTTGTTTGAATTGATGCTTAATAACCTCCCAGTCAACAGCTAATGGTCATGTCGGGATGCTGTCCCCATTTTATGGAACTTTTACCAGTAATTAGACTGCCACGGCATCCAAAAAGTGCTTCGAATATAATTACCCAAACTATACTATAGTTTGACATGAACCACTTTTCCTGGGCAGGCTCAGACCTGAGCAGTTAACCAGTTATCAAATGGTCAGTCAGTAGCAAAGAAGCTTTGCCTGGAGGCACAAGCAGCCCATCTATTTCTTTAGGCACCAATGGGCGGGGGCCCATATTCACACCAAACCATGATGACATCCTTCTTTTTGGTTGTTGTTTTGTTTGTTTGTTTGTTGTTGATTTTTTTTTTTTACATATTTTGTCTGTCCTTTGCTGTTATGATTAGATTCGTAAATGTGCTGTCATGGGGGAAAAAAAGAAAAAAAAAATTCTGTTTAATCAAAGGGAACTTTTGATGTCGTCAGAAAGTCGTACTTGTTGGTCTTTTTTACAAGCATACCATGTTTCTCGAGTACGAAGCATTAGAAATTAAGATCCTTGGAAACGATTAACTAAGTACTTTTCAAGGATCTTTGATGTTCGAACTTGTAGGGTGTACAGACTAATTGGTCAGTTACCGTAACTTTACTGGAACTGGAATCTTCCATGTTGCAGTGGCTAGGTCGCTAGCCTTGTAAAACAGGGGTCGCTGGTTTGATCATGATCGAGCTTCTTACACGATAAACCAGGTAAATGTAAGCGAGGTATATTAAACTTCCCAAGATAAACCAATGTCCCGTTTCCATATGACCATACCTTTTGGTGGGACATTAAACCCAAAATATAATCGAACTGACTGAATAATTGGTTGTTAACGATAACATAAGACTTGAAACAACCCAAGTTTTGAACCCAGCTCCCGTGTTCAACCACTGAGATAACCGTGTACAGATGTTTGTGAGGACCATTAGTCTTGTTAGTGTTTTGCGATACCTTCATCATGTGAGTGCACATGTAACCAATTTACTTTGAACAAACAGTCAGGTTGAAACAACGTAAAATTGTGTTTCATGTTTCAAAGTTTATTTCGCACTGGAGTTACACGAAACATGTAAAACATGGGCAATGCAATATTACAAACACCATATAGGTTTGGCGACACACACACACAGACACTCATCGGAGGGCAACTTAAATCACATGCACTCGATGACTGGCTTTTCATTTTTCACTTTCACCCATTCTTAAATTCAATCGTCCCTAAAAGACAGCCATTTATTGTAGACGCATTCGAATTCATACATCAGAAAAACATGTCCATGAAAAGAATTCCCCTTTTATATAGATAAACTAGGATTTGCAGGGGTATACCTATCTTTCTTATTTTTGCTCCAAAACATAGATTGTGGGTACTCATTAGAACCACCTCGTGGAGGCGGTTCTAACCAGTGATCTATAATATATAAATCTACTGTCCCTGTTCTAACGTATACCCACAATCATTGTATCGTGCACAATGAAGAAATATTATATACATGTATATAACTATTCTAGTTAAAAATTTTCATTTTTACAACTTGGAAAATCTCTTTATATTACATGGGCATGTTTCCGTAATAGAAAAATTCAATCAAAAGGTTAAGGTGGTCAAGATTCAAATTCCCATTGAAGGAGCAAGACAGATTTCAAAAGGATCAAAGAAGAGATATGCAGTCAATAGACATATTTGTTCACCACCTTTGGAAGTTTCCCCTGACTTCAGTGTATTTTAATGTTTACTTGTCTGGCTGGCCAGCTGGTAAAACAAATTAATCATCTTATTCAATTATATCTAATGGGTCGACTAATCTCCCTTCGGTCAAGCCCCATCCCCCTGGTGTGGTATTGTCAGTTTGATGTTTCACCAGTAAACTGTTCTGTTTCTGATCTGTTATCAAACTGACTCATCAGGCAACTTGTTAACAAAAAAAAAAGTATCCTGCCTCTTCTAGTCAACATAACTTTATGAATTTAGTGTCAATTGAAAGTTAAATGGATAAAGCAATAAACAAAGGTTACTTGATAAAGTTTCAACATTGTACTTTTCATTTACAACAGTTTAAAGTTCTATGAAATTTTGAAAATACAAACAAACACACTTTTCCAATGATACAAGATAAGTCTAAAAATAAACAGTTCGGAAATACAATATTGGGTATAAAAATAAACCTCTCCTGACTACAGGTGTATTGATTTTGAACACTACGCGTCTAATAATAACTTTATTGGTCCACTGTAGTATAGTTTACTGAAGATAACTGTGCCATTGTTCTCAGTCAATTGACTTTGGCAGTATCGCAACACATCGCATCTTGTCCTGATAAACGTGTAGAAACGTATTCAAACTGAATCGTTTCAAATCGTAGATCTTTATCTTGATGATCGTAGCAAAACGTACTTAATCTTACCTGATCGGACAATTATATCATAACAAATCTGGTTATTATTCGTGACTCGGAACAAATCCCATCAGCACGAATGAAGTCGCATAATCTCGTACCTAAACTTAAAATTCTAGAGAAGTTCCACGAGTCCATAAGAATGGCGAATCGTAATGATCGCAACGGATCGCGTGCTAGTGTGAAAGCCGCATTACACTGAAAAAAAAAAGCCCTGTGTATTGCATGATCGAGTTTTCTTAATGGTGGGAGATAATGCAATCACTGTCAACTGACAGACAAATACCCACACTAACGATTACTTACCAGTTGATAGGGTTCTTCCCTCCAGTTCCCCGATAACCTCTGCAAAATAAATAAGATTCCTTTACCACAAAGTCGTAATGCAAAACGCATCCAAGCAGTCCATTAAAGGCCATTGAATCAAGATGACATATTCTAAAGGAGATCTATGCTTAAGATGTAAAAAGTCCCTAAATCTCAGATATGGGGGGGGACGGACAAAATTTTCATATTATGACTATGGGGCTGAATTTAGCATTTAGAAATATATACACTTTCGTTTACAAAACAGTTTATATAAGCCGTGTTCATGTGCAACATTTGCACCCGGGTGTATTTTTGCACCCCGGGGGCAAATTTGCACCCCGGGTGTATTTTATGTCATGTGAACGGTGTTTTAAGAAAATACACCCGGGTGCAAAAGTACACTAGGGTGCAAATTTGCCCCTACTTTCGTGGTGCAAATTAAAATTGCACCCGGGTGTATTTTGTGCATATGAACGCAAACTTCAATTTTGATGTATGACTTTTGTAATGGACTGGCCTTTTTATCGTAATTTTGTTGAATAGAAATGCAATTTTTGTTTGTTCGTTTTTGAATAGATCTGCTTTACGTCCCATTCAACAGCTAATGTCATGTCCGTACCTTGCGCCATTTTATGGGGCTTTTACCCAAAATGAGGATGTTATGACATCCAACAAGTGCTTGAAATATGACCACCAAACTAAGCCACAAAATGCTTATAGGTATGAATGGTTTGCATTGAACCATTTTTTCCTGAGCAGACATCTATTTCTATTTCTTTAGGCCCCAATGGGCGGGGCCCAACAATTATATCAAATAGATTTGAAAATTAGACTGTGCTAAATTATGCCTCGAGTTCGCATCTAATAGATTCGATTTGCATAGATTTGACCACAAAGGGTTAACTGACCGGCGTTGATCACAATCATATTATAGTTCAAAATATAATAAACACTCAAATTTAATGTATTTTGATCATACTGAAAATCGGTGTGTTTACTGTCTGGGTGATTTGCATAAATTATTCACGCGACATCGGTTTTGAGATGTCAGCGCGGTGATCTTTCGGTGCAATAATCGTAATATGGGTACCGTCAGTCGCACCCCCACAGTTTGAGAAACCAAATTTCTTGTATCCATCGATTACCTCATTAAGCGCTTCTCCTTCTGGAATCTTAACATAGGTACTAAACAATTGGTCCTCGATCGCCGAGCATACCCTTTGAACACATTCGCAAACAGTGAACTTGGCAATTCCAAAAAGATTCCTGATCGTCCTGTATTCCGAAGTCCCAGCTAGGTAATACAAGTTTAGTACCACCTGTAGTTCCACCGAAAGTACATCATGCACACAGGGATTCCTCTCAAGCTCTTCCCGCAGTCTGTCACACAAACCATTAAAGCAAGCCCTGATCTTCTGTCTGCTCAACACTGTTGCGGCAGCTGCTAGCCCTACGGCATTCTGCATCATTCGTGTTCGCCGCATTCGCCTCAGACTATATGTAGCTAAAGAATACGTCTTGACTTTCTCCACAAAATTGACGTTTTTGCGTCAAGTTTAATGCAAAATCAGTATAAGTATGAACGCAATTTATTGACATATGAACGCTACATAGGGGGGTGCAAATATGCACCCGGGTGCAAAAATACACCCGGGTGTATAAAAAAACTCCCGGGTGCAAATGTTGCACATGAACACGACTTTCGTTTATAAAACTGTTTGAGTAGCCGAAACCGCGGCATGGCCCACCCCTTTCTCATTAACATGTTCACTGTTCTTTAAGGATCTTAAGTTTTAATTTTTATTTTCTATTACTGCAGCTGGTGTTGTGCCGTGTGACGGCCCTAAAAAGTCTCCCCGTACATCAGCCATAGTGCAGATTATATTTTTCGTTTGGTCCTTTGAGATCAGCGAAGGTTTTCTGAAAAATCAGAAATTTATCGGTTTAGATTCATTTTCTAACCAACATTTAATGTATTTGGCCCCTTTTGGATAATACTAGTCTATGTGTGGACTACCCTCTTGAAAGTTGAAAAATAACAGTAATAATTCCCTTTGGCTCCATGTTGCCAAATCTAAAGGGTCACTGATGAGGCTTGAGTAGCCGAAACCGCGGTATGACCCATCCCTTTCTCATTAATATGTTCACTGCTCTTTTTAAAGAATCTAAGTTTTAATTTTTATTGTCTGATTTAACAGAACCCAGACAATGCAACTAAATATTTTCACAAAGCCACTCCATCTTTGGCCAAAATAACCATTAGACTTTGGACTGATTTGCAGTTGTTTGTCAACAGCACTTTTCAAGCAAACATATATTGGTGTTTTTGACCTATGAATACTGAACAATGTCCACACATTAATTGTTTATTGTTTTGTATTTTAAGTTCATTTTGAAAGAAATGGTAGCTAATTGCATAAAATCTATAATTTACAATCTTATAGTTTATTTCTAGGTGTGCCCCCCCCCCGCTCCCCCCCCCACACACACACTAAATTTGCCAGTGTATGTGCTTTTCACATTCACACATCATATCAAAGTGGCATCCTGGGTCTAGGGGGGAACATGGTCAGCAATACGAAAATGTATTATTTCCTGAAATTTTCCATGAGCTAAAATAAAGACAGTTGTTATGGACAATTTTAAAGACGTCAACTGTAGAAGTGTAAACATTCATGGTCGTATTTTTTGTCAAACCGGTGTCAGGGGGGAGTATATTTAGGTCTTGTAGATGTATTTATAGAGATACGTACAATACAGGTTCAAAAGTAAATTTGCTTTTAATCTATGTGCATTGCATTAATGCTTAGAAATGTGAAGGAGAACGTCCATTCTCCCAGTGGGAACACGACGTCATGTGCTTGCAGGGCTGTATGGGAAACTGCCTAAAGAAAAGGCTAAATAAGTTTTTATTTCAAAAACACTTTTTTGTCAGTGAATTAAATAGTGTGAATAAGCTTTCATTGATTCTTAGAATGTTTTCCTCCAGGAAAAAGTACCAATTAATTTTTGGTGTGAAAACATAGTTTCTGCAATTAACCTTAATGGAAATTGAAAAAAGTTTTTTTTCAGATGTGTCCCCCCCCTCCCCCCCCCCCGGGACCAAGAAAATCCTTTTGCACACAGTTATAGTTTTACATTACAGACACCATATAAGAATGGCATGCTTGGTCCCGGGATGGGGGGGGCGGGTGGGCTGTCAAAATGTGCAATCTATAAAAAAAATACAAGCTATAATGCAAGCCCACCAAATCAAGTGACTTCAATAATTTTGTTTAGGACTGTAGCGTGTTTATATACATATTTCTACCTGACTGAACATGACCTAGTGTCTGAAAAGTAGCCACACCACGTGAAAGTCTACCCTCTGTTCTTTAACCAGTTACACTTCTGGTGAACTTTGATGATCATCACTCGTTAGTTTTTTTAGAAATTTGAGTGTCTGTACCAATGTGTTTGTTTATATCTGAGTGGTGACCCATACCTTTGTCTTGGCTAAGTAACATGTAAGCTTGTGTTAGCATAGTTGAGGCAAGTCATGGTCTACAAAGTCATCGGGTGCTATGTTTTGCTAAATGTTATGTCAAACAAACTGTGTTGCTCAAAGTAAGTGGGCAAATAATTACTAGCCTTAAAGCACCAATAGTCGATTTTTTATTGCTTGCATGTGTAAGAAGGTACATTTATCAGACATATAGAGTATTCACCTTGAATTCAAGTAGACGGTATGTATTTGAGATACACTGTATGATATAGGCATAAGGCCTAGATGATTTATATGTGTGGTTCCGGTTTCCCTACCTACCCTAGTTTTTCCACCCTACCCTAAACATTAAAATGGTCTTTGGAGAGAAAAACAACTAGATATAGCCACATGTTTTATTATGAGGCTGTTTTCTGTATTAAATGTTTTGACTAAATTAAAAATACTTCCTACCTACTTACCCTAATTTTTGGGTGCACGAAACAGGAACCACACATATATTTCATTTAGACCTTACAGGCAATGTTTACAAGTTATAGATAAATTAATTATTTGACAAAAACATTGAAATATTTCAACGCGTTTTTATCAAAATGTGACCATTTGCAGCATTGTTTTACGCTGCAAATATACATGTATATGTAATTTTACCATGTATTTCGATCAATACTTGAGAAAATCTTAGGTTTTGGTATCAAAATTTTTTGTCCAAAAAATTACCCCTGCCCCCTAAAAATTAACGTAATGGCAAATATATGTCACATTTTCAAATCAAACTTGTTTTGTTGTGTGCACAGGATGTCAGGCTTCCACAACAACACACAATTAGAGGCATTACTTATGCATGTTTCTCAATGCAGACTTTCAAAATCAAGGCAAATTTTGACGTTCTCCTTTCCAAACTAGTTTTAAAATTGACATAAATTGTGCAATTGACTTTCAAATTATGCAAGAACTCATAAATAGTAAAGAGCTATACTAGGCGTTTTCGTCTTCGAAAGTGACATATTTGTCAATTAGGGAGTATCCCAATCAAAAGCATAGATCTCCTTCAACATACGTGTAGCACATTTAATTTTCATGCGCGGCGTTAACAAGTCACCTCAGCTGCAGCAAGGGCCTGATCGGCAGCAACGGATGTGACCCCTACTTGAACAAGTAGAATTAAAAGCGTTTTTCTGATGCGTTACTGGAAAGGTTCTAGTAAAGGTACCAGATGGGAAAAAGCCACCCAAAAAAGCACTTTTGGTGGCCAACTGTTTAGCAAAAATTTCCTTTGTGTAGTTGCTTAGAACAGTCTTTAGGAAGTATGAAAACCAATGTTTTTTTGTTTTTTTTTTGTTTTTTTTTTGTTGTTTGTTTTGTGTGTGTGTGTGTGTGTGTGTGTGTGTGTGTGTGTGTGTGGTTGGAAATGACGTTCCCTAGCTTATTTGATCCGTGACTTTTGGGACAACCAGCAGATTTTCAAACTATAAGTACATGTATGTTGCCTATTTTTATGTTCATCCAACCCGAATATGATCCAAATTTGTGCCAAAACCTGTTTTAGAATACTTCAGAAATGGTCTTCTTTTTTGTATTCTTAAGGTATGTTGAAAAGTTAAACTTTTTATTGTTTTATAGAATTACTTTGAACTGATTTGATCAAGTTTTGTTGCTCTATTCATATATGTTTTAAAGTGTGACAATGTCTTAAAAGAAATGTTTTATACCGACCGATTAAGATTTTCATACACATATTTGATGGTAAGTTTTAATTTTACTCATTATAAGTATCCGGTGTAAACACCAGTGGACCCCCACTTGCTCTGGGCACAAATGTTCCTGGAGATGTGGGTGGTGGCTCGTGGAGAAGCTTGATGTGACGCTCCGGTGCCAGGTCTTGGTGAGTAAGTACCTGAATGCTCACAGACTCGCTCCTTTAGGTCTACTGGTGTTTTCACTTTGAGGTGAACACTCATGATTATACTTTATATTGCTTATACAATGATTATTAGATTCTTTTTTGTAGTTTTTAAAAGAACACATTAAATGGTTTAATGACATGTCGTTAATTACTTTTTTAACGTGAATCTTAAACATTTGTGATATTTTATTTCGTATATTTTAATCAGTAGGGCACAACCGTTAAATCGATATATAATATTTCCTTTTTCATATAGTATCTAAAACTAGATATCATATCTAAATCTAGATATAAACACAAAATATTTGAATTTACATATAGTATCTCCTTCTAGATATATAACTCTACATCCGGTTTATCTATACTTCGTTTTACATATTATATCTAAACTGACATATATTGTCAAAATATCTCCTTTTTAATATAGTATCTAAGACTAGATATCATATCTAAATCTAGATATAAACACAAACTATTCGAATTTAAATATAATATCAACTTCGAGATATACAGCTCTACATCCGGTTAAAATATATATTTCGTTTGACATATTATGTCTCAATTGACAAAAATTTTCAAAATTTTTCGCCCCATAGCAACATGTACTCGTATACGTAATTTGTAGTCAGGATGTTCCCATCGGTGTTCCTTGATAACTCTCCACACCACGCGGAAGTAGAGCTAGGTGACAAAGTGAAACGGATTGCGGCTTATCTAGCTGATCTACGTAATTTGTTGATTTAGATATACTATGGATTGGAATATGCCCGCAACTTAGTCTGCAACTAACATGGCCTAGTTCAACCTGGCGACGGACAAACATCTTAAATATCATCTTGTTGGTGTTTAAACGATTCCGTGTGTTCAGATTTTATCTGACAGTCAGGTCTGAAGACTAGGTCCCTTGGACTTAACAAAATGTCACAAAGTCTGTAGCCTCGTCACAATACGTCCTTGTCATCTGTTTATCATGGAAGATTGTCGTGGGACCTCGGCTTAAAGTCTCACCCGGAGGAGTGGAGAAGGATGGGATCGAACTCATGACTCCTTTTTTACAGTGCCTTTAGCTTATCCGCTGTGTGCCTTAGAGGACTGTATTACCCCGCCACGCGAACACGATCATCGAGTTGCTTATTTTTGAAAACTCCAGTGTGCTAGAACTCGCCAAGATACATGGACCATCTCATCGTATGAAGCTTTGCCATCGTTTAACAAGTCCCCACTCCGTTAATAATGCTGGTCCATGACCTACTTGTTTTTTAGCAATCATTCTTATATATTTCCTTCTCTCGTTTCAATATGTCAGATCAAAAAAATGAGGCATCCAGACGCAGGAAGCATAAATTTAAATTTGTTCACCGGTACCAGCACCATTCCAATAACGTGTTGATGCTCTCGACATGGATGATAGCCTTGCTGAACCGTTTTTTTTTTTAATTTCACATTTGTGTAAAAATAGGTACCAACAAGGCACATTTTGGAAGTGTGACATTTGTGTATGTTAAATTTCGATGGCGGGGTGGAGGCGGTGAAATTAATACTAAAACTTCAAATGTCTTCAATATCGTTCCAAGGCGATACTTCTGTTGTGGTTCTAGTTGTTTTGTGGTTTGGAGTCGAATTTTTGTGCTGTTTGAGCCTTATGTGCGTTTTCATATTTTTAGTTCAGTTCGGGTAACTGAGTGGCCGCCTATTGGGGAATAGCTGCTCACTCGCCTTACGACATATTTTCATGGTATAAGTACCTAAGTGTCATTTTAGTTTTTCCCACCCCTCGGTTTATGGAGTGGGAATTTCTTTTTGATTGCCCCATTTCCTGATCATTGCCTTTTCGTATTTTTTTCTGTTTCTGACGGTACGAATTTATATAACGTCTGTGAAGAACTAGTATGATTTTTTTCCAGATGTGTAGAATTGACACAAATCGGTACTAAATCTTCTAACACGAAAACACGTTCTTGAACCACAATTTTCACATTTCGCAAAGTTCTTATGTGAATTATTAGTACCAAATCCTCCCAGCCGGCGAAGAATTGGTAACAAATTGGTATGTAACGAATTTCATTCCATTTCACACGCATGTGAGATAGGCGCATGTAATCAAATTTCATGTACGTATTCTTCGCACTCACGAAAACCACCCATGTGAAGTGGTTTTGCCTTTAATTCCATTTATAGCATTATATGTGAACATTAAGTACCAAGCTTTCACATCTGAGTAAAATTGATACCAGTTCTTCAAAGATGTGATGAATCCAAACCAATTCTTCACACGTCAAAACACTGATTCGTCCCGCATGTGAAAATTTGGTACAAATTTTTCACATATGAAAATAATACCAGATATTCACAGATTTTATTATTAAGTGCCGCCGATTTCACACGTGTGGAATCTGCGATTCAACAACGCTTTGAAAACGTAGATAAAAGGAGCAAAACATAAAACAAGTAGGACTACAACAGAAGTACCGCATCGGAGCGGTCAGTAATATAAATTTACTGGGTGGTACAAACAGTTTTATATATTTTCCACTATCTTTGTTGAACTAGAGCCACAAGATAAGCTTTTCTTCTCGGTCTGATACAAATGCATGATTTTGCAAGCAGCGGGCGGTCTCGGGAGATACAACGTTATAATTTATAAATCCGTGGTTTCCTGCAGATAGAACATAAGCGTATAACCCAAAGGCGCCCCGGGTGTATGAAAATTCTCAACAAGCTGAAGATTTTGGACGTATAAAAATAATTTGTTTCTTAAACTCGTTTTAGCAGTCACACATTAGCCCGTGACTAAAGCGTCTGCCAGACGTATGAAAAAGAAAATCTCAAAACGCAAAAATAATAAAATAAATAAAATAAAATAAAAAAGTACGTTTTGTGTTACGTCGCAGACACACTAAGCAGGAATACCCCGCCCATTGGGACTTAAAGAAATAGATGGGCTGCTTGGGCCTCCAGGCAAAGCTTGTTCCACCTGATTACTGGTTAACCGCTCAGGTCTAAGCTTTCCCAGGAAAAGTGGTTACAAGTCAAACCGTCCACACATATAAGCATGTGTGGCTTTGTTGGATGGTTATATTTTAAGCACTTGTTGAATGTCTTGACATCCTCATTTTGGTTAAAAGTCCCATAAAGTGGAGGCAGCGTCCCGACATGACCTTAGCTGTTGACTGGGACGTAAAGCATCAATTCAAACAAACAAACAAACACTAAGCAGGTGCTATAGGCGCGCAGCAAACGTTAAACGCGCGTCTCATACACGCTTGGGGCACGTTGCTTAACAAATATTTGTTAAAAATATGCGCCAAACGCGTTCAAAGCGTATTCAACGCGCCTGTAACGCGCGTGGAACTTATTCGAAACGTATTTAACTGGCTAATCTGTTGTAGATGGTACTAACCGAGTGACGGTGATTTCCAGCTTAGACACACGACCGATTCACGCCGAGATTCGAGAAAATTTTTAAGCATGCTTAAAAAGCCTATTGAGCCCTTCCCGCGTGGAGTGCGCACCGACCTACAGCGACGTCCCAGCAGGCACATGACGTCAAGTTGACGTCACATTAGGGTTATATTATGGTGGTCACGTCGTACGACGTTATAACTACGTCAGTGTGACGAAAATATGATGACCTAAAGTGACGTCAGGCGTATAACCTTCATGCAACGTCAATATGACAAAAATATAATGACCTAATGTGATGTCATAATTATACCCTACATGTAACGTATTTTCATGGTTGCATTTATGTCATGAGCAATCACCTGGCGTGTGAAATGCATATACTATATCAACGTACACCGAGGCGTACACCAAGCGTACAAAGCGCGCATGTAACGCGTTTCTAACGTGCCTCCGATGTGCTCCTGACATATGTTGAATTTTACATTATTGTCAACACAACCGGCGCGCGTTTGGCTTATATGCTAATGTGTGTCAGCTATTTTCCTCGTTTCCTGTGTGTTAAGACCTCGTTTACTGTCCTTCCATTGGGACCTAAAAGAAATAGATGGGCTGCCTGTGCCTCCAAGCAAAGCTTCTTCGCTACTGACTGACCATCTGATTACTGGTTAACCGCTCAGGTCTGAGCCTGCCCAGAAAAGTGGTTCGTTTGGTGGTTATATTCGAAGCCCTTATTGGATGTCATGACATCCTAATTTTTGGTAAAAGTCCCACACAACTCGAGGCAGCGTCCCGACATGACCATTAGCTTTTGACTGGGACGTTAAACACCAATTCAAACAAACAAACAAACAAACATAAAACAAATAGGGAGCGTGGTGACGTAGTGGTAAAGCATGGGAATCCGAATCGAGAGGTCATGGGATCGATCACCGTGGCACTGGCAGCACCGTGTTGTCCTTGAGCAAGGCATATTAACTCCCTGGAGGACGAGGAGCCATGCAAATAATGTACCCATCGCCATTTAGCGTAACTGCAACCGAGTTTGACTGTCCCTTGCCGAGTTGCATCATGGTACAGCTCTGGCCAGTGTTGATTCGAGCCCCGCGCCGAGCATTTGTGAGACGAGTGTGAATATGTTGTTTGATCCCGGGATTCGATCATTGGAAAAGGTCCCTCAGGACCTTTTCTGAGGGACCTTTTCCACAGTGTTTACTTTGAATATGAAGAAAATTGTACCCATGATCGACTGCTCTCTCTCATTTACGCGTTTTGTCACATAAAGCGCTTACTAAAAACTAGTGAACCCGTCTATAGGAACTAGACAGTTCACCGCAATCAATTTAATTTATCAAATGTTGACACTCCCCGTCAAATAGCAGTAAATATCTAGCAAGCAGTCTCGATCGTGGTGACTGCTTATCATAGCGCATCTAGGTTTACATCGTATATACCCTGACGAGGGATACTATAGAAACTCTATACGGCTGACTTTAAGTCCATCACATCGCACTATAGGTCTATTTCTGGTAGTGTGGCTGCAGGTCAAAATTCAGAACTCTGTCACAAATTGACTTCACTGCAAATTGGTTTTCTACAAATCGACATACTGATTCGTAATCGTGTTCCCTTTAGTATTGGCTTTGATTCCATAACATCAAAAATTTTGGTCATTGCCTTGAGCAACAGATCACACACTGGTCAATGTTCATTACAAGAAACGACATTCATGTATAGGAAACGAAACTGAAATGTATGAGAATCGAAATTAATGACGAACCAGAGAATCAACAACACTGTAATCTAGAGCAAAGGTAATCTCTTATAACAAACGGCTGCTGACCTTTTCATTGGTTTCTTTTTAAAGAAGCCAACTTGTATAGGTTTATTGTTTGAAGGTGTTTCTTTACGTTCGAGTCAACATCTATGGTCTTATTGGGATGTCACTGCCTTTCAATGGGACTTCTACCCAACATTGTGATGTCATGATATGCTTAAAAATACGTGCTGAAGACATATAACCACACAACAACTAAAGCTTATAACTTTTCCTAGGCAGTTTCAGACCTAAGTGGTTAACCAGTTATCGTGTGGTCGATCACTCAGTTATAAGCTCTGTCTGGCAGCCCATCTATTTCTCACGGCCCCAACGGGCGGGGATGGGCAAAGTCGCATCGGTTTGCCGCCCTTATCCGTTTAGTTTAGTTAACATTGAGAGATCGCTGGTTTCATTTGCAGTCACGCTCTCATTGAACAGTCTGTTCATCTAGATAAATGCTTGTTGCCTGGCATTGTGGTAGAGTCACTCTTTGAAATAAGAAGAAAAAGAAGAAGAAGTAGAAGAAGAAGAAGAAAAAGAAGAAGAAGAAAAAGAAGAAGAAATAGAAGAATGATTTATTTACGTACAGAGAGGTCCCTGGCGAGATCGTACGTTATCTTGTCGTGAAGAGCCATTGGGCAAAATTTTAAGCTCCCTTGACTTCTGGTTTACATACAGAAAGCGTTGGCTCCTTCCCAATATGACTGAAAAATTGCTGATATGGACGTTAAGTCATATAATCTAACCAGTCCAAACATTTTAGATATAATTAACACTTCTTGGAGCGTCCCTAGTGCTTTATGTCGTTATGTTGAGCAAGTAAAATAGTGTTGACTCATGTAAATCGGACGACGAGTATATTCAAATCCAAACTGTACATAACTTCCCTGGTGAACTTTTCGATGACGCTGGATTTTTTGTTGGAAATTTGTTTCTGCACAAAATTCAAACCTTCGCGCTATGCGAAACTCGATGAGAGACTGCGCATTACGCAAAATGATCACGTGTTCAGATGAAGGAAAAAATATATCTCGATCGAAATATATAATTATATTTAGATTGACATATTATATGTCAATTTAGATATATTATAATAGGGTATATTTCGTTCGAAATATATGGTAATTAGGCATATCTCCTTCTAGATATAACATATCGATTTAACGGTTGTGCCCTACTGTTAATTGATGTACATTTTGTATGTAAATCTGTGATACATTTATTCTGTTTCAATGCAAATTGAAAAATATAGTGTCTCTTAAGTCTGTATAGACTGGATATCAAATATGTTTTAGCATGTTGGAAATCTGTATATATTTAGTTGGGGAACCGAAATCGCGTATCTTGCAAAATGACAAAAAAAAAAAAAAAAAAAAAAAATGCACCCGACTTTGATATGGCTGATTTTTTTGTATATTGGTAGCCTGAACAGTGTTTGATATGGAACCACTGTATAGACATACGCTGCGAATTGCGTTTCGATAAAACAGTGCATTTTGTATAGAACGCGGTTGATGGGTCTATAATAATTATCTTTCATTCACACTCGCTATGTGAGAACGCATATATTATTGTACACTAATTTTGAACCTAATAATTGCTGTTATCATCTAAGAACTTTGTGAGAACTAAAAGTGCATTTAAAGGTATGGTCAGCCGTTTGTCATCCAGACTTTAGTGAGCTGTTATTTCAAGGTATTTTCACGTTTTAAACTTTGTTTATAGCTCACATGAGCCGTCCGGCTCACACGTTGAGCTTCTATAATAGGCGATAATTGAGCTTCTATAATATAACAATCGATCACCCCATTATTTTAGCTCACCTGAGCCGAAGGCTCCAGGGGAGTTAATAGGATGGTACTCGAGCCGGCGTGCGTCTGTGCGTCCGTCCACACAATTTAAATTTACAAAGTTCTCTCCGAAACCACTTGACCAATCAAAGCCATATTTTATATAAAAACTAATAGTAGGCAATGATCAGGAAATGGAACAAACAAAAGAGATTCCAACTCCAAAAAAAAAACGAGATGGGAAAAACAAAATTAACAATCAGGTACTAAGAAAACATATCGTAAGCCGAGTGAACAGCTTTTTACCAAAAAGGCGGCCACTCAGTTACCCAAACTTAACTAAAATAATGAAAACGTACGTAAGGTGCTAAAAAGCAAAAAAAAAAAAAAAAAACACAAACCCAATACATAACACAATAAGAACCACCACAGATGCGTCGCCTTGGAACAATCAACTGGCGGGCTTAAACTGGTTTTACAGAATCCTAACCTCACCCTCAGTTTCTGCAGTAATTCACAACTCGGTCCTCGTGGTAAAACTCTAACTCGTCAATGAACTCGTCAAATTTTATATGAAGCATCTATAGGAAGGGGAACTAGTTTGTATATAAAAACCCATGTCACATTACCAAGATGGCCGCCATGTCTATATATGGTTAAAAACCCTTCAAAATCTTCTCCAGAACCGGTGAGCCGATTTCAAAGAAATTTGGCATGAAGCATTGATGACTCAAGTACTACAGTGTATATATAAATCATGATCCTGTGATGACCTTGACCTATTTTACGGCAAGGTCAACTTAGGTTGCATATGCATTGAAATGGGGAAAACTGTTAAAATCAAATTTGAAGGGACAGTCTTGCAGGTAATGGGCAGTAGGACTGAATATCAATGATTCTGAACATACAATTTGACTCCAGGGGCTCATTTGCTCCCACCTCGATACAATATTATACAGTTATTTCATGCTTCTTCAAGCAATAGTGCAAAATAATTTCCGCGAGGTGCAGGTACCGACTTGACAGGCTATTGCCCGAGGCGAAGGCGAGGGCAATAGCTGTCAAGTCGGTACCTGCACCGAGGGGAAAATATTTTCCACTATTGCCTGTTTAAGCTTGAAATAACTTTTTTATTACCTTATTGCATTTCAGTCATGTGACTTATCATATGACCAGGCAATAGAAAGTTGGCCAGGCAATAGAATTTTCTATTGCCTGGAACTATTGCATGTTCTTACCTCGTAGCATTGCAGTCATGTGACGTATAATGTGTTCAGGCAATAGACTGATCATTAGCCAGGCAATAGAATTGTCTATTGCCTGGTACTATTTCATGGAATTAACAGTATTTACTGGAATAGAAGAAAATAACAAATAGGTATTTCTATACAATTTTTAATGTAATTAGGTACTAAACATGTACAGTGGTTTTATGGCCAAAAACCCAAATTAGCCGTTTTAACGGCTAATTTGTTAACGGCTAATTGTAAAATTTCGCGGCGAAATTGTGTGAAAAATAAATGTCAGCGCGGAATTTCGCCGCGAAATTCCGCCGCGAAATTCCGGATTTCGCGGCGAAATTTCGCGGCGGAACACGGCGAAAAAGTATACCTGTCATTACACATAAAAATCAACTGACCGGTGTTTGGCGGTGTTTCGCGGCGAAAAAGATGACAGTCACACACACATTTTTTTGTTTAAATTTTATTTTAATTTGGATGCTTTTATATCATTTCAAGTCGTATCAATATTTTGTTTTCGTTTCAATTGTGTATAATTATCGTTTTAGTCCCGACAGTCACAAAAGTTTAATTGTTTAAATTTCATTTTAATTTGTATGCATTTATTTCTTTTCAAGTCGTATAAATATTTGTTTTCTTTTATTTGTATGATAATCGTTTAAGTTACGTGTTATTTTCATGCTTCTTTTTCAGATTAATCAGACTTACGCAATAATATTAGATCCTATTATCTAGTTTAATTAACGGAACAAAAGCTTATAGCGGCGTAACAATTTTCATGGGATGATTGCCCACAGATTTGTTTGTTTGTATTGAGGCAGAACGTCCCAGTCACCAATTTTTCAGTCATGTCTGGGCGGAGCTACCGATTCCTGGGTATTAAGTAGTACTGTGTGTAGTTAATGTGACTTACTCAAGGACACAACACGGTGTCGCCAGTGCGAATCGAACCCATGACCTCTCGATTCGGAGTCTGATGCACTATAACTATGCTACCGCGATCCCAACTCTCAGATGTATAAAAGTCTTTAGATTCAACATGATGAAGCAATCAGCTTCAACTCTTCTTTAGACATTTAATCGCCTGTGGTAATGACATTGCTAAAAGCATCAGTGAATTTTCCGATTAAGTCAAATGGACGCCGTTTCGTTTAAATCAATTTAGTCGAAAAGCCATTTGGTCGCATACGACCTTTACCGGGTCGATACGATATTCGTTCAAATACGTGCAGTACAGCAACGTACATGTACAAAACTTTGTCGAAATTGTCAATAATTGTCGAGGTTCTTTTGCTAAACGTTTTGAATTAAACCGCGTGTTGTGTGCCTTTTAAAATCCACATGTACGGATGGCTTGGAACACGTACATGCATGTCGAATGTCAAAATCTCATTGTATACAACGCACAATACACTAGAAAAAAGGAGGATATTGTGTTTAAAACAAAGTATTGTAGTTCACTTGTACACTTGTTTTGTGTAAGCAATGGGTCATATGATGTTTTCAGTTTCGGAACACATATACACAGTAAGGGCCACGAGTACGCACCGTGGTAATATGAGGCTGGTATTCATAGAGGGTGATCACTGAGAGTGGTAACCAGCAAGCCCAAACGTCAAATTTGAATATGTCTCTTTTTGTTTTATCGTTTTACATGGTTGATCTCAAATTAAGTTATCGTAGTTCACACCTTAAACGCTATGAAGTGAAGAAATCGAGTTAATAAAGAAATCAAGGAATCTTACTGTTAATTGAGCAATACCCTTTAGACAATGTTTGTGCTACAAAACAAGGCACAAAATAAGAAGGCCCCTGCCCATTGGGACCTAAAGAAACATATGGGATGTTTGTGCCTAAAGGCAAAGCTTATACGCAACTGACTGATCATCTGATAACTGGTTTACCGCTAAGGTCTGTGCCTGCCTAGGAAAAATGGTTTCAAGTCAAACCATCCAAACATTTAAGCAGTATTGGCTTAGATGGATGGTTATATTTCAACACTTGTTGGATATCATGACGTCCCATAAAATGGAGGCAGCGTCCCAACATGACCATTGTTGTTGATTGGGACGTAAAGCATTATTAAAACAAACAAACAAACAAAGTTAAATTCAACGAGCTGGCTCATTACATTATAAATATTGTCGTCTATCCGTGATTTCGCTATAGTATCATGTAATTCCAGTGGGAACGTCGCATTATGCACGTTTTTCATTTCTAAAAAAGCATAAATGTACATGCTATTAATGTGCACGTAAATCACGATTTATACTAGGAACAGATGAATCATATTGTGGTCATGAAATTAAAAATAAATAAATTTTTGTTAACATTTACAGGTATTTCGCCGTGTTTCGCGGCGAAATAGGAAATTTAACTTTACCTGTTGTAAGCGTTAAAGAACGAATTTCGCCGCGAAACACGGCGGAATTTCACCGCGAAACACGGCGGAATTTCACCGCGAAAAACGTATTTTCGCGGCGAAAAAAATAACCGATTAAACGTTTAAATTTTCCCTTGGCCGGTGAAATTTCGCGGTGGTTTCGCCGCGAAAAATCACAAGTGATCAGCGCGAACTGTGCAAAAATGGGTTTTTAGCCATAACACCACTGTATATTACCATAATATTGAATCAAAGCGCTGGGCCAATCAAAGCCATATTTCATAGGCAGCATCAATACGAGAGCGGAACCAATATGTGTATAAAATCCAGGTCAAATTCCCAAGATGGCCTCCATGACCATATAATGCAAAAAAATCGCTGTCCTTGTAAAAATGGTTTTATTAATGATAATGATAATTGCCGTATTTCTGGTGTATGTGGTTGGGATTTTTACATCAAAAGTTTTTGTTTCATGTGTTCGCCAGTTGAACACTATTTTTGTTTTTATTTAAGATCCTTGCTTTATGATTTCGAGGATGTCCCCAGGAAAAATAGTTTTCGGCGTTGTCCCCAGAAAAACGATAAGTTGTGTCCCAGGAAAATTGGTTTATCTTCATACTTGTCGCCAGTAACAACGATAATCGATGTCCCAGGAAAAGTGGTTTATCTTCATTATACTACTGTTTATTGTGCCTGTCTCTCCGTCGTGCTCGTTGCCTTTCGTTCCTGTTGAAACTTAGCCGGATGACTACCTTGTTGGGAAAGAGCTAGTCATTCTGCTCTTCGAGTGTGCTGTCGGGAAAATGTTTTGTTGTGTTTATGTATTTTCTTTCCGAGCTGGTGTCTATGTTGGGACTTTGAATTTAATTGCATCGATTCCTGATCCCTCTATTCTTACTATACATGTATATAGAGAACAATAAACAAAGCAGGGTGTGTTGTATATATGTTTGAATACGGCCCATCAACATAAATATCTCATAAGTATGCTCACTGCTCTTAAAGGATCTCAGTTTTATTTTTATTTACGTCCCAGTCAACAGCTAAAGTCATGTTGGGACGTTGTCGCCATTTTTGGAACTTTTACCCAAAGTGAGAATGTCATTACATCCAACAAGTGTTTGAAATATAACCATTCAACTAAGCCACAAAAAGCTTATACGTATGGATGGTTTGACTTGAACCACGTTTTCTGGGCAGGCTCAGGCCAGAGCGGTTAATCAGTGATCAGATGATCAGTCATTAGTATGATAAGCTTTGCCTGGAGACACAAGCCGCATTTTTTTTCTTTAGGCCTCAATGGGAGGGGTCCCACTGACTTAACTTGTACCTCTGAGTATATATAGAGACAAGAAACAAAGCAGGATGTTTTAGAGATTGATATAACTTACTGAATTGTTTTTATCTCCTTTCTGACTTTTCATGTAAAGTAACGGCAAAAAATAAAAAGTGTTATACACACACGATATTTTTCCACAATTTGACCCTCAATTAATGTCACATGTTTGTTAAACAAACAAACACCATTCTGACGATGCACGGTGTTCAAACTCATTAAATTTGGAAGACACAAAAAATATGTTAAAAAGTATCTTTTTGAACATTTTTGTGGGAAAACATCAAAAACATATCAATCTGAATTCTTTTTGCTATAATTACTGACTTAAACATATTTAGAAATAAACATAAAATGCGCTTTCGAGCAATAATTGCATCTTAGATGAACTCAGAGGCAAATAATTGTAAAGGTAAAATTGCAAAATCGGTGCTCGCTCGATCAAATGTCTATAAAACGACAACCACTGCATGCAAAGAACCATCCTTGATATGAATGTTGATACAGATGCTAGTCATTATATCTGCCGAATTTTGGCCGATTTTCTTAATTCTGGTAGAAGTTATTTGATAGTTTATCAATCTTGTTTTTCACAAGTACTTAATGGGCTACCATAGAAAAACGCCTGCTTTGTTTTTATGCAAGTCGATCGTGATTTTCTATACAGTGGTTTCAGATACCCCATATAATTACCTTTTCAACCATATACAATTTAGCCGTATTATTTTCGGGTGCAAGGGTTAGCCAAAATCTGTCCTTGGTTCCCCAACTAATTGTATGTATTTGATATGCGACACTTAAATAAACTATTAAATCTGCAATATGTTTTCAATTTTCACAGTATAAAAGTGTGCTTACATTGCATCGGCGTGTTTTGGAAATGTTGAAAATCCACTTACCATTTGATATGAGCCATACGACTATTCCGACAACAAAACCCCACATCTTTGGTAACTACAACATCGGTCGAATCTTTGGTAATTACAACCGCAGTTCTGATATATGGTCGTAGATAATGTTGCCCAGTAAAAATGTCAAGACATGTACATGTTCGTTTAAGTCAGTGTTAAGCCGGATTTTACACTCCAATTGCAACGCAGTTCCAAATCACGTGATAGCTATACACGTGACCTTAAGTCAACGCCCTGTAGAATATCAACCCAGTAAACGGAACGTTGAACCACTATAGCATGTCAAAATGTCTGTTTCGATTAATTGGTGGTTTAGAAGCTATGGCACTGGGGAGATATATCAAAAACTGATAATAATCACAATGTGCAGTTGTGGTTGGAAATCAAAATATTACGAAACAAATCTTTCAATCAGATCGAGAGCAATCACCATAAATCTAGATGTTCATTTACAAAACGAAAACTTGATAGCAACACAAAATTGATTTTCTAATGGGGTATATGTTTTAGTCATCGGGGTACATGTCCGTGTAATTCGTTAAACCAACATGTTTCGTATATAAATTCCCCAATTGGCCTGGACCTGATCCTGAGGTCACAAAACGTTTTCCATGCTCAACTCAGCTGAGCATGAAATGTAATTTCTTCCAAAACACTCAAATTGAAATGTTTTGGGTAGACCGTCAAAGAAAGTACACCTTGTAATTTATCATGCTGATAAATTGGCATTTTAACATTCATCAGCAGGTTAAATTTTAGTTTCAGCTGAGCTGAGCATGAAAAAAAGTTCAATAATCTCGAGGCCAAGCTTAAAACAAGATCTTGCTTTGTTCTATCCCTTGAAACAATTCTTCTATGGGACAATCGATTATATAATAATAAAGAAGCATTTCATCTCTCATGGCCTTTAAAAGAGGTAGAATCTGAAAGAGCTAAAGTGGCTCCACTGTTTATTCGGTTTATGATCCAAGTTGGTGCAATATGGTCCAGAGATCAAAGAACTATAATGAGGTGATTGAAAGAATCTATGATGGGGTTGAGGCCGAGACAAGGAAATCTCAGGCAAGTTTTCAGATTATTCAGAGTAAGAGTAGAGGGACCAGGAATTTAAAGTCCCAACATAGACAGCAGGTAAGGAAGAAAATACATAAAACAAAATGAAATATTTTCCGACAACACACACGAAGAGGAGAATGACTAGCGCTTTCCCAACGAAAGGCAACGAGCACGACAGAGAAGCAGGCACAATATAAACAGTAGTATAAAGAAGATAAACCACTTCTCCTGGGGCGCCGATTAACGTTTTTACTTGGGACAACGCCGAAAACTATTTTTTTTTTCCTAGTGACATTCTCGATTTCATGATTCATAAAAAAAGACAATTAAATGAAAACAAACATAGTGTTCAACTAACAAAAGCTTTGTTCTAAGTTTTAGTTGAAGAACTAACTAAATGTTATGAACCACTGCAGAAGCTGAGGGCGAAGTTAGGTAACTGTCAACTCGATTTAAGCCCGCCAGTAATTTTATATTACTGATCGTTCCAAGGCGATACTTCTGTAGTGGTTCTTTCGTTTTATGTTTTGGTGTTTTGAAATTGTTTGTGCTGTTGGCGCCTTATGTATGTTTTCATATTTTAGTTAAGTTTAGGTAACTGAGTGGCCACCTATTGGGAAAATAGCTGCCCATTCGGCTTACTATATGTTTTCATGATATAAGTATCTGACTGTTCATTTAGTTTTTCCCATCTCGGTTATTGGAGTGGGAGTCTTTTTTGAGTGAGGGTCAACTTCCACCCCTGTCGTTGAGGTCCCTCCTGCCACTGAGGTCCCTCCTGCAGCTGAGGTCCCTGCAGTTGCAGTTATAAAGTGAAATATCAAGAGTAGCACATTTGTGCAAAACACGGTGTATAAACAGTAGGATATATTGGAAAATTGAAACTTTGGTGTTGCTTATAAGCTCACCTGAGCCGAAGGCTCACAACGTGGGCTTATAGGATGCCGTGCTCCGTCGTCCGTCCGTAGTCGTCGGTCATCCGTCGTTCACAATTTTACCGATCTTGTTCTCTGAAACCGCTTGGCTAAGCAAAGCCAAACTTTATGTGGAGCATCCTTATGAAGGGGGAACGAAAGTTTATACTAATTGTCCAGTCACATGTCCAAGATGGCCGCCATGGCTATAAATAGCAAAAACTCCAGAACAAGAAGGCCTATGATTTTGAAACTTGACATGCTACAAAGTACCGGTATATAAAAATCATGACCATGGGGTGACCTTGAGCTATTTTACGGGAAGGTCAACATAGGTCACCCATGCATGTAAATGTGGAAAATTGTTAAAATGTCATTTGAAGGAAAAAACTTAAAGGAAATGGACATAAATTAGACCCCAGGTGCTGGTCTGCCCCCACCCCGGGGCAATATACATGTATATTACCATAATATTTAACCATCTTCTTCTCTGAAACCACTTGACCAATTAAACAAACTTCATGTGGAGCATCCTAAGGAATGGGGAATGAAAGTTTATATAAATGGCCCAGGTCACATGACCAATAAATAGAAAAATGGCTATAAATAGGAAAAACCTGTATTTTTTTTCTTCTCTAGTACCAGAAGGCCTATGATTTCCAAACATAGCATGATGCATCAGGGAGAGGAACTCTACAAAATTCATATATATCTATATATATATATATATATATATATATATATATATATATATCTAAATATATATATATATATATATATATATATATATATATATATATATATATATATATATATATATATATATATATATATATATATATATATATATATATATATATATATATATATATATATATATATATATATATATATATATATATATATATATATAATGACCCTGGGCTGACAATGAGCTATTTTACAGCAAGTTCGACATAGGTCGTCCATGCATGGAATGGGGAAAATTGTAAAATGTTTTTTGAAGGGAAATTGTTGAAGGAAATGGACAAAGTGACTGAAGATTAAAAATTCTGAAAATAATTGGAACCCCAGGGGCCCCCACCCCGGTCCGATATACATGTAAATTATCATAATATTCAAAGATCTTCACTAGAATGGCTTGGTAGTCAAACAAGATTTTTTGATATATTATCTCAAGTCTCAGATGGGCGTTTACAGGATCATTGGTCCTTCTAGTTTTAATGACCCTATCAATAGAACACTTTATTTGTTACGTCTTCCCTATTCAGGGTTCGGGTCGTCTGTCTGTCTGTCCGTCAGTCCGTCCGTCCGTCCGCCCGTCAGTGAGTCAAAAATTATGTCCTTTTTGTAACTTGAGAACCATTTAAAATTTCTAGATGGAACTTCATAGCATTATTGACCAACATAAAAGGACGTGCAGAACACAAAAAAATATAAGTTTACGTTGCATATTTTTTAGAATTATGACCCTTTGGAAAGTAGTTAACTTTGCATTCTTGTCGTTTATGCTCTGTGACGACTAGACAACCGTTCAAGATATCATGATGAAAATTCATAGGTTTATTAATCAACATGTGTGGATTTGTAGAAAACAAGAACCGTAACTTTTATTTAATATCATTCGAGTTATTGCCCTTTGAAATGGGAAATATCCAAATTCGCAATTTTCCCATGTCCAGTCAGTAACTTAAAAACGGATTTATAAGAAATCATGATGAAACTTCATATGATTAACAATCGTAAGATGACGTGTAGAATACGAGGCATTGATACGAGAACAAATCCCGAAACATATTTGTTGGAGTTTTGGTCCTTTGAAAAGCGCTAAAAGCACAATTTGCGTTCTAGTTGTGTACGCTCTGTTATATAAGAAACGTTTAATGAAACTGCATGAGCCACTGCATGAGAAAACCAACAATTTGCATATGCAAAAACAAAGGTGCGGTAACCTCGAAGCTGATCAGCGCCTTTGTTTTCGCTACACAGATAGTACAATCCTTCTTCTTCTTAAATCCGAAATTTCAAGCTTCTAGCCTGCTTCTGTGACTGTACAGGCTGGTTTGTGTCAGACCTGGTCGGAACCCAAATTGTTGGTTTTCTCACGCACAGGCTCACATATGAATATTAACCAACATAATACTACCATAACAACTCAAGAACTGTAATTCTGGGTTGTATCATTTTGGAATTATGACCATGTAACGCCTATGAGATGGAAGAATAGAATTTTGCATAGTCTTTTTGCCCGCCGTGTAGCTTAAAAAACCCTACAACATATCATCTTGAAACTTTGAAGCATTTGTAGCATCAGACGATGTGCCAAAATTAGGAACTATAAAAAGGTACAAGTAGTTAATGGTCAGGAAAGGGCGAAATCAGTAAGAAATTCTCACTCCAAAAACCGAAGTGGGAATAACTAAATTCATGACAACTAGATACTTGAACTAAGAAAACCTAAGAACCACAACAGAAGTATCCCATTGGCAAGGTCAGTAATATAAAATTCAGTAATATAAAATTACTGGCATATTTTAGTTATGATCCTTTGGAATGAAAAATCGTAGATTTTGCATTGTAATTGTGACCCTTTGTAAGTTGTCAACCGATAAAGACAGATTCATGAAATAACAGCATCAGAAGACCTTCAGAACACAAAGGTTGTAACTCTTGATTGCAAGACTCACAGAACACAATAGTTGTAACTATTGATTGCTTATTTTTGCAGTTATGGTTCTTTTTAAATGGAAGATGGTGGATTTTGTCTGTTCTGTAACGAGTAAGCAAATCAATGTTTTGTGTTGAAACTATTTAACCGACTCGTGTTTTTTATATTTATACAGAACACAAATATCGAGAGTATCAAACATGCTTGTACTTTGAAAGTGGGGTCTCAGATTCCATCCCGAGCTTCTTCAGTCCTTCGGCCGAGGTTCACTTAGCTTCTGGTGGGACATTTAGCCCCATAACATATGAGCCGCCACGTGGGAAAACCAACAATCTGCATAGGCGAAAACAAAGACGCAGATCTGCTTCGCGGTAACCGCGAAGCTGATCAGCGCCTTTGTTTTCGCTACTCGGATAGTACAATTCCTCTTCTACTTAATCCGAAATTTCAAGCTTCTAGCTCTTTTCTGTGCTTGTACAGGCCGATTTGTGTCGGACCTGTTCGGAAACCACATTGTTGGTTTTCCCACGAGGCGGCTCAATTATGTACCTTCCGTCATCTATTCTGACTCCTGCTGATATATCTCAATACATTGTAGTACTACTAAAGTCCCTATCTTCGCCTGCAATCACTCCTGATGGTAAAGCCACAGTTTGTACTACAAACTTTTCTATCATAGCCTGTAATCCCTCCTTCTGTTTGGGCCCCAAATTTATATAGAATTACAAATTCCCTTATCATCGCTGTAATCACTTCTACTTATTAGTCTCCAGTGTTTCATAGGATTCAATTTGTACTAGACGGAATATTTCCATCGGTATTCCGTTAGACCTCTCCATACCGAGAGAGGAGGTCACGAAGTGTGTCGGAGTGCAGGTTAGCCAGCTGATCTAAAGTTGTACTTACTATCGCCTGCTATCACACCCCTAGTATTACAATGTAATACAAATACACTTATATCGTCTTTAATCACTCATACCAATTAATCAAAGTGTAATAATAGTTATACAAACACATCTGTATGTTGTGCTAGGTACCATATTTATTGTTTTGTAATTATTCTAAATGCATGTGTACGTATGTTTGTTTATATACATTGTTGTTGACGATGAGCTATTGTGCTTAAGTCATATAATTTGTAATTTATTAGTTTATCAAAGTCTCGTCATGGTTAACAACATATTACATATATGCATAATAAAACAATGCTAATAAAAATTAACCATGCCATTCGATATAGAATTATAAGAGACTATACATGTTAAAATATCAACATGTTAAAATTTGTTATTTGTAGATCAAATACTGACGTCTGTCTAAAATATCGGAGCAGATTTTGGCAGAACATCTTATCACATTCGCATAGTAGATTCCTCTTATCACGGTTTGTAAGAGAATTATATTCAGCATATCCAGACTTGATAACACTTTCCACAGTTAGCCTTAGATCGTCATATACTGGACACGACATCAATACATGTTCTTCAGATTCTATACAATCAGTACAATAAAAACACAAGTTCTTTGTTCTGGTGATAATCTCTCATAGCGTCCCGTTTCAAGCCTCAGTGGCGCAACGCCACACCCAAATTTAGCAAACGTTTGAAGGGTAAAAACATTGTTGCATAACATTCTGTGCGGTAAATTTGTTTAAACTGTTTATATGTTCTTAGTTTATTACGACCCGTTCTTGTCTGAGAAATATCTCTGTTAACATCCTTGGACCATTTGCTCAAGAATTTATGATGTATCGAGTCTTGAATTGATGCAACCACATATCCTTTATTTACAACGGAAAAATCTACCCCGGAAAATAAATGTTCCATTTGACTTTCTTTAAACATTTTACGGACCCTAAAACACCAATTTCTACAATTATTATCCGAAACTCTGAGAGCCCACTTATAAACCTTCTTATTAAGACGTCCGTCCACCATAAACTTTCTGGTCTTTTCTGTTATGTTCTATTGCAGGTAATCACTCTTGCTGGTTAGGCTGAAGAAGTATATAGCAATACAAACATGTCTGTCATCGCCTGTAATCACCCCTACTAATTACGCACATTGTTATATTTACGAGAAACCCCCTTATGAGGGTCTGGATGGGGTATAATGATTAAAGAATAATGGCCTAAAAATTTTAATGAGAGTGAATAAAGAGCCAAAAATTTAATGATTAGTGAATAAGTAGGTCCTAAAAAATAATGAATAAATGAAAAATTTTAATGAATAGCAGAATAATATAATGAATAGTGAATAATAACATTTTAAAGAATAATGAATATGCTAAATTTGGCTATGGAATTGTCTTAGATGGCCTCCCTGACATTCCAGAATTTCGCCCCCAGACCCGATTTAGCTCAAATGTTATAGTCAAATTTCTGAAATCTTTGAATGTTTGGAAAGACATAGCATGTAGGGACTCACTTCATGAATCTTTTAAAAAATGTGTCATTTCCTGAGCCAGATACTATTTCACTGTTTTGTTTGCTTATGTATATGTATTTTCTTTTTATTCTGTTACCCCACTTTGTCCTTATTATGTATGTTCCAATCCTATGATGATAATCTTTTCTGTGGACGGACATCACTGCTTTTTTATATGACAGAGCATAATTATGGTGACTTTTGCAATCAGAAACAAGCCTGTACTAAGAACGTTAATGCAAATCTAACTGGCAGTTTATATGGCGCTACATAATTTTTCCTCGCTCGCTTCGCTCGGTATTTAAGACATTTATAAAATGTTTTGTACAATCAGGCACAAGCACAAAATCATACTTCACATAGTACTCCTATGCTTACTAGTTAACTAAATAAAAACAACAGCTTTTTATTATAACTTTTACCCCTGAAGTTACATTTTTTTTCTTAAATTAACCTTTGACATGCATAATTGCATAATTGAAGAGAAAGATTCAGGGTGAAACTCAGGGCATATTCAGTATACAGTTTGGAGGGGATTATATTCCCAACAGATTTAAAAGAGGATTTGCTAAAAAATCAGTTAACTATTTTGGAAAGTTTCTATGAGGCTTTGTGGTCTAGCAGATAATATATGCTTCTCTCAAGATGTTAAAATCAAGGTTGCACTCAGCAGTCTACAATTAAGTATCATAGAACTAGTCTTTGTGGCTTTAGATAAGGGATGCCTTAGGTGGGGAATACCTATATTTGCTATTAGAAATTAGCTGGGTGAAGAAGGCGGTTCTAGTAATTATCATATTTTAATGAATAATCGAGCTAATTTTAATGAATAAGCCAAAATTTTAATGACAGTGAATAAATGGCTAAATTTTTAGTGATTAGTGAATACCAGGACCCCCCATCCAGACCCTCCCTTATAGTCTGTAATCTCTCATGTGAAATAGGCCCAGTTATATAAAGTACTACAAACGTCCCTATCATTACCTGTAATCACTCCTGTTAATGAGGTCCCAGTCTTATATTGTAATTCAAATTTCTCTATCATCGGCTGCAATCACTTCTTATAAGACCCCATTGCCATAGTTTATAGTGTTACATGAATATAGTATTAAAAACTCAATATCATGAACTGTTATTACTCCTGCTGATTAGGCACCACTAGAAACCCATCTTTTTTCGCCTCTTTCATCCTGTTGATTACGCCGTAGCGTTATGTAGTACTACAAGGTATTTTCGTGACCTTTTGTCATAACCGCTGCTGAGAAGCCCCCCTGTGTTATATTGTACTACAAAGACCCTTGTAGTATGACTTTCTGTTTTTCTTTTGAATTTTTTGTAACATTTAATCCAATAGAAGTCAATATCAGAAGAGGCGGGCCCACATATTAATACTAAGTAAAGAGGTGGGATGAAAACCGTACAATAACTTCCTGATATCGGAAGTTACAGTACGGTTCTGCCAATTTTTGTTGTGTCATACTACAAGTTAGTTAAAGACCTCGTAGAAAAAAAAAATAAGTAAAAACAGCTCGTCTTCCACTCGCTTTATTTTACTTATTATTTTCTACTCAGTACTTTAACACTAACTTATCATTGCATTTAATTACTCATGTTGATTAGTCCTTGGTTTTATATAGTACTACAAATCGTCCCATCGTGACCTGTACCAAATTTATATCACACTACACACCATCCTATCGTCTCCTGCTATCACTACTGCTCATTAGGCCTCAGTGTTATATTGTTATATCATTGCCTATAATTACTGCTACAAATGATCGACGGTAATAAGTCTTTCAGGAGGAGAGATTGCATGTGATTTTAACTAAGTTTCGATTACAATATTACATTGGGGGCCTAATATGCGGGAGTGATTAAAGGCGAGAATAGGGATGTTCAGTACAATATAACACTGGAGCACAATCAGCAGAAGTAAGTCCATGCGAAAAAGTGGTGTTTGTAGTACAATTCTGTATATCCTGAAATTTTTGCGTGACTTTTCTTTCGCGAATTTTCTATTTCAAAATTATTTGCGATGTTTTGAATTCGCTAACAGTAGTCTTTATGGCCTAAATGAATTAATTATTAGTGAGAAACTTGAACTCGCGAGGCATCGAATTCGGAATATTCGCGAAAATTAAGTTCTCTCGACAATACAATTACCGGAATTACTTGTCTTGCTAAATGAAACTGGGGCCTTATCAGCAGGAGTGATAACATGCAGTTATCTAGGCATTTATAGTACAACTAAAGACTGGGGCTAATTCGCAGTAGTAATCACACGTGATGATAGGGGGTTTTCAGTATGATATAACACTGGGACCTTATCAGCAGGAGCCATTAAATGCGATGACAGGGACGTTTGTAATACATTATAACTTTGGGGCCTTATCAGCAGCAGTTATGACAGGTCACTATATGGAGGACTGTAATACTATATAACACTATGACCTAATCAACAGGAGTGATTACAGGTGTAAATAGTTTTTTTTTCATAAAATATAACACTGGAGCCTTATCAACAAGAGCGATTAGAGGCGAAAACATTGCATTTTGTAGTACAATATTAATTTGGGGCCTATTCAGCAGGGGTGATTTCAGACGATGATAGGAGCGTTTGAAGTACAATATTACGCTGGGGCCTTATCAACATGAGTCATTACAGGCAATGATATTGGTATTTGTATTAAAATATAACAGTAAAGCCTAATCAGCAGCAGTGATTACAGGTCATTAGGTTTGTAGTACTACATAACACCAGGGCCTAATCAACAGGAGTGATAACAGGCGATGACAGGTACGTTTTCATACTATATAACACTGGGACCTTATCAGCAGGAGTGAGTACAGAAGATAATAGCGGCGTTTTTGTGAAGTTTGTAGTACAGTAAGGTATTGGGGCCTAATCAGTAGGAGTGATTACATGCGATGATAGGGACGCATTTAGTTCAATATTACTTTGGGGCCTTATCAGCAGTATGTGACTTCATGCGTTGAAAGAAGCATTTGTAAATAAATATAACACTGTAGATTTATCAGCAGGACTGATTACAGGCAATGATATGGGCATTTGTAGTATAATTTAACTCTAGTGCCTAATCAGCAGAAGTGGTAACAGGTCACGAAAGGGAGGTACGTAATACTACATAACACTAGGACTAATCAACAGGAGTGATTACAGGCGTCGATAGGCACGTTTGTATAACACTATTTCACTGGGGCCTTATCAACAGGACTAATTACAGGCAATGATATGGGTATTTGTAGTAATATATTTCACTAGGGCTTAATCAGCAGCAGGAGTGATTACAGGCGATGACAAGCACGTTCTATTACTATATAACACTGGAATATTATCAGCAGGAGTGACTGCAGAAGATAATAGAGCGTTTGTTGTACAAAATGAGACAGAGGTATAATTTGCAGGAGTAGTTACATGCGATGAAAGTGACGTTTGTAGTACAATAACGCATTCGGGCCTAATAAGGAGGGGTTTTTACAGGCGATGATAGGGGCGTTTTTATTACACTATTATTTTGGGGCCTATTCAGCAGGAGTGATTACAGGCGATAAAAGCAACCTTTGTAATAAAATTTTACACCGGGGCCTTATCAACAAGAGTGATTACAGGCGACGCAATGCATTGTATGCATTGTGCTTGTATTGCTATTTAAAATTGGCGCCTTTACAGCAGTAGTGATTACAGGCGATGAAAGAGGCGTTAATAGGGAGTTTTGTTTGACTATATAACACTAGGGGCCTAATCAACCGGAGTGATTACAGGCAATGACAGAGGCGTTAATATGTAGTTTTGTAGAACTATATACATGTAGCACTAGGAGCCTTATGACCAGTAGTGATTACAAGTGATGACAGGTACGCTTATAAAACTGGGGCCTTATCAGCAGGAGTGATTACAGGCAATTATAGAGGCACTTATAGTACAACTAAAGACTGGGGCTAATTCGCTGTAGTAGTCACACGTGATGATAGGGGGTTTTCAGTTTGATATAACACTGGGACCTTATCAGCAGGAGCGTTTACATGCGATGACAGGGACGTTTATAATACATTATAACTTTGGGGCCTAATCAGCAGCAGATATGACAGATGGATTGAAGTACTATACAACACTATGGCCTAATCAACAGGAGTGATTACAGGTGTTGATGGGGGGTTTATTATATATAACACTGGGGCCTTATCAACAGGAGTGATGAGAGGCGAAAATAGTGGATTTTGTAGTACAATATAAATTTGGGGCCTATTCAACAGGGGTGATTTCAGACGATGATAGGAGCGTTTGAAGTACAATATTACACTGGGGCCTAATCAACATGAGTCATTACGGGCAATTATATTAGTATTTGTAGTAAAATATAACAGTAAAGCCTAATCAGCAGCAGTGATTACAGGTCATCAGGTTTGTAGTACTACATAACACCATGGCCTAATCAACAGAAGTGATAACAAGCGATGACAGGTACGTTTTTATACTATATAACACTGGGACCTTATCAGCAGGAGTGAGTACAGAAGATAATAGAGGCGTTTTTGTGACGTTTGTAGTACAATAAGGTATTGGGGCCTAATCAGTAGGAGTGATAATAGGGACGCATTTAGTTCAATATTACTTTGGGCTCTTATCTGCAGTATGTGACTTCATGCATTGAAAGAAGCGTTTGTAAATAAACATAAGACTGCAGATTTATCAGCAGGACTGATTACAGGCAATGATATGGGCAGCCTAATCAGTAGGAGTGATAATAGGGACGCATTTAGTTCAATATTACTTTGGGCTCTTATCTGCAGTATGTGACTTCATGCATTGAAAGAAGCGTTTGTAAATAAACATAAGACTGCAGATTTATCAGCAGGACTGATTACAGGCAATGATATGGGCATTTGTAGTACAATTAAACTCTAGTGCCTAATCAGCAGGAGTGATTAAAGGTCACAAAAGGGAGGTACGCAGTACTACATAACACTAGGACTAATCAACAGGAGTGATTACAGGCGTCGATAGGCACGTTTGTATAACACCATTTCACTGGGGCCTTATTATGACAGGAGTATAATTTGCAGGAGTAGTTACATGCGATGAACGTGACGTTTGAAGTACAATAACGCATTCGGGCCTAATGAGGAGGAGTTTTTACAGGCGATGAAAGGGGCGTTTGTAGTACAATATTGATATGTAAAATTGGCGCCTTTACAACAGGAGTGATTACAGGCGATGAAAGAGGCGTTAATAGGGATATTTTGTTCAACTATATAACACTAGGGGCTTAATCAACAGGAGTGATTACAGGCAATGACGGAGCCGTTAATATGTAGTTTTGTAGAACTATATAGCACTAGGTGCCTTATCAACAGGAGTGATTACAGGTGACGACAGGTACGCTTGTCTTGCTATATGAAACTGGGGCTTTATCAGCAGGAGTGATTACAGGCAATTATAGAGGCACTTATAGTACAACTAAAGACTGGGGCTAATTCGCAGTAGTAGTCATACGTGATGATAGGGGGTTTTCAGTATGATATAACACTGGGACCTTATCAGCAGGAGCGATTACATGCGATGACAGGGACGTTTGTAATACATCACATATTTGGGGCCTTATCAGCAGCAGTAATGACAGGTCACTATATGGAGGATTGTAGTACTATATAACACTGTGGCCTAATCAACAGTAGTGATTACAGGTGTTGATGGGGGCGTTTTCATAAAATATAACACTGGTGCCTTATCAACAGGAATGATGAAAGGCGAAGATAGTGGATTTTGTAGTACAATATTAATTTGTGGCTTTATCAGCAGAGGTGATTTCAGGAGCGTTTGAAGTACAACATTACACTGGGGCCTAATCAACATGAGTCACTACAGGCAATGATATTGGTATTTGTAGTAAACTACAACGGTATAGACTAATCAGTAGGGATGTCAACCGGAGTCCGAACGTTCGGACTTCGGATCCCGTACCGAAGTTCGGATCTAAATTTTAGCGTCCGGACGTTCGCTAAAAAATAAAAATGTCTAATGTTTAGGTAAATTTCCATTATTATATGATGACAAAAATACGCAATATTTAATACAAAGTGTCACAGGTCACGGTCTAACAGGTAAAGAGGTAAACGGGACAATGCCGGTCACGAGGAAGCGACAATAAACAAAGAAAGGATTAAAAGTGATAATTTGCCTCTTTTGTTTTCTTTTGAAAACGATGTGATTGACACTTCTCAAGTTTTAAAAATAATAATTATACAGACCGCCGCCCGGCAAAACTACGATAGATATGTTTTGGGATTAAAGAAAACAAGTACATGTACTATGATATTAATTTGACAAAATCAAATGCGGATTCTTAAGCTGACCCGTTTATGCAGAGAAGAAAAACATTCAGAATAAATTTTCTACATGTGTAACAATGTCATACAGTTAGTTTTAGCATCATGTTTGAATGTAGATAAAATTTCCTAAACTGCATGGCGTTTCGTTTCTGCAGCACATCAACGGAAACAACGCCAAGCTCAGTAACTCTTGATTATGAATGTACTTTCAAGGGAACACTCGACAAATATCCATTTATGTATGTATATATTCATACATATATGCACATACTGATAAGTATGATCTGATCCGAGAAAAAAAATGCGAACGTTCGAACCATCCGGATGTTTGTTTCCGAACGTCCGAACCTTAAATCTGACACCAAATGACATCCCTACTAATCAGCAACAGTGATTGCAGGTCATGAGGTTTGTAGTACTACATAACACCAGGGTCTTATCAACAGGAGTGATAACAGCCGATGTCATGTAGGTTTTCATATTATATAACACTGGGACCTTATCAGCAGGAGTGAGTACAGAAGATAATAGATGCGTTTTCGTTGCACAAAAAGAGGAGGCATCATTTGCATGAGTAGTTTCATGCCATTATAGTGACGTTTGTAGTTCAATAAAGTATTGGGGCCTAATCTGTAGAAGTGATTACAGGCGATGATAAGAGCCCTTTTACTATTGGGCCTAATCAGCAGGAGTGACTACATGCGTTGAAAGAAGCGTTTTAAATGCAATATAGCACTGCAGATTTATCAACAGGAGTGATTACAGGCAAGGATATGGGAATTTGCAGTACAATTTAACTCTAGTGCCCAATCAGCAGGAGTGATAACAGGTCACAAAAGGGAGGTACGTAGTACTACATAACACTAGGCATAATAAACAGGAGTGATAACAGGAGACGACAGGAATATTTGTATTACTATATGACGCTTGGATCTTATCAGCAGGAGTGATGACAGGCGATAATTGTGGTACAATATAATGCGGGTGCATAATTTCCAGTCATAGTTACAGGCGATGTAGTACATTATAACTTTGGTGCCTTATCGGCAGCAATAATGACAGGTTACGATAGGGTGGATTGTAGCTTACATAACAATGCGGCCTATTCAACAGGAGTGAATACTCGCGATGAAAGAGCCGTTTTAGTACAATATATCACTAGAGCCTTATCAACAGGAGTGGTTAAAAGCGAAGATAGTGGATTTTGTAGTACGATATAAATTTAGGGCATAATCAGCAGGGGTGCTTACAGACGACGATAGGAAGGAACGTTTGTACTACAATATAACACTTGAGCCTAATCAACAGGAGTGATTACAGGTAATGGTATGGGTATTTGTGGTACTACATAATACTAGTGCTTAATCAAAAGCAGTGATATTTGGTCACGATTTACAGGCGATGAAAGTAGAGTTTGTATTACAATACAGTATAACACTGGGGCCTTATCAACAGGAGTGATTATAGGCGAGGAAAGGCACGCTTGTATTGTTATATAAAACTTAGGCCTTATCGGCAGGAGTGATTACAAACGATTAAAAGCGCATTTCAAGGCATTTTTGTACAACTTTATAACACTAAGGGTCTAGTCAACAGTAGTGATTACCGGCGATGACAGACAGACTATATTCAACTTAGGCCTTATGAGCAGGAGTGATTACGGGCGATAAACAAGGCATTTATAGGGAGTTTTGCAGAACTATATATAACACTAGGGGCCTTATCAACAGGAGTGATTATTGACAATGACAGAGGCGTTGATATGTAGTTTCGTAGAACTATATAACACCAGGTATCTTATCAACAGGTGTGATTACCGGCGATGACAGACACGTTAGTATTGCTATATGAAACTGGGGCCTTATGAAAAGATATAACATGCGATGATAAAGTCGTTTATAATACAATTTGAGACTCGGGCTAATTCGCAGGAGTAGTCACGGGTAATGATAGTTTTTTTTTCTCAGTATAATATAGCACTGGAACCTAATCAGCATGAGTAATTGCATGCGATGACAGGGCATTTTAACAGGAGTGATTACCGGCGATGACAGATACGTTAGTATTGCTATATGAAACTGGGGCCTTATGAAAAGATATAACATGCGATGATAAAGGCGTTTATAATGCAATTTGAGACTCGGGCTAATTCGCAGTAGTCACAGGTAATGATAGGGTTTGTTTTTTTTTTCAGTATAATATAGCACTGGAACCTAATCAGCATGAGTAATTGCATGCGATGACAGGGGCGTTTGTAGTACATTATAGTATTGGGACCTTATGAGCAGCAGTGATGACAGGTCACTATAGGGAGGATTGTAATTCTATATAACACTACGGCCTAATCAACAGGAGTGATAACAGGGGCTGATATGGGCCTTTTAATAAAATATAACACTGGTGCCTTATCAAATGTGAGTAAAGGCGTACATAGTGGATTTTGTAATACAATATATATTGGGGGCCTTATCAGCAGGGGTGATTTCAGACGATGATAGGAGCGTATGTAGTACAATATAACACGGGGGCCTAATCAACAGGAGTCATTACAGGCAATGATATTGATATTTGTAGTACAATATAACACTAGTGCCTAATCAGCTGCAGTGATTACAGGACAAGATATGGAGATTGTAGGAGGTTTGTTCCCCACCTTGGTTTTTGTAGTGGGATTTTTTTTCTGGTTGCGCCTTTTCCTAATACTCGTACCTTTTTGTTGTACTTTATTACACTAGGACCTAAACAACAGGAGTGATCAAAGGCGTTTGTAGTACAATGTTCCATTTGTGCCTAATCAACAGGAGTGATTACAGGCGATGAAAGAAGAGTTTGAAATATAATATAACATTGGGGCCTTATCAACAGGAGTGATTACTGGCGAGGAAAGGCACGCTTGTTTTGCTATACAAAACTTAGGCCTTATCAGCAGGAGTCAATGCAAGCGATTAAAAAGGCATGTATAGGGATCTTTGTAGCACTAAAAAAACTGGGGGCCTAATTAACAGGTGTGGCGATGACAGAAGCGTTGATATGTAGTTTTGTAGATCTATTTAACACTAGGGGTCTAACCAACAGGAGTGATTAACGGCGATGAAAGACACGCTTGTAATGTTATATGAAACTGGGGCCTCATCAGTAATGATTACAGGCGATGATAGAGGCGTTTATAGTACAACTTTAGCCTGTGGCTAATTCGCAGGAGTAGTCACAGGTGATGATAGATGATTTTCAGTATAATATATCACCGGGACCTAATCAGCATGAGTGAATGCGCGTGATGACAGGTACGTTTGAAGTACATAATAACTTTTGGGCCTTATGAGCAGCAGTAATAACAGGTCACTATAGGGCGATGTAGTACTATGTAACACTTCGGCCTAATCAACAGGAGTGATTACAGGGGCTGATAGGGGCGTTTTAATAAAATAAAACACTGGGGCCTTATCAACAGGAGTGATTAAAGGCGAAGATAGTGGATTTTGTAAAACAAATTTGGGGCTTATCAACAGGGACGATTTCAGACGATGACAGGAGCGTTTGTGGTACAATATAACACTGGGGCCTAATCAACAAGAGTCATTACAGGCAATGATATGGGTATTTGTTGTACAATATAACAATTGTGCCTTATCAGCTGCAGAGATTACAGGTTACGATAGGGAAGTTTGTTGGAGGTTTGTTTCTCACCTCGGTTTTTTGAGTAGGAACCTTTTTCTGATTTCGCCTTTTTCTGATCTTTGTCAACTTGTACCTTTTTGTAGTACTCCATAACACTAGGGCCTAATCAAAAGGAGTGATCAAAGGCGATGACAGGCACGTTATATTAATAAATAGCACTGGAAAATTGTCAGCAGGAGCGATTACATATGATAGTAGAGGTGTTTGTGGTACAAAACGTAGTTACATGCGATGATTGTGAGGTTTGTAGTACAATAAAGCATTAGGGCCTAATGAGGAGGACTGTTTACAGGCTACGATATGGGCGTTTGTAGTACAATTTTCATTTGTCGCCTAATCAACAGGAGTGATTGAATGCGATGAAAGTAGCTTTTGTAATACAATTTAACACTGGCGCCTTATCAACAGGAGGGATTTCATGCGAGGAAAGCCACGTTCGTATTGCTATATAAAACTAAGGCCTTACACGCAGGGCAGAAGTGATTACAGGCGATTAAAAAGGCATTTATAGGGAGTTTTGTAGAACTATATATCAATAGGGGCCGTATCAACAGAAGTGATTACTGGCGATGAAAGAGGTGTTGATATGTATTTTTGTACAGGCGAGGAAAGGCACGCTTGTATTGCGTTATAAAACTTAGGCCTTTTTCGCAGGGCAGGTACGATTACAGGCGATTAAATCTTTATAACACTAGGGGTCTAATCAGCAGGAGTGATTACCGGCGATGACAGACACGCTTGTATTGATATATGAAACTGGGGCCTTATTAGCAGTGATTACAGGCGATATTAGAGGCGTTTATAGTTCAATTTAAGACTGAGGCTAATTCGCAGGAGTAGTCACAGGTGGGGTTTTTAGTAGAATATAACACTGGAACCTAATCAGCATGGGTAATTGCATGCGATGACTGGGGCGTTTGTAGTACATACAGTTTTGGGACCTTATGAGCAGCTGTAATGACAGGTCAGTATAGGGAGGATTGTAGTACTACATAACACTACGGCATAATCAACAAGGGTGATTATAGGGACTGGGCCCTAATCACCAGGAGTGAGTAAAGGCGAAGGTAGTGGATTTGTAATACAATCTAAATTTTGGGCCTTATCAGCAGGCGTGATTTCATACGATGATAGCAAAGTATGAAGTAAATATAACACTAGTGCCTATCAACAGGAGTCATTACAGGCAATAATATGGGTAGTTGTATTTCAATATAACACTAATGCCTTATCAGCTGCAGTGATTACAGGTTAAGGTTCTAGGGAGGTTTGTAGGAGGTTTGTTTCCAACCTCAGTTTTTGGAGTGGGAATCATTTTTTCTGATTGCGCATTTTCATGATCTATGCCTACTTGTACCTTTTTACAGTACTTCATAACACTAGTGCCTAATCAACAGGAGTGATCATAGGCGAAAACAGGCACGTTTTATTACTACATTACACTGAGACCTTATCAGCAGGAATGATTACATAAGAAAATAAAGACGTTTGTGGTACAAAACGTGACGGGGGTACACTTTGCAGGAGTGCATATAGTTACTGGCGATGATAGTGACGTTCGAAGAACAATAAAACATTGGAGCCTAATCAGGATGAGTGATTACAGGGGATGATAGGGGCGTTGTTTGTACAATATTACTATTGGGCATAATCAGAAGGATTGATTACAGGTGATGAAAGTAGCGTTTGTAATTCAATATTACTCTGGGGCCTATCAACAGGTGTGCTTTAATGCGATGAAAGATGTGTTTATATGAAGTTTTTAGAATTGTTTTAGCAACACTACTACCTAATCAACAGGATTGATTACGGGCGCTGATAGGGGTGTTTAATAAAATATAACACGGGAGCCTTTTCAGCAGCGGAAATTACAGGACACTATAGAAAGATTTTAGTACTATATAACACTACATAGCAATACAAGCGTGCATTTCCTCGCCTGTAATCACTCCTGTTGATAGGCCCCAGTGTTATATTGTATTACAAAAGTCTAATCAGAAAGATTGAATAGAGGCAATGAACGTAGCGTTTGTAATTCAATATAACTCTGGAGCCTATCAACAGGAGTACTTTAATGCGAAGAAAGATGTGTTTATATGAAGTTTATTTAGAAATATGTAACACAACGACCTAATGAACAGAGATGATTTCAGGCACTGATAGGTGCGTTTAATTAAAGTATTACATTGGAGCCTTATCAGCATGAGTGATTTAAGGCGAAGATAGTGGATTTTGTCGTACAATACAGATTTTGGGACTAATCAGCAGGGGTCATTAAGGCAATTATATGGGTATTTGTAGTACAATATAACACTAGTGCCTTATCAGCAGCAGTGATTACAGGTCAGGGTAGGGGCATTTGTAGTACAATATTACTTTTGGGCCTAATCAGCAGAAGAGATTACATGCGATGAAAGTAGCCTTTGTAATACAATATAATTACAAGAGTAATTATAGGCGAGGCAAGGCACGCTTGATTTGCTATATAAAACTGGCGACTTTTCAGCAAGAGTGATTACATGCGATGATAGAGGCGTTTATAGGGAGTATTGTAGAACTTTTTAACACTAGGGGCCTAATCAACAGGAGTGATTACAGGTGACTACAGAGGCGTTGATATGTAGTTTTGAAGAACTTAGTAACACTTGGGGCCTAATCAATAGGAGTGTTTACACGCGATGACAGACACGCTTGTATAGCTATACGAAACTGGGGTCTTATCAGCAGGAGTGATAACAGTCTATGATAGAGGCGTTTATAGTGCAACTGGATACTTGGGCTAATTCGCAGGAGTAGTTACAGGTGATGATGGGGGTTTCGGAGCAATGTAACACTGGGACCTAATCAGCAGGAGTAATAACATGCGATGACAGGGACGTTTGTAGTACATTATAGCTTTGGGGCCTTATCAGCAGCAGTAATGACAGGTCACTTTCGGGAGTTTTGTTGTATTATATGACAATGACACTACGGCCTAATCAACAGGAGTGATTACAGGTGCTGATAGGGGCCTTTTAATAATAATAATAATAATAAAACACTAGGGTCTTATCAGCTGGAGTGATTAAAAGAGAATATAGTGGATTTTGTAGAACAATATAAATTTGGGGCCTTATCAGCAGGGGTGATTTAAGACGATGACAGTGAGCGTATTTAGTACAATATAACACGGGGGCCTAATGAACAGTAGTCATAACAGGCAATGGTATGGGTTTTAGTAGTACAGTGTAACGCTAGTGCCTAATCAACTGCAGTGATTACAGGTTACGATAAAGAGCTTTGAAGTACTACATAACACTAGGACCTTATCAACTGGAGTGATAACAGGCGATGATATGTACGTTTTTTTTAACTACGAGGTATGGCAGGAAAGTTCGTAGACACCATTAGTATTTTCAACAGGAAAAGAAATACAGTCAAAATGAATATATCTGTGTTTGCAAAAATATTTCATGAGCAAATAGACGAAATTTTATGAAAATTTGGCCAACACGACATCTTCTACAGCCTTTTATGTGCACCTCCCTAACCGGGAGCGGGGCAAGGGTCAACGTCTCAGTGACGTTACTTGAAGTTTATTGCTGTTGAGTGCTTTATATATTTGTAACAAGTTTATCCGATGTTTCAGAGTTATTCCACATAGGGTTCTTGGATATCGGTACAATTTTATTATGTGTATCCAGCTGACAAATGCAGATCTGTGCCAACTGTCCTCAGGTTCTCTGATGACCGGTTGAACACATGAAACCATTTTCATTCGCTGAGAATGTAAGACGAGTGCCCTTCCGCCGCCGTTTATCATCTTAGATGATCTATCGAACATCCAAAAATCAACTCTGCCACTTGTAAACTACTGACAGACAAGCTGATAGCCTTTATGTTGTTGTTTATATCATTTCCATCGTGTTTGTTGGCCATTTCCATAACAAAAACACACAGTTTTATAGTTATCGGCTGTTCTCCGACGTCAAAATTACGCCATTTTTTCAAACATTTTTTTCGGACTGCATCTGAAATTTTATTCACAGATATCAAACTGTACTGTCGCCAAGGCCCAAACATTCAGAAAACGATGTTGATTGAACATTCTTTCAGAATCAAAATATTTTAACGTTACAGCACACTTCCGTTCCGTTTCACAAGCAAAAACAGAATGGGGAAATCGTCACATTTTATCACGTTTTGACACCTGCCCCGCACGGCCCTACCCTCAAGCAGAAAAGTGACCATAGCACGCGCGTTATTACTTCAAATTGCACAAAATTTCTGAAATATATTTATAAGATATTGCTGCTTGAAATTATGCAAAACGCTTCTTTAACAACGCGTTACTTTTTCTGATAGCTGAAGTGTCTACGAACTTTGCTGCCATACCTCGTATATCACACTGGGACCTTTTTAGCATGAGCGATTACAGAAGATAATAAAGGCGTTTGATGTACAAAATATGACGTGGGCATAGTTTGCAGGAGTATACAAGTGACGTTTGTAGTACAATAAAAGCATTGGGGTCTAATCAGAATGAGTGATAACAGGCGATGATAGGGGCGTTTGTAGTAAAATATTCATTTGGGGGCTAATCAGCAAGAGTGATTACAGGCTACGAAAGTAGCATTTGCAGTACCATGTTACACTGAGGTGTAATCAGCAGGAGTGATTACAGGCAATTACAGGCAGACCTGCATTGCTTTGTAAAACTGGGGCCTTGTCAACAGGAGTGATAAAAGGCGAATATAGTCGATTTTGTAGTACAATATTAATACATGGCCTTATCAGTAGGTGTTATTTCAGATGGTCCATGAGCCAATACCGTAAATTTTGGGGGTCGGTACCATCTGGCCTGAACAAATCCCCTTATGATTTTCATGTAGGACTATGTTTGTAGACTTGTAAAAAATCGGGGGGACTTGCATTGCTGGTAGCTTTAATGGTGAAACGACACGTTATTTACGATACCCCATTATTAAAAAAAACTTCATTTTAACACAAAAAACGGTAGGGAATAGTCTTCTAGCTATCCATATTCCCCTTTCCTCCCCAAGGGAAATTTCTACACTATTATTCTCTAAAAGTACATTAAAAAGCTATCAAATCCTGTTTTCTGCCATCTGAAAGTCGAGGCGTTTGCGTTTTACGCTATGTTTTATTAAATTTCTCTAAATATTCAATTTTTGCGTCAATAATGGGGATACACATAGAAAATTGAAAATATCTCAATTGTTTTTTAATCCTAGACAATTGAACTTGGTCTCATTCTTAAGCTTAGACATATCCCTTTTATCCTATGATAAGTAATGGAAATTGTCTTACTTGCATATTCATGAATTTTCATTAAAACATTAAAATGAAAAAAAAAAAAGTTAAGAATCAATTATCCCATAAAAACTAATTTCAGGCCTAAACTATCATTGTGGCTCCTTGTTATTATATCAATTATTCTATTTGACAAATTTGTTGATGCCACGGGCCTAAATGAAAATCATCTCATTTGCATTTTCATGAATATTAATGAAAATGACGAAAATCAGGATTTACAAAGGGAAAATAATTATATTGCCATTTGAAGGGTTTGGTTTGGGTTATAGGATGTAATTTGAACCCTTAGAACAAATCCTCAAGGGTGCCAGTTTGGTCAGAGGATCAATTTAATGCCCATTTGTGTCACCTAAAATCGCAGAGTGTTCAATACAACCCCTAATAAGCGCAGATAGTAAGGTGGTACACCTATATTACCACATGTATCTTGGCTACTGATAGACCTAGAAAGCAGAAATAGGTATCAAATGATTGCTTTTGCAATGCTATATAACTATGTAATAAGATATAATTATCAAACTGACTTCCTGGTGTTCGAATATTGATGAAAACTTCATGTATTAGACTAAAATCACTGAAAATGGAGAATACCAGCACACTTGTTTATATCTCAGCAACCAAAAGCTCTAATGAGCTTGAATTGGTATCAAATGATTGCTATGACAATGCTCTGTAACCATGTAATAAGATACATGTATATGAACGAACAAGCTGGCTATCTTAAGGCTCAAATATTAAAAAAGAACTTCAGATATTAGAGAAAAATAACAGATAAACGAAGGGGGAAAATCAATGAAATTCAGATATCTCAGCAACCAAAAACTCCAAAGACTTGAAATTTGTATTAAATTATTGTTATGATAATGTTCTATATTAATAGGAAAAAATACAGAATGATTTTGACCTTCTTGGTGTTCAAATATTGAATTTCAATTTTAGAGACAAATCACAGACCAATGTAGGGGGTATACCTACAGAAATGTTTATAGCTCAGCAGCCAAAAGCCATAGAGAGCTGAAGTTTGTAACAAATGATTGCTATGATAACATTCTAAAACGACTTAATAAGATACATTAATAGTCAGACTTTTGTGCTGTTCAAATATTGAGGAAACTTTAAATATTAGAGGAAAATCACAGAAAATGGAGGGGGTATACCTACGAAAACGTGTATTTCTCAGGAACCAAAAGTCATAAAGAACAGAAATTGGTATCAAATGATTTCTATAACAATATTTTATAATTATACAATTAGATATACCAATAAGCTGACTTTCTTGTAGCGCAAATACTTAAGGGAACTTCAGATATAGGAGAAAAATCACTGGCAAACGAAGGGGGTATACAAATAAAACTGCTGATGTCTCAGTGACCAAAAGCTCTAGAGAGCTAAAATTTGAATCAAATGATTGTTGGAATTATGTTCTATAATCAGTAGATAAGAAACATAATTAATTTGACTTTCTCATTGTTGGAATATAGATGAGAACTTTAAATATTAGATAAAAATCTCAGAAAAATATAGGGGGTATGCCAACGGAAACGTATATATCTCAGCAACCAAAAGTCCTAGACAGCTGAAATTGGTATCAACTGATTGCTATGACAATATTCTATAACCATGTAAAGGGTAAATAATTAAAATGTCTTTCTTGTTTCTCGAATATTTAAGAGAACTTAAGCTATAGAAGAAAAATCATTTGCAAACGAAGGGGGTATACCAATAAAACTGCTGATATATCAGTGACCAAAAGCTCTAGAGAGCTAAAATTGGTATCAAATGATTGCAAGAATAATGTTCTATAAACATAAGATAAAGAATATAAATAATTTGACTTTCTCATTGTTGGAATATAGATGAAAACTTTAAATATTAGATAAGAATTTCAGAAAAATATAGGGGGTATACCAATGGAAACGTATATTTCTCAGCAACCAAAAGTCCTAGACAGCTGATATTGGTATCAAATGATTGCTATGACAATATTCTATAACCATGTAAAGGATATGTAAACAAAATATGTTTTTTCTTTCTCGAATATTTAAGAGAACTTAAGCCATAGGAGAAAAAAAATTGGCAAATGAAAGCAGTATACCAAGAAAACTGCTAATATATCAGTAACCAAAAGATATAGAGAGCTTAAATTGGTATCAAATGATTGCTAGAATAACTTTCTTTAATCATGTGATAAAACATAAATAATTTTGCTTTCTCTTTGATGAAATAGTGATGAGAACTTTAAATATTAGATAAAAAATCTCAGAAAAATATAGGGGGTATACCAACGGAAACGTATATATCTCAATAACCAAAAGTTCTAGAGACTGAAAATGCTATAATATGATTGTTTTGACAATATTTTATAACCATGTAACATGTATATAAGCAAACCGACTTTCTTGTTGCTCAAATGTTTAAAAGAACTTAAGATATAAGAGAAAAATCACTTGCAAATGAAGGGGGTATACCAATGAAACTGCTAATATCTCATCGACAAAAAGCCCTAAAAAGCTGAAATTGGTATCAAATGATTGCTAAAACAAAGCTTTAAAACCACTTGGTAAGTCACTTAAACAATCTGACTTACTTTTGTTTAGTATTGATAAAAACTTTAAATATTAGAGAAAAATCACAGAAAAATTGAGGGGGTATACCACCAAAAAACTTAATACGTCAGCAACCAAAAATATAGAAAGCTTAAATTGGTATCAAATGATTGCTATGGTAATGTTCTATAATCATAAGATAAGATTTATGAAAAATTAGACTTTCTTAGTGTTTGAATATTGATGAAAACTGAAAATATTAGATAAAAATTCACAGAAAAATATAGGGGTTATACCAAGTGAAACATATATATGAACAACCAAAAATCCTAGAGAGCTGATATTGGTATCAAATAATAGATATGACAATATTCTATGACCATGTAAAAAGTATATAGCAAGCTGACTTTTTAGCTGCTCAAATATTTGACAAAACTTAAGATATAGGAGAAAAATCACTGGCAAAGAAGGGGGTATATCAATAAAACTGCTGATATCTCAGTTACCAAAGACTCTACAGAGCTGAAATTGCTATAAAATGATTGTTATGACAATATTCTATAACCATGCAACAAGTTAAACAAGCTGACTTTCTTGTTTCTCAAATATTTAAAAGAACTTAAGATATAAGAGCAAAATCACTTGCAAACGAAGGGGGTATACCAATAAAACTGCTACTATCTCAATGACAAACAGCTCTAGAAAGCTGAAATTGGTATCGAATAATTGCTAAGATAATGTTCTAAAATCACGTGGTAAGACACACAAACAACCTGACTTACTTTTTTCGAATATTGATAAAAACTATAAATATTAGAGAAAAATCACAGAAAAAAAGTGGAGGGGGTATACCCCCAAAAATCTTTATAACTCGGCAACCAAAAGATATAGAGAGCCGAAATTGGTATCAAATGATTGCTATGGTATTGCTCTATAATCATAGGATAAGATTTATGAAAAACTAGGCTTTCTTAGTGTTGAATATTGATGAGAACTTAAAATATTAGATAAAAATGACAGAAAAATAGAGGGGGTATACCAACAGAAACGTTTATATCTCAGCAGCCAAAAGTCCTAGAGAGCTAAAATTGGTATCAAATGATTGATATGACAATAATTGATAGCCATGTCATATAATAAGACATATGAACAAGCTGACTATCTTGTTCCAAAAATTGAAGAAAACTTAAGATATAAGAGAAAAACACAGACAAATGAAGGGGGTATACTAGAATAAACTCGAAGATTTTAACCATAAAGCTACCACCTAGAAAGGTCCCCCCGATTTTATCTAATTGTATACATGCCAAAATTGTGAAAAAGTGTGGGGGGATCTGTTCAGGTCAGGTGGTACCGACATCTTAAATAGCTCATCGACCAAGACGATGGTAGGAGCGTTTGAAGTACAATATCACATTTGGGCCTAATGAATAGGAGTTTTTACGTGCAATGATATGGGTATTTGTAGTACAATATAACAGTAGTGACTAATCAGCAGCAGTGATTTCAGGTGATGATAGGGAGGTTTGTACAAATTGCGCATCTCTCGTAGCTGATTTATTTTTATTTTTATACTGCTACGAAAGAGATTTCATAGATTCTCTTAACCATGATAATCAAGCTGATGTTATCGAGGCTTTTAATTCCACTTCTAGGTACCTCGATGACCTTTTGAACATTGACAACCCTTATTTTGAAGGTATGGTCAATCAAATTTATCCATCTGAACTACAGTTGAACAAAGCCAATATCTCGGATACCGAAGCCCCCTTTTTAGATCTACATCTTTCTGTTGCAAATGGATTTGTTTCTTCTAAAATTTGTGATAAGCGCGATGACTTTGATTTTGATATAGTAAATTTTCCGTTTTTGGATGGTGACGTTCCTCGTCGTGCTTCTTATGGTGTATACATTTCGCAACTTATTAGGTTTGCTAGAGTCTGCAATCATGTTACAAACTTCAACGCTCGAAATAAATCTTTAACGGCCAAACTTCTCCAACAGGGCTATCGGTATCATAAACTTCGAAAAACCTTTTCTAAATTTTATCGTAGACACTATGAATTGATTTCCAAATATAATGTTGGGTTAAAGACGCTTTTAAGTGAGGGTCTTTCGGAACCAGAATTTTATGGTGACTTGGTTTACAAATTTAAGAAACTTATAGGAAGTAATGATTTTTCTTATCAGTTTAGAAAAATCATAACGCGTTACAGACGTATAGGTTATAACTTGAATGTTATGCGACAGTCTGCATGCTTAGTTTTTAACCCAATCACGGTTGATAACTATGCTGCCTTCTTTAATTGCACGCCGGTGGGTCGGGCGTCAGACTCTATGATGGCCCCGACTTAAAGCTATTCATTTTAGTTGGTTGGGACCGGAGCTTCTTGTCTGTTGCTTGGCCCACCGGGGTCCAACTGATGTTTTTCTTTAGCTCCGGAGTTAGTAAGTTATTTGGCGCCCAGGGATCTCCATCGTCGGGCAGCTTACTGAATCTGTGAGTCCTGGTTTTTGATTCATCAGGATGTTTATCATGATTTATTTGTTTGTTCTTGATGATTCATTTACTAGTTAGAGATTCACCACGAGGACCGAAGAACTAACTAAATGTTATGAACCACTGCAGAAGCTGAGGGTGAGGTTACGGCCGTGTAAAATCGATTTAAACCCGCCAGTAACTTTGTGTTACTGATCGTTCCAAGTCGATACTTCTGTGGTGGTTCTTTTTGTTTTATGTCTTGGTGTTTAAAATATTTTGTGCTGTTGGCGCCTTATGTGCGTTTGCATATTTTAGTTAAGGTAACTGAGTGGTCACCTATTGGGAAAATAGCTGCTCATTCGGCTTACGAAATGTTTTCATGGTATAAGTACCTGATTGTTAGTTGTTTTTTTTTCCCACCTTGCTTTTGGAGTGGGAGTCTTTTTCTGATTGCGCCTTTTCCTGATCTTTACCTACTTGTACTTTCTTTTGTATTACTACACACCACAAGGGCCTTATCAACAGGAGTGATTACCGGCATGACAGTCACGTTGTATTACTAAATAACACTGGGACCTGATGAGCAGGGGTGATTACAGAATATAATAGAAGCGTTCGTTGTACGAAAATAACGGGACATACACGCGATGATAGTGACGTTTGTAGTACAATAAAGCATTGGGGCCTAATTAGGAGTAGTGATTATAGGCGATGACATGGGCGTTTGTAGTACAATGTTACTTTTGGGCCTAATCAGCAGAAGTGATTATAGGCGATGAAAGTAGCGTTTATAATACAATATAACTTTTGGGCTTTATCAACCAGAGTTATTACAGGCTAGGCAAGGCACGCTTGTATTGCTATATAAAACTGTCGTCTTTTCAGCAAGATGGATTACAGGCGATCAAAGAGGCATTTATACGGAGTTTTGTAGAAGTATATAACACAAGGGGTCTAATCAACTAGGAGTGATCACATGCGATGGCAGGTACGCTTGTATTGCTATATGATAACTGGGGGCCGTATCATCAGGAGTAATTACATGCAATGATAGAGGCGTTAAAAGTACAACTGGAGACTGGGGATAATTCGCAGGAGTAGTTACAGGTGATGATAGGGAGTTTTACCTGCCATGACAGGGACGATTGTAGTATATAATAACTTTGATGCTTAATTAGCAGCAGTAATGACAGGCCACTATAGGCAGGATTATAGTGCTATATGACACAAAGGCCTAATCAACAGGAGTGATTACAGGGGCTGATAGGGGCGTTGTAATAAAAATATAACACTGGGCCTTATCAAAAGGGGTGATTAAAGGCGAAGATACTTGATATCGTAGTACAATTTAAATTTGGTGCCTAATCAGCAGGGGTGATTTCAGACGATGATAGGAGTGTAAGTTGTACAATATAACACTGGGGCCTGATGAACAGTAGTCATAACAGGCAATGTAATACAATGTAACGCTAGTGCCTAATTAGCTGCAGTGATTACAGGTCATGATAGGGAGGTTTGTGTTACTACGTAACGCCAGGGCCTAATCAACAGGAGTGATAAAAGGCCACGACAGGTACGTTTCAATACTGTCTAACACTTGGACTTTGTCAGCAGGAGTGAATACAGAAGATAAAAGAGTAGTTTGTGGTACAAAATATGACGGGGGCATAATTTGCAGGAGTGGTTACATGCGATGACAGTGACGTTTGTAGTACAATAAAGCATTGAATCGTTACCAGGAGGAGTTCTTACAGGCGATGATAGGGGCGTTAAAGTGCAATATTACTTTCGGGTATGAGTGACTACATGCCTTGGAAGTATGTTTTTTTTAAACAATATTACACTGGAGCCTTATCAACAGGAGTAATTACAGGCAATGATAAGGGCATTTACAGGACAATTTAACTGTAGTGCCTAATCAGCAGGAGTTATAAGAGGTCACGACAAGAAGATACGTAGTACTACATAACACTAGGCCTAATTAACAGGAGTGATTACAGGTGACGACATGCAGGTTTGTGTTACTATATGGCACTGGAACCTTATCAGCAGGAATGATAACAGGCGATAATAGAGGCATTTGTGGTACAAAATATCTCGGTTGCATACTTTCCAGTAGTAGATACAGGCGATGTAGTACATTATAACCTTCGGATCTTATCAGCAACAATAATGATATGTTACGATAGGGAGGATTGTAGAAAATATAACACAACGGCCTAATCAACAGAAGTGAATACACGCGATGATAGGGGCGTTTTAGTACAATATATCACTGGGGCTTTATCAACAGGAGTGATTAAAGGCGAAGATAGAACTTTTTATAGTACAAAATAGGTTTGGGGCATAATCAGCAGGGGTGCTTACAGACGATTTCACTAGGACCTAATCAACAGGAGGAGTGATTACAGGCGATGACAAGCACGTTCTATTACTATATCACACTAGGACCTTATCAGCAGGAGTGACTGCAGAAGATAATAGAGGTGTTTGTTGTACAAAATACGACGGGGGCTTAATTTGTAGGAGTAGTTACATGAGATGAAAGTGATGTTTGTAGTTCCATAACGCATTCGGGCCTAATCAGGAGGAGTTATTACAGGCGATGATAGGGGCGTTTATACTACAATATTTCTTTGGGGCCTAATCAGCAGGAGTGATTACAGGCGATGAAAGTAGCCTTTGTAATAAAATATAACACCTGAGCCTTATCAGCAAGAGTGATTACATGCGACTCAAGGCACGCTTGTATTGCTTTGTGAAATTGGCGACTTTACAGCAGGAGTGATTACATGCGATGAAAGAGGCGTTAACTGGAAGTTTTGTTTAACTATATAACACAAGGGGCCTAATCAACAGGGAGTGAATACAGGCAATAATTGAGGCGTTAATATGTAGTTTTGTAGAGCTATATAACATTAGGGGCCTCAACAACAGGAGTGATTACAGGTGATGACAGGAACGCTTGTCTTGCTATATGAAACTGGGGCCTATCAGCAGGAGTGATTATAGGCGATTATAGAGGCATTTTTAATCTAAAGACTAAAGACTGGGGCTAATTCGCAGTTGTAGTCACAATTGATGATAGTTTCTTTTTAATATAATAAAACACCTGGCCCTTATCAGCAGGAGCGATTACATGCGATGACAGGGACGTTTGTAATACATTATATCTTTGGGGCCTTATCAGCAGCAGTAATGGCCGGTCACTATATGGAAGATTGTAGTACTATATAATATTATGGCCTAATCAACAGGAGTGATTACATGTGTTGATAGGGGCGTTTTCATAAAATATAACGCTGGTATATTGTAGTATAAACGCCCCTTATCATAATTAAAACTTTTATAGGCGAAAATAGTGGATTTCGCAGTACAATATAGATTTGGGGCCTATTCAGCAGAAGTGATTACAGGCGATGATAGGGACGTATTTAGTTTAATATTATTTTGGAGTCTAATCGGAAGGATGTGACTACATGCGATGAAAGAAGCGTTTGTAAATAAATATAACACTGCAGAATTATCAGCTGGAATGATTACAGGCAATGTTATGGGCATTTATAGTAAAAATTAACTCTAGTGCCTAATCAGCAGGAGTGATGACAGGTCACGAAAGGGAGGTACGTATTACTACATAACACTAGGCCTAAGAAGCAGGAGTGATTACAGGCGACGATTTGCACGTTTGTATAGCAATAGAACACTGGGGCCTTATCAACAGGACTGATTACAGGCAATGATATGGGTATTTGTAGTAATAGGGCATTACCAACAGCAGGAGTGATTAAAGGCGATGAAAAGCACGTTCTATTACTATATAACACTGGGACCTTATCAGCAGGAGTGACTGCAGAAGATAATATAGGCGTTTGTTGTACAAAATATGACGGGATGAAATTTACATGCGATGTAAGTGACGTTTGTAGTACAATTACGCATTCGGGCCTACTCAGCAGGAGTGATTACAGGCGATGAAAGCAGCGTTTGTAATAAAATTTAATACCGGGACCTTATCAACAAGAGAGATAACAGGCGACTCAAGACACGCTTGTATTGCTATGTAAAAGTTTAGAGATTACAGGTGAAGACAGGTACGCTTGTCTTGCTATATGAAACTGGGGCCTTATCAGCAGGAGTGATTACGGGCGATTATAGAAGCATTTATAGTACAACTAAAGACTTGGGCTAATTCGCGGTAATAGTCACACGTGATGATATTATTAGTATAATAAAACAGCGATTACATGCGATGACAGGGACGTTTGTAATACATTATATCTTTGGGGCCTTATCAGCAGCAGTAATGACAGGTCACTATATGGAGGATTATAGTACTATATAACACTATGGCCTAATCAACAGGAGTGATTACATGTGTTAATAGGGGCGTTTACATAAATATAACACTGGGGCTTATTAACAGGAGCGATTAGAGGCGACAATAGTGAATTTTATAGTACAATATAAATTTGGGGCCTATTCAGCAGGGGTGATTTCAGACGATGATAGGAGCGTTTGAAGTACAATATTACACTGGGACCTAATCAACATGAGTCATTACAGGCAATGATTTTGGTATTTGTATTAAAATATAACAGTAAAGCCTAATCAGCAGCAGTGATAACAGGTCATTAGGTTTGTAGTACTACTTAACACCAGGGCCTAATCAACAGGAGTGATAACAGGCGATGACAGGTACGTTTTCATACTATATAACACTGGGACCTTATCTGCAGGAGTGAGTACAATAGATAATAGAAATGTACAAGAGGGCAAAGATCAGGAGAGAGGCGTTTTTGTGACGTTTGTAGTACAATAAGGTATTGGGGCCTAATCAGTAGCAGTGATTACAGGCGATGATAGGGACGCATTTAGTACAATATTACTTTTTGGCCTTATTAGCAGGATGTGACTACATGCGTTAAAAGAAGCGTTTATAAATAAATATAACTCTGCAGATGTATCAGCAGAACTGATAACAGGCAATGATATGGGCATTTGTAGTACAATTTAACTCTATTGCCTAATCAGCAGAAGTGATAACAGGTCACGAAAGGGAGTTACGTAGTACTACATAACGCTAGGACTAATCAACAGGAGTGATTACAGGCGTCGATATTCACGTTTGTATAACAATATTTCACTGGGGCCTTATCAACAGGAGTGATTACAGACAATGATATGGGTATTTGTAGTAATATATTTCAGTAGGGCCTAATCAACAGCAGGAGTGATTACAGGCGATGACAAGCACGTTCTATTACTATATAACACTGTAACATTATCAGCAGGAGTGATTGCAGAAGATAATAGAGGCGTTTGTTGTACAAAATATGACAGGGGTACTATTTGCAGGAGTAGTTACATGCCATGAAAGTGACGTTTGAGTACAATAACGCATTCGGGCTTAATCAGGAGGAGTTTTTACAGTCGATCATAGGGGCGTTTGTACTACAAAATTCTTTTGGGGCCTTATCAGCAGGAATGATTACAGGCGATGAAAGCAGCATTTGTAATAAAATTCTACACCGGGACCTTATCAACAAGAGTGATTACAGGCGATTCAAGGCACGCTAGTATTGCTATGTAAAATTGGCGCCTTTACAGCAGGAGAAATTACAGGTGATAAACGAGGCGTTAATAGGGAGTTTTGTTTAACTATATAACACTAGGGGCCTAATCAACAGGAATAATTACAGGCAATTACAGCGGCGTTATCATGTAGTTTTGTAGAACTATATAGCACTAGGGGCCTTATCAACAGGAGTGATTACAGGTGATGACCGGTACGCTTGTCTTGCTATATGAAACTGGGGCCTTATCAGCAGGAGTGATTACAGGCAATTATAGAGGCATTTATACTACAAATAAAGACTGGGGCTAATTCGCAGTAGTAGTCACACGTGATGATAGGGGGTTTTCAGTATGATATAACACTGGGACCTTATCAGCAGGAGCGATTACATGCGATGACAGGGACGTTTGTAATACATAATAACTTTGGGGCCTTATCAGCAGCAGTAATGAGAGGTCACTATAGAGGATTGTAGTACTATGTAACACTATGGCCTAATCAACAGGAGTGATTACAGGTGTTGATAGGACGGTTTTCATAAAATATAACACTGGGGCCTTATCAACAGGAGCGATTAGTGGCGAAAATAGTGGCGGCCCTAAAAAATCTCCCCGTACATCATCCATAGTGCAGGTTATATTTCCGTTAGGTCCTTTGAGATCAGCGAGGATTTTCTGAGAAATCAGAAATTTATTATCGGTTAAGATTCATTTTCTTACCAATGTTTAATATTTTTGGACCCATTTGGAAATATACTAGTCTTTGTATCGACTACCATGTTGAAAGATGCAAAATTTCAGTAATTCTCTTTGGCTCCATGTTGCCAAATCTAAAGGGTCACTGCCGAGACTTTAATAGTCGAAACCGAGGTATGGCCCATGCCCTTTCTCATTAATATGTTCGCTGCTCTTAAAGGATCTCAGTTTTAATTTTTATTTGTAGTACAATATAAATTTGGGGCATATTCAGCAGGGGTGATTTCAGAGGATGATAGAAGCGTTTGAAGTACAATAGAACACTGGTGCCTAATCAACATGAGTCATTACAGGCAATGATATTGATATTTGTATTAAAATATAACAGTAAAGCCTAATCAGCAGCAGTGATTACAGGCTACTGGGTTTGTAGTACTACATAACACCAGGGCCTAATCAACAGGAGTGATAACAAGCGATGACAGGTACGTTTTCAAACTATATAACACTGGGGCCTAATCAGCAGGAGTGAGTACAGAAAATAATAGAGGCGTTTTTGTGACGTTTGTAGTACAATAAGGTATTGGGGCCTAATCAGTAGGAGTGATTACAGGCGATGATAGGGACTCATTTAGTTCAATGTTACTTTGGGGCCTTATCAGCAGGATGTGACTACATGCGTTGAAAGAAGCGTTTGTAAATAAATATAACACTGCAGATTTATCATCAGGAATGATTACAGGCAATGATATGGGCATTTGTAGTACAATTTAACTCTAGTGCCTAATCAGCAGAAGTGATAACAGGTCACGAAAGGGAGGTACGTAATAAAAATAAATGTTAGATCCTTTGGAAGCAGTAAAACATTGAAAACGAAAAGATGGGCCATATTGTACAATTTCGGGTAATGAACCTTCGTCAGTGACCCTTTACAAAACTGGCAGCGAAAGCCAGACATTTTTGCTGCAATTTCAAAAATTTACATCGGTGTAGTCTAAATCAAAGACTTGTATTCCCAAAGGGGCCAAATAATCAAAATACTGTTAAGAAGATGATTCTTAACGTACTATATATTTGAAACACTCCAAATATATTCACTGATCCCAAAGGATCAAAATTAAAATATAATCTGCACTATGGATGATGTACGGGGAGACTTTTTAGGGCCGGCACACGGCACAACACCAGCTAAAAATAAATGTTAGATCCTTTGGAAGCAGTAAAACATTGAAAACGAAACTATGGGCCATATTGTACAATTTCGGGTAATGAACCTTCGTCAGTGACCCTTTACAAAACTGGCAGCGAAAGCCAGACATTTTTGCTGCAATTTCAAAAATTTACATCGTTGTAGTCTAAATCAAAGACTTGTATTCCCAAAGGGGCCAAATAATCAAAATACTGTTAAGAAGATGATTCTTAACGTACTATATATTTGAAACACTCCAAATATATTCACTGATCCCAAAGGATCAAAATAAAAATATAATCTGCACTATGGATGATGTACGGGGAGACTTTTTACGGCCGCCACACGGCGCAACACCAGCTGCAATAATACTACATAACACTAGGACTAATCAACAGGAGTGATTATAGTTGTTGATAGGCACGTTTTTATAACAATATTTCACTGGGACCTTATCAACAGGACTGATTACAGGCAATGATGTGGGTATTTGTAGTAATATATTTCACTAGGGCCTAATCAACAGCAGGAGTGATTACAGGCGATGACAAGCACGTTCTATTACTATATAACACTGGAGGATTATCAGCAAATGTGACTGCAGAAGATAATAGAGGCGTTTGTTGTACAAAATATGACCGGGGTATAATTTGCAGGAGTAGTTACATGCGATAAAAGTGACGTTTGTAGTACAATAACGCATTCAGGCCTAATGAGGAGGAGTTTTTACAGGGGATGATAGGGGCGTTTGTAGTAGAATATTACTTTTAGGCCTAATCAGCAGGAGTGATTACAGGCGATGAAAGCAGTGTTTGTATTAAAATTTACACCGGGGCCTTATCTACAAGAGTGATTACAGGCGACTCAAGGCACGTTTGTATTGTTATGTAAAATTGGCGCCTTTACAGCAGGAGTGATAACAGGCGATGAAAGAGGCGTTAAAAGGGTGTTTTGTTTAACTATATAATACTAGGGGCCTAATCAACAGGGGTGATTACAGGCAATGACAGAGGCATTAAAATGTAGTTTTGTAAGAACTATATTGCACCAGGGGCCTTATCAACAGGAGTGATTACAGGTGATGACAGGTACGCTTGTCTTGCTATATGAAACTGGGGCCTTATCAACAGGAGTGATTACAGGCAATTATAGAGGCATTTATAGTACAACTAAAGACTGGGGCTAATTCGCAGTAGTAGTTATACGTGATGATAGGGGGTTTTCAGTATGATATATCACTGGCCTTTATCAGCAGGAGCGATTACATGCGATGACAGGGACGTTTGTAATACATAATAACTTTGGGGCCTTATCAGCAGCAGTAATGACATGTCACTATATGGAGGATTGTAGTACTATATAACACTGTGGCCTAATCAACAGGAGTGATTACAGGTGTTGAAAGGGCTAATTTCATAAAATATAACACAGGGGCCTTATCAACAGGAGTGATTAGAGGCTAAAATAGTGGATTTTGTAGTACAATATAAATTTGCGGCCTATTCAGCAGGCGTGATTTCAGACGATGATAGGAGCGTTTGAAGTACAATATTACACTGGGGCCGAATCAACATGAGTAATTACAGGCAATGATATTGGTATTTGTATTAAGATATAACAGTAAAGCCTAATCAGCAGCAGTTATTACAGGTCATTAGGTTTGTAGTACTACACAACACCAGGGCCTAATCAACAGGAGTGATAACAGGCTATGGCAGGTACGTTTTCATACTATATAACATTTGGACCTTATCAGCAGGGGTGAGTACAGAAGATAATAGATGACAGGGACGCAGTTTGTTCAATTTTTGTGACGTTTGTAGTACAATAAGGTATTGGGGCCTAATCAGTACTAGTGTTTACAGGCGATGATAGGGACGCATTTAGTTTAATATTAATTTGACGCCTTATCAGCAGGATGTGACTTCATGCGTTGAAAGATGCGTTTGTTAATAAATATAACACTGCAGATTTATCAGCAGGAATGATTACAGGCAATGATATGTTAGAGTTAAAGTATCGAGTAGAAAAAATAAGTAAAATAAAGCGAGTCGAAGACGAGCTGTTTTTACTTATTTTTTTCTGCGAGGTCTTTAACTAACTTTAACTAACTAGGGCCTAATCAACAGCAGGAGTGATTACAGGCGATGACAAGCACGTTCTATTACTATGAAACACTGGAACATTATCAGCAAAAGTGACTGCAGAAGATAATAGAGGCGTTTGTTGTACAAAATCTGACCGAGGTATAATTTGCAGGAGTAGTTACATGCGATGAAAATGACGTTTGTAGTACAATAACGCATTCGGGCCTAATAAGGAGGAGTTTTTACAGGCGATGATAGGGGCGTTTGTAGTACAATATTACTTTGGGGCCTAATCAGCAGGAGTGATTACAGGCGATGAAAGCAGCGTTTGTAATAAAATTTTACACCGGGGCCTTATCTACAAGAGTGATTACAGGCGACTCAAGGCACGTTTGTATTGCTATGTAAAATTGGCGCCTTTACAGCAGGAGTGATTACATTTGATGAAAGCGGCGTTTATAGGGAGTTTTGTTTAACTATATAACACTAGGGGCCTAATCAACAGGAGTGATTACAGGCAATGACAGAGGCATTAATATGTAGTTTAGTAGAACTATATAGCACTAGGGGCCTTATCAACAGGAGTGATTACAGGTGATGACAGGTACGTTTGTCTTGCTATATGAAATTGGGGCCTTATCAGCAGGATTGATTACAGGCAATTATAGAGGCATTTATAGTACAACTAAAGACTGGGGCTAATTCGCAATAGTAACCATACGTGATGATAGGTTGGTTTCAGTATGATATTACACTGGGACCTTATCAGCATGAGCGATTACATGCGATGACAGGGGCGTTTGTAATACATAATAACTTTGGGGCCTTATCAGCAGCAGTAATGTTAGGTCACTATATGGAGGATTTTAGTACTATATAACATTGTGGACTAATCAACAGGAGTGATAAGAGGTGTCGATAGGGCGGTTTTCATAAAATATAACACAGGGGCCTTATCAAAGGAGTGATTAGATCCGAAAATAGTGGATTTTGTAGTTCAATATAAATTTGGGGCCTATTCAGCAGGGGTGATTTCAGACGATGATAGAAGCGTTTGAAGTACAATATTACACTGAGGCCTAATCAACATGAGTGAGTACAGAAGATAACAGAGGCGTTTTGTGACGTTTGTAGTACAATAAGGTATTGGGGCCTAATCAGTAGGAGTGATTACAGGCGATGATTGGGACGCATTTAGTTCAATATTATTTTGGGGCCTTATCAGCAGGATGTGACGTCATGCGTTGAAAGAAGCGTTTGTAAATAAATATAACACTGCAGATTTATCAGCAGGAATGATTACAGGCAATCATATGGGCATTTGTAGTACAATTTAACTCTAGTGCCTAATCAGCAGAAGTAATAACAGGTCACGAAAGGGAGGTACGTAATACTACTTAACACTAGGACTAATTAACAGGAGTGATTTCAGGCGTCAATAGGCACGTTTTATAACAATATTTGACTGGGGCCTTATCAACAGGACTGATAAAAAGGCAATGATATGGGTATTTGTAGTAATATATTACACTAGGGCCTAATCAACAGCAGGAGTGATTACAGGCGATGACAAGCACGTTCTATTACTATATAACACTGGAACATTATCAGTAAAAGTGACTGCAGAAGATAATAGAGGCGTTTGTTGTACAAAATATGACTGGGGTATAATTTGCAGGAGTAGTTACATGCGATGAAAGTGACGTTTGTAGTACAATAACGCATTCGGGCCTAATAAATAGGAGTTTTTACAGGCGATGATAGGGGCGTTTGTAGTAAAATATTACTTTGGGGCCTAATCAGCAAGAGTGATTACAGGCGATGAAAGCAGCGTTTGTAATAAAATTTTACACCGGGGCCTTATCTACAAGAATGATTACAGGCGACTCAAGGCACGTATGTACTGCTATGTAAAATTGGCGCCTTTACAGCAGGAGTGATTACAGGCGACGAAAGAGGCGTTAATAGGGAGTTCTGTTCAACTTTATAACACTAGGGCCTAATCAACAGGAGTGATTACAGGCAATGACAGAGGGATTTAAATGTAGTTTTGTAGAACTATATAGCACTAGGGGCCTTATCAACAGGAGTGATTACAGGTGATGACAGGTACGCTTGTCGTGCTGTATGAAACTAGGGCCTTATCAGCAATTATAGAGGCATTTATAGTACAACTAAAGACTGGGGCTAATTCGCAGTAGTAGTCATACGTGATGATAGGGGGTTTTCAGTATGATATAACACTGGGACCTTATCAGCAGGAGCGATTACATGTGATGACAGGGACTTTTGTAATACATAATAACTTTGGGGCCTTATCAGCAGCAGTAATGACAGGTCACTATATGGAGGATTGTAGTACTATATAACACTGTGGCCTAATCAACAGGAGTGATAACAGGTGTTGATAGGGCGGTTTTCATAAAATATAACACAGGGGCCTTATGAACAGGAGTGATTAGATCCGAAAATAGTGGATTTTGTAGTACAATATAAATTTGGGGGCTATTCAGCAGGGGTGATTTCAGACGATAATGGGAGCGATTGAAGTACAATATAACACTGGGGCCTAATCAACATGAGTGAGTAGAGAAGATAATAGAGACGTTTTTGTGACGTTTGTAGTACAATAAGGTATTGGGGCCTAATCAGTAGGAGTGATTACAGGCGATGATAGGGACGCATTTAGTTCAATATTACTTTGGGGCCTTATCAGCAGGATGTGACGTCATGCGTTGAAAGAAGCGTTTGTAAATAAATATAACACTGCAGATTTATCATCAGGAATGATTACAGGCAATGATATGGGCATTTGTAGTACAATTTAACTCTAGTGCCTAATCAGCAGAAGTGATAACAGGTCACGAAAGGGAGGTACGTAATACTACATAACACTAGGACTAATCAACATGAGTGATTTCAGGCGTCGATAGGCACGTTTGTATAACAATATTTCACTGGGGCCTTATCAACAAGACTGATTATAGGCAATGATATGGGTATTTGTAGTAATATATTTCACTAGGGCCTAATGAACAGCAGGAGTGATTACAGGCGATGATGACAAGCACGTTCTATTACTATATAACACTGGAACATTATCAGCAAAAGTGACTGCAGAAGATAATAGAGGCGTTTCTTGTACAAAATATGACCGGGGTATAATTTGCAGGAGTAGTTACATGCGATGAAAATGACGTTTGTAGTACAATAACGCATTCGGGCCTAATAAGTAGGAGTTTTACAGGCGATGATAGGGGCGTTTGTAGTTCAATATTACTTTGGGGCCTAATCAGCAGGAGTGATTACAGGCGATGAAAGCAGCGTTTGTAATAAAATTTTACACTGGGGCCTTATCTACAAGAGTAATTACAGGCGACTCAAGGCACGTTTGTATTGCTATGTAAAATTGGCGCCTTTACAGCAGTAGTGATTACATGCGATGAAAGCGGCGTTTATAGGGAGTTTTGTTTACCTATATGAAACTAGGGGCCTAATCAAATGGAGTGATTACAGGCAATGACAGAGGCTTTAATATGTAGTTTTGTAGAACTATATAGCACTAGGAGCCTTATCAACAGGAGTGATTACGGGTGATGACAGGTACGCTTGTCTTGCTATTTGAAACTGGGGCCTTATCAGCAGGAGTGTTTACAGGCAATTATAGAGGCATTTATAGTACAACTAAAGACTGGGGCTAATTTGATGTAGTAGTCATACGTGATGATAGGGGGTTTTCAGTATTATATAACACTGGGACTTTCAGAAGGAACGATTACATGCGATGACAGGGACGTTTGTAATACATAATAACTTTGGGGCCTTATCAGCAACAGTTATGACAGGTCACTATATGGAGGATTGTAGTACTATATAACACTGTGGCCTAATCAACAGGAGTGATAAAAGGTGTTGATAGGGCGGTTTTCATAAAATATATCACGTGGGCCTTATCAACAGGAGTGATTAGAGGCGAAAATAGTGGATTTTGTAGTACAATATTAATTTGGGGCCTATTCAGCAGGGGTGATTTCAGACGATGATAGCAGCGTTTGAAGTACAATATTACACTGGGGTCTAATCAACATGAGTCATTTCAGGCAATGATATTGGTATTTGTATTAAAATATAACAGTAAAGCCTAATCGGCAGCAGTGATTACAGGTCATTAGGTTTGTAGTACTACATAATTAATCAACAGGAGTGATAACAGGCGATGACAGGTACGTTTACATACTATATAACACTGGGACCTTATCAGCAGGAGTGAGAACAGAAGATAAAAGAGGCGTTTTTGTGACGTTTGTAGTACAATAAGGTATTGGGGCCTAATCAGTAGGAGTGATTACAGGCGATGATAGGGACGCATTTAGTTCAGTATTACTTTGGGGCCTTATCAGCAGGATGTGACTTCATACATTGAAAGAAGCGTTTGTAAATAAATATCATACTGGAGATTTATCAGCAGGACTGATTACAGGCAATGATATGGGCATTTGTAGTACAATTTAACTCTAGTGCCTAATCAGCAGGAGTGATAACAGGTCACGAAAGGGAGGTACGTAATACTACTTAACACTAGGACTAATCAACAGGAGTGATTTCAGGCGTCGATAGGCACGTATGTATAACAATATTTCACTGGGGCCTTATCAACAGGACTGATAACAGGTAATGATATGGGCAATTGTAGTAATATATTACACTGGGGCCTAATCAACAGCAGGAGTGATTACAGGCGATGATAATCACGTTCTATTACTATATAACACTGGAACATTATCAGAAAAAGTGATTGCAGAAGATAATATAGGCGTTTGTTGTACAAAATATGACCGGGGTATAATTTGCAGGAGTAGTTACATGCGATGAAAGTGACGTTTGTAGTACAATAACGCATTCGGGCCTAATAAATAGGAGTTTTTACAGGCGATGATAGGGGCGTTTGTAGTACAATATTACTTTGGGGCCTAATCAGCAGGAGTGATTACAGGCGATGAAAGCAGCGTTTGTAATAAAATTTTACACCGGGGCCTTATCTACAAGAGTGATTACAGGCGACTCAAGGCATGTTTGTATTGCTATGTTAAATTGGCGCCTTTACAGCAGGAGTGATTACAGGCGACGAAAAAGGCGTAAATAGGGAGTTTTGATCAACTTTATAACACTAGGGCCTAATCAACAGGAGTGATTACAGGCAATGACAGAGGCATTTAAATGTAGTTTTGTAGAACTATATAGCACTAGGGGCCTTATCAACAGGAGTGATTACAGGTGATGACAGGTACGCTTGTCTTGCTATATGAAACTGGGGCCTTATCAGTAGGAGTGATTACAGGCAATTATAGAGGCATTTATAGTACAACTAAAGAATGGGGCTAATTCGCAGTAGTAGTCATACGTAATGATAGGGGGTTTTCAGTATGATATAACACTGGGACCTTATCAGCAGGAGCGATTACAAGCGATGACAGGGACTTTTGTAATGCATAATAACTTTGGGGCCTTATCAGCAGCAGTTATGACAGGTCACTATATGGTTGATTGTAGTACTATATAACACTGTGGCCTAATCAACAGGAGTGATAAAAGGTGTTGATAGGGCGGCTTTCATAACATATATCACATGGGCCTTATCAACAGGAGTGATTAGAGGCGAAAATAGTGGATTTTGTAGTACAATATTAATTTGGGGCCTATTCAGCAGGGGTGATTTCAGACGATGATAGGAGCGTTTGAAGTACAATATTACACTGGGGTCTAATCAACATCAGTCATTCCAGGCAATGATATCGGTATTTGTATTAAAATATAACAGTAAAGCCTAATCGGCAGCAGTGATTACAGGTCATTAGGTTTGTAGTACTACATAACTAATCAACAGGAGTGATAGCAGGCGATGACAGGTACGTTTACATACTATATAACACTGGGACCTTAGCATCAGAAGTGAGAACAGAGGATAAAAGAGGCGTTTTTGTGACGTTTGCAGTACAATAAGGTATTGGGGCCTAATCAGTAGGAGTGATTACAGGCGATGATAGGGACGCATTTAGTTCAATATTACTTTGGGGCCTTATCAGCAGGATGTGACGTCATGCGTTGAAAGAAGCGTTTGTAAATAAATATAATACTGGAGATTTATCAGCAGGACTGATTACAGGCAATCATATGGGCATTTGTAGTACAATTTAACTACACTCTTGTGCCTAATCAGCAGGAGTGATAACAGGTCACGAAAGGGAGTACGTAATACTACTTAACACTAGGACTAATCAACAGGAGTGATTTCAGGCGTCGATAGGCACGTTTTTATAACAATATTTCACTGGGGCCTTATCAACAAGACTGATAACAGGCAATGATATGAGTATTTGTAGTAATATATTACACTAGGGTCTAATCAACAGCAGGAGTGATTACAGGCGATGACAAGCACGTTCTATTACTATATAACACTGGAACATTATCAGTAAAAGTGACTGCAGAAGATAATAGAGGCGTTTGTTGTACAAAATCTGACCGTGGTATAATTTGCAGGAGTAGTTACATGCGATGAAAGTGACGTTTGTAGTACAATAACGCATTCGGGCCTAATAAATAGGATTTTTTACAGGCGATGATAGGGGCGTTTGTAGTACAATATTACTTTGGGGCCTAATCAGCAGGAGTGATGACAGGCGATGAAAGCAGCGTTTGTATTCAAATTTACACCGGGGCCTTATCTACAAGAGTGATTACAGGCGACTCAAGGCACGTTTGTATTGCTATGTAAAATTGGCGCCTTTACAGCAGGAGTGATAACAGGCGATGAAAGAGGCGTTAATAGGGTGTTTTGTTTAACTATATAATACTAGGGGCCTAATCAACAGGGGTGATTACAGGCAATGACAGAGGCATTAAAATGTAGTTTTGTAGAACTATATTGCACCAGGGGGCCTTATCAACAGGAGTGATTACAGGTGATGACAGGTACGCTTGTCTTGCTATATGAAACTGGGGCCTTATCAGCAGGAGTGACTACAGGCAATTATAGAGGCATTTATAGTACAACTAAAGACTGGGGCTAATTCGCAGTAGTAGTTATACGTGATGATAGGGGGTTTTCAGTATGATATATCACTGGCCTTTATCAGCAGGAGAGATTACATGCGATGACAGAAACGTTTGTAATACATAATAACTTTGGGGCCTTATCAGCAGCAGTAATGACATGTCACTATATGGAGGATTGTAGTACTATATAACACTGTGGCCTAATCAACAGGAGTGATTACAGGTGTTGAAAGGGCGGTTTTCATAAAATATAACACATGGGCCTTATCAACAGGAGTGATTAGAGGCTAAAATAGTGGATTTTGTAGTACAATATAAATTTGGGGCCTATTCAGCAGGGGTGATTTCAGACGATGATAGGAGCGTTTGAAGTACAATATTACACTGGGGCCTAATCAACATGAGTCATTACAGGCAATGATATTAGTATTTGTATTAAGATATAACAGTAAAGCCTAATCAGCAGCAGTTATTACAGGTCATTAGGTTTGTAGTACTACACAACACCAGGGCCCAATCAACAGGAGTGATAACAGGCTATGACAGGTACGTTTTCATACTATATAACACTTGGACCTTATCAGCAGGGGTGAGTACAGAAGATAATAGATGACAGGGACGCATTTTGTTCAATTTTTGTGACGTTTGTAGTACAATAAGGTATTGGGGCCTAATCAGTACTAGTGTTTACAGGCGATGATAGGGACGCATTTAGTTCAATATTACTTAGACACCTTATCAGCAGGATGTGACTTCATGCGTTGAAAGATGCGTTTGTAAATAAATATAACACTGCAGATTTATCAGCAGGAATGGTTACAGGCAATGATATGTTACAGTTAAAGTATCGAGTAGAAAAAATAAGTAAAATAAAGCGAGTCGAAGACGAGCTGTTTTTACTTATTTTTTCTACGAGGTCTTTAACTAACTTGTAGTATGACAGAACACCAATTGACAGATCCGTTCTGTAACTTCCGACATCAGGAAGCTACAGTACGGTTTTAATTCCGCCTCCTTCCTGAGTATTAATATGAAGGCCCGCCTCCTCTGATATTAATTTGTATTGATTTAATCTGACAAAAACATCAAAAAAAAAAAAAAAAAAAAAAAATCAAAAAAAAAAAAAAAAAAAAAAAAACCAGAAAGTCATAATACAAGGGCATTTGTAGTACAATTAAGCTCTAGTGCCTAATCAGCAGAAGTGATAACAGGTCACGAAAGGGAGGTAAGTAATACTACATAACACTAGAAATAATCAACAGGAGTGATTACATGCGTCGATATGCACGTTTGTATAACAATATTTCATTGGGGCCTTATCAACAGGACTGATTACAGGCAACGATATGGGTATTTGTAGTAAAATATTTCACTAGGGCCTAATCAACAGCAGGAGTGATTACATGCGATGACAAGCACGTTCTATTACTATAAAACAATGGAACATTATCAGTAAAAGTGACTGCAGAACATAATATAGGCGTTTGTTGTAAAAAATATGATCGGGGTATAATTTGTAGGAGTAGTTACATGCGATGAAAGTGACGTTTGTAGTACAATAACGCACTCGGCCCTAATAAGGAGGAGCTTTTACAGGCGATGATAGGGGCGTTTGTAGTACAATATTACTTTGGAGCCTAATCAGCAGGAGTGATTACAGGCGATGAAAGCAGCGTTTGTAATAAAATTTTACACCGGGGCCTTATCTACAAGAGTGATTACAGGCGACTCAAGGAACGTTTGTATTGCTATGTAAAATTGGCGCCTTTACAGCAGGAGCGATTACAGGCGATGAAAGAGGCGTTAATAGGGAGTTTTGTTTAACTATATAACACTAGGGGCCTAATCAACAGGAGTGATTACAGGTAATGACAGAGGCATTAATATGTAGTTTAGTAGAACTATATAACACTAGGGGCCTTATCAACAGGAGTGATTACATGTGATGACAGGTGCGTTTGTCTTGCTATATGAAATTGGGGCCTTATCAGCAGGAGTGATTACAGGCAATTATAGAGGCATTTATAGTACAACTAAAGACTGGGGCTAATTCGCAATAGTAGTCATACGTGATGATAGGGGGATTCAGTATGATATAATACTGGTACCTTAGCAGCAGGAGCGATTACATGCGATGACAGAGGCGTTTGTAATACATAATAACTTTGGGGCCTTATCAGCAGCAGTAATGATAGGTCACTATATGGAGGATTGTAGTACTATATAACACTGTGGACTAATCAACAGGGGTGATAACAGGTGTTGATAGGGCGGTTTTCATAAAATATAACACAGGGACCTTATCAACAGGAGTGATTAGATCCGAAAATAGTGGATTTTGTAGTACAATATAAATTTGGGGCCTATTCAGCAGGGGTGATTTCAGACGATGAAAGGAGCGTTTGAAGTACAATATTACCCTGAGGCCTAATCAACATGAGTGAGTACAGAAGATAACAGAGGCGTTTTTGTGACGTTTATAGTACAATAAGGTATTGGGGCCTAATCAGTAGGAGTGATTACAGGCGATGATAGGGACGCATTTAGTTCAATATTACTTTGGGGCCTTATCAGCAGGATGTGACGTCATGCGTTGAAAGAAGCGTTTGTAAATAAATATAACACTGCAGATTTATCAGCAGGAATGATTACAGGCAATCATATGGGCATTTGTAGTACAATTTAACTCTAGTGCCTAATCAGCAGAAGTGATAACAGGTCACGAAAGGGAGGTACGTAATACCACTTAACACTAGGACTAATCAACAGGAGTGATTTCAGGCGTCGATAGGCACGTTTTTATAACAATATTTCACTGGGGCCTTATCAACAGGACTGATAACAGGCAATGATATGGGTATTTGTAGTAATATATTACACTGGGGCCTAATCAACAGCAGGAGTGATTACAGGCGATGACAAGCACGTTCTATTACTATATAACACTGGAACATTATCAGTAAAAGTGACTGCAGAAGATAATAGAGGCGTTTGTTGTACAAAAGATGACCGGGATATAATTTGCAGGAGTAGAAACATGCGATGAAAGTGACGTTTGTAGTACAATAACGCATTCGGGCCTAATAAATAGGAGTTTTTACAGGCGATGATAGGGGCGTTTGTAGTACAATATTACTTAAGGGCCTAATCAGCAGGAGTGATTACAGGCGATGAAAGCAGCGTTTGTATTCAAATTTTACACCGGGGCCTTATCTACAAGAGTGGTTACAGGCGACTCAAGGCACGTTTGTATTGCTATGTAAAATTGGCGCCTTTACAGCAGGAGTGATTACAGGCGACGAAAGAGGCGTTAATAGGGAGTTTTGTTCAACTTTATAACACTAGGGCCTAATCAACAGGAGTGATTACAGGCAATGACAGGGATTTAAATGTAGTTTTGTAGAACTATATAGCACTAGGGGCCTTATCAACAGGAGTGATTACAGGTGATGACAGGTACGCTTGTCTTGCTATATGAAACTAGGGCCTTATCAGCAGGAGTGATTACAGGCGATGATCGAGGCGTTTATGGTACAACTTGAGACTGGGGCCAATTGGCAGGAGAAGTTACAGGTGATGATAGAATGGGTTCAGTATAATACATCACTGGGACCTAATCAGCTGCATCACAGGGAGGTTTGTAGTACATTTTATCTTTGGGACCTTATCAGCAGCACCAATGATAGAGGCATTTATAGCAAACAGTTATTTCATGGTTATTAAAACTATTGCCCCGAGGTGGCCTGGATGACCACGGTTGACTATTGCCCGACGGAAACCACTATAAACTTTCAAGAAGTGTGAAGTTGTCGATTCGTCCTAATATTACTACAAAATTGCCGACTGGGGCATTAAGTTGTTAAAAAAATCAAAACAGATAAGCCCCTAGCCTTCTATACAGTGGGTCTTATGTAGATACCTTGCTTTATTGTAATGCGAATCGGAAACGAGATCCAGCCTCTGTATGACCATAGCTTTTGTTGGGACGGACGTTAATTCACAAATACAAAAAGCTTAGGTTCAACAGTGAATTTGTTTCTGACTTTAATATGGCATGTTGACGAAAATTAAACTTAGCTCAAATACTCTTTCGCATATTGTCTTTTAGCACATTCCCTTAAACAGCAGTCACACAGTAGCGTATAACCCAAACGCGCGCCGGGCGTATGAAAAATCTCAACAGGCTGAAGACTTTGGGCGTATAAAAATAATTTGCTTTAGAAGTCACACATTAGCGCCTGCCGGACGTATAAAAAATCTCAAAGTTTATTAGTACGGTTGTGATACGTCCAAGACACGCTAAGCACCCGCTAAAGGCGCGCATCGAACGTTCAACGCGCGTTTCACACACGCTTGGGGCACGCTAGTGAAGCAACATCTAATAAAATCGGAACGCGCATGGAACGTACACTGGCGTGCTTCAAACGCGCGCCAAACGCGTTCAGAGCGTATTCAACGCGCCTGTAGCGCGCGTGGAACTTATTCGGGACGTATAAGTCACACGCCCGAGACACGCCGAGCTTTTCGAAAATTTTTAAGCATGTTTAATTTTTTTTAGCCCAAAAGAGCGAAACGCGCAGAGACTTTTGAAGCGACGTACAGCGACGAGCGCCGGACGTACACCAAAGGTACCCAACGCACTTGTAGCGTGTTTTGAACGTGTTTCCGACGTGCTATTTTTTTTGCTATTTTTTCAACACGCCCGGCGCGCGTTTCACTTATACGCTACTGTTTGACTGCTGTTTAAATGATTCCTACAATGATGGATGCATACACGTTTGTAAATACGAGTTGCCCAACAAGGTGAAGAAGGACAGCTAATGGACAAAACAGAAGTAGTTGGGTTTTAACACTATATGGACATGACAGCCATCATTAGTCATGTAACCTGGATTTGTTATATACACTTTTGGTTCCACTTTCCTATAGATGCCTCATATAAACTGTGGCTTTGATTGACAAAGCCGTTTCAGAGGAGATCATGTTAAAATTTTATACATGTACATTATCCCATAGTGGGGTCAGATTTTTCTCAAAACCATTACTATTCAGTAATGTTGTCCATTTCCTGCGATGTTTACCTATAAATGACATTCTAAAATTTTTCACCATTCTAATGCATAATTATGTGACCTATGTTGGCTTTGCCAAAATAGGTCATGGTAATCACAAAGTCGTGATTCGTATAGTACTTTGGTCATTAATGCTCCATGCCACGTTTCGTTGAAACCAGTCCAATATATCAAGAGAAGATGGTCTTTGAAAAGTTTTACCATGCATGAGCATGGTGGCTATCTGGGTGATGTGATCTGGATTATTTACTCGTTAAAACCGCCTCGGCGAGGCGGTTCTAATGTGTACCCACAATCAATGTCTTGAGCAAAAAATGAAATTCAAAATGCTTCCGATTTTATTTTTATTTTTTTCCTACTAAAAATCACTGCATTGTGCATGGACATGTTTTCGAAATGTAATATCAAAGACTGATGTGGCCCCACCAGGATTGGTGTAGGACTGGGGAGAACGTGTACCCACAATCAATGTCACAATCAATGTTTTGAGCAAAAATATCAAAATTTTCAAAATATTTCCGATGACATTTTCATTTTTTCCTACTGAAAAAATCACTGTATATAGTGCAATGTAATATCAAAGACTCATATGTGGCCCTCAAGGAATGGATTGGACTGGACAGAACGATATCTATTTCAAGAAACATCAGATAATAATTTAAGGAAGTTATGGGGCAAATCTATTGAGCTTTTCGAGAACTGATGAAAACAGGGGGCTAGGGAAAAATGTGGTTTATTTTTCGGGACGATTGAGCCATGCATCAGGAAAACATGTCAGTGAAATATTTACCCCCTCAAACCCCACTTTTATATAGCAAAACTGGGATATGCAGGGGTATACCTATTTTTCTTATATTTGCTCCAAAATATAGATTGTGGGTACTCGTAATAATCGCCTGGGCGAGGCGGTTCTAACGTGTACCCACAATCTATGTTTTGAGCAAAAATAAGAAAAAAAAGCAATTTTCATTTTGTACTCGTAAGAACCGCCTGGGCGAGGCGGTTCTAACGTGTACCCACAATCTAGTTTTGAGTAAAAATAAGAAAAATAGCAATTTCCCTTTTTACAACTTTAAAAATCTCTGTATGCTGCACGAGCATATTTTTGTAATAAACCCTGGTGATAAAATTCCGGTTCACTCTGTTAGGCCCTTACCCATATTACAAAAGGGGGTCAAATGATCAAATTTCAGCTGAGAAGTTGTACTCCCCATTTTAATTTCTACATATAACCTTATTTACCTCAAAGGATCAAAAGAAAACTTAAATCTGCAAAAACGGATGTGCAACATGCCAGTTTTACAATATCCGGTATTTAGAGCGCTAATACCGTATTTACGAAAAAAATACGTTTTTTCTATAAATCGTAACTCTTGACAATTTTCCAGTTGATAGCTGCAACTGTAGTGCAAATTTTCGCAACTCTTGGCGATTTTCCGGTTGATAACTACAACTGCAGGGACCTCAGCTGCAGGAGGGACCTCAATAGCAGGAGGGACCTCAACGACAGGGGTGGAAGTTGAGCCTTATTGTCTTTTTTTCTGATTGCGCCTTTCCCTGATCTCTGATCTTTGTCTGATCTTTCGACCATGATAAATCACCCCCCCCCCCGACTTTACAGAGCTCTAAGCCTTGCCCTAAGTCTGTTGATATTTACAACAAAAGATAGTTTGATTTATCAAAAAAGCTTCCTTATCTCGTTTATGTGACGTCACTCCGTGCGTTGTATTTACTAAGCAGTCACTTTAATATGGACCACCCCTAACGTAGGAGAAATTATGATCAATTATAATTTAACTGAACGGTGATGAATCGGACATTGATAAATAGCAAAAAATACAAGTGTAAGCACCGAAATATAAATCTATAATGTGATCAGCATGCATAATCCTGCACTTGACACCAAAATCAGTTGATTGTCTTTTTTATCCTTTATGCTGTAAGATCAATATCAGCTTGTTACAACTGTGCAGTTGATCAGTGTATTTATACTGTGACTGTATAAATTGTACTGTTCATTAAGAAAAAAATTGTTGTGACGCAGCTGTTTCCAAAATATCAGTGGACACCTTATAAGCCACATCATGAAAATTGTGCCTCTGTTAATCTATTATGTGAAACTATACTGTGATCAGCTCTCAGCAGTGCAAATTAACAAGCAGTAACATGACTTTTTAGTGCAAAATAAAGATTGAGATCAGTTTGTGACAACAGTGCAGCTTATCTATGTCTGTCTTTTCATTGAATGGACAGTACAGCCACTAAAGATAGACTTTGTTGTGGCATGGCCCATATGAATAGTACATGTGTACTGAAGACAAACAAACAAATATATTTAAATGACATGCTCATTGATTGGTCTAAAAGGTGTGGATTAACTTAATGTTAACAGATAATTAGCCAATATCGTTTAATTTTCGTTAACTGTATTAATCATAGTTTTGTCTCCATAGGCTCTGTACTATGTCTATAGGATGATTAAAGCTTAATTGCACAGTGCATCAATAGAGGCTTAGAAAGTTGGGGAAAGTGTGAAATGGTTGGGTTAACCCTTCTGTTTTTGCATCTCAGCCACGCTCACACCAGACAAGTGCAAACAAACTGCCAGGGCTGAAAAAAAGAGAAGAAAGAGAGATAGAGAAGAAAATCGGGAATCAAATCGCAAAAAAGTCCGTGCGCATCGATTTTGTTTCTGTGACCCCTGCCGTGCACCGTTACCTTACAGCAATCAAACCAAAGTTTAAGAGCGGTATTTCTGCTACTCCCCCCAGTATTAAGGTTGCTCTTTAGACTCGCAGAAATGGTACCAACCCTACATCTTTTGTATGTGCAATTTTTGTAAAATGCCTGGTAGTCCCAACGCGACCGTTCAATGGAAAACTTGCAAGAGGCACATTGTGCTAGACTTAGCCCACATTCTTTGGCAAAAACTAGCAAAGAGTTTGTCTCATGTTCCCGTGGAGCATCGTCAAATTTCTTTAGCAGAGATTTTAGTTCACACGAGCAAAGTTTACATAGCTCGCTCACCTTTGCCACAGATATTTGACAATCATGACACTTCGCCACTGAATTGATAACTGGTTAATCGCTCTGGTCTGAGGCTGCCCATGAAAAGTGGTTCAAGTCAAACCATCCATACATATATGCCATAGACTAGTGGCTTTGTTGGTTATATTTGAAGCATGTTACGACGTCCTAGTTTTGGGTAGAAGTCCCATAAATGGAGGCAACGTCTCGACATGACCATATCTGTTGACTGGGACAGCATCAATTCAAACAAACAAAGAAATTTATTAAATACACAGGAAAGATCAAATTGTTAGTCACAGGATTATACAATACCGATACATTAAACATAAAATATGATTAAAATTTATTATTTGGTCTATCAACGAACAACGCTTTCACTTTTATTGCTTACAAAATAATTACTAAATACTATTGCAAACCATATTATTTCTAGTATGAGGTTACATAGTTTTGATTATACACTAATGGCTATTCAATTGTTCTATTATATTGTTCTTCAAATATGATACTTGTAACTGTATATTGACCCCAGGGCAGGGGTCATATTCTTCTTTGGCCTGTCCGCAGGAAAAGGTGTGTAGTAAGCTTGAACATAAAGCTCTGCACCAATAGATTTGGCTTGATAGATTTTATGTCTTGCAGTATAACTTTCTCAGCAGCTTCAGTGTAACTTGCCGTATGCGTATCAGCGTGTTCAGTATTATTTATGCTAGCGTCAGACCTAGCCGATTTTGACACACGATGGCCACATGAATATGAAATTTTGAATTTCGCGCGATTTTCGTCACGGATTTGGTAAAAAGCCAATAAAAAGCCAATATTGAGCCGAAGCATGTACGACGCCTACCGATGGACACACGATGGACACACGATTATACCCGAAGCACTCACGAACGATACACGAAGTGGTAGTTTTGCCATACAACGTTGATGCGAATGGTATGCGAAGGCTTGATGATGTCGAGAAGACATCGTGAAGCCACCCGAAAGTGTCCCGAAGGCATAACCTGATTTCCCGATGTTGAGTAAAAATCAATTTTCGATGTTGAGAACACATCAGCTTTGTCATTTTTTTTTTCTTTTTTTTTTTTTAATGGGAATGCCACCTTAACCAGGAAGAGGACCTTGGAAGAAGACTGCGCCAGTCACCTCCACTCCAAAACTTCCCTCGAAGGTTCCACTTCAAGAATCCACTCCGATACTCCAGTCCATGACTCCACTCGAAAACTCCAATCCATAAAGTACACAGTGTCTGTATTGTAGGTGGGAGATTGAACGAGAACCAATTTCATTTGCATGCAAACACGGTCTCTTTTGAGAAGGTATTTCGTTTGTATGATTTCATTGTTGACGTCCACGGTACAAATTACTACCATGACTGTAATGTCAGTTACCTTACAGCACTGTTCAAATTTCTCGGTGACAGTTTGATTGTATTTTCAATCTATCTTTCGCATGAAAGTGACATAAAACTGTTCTTGAGTTAGTAGATAAAACGCCCGTTTGTCGAATACTGAAATGGGTACTACTCTACTAGAAAGACAACCGGGTGCTGTATGAAAGCCAACAGAATATTAAAGAAACCAAATACCTGTAAAAGATGGTGTTGCTCCTGCATGATGAGTTTATCATGTTCCAGTTGCGTGTAAAGAAGCAGTCTTCTTCTTCCTGGTTGTCTTGTCTTAGAAATACGCCATGATTTTTGTCAGAATAGAATCAACAGTATTCAACTTAAGATTTTCTGAGAAAGAGGCTGTGTGTATGTCCACGTTACCTTGGGATATATTGGAAACGCAGAAAGAACAGTTTTGGTTAATATCGTGTTTCCATCGGGATGTCATCGTGTTCTACTTTTTTTCAGAGACGATGCTAAAACGATGGTGTTGCGAGGGCCATAAGATGACGTGTTGCTTTCCTAACACTATCGGACAACATCGCGTGTCCTCCTTGTATTGCATTCGTGTAGCAAAACCTAGCCGATGGTGCCGATGATCACACGGCAGAAGTACGATGTAGTCCCGAATTGATAAGATGGCTTCACGATGGCTTTGAGAAGGCCAAGATGTACATACGAATTCAACACGAAATTGAACCTTCGTGTGTCCTTCGGACATTTTTGACATGTCAAAGATTTTGGTGTCGCTCGCGATGGAGCTGCCGAAGGCCTAAAGTCTCCCGATGGCCATACGATGGGTAAAGATGCACTCACGAATGGCCCGATGTCTTCACAGTCCGTGCCGAATTTGAAAATTTGCATCATCGTGTGTCATAATCGGCTACGTGTGACGCCTACATAACGAATTATGTTCAAAATTATTTAAGGGTATGCCAATTGTCAAAGTCTATTACTTGTATGATTTTACCTATATAAAGCAAAATGGCAATTTTTCCAAGAAGAATCTATTGGAGCTATCCGTTGCCATAGAAACCAGAGTTCTGATCCGACCTGGCCCAACACCTGATACAACCTTTCCCCCTCCTCAATGATGCTTTAGGTAAAATTTGGTCACGTTTGGCCTTGTTGGCTTAGAGATATTCAAGTTTGAAAATGTGGACGGACGCACGCACGCACGGACGGACGCACGCACGGACGCCTCGACTACTATACTATAAGCTCACCTTGTGAGCCTTCGGCTCAGGTGAGCTCAAAATTCGAACAGAAAGTCAATATTTTATAGAAAGTATGCTATTTACCGTATCTGATGTACATGTAAACAGTTTTCAGCAAGTATGATAAAATCGTATTTTCCTCAAGAAAAACGAATCACTGAGTGGACAAACTTTCAAAGATTTTAGTCAGGAAGTTGGAGATGACTAAAACTTGTCCAGCATGGCAGACGGATGAAAACGGAAACACACCAGGTTGCTGAGCCCTCTCAAGCTGAGTGTTTGAGCATAAAATAATCTATGTCTGCTGTTTGAATGGCTCATACAAAAATTTGTCCATAAGAGCCAATTCTCTTAAGCCGTGTTCATGTGCAACATTTGCACCCGGGTGTATTTTTGCATCGGGTGTATTTTTGCACCCGGGTGCAAATTTACACCCCTCTATGTAGCGTCCATATGTCAATATATTGCGTTCATACTTATACTGATTTTGCATTAAACTTGACGCAAAAACGTCAATTTTGTGGAGAAAGTCAAGATGTATTCTTTAGCTACATATAGTCTGAGGCGTATGCGGCGAACACAAATGGTACAGAATGCCGTATGGCTAGCAGCTGCCGCAACAGTGTTGAGCAGAGAGAAGACCAGGGCGCTTTAATGGATTGTGTGACAGACTGCGGGATGAGCTTGAGATGAATCCGCGTGTGCACGATGTACTTTCAGTGGAACTGCAAGTGGCAGTAAACTTGTATTACCTACCTGGAACTTATGAATACAGGACGATCGGGAACCGTTTGGGAATTGCCAAAATCATTGATTGTGAATGTGTTAAAAGGGGAGGACAAATTGTTAAGTACCTATGTTAAGATTCCATAAGGAGAAGGAAGCGCTTAATGAAGTAATCGATGGATACTAGAAATTCGGCTTCCCAAACTGTGGGGGTGCGATTGGCGTACCCATATTACGATTATTGCACCGAAGGAGCACCGCGCTGACATCTTCTGTCTTGTGTATAATTTATGTAAATCACCCAGACAGCAAACACACTGATTTTCAATATGATTAAAAGACATTAAATTTGATGGTTTATTATATTTTGAATTATAACATGATTCTGATCAAACGCCGGTCAGTTAATCCTTTGTGGTCAAAGAATCTTTATATGCAGAATCTTTATTCGAATCTATTAGATGCGAACTAGAGGCATAATAGCACAGTCTAATTTGAAAATCCATTTGAAGTGTTGGGCCCCGCCCATTGGGGCCTAAAGAAATAGAAATAGATGCCTGCCCAGGAAAAGTGGTTCAAGTCAAACCATTCAATGTATAAGCCTTTTATGGCTTAGTTGGGTGGTCATATTTCAAGCACTAACGTCTTGTTGGATGTCATAACATCCTCATTTTGGGTAAATGTCCCATAAAATGGCACAACGTCCCGACATGACATTACCCGTCAAATAGGACGTAAAGCATATATTCAAACAAACGAACAAACAAAAATTGTATTTCTATTCAACAAAATTACGATAAAAAGGCCAGTCGTAATCATTACGAAAGTCATACATCAAAATTGAACTAAAATGCGTTCATATGCACAAAATACACCCGGGTGCAAAAATACACCCGGGTGCAATTTCAATTTGCACCACCTCGAAAGTAGGGGCAAATTTGCACCCGGGTGTATTTTTGCAGCCGGTTGTATTTTCTCAAAACACCGTTCACATGACATAAAATACACCCGGGGTGCAAATTTTCACCCGGGGTGCAAAAATACACCCGGGTGCAAATGTTGCACATGAACACGGCTTTAGTAAAATTGCTTTATAAGAATCTGACCCGAGGGCCACTTTGGTTTCACAATTCTCCACCGAGTGATGCTTAACTGTGAACCGAGGGACAGTTTTGTAAATCCATACCAGACACTAATGTAAGATTCTTTTTCTTTGAGATCCGGAGTTGTAATGTTTCCGCTTAACGATGAAGTTATGTGACACCTATATATAATAGTGCAGACTATATTTTTCTTTTGTTCCTTTGGAATCAGTGAGGGTATTCTGAGAAATCAGAATTTTATAATCAGTTTAGATCAGGGTTAGGCAATGCATTAAACTAACGCCAATGCCTTAGCAATGCATTAGCTCTTTCTCAACTAATGCTAATGCCAATGTAAATCATTTTTCTGGCATTAGAAAAATGCTAATCAGTCTAATGCATTTCTTTTTTTCAAATTTTGCAAATGCATTAGCATTAGATTGAGCATTAGCAACAAACCTTAATTCTACAGACTATAAAAGTTTTCACTCTAATACTTAGTAGTCAACTTAAAACAAGCCTGCCACTAATTTCCAAAGGTGTTATAAATCATTTTTTGAAATATACACATATTGTTAACTGAGTAGATATTTGCCTTAAGCAATTCATTTAAAGCAGTATGGTGTAAACTTAATCAGGTATTTAAACAGACAAAGTAATGAGCGGTCTGATAATCTGCATTAATATCCATTCATGGTGGTGATTTGTCGGTTTAAATAAGGACTATCACTGTACGGTCTTTACAGACATTAAACTACTACATGTATAATTGAAAGTGATATTTTGATACTTATATTTTCCTCCACTGTTGCAATTATTTTCTGGTCATGAATGCATTAAATCATTATAAAGTCACAGACTTGACAAAGTTGATAAGGATAAAAAGCTGTGAAAAGTGCAATAATTGCCAGCAACTTCTGAAACTGTTGAAAGGCTATTCTAAAGACGGATGCAGTTTGAAAAAAAAGCCATTTCAAAAATCTGATGCTGATCAAATGTAATTGGCATTTGCCAGTAAATTGAGCTGTGATGTGAGAACAGCTTTTTCATATAAACATGTGCAGCTAGTATATAGACTTACAAAGTCTACTCAATCTTACTCAATCTGTGAGTCCTGGTTTTTGATTCATCAGGATGTTTATCGTGATTTATTTGTTTGTTCTTGATGATTCATTGACTAGTTAGTGATTAACCACGAGGACCGAAGAAGTAACTAAATGTTACGAACCATTGCAGAAGCTGAGGGTGAGGTTATGGCCATGTAAAACCAGTTTAAGCCCGCCAGTAACTTTGTGTTACTGATCGTTCCAAGTCGATACTTCTGTGGTGGTTCTTTTTTGTTTTATGTCTTGGTGTTTTAAATTTTTGTGCTGTTGACGCCTTATGTGTGTTTTCATATTTTAGTTAAGTTTAGGTAAATGAGTGGTCACATATTGGGAAAATAGCTGCTCATTCGGCTTACAATATGTTTTCATGGTATAAGTACCTGATTGTTAGTTTGGTTTTTTCCCACCTCGGTTTTTGGAGTGGGAATCTTTTTCTGATTGTGCCTTTTCCTGATCTTTGCCTACTTGCCTCTTTCTATACCTTCTAAATTGCAATTACATGCCACTGGTGATTCTCATAAAAAAGTTGATGGTACATATAAGAGAACCCATCAAGACACTTTTTCAATTGCCGATCCTAAGAAACTAATGTCAGTGCTATTGCATTACTTTGCTGAATTATGCTAATACCAATACACCGGGGTCCAACTGTTGTTTTTCTTTAGCTCCGGAGTTAGTAAGTTATTTGGCGCCCAGGGATCTCCATCGTCGGGCAGCTTACTGAATCTGTGAGTCCTGGTTTTTGATTCATCAGGATGTTTATCATGATTTATTTGTTTGTTCTTGATGATTCATTTACTAGTTAGAGATTCACCACGAGGACCGAAGAACCAACTAAATGTTATGAACCACTGCAGAAGCTGAGGGTGAGGTTACGGCCGTGTAAAATCGATTTAAACCCGCCAGTAACTTTGTGTTACTGATCGTTCCAAGTCGATACTTCTGTGGTGGTTCTCTTTGTTTTATGTCTTGGTGTTTAAAATATTTTTGTGCTGTTGGCGCCTTATGTATGTTTGCATATTTTTTAGTTAAGTTAAGGTAACTGAGTGGCCACCTATTGGGAAAATATCTGCTCATTCTGCTTACGAAATGTTTTCATGGTATAAGTACCTGATTGTTAGTTTGGTTTTTTCCCACCTTGGTTTTTGGAGTGGGAGTCTTTTTCTGATTGCGCCTTTTCCTGATCTTTGCCTACTTGTACTTTTTCATTATTTTTATAAACTGGCTAATGCCAATGCTAATTCTAATGCTACATGTACAATTCAGATTTAATGCTAATGACAATGCATTCCTTAGCCATCTAATGCTGCACAAGTCTGGTTAAGATACATTATTCTGAACACTTTTAAATGTTTGGCTCTCTTTAGATATGCCTTTCTATTTATTGACCCAGTTAAAATTGGTAAAAATGCAGTAATTTTCTCTGTCTCTATGTTTCTAGATAGGGTCCCAGCTGAGGCTTGAGTAGCCGAAACCTCGGTATGGCCCATCCCCTATCTCATTAATATTTTCACTGCTCTTAAAGGAACTCAGTTTTACTTTTTTACTCCTTGTTGGGAAATTTGAAAGAAAGTATAACTAGAATCCTGAGAACGCTCACCTGAGATTTGGTATTTGAAAAATGACCTTTGACCAAAATGACATTGACCTTGAATACTCACATACCTTCATTACATGTAACTAGCCATTAAAGAATCACTGTCAAAAATCTATTGTTTACAACTTGTCTCCATTGAAAAGCCTTTGTGACTAAATTACACTTTACTGTAAATTAAGTCGGTCAACTCGTTCCAAAGAAGATTGTTTTTTGCTATTTATAGATATGGATCAAGAATAACAATGTTCCCTTAACGTTAACGAAGACTTTAGTTAAAGTGGCAAATTAGAGCATCCAAAAACATGCATATAAAACAATCTTAAACCCTTTTCGGTTTTATAATGTAAATGACATTTTATTTTACATACTAGTACATTTTTGCAAAACCAGTTTTTGACCTTAACAGTAAAATATTGAGTCAAAATTTGTCACCTTATGTAAGGTCTTTCTTAATGTTAAGGGTGAAATGCAATTCTGAGCCCTGGTGACCATCCTGGTCACGTGACCTATACCATTTATACCAACTTTGTTTCCCTCTTCCAAAAGAGGTTTAAGATGCAATTTGGATTTGATTGGCAAAGCCGTTTCTGAAAAAAAAATAATGGTAATATGTAAATAACCTTTGGCTAAGGTCAAGTAATGGCCTCGACCTTGAATACTCACATAACTTCAATTGCTAAATAAGTTGTTTGTTTCTGCCAATTTTCAAGTCACTGGCTACAAAACTGAAAATGAAAATAACTAAGGAATCCAGGTTATATCGTTTTCACAAACACTTCCGCCCCATTAACATATAGTACTTCCAACACAATAACATTGAAGTGTTTGCGAAAACGAAATAACCAAGATTTCTTATGTTACTGTACTTTCTTTCAATAAATGTTCAATTTCTACACTGACTGCATCTATCTATCAGTCAGTAGAAGAAACGCTGTAGGAGAAAACTTTAAAATCTAACCTCAACTTCGTTCTCAATTACAGTGTGTGTCACCGATCATTCATCGGTTTGTATGTATACTATACCATGGGATTTTCAGCAGTGTATATGCCTTCAGACTAATATGTATAACCATCCAATTAAGACTTAAAGGGTCACTGACGAGGCTTGAATAGCCGAAACCTAGGAATGACCCACCTCCTTTCGTATTAATATGTTCAATGCTATTAAAGGATCTCAGTTTTGATTCTTATTTATCAGTATTGACATGAGTGGGTGGAGTATGTTAAACAGACATCCGCTTTTTTGTCATTCAGTCAAACAAATGATTATGTGCATTTATTACCAGCAGAGGCCATGGGTACTAGGAATGACTCAGATAGTTGTATACTTTTAAAATGTTTTATAGATTGATGTTGAATTTGTCATTTGAACCGTAACTGGCTTTCGTTGATTCCGTTGCTTGGAAAACAGAATGCATGTCAAAACTTTAAACTAGAAAAGGAACCTTGAGAAGCACATATTCAGACGTCTGGAAGCCCCCGCCCTATCGCCCTTACTCAACCCCTGGATATGCTCTGCCCGACACACTGAAAAAAAAACTCAATTCCTGAATCAAAGGGGGCATCCTTAGAAATGTGCATTTGGAAAAACACTTGGACTTAAACCATATGCGTGTAGACGAATGACATATCTAGGTTAGAGTATTATACAGAGCTGACTTGTATACTCAAGCAAGGACTTGATCGCAGACATTGAGATTCAGGTCTTCGGTACTAGATGGAAAATGAAATTAGAGTGTTATTCTTGAATCATTAAATGATAATAACATAAAATATTCGAGAGCATACGTACACTAAAGCGTAAACCTTAATTTGTAGTAATATCGTGCGTATGGTCAATGGAAAATGCCCTATTCAAAATTAATTTCTGACATAAAGTTTTCATTTGTGAACCGATTTTCATTATTAGCGTCAAAAATAATGATTTTTGGCATTCAAATCGAAAAACGAGGTTCAAAGTCCAAACGCATCAAAATTAGTAAGTTTGTCTGCTTAAACCCCAAAGAACGCATTATTGATGATAATGATGACAAATAGGTTCTAATTAATGCTAGCTTTTGCCTGTAAGTGTAAGTTCCTTCCTTTGTCTTGGACCACATGTGGCCAGATAGTTCAGAAGTTGTTTCTGCGAGGATGCATAATTATGATTCATTATAGACTGAAGAAAGTAGAAACATAAGTTTTGAAAGATAACGAGATCCAGAAATAATATAATTATAAGTCACTAGAAATAGTAATGTATGAATAGTAAAAAAGATACCACCAGTTTGTGTGTGTGTGTATCTACACATTCTGACCAATTGAAAGATCATCACTTCTAAAAAAAAACAAAAAAAAAAAAAAAAAAAAAAAAACATTTTAAACAGCGAGCCCTTGAACAGCAGTCACACAGTAGCGTATAACCCAAACGCGCGCCGGGCGTATGAAAAATATCAACACGCAGAAGACTTTGGACGTATAAAAATTAATTTGTTCCTTTAGCTCGCTTTAGCAGTCACACATTAGCGCGTGACTTGGGCGAGTGCCGGACGTATAAAAAATCTCAAAGTTTTGGAGTACGTCCCAGACACGCTAAGCACGCGCTACAGGTGCGCATCGAAAGTTCAACGCGCGTTTCACACACGCTTGGGGTACGCTACTGAAGCAACATCTAATAAAATCGGAACGCACATGGAACGTACACCGGCGTGCTTCAAACGCGCGGTCCAAACGCGTTCAGAGCGTATTCAACGCACCTGCAGCGCGCGTGGAACTTATTCGAGACGTATAAGTCACACGCCCGGGACACGCCGAGCTTTTAGAAAATTTTTAAGCATGTTTAACATTTTTGGTGCCCAAACGCGCGCGAAACGCGCAGAGACTCTTAGCGACGTACGGCGACGCGCGCCGGACGTACACCAAGCGTACCCAACGCGCTTGTAGCGAGTTTTGAACGTGTTCCGACATGCGTATATCTGGCGTATGTGGAATTTTGCTATTTTTTCAACCCGCCCGGCGCGCGTTTCATTTATACGCTACTTTGTGCCTGCTGTTTTACATCTGCTTACGGTCCGAGCGTGATAAATCGATTTATTTTTGGTCACCTGGTAGTTATTCACTTTATAATGCAACGAAAGCCGACAAATTTCGCGAAAAAACTCACCCGATGTGAGGACATTTGCTTTCCGCCATTGTGTTTATTTAGTCAACAGCTCAGTAATCACTCCGCAGAACGACTCCTCGAAATTCGCCACCAAAGCAATAGATTTTGTTGATAATTTAATTTTTTCTTGTCCATTGTTTCATCTAAGTGACGTTGCATAACAATGGCGGAGATTGACGTCATAAAACGTGACTAAATTTGAGTCACTGGCGCGCTTCTTTTTGTGCGTAAACAAATTGCAACGCGGTCTTGATTTAGTCAGTAGAAATGGCCTTTATTCGGTCAGTAGCTAAATTAAATTTCTACTTATGACCCCCCCCCTATATTAGGCCGATATGCAGGGTTGTTGCATTATAAAAGGGGGTATACTTACACGGACATGTTTTTCTGATGGGACAACATACTCAGCAGTACGTGTACCATGTAAGGCATTGAAACTCCACTGACCCTCGTACGATTTTATGTTGGAACAATGAATGGGTGTCAGAAAAAAAAAACGACACAGAGATAACCATGTTCATTATATTTGTTTACTACTGAAAAGACAAAATGTATACTGTAACGAAAAATAAACGCTCATGTACATCGAATTTCCGTTTTATTTATGCAGCATATTCACACTAGTCATAGTAAACGTATAGGCAACATCTGAAACGCACAGGCACAGGCGTTGTTTTAGATTTAGAAGCCAGGTGCATTGTAAATGAAATTCTTGAATATTTTTTCCTAAAAATTTGTGACATTATTTTTGTGTTTGTCTTTCGAAGTCGTTATCTTGGCTTTCGATGTTCATGGCAGAACAAGCGCTTCGACCATGTATTTAAGAGAGAAATCGATAATAAAAGGAAATTTTCTTAAAAAATACCGTTACCTGAAAAAGTAAATTTTGGTCTATTTTTTCATTTCGAAACAAATTGACTTAAATACTACCGTTGTAAAGGGAAATGAATAGGGGGTACTTTAAGGCATGTGTCAGATTTTACAATCGTTGAACAATGGTAAAACAGAAAGTATGTATCATACCTTTTTCACCTGTCAAATATCCGTCATTTTATGAGGTAGACTGTGAGTAGTAATGGATGTCACTAGACGATTTCACACTATTCATTTTTAGAATCATGGCTCAAGTCTACATACCACAGAAATCATACGTTACTACTCCTGTGCGTCCTAAAACGAGTGCCTGTGCATTTCAAATATTGCCTATGCGTTTACTATGACCAGTGTGATATAAGTTTAATATCATTTTTTATCTAATCTGCTGACAGCCAGTTTTCGTTTATCTAAGGTGGGTTTCATATGACAATCACTTTATTCCTTCATTGATAGCTTTACGAAAACACCTTTCATCGTAGAACTTGTGCATATACGTGTAACATTTACCCCCTAACCCTTAAACAACGCTTTTATATAATAAATTGGGGTGTACAAGGGTATACATATTTTTCTTATTTTTGATCTTAAACGTGAATTGGATTGTGAGTACTCGTTAGAACCCCTGTTCTAATGAGTATCCACAATCTATGTTCTGGGCAAAATTACGAAACTTATTTTTTTGATGAAATTATCAAATTTTAAAGCTGTAAAAAGTATCTGTATTTTGCATGGGCAAGTTGACGAAATGAAACAAATCGAGCCCAGTCCGTTTGGGCCTTGATACTTAGATGGGCTGCTTGAGCATCCAGACAAAGCTTGTAACCGACTTAACCACAATGTGACTACAGGGTAACTCCTAAAATGTCTGAGCCTGTCCGGGAAATGTGGTCTAGTCAAACCAGTCACACATATAATCGATAATAATCATTAGTGGGTTACTTGGGTGGTTATATTGTAAAACATTTCGCATGCCATAACATCCTAGTGTAGGGTAGAAGTCCAATAAAATAGGGACAAGTTCCTGACATGTCCATATCTGTTGACTTGGAAGTTATGTTTAAGCAGCATATCAAACAGCACATAAATAATACTGTTTGCAAAACAAACGGATAATCGGCTATTTTCTAACTCTTAAATAGACTGTACTGTAACAGTTGGTAATGAATATAAGATATAAAGTATAAAAAATAAGGTAACCGAAAAAGAAGAGTTGCTTCTTCAAAACCATATTTAAACCATTATGCATGAGTGGCATATGGGCATAATAGTATGATTATAATTGATAAAACACATCAAGCAAAAACTCGAAACGTTCATGATTCTTTTTTTTTGCTATTTGAGGTCACCGGAAAACGTTTTCTCATTTGAATGTTAAAAATACACAACACGAAGAAAAATAACAAATAAATAAATAAATGATGTAAATTTCAAAAGAAAAAGAGGAAAATAAGCTTGTAAATGATTTTTTAAAAACATGTGTCCCTATGTTTTAAAGCATCATTCTACTTCTTTTTGATTTTCGTCGACTTTGCTAGCGGTTTCGCATCACATAAATCCATTACTTGTTTCAATATTTCACCAAAGGCTTTGATGTTGTCAGCCGAGTCAAGGCGCTTCTGTTTGTGTTTGTCCAAAAGTGTCGGTCGGGTGTTCAGTGTCACTTGAATGGTGTTCTGGAACAGAAAATGGATGATTTGAGCCTGTGCGTGAAAAAACAAACAATTTGGGTCCCGACCAGGTCCGACACAAACCGTGCTGTACAGTCACAGAGGCTGGAAATTTTGGATTTAAAAAGTGGAGGAATTGTACTATACATGTATCGAAATTAAAGGCGCTGATCAGCTGCGCAGTTACTGCTAAGCTAATCAGCGCCTTTGTTTTCGCTACACAGATGGTACATCTTCTTAAATCCAAAATCTCAAGCTTCTAGCCCTTTTCTGTGACTGTACAGGCCGATTTGTGTCAGACCTAGTCGGGACCCAAAGTGCTGGTTTCCTCGCACAAGCTCAATTAGATAAGCACAAATGTTGGTCCAACAAGACCATCAGTCGTTGAGCGACATTAGGATAACATGCTCATGAAAAGTTTTCCCCATTAAATCCCATTTTTATTAAGTAAAACTGGGGATTACAGGGGTCTACTTATTTTTCTTATTTTTGATCCAAAACATAGATTGCGGGTACTCGTTAGTACCGCCACGGTTCTAACGTGTACCCACAATCAACGTTTCGAGAAAAAAGTATTAAAATATCATTTTTTTCTGATCAATTTTTACACCGGAAAAAATCTCTGTATGTTGCATGGGCAAGTTTTTGTTATGAACAAAGTTTAAGACCACAAACGTCGCCAAAAGAGGCTTGCAGTACTGGATGAGGTTCTTGCTTTATCACACATATCATATATGAGCCTCGTCATCAGGAAACCTACAATGAAGTTTCCATACAGGTCCGACACTTATCGGTCTGTGCAGTCACAGAAGATGGCTAGAAGCTTGAAATTTTGGATTTAGGATGAAAAGGAATTGTATTTTCCGTGTAGAAAAAAAAACAAAGGCAGTGATCAGCTTCACTTTCTTTTTTCACCTCCTCTAACCAAAGTCGATATGCACTTTGGTCATGTCAGAATGTATGCGACGCCTTATCCTATCTCCTGGGTAATATTTATATTAGATTCGGAACCAAGTTATACAGACAAATTGTTGCAGATCCCGATGGGTACAAATTGCGCCCCTCTCCTAGCTGATTTATTTTTATACTGCTAAGAAAGAGATTTCATGGATTCCCTTGACCATATCAATCAAGCTGATGTTATCGAGGCCTATAATTCGACTTCTCTGTACCTCGATGACCTTTTGAACATTGACAATCCTTATTTTGAAGGCATGACAGGCAAACAAATTTGAATAAAAAGTTGAATAAAGCAGACACCACAGATACCGAAGCGCCCTTTATAGACTTACATCTTTCTATTGCAAATGGATCTGTAACTTCTAAGATTTGTGATAAATGCGATGACTTTGATATAGTAATTTTTCCGTATTTGGATGGTGACGTTCCTCGCCGTGCTTATTGTGGTGTTTACATTTCGCAACTTATTAGGTTTGCTAGAGTCTGCAATCATGTTGCTGACTTCAATGCGTAAATTAATGTTTAACAGCCAAACTTCTCCAGCAGGGCCATCGGTATCATAAACTTTGAAAAACATTTTCTAAATTTTATCGCAGACACTATGAATTGATTTCCAAATTTAATGTTGAGCTAAAGACCCTTTAACGAGAGGGCCTTTCGGAACCAGAATTTTATGGTGATTTGGTTTACAAATTTAAGAAACTTATAGGAAGGAATGATTTTACTTTTCAGTTCAGAAAAATCGTTACACGTTACATACGTATAGGATTTAACTTAAATGTTATGCGACAGGCTGTATGCTTCGTTTTAACCCAATCATGGTTGATAACTATGCTGCCTTCTTTAATTGAACGCCGGTGGGTCGGGCGTCAGACTCTATCTTGGCCCCTACGTAAAGCTATTCATTTAGTTGGTTGGGGCCGGAGCTTCTTGTTTGTTGCTTGGCCCACCGGGGTTCAACTTGGTGTGTTTCATTTGCTCTGGAGTTAGTAAGTTGTTTGGCGCCCAGGGATCTCTATCGTCGGGCAGCTTAATCTGTAAGTCCTCGTTTTTGATTCATCATGGTGGTTATCATGATTTATTTGTTTGTCCTTGATGATTCATTGACTTGTTAGAGATTCACCACGAGGACCGAACAACTAACTAAATGTTGTGAACAACTGCAGAAGCTGAGGGTGAGGTTAGGTACCTGTAAAATTGATTTAAGCCCATCCGTAATTTTATATTACTGATCGTTTCAAGGCGATGCTCCTGTGGTGGTTCTTATTGATTTATGTCTTGGTAATAGAATTTGTGTGCTGTTTGCGCCTTATGTACGTTTTCATATTTAAGTTAAGTTTAAGTTACTGAGTGCCCATCTTTTGGGAAATAGCTGCTCATTTGGCTTACGATATGTTTTCACGGTAAAAGTACCTAATTCTTAATTTAGTTTTTTCCCATCTCGGTTTTTGGAGTGGGAATCTCTTTTTGATTGCGCCTTTTCCTGATCTTTGCCTACTTGTTCCTTTTCGTAAACATGGTAAATACTGCGAAGCTGATTTGCGCCTTTGTTTCTGCATATGATAAAACGTTGGTTTTCTCATGAAGCATCTCATATTGTAACACAATGAAAACTACTTCGGGGATGATAAACTCCAATACGAGAGGACCACTAGTCCTATAAAAGCTCTCCTGATCTGGACAGCTTTACTTGCATAAGAAAAAGGGCCAATTGGGGAGTTCGAAGGCCTATCACGACTATCGACCCCCCGGCGTTGCCAAATTTGACCCCAGGGGCATGAATGGCACAATTTATGTAGAGGACCATTAGCCATTGCTGCATACCAAATGTCAAAGCTGTGGGTCTTGAGAAGATGTTTTTTTAATCTCTTACCATTAAAACGTATATGTTGTCATGGCAACAAGAGTTCCAGTCCGATCTGCGCAAACACAATATGCAACCTTTCCTACTGCCCAGTGATGCTGTGTGTGTAATTTTATCAAGATCCGCCACCTGGGTTTAGAGATACTGATGTTTGAATGTTTTCCTATAATAAGTCTATGAAGACTATCGACCCCAGAGGCGTTACTAAGTATGTAGAGGACTATTTGCCATTGCCACATATCAAATATCAAAGATGTGGGCCCTGTGGTTTCAGAGAAGAAGAGTTTTGAATTTCTTTCAATTCAAACGTATATGTTGGCATGGCAACCGGAGTTCCAGTTCGTTCTACCCAAAAATAATATGCAACCTTTCCTACTGCTCAGCGTTGCTATGTGTGTAATTTTATCGAGATCTGCCAACTAGCTTTAGATATATTGATATTTGAATGTTTTCCTTTAGTAAGTCTATGGAAAGTTGGAGACTATCGACCCCGAGGGCGTGGCCAAATTTGACCACAGGGGCACTTATAGAGGACCATTAGCCATTGCCACATACCTAATACAAAGTTGTGGGCCCTGTGGAAAGGTACAAGTAGGCAAAGATCAGGAAAAGGCGCAATCAGAGAAAGATTCCCACTCCAAAAACAGAGGTGGGAAAAAACCAAAGTAACAATCAGGTACTTATACCAATAAAACATTTCGTAAGCCGAGTGAGCAGCTATTTCCCCAATAGGTGGCCACTCAGTTAACTTAACTTAACTAAAAATATGAAAACACACATAAGGCGCCAACAGCACAAAATAATTTAAACACCAAGACATGAAACAAAAAGAACCACCACAGAAGTATCGACATGGAACGATCAGTAACACAAAGTTACTGGCGGGTTTAAATCGGTTTAACATGGCCATAACCTCACCCTCAGCGGAATTTTTGTTTTAGTTTTTTCCCATTAAAACGTATTAGTTGCCATGGCAACCAGAGTTCAAGACCGATCTGCCCAAAACCAATATGCAACCTTTCCTACTTCCGTGGAGAGGCCTAACGGAACACCGATGGAAATATTCCGTCTATCAATTACCCAACCCAATGGTTATTTACATTAAAAGTGACCAAAATCGGCTAAGAAATATTCTTCGTTGAAGTTGTGGACGGACGACGGATACCTGCCTGTCGTATTAGCTCACCTGTGAGCAATCTGCTCAGGTGACAAAACTTAAAAGTGCATTAACAAATTACACAGTTTAAAAATGAACCTATTCGTGTTAATGTGAGCGCAATGAATACGGGATAAAAGATGTGTTAAAATATAAACAAAATAGAATTTATTTTTATCGCAATGTACCGTCTTGGATCGTCGTAGGTGAAAATCATTTAATTGTAATTCTTGTTGGGTTAAGCCATAGTCGTTTAACTTTTGTAGGCACTTGATACAACCGAAGGCAATCGAGGCACACGATGATTCCGACAGTTTGACATTCTTCTCCAGGTATGTTGTCAAGGGAACCGTGTACGACATCGTGTCAGTTGATTTAATAAGGCGAGCATCGCTCCACAGTCCGACAATCTTGTTTAAATCATCTGTAAAAAGACTGGCGCATTACTGTATAGAAACCAATGATCCGTGAATTTACAATCGATCAACGGTACATTGGCCGCTTTTTCAGATTAACCTATAAATGACAAATGGATTCACCAATTCTTATCATTTGGACAAGTCCACTTTAATTTTAGATGAAACAGGAGTGATTTTAAATGTTTATTCACTTTTTTAGATAAATTTTCTCTAAGCAAACGGAATAGCCCCAGATGGGGCGCCGCGTTCTGTGGCGTCACATCTGGGGCTATACTGTTTGCCTATGTCCCACAAAAGGGACGTCAGGTTTAAATGAGTTAAGTAATTATTTTGGTCTAGATTATTATTTCCATTGCAAAAAGATCGAAACAATGTCAGTATCACCAAATTGTATTTCTAAGTATACTGATCAAAATAAGTTTATTCGTACTATAATGTTTTGAAAATATTGTGAGGTATTCAACACATGGGGCATATTCTTCCTCTCAGAAAGTTAATTTCATCCTTCCAGATGATTGTTACACAAACACATCAGGAAAACATGTCCGTATAATGTATACCCCGTATACCCCACTTTTATATAGTCAAACTGGGGTATGCAGGGGTATACCTATTTCTCTTATTTTTGCTCTAAAACATAGATTGTAAAAAATATCGATTCCTTTTTCAACTGAATTTTTTCGTTTTTTTTCCAGCTTTAAAAATCTCTGTATATTGCACGGGCATGTTTTCGTAATGTAACTGCTTATGAATGGCCGAGATGATATCTTTCGACCCTGGTTCCAGGGAGGGGCCAGTACGAAAATTCACACATGAAACTGCTGAAAAATCAAGAATTTATAGCAAGCAGTACATCGGTATTTACGCTTACAAATTGACACCTCTGAATTTAATACAAATGAGTACATGTCAAAGATTTTATTTGCGCTTTGAATTTGGTGCATATGAAGATGTGTACGCGTTACAAGTGACGTCAAATGGTAGTCACAGAAAAGGTCAGTATTTTGCTTTAGAATCGACGCTGTAAATCATTTGGGTATAGGTCATCCACAACGACATTTTGTATTTTCTTTGCTCATTTGTTGTCTAAATATTGGATTGGGCTAACTAACGAACACAGACTGATTTCCGCATTACGTGACTGAAACGTTATAATTGGCGTTAAAAGTAAAGCCGTCCATGCTCTTCTTTACCAGAAACGCCATTTTCGTTATTTTAACACATTGTTAACAATTTTGACTGCGCCTTTTTTAATATACAGTGCATGAGATTTGATTCATTTCAACGTAACCGAACGTCAGTCACGCAAAATTATGCACGATTTAAAGTCGATTTTCTATTCAGAAAATTATCTAGAAATGTTCAGACAAAATTTTGTTATGATCAGAACCTCTTGATACAGTGAATGGTCTTTCAGAAAAAAGTTTCTAAGTTGATTAGTTTTGAACGTTTTGGGGCACAATGAAAAATTAAGTCAAATTAACGTCAAAATAACGTAGCTTCCCACGAGTGTCTAAACAGAAACAGATTGCAAAACTTTGAGCGGATTCCTGCTCCCTTGATCCCAAAAGAGGTGTTTTTAACCACGTTTGATCGAATGTGATTGCATATAAAAATGTGGGCACCTGAAGGGTATAAATGTGGGAAAATGATGTTAAACGGCATTCAGCCGATGCCATAAGCCTTTTCTGGAATGTTTTCCCATTTACTTCATATCACAAATTAATAAATACTCCACACACATCAGAATAACTGACAATTATGAAGTAAGAATAAACCTTTTTGACCAGTATATAGTATGAGCTTTCTTTAAATGAACTTCTATTATAGCAGATCCACAAATGATACAGATAAACCTAGATTTGCGGATTCTGACCAGATCTGTCAGAAATAAAGTTTTACGCTTTAAATGGTTAATGATTTGAAATTTCTTTTTTTATGACACAGACATCATGATAACATGTCCGTGTAATGTACAGTGTATATCCCATTTACCCCGCATTTATATAGCAAAACTGAGGTATGCAGGGGTATACCTGTTATTCTTATTTTTGCTCCAAAACATAGATTATAGGTACTCGTTAGCACGGCTTCGGCGAGACGGTTGTAACGTGTACCCACAATCTATGTTTTGAACAAAAAGATAAGAAAAATATCAAAATGTTTCAGCTGAAAATTTTCTATTTTCAAAGCTCAAAAAATCTTTATTTATTGCATGAACAAGTTTTCGTAATAATATTTTACCTTTGGTATAGATGTTTTTGCTGCTTTTAGCATCAGATTTGCTGGTGTCAGTGCGCTGCAAAATGTTAATAGACCTTTATTAAATTTCATGGTGACGTAATACATGTACATCCGCCACATACGTTTCTTCTGTATAAACCTCAAGTTTTTGCTAAACAAAATATGCACTAAAATATAATCTTTGCCAGAGTTAAAGTAAAACAAACAAGAGATGACACAACTGTGATGTTTTGGCCTCCATTTTTGTGCTGGTTTATTTAACTCTTTGGGACCCCTTATATTTGGGGTCGTCGGGATCCGCTAAAGCTCTCAATTTTATTCAGACGAGTCTCATTACATTGTCACAAAGACATAGGTTAGTATGAATACCAAGAAAAAAGTATTATTTCTTGTTTTCTGTGAATAATAGTTATAACATTTTGTTGTAAAATAGCAATCAGAATATGCCTAATAACATGCCAACTGTATATAATTTATAATTTTGCAATTTAATTTAGTAAAATTATTTAATTTCCATTGTTACAAATACATTCTATTTAATACTCGTAGTCTAAATGTCCAACGTCATACCTTTTTAGTAAAGAATGCCGCAAGCGTATATAAAAATGGGTTGACAGCGGAATTAATCGGCAAAACTATGACGGCGGTCCACGCGTAAACATCACTAGGTATCACATGGTCTGTCAAAGCGAGCATGCCTACAAAATAAAAAAAAAAAGAATGGTGAATGAAATAAAAAGGATGGGAGCTCGTCGAAAATGGACCAATTGAGTCATATAGTCATAGAAATGACATTCTCGTAAATCTAAATGATTACTGCTGTGTCACATTTGAGATTATATGCCGTGGTTGGAAGGTCGTGTTGGCAGGTCATGCATAGCGTCTATAAATAGAACAACTATTCGTCAGGTATTCGATACACATGCTGAGAACATGCTCTTATAAAACAAAATGCGGTTACCCGAGAAACTAGGTGCTAAGTCGGGTTAGATAAGGAAGTGAGATTTTGAGGCTTCCTGCTGATAGCAGTTGGCTTTGATTCACCCAGGAGTGATTATGGCAATAAAATTCTGCAGTGGTCAGAGTCTGATAATCTGTTTGGTCATTTAAAGGTAACCTGATACCACAGTCAAAAGAATAGAAAATATATAAATGTTTAGTTTTTAAATCATACAAAAAATTTGAGGGTTTAGCTTTAAAGAGGGGGAAAAGTTTATTGAATTTTGTTTTTCAAACGTTAAATTTGACCAAAAATAAAATTGTTTATATATTGTTGAGGAAAAGAAAATGAGCAAAATACAGGTATATGTAGCTGGACTCTATGTGTTAATTAGTTCATTTACATAATAGATGTATAACAACAGCAAGATAAGAATTCTTTTTGCAGATATAAGAGATGTTCTCATCATGAATCTCCGACATACTGCGTCACTGTGTCGACCCTTTGGCTCCGTGGTTAGAGCATTGGATTTCTACCCCGGCAATCCAGGTTCGATTCCAATCAGGGACGTGGGATTTTTTTCAAACTATGAGTCATCTCTTATTTACGAATTTTCATATTCGTAAGCAAAGTCGTTGTGAAGGAAACAAAAAGGATGTATGCCGGTCAATGCATTACCTTTGTTGTTAGAAGAACAAAATACCGGCGGCATCTGTGGCCGAGTGGTTAAGAGTGCTAGTATTTTATTACTGAATCAATTGATAATCTCACCGCTTTCGAGCTCCATACTGTGCACATGTGAGACGAGCCAGTATATCTGCTTGCGGGTATGTCAGGTGGCATTTTCTCGGGGTTCTCCCGTTTTCGACCCACCTGCCAATTTGCCCATGCCACTTGAGCTGAAATAATCTTGAAAGTGACGTAAAACTGAATAGAAAATCCGCCATGATTTCAATGCAGTCGGGCGTTATGTTGAGTTCGTAGATATCACTAAACGCACCGTCGAGTGTACAAAAATTCTAAAACGACGATTTAAGGGAGACAGATTAAGGTCTGTTAGAGAGAATATTGATCAGTAATTAGAATCAATTATTTGTCCTTATGTCACAAACAGACATACCTATAACACCGATAGGGAACCAGCATAAGAAGTCCGTCGATGCCACCAAAAGCAGATTTCGGGCCACCTTCAGATCATTGGACCGTTTACTTCGACTTGAGCCAACCTTCTTTTTGGACGCATTTATTTCTCGAAATATGATGTACTGTCCCAAAGCAATCAATATGAACATGACTGAATTAAACACAATGAAAAACGCAATCGAGTAGCCCCAGCCTGGAGGCCGGTCTCGTGTTAGAGGCAGAGCTAGGCACACGCCGGACTTTGAATAGAACTCCCCTTTGAAATAGGAAAATACGTTCAGGGGCAGCAACGCTATGGTCAAAGATAACAACCAAACAACCGAAATAAGAAAACCGGCTTTTTTAGGGGTGATTCGGAACTGGCCAAATGGAAATTTGGTCACCAGAATTCTATCAAGCGTAATAAGACACATTATCATAACTGATGTCTCACTTGATATAAATGCTATGACACCTGCAAACTGACAAAGATTACTTCCTTTCCAGTCATCACTGTAGAAAATATAGTTACCGCGATAATATTGATCTGCGCTGGCGATAATTATAAGGTAAAAACCCATCAGAAAATCTGAAACGGCAAGATTGGTAACAAAAATGCCATACCCGAGTTTCATATGCCGTCTTTCATATTTAAACCGGTAGCCCAGAGAACAGACGTTGCCAACTAAAGCAAACATGCCTATGATCCAAATCAGAGATCTCAGAAATTCACTCCTCATAAGATCTGCACAAGATGAAAATTCATCTTTTCGAGGGTAACAATCATCCTCGACGAGAAATTCCGGCCTTATGCAACAGAATTTATACGCATCGGATACCATCAGTTTAACACTTTCAATGCCAAGGAACATATTTCTGGAAAAAGACATTATTTCCGTTTTATTTAAAAAGAGTTTATCGACTTTTAACGACTGAAACGCGCTTGATGAAACATCATAAATCATATTGTTAGATAGGTGAAGATTTTCTAACTGCAAACCTGAGAATGATGCCTCGGATATGGAGGATACATGTAGAAACGACAAGCTGAGGTCGGTCAAAGATTGCAAACCACTGAACGCATTTGTCTCAAATATTATGATTTCATGGTTTCCCTTAAATATCAAGTTCTTTAAACGTGATTGAGAGAGAAAAGCGTTGGACCCAATTGTTGTCAAATGGTTGTAACTGATATCAAAGACAATAAGATTTGTCATAAATTCAAGCGGAATATCCGAAAGGTGTTTAAGCATAGTATGGGACACATTTAAATGAACCATATTATGAACATTTGTCTCATTAAGCTGTACAAGAGTGGTTGCGTTCGGATTCAGACTGATGTCAAGCCAACGTGTAGTCGGAGGTATCCAGGAGGTATCGTTGTCTAGTAATAGGCGCCCGGAGCAATCAATGGCTAATCCATTACACTCACAGGAAGGTGGGCATCTGTGGAAAAATCGCATGTAACATTATCTATATATGATAATGAACGGACAAATTCTTGCCAAATTAACTGGGAGAATATAAATGACGATCACTCTTTTAATTGTCACACCTCTTTAGATAAACGGATTGATCAATAATATGGGTAGTTTGAGAAAAACTTTATGAATATTATCTGGGTACCGTGTTGCCTTCTTTTTTAATGCCCCAAATTGATTTAGCTAAAGTTTTGGCCTATTATATAGTTACTAATGGTATGTTCTTCAACGCCATATGACTTCAGAATTATTTAAAATACGACGTGCCCCGGGTTGCGAGATCAAGGTTGCTACGGAGACCATTTTTATGGGCACTGCCCATGATTTCATAAACAATATTGTAAACGCGAAACAAGAAGACTTTGTTTCTTTATAATAATGCATCAAATATTGGATAAATGCTGTAATAGAAAATCAGTGGTCAAAGTCTACGAACTTAAATCCCAACCCTCGTATACGCCATTTCTGTTCTAGTTGTTTCCTGAATGTACCAATTTAAGTATTATTTACTTAATTTGGGTAGACATAAGGATTTATCTATTTGAAAAGGGAATATTCACCCCAACATCAACATCTGGTACTTTGTTCTTACTATTCTTACCTAAAATTGCAAAGGCGTTCATCATCACCGACAGGACAGTGTATCACGTTGTCACACACATACTTAAAAGGCAGACAGATTGTTGACTGCAGACATCTATATTGGTTGTGACATGTACGTGTGTCTGAAAAATGTAACGATAAATCAATGGCTTTAAAATATATTGAGCAAGGTTATGAGGCTTAGTACGGGTTTGTTTCATAAGTTTAGTACATAGCGATTTGTTTCGTTAGTAATGGCATGTCAGTACCAGTTACTTGAAGTTTGGCCAAATCTTATTTGGTGTTTCCAGATTTGAACGGATTTCGCTAAGTCAATTCTAATACATATAACTATGCACCGATTGTAACATAGATTTTTATCGATTAGTAAATGTATAATAACATAAAATATGTTAAGCGAAATAGCATAACTTCTGTGACACAAATTTCAACATAATATTTGGTCTACCTTATGTAGGGCCAAGGTTATCGAAGCTGAAATATTACATTTTACAAGACTGTCTTACCTTGTTCGGACTGTCTTTTCGCTATTTTGTGTCCCAGTACATGTACCTTTTTGAGCGGCTTCCTTGGGATCAAATGTTTACAGGCAACTGTTTAATCAGAGCTCTTTGTAATTACAACCGACTGTATGTACTTTTATTGTTTCAAACGCTTACTGGTTGTATAATATGGTGTACCAGGGCTAGTAGGGTACAATATTTCAAACTTCAATGACCTTGAATATACACAGGGTAGGCCAAATATTATGTTAGGTATAGTGATACATGTATGTAAATTCAACTGTATAATCTGTTTTTGGTTCAAACTTTCATGAAGTGTGTCAAATCAATATTTATGTTTATAGTCATACTATTTCGCTTATCATGTTTTATGTGTTATTATCTATTTATTAATCGATCAAATCTAAAATGTTACAATCAGTGCATTAAGATTGACTTACTAGCAAAATCAGTTCAAATCTGGAAACTCTCAATAAAATTTGGTTAAGCTTCAAGTACTGGTACTGTTATGCTATATCTTATGAAACAAATCTCTATATACTAAACTTAGAAACGAACCTGTATTGTGATAAAATCAAAAATGATCATGACGTACACATGTCTTATTGTTTTGGACCCCGAGATACCTTTCACTTTTATCTTAGGTACAGATGGTGCAAATTATTAATAAAATAATTAAATCTCCCAGTGCTACTGTGGTCATTATGCAAATTTTCGTATGGTTATCTCGTAATTTATTATCTGTTGATAATTAATATATCTATATAAAAATCAAAATATTTAATTGTATATTTTAGACGAAAACAAAGTAAAAATTCATAATAATCAGAATCTTTTGAATAACATAGCATTTTTAATCCGTTTTCTACATGAAATATTAACGATTTTGCACCTTGATGAAAATATTTTTGTATCTGACATGATCAGCTAATTACACACCCCCTGCAGTTAGCTGCAGCATCAGGAACACTTTATTGCCCAGTTTTATGGTTGAAACCATATGCCAGCTTCACGGTTCAGTGAAGAAAAATGCACAAAATTTTATAAGAGATGTGTACGCTATGTAAAAGAAATTAAAATTGTTGGCTGAATACAGCAATAACAGTAAACTGGTCAAAATAAGTTAAGCCCCAACTAAATTTTTTCCATAAACTTACAAAGGTAAAAGTAGGCAAAGATCAGGAAAAGGTGCAATCAGAAAAAGATTCCCACAAAAACCGAGGTGGAAAAAAACAACAATCAGGCATCTACACCAAGAAAACATTTCGTAAGCCGAATGAGCATCTATTTTCCCAATAGGTGGCCACTCAGTTATCTTAACTCAACTAAAAATATGAAAACACACATAAGGCGCCAACAGCACAAAAATTTCAAACACCAAGACATAAAAGTTGGGTTCCGACCAGGTTGTATTTTAAAAGGTAAAATAGGCAAAGATCAGGAAAAGGTGCAATCAGAAAAAAGATTCCCACTACAAAAACCGAGGTGGGAAAAAACCAAACCAACAATCAGGCACCGACACCAAGAACCGAGGTGGGAAAAAAAAAAACTAACAATCAGGTACTTATACCATGAAAACATTTCGTAAGCCGAATGAGCAGCTATTTTCCCAATAGGTGGCCACTCCATTACCTTAACTTAACCATTCCCAAGAAAGTTCGTCAGATAGTTGTCCAGGTGTGAATCAATATTTGCTATAAGATTAATAGGGCGATATTACAATTTTAATAAATAAATTTTGCAAAGTCAAAATTATTTTTAAGGTGCAAATAAATTCAATTACACAAATTATTCAGCTTTAATATGATGTTTTTAAATTTAAGATAGCATAATTAGAAATTAGTCTTTTCTCGTACCTTTCTTAAGTATACATAAAATGATTAAACAAATAGAAAAAATGCCGAAATTAGATAAGGGTACAAGTTTTCAAGCTGCGCTTTTTAACGTAATTCACAAAAATATCCCTAAGGTGCAAACGGATACATTTTTAGAGGTTATATATTTTTATCTGATATAATTTTCATAAGTGTGACATGAATAAAAATTAGTCTTTATGCATAAGAAATAAAAATGTTCAAAAAATTATTTTGTTTCGTTTGTGTTCGGACTTTTCCGTAGATTTTACGAAAAATCTCGGCGTACCTGTCATTACCTGTGACGAGTCAGTTATAATACCTGATATTGTAGCTTTTTTATATGGGACACGTTGTGTATATAGTCCGGGATATAGAGTAGTTTAATACTGACTTGAAATAAATAAATAAATAAATAAATAAATAAATAAATAAATAAATAAATAAATTTATACATTTATACTATTTTGTGAATGGATATGAAAAAGTGCATAAGTGTAGAGTGTAGATTTTGGATGAAATGTTATCTAAATACAGACTAAACTGCATATTAAGAAAGAAAGAAAGAAAGAAAGAAAGAAAGAAAATACATCGTTACAAAATGGATAATAAATAAAGTTCAGGAAAAAACATTGAGAGATATACGTTGTCCGAAAATAAAATAATTCCATGAATGAAATACGCATTTTCAACAAGTGGCTCCGCAATCTTCGACAACTTGGAACAAATTAGTTGTTTGGTCACTTTTTGTTGTTCGAACTTTACTCAATGAAAAATATCTCAAATTTTGCCACTTGGCCGGGAGATTGTTTTTACAATAACGAGAATTATCTTTCGGCACGCGTCATGTGTCACAATTCTTGTGATATATTCAGTCCAATTATGTCGAAAACCGTAAAGGAATCACTTCATCCTGATCTTGACTCGATACTACAGAATACTATAATCCGATTCGTGTCTGTTGCCATACAATCATAAAGATTTTCTTTTGCAAGTTTCTATAAAATAATGAAATGTTTGCCCTTTCAAAAATCTTGGATACACACAATAAGAAGTAAGAAAGATAGAAAGAAAAGAAATAAAGAAAATGTCACATAACAAATGAGCATAGACGCAAGCATTGATTCATTACGAAAACCCAGTCTTTCTATATATAGTGAAGTATAAGGGGGCATATATTTAATACACGGACAAGACTTTATACTAATTTCAAATGCGAACATTATGGTGCAGAGAGAGAGAGAGAGAGAGAGAGAGAGAGAGAGGGATTATATACGTATTGTTATACATGAATCAACATTGTGCAAATTTTTAGCTCAAATAATGATGTAGTAACTGCGAGGCTGATCAGTGCCTTTGTTTTCGCTACTCAGTCGAATAGTACAATTCCTTTTCTACTTATAGCCAAAATTTCAAGCCTCTAGCCTGCTTCTGTGACTGTACAGGCCGGTTTGAGTCGGACCTGGTCAAAAACCCCGAAGACGGCTCGTTTCATTGCAGGAACCTACATTCTTTGTTACAAATCCGCAAAATACTAAATACTGAATCGCAGTGAAAGCCATAAACAGTGTCGATTACATACCGGGGCTTATAAAAACATAAGACATAAACGGAGTCATTATCGGGAATTCTCGTGAAGTCTCGTAAAATTACCGGAGATAGTATGCTTTGATAATTACCTGGGCGAGCTCAGGTAAGGCCTGTCATAAACTACGAAGATTCTTAGCCATGTAAAAATATGAAAACACACATAAGGCGCCAACAGCACAAAAATTTCAAACACCAAGACATAAAACAAAAAGAACCACAACAGAAGAATCGACTTGGAACGATCAGTAACACACAGTTACTGGCGGGCTTAAATCGATTTTACATGGCCATAACCTCACCCTCAGCTTCTGCAGTGGTTCATAACATTTAGCTAGTTCTTCGGTCCTCGTGGTGCTTGAATTATTCTTCTAATGATGTCTTAATTTTCATTCATTTCATGATGTTTTCTATAGAGTGACACATGTTTTAGAAGATGTCACGAAAAGCTTTCTATTATTCTTATAGTAAAATTTGCAAAACTCTGGGCACTCTCGGATAATGAAGCACATATCGAAAGACAATCTGCATTTCAACTTGAGACTTTTTGCGATTATGCTTTAAATGTTGTGGTCTAATTTGCATTTGGTAAGCGTTTTCAACCTTTTTCGGAATTTTTGAAATACACAATTAAACGTAGGCAAATTAACATTAAGTCTATGGAGAAAAATTGGCCTGAGGCTTAACTTATTTTGACCAGTTTATTTATTGATTAAACTGACGACGAAAGATATGATTGTTTTATTTTACACAGATAGAAACAAATTTAACCGGGCCTCCGCATTACCCTTACTAAAATATTTGTCTTTTACAAGACTGACAAAAAGAGTGGTGCTTCAAAACGAAATTGGGACAGAATCTGGAGCCTTCTGTCAACATAATTAGACAGGCAGAGAGAACGTGCTTGCTTAAGACAGTGCTTGCTTAAACAGTGATAAACATAAATTGTGGGGCACTCGTTAGAACCACATTGGCGAGGCGGTTCTTACGTGTACGCACAGTCTATGCTTTAATGTATCTCAAATTTTCAAATGAAAATTTCAATTTTTAAGCTATAGGCAAAGAATTTCATATTGTATTGGCATATACCACAGTCAACTTCATCCACGCCGTGTTTGCAGTGCCATTGTCCATCACAAACAAAGCGTGAATCTAAACAGAAACCGTCTGGACATTTGAAGTAATCAGCTGGGCAATCATAGGACTCTGAAAAATAATGAATGAATCCATTGATGTATAATTATTGGTGGTGCATACAAACGACAAATTGAAATGCTAACTAGGACAACAAAAGCAAATAGAACCTTTTATTCTGACAACCTTTAAGTTTTAAATTGGAAAAGCAAAATGTGGCACCGCAGTTTAGAACACCCGAAGATGAGACAAATACCTTTGTGTATACAGTGGAGATAGCTAGCAAGTTGTCCGTGCATTCGCACGGGCCGTGCGTTGCCCACGCACGCTATACGCAGTCGTAGGCCACGCACTGTCGCGCGAAGTTAGCGCGAGGGATTTTCGACCAATGAAATACTAGTCTTAACTCGCAAAACCAACGCATTTTCACAATATCTTCGCGATGGGTTTTCAACCAATATAAACTGCGAACCACTCACGCGAAATCTTCGCATTTTTCCAATATTTTTCGCGTTGGTTTTTTAACAACAAAGAAACGCGATAATATCTGCGTGGGGACACGTGACCAGCGCGCGAAATTGGCCAGCCAATCAAAAGTGTGTTGGCATTTTTGCACGATAGACCACGCCCTCTATAGACAGACCCACAATGTCTTGACAAAAGACACTTCTTTTTAATCGCCGCAGTATGTCAAATAAATACTTAAAGTTCGGAAAAAATGCCGGGTTTTGTGTTTCAGGAAATATATACTTAATCATATCCTGCAGAATCCGGCCTATAAAATTATGCATGGAGTTGCAAAAAAAAAAAAAAAAAAAAAATAATAATAATAATAATAATAATATAATTATAATAATAAAATAATAATAATAATAATGAATGGGTAAAATGCTCATCATTTTTCATCATTTGTCACCATTTTCTGCAATTTAAAAAAAACTTTGCCTTTTTTTCGCATGGATGTAAAATTTGCTAAGTGAAATTTGCGTTTCGACATATAAAGCTTTTCTTTAACTTACCCCTTTATTAAGATACATGCATTTTGATGAAATCACCCATTTATCCGAAACACATGCAATATCACATGTTTTAAATAATTTTATAATTCCGTCACATTGAATTCATATTGCCAAATCCTTGTCGCATATATGTATTTGTATAAATATATGTTGACAGAAATTTCATAATAAATTCATGCTAAGAGGAAAACGTCTGCTTTTACAATATGCAAGCTAATGAAGCCCTGGGTAAAATATTGGCCCCGTCGAAACAAACCTTTGTGCGGAACTTTTTCTCTTCTTTATCCTGAACAGGGTCTTCTATAGAGACCCTGTCCTGAAAGACATTGAGCTACGGGCTTTATACAAGGCTTTGAAATTCTGATCGAATTTACCGGACAGCGATGGGTATGTTGTCTGATTTGAGTACGTGTGCAGTCTGGTCCAAGCAATGCTAGCTAAAACCATCCGCTCCCTTTGTCGTAAAGGGCCTTTTGTCGTTAAGGGTCTCTTAGGCCCTTATTATCCGTCAATATGATCACCATGCCCCACGGGCCAATATGAGAGTAAAGTACGTTTTATTGTCAATACTGTCAAAACATTGAGCCTTTGAAGTTTGCAGGCGCATCTTTTATTTTAAATCCGCGGTATTTGTTTGTTCTTCCATAAATTAAACTGATATAATCGAACATCGAGCTCTATGGAAGTAAGGCAGTACCGTAAAATTGCTTATCTATTTATCCATTTCAGTCGCATCATGAGAAAAACAACAATGTGGTTTCTTACACAACCCGAGTTGTAGCACTAAAGTTCCATGGAGGCTGCAAATTTTGGATTTTAAAAATTTAAGGAATTGTATTATTCGTGTAGCGAAAACAAAGGCACTGATTACCTTCGCAGTAACTTGTTTTCGCGTGTGTAAAATGTTGTTTTCTAATAAGGCGGCTTATTTTTATTTATTTATTTATTTATTTATTTATTTATTTATTTATTTATTTATTCATTTATTTTATTTTATTTTATTTTATTCTATTTTATTTTCTATAGATGTCCCAATCAAATATTAATAACTTATCACTTGAGTGACTTCAACTGGTTTGTTTGTGTGAAAATGAGGTCATGTCAAGACGGAGCAACCACCTCCTTGGTTCTAACCAGTACTCTAGAGGGTTAATGTGTCTTGCTCAATGACCAACTACGGTGCCGGCAGTGGGGATCGAACCCAGGCGCTCTCGATTCAGAGCCCGATGCTCCACCACTACGCCTCCGCGCTCCACAGGCTTTAACTGGTACAGAGTGCAGACGAAAAAAATCTACAAGGCTTTATTTTTTCTTCGTTTTTCTTCGCATTCTTCTTATATTTTTTATTTAGATAAAACACTAGATCTCTTTATTCGGATCACGAAGGTTTTATGAAGCTATATGAATTGGTAGCATCAGCCCAGGTATACTTCTTTCAACGGAATGATCACTGTAAGAATTTCAAGTATGTTCAAACATGCAACTACATGTAACACTTCGGGGCGGAGACTCACTTTCGTTGAAAAAAGCGATTTCGCTCCAATGGTGTAAGCTGCTAGAAATAAGCAGTGTACTTACTCGCTTGTACGCTTTGAGATAAAAATACGTTTCACTAATTGAGGTGATGATCAGGCGCGCACGCTACTGTCACCCATGGAAACAAGTCTTGTTGCTTATTCTGTCAGACACTTTGATTATTTTTTGTACAAATGGACACCAGAATAAAACAAGCATCAAGATAAAAAAATTAAACATGACTAGCGAGATTTTCCATAGACGTACATCATATCCGAAAATGCAACATGCGCTGGTACTCATTCAAATGTGGTATTATTCTAATCCATTTACATTTGTAGAGTCCCACAAATCGAACCACAACCTATTGCACATGAAAATTTACTTTAGTGATTTTTCTATGATTTGTTACAAAATCACGTTTATTAAAATAATTGAGCCGCAACGCGAGAAAGATGGTCTTCGGGGTGTCCGACAAGGTGCGACACAAACCGGCCTGTACATACATGGAAACAGGCTAGAAACTTACATAGAGGTACCATCTGTGTAGCAAAACAAAGGAGTGGATGGATGAGCTGTGAAGTTACTGCACAGCTGATCTGCGCCTTTTTTTTTCGCGTATGCAAAATACGGTTTTATTACGACATGGCTCATTAATACTCCTATGTGTTTATATTTCAATTTTTTTATTAAAGCATCATGCAACGGCGCATCAAACATGATACAAGTCTTCGATACTAAAAACTGTGTCGCATATGTTCTTAAAGTTGTAATATGAAGACGGCGTGTGTCAAAGTGCTGTTGAGAAATACTTGTCGCGTGTCTTACACACGCTTCTTTAAACTTACCGAGGTGTTATTTATTACCTTTTACGCCTGTAGCGACATGCCGCTGTCCTGTCCGTTAAACTACAATAGTTTTTACGATTAAAGAAATTCCGGCATTTAGTTATTTATTTGTCTTTATTTTTTATTATTTTATTATTTTTTTATTTTTTTTTTCATGTGACGGTTATATGAAATTTTGGTCAAAATCTTGAACATAGGCAATTGTCAAAAATTTTGAGCTTTTTTTTTTTTTTTTTTTTTTATTTATTTATTTATTTAATTAAAACGATTTTAGGAAGAAAATATTCCATAATGCAACTTATCGATACATATATTTTGGCCCAACGCGCAGGGAGCCAAACTATTGGCTCAAATACCCACGCGGTTACTGCAGTGCCTCTTGAAGGATTTCATTGGATAAAAGCATTCCCGCGTGGGCCTGCGTTGGCTTCGCGGGTATAAACAGATATTATGATTGGTGTTTGATTACCTGCGCAGGCATCGCGAAAAGGACTATGATTGAATGATCATATGCGTGTTAATAATATGATTTGATTGGTTTATAAAGCTCGCGAAGCAACGCAGGTACTAACGCGATAGTTCCCCACGCGCGAGTCTCGCACGTACAACGCAAGGCACCTGCGAAAATGGTTAACTTTTAAGAAATCTCCACTGTAGTAGAAAGAATATTTTCGAAGACGGAAATTAAAAACAAACAATTCTAATAATAATTTACTCATATAAACCTCACGTCCTTTTTTATGGGACATAGACAAACAGTATAGCCCCATATGTGACGCCGCAGAACGCGATGTCCCACCTGCGGCTATTCTCTTTGCTTAGAGGATTTTCATCGAAAAATGTATCAATAATTCAAACCACTGCTGATCCCCTATAAATGACAGTGGACTCACCAAAATGATAATGAATGGCGAATCCATTTGTTATTCATGGTTGTCTTTTTAGTTTTTTTCTCACTACGGTTTTTGGAGTGGGAATTTTCTGATTGCGCCATTTCCTGACAATTGCCTACTTTTACTTTGTCAATAATGGGTTAATATACAAATTTCAAATTACCACAGTCTTGGAGATGGACCAAGGAACGACAACCCTCTATATGACCAAACTTGTCTTCGGTATACATACAGCGATGTATAGAACTTGTACTGAATCCCTCGCCGCAGCCAATTTTCTCTGATGGTTTGGTGTACTCTAAAATTACGAAGCATACATCAAAACCAATAAAGGAATCGCGACACCATATCAGAGGACCAATGGTCCTGTAAGGCCTCTGTAACGCTCCTCTTGTCCTTGTGAGTCAACCTTTGGCAGGGAACTTACAAATTATATTCTATCCAATGGCCTATTTCTACAATGTTTACTTTTGAATGGCATTTTATCATTTCCCCCCATTCAAATTCATAGGTGGCCTAAGTTGACCTTGCTTTTAAACAGGTAAAGGTCATCCAAAAGTCGTGATTTGTATACAGCCAATCAACCGTTTCATGAAATGGCTAAAATTTTTAGCCTTTTCGTGAAATGACTATTTCACTGAGCCATTTCATAAGACAGCTGAAATATTAAGCCGTTTAATTTTCAATGTTTTACTCCATTATCAGTGGTAAAGTGTTGTATCTAAAAATAAAAGAAAGCTATAATATTTTTCAGTGCACATTCGTTAACAAACTAAATTTACACATAGATGAGAACAACAAATAAGATGTTTTCCAGCTGATTTTTATGTAGCCAAATTTTACATGCTGAAAAGTTAGCTTTCGACTGTTGCACTATTTTTTTGCGCTTAGATGACGATACACTGAAAATCAGAAGTTTAGAATTATTTTTATTTTTGACATTATTTTTGGTGAATGCCAATACCAAATCTTTGACTTTGCAGCAAGTTCAAGAGTGTTGATGATAATGCACAATGTTTGGGGCAAAATTTGTAAAATTGCACATTAATTTTTTGGAAAAACAAAATGATAACCAATGAAATTTTAACTACGTTTTGATTATGCATGTGATCTTTATAATGTCAGTATATGAAAAACAACGAAACATTTTGATTTTTAGAGAATTTGTATTTTTTACAAAAATTAAAAAATTGGCATTTTCGGAAAATCATCCAGTTGTTTTGAAAATGGTCTTTGATGGTCAGAAAAAATTACAAAGACCCATGTATTCTAAGGTTATGGCAAATAAACGCATGTCCCGCATGACTGTTTTCGTGAGGTCCATAAACATAAATCAAATCCGTTTTCTGTACTTCCGGTTTGTACGGCAGAATTTTTAACTTTGACTTTACAAAGTTCTGCAAATGAGTATTTTTATTTCGTGCCATTGTACTGATTTGAGATTGAACAACTTGTTCCATACAATAATGTGTTTGGAACAAAGCAAATTGTCCCAGCAAAGCAGCGTAAAGATGGTGCATTATTTGGTAGAGTATTAAAACAAATTCTAAATGGACCAAATAAAGCACTGTCTTTACGCTGCTTTGCTGAGACGGACAATTTGCTTTGTTCCCATCAGTTTATTGTTTCGGACAAGCTGTTCAACTCATTTAAATGGCACCTAAAAGATCGAAAAATTATAAAACAATACTTAGAAAATCAGAATTAAAAATTCTTGTATAGGAACTGGAAGTACAGCAAGAGAGTTTGACTTTTGTTTATGAAACTTGCCAAACCAGTCACCTGGGGCAAGTCTGCCATAATCTTAGAATGCGTTTTTGTCGTATTTTTTGCTTTAAAAAGGCAATTTTCCAAACCGCCGATTAATTTTCCGAAAATGCCAATTTTCAAACTTTTGTAAAAACTAACAATTCTTGAAATTTGAAAAATGTTTAAAAGGCAGATGTATAATAAAACCTTATTTAGAAAATTTTCATTGGTAATCATTTCTTCAAAAACATGCAATTTTACACTTTTTGCCCTAAAATTTGCATTATCATCAACAGGCTTAAATTTCCCACAAAATATAAATTTTGATATAGGTAGTTACCAAGCATAATGGTAGAAATAAAATAATTCAAATTAATAAAAAATAAACAGTGCAAAATTTTTGATTTTCAGTATAAAATGTATCTCCATTTTCACATTTTTAAGAATAATTATTGAAGGTAATATGCTCCACAAGAAGTTTTGCGTTTGAACATTGTGAACGACTACGAAGATTACGACAAGGACGACACCAGAGCATGTCAATTATTTTAGCTCACTTATGAGCCTTCGGCTCAGATGAGCTAATACGTATTATGCCCTTGAACTTATACCATTATACAGCTTTGAAAATCCTTAACTTATAGGTTCTATTATATTACCATATAATGTGAAATGTGAAATAATTGAAACAAATAAATTCATTAAAAAAACCTAGTTAAGTAGAATTCTACCACACGTGCCACTTAATCATAAAAGAAAGTTGACACGTTTTGTTTTTTACCACTCGTAAAAAGGTAGCAAGTATTTATAAGCAAATCACCAACATACAACGCCTTTGGCTATACAGTACAGTGGCACGTTGTTTATTTTTACCTCACCGTGACTAGCTGTGTCCCGTTTAAACACGGATCAGAAATGACCATTGCCACGACATGTTTACAAAATGGCATTAAACAATACAGCAATTAGACAAAGGTGTACAATAACAAATATTCAAACAATAATATGTAGTACATAGTGGTTATCAAAAGACAGCTAAAGAAAAGCAGTTAGATCCTAAGCTCATGAGCTCGTGCAATATTTGCATACTTGAAATTTAGCTAGTTTTTAGATGAATCTATATATCTAGACGAATTTAAAGACATAGTATTAATGTTAATAAAGCAGTTCTAGAACTTCCAATTGCTTGATTTTGAACGACGAATTTTGAAAAACACTGTTTTCTCAATGAAAATGCATTTGGCAGTATACTAATATAATTGTTTTGTGTGTTAATTCGATTTGGAACCAAGAAGATGAAAGGGTGATAAATAAATAAAACAAACCTGAAAAACATGATATCGGGTTCAAAACTATTTTCATCTCATTTTGGTTGAACGTGTGGTCCTGTTTTAACCTGACGGTGGAGATATAGCTGTACGGTGTACCGGAAGTGATCTCTAGATGGAATGAATCGACATTCGCGATTGCGCTGGTGCCGTTACAGTCTGTGATCACGCTAAGTAAAAGATAATTACACATAAAACCAAACTACATACAAGGTGACCTGTAGGAAGGAATGATTGTTCTAACTTCTTTTCAGTTTAGCATAATCATTATCCGTTAAAAACGTATAAGTTAGAACTTCAATGTGATGCGACAAATTACAGGCTCGGTTTTAACGCAATTACGGTTGATAACTATGCTTCCTTCTTTAACTGCACGCTGGTTGGTCGGGCCTCAGACTTTTTGATGTATTTGAGGTATTCATTTTAGATGGTTGGGATCGGAGCTTCTTGTCTGTTGCTTGGCCACCCTGGTTCAAATGGTGCTTGTTTCTTGCTCAAGATTTTCAGTCATGTTCTTTGGAACCCAGGCATCGTCAGTCATCGGTAGCTTATTTTATCTGTGGCTCCTTGTTTTTGATTCATTAAACAGATAAAAATCTTACACCAGGAAAACATGTCCCGTGAAATGTGTACCCCCTCAAACTCCGTTTTTATATAACGCAGGGGTATACCATTTTTTTTTATATTATTTTTTGCTCCAAAACATAGATTGTGGGTACCTGTTAGAACCGCCTCGGCGAGACGGTTTTAACGTATACCCACAATCTATGTTTTGAGCAAAAATACGAAACATATTTTTTTCAGATGAAAATTTTCATTTTTTAAAGCTAGAAAATCACTGTTTATTGCATGGGCAAGTTTTCGTAGTCATTATGTCAAACTCTTTTGACGCACCTTCCACTGACGTCTCCTTTATGTTTTATAGCCTGACTATATCTTATACATTTACAACGATCATTCGCTGATCCCGATGCCGTTTGATCCATGTCATACTGAAGTTGTTTCCAGGGCTGACATAGCTGATCAATGGTCTGGTGGCAAATGTTGTCTTTATACAAATCAAAGGGTTCCGTGAGGCCTATCCTGTAATTTAACGCTATTCCCTCTGCCCCTGTTATGAATAACCCATGGTCAATTTTAGAATAGCGTGTTCTTATTTTGTTTGTTTGATTGATGCCTTCAAAATCGCATTCCATGTCAACACCATCTGTAAAACATATTTTCATTGCCTCGTTAATATTAATTAGCTTAGACTAAAATTTTGATTGGTCAAGAGTAAGTGACTAACAGGGTAATATTTATTTGAATCATACCACCATCTGAGGTAATTTGAACGTCGTATCGCATGAACAGTTTCGGCTTTTTAGTTTTTAGTTCGGTCCAGCAAAATTTGAATACGCATTGAACATGTGATTGTGGGTCGATTGTGGGTCGATTTTTTTTATACCTGATTGTATGTTTCAAAGAAAAACGGTATAAAAAGACAATTGTTGTCCTTGCGTGATCGTATGGTGGCAATTTGTTCATCTTCGACAAGGCATATTTCCTTCGAGCTACGCCCTCGGGTAAAATTAATTGCCTCGAGTGAATAAATCATGTTACCCTCAAATGCACATACAAACGTTGTAGACTCCGCTCTGATGGTAACCACTATCCCACCATTCTGCGCACGTCCGAGGTTTTTGACAACCAATCTCATCCTCGGCCGCGAGGCAATCTGGGAATCCATCACAAACGAAGACATCCGAGATGCATCTACCAGTCCCACAGAGAAACGAATGGTTTTCTACGTTACAAGATATTGTGTCTGGAACACATAACACATATAATCATTCACCAGCAAAGTTAAAACACTTATAAAAAAAACTTCAGCCAAGAGCACACATTTTATGTTATGAAACACTCACTAAAACAGCAGTTTACATTTATCTCTCCCCCCCCTCTCTCTCTCTCTCTCTCTCTCTCTCTCTCTCTCTCTTTCTCTCTCTCTCTCTCTCTCTCTCATATATTTCTCGTATATTTTATATTTTATATCAGTGGGTAAAAACTATAATTTCATAACTTTTAAAGCAAATTGTCATAATATCCCTGCAGGGAGATGACGTCAAACAACGTCGTATACCGCGTTATATATGTCGTAATACTGAAGCCATATTTTCCTTCATTTTTGACGTCATACTACCGTTAGATTAACGTTGTTATATTGCGAAAACACGCACATGCAATACACAGAGATGATTTTAATTAGAGATGCAAAAAATATTTTTTTTCATACAATGTTCTGATATTTTTCTTACTTTTGCTCAAAACATGCATTATGGGTACATGTACAGGCTAGAGGCGAGGCAGCTCTAACGAGTACTCACAATCAAAGTTTTGGGATCAAGAATAAGAAAAATAGGTAACCCCCTGTAAACCCCAATTTCACTATATGAAATTGGAGTTCAAGGGGTATATTTTTCGAAGATGATGCCACCATTACCGCATTGTTCTTCATCAGAATGGTCTAAACAATCATATTTTCCATCACACACATCCTGCTCTTGAATACATCTTGATCTGTCACAGCTGACTAATCCTTGTGAATTACAGTCCGGAAAATCTAGATAAAAGAGGAACGAAACAAACATAACAATTAAACACATCATATTTCCTATAACAAAAACATGCTCTATAACGCATCTTCTTAAAAGTGACAATTCGGCATGCTTTACAGGTAAGACAATATGGAATAGCTGACATATGCAGGTGCCCAACTTGATATAACATAACCGTAAAGCTTTACACATAAGTGTATAGAGAAAACAAAGTGGCACCAAGTACTCCGTCCACTTCTTGCCAATAATAGCGTTCCAAGTTCAACTTGTCGAGAAATATTTGAAACCTGTTAAGGATTCCGAAAGGAAAGCATTCACAACCCTTTCATTTCCCATCGTATGCATGTATATGTAAGACTAAAGAACTGGACCAGTCCCACGAATAGGGCTAATTTCCACAAACTGAACCAATCCCACAGAATGGGCTGAAAATATCTTGAATTACCACAACTTGGGATAATTTTCTTTCCGTTGGTGCATTAGCTTGACTATAAGAGTACTTTGAGCCCTTACGACGCCATTTTGATTGTTTGTGAAGTCAACTATCCCTTCAGGCATTTTTATCATGACATTAGGCGACGTTACGTCGTTTCATCGCGTAACATGCGTAAAATGTGTGTAAATATACATGTATATGCAATACAATAAAACCTTTGACGGAATTTCTCCAGTGCAATCACGGAAAGTGAACAATATCGAAGTTTTAAGCAATATGAATTTTGTTTATTTTTGTTAGAATGGAAGTAAATCGGAGCTGCACTTAGTGCTTGATTTGTCAAATTCGTCCGTCAGCTGTAAAATTCTTGTTGTACATGTAACTCCTGAAGTGAGTTGAAAAACTTATTAGATTGGTCCAGTTTGTGGAAATCGGTTCTGAATTTAGCCCTGTTTGTGGAGAATGGCCCAGTTTGTGGGATAAGAACAATTTGTGGGACTGACCTAATTCGTGATTCCTCCATACATTCAACGAAATTAGCCGCATCGTGAGAAAACCGGAATTTTGTCTATGAGAAAACAAACACGCAGATCAGCTTCGCAGTAATTGCGAAGCTGATCAGCGACCGCCACTCGGATAGTACGATGTCTCTTCTTCCTAAATCCGAAATTTCTAGCTTCTAACCATTTTCTGAGATTGCACATATCGGTTTATGTCGGACCTGGTCGGAAACCACGAAGACTGGTTTTCTCGCGTCACGGCTCAAATTGTTCGATGAACCTACCGCAATTTTCATCTGCGCCGTCTTCGCAGTCAACAATATGGTCACATAGTACACTTATTGACACACAGTGGCCATCTCCACAGCTGTGAAAATTATGGTTTTATTCATTACGAAAACTTGCCAATGCAGTTTACAGAGATTTTTCAGCCATAAATATTGGAAAAAAAGTTTGCTGTTTTCAATATTTTTACCAAAAACATTGATTTTTGGTGCACGTTAGTGGGGCGGGTTACAAGACAGTAACTCTCCCCCACTCGCTCCTACGGCGCTAGGGGACGCCTTCTGCCTTCTTGCGCGCCTTTGGCGTGCCATCACAGAAACATCGCTATATGAAAGCTACCCCAGATATGCACCTTACATATGGTAAAAATGGGGGAAATCAGGGGTTGGTATGGGATTATCGATCTACAATATAAATCCATAAAATCATATATTTCGGGTATCTGTTATCATTGAATCGATCAGGTAACCATAACACGTACTTAAAGTCTGTTTCGTAGTGTGTGATAATGGTTTTTCGCATATATTTTACAACTGTTCAAATGAAGAAGAAATAATAAAAACGTTCTGGTCAAAAACATTTTTGAATAGGGATTTCCTGTACAAAAATCTCATGGAAGGGAGGTAATAATTTTCCCGTAAAAATTTTAAATTCTAACTATTTAATCATGATTGCTCAAAATTATTTTTAATTGAAACGAATGACATACATGAGACAAAATCTTCATGGTCAGGTAAAAATTCTCGAAAAATGTGCATTTTCACGATCATCGATTATCTCCCTTGCAAATGCAAAATCCCTACGCAAAATTCATTTTGGCCATAAAAACTTTATTTGTTCACCGATTTTCAAATTTTTTTGCAGGTCCTATTAGGACAAACTAAGATCAAGATTTTGACATTAAAATAATTTTTCTGTCGTCCCCCATACAAAAATTTTCTGCGAAATAACATTGTCAGAGGCAAGTTTTTAGACAGTAAAATATATAATTTTATTGACAGTAATTAATGCAAAAATACAATCAAAATCAGCTATTTCATTGAAGACTTTGCGCAAACGTTTCTGCAATGTTATAAATTTCAATTTCCTGGTGACACCCACGCACGCACGCACGCACGCATGTACACACACACCCACACTCACAATTTGGGTTTGGATTTTTTACTCTAATGTTAACACACACAGAACACACACACTTAACTCTAATGAAAATGTTAAGAACAATGAAATTAAAATGCTTATAGGTGATAACATTCTAATGCATGATGTGTCGAGCATAGAATAAATCTTACCGAAACTGAATATTTTCGCACCTATCTGTAATGGAAAATAAACAATGGTAAAAATGAAAGATGACTAGCGTTTTAATTGCTCAACAGTTCTGAGGACAGCATGTGCCGATAAAAGATGAGCTTGATATAACCATTATGAATACTTGCCCATACAATAAACAAGAGATTTTTTAGCTTTAAAAATTGAAAATTTTTAGCTGAAAATTTTTAATATTTTTCATATTTTTGCTCAGAACATAGATTGTGGGTACACGTTAAAACCGCCTCGCCGAGGCGGTTCTAACGAGTACCCATAATCTATGTTTTGGAGCAAAAATAAGAAAAATAGGTATACCCCTGGATAACCCAGTTTTGTTATATTCAAGTGGGGTTCAAGGGGGTATATATTGCATGGACATGTTTCAGTGATGACTGTCTGGTGATATCATTAACGGGATCTTCTCAATTTAAACTGCTAAATCGATTTATATAATCGTAATTATCTGCGGTCGCGGTGAAATTTCGCGGTGTTTCTCCGAGAAATCAAAATGAATGAAACACGAAATATTTTAGTGAACCGCAAAATTTACCTTTTCTTTCTCTGTGTGTTTTTAATCGGGACTGTACACTTTGTTTACTCAAATAACTAAAGTATATTGAACATGACATACATTGCTGAAAACAGCTTACTATTATAAAGGCATTCGACAGGACTACAACTGTTCTTATAAATTCAATATTTGGCAACAATCAGAAATATACTCGTAGCACACTTACTTCTTCGTGTGGAGTTGAATTTCACAGCTGATCAGCGCCTTCGCTTTCAGTATGGTGCCCTTTCTATTGAAATTGGAAATTTGGATCTTATAGACCGCGCCCGTGCTTGTACAGTTCAGTTTGTGTCGGACCTGGTCAAAAATGTTGATTGCCTCACGCTAAGGCGTATATCAGACCTTCTGGCTGAGTACAGTTCAGTTCATCCTCTCCAGTGGAACAGTCAGGTGTTCCATCACAAACACCAAGCATAGAGATTAGTTCACCACAGCCGGAGAAATAGACAGATCTCTCAAGATGATCAGGAATTACTGAGGTTACGTCATTAATAACAGGCTGGGTCATGGTTGAAGCTACAAAATTGGACTGCGACGTGAAAAACCAGTTGATCTGCGTTTTTGCTTTCTCATAAGCAGATTGTTTATTTTCTCATGACGCGGCTCAACAATGAAAATGTGGACATTTTTTAATTATCATTAAATGTTCTGTTTGTCTGGGTAGCGGCCAATAAATATATAATAATATGAGCCACCACATGGGAAAACCAACAATCTGCATAGGCGAAAACAAAAGCGCAGATCAGCTTCGCAGTAACTGCGAAGCTGATCAGCGCCTTTGTTTTCGCTACTCGGATAGTACAATTCCTCTTCTACTTAAAGCCGAAATTTCAAGTTTCAAGCTCTTTTGTGTGCTTGTACAGCTCGGTTTGCGTCAGACCTGTTCGGAAACCACACTGTTGGTTTTTCCACGAAGCGGCTTATATAATGATATTATCATAAAAGTAAACAAGTGACCAATCATTGAATACATTCTTAGTCAATTAATTTACGAATTCTGCAGGTTGTGTGCTTCAATTTGGCATTTTGAAAATTCTATCATAGATGAAGACGGAAAAATGCATTAGTTATTTGTAACTACGGCCCCCGGGCCAGGGGAATAATCGGGGACTGACTTTTGGTCCAGCAAACCCCCGCTAAAAGCCCCACCCTGTGGGGACTGCTCGTTGGTAAAACCATTGCTTTTTCCCCTGGCAGCCTGCTATATTTTCATTCACGGCCTTTTTGCATACATAAAGCGAACCCCGGGTATTTTCCCCGCACTGCCGTGGCAAAACTTTGGTCAAAGCCCCGCTCATTTTCACGGCTATCCCCCTCCCTCCCCCGGGCCTGGAAGCCGTGGTTACAAATGGCTAGCGCATAATATATTACCATTTTTCGTTTGTTCTGTACTATTTCTAAATGCTTCATTATCCTCACAAACCACAACATCTGTTTCATCAGTAAGACACGGTGTCGACTGCCATACAGTCGATTTCGACCATAGCATATACATTTTAACACATTTGCCAAGACTGGGTAAAGGGTGACCTAAATCCCTGAAACACAACAAGGACGCCCTATTACTTGTCTAAACTGACTTAGAAAATGCTGTCTCCTGATTAGCTTATTTTGTATTAGTAAATCTATATAGATCAAACTGATGAAAACCAGGTCAAACTAGTTCCTGAAGGTTAATATATTTGACTGGTTTTCAATATCAACCTCCAAACATCCATATAACCCTCCTGAGTACCCACAAATAGCACCAAAATGAAATTAAAATGGGTTGCATGAAAAATAAGATTTGATGTATGAGTATAAAACCTGCCAGGTAGCTTTAAATAGCCCGAACGCTATTCAGTGCATCAAATCTACATGGTTTGACGTAAAAGTAGGCAATGATCAGGAAATGGCGTAATCAGAAAGAAATACCAACTCCAAAGATCGAGGTTGAAAAATCTATATTAACAATCAGGCACAGATACTAAGAAAACATATTGTAAGCCGAGTGAGCAGCTTTTTTCCAAATAGGCGGTCACTCAGCGGTGTTATACAAACTTTACTAAAATATGAAAACATATAGACTACATGAGGTGCAAACAGCACACAAATTCAACTCCAATACATAAAGCATTGAGAGCCACTATAGAAGTATCGCCTTCAAAAGATCAGTAATATAAAATTACTTGGGGTTAAAACCGATTTTGCAGGCACAAACCTCACCCTCCGCTTCTGATGTAGCTTTATTATACACAAATATAACCAAGCAATATGGAAAATAATGTTAAGAAATATACCAACGCCAAAACATAAAACAGTAAGAACCACTACAAAAGTATCGCCTTGGAACGATCAGTAATACTGGGTGGGGAGGGGGCTTAAACCGCTTTAACCTCACCATCAGCTACTGCAGTGATACATTACATTTAAATTGCTGTTTGGTCCGTGTGGTGAATCTCTAACTAGTCAATGAATCATCATCAACAAGAAAAAAAAAAACAAAAAAAAAAACAAAAAAAACAAAAAAAAAAAAAAAAAAAAAGAATGAATTATGATACCCACAATGATGAATAAAAGACAAGGACTCAAAATATAATACGCTGCCCGGCGATTGAGATCCTTGGGCGCCAAACAACATTACTCAAAATCTGACGCATTTAATAACTGGGGGGGGGGGGCTTAAACTAGTTTAACCTCACCTTCAGCTACCGCAGTGATACACAACATTTAAATTGTTGTTGGGTCCTTGTGGTGAATCTCTAGCTAGTCAATGAATCATCAAGAAAAAAAAAATAAATTATGAATCTCACATTGATGAACAAACCATGGGCGCAAAAATCTGACGCATTTAAGAAAAAGACCAGTTAAACCCCGTCGGGCCAAGCAACATACAAGAAGACATTAACCCATATTTGACGAATGGATTATCCCATCATTATCAATTTGATGAGTCCACTTTCATTTTCTGCGGCGTCACATCTGGGGCTATGCTGTTTTCCTATGTCCCATGAAAAGGACGCCAAGGTTATATGAGTTAACAAAAACAGACAGGTCATACTCCTCATTATCTAGCCTTCTGTGCATGCATGTGAATTTTAAAATCTGTTTTCATTTTGATTATTGATTCAATATAAATGTAAAATAAACAATTAAACAATTGATAATTTTACTTCAAGTTTGAAAGACATAAGGAATTTCTCCCCTCAAAAGTGATATTCATCTCTGCCTGCGGCCTTGGTCTGCAGCCTCGGTAAATATCACATTTTCAGGTAGATAAATTTTAATGTCTACCTAAATGAAATCAATAATTTTATTGCTGTTTGCACCTTGTGTATGTTTGCATATTTTAGTAAAGTTTTGATAACTGAGTGGCCGCCTTTTGGGAAAATAGTTGCTCACTCGACTTACGATACGTTTAGTATAAGAATAAGTACTTTATTTTTAATTTAGTTTTTCCAACCTCGGTTTTTTTACGTGGGAATTTCTTTCTGATTGCGCCATTTCTTGATCATTGCCTACTTTAACCTTCCCATAAAACGTTAAGGATCTATACCTTTGATCTTATGGTTGATAAATCGAGGACAGATGAATATTTAAAATTATATTAATTATATGGATAATACGTGTATCTTGTTTTCATTTTCTCATACCAAGCCGTGAAGACAACTGAATTGCCATCAGACCATTGGTATAAATCTTCGTTTTTGATGTTTGTCCCTTGGCGCAAACCTGAAGATAAACACAGATACCGATAAGATATAACGACACACAACAGGATAACATGTCCTTCTAAAATATGCCCCCCTTATGTCCCACCTTTATATAGAAAAGCTGGGGTATGCAGTGATATACCTACTTGTCTTATTTTTGCTCCAAAACATAGGTTGTAGGTACTCACAATCAATGTTTTGAGCAAAAATAAAACAAGTATTAAACCAAAAAAATCTACTGAAACTAGTCCTTTATTTCTCTAGGTTTCGATCGAACGGCTCTTAATCTAACTATATTCATTTCAGGTGATTGCTCACCTTCCAACGGCAATATGTCGTAAAATTCAAAACCTGGAAATGGCTTCATAACATGATTGTAAGTGGTGCCGTGACCAAGTAAACTTAGTTTACAGTGTGCAAAAACGGACTGCCTTCAGAAATTCCGAAACATCAGGAACCTGCTACCTTACTTCATGCTTTGCTTTTGTCATCTGATTGTTCTGCCATTCACGGCTATTTGGAAAACATGAAAAATACAAAAAAAAAAATCTAAAAAAGTGAAGTTTTCAGAAGAAAAAGATCATTGTTGTTGATATGTTTCTTATTTTAGTTCAAAACATAGATTGTGGGTACACATTAGAACCGCCTCGGCGTGGCGAATCTAATGAGTACCAACAATCTATGTTTTGGATCAAAATAAGAACAAGTACAATGTAGCCCGAGGGCAACGATCGTTCACATGAGAGTCAAGAAGCAGACTGGAAAAAAGAAAAGTAGTTGGGGTCTTAGTCTTGGGGGCTGGATCTTTTATACGACACATTTGGTTCCCCACTTCCTACTGATGCTTCACTCAAATTTGTCTTTGATTGGCCTAGCGGTTTCAGAGGAGAAGATGTTGGAGTATTATGATAATATGCTTGTATATTGCCTCGGGTGTCGGGCAGATGAGGCCCTGGGGTCCATTTTAGCTCACCTTAGCCATTAGGCTCACAAGGTGAGCTTATAGTATACCCATGTTCCGGCGCCATCGTCCGTCCATTCGTCGTCCGTCTGCAATTTCAAATATCTTCTCCTCTGAGACTGATTTGCCAGTCAAAGCCAAACTTAATATGAAGCATCTATAGGAAGGGGGAGCACATGTGTTTATAAATAATGCAGGTCACATAACCAAGATGGTCGACATGCCGCTATTTGGTAAAACCCTTTCTAAAATCTTCTACTCCGGAACTGGTTGACCTATTTCAACGAAACTTTGCATGAAGCACTGATGTCTCAAGCACTATAATGTGTACATAAATCATAACTCTATGCTTACCTTTACGTATTTTTCAGCTAGGTCAACAAAAGTCACCTATGCATTTGAATGGGGAAATCTGTTAAAATGACATTCAAAGGGAAAATCTTGCAGGAAATAGACAGTAGAACTAAATATAAATGATACTGAAAAGAACTGGACACCAGGGGCACATCAGCCCCCAGCACGGGGCAACATACATGTATACCATAATATTCAAATACCTTCTCTGAAACCGCTTGGCCAATTAAAGCCAAATTTTATATGACGTATCTATGGGATGGTGGGGCTAAAGTGTATATTAAGAATCCAGGTGACATGACCAAGATGACCGCAATGCCAATATATGGTAAAGCTCCGTCAAAAACATAAACATGTCTTCTTCTTCTGATTCGTATAAGCTTCCTCTACATGTCATTTGAAGGGAACACTTGCAGAAAATTGGCAAACGGGCAGAATATTGATTATCTTAAAAAACGGCCAAGGGAATCATCTGCCCCTTTACTGGGGTTATTTTCCATAATGTTCAAATATGTTTATTGGTATATACAGCTTATCTCAGGTGAGCGTTCACATGATCATTGATCATATGTCCTTTTTATTAAGTCCCACTGAATTAAGTCCCACTGACCATTTCCTGCAAAAATTTCCATTTAAGTAACATTTTAACTGTCTTCCGCAATTAAATGCATAGGCGACATGTTTACCTTGTCGTAAAATAGGCCATCACAAGGTCATGATTTATTTACACATTATAGTACTTTAGTCATTAATACTTCATGCCAATTTTCATTAAAGTTTCTTCACTGGTTTTGGAGAAGAAGATGTTTGAAGGTTTTTACCATATATGGGCATGGCTGCCATCTTGGCCATGTGACCTGGATTATTTATATACACATTGGTTCTCCCATCCTGCAGATGCTTCAAATAAAACTTGGCTTTGATTGGCCAAGCGGTTTCAGAGGAGAATATGTTTAAATAATATGGTAATATACTCGAACATGTATATTGCCCTGGGGAGGAGACAGATGAGCTCTTGGGGTCCTTTTTTCAGAATCAATAATACATTGTATTCATTCCGACAACTTTCCCCCTTTCCAATGCATAGTCGACCTATGTTGGCCTTACCGTAAAATAGCTCAAGACCATCACAGGGATATGGCGAGGCGGTTCTAACGTGTAACCACAGTCAATATTTTGAGCAAAAATATTCAAAAATATTCAAAATATCAAATGTTTACCAATGAAATTTTCCATTTTTACAGCTGAAAATAATCTCTGTATATTGAATAGGTGTGTTTTTGTGATGAAAAAGGACAATCGAAATGTGCAGTAAATAACGAACCAATAAATGCTGCCTTGTTATTGATATGAGGAAATCGTTTCATCAGTTGTTGGGCAATGAAGTCCATCTCGAGCTGAGAATGCAAATTTGCAAGTAAATATCCGTTTCCATTACAAATCACTGATTGGGCATTAAGCCAGCTTGCATCCTTTGAAAACTTGGTAGTATCATTCAGTAGCATGTAACATTTGCCGAATCTTTCTGTGCATACTGTTGAATAAAAATAATTTTACGTTTAATGTAATATAGCCCATACGACGTAATGTGCAGTAAAAAAAAAATTAACTCATGGTTTGCTTTCAAATTGAATAACTTGTATAAGTTCATTCATTTAAAATATATACATATCTTGAACAAAGTTTATTGTTTCGCAATGCGGGGTTTGCAGGGGTATACTTACTTTTCAAATTTTTGCTCCAAAACATAGATTGTGGGTACTCGTTATAACCGTGTACCCACAATCTCTGTTTTGAGCAGAATAATAAGAAAATATGAAGAAAAAAAATCTATTGAAAATTTTCAATTTTTAAAACTTTAAAAATCTCTGTATATTGCATGGACATGCTTTTCTAATGTATAATAAAGTTCATTCGTTTTTCAGGGAGTTTAGAATTGCTGGTAAACTCGGAATTTCATGATGACAGCAATTTGAAAAAATGCCTGCAAAACGTGCTCAACTATAGTAAAACGATGTAGTATCTGAACAGGACAGACGCAAAACCGGTATGTGAAATCATAGAAGATGGCTAGAAGCTTAAAATTTTGGATTTAGAAAGAAGGGGAATTGTTCTATCCATGTAGCGAAAACAAGGGGGCTGGTCAGCTTCAGTAAGTGCGAAGCTAATCTGCGCCATTGTTTTTAAATACATAGATTGTTTGTTTTCTCATGACACTGCTCAATTTTATTGGTATTACATAGGCATGGAATTCATCTACGCCTTCCTCGAATTTCAACAAAATTCGAATAGAAATAAAAAAATTAATGGCCTATTGTATTCTAACAATAATTTAGGCAAATTTTAAAAGAAAATTTTAGTGTATTCATTTCTTTTTTGTTAAGTATAATACGCCAGAAGTATGAAGTAAAACATACCTCTTGTTATGTTTGGTACCAAAGTGCCCTTGATAACCATGGACACTACAATAAAAAACAAAATACGAAACGGTCTCAGTGTAATGACATTTGGGGGGAGTCATACAGGTATATTTATTTATCTGATTGCGTAGACGCACGGTAGCGTATCCTGGTGTTTCATACAATTGGCATTGGTATCGCACCAGCATGCTTCATATCTCCACGTACATCATCCATACTGCAGATTACCGTATTCGTTCTAATTAGCGCACAGTGCGCTTAACTTTTCAAAATAACTAAAAGTAAAGGCAACAAAATGCCATTCTTGTTAGCACACACTACCAACGAAAACAACTCATAACCATGTCAATTCTATCAATGGTAATGTAAAAGTTTAATGTTCAAATTGTTACAAAGTAGTTTTTGACCATTCACGGTCAAGTAATAATGCGTCTAATGCGGCATTAACGTATAGAATTGTGTAAATACCAATATACTATTCAAGCAGTGTGCGCCTTTGCACGTCTTTTTCGGAAACAACCGGGGTGTGCGCTTATTAGAACGAATACGATATATCATTTCTTTCGGTCCTTTGAGATCAGAAAGAATATTCAATTTCAAACTTGTACGTTTAGATACATGTTCTAAACAATGTTTGAATTATTTAACCCGGTTTAGGCATGTGTCTTTGATTTAGATTTCACAATATGTAAAGTTTTGAAATTGCTGTACATCTATCTGCTTATCGTCGCCAGTTTATAAAGGGTCACTGATGAGGGTTCAGTACCCGAAATTGCGCAATATGGCCCAAACTACCTACATGTACCTTTGAACGTTTTCACTGCTTCCGAAGGATCAAACTTTTATATTTTATTCATTATCAATTTTACCTTCTGTGATATATATATAGATATAAGCCAGTTATCTATTTATGTACTGTAAAGTAGGTAGCAATTTACACATAGCCAGAAACCAGCAGAAATTGCGATTTAATTAATGATTTGGTACTTCGTTACATCTGACTCGCTTCTAACCTACATTCTATGTAACTGTCATGATGATATACTTACAACCAACCTTCTTTTTATAACGACAAAGTTCATGACTCATAAGTTCAATGCAAAAAATGTTTTTACTATTTATATCCTCCATTGATAGGCCAACAAGAAATTCATGAAAGGCAAATTGTTTATTTCTAGATAAGAGCCTGATGTTGTTTTTGAATGTTGTTTGCATATTAGCTGACGTGCATGGATAAAAATAAAACTGAGATCCTTTAAGAGCTGTGAGCATATTAATGAGAAAAGGGATGGGCCATACCATGGTTTCGGCTACTTAAGCTTCTTCAGTGACCCTTTAGTTTTGACGAAATGGAGCCAAAGGGAAATACTGTAATTTTGCAACTTTCAACGAAAATCATCTTTTGAGTAATATACATACTTTTTTGGATACTTTATAAGTGTACTTATTACCCACAGTATCGAAAAAGATCCAATGAAAATGATATTTGCCATAACATTTGCCCATTATAAGTCTGTGCAGTTACTGTCTGTACTGCTGATCAGCGCCGTTATTTTCGCATAGGACAAAAATAGGGTAATTTTATATTATCATACCTCATATAAATTTCCCATGTTAAACTCCCATAGGCCGGCGGGTGAAAATTCTTGCTATCACCCTGCGATAATTTCGACTATCACATGCGCATAAATGATGCGCGTACAGTTCGTTTTTCAAAAACGTTTTATCTCAAAAGCGATACGTTCAAAACACATAATTTCATTAGTATTTTGAGGAAATTAAGTAAAGCAAACAAATAGAAATATTTGGGTAACTGGAAAGGCTAAATTGACGTTAAAAAGCGTGAATGGCGATCGATTGTTGTGATGACGTTAAATAAATGCGAAATAACGTGACGCAACGTCGCGCCAAAATTGGTATTTTCCATTCAAATGGAATGACGATTTTTACGATATTAATAAATTTCGGTATGATAAAATAAATACAACATTGCTGAGAGGGTGATAGTAAGAATTTTTACCCTTCGAAAATGATTATCTACCTCGGCTTCGCCTCGGTCGATAATCATTTCCTCAGGGTGAAAATTCTTACTATCACCCAATCAGCAATGTTGTATTTATATGTTACTGGTCGTTCCAATGCGATACTTCTGTTGTGGTTCTAATTGTTTTGTGTTTTGGCGTCGAATTGTTGTGCTGTTTGAGCCTTATGTATGTTTTCATATTTAAGTTCAGTTCAGGTAACTGAGTAGCCGCCTATTAGGGAATAGCTGCTCACTCGGCTTACTATATGTTTTCTTGGTATAAGTACCTAAGTGTCATTTTAATTTTCTCCCATCCCTCGGTTTATGGAGTGGGAATTTCTTTCTAATTGCGCCATTTTCTGATCATTGCCTACGTGTACCTTTTTCGTGACGCGGCGCAATTTTGATTGTACCAGTCTGCAATTATATATGTTACGCCAGCTGTCATTGCTGAGGTTCCTTGTTAAATTGTTGGTTGGTTGATTTAGGGTTTACGATCCCGGCATCAGCTAAGATCATATGGAGATTGGATCGCATGATTGACATATTTGTTCTTACCTGTGTCTGTGGTAGCATGAACGCTGTTTGATGAATAAATCATACCCTTTACACTGTAGTGGCCGGCAAAATATTCCAGTAATGCTCCTGGTAATATATTCGTCGAAAATTTCACCGTCATTTCACTGCCTAATGACACTATTTCTCCTAGTGGTTTGTCGATGTTGCAGTAGATTTTCGTACCGCTCGTTGTCGATTCGACTTGGAAAATTGTTCCGGTGTTACAACTGATGTCGAAATGGTCTAAAGTAAGGGTTATATATTGCAAAGCCAACGTCGATATATACCAGACCAGTTCTTGGTCCACGTGTAAATTACCCAGATATGTATTTGAAGCAAGGGATGCAGTGTCATAAGAGCACAGCTCATAGGGGTTGCATGGAACAATATCTGTAATAAACAAGAGATCATAATGAAAACAAATCTACATGATTTTCGTGAATACTATAGACAGATTTTAACTGCAATTATGTCTGAAACTGAAATTAATGATTAGTGAGTCAATAGTAACGTATACAACAGGAAAACATGTCCGTGTGATATAAACCCCCTTAAACCCCACTTTTATATAGTGAAACTGGGGTTTGCAGGGGTATATATATTTGTCTTATTTTTGCTCCAAAACATAGATTGTGGGTACTCATTAGAACCGCATCCGACATGTACCCACAATCTATGTTTTGAGCATAAATAAGAAAACTATCAAAAACTTTCTGCTATTTGTTTCATTTTTACTGCCAAAAAAAGTTCTGAATATTGCAAGGGCAACTTTTCGTAATGCACCATTCGTCTTTTCCAACAATTATCAACGAAATAAAGTATATTCATACCTTTGATTGGCCGATTATCTTATAATTTATGTACCCAATCAACATTAAAATGATCCGAAAAAAACTTGTGATATCGAATCCATTTTTTCTTCGTTTGCGCAGATGCTAGCCTCAGAATACAAAAGTGCATTTTTCGACCCTCGCGCGCGTGAACTCGTGACTTTCCAAACCATGCACATATTTTAAATCTTGAAAGATCGCCCGGTGAGTGTATATCAATGTTGAGAGCAACGGCTCAACACCAGAAATTGCCATTAATTTTTAGTAACCGTAAATTTCCTGTTTTTCGGTTTGTACAGTTTTGTGAGAAAATCACCAAACCGCTGATTGCTTTCATTTTTCACAATGAACCCTTCGTCGGTTTATAAGGGTATATCAATTGTAATTGTCAAATTCGAATACTTGTATGCTTTTTACTTGTATAAAGAAAAATGGCAATTTTACCTAGAAGACTGGATGGTCTTGAGATATTTTGTAAAAGTCAATCAAACATTGAATACAGATTATTTAATGCCCAAATACTCAGCTTGAGAGTGCTCAGTAATACGCTTATCAGCAGTGTTCAAGTTACATTAATTGCATAAAATAGGTATTTAACTATGTATCTCTGTCTGTCTGTCTGTCTCTCTCTTTCTTTCTATCTATTTGATTGTATAATTACCCATATGTCTTTGATTTCACTGTTATTTGAGATACATGTTACTGTTTCATTGTATACTGTACTATGTTTGTTATAACCATGTTTTGAGGGCCTCAAGGAAGATTGGCTCTGCCAATTGGGCTACCCTCGTAAAATAAAGTATTTACTAACTTACTTACTTACTTACGTACTTCCTAGTTTGATTCCGTTGTCATGCTGTGTAAATTTGAGGAAAAACTATCACCATAATCATGATCTCCAACCTCCTGACTACCAGCGTTGAAAGTGTACCGGTCTAAATAAGTTAGAGATAAAACATTTGATGATGGATGTTTTGGCCAATCGATGACTAATGAATTTTTCATTTACATGTTTATGGTGGAATAGCAGTTTTATCACACTTTCATAAGCCACCACTTTTGAAATTGTGCATCATCTGACTTAAGCACAGCTGTTCCTTAAACCACACTACCCTAAAAACCATGATAGCTGATTCCACAAAAAATCAATTTTGCCAATTTATGAAAACTTCGCAAATCTGCACCATAGTCATCAAGAATAAAAAATAAAACTGAGATCCTTTAAGAGCAGTGAACACATAAATGAGAAAGGTGATGGGCCATACCGCGGTTTCGACTATTGAAGTCTCGTCAGTGACCCTTTAGACTTGGCAACATGGAGCCAAAGAGAATTACTGAAATTTTGCAACTTTCAACAGGGTAGTCGATACAAAGACAAGTGTAATCTAAATGGGGCCGAATATATTAAACATTGGCTAGAAAATGAATCTTAACCGATAATAAATTTCTGAGTTCTCAGAATATCTTCGCTGATCTCAAAGGACCAAAAAGAAATATAACCTGCAATAAAGAGTCGACATTTCTAAGGTTGGCCAGCTAAAAAGATTGGAAATTTCTAGCCATTTTAAGTTTTGCACGAATTAACTTACACACCATCAATTCTCTATGGGAATTTCATACCACTTTCATTTTAAGGGTAGTCTGACTTAAAGCCAGGTCTTTTGGAATGCAAAGACTATTGTTTCGATCTTCAAGTGTACAAAGCTTACAAAGTGAATTACCTTTATGATACGAGTGTTTCATTTTACCAGCAATTCAAATCTTGTAGAAATTGTGCGTTAAAAGTTTGATTCCTAACTGTATTTATCCAGTATATTTCGAACAAAAAGTCAATAGTTTGGAAGAAACATACTACTGTAGATCCGGAAATATTCGCGAGAACTTAATTTTCGCTAATATTCGCGAATTGGTTGCCTCGCGAATTCAAAGTTCTCGCCAATAAAGAGTCACTATAAAATAAATAGAATACATGGACACTAACTCGCGAATTCAAGAACTCGCTAATAATTCGGAAATAGAAAATTCGCGAAATAAAAGTCACGCGAAAATTTCCGATTTTATTTACTATATCTGCTGTATAAGGTGCCCGTCAAGTATATATAAATAAATTGTTTTCATCAAGAAAAATGAATGTCTGAGTGGATAAGCTTTCTAAGATTGTAGTCAGAAAGTAAGAGGCCATCTGTTTATGGTAATAGCTTTTCAAACCAGCATGGCACCGTTGTATCTACCGGTCAACTTTATAAACCATTAACTGAAAAACACAAGTGTAGCAAGTATTCCAATTGACGTAAATAACGTTTCTGGGCAAATCATTACAAATAAATAGTGTTTATCATGTTAACCCATATTTGACGAATGGATTCTCCCATCGTTATCAATAGGGTGAGTCCACTTTCATTTTTAGGGGCGACAGGAGCCATTTTCAAATTTTATTCAATTTTTCGATGAACATTCTCCAAGCAAACAGAATAGCCCCAGATGTAACGCTGCGTTCTGTGGCGTCACATCTGGGGCTATTCTGTTTGTCTATGTCCCATAAAAAGGACGCCAGGCTAATATGAGTTAATGTGTGTTTTATATACTTCGGACTAATTTTAACCAGTTTTAAGCAAAATGATAACCGATGTATAGCGAGGCGTTTTCAAAGTCCCTTCGTACATTTTAAGTCATATTAGCCTGGCGTCCTTTTGTTGGACAAAGGCAAACAGCATAGCCCCAGATGTCCCATCTGGAGCTATTTTGTTTGCTTACAGGAATTTCATCAGAATAAAATTTTAAAATCACACCTGCGGCCCCTAAAAATGAAAGTGGACTCGCCCAACTGATAATGAGATAATGATGGGAGAATCCATTTGTCAAATATGGGTTAAGTAACACCTTCTCACAAACTTACCACTGTAATATACCAATATTCGAAAACCGTTTCCATAGTTTTTTCGTAACCCCTGCGTCAGCATTGTCCGCAGTAGAATTTTTATGCTTGACCTATTCAAATTCAGTTGTATAGTATTGCCATTATCAGTATAATCTAACACTCGAATAACCTCCTTATAGTGTTGTATAGCGTCATTTGTAAATATAGCATCTTCATCGAAATCAGCGCTAGCCACGTAGAGGTAGTCTTTTTTGTCCGAAAACCATTTTATATCAGCACCACCATTGCCAGGCTCCTAAAGTGGTGATAAAAGTCGATATAAGGAAGCAAAAACATTGATTTAAAATCAAGTACAAATGTTTAAACATAAATATTGTTTTCCTGGAATGAACAGACTCGACAAAGAGATAATAGGACAATGCTATAAGTGACAGGTCACAACCATGCAGCATCAAATTGAATCAGTCAAAATGACAAAGATTAAAAAAAAAACAAAAAAAAAAAAAAAAACAAAAAAAAACAAAAAAAAAAACATGGCAAGTAGTTTTAGTGGATTTTAGAGGACCATAATATATCTAAATGGTCATTACAATTAAGTTGTCATTGACAAAAGAACAAGATTCCCAGACATAGAAATAGAATACTTTACGTCCGCAAAATCAACGAACAAGAAACTGAAGAAAGTCTTCGCTACGCATGGGACATCAGAACAGGTGAACACTGATAATGGGCCAACATTTACTTCAAAAGAATTTACAGACTTTGCTTTAGAAGAGGAATTCCAGCACCACAGAGTCACGCCATCATTCACCCAGGCTAACGAAGACGCAAAGAAAATTATAAAATTATTCAAAAAGGCGAGGCAGAGAACACGGTTAGAAAACAAATCTGCGGGGTTGGCTATTCAAGAGTTACTCATGGGGTATCGGTCTACACCACACCCGGTGACAAGTGTTACACCGTTCGAAGCAATGGTGAACCGTCAGGTGAGAAGAAAGATAGACTACAGGGTAAGAACACAGAAGACATTTCACACAAATAATACAAGGATGGACAAACGGGATAAGTGCTATAAACACAAGATCAAAGACAATGCTAAACAAAACAGACGACACAGGCTTGCTTTTGGAGACCATGTTCTGCTGGAACAAAAAAGTTTAATAAATGGACACGTCCTTATGAATATAAACGATATATTTGGTATTTATTTGTCATTCCCTGGATGTATTTTCTTGTAGCAAAACAGATAATAAAACGACCTACCAAACTGCTGTCAAAGAAAATTGTATCAGCAACTAAATTTATGAATGTTTCGGAGGGAAAAACTATTTGCCATCGCCACAATTCTGTCCGTGTATAGTGGAAAGGGTAACCATGATTAATAATAGCTCCGGGTTTAGTCACGAGAGATGAGACGTCATTCCATCCTCGCTTTCCATAGATGTACGGTGATACCGGTCGCTTTGTCTGTCCTATAAGAAAACAAATACAAGGATTTACAGAGGTAATCTTTGTTTTATCATAATTGGAACGTGAAAACGTACAATTCAATTTGATATATATTAGCCTTATTACTAATCCCGTCCAAATTTCGTCGTAATATTTTAAAAAATAAAATGCTGGATAATCCAAGCATCATATGAAACTTGATTTTTAATTACCAGTCCCTAAGGCGCCACCAATCAGTCGATTTAACAGACTGAGGCAGTATGTCTGTAGGAAACTAAATGCATGAAATTTGCTGGTATTCGGCATGTGGCTTGAATTTGTTCACTTGAAAAAGAAAGTTCGATAACTTCGAACATTACATCCAAACACATTTGAACATAAGTGTGTTATTCGTCGCATGTTTGATTTAAGTTTATAAAATCGCCGATCAGTTAACATGACATGATGTGCAATTGACTGATGGTAAGCTGAAATTGGATAACAACACAATTCGAGGAATTAGTTAAACACCTTAATCAGTTCAGTTTTAAGAAATATGCTTGTTAAAATTTATAAGAACCATAACTGTGCACTTGCAGACTTTTTTAAATTTGTATTGACTGAATAGGCTTTCATTAGTGAAACACGATAGTGCCAGCGAAACACGATAGTGCCAGCGAAACACGAATGTGCCAATGTGTTTGAGTTCAGATCAATCCTGTGAGAAATCGGGGCGATATTTCGTCATGCAGCAACTTTTACTAGAATGGTAAAATGTAAGGCCATTGTCACTGAATTAGTATAATTCTTAACTAAAACATGCAATTTATTATATTGTTGTTATATTGATTATATTGTTGTTCTAAAAATTAAAATGTCAAATTACTATTACACAACTAGTCGGAATGTATGGAGTGCATTAGACAAGCTCCTACCAGATGTACACACGGCAATAAACGCTTGATCGTCAATGTCTTCTACCAAAACTTGTTTGTAGGAATATGACATGGATTTTCTATACAATAAACATTGCTGACTTCTGTTGTTAAATATGAACGCAACGCAGTCTGTATCCTGGCAAAATCCAGTGCACTCCTCTGCGTCACTTATCTGGGTAAAAACTGTTGGGTCAAAATATTCCGGTAGGAACAAAGCCTGTGTTGGAAAGTGTTCTACTAGAGAGGTCATGTCACAGTGTTCAGAAAATTTATTTCCTGCAATAAATCATAAAACGTTTTAATGCATAAAACCTTAATGACGTTCGGCATGTAAGAGATAAAACCCTAGTTGAAAACTGTTTTTCAAAGGTACATGCAGATGCCAAAGAAACTATTATAAAATCAGTATCAGTACATTTTCTACCATTATCCTTCATAAGGCATCATACAAGTAGAGGCTTCTATGTGTATCTTCACGGCGCTTATTTTATACGAAGTATAAAGTGACAAAGAGCAAACGGCTCTTCAAAAAAGGAACTAAATAAACAGTATTGCAGCACTATTGCTTCCATTCAGATCCTATTTGATTGTATATATTCATATGTTATCAGATGAAATAAATATTCTCAAACTAAAATGAAAACTCAGGACACAAAATAAGAATATGTAAATATACCGGCATATTCTTTAATATTTTATTACCCTTCTAGTGAGGCCCTAACGAGTGGGTGGGGGAAAGGTCTTAGTTCCTGCTCTTTGAATGAAAAATGACCTTTCTCCTCAGGTTCCTAAAATGTTTTCCCTCACATCCCTGCCTGCTCCCTTATGACGGACAATGGACAAACGCCGGGTAACAGTTTATCATATAAACTCACATATAAGCATTCGGCTTAGGTGAGCCAAAAATCAAATTCAAGATTAAAATTCAATAGTTTCAGAAAAATCTGCATTGCATTGGACTTGCGTACTTTCATAATGCAAAACCGGATGTTTTATACCTGACGACAGACAACCAATCAATTCAAAGCTGAAACAGTTGATCACACTTTCCGAAACTTGTGTTGTTTCTGATATTTTCCAATATCGTGCTATGGTAGCTGAGGCAAAGAGAAATGTTTGTGCATTTTCGAACGGCAGATTTGGATCCAGACGGTAGTGCTCCTGAAGATTAAAAAGCAACCGAAATGATTACGTATTATCAATTTGTCCGATCTATATGTAAGCTGCACGCCCAAATCGTGTGGTTAAGGAATCCGCGACATTTTGTTGAAAATTACATTTGTCGAAAATGTCCCCATGCCCAGACCTTTACCCTAACCCTAGTTGTTGGTGGCTCAAAATGTGAACCTTTAGACTAGACTCCTACGGAATAAATTGAGTCTATAGATGTCAATTAATCACTGCGATAACAGAGTGTTACTTGACATGTTAAAGACTGATATAACTATGGAATGTTTTAAAATCACTGCTGCAGATTCAAGTTTCAAAGCAAAACAAGAAGAATGAAGCATATTTAAATAGAGGCGTGTATGCACAAAAATTCACTAACCAATTTCAAGTATCAAGATACAGATGCGAAAAAAAGAAGTATATAAAAGAACTCACCTTTTCGATAAAATCAGTCACAGTTTCATCACTTCTACCTGTACCTGTACTGTATGCTACAGAAAATGTTCGTTCTCCTCTGACAAATGCGGCATATCCACGACTATTTTCCACACTTGTACTAGTTTGAATTTGAAATAGCTGAAATCCTTCCACTGAAGTAGGAGCTAACATATCCACCTGTTGTGGTAAATTAAAACCTCGTTTGTCAGAAAATAAGGCACATTAGATGTAATAAACATTTGCTTTCATTCGGTTTAATATCCAAACAGTATATACGGAATTTATATCCATCCTTAGTCTTCACCATGTGGTTTAAATGTTAGAGCTAAAGTAGCCATAGGAAAAACATGTCCATGAAATGTATAACCCCTTGAACCCCACAATCATCATTATTTACCTATAGTAAAACTGGAGGTGTTTTCAGGCAATCGAGAAAAGCTGTAAACCATTAAAGCAACACGACTGAAAGGGGCACCTGGACTATAAAAGGTCAAATAAGGTATCTTATCTCACTTTTTGTTTAGTCACCAACTTGTCAACATCTCTCTGAGCTCTCATATAAACATTACTAGCAATAGTCAATTCTGATTGGATAATGCTTCAGTGAGGAAAGTTACCTGAAGAATTATTGACAGCTCTTATCAGTAGATTAAGTATTGCAGATATTCCATAGTGCAGATTATATTTTTCTTTTGATCCTTTGGGATCAGTGAATATATATGAAGTATTTCAATTTTTTATGTGTTAAGAATCATCTTCTTAACAGTATTCTGATTATTTGGCCCCTTTGGGAATTTGAGTCTTTGATTTAGGGTCACTGATGAAGGTTCATTACCCGAAATTGTACAATATGGCCCATCTTCTAGCTTTGTATTTTTACTGCTTCCAAAGGATCTAACAATTATTTTTATTATCCAATAGGCTTAAAGTTACCTGAGCCAGTAGTCAAGCCACGCTCACTTAACTCTCAGCAGGTAATACCAGGTAACAAGACTTGTGACCACCCGGCAGCAAAAGTGACCCTTTAATTGTGTATTGATTGAACCCTTTATTTCTAAATGTTACGATAACAACTATAAATGACTATGTACGACACTATTTCTATTTCGAGATATGAACCTTATATACATCTTAACGTCTTTTTTAGGGTTATGTAAGCTTTTCTTGAAACAAAAACATAATCTGTTAACAAATTGAACACTTCTTAAAGTTTACCATTATGAAGCTTTGGTGATCACTGTTAGAACACCACCCTGGCTGCCCTGGTCGGGCGTTGCTTGGAAGGGTTATGGAGCCAACTGCTGGTGAACTGATCTGGAAGTCCATTATAGTACCATCTAACATCCCCAATGCTTGATTGCATCTCTTTGCGACTAGAAATTAACACATTATTAATATTTATTAATGAGCCGCGATGCAAGAAAATCGGCCTTTAGTGAATCTTCTGAAGATGGCTAGAAGTTTACGGATTTAGGAAGAAGAGCAATTGTGCTATTGGTGGACCGAAAACAAAGGAGCTGATCAGCTGCGCAGTTACTGCACAGCTGAACAGCATCTTTGTTTGCGCAAAGGTAAATATCCGGTTTTCCCATGACGCTGCTCATTTAATATACAATGTATAGGAACATTTCTGTGCTCTGTCGGTTCATTGATAGCAATTCTTGAAATGAGTAATGGGTATGATGTCAATATTGCGATACTGGGCCCAGTTGTTCAAAATCAGTGATGATGTTAGTTAACGATTTGTTAAAATTTCAAATGGCAATATTACAAATACACGGTTTATTTTTGTTAAAAAAATGTGAGAATCGATTCTCACATTTAATCAAGAAATTTGCTCATGTAGTCGGCATTTACTTAACGAGTTGAGGTCTTAACGATGATGTTAAGCTAACGAAGTTTTGAACAACTGGCCCCTGATATAGTAACAAGACAAACCTACAATCACACGACCCTTGAAAAATGTCTAAAGCAAGAAGATACTCCATCACCTTTTATAAAGCGTTATCAATTAAGGTCAACCAACCAGGTCAACGTTCATTTATTATAAAGATGTAAATATCAGCAATAGAATATTAAATTAGACTTATTTGTTTATCGAGGGGTTTCTACACCAATACATTTATATGTAAGATGAACCAACTAAATGTTTGAACCCCTCCAGAAGCCCAGTTTGTGATTGGACTGGTTTTGTAAAGATATCTAAAATGTGTCATTTTGTGGGGTTTCGGCGGTTCACTATGTATTTCCCATGCATCAAATTCAGTAATTTTCCCAGTTCCGGTACATCTAACAGGTGTATGTCAACTAGACCAGAAATCCAAACAGCGTGTTTTGTTTGCGATGGAGATCGACTGCACAAATACTCACCTGCTTCGTAAGGGATCGACCATTTGATTTTTATGGTGGGGGGAGGGGCTGGAAGATTTTTTGAAAATAAAATAAAACAAAAAAATAAATAAAAATCCGGGACCCAATTTTGCCCGAAAAATATCTAGGACAAGGTAAATTCTATTCTTCAATCTACATATTGTATTAAATACACATAATAATACAAGACCTCCTCGCGAGTGAAAAAAAATATCCAGGCCCGGAAGCATCTTCCAGACCCCCCCCCCCCCACCACCACCACCACCATAAAAATCAAATGGTCGATCCCTAATAGTTGCAGCACTGACTTGGATGAGATGAGCTCTGTTGTAATTCAAGGGGTTGGCAGATCGTTTTGGTTACTCTGACAAACTGTTGCTCTTTTGTTTGTTTGAGTCAATGCTTAACGTCCCGTAAATAATTTTCTATTCATGTCGGCACGGAACCATCGCTTTCTTAGTAACTAGTACTTAAGAGGAGCTGAAAACGCCTTACTCAGAGTGCCACTATATGGCTGAGGCAGATTATGAACCCAGAACCACTCCCACCGAAGTCATGAACTCTACCACTGGGCCAATGAGGTTCCACCCTCGATGATCGACAAAAACGTTTCTTTGTTCGCTGATTTGATTTGCTTGAGTTTGTTTTGTTTGTTTGATTTGAGGTTTAGTTTAACGTCCCAGACAATAATTTTTCAGGCAGGTCGAGACGGAACTACCACGTCCTGGATATGAATAAGGGAGTAAATGTGTCTTGCTTAATGGAAACACGGCACACCAGCGAACCCAGTCCGACACTACCACTAGGCCACCGCGGTATCTGCTGGAGCTTGTGTTTTACATCAACGGTTAACAGCTAAGTTCATGTCGAATGGTCAGTAATACTAGCTAAAGATCCAATCACATGAACAAGATGACCGCCATGCACATTTATGGTTAAATATTCAAAACTTATTCTCTTAAACACAAAATTAAATCTTTGCGTGTAGATTAGTTTGAGTTTGTGCTTTACGTCCATGGTCAACGGCGGATGTCATGTCGGGACGACCATTTATCGTAACAACACTGTTTCTGGGCAAGCCCACCAGAGATAAATTGCCAGTGTTCGGTGTGCATTTCTGTTACCATTAAAAGACAGACACCGGAAGAGGAAGAAAATAGTAGGAATATGAGGCATAGCAATGTACAATCACTTTTAAAACCCCAAGCCCAGACACCGGGTACAGAAAGAAGGCACAGTTCAGAACATCACAAAATGTTACAACAGCCCAAGGAATATTTTCATGACAAATTTTCATAAACAAAAATGAACCAGACCTTAATACGAACGTGGCATTACGAATCATACACACAATATTAAAGCTTTATTGTATCATTTACCCCTTTCATCATTGGTAGATTTAGATTACAATTACACAGGAAGTCCATCCATCCATCCATCCATCCATAGTGGTTTCCATTCGTGTGCGATAAAGTAACTAGTCGTCCATGGTCATAATATTGTTTTCATTTATTTATTTATTTATTTATTTATTTATTTATTTATGTTGAGTAGTTTACATCCCTTTTAAGATCATTTAGCTCATATGAGACGGGTCAGTCAGTAAATGTGGCGAAAACGGAAGAAAAAAGTACAAGTAGGCGAAGATCAGGAAAAGGCGCAATCAGAAAAAGACTCCCACTCCAAAAACCAAGGTGGGAAAAAACCAAACTAACAATCAGGTACTTATACTATGAAAACATTTCGTAAGCCGAATGAGCAGCTATTTTCCCAATAGGTGGCCACTCAGTTACCTTAACTTAACTAAAAATATGCAAACATACATAAGGCGCCAACAGCACAAAAATATTTTAAACACCAAGACATAAAACAGAAAGAACCACCACAGAAGTATCGACTTGGAACGATCAGTAACACAAAGTTACTGGCGGGTTTAAATCGATTTTACACGGCCGTAACCTCACCCTCAGCTTCTGTAGTGGTTCATAACATTTAGTTACACTCCCGGTAAAAAAATAACAACATATTCCGTGTTTCTCCGCAACCATGGCAAACGCGAAATTTTTATTTCTCGGAGAAACACCGCGAAATAAGCCAGGTAGACGAAATCGTCTGCGCGAAATTTCGCGGTGTTTCTCGGTGAAATTTCTCGGTGTTTCTCCGAGAAAGGTAATTACCTGGATTTATCGATAAAACTCTTTTTCTCGGAGTTTCTTGGAGGAATTTAAAAGACAAATGCATGTTTATAATTTTTGAATAAATATAAAACAATAAATTAAAAAAATAATAAGTATTTGCAAGTATGAAACTTGCAGATGTTACGTATTTGTTTAGATGGCTTATAATCCACATAAATATATTCTTGATTACATTAAAATTTATGATGACCTTTGTCACTTGTGTTGCTTTTCACATCATCCATGATTATTCGATCTTTGAACAGAAGAATGGAAGCGAAAAAATCATTTAAAAATCAAGGGCGTCATTAAAAATTCGCGCCTTGAGCATTGTCCTTTCCGACAAAGAATAAAATTACCACACTTCTAGTGACTATGTGGATAATCAGAATCATTTTCATTGAATGAATAAATAGGTTTAATGACATTTGATCAAAGGTATTTAATTATGTACAATAGCAATGATTTAACAGGCGGTTTACTTTAATTATGTCAGGATAAACACAAGTCATCAAAATAACATGAATATACCGGCCGGAGATCGAAATTGCAACTTTTTTTTCGAAGCGAACGCACTATCTATACATGTAAAACCATCGCGGCCTGTCTTATTAAATGTTCGGACCTTACTTGTCCGCCAGCATTTCTTGGTAAGCTGTTAACGTAACCGTTATCAAATATTCAGATTATGGTTCCATATAAATCGCAAATAATTTGAGCATTCGTACATGTACATGTACATGTATATATACTCGTATATTTTAGATCGAGACTACATGTAGTAGGAAAGAATTTGCATCAAAAGTTATTCTCCATGAACAACCACAAAGCCATTTAAATCATGAACTTATGGGATCACCAAAATTGATGCCCTTTCACCCGTAATATTGCATGGTATTAACATACATAAATGGTCAACAAAATTTACAGAAATCACTGTTGAGTGGTAGAATTTGCAGCATTACCAGGAAGTGTGTTTCGGCATACACAGTCATGTTCTTGTGTCACATTCTCTAATGAACACGAAGCTGACACTGCTCCTTCACATGATAAGGAAGCTGTCTGCCGTAAAGTGAAATAAAAAGTCAAGCAAATAAAAATGCCGACCGTGCAGCCAACACTGTCATATGACTTACTCCCAATTGACGGCTAAATACATCACGTAGATATGAATGCACATGTCCATACATTGCTATTTACGCACATGCATTTGCATCATTAAAATCATTCTTGTTCAAACATTTTACATCAGGAAAACATTTCATGGAAAATGTGTATCCCATCAAAAGCAAAACTGGGGTATGCAGGGGTATATCTATATTTTTTTATCTTTTGCTCCAAAACATAAGATTGTGGGTACTAGTTTGAACCGCCTCGGTACAGTACCATAAAGCGACGAAAACGTACCGACATAACCGTGTAGTAACAGCAATATTGCGCAGTGATTTTTCTATTCATGCACATGCATATTAAAGTTTGTATACTTAGAAGTCCCGGTAATTTTTAAAACTGACACCAAAATATAAGGTCATGTATTGTTTTCGTGTAAAATGAGTGTATCCGTTCCTGCCTTCTACGGAAACATTAATAAAGGTTAAGTTTTAATGCGATTTAACGTGTAAATTTGATGTAAGATATCCATACGCCAGTTGAGCTGTGTGGTAGTCGAGCTGCACATGTTTTTCGGAAACGATCAGGATGTGCGATTTTTGGAACAAGTGCACTTATTAGATCGAATTGGGTGAGAAAATTCATATCTATACATCTCGATCATATAACGGGATAGCTTCCCTTGGAAATATGCAAATTTCAAACTCGAGACTTTGTGAATCGAGTAAGTGTTAGGTATATAGCGCAGTAAACCACCCTTGGTGGATGAGCATGTTTTTCCATCGACGGTGTTTGCTGTGGCTCGGCTCGGCCGCTCGTTACATTTGGTGGCAGCGGTGGGATGATGACAACCGCCAGACCGGGGTTGCCTTACCCATGTAGTCCCCAGGCCAAGACTCGGGGCGAGTCGTCTCGGAGGGGGAAGTAATGTAACGGGATAGCTTCCCTTGGAAATATGCAAATTTCAAACTCGAGATTAGAGATTCACCACGAGGACCGAATAACTAACTAAATGTTATGAACCACTGCAGAAGCTGAGGGTGAGGTTATGGCCATGTAAAACCGGTTTAAGCCCGCCAGTAACTTAGTGTTACTGATCGTTCCAAGTCGATACTTCTGTGGTGGTTCTTTCTGTTTTATGTCTTGGTGTTTAAAAATTTTTGTGCTGTTGGCGCCTTATGTGTGTTTTCATATTTTAGTTAAGTTAAGGTAACTGAGTGGCCACCTATTGGGAAAATAGCTGCTCATTCGGCTTACGATATGTTTCATGGTATAAGTACCTGATTGTTAGTTTGGTTTTTTCCCACCTCGGTTTTTGGAGTGGGAATCTTTTTCTGATTGCGCCTTTTCCTGATCTTTGCCTACTTGTACTTTTTATGCGAACAGTGCCCCTGATAAACGAGTGATTTAGAGATATTGACAAAACTTTGTGCTAGTTAAATACTGTGTATCCTTATCATCGAGAATGTTGTAATGCATATTCATATAGGAGTTAGGAGATCGCTGCAGGGTAATCGGGTCAATAAAATTTTACAAAAATAGCTTGCTCCATAAGCTGACAATGTGATTAAATTATGCCATTTCATTCTACATGCACGTTTCCATAGCTTGACATACAACCAAAACCAGAAAACATTTATTTCATTACAATATGAATTCAAGAATGCGCAAAATGGTTACCTATTATACTCGTACATGTTTATGGCCTATTGCTTTTATGTTTCATAGCTCAAACAAATGAAACTACTTGGATAAAGACATAATTGAGATATAACAAAGTACTTCTTAATTTGTATGTCAAATGCGAGTCGAGTCATGCCTGACCAACCGTAACGGAAACCAGTGAAGAAGATTGTGGCATGTTTGCTCAGTAATTAATGTGCCTTATTAAAACGTGTCAAACTGTTAGAGGTGCCATATACACTTATAAATACTGATCAGTTGAAGGTCTAAAACTACTTTAATTATTAAAAAATATGGTAAAATCGATTTTCACAATCGTGCACAATATTTCTCCGAGAAACACCGCGAACAGGTAAATCTGGACTCACCTGTTTTCACCGGTTAATACCTGCGGTCGCGGTGAAATTTCTCGGTGTTTCTCCGAGAAATCGAACTGAACGAAACGCGAAATATCTTAATGAAAAGAGAAATTTAGCGTTCTTTCTCCGAGAAAAATAGCTTAGGGTCCTCCGAGAAAAGAGGAATATGTTGTTGATTTTTTACCGGGACTGTAGTTCTTCGGTCCTCGTGGTGAATCTCTAACTAGTAAATGAATCATCAAGAACAAACAAATAAATCATGATAAACATCCTGATGAATCAAAAACCAGGACTCACAGATTCAGTAAGCTGCCCGACGATGGAGATCCCTGGGCGCCAAATAACCTACTAACTCCGGAGCTAAAGAAAAACATCAGTTGGACCCCGGTGGGCCAAGCAACAGACAAGAAGCTCCGGCTCCAACCAACTAAAATTAATAGCTTTAAGTCGGGGCCATCATTGAGTCTGACGCCCGACCCACCGGCGTGCAATTAAAGAAGGCAGCATAGTTATCAACCGTGATTGGGTTAAAAACTAACCATGCAGACTGTCGCAAAACATTCAAGTTATAACCTATACGTCTGTAACGTGTTATGATTTTTCTAAACTGAAAAGAAAAATCATTACTTCCTATAAGTTTATAAAATTTGTAAACCAAGTCACCATAAAATTCTGGTTCTGAAAGACCCTCACTTAAAAGCGTCTTTAACCCAACATTATATTTGGAAATCAATTCATAGTGTCTACGATAAAATTTAGAAAAGGTTTTTCGAAGATTATGATACCGATAGCCCTGTTGGAGAAGTTTGGCCGTTAAAGATTTATTTCGAGCGTTGAAGTCTGTAACATGATTGCAGACTCTAGCAAACCTAATAAGTTGCGAAATGTATACACTATAAGAAGCACGATGAGGAACGTCACCATCCAAAAACGGAAAATTTACTATATCAAAATCAAAGTCATCGCGCTTATCATAAATTTTAGAAGAAACAAATCCATTTGCAACAGAAAGATGTAGATCTAAAAAGGGGGCTTCGGTATCCGAGATATTGGCTTTGTTCAACTGTAGTTCAGATGGTTAAATTTGATTGACCATAATTTGATGAAACCCGAGAAAAAAAACCTGGCACATCTTCAAATTGTGTCACATATGCCCAGTGTGTGGGCTCGAGTTCATTACAGACACAGCGGTGAGATGATCGAATGAAACACGTTAATAAAATCAGCGCTCTTCACCACTCGGCAACGGGGGAAGGGGTATTCATTTACTTAGTTAGGTAACGTGTCACAATAAGAATTTAAAATAATATATAAATGAATTTGAGAGAGAGAGAGAGAGAGAGAGAGAGAGAGAGAGAGAGAGGGGTTATATTTGAAGCACTTTTGGATGTCATGGCATCCTAACTTTGGGCACATTTTTATTCAGTTTAACGCCCCTTTCAAGATTATTTCAGCTCATATGAGACGGGCCATGTGGGGCGAAAACGGACCTCCGAGAAAAACCACCAGACACTCCCACAAGCAGAACTTGGCTTATCTCACATGTGGCCAGAGCGGGGCTCGAACCAACACCAGACACAGCAGTGAGAACTTTAGGCACAAGTCCCATAAAATGGTACTGTCCCGACATGACCATAGCTGTTGACTAGGACGTAAAGCATCAATTAAAACAATCAACATTCTACATATGCACTGCAATTGAAATACTGTGGTATTGTGGCGACACACGCACGCATACACATACACGAACGCATGCACGCGCGCGCACACGCACGCACGCACACACATCAAATAAAACACTCCCTCCTCGTTTAGCGCTACGACGTGAACTGCGATATAAATAAATTTACAAGCATGTCGTCACAATTGATTTTTACTTACCCGAAACTGGGACAATTAGTAGATATAATTAAACAGCTCCTACGCAACAGAAAATCAATAAAATAATGAAGTCTAATTTCCTGATGTGTTATAATTAATGTTGCCATGCATGTTGGAACCAAAAGTGTATATAATCAAGTTATTTCGTACTGGACCAGTTACAGGTCCGAGGTTAGCTGTATTGGACCGAGGCCGGACGCCTAAGTGTAGTTCGTGACGATTAGATCACTTTATTCGGAACTGGGAAAGACTCGAAACTAGGATAAAAACTGTAGAATTCTATTTGTTTCCAAGATTTCCATACCGGTTTTATTTATAGAAACAATATTTCACGTGTGGCAGCCCTCTGTCATTCTTTTTTATGCCTATTCCGATTCCTTGTATTTCGCCTATTAGTACTATTGTAGCATTTGCGTCCTTGTACAAATAGTTAGCATATAAATATTTGACGTAAGAGAGAAATAAATCATACCTTCATTTGACACAATTCGAATGTGCCAATAACCGGACAAGATATTCCTTATAGTTGTACTTCGAACTGAGTTTTCATTTTGAAGAGCAAGGTATCTTCCTTCTGGCGCATTCAAGCAATTAATCTTAACTTTGTCAATATGATGTACAATATGATGTAGACATTTTGGACATCTTGGAGTCTCAGACCGACGCAACTGCCACCAACTGTCACTTACGAACACCAGCGGTATATCAATTTCAGTACCATTGTCTGTCATAACAGGTAAAACTTCAGTGAATGCGTTTTAATGTTATTCAAATAGCGATTGTTTTGTATTTTGGCGTTGAATTTCTGTGTTTATATATTTTATTAAAGTCTGATTAACTGAGTGGCTGCCTATTGAGAAATAGCTGCTTACTCGGCTTACGAAATGTTTTCTTGGAAAAAGTACTTGATTGTTAATTTTATTATTCCCACATCGGTTTAAGAGTGGGAATTTCTTTCTGAATGCGCCATTTCCTGATCATCGCATATTTTTACCTTTCCCTATCTTAATTTACAATGTCTGTATAGAGGTATGATTTATATGTCGACGAAGCCAAATAGAAGCCTATGCGTTTAAGTGCTTTGGTGTTAGATAACCTTTTTCTCCACCATCAGTATAAAAAATCTCGATTGTAGACACAATCACGCTTGTACCAAAGTCATACTGAATCCATTCTGAAGCAATAACAACATACATCATTACAAAAACTTGCCCATGCATTATACAGATTTTTTTTTCAGCTGTAAAAATTGTAAATTTCATTAAAAAATGATATTTTTTTCTTATTTTTGCTCAAAACATAGATTGTGGGTACACGCTATGTTTTGGAGCAAAAATAAGAATAATAGGTATACCCTTATAAACCCCAGTTTTGCTATATAAAAGAGACACCTTGTCATCTATACTTTGTTATGACACGTTTTTGTTGAATTGAGCATTTAATTTAAACTCTATTGATCTTGCATATGCTAAACTGTCGATTGCTTAGATAGTTAATTGGTGTAAACGCGATGCTGATTTCTATCAGTCTATGTAATCACAGCTGATAAACACGTGGTATGGAATGGGTGACGCACAATGCAATTCTGTTCGAAGTTGATATGAAAAATTCAAAATTCAAAATTCAAGTTTTCTCCTATACCATTTACACTATTGGCTGATAGATAGGCGCAGTCAATGCAGAAATTGAATATTTATTGAATGAAAATTACATAAGAAATCCAGGTTATTTCGTTTTCGCAAACACTTCCGCCCCGTGAATATAAATGCTTCCAACACAATAACATTGAAGTGTTTGCGAAAACTAAATAACTCTATTTTTCAGTAGAGTACAGGCTATCGGAGAAAATTCGAATACCTTACCTCAACATCTGTCTCAATTACAGTGTGTCACCGATCATTTATTGGTTTGAATGTAAACAATACCACGTGATTGTCAGTAGTGATAATAAAACGTTATATTTTAAGACAAATTTGCAGCAATAAACAAATAGTCAAATGCTCACCTAACGGAGATGTGCTGTAGAGAGAGCGTGCTAATTCACCGCCACAAATCTGGTTTAAGTCCCCGGAGCACGCCATGCCACAACTCGAGTCTCGTAGAGGTATGTACATTTCATAATGAGATACACAAAAGCATTTTGTGACTGATTGAACGCCAGCATACGCATAACCTAAAGCATAGAGTAGCATCGCCCTTTCATTACGAATACATGACCATGCAATATGCAGAGATTTTTAAAGTTGTAAGAAATGAAAATTTTCAGTAAAAAATATTTGATATTTTTATTATTTTTGCTCAAAACATAGATTGTGGGTACCACGTTAGAACCGCCTCGCTGAGGCAATTTTAAAGAGTACCAACAATCTATGTTTTGGATAAATAATAAGAAAAATAGGTATAGCCCTGCAAAGCCCAGGTTTTTCTATATAAAAGTGGTGTTGAAGGGGGTATACATTGCACGGACATGTTTTCCTGATGAGAATCGTCATTTAATAGAAACAATTATACAATGACAAGAAAGTAATATATATATATATATATATATATAAGCGCTGCAGGCATGCATGATACCCCGCCACGCAAATTTAATTCAGTACAAATGCACATAAGATCTTGATGACATTCATCTACAATACTAAACAACACCTTCCCAGGCCTCCTAGTAGCCCACTTGAAAAATATAGTTTTTTTATACAGGTTCCTTTTAACAAAAATATAGGTTCTTTTATAGGTTTTTCACCAAAAATATAGGCTATTTTAAGGTCTTTTTCTCACTTCCGTCATAATTTTAGCAGCTTATCAGGCCGGCGCTCAAGAGTTACTATACAAAAGAATGAGAAAGCCCACACGAGCTAGAAAATTTTGTGAGGAATGAAATAGTTCTCATGCTATCAGATTTATTTCTAGAGAGAATTTTACATAATAAAACCTGACAATTTTCACAGAAAACGGGTTTAATTTCTGTATAAAGAGTACAGATTTGTCTCCTTGGCTTTCTTTGAACGAGCGAGCGAAGCGAATGAGACAATTTTGCAAAAATGGTGTATTTTTTAGATCGTTTTAGAGACATTTTATAAAGTAAAACAGTCAGATTTCATGAAACATTGGGCTTTAATATCTGGGGAAAGAGCACAAATTTACTACTTGGAAATCTTTGAACGAGCGAGCCTTTCGAGGAAAATTTTGTGAAAATGAAATAGATTTCAAGCTTTCGGAGGACATTCCAGAGAGGAAGATGATTTTACAAAATAAACCCTGTTTTTTTCAAGTTCAGAAAACATGTAAATGACAAACTCATTATCTGTATATATTTATAATTATGTGAACTATTGTGAAGCTGTATTAGTATCGCCACCTTGGTCTGAAAGAAATGTAAGCCTGTGTTTCCCCTTATCGTTTAATAACGATAACCCATTTTTATATGAATTTAAATTTTTCTGCTTAATAAGCATGGAGTCTTTAACAGATATGACTTGAGCAGATTTTGAAAGAAAGCTGCTTTCTTTCAAATCCTGGAGCTTCATTATTGTGAATTGATATTGCAACCAAAATAAAACTAGAATTTGTTTTCTATGTGAAAACTGATGTCTCCCCCCTTTCTAAGTGCATGTCCAAAATATGCAAGCAAGAGTTATAGTTCTTGTGCATCACATATCCTGTCATTCTGTTTTATAAGTGTACCAAGTTTCATTGAAATATCTCTTACGGTTTTCAAGTTATAGAGGGGGCACGAAATTGTTTGGAAAATAATCAAAGGGAAATAACTCCAAAGATATGAAAGCAAGAGTAATGATTCTTGTGCATCATGCTTTATAAGTGTACCATGTTTCATTGAAAAAAATCTCTAATGGTTTTTGAGTTATAGAGCAGACACGAAATTGAATGAAAAATAATCAAAGGGAAATAACTCCAAAGATATGCAAGCAAGAGTTATGGTTCTTTAGCATGACACATCATCTCATCGTGCTTTATAAGTGTACCAAGTTTCATTGAAATATTTCTTATGGTTTTCAAGTTATAGAGTGGACATGAAATTGTATGGAAAAATAATCAAAGGGAAATAACTCCAAAGATATGAAAGCAAGAGTAATAATTCTTGTGCATGACACATCATCTCATCATGCTTTATAAGTGTACCAAGTTTCACTGAAATTTCTCTTACGGTTTTCAAGTTATAGGGTGGACACGAAATTGTATGGAAAATAATCAAAGGGAAATTACTCCAAGGGATATACAAGCAAGAGTTATGGTTCTTTAGCACGACACGTAATCTCATCGTGCTTTATAAGTGTACCAAGTTTCATTGAAATACCTCTTACGATTTTCGAGTTATAAAGCGGACACGAAATTGTATGGAAAATAATCAAAGGGAAATAACTCATAAAATACTCAAGCCAGAGTTATGGTTCTTGTGCATGACACATCGTCTGATCATGCTTAATAAGTGTACCAAGTTTTATTGAAAAATCTTAAACGGTTTTCAAGTTATACAGCGGACACGAAATTGTATCGAAAATAATCAAAGGGAAGTAACTCCAAAAATACTCAAGCAAGAGTTATGGTTCTTGTGCATGACACATCGTCTCGTCGTGGTCTACAAGTGTACCAAGTTTCATTGAAAAATCTTTAACGGTTTTCAAGTTATACAGCGGACAAGAAATTGTATCGAAAATAATCAAAGGGAAATAACTCCAAAAATACTCAAGCCAGAGTTATGGTTCTTGTGCATGACACATTGTCTCGTCGAGGTCTACAAGTGTACCAAGTTTCATTGAAAAATCTTTAACGGTTTTCAAGTTATACAGCGGACACGAAATTGTATCGAAAATAATCAAAGGGAAATAACTCCAAAAATACTCAAGCTAGAGTTATGGTTCTTGTGCATGACACATCGTCTCGTCGTGGTTTACAAGTGTACCAAGTTTCATTGAAAAAATCTTTAACGGTTTTCAAGTTATAGAGCGGACACGATTTGTGACGGACAGACGGACAGACGGACGGACAGACGGACAGACAGACGCACGGGGAAAAACAATATGTCTCCCGACCCTGTCGGGGGGAGACATAATGAATATACCTGTCAGCAGCATAGACTGTAAAACTCAAAAGAAAAACAAAATCATGAACAGGTGTTCAGAACATTTACAAGCACCAGAAAACAAACACTGGTCTTAAAAAGATTCATCTTGCTTTTCTGCAAAAATTATAGGTTTTTGTAGAAAAATATAGGTTATTTATAGGTTTTTAGCCATTTTTTTTTTGGGGGGGGGGCAAAAAGAAGGTTATATAGGTCTTACTAATTTGACAATAAAATTATAGGTTTTACAGGTTTTATAGGTTTCGCTAGGAGGCCTGCTTTCCAGATATGAACTCCTTTACAAAGTTTGAAGCAAATTGGTCTACAGATGCCCAAGATAGCCCCTGGAAAAGAAATTGTATCATAAATCAAGTGCCATAACTCTGTACTTATTTGACAAAAAATATACATCTTCAATCCCAAACCACTCCTTCCTGATATGAACTCCTATACAAAATTTAAAGAAAAATGGTCAATAAATGCTCAAGATAGAGCCTAGAAAAGAAATTTTAATGTAAATCAAGGGTCATAACTCTGTACTTATTAGACGAAATTTACCCATCTTCGTTCCCAAACCACTCCTTCCTAATATGAACTCCTTTACAAAGTTTGAAGCAAATTAGTCAATAAATGCCCAATACGAAATTTGAATGCACATCAAAGGCCATAACTCTGTACTTATTCCTCAAAATTTACCCATCTTCAATCCCAAACCACTCCTTCTTTATATGAACTCTTATACAAAATTTAAAGGAAATCTATATATTCAAATTGCAAAATCAATATTTATTTTGATATTTAATAAAATTAGTATGCATTTTTGTTTTATTAAATCGATTTCTATCGAACTTTAATTCACTCTGTCATGTCAGTGACTGCTCTATTACATTGCCGCCATATTGAAAGATAACAATATCAGGTCCCAAGGTTATAAAACTTTTTTCAATCTCAGCTCAGCTGAGCATGAAATTTCAACTGCTCATAAATGCTGAAATAGTCAGAATTAGTTGAAAACTCAGGTTCAAACCTCAAAAACTGGTAATATATCCCACTCAAAAATGTTAAAATGCCAACAGTTGTTGGCATTTTAACATTTATGAACAGGATAAATTTCAAGCTCAGCTGAGTTTAGCATGAACAAAAAAAGTTTTATAACCTCGGGACCAGTTCAGGGACCACTGATTAAACCTACCTATAGATAAACAAGCATCTACACACTTTCTAAGAGTATTGTCCTCCTCAAACATTAGGGATGTTTCTTCAGTGCCGTTGATATTTTCAGCATTGAAACATCCTATGTACAGAGCTTCGAAGGGACCTTAAATAAAATATTGGATATTCCTTTTATCTTTAAATTTTGATTCACGGCGATGATTAGTAATCTACACTGCTGAAAATGTTGAACGTCAGACTACGAGAACCGATACTATTTTTAACGCACGAAACCACTAGTTTTTCGGTGATTACACACTTTATGTTTAAGGTATGGTATTTTTACTTAAAAATCCGTTTTAGTAAAGAATGATTGTTTCGTTTGTAAAAAAAACAAAACAAAACAAAAAAAAAAAAAAAAAAAAAAAAAACAACAACAAAAAAAAAAAAACACTTGTACGAACCAAATGGCCTAAATTCTTAACCAGACGGAAAAATCTCAAGCATTCTACAAATTTTTATGTTCGTCATCAACACCTTTGACACTATAAAAACACCTTTTATACGATCACTAAAATTCGAATTCGCTGTAGAAGAAATGTGCATTGTTTGTCACGTTATGTGTTGTGTACCTGACATCTCATTTGGGATTCCAAGCGTCCAAGATGCGACAAGACTTTTATCATGTTCTAAAAGTAAACGAAACATAATCTCTGAGATAGATCTCGTATATGTATATAGGTAGGTAGGCAGGCTGGATATATGGATAGTACAAAAGGACCAATGGTCCCATAGACGCTCACCTGAGATGTATACTAATACACTTGGTTTACTACAATGGTAATTTGCATGTATATTACCCCAGGGCAGGTTCAGAATAACCCCTGAAGTCAAATCTTTTTTAAATCATGAAATGTCAGCCCTACATTTGCCAATTTACTGAAAGTTTTGCCCTTCAAATGAAAATTTAATAATATTCCCCATTAAATGCATGTGCGACCTAAGTGACCTTGTCGTAAATAGGTCAAGGTCATCACAGGGTCATGATTTATACAAATTTTGTAGACCTCCATTCCTTGATGCTTCATGCCAAGTTTCAAAATCAAAGGCCTTCTGGTTCTGAAGAAGATGTTTTAAGATTTTTGTTATTTACACTGTATAGCCATGGTGGCCATCTTGGTCATGTGACCATGACAATTTATGCAAACTTTCATTCAATCTTCCTGAGGACGCTCCATATAAAGTTTGGATTTGATTGGCCAAGCGGTTTTAGACAAGAAGATGCTCGAATATTTTGGTCATATACATGTATATATAACCCCGGGGCAGGGACAGACAAGCGTCTGTGCCTAAAATATAATCATAACCATTTAAATGACATTTTCCTATGTTCCCCCATTCAAATGCGTGGGCTACCTAAGCTGACCTTGCCATAAGATAGGTCAAGGTCATCCAAGGACCATGAGTTATATAAACTTTGTAGAGCTCCATTCCCAGATGCTTTATAATACCAAGTTTCAAAATCATAGGCCTTCTGGTTCTGAAGAAGAAGATTTTTAACGTTTTTGCTATTTATAGCTATGGCGGTTATCTTGTTCATGTGACCTTCACCATTTATACAAACTCTCATTCCCTCTCCCTAAGGATGCTCCACATAAAGTTTGGCTTTGATCAGAGAAGATGTTTGAATATTTTGGTCAAATACATGTATATAGCCACGGGGCAGGGGCAGACAACCCCCTGGGCCCCAAATATTTTCATAAACATAAATATTCTGTCCATTTGCTCACTCCTAGCAAGTTTTCTGCCATTAAATGACATTTCCCTATTTTGTTCCCATACAAATGCATGGGCGACCTAAGTTAAGCTTGCCGTAAAAGAGGTCAAGGTCATCCAAGGGTCATGATTCATACAAACTTTGTTGAGCTCCATTCCCTGATGCTCCATGTCGAGTTTCAAAATCATAGGCCTTCTGGTTCTGGAGAAGAAGATTTCTTTTAAAATTTTGCTATTTATAGCCCTGGCGGCCATCTTGGTTATGTGACCTGGACCATTTATACAAACTTTCGTCCCCCCCTCCTTCCTAAGGATGCTCTACATGAAATTTAAATTTGACTGGCCAAGCGATTTCAGAGAAGAAGATGATTGAAAAGTGTAAACAACGACGACAACGAGGACGGGCGACGGAGCATGGGTATACTATAAGCTCACCTTGTGAGCCTAACGGCTCAGGTGAGATAAAAAAGGGACATGGTTCCCCCGTTTATCACTTGGGGCGTGTAAAAATATGAGAAAAATCGCTATCTAAACAAGTAGCCAAAGTGCAACGATCGCTCACCTGAGAGTCAACATGTACAGTTACTGGGCGAAGTGGTTGGTTTTTTTTACCATAACGGGTATGTTTTTAAAAACAAATATTTAGTTTTCACTTTCTTCCCCATGTAAAACCTATGTTTCCAAAATTGACCTTGCCGTCAAGTAGGTCATGGTCATTCTATGGTCATCATTTGAACAAACTATGATGGGCTTGAGTTCCAATTGCTACATACTATGTTTCGTGAAAATCGGATGCCGGTTCTGGAGAAGATTTTTGAGTGTTTTTTATGGGCGTGGCGACCATCTTGACCGTATTTCGCGATCAAACTTTCGTTCCCCCTACCCATGGATGCTCCACAAAATGTTTCATTTTGATTGGCCAAGCGGTTTCAGAGATGAAGATCTTTGAAAAGTGTGTATTGACGACAGACCGGCCAAGGTAAAGAGATGACCTTGACCTAAATTAATCACATACATGTACCTTCATCTACTCCATAAGTTATTTGCATCTACAACTTTTTAAGGTCTCAGGCTGCGATAGTTTAAAAAAAAATTCCATAGCTTTCACTTTTTCCCATGTAAAAACCTATGTTTCCAAAATTGATCTTGTCGTTATATAGGTCAAGGTCATCCTAGGGTCAAAGTTTGAAGATACTTTGAAGGGCTGGAGTCACAAATGCTACATAAAAATCGGCCTGCCGGTTCTGGAGAAGATTTTTGAGTTGTTTTACCATATATGGGCGTGGCGGCCATCTTGGTCATGTGACCCGCATTTCGCTATCAATCTTTCGTTACCTTTACCAATGGATGCTCCACATAAAATTTCACTTTGATTGGCCAAGCGGTTTCAGAGATGAGTGCGTATGGACGACAGACCGGCCAAGGTCTAAGGATGACCTTGACCTAAATTAATCAAATACCTTTATCTACTAGTTGTTTGCATCTACCACTTTTCAGATCTCAGGCTGCAATAGTTTTTTTTAAAAATTCCATAGTTTGCACTTTTCCCATATAAAATAGGTCTAGGCCATCCAAGGGTCATCATTTGAACAAACTGTGATTGGCTGGAGTCCCAAATGCTACATACTAAGTTTCGTGAAAATCGGCCTGCCGGTTCTGGAGAAGATGATTTTTGAATGGTTTTTACCATATATGGGCGTGGCGGCCATCTTGGTCATGTGACTCGAATTTCGCGATCAAACTTTCGTTCCCCCTACCCATAGGTGCTTCACATAACATTTCACTTTGATTGGCCAAGCAGTTTTAGAGATTAAGATCTGCGAAAAGTGTGTATGAACGACAGACCGACCAAGGTCAAGAGATGACCTTGACCAAAATTAATCATTTACCTTCATCTACTCCATGAATTGTTCGCATCTACCACTTTTCAGGTCTCAGGCTGCAATAGTTTTTTCACAAAATCCATAGTTTTGACTTTTTACCATGTAAAACCTATGTTTCCAAAGTTGACCTTGCCGTAAAATAGGTCAAAGTCATCGCAGGGTCTTGATTTCTATATACACTGTAGCACAAGTTGAGTCATAGACGCTTCAGGCCAAGTTTCGTTTAAATCGGTCCATCGGTTCCAGAGAAGGTGTTTGAAGGGTTGCCATCGTGGTCAAGTGACCTGAATTTTTTATATAAACATTGGTTCCCACTTCCTATTGATGCTTCATTGCGCTGGCTCCCAAGCCAGTGCTATTTGTGGTTAGTTTGAGCAAGGGTTATGGGGCACAGTTAATTGATTATTCATTGCTGTAAGCGGCTTTGATTTGAGCGGCTACTTACATTTCTGCTTCAATACATGCGAAATCATTTTGTCAAAACATAAAATATATATTAAACTGCATCTTAACGTGTCTTTTGTCTTAAAATCACTGACTTAAATTAAATTTGATGATAAAAATTGAGGAACTATTTTTTCATTAAGACTATATCGAAAGGGTGGTCGGCTTCGAAAGAAACAAATAAAAAAATCTTCTATAAAACTACGATACAAAAAGTTATGTTGCAAAATTTCATCTAAATTAATTTTATAAGTACGATAAATATAAGGTTATTTAATGTTACCGCATCATTTTTACTTTTTTCCAATTTGTTCGCTGCGCGTGTAAAACCCTCGCAGACAGTCCTTTCGATTTTTCAACGTTGCTTTAGAACTCTTCGCGTACTTATATATAATTATGACTTATCTGACCTAGATTCCGTAGCATAATCTATAATTAGATGACCGTGTTAGAGTAAAACATAGATTATGTCTAATGGTTTGTGGAATTTCGGGGACTATTTAAAGAAGTATATCTGTAAATGTAGATATCGATCACAGGTACACGAAACAAGCACATTCTGGATGTTTCGCGAACCCTGGGGAATTTGAATCCCATTTGTTTTTCAGTTTTAACAGGACTTGGTATTTTGTTTCAGGCGGATTCCTTTTTGTGTATTTTTCGAGCAACTTGATTGGGGATCAAATACCACAGATCTACGGATACTTTCTCTTGTACAGACTGATAATTATACAAAAAAGCAAAAAGCTAAGTTCGTTAATCTGTGTACCCATAGCAAATAAAAACGTGGCGGGTTTTTAAGTGACCAAACACGGTATGGGATATTTTAATCAAACCCGGGATGTATGATTTGCGCCTTGAAACCCTCATATTGAGTGATACCGACCTATTTCAATAACTGCAAGGTTAAAGTTTGCTCCCTTGTGCTATAATGCATAACCTTTAAAATGCGAAAAATATGATGTTATATAAGCCGCGGTTCGTGTTTCTTACGTCGCGTAAATCCGTCAACAGGTACTGGGACACACTTAAAGTAAAAGTAAGCTAACGCCAGGAAACGAAAGCCGGCCACTCTTTAAAAACGAGCCAGCTGAAAAAAAAAATGACAAGCAGAAGTATTGGAAGGTCAGTAATATAAAATTACTGTTGGCTTGAAACGGTTTTGCAGACGCATAACCGCGCCATCCGCTTCTAGGGTGGTTTATAACATAAAGTTAGTCGTTTCGAGACCGGCGTAAAAATGCGGAATTACGTCGATCAAATTCGACCGGCTACCAGAGGCGATACTACATGAACATGAGAAACATGGGTAACAAAACGCAATAGTGGTTGGTTCGTGCTGATCTCATTTTAAGGTTTAAGCACGTGACCCGCCTTGTAAAACATGGGTCATGGGTTCAGTCCCGGACTCCTCCAGTCCTTCGGTCCGAGACTTTCATAGACAAATGTGTTACTAAACGTATAACAGTGGTGGGTACGTGTTGAACTCGTTATAATTTATAAGCCACTAGCCTTGTAAAACAGTGGTCGATGGTTCGATCCCGGGATTCTCAAGTCACCTATCGAGATTCCGTCTCAAAATGACCTTAGGCTGGGTGTGTGTCGTTGAACAACAAATCAAATGAGTACATGTATTTGCATTGCAACTTTAGAATCTATTTAATGTATAAATACATGTGTGGTCGACGTAAATTTACTTAATTTATTTTATGTAAGTGGTTTAGAACTTATTTTGATGATTCTGCTGACATGTCAAGGTTTATCATAGTGCATCTATAAACCAGAAAGTTATCAAAATTTTCTTTAATTTTTTATTGTGTTTATTACTGTATTTTTAATCATCGTAGTGTGTATTTGCTTCATCTGCCAAACAAATGAATTTAATTATGCACAATTAGGAAAGAAATGATTTGTTTGCAGTTGGTGTCTTCTGTTCTGCCATCAAAGTGTAGAGACGACTCAAAATGTGTTCTAAGTATCATCATAACCATCTCTGATAATACATCTTGGTTTGCCAGCGCTTTATCCTTTGCTCTGTCCCAGAGCAATTTTTACTTGTATAAAATTTGGCTTTGATTGGCCAAGCGGTTACAAAGAAGAAGAACTTTGAACATGTGATAGCACGGACGCATCGGCTCGAGTACCATACTGTAAGCTCCTCGTGAGCCTTCGGCTCAGTTGAGCTAAAATCAGAAGCAGCTGTATATACGCACACTGTGACATCAGGAAAACATGTCCGTGCAATGTATACCCCTGTAAACCCCACTTTTATATATAAAAAAAAAAAACAAAAACAAAAACCTGGGGTTTGCAGGGGTTTACCCAATTTTCTTATTTTTGATCCAAAACATACATTGTGGGTACTCATTAGAACCGCCTTGGAGAGCAGGTCTACCCACAATTTATGTTTTGAGCAAAAATGTTGAAAATATCAAATTTCTTGTAACATTTTCAACTTTCACACTGTCAGCTGAAAAAAAAAATATCTGTATATTGCATTGGCGTGTTTTCGTAATGGTAAATTTGTTGTAATAACATGGTTATCATGGCAAACTTACTTTGAGTGTGGTGATACAATGGTCTCGTGTCTAAAATGAAAATAAACACAAAAAATAAGTCGTTAGAATCGTTAAAAGTTGAAACTGTCTATCCGGCCTTATGCGTCTCTTTTGGCTTCTAACGCCCTATCATTCTTAATATAAGCTTAATTTCAAACAATGTGGTTTCCGAACGGTTCCGACGCAAATCGAGCTGTACACGCACAGAAGATGGTTAGAGGCTTAAATTACAATTACTCATAGGGGTAGTTCATATTAAAGTGACTGCTTCGTAAATACAACTTACGCAGTGACGTCACAGTGACGAGATAAGAAAGCTTTTTGGTTAAATCAACATATTTTTAATTTTAATATCAACAGACTTAGGGCGAGGATTAGAGCTATGTAAAATCGATTTAAACACCCCAGTAGTTCGTTACTGACCGTCCCAATGCGGTTCTGTTGTTATTTATATTCATGTTGCGTGTTTTGTCTGTTTGTCTGTCTGTTGTGCTTGGCGGAGTATTTTTGATTTATTATGGTCGAGTTGCTGCTTTTCTTGTTGGGCTTATTTTTAGTTTCGTGAATGAACATCTTGATGTACCAGTAGAAATGGTCTCCTTCCCGCCTGGTATCATTGGGTTGTGGTTTTGGCTTTATTGCAGAAACAATTTGTAATACACGTGTTAGACAGCTGAGAACTTGGGTTAATTTTATTCAGATCCGTTTTTATTAGTCGCTAGTACATTTTCGCTGTACTGGTAGAAATAGTAATTTTGCTGTCCTGGTAAAATGGTTTTAATAATAATAATAATAATAATAATAATAATAATAATAATAATAATAATATCTGTATTTCTGTATTTCTGGGGTCTTTGGCTAGGATTTTAACTTAATTACATCAAACGTTCTTGTTACATGAGCACTATGTCTTTCCTTTTTATTTTACTATATTTTACTTTTTTATTTTTATTTTATTTTTTTTTTAATTTTCTATTCTTTCTTATAAGAATGAGTATGTCCCCAGGAAGAATGGTTTCCGGCTTAGTTCACAGTAAAAACGGTATCGGTGTCAAAGGAAAAATAATTAATCTTCATTATACGACTGCTTATTGTGCCTGCCTCCTGTCGTACACGTTGCCTTTCGTTTTGGTTGTTTTCGTTACTCGGGTAATACAATTCCTCTTCTTTCCGAACCTATTATTTCTAGCCATCTTCTGGTACAGCTTGGTTTGTGTCGGACCTGTTCGGTTTGTTGTCTTATGACGCGGCTCAAAATTTATGTTTTACCCAAATCTGAGGCCAAAAGCAGGCCTTAAACTCCCTTGCCCTTTCTATTTTGCATTGATAGAGTACCTTTGGGAACGAAAATGTCCACAGGTAGTAGATTGGTTGTGGTAGGAATTCCAGGGCCGGTATTTCTTAACGAAACTCTGTATATTTCTCCTGCCATAGCTGCATTTTTCGGTTCCACTTCGAATATGGTATGCTCATTCTGTAGTAGAAGAAGCGTGTCATTGCGAAAACACGCCTATGCAGTATACAGAAAATTTTTGGTTGCAAAAATAAAAATTTTCACTGAAAACAAAATTGATTTTTTTTTTTTTCATTTTTTGCTCAAAACATAGATTGTGGGTACACGTTAGAACCGCCTCAGCATAACCCAGTTTTGCTATATAAAAGTGGGGGTAGAGGGAGTATTCATTTCACGGACATGTTTTCCTGATGTTAAATCAATTTCTCAAAATACAGGAATGTCAAACTGAAATAAATTAACTTATCTCAGACAATTGGGAGGGGTAAAGCAAATGAATGATAACCGTCAGTAAACTCCCTCTTTCCCAAAGGTTAATACAATAGTTACCATTTTTGTGCAGCAACGTTTTTTTCCACTTGCAACAGCTGTGCATTATATTTATCTCTATCTCCATTTATACCTTAACATCCGAAGAGGACTTAATATGGTGTTCCGGTATACCAAACGTTGAAGGGGGTAGTCAAATAAAGCTAAGACCAGAGGCCAATTGGCCACAAAGCTCACCTGATTTAACAGCTATCGTTGAATGTAAAATTTACTGCCACCCGACAATCAAATCAAGTGATCTGGATTAAAAGTCAAACGCAACTCGAAAATTTGCCCTTTTAGGGGCCCAGCAACCAATTTAAGTAAGGGATTAGGATGAAGTTCATCTGCAACATAGATGACTACTCAATAAACATTTCTGCAAAAACAAATCCAATATCTCCAATGAGACTGCAGAAATATAACATTTTCACTTCTCCCACTATAAGTCTATGGGAACTGAAAGTTGTCGTAGCAACCAGAGTTTTTTTTATGTGACTGGAACAAAAAATACACATCTGTTTTGTAGATGCTAATGCTAGGAAGATATATGCAAAGTATCAGCTTCATAACCCAAACAGTTTCTGAAGAAAAGATTTTGAAAGATTATTTTCGAAAATTTACCTTTTTGGGGGCCCCAGCAACCAATAAAAATAAAGTTTAAGGGCAAAAGTAATATGAAACATTTCTCTAAAATAAAATTCAAATATCTTCAATGAGAAAGCAAAGATTTGCAATTTTCACTTTTTCCATTATAAGTCTATGGGACGTGTAAGTTGCCATGGCAACCAGAGTTCTTATCCGATATGAACAAAAATAACATTTTTGCCCCCCCCCCTCCTGTGGATGCTTTATGCCAAATATCAAAAGTTCATGGACGGACGGACGGACGACGGACGGACGACGGCCGCCGGGTACCTGCCTATCCTATAAGCTCACCTTTGAGCCTTCGGCTCAGGTGAGCTAAAAAGTGAGAGACAATAATTTGTGCGGTGCAAACAAGGGTGTTAGTATAGTTAAAAGACAAAAAACAAATATGCTGGTGTTTAGGGAGTTTTTTTTTCGACTATATGGCAGAAAACTGTACTAAACTGTGCCAGAGTAGGGAGTACAGGAATATGTGTAGGTAGGGCAATCAAGTGTATGATTTTCCGCGGGGAGAATGTGATCTTGTAGAATGTGCGTTTGTATCATAATCGTTCTACCTAGCACACAAACTCTGATAAGCGGCGCGCACCCATAATTTGTGTATTTGTGCACACTTGACGGTTGGCATTTTGGTATTGTACATTGTTTTTGTCAGTGGCATATCTTAGCTTATAAACTTAATCTTAATCTTAAATATTCTGGATATATTCATATACTTCACCATCAATGATTATGACTCGCTTCGTTTAATAGTTTTGTGTTCTCTTTGGACTAAGTGTGCGTTAATTAGAAAGTATTTTTGAGCATTTTGAGTAAAATTAAAAAAAATTAAGCGCACTGTGCGCTAAAAGGAACGAATACGGTATTTTTTTTCCAATAGACAAAGTCCGTGCTTGAATCCATGATTCATCCATGTATTGCAATAGATATTTTGATAGTTTCTTGTGCAATGATGAGTATGTTTATTATTTATTTGATGCTTGAAAACAACTTTCTTTCTTTTCACCATTGTCGTTTAGGGTCAGTTTAACAGAGTTTTTAATTACCACTATCTTGGGTGCATATTTTAATATATGAACTCAATACCCATCCACATTTTCCTTATTGTAAGGATGTGAAAAAAGTGCATGAAAAACGTAAGCGAACTTACGGTTTGCCAGGTGACAGGACCGGATCCACAGAAGCCTTCAATATTATGGAGTGTGTCCGGCTAAAAATTGACAAATAAAGCAATAGGTAATTAAGATGTAATCAAATGAATAACAGTAAGCTACGAATAACATTCGTACAAAACATCATCTCCTTTACACGTAATGTCAGCGTGGAACTGTTATATAAAACATGGAGCAAAAACATGGAGCAATAACTTCATGGCGCAACTGCAATCAGAATTGGCTAGTCTCATATGTGCGCTTGTGTGAGGCTCGAACAAATGACAGTCATAAAGGTGAGATTATCGAATCAGTATGCGCGTTAGTGATATCAGCGTTTTCAACTTAGGCCGCCTCACAATGACTGAAGTTTACATGACTTACATAACTATTCAGGTAGGACGTAGTTCAGGCTGAGCGTAAATGTATATAAACGACCTATAGTGCAACTGGTTATCATATCACTATATTTCTGGAATGTATACCCCCTTGAACCCCACTTTATATAGCAAAACTGGAGTATGCAGGGGTATACCTATTTTCGTATTTTTGCTCCAAAACATATATTGTGGGTACTCGTTAGAACCGCCTCGTAGCTGAAGTGGTTCTGGAATTGATTTAGCCATAAAAATATTAAAAATTTTGTAATACACGTAAACTTATTTTTTGTTCTTCCTAAACACAGTAGCACGCACGCTTATTATACCTTGACGACAATAAACGGGAATCGACTTCCACCGTCAAACTTATGTGTTGCCATGGAAACGTCACAGAATTTGTAATGGATCGTCGTGTCACCAACAGAATTTCCACCAATGTGTAAGTGGTGCTCAATATCTAACTTCGGAAGGAATCCATTGAGGACTGGTGGATATGTTCCAAATATCTTTTCTAACATAAATTATGAGTAAATTGATTAATATGCATTTCATGACACGTTCTTCAGAGTTACTTTGTGTTTATAGGTGAAAACGGGAAATAAATATAAGAAAAACAATAAATAAAAAGAAACAAAAACAATGCGAAAAAAAAAAACTACACAAAAATCGCAAAGATATGTCAAAGTTGACACCCCCGTATGCTTATCAGTAGGAATACGACATAAAGATAGTAAAACATGCCCTTTCAAAGGGTCAAGTATCTGATTCAAAATGACAGAACGAACTGCGCGTCACTCGATGCGATTTCAGTTTGTAGCGCTGTGTTTATTTTTTCTTGGTTACTGTGTATAAAATACAATTTACGTAAAATAAACGTAGAGGAACAACCAAACAAAAAAGGTAATGAGAACAACAGAGGGAGCATACATAGTAATGAGAAGACTTATCATGAAGACAAATCACCACAGAACGCTGCAGACGGTTCTGGGAAGGTGGGAATTGGACGGCGAAAATGGAACCTCGATTTTTTTTTTAAAATAAATATACAGTTTACTCGACAATGGCGAATCACTAAGAGGTCAAACGCTATTATTTTAAACACGACCATGGTAATGTTATTCTATTTGCTACTAAGAACATCTACATATCTCAGCTTTACAGGAAAATACTAATTTTAATTCGTTCAATTTCTTAATGGGAGATAACTCTGTTGATATGATACCTCCTGCATTAGACAATGGCGAACCAAACTCGACAATGGCGAATCAAATAGCCTAAAGCCCAAAAGAAAGCATTTTAGATGAGTATTTTTGCACACAAATGATGCCATCATCATGCGAAACTAAACGGTGTTCGATAATATTGTGTTAATTTGCTTTTGTGCTTTACGTTAACTGTCAACAGCAAATGCCATATCGGAAAGGCCAATTTTACAGATTTAAGCATGTCTTGTTGTTTTAACGAATCAATGTAAGCCTAAAAGCAAGATGGTTAAACCACGACTTGCACCAATATTAGTTACGTCATTGACCAAACCAAGTGGTTCCAGGGCAAGCCTTCAAAAGGTAGATTATCAGTACTTTGTGCACATTTTTTTCACCACACAAAGTCTGATTCGCTATTGTCGAATTTACATATACATCTTTCCCGGCTTATATCTATCTTCAATGTCAAAATTTATATCAAAAACAGACATATTGCATAACTAGGGATATAAGGCATTAAAGTAATGCAAAAGTGGTCATAATCAATTGCTTCGAAACGAGGTATGAAACACATTTTATCTGAACGTTACTTTTTGTGGAACAATAAACTAGGCATCTTAGTTAATGGGTCAAGCGTTTCAGCAACCCTGATTTTATAGTCTGGTGGAATTTTGACTCCCTTCTTTTACCAAACCCCAAGGCATAGATGAAAGTAAACGACAGAGTTATATAATAAAAATATTTTGTCTAAGTTTCAAGAAATTCTGCAATATCTTTACGAGTGGTTCGCCATTGTCGATGATTCTCTATTGTCGAGTTCACTGTAGGTAAAAATTTGTATTGTGTTCAACTGGCGAACACACGTTTTACAAATGTTTAATGCAATTACAGACCGTCATCAGCAGTTTATCAACCTAGGTGCGTTTTTGACCTGCATGACTCCACCGACTACAGTTTGTTTCGTCTTCCTGCGTAGTGAGAGATTTTGTTTGCTTTTGTTTTTTCTTGCTTATAGGATGTGCGTTTGTCACCTTTTCATACCACAAGGATTGGGATTTTAATTTAATTGCATCAAATGTATCAGCAGTTGTCTATTCAGAGTGAATCATATATTGTCATGTGTTAACTGAACCTGATTTACTGGTAACTTTTTATTGACGCTAAGTTTAAACGTACGATTGGGCAAGAAATGTCTATTAGGGACAATTTACTTACCAACACTAATATACGTTTATGTCGAACTGAACAGCGTGCCCATTTTTAACCAAATTATATGTAAAAATTGTCCATAGTACCTGATTTTGTTTTCTTTTTTACTAAAAATAAACCCACATCAACATAATATTTCAAAATGATGCGTTTTTTTTTTTTTTTTTTTTTTTGTGGTTAAATATATGCATAAAGCAAATCATTCAACAAATGGTAAATCAAACTTATTTCATTTACATCAAATTTACGTAAGTAAGCGCGTTTTTTTATCAAAAGAAAGAAAAAAAAAACTCGGTCTTTATATACATACCTGTGTAAGAATTCCAGTCAACATTCTCGGATGCATCGGCAGAACCAACAGTACCTGTGAAATATAAGCACATTCTGTGACAACTTTTTTGAAATGATTTTTGCCACCATAGGGTTGGTTTTCCTTTATAATTAAGAAGGAAACGCGCTATTGTAGGACTCCTTTGCTGACATTTTAACAATTTACTGCATACGCAACCTATGCTGACCTTGCCATAACATTGGTCAAGGTCATCACAGTCATAATTTATGTACACATTGTACTTCTCTATTCCCCGATTCTACATGCAAAGTTTTGTTGAAGTCAGTTTATCATAAAGTAAAAATTTAATTTACTTCCCGACTTAAAATAAATTTTGACTTTTACCGACTCCAGAGAAGATTTTGGGGATTTTATTATACATAAGCAAGGCGACCATCTTGGTCATGTGACCTGGATTATTTACGGACACGTTACCCGCCCTTCCTTTAGATGCATTGTGTATAAAATTTGGCTTTTAGTAGCCAAGCAGTTTCAGAAAAGATCTTCGAATATTATGGTAATAAACATGTTTATTGGCCCTGGGTGGGGGCAGACAAACTCCTAGGGGTCAATTTTTTTTCAGAATCATAATTCTTCAGTCCTTTTGCCCAATTGCCTCAAGTTTTCCCTTCAAATGACATTTTAATATTTTTTCCCCATGTACTGGTGATATTCTTTACCGTAAAATAGGTTAAGGTCATCCCAGATTCATGATTTATACAAACTTTGTAGAGCTCCATTGCAAGCTGCCTCATGCCAAGGCCTTCTGGTTCTGAAGAAAACTTTATAAGAAATTTTACTATTTATAGCCATGGCGACCATCGTCGTCATGTAGCCCTGACCATTTATACAACTTTTCATCCCCCTTCCTTACGATGCTCCGCATAAAGTTTGGCTTTGATTGGCCAATCTGTTTCAGAGAAGATGTTTGAATATTATGGTCATACACATGTATGCCCGGGGCAGGGACAGACAACCCCTTGGACAACAGTTTTTTATAAACACAACTTTTGTCAATTTGCATACTCCAGCAAGTTTCCAACTTTGATTACATTTTACTAATCAAATGCATTGGCGATCTTTGTTGACCCTGCTGTAATATAGATCCGGGTCATCCCAGGGTCATGTTTTACGCACACTTTGTAGAGCTCCGTTCTCTGGAGCTTCATGCCAAGTTTCAAAATCAGGGGCCTTCTGGTCCTGAAGAAGATTTTAAAAGGATTTTATTACATATATAGCCATGTCATGTGAACTTGACCATTTATACAAACTTTCATCCCCCTTCCTGACGATGCTCCACATGAAGTTTGGCTTTGATTGGCCAAGTGGTTTAAGAGGAGAAAATCTTTGAAATTGTGGACGACAAGGGACGAACGACGGCGGACGACGGACGGATGCCGGGACATGGCCATCTTATAAGCTCACATCGTGAACCTTCGGCTCAGGTGAGCTAAAAAGTAAAAAAGCATATACGTGATATATTATTTTAGGCTAACTTCTTGAATTCTATCCCATTCCTTTAGTAGCATCAGAATGCCGTATGATTTCAACTAACGGTCAATTAATGTTGAAATTACTTTTCATAACATGTTGACCAACTTTCTCAAACTCAGGGGCTCCGGGTCATGCGAACTGATGACATGATGGTGTCTCTTGAATGAACGTCTGACGATATTGTCGTATGATGACAATGTCAAAAAACTACGAAATAACTTATGTTTATTCGTACTAAATTTCATATCTATTGGTCGCCACAATATTATTTTACATAATTTTCCATGTAATCTTATTTTCTGATCGCCCCTCGTGATTAATATTATACCTTTTGGGCAGCCTGACTGTCCAGCGAAAATTTTGTAAGCACCGACTGGCCATTCTCCTGAAAGAATAACACCTTGGTTAAAATAAACAGTTTGATAATAGTATCCTTCAGGTACTTCGTTATTAGTCGTTGCAAGCCATGTCTGTTGTAATCTAAAATTGTTTGAATAGGGGTATTATAAAAATACTGAACGCTGTTGAACACAAATATGCATCCTTTTAATACCAACTTCTCATGGCTGTGCGGGTTTAGGTCCGAGCTGGGCTTGTGTGAGAGAAACCAAGTTCTGCTTGCGGATGTGCAAGGTGTTTTTTCATGCGATCCTTCCGGTTTGGTCTTACCTACCGTTTGGCCTGCCTCATTTTAGCTGAAATAATCTTGAAAGGACTTAAAACTTAATAAAACAAGTAGCCGAGAGGGTAACGATGGCTCACCTGAGAACCAACTAAAAGTGCTGTGGAAACATTTTACCATCATGATGATTCTAACTCGGTGTCTATCTGACCCCAGTTTGGGGTCAAATGGCGAAAATTCAAACTCATCTGAGATATTGTGGTTGTCCTTGTTACCTGCAGAAATGAAGAAAATCCAGCGAAAAATAATAATAAAGTCTATGGAAACTTTTTCTAACGCTCAAGGGCGACAAACTCCGCACTCTGAGTTCGAATTTGGCCGAAAATTAAACATCTTAGATATTATGGTTGTCCGTGTGACTACCAAAATTAAACCAGAGGACCAATGGTCCTGTAAACGCTCACCTGAATTCTTAGATATATACCAATAAATTTGTTTGACTAGAATGGTAATATAAATGTAAATAACCCCAGGGCCGGGTCAGAGCAATCCCTGGAGTCAATTTCTTTTTCAAATTATAAAACTTCAGTTCATTTACCACTCAACTGCAAGTTTTGCCCTTCAAATGACATTTGAACAATTATCTCCATTCAATTGCATGGGCGACCAAAGTTGACCTTGCCGTAAAATAGGTCAAGGTAATCCAAGGGTCCCGATTTATATAAACTTTGTAGAGCTCTATTGCCTAATGCTTCATGCCAAGTTTCAAATTCATAGGCTTTCTGGTTCTGGAGAAGCAGATTTTAAAGGGTTTTGCTATTAATAGCCATAGCAGCCATTTTGGTCATGTGACCTTGACCATTTACACAAATTTTCATTGTCCCTCCACATAAAGTTTGGCTTTGATTGGCCAAGCGGTTTCAGAACATTTTTCATAAACATAAATATTCTGTCTATCTGCCCATTTCCTGCAAGTTTTGCCCCTCAAATCATATTTTAACAATTTGCCCCATTCAAATGCATGGACGACCTATATTGACCTTGCCGTAAAATAGGTCAAGGTCATTCCAGTGTCATGATTTATGCAAACTTTGTAGAACTCCAGTGCCTGATGCTTCATGCCAAGATTAAAATCATAGGCCTTCCGGTTCTGGAGAAGAAGATTTTTAAAGGTTTTTGCTATTTATAGCCATGGCGGACAGCTTGGTCATGTGACCTGGACCATTTATACAAACTTTCGTTCCCCCTTCCTAAGGATGCTCCACATGAAGTTTTGCTTTGATTGGCCCAGTGGTTTCAGAGGAAATATGTTTGAATATTATGGTTATATACATATATATAGCCCCGGGGGAGGGGCAGCCAACCCCCTGGGGACATTTTTTTTTCATAAATATAAATATTCTGTTCATCTACCCATTTCCTGTAAGTTTTGCCCCTCAAATCATATTTTAACAATTTGCCCCATTCAAATGCATGGACGACCTATATTGACCTTGCCGTAAAATAGGTCAAGGTCATTCCAGTGTCATGATTAATGCAAACTTTGTAGAACTCCAGTGCCTGATGCTTCATGCCAAGTTTAACATCATAGGCCGTCCGGTTCTGGAGAAGAAGATTTTTAAAGCTTTTTGCTATTTATAGCCATGGCGGACAGCTTGGTCATGTGACCTGGACCATTTATACAAACTTTCGTTCCCCCTTCCTAAGGATGCTCCACATGAAGTTTGGCTTTGATTGGCCCAGTGGTTTCAGAGGAGAATATGTTTGAATATTATGGTTATATACATGTATATAGCCCCGGGGGAGGGGCAGCCAACCCCCTGGGGACAATTTTTTTTTTCATAAATATAAATATTCTGTTCATCTGCCCATTTCCTGCAAGGTTTGCCCCTCAAATCATATTTTAACAATTTGCCCCATTCAAATGCATGGGCGACCTATATTGACCTTGCCGTAAAATAAGTCAAGGTCATCCAAGGGTCATGATTTATACAAATTTTGTAGAGCTCCAGTGCCTGATGCTTCATGCCATGTTTCAAAATCATAGGTCTTCTGGTTCTGGAGAAGAAGATTCTTAAAGGTTTTTGCTATTTATAGCCATGCCGGCCATCTTGGTCATGTTACCTGGACCATTTATACAAACTTTCGTTCCCCCTTCCTAAGGATGCTCCACATGAAGTTTGAATTTGATTGACCAAGGGGTTTCAGAGGACAAGATGTTTTAAAAGTGTGAACAACGACGACGACGACGACAACGACAACAACGACGACGGACGACGGAGCATGGGTATACTATAAGCTCACCTGTGAGCCTTCGGCCCTTCGGCTCAGGTGAGCTAAAAAGACCGCATCAAAATGCTGCTAACACTAAAGGGTAGCTAACTTCGCAGTCAGTGGTATGGTCTTTTCGAATTTCGAACTTATACTAGATTTTATGGTTGTCCTTGTTACATGCAAGAATGAAGGAGTCCCTTTTAAAATAAGGGCTAGATTTGCCACAGAATTGGATTTATGTAAAAACAAACATGTCTTTTCCATAACGCCATTGTCACGTGAACACATTTGTAACTATTTCTTGAAGGGGAAGGGTTGTACACTTGTGACCCGATCCCATTGTATTATATGCAATTGAATATTATTAAACTAGTAAAACAACATTTGTCCAATTATAAAAAGGTACAAGTAGGCAATGATTAGGAAAAGATGCAATCAGAAAGAAATTTCCACTCCAAAAATGAGGTGGGAAAAACTAATTAGACAAGTAGGTACTTATACTTAGAAAGCATATCGTAAGTCGAGTGAGCAGCTTTTTCCCAATAGGCGGTCACTCAGTTACCCGAACTTAAATTAATATATTTAAGTCTACGTTGAGTTTTCATAACGCTCAATGAGCAGCGGACGCTGTGTTCGAATCTGGCCAAACTTCGAACTCATGCGATATAATGATGTTTGTTACTTCCAAGAATGAAGGCCCAATCAAAAATGAAATCGCTAGAGTTGCCACAACATTTCCCCAGTATAACCCTATGAAAACTATGTGTTGCCATGGAAATAAAAAAATCTCATCTGATTTGCTTCTTCCACCTTAAAGATGCTTCTTTTAAAACTTGATTGCAATTGGTTGACTAGTCCCTGAGTGTGGCAGCCCAGTATTCCGAGGGTCCGATAGTCCGAGGGCCCGGTAGTCCGCAGGCCCGATAGTCCGAAGGTCCGATAGTCCGAGGGCCCGTTAGTCCGAGGTCCCAATAGTCCGAGGGCCCGATAGTCCGATGATCTCCGGAATTTCTTGCAAATAGTCAGGTCGCTTATATCAAATTTGTAAGAACTATCTGTATCAATGAACTGAGTCTAAAGAAGGTTAAAGGTTTGGCTAGAGCAGCATTATATTGCAATTATTTAAAAATCGACAACTATACTAAAGGACTTTGAAAACGCCTCACGATACATTGGCGATCAGACGGAGAAATGGGAAAAAATAGCTGAGTGGGAACGCGCTTTCCTGAAGCAGCCGACCATTTGAGCCGCAACATGGGAAAACCAACGATCTACATATGCGAAAACAAAGGCGCAGATCAGCTTCGCGATAACCGCGAAGCTGATCAGCGCCTTTGTTTTCGCTACACGTATACTACAATTTTTGTACTTTCTACATCCAAAATTTCAAGCTTCTAGCCTGATTCTATGACTGCCCAGGCCGGTTTGTGTCAGACCTGTTTTGAAACCACATTGTTGGTTTTCCCACGAGGTGGCTCATTTATTGTTTACACTTGATCGTGGTCACGGACTTTTTTCCGTATTTGTGTGGAAAGAGCTAGCCACATTGCTCTTCATGCGTGATGTAACATTTCTGTGATGTTGTGTGCTTTCCCGCCTGGCCTCTGGGGTTCACTTTAAATTTGATTGTACAATATGTGCCTTGGATCTATTATCATAATCTATTTGTATGTCCATGATTCATTGACTAGTTAGAGATTCACCACGAGGATCGAACAACTAACTAAATGTTGTGAGCCAATGCAGAAGCTGAGGGTGAGTTTAGGTACCTGTAAATAAAATATAAAGGTTTGATCCTTTGGAAGCAATAAGAACATTCAAAGGGAGATAGTATGGACTATATTGCGCAATTTCGGGTAATGAACCCTCATCAGTAGCCCTTTTAAAACCGGCGACGAAAGCCAGACTGTTGTACTGTAATTTCGAAAATTTACACGAGAAGTCTAAATCAAAGACACATTCCTAAACGGGGTCAAATAATTTAAACATTGCTTAGAAGTATGTTTCTAAACTGGAATGTTTTGAAAACTCTAAATATCTTTACTGATCTCAAAGGACCTAAATAAAAATATAATCTGCACTATGGATGATGTACGGGGAGACTTTTTACGGCCGCCACACGGCACAACACCAACTGCAGTAATAGCAAATAAAATATAAAGGTTTGATCCTTTTGAAGCAATAAGAACATTCAAAGGGAGATAGTATGGACTATATTGCGCAATTTCGGGTAATGAACCCTCATCAGTAGCCCTTTTAAAACCGGCGAAGAAAGCCAGACTGTTGTACTGTAATTTCGAAAATTTACACGAGAAGTCTAAATCAAAGACACATTCCTAAACGGGGTCAAATAATTTAAACATTGCTTAGAAAGGTACAAGTAGGCAAAGATCAGGAAAAGGCGCAATCAGAAAAAGATTCCCACTCCAAAAACCGAGGTGGGAAAAAACCAAACTAACAATCAGGTACTTATACCATGAAACATATCGTAAGCCGAATGAGCAGCTATTTTCCCAATAGGTGGCCACTCAGTTACCTTAACTTAACTAAAAATATGAAAACATACATAAGGCGCCAACAGCACAAAAAATTTTAAACACCAAGACATAAAACAAAAAGAACCACTACAGAAGTATCGACTTGGAACGATCAGTAACACAAAGTTACTGGCGGGCTTAAACCGGTTTTACAGGTACCTAACCTCACCCTCAGCTTATGTAGTGGTTCAGTGATAAACAAGAAATAAGAAATCATATTAAGAAAATACTAAACATAGATACCAACGTTTAACATGAATAACGGAAAGCAGAGTGAGCAGCTATTGAAGGTATTAGGTGGTCACAGTGCTAGCTTGGACAGAACAAGTAAATGCAGAGGGCTAAGTGAACAGCCATTATATTCGGGTGGTCACAAAGCCATGCAACATGAAACTCGTAATTGAAATAACTTTGATAAGTGTGAACCAGAACAGCAGTACCGCCTTGGTACGGTCAGTTATAAAATAACTGGGGGGCTTAAACCGGTTTTACAGGTACCTAACCTCACCCTCAGCTTCTGCAGTGGTTCACAACATTTAGTTAATTCTTCGGTCCTCGTGGTGAATAGAAGTATGTTTCTAAACTGGAATGTTTTGAAAACTCTAAATATCTTTACTGATCTCAAAGGACCTAAATAAAAATATAATCTGCACTATGGATGATGTACGGGGAGACATCAACCGGTTTAAGACAGCCAGTTATTTTTTATTACTGATCGTTCCAAAGCGATACTTCTGTGGTGGTTCAGATTGTTTCATGTCTTGGTGTTTAATTTTTTTGTGCTGTTGGCGCCTTATGTATGTTTTCATATTTGTAGTTAATAAAAATTAAAACTGAGATCCTTTAAGATCAGTGAACACATCAATGAGAAAGGGGATGGGCCATACCGCGGTTTCGACTATTAAAGTCTCGTCAGTGACCCTTTATTTTAGGCAACATGGAGCCAAACAGAATTACTGAAATTTTGCAACTTAAGTTTAGGTAACTGAGTGGCCACATCTGGAAAAAAAATAGCTGCTAATTCGGCTTACGATATGTTTTCATGGTATGAGTACCTGATTGTTGATACAGCCAGTATAATTTTATTCAACAAAAACAAACTATAAGGACGAAAAGAAAAGTATTTTGTATACGTCTAAAATCTTCAGCGTGTTGAGATTTTCAACACGCCAAGCGTGCGTTTGGGTTAAACGCTAATGTATGACTTTTCTTTAAAGCTTGCACCGAACGCGTTCAAACTGTATTCAACGCACCTGTAACGCATATGAAACTTATTTGTAACATGTAACTTCCGAGATACGCCAAACCTCTCGATTTAGTAAGCATGTTTATATTAAGGGTTTCTTTGGAGCCCGGACGCGCCTGGAACGCGCACTTTCATATTACGATGAACAGCAACGTACACCAAAGTACACATCGCACGTGTAATGAGTTTTTAAAGTATCTCCTATTTACTTGTGACGTTTGTTGAATTTTGATATTTTTTCAATACGTCCGGTGCGCGTTTGTCGTATAGGCCAATGTCTGACTACACTTTAAAACGAGTGGCCTCAGGATGTGAGTTGAGTTAAGTGCTTCCGTTACAGTTGTCTTATTTTTACTTATGTTTAAACCTTTTAGATTTTCAAAATATTGGGTCCTCGGATTATTGCCCCTTCGGACTATCGGGCCCTCGGACTTCCGGGCCCTCGGACTATTGGGCCCTCGGAATAACGGGCCCTCGGACTATCGTGCCCTCAGAATAACGTCTCTGAGATATTAATATTTGAATGTGTGGACGGGCGCATGGGCGGACAACTGCTCGAGTCTCATCCTATAAGCTCACCGGGTGAGCTAAAACTACCAACCCCTCATTCTCTCTCTTGTGGCAATTTAGAACTCCTGTAAACAAGTTAATGTCCTTTCTTGTGTGGAAAACAATTCTGTAAAGCTATATAGATGTACCATACCTGTGATTGTTTGTAAATAATCCGCTCTGTCCAACATAGTACAAAATGTTATCTGATAAACGTCTATTCCAAATGTACCCATTATATTGGGTGATGTGTCTACCATAACTGGGTGTTGGAATGTGATGTTTATATAACCGTATTCCCAGGTATTAACGTCCGGATCTGGACAACCGTATATGGACATAGGAATACCATAATTACCTGCAGGCCAACGGCGTCGGTATTCAACTGAAAATCAAAATATGATCTAGGTTATTTATTTCATCGTTTTTTTTTTTTTTTTTTTTTTTTTTTTTTTTTTTTTGCTATAAAATTGATTCTAGTTACCCTATGGAAAATATCACTCCGGCAGGTATAGTGATAAGGCACTTTGATGCATACGTCTCGTTTGTCTCTATGTGTGCAGAGAAAGAGCCTGATACTACTACTACTACTACTACTACTACTACTACTAATAATAATAATAATAATAATAATAAGGATTTCTAATTTTCTATATTTTAAGAGGTAAACACATTTAACGTGAATGCCAGTCTTTAATACGGTCATCCGGTAAATTGAGAAAAAAATATCGTTTTTGTTTTAATTTTTTAATTTTTTTTTTATTTTAATTTTTTTATTTTATCTTTTTTGTAAGTTGCGCGCACGCAGTTTGTTGTGTAGTATGTGTGAGAGAAGAGAAGGCAGTGATTGCCGTGAGATGCCGAGCGCAACTTGAATGTCATTTTCCATGCATTTGGTAAGGCGCGTTCCGGATTCGAACCATCGATCACCCGATCCCGCAGCGCACGCTCTGCCATTTGAGCTAACAAGACCAGTTAACAATTGAAGGATTTTGCAAAGCAAGACACATTTTTATACAGTCATTAGGTTCTTACACAAAGATAACATGTCGAAAACCGAGTTAGCAGCTATTTTCCAATATGCGGCCAGTCAGTTACCTGGACTTAAGGAAATATTTGATAACGTAAATGCACAAACAACTAAACATAAAACAGCTAGAACCATAACAGAAGAATCGCCTTGATTTGGTCAGTAACACCATCGAAATATCTCCTACCCCTGATTTGCACCTTACATATAATAAAAAATGGGGGGAATCAGGGGTTGGTATGAAATTATTGATTTTTAATAAAAATCCATTAAATAACATTAAATCGATGAGTTGATAATAACAGATACTCAAAATACACAAGCTAATGGACAGCATGTGTAATCACTGCAAAAATACAAAAAAAATCAACTGTACTATAGAACAATTTATGCAAACGGAGATGTTTCCGTAATGTTTGAAATTACTGAGGGTGGGCTTAAACCAGTTTTACAGAACCCTGACCCTCTGCTTACCAAACCGATGACGCGTCACTATGAGTGTCCTCATCAATAACGCAAGGTTCTACAAAATCCAACAGAAAACGTTTAACAGGGTTTATTTATTATTTTATTATTAGAATTATTATTATTTTCACAAAGGTATTCTTGGAAGTGTTCATTTAGATTATAAAAGCAAACCCAAACATATGCAAACGACGTGAAAATCGTAAACTGTGTGCACTATTTAGTCTTGACAAAGAATTACCAAGCTAACAAAATCAAAACGATACATCAAAAGCAAAACGATATTATATCAATCGCGACTGCACAATGAGTTGTTTCGAAACTGGCTATAAAATGATTCGGATCAAGCAAAATTAGTGTTTTTCTTAAATAACTACCGACAATCACGTGGTATTGTATACTCATACAAACCGATAAATGATCGTTGACACACACTGCAATTGAGAACGATGTTATTGTTAGATTTTCGAGTTTTCTCCTACAGCTTTCTTCTACTGACTGATAGATAGTGTAGCCAATGCAGAAATTTAACATTTATTGAAAGGAAGTAACATAAGAAATATCGATTGTTTCGTTTTCGCAAACAGTACAATGTTATTGTGTTGGAAGAACTATATGTTCATGGGATGGAAGTGTTTGCGAAAACGAAAAAATCTAGATTCCTTATATTCATTCGATAGATGTTCAATTTCTGCATTGACTGCACCTATCTGTCAGTCAATAGAGTAAATGGTATAGGAGAAAACTTGAATTTTTCATCTTAAATTCGGGCAGAATTGCATTGTGCGTCACCCATTCCATACCACGTGTTTCTCAGCTATGTTAAATACCATCGTGTAACACATAAGGTATTCATAATGATACAACTTATAAATATCATTATGTAGAAGAATTATATTTTTTCCTTACAATAGTAAGACCAAAACTTAATTTGCAATGCGCAGTTATTTAGAAACCACACTTAAAGTCAAGTGATTTAGAAATGGTTAAATTCCTGTATAAATATAATTACCTCCCACTGTTGCAAATGATGCATTAAATCCTGTCTTCTTAACTGTTGCATCGGAATGAAAGTGAACTTCTAAAATACTGGTCGATATCATCTTCATAGGTTTTGAATATCCGCAATAGTGTCCTATTGTGCTTGATTCGTTTCCTGACACCTCGGAAATCTGTTGAAAAATATTATGCTTATCATTCAAAACGGCTATGCGTCATTTGCAGAGCTCCATTCCTTGATGCTTCATGCCAAGTTTCAAAATCATAGCTAAGGCCTTTTAGTTCTGGAGTAGATCTTTAAAGGTTGTTGTTATTTATCGCGCTGGTGGCCATCTTGATCATGTGACCTGGATTATATATTTACACTTTGGCCCAGCCCCCCCCCCAACCCCCTTCCTATACATGCTTCCTATAAGGTTTGGCTTTGATTGGCGAACTGGTTGCAGAGAAAACCTTTGAAATTGTGGAAGGATGACGGACAAGGGACGGACGCCGGAGCACGGGTATACTTTAACCTCACCTTATGAGCCTAACGGCTCAGGTGAGCTAATAATACACATTAGTATATACAGTTAAACTATTGTTAATTGACCTACCATCGAATTCCCTTCCATAAAGTTATTTTCCAGAAGCAGAGGGCTCAATGTGGAATAAACAGCTGATTTAATAAAACAAGAAAAGAAGTGTCTATTACATTCCTTAAATAATAGACGAGTTTTAATGAAAAAAAAAGAAAATAAAAAAGAAAAGAAACTTCATTTTCATTACCTTTAAAAAATCGTATCTACACTCAGCATCTGGATCAATATCCAAATCAACAATAAGGAGATATATGTCTGTACCATTCTCTGGTGTTATGGTCCACTTACAATCTAGATTGTTGTCATACAAGCCTGGGTTGTCATTGTCACTCGGGCGGAAATGTCCGACGGGCCCAGTCAAAACCGTTCCACAATTTAATGGTATTCCTATAATCCAAAGTATGTAGCATAACTTGCATTTTCATTGTTTTCCCAGATTGCATTGTAGCACGGGACAAATGTTGTGATAGTGCACGTTCCCCGTGGGGACAATACGTTTGCGCGACTTTTCAAAATTAAGGTTTGCGTTACCGTACGTTTTGCGCGAATTGTTTGGATATGTTTGCGCGAATGCGTTTGTGCGACCTTAAGTACGGTGTAGACCACGATGAGTTACAACAAATTGTAAAGGTACCCTTTCCGTTGGCCTAATAAAATATATATTATCTGTCGCCTCCTGTTCACTAATCGTAGAGGTGGGAAGTGGGATCTGAACAGGTTTATTCTTTTTATATCAATTTAATTAAAAGCATATACATTTAAACGTCATGGCTAACAATTTTAAAACAAATATTGCTCTCATTATTGTTGTAGATAACAATTCAAATAATTGTCACTTTTCATGCAGAAATTGTGATGCTACGGGTGGATAGTGTATATTGCGATTACTTTGACCGTGCTGGTTTACCTTAGGCATAAATTTGCATTTCATGATCGCACTACTTCAAATGGGTATGATTTGAATAATGTGATTCTATTATGGTAAACAAGATATGTCCACGTGCTTCACGTGGCACCGGAAAAATGTCTAATAGCAAGTAGGAATCATTTTCCTATCGGTTATAAAGGCATTACACCTAGCCGATTATGACATACGATGGACACACGATTATGGAAATTTTCAAATACGGCACGGAACGTGAAGACATCGGGCCATTCGTGAGTGCATCTTTACCTATCGTATGGCCATCGGGAGAATTAGCACCATCGCGAGCGATACCAAAATCTTTGACATGCCAAAAAATGCCCGAAGGACACACGAAGGTTCAATTTCGTATTGAATTCATATGTACATCTTGACCTATGCAAAGCCACTGTGAGGCCATATCATCAAATCGGGACTACATCGTACTTCTGTCGTGCGATCATCGGCACCATCGGCTAGGTTTTGCTACACGAAGACAATACGAAGGGGACGCGATGCTGCCCGATAGTGTTAGGAAGGCAACACGACATCGCATGGCCCTCGCAACGCCATCGTATAAGCATCGTATCTAAAAAATTTAGAACACGGTGACATCCCGATGTAAACACGATATTACATCAGGAAAACATGGCCCCCTTATACCCCACTTCTATATAGAAAAACTGGGGTTTGCAGGGGTATACCTATTTTTCTTATTTTTGCTCCAAAACATAGATTGTGGGTATTAGTTAGAACCGCCTCAGCAAGGCGGTTCTAACGTGTACACACAATCTATGTTTTGAGCAAAAATAAGAAAAATATCAAGATTTTTCCAACAAAATTTTCAATTTTTACAACTGAAAAAAAAATCTCTGTATATTGCATGGGCAAGTTTTCGTTATGAACCCAAAACTGCTCATATATCCCAAGATAGCGTGGACATACAAATCACGTCAGCATCCACACAGCCTTTTTCTCAGCATTACGAAAACATGCCCATGCAATATACAGAGATTTTTAAAGTTGCAAAAAATGAAAATTTTCAGTGGAAAAAATGATGTTTTTCTTATTTTTGTTCAAAACATAGATTGTGGGTACACGTTAGAACCGCCTCGGCAAGGCGGTTCTAACGAGTACCCACAATCTATGTTTTGGAGCAAAAATAAGAAAAAATAGTTTAACCCCTGTATTCCCCATTTTTTCTATATAAAAGTGGGGTTTAAGTGGGTATACATTACACGGACATGTTTTCCTGATGAAAAATCTTAAGTTGAGTACTGACAAAAATCATGGTGTTTTTCGAAGACAAGACAATCAGGAATAAGAAGACTGCAGCACTGCTTCTTTACACGCAACTGGAACATGATAAATTCATCTTGCAAGAGCAACAACATCGCTTACTTGTATTTAGTTTCTTTGATAGTCTGTTGGCTTTCATGGGTTTTCTTTCTAGTAGAGAAGTACCCATTGCAGTTTTCGACAAACGAGCGTTTTATCTACTAACTCGAGAACAGTTTTGTGTCAATTTCATGCGAAAGATAGACTGAAAATACGTGTTAATCAAACTGTCACCAGAGAATAATAATAATTGTTAGATCCTTTGGAAGCAGTAAAATATTTAAAGCAAGAAGATGGGCCATATTGTACAATTTCGGGTAATGAACCTTCATCAGTGACCCTTTACAAAACTGGCAGCGAAAACCAGACAAGTTTGAACAGTCTTGTAAAGTATCTGAAATTACAGTCATGGTAGTATTTTTTACCGTGGACGTCAACAACGAAGTCATACAAATGAAATACCTTCTCAAAAGAGACCATGTTTGCACGCAAATTAAATTGGGTCTCGTTCAACCTCCCGCCTACAATATAGACACCGTGTATTTTACGGATTGTAGTTTTTGAGTGGAGTCAATTGATTTTTACATAACATCGGGAAATTACGTTATGCCTTTGGGACACTTTCGGGAATACATTTTACACATCACGATGGCTTCATGGTGGCTTCATGACATCGTCAAGCCTTCGCATACCATTCGCATCAACATCGTATGCAGAACTACCACTTCGTGTATCGTTCGTGAGTGCTTCGGGTATAATCGTGTGTCCATCGTGTGTCTATCGGTAGGCTTCGTATATGCTTCGGCTCAACATTGGCTTTTTACCAAATTCGTGAAGGTGGCGTCATACCTAACCGATTTTGACACACGATGGCCTCACGGATATGCGATTTTCTTCACGAATTTGGTAAAAAGCCAATGTTGAGCCGAAGCATGCACGAAGCCTACCGATGGACACACGATGGACACACGATTATACCCGATGCAGTCATGAACGATACACGAAGTGGTAGTTTTGCATACGATGTTGATGCGAATGGTATGCGAAGGTTTGACGATGTCGTGAAGCCATCGTGAAGCCATCGTAAGGTGTAAAATGTATTCCCGAAAGTGTCCCGAAGGCATAAGGACACTTCCCTATGTTATGTAAAAATCAATTTATAAGACTAAAAAGTGATGTTGAGAAAACATCTATTATTCAGCTTTGTCAGTTGCTTTCTTTACAAAATACAATTGGAAATGCCAACGAAACCAGGAAGAGGGCGTGGGAAGAAAATTGCGCATGTCAGCTCCACTCAAGGTTCTACTCCAATATTCCAGTCCATGACTCCACTCAAAAACTCCAATCCATAAAATACACGGTGTCTATATTGTAGGCGGGAGATTGAACGAGACCCTTTCATTCGCGTGCAATCATGGTCTTTTTTGAGAAGGTACATTGTATTTCATTTGTATGATTTCGTTGTTGACGTCCACGGTAAAAATTACTACCATGACTGTATTGTCAGTTACTTTACAACACTGTTAGAATTTCTCGGTGACAGTTTGGTTGTATTTCAATCTATCTTTCGCATGAAACTGACACAAAACTGTTCTTGTGTTTATAGTAGATGTAAATAAAAGACTCGTTTGTCGAAAACTGCAATGGGTACTGCTCTACTAGAAAGAAAACAGAGTGCTGCTTGAAAGACAACATAATAATAAACAAACCAAATACCTGTAAGAGATGGGGTTGCTCCTGCAAGATGATTTTATCATGTTCCAGTTGCGTGTAAAGAAGCAGTGCTGCAGTCTTTTTCTTCTTGTTTGTCTTGTCTTCGAATACACAATGATTTTTGTCAGAATAGAATCAACAGTACTGAACTTAAGATTTTCTGAGAAAAAGGCCGCGTGTGTGTGGATGCTGATTTTTGTATGTCAACGTTACCTTGGGATATAATGGAAACGCAGAAAATGCAGTTTTGGTTAATATCGTGTTTCCATCGGGATGCCATCGTGTTCTATTTTTTGCTAGATACGATGCTTATACGATGGCGTTGCGAGGGCTATACGATGCCGTGTTGCCTTCGTAACACAATCGGGCAGCATCGCGTCTCCATCGTATTGCCTTCGTGTAGCAAAACTTAGCCGATGGTGCCGATGACCACACGACAGAAGTACGATGTAGTCCCGATGTCATAAGATGGCCTCACGATGGCTTTGCGAAGGCCACGATGCACTCGCGAATTCAACACGAAATTGAACCATCGTGTGTCCTTCCTGTATGTTTTTGGAATGTCAAAGATTTTGGTGCCGCTCGCGATTGTGATGCCGATGGCTTAAAAAGTCTCCCGATGGACATACGATGGGTGACGATGCACTCACGAATGGCCCGATGCCTTCACGATCCCCGCCGAAATTGAACGTTTCATAATCGTGTGTCCATCGCGTGTTAAAATCGGCTAGGTATGACGCCTGCATGACAAAAATCGCGCGAAATTCAAAATCTCATATTTCGTGTGGTCATCGTGTGTCAAAATCGGCTAGGTCCGACGCCAGCATTACAGAACGTTATCACGTGAGGTAAATTAAACTGCCACGGTCAAAGCGCTTTACCATCGATCATCCATTAAAATTCTGTGGGAACATCAGGAAAACATGTCCATAAAAAGTATACACCCTTTATCCCCACTTTTATGTAGTAAAACTGGGGTTGGCAGGGGTATACTATTTTTTTTTAATATTTTTGCTCTAAAACATAGATTGTGGGTACTTGTTAGAGCCGCCTCGGCGAGGCGGTTCTAACGTGTACCCACGATCTATGTTTTGAGCAAAAAAAAATATCAGAAAAATCCTAGCGATTTTCTTTTCAATTTTTACAACTTTACAGAAATAAGTATATTACATGGGCGTGTTTTTGTAATGTTTGCTGTGTTTTGTGCTGTACTTTCATACCCGCCTGATGACTCGGAAGGTATTTTATATATTTAATTGTATCAATTCTTATGCCTTCAAGTGTAATTTTACACTATTTGAGCCGCGTCATGAGACCGGATTTTGCCTATGAGAAAACAAAGGCGCAGATTACCTGTGCAGTACCAAGCTGAGTACCAATGGACCAGTAACTGCACAGCTGATCAGTGCATTTGTTTTCGCTACATGGATAGTACAATTCTTCAATATTATCACTGAACCACTACAGAAGCTGAGGGTGAGGTTAGGTACCTGTAAAACCGGTTTAAGCCCGCCAGTAACTTTGTGTTACTGATCGTTACAAGTCGATACTTCTGTGGTGGTTCTTTTTGTTTTATGTCTTGGTGTTTAAATTTTTTTTGTGCTGTTGGCGCTTTATGTATGTTTTCATATTTAAAGTTAAGTTAAGGTAACTGAGTGGCCACCTATTGGGAAAATAGCTGCTCATTCGGCTTACGATATGTTTCATGGTATAAGTACCTGTTTGTTAGTTTGGTTTTTTCCCACCTCGGTTTTTGGAGTGGGAATCTTTTTCTGATTGCGCCTTTTCCTGATCTTTGCCTACTTGTACCTTCCTTTATTAAATCTAAATTTTCAAGATTCTATCCATCTTCTGCAGCTGCACAAGCCGCTTTATGTCAAACCTGATCAAAAAAAACCCGAAGACCGGTTTTCTCGCGTCGCGGCTCTATTTTATTTACCCCTAGTTTCCCCGTATACAGCTGTAAAGCCTCTCCTAGTGATAATAGCGTCAGAAACAAAATCGACGACCAAAGTTGATCCGGACGATCGAATCACAGGTACTTGCATATTGCCACAGTAGGTTCCGATTGGCTGGCTGTCATTAGAAATGCCATCGTAGATCTAAAAGGATAAAATAAACAATGAAGAGCAATAGCAACCTGCGGTTGGTAACTCAAAGCCATCCTAAGCTTAAGATCAACTTACGACCAACTTAAGTATCTATTAGCGATTATGGCGAATAACTGAAAATGATATTGTGTTACATCGACAACTCAACAACACTGAACTTGTACGGTAAACTCAAACCTACCTTAGCGTCGCCTTATCTTACCAAGTGGTACCGTTCATTTCAAAAACAAACAATAGCCTTAAGTAATTGGAATAGCAAGGGCATAACGTTTAAGGCAATCTTAAGTATGTCATAAGTAGGGGAACTTACGATGCCTTCGAGTTACTAACCCCTGAAGACCATTGGTCCAGTAAACGCTCCCCTGTCATTTGAGATATATACCAATAACTTTGTTTGACTATAATGGTCATTTTCAAATAAATGGTCCCAGGGCAGGAACAGAATACCCCCTGATCCAATGTCGTTTTCAAAATCATAAATATTGTGTCATTTCGTCCATTTCCTGAAGATTTCCCCTTCAGTGACATTTTAAGAGCTTTCTGCATATATGACCTAAGTTGACATTCGTCTCAGCTACGATCAGATGCACATTTTTGTTTCACCATTGTTGGAGGTATTTTTTTCCAAAGTTGTATCATTGACTTTGTTTCAGTTTTTCCAAAGTCTACGGGTTAAACAGTTTCGGAAAATATATACTGTTTTATCATTCTATGCCACAGAATTATGTTATTATTCAACTTGGGAAATGATGAAAATTTTAGGAAGGGGAGCTTCTTATTTAGGAATCGGATTTGGCCGAAACTTAATATAATTAAAGCTGATGTGTATATCCTGGTTACAAATACGTTTGAACAGAATCAGATCAATAGCTACATGTAGCTAGAAAATAAGCAAACATTGTTTTTGCCAGTATAACACTATGGATACCTATTCGTTGCCGTGGTAACCAGGTGAACTGATCAATGCCATCCTATATTCTAATAATGAAAATAAAACTTGTATCCTTTAAGAGCAGTGAACATATTAATGAGAAAAGGGATGGGCCATACAATGGTTTCGGCTACTTAAACCTCTTCAGTGTCCCTTAAGATTTGGCGAAATGGAGCCAAAGGGAAATACTGTAAATCTATTTTCCAGCTAAAAGTATTCATCATGTGTGATTACTCTGAGTTTATCCGTTTTAAAAATCTTGCATTTTTCTTGTACATTTCTTTCTCTACGGAAGGGACATTATTTTGAGACCAAATTATTATTTCCATAATTCTAATCTACATTGTCATTGGTGTTGGTATTATATTTTTCTTATGACAATTATCAGTTCTGAAGACTCCATTCCAAAATGTGATTTTGAACTTCCAAAAATATGTGACGTCATAGAGACATGCATGTCTTACGGACAGGACACTTATTTGTAACTTTGTCCTCAGTAATTTGATGTATAAATTTCTATCCAGTGATAATAGTAAGCCACGCCACTGGTTATTTTTTCCAATTGGGTATGTCCAAATATTGTTTACAACCCTCGTTAGTAGTTTTGGGTGTAACAGTCTGACTTATCTATCTGGAAGGTCACTCCTTTATCACTTTCAAATACCTCAGTTTGGCACATGTCATCAGCTTTAGTATTCATGGCATAACTAAAAAAAATAGTCGTAACCCATTCAAATAAACGGCAGAATAAAGGGGATACGATTGCCTTGTAACCACAGACTATTTTATATGCACATAAAGTGTCAGTTGCAATCCCCTTACACATAAAAAGAAGCAATTTTCAAGTGAGACAGTATAACACCTGTTTTGGGGGTATTTTTGCTTATTTAAACTAATACTGTGAAGAAATGGCTTGTCCAATGAACATGATTTTTTTGGCCAGTGAGAGATTCTTGATCCTGACATCCTACAATTCAACTCAAGTATTTTAGTGTTGAAGTATTTGTTACACAACCGCATAACACTTCACAAATTCAAAATAAGCATCTGATCTTATCTGAGCCGATTTTATTAAATTTACCAAGGTCATCCCCGGTCCATGATTTATAAACAAATTAAAGAACTCAATTATCAATTGCTACATGTCCAGTTTCATTACAATAGGTTCAGCAGTTCCGGAGAAGATTTTTGAAGGGTTTTTATCATGTATGGGCATGGCAGACACCTTGATCGTGTGACCTGAATTATTTATACAATAGGTTCAGCAGTTCCGGAGCAGATTTTTGAAGGTTTTTTTTATCATGTATGGGCATGGCAGACATCTTGGTCATGTGACCTGAATTATTTATAAACACATTGCTTCCCTCTTCATATAGGTGCATCCTATAAAATGTGATTTTGATTGACCAAGGGGTTGTGGGGAAAATGATCTTTGAATATTATATTTATATACATGTACAGGGTGATACAGAATAACTGATACCATTTATACCTTTAATAATTTTGTTTCAGCAGCAGATACATGATCAAAATCTATATCAAATTAATGTACAATGATTCAAATTTTGTTTGGTATACAGTGTTAGGTATATAAACCACTAACATTTTAAATAGAATTGGTTGAATATTTTCAGAACATTTATATAAAAGCGTTGTTTGATATCCATATTGGATTACAAGTGGGTCAAGCTTATTTTGATTTTCCGATGAGGACACTGTTGAAAATGAATATTCTCCTAAACGAATTACTTTTTGAAAGCTGAAACACTATATCTAATGAAGGGTTTGAAAATTTACGGCACACATTTGTATATCAGTGGTACCAAACATTCACACGAGGATTGAACTTGACGCCATAATAACATAAAATTGACGTAAAATAACGCATCATGCAACAAATTGTCAACGTGTTTGACATCTATTATTCAACATGTTACTGTTTAAAGTACTTATGAACCAAACAAAACTTGAATTATCACAGATCATTGTGATTTAAGTTCTGTAATGGTATGTATTTGTGGAACAAAGTTATATAAGCATAAAATGGTATCAGATATTCTGTATCACCATTTACATGTATGTTGCCTTAGGGCGGGAACCGACCAACCCCTGGATTCCATTTTCTTTCGCAATCTTAAATTTTCAGTCCATTTTCCAATTTCCTGCAAGGTTTGCCCTTCAAATGTCATTTCACAATTTCCCCCTTTCAAATGCATGGGCGACATGTTGACCTTGCCGTGATAGCCATGTTGAGCATATATGCTCCTGATTTCACCATCAAAAGTTGTTTCCCCTACCAATGGAGACTTCACATACAATTTCACTTCAGAGACCTAGTAGTATCTGCGAAAGCAAGATTTTAATTTTGATATTAACTTAAAAGGACCTCGGGCTAACACAAGAAATGACGTTCACCTTAATTAATCATATACATTCATTGACTTCATCAGATGCATGGTTCCTAGGCTGCGATCATTTAGAAAAATTCATTGTTTTCATGTTTTCCCATGTAAAAGCCAAGTTTCCGAAATTGATCATGTCGTCAAATAGGTCAAGGTTATCGGTCATCATCTGAACAAATTATGATTTGTTGGAGCCCCTTAAGCCACATTCCAAATTTCATGAAAGTCTGGCCGATGGTTCTGGAGAAGAAAAGTTTAAGCATTTGTAAGCTAGGCAGCCACATGAAGTGTGTGACCCAGATTTGTCTATCAAAATTTCTTTACCCCGATGCACAGAGGCTTTGCGTAAAATTTCACTCACATAGGTCCATTAGTATCTGGGGAAACCAAGTTCTTTATTTTGATATTTAAATTACCTTGAGTCAAGGTCAAGAGATGACCTTCACCTTAATTAATTATATACCTTCATTTACTCCATAAATTGTCTGCAGGCTCAAGCTGCAATACTTTCCAAAAATATATTGTTTTCTTTTTTATCATGAAAAAGCCTAAGTTTTCAAAATTGAACTTGCTGTTAAATAGGTCAATGTAATCCCATGGTTATAATTTGAACAAACTATACTGAAAGGAAATAGAAACGTAAGTCTTGTGTTTTGGAAGCGCCTGTGTTTAACCAATAAAAACATTTTGTTTCTTGCTATAAATTTTCCATAGAGTAACTTATCTGCTGCAAAATTGGTGCGTCAGAAATGAAGAAATTCGCTTAGGGGACTGTCTACAGTCATTTTTTATGCAATGGTCGAAATCAGTGTTCAAGTTTATTCATCAAATCTAAGCATTTGGTGTATAATGCATCAAAGAACCATAAATCTGTCTGATTTGTCTCAGTCCACTGCACCAGAAAAAACTGTCCACAGGTAACCTCATGCATCGACAAATCACACTAAAGATACCCCTGGCGTTTTTAAACTGACGTCATTAACGTAGCCAGCCCATTTGTTTTGCTTCTTTTACGATTTTTGCAGAATTATTCTTGGATTTGGTTTTAAAAGTGGTGATACAGTATCGAGTTTTGTATTGCAAGCAGTTTTTCATAAACGTAAACGTCCACCCAGCTGTGTGTGACGTGACGCTGACGTTTTAAATAAAGGCGATTCATGCTTTGAAAAGAAAAAAATCAAATAATCATTTAATTAATGGGCATATCGTTTGTTATCGAAAGAAATGTCTGTATGCAGAAATTGGGACCTCATTTCCCGACGTTGACGTGACGATCTCAATAAAAAGATAAATAGTTAAAACACCGGAAACAGATTTAGAATCTCAATGTCGATAAGACAAATGCTTCTTTTGAGTTATTTTAACATGAACTTTAATTACTTATCGTGAAAACCGTTTCCCAGCGTTAGAAAACGTCGAAAATGCACTTGCATGATTGACGTTAAAAACTAAACGTTACGTTTTTCAGGATAAAATCTCAAATTATCAATGTTTTGAGAGTATTCTAACAATTTTGATCACAGACGCTTATGCTCAGCAATTTACATCAGTGAAACAGGCTCTTATCATGGTCTTGCATGCGAATTGGGATGAAAACGTCTGAATGACGTGGGAAATGTTTAAAATTACCTTTACATAATCATATGCGCACAAATAATCATCTTCTACTTCGAAGTTAGTAAAACGTATCTCAACAAAATTGTTCTCATTTGCTCTTATTGTCCATCGACATGTGATGTTCTCATCGTATCTGTCTTCATACGTGTAGAAGGGGAGAGAAAATGTTCCCTCGCTGTCAGTCAAGGTACCGCCGCACTGTGGAAAATCATCTGCAACATTATTATCATAAAAATGTCATGAAAATATTTAATTGTGTGTTATTACTCATTGCACAACTCGGTACATTTATAAAAAGCAAATGTATGACGTTCGTAAGTTTTTGGAAATACACGCACTGAAATCAAGTCAAAGTTTTAGAATCTACAAATCCAGACAACTAACATAAGAGGGCCAATGACCCTGTTAACGCTCACCTGAGATCTTGGGTATATACCAATAACCATGTTGGACTTTTTGGTCATATAAATGTATACATGTTTAGCCCAAGGGCTGGGGCAGATGAGCCCCTGGGGTCATTTCTTCATAATCATAAATATTTCTGGAAGTTTTTCAATTCAATGACATGTAAACAATTTTCTGCATAGGTGGCCTAAAATGACCTTGTCGTTAAATACGTCTAGGTCACCACACGGTCATGATTTATTTACACATTGTGGTACTCTAGACTCAAATGCTACATGTTAAGGCTCGTTGCAATTGGTTCCGCAGTTCCAGAGAAGATTTTTTTTAATCAGTTTTCTGTCCGTTTCAAGATTATTTCAGCTCATATGAGACGGACCAATCAGTAGGTGGGCGAAAACGGGAGAACCCGAGAAAAACAGCTGGCACACCCGCAAGCAGAACTTGGCTTGTCTCACATTGGCCAGTGCGGGGCTCAAGCCGCACCAGACACAGCGGTGAGATGATCGAGTGAAACAGCGCTCTTAACCGCTCGGCCACCGGGGCCGCGGAGAAGATTTGTGAAGGGTTTTACCACGTCAATATTGGTCATGTGACCTGGATTCTAAATAAACACATTAGTTCCCCTTTATAAACATGTAAATACTTTCTAAAAAACTTGACTTTGATTGGCCAAGCGGTTTCAGAGACAGAAGTCTTTGAATATTATAGTATACATGTACATGTAGATTGCCCCGGGGTGGGGGCAGACCAACCTCTGCGGTCCAAATTTTTTTCCGAATCATAAAACTACAGCCCATTTGCCCGTTTCTGATTTTTTTCCTTCAGATAAGTTTTAACAATTTACCAATTCAAACGCATGGGTAACACATTGATTCCCCCTTCCTATAGATGCTTCATATAAAGTTTGGCTTTGACTGATCATGCGGTTTCAGATAAGAAAATCTTTGAAAATGGTGAACGACGGACGGAAGGACGCTAGGTGCCCGCCTACCCATGAGAACAGGTGAACTTAAAGCTGAGCAACAGCTAGCTATAGGTTTGATCGAAACTGTTTTGAGAATATTAAAGCACAACGTGGGTTTGGTCGAAACTGTTTTGAGATAATTAAAGCCTTACGTTTAAGCATTATTATGCCTTAATTCAAAACAACTAAACAATTCGAAAACATTGGCCAAGCCAAACGGAAATCTTAAAGGTGTTCTCCGTCTTAATAGGTAAAACCAGAAATGGAGCACAAATTATCCTGGATATCGGATCATTACAGCTGTATACCAATTGTTAGTGCTCAAAATATATATATTGGGGTTAAATAGGACATGCCATTTAAAACCCATTTTACGCTATTAAATATTAAAATAAATTAAGATATCTACATAATATCCTCTTTACGAAGATATATTTAAAAAAAAAATGCTGGTCAGTGCATTTTAGATATGCATTAACTACAGGGGTGTACTTGGATGGCTAAAGTATTTTATTGACTTACCATTTTGATCTACATATATCTGTATGGTTGTATACATTGCATCGAAACCATAAGCAGTGACAGAATGATCAGAAACAAACCGAACACGAAGCACAGTTGAAACCACTGAGATGCGTGACGGTGGTGGTTGGGTGTTACAGTACCGATATGGCTTTAGTGTTCCATTTTCGTCAGATATCTGAATTGAATCATAAAATAGATTCGGCTGGCGACCTTTTCCAAGGTTGTTTAATTCATCATGCGCGTTTGTGTGTATGTTAGCTTGCTCCGGTTCTAAAAATCCACATGAGAATCACGAATGGACAGCGATTTCGTTTTGTTTCGAAATATATTCTTGTCGTTTTAAAGATTTTGCCTGAGCAAACGTATACAGTATCAATTCTCCATGGGAATTTCATACCACTTTCAGGTAGACTGACCTAAAGCCCCTGAGGTTATAAAACTTTTTTTCATTCTCCACTCAGCTCAGACTTAAATTTATCCTGCTCATAAATGTTTAAATGCCAACAACTGTTGGCATTTTAACATTTATGAGCATGATAAAATACTAGGTTTTGCGTTCTGAACCTGGGTTTTCCACTTATTTTGACTATTTCACATTTATGAACTGTTGAAATTTCATGCGATTTCAAAAATAAGAAAAATATACAAAAATCTACTGAATGCTTTTTTTCATTTTTTACAACTTAAGAAAAATCCGTACAATACATGGGAAAGTGTTCGTAGTGCGTTTTACTTACGCATCAATATTCAGCAAACGTCTGCTGATCGAGTCTGATTCGCACTTTATATTTTAACCCGTATTTGACGAAAAGTGGAGATGGGAACGTCAAGATTTTGAGACAATCCTGCACTTCCGGATACAAGTATGAGACTTTCAGAATATGTTCTTCAAACATTTTTTATAAATATTTTCTCGTTAGCCATCCCAAATTTTTCCATTTTCGAGGTGGCTAATGCAATTTTCAAGATGGCCGTCAAAATCATTAAATTTTACGATTAATTGACAAACTATACTATTTGAATTTGTAAATGGGTGGATTTTATTGCACTACTGATGGTCGTTGCTTAAACGTGGTGAGTTAATGTGTCTTGCTCAGGGATAAAACACGGCGCCCCAGTGGTAATCAAACCCAGGACCTCTCCATGCAGAGTCCGACGCTTTACAACAAGGCTACTACACTCCCAATGTCATAATTTTAGGAAAACATAATATGTAACATGGATTTATGTAAATCACCTTTATTAAGCAGTCAATATTGTCTCCCAAATACTGAGATGATAGTGATACCACTGACGATTGGCAGAGGAATGTTTGCCCCTTAGTGGGTAATCCTGGGTCAGCTGGACACCAGCATAGAGCAGTCACTTGTTAGTCACTGTTAAGCAGATAGCTGTACTGGGTGAGACTTAGTTTGTAGAGGTTATGGAAAAATAGTTGTTTCCCGCTGTACCTTCTTCTATTGTAGAGGCAAAAGTGAGAAGAGCCATAATTGAGAAGTTGACTTTGCCATTGAATCAGAAATATCAGGATTGTCATAAGGCATCAGTGACCACCTAATGACTTTGATACTTCCTCTGACGGGCAATAAATAGATATATCAATATTGTTCATGTCATACCCCTACCATGATCAGTCCATATAGTGATATACAATAAAATTAAAACTGAGATCCTTTAAACAACCTCGGGCTTTTAGAGTGGGAATCTTTTGCTGATTGCGCCTTTTCCTGATCTTTGCCTACTTGTACCTTTTTTAAGAGCAGTGAACACATTAATGAGAAAGGGAATGGGCCATACCGCGGTTTCGACTATTAAAGTCTCGTCAGTGACCCTAGATTTGGCAACATGGAGCCAAAAAGAATTACTATAAGTTTTCAACTTTCAACAGGGTAGTCGATACAACGACTAGTATTATCTAAATGGGACCAAATAAGTTAAAAATATTGGTTAGAAAATGATTTTTAACCGATTATAAATTTCTGATTTCTCAGAATATCCTCACTGATCTCAACGGACCAAAAAGAAAATATAACCTGCACTATGGATGATGTACGGGGAGACTTTTAGGGCCGCCACACGGCACAACACCAGCTGCAGTAATAGCAAATAAAATTAACACTGAGATCCTTTAAGAACAGTGAACACATTAATGAGAAAGGGAATGGGCCATACCGCGGTTTCGACTATTAAAGTCTCGTCAGTGACCCTAGATTTGGCAACATGGAGCCAAAGAGAATTACTATAAGTTTTCAACTTTCAACAGGGTAGTCGATACAAAGACTAGTATTATCTAAATGGGACCAAATAAGTTAAAGATATTGGTTAGAAAATGATTCTTAACCGATTATAAATTTCTGATTTCTCAGAATATCCTCGCTGATCTCAAAGGACCAAAAAGAAAGTATAACCTGCACTATGGATGATGTACGGGGAGACTTTTTAGGGCCGCCACACGGCACAACACCAGCTGCAGTAATAGCAAATAAAATTAAAACTGAGATCCTTTAAGAGCAGTGAAAACATTAATGAGAAAGGAAATGGGCCATACCGCGGTTTCGACTATTAAAGTCTCGTCAGTGACCCTAGATTTGGCAACATGGAGCCAAAGAGAATTACTATAAGTTTTCAACTTTCAATAGGGTAGTCGATACAAAGACTAGTATTATCTAAAGTAAATATCATGTGTGCATCTGCGATCCAAACACGGGTATCTCATAAACTATGTCATAGTGTGGAGACAAAGGGTGTCAGAGTTACAAATGTAGTGTGGAGTAGAGTGCTGGACAGATTATAGATTGGTGTCCTCAAACACAAGTCTTAGAGGCGACTTTAAGGCAAGAAAGCTCCTAAGAGACTGGATGCCTCGAAATTGAACCAAGATAGAATGGTACATGTGCATCCATCTGGGTGCAATAGATCTCAGTTTGGAAGACCCAGAAGAAAACATGACCATTCTTCAGCTATAGAACTTTAAGGAAATCCATCTCGAACACTCATATACCGGTTTGATGAGAATGGTTAAGATATTCGTAGGCTTCTAGAATCTTGAGGAACAGCACAAGCATTAAGATTATACTAGCTCCGTCTTAAAGAAGACAAACCAGCAGCAATATTTGTCAATCTAGATCAAAACTCAGAGACATGCAAGACTCTTGACTGAGAAAGTAAGTAGAAGAAATTCAGTTTGTTTGCTTGATAAATACCAAACTGTCATACATGCAGGACAATAAAATATATAAAATATCCTTTGGAAGCAGTAGAAACGATTAAAGGGAGGTAGTATGGGTTATATTGCGCAATGTCGGGTACTGAATCGTCATCAGTGATCCTTTATAAACCAGCGACGATGGCCAGAAAAATATACTTCAAATTAAACAAACACGGGGTATGTACACAAGGGAAGTTTAAAGGAGTCCCAAGCAGCTCAACAAACTCTCAGATGGCAAAATTCAAGATTCAAATGCAAGTTTTGCTATAGTCTTGGGCCTATCCATGACAAAGACTGAGAGGGATGTTTCACCGTGGCTGCTTGGAGGAAAGAAGAATTCCCACAGGAATCCATCTATACATACAGAAAGGAAATCCTGAAGACTTTGACAGACAGGATTTATTCCGGAAAATCAATGCTGATTCAGAGATGACAGGAAGACAATAGATGACTTTCATATAGCAAGACAACTTGATGAGAAATGTCAAGAACAGAAAGCAGACCTATATATGGCGCTTGTCAACTTCACCAAAAACTTTAACAAAGTTACGATAGACCTGTGAAGATATGGGCTGTTAAAAAAAATCATGGTCAATTGGTCATCATGTGGGAATGATGATATGCGTGCGGACGATGTGGACGATATGGAGTTCTGTTAAACTTTTGATACAACAAATGAGGCCAACCATGATTGCGTTATGGAAAAAAAAAAAAAAAAAAAAAAAAAAAAAAAAAAGATTGCGTTATGGCAGCAACACTCTTGTGTATGATATTATTTGCAATGCTCATTGGTGCCGTTTAAGTCCGTGATACTCATTTTCCAATATGGTTTCGTTTTGATGGAAACTTATTCAACCAACGGAAGTTGAAAAATAAAACTAAGGTGCACATAAATGTATGTGCTGAATGAGATACTCTATGCAGATGACATAAATAAGGTAAATGGCTAAGAATACCAGCTCATAGGCATAAATGCATGGTACAACGAGATGACATTGACTATTCTGCGATAGCTATGACCTTACAATCAACAAAAAAGACAAATGTTGTGCTCCAATCGGCACCCGGAGAGCTGTATAATGATCCGCTAATCACTGTGAATGGACAAATAATTCATCTACCCGGGAAGCAGTTTCGCCAGATTAGTGCGCATTGATGACTAGAACAGCAAAAGCCAGTTCGGCATTTGGAAGAATATGTGCAAATGTATAAGCGAAATGAAACAAAGACTGATACCAAGCTGAAAGTCTACAAGGCTCAGTCAACTCTCCTGTATGCACGAGTGGCGTGGCTATTATACCAACATCATTCAAAGAGATCACCATGTCTACTTAAGGTGCGTGAGAAAACTGTTAAAATCAAGCATTAAAACAAGCTTACAGACACAGTGGTCTGGAGAAATCAAGGACGCAAAACATGCAAATGGTATTATAGTTGCACAGCTAAGATGCACCAACTTTATACACGAATGTCTGATGAGCAACAACTGGAGAAAGTTTTCTGCAGAGGCTTATAGGATGGAATGCACACTCAAGGTGAAAAGAGTAAATGCTACAAAGACACCCGCAAAGCCTCATTAAGAATTAAGAATTAAAGACATCGATAGAGTCTTGTGACCAGGCTGCATAAACCAATCAAACTGGTGCTACTCCTCCAACAGAACAGCAGCTCATTATGAAGAAAATAGAATCTGTGACGCTGCAAACACATAGATGAAATCCAGAATGATTTGGAAATTTCATGCTTATGAACATATCTGCCAAGTTTCATGCTTGTATCCGGAAGTGCAGGATTCATGTCACTTCCAGCTCCACTAGAATGGATTCTCCAATCATTATCAATTGGGTGAGTCCACTTTCATTTTAGGAGTGTTATTTGTGATTTACATTTTTATTTCATTTTTTGATGACATATCTCTGTGCAATAAGAATAGCCTCAGATGGAACGCCGCGTTCTGCGTCGTCACATCTGGTGCTATGATGTTCGCGCATGCCCCATAAAAAGGACGCCAGGCTTACACGAGTTAAAAACAACACATATAACCAATGCAAATCGTTTTCGTTTCAGTATATCTATTGTTTGATTCTTAGACTAACGAACATCCACAATCTATGGGTTAGGAGCTAAGTCATATAAATGAACACCACAATCTTTTATATATACAAGTTGGGTTTACGCTGGTACAAATTGTATAGATATATTAGCGCAAGTTGCGCATTCATGTTGGTTGAACGAAACAATCTGAAACTAACTTGCAGAAAATCAAAGCTGCATGCATTGGTGTCATCCGCTTCAATATCACAGGATGTGAAAGTCAGCTTAATTCTCATTCCTTCCTCCGCTGTCACTGACCATATACAGTCCACATCATTGCTATAAAATCTTATCGGCCCATAAATCAGTAGATCGAACGCATTACTAAACCAAGCTGCTGACTGTGTTAGGGTTATTGCGCAGCTTGCGTTGTCATTATCTAGGGATAGAAGGTATTTCCGGTCAGAGATGATGTAAACATGTCCGCGAAGTGTATACCCCCTTCAACAAAAAATAGCTATACCCCTGCATACCCCAGTTTTGCTTTATAAAACTGGGGTATGCAGAGGCATAGCTATTTTTATTTTCGCTCAAAAACATAAATTGTTGGTGCCCGTTAGAACCGCGTCGGCGAGGCGGTTCTAACGTGTACCCACAATCTATGTTTTGAGCAAAATTTAGAAATATATATATATATATATATATATATATATATATATATATATATATATATATATATATATATATATATATATATATATATATATATATATATATATATATATATATATATATAAACTTCAGCTGAAAATTTTTCAGTTGTAAAGCTTCAAAAATCTCTGTTCATTGCATGGGCACGTTTTCGTAATGTCTAGAAGAAATTAACCAGTTTGTTATTTGATATTGAACAAGTTACAGTTTGTATGTCAATACAGACATACAATGTACAAACAAATTATGGTCACACAGGATGAAAGTCAGATAGACATATACTTCGGCAAACAAACAATAAATGAGCAGTTTATCCACAAAACTTCATGTGTGTGTGTCGTTTGTAGACATAAATGAATAGCCTCGTGGGAAAACCAACAATGTGGTTTCCGAACAGACCCGACAAACCGAGCTGTACAAGCACTGAAGATGATTGTGGATTTAGAAAGGAGAGAAATTGTACTATCCGTGTAGCGAAAACAAAGGCGCTGATCAGCTTCGCGGTTACTGCTACTTCGAAGCTGATCTGCGCCTTTGATTTCGCAAATGCAGATTGCTGGTTTTTTTATGAGGCGGCCCAAATATCTTAACATGGTTATACATATAATCAAGAAAATCTTTACATTACCTACAATATCTTCATTCTGATAAATATAATATGACGCGTTAAATCCCCACACCGTTAGTGCGTTTTCTGGTATTACAAACTGCATTTGTAGACTGCCAGAACTTGTTACTATGTTAACAAGCGGCGGATTCGAGTAACAGTATCGGGTAGGTTTCATTTGTCCTTGGCCATCAGATACCTGCAAAAGGTATATAACATTACGACAACTTGTCCATGCAATATATATAATTTTCTTAAAGACCTACTTCTGAATAAGCTAAAAATGGTATATACCAGTGTTTATTCGGTTAATGACCCCTAATGGAGCAATATGGCTCATAGATCAAAGGACTGTCATAATGAGGTGATTATCACATCTATGCAGGGGGTCATAAAGAGGCCCCTAAAGGATAATACCTGTAGTTTCACTGTTTATTGATTTTATGGCCCCTGATAACCTGTGCAAAGCCGTCTCCCTCTGCAATCAATATTGATTTTTCCTGTTTTGGCCCCTACCTGTCTTCTGAGTCATTGCCAGGGCATTAGGTTTTCTTGTCCCTTATCTAATGACCCTCAATAGACATGGAAATAGGTCTTTAAAGACTACAGGTATTATCCTTTAGGGGACTTTTTATGGCCCCCTGCTGAGATGTGATAATCACCTCATTATGACAGTTCTTTGATCTAAGGACCATATTGCACTATTAGGGGTCATTAACCGAATAAACAGTGGCACCACTTTTAGCTCCTTCAGAAATAAGTCTTTAAGTTGTAAAAATTGAAAATTTTCAGTATTTTTTTTTTAATATTTTTCTTATTTTTGCTTATATCATAAACTGTGGGTACACGCCTCGAAGAGGCGGTTCTAACGAGTACCCACAATTTATGATTTGGAGCAAAAATTAGAAAAAATAGGTACATGTATACCCTGCATACCACAGTTTTGCTATATAAAAGTGGGGTATAAGGGGGTACTTATTACACAGACTTGTTTTCCTGATAAGGAACGCATGTCCGTGAAATGTATATCCCATATTACCCCACTTTAGTATAGCAAAACTGGGGTTTGCAGGGGTATTCCCATTTTCCATTTTAAGATCAAAAACATATGTTTTTAGCAAAATTTTTAAAACTCTCAAAATTTTTCCAATGCAATTTTCAATTTTGCCTTTGAAACAAAATCATCATATATTGCAGGGGCAAGTTTTCGTCCTTGGTCGAATACTACTGTACAGGTCCGTTTGTTTGCTTATTACTTTTATTTATTTATTTGTTTGTTTATTTATTTTTATTTTATTTTTTTAATTATCGTGAATAAGACAAGACCTCATCTTGATCTCACACGCTTTAGATTTTGAATTAGTTAATTTTGACTAAAGAAGCAGTCAAGAGCATACCGCTTGAATTATTGAAGAAGTAAAAGTCAGCAATGATCAGGAAACTGCGCAACCAGAAAGAAATTCCCACTCCAAAATCCGAGGTGGGAAAACAACTAAATTAACAATCAGGTACTGATACTAAGAAAACATTGTAAGCCGAATGGGCAGCTATGTTCCCAATAGGTGGCCACTCATTTACCCAAACTTAACTAAAATTATGTAAACACACATAAGGTGCTAACAGCACAAAAATTCAACACCAAGGCATAAAACAGTAAGAACCACCACAGACGTATCGCCTTGGAACGATCAGCAATATAAAATTACTGGCGGGCTTAAATCGATTTTACATGGCCATAACCTCATCCTCAGCTTCTGCAGTGGTTCATAACATTTATTTAGTAGTTCGGTCCTCAATGAATCATCATGGACAAACAAATAGTTGATATACACAAATATAACAAGCAATAAGGAAAATCATGTTTAACAAACAATAAGGAGAACCGTGGTTTCTTGAGACCACATTTGTCAAAGGCGACAGCGATGTACGCTAGAGCGCTTTCTGTCGACAGTTCTAGAGGGAGGGGGAGGGGGGAGGGGGAGGGGGTCCCATTATCTTCGAGGTCATAGCCTATTGAGACACGAGGTACCAACCTGTAGATATTCTTTTACACACGCATCATCTTCCCCATAACGTTTGAAATTGAATTCAACTTTAAAATGACTCCCATTAGATGGTCGTATATCCCATGTACAATTAACGGCGTTGTCGTGGCTAATATGTCCAGATGACCCAGTATGGGTTTCCTTGCAGTCGATTCTCCCTGCAATAAATTTAACATTAGGAAAACTTTCCCATGCGATATACAGAGACTTTTTTCAACTATAGAAATTAAAAATTTTTACCAGAAAAAAAAAATGATATTTTTAATATTTTTGCTCAAAACATAGATCGTGGGCGGTTCTTACGAGTACCCACTATGGGATGCAAATTGTCAAAATCTAATACTTGTATCAATCTAACCTGTATAAAGAAAAATGGCAATTTTACAAAGAAGATTGGTCTTATGGACAATTTCTTGTATGGGCCATTCAAACATCAAAAACAGATTGTTTTATGCCCAAATACTCATCTTGGGGACAAGCAACACGCTTGTCAGCAGTGTGGAAGTTACTTCCTGGTTTGATTCCGTTTTCATCCATCTGGCATGCTGGATAAATTTAAGTAAAAACTATCATAATAAACATGTTCTTTAAGTGCCTGACTACAATCGTTGAAAGTTTGTCCACTCAGAGATTCATTTTTCTTGAGGAAAACATGTTTTTTTATCATATGCGCTGAAAACAGTTTACAGAAGATACAGTTAATAGTATGATTTCTCACAAAATATTGACTTTTTGTTAGAAATACTTTCAAAGACTGTAGTCAAGAAATTTGAGATCATGTTTATGGTGACATCTTTTTCCTAAAATTTACACAGCATGCCACACGGATGAAAACGGAATCAAACCAGGGAGTAACTTTAACATTGCTGAAAAGCCTGTTGCTGAGCCATCCAGAGCTGAATGCTTGGGCATAAAATAATCTGTATTCGATGTTTGAATGATCCATATAAGAATGTGTCCAGAATATCTAGTCTCCTTATTTGTAAAATTGTCATTATACAATTATTAGATTTTGACAAATGGCATCCCCTTAATCTAGTTTTTCCAACCTCGGTTGTTGGAGTGTAAATTTCTTTCTGATTGCGCCATTTCCTGGCCATTGCCCTTTTACCTCCACATAACATTTCACTATCATAGGCCCGTTGCTATCTGAGAAAACTAAGTTCTTTACTTTTGTATTTAAATTACCTTGAGTCAAGGTCCAAAGATGACCTTTACCTAATTAATTATATACATTCAATTACTCCATTAAACGTTTACAGGCCTCAAGCTGCAATACTTTCCAAAATATCTAATCTTTTCACTTTTAATCATGAAAAAAAAAACAACCTTGCTTCCAAAATTGACCTTGCCGTTAAATAGATCAAGGTCATCCCAAGGTCATCATTTGAACAAAGTGTCCCAAAAGCTACATACCAGGTTTTGCGAGCATAGGCCGAGCTGTTCTGGAGAAGATTTTTGAAGGGCTTTTACCTTATTTGGGCGTGGCGGCGATCTTGGTCGTGTGACCTTGATCCGACAACAGAATCTATTTCTCCATTGCCAAGGAGGCTGCACATAAAATATGACTTTCATATGTCTTGTGATTACCGAGAAGGCAAAGTTCTTAACTTTGATATTTAAATTATCTTTGGCCAAGGTCAAAAAATGACCTTGACCTTAATTAATTATTTAGCTTCATTGACTCTATTAGTTTTCTGCATCTAGCATGTTTCAGATCTTAGGTTACAGTAGTTTCAAACAAATCCATTGTTTTCGCTTTTTTCCATGTAAAAGCTTATGTTTCCAAAATTGACCTTGCCCTAAAATAGTTCAAGATCATCTTAGGGTCATTATTTGAACAAATGATGGGTTGAATCCCCAATACTGCATACCATGTTTCGTGTAATTCGGTCCACCGGTTCTGGAAAAGAAGATTTTTGAAGGATTTTTACCGCATATGGGCGTGGCGGCCATCTTCGTCATGTCACCAAGATATTGCGAACAGAATAGCAATGCCACTTCCCAAGGGAGCTACACATAGAATTCGACTTTCATTGGCCAAGAGGTTTCAGAGAAGATCTTTTGCAATTGTGGACGACGACGGACGCCGGATGGATGCCGGATCATGCATATACTTTTTTAAGCTCGCTTTGAGCCTTCGGCTCAGGTGAGCTAAAACAGAGAATGCAAAGGTATGTACCTATAAAATCACAATGTATTTGTACTGTAATTAAATTGTATAATATTTAAAATGATACCAATTGATTGTTGATCGGGGCACTAGTGCACGTATGCTGGAGACTAACCGTTAGGCTAAGCCTGGTTTTGAAGTAGCGGTCATCAGTTCTTAAAGTTATTTAGTTTGAAGGTTGTGATGATAGTTTTATCAATTTTATGTTTGAACCTAATATCCTACTGTATTTTCCAAATCGATATTCACTGGCATGGTCGATCCTTTGATGGGCCAGATGTCAAAATCCAGCTATACACTGTACATCGGTCACTCGATGGAAAATAAATCAAATAACGGCTGTCACAACATGGATCTGCATGTATAACATTAAATGCGGCCATTTTTCTTTTAATTTATGCACTGAGTGGGCCATTCAAAAAGTAATGCAATAAAATTAGCGCACAGTGCGCTTAACTTTTCAAAATAATTTAAAGTTAAGGTAACCGAATATCGTTATAATAGGCACACACTACGAACCAAAACAACACATTAACTAATTCAATAATCATGAGACAATAATTAATGATGATGTCATTTACAGCTGTAAGTGTTCCAATCGTTTCAAAATAGTGTTTGACCATTTAAGGTTAAGTTTCAATGCGGTTAATATGGTATTGTTGAGTAAAAATTGTGTAAAATTTACCAAATTGTTAGTGCAGAAGTGTGCGCAAATGCACATGTTTTTCGGAAACGATCAGGATGTGGGCTTATTGGAGCATCTGAATGTTTGATTCAATCGGCATTCAAGAAATTCAGGAAATTCGCTTCAACTAAATAAGACCATATACTGTATGTTGCTTAGCAACCATAGAATTTTAGCGAACGTGTAGTGGCCGCGAACACCCGATTTCAAAAGTCCAATAAATAATCATTGAGCTTTGCTTTTTCTTTGATGGTGTTTTAAACAGCTATCTATTGACATGTTTGTGTCATGTTACCTTAGCCAGACGTTTCCAGGCAACTGGAACGTTCACAGAGCCCCGCATATGTAAGCTGACGCTTAGTAACACGAGAAGCTACGCATTTTCGGTTTTATGCGTGTTCCATATTTGGTTGCTAGGCAATGAATTAAGAAATCGGAAAATTGCGTAACAAAGTACTATACAAAGCACCATATAGGCATAGAAATGATCAATTAAGTCAACTTCAATTGGGTGTCATTTAAACAATGTCGATCAGATTACAGTATATTGAATGCTGTGCACAATATATTGAATACAGCTGTACTGTACAAAAAAAAATTTAGTTCCTTTTATAAAAATTACAGAGAATAGGTTTGATTTGGCTTTCCTGTTACCGTGACATCGGTCTTAAGGTCCGTGGCTTAGTAGCTTTTACCGGTGTTCTATTGTTGCTAGGCAACAGGAAGTCGAGCAGTCGAGTTGCTGAACTGTCTCGCAGAATGCGATTTGAAATTATGTTTCAAGAAACATAGTTCAATCTTTGATAAGATGTTTAAACACACACATATCTATAATACTAAAGGAGCGAATCAGAAGCGTAAATTTAGAAACAGTACATTTGACCAGCGTGTTTTCGATATAGAAGTGTGAATATATTGCCCTCATTGATAATTTTGGTCCAAACTTCTTCTGGTTATTTTCAAGTTTTTTAAATATTTTGTTACGAATGAAATTTTCTAATCTATATTCTCCCAACATCATGATTGTTTTATAGAAACACAGAAATATTATGGAACATCAACAAATACATTTTTGCGCCTATGCGCGGGCTCTTTTCCAGTTATTATCAGTATTGCATATATTTACTTATTGAATGACCCACGTATATACTGAACACAACTCACTATCAAATGGAGAATAAGTAATATTGAAGCCCGTCGCTTTTCCAGTATTAGTTCCACTGAAGAACCTAACATAAAGCTTGTCAGAGTTCGATATTAAAGTCGATGGTGCCTCTGTTCCACATGAAGTCAGTATCGGGTTTCCTTCTAAAGTACCGTCGAAGACCTATATACATTATGAAAACACGTCCATGCAATATACAAAGAAGTTAAAATTTTCAGCAGAACAATTTTGGATTATTTTCTTAATTTTGCTGAAACCATAGTGTGGGTACTGGTTAGAAATCCCGCATACCCCCAGTTTAACTACATAAAAGTGTGGTTTAAGTCAGCTTTACATTGACATAACTTCTTGATGAAATATGAGATGGGTTTATTTTTATATCTGTATAGATAATCTGTGTACTGTTTTACAACTCCTGCACCGTGATGTAGAGGATTAACCTGCAAGAAATTACTTTTCGGGGCCACAAACAGAATATGTATATACAATGTATTGTTAAATAGTATGTAACTAAAACGTGTTCCTTTTTCTTATTAGCTGTTCTGTGGATTTACTAAAGTATCACTTCCTACAGGCAAGCATAATGACAGTAAAGTCCTCAGTGACTATATAACGCAAACATGTCCTTATGATAACCCCCTCCCCCCTTATATTCCTTACATCCCACTTTTCTGAAACTGCAGCCCGTGTTTGTCTGTGACTGGTGTATGACTGCCCCTAAAATCAAAAAAAAAAAAAAAGTTTTGCTTGCTTTCCAGTTCCCTTCTGATATTTTCTAGTGCTCCTCAGCTCCCTGAACATAAATGGCACGTCTGCCGACTCCCCAACCCCCCCCCCCTCTGGTAGGGTCCCGTTATTACTTGAATATAGTCTGTATCACACATCGCTGTCTCTTCGCAAAAATGTATATCGAGCTTCTCGAATTTTATCTTCACAGACAAGCCATAACTTGACGTTACTATCCACGTGCAGTTAAGGTTGTCATCATAAGCACCGTCTTGGTCTCTGTCAAAGTCAGCTATTGTACCTTCAATGTCACCATTCAGCACCAACCCTTGTTCACATGGGTCTAAATATAAGGATATTATCAATTTGGTCTTTGAAAACGTTTCCTTTGTGTTAAGTAGAAATGTAAAACTTACTTTCATAAGTTTTTTTCATGGGCCATACCATGGTTTCGGCTACTTAAGCCTCTTCAGTGACCCTTTAGATTTGGCGAAATGGAGCCAAAGGGAAATACATGTACTATAGTTTTGCAACTTTCAACAGAATAGTCGATATAAAAACTAGCATTATCCAAACAAAGCCAAATATATAAAACGTCGCCTAGATCGCGGTAAGATCGTATAGTGATGTGAACTAATCCCTTGTTCGAGCCCCGCTCTGGCCACATGTGAGACAAGCCAAGTTCTGCTTGCGGGTGTGTCAGGTGGTTTTTCTCGGGGCTGTCTCATATGAGAAAAAAAAAAAAAAAAAAAAAAAAAAAAAAAAAAAAAAAAAACCCTAATCCCTTGATGCGTTTGTAACGATGCCATTAAACTTCCTCTACGATGCTGGTGCTGCAGTTACGCAAAGCGTTTCCGTGTCTTTTCCCCATGTTTTATGGTTTGCAATCCGTAGACAGTTCCTCCTGCTCATCAGGAAAATATGTTCATGGAAAGTATACCCCTTGAACCCCCCCCCCTTTTATATGGAATAAGAAAATTATATCATGTTATTTGAAACGTGCTATTAGGGGCGGTTCATAGAAGTTTGAGGGCTCAAATAAGACAACATTGTGATTTAATCATCTTTTCATTTTAGTTCGTGATCACATGTGGCAAGATAATCGAATATCCAAACCAAAACTTATTGGCTGGTCGGTACCTGTGTATGCACGCCGTGAGTTAACAGAAGCAGAAAACAATACACCCTGTATGACCGGGACGCAACCAAATTTCTTACTTTTTTATCTAAGACCTCATCTAAATTTGCTTAAATTCTTATAGGAAGTACTCAAATATCTGTTCTTTACACATTTATAACATCTTTGCAACTGGCGAACATGTTTTGACGTGATCATTCAAAGGTATCATAAACACAAGATACGTGTACATATATGGGCCACAACGTGAGAAAACAATGTTTTGAGTATAAGAAAAACAAAGTTACTTTGAATGTGTGATGCTTCTAGAGTCTGTTAGTCTTTATTCGACCAGCTTATTTCAGTTATTATGTGAGTTATGACCAATTTACTATGTGAACCTTTCAGACGTCATTGTCCTGAAAACTGACGTCAGAATTGTGTAATGCATTTCTGCATGTTAGTAGAGCTTACAAAACTCGACGCGTTTGCTTAAAACTGTTTAAGCACTGGTCAGAACCTATTGTTAGGATAGAAACATATCGTCCTTACAGGCAATCTGTCTTAATTATTTTGCCTATTGGTACGATGATGCGGTTGCTATGGTTACCGTTTAACGATAGATATAGGAAAATTATGTGTATTATGGGCTAAAACAAGGGCAGATAACTCCAAATATTGAAAAATAATATGTTTTAAAACTCATTCATTTGGTAGCCGAAAGTTCTAACATTACAAATACAGTGTTATTTCTAGAACGTATATTACATCATTTTTCCGCTTTTTGCTGATTTCTACTAGTAGTGTCAGAATGTCCGAAGGAATTACAATATTCTTTGCATTGTTTTAGAAGCTTGTGAAGTTGAGCCAATGCTGTTCGTCTTTAGAAACTCAAGTTTGATCGGTCATGACCGTTACAGTCATTAAAATTGTGCTTAAAATGATTTACGGTTTATAAGGTTTATTCACTATATACAATCGATTTTCAAACGAGTGTCAAAGGGTAGAACGCCTACAGGTTCGAACAAAATGCAGATACCTTTGTACAATATGGAAGGAATAAATGTCTGAGAACATACAAGGGATTTCAAAAGGTTCCAAAAACAAGCATTAATCATTGTAGAGAGAATTAAAACTACATTTTATGCCACTTTTACATTCAGTTAACCAAACTTTCATTAAATATGAAAATGTAAATAAGGTTCAAACAGTACAAACATTAGCCTCCAAAACATAAAACTAATGGAACCACAACAGAAGTATCGCCTTGACACGATCAGTAATACAAAATTACTGGGCGGCTTAAACCGGTTTTACAGTCGCCTAACCTCACCCTCATCTTCTGCAGTAGTTCACAACATTTAGTTAGTTATTCGGTCCTCGTGGTGAATCTCTAACTAGTCAATGAATCATCAATAACATAATAAAATAAAAAAAAAAGCAAAAAAAAAAAAAAAAAAAAAAATTCCATACCTGAGATAGACCTTATAAACTGCGAAGCGTTCAAGCATTATTTTAATGATCTAATACGGTCATTGCTGACCAAACTGAAGCGTTTTTAAAAAGACAAACAACATTCGTTGAACTTCACAAGCTTCGAACGACTGCAAGGATATGTTTATTACAGCCTAAAATTGAAATACTACCCAAAACTTGAATTTACGGTACCGTTGAATAATCCTCTATAAATGTGTAAAGAATATATATTCCAGTACTCTGTACGTGAATTTTATCAAGATTCTATCAGAAATAAGAAAATTACAACATTTTGAATTTTCTTTTTTTTAAGCTCAGCCGAGCCGTTAGGCTCACAAGATCAGCTTATAGTATACCCATGCTCCGTCGTCCGTCGTCGTTGTTGTCGTCGTCGTTGTTCACACTTTGAGAGTTCTACAAAGTTTGAATCAATCATGACTCTGGGATGACCTTGACCTTTTTACGGCAAGGTCAACTTAGGTCGCCTATGCATTTGAATGGAAAAAAGCAACAGGAAAATGTCATTTAATGGCAGAAATCTTGCTAGGAATGAGCAAATGGACAGAAGATTTATGTTAATGAAAATATTTTTGGCCCAGGGGGTTGTCTGTCCCTGCTATATACATTTATATGACCATAAATGTTCAAACATTTTTCCCTGAAACCGCTTGGCCATTCAAAGCCAAACTTTATGTGGAGCATCCTTAGCAAGAGGGAATAAAGGTTTGTATAAATGGTCAAGATCACATGACCAAGATTTTGAAACTTGGCATGAAGCACCAAGGAATGGATGTCCACAAAGTTTGTATAAACCATAACCCATGGATGGCCTTCACCTTTTTTTACAACAAGGTCAACTGAGGTCGCCCATGCTTTTGAATGGGGAAAATTGTTAAAATGTCATTTGAAGGGCAAAACTTGCCGTAAATTGGCAAATGATCTGAATTTTATGATTTGAAAAAATATTGACTCCAGGGGCTATTCTGACCCTGCCCTGCGGTTATATACATATTGCCATTCTAGTCAAACAAGTGTTTTGGTATCTCAGGTATCAGGCGAGCGTTTTTTTTTTTGTTTTTTTTTTTCGGGTATACTTATGATATTAAGGGAATGATGAACGATACCAATGCGGTCTTATGTATTTTGTCGGGTACATTACTTCAACATGATGAATATAAAACTGATTATTTTTTACTTGATTTAATTTTTCAAACTACTGCCAAACCATATTCGGGTACGATCTTCCTGTGTTATGCATCCAATAGCGTAGATTGATCCAACATGAAACGACCCGTTGAAAAATGGGATGGTTCCTTTTGTTTTATGTCTTGTTGTTTAAAATTTTTGTGCTGTTGGCGCCTTATGTATGTTTTCATATTTTAGGTTTAGTTTAAGTAACTGAGTGACCACCTATTGGGAAAATAGCTGCTCATTCGGCTTGCGATATGTTTTCATGGTATAAGTACCTGATTATTGTTAATTTAGTTTTTTCCCACCTCGGTTTTTGGAGTGGGAATCTTTTTCTGATTGCGCCTTTTCCTGATCTTTGCCTCTTTGTACTTTTTTTGTACCGAATGGAAGCCAGATCGACTGGACAACAGTGTACAGTGAGGCATTATCGTTTCGTCAACACTCTGAAAGGAAGAGTTCATTGCCTCGCTGTATATTGTTACCAATCCAGTTCTTTTCCAAACAAATTACACCCAAACAAAATTCGAGTATGTTTTGCCTGCGTTCTAGGTAATTGACATTAAAGAGCGTCACACATTAGCGTATAAACCAAATGCGCATGAGTCTCCGTACACAATATTTATTTTCTTAATTTTCAAAACTCTGTCAGTAATGCTTGAAGACTATCCAAAACAAAACGCAACCTACTGATCGTTCCAAGGCGATACTTATGTGGTGGTTCTTTTTGTTTTATGTCTTGGTGTTTAAAAATTTTGTGCTGTTGGCGCCTTATGTATGCTTTCATATTTTTGTTAAGTTTGGCTAACTGAGTGGCCACCTAATGGGAAAATATCTGCTCATTCGGCTTACGATATGTTTTCATGGTGTAAGTGCCTGATTGTTGGTTTGGTTTTTTTTTTTGACTCGGTTTTTTGAGTGGAAATCTTTTTCTGATTGCGCCTTTCCCTGATCTTTGCCTACTTGTACCTTTTCATTGTTTACAATGCTTAAGAAAAGAACTAAATAAGCGTTTACGCTTTCGTTCTGAGTTGTCGTTAAATGCATGTCTTTGTAATGTTTCTGTACACATTTGGAAATAAATATGTTTAAACCGAACCAAACGTATGAAAAATCTCAACACGCTTAAGAGATTGGACGTATAAAAATTAATTTGTTAATTAAACTAGTTTTAACAGTCAAATATTAGCGTGTGACTGAGGCGTGTGCCGGACGTATAAAATATTAGAAAACATGCTTAAGCACACGCTATCATGAGCCGCATTAAACGTTAAACGCGCGTCTCATACACGCCTGGTGCACGTTTTTGAAACAATAATCTCGTAAAATCGGAGTGCGCATGTAACGCACACTGCCGTGCCTTAAACGAGTGCCAAAGGCGTTCAAAGCGTATTCAAAGCACACAGTAACGCGCGTGGAACTTATTCGAAACGTATATGATACACGTCCGAGATACGTCGAGCTTGCAGAAAATTTTTAAGCCGAAACGCGCCTGGAACGCGCACCGACCTACAGCAGTATTCAAGATGATTTCTTCACGTTAGCAAACGTTCATATATCAAAATCAGATATCAGAAAATCAGAAACCACTAGCACACAACTTAAATCTTTAATATGAGATCATTTTACATAATGCTTTAAACCAGCCGCTCCTAGCTTTTAAAAAAAGCTATCCTTGTATTCTATACAACCAGTCTATTTTTAGCATGTATCGGATTTTCCAGCTAAAATCGATACATCAACACCGAGAACAAGGGAATGGTTACCGCTTTACCAGACAGGTTATAATATCTTATCAAGGAATCGGAAACCAGTATAAAATGAGGCACTTCATGGGGGTTACAGCTTAACATCCTCTGTTGTCTGCTTTAATACAATATTAGACACCCGTTGAAGACCCTTTCATCTTACATTGACCCCCACATTGACAAAACAAACAAATAAGTAGGTCACCGTACTATTTAAGCCATATTTTACCTACCTGAAGCAAAATAAGCAGAAGTCTTCGAATCGAAAACACAAATTAAATAGAAGAAATAAAGTTGACAACCATCGCCTCCCACAGTTTCAAAAACAGGTATATAAAACTAAGCAAACAAAAATTTATGTTCCAATCGACGCACGAAAAATGGCTGTTTCAATTCACTAGGACGCAATTTACAATGGACACGCCCACTCATTAACATATTAACAATAAAATCATCTCAAAACGGTAAAACACTGAGAATTAAAGAAAAAAAAAATAAACATATACCGTGAAGCAGCATAACTTATCATATATCACTGGACAATAAGCATTTCCAAATAAACTATCATCTACAAAAAAGTGTTAAATCTTACCGTTCTGAATGTCGTCAAGAAATGATTGACAAAATACTGAAAACATATAGGGCGAAGTAGAGTAACTTAAACATTTCAAAACACATACATGTACGTTTAACGCTAAACATACTTTACAAATGCCTGAATTTCACACAGTTAAATACTTCCGCCCCAGAAAACTGGGGTTTGCAGGGGTATACACATTTTTGTTATTTTTGCTCCAAAACATAGATTATGGGTACTGGACCGCCTCGGCGAGGCGGTTCTAACGTGTACCCACAATCTATGTTTTGGAGAAAAAATAGGAAAAATATCAGAAACTTCTGCTGAAAATTTTCATATTTTACAGCTTTAAAAACCTCTATATATTACATGGGCAAATTGTCGTAATGTGCATTATACATTTCTGACACTATCACAAGATAATGTCGCTACAGTCAATTACAAAACCCTTAATCTGTTCGACATAGTTTAAAAGCAACTAATGCCAAGCTGTCTCTTGGGAGTAGAGCGAGGTACCAAAGTGGAGCGGAGTGAATGGCTTTTCAGCCGATAAATTTGCATGACGATAAAAAAACGTGACACCATTTGGCTGGAAATATTATGAAATCGATCTACAGGCCAATGTTAGTAGCTAATAAGTGTATGAATAGTTCAGCTCAAGTTATCATGAAACACTATGCAAAGTTTGTGTTTATTTTTATACATGCTGTATAAAGCCGAATAATGCTATGAGCGTTGACGCCAAAATGCATTTTTTCCTGCAGTTTGAAAACCAATTTTTGTTCGACCGTTCCGTCGTACCATCTCTTATTGTGTAGGTAATTAAAAATCCGACTTCAGTCAGCGTATGTTCAGCTATAAACCGGACAATCATCTTATTGTATCTTGAGTAGAAGTATTTGCCCTCGCCCGTGTCAACGCTACATAAAGACCAGACCTCGGTCTCTACACTCTGGTGTCCGTCAAATATCTGAAAAATAATCGAGCCGCGACGTGAGAAATTAATTAATTTGGAATTATACTTAAACTTGCTATGCGAGGAACAGGCAGGGTTACTTTTTCAGAGGAAAAAACTATACTGTGCTTTCATTGACTATTAGAAATTATTCGATTCTGTGAATCGTATAATTTTGTAGAAAAATTGCTTTGTTTAAATGTTGACCGAATCATGTTCAAAATTATTTACAACATGTACAGCTCCTTTTCATAAGTTTAGTACATACCGATTTGTTTCATAAGTAATAGCATAGCAGTGCCCGTACTTGAAGCTTTGCCAAATGTTATTGGGTGTTTGCAGATTTGAACGGATTTCGTTATGTCAAACTTAATACATAAAACTATTGACTGATTATAACATTTTAGATTTTAATCAATTGATTTATTAATAGTAACACATTAAAATGACAGGCAAAATATCATAACTTCAGGGATACAAATGTAAATTTTTACATTGATTTCATACACTTCAAGAAAGTTTTAACCAAAAACTATATTAATTTCGACAAATGTAGAGAGGAGATTTCATCTGCATTAAATGATTTCGGTAATCGATGGTGTAAACGAGAGGGTGTTGAGGATAATGCTCTTAAAGAATGGAAAAGAAGTATCATCACTATCGTGGATAAACGTATTAAGTTTTATTCACAAAATACCAATCTTTTACCTCCTAAACCCAAATCGTCATTTAGGCATTTGAAGCAGGGTATCCAAGAATTTCATAGAAAGTATGTCTTGGTTCCGGCAGATAAAGCCGCAAACAATGTTGTTGTCGTTTGTAGGCTTCACTACGTTAACATAACGCTGGCATAACTTATCGTATATCACTGAACAATAACTAACTAAATGTTACAGACGTGTAGGTTATAACTTAAATGTTATGCGACAGTCTGCATGCTTATTCACTACGTTAACACCTTAAAACAGGAGCTTGATGGTACCATGGCTTATCTGGAGACAGATACTGATGAGGTGTCTGTAGTTAATGCCCACTTAAACGATTTACCTGTTAAGTTTTCTGTTTGTGTCAAAGAAGGCCAAGACAAACTTCCTACGATGTATTGGTTACCTAAGCTTCACAAAAGACCATACAAAGCTAGATTTATTGCAAATTCTAGCTCTTGTACTACCACTGAACTTTCTAAATTATTAACTTCCTGTCTTACTGCTATCAAATCTCATGTTATAAGATACTGTGAGACAGTGTATGAAACTTCAAATAAAAATTGGTTTTGGTCAATTAAAAATTCTGGTGAGGTGCTCAGTAAATTGAAGTGTAGAGGGTTCCGTGCGACAAGCTTGTCCACATATGATTTTTCTACTCTGTATACAACATTACCACATAATCTAATAAAAGAAAAACTTCTGGATTTGATAGAGTGGACCTTCAAAAGGGCATTAAAAACTATGGTTCACTTTATTTGGCATGTAATGACAGAAAGGCTTTTTTCACTTCCTCTGACCAAAGTCGGTATACACTTTGGTCATGTCAGAATGTATGCGATGCCTTATCCTATCTCCTTGATAATATTTATATTAGATTTGGGACCAAGTTGTACAGACAAATTGTTGGAATTCCGATGGGTACAAATTGCGCACCTCTCGTAGCTGATTTATTTTTATACTGCTACGAAAGAGATTTCATGGATTCTCTTAACCATGATAATCAAGCTGATGTTATCGAGGCTTTTAATTCCACATCTAGGTACCTCGATGACCTTTTGAACATTGACAACCCTTATTTTGAAGGTATGGTCAATCAAATTTATCCACCTGAACTTCAGTTGAACAAAGCCAATATCACAGATACTGAAGCCCCCTTTTTAGATCTACATCTTTCTGTTGCAAATGGATTTGTTTCTTCTAAAATTTATGATAAGCGCGATGACTTTGATTTTGATATAGTAAATTTTCCTTTTTTGGATGGTGACGTTCCTCGTCGTGCTTCTTATGGTGTATACATTTCGCAACTTATTAGGTTTGCTAGAGTCTGCAATCATGTTGCAGACTTCAACGCTCGAAATAAATGTTTAACGGCAAAACTTCTCCAACAGGGCTATCGGTATCATAAACTTCGAAAAACATTTTCTAAATTTTATCGTAGACACTATGAATTGATTTCCAAATATAATGTTGGGTTAAAGACGCTTTTAAGTGAGGGCCTTTCGGAACCTGAATTTTATGGTGACTTGGTTTACAAATTTAAGAAACTTAAAGGAATTAATGATTTTTCTTTTCAGTTCAGAAAAATCATAACACGTTACAGACGTGTAGGTTATAACTTAAATGTTATGCGACAGTCTGCATGCTTAATTTTTAACCCAATCATGGTTGATAACTATGCTGCCTTCTTTAATTGCACGCCGGTCGGTCGGGCGTCAGACTCTATGATGGCCCCGACATAAAGCTATTCATTTTAGTTGGTTGGGGCCGGAGCTTCTTGTCTGTCGCTTGGCCCACCGGGGTCCAACTGGTGTTTTTCTTTTGCTCCGGAGTTAGTAGGTTATTTGGCGCCCTGGGATCTCCATCGTCAGGCAGCTTACTCAGTCTGTGAGTCCTGGTTTTTGATTCATCAGGATGTTTATCATGATTTATTTGTTTGTTCTTGATGATTCATTGACTAGTTAGAGATTCACCACGAGGACCAAATAACTAACTAAATGTTATGAACCACTGCAAAAGCTGAGGGTGAGGTTATGGCAATGTAAAACCGGTTTAAGCCCGCCAGTAACTTTGTGTTACTGATCGTTCCAAGTCGATACTTCTGTGGTGGTTCTTTTTGTTTTATGTCTTGGTGTATAACATTTTTTGTGCTGTTGGCGCCTTATGTATGTTTTCATATTTTTAGTTAAGTTAAGGTAACTGAGTGGCCACCTATTGGGAAAATAGCTGCTCATTCGGCTTACGATATGTTTCATGGTATAAGTACCTGATTGTTAGTTTGGTTTTTTCCCACCTCGGTTTTTGGAGTGGGAATCTTTTTCTGATTGCGCCTTTTCCTGATCTTTGCCTACTTGTACCTTTCTGTGTATATTCACGTTTATTGAAGCTTGAAATATTGCACCCTAATAACCATGGTACACCAAATTATACAACCAGTCAGCGTTTGATACATAATTACACATACAACCGTTTGTTTTTACAAAGAACACTGGTCAAACAGTTGAATATAAACATTTGATCCGAAGAAAGCCGCTCGAAAAGTACTGGAACACAAAATGGCGAAACGACAGTCCAAACAAGGTAAGGCAGTCTAGTAGGATGCATGATTTCAAGCTTCAATAACCCCGACTGTACATAGGGTAGACCAAATATTATGTAAGGTGTAGTCTTCTGGACGCTCTGTCATTTTATTGGAATAATACATTTTTAGTTCAAGCTGTCCTGTAATGTGAGAAATCAATGTTAACAGTGACATTAGTGTCACACGAGTTACGTATTTCGTTTATCATATTTAATGTGTTATTATCTATTTAAAAATCGATCAAAATCTAAATTGTTACAATCAGTGAATAATTTTATGTATAAGGATTGACTTAGCGAAATTCGTTCAAATCTACAATCAGCCAATAAAATTTGGCCAAGCTTCAAGTACGGATACTGCTATGCCATTACTTATGAAAAAAAATCGGTATGTACTAAACTTATGAAACGGAGCTGTATAACCAGGCCAAGTCTTGTGTAAAGATTGGCAGTCGCAAATCATAGTTTTTCTCATGTAATGTTGGAGTGAGAGAGGGCGAACAATTGTCACCAATATTATTTTCAAATTTCTCAAATATGGCACATCTGCGACTCAGTGACGATGATGTTGAGATGTATTCCAAGCTCTATGTGCTTCTTTACGCTGAAGACACAGTTATTTTACTGAAAATGAACACGAATTACAGGCTGCACTAAATGCAATGTTTCTATACTGCAAATCCTGGGATTTTGAAGTTAATCCTGCCAAAACCAAGGTCACTATTTTTAGTAAGAAGAAAATTCAAGATGCCCCAACTTTCAAGTACGATGGTCATGGCCTTGAGGTTGAGGATAGTTTTGTATACTTGGGTACATTGTTTTCATCTTACGGCTGTTTTCTTGATCAGGCCCGCAAGGTACGTTAAGCCAGAAAACTCACTTCCTGTTGACAAACAGTTACAGTTATTTGACAGTATGATGCCCCCTATATTATTGTATGGGTCAGAAAGTACTGGTTTTGAAGGAAATAATGTTCTCGAAATCTTGTTCCTGCAGTTTTATAAATACATCCCTAAAGCTAACATACACTTAATGTTATACTATACGGTGAATTATGTCGTTTCCCAGTGGATCTAATCGTAAAGTCAAGAATGACTGAATTTGGGCAGGGAATCATCAGTGGGAAAGTATCTCATAAATTGTATAGCATTATTCTTGGTATGCATAAAAACGTTTGTTTGATTCGAAATGGCTGATGTCTGTTACAAATACACTTTATAGGAGTGATACATCTTTGAGTGTACTTATTTTGAATGACCAAAGGAAGCGTTATGTACCAAGAGTTTTTTAACAAAAGCATAATACATTTTAATTGGAAAAGCTCGTGAATATAAATGACACACATACTATTTTGAAACTTACCAAGTTTTGCAAGGACATTTTGAACATATTCAAAAAAAATCTAATAAGTTATTCATATTTAAGTTGTGGAAGCTTATACCAGTGTGAAATTGTTTTCAATTGATACTTTCATAGACTAGTTAGAGATTCACCGCAAGGACCGAACAACTTCAGTACAGTTGTCGCGATGCTTTGAGCGATCGCGCAACGCGCAAAAAAATTTAATCCCTTCTAAAAACGTTTTGCGAGTGACTTGCGCGTCACTCGCGAGTGACGCGCAAGTTTTACGTAATACAGTTTGCGAGTGACGCGCAAAAGTTCTTATGGTTCGTCGCGCATCGCGCATGGATCTTTGCACGATGCGCGACGTGATTTATCACACTATAATATTCAATTACATGTACTTACTTGTATAATAAGTGTTTGTAAATTACTACTTTTTTTTTGCTTTGTTTAAACGCTTTCTTTTTGTAATTGACGCTCAATTTAACTACAACTACATGTACGCTTGGCTATCAATCAATTGTTTTGTCCTTTTTGTTTTGGACAATTTTGGACAGGCCTTTATGCTTGGGGCTATTTCCGACAAAAAAAAAAAAAAAAAAAAAAAAAAAAAAAAAAAAAAAAAAAAAAAAAACTTGTGAAGAACGTGCTAGCCAATTAGCCACTGTATGAAAGAGAGTTAGTGTTAGTCAATCATCAAAATTGTTTGAAAACGAAAACATGCCCATGTAACATACTGATTTTTCCAAAGTTGTAAAAATTGAAAATTTTCTGTAGATTTTGTTTACTTTTCTTATTTTTGCTCAAAACATAGAATGTGGGTACACATTAGAACCGCCTCGCACAAATACCCACGATCTATGTTTTTTGAGCAAAAATAACCGGCCCCTGTATACCCCACTTTTGCTATTAGAAAAGTGGGATTCAAGTGAGTCTACACTACACTGAAATGTTTTCGTGATAATTAGTTAAGTTCGGGTAACTGAGGGGCCGCCTATTGGGAAGTAGCTGCTCACTCGGCTTAAGATAGGTTCTCTAAGTATAAGTACCTAATTGTCATTTTGTTTTTTCCCACCTCAGTTTTTGGAGTGAGAATTTCTTTCTGATTGCGCCTTTTCCTGATCATTGCCTACTTGTATCTGTTTAATTACCAAGACTGAGAAAAAAATGTTTGGTTAATAGAAAACTTCTTCTCCATATTTGGGATAGCTAAGGTATGTGACGGGGCTCACCGCAGACCTTCTGTTTACACTATTTTCTACTCATTATTTAGATAGAAAATATACAGTGTATCAATTTTCCTTCGGGTCAGACGAATATTCTACATGTACATGTATTTCTAGCCTAGTCGCTTTGTACTACCTTTGTACGAAGCATATCTACATGTGTTTAGTATGAATACTTGGAGGGACCAGGCAGTTATCGATGCAATCAAATTGGACTACCATGTTGACATCAAGCGGGCATGAAAATTCAAATTGAAACATTTTTTACAACACACCTTACGAGCAAGATTGTTTAAATTGTATAAATCGCGCATAACTGATTCACGTGGCGCGTGTTTGACAAATGGTTTTGTGCGTTTGCGAGATGATCGCGCAAGATTGCGCAAAGTTTGCGAGTGACTCGCGAGTGACTCGCGAGTGACTCGCGAGTCACTCGCAAGTAAAGATAATCCTCTACGCGCAACGCGCAAATGCGCGTACGCTCAAAGCATCGCGACAACTGTACTGTAACTAAATGTTGTGAACCACTGCAGAAGATGAGGATGAGGTACTCTTAAAAAGGCTTCTAGTCAGTTAAGGATTGAAATTCAGATTTTAGCTTTCAGTAGATGATGAAAGACATTAGGCTGTCTGTGAAGCCCGAAAGGCTTCTCGGATGTATACAAACAGCTAATGTTTTTTCATTATCCAATGAAAGCTAAAATCTGAGATTCAATTTTTGATATTTACATTTTATATTATCAATCAAGTTTCATCGATTATATTTGTTATTTGACATTAAATCCGACTTAACGTAATTTTGGAACAGCCAAAACGTCAAATTTTCGCGCTTAACGTCATGACAATATGCAACCGACGTCACGCCAACAAAAGTAAACAAACAGCGTCACTGGCTTGTTTTGACGTCTCTCCACCCATAGGTGTGGCCTCTAGATAACGTGACTTGATGTTTTTCAATGGGAAATGAAGAACATCAAGAAAGATAATTTACTTTCATCTATGGCAATTGCAATAAAACGAAATTATTTAATCTAGTCACACATATATGAATCTACCATTTAACATGCAATATACTGCTCAGTGGCCGCATCAGGCTTGTGCTCGTTTGCAGTTTTGCTGTCAACTGCCCGACTTTGCCTCCTCGTGGGTCTGTTGAGGGCGGAATTGCGGGAGCCGACCAAATTACCTTTTCATTGGATGTTATTTTCGACTTTCTCCATGCTTTGCAACATGTTATTTTCTTACTATGTCTGTCACATATATCCCGGTGAAGGGTCAATAACAAAATCTTGAAATCTTGAAATCGGGGTTCCGACCAGATCTAATTCAGACCGATCTGTACAGTAACAGATGAAAACTACTTGTACAGCTGTACCCGCAGAAACTTGAAACTTTGGATTTTAGAAAAGATGGATTTTTTCAATTAGAGAAAGAAAAAAAAACACGCTGATTTGTTATGAATAGGCAAAAATGCGGTTTCTCGCGTCGCGGTTCAGTTTCTTAAAGCACAATAAAACGTTTCTCATCGGGAAATGATGTCCGTGTAATATATACCCCTTTGAATCCCAGTTTTATATAGCAAAACAGGGTAATACAGTGGTTTACCTATTTGTGGTTTACCTATTTTTCTTATTATTGATCCAAAACATAGATTGTGGGTACTCGTTAGTGCCCACAGTCTATGTTTTGAGCATTATTATTGAAAAATCTTTTTTTTTTCAATGAAATTTTCAATTTTACTGCTAAAAATTCTATGTGTATAGCATAGGCAAGTTTTCGTAATGTTCTGTGTAACACCCTGTATACCTGATATCTGAGAGTCTGTGTTACGTGACCTGAAAGGTTAAGCCACTGTTTGACATTTAGAGTACATTTAGAGTACAAAACTATAAAAAAGTAACTATCATCACAGGTGATTCACAAAAGTTTTATAGAAAGGTACAAGTAGGCAACGATCAGGAAAAGGCGCAATCAAAAAAAGACTTCCACTCCGAAAACCGAGGCGGGAAAAAACTAAACTAACAATAAGGTACTCATACCATGAAAACATTTCGTAAGCCGAATGAGCAGCTATTTTCCCAATAGTTGGCCACTCAGCCACCTTAACTAAACTAAAATATGATAACATACATAAGGCGCCAACAGCACAAACAATTTTTAACATCAAAACATAAAACAATAAGAACCACCACAGAAGTATCGCCTTGGAACGATCAGTAATATTAAACTAAAGGCGGGCTTAAACCGGTTTAACAGGGCCCAAACCTCGCCCTCAGCTCCTGCAGTGGTTCAATTATACACCAATATAAACAAAGAATAAGGAAATTATGTTAAAAAATATTTAACATAGGTACCAACATGTAACATACCAGAGGACCAATGGTCCTGTAAACGCTCACCTGAGATCTGCTGCATATACTAATACACATGTTTGAATATTATGGTGCAGGGACAGATGAAGCTCTTGGGCCATTTTCTTTTTCAGAATAATCAATACTCTGTCCATTTGCCAACTTCCTGCTGGTTTTCCCCTTCAAAGGACATTTGAACAGTTTTCCCTATTCAAATACATAGGCAACCCATGTTGAACTTGCCATAAACTGGGCAAAGGTCATCACAGGGTCATGATTTATATATACATTGTAGTACTTTAGCCATCGATGCTTCACAGCAAGTTTCATTGAAATCAGTCCATTGGTTTCAGAGAAGAATATTTTTGAAGGGTTTTTACCATATATGGGCATGGTGGCCATCTTGGTCATGTGACATAGATTATTGATATAAACTTTCGTTCCCTCATCCTATAGATGCTTCACATAAAATTTGGCTTTGATTGGCCAAGTGGTTTCAGAGGAGTAGATGTTTGAATATTATGGTAATATACATGTATAATGCCCCGGGGTGGGGGCATATGAGCCCTTGGGTCCATTTTTTTCAGAATCCTTAATATCCAGTCCTCCTACCCATTTCCTGCAAGATTTTTACTTCAAATGACTTTTTAAAAGTTTTCCCCATTCAAATGCATTGGCGACCCATGTTAACCTTGTCGTAAAATAGGTCAAGGTCATCACAGGGTCATGCTTTATGTATACACTGTTGTACTTTAGCCATCAATGCTTCATGCCAAGTTTCTCTGAAATCGATTTGCTGGTTTTGGAGAAGAAGATTTTTCAAGTTTTTTACCATATATGGGCATGGCAGCCATCTTGGTCATGTGACCTAGATTATTTATATACACATTGATTCCCCAATTCTATAGACGCTTCACATAAAACTTGGCTTTGATTGGCCAAGCAGTTTCAGATGAGAAGATGTTTGAATATTATGGTAATATAAAAGTATGATGCCCCTGGGTGGAGGCAGATGAGCCCCTTGGATCCAATGTTTTTTTCAGAATCATTAATATTCAGTCCTACTGTCTTTCTCCTGTAAGATTTTCACTTTAAATGACATTTTGAAAGTGATCCCCATTCAAATGCATTGGCGACCTATGTTGACCTTGCCGTAAAATAGGTCAACGTCATCACAGGGTCATGATTTATATATACATTGTAGTACTTGAGTCATCCATACTTCATGCAAAGTTTCGTTGAAATCGGTTAATTGGTTCTGGAGAAGAAGATTGTTAAAGGGTTTTTTTATATATGGGCATGGCGGCCATCTTGGTCATGTGACCTGGATTATATATATATATACATTGGTTCCCACTTCCTATAGATGTTTTATATAAAATTTGGCTTTGATTGGTCAAGTGGTTTCAGAGAAGAAGATCTTTGAAAAGTGTTTATGGACAAAGGACCGACCAAGGTCAAGAGATGACCTTGACCTAAATTAAACATATACCTTCATCTAATCCATTAGTTGTTTGCATCTACCACTTTTCTGGTCTCAGGCTGCAATAGTTTTCAAAAAATCCATAGCTTTCACTTTTTAACATGTAAAAGCCAATGTTTCCAAAATTGACCTTGCCGTAAAATAGGTCAAGGTCATCACAGGGTCATGATTTATATATACATTGTAGTACTTGAGTCATAGAGGCTTCATGTCAAGTTTCATTGACATCGGTTTACCGGTTCTGGAGAAGAAGGTTTTTAAAGGTTTAAACCATATATGGGCGTGGCGGCCATCTTGGTCATGTGACCTGGATTATTTATATATACATTGGTTCCCCCTTTCTATAGATGCTTCATATAAAGTTTGGCTTTGATTGGCTTAGCGGTTTCAGTGGAGAAGATCTTTGCTATTGTTGACGGACGGACGACGGACGGACGGACGGACGCCGGATCATGGCCATCCTATAAGCTTACCTTGTGAGCCTAACGGCTCAGGTGAGCGAATAAAACGGAAAGCAGGATGAACAGCTATTGTAGTGAGGTGGTCACAGTGTTAGCTTGGACAGAACAAGTAAAAGACAGAGGGCTAAGTGAACAGCCAAATGATATTAGGGTGGTGACGAAGTCATGCAGCTTGAAACTCATAATTGGAGTAACTTGGATAAATGTCAACCAAAGCAGCAGTACCGCCTTGGAACGGTCAATTATAAATAACTGGGGGGAGGGCTTAAACTGGCAGCTTACTGAATCTGTGAGTCCTGGTTTTTGATTCATCGGGATGTTTATCATGATTTATTTGTTTGTTCTTGATGATTCATTTACTAGTTAGAGATTCACCACGAGGACCGAAAAACTAACTAAATGTTATGAACCACTGCAGAAGCTGAGGGTGAGGTTACGGCCGTGTAAAATCGATTTAAACCCGCCAGTAACTTTGTGTTACTGATCGTTCCAAGTCGATACTTCTGTGGTGGTTCTTTTTGCTTTATGTCTTGGTGTTTAAAATATTTTTGTGCTGTTGGCGCCTTATGTATGTTTGCATATTTTTAGTTAAGTTAAGGTAACTGAGTGGCCACCTATTGGGAAAATAGCTTCTCATTCGGCTTACGAAATGTTTTCATGGTATAAGTACCTGATTGTTAGTTTGTTTTTTTCCCACCTTGGTTTTTGGAGTGGGAGTCTTTTTCTGATTGCGCCTTTTCCTGATCTTTGCCTACTTGTACTTTTTTATAGGGCGCTGACCTCACCCTCAGCTTCTGCAGTGGTGCACAATATTTAGTTATACTGACGTAAACAAAAAACGCCTCAGTCAACTTTGACACGTCATACTGCCAAGATCAACAACTTAAATTATTTTAAATATTGATCATATCTTTAACAAACCTTTTACTCATTCGGAATTGCTGAAATGGAATTATTCAGACAATTGCTTAAAGAAAACGCACACCCCTCGCAAAATCCTTATTCTGTTCATGAACCTGTCTATCAGGCATCGCTTCTTTCGATTACTGAAAGTCTCCGTTGCAATACCAACACATACGCCATAGAGTGGGATATCCACACGTGACCATATGTTATTGAAACACATTTTTTTCAAAACCGAATTTCGTTGTCTAGCGTTATTGACGTCACTGCAGCTTATGAATGCTAATCGCCGTCAAAATGGTCAAATGTTTTCAAAGGCTATCCATGCATAGCTATCGGACAAAGAATAGTTTCTATTGTTATTTCTCCTGCCTTTCAGCGTGAAACGAACGTCCTAACGAATAACGTGTATTTGGCGTCTAGTAAAATAAGCGTCAGAATACCATTGCTCCATTCTTGGCTATTCATTTGAAATAATGCGATTACGTTTTGAAAATTAACTCAAGGTGTGCATCCAAATATAACAATATCGTTTTTGAAATGTTTCATCATTAGAATTCGTAAGCATAAGAGACGTCGACGTCAAAATGATTTTGCTACAGAAGCGTCGGCGAAAGAGCTACGGTCACAAAAACCGATAGAGGGAATTTTTTACCAAAGCGAACGATGGTTTCGGACTTTGGAGTCACTTCGAATGCCAAAAACCGAACAAGATCATTTTTTCGTTCCGTCAGTTTCTTTTCTTGTGAAAAGTCCCTATGTTTTTTCAGTATTTCAACTTCACGTAGTCCAGAAATGTTACGTTTCAAAATTTTGATGTTCCTAAGTTTGTAAATCGACTTTGCACGGCTTTCAAGAATTTTCACGTCAATCACGTCTGTATAATGACGTCAGGATGCATTTTTAAAAATGAAGCACCCACGCAAATTTTTGAGAAAACTGCGCATCTTAACCAAATTCGGTTTATGCTAATACCATGAGAGGGAACGTAAAAATAAGGAATGTGCAAATTTCGTTTATATTGTATATCTATTGACCAAGTTATGCAACATTTTCGATGAGGCGTTTTTTATTGACGTCAGTATAGTTTTTCGGTCCTCGTGGTGAATCTCTTACTATGATTGTTTTTCCAGGATTTATGTGGACATGGTTTTTCTTTTATAGAGCATCGTTAAACGTTTCCTGAGCAAGTGAAATAAGAGTATGACCAGCTAACTAAAAATTATTTTTTCAATCTTCTATCATTTTTTACAAATCCTTTGAAATTTAAAACGGACTTAGTCATTTTATATACCCATTTTTGCCTCACAGAACTATCCTAGCGAGACATACGTGGTTTATTTGCATTTTATTTGGACCATATTTACTCGCCTTCATAATTTATAGTGAAGACACGTTCAGTGGGTAACATTCTATATATGACAATAATCTCGCTCAAGGGTGGTCGGATGGGAATATGGGGGCCTGCCCATTGAGGCTTGATGAAATAGATGGGCTGCTTGTGCCTACAGGCAAAGCTTATACTTGACACTACTGACTCGCTCAGGTCTGAGCCTGCCCAGGAAAAGTGGTTTCATGTCAAATTATCCATACATATAAGTCTTAGTTGCTTACTTGGTTGTTGATATTTTAAGCACTTTCTGGATGTCATGACATCCTAAGGTTGGGTAAAATTCTCATAAAATGGGGGCAAGGTCCCAACATGGCCCTAGCTGTAGCATAATAAACAAAATAATCATCAACAAACGTTTTTGTTTATCACTTTTGCTTTCATGATTGATTGCATATTTGTATCCACCTCAATCGCGCGCGTTTCCAAATGCGTGTAACACTTTTGGTAGTCTTCTTTCATATGTTGACAAGCACCCAAGAGAAAGCAAATACTTGCTTCGTAGATACCATGTAGTGTTTGTTCTCATTCGTGGCCTGGTATCTCCGGGGTCATGCCCGTGGATTGGGCTCTGTGTTAAAATATAGAACACCGTCGAATTTTGGTTAAATCAACTAACATTAGAAGGAAGACAGATAAAGCACTTCGGCTTCTTCAACAAGGATGCCAACTGTCTATTTCCAAACAAGGTACATGTAGCTATCTGAATAGTTTCAAATAAACACATAGATTATGGACACAACAAGCAAGTATAAACCGACAATTGGCTCTCGATGCATGAATGAACATCACTGGTCTGTTAAATCGATTGACTGTTCCCACATGTAGGCTCAAATGGGGACTAATTGTGGAAGCAAAATCAAAAACGCCCCAAAATTCTATCTAATTCCAGCCTCTACTACAAACCGTATTCATTTGAAAAAAAAAATAACCCCAATTAGGCGGTTTATATCTAAACTAATTTCTATACTTTGATTTCCATTTGAAACGTCCATTAAAGAATAATCGGCGAAAAACCGTGTCCACATAAATCCTGGAAAAACAATAGTCAATGATATTTATTCACTCATTTATATTCAGACTTTAGATGACATCAAACATGGATCTTCTTCCATCTGAATTCCTATCCCTTTCATGTTCAAACCCCTAGGAGATTTTCGGGAAACTTGATTTGTTGCATATACAGTGTACTGCATAAAACCAATAGCAGGGTCCTAGGAAAACATGAACAGGTATATTTTATAAGGAACATTTGACACCATATCACGTGACAGATTTTGAATACAGAACTTGTCGTTTCGTTTAATATATACTCATGAAAAGATGATAGTTTGCTGTATTATATCTTGATTAAAAGGAATACATCTCTCCTTTATAATGACGCGAAAACAATGCATGAAAGAATTAAATACTTCAAAATAGACGCATTGAAAGGCATCTGGGATAAAACCACTGGCACATTTTCTTGAATTTGTGAATATTTTTAAAGACAAACGACTTCGAAAAAAATATAACCCATACAATATATTTTCAAACATAGATGAATATAGCCTGCAAAAATAAAAATCATTCAACTGAATTTAATTGAGTTATTGCAAAATGAAATATTGAAATTGGCTTGTTGTACAAACATTAAAATTACAGTTTGAATTCATATGACATTTATTGACATCTACACGTTGTCCAGGGAGCTTAAAATGTATTTAACCATTTTGTTGTTTCATTTTAGTGTGCTGTATAGTAAACGTATAAAAACAAGCAAACATAATGGTTCAGCGTAGCCAGAAATGCTATAAAAGTACGTACGTAATTAAATGACGTCATATACATCGCTTTATTATAAAGTCAGCATAGCATCGATAAAGGTATTTTTGTCACATTGCTTTTCTCAATATACTATTATTTATCACTGTAAAGTTGGAGAAAATTTGATTGGAAGTTATGAAAATATAACGCATGCAACGCACACAATAATATTCAAAAAAATCAAGAAAACGTGCCAGTGGTTTCACCCCATGTGTCTTTCAAGGCGTCTATTTCGAAGTATTGTTTTGGCATCATTATAAAAGAGAAATACGCATAGCCCTTTTAATCAAGGTATAATACAGCACCCTATCATGTCTATTAACAAAGTTAAAATACCTTGTTTTTGTGGGTTTAAACAAAATTTTCTGACTCACCCTCGTAATATTTTTCTCATTTTAAAATGACGTTTAGTATACATCTTTCTCAAATGAACTTGTAAAACTTAAATAGAATTACTATCTTAAAGGACTGGACTTTTTGAATAACCAAGCAATAATTTGTCATGAAAAGAATCAGTAAAAATGTGCAAAAATGCAAGTTTTGAGAAAAAAAAAAAAAAAAAAAAAAAAAAAAAAAGAAAACAAATTTGGGATGCAACAAAAAGCCCACACCTTCATTTTCGGACTTCCAAACCTGAATTCGTTTCACATCCTCAATCAAGGTAATGGAAACAATCATTTAAAGCAAAAAATGGTAAATATGCAATTTTTGACCAAGAATAACGATTTTTGAGATTTTGTTTGAATTCATTGATAAAGTTTAGTTGTTACAAATTGTGTTGTTTTTTTCCAGGAAACACAGCATGCAACAGCCCTTAATGCTTAAGTGAAGGACTGGTACTGCCTTTCAACCCATTGAAATTCCGACTTTTTAAGATGCTACATATATATCAAAAAATACTTATGCAACATCTTTGACATAAGATCACCGTTAACGGAAAGAAAATAGGAGGCAGGTTTTTTACGTCAAAACTTGTCATATTGATCCAAAATTGACTTGAATATTGATTTTACTCATTTTCTCATTTTCTCCAATATTCAATATTTTCTTTAAAAAATGCAATTTTGTCAAAAAAGGCATTTTTACCCAAATTTTTAGTGTTTTTTTTTGCAATTGTTCTTTGGATTAATCAGTTGCTTTGGAGCTATCGTGTGTAAACTTGGAAACAGAAAAATCAATGTGTTTTCAACAGTGTGACATTTCAATATATGGATTTTTTTGATTTTCAATATTAATTAAAAATGGGAATTGGGAATTTTCAGTTTTTCTTAAAATAGTTTCCGCAATCTTATCACACATGTTATCAAGCTCTTTCAGGCAAATTTAAATAGGTATGATTAAAATTTGTTTAATAAAAATATACAACTATCCAAACTTCTTTTGAGGAGTATACAATTGTTCATTTTTTATCATGGTTCATAAAGTGTTTTGGGGCAACTGGCCAATTTGAATTTTTCCTCCGTTTAAGCATGGTGATCGTTTAAACGAATAGGGTTATCCAGAATAATTGATACCAGTTTGAGCATATATAGTTTTGTTTTACAAACACATACCATTAGAGAACTATAATAATACTGCTCTAAGTTTTGTTTGGTATACATTGTTAATTACTTTAAATAGAAACATTTTGACAGTTTTTGCATAATGCATTATTTTGTGTCAAATTTATGACCTTAAGTTCAATCTTCGTGTGATGGTTTGGTACCACCGATGCACAAATGTGTGGTGTTCATTTTCAAACCTTTCAATTAATAAAGTGTTTCAGTATTCAAAATTATTTGGTTTAGGTTAATATGCATTTTCATTCAAGTGTCCTAACTAAAAATGCAAAATATCAAAATAAGCTTTACGCCATTGTAATCCTTTGATGGACGTCAGACAACGCTTATACGTAAATGTTGTGAACATGTTTGACCAATTCTCTTTAACATATTAGTGTTTTATATACCTATTAGTGTATACCAAACAAAACTTGAATCATCGTAGATTATTTTGATATAGATTTAAACAATGTGTGTGCTACTGAAACAAAATTATTATAGTATCAGACATTCTGGATCACCCTGTACCATGATTAAAACGTTTGATATCTGCGAAAATAAGAGGATGGCTGTTCGTTTATTACATTGGGGTATGTAAATATTTATGAGAGAGATAAGTATCTATAAAATTTTTGTGAAGAACCTGTATAGTGCATGACACATCATAACAATGTACACAGATTTCCTTCAGATTCCGGTCGTGCAATTAATTTTGTACAATATTAACGGGTTTTGGTTAAATCTATTTACCTGAAGTCCTCCGTGAGAACAGGCTGGGTCAAATACAAATCTTGTAAAGTTTACTGTTAGCTCTATAACACCTCTACTGATTGTCCACAAACACTCGATAGAAACATCAAAACGTTCATCATGAACGGGCGGGGTGATTATTCCTCTAGTCTTAGTTTCTTCTCCTCCGCATTTCAGCGACCCTGATTATATTAAGTTAACTCGCATATAAGGGAACCCTAACAAGTAGCCCAAGGGCAACGTTCGCTCACCTGAGAGTCAACAAGTACAGTCACTGGACAAAGGTTAATTTTGGAAACGTAGGCTTTTACATGGGAAAAAGTGAAAACTATGGATTTTTGAAAACTATTGCAGCCTAGTTGTTTTGCATCTACCACTTTTCAGGTCTCAGGCTGCAATAGTTTTCAAAAAATCCATATATTTCACTTTTTCCCATGTAAAAGCCTATGTTTCCAAAATTGACCTTGTCGTGAAATAGGTAAAGGTCATCCTAGGGTCATTATTTGATCAAACTACGATGGACTGGAGTTCCAAATGCTACATACCAAGTTTCGTGAAAATCGACCTGCCCTTTCTGGAGAAGAAGATTTGAGTGGTTTTTACCATATATGGGCGTGGCGGCCATCTTGGTCATGTGACCCAGATTTGGCGATCAAATTTTCGTCTCCACTACCCAGGGATGCTCCACATTTCACTTTGATTGGCCAAGCGGTTTCAGAAAAGAAGATCTTTGAAAAGTGTGTATGGATGACAGACCCTTCAAGGTCAAAGATGACCTTGGCCTAAATTAATCACATACCTTCATCTACTCCATTAGTTGTTTGCATCAACAACTTTTCAGGTCTCGGGCCGGGCTGCAATAGTTTTCAAAAAATTACAATTTTCCGCTTTTCGTCTTATAAGTCAATGAAAACATTTTAAGTTGCCATAGCAACCAAAGTAGTGGGACAAGGACAATAAAAATCACAAACTTTGTAGAGGCTAATATCATAAGCAGGTATGCAAAGTTTCAGCTTCATCCGCCTTACAGCTTCTGAGAAGAAATTTTTTGAATATTTTTTTCAAAAATTTACCCTTTACATTGCTATAGCAACCAAACGAATGAAACGATCTTGACAAAAGTTGCCTAAAACGGGGAGGACCACTTAATAAACATTTATGTAAAAATAAAATTTCAATATTCTCAATGAATAGGCAGAAATTGCACTTTTTGCCTTATAAGTCAATGGAAACTTCAAGTTACCGTAGCAACCAAAGAAGTTTGACAAAGACAATAAAACACAAACTTTGTACAGGTTAATGTCATAAGTATGTATGCTAAATTTCAGCTTCATCCCCATACGGCTTCTGAGAAGAAGATTTTTGAATATATTTTTTTTTCGAAAATTTACCTTTTATGTTGCTATAGCAACCAAACAAATAAAGTGATTTTTACAAAAGTTGCCTTAAACGTGGAGGACTACTCAATAAACATTTATGTAAAAACAAAATTCAAATATCCCCAGCCTGACAACGGAAATTGCCAATTTCCACTTTTCTCCATACAAGTCAATGGAAACTTCAAGTTGCCATAGCAACCAGAATTCTTATCCGATTGAAATAAAAAAAAACACGAATACTCGTCCCCCCCCCCCTCACTTGTAGATGCTATATGTAAAATATGAAAAGATTCTGCCTGGCAGCTTCAGAGAAGAAGTCGTTTGAAAATGTTGACGACGACGACGGACGACGACGGACGACGCACGGACGCCGGCTCGACTACCATACTATAAGTTCACCTTGTGAGCCTTCGGCTCCGGTGAGCTAAACAGGTGATGATACTTTTGGTTAAGATGATTTTTTCAAATATTTGAAAATCCCAAAACACTTCTTATCATAACGAATTATCTTTTGTGACATGCACTGTGAGATTTAAAAATTAGCAACAAGGAATGCTGTTGACAGTAAACCAATGAAGAAACAAACATGGTAATGACTGTTTGAATTTTTACACTTTCTTTGTTCCATTAATGTTTTGCGTGTGCAGTAAGAGTATCACTTAATCAGAGACCTCAGGGTCAGAGATGGCTAAAAATCCATAGATGAAGTAACAAATTTAATAGATCATTTTTAAAAGAGAATATAATAGCAAAGGGTATCGCTTAGAGTAATATTTTATGAGTACTTTACAATTGTCCAGATTCTTATATTTGACATGCAAACAATGTAGATATAACAGGAGAATCTTCAGTATACTATTACAATATTGATCCATACATGTACATGTATGTAAATTTATTGTTTTCCTCTAAAGTAATACAATGTCGATGTAATTGTTAGCTATTTCCCTTTTTGACACTGTAATATTACAATTTTTGTAATTAAAGAAAAGACTGAATTATAATTAATGTAAATTATTTTGAAAATGTTAATAAATTGCAATTAATTACAATTACAATTTTCATAATCCCAGGTCTGGTCACTGCTTACTAGTTTTCACACTTACATGAATACGAAAGTACCATACGGGTCTCCTTAAACTTTGAAGAAAAAAATAATCAATTTCCCCTTTATTTCGGCGGAATTGTAAGCGCAAAATAATTCCTAGATATCCCTGCTCTAGACACAAATTTTACAACATAATGTAGACTAAATTAATTGGCAAAATATATTTGGGCCAAGATCTGATAAGGGATCTTATAGCAGAAAAATCAAAGTTAAGATATTAATTACATATGAAAGACCAAATTTCTCTGAGTATTTTCTTAAACTTTGAAGAGATTATCTTCACAAATAGCAAAGATATGAACGTTGAAAAGTGTCGTTGATGCAATCAAAATATGACGTCATAAAACTTTTGATGACGTTTGGACGTTGATGACGTTAACGTCTTGAAGTCACTATAATTAAAAGAAGGTAAGATTAAAATTCTCGAAATTCTATGTGTTTCTTGAAGTTTAACATCTATACTACCAGTAGAGCACAACCGTTAAATCGAAATACAATATCTAAAACGAGATATGCCTAATTACCATATATTTCGAACGAAATTACCATATATTTCGAACGAAATATACCCTAGTATAATATATCTAAATTGACATATAATATGTCAATCTAAATATCATTATATATTTCGATCGAGATATATCATTTCCTTCATCTGAACACGTGATCATTTTGCGTAATGCGCAGTCTCTCATCGAGTTTCGCATAGCGCGAAGGTTTGAATTTTGTGCAGAAAAAAATTTCCAACAAAAATTCCAGCGTCACCGAAAAGTTCACCAGGGAAGTTATGTACAGTTTGGATTTGAATATGCTCGTCGTCCGATTTACATGAGTAAACACTATTTTACTTGCTGAACATAACGACATAAAGCGCTAGGGAAACTCCAAGAAGTGTTAATTATATCTAAAATGTTTGGACTGGTTAGATTTTATGACTTAACGTCCATATCAGCAATTTTTCAGTCATATTGGGAAGGAGCCAACGCTTTCTGTATATAAACCAGGAGTCAAGGGAGCTTAAAATTTTGCCCAATGGCTCTTCATGACAAGCCTTGATAACGTACGATCTCGCCGGCGACCTCTCTGTACGTAAATAAATCATTCTTCTTCTTCTTCTTTCTTTCTTTCTTTTCTTCTTTCTTCTTTCAAAGAGTGACTCTACCACAAAGCCATGCAACAAGCATTTACCTCGGTGGCTGCAAATGAAACCAGCGATCTCTCAAAGTTAACTTAACTGAACGAATAAGGACGGCAAACCGATGCGACTTTGCCCATTGGGGCCGCTGGAAATACATGTAGATAGGCTGCCAGACAGAGCTTATAATTGAGTGATCGACCATACGATAACTGGTTAACCATTTAGGTCTGAAACTGCCTAGGAAAAGTTATAAGCTTTAGTTGTGTGGTTATTTTGTCTTCAGCACGTACTTTTCAGCATGTCACGACATCTCAATGCTGGGTAGAAGTCCCATTGAAAGGAGGCAACATCCCAATATGACCATAGATTAGATGTTGACTTGAACGTAAAGCAACACATTCAAACAATAAACCTATATGATCGAATCCCGGGATCGAACAACATATTCACACTCGTCTTACAAATGCTCGCCGCGGGGCTCGAATCAACACTGGCCAGAGCGGTACCATGATGCAACTCGGCAAGGGGCAGTCAAATTCGGTTGCAGTTACGCTACATGGCGATGGGTATATCCTCCCGGGAGTTAATATGCCTTGCTCAATGACAACACGGTGCTGCCAATGCCACGGTGATCGATCCCATGACCTCTCGATTCGGATTCCCATGCTTTACCACTACGTCATCACACTCCCTATTTATTTTATGTTTGTTGGTCTGTTTGCTTGTTTATTTGAATTGATGTTTAACGTCCCAGTAAAAAGCTAATGGTCATGTCGGGACGCTGCCTCGATTTTTATGGGACTTTTACCAAAAATTAGGACGTCATGACATCCAATAAGAGCTTCGAATATAACCACCAAACTATAGCAACAGGGCTTGTATGTGTAGATAGACTGACATGAACCACTTTTCCTGGGCAGGCTCAGACCTGAGCGGTTAACCAGTAATCAGATGGTCAGTCAGTAGCGAAGAAGCTTTGCTTGGAGGCACAAGCAGCCCATCTATTTCTTTTAGGTCCCAATGGAAGGACAGTAAACGAGGTCTCAACATACAGGAAAATAGCTGCAACATATAAGCCAAACGCGCGCCGAGTGTGTTGACAATAATGTAAAATTCAACATACGTCAGGAGCACATCGGAGACACGTTAGAAACGCGTTACATGCGCGGTTTGTACGCTTAGTGTACGCCTCGGTGTACGTTGATATACGTCGCTGTAGGTCGGTGCGCACTCCACGCGCGTATGGGCTCAAAAGACTTTTTAAGCATGCTTAAATTTTTTCTCGAATCTCGGCGTGAATCGGTCGTGTGTCTAAGCTGGAAACCACTGTCACTCGGTTAGTACCATCTACAACAGGTTAGCCAGTTAAATATGTTTCGAATAAGTTCCACGCGCGTTACAGACGCATTGAATACGCTTTGAACGCGTTTGGCACATATTTTAGACACGCCATATTTGTTCAGTAACATGCCCCAAGCGTGTATGAGACGCGCGTTTAACGTTTGCTGCGCGCTTACAGCGCCTGCTTAGTATACTGAGAGGATTTAAAAACTTAAGTTTTATATGAAAAGTGCGCTGCAACAAACCATATATAAGAATTGGATTCTTATTACAAAATTTACTTCCAGCGACGTTATCCCTTCAAAATGATGTCACAAAACAAGAAAAACCCACTACGTGGAACATGCAGGCGTCACTTTTGCAACGCCAATGCCAAAATTCGAGTGTTCATGTTTCAATTAACGATACGGTCGCTGTATTTGATGTTATGCTTGGATGACTTTTGACATCAGCTCTAGTCATGCTGGTCATTCAAAACGTCTGACATCAAATAACACGAGTTTGTGTATGCCGTTGTCATCAAATTAACGTCATTTACCCGACGTCTCGCTTTGTGCAATTATTGCAATTTTAAAGAAGGCATAACGAATTTGAACAGTAAGATTTCCTGTTGCACTGAGAGAAAGCTCTCAACAACACAAAAGTTAATTTGGAAACCTTCCGTTACGTCATTTTGACGTTTTTACATGTAAAACCGGTCGGTTACGAAGGTCCACTGAAACACAAAGGATAAAAAAGCTCTCGCAGGATTATGGAAGGAATCGGTCAATGGACCTCAGAAGATGCCGTTAGACTGATTTTGAAGCTTTTATCTCTGACGTTTACGTAAAATCGCAATGAAAACGTCGATATTTAAAACCTTGGATACGGACGAATTATTTCGATTTTGTGCTAACAAATGCGCCAATTTAACTTCCGCGGATACCAGATGACAACTGTATTGGAATGAAGATTCCACCACATCAGAAAACGTCAAAAACACTACTCTCTATTTGACGTTAACAATTGATCTCAAATTTTATGGACGTAAATCACAAAATAAACGATATGTTGAGAATGTGTTTTGATGTCAAAATTGAATATGCTTATTTGCAATATGTCCATCAGAAAAAATGACGTTAAATGCAGACTCGTTTGCCGTACACGTGTGTTGAGATGTGGCGTAAAAGATGACGTAACTCTTCAACGTTAAGTTGATTTGAACTTTGAAAGAGCCAAACAGTTACCTCGTACAAAACAAGTTTAAACTTGCACAATTACAACTTATTTTCATTATTAAGTTCCCAAAAGCGGTATGTTGAAAACACTTAAGTTTCTAATTCCTCTCAGTATATTTGTTTGTTTGAATTGATGCTATACGTCCCAGTCAACAGCTAAGGTCATTTTGGGACGTTGCCTCCACTTTATGGGACTTTTAACCAAAATGAGGATGTCATAACATTCAACAAGTGCTTAAAATATAACCATCCAGCAAAGCTACACATGCTTATATGTGTGGACAGTTTGACTTGTAATCACTTTTCCTGGGCAAGCTCAGATCTGAGCGGTTAACCAGTAATCCGATGGTCAGTCAGCAGCGAACAAGCTTTGCACAAGCACCCCACCTATTTCTTTAGGTCCCAATGGGCGGGGTCTTCCTGAATAGTGTGTCTGCGACGTAACACAAAACGTACTTTATGTTTTTAGCGTTTTGAGATTTTTTCCATACGTCTGGCAAACGCTTCAGTCACGCGCTAATGTGTGACTGCTAAAACGAGTTTAAGAAACAAATTATTTTAATACATGTACGTCCAAAATCTTCAGCGAGTTGAGAGTTTTCGTACGCCCGGGGCGCGTTTGGGTTATACGCTCATGTTCTATCTGCAGGAAACCATGGATTGTTGAATCTCCCGAGACCGCCCGGTGCTTGCAAAATGATCATGCATTTTGTATCAGACCGAGAAGAAAAACTTATCTTGTGGCTCTAGTTAAACAAAAATAATGGAAAATATATAAAACTGTTTATACCACCCAGTAAATTTATATTACTGACCGCTCCGATGCGGTACTTCTGTTGTAGTCCTACTTGTTTTGTGTTTTTCACACGTGTGAAATCGGCGGCACTTAATCATAAAATCTGTGAATATCTGGGATTATTTTCATATGTGAAAAATGTGTACCAAATTTTCACATGCGGGACGAGTCAGTGTTTTGACGTGTGAAGAATTGGTTTGGATTCATCACATCTTTGAAGAACTGGTATCAATTTTACTCAGATGTGAAAGCTTGGTACTAAATGTTCACATAAAATGCTATATATTGAAGAATCAGTGGAATCAAATGCAAAACCACTTCAGATGGGTGGTTTTCGTGAGTGTGAAGAATACGTACGAATAGTACATGAAATTTGATTACATGCGCCTATCTCACATGCGTGTGAAATGGAATGAAATTCGTTACATACCAATCCGTTACCTATTCTTCGCCGGCCGGGAGGATTTGGTACCAATAATTCACATATGAATTTTGCGAAATGTGAAAATTGTGGTTCAAGAACGTGTTTTCGTGTGTTAGAAGATTTAGTACCGATGTGTGTCAATATTACACATCTGAAAAAAATCATACCAGTTCTTCACAGACGTTATATAAATTCGTACCGTCAGAACAGAAAAAGTACAAATAGGCAATAATCAGGAAATGGCGCAATCAGAAAGAAATTCCCACTCCATAAACCGAGGGGTGGGAAAAACTAAAATGACACTTAGGTACTTATACCATGAAAACATGTTGTAAGGCGAGTGAGCAGCTATTCCCCAATAGGCGACCACTCAGTTACCCGAACTGACCTAAAAATATGAAAACGCACATAAGGCTCAAACAGCACAAAAATCGACTCCAAAACACAAAACAATTAGAACCACAACAGAGGTATCGCTTTGGAACGATCTTGAAGACATTTGAAATTTTAGTATTAATTTCACAGCCTCCACCCCGCCATCGAAATTTAACATACACAAATGTCACACTTCCAAAATGTGCCTTGTTTGTACCTATTTTTACACAATGTGAAATTAAAAAAATGCGGTTCAACAAGGCTATCATCCATGTCGAGAGCATCAACACGTTATTGGAATGGTGCTGGTACCGGTGAACCGATTTGAATTTATGCTTCCTGCGTCTGGATGCCTCAACTTTTTGATATCCCGGAACATCTCTGACATATTGAAACGAGAGAAGGAAATATATAAGAATGATTGCTGGAAAACAAGAAGGTCATGAACCAGCATTTTTAACGGAGTGGGGACTTGTTTACCGATGGCTAAGCTTCATACGATGAGATGGTTCATGTATCTTGGCGAGTTCTAGCACACTGGAGTTTTCAAAAATAAGCAACTCGATGATCGTGGTCGCGTGGCGGGGTAATACAGTCCTCTAAGGCACAGCGGATAAGCTAAATGCACTGTAAAAAAGGAGTCATGAGTTCGATCCCATGCTTCTCCACTCCTCCGGGTAAGACTTTAAGCCGAGGTCCCACGACAATCTTCCATGATAAACTGATGACAAGGACGTATCGTGACGAGGCTACAGACTGTGACCTTTTGTCCAAGGGACCTAGTCTTCAGACCTGACTGTCAGATAAAATCTGAACACACGGAATCGTTTAAACACCACCAAGATGATATTCAAGATGTTTGTCCGTCGCCAGGTTGAACTAGGCCATGATAGTTGCAGACTAAGTTGCGGGCAGATAAGCCGCAATCGTTTCACTTCGTCACCTAGCTATACTTCCGCGTGGTGTGGAGAGTTATCAAGGAACACTGACGGGAACATCCTGACTACAAATTACGTATACATGTTACTAAGGGGCGAAAATTTTTGAAAATATATGTCCATTGAGACATAATATGTCGAACGAAATATATATTTTAACCGAATGTAGAGCTGTATATCTTGAAATAGATATTTAAATTCAAATATTTTGTGTTTATATCTAGATTTAAATATGATATCTTGTTTTAGATACTATATTAAAAAGGAGATATTTTGACAGAATATGTCAATTTAGATATAATATGTAAAACGAAGTATAGATAAACCGGATGTAGAGTTACATGTCTAGAAGGAGATACTATATGTAAATTCAAATATTTTGTGTTTATATCTAGATTTAGATATGATATCTAGTGCTAGATACTATATTAAAAAGGAGATATTATATTTCGATTTAACGGTTGTGCTCTACTGACTACTGCACAGTTTATGCAATAGGCACGAATTCACAAACTGTTTGATAAAACATGCAATACAAAGGGCGCACCTGGTTTTTAAAATGAGGGTAGTCCTTATGGCGCAATGGTTGCCATGGCAACACACATGATACAAATAACGTTTGACCATAATAAAAGTATGTTTCTTGGATTGTTTTACAATATTAAAACTGTATGAAATAAATATCAGAACATGCCAAATATTTCAAATTTACATGGTTTTTAAATTTTAATAGCATAAAATATATTTGGATGCCCGAAGACACCTTTTATCAGATCCGCGCTCATTTTATTTATTAACAAAAGGACATGTTGCACTTTATACAATGTACTAATGATCAACTGGTGTTTGCTATTTGAGCATGTTTAACTTTTCAAACAATCTATTACTATTTTATGCTGCTTGTTTCTGAGTTACAGTATAAACTTTAATTAATGTCCCTCTGTGCACTTGAATGAATGAATGTTGGGTATTTGGTAAACACACTTTAAAAGTTGTTGTTTGCCTAAATCAGTTTTGTTTAATTTTTGAAATTTGATAAGGCTAAAACTTCACATGATTCGTACAAATGTAACATATTGTACTTTGTATTCTGGCGTTCATTTCTAATGTTTTTATTTTCATACCTTTTCTCAATTATTCGTTTATTCATGTATTATATTCACCTAATATCCTTTACGAAATATGCACCACATACATATTTGTTCCGAAATCAGTTGTGTATTGTACGATTTATTCATTTCTCGCGGCTTCTCTACACTTCTCACCCACTTTCTACCTCTTCATTCTCCTTCCTGCATTCTGTTGATTAACTTTGTACCTAACTATGCAAATAGCACATATCAGGTCTAGATCATCTCGGAAAATCGCGATCGAAATTATCGTGTATTTACGTGACATTAATTCTCCTTGTCAAAGGGAATCACTCCAAACCACTATTTCTGACCAAATAATGAAACGAATTGGGACTAAATTTTAAAGAATAAAACGCATCGGAAATGGCTGATCGCGCATTCACGCGATATCCGATACTTTAGGTGTGGGCTCCAGCAGTAAGGTCCCCCTGCTCAAAAAAGATTAGAACCCAGAAATAAAAGATTACAAACAAATGTTTTTCTCTGTGAAACGAGGGTTTCAACCATCTGCCGACAGAATCACATAATTTTTCTACTTACCATTTCAACATCATTTTGATCTCTGATCTTGGAAAGAGTACCCACAATCTATGTTTTGGAATGAAAATAAGAAAAAAGTATACCCCTGCAAACCCTAGTGTTTCTATATAAAAGTTGTATATAAGGTGGTGAACATTTCACAGACATGTTTTCCTGATGAAACAGGTGAATGGCAATACCACGTGTTTCTCAGCTGTGATATTGCTTTAATCCACCTACGATAGGATGCGCTTAAGTGCGGTTAGGAGCGCAGACATACGAGCTTCAGCGAATTATTAACGAAACGCTATTTCCCCATTGGGTTGTTCAAACGATTTGAACAATTTTGTTTCAAAGGTTAAAAACTGTTGAAATCTTAACTATGCCACGGAGAGGGCGGGCAATCAGCGAGAGGCTCAGCTTTATTCCATATTTTTGAGTATCCATAATTCATTTTAGGATATACTTAGTATATTAAGGATACGTTGAAGGATTTGTATATTATCATAAGCCGATTTTAAGATATCTGCCACACACTCACGAGTTGAAGCCCCGACATGCTACGGGTTGGTACGAGTTATAAGTCGCCGCTCGTCGCGCGAGTTGCCATGAGTTATGTTGGAAAATTTTGAAAGCTGTCACACACTACCGAGTTGAAGCTACGAGTAAGCGCAAATCATAACTCGCCGCTTGTCGCGGGAGTTGCCACGAGTTATAATGCCCTACGAGTTCTACACGACATCCTAATGATATAAGTCGTGGGAACTCGTGGATACGCGTAGGAATGTCGTAGTAAACTCACGAGATGTCGTTAGAACTCGTGAGAAGTCGCCTTCAAGATCGTACAACTCGTAGGTAACTCGTAGGCAACTCGCCATATGTGACAAGACGACGAGAACGCACGACATCCCACGACATTACAACGAGTTCTATGCGATAAGCTACGAGATCAGTACGAGTTATGCTCCGCCCATGCCCCGCCCACTTTAAGACGGCGAGTTGCTACGAGTTGCTTCGAGAGCTTTAAACGGTTTAATATTCTCGTAGCCTTTCCACGACATGCTACGAGTTGCTACGAGTTGGGAAGACTTGTGTACGACAACCGCCAACATAGGGAGAGTTCTCTACGAGTTGCTACGAGTTCACCAAAAAAGTTGGCGGAGCATAACTCGTAGGTCCAACTCGTGAGTGTGTGACAGGGGCTATGTATGTTTGTTTGTGTGTATGGGGGATGTAGGAAAGTCCTATCATGAACGAATAAAGGATATTCCAAAATTAATTTAAGGTTGCCTTGAATTATTCCGAATTTGAGGTTATCATACATTCGATTAAAGATATCCATAAAATATCATAAAAGGTTGTTCCCTATAGTGTTATGTTATTTTTGATCTATAGTAAATAAATACCCCGTGACCAAAAATAAACCGATTTATCACGTGAGGATTAGAAAGCAGATGACAGGGCGAACTTTCAGCGAACCCTTTCATCTGCTTACGGTCCGAGCGTGATAAATCGGTTTATTTTTGGTCACGGGGTAGTTATTCACTTTATAATGCAACGAAAGCCGATAACTTTCGCGAAAAAACTCACCCGATGTGAGGAGATTTGCTTTCCGCCATTTTGTTTATGGGATCAACACGTTTCTGAAATTTCGTGTAAAACATCTAAGACATTGGGTTTTCTTCGGCGCAATTTGGCTCTTGCACCTCGGCATACAAAGGAAATTGCACGGATGCGAAAATTATTTTCGCCACGCCTGTTTGAAACGACTCATCTTGACAAATGCAGACGCAGACAAACTCATTCGTGCGAACAAAACCAACGCTCTAAAACGAATTGAAACGCAGATAAACGAATTGAAACGAATGTTGCTGAACTCAAGTTCGCAACTTAACACAAGTCCGCGTTGAGGGACTTTTGCATAGGTGTGACGACTCCTTAAATAAAGACAGCAAGCGAAGGTTACTGAAAAGAGGGATGAGATCTACACTGACGGGATAGTCAGGAACAAAAAAAAATATCATATAAATATTGACATGGGAGATATTATCCAGAGGGCAGTGCCAGTACAAGCAGTAAAAAGGAGGGGATGTTGAGCTGAATCTCGTCGTGAGGTGTCTTTTGATAAAAGGTTAACTAATTATTATTATTATTATTATTATTATTATAATCATTATTATTATTATTAGAGATGTTCGGTGAACGTTTCCAAATAATATGTAACCAAATAATCCAAATAGAATGGCTGATCTAGCTATTCGGGCAAAAAAGTATAGCATTTGAGATAAAATTATGGAGTACTAAGAATGCATATCTAGATACGCATGAGTGTGCATTTATGATACTATGAATACATTGCAAGCTAATGATTTTAGCAAAGGACTCGGTGGCGTATTGGTTGTGTTACTTGCTTTCTAATATGTCGACCCAAGTTTAATTCACATGGATGTTTATTTATTTATTTATTTTATTTTATTTATTTATTTATTTATTTATTTATTTATTTATTTATTTATTTATTTATATTTCTGGGCAGGACCAGTACTCAAATTTTTAAGAAACTGAAAATCGTTCAAATCGAGCCGTACAACAAGTAGCCCATGGGCAACGATCGCTCACCTGAGAGTCACCAAATACAGCCACTGGACAACGAAGTTGGGATTTTTAGCATGTGTGGGTATGGTGGCTATCTACGTCAAATAACCTTGAAAACCTACTTACACTAGCAGAATAGCTCTTGTCTGGATTGTATATCCTCCGTCATTATGGTTCACTTAAAAAAATCATATTAAAAGGTCAGGGTCATATAATGACCCCCGGGGTATATTTGACCCCAGGGGCATGATTGGCAGGATTTTTGTAGAGATCTACATAACATTGTTGCATATCAAGTATACAAACTTTGTGTCGTGCGGTTGCAGAGAAGAAGATTATTTTCATGTATTTCCATTATAAGTCTTTGGTAGATAATGACATGCCTGGGGCGTGGCCTGTATGGACCCGTTGGCAGGATTTATAAAGCTGAGTACTATACATGGCTCCACACAAAATATATAGGCTTTGGGCCATTTGGTTTCGGAGAAGATTTTTATGGGTTTATTTTTCCAAGTCTATGGGAGCTATTGGCCCCTCGGGCCGGGGCCATTTTTACCCCGGGGGTATGATTCGCAAGATTTATTTAAAGCTCCAAATAACAAGGCTTCATACCAAATATAAAGGCTTTGGCCCTTATAGTTGCAGAGAAGATGACTTGTACATTTACATGTATTTCCCATTATAAAACTATGGCAACTATGGCAGATGATGACACCCCCGGGCGGGGCCTGTATTGATCCCACGGGCACGGTTGGCAGGATTGATAAAAAGGACCACTATACATTGCTATACACAAAATAGGGAAGCTCTGTGCCTTGTGGTTTCGGAGAAGAAGATTTTTTTTTTATGTTTTCGCATTGTAAGGCTATTGGAGCTAATGGCCCTCGGGGCGGGGCCATTTTTGAGCCCAGGGGCATGGTTGGCAGGATTTATAAAGAGGACCACTACTCATTGCTACATACAAAATTTGAAAGCTCAGGGCCTTGTGGTTTTGGAGATTTTGTTTATATGTTAATCCCATGACGCCCCTGGGGTGTGGCCTGTATGGACCCCAGAGGCATGGTTGGCATGATTTATAAAGAGGACCTTTATACACTGGTACACACAAAGAAGTAAAGCTCTTGGCCTTGTGTTTTCGGGGAAGAAGGTTTTTTGTATTTTACCATTGTAAGTCTATGTTAGCCAATGTTCCCCGGGGTAGGGCCACTTTTGACCTTAGAGGCATGGTTGGCAGGATTTATAAAGGGGACCACTTTGCTTCACAGAAAATATGAAAGCTCTGGGCCTTGTGGTTTTGGAGAATAAGATTTTTTCTTGTTTTTTTTTTTCCCATTATAAGTCTATGGGAGCTATCTGTTGCCATGGAAACCAGAGTTCAAATCCGACCTTGCCCAAAACCGAATGGAACCTTTCCCTCACCCCATCAATGCTTCAGATAAAATTTAATTTCTATTGGTTGACTCCTTGCGAAGATATTTGTATATGAAAGTGTGAACGCACGCACGAACGCACGGACGACGGTTCGACTAGTATACTATAAGCTCACCTTGTGAGCTTTCGGCTCAGATGAGCTAAAAACGCGAACAATACAATGCGATATGATGTAAAAAAAATAAACACTTGAGTGGATTCGAATTCTGATCGCTTGGATTGAAGTCCAGCGACCTTACCGCTGAGCCATTTCTCAGCTCCAAATCAGTGTTTCAGTATAGCTACTACATTATAGAATGTATATGTACCGGCAACTTTATTTCAAAAGCACATAATTGGACAGATTATTGGAGTAAGATAACAACAACAAAACGTGTAGGATTCAAACTCGGATCGCGTGCACAGAAATTCAGAATCATAACCAATAGGCTAGCGGGACAACTAAATTGCACCTAAGGCCTTCGCAATAATAATGCTTGGTACAAACCTTGTATTGTAAATAATACATGGTCCCCATTATCGATTTAAGATGCAGCTGGTTTTCCGCACAACACGATCAAATTTAAAAATCACAGGGTACCATCATCCCGTTTCTGATTATTTGGATTATTTGCAGTCTCGCCGAACATGTCTATTATTATTATTATTATTATTATCATTACTTTCAATTAATTTAGTCTACATCAGGTTGAAAAAGTGTGGCTAGAGCAGTATTACGAGGGTGAGTCAGAAAAGTTCTGTCATAAGTGTTATAACTTTGTTAATAGACATGATAGGTTGCTGTATTATACCTTGATTGAGAGGGTTACATGTCGCCTTTATAATGATGCCAAAATAATGCATGAAAGAAATAAATACTACGAAATAAAGGGTGTTAAGAAAGTTCGTTCCGCGCAAACATTGCTTTCCTGATAGCTCGATTTTCATGCTTCAAAACTAAATAATGGCATAACCAGACTTTAATTTGGATGTATATGAAAAGATAAAACCAAATATGTTTTAAATCAGATACCTGATCATGAACAAAATGGCCACCAAACACTAGCACCCATTTTCTAACCCTTGAACTTTTACTCAAAAATGGGGGTATACTAGAAAATATCTTTGTCATGCCAAGGACAATGCGTAAAAAGTCCTCTATGATTTAATGAATAAAGCCTAGATGGACTACTTATTCGCCATTTATAATAATTTTGTGATGTCCTTAATTATAAACCTGTAAAGAAAAAATAAATGTCAAATATTTTACAATTTTTACAGAAAGTCGAATTATTCCGGAATTTTTTAAATACAGTATCCTTAGAAAATATACATATGTAAAGCAACTCGACGTTAAGCAGCGTTTCAACTGCTATATTGTATCTGAGAACGCAACCGATTCATGGAAAATGCATCATTTTATTAGTTTTTTACCTATAAAATGCTTTCAAACCATGTGGTAAACTGCGGAACGAACTTTCTTAACACCCTTTAGATGCCTTGAAAGACATCTGGGGTAAAACCACTGGCACGATTTCTCGAATATGTGAATATTATTTAAAGAAAAACGACTTCGAAAAAAAATATAAAAATATCATCTATGCAATATGTTTTTCTAACATAGATGAATGTATCCTGCAAAAATCAAAATCATTTAATTGAATTTAATTGAGTTATTGCAAAATAAAACATTGGAATTGGCTTGTTGTACATACATTAACATTACAGTTTAAATTTAAAGGGCATTTATTGACATCTACACGTAGACCAGGGAGCATAAAATGCATTTAGCCATTTTATTGTTTCATCCTAGTGTGCTCTATAGTAAACTCATAAAAAGCAAGCAAATATAATGGTTCAGCCATGCCAGAAATGCTGTAGGGGTACATATTCTAATGACGTTATTTACGTATATCGCTTTATCTTAGTCAGCATAGCATCGATAACGGTAATTTTTGTTAAATTGCTTTTCTAAATATACTATTATTTTTCGCTGTAAAGTTGGAGAAAATTTGATCGGTAGTTATAAATATATAACGCATGAAACGCACATAATAAAATTCACAAATTCAAGAAAACGTGCCAGTGGTTTTACCCCAGGTGTCTTTCAAGGCGTCTATTTCGAAGTATTTACTTCTTTCGTACATTATTTTGGTATCATTATAAAGGCGAAATGTAGCCCTTTCAATCAAGGTATAATACATCAACCTATCATGTCTATTAACAAATTTATAGCACCTATGACAGAACATTCTGACCCACCTTCGTATCTAGAAATTGTTTTGCGCTTACAATTTAACTAGAAGACTGTCACCGCTTGCTAGTTTTCGCACTAATATGAGCCGCTTCATGGGAAAACCAACAATCTGCATAGGCAAAAACAAAGGCGCAGATCAGCAGCGCCTTTGTTTTCTCTACTCGGATAGTACATTTCCTCTTCTACTTAACTCCAAAATTTCAAGCTTCTAGCCTGCTTCTGTAGCTGTACAGGCCGGTTTATGTCAGTCCTGTTCAGAAACCACATTGTTGGTTTTCCCACGAGGCGGCTCATACCGTGAGGCTGGTACCCGATATAAGGTAAAAGTAGGCAATGATCAGGAAATGTCGCAATTAGAAAGAAATAACTAAAAATCCGGAATGGGAAAAGCCTAAATTAACAATTAGGTACTTATATTAAGAAAACATTTCGTAAGCCAAGTGAACAGCTATTTCAAATAGGCGGCCACTCAGTTACTCTAATTTACCTAAATATGAAAACATACATTAAGAAGCGTAGTAAAACATGTAGTGTAAACATACACTACAGAAGCGTCGCATTGGAACGATCAGTTCTTGCCCATCTCTGAACCAGATGAACATAAAAAGGAAATACCCAACGGGTCGCTAAAATTGTTAATAACTTAAATCACATCTTATTTATGTCAACACTTATTCAATAATTCGGCTAAACAAATAAAAATAAAAAAAACCTCTAAACATTCACTGCACAGCTTTTACTGTTAGGCGGTCCACCCTAACAATACGTTATTCCGACGTAACATACTTTAAAGGTGGACTGTCGAAATATTCGTAAAAGCACTGATGCAGTGTAGTGAAAGTAAAGAGATTTTATTTTTTTTTCAAGTTTCTCTCTCTCTCTCTCTCTCTCTCTCTCTCTCTCTCTCTCTCTTAAAAGGCATTTTGCCCAAAATGAAAATAAGAGTTAATATAAATAGTATGTGCTGAATTTATTCCCCATGGAATTTTAAATAATATAAAGCTTAAATCAGTTTCAATATAAACAAACAGTGAATAGGCTGCATACCCACAGCTGATAAACACGTGGTATGAAATGGGTGACGCACAATGGAAATCTACCCGAAGTTGTGATGAAAAATTGGTGTTTTCTCCTATACCATTTACTCTATTGACTGATAGATAGGCACAGTCAATGCAGAAATTGAACATTTATTGAATGAAAAAAAAAAAAAAAAAAAAAACAACATGTTATTTCGTTTTCGCAAACACTTCCGTCCCATGAACATATAATGCTTCCAACACAATAACATTGAAGTGATTGCGAAAACAAATTAACCAGGATTTCTTATGTTACTTTCTTATGTGACTGTATCCATCTATTTTCAGTAGAGTACACTCTATAGGAGAAAACTCGAATATCTAACCTTAACTTCTGTCTCAATTGCAGTGTGTGCCACCGATCATTTATCGGTTTGTATGTATATAATACCACGTGATTGCCAGTTACTGTAGTGATACCTATTACTCTCGTTGTGGCTGTTGTTACTATCGCTGTGGCTGATGATCCGCCGCTATAAGGAGTGACTTCGCCAAATTGTCGTACTGACCCTGTTGAAGAAAGCTTATTCGATTAAATATTCAATTTTTCGACACATCTTAGCATTACTGTTTGTCTGTGTTTCACAAGTAGTACCACACCGTATGAGACATTTACGAATTAAGACGGTGACGGATACGGCGATCGAACTTCGATTGAAATCAAGCTAAAACTCAGGGTCGTCTCAAAACCAAACTAACTAATTAATAGTGAAATGGCAGTTTATGTGTACATGTATCAATTGAATTCACACCATTAAACAAATCTTCGCGTTATTGAACCATCCTGTTTCTTCCTGCATACAAGAACGGCACGTATAGTCACAACGCGGGACATTGCATGTGCAACACAAATGCGGGGCAGATGAATTGGCTGTTCAACCTATGGCACTGTCTTTGTTGGTGCGCATTCCTTTGTCGGATCTGGGCAGCAAATTAAGTATACATCTGAGCTCGAATAAGTTAGCAGAAAATTTGCTGCAGCAAAATAAATAAATAAATAAATAAATAAATAAATAAATAAATAAATAAATAAAAAAGAGGGGGGGTCAAGTTAGCAGAAAATAACTGCAGCTAAAAAGGTCAAATTAGCAGAACATTTGCTGCAGCGAAGTACGGTCAAATTAGCAGAAACTTTGCTGCAGCGAATATCGGCCAAGTTAGCAGAAACTTTTTGCAGAAATAAAAACTGTCAAGTTAGCAGAAAAGTTGCTGTGCACAGCGAAAAACGGTTAAGTCAGCAGAAAAACGAGTCAAGTTGGCAGGACATTTGCTGCACCGCGAGCGAAAAAAGGTCAATTTAGAAAAAAAATGCTGGAGCGAAAAACGGTCAAAGTTAGCAGAAAATTTGCTATGGCGAAAAAAGGTCCAGTTAGTACAAAATTTGCTGCATCGAAATTTGTGTCGCCGATTGTTTCCGTTTCAGTCTGGCTGCGAGGGCTATTACATTTCTCAGTATCCAACCTATGTTCCGAGTCATTTGTTCACAAAGTTAGCAGAAAAATTGCTGCAGCGAAAAATGGTCAAGTTAGCAGAAAATTTGCTGCAGCGAAAAACGGTCAAGTTAGCAGAAAATTTGATGCAGTGAAAATCGGTCAAGTGAGCAGGAAATTTGCTGCAGCAAAAATGTTTGTCGCCAATAGTTTTCGTTTCAGTCCGGTTGTGAGGACTATAGAAAACGATGTTGATTACGTAAAAGAGAACTTATCTATCCCACCTATGCCCCGAGTTATGGATCCAAATTCCCTGCCAGCAGAAAAATGTGTCGACGATTTTTTTCGGTTCAATCTTGCTATGTGAGCACAATAGAAAACGATGATGAATGCCGCAAACAAAACATTTCTATCCTGCCCATGACCAAAGATATGGACCTAAATTCCCGGCCAGCAGAAAAAAAACCTTTTGTCGACGATTTTTTTTTTCGTTTTTGTCTGGCCGTAAGCGCTGTAGCAAAATGTAACGAAAGCCGAAAAGCGTGAGAACTTATCTATCCGACCCTTGGCCCGAGCTATGGACCCGAATTCCCAGCTTGCAGGAAACATGAGTTCTGTTTTCGACATGTATCATCATTTTCTATATGCGATCCCAGCCGGACTAAAAGGGAAAAAATGTCAACATTTTTTTTTTCATTTCATTTCTGCTGGCGGGGAATTTTGGGCCATAACTCGGTCATAGGTGGGATAGAAAAAGTCTGTCTCCGGTATTCGTCTTCGTTTTCTAAGGTGCTCATAGCACGACTCAAACGAAAAATTGCTTGCAGGGAATTTGGGTTCATAACTCGGGTCATATGTGGGATAGAAAAGTTCTCTTTTCGGTAATCAGCATCGTATTCTATAGTCCTCAAAACCAGCTTAAAACGAAAACTACTATCGACAAACGATTTCGCTGCAGCAAATTGCCTGCTTACTTGACCGATTTTCGCTGCAACAAATTTTCTGCTAACTTTACCGTTTTTCGCTGCAGCAAATTTTCTGCTAACTTGACCATTTTCCGCTGCAGCAAATTTTCTGCTAACTTTGTGAACAAATGACTCAAGCCATAGGTTGGATAGAAATGTTATGTTTGCGGCATTCATTACCGTTTTCTATAGCGCTCACAGCCAGACAAAAATGAATGAATTCGTCGACATTTTTGTTACCACCTGTTACTGTTGACAGGGAATGTTGGTGCATAACTCGGGTCATCGTTTTTTTTTTTTTTTTTTTTTTTTTTTTTTTTTTTTTTTTTTTTTTTGTTGTTTTGTTTTTGTTTACAAAAATTCTGTTTGCGATATTCATCATCGTTTTCTATAGCGCACACAGACAGCTTAAAACCAAAACATCGTCGAAAAAATTCTCTGAAGCAACTGTGGTGTTAATTTGACGTTTTTCGCATCACAAATTTGCTGCTAACTTGACCGTTTTTCGCTGCAGCAAAATTGCTGCTAACTTGACATTGTTTTTGCTGCAGCAAATTTGCTGTTAACTTCATCGAGCTGATACAGTACTACTCTATAAAAGATAGAAAAATCAACAAAGAAAAAATAAGGAATTGCCAATTGTTAAATAATGCTTGGCCAATATAAATTGATTTTACATAGATACTTTTGAGACAATCTGGTATTTTGACCGAAGTCCGAGCTCTTTCATCGTCACCGTCTTAGTCCGTAAATGTCTATTAGCGGTGTTTGAAGAAAGCTAATTCGATTAAATATTCATATAGTTACCACGCCACTCTAGCAGCAAACACATTAAATGTTGCACAAGCTGATCTTTCTAAAACTGGCTGAACGTAATGACCGTGACCTGGTGACAGTACGTAAAAGTACGTAGCGAAACTTGGAGGCGGGCCGTAGTTCAACGGGACGCTAGTGAATAGCCCAGCAAGGTACGGATCTTCCACGTTCAGTGGCGTTTGATCACGGAATACTCAACACGTTTGATTGCGTATATTGGAGCAGTCACTATTATGAACAAAAATAGAGACCAACGCTGAACGTTGTCATTTATGAAGAAATAGAATCCTCCGCATTCTTGATTAACTCTGCAGTCGGTTGTTGAGGAGCGCGTTTGCTATTATTTGAAAAGACTTATTCCTATACAAAAAGGCACAAAAATGCTTTAAATTACATGGTTTCTACGTTTCGTCCGTAGCAGACCTTGGCAGAACGAAAAAGAAAAAAAGAAAAAGAAAAACGTGTTACGCCTTGGTAAAAAATGCAACTAACCGCATTAGAACGTAACAGGCCGTAACAGAACGTGCTAATAATCGTGATAGATCGTGGATATCCAAAAAAGTACCTTATGTAGCGTTTACAAGTATGTTCCCGGCGGTCACGGCAGTCACGTTTCAGACAACCATTGTCAAAACGGGATAAACGTGAGGCAACGAAGGGGAACGGGATAGGCAAACGTAACAGGCCGTGATAACCTCGAACACCGTGGCAAATTTTTTGACAGTTTAAAACTCTGCCACGGCAGTCACGGCGGAAATGAGAAACGTAATGGGTCGTGATAAAACGGACTGAACGTAACACACCGTAACAGTACGTAACAGTTGGGAACGGTCCGCAGGGCAACTGGAAGCTAGTGAATAGCCCGGCAAACTACGAATCTTCCACGTTCAACTTCGTTTGATCACGGTCGTCTCACGTCTCGTCCCGTTTCCTACGGTATACTCAACACGTTTTGTTGCGTTAAGTTACGGTGCGTTACGGTCTTTAGTTTTTTTTTTTTTTCCCACCTCGGTTTTTGGAGTGGGAATCTTTTTCTGATTGCGCCTTTTCCTGATCTTTGCCTACTTGTACCTTTTGACGGTGTTGACCCCATTCTACTACGTATGTCACGTTATGTTACAGTTATCACGGCGCGTGAAGTTTATAGATATACATTTTGTAAAATGGTATATCATGGGGACAAGTTCATTAGAGCAGTCACTATAGTGAACAATAGCGACCATACGCTGAACTATGCCAATGAAGAAGAAATAAAATCCCGAACTTTCTCAATCAACTCTGCAGTCGGTTGTTGAGGGCCGGGGCTGATATTATTTCAAAGGGCGTATTCTTATATAAAAGGCACAAAACCGCTTTAAATTGCATGGTGTCTATGTTCGTCCCTACATGTAGCTGACCTTGACAGAACTATAAAACGTGTTACGCCTTGGCAGGAGCTTATGAAAGAATTATAAGCTCCTGGCCTTGGTCAAAACGCAACTGACCGCGTCAGAACGTAACAGGCCGTAATGGAGAGTGCTATAATCGCGATAGATCGTGGATAACCGTGACGTACCTTAGCTCCTCCGTGCAACACCGGCTTATTACTACCACGGCTTGCAACGGATATCGTAATGCAATGTAAGAAAACTTAACAAGACATAACTGATCTTGAAAACAGAGAAATATATGACCGAAATTCCACGGCACGCTACGTTTCGAGCAAACGGGGCTGCCGGGGCCACCGGGAACATACTGGTAACGCAGTATTAGCGTGACCGAGATGCTAAGTTTACAATTACCACGATTCTCCCCGATCTCCCGATTTGCAAAAATCCACGAATTTTTCGCTATCATTTTCTGAAACTTCGCTTTCCCACGCTCTAGTACGTTTAGAGCGTTCTGCTACGATGCGAACACGATTCGTTTGAAGATCACTTACGATTTTCGCGACGCTCTCTTCAGTTCTCTAACGATCACCACGATGCTTCATCATGCTTTGTCACGCTTTGTTATGTTGTGTTGCGATTCGTCGCGACAAATACGTTTTGTGAAGCTCTCCTACGACTGGCAGCCATGATTTAACCAAAATCGTCGCGTTTTCAACACGATTGGGTACAGTGAATAGGAGGTTTGAGCCATACTCTCTATTCTTCCTAATATTCTGAGACAAATTCTAGTAGAAGCTGGCATCGAAATTGCGATGGTCAACTATGTATATTTACTATATATGGTAGCTTTCAGAAATGATTTACAAGGCGTGGAAAGGGATCAGAGGCAAAAGAGAATAATGGTGGACTAGGTGGCATCGGGACCATTTGTATAAGATAAATAGTCTCACAACCAGAGGACAATTGGACCTGAAACGCTCACCTGACCCGTGGTAGCCTGGCATTTGTGTAAAATATGTCAAGAACAACACCAGGTCATGAATTACGTATATAAATCTTGTAGAGCTTGAGTCCCTGATGTATGCTGCATGCCAAGTTTCAAGAATATATTTATTATGACGTCAGGTTCTGGAGAAGGAAATGTTTATTTCAGTATATGGGCATTATGGTCATCTTGATCATGTGACTTTGCTCATTAATATAAATGTTCGTTCCCTCTTCACAAGGAAGTTTCGCATGTAACCTAGCTTTAATTGATCAAGTGGTTTCAGAGGAGATGGCTGAGTTGAATTAAGCCTCGTTATATGGGCAAACTTCATAAGATGAGTACGAATTGACCAAAAATGAGTACGAATTGACCAAAATGAGTACGAATTGACTTGAGTACGAACTGACTTGAATACGAATTGACTCCGTACCTGCATAAGGACATGGTGGCCATCTTAGTCATGTGACCTGGACAATTTATTTAGTTTTCTGTTCGTCCTCCCTACTGAGACCCCACATGAAATTTAGTTTCGATTGGCCAAGCGCTTTCAGGGAAGGATGGACGCCGGATGCCGGAGCAATGGAATACTATAACCTTACAATGTTAGTTTTTTGCTATAAAGTGAGCTCATTTTCTCACCCATCAGACAAGCATATCCCTTTGTGTGCATGTCTGAGATATTGCTGTCTAAGTACTAGTAGATTTCAGCTGTCTCAAAATGCCAATCATTTCTGTATTTAGCCAATAGAAATGTACATCTTCATGTGTACTAGCACATAAGAAAATGATAAGCCAGGTGCCAACTGTCAGTGACAAAAATAAACTTGGAGATGTTAATTTCAGGAAGTTTACAAAAGTAATTGTAGTCTGCTGCTTTGATAAAAATCTCAAAATTCAATTTTGCTGAGAATTTTATGCACAAAACAATATGCTGAATGAATCTTTTTGTAAGGTTAGTGCATCTACAAAATGATTTTTATTTTTGCATTGATTAATTTGCATATTGTTTGTAAAAACAAAATGGCTGCCTGAACAGAACTTGTAGCCTATTCAGAGACAAAATGCTTGAAGTGATGGGTGAGAAAATAATCAATGATGGTGTTGAGGCCTCAACACGGAAATCTCAGGCTCGTTTTCAGAGTATTCTAGTCTCATCCTCGGCAGAGCCTCGGATGAGACTTGAATAATCTGAAAACTTGTCTGAGATTTCCTTGTCTCGGCCTCAACCCCATCATAGATTCTGTTAATCTCTCAGGGCCGTACCTAAATAAGTGAGGATGGGGATGTTCCACTGGATAGGGTATTCGTAATTTTAAGCTCTGAGAAAACGCTGAGGATACTCTTTTCAGCTCTGAAATTATACGCTAAAATACACCAAAATTAGCATGGGGAGCAACAGCCGTTTGCTCATATGTTTTGAAAAGTGTTTTATGTATACTGAAGTCAACAAAAAAGCCTCAGTCAAGTTTGAAATGTCATACTGCCTAAATTAATAAGTATAATTATTTCATGTATCGATAATATCTTTTGATAACATTTTGCGCATTCGGAAGTGCTGAAATGAAAATTTTCAGTTGGCTGTTTGAAAAATGGCATGCCGTTGAAAACATACACCCCTTGCAAAAAGCATTTTCTGTTTAGGAACCGGTCTATCAGGCATATCTTTTTTGATTACAGAAAGTCTCTTCACAATACCAATACATGTACATACATGTAAGCCATAGAGTGAAATATCCATACGTGATCATTTGTTGCTGGAACTCATGTTTTGAAAACCAAGTCTCATTCTTTGTCGTTAATGACGTCACTGCAGCTAATGTTCTATGCTTAAATGGTTATCGCCGCCAAAATTGTCAAAAGTTATTTCAAAGGCTATCGTGCCTTGGCTATTTGACAAAGAATGATTTCTATTGTTACTTTCGCTGCCTTCCAACATGAAACGAACTTTCTTATTGTTAAGGTGTTTTTGAGGTCTAGGGAAATAAGTGTCAGATTCTCGGCTATTCATTTGAAATAATGCGACTAATAGTATGTTATGAAAATAGACTAAAAGTGTGCATCCAAATACGTTATCTGAGATCTACTAAGGTGGATTTTTTTTATTTCTTTCTCCCATTCATATCAATTTTGTTTATATTTACATGTACAATAGTCATTTCTTTTCCACAAATCCATTGACACGTGAACACTTTCGTAACTACTTCTTGTAGGGGAAGGGTCGTAACTAATGTGACGGGCTATTGTGACCCAAACCCACTGAATTATATGCATTCGATGCAATGCGTATATGCGTACCTGAAATAATCTAATCTTAATAAAGCGTCATTGAACGTAAGAATGTCGTAGCGAATCGTAGAAAAGCGTGGTAAAGTGTAACACAAGAACGTGCCAGGATCGTGGTGGAACGCAATAAATCGTGTGCTAAAAGTCATTACGCTCTCCTGTGATAGTACGCCAAGATTTATTGCGTTTTGTTATGATCTGACACGCTTTACTACGACCTCTTGCGATCTCGGCGATTTATCACATTCTCCCAAGATATCAAGGAAAATCGGGATAAGCGTCGCGAAAGTTTTGGACGACAAAACATGTGTACCGATTCCCCCGATCATCACCCTCTTACGATCATCAAGATTCAACACCAAGTTCCCCCACGGTCACCGCGATTCACTAGAATCGTGGTAAGAGTAGACATAGCATGACACACCGGCTTAACACTGTCACGGCCTGTTACGGATATCGTAATACAACGTAAGAAAACTAAACAAGACCGTAACAGATCTTGAAATCAGAGAAATATATGACCGGAATTCCACGACACGCTACGTTTCGAGCAAATAGGGCTGCCGTGGCCGCCGTTAATAAAGTGTAAACGCAGCATTAGACTGTTAATTTATTATGATTTTATTGCATAAAAGCCACTTGTTACCACGGGCGAGGATGGACAATGAAATTGATGTTTACTCTCGTGCTGCAACGCCCCCCCCTAACAAATATTAGGTATTTATTTAAAGGCATTTTGTGATAATACATGGTACTTTCCATAAAACTTAAGTTCCGGCCAAAAATGTTGAGTGGGATATTAATCAATTGTTTAATACAAACAAACAAAAATGACTGCGGGTCATGTCTTAGTCATGAAACCACAGCTTTAGCGTACTATGTTTACAACCATGCAGTTACTCGACGACTTTGATCAGATTGCATGGGTAGATGAACATGCATTCTGTATAATATATGCTTGGCACGTGTGTTTGTTTTGACATATTTATCTCTTATTCGCGCAGTCCAATCAATAAGTGAGCGGCGTAACGGAGGGTGGGTTTTAAGCGTACTTCCGGATAGGTGGGATGAAAAAATTGTGTAAACAAACCATGGATAAATGAATCTGTCATGTAAGATCAGTGTTACTCATTTCTCTGTAGATAGTTATAGTAGATGCGTATGCGCAGTATAAAATACATCACATAAGCTTTTAACTGATATGAAAAACCTTGCAACACTTGGTAGAAATAGCGTGATTGATGCGCCAAAATTTCAATCGAAGCTTTTCTTATAATAACTAGAAACTCGCTTTTCATAACTAGAAACTCGCCTTTCTTAACCCGATACTCGCTTTTCTTAACTAGAAACTCGCTTTTTTAACAAGAAACTCGCTTTTTTAACAAGAAACTCGAAACTTACCCCAAGACATGCTGTAATAAAACGCCTTGGCAGGCCTGGAGGTCTGGGCTATAAAACGAATATATACAACATTGTGCCACGGATACCGTATTACACGAGGATAAGAAGGTAACTCCGAAAATGTCCGCCAGCCACAGCTTGAATACATTATTTGGTCATCAAAGTCAAGAAAACCATCAAAAATCTGTGAATGACAAATCAAATAATATATTTGTATGCTTCTCGAGACGGTTATGCCGGGTTGAAACACCACGATAACATGTCCGTCCAATATATACCCCCTTATACCCCACTTTTATATAGCAAAACTGGGGTATGCAGAGGTATAACTATTGTTTCTTTTTTTTTTATCCAAAACATAGATTGTGGGTACTCGTTAGAACCGCCTCGTTTCCGCCTAACTGAGGCAGTTCTAACGTGTATCCACGATCTATGTTTTGAGCCAATATGTTAAAAATATCAAAATTTGATATTTTTCAATTTTACAGCAGCAGAAAGAGATCCCTGTATATTGCATGGGAACGTGAATAAACCGTTTGATGTAAAGGAGAACGTGCAATCACTATGGGAGATTGGTTATACAAATGACCAAGTGGCATATAAGCGCTTATATGCCACTTGAATTGGCTAAATTAGAGTTTGTTTCAAGTCACGTTTTGTCAGTGAATTAAATAGCTTCAATATGCCTTTATTAATTTACAAAATGTTTTCCTCTAGGAAATATTGAAAGCATTTTTTCTGCAATGAACCGTAATGGAAATTGAACATGGTTTTCTGCGGCGTGTCCCCCGCCTCCCACCCCGGGTCCAAGACGGTTGTAGTTTTACATTTCATACAGAAATGACATGCTTAGTCCTGTGGGTAGGCTGCCAAAGTGCTCAAAAACAAAATAAACCTAGCCCATCAAATCACCTAACTTAAAATTTGTTTAAGAATATAAAGATGTAGCTTGTTTATATTCATATTTCTACCCTACACTAACTTACAGTTTGACTTCTTGCCTATCAAAATTAAAAAGACTGAAGAAACACAGAGCTTCTGTTACGTGCCAGGCGTAACTAGAAGATTAAGGAAACCAACAAGTTGGTTAGCCAGCAACAAGCTTTGTTTAAAATTTAACAAATCTATTTAGAAGTGATTTAACCAGTAATTACATGTGAAACAATCAAAAGCATATATACAATCAAACAAAAATGAATGTACAATACCTTTCAAGATGTTAATTCCCTTAAAGAATGTCTGAATGTCCCTCAGAATTTTTTATCACAAGTCTGTATCAGTTTCTGATCCCAAGAATTAAAGTTTGTTTCAAAATAGCACTATGTCCCAATCCAGAATCGAATATCACAAAGTAATCCAAGAATAAGTTTAAATTCCAGTAAGATAGATTTTGACTTCTTAATAGTAACAGTACCCAAAGATTCTCCTTATGAAAATTTGTAGCCCTTATATAGCACTGAGGAACATTCAGGATTCTTCCAGCAAATTCTATGATATCATATACTAAAAATAACAAGTTGTTTACCAAAATTTAATGTTTTGGAATATTCTAGAGAGGCCATTATCCTTCCAGAAAATTCCACAATATTCTTTTGACATAAAAAAAAGATTTTTCTAGAAGATTCTGAAGTAAACAACCTGTTTATGTCCAATATCTGGGACACTAAAAGTAACTAATTGCTAAGGACAACAAGTAAACATCATATGTATAACATCATACTTTCCTGGGCATACTCCCTTGGGAAGTTTACCAGTACTGAATGCACATCTTTCAACAAGTAACTGTCATACATAACACTTCCCCTCTTCAAAGAAAAGAAAGTTTTATAAAATAAAGCTTTCTTTTGCAATACTGGATAATTGTATACAATATGTTTAGCAAAATTTGTGCAAAACTAATCAAATACAACAGCACAAAGCTGGACATCAGCATTTGTAGAGGCACTTAAGCTCTGCTTAGGGTGTCTGGAATGATATTATCTCTTCCTCGGATATGTCTGATGTCAAGATTGTGCTCTTGCAACATGAGACTCCACCTGAGTAAACGCTGGTTCTTGTTTTTCATTTTATGTATGAAAGTCAGTGGATTGTGGTCACTGAAGACAACAATTGGTGCATGTGAAGAAGCTAAGTAAACTTCAAAGTGCTGAAGTGCAAGGATTAGAGATAGGCATTCTTTCTCTATGGTAGAGTAATTTCTCTGATGCTTGTTAAACTTTTTGGAAAAATAACAAACAGGATGGTCAACACCATTGTCATCTTCTTGCAACAATACACTGCCTGCACCAACATCACTGGCATCTACAGCCAACTTGAACTCTTTGTCAAAACTTGGTGCTAAGAGAACCGGAGCACTTCTAAGTATGGCCTTGAGCTTATCAAATGACTTCTGGCAGTCATCCGTCCAAACATACTTGGCCTTCTTACCAACCAAGTTTGTCAGAGGCTATAGCCGAGAAGTTGTTGCAGAATTTCCTGTAATATCCAGCCATACCCAGAAAGCGCATCAGTTGTCTTTTGCTAGTAGGTACAGGAAAATCTGAGATAGCCTCAACTTTAGCTTCTACAGGTTTTACCTGACCTTGACCTACAATGTGTCCAAGAAATGTCAAGTTTGCATGGCAAAATTCATTTTTTGCCAAGTTCACAGTTAGTTTAGCATCACTTAGCCGGTCAAAGAATGTTCTGATTGTCTGCAAGTGTTGTTGCCACTCCTCACTGAAGATAATAGCGTCGTCGATATAGGCTTTACAGCCATCCAGATTGGAAATCAAACTGTTGACCAGCCGCTGAAAAGTCGCAGGCGAGTTCTTCATTCCAAATGGCATGACTTTATACTGGTACAGTCCATCTGGTGTAACAAATGCCGAGATCTCCTTTGCTCTGTCCGTGAGGGGTATCTGCCAAAATCCCTTTAGCAGATCGAACTTTGTAACATACTTGGCATGTCCAATATTATCAATGCAGTCATCGATTCGTGGGATGGGAAAAGTGTCTGTTTTAGTGACAGAATTGACTTTTCGATAGTCTGTGCACATTCTAAATGTCCAGTCTGGCTTTGGTATAAGAATACAAGGAGAACTCCATTCACTTTGGCTGGGTTCAATGAAATCATTGTCCAGCAAATATTGAACTTCTTCCCTGAGATATTGCTGTTTTACAGGGTTCATTCTGTAAGGATGTTGCTTTACAGGTTTTGAACCTTCAATAATGCCAACATCATGATAGATTTTGTCAGTTCTGGATGGAATGTCTGGAAATAAGTGCTCATATTCGAGAACTAACTGTTTCAGTTCAAGTCTTTTGTCTGAATCAAGGTGAGACAGTTTCTGATCAAGATTCTGTAGTATGTCAGAATTCTGGAGTTTCGATGACGAGGGATCAGATTTCTCCAAGTTGAAGTCCTCAGAGTCCATTTGATTTTGTTCATGAGGGACAGAATTAACTATATTTACTGATGAAATAACAGAACTATCCCTATCAATATACTTCTTGAGCATATTAATGTGACATAGCTGTTTTTGCTTGCGCCTCCCAGGAGTGTTAACAATGTAATTCACGTCACTTAACTTTTTATCAACAGTATACGGGCCATAATATCTAGCTTGTAAAGGTCTGCCAGGAATGGGCAAGAGAGCAAGTACCTTGTCTCCAGGTTCAAAATTTCTGTCTTTAGCATTTTCATCATAACGAATCTTCATTTTGCTTTGAGCAGATTTGAGATTGGACCGAGCTGCATCACAGGCCTTTGATAGTCTGTTTTTGAAATCAGACACATACTGAAGTAAGTTCAAAGAACTGTCATCATCTGAGAGAAATTTCTCTTTTAGAAGTTTTAACGGTCCACGTACAGTGTGCCCAAAAACAAGCTCAAATGGGCTGAACCCCAGAGACTCTTGTACAGATTCTCTTACAGCAAATAGAAGCAAGTGTATGCCTTCATCCCAATCTTTTTCAGTGTCAAAGCAGCAAGATCTGATCATGTTTTTCAAAGTTTGATGGAATCTTTCTAAGGCACCTTGGCTTTCAGGGTGGTAAGCCGATGACTTGTATTGCTTAATTCCAAGTTCGTACATAACTTGCTGAAAAATTCCTGACATAAAATTTGAGCCCTGATCTGACTGGATAGATTTTGGGAGGCCTACAAATGTGAAGAACTTCACAAGTTCATTAACTATTGTTTTAGCCTTGATATTTCTGAGTGGGATAGCTTCAGGAAAGCGAGTTGAAGCACACATTATGGTCAGAAGATATTCACAACCTTTCTTTGTTTTGGGTAAGGGACCTACACAATCAATAATCACTCTGCTGAAAGGTTCATCAAAGGCAGGAATGGGCTGTAACTGAGCTTTAGGAATAGTCTGATTGGGTTTTCCTACCATCTGACAAGTGTGGCAGGATTTGAAGTGTTGAGATACATCAGATTTTATTCCTGGCCAGTAGAAATGATTAAGGATCTTGTGATAGGTCTTATTTACACCTAAATGGCCTGACATGGGTGTTTCATGAGCCAAGTTTAAGATTTCAGGGCGATAAACCCTAGGAACCACAATTTGGTGGTTAACAGTCCACTCATCTTCTGCGGAGACATCCGGAGGACGCCATTTTCTCATCAAAATGCCATTTTTGACATAATAGCAAACAGGAACCTGGGATATTTCATTTTCATTAAAAGCCCTTTCAAATAAAGGCGAGATATCAGAATCACTGTGTTGTTCTTTACAAAGCTGTGACCTTGACATCTGGTCATGACCTTGATCATTTGACGTTGAGGGTGAAAGGTCATTTTCTGATCCCGACCTTGGATTGCTAGGGTCAGTCTGAATATCAGACTGACTATGGGGAAAGAGATGTTGAAATCTCTTTATTAAAGGACTGACCTATCAAAGTGCCAGTTAAATTTATGTCCTGCATCCCATCATATAATTTGGCTTTCTTTGCCATTGCCCTAGTGACAGCACAAAAAGGGTAAAGGTCAGGAATTTCCTGCTCAATGGGATCAGGCGGTTGATCAACACATGGTGTGCTGGTCAAAAGTGGGTTTACCACAACCTTATCTCCTGCCAAATCATTGCCTAACAGCAAATGAATACCTTTAAAGGGTAAGGAAGGTCTAATACCTACAGCCACGGGACCTTTAACTAAGTCTGAGGACAAATAGATATTAGGGAGCGGTACATTAACAAATCCACACTCTACGACCTGGATAAGGACACTTGTCCCAGAAGAAGACTTCTCGGAAAATGGCAAGGTATCTGCCAAGGGATTGAGAAGCTCCGGTATCTCGTAAGATTTTGATAGGGGTAGACTGGGCAGAGTCACTGTTAAGTGACACAAAACCATCTGATAAGAATGGTTCATAAATCTCCATAATAGAATCCTCAGAGACTGACTCTTTACAAGTTCTGGTCAGTATAGGGTTTTCTTCCTGGATACAAGACTGTGGTTTAGCCTTTAAGGATGTGAGACCTGTCGGTTTAGCACTATCTAGATTTTCTCTTTCTTTCTTTTGTTTCAGTGCCAAACATTCAGAAATAATGTGGCCAGTTTTCTTACAATAATTACAAATTGGCTGGGATAAGGGATTTTGTCCTTTGTTTTCACTAGAAAATTTGGGTTTTGGACTGGAATTGTCAGTTGGATTACTGGGATTGGCTTTGGGACCGGACTGAGGGGAATATGGTTTTGACTGAGGGGTAATTTGCTTTGATTGAGGGTTATATGGTTTCCTAGGATATGGCTTGTTGACAAATGAAGCCTTATGAGTCAAAGCATAGTCATCAGCTAAACGTGCTGCTGTTTCCAAGTTTTCAACTTCTCTTTCGTTCAAGAAAGCCTTAACATCAGAATTTATGCACCGTTTGAATTCTTCAACAAGCATGAGCTGCCTTAGCTTTGCATGATCAGAACCTACTTTCTTTGAAGAACACCATCTATCAAATAGTTGCTCTTTTGTTCTAGCAAACTCAACATGAGTCTGGTCATGTCCTTTTCTACAGTCTCTAAATTCTGCCTGTATGCCTCAGGGACCAGCTCATAAGCCTGAAGAATAAATTCCTTTACTGTATCATAATCTGAGCTTTGCTCAAGAGAAAGCTGAGTGTAAATTTCTCGAGCTTTACCAATTACAACACTTTGCAAAAGCAAGGTCCAGTGCTCTCTTGGCCATTTCAAGTTTTCTGCCACCTTCTCAAAATGTAAGAAATATTTGTCAACCTCTTTTTCTTGAAATGGAGGAACGAGACGAATGTGTTTTGTGACATCAAATACTGTACTAGTAGCCAAAGGCAAAGATTTTGATTTTGATTTGTCATTAAGTTCAATTTCCTTCATTCGTAACTGAAATTGCCTTTCTCTTTCTTTTTCTTCAATTTCAAATTTAAATTTTTCTTTTTCAATTTCAAGCCTTTCTTCTCTTTCTAATTTTTCTTTTTCTAACTCAATTTTTTCTCGTTCTAATTCTCTTTGTTTTTCCTTCTCTCGTTCTTCCATTTCTAACTTTTGTTTATCCATTTCTAACTTTTGCTTATGCATTCTTTCTTCCCGTTCTAAAGTTTCCAATCTTATTCTTTCTTCCCTTTCGGCCTTTTCTGCCCTTATTCTTTCATCCCGTTCTAAAGTTTCCAACCTTATTCTTTCTTCATACTCAAAATTTAGTTTTTCCATCTCAATTTGTCTTTTGACTTCTAGTTCCCTCAACTGCAAGTCAGTCTGAGTGACTAGAATCTGAGAAGTAGCCGAGGAATCAAAAATTTCCTCGTCAACAAAAAACTGAATCAAAATGTTCTTAATTTCATGTTTTAACATGGAAGTCTTGATATTTGACAACCCATAATGATCAGCTATGTCTAAGAGGTCACTCTTTTTGGCCTTATCTAACAGCTCCTGAGAAGGCGCAGCAATAAAGTCACTTAGTTTGAATGACATGGTTGCTTTTTGCTGGCTTTAGCTATTTAAACAGCAAACAGTGAAGATACTTTAGAATTTTAAATAAATTTGGTGCACAAGAAATTTCAATCCCGGACTCGAGCCCCCAATTCTGTTACGTGCCAGGCGTAACTAGAAGATTAAGGAAACCAACAAGTTGGTTAGCCAGCAACAAGCTTTGTTTAAAATTTAACAAATCTATTTAGAAGTGATTTAACCAGTAATTACATGTGAAACAATCAAAAGCATATATACAATCAAACAAAAATGAATGTACAATACCTTTCAAGATGTTAATTCCCTTAAAGAATGTCTGAATGTCCCTCAGAATTTTTTAACACAAGTCTGTATCAGTTTCTGATCCCAAGAATTAAAGTTTGTTTCAAAATAGCACTATGTCCCAATCCAGAATCGAATATCACAAAGTAATCCAAGAATAAGTTTAAATTCCAGTAAGATAGATTTTGACTTCTTAATAGTAACAGTACCCAAAGATTCTCCTTATGAAAATTTGTAGCCCTTATATAGCACTGAGGAACATTCAGGATTCTTCCAGCAAATTCTATGATATCATATACTAAAAATAACAAGTTGTTTACCAAAATTTAATGTTTTGGAATATTCTAGAGAGGCCATTATCCTTCCAGAAAATTCCACAATATTCTTTTGACATAAAAAAAGATTTTTTTAGAAGATTCTGAAGTAAACAACCTGTTTATGTCCAATATCTGGGACACTAAAAGTAACTAATTGCTAAGGACAACAAGTAAACATCATATGTATAACATCATACTTTCCTGGGCATACTCCCTTGGGAAGTTTACCAGTACTGAATGCACATCTTTCAACAAGTAACTGTCATACATAACACTTTAAAGATCAACTGTATAGTAATATGAAGGCTTACTTGAATGATCTAAAGTTGAGCCAAGCTCACAAAGCACAAAGTAAAGTACAAATAGTATCCAATGATACATCAAGACATAAATTGAAAAATCAAAGAAAGAATTAAGGACCAGCAAATTTAAGCATCGCACTGAATATGATAAAAATTACAAAAGAAAATGTGGACAAAATGAAGCGTTTCGAAGAAAAGAAAGAGAATCAAAGCAATCTGCAAGAAATGACCCAGTGTTTCAAAAACGAGAAAGAGAATCCAAGCAATCTGAAAGGAAAAATCCCTAGTTTTTAGGCCAAAGAAACTGTGTATCAGTAAGAATCAAAGCAATCTGCAAGAAAATAACCCATTTTTAAGGCAAAAGAGACGTTGTATCAGAAAGAATCAAAGCAATTTGCAAGAAAAGACCCTAGTTTTAAGGCCAAAGAAACTGTGTATCAAACAGAATCAAAGCAATCTGCGAGAAAAGACCCTATTTTTAAGGCCAAAGAAACGGTGTATCAGAAAGAATCCAAGCACTCTACAAGAAAAGACCCTAAGTTTAAGGCCAAAGAAATTGTTATCAGAAAGAATCAAAACAATCAGCAAGAAAAGACCCTAGTTTTAAGGCCAATGGTGTATCAGAAAGAATCAAAGCAATCTGCAAGAAAAGATCCTATTTTTAAGGCAAATGAGACAGTGTATCAGAAAAAATCCAAGCAGTCTGCAAGAAAAGGCCCTATTTTTAAGGCCAAAGAGACGGTGTATCAGAAAGAATCGAAGCAATCTGCAAGAAAAGACCCAGTGTTTCAAACAAGAGAAAGAGAATCAAAGCAATCTGCATGAATAGACCCTAGTTTTAAGACCAAATAAACTGTGTTTCAGAGAGAATCAAAGCAGTTAGCGAGAAAAAAACAGGCTTTTTAAACACTGGAGAAGATATATCAGAATAAATAAAAAAAAGAAGGCAAGAGAAAATGCTTATGTTTGTGAATGCGAGAGAATAAAAAAGCAGCAAGTAAGACATGAAAAAAAGAAAATGTGATGACAGTTCAGAAATCATTACTCCTAGAAAAAGATATAGGCATCACACAGATAATTCACTAGAAACTCACAAGAAAGACTTAAAAACTATTAAAGACGCTATCAAACACTTCTTTGTATGTTTGTTAATTCTGTCACCAGACATGGTTCAGGAAAAGTGTTTCTATGTCAAAGAATACCCATATTCCAGCAGAAAGTAAAAGACAGCATTGTACATAATTTATATCTGCCGATAATGAAAAATGGATATGCCATACTTGCTTAAGTGCCTTAAGAGATAGTAAAATCCCAAAGCTCTCAGTTTCTAATGGCATGAAATTGCCAGACAAGCCTCCAGAACTTAATTTACATCAGCTGGAAGAAAGGTTAATAGCACTGCGTATCCCATTGATGCAGATAAAAGAATTGCCATGTGGTGGTCAATATTCTTTGAGAGGAAATGTGATTAATGTGCCTGTCGATATTCAGCCAACTATAAACTGTCTACCAAGGCCAATGGATGAAAATTTTACAGTTGCCATCCAACTGAAAAAGAAATTGTCATACAAAAAAGAGGATTTCAAAGAAAATGTAAGACCGTTATGAGTTTTGTCTGCAGTACACTGGCTTATGAACAATAACAAATTAAAAGTGCTTGCAAAGTAGCAACACTATGAGAAAGTCAGACCTTCTATTCTTCAACCAAATAAATAATCAGACACACTTCTGATGAACTTTGATGATCATCACTCGTTAGGTTAAATTTGATTCTGTCTTTTGTCTTGGCATCGTAACATGTAAGCAAGGGAAAGCATATTTGAGGCAAGTCAATCTCTACATGAAAATTGTGGTCTATGTTTCGCATTGCTAAATGGTATGTCTAACAATCTACATTAAGAAAACATGCCCATGCAATATACAGAGATTTTAAAAGGTGCATTTATCAGACATGTAGAGTGTTCGTCTTGAAATCCATGAAGACAGTTTGTATTTCTGATACACCTACTAAATGATTACACGTTAGAAATATAGGCATTTAAGGCAATGTTCAAAAGTTATAAATAAAATATATAGCTACATGTATTTGACAAAAACAATGAAAACTTTTCCGTGAAAAGATGTGTCCATAAAATGTGACCATTTGCAGCATCTTTTTACAATACAAAATTGTATTAACATTTGTTCGATGAATACTGGGAGAAAGGCGTAGGGTGTTTAACGCCTGTTTTTGGCCTCAGATTTTGCTAAAAAATAAATTTTGGTGAGAAAACTATTCCTATAAACAGCAATATGTCTCCTCTTTTAAAAACCAGAACAAGTACTTCATTTATTCTACAAGCGTTGCCATGTCAACGCGCAGATAGAACCATAGATAGAGCGCATTTTGCACTTTTCGGTCTATCTTTTGACCATTTCTGAACATATTTTTTTAATTTTTAAGTGCCGGCCCACACGACGAACAAAATGATACTTTGCATGCAATATCTCTGGGTGAAACTTAATAATAATTATTTCATAATAAAAATTGTTCGTCGCATGGGCCGGTGGTAAGAAATGATGTTAAATGGTGAAAAATAGACAAAAAATTGAAAAAAAAGTGGTATTTCTATGCTTTTCGAAGCGTTGCCATGGCAACATGTATAATTTAAATGTGACAGTTGTGCTAGAATTATAGGGCCTATACATGCTATTTGCAGTACTTTTCTCCTCAAAATTCCAAAATTCAATTTTTTAACAACACATGAAGCCGACATCTGGCCTTAAACCCTCTAGGCCTTTTGGTTTTACATTACATTACGAAAACTTGTTGATGTAATACACAGCGATTTTTTCATATGCGAAAATTGTTAATTTCATTGGAAAAAAAAATCGATATTTTTTTTATATTTTTGCTTAAAACATTGATTGTGGGTACACGTTCTAACGAGAACCCACATTGTTTTGGATCAAAAATGAGAAAATTAGGTAAACCTCAACAAAACCCAGTTTTACTATGTAAAAGTGGGGTTTAGGGGGTATACATTTCACGGACATGTTTTCCTCAGGCTGATGAAATGGTCTGTTTTACGGTCAGAGCATCAGGAAAACATGTCCATGAAATGTGTACCCCCTCAAACCCCACTTTTATCTATCAAAAATGGGGTATGCAGGGGTATACCTATTTTTTTCTTATTTTTGCTCCAAAACATAGATTGTGGGTACTCGTTAGAACCGCCTCGGCGAGGCGATTCTAACGTGTACCAACAATCTATGTTTTGAGCAAAAATAAGAAAAATATAAAAAAATGTCTACTGAAAATTTCAATTTTTACAATTCAGAAAAATCTCTATATTGCATGGGCATGTTTTCGTAATGGGGTATGTCCAGGTACAGCGTTCGTATTTGTAGCACAAGAAGGATGAATGCCTATTAATTTTCACAGTTTACTGCTGACGACTGTTAAAACAGGCACAGTTTCTTAAGGATATTATCCTCTCAATTCCCTGATGTTATATCTAATTATTTATTTGCATATATGATTTATTTAAAGAGAGTGAAAAAAGTGAAATACTATACTTCACTGAACAAAAGTGAAAATGCAGGGAACATGTTATAGTCACTGCAGAAATTGATGTTTTCCATCAGGAAATCATGTCCGTGCAATATATACCCCCTTTTTCTTTAGCTCCGGAGTTAGTAAGTTATTTGGCGCCCAGGGATCTCCATCGTCGGGCAGCTTACTGAATCTGTGAGTCCTGGTTTTTGATTCATCAGGATGTTTATCATGATTTATTTGTTTGTTCTTGATGATTCATTTACTAGTTAGAGATTCACCACGAGGACCGAAGAACTAACTAAATGTTATGAACCACTGCAGAAGCTGAGGGTGAGGTTACGGCCGTGTAAAATCGATTTAAACCCGCCAGTAACTTTGTGTTACTGATCGTTCCAAGTCGATACTTCTGTGGTGGTTCTTTTTGTTTTATGTCTTGGTGTTTAAAATATTTTTGTGCTGTTGGCGCCTTATGTATGTTTGCATATTTTTAGTTAAGTTAAGGTAACTGAGTGGCCACCTATTGGGACAATAGCTGCTCATTCGGCTTATGAAATGTTTTCATGGTATAAGTACCTGATTGTTAGTTTGTTTTTTCCCACCTTGGTTCTTGGAGTGGGAGTCTTTTTCTGATTGCACCTTTTCCTGATCTTTGCCTACATGTACTTTTTTAACCCCACTTTTATATAGAAAAACTGGGGTTTGCAGGGGTATACCTATTTTTCTTATTTTTGATCCAAAACATACATTGCGGGTACACGTTAGAACCGCCTCGATGAACACGACGAACAAAATGATACTTTGCGTACAATATCAATAAAAAAATTGTTCGTCGCGTGGGCCGGTAGTTAGAAATGATGTTAAATGGTGAAAAAAAAAAGACAAAAAAAATGAAAAAAGGTATTTTTATGCTTTTCGAAGCGTTGCCATGGCAACATGTATGATTTGCATGTGATAGTTGTGCTAGAATTTATACGCTAGGGCCTATACTTGCTATTTGCAGTACTTTTCTCCTCAAAATTCCAAAATTCAATTTTAATACCCACAATGTATGTTTTGAGATTAAATATTAGAAATATTCAAATTTTTCCAACGAAATTTTCAATTTTTAGAGCTTAAGAAATTCTTTGTTTATTGCATGGACAAGTTTTCGTAATGCGAATTGTAGAATGATTTCTACCCATTGCCCATCATTACGAATTATGATTTTCATTGAGCAATGTTTGCTATCTTTAAAACACTGGTCAACATGAGAACCCTTCACAAATTTAACACCCCAGAAATGTTTAAGGGACAAAGACTAGTGTCAATCGCTTCAGATAAATAAAACATGCTAGTGAAACCCCATTACACGCCAATTTTATACATAAATATACGTATTGAACTTGATGTCTACTGTTGAAGTCACTTAAAATGGCAGTTATTCGCCGTTATACTAGAACGCTGACTCATTTGATGATAACTTGCTTGATAGTAATCTAACTTTGCGGATAGTCGAAAACTATCAAGACTTTTAGACTTGTACGATTAGCCCTAAAAGCACACTACCCTCAAAATCAAAGTGTTAAAAAGTGCACAAGAACGAAATTTTTGTCACACCCAGAAGCTCTTGATACAGAGAACAGTCATTCAGAAAGATTTTTTTCTAAATTGAGTCGTTTTGAACGTTTTGGGGCACATTGAAAAAAAAAAGGCAAATTAACGTCAGAATAGCGTAGTCTCTCACAAGTGTCTGAAGAAACAAATTGCAAAACTTTGAGTGGATTCTTGCTTCCTTATCACCAAACAGATGCTTTAAGCAAGATTGTTTGAATGTGAATGCACATAAAATGTGGGCACTTGAATGGTACAAATAATGACGTTAAACGACATCAAGTCAATTTTAAAGTTAACAATTGGCGTGAACCTTTTCTTGAACGTTTTTATCAATAACTGTGGGGTAACTAAGAAATACCCCACACATATAAGAATAACCGACAGTCATAAAGTAGGAATGAACTTATTTTTATCAGTATATTTACATGCTTCTTCTAATGATAAACAAATAAACTTACTTGGATCATTCCTTGCGAGCAATTGACGGTTTGTGAAAGGTACTCGTAATCCATATGAAGACTAACACTAAAACCATGATGGTAAGACCTGAGTGTCCAGAGGCAATCAATATAATTGTCGTTTAAAACTGAATCAGAAACAACCGGCGACCTTAACTCCTCATGATGCATTTTCGTGGGAACGAGATAACCTCCACAAAGTTGAGACACTTTAGCTGTAAAAAATGACAACATAACATAAGGTCGAACTAACGAATTCCGCGCTAAGACGGTGACGGTGACAAACCTTGGACTTCGGGTAAAATTCCAGGTCGCCTCAAACGTATCTGTAAAATCAATTTATATAGGCGAAATAATTAACGCACTAACTTTATCTAGGTTTGCGTTGTGAAGACTATTAAGAGGTTTATCATAACGAAGCATATTTGAGACAAGTCAATATCTGCTTGGACAGGAGATTTTATTCTTTGCTAAACATAAAAATGTTCTCTGGGTCAGTTTTATTGCCATAAAGCACAAACAATTAAGTTTTGATGTAGCACCCATGTACAAGGTACATTTATCAGACACACTACTACAAATCTTGGTACTGCATGTATAAGGCGTGTATTTATGATATACCTCAATGAATAGGGTAGGTAATACATGCTATGCTCAAAAAGTAATGACAATATAATTATTGACCAAAGGAATGCAATAAGTTTTATTTCCTTTTTATGAAAACGGGGCCACCTGCAAAATCTTATTATGCTGCAAACGTTATATTGGCATGAATTTGATGGATATGTTCGGAAATTTTGATTTTCTGAATCAAAAAATTTTGTCAAAAAATTGTTGCAGCTTAAGCAATGTTGAGCAGGTGAAGATCTGAGCGCTATAGAAAATGGTCAAGTTAGCAGCAATTTTACTGAAGCGAAAAACGGTCTGGTCCGACGATTCCCGATTATGGATTACAACCAAATAAGAAAACTTCGATTGCTAGTTCCCAAAATTTAATTTATTTTGATAAGTAGTGCTGATATTCATCACACTAACAAGTTCGTGCAATATATACCCCCTCAAACCCCACTTTTATATAGAAAAAACTGGGGTACGCAGGGGTATACCTATTTTTCTTATTTTCATAGATTGTGAGTGCTCGTAAGAACCGCCTTGCCGAGGCGCGGTTCTAACGTGTAACCACAATCTATGTTTTGAGCAAAAAAAAGAATATTATCAAAATCATTCTGGTGAAATTTTCAATTTTTACAGCTGCAAGTTTTCGATATGTAACGATTATAACGTCTAATTCCCTCCTGGTAACCCGACGAACGTCATGTTATAACGGTGGTACGTTAGTGGCGTTGCGACCTAACTTGACAATGCTACCAAACAGGCAAAAACTTCAGTCCATGTTTCCCTCCTCAAAATTACAAGTTTGATTAAACATTCATGCAAATCTCCATGCCAGAAATATCCTTCGGAGCATTTAGGTTTTCCAAATATTGTCAAACTTATAAATTGAAACGTCTAATTGAAAAGCCTAATCGTTCGCTATTTTTGAACTTATAAAATATGAAAACCAACTAATTAAACTCAGTATAACTAAGCCATAGCAGTTATTTGAAATTAAGCTCCTACATTTTAGTCAATCACATACTGTAAATGTTTTAGTGAAATTAATAAACTATCATCCTGTTAATCATTCCGCGCGGTTCCTCTCCAAAGGACATCACGAAAACATGAACGTGTAATAAATACCCCCTCAAACCACACTTTTGTACAGTAAAATTGAGGTTTGCAGGGGTATACCTGATTTTATTATTTTTGAGCCAAAACAAACATTGTGGGTACTCGTTAGAACCTCACAATCTATGTTTTGAGCAAAAATGAGAAAAATATGATTTTTTATTTTTCGGTGAAAGTTTCAATTTTTACATCTGTAAAAATCTATGTATATTGCATGGGTATGTTTTTGTCTAGGAGTTAAGCTAGTTCTCTACACAAAAATCTAGCTGGGCAGGGGGAACTCATTAGTCTTGGTTGACAGTCCTCCTAGGAGTTTACAGGTCTCTAAACAAAACCTAAGAAAGGGTAGATGGAGCTCTTCAGCTGTGGCCAGCAATTCATCTAGGAGAAGGAAACTCCAAAATCAAACCTGTGTGTCTGGATATGCCTAGTCCAGATATGCAAAGACTGTTTCGGTAGATGGAGCGGAAGAAATCACCTGATTCAACGGTTCAGAAAGCGATACAGCAACATGTTGTGGAACATGCAGAGCGTGACAAGGCACTAAAGATGTTACGGTCATCCACTGCATCCAAACCCAACTCCAGACGTCTTGACCTGTGTCTTGCCTCTGGGCGCAGCTGGGCGAGGACTAGAGAGTGAGGTTGACGTTGCGCACCTCTTCCTCACTATAATCCAATTTCATAGCGCATGTCATCTTATTTCTCAAGCACTTGCATACACAACAATTTCATCACACTTGCACCCACATACCTACAAAGTCCTGTGGCGATGGGCGAGTGGCGAAGCAGCAGGTGTAGGACACACTGGGAGCTGTAGTTGCAGACCTGCACACAGGCGGCTCAGTTCTAATGGTCGTTTTCTGTGAGGAGAAGCAGTAAGCAGAATTCGGCAGTCGGCTGAGCGACTGAGCAGACCTATTTAGGACCGCACTGCTCATCCCCGTAGCATGGGGAAGGGGCTAGAAAAGGTGCCCTAAACAATTGCCTGCTTCAAACCCTCTGGCTGGTTAACCGCGATCAGCGGGGATCGCCTTAAGCGGTCGAAATACAAAGAAAAAAAGCTAGAGTAATCCCCTTACGGATTGGCGCATGGAATGTGCGTACTTTAATGGACAATGCTGGGTCAGATAGACCACAGCGTAGAACGGCCCTTGTGGGCAGAGAACTTGAGAGGTATGATATACAGATAGCTGCATTGAGTGAGACTCGGTTCGCAGATGTTGGGGAGATCAAAGAAGTTGGTGCTGGATACACCTTCTTCTGGAGTGGACGCAAAAGTGAAGAGAGGCGTGAAGAAGGAGTTGGCTTTGTCATCAAAACAGAACTTGTTGGTAAGCTGTCAGGATTGCCAAAAGGCATTAATGACCGTCTAATGACATTGAGACTTCCTCTGTCAGGCAATAAACATGCAACTATTGTCAGTGCTTATGCACCCACAATGACCAATCCAGATGAGGTCAAGGACAAGTTCTATGATGACCTAGACAATGTTATTTCTGCAACACCCCGCACAGACAAGCTTATCCTTCTTGGCGACTTTAATGCCAGAGTGGGTACAGACCACCAGACCTGGGAAGGAGTTATAGGTCCAGAAGGGGTTGGAAAGTGCAACAGCAATGGTCTCTTGCTTCTCAGGAAGTGTGCTGAACATGACCTTCTAATCACCAACACAGTCTTCCGTCTACCTAATAGGAACAAAACATCCTGGATGCATCCCCGTTCCGAACACTGGCATCTCATAGACTATGTCATAGTGCGGAGAACAGACAGGCAGGATGTTAAAGTGACAAAGACTATGTGTGGTGCAGACTGCTGGACAGATCATAGACTGGTTGTCAGCAAACTCAACCTAAGAATACAGCCTGCGAGGCGACCTCAAGGCAAGAAAGCTCCTAAGAGACTGGATGTCTCAAAGCTGAATAAAGACAGCATGAGACAAGATTTCTTAACAGACATTTGCAACCAACTGGATGCAATAAAACTCAGTTCAGAAGACCCCGAAGAAAACTGGACAGTTTTCCATAAAACAGTTCTTTCTTCAGCTGCAAGCACCTTAGGTCATCCATCTCGCAAACATCAAGACTGGTTTGATGAAAATGATGACGAAATTCAGAGGCTTCTTGAAGAAAAGCACCGATTGCACAAGGCACATCAAGATGATACTAGCTCAGTATCAAAGAAAGCAGCCTACAGCAACATTTGTAAGACAGTTCAGACCAAGCTTAGGGACATGCAAGATTCCTGGCTGAGGAAGAAAACAGAAGAAATTCAGTCTTTTGCGGATAGAAAGGACATGAAGAAATTTCATGATGCACTGAAAACCATTTATGGTCCAAAGAGTTCTGGAGCCACCACATTGCTCAGTGCAGATGGAAACACTCTTCTCACAGATAAAGAAGCTATCTTGGAAAGGTGGGCAGAACACTTCAATAGTGTGCTTAATCGACCATCAAGCATCAATGAGGATGCAATCGACAGACTTCCACAGATAGAGTGCAATGTTCTGTTAGATGAATTTCCTACCGTTACGGAAACAAGAAAAGCAGTTCAACAACTATCATCTGGCGAAGCCCCAGGTGCAGATGCAATTCCTGCCGAAGTTTACAAGGCTGGGGGGCTACCCATGGCAGCGAAACTGACAGAGTTGTTTCACTGTATGTGGAGAAAGGAGGCTATCCCACAAGAATTTAAGGATGCATCCATAATCCACCTATACAAGCGGAAAGGACATCCTCAAGTCTGTGACAATCACAGAGGCATCTCCCTCCTATCAATTGCTGGGAAGATACTTGCAAAAATTCTGTTGAATCGTCTGAATGTTCATCTTGATCAGACGGGACTTATCCCAGAAAGTCAATGTGGATTCAGAAAAGACAGAGGGACAATAGACATGATCTTCACAGCAAGACAGCTTCAGGAGAAATGCCAAGAACAGAATGTAGATCTATACATGACGTTTGGTGACCTCACCAAAGCTTTTGACACTGTTAGTCGTGATGGACTCATGGCCAAGTTTTGCTGTCCACCCAGATTCATAGCAATGGTGCGGCAGTTTCATGATGGCATGCAGGCACGTGTGCAAAATGATGGAGAGTTCTCTGAACCATTTGAAGTAACAAATGGGGTCAAACAAGGCTGTGTTCTGGCACCAACACTGTTCAGCATGATGTTTTCTGCCATGCTTATGGATGCTTTTCAGGACAGTGACACTGGTTTTCCAATCAGGTACCGTTTTGATGGCAACATATTCAACCTCAGAAGGTTGCAAGCCAAAACTAAGGTCCAGACTGATGTGCTAGATGAGCTCCTCTATGCAGATGATATGGATAAGAATGCCAGCACAGAGGCAAAAATGCAAAGAGCCATGGATCAAGTCTCACAGTCATGTGATAACTATGATCTCACAATCAGCACAAAAAAGACAGAGGTTGTACACCAACCAGCGCCCGGAAAGCGAAGTGAACCAACCATCACTGTGAATGGGCAAAAACTGAAAGTTGTTGACAAGTTCACCTACCTGGGAAGCACTCTCTCCAGAGCAGTGCATATTGATGATGAGATCACTGCCAGAATTGCAAAGGCTAGTGTGGCATTCGGACGACTCCGTGCAAATGTCTGGGAGCGAAATGGAATCAAGCTTGACACCAAGCTGAAAGTCTACAAGGCTGTGGTACTGCCAACCCTCTTGTATGCATGTGAGACCTGGACAGTATACCAACGCCATGCAAAGAGACTTAACCATTTCCACTTAAGCTGTTTGAGAAAGTTGTTAAAAATCAAGTGGCAGGACAGAGGTCCTGACGAAAGCAGGGATGCAAAGCATGCATACAGTCTTAAAGCTAGCACAGCTAAGATGGACTGGCCATGTTATAAGAATGCCTGATGCGCGACTTCCAAAGAAAGTTTTCTATGGAGAACTACAGGAGGGAAAGCGCTCTCAAGGTGGCCAGAAGAAACGCTACAAAGACACCCTCAAAGCCTCTCTGAAGGATTTCGAAATACCAATGGGGTCCTGGGAACAGACTGCACAGGAGCGATCAAAGTGGCGAGGTCTCATCAACAAAGGGGCAGCTCTTTATGAAAAGAAGAGAATCTGTGAAGCTGAAAGAAAGCGAAGAGAGCGCAAAGCCAAAACAAATGTGCCACCATCAGACTCTATGACATTGACTTGCTCTACTTGCAACCGACAGTTTAGAGCCAGAATTGGCCTAGTCAGCCATCAAAGAAGTCACCAACACACATCAGCACTATTCAAGAAATAATGATGGTCTTTCTCATTAGTGAGAGACGAACTATCATGTTTTTGTAATGAAAATGTCAGTACCAACCCGATCTGAAAGTTCCAATATATGATGTCCCATTCTATATGTGCCACATCCGCTTTCTCTCCTATCTGGTCGATGTCATTCAAGCTTCCCCTCCATGACAGAATTGTTTTGACCGTTTGTTTCTGCAGCAAAATTGCTGCTGACAATACCGTTTTCGCTGCAGTAAAATTGCTGCTAACTTGACCGTTTTTCGCAGCAGCTAAATTGCTCCTAACTTCACCATTTTTGATGCAGCACAAGTGCTGCTAATTTGACCGTTTTTCGCTGCAGAAAAATTGCTGCTAAATTGACCGTTTCCTCTGCAGCAAAAAAGCTATCATAACCGTTTTTCCTTTTTGGAACGGTATATTTGACAATATCCAGCGGACACATGACGTCAAAATGACGTCATATGCCCGCTGGGTATGTGCCTGTCTGGTGTGCAGGAAGAAACAGATTGATTTATTAATGTAAAAAATTGGTTAAACAAGGCTTATTCTACTGATTAATGTACACATAAAATGTCATTACTTTTTAGAATTTCATTAATATAGATACATAGTTTTAGGATAATATCTGAATTTTCTGTTTTCATTAAGTTGAAAAAGTCTTGTTTACTACTGCCTTGTCTATAGCAGGGAGAGAGGAGATTTTGCCGAATAGCATCAAATCTTAAACTGTTACAATTGAAAAATACATGGAATTCGTCTTCCAAATGTAAGTCATTGGAATGATTGAAGCAAAATGTACAGATTCTATCTGTTCTATTTATGTTGTGATGACGGCCTATCTCAATAGCTAGTTTGTGGGTAGATGATCTGAATCTTGCAAATGCCTTACGTAAATAAAAAGGCATGTCAAGATTCAAATATCTTTCCACAGTGAGGAGGGACTTAAACTCCTTGTACGAGTCACATCGCGAAGACTCGTTTATATCTGAGTGCCAGTTTTGCCTCATGCAGTCTGCTATACGATTTTTAAATTGATTTATGAATAACTTTTCATCGCCAAACTCCTGGGCAATCCACACGTACCCAAAACCATATTGAAAAAAGAAGTTCTCGAACTTTCGACACCCAGTTTTGCCTTTCTGCTTCATCAAGTGACTTAAGCATTTTATAACAGTTTTTCGGGTATCTGTGGTCCTCCATACGTAACAACCTGCACCAATATTTGATACAGTTTGTTATGTATGTAACACACAGAGGGAGTCTCCCACATTCCCCTAAAGCTACAACATTATTAACGGAGCTATTCACGCCAAGAAAATTTTTTGCAGAAATCATTATGCACGGATTCTATCACGCTAGAATATTCATACCCCATACCTCTAAGCCGAAACAGAGTATGGGGCTAACCATTGAATCGAACAGGCGAAAGTATTCTTCATGTTTAAAGTATCCGAACTTACGCTGATAGTTTCGAATACAGAATACTGCTTTCCTTGCTTGAGCTGCGAGCTTTCGTTTAGCTTTCGACCAGGATAGTTTTGGTGTGAATATCAAACCCATGTATTTGTATTCTGAAGTTGTTCTAATATTAGGTGTTCCTTCAAGAGTCCACCGTTCATAATTACGTAGAGGACCGCCATTACGGAAAACTATAATTTCAGTTTTATTTAGATTAACTTTCATTTCTTTTATATTGCAGAATTCACCGATCAAATTTATTTGCCTTTGTAATCTTACTCGCGTCTCGGCGCAATTCGCGACGTCGTCCGCGTACATCAGACAAAATATATCTTCAACGTCAGGGGTTATGAAAATACCGTCTCCACATTGCTCACGCAGCAGGGTACATAAATCATTAATGACAGTAGACATGAACCCAGTAACGGACATATAAAGCATGGTACTGTTTAACCTCCATGCAGTGTGACAGGAAGTTTCAAAATTAACTTCCGGTTGCCCGCAAGACGAATCAAACGACCCTCTCTTACTATTTAAATATCCAGACTTTCTCACATTCCTGATCGAACATTACGGGCAGGTATGATTCTCTGAAGACGGTCCCACAACAGCTGAACCTATCTAAGGCCAACAGAGCCTGCTCGTCAGTCCATAATACGGCCATGTGGAAAAAGTCTCCTCAGCGCGTCTTATCAGCTGAGGGGATTAGTGGTACAGGTAAATCATCTTCGGTTCTTTCCGGTGATTTACGATTTACCTGGCGCCTATGTCCGTAGTTACCTGTGTAACTATAGCCCGAGGGCAACCATAAAATTGGATCATAACTTGTCTTATAAATTTATCAACTCGAAACTTCGACGATGAAATAATATGTGTTACTTTAATGACGGTAAGAAAGACAAAATTTCGAATAAAAGAAAATTCGTGTTTTTCCCATTCACAATGCACATTGTGGGTACCCATGGCAATCGCACCATCTCGGTTAAACCAATGGGCCAGCTTTTTGTGTGCTGTAAGCATTCAGTTGTATTATTCTTATTTATTTATTTCTAACGGTGTTTTATTTAATTTATGTATTTATTTATTTATTTATTTATTTATTTATTTATTTATTTATTTATTTATTGCTACCTCACAATAAGTGCTTAAAGTAAATAATACATGTCGCGTATTAAATGTAAGCATTACGAAAACACGCCCATGCAAAAAACATATTTTTCCCAAATCATAAAAAGTTTTCAGTAGAAATTATTTGATATTATTCTTATTATTGCTCAAAACATATATTGTGGGCACACGTTAGAACCACCTCGCAGCCTTATTATTTGCTTATTAAACTTTATTTTCAATTTTCAAGTCTTTAAATATGCGTACACCGGTTTGCTGTTGAATCCATCAAACCCCGCTTGGACAAGTTTTTCAAGTGCACAGGCTGATCAACACCTTGCATTGTCACAATATTTATATAACAGGTACACCTTCCCTATGAGCCGCGTCATGAGAAATCGGAATTTTACCTATGCAAAAACAAAGGCTCAGATCAGCTGTGTAGCAGCTGCCTAGCTGTAGCGCCATTGTTTTCGTTACAAGGATAGTTCAATTCCTAGAAGTTTCAAGCTTCTAGCCAAATGTTGTAGTACTCAAGCCGGTTTGTGTCAGACCTGGTCGGAAACCCCCTTATACCGGTTTTACCAAGCCGCGGCTCAAAATGTGAAATTGTGTAGCTTCTTTTAATCCGAGACTGCATGTAATAAAATCAGCCACGCTTTAAATCATACCCTTAGGTCATAGATTAACTAAAACAACATTGATGCTCCACTGAACTATTCAAAATCGTGTCCTCCATATCTGCATTTTTGTGTGATATTAATTATAGTACTAATCCTTTGTTTGAAAATAAAATAAAATAAAAAACCGCCATTAAAAAGTAAAACTTTAAACGCCATTAAAAAGTAAAAAGTTAAAAATAGAAAATAATGAATTGATGTATCTTGTGACTGAGAATGAATGAATGAATGAATGAATGAATGAATGAATGAATGAATACGCGATGACAGAAAACTGAACGGGATGATCTAGCAGAAATGAAATCAGAAATAATCTGCGTAAAAAGTAGCAGCACAGTAAAAACAATCTTAATTTCATCGAAAACGTCTGATTAAAGTTGAGAGAGAGAGAGAGAGAGAGAGAGAGAGAGGTTTTATTGAAGATAATTAAGAATCCTCATGTCGTTTTTTTTTTTTTTTTTTTTTTTTTTTTTTTTTTTTTTTTTTTTTTTTGCTTTGTTCAAACTGGGGCACAGAGACGCTATTGTTTGGTCACCGGATTGAGTAAAACGTTTTACTCAGGCGTGAAATGCAAACTTTAATTGGACTAATTGCAAGTACGACAACAATGTTGATGTCCATTCTTACTATGCGTTTTTTGTTAAGAGATGTCACACTCTGTGAGGATATGTAATATTTATAAAATTAAACTCAAAAGATAATCTCGATCGTCATAAATTTTAAAGCGATTATCATTCGAGGTGAGAAAAGAGACTTTTATTTTTTTTTCTTTTGTGTGAATAAGTAATCTCCATGTTGTAGAAAATAAATAAATAAATAAATAAATAAATAAATAAATAAATAATAAGGAAAAGAAGAATTACACCTTTATATTTACATTGTTCTAAAACCTCCTTAGATGAACCATTAGATGTTCATCTGTGTTCATACTTCCATGAACAACATTGTGTCACGCAACGTGACGTAATCCAAACTTGACGTCAAAAAACATGAATCTCGCCAATCTGATTGGACGTTGTAAACGTCGACGCCGTTCCGCTATTTGAACACCCACTGTGTGTAGATTCTTTGTTTGCTTGTAAATGTTGCCGCCTTGGTGATTTTTCAACAAGCGATAGAGAGATATGAATGTAAATATAAGCAATGAGTTTCATTTTTCTGTTGTTCATGGAGCTATGAACCGCAGTGGGTCGCTAGCAAAGCTTACATGAACCCCTTCGGGGTTCATTCACTTTGCACGCTCCCACTGCGGTTCATAGCTCCATGAACACCAGAAAAATGAAATTCATTTCTTAAATAAAAACATGTAACTAGTAGATGCTAATACACAGGTATTCGTCATTCTCCGCCCGGTTTACGGGGTTTGCCGATAAGACTTGTAATTTACGGAAATTAGAAAAAAATCTCAAAGTAGCTAGACAATACACGCAATTTGTCCACCCCAAATGTCGCTTGATTTTTAAGTTAAGCATGCCGTTAGAAAGATCATTTTCTTCTGATGAATAATCCGAAAGAACAAATTTAGAAAACTGCTTTGGAAACGAAATAATTGCCATTTGACCAAAGCAAATTTGGTAGATTTTACACTTTTTGTATATCAGATATAAGAAATAATGCGACCAAATAGGACCTTTTTAAATTTTGATCTTGTCCATCCGAAAAATCAAGATATTTTAACGAAACAACATCCATTGAATCAGGAATAAATTAAATTACAATATTCCGAAAGAACAAATTTGATATCTGCTGTAGTTAAGTCTTAATCAAACATTGAAAGTCAATGTCCTATTCATTTATGTATATTTTTTTATCGGCAATAGACTGAATTACAGGCAAGGTATCGGCTCAATATTTCTCCGTATGTTTAATTTTTAATATTGTCAATTTAGCCATTCGACCCGTGTTTGACACCATAAAAATGCTAAAACTCCACTACATGATGCTTTTTTTTAATCATTTTTGTGACCAGACAGCAACAATCTATCTGCACAATCTTAAAATTAATGTTGTACCCTCACAGTGACCCAACAATCCAGATGACTTCGACGGGACTTTGCATATTGACATCAGAACATTCTACTGGCTCATTTGAGACCGCTTCTTTGATCGGAGGTGTCGAAAAATCAGCTTAGACGTCACTGACGGAAGGCAACTTGAGTGGTGTCAGACAATTGAGAGTTTAAATGGACTTTGTGTTATTGGCACACGATTTGTTTGGCAGACCAAATTTGCTTTTGTGGAATGGGTATGTAATGTCGGTTCTTTGGAGATGTACAGTATTCAGAACGGGTCGCTGACAGATATGCAACACGGATTTGGGACTTTGGGCATCATTGTTCATCCATTTCCTGGAGCATGGGGTCCTGACTTTATTTTAATGGTCAATAACGACCGAAGGGATAGAGAGGTTAAAGAGTTCCTTGGACGCGGGTAAGTTCATCATATGGACTGGCTAGCACGTCCTCCTAACATGAAACCAATTCAGCACGTGTGAGATTGTCTACAGAGAAGAATCGCGACCTCTACTGTTCAATATGGGACACAAGAAAGCTGGTAGTCGATCGGGGCATGATTCCTTTTGCGGACATCCGGAAGTTGATTTGGAGCTTCCAGTCACATTGCATGGAAGTTAGACAGGCCGAGGATGAATTTATCCAATATCAAGCTGACATGTACGGCCATGATGTTGTGAAAAGAAGACAATTTCTTAATTTTACTACCCCATCCACCATGTGTAAAATAGTGAAATTTTGTGGGTAGTGTTGTGCCATGATCACTGACAAGTTTATTGTCGACTGATTTTAAGCGTTTGGGGGTTTATTGGTTAGAGTATCCACTGAACATTTATTATACACCATAAAATAAAAGAAACTATCTGACATTTAAAAAATCTGCAAAATTAAATTTCTGGCCACTAGATTTTTTGAGGAGTATAATATAGAGAACTTGTTCTCTGATAAATACAACATTCATGTGCTGTATTTAACCAATGTCAAGTGTTTGAATTGTTCACTTTATTTTGTTTACAGTAGTACTAGTTAGAGTTTCTGTTTAGTTCTGACCCAACAATGATGAAATATTATGGTCAAGATGGCCGCCGAAATCATGATATAGAGATCTTGTTACCAGATAAATACAGCATTAATGTGCTGCATATAACAAACGCCTTGTGTTGGATTTTTTTTTACTTTATTTTGTTCACAGTACAAGTTAGACTTTCGTTTAGTTCTGACTCAACAATGATTTAAGATGGTGACCAAGATGGCCACCTTAATCATGGTATAGGGGAAAATGGCCTCTGATTAAAAAAGAAGCTATACTAAATGTATATTTGAGCCGCATCATGAGAAAACCAAGAACGTAGTTTCCGAACAGGTCAGACACAAAACGAGCAATACAAACACTGAAGATTTGAAATTTTCGGATTTAGAATTTAGAAGATACATGAACTATACAATCCATGTAGCAAAATCAAAGGCAATGATCAGCTTCGCAGTTGCGAAACTAGTCTTCGCTTTTCTTTTCGCATATGCGAATGGTTTGGTTTCTCATGACGTGTCTCATTTGTAAAGTTTTAAGTAAGCAGAATAAAGAGAGGGATGTGAATCTACATCATATAATGAAAGATTAAATAGGCAAAATAGTCTAAAGCTTTATCTTCAGTGGAGAGGACTGGCGTAGAGGTAGAGTGGTTGACTCCGGTCCCAGAGGTCCCGGGTTCAATCCGCAGCCGGGGCGCCTTCGGTTGGCCTTCAGCAAGTCACATTTCCACAGCTCGCGAGGTAATGGTCAGAAATTGATCGATTCAGTAAACATTAAAACAAAAACAAAAAATAATAAAACCGAGAACATTTGCATGAAATTTCACACATTTCACACATTTATATATGTTTTATTGGCCCACCGGGGTCCAACTGGTGTTTTTCTTTTGCTCTGGAGTTAGTAAGTTATTCGGCGCCCAGGCATCTTTATCGTCGGGCAGCTTACTCAATCTGTGAGTCCTCGTTTTTTATTCATCCGGATGTTTATCATGATTTATTTGTTTGTTCTTGATGAATCATTGACTAGTTAGAGAGTCACTACGAGGACCAAAGAACTAACTAAATGTTATGAACCACGTCAGAAGCTGAGGGTGAGTTTATGGCCAATATCCGGTTTATCCCCGCCAGTAATTTTAGTTTACTGATCGTTCAAAGGCAATACTTTTGTGGTGGTTCTTTTTGTTTTAAGTCTTGGTGTTTTAAATTTTTGTGCTAGTGGCGCCTTATATATGTTTTCATCTTTTAGTTAAGTTTAGGTACAGTACAGTCAGCGTGATGTTTATATCCCTCACGCTTACGAACGTGGAATTTCGCATGTCACGTGACTTTTTTCCGTGGATTTTGCGTGGAATCAGCGTGGATTTTGCGTGAGTTTTGCGAGGATGTAGCGTGTGTTTTGCATGGAGCGTGGACATGAAACGTGGAACTGTTCAGCTGTAGCGTGAAAAGAAACGTGGAAAGGATTAAGAGAGTTGCGTGAGATATCAACAGTCCCACGCTCGCTCACGCTTTCCACGTTCGTTTCACGCTCAGGAAAAAGGGACATGAAACAAGTGATTGTCTCCTTTTTTATATATACATTTTACATGTATAATAAAAACATATATATATATTGCACAACGAAAAATAGTAACCTATCAGACGGGTTATGCAGGGAAATCGCCTCTAAACCTGAGCTATGATAACTCCTTTTTTAAGGAGCGTAGTAGCGCAGTCGGTAGAGGGGATGGCCCTGTATAGCTAGGCGCCGAAGCCGAAGTCTGCGGGTTCGAAACCTACCTTCGCCAATTTAGTACATCTTTATTTCTCTACTTTATAATTTTTCCGATGTACTTGTATCAGAAATGATCTTGGTAGGAATAGCTGTTGAAGTTTGTATATCTTTGATATGAAAATATTATTTCCAAGCTTTGGCATCCTATCCATAGGATCCAGTTATTCCATGTATATAGACGAGTGTGCTCTTGCACAACGAAAAATAGTAACCTATCAGACGGGTTATGCAGGGAAATCGCCTCTAAACCTGAGCTATGATAACTCCTTTTTTAAGGAGCGTAGTAGCGCAGTCGGTAGAGGGGATGGCCCTGTATAGCTAGGCGCCGAAGCCGAAGTCTGCGGGTTCGAAACCTACCTTCGCCAATTTAGTACATCTTTATTTCTCTACTTTATAATTTTTCCGATGTACTTGTATCAGAAATGATCTTGGTAGGAATAGCTGTTGAAGTTTGTATATCTTTGATATGAAAATATTATTTCCAAGCTTTGGCATCCTATCCATAGGATCCAGTTATTCCATGTATATAGACGAGTGTGCTTGCACAACGAAAAATAGTAACCTATCAGACGGGTTATGCAGGGAAATCGCCTCTAAACCTGAGCTATGATAACTCCTTTTTTAAGGAGCGTAGTAGCGCAGTCGGTAGAGGGGATGGCCCTGTATAGCTAGGCGCCGAAGCCGAAGTCTGCGGGTTCGAAACCTACCTTCGCCAATTTAGTACATCTTTATTTCTCTACTTTATAATTTTTCCGATGTACTTGTATCAGAAATGATCTTGGTAGGAATAGCTGTTGAAGTTTGTATATCTTTGATATGAAAATATTATTTCCAAGCTTTGGCATCCTATCCATAGGATCCAGTTATTCCATGTATATAGACGAGTGTGCTTGCACAACGAAAAATAGTAACCTATCAGACGGGTTATGCAGGGAAATCGCCTCTAAACCTGAGCTATGATAACTCCTTTTTTAAGGAGCGTAGTAGCGCAGTCGGTAGAGGGGATGGCCCTGTATAGCTAGGCGCCGAAGCCGAAGTCTGCGGGTTCGAAACCTACCTTCGCCAATTTAGTACATCTTTATTTCTCTACTTTATAATTTTTCCGATGTACTTGTATCAGAAATGATCTTGGTAGGAATAGCTGTTGAAGTTTGTATATCTTTGATATGAAAATATTATTTCCAAGCTTTGGCATCCTATCCATAGGATCCAGTTATTCCATGTATATAGACGAGTGTGCTTGCACAACGAAAAATAGTAACCTATCAGACGGGTTATGCAGGGAAATCGCCTCTAAACCTGAGCTATGATAACTCCTTTTTTAAGGAGCGTAGTAGCGCAGTCGGTAGAGGGGATGGCCCTGTATAGCTAGGCGCCGAAGCCGAAGTCTGCGGGTTCGAAACCTACCTTCGCCAATTTAGTACATCTTTATTTCTCTACTTTATAATTTTTCCGATGTACTTGTATCAGAAATGATCTTGGTAGGAATAGCTGTTGAAGTTTGTATATCTTTGATATGAAAATATTATTTCCAAGCTTTGGCATCCTATCCATAGGATCCAGTTATTCCATGTATATAGACGAGTGTGCTTGCACAACGAAAAATAGTAACCTATCAGACGGGTTATGCAGGGAAATCGCCTCTAAACCTGAGCTATGATAACTCCTTTTTTAAGGAGCGTAGTAGCGCAGTCGGTAGAGGGGATGGCCCTGTATAGCTAGGCGCCGAAGCCGAAGTCTGCGGGTTCGAAACCTACCTTCGCCAATTTAGTACATCTTTATTTCTCTACTTTATAATTTTTCCGATGTACTTGTATCAGAAATGATCTTGGTAGGAATAGCTGTTGAAGTTTGTATATCTTTGATATGAAAATGTTATTTCCAAGCTTTGGCATCCTATCCATAGGATCCAGTTATTCCATGTATATAGACGAGTGTGCTTGCACAACGAAAAATAGTAACCTATCAGACGGGTTATGCAGGGAAATCGCCTCTAAACCTGAGCTATGATAACTCCTTTTTTAAGGAGCGTAGTAGCGCAGTCGGTAGAGGGGATGGCCCTGTATAGCTAGGCGCCGAAGCCGAAGTCTGCGGGTTCGAAACCTACCTTCGCCAATTTAGTACATCTTTATTTCTCTACTTTATAATTTTTCCGATGTACTTGTATCAGAAATGATCTTGGTAGGAATAGCTGTTGAAGTTTGTATATCTTTGATATGAAAATATTATTTCCAAGCTTTGGCATCCTATCCATAGGATCCAGTTATTCCATGTATATAGACGAGTGTGCTTGCACAACGAAAAATAGTAACCTATCAGACGGGTTATGCAGGGAAATCGCCTCTAAACCTGAGCTATGATAACTCCTTTTTTAAGGAGCGTAGTAGCGCAGTCGGTAGAGGGGATGGCCCTGTATAGCTAGGCGTCGAAGCCGAAGTCTGCGGGTTCGAAACCTACCTTCGCCAATTTAGTACATCTTTATTTCTCTACTTTATAATTTTTCCGATGTACTTGTATCAGAAATGATCTTGGTAGGAATAGCTGTTGAAGTTTGTATATCTTTGATATGAAAATATTATTTCCAAGCTTTGGCATCCTATCCATAGGATCCAGTTATTCCATGTATATAGACGAGTGTGCTTGCACAACGAAAAATAGTAATCTATCAGACGGGTTATGCAGGCAAATCGCCTCTTAACCTGAGCTATGATAACTCCTTTTTTAAGGAGCGTAGTAGCGCAGTCGGTAGAGGGGATGGCCCTGTATAGCTAGGCGCCGAAGCCGAAGTCTGCGGGTTCGAAACCTACCTTCGCCAATTTAGTACATCTTTATTTCTCTACTTTATAATTTTTCCGATGTACTTGTATCAGAAATGATCTTGGTAGGAATAGCTGTTGAAGTTTGTATATCTTTGATATGAAAATATTATTTCCAAGCTTTGGCATCCTATCCATAGGATCCAGTTATTCCATGTATATAGACGAGTGTGCTTGCACAACGAAAAATAGTAACCTATCAGACGGGTTATGCAGGGAAATCGCCTCTAAACCTGAGCTATGATAACTCCTTTTTTAAGGAGCGTAGTAGCGCAGTCGGTAGAGGGGATGGCCCTGTATAGCTAGGCGCCGAAGCCGAAGTCTGCGGGTTCGAAACCTACCTTCGCCAATTTAGTACATCTTTATTTCTCTACTTTATAATTTTTCCGATGTACTTGTATCAGAAATGATCTTGGTAGGAATAGCTGTTGAAGTTTGTATATCTTTGATATGAAAATATTATTTCCAAGCTTTGGCATCCTATCCATAGGATCCAGTTATTCCATGTATATAGACGAGTGTGCTTGCACAACGAAAAATAGTAACCTATCAGACGGGTTATGCAGGGAAATCGCCTCTAAACCTGAGCTATGATAACTCCTTTTTTAAGGAGCGTAGTAGCGCAGTCGGTAGAGGGGATGGCCCTGTATAGCTAGGCGCCGAAGCCGAAGTCTGCGGGTTCGAAACCTACCTTCGCCAATTTAGTACATCTTTATTTCTCTACTTTATAATTTTTCCGATGTACTTGTATCAGAAATGATCTTGGTAGGAATAGCTGTTGAAGTTTGTATATCTTTGATATGAAAATATTATTTCCAAGCTTTGGCATCCTATCCATAGGATCCAGTTATTCCATGTATATAGACGAGTGTGCTTGCACAACGAAAAATAGTAACCTATCAGACGGGTTATGCAGGGAAATCGCCTCTAAACCTGAGCTATGATAACTCCTTTTTTAAGGAGCGTAGTAGCGCAGTCGGTAGAGGGGATGGCCCTGTATAGCTAGGCGCCGAAGCCGAAGTCTGCGGGTTCGAAACCTACCTTCGCCAATTTAGTACATCTTTATTTCTCTACTTTATAATTTTTCCGATGTACTTGTATCAGAAATGATCTTGGTAGGAATAGCTGTTGAAGTTTGTATATCTTTGATATGAAAATATTATTTCCAAGCTTTGGCATCCTATCCATAGGATCCAGTTATTCCATGTATATAGACGAGTGTGCTTGCACAACGAAAAATAGTAACCTATCAGGCGGGTTATGCAGGGAAATCGCCTCTAAACCTGAGCTATGATAACTCCTTTTTTAAGGAGCGTAGTAGCGCAGTCGGTAGAGGGGATGGCCCTGTATAGCTAGGCACCGAAGCCGAAGTCTGCGGGTTCGAAACCTACCTTCGCCAATTTAGTACATCTTTATTTCTCTACTTTATAATTTTTCCGATGTACTTGTATCAGAAATGATCTTGGTAGGAATAGCTGTTGAAGTTTGTATATCTTTGATATGAAAATATTATTTCCAAGCTTTGGCATCCTATCCATAGGATCCAGTTATTCCATGTATATAGACGAGTGTGCTTGCACAACGAAAAATAGTAACCTATCAGACGGGTTATGCAGGGAAATCGCCTCTAAACCTGAGCTATGATAACTCCTTTTTTAAGGAGCGTAGTAGCGCAGTCGGTAGAGGGGATGGCCCTGTATAGCTAGGCGCCGAAGCCGAAGTCTGCGGGTTCGAAACCTACCTTCGCCAATTTAGTACATCTTTATTTCTCTACTTTATAATTTTTCCGATGTACTTGTATCAGAAATGATCTTGGTAGGAATAGCTGTTGAAGTTTGTATATCTTTGATATGAAAATATTATTTCCAAGCTTTGGCATCCTATCCATAGGATCCAGTTATTCCATGTATATAGACGAGTGTGCTTGCACAACGAAAAATAGTAACCTATCAGACGGGTTATGCAGGGAAATCGCCTCTAAACCTGAGCTATGATAACTCCTTTTTTAAGGAGCGTAGTAGCGCAGTCGGTAGAGGGGATGGCCCTGTATAGCTAGGCGCCGAAGCCGAAGTCTGCGGGTTCGAAACCTACCTTCGCCAATTTAGTACATCTTTATTTCTCTACTTTATAATTTTTCCGATGTACTTGTATCAGAAATGATCTTGGTAGGAATAGCTGTTGAAGTTTGTATATCTTTGATATGAAAATATTATTTCCAAGCTTTGGCATCCTATCCATAGGATCCAGTTATTCCATGTATATAGACGAGTGTGCTTGCACAACGAAAAATAGTAACCTATCAGACGGGTTATGCAGGCAAATCGCCTCTAAACCTGAGCTATGATAACTCCTTTTTTAAGGAGCGTAGTAGCGCAGTCGGTAGAGGGGATGGCCCTGTATAGCTAGGCGCCGAAGCCGAAGTCTGCGGGTTCGAAACCTACCTTCGCCAATTTAGTACATCTTTATTTCTCTACTTTATAATTTTTCCGATGTACTTGTATCAGAAATGATCTTGGTAGGAATAGCTGTTGAAGTTTGTATATCTTTGATATGAAAATATTATTTCCAAGCTTTGGCATCCTATCCATAGGATCCAGTTATTCCATGTATATAGACGAGTGTGCTTGCACAACGAAAAATAGTAACCTATCAGACGGGTTATGCAGGGAAATCGCCTCTAAACCTGAGCTATGATAACTCCTTTTTTAAGGAGCGTAGTAGCGCAGTCGGTAGAGGGGATGGCCCTGTATAGCTAGGCGCCGAAGCCGAAGTCTGCGGGTTCGAAACCTACCTTCGCCAATTTAGTACATCTTTATTTCTCTACTTTATAATTTTTCCGATGTACTTGTATCAGAAATGATCTTGGTAGGAATAGCTGTTGAAGTTTGTATATCTTTGATATGAAAATATTATTTCCAAGCTTTGGCATCCTATCCATAGGATCCAGTTATTCCATGTATATAGACGAGTGTGCTTGCACAACGAAAAATAGTAACCTATCAGACGGGTTATGCAGGGAAATCGCCTCTAAACCTGAGCTATGATAACTCCTTTTTTAAGGAGCGTAGTAGCGCAGTCGGTAGAGGGGATGGCCCTGTATAGCTAGGCGCCGAAGCCGAAGTCTGCGGGTTCGAAACCTACCTTCGCCAATTTAGTACATCTTTATTTCTCTACTTTATAATTTTTCCGATGTACTTGTATCAGAAATGATCTTGGTAGGAATAGCTGTTGAAGTTTGTATATCTTTGATATGAAAATATTATTTCCAAGCTTTGGCATCCTATCCATAGGATCCAGTTATTCCATGTATATAGACGAGTGTGCTTGCACAACGAAAAATAGTAACCTATCAGACGGGTTATGCAGGGAAATCGCCTCTAAACCTGAGCTATGATAACTCCTTTTTTAAGGAGCGTAGTAGCGCAGTCGGTAGAGGGGATGGCCCTGTATAGCTAGGCGCCGAAGCCGAAGTCTGCGGGTTCGAAACCTACCTTCGCCAATTTAGTACATCTTTATTTCTCTACTTTATAATTTTTCCGATGTACTTGTATCAGAAATGATCTTGGTAGGAATAGCTGTTGAAGTTTGTATATCTTTGATATGAAAATATTATTTCCAAGCTTTGGCATCCTATCCATAGGATCCAGTTATTCCATGTATATAGACGAGTGTGCTTGCACAACGAAAAATAGTAACCTATCAGGCGGGTTATGCAGGGAAATCGCCTCTAAACCTGAGCTATGATAACTCCTTTTTTAAGGAGCGTAGTAGCGCAGTCGGTAGAGGGGATGGCCCTGTATAGCTAGGCACCGAAGCCGAAGTCTGCGGGTTCGAAACCTACCTTCGCCAATTTAGTACATCTTTATTTCTCTACTTTATAATTTTTCCGATGTACTTGTATCAGAAATGATCTTGGTAGGAATAGCTGTTGAAGTTTGTATATCTTTGATATGAAAATATTATTTCCAAGCTTTGGCATCCTATCCATAGGATCCAGTTATTCCATGTATATAGACGAGTGTGCTTGCACAACGAAAAATAGTAACCTATCAGACGGGTTATGCAGGGAAATCGCCTCTAAACCTGAGCTATGATAACTCCTTTTTTAAGGAGCGTAGTAGCGCAGTCGGTAGAGGGGATGGCCCTGTATAGCTAGGCGCCGAAGCCGAAGTCTGCGGGTTCGAAACCTACCTTCGCCAATTTAGTACATCTTTATTTCTCTACTTTATAATTTTTCCGATGTACTTGTATCAGAAATGATCTTGGTAGGAATAGCTGTTGAAGTTTGTATATCTTTGATATGAAAATATTATTTCCAAGCTTTGGCATCCTATCCATAGGATCCAGTTATTCCATGTATATAGACGAGTGTGCTTGCACAACGAAAAATAGTAACCTATCAGACGGGTTATGCAGGGAAATCGCCTCTAAACCTGAGCTATGATAACTCCTTTTTTAAGGAGCGTAGTAGCGCAGTCGGTAGAGGGGATGGCCCTGTATAGCTAGGCGCCGAAGCCGAAGTCTGCGGGTTCGAAACCTACCTTCGCCAATTTAGTACATCTTTATTTCTCTACTTTATAATTTTTCCGATGTACTTGTATCAGAAATGATCTTGGTAGGAATAGCTGTTGAAGTTTGTATATCTTTGATATGAAAATATTATTTCCAAGCTTTGGCATCCTATCCATAGGATCCAGTTATTCCATGTATATAGACGAGTGTGCTTGCACAACGAAAAATAGTAACCTATCAGACGGGTTATGCAGGCAAATCGCCTCTAAACCTGAGCTATGATAACTCCTTTTTTAAGGAGCGTAGTAGCGCAGTCGGTAGAGGGGATGGCCCTGTATAGCTAGGCGCCGAAGCCGAAGTCTGCGGGTTCGAAACCTACCTTCGCCAATTTAGTACATCTTTATTTCTCTACTTTATAATTTTTCCGATGTACTTGTATCAGAAATGATCTTGGTAGGAATAGCTGTTGAAGTTTGTATATCTTTGATATGAAAATATTATTTCCAAGCTTTGGCATCCTATCCATAGGATCCAGTTATTCCATGTATATAGACGAGTGTGCTTGCACAACGAAAAATAGTAACCTATCAGACGGGTTATGCAGGGAAATCGCCTCTAAACCTGAGCTATGATAACTCCTTTTTTAAGGAGCGTAGTAGCGCAGTCGGTAGAGGGGATGGCCCTGTATAGCTAGGCGCCGAAGCCGAAGTCTGCGGGTTCGAAACCTACCTTCGCCAATTTAGTACATCTTTATTTCTCTACTTTATAATTTTTCCGATGTACTTGTATCAGAAATGATCTTGGTAGGAATAGCTGTTGAAGTTTGTATATCTTTGATATGAAAATATTATTTCCAAGCTTTGGCATCCTATCCATAGGATCCAGTTATTCCATGTATATAGACGAGTGTGCTTGCACAACGAAAAATAGTAACCTATCAGACGGGTTATGCAGGGAAATCGCCTCTAAACCTGAGCTATGATAACTCCTTTTTTAAGGAGCGTAGTAGCGCAGTCGGTAGAGGGGATGGCCCTGTATAGCTAGGCGCCGAAGCCGAAGTCTGCGGGTTCGAAACCTACCTTCGCCAATTTAGTACATCTTTATTTCTCTACTTTATAATTTTTCCGATGTACTTGTATCAGAAATGATCTTGGTAGGAATAGCTGTTGAAGTTTGTATATCTTTGATATGAAAATATTATTTCCAAGCTTTGGCATCCTATCCATAGGATCCAGTTATTCCATGTATATAGACGAGTGTGCTTGCACAACGAAAAATAGTAACCTATCAGACGGGTTATGCAGGGAAATCGCCTCTAAACCTGAGCTATGATAACTCCTTTTTTAAGGAGCGTAGTAGCGCAGTCGGTAGAGGGGATGGCCCTGTATAGCTAGGCGCCGAAGCCGAAGTCTGCGGGTTCGAAACCTACCTTCGCCAATTTAGTACATCTTTATTTCTCTACTTTATAATTTTTCCGATGTACTTGTATCAGAAATGATCTTGGTAGGAATAGCTGTTGAAGTTTGTATATCTTTGATATGAAAATATTATTTCCAAGCTTTGGCATCCTATCCATAGGATCCAGTTATTCCATGTATATAGACGAGTGTGCTTGCACAACGAAAAATAGTAACCTATCAGACGGGTTATGCAGGGAAATCGCCTCTAAACCTGAGCTATGATAACTCCTTTTTTAAGGAGCGTAGTAGCGCAGTCGGTAGAGGGGATGGCCCTGTATAGCTAGGCGCCGAAGCCGAAGTCTGCGGGTTCGAAACCTACCTTCGCCAATTTAGTACATCTTTATTTCTCTACTTTATAATTTTTCCGATGTACTTGTATCAGAAATGATCTTGGTAGGAATAGCTGTTGAAGTTTGTATATCTTTGATATGAAAATATTATTTCCAAGCTTTGGTATCCTATCCATAGGATCTAGTTATTCCATGTATATAGACGAGTGTGCTTGCACAACGAAAAATAGTAACCTATCAGACGGGTTATGCAGGGAAATCGCCTCTAAACCTGAGCTATGATAACTCCTTTTTTAAGGAGCGTAGTAGCGCAGTCGGTAGAGGGGATGGCCCTGTATAGCTAGGCGCCGAAGCCGAAGTCTGCGGGTTCGAAACCTACCTTCGCCAATTTAGTACATCTTTATTTCTCTACTTTATAATTTTTCCGATGTACTTGTATCAGAAATGATCTTGGTAGGAATAGCTGTTGAAGTTTGTATATCTTTGATATGAAAATATTATTTCCAAGCTTTGGCATCCTATCCATAGGATCCAGTTATTCCATGTATATAGACGAGTGTGCTTGCACAACGAAAAATAGTAACCTATCAGACGGGTTATGCAGGGAAATCGCCTCTAAACCTGAGCTATGATAACTCCTTTTTTAAGGAGCGTAGTAGCGCAGTCGGTAGAGGGGATGGCCCTGTATAGCTAGGCGCCGAAGCCGAAGTCTGCGGGTTCGAAACCTACCTTCGCCAATTTAGTACATCTTTATTTCTCTACTTTATAATTTTTCCGATGTACTTGTATCAGAAATGATCTTGGTAGGAATAGCTGTTGAAGTTTGTATATCTTTGATATGAAAATATTATTTCCAAGCTTTGGCATCCTATCCATAGGATCCAGTTATTCCATGTATATAGACGAGTGTGCTTGCACAACGAAAAATAGTAACCTATCAGACGGGTTATGCAGGGAAATCGCCTCTAAACCTGAGCTATGATAACTCCTTTTTTAAGGAGCGTAGTAGCGCAGTCGGTAGAGGGGATGGCCCTGTATAGCTAGGCGCCGAAGCCGAAGTCTGCGGGTTCGAAACCTACCTTCGCCAATTTAGTACATCTTTATTTCTCTACTTGATATATATATATATATATATATATATATATATATATATATATATATATATATATATATATATATATATATATATATATATATATATATATATATATATATATATATATATATATGTATGTATCTTGTCAACCTAAATTAAAGCAGACTTCAAGCAGTGAAGTCATTTCCACCGCTGAAAGTCTGGAATTTAGCCGTATACGAACATGTACATGTACTTATCAGTATGATGTGTTTCATTTCCGCATCAATGAAGACACGTGCAAACGTATTTTTGTTTGTAAAATTGTTTGTTTGTTTGATTAGGATAATTTATAACTTTATACACCAAAATAGAGTTGCTAATTATACTTAAAGACAGGGCTAGACTATATAAAGGGGATAAGCATTCAGTTGTCATTTTTACTAGACTTCAGACCACTCACATCAAATTTCAGCTAATAGATGATATAAAGTCCTAAATACAGAAATGTGATTGGCTTATTCCTGTCACCAAAAAATCAATAATTGATTACCTGTGTTTTACCTGTATTTTGACCCCCCGGCACAGAAACCCTGTCTTTAAGAGGCTATGCCGCTTATTAATCCTGTGTACAATAATTGTGTCAATACAAGAATACAGAATACCTTGATTTTGTTGATTTTAGTAAACGATTGAAAGATAAAAGAAAAGGTTAAAGGGAATCAGATTTCTCGCAGGAGCATTGTACCCACTCTTAAGATGAAATTAAGATTAATATATTGCAAGTAAATCTAATTGTAACGTTCATGTAATTTATGATTACATGAACCTTGTACATGTAGCAAGGTGCTTAAACCGTATTACATGTAGGTCGAGCTTTAATAGACTTGGGACATCTTAGGGAACACGAAAGACGTATTTATTTCAGAGATGTTATGTAAAACAACAAACCGCGGTGCACACCTCCTCTTATGGCAAAAGTATCAGATATAAATGTACATTGTTCTGCATCTAAAACCGCGGCTGTCAAAAATGCACCACGCTGCCAAATAATATTGAAACGTGCAAATTTGTCATCACTTAACCTACGATGATAATTTAATCAACACTGAATAACGTATTGCTCAGTCTGCAACTCGTCAAAAGGCGCTTTGTCATACAGGTGTATGTATTTGTACAGGTTTACCGTCATATCATACTAAGTTGCCGTCCTCGTACTAAGGACTAATAAATAATAAATATATATTACATATTTAATTTTATATTTGTATTTAATTTGGTCACAAAACCTTAACAATTTTACCTTTTCGAAGGAGGCGAAACGATAATCCTTTTCTCGCATGCCTCTCAATCCTTTCCACGCTTCTTTTCCTTAATGAACGTGGAAAGCGTGAGCAAACGTGGGACTGCTGATATCACACGCAACTCACACGCTTTTTGCGAGGAATGAACGTGGACATAGCGTGGAACAAGCGTGGATTTTGCGAGGAATAAGGTTTTGCGTGGGTTTTGCGTGGAACTTAATCCGTCTTTGTTTCATGCCTGAACATAAGTATATAATCATCACGCTGACTGTACTGTAACTGAGTGATCACCTTTTGGGAAAATAGCTGCTCATTCGGCTTACGATGAGTTTTCATGCTATCTGTACCTGATTGTTGATTTAGTTTTTCCCCACCTCGGTTATTGGAGTGGGAATCTCTTTCTGATTGCGCCTTTTCCTGATCTTTGCCTACTTTACATTTTTATCTGAATCTGAATGATAAGCTGTTATAAGAAGGTACAAGTATGCAATGATCAGGAAAAGGCGCAATCAGAGAGAAATTTCAACTCCAAAAACTGAGGTGGGAAAAATTAAATAGACAATTAGGTTCTTATACTTAGAAAACATATCGTAAGCCGAGTGAGCAGCTTTTTCCCAAAAGGCGGCCGCTCACTTACCCCAACTTTAATAAAAGTATGAAAACGTATTAAAACGTACACAAGGTTCAAACAGCACAAAAATTCGACTCCAAAACATGAAACAAATCTACTTAAATGTACGAATGATATTTCACACTTTTTGCTTTTCGAGTCTTCATTTAAATGTATAATCAATGAAGGTTGTTATATTGAAAAGTTGTCGGAAATGTAAGAAATTTCTTACACTTCTAAAGTTCAATATTTTGATATATACCTTTTATATTCATTGGAAATTATATTCCACAATTTGTATGAATTTCACACATTTTACCTGAATCGGGATAAAAATAAATGTTCAGTATCTGAATGCTATAGATATTCAGCATAAATGATAAGCTGTTGTAAGACTTACTTAAATGTATGAAATTTCACTCATTTTGCTTTTTGAGAATTTAGTTATGATCAATAAAAGTTGTTATACTGAACAGTTGTCAGAAATGTAAGACATTTCTTTACAATCATCTTTATCTTCTATTTTCATTGGAAATTATATGCCTCAATTTGTTTGAAATTTCACACATTTTGCCTGAGTCGGAATAAAAATAAATGCTTTAATAGTCGAAACCGCGGTATGGCCCATGTCCTTTCTCATTAATGTGTTCACTGCTCTTAAAGGATCTCAGTTTTAATTTTTATTTGCTATTACTGCAGCTGGTGTTGTGCCGTGTGGCGGCCCTAAAAAGTCTCCCCGTACATTATCCATAGTGCATGTTATATTTTCTTTTTGATCCTTTGAGATCAGCGAGGATATTCTGAGGAATCAGAAATTTATTATCGGTTAAGATTCATTTTCTAACCAATGTTTATCATATTTGGTCCCATTTAGATAATACTAGTCTGTATATTGACTACCCTGTTGAAAGTTGCAAAATTTCAGTAATTCTATTTGGCTCCATGTTGCCAAATGTAAAAGGTCACTGACGAGACTTTAATAGTCGAAACCGCGGTACGGCCCATGTCCTTTCTCATTAATGTGTTCACTGCTCTTAAAGGATCTCAGTTTTAATTTTTTATTATTTTGATTGGAAATTATGTGCCTCAATTTGTATGAAATTTCAAACATTTCACCTGAATATGAATGAAAATAGTACATGTATTCTGAGAAATCAGAAAATTATTATCGGTTTAGTTTATTTTCTAACCAACGTTGAATATATTTGGTCTCATTTGGATTTTAGTAGTGTTTGTATTAACTACGCTGTTGAAAGGTTCAAAATTACAAAAATTCTCTTTGGCTCCATGTTGCCAACTCTATAAGGTCACAGAAGATGCTGGAGTAGCCAAAACCGCGGTATGGCCCATCCCCATTCTCACGTAAATGTTCACTGCTCTTAAAGGATCTCAGTTTTATTTTTATTCAATATCTGAACGCTATAGATATTCAACATATATTTCATCGTTTACATTAATTAAGAAAACTAAATGTAAGAAATTTCATACAAATTTAGCATGATAAGATAAATGACTGTATGAAATTTCACACACTTTGCTTTCTGAGTTTTTAGGTACAAACCATGAAGGTTGCTAAATTGAAAAGTTGTCTGAAATGTAAGAAATTTCTTACAATTCTTAAATTCAAAGAAATTCTTTAATTCGATGAAATGTCATTTTTGTATTATTATCAAAATGTAAGAAATTTCACACAAATTTAGAACGGTAATGAGGTGTTATAAGATTAAATACATATCATTTCCATAAAATCAGCAAACAAAATGTATGAAATTTCATACACAATTTAGATAGACAAAAAGCTATTATATGCTTTACGTAAACATAAACTTGTGTGAAATTTCACACCTCCACCTTCCGAATGAAAATATTTGTACAGCATTGTTATTATCAAATGTTAGATGGAGGATCCTAAAAGGTATGAAATTTCACACAATATTGTGTTTGGTTAAAGAAATCCTTCAGATAAAATGTAAAAAAATTCATACAAAAACTTACATAGATAATGGGATATTATACTTTTACATAGTTTGTATGAAATTCCACATATTCACTTTCTGAATGAAAATATTTGTACAACATCTCTTATGATCAAATGTTGGATGGAGGATTTTGTACGAAATTTCACACAATTCTATTTCTAAAAAATATAGGCTGCACAGAATGTGTGAAATCGCTTACAAATTTATTGCCTTCAAATTGTTATATTGTCTTATAATAAAACAATTTTGCAGAAATGTGTTGTTTTGATTCAATTTTCCCCTTACTTGCGGGTTGAATGCTTTGCAATGGAGCATGCATGTCGTTCTGTTTTAGGTACAATTGAGACGCCAGGTCTAAAATTTCTTACACTGAAAATGAGGAATTAGGTAGCGCAAAGGGGAAGCAATTGGAAATTGCTTTTTCATTTTGGAACGAGATATTACATGTACCTTTCGAATTTAGAAGAAAATTACAGAAAAATTAAGGAAGAATACATAGAAACTAACATGTATCTTGGTTACTTATTGACCTAGAGTGCTATAAGCTGATAAAATGTTGGTATAAAAATCTGATGTTGAATTTTGAATAAGTGTTGATTTAGTGGAAAAGGCAATAAGCCTTTTACCATACCAGGATAACATGCCCGTGTAATAAATACCCCCTCAAACCCCACTTTTATATAGCGAAAATGGGGTTTGCGAGTGTATACCTATTTTTCTTATGTTTGATCTAAAATATAAATTGTAGATACTCGTTATACTCGTTAGAACCGCCTCGGCGAGGCAGTTCTAATGTGACTGACCCCAAAATTTATGTTTTGAGCAAAAATAAGAAAAAAAAACATCAAACATTTTCCACTGAAATTTTCAATATTTACTCGTGAAAAAAATCTCTGTATTTTGCATGAGCGTGTTTTCGTAATGATAAGCCTTTCGGTTCATGAGCGTACCTTTTGCGCAGCATTGACAATCCCCGCACCCTGGATGGTTGGAATTATTACGCCCCGTAAACTCTCTAATGGAAAAGTAAAAGTCCTGTTCGCATACATCTTTCTCGGAGTTTCCGGCCTCGATGGCATTAATCTCATGATCTGGATATACATGGCATCTCCATGTATCTGAAACACATCAAGATAAAATATTCGTGTAATGTATATATATACAACTCCTAAAAAAAATCCGGTCACCCAATTGTGTTGCAACCACCCAACAAAAACAAAAAACGAAAATTGTGCCCCATTGATTGTTTATTTTTTGAAATACGAGTACTTGACAAAATCGAATGCATAAATAGCCATTTTGCATGCAGTGTATGCCTATTGCGCATGCTCTGTTTAAAAAGTAGATGATAAATGGTAGTTATAGGGTACAAAAGGGTGAGGAATCTGAAGGGTCACTCCATTCTAGCTTCTTCAGGATACAAATGCAGTGTAGAAGCCTCTGTGGTGTCTGATAGTAAAGTTTCTCGCCGCTGCTTTGTATTTAGGGGTTACGTAGTGGTTTCGACCCAGGGACCCTACAGCCCTTCGGATAACATTTTCAGCATGCTCCATCTCCATATGGCATAGCATGTTAATTGGACAGACGTAAAAGCAAAATTAATCACAGTTTTAGGTTGGAAATAGGATAGTTAAGGGTATGAACACACCAAACAACTTAATAACAAAATATACAGAATGCGAAAAAGATTTTCAATTCTTACGACTTTGGATGACCGGATTTTTAGGAGTATATATACTCCAACATACCCCACACTTGGATATAGTTAAATTAGACTCTAAGTTTTGTCATAATTATTCTTCAACACATACATGTAGAATGTTCTTTACAAGGCGATTCTAACGTGTACCCAAAATCTATGCAAAAATTAAGAAAAATATCTTAATTTACAACTGAAAGTTACATGTATCAATTCAATTGTTACAGCTTATAAAAAGTAAAATATTACATATCAGGGTTTTTTTTCAATGCATAGGTGATTGGATTTATGTTATGCTTGTAATGATAAATATAATACCAGTGTCGGTGCAATCAACATCACATCATCTATGTTTTAAATAAAACTATTTACATGTACGTATAAATGCATTTCTATCACCGCAGACATTACTGTTATAAATATACATGAAGTTATCTCATTTACCAATAGAAACAAGCATGCCGTTCAGATTTAAATAAAATAAATCTGTAATATAGCGTAAAATCTGTAGCGTTGGTCTATATAATACCAGATGAAATACTGTGTCGGCGCAATTAGCATCACATCATCTATGTTTTAAATAAAACTATTTACATGTAAGTATAAATGCATTTCTATCACCGCAGACCCACGTCACAGACACTCATTACTGTTATAAATATACATGAACTTATCTCATTTACCAATAGAAATAGTCATGCCGTTTCAGATTTAAAACCGTAAAATTTGTAACGTGTGTCTATGATGAAAAATATTTATTTATACTGGAGGAGTGAACTCGCAATCAATGACGCACTTGTTTTGATATGGTCCTCTTTGGCCATATCAAGTTTTCCTTACCTTCTTTGAGGATTGAATAATTCGCCATAAATTCTCTCTCGTTGGTATCTGTGTCTGACTTAAGATAAACATAAAGCTCCGTTCCAACCGACTGTATAACTTCAGGTACTTCCGATCCACAAAACACACCATAAACTTTGTTTTTATCGTACACCTAGAAACATAGGACCAATATTCATCACGAAAACATGCCCATGTAATGCTTACCCCCTTATACCCCACTTTTATATAGTAAAACTGGGGAATGCAAAGGTATACCTGTCCAAAACATAGATTATGGGTCCTCGTTAGAACCTCTTTGTATACTGCACATGTGATCTGGTTATTTTAGGGACATGCATCAGGAATACATGTCCGTGAAATGTACACCCCATTAAACCCCACTTTAATATAGAAAAAAAACTCGGGTTGCAGGGGTATACATATTTTCCTTATTTTTTATTTAAAACATAGATTTAGGGTACTCGCTAGAAACGCCTCGGCGAGGCTGTTCTAACGTGTACCCGCAATCAATGTTTTGAGCAAATATATTAAAATAATCAAATTGTTTCCGATGAAATTTTCAATATTTACTCCTGATAAAAGTCTCTGTACGTGTATATTGCACGGGCACGTTTTCGTAATGATTTGTGCAAACTGTGATGGGCTGTTTTTCTCAAATGCTACATACAAAGTATAATGTTATGAAAACTTACCCACCAGTCGCGGAGAAGAGATGGTTTTTTTTTTTTAAAAATGCGAGTATGTTGAGCATGTGATCCGGTTGTTCGCCCCCGCCCATGGAGGCTCCACGCTAATATGGACTTTCACCTTTCATGCGGTTTCAGAGACGAATTTTTTTTAAAGAAAGTGGAAGTATATCGGACTAGACGGGTTCGGAGATCCGGAGATAGCAGTAGATAGCATTTATCTTAATACTCATATTTTTACCTTACACAATTAGTTGTCTGCGTACTACCAGCTTTCGTGTCTTAGGCTGTAATAGTTTCCAAAACACACTTTTTCACACGTTAAAGGCAAAGACTCAAAATTTGACATTGCCATAAAAAAGACCAGTGTCAACCTAGGGTCATCATTTTAAGAAATGATGAGCTGGAGTCCCGGGGGCCATATGTACCAAGTTTCATGAAAATCGGTTTACCGGTTCTGAAGAAGAAGAGGTTTTTTTTTTTTTTTTTTTTTTTTTTTTTTTTTAGCATAAGTGAGCATGGCAGCCATGTTGATTTTGCGACCTGGTTTTCCCGATGTGATAAACTTTCGTTCCGTCCACCGACGACGGACAGGTTAGTTAAGCTCACGTTATAAGCCTTCCGCTCAGGTGAGCTAATACAACTCGCACGCTTATTTCCGACTGACTAACCTCCCGATTATTAGTTAATTGCCTCAAAGATCTAAGCATGTCCAGGAATAGTGGTTAAGCAAGAAATACATACAACGTAAGCCTAAGTTTCGTTATATTTTGAAGCACATTTCGCATGTCATGACATCCAAGTGTAAGATATACTAGTAACATCTATGAAATTAAGGCAAAGTCCCGACATGAGCAACGTAGCTGACTGGGATGTTTAGCATAATAAAAAGAAACGACATAAATAAGCTATAAACTCGGGGGAAACAATCCACTGTATCTCGATTAAATTGATGGTGATACGTCGTTGAAAATAGGTCCAACGCTTTCAACGCAATATCGCATTGAACTCTCCCCACTTTTATATAGAAAAATGGGGTTTGCAGGGGTATATTTATTATTCTTATTTTCGATCCATAACAAAGATTGTGGGTACTCGTCAGAACCGCCTCGGCGAGCAAAATTATTAAAAATATCAAAATTTTTCCATTGAAGTTTTCAATTTTTAAAATTGAAAACATCTCTTTATATCACATGGGTAGTTGTCGTAATGATGAACTGAATATAAAAAGACAAACCTTTACATGGCTCCTTTCACAATCGTTTGATGATTCCATTGACAAATGGGTGATTTCCAGCATAATCATTTTGTATGGAGTCTTGGGTTTTATTACCCATATGCATTTTACGTTGCCACCATAGAGCCCGTTTAAGTATTCGTCACCAGATCCTATCATTCCTGTGTCGTTTGTCTGTACAGGACCACACATCTTGTAACCTGAATCGAACATTGGCTTAGTCAGCCACAATAACTCACTAACACACATAAATAATGATAACTTGGGTCCTTGAAGAGCAGCGAACATATTCATGAGAAAAAGGATGGGCCATACCGCGGTTTCGGCTACTCAAGCCTCTTCAGTGACCCTTCAGATTTTGCAACATGGAGCCAAAAAGGAAAAACTGTAATTTTAAAGCTTTGAATAGGGTAGTCGATAAAAAGACTAGTATAATCAAAACGGGACCAAATGTGTTAAACTATGGTTATAAAATGAATCGACCCCAATAGTATTTTTCTGATTTCTCAGTAAACCCTCACTGATCTCAAAGGACCAAAAGGAAAATATAATCTGCACTATAGCTGTTGTACGGGGAGACTTTTTAGGGCCGCCACACGGCACAACAGTAGCTGCAGTAATAGCAAATAAAATCTAACTATGATCCTTGAAGAGCAGCGAACATATTCATGAGAAAAAGGACGGGTCATATCTCGGTTTCGGCTACTCAAGCCTCTACAGTGACCCTTCACATTTGGTAACATGGGGCCAAAAAGAATAACTGTAATTTTAAATCTTTCAACAGGGTAGTCGATAAAAAAGACTAGTATAATCAAAATGGGGCCAAATGTGTTAAATTTGGTTAGAAAATGAATCTAAACCAATAATAATTTTCTGATTTCTCAGTATACCCTCGCTGATCTCAAAGGACAAAAAGAAAATATAATCTGAACTATGGATGATGTACGGGCAGACCTTTTTAGGGCCGCCACACGGCACAAAACCAGCTGCAGTAAAAGCAAATAAAAATATAACTTGGATCCTTGAAGAGCAGCTAATGTGGTAGAGTTCATAGATAAAACACTCTGTTTATATTGTTCTATCTTTTAGAATTCATTGTTAGCTATATATACTGTTATTTATCAAGAATTATTCTTAAAACTAATCTGCAAATAGTAATATAATGTCTCCTTTTCTACTAATAGTAAAGTTCTGTAATTGTATCCTTGTAAATAGTAGTTTCAGTTCATTCTTATGTTTCTTCTAGTTTTCTTGTTCTTTACTTAGTTACTAATGTCACTTAAACTTGACAACGACGTCAACGTCATTTAAACGTTATGTTAAATGACGTTGCGTCAATTAACTCTTTATTGAAGTAAAATCACATATTTACATAAGAGTGTTTAGGACATAGGATCAACTTTTATTTAATTAATTTAGTTATTGTGTGCATTCACAACACTCATATCATAATAAATTGTCTTGTATCAAATGTTTGTAATAATAAGTTAGTCCTGGCTATCGTCATTTAATTGCTGCTGAAACCGTTGAATTGCCCGTACAGCTGCTAATCTTGTAGGCTGACAACGTCTACCTACATCTGGTACAGGTGTATCTGTCGTTTTCTGTTCGTCTTCTGTCTTACCACTTCCTTCCTCTGAACATTCGATTGGATATAATAGGTTCAACGGACGACCTATCATCTTCTTGGATGGAAGAAGTACCTTTGCTGAGCGAATATGATGATCGGTACTCCTTGTCAGTTCTGTGATTCGTCCTATTTTCCAACACCCTCTTGGTAAGTTATCCTTAATATGGACTATATGTCCTACCTTGGCCAAAGCAGATGTAAGTACCCTCGGGGATCTCAGTTTGGTCTGAGTTCTCTCTCGCAGATTTAAAAGGTAATCGTCCCTCCAAACCTGGCAAAACTTGTCTAGGTGTTTCAGTCCTTTCTGCCAGATACCTATCAGCGTTTCTACAGAGTTCTCATTCAGTCTGAAGCTGCTGTCATTAGTCTCATCCTGAGCGAAGCTAGGGAGTCCTACCTTAGGATTTAGAGATAGGAATGTGTTGGTGTGAGAGGTGTACCAGAGTTGATATCATCTCCAACATATACCAGTGGGCGGGAATTGATGATTGATTCGGCCTCCTTCAGAACTGTTAGTAATTGATTGCTTGTCAAACAGAGCTTTCCGATTGCCTTGCGCAAGGAGCGTTTCACTAGCCCTATCAACCGTTCGTAAAATCCTCCCATCCAGGGAGCTAGTTCCACAATAAATGTCCACTTGATCTTTCCATTCGTGGAATAGCTAATGACATCTGGCTCTGTTAAAACCTGGTCCCAAAGTCTCTCAACTGTGTCCTTCGCAAGATTGAAGTGTGATGCGTTGTCCGAAATTATCTCATGCGGACTTCCATGTCTTGCTACAAATTTCCGCAGTCCATGTAAGAACATTTTTGTTGACATATCCATCATCAGCTCCAAATGAATAGCCCTTGTGACTAAACAGGTAAATAGACAAACCCAGACTTTCTGTGACCCTGTCGTTTCTTTAACATATAATGGCCCGAAGTAATCAATTCCACAATAGGAAAAGGGTGTAGACTCTCTAACACGTTATCTAGGTAAGGGCGGCATTGTTGGCATTCTGTATGGCCCGCCTTCCCAGCGCTTGCAAATGGTACAGTGTCGTAATACCCTCTGAACCACTGATCTCCCTGAAGGAATCCAGTATTTGCTGCGGATCTGTGATAATGTTTGAGATACATCTGAGTGATACATTTTCCTATGAAGTGTGTCTATTAACAACTCTGTGAATCTATCTGCTTTGGGCAGAAGCAAAGGCTGCTTTGCGTTTTCATCTAGGTCGGCGTTTTCTATCCTTCCATGACATCTCAGCAGACCATCATCATCTATGTATACACCAAGCTGCGTTTTCAGATTGTGTGGTTTATTCCCCTTTATACACTCAAGCAGATCACCATAGTATAAACTCTGAATGTGAGCTATCCAGAGTTTTTCAGCTCTGTCCATCTCAGAAGCTTGTACAGGTCCTGTAGCTACCTGGATCTTATTTAATCTGTTGATGAAACGATTTACCAATGATGTTACTCTCAGTAGACTTGTTAGTGACGAAAACCTTCCACTATCTATTTCAAATGGACTCTTTGTTCTTGTGACCATATGTGGTGTATGTTGCTTGCTCTCGATTGCATCAAGTTTGGCTTCGTAGAATACTTCTGAATTCTTGGCATCTTGACAACTTTCTGTTTTCCAGACTGTCCAATCATGATTTGGTTCAAGCATCCACTCTGGACCATGCCACCAAAGCTTGCTTTTCAGGAGATCTTTTATGCATAGTCCCCTACTGGCCAGATCAGCAGGATTGTCCTTTGATGGAACATAGTGGATTGTGATGTCCTTTTGCTTTCTAATCTCTGCTATCCTATTCTCTATAAATCTTGATGAATGTCTGGTACAGCCTATCCAGTTGAGGACACATTGTGAGTCTATCCATAGGTGCTTCTCTGTAAGATTCAGCTGTTGTAGTTGATTTGCAACAAACTGGATGGCCCTTGTACCAATTAGTGCTGCAAGTAACTCAAGTCGAGGAATGCTGACCGATTTGTTTGGGGCTAGTCGTAATTTTGAAAATATGAGATCCACTTTACAGGTGTTACCACTTCGCTGATACAGGTAAACTACTCCTGCGTATGCACGTTTGGCTGCATCGCAAAACCCGACTAGCTGGTAGGAAACCTTGTCATCACTTTTTGTTTCTAGTCCATTGTATCTTGGAAACCTACATGTAGGCATCATTTGCAGGTCATTCTCTATGTTACTCCATTCTAATGTACCCTGGTGGGATATCTTTTCGTCCCAAGGCAACTTCTTACCCCATAGTTCTTGTAGAAATAGCTTTCCTTGTAGAGTAATTGGACTGAACAGGCCTAACGGGTCATACACTGATGCTATGGTCTTCAGTACTTGTCGTTTTGATACATTTGTAATGGGATCAACAGTGATTTGATTCAAGGATAGAGTATCCGCTTTGACAATCCAAGACAGTCCCAACACTTTCACTATCTCTCCTGTGGTTTTGTCACTAAATGGTATTTCATCTTGAACACTTCTGTCATTTGATGTCCAGTCCCGTAGGTTCACGGATGCTTCTGCAAACATTTGTTTGGCCTCTTTGTAGAGCTTTCCTGCTTCCTCTGTAGATCCTGTTCCTGTTATCAGGTTATCTACATAGATGTCTTCTCTGATTTTATCCGCTGTTGGTGAATGGTAGTTTTTCAGATGAAATTCAAGAGTTGTACTCAGTAGGAATGAACTTGATACGATACCGAATGGGACTCTACAAAAGCGATAGACTTGGACATTGTTGTCTGTATGCAGACTGTTTGCATTTTTCAGCCAAAAAAAAATATTGTGGCATTTCTTTGGTTTTCATTGAGTCCGATTTGTCAAAAGGCCTTTTCAATGTGTGCCATCATTGCAACTTTTTTCAACCGAAATCGCAGTAGAATCCCAGTTAAATCTTGTAGCAGCAGGGGTCCACGGTACAAGCAGTCATTCAAACTTTTGTTGTCCTCTTTCATCTTGGCAGACGCGTCATACACCACTCTTACCTTGGTAGTTGTCTTGGAGGGGTTAACTACTGCGTGATGTGGTATGTAGTGCTTGATAGAATCACTAGGCCCTGACTTCACCCGTTCTATTACTCCCATTCTGAGTTGATCTTGAATAACATTGTCATACTGTTTTGTCAGCTCACTGTTATTTTTAATTTTTGTGATCAGTGACTTTTATCTACCAAACGCTAACTCTCTATTTTCTGGCAAGGGAGGATATTCGTATTTCCAAGGCCAGCTGACATAGTACCTCCCATCTTTGTACTGTAATGTGTCATGGAAATATTGGTAAATCTTAGTATCCAGTGGATCCACAGGAGAGTCGTTAATTCCAATTGTTTCTAATTTCCAAAAATCTTCAAGATTTGCCTTTGTAGGTAGTGATCTGTCAGAGTTAGTAAATGGTTTTGTCTGACTTTCAATGTAAGTACCATAGGTTAACACTATCATGTTTGTTTCTTCCTGTCTGTCATTGGTATTTTGAGAAGTTTGCCCTGCCAGAAGCCAACCCAGTTTTGAAGCTAACAAATAGAGCCCAGGTTGTACTTCTACCTTTTGAGGTAAGATTAAGTCCAGGTAATAATCACTGTCTATCAGGAGTTCAATTGTTGAGCTTTCATTTCCACAGGGTAATGTGTCAGCAAGGACATACTGCTCTATCAAGTTCTCACGATCTTGAACACAACTTAAACTGATAGGACCTCTTTGTAAGTTTTCTGCAATACTTGGTACTACATTCGCAGTAATAGTGAAAAGGCTTCCATCTTTCAGTTTGATATCTAACTTTGTTGTTGGTGAGCGACATCTCTGAGGTTTCTGCGACCCAAATATCACTAGAAAAAGTTCTGTAACGTCTCCCATCTTTAGATTGAGTGTTTTGGCCAGAGATTCTGTGATATAAGTTCTATGACTCCCTGTATCTAGGAGCATACGAACTGTCTGTGTCATACCTGTCACTGGATTTCTAATGTCAGTTTTTGCCGTCTGCATCAGAACTGTTTCTCCTGAGGACATCAACACATTTTCATCTGAAACCTGATCTCCTTGTACCATATTACTATACGTGAACATTCCGTCTTTGTTACTGGACGCGACCATTTCATCTTTGGTTGATCCCACCTCTTCTTGAACGTATATTTCTTCAACATGATGAGTATTCTCTGTTTTCACATACCCATATTTTTTTTTGGACACAGGCTCCTATGGTGATTGTTTACTTGCCCACAATAAAAACAACTCTTTGTTAAAGTACACTCATTTGTTTTGTGTCCTTGTTTTAAGCAAATAAAACAACTGCCCTTATTTTTCTGTTTTCTAGCTTCAATAGTTGGGTACCGTGTACACTCATCATTCCAATGATTTCCGTTACAGAATCTACATGACTTGAAAAGTGTGTTTCTTTCGTAAGGACGAGATTTCGGACCTGCCATTAAAGTCTCTGCTGACATTCGTAGTGGTTGTGATGCTTGTTGCCTGTTGTTTGAAATTCCTGTATTGTTATGCTGTTCAGCCTTCTCTCTTGCAGATACATAGTCATTTAGCAGGTCTCTTAGTTTAACAACAGTCCATTTATTTCTTGCACCTTTTTGTATTTCTAGTTGCACCAGCATATCTGTTGGAAGTTTTGATAAAATTATAGAAATGAATACTTCTTGACTGACATCCTGATGTAGAGCTTTTAAACTGCGTAGATGTTTTCAACCTGATCATAGAGTTGTCTCAGTCCCTTTGTTCATTGCTCGGCTAATGTTTATTAGTTCTGTATAATGGCAATTTACAACACTTTGGATGTCCCCAAATCTTTCTCTCAACAATGCAACAGCTACACTGTAGTTTTCATTAGCTAAGTTCCTGACACAGCACTTTTTGCCTCCCCTTCCAATTTGTTATTTTTTTCAATGTTTGTCAGATTTGGATTGTTATCTACCGTTGCTTCAAAGGTATCCCAGAATTATTTCCATCTCATTTTGTCCCCGCTAAATTATGGAATTTCAAGTTGTGGCAATTTGATAGAACTGGCTTGACAATTTGATTGTTGACTCATACTAAGTTGTTGAATTTGATTTTGTAGTTGACTAAGTCCATCATCATGAAAATTATGTGGAGAAAATGTTTGGGGAGGAGAAAGCATATCTTGCAAAGTTTGATGAAAACATTCCAAGTCCCCGCAACAGTCAAGAGCTGATTCAATAATAGAGTTGTCAGAAAGTATCAACTGTTCATGGTTCTCCATAGCTTCAAGAGCCATTCTTTCATTACAATTATCCATTTTTCCTATAAATTCATTTATCCTTTTTATACATGTTGGAACTTTATGAGAAAATGCTCTAATGTCTACTTCCCTCAGATCTTGATCCATTAGTTCTCGGCCCTTTGCTGTTTCCTTCTCCAGAAGATTTCTGTATAGCGTCCTGTTCCTTTTTATGTACGGGAGAGCTGACATCTTGACTGTTATCTGTAGGCCCTTTTGAGGTTATAGTTCCGGCGCCAATAATGTGGTAAAGTTCATAGATAAAACACTCTGTTTATATTGTTCTATATTTTAGAATCCATTGTGAGCTATACGAATATACTGTTATTTATCATGAATTATTCTTAAAACTAATCTGCAAATAGTAATATTATGTCTCCTTTTCTACAAATAGTAAAGTTCTATTATTGTATCCTTGTAAATAGTAGTTTCAGTTCATTTTTATGTTTCTTCTAGTTTTCTTGTTCTTTACTTAGTTACCGTGGCTAATGTCACTTAAACTTGACAACGATGTCAACGTCATTTAGACGTTATGTTAAATGACGTTGCGTCAATTAACTCTTAATTGAAGTAAAATCACATATTTGCATAAGAGTGTTTAGGACATAGGATCAACTTTTATTTAATTAATTTTATTATTGTGTGCATTCACAACAGCGAACATATTCATGAGAAAAAAGAACAGTCTAAAAACCGAGAAACAAAGATAGTCTTTCTTATTTGTGGGAGAACGATCTAATGTATTTAGAAGTGCCATCCTTTTTCTAAGAGGGTCTTATGTGAACAAAATTCAATTGTTTTTTCACAGTCAATTTGTCGGCCATGTCAGGACGGACATACCCAGTGTCCTAGAGAGGTTCGAACCAAGAACATCTCGATTCGAAAGTCCGATGCTCTACAATATAGGGGTCAACCATGGTTTTCAGTGTTCAAACATTCGATGGATCGCGAGGAAGGTGTTTGAACACAAGGCCGCAGGCCGCTTGTAAAAATCCCTTCCGAGTGATCCAGCGAATGTTTGATACCTAAACAGACCATGGTTGATCGATATTCTTGCATTTTCACTCTAATCCACTTAAAATCTCTTAAAGATAACATTAACAAAGTAAAAACTCACCGACAACCGCGAAGCTTCTTCAACGTCAGTCATTTTGTTTCAACCAAACACGACGCATTGACCAATGGCGTCGGCCAAAACACATGTTCAAACGGCACGTGAATTTCACGATTTGAACATGGGTTTTGCTGTTTGGACACATTCAAAAGGGCTTCAAACAGCTAGTATGTGAATAAATATCTATGCAGGAATAAGTACTGATATACCTAGATCGGGAGAATCTGTGCTTTCTTGAAGTACCGGCGACGATTCGCTATCTGCCAAGTCAGCTGAAAAAATAGGTGAATTTGTAACTATTCGCTTTTCTGAGCCGTGACGCGAGAGAACCGGTCTTCGGGATTCCCGACCAGGTCCGACACAAACTTGCCTATACACCCACAGAAAAAAATGCTAGAATCTTGAAATTTTCCAGGTAAACGTATAAGGAGGAAGCGTACTATCCGTGTAGCGAAAACAAAGGCGCTGATTTCGACTGTGCAGGTACTGCACCTTTGTTTTCGCATACTAAACGTTATATTTGCTAAACCTTTTGTTTAAAACCTTACTTGTTTATTTTCGTTTAACAGTTTAGTTCCTTTACTGAGTCAGCAAAATGATAATTGTGTCTTATGTATTAGAAATATGCGCTACTGTGTTTGTCTTTGATTGAATCTGTTGATCACGGAAACATACCCATGCAAAATACAGAATTTCTGGTGGTAAAAAATTTCAAATTTCATTAGATTTTTATAATGTTTTTCCTATTTTTCAGTGCTCAAAACATAGATTGTGGGTACACGTAAGAACAGCCTCACCGAAATATAATAAAAATTAGAAAAAATAACACATAAATTGCATGGTCATGTTTTAAGGTTCATATTGCCTAGGCTGATGGAGTTGTGTGTTCCAAGTTGCATCAGAAACCACATTGTATTATATCAGCGATTACGTTTATAAGGAAAATCGTGTATTTTATTGTTCTGATGCTAGGTATTATTATTATTATTATTATTTTATTTTATCTTATTTTTTATTTTATTATTTTTTTTTTCAAAACAGTCTCATTACCGTCATTTATTATGTAGTGAATACGGAACGCCTTGATTTCGACTGGTTTTTCAGCAACAAACAACACAAACATTGCATTCGACGTCGATGTAAATGCTCTCGTTTCATCATTCCAACTACAATCGGCAAACGTCATGTTCCGCCTATCCATAATACCGTCAAAAACCTGAAGCAGAATACAATGAAATTGACGAGGCGGTTCTAACATGTACCAACAATCATTGTTTTGAGCATAAATAAATATAAAAAATTTTACAGGAAAAACAATCAATTTTTACACTTAAAAAATCTCTATATATTGCATGGACAAGTTTTCGTGATGTGCTTACTTGAAGTCTGCCTCGCGAGCAGTCTGGGTCATACAACATGTGCGTGTAAAACAGTGTCAGCTTTATTTGTCCTCCACGCAAAGTCCATGTACAACTAAATGCTCCTGACTGGATGTCTACAACGCTGAATGGCGGGGAAATAACTCCCGAGCCTGACTTGATTTCCCTGTCAAATTTTCCTGGTCCTCCTGAAAAGGAAGTTGTGTCTAAGGAAATTGGAGTGATCAAATATAATTAGTGTAAAATTCTCACTATATCATCATCAGAAAAACATGTCCGTGTAACGAATACCCCATTACACCCTACTTTTATATAGCAAAACTGGGGTATGCAGGGGTATACCTATTTTTCTTATTTTTGTTCTAAAACATAGATTGTGGGTACTCGTTAATACCGCCTCGGCGAGGCGGTTCTAACGTGTACCAACATCTATGTTTTGAGCAAAAATGAGAAAAAATTCAAAAATTTTCCAATGTTTTTTTTTCAATTTTTACAGCTGAAAAAATCTCCATATATTGCATGGGCGTGTTTTCGTAATGATTAGCCCTTATATCCGCAATAAAGAATGAGTGTCACCTAATAAAAGCACACCGTACAACCGGCTGCTTTGATGACGAATGACTAACATTGATGACAGATGAAAGATTTAAGATCATTTGAGGGGTGTGTTATAATTTTTGGTTTGTAAAAATAGAAGAGAAGTGCTGCAGTATTCTGTGTCCGATGGTTTAACTTGTAGGTCCTTTGAGATTTTACAAACACAGATTGAATTAATATCTGTTGCCAAATAAAGCCAAAATTTGTCATTATTTCACACATTTCTCAAAAAAAGGTCGTGAAAATTGGGTATCTGCTGCGATTGAGAGCATCTTTGTCATAGTCTGCTGACTTTACTTATGTCCTAAACAAATTCAACCACTGAACTACATTTCTGCCAAATATGAATCCGATACTCCATATAATAAAGAAACTGTACACCTTCAAAGATGACAGGTAGACGGAAAATGGCTGCCTTTGTCGACAGATCAATTTTATAGCGGCTGACTGGGATGACAGATCAGTAATTTTAGTGGCTAACGTTGGTGACAGATGGAAATTAAAGTAATATTCTTGAAAAAAGACCTTTGGTCACCTTGTTTATGTAAATATATCTCCAGTGAAACAAAGTACAGCTGAACTTTAAATTCTACGTATTTGTTAGGAGATATTCAGCTCCGTTGTATCCGGATTTCATTTCGAGACTAACCCTCATATTACTTTTGAATGAATGATTTTGACCTCTAGCTCCTGAGTCCCGTACTCTATCCATAGATCACAGCGCCATCCTTACATTTAAACTAGAAGTTTTCGTTGATATTTTAAAGCACTTTAATTGGCATGCTTGATATTGGGTCAGATTGCCTGCTCCTGTACGTCGACAAGACAAATCTCAGCAAACTGACTCGGAGTAACCCTTGTTAGCCATGGTCGCTCGGTAACCTTAAACATATCAGTAGAATGAGGCATGTTGTGGGGTAGCCGAAAGAGAGAAGATGGGGAATTTCTTTTATCGACATTTTTATCCTGTCGTGATATGTACACCAGACTTTTAGTATTATTGATTTTAAATCTATTATTATAGACCATTGCTGACATTAAACAGTTACTTTATTTCATATTACTGATCATTTACAAGGCGAACTTTTGTTGTGATTCTAACTGTTTTATGTTTTGATGTTGATTTTTGTGCCGTTTGTACCTTATGTTCGTTTTCATATTTTAGTTAAGTTCGAGTAACTGAATGGCCACCTATGGGGAAATAGCTACTCACTCGGCTTACAGTCTGTTTCTTAGTACACTCAACCAAAGTTCTATGTGGTTACTTAGAAAATTATAAATTTCAAAAAAAGTAATAACTATGCTGAAATAGCTAGTTTTATTATCAGTATTTTATTTGTTCAGTTTAACGTCCCTTTAAAGATTATTTCAGTTCATATGAGACGGGCCAATCAGTAGGTGGGGCGAAAACAGGAGAACCCCGAGAAAAACCACCTGTCACATCCGCAAGCAGAACTTAGCTCTTCTCACATGTGGCCAAAAAGGGGCTCGAACCCACACCAGACACAGCAGTGAGATGGTAAAGTGCGGTAATGAAACATCAGTGATCCTACCACTCGGCCACGGGGGCCGCATATTATCATACTTTGAAATATTTCATTGAGAAATCATCCACAAATATCCATTTATTATTATATTTATCGCCGTTAACGAAACGGTTACCCCACTTTATGAGTTCACAGCTTTAAAGTTTAGCTGTTTTTCCGTAGTCCTATATCAAGTATGCTCGAAATTTGCATTTACCACATATTGTTATTGTCAACTTAAAGCACCCAACCCCATCTCCAAACCATCTGGGTAGTTTTGTTGTTGTTGGTTTTCTGTTTTCTCACAATGCTTATTTGACGTTATGGGCTAACCAAATTGTCAAACGAGGTCAAAATTGCCCTTTAAGATTTTAGTGAAGAAGGTGTGGATTATGTGGTATTTAAAAGCTAAAGAATGATAAAATACATTCATCTCTGTTTTTAAAGTCAAATTAATACCACACGCATGCAAATTAAAAAGCCAGTGAAATTGACTCTGATTAGTTGACTTACAAGGTACTCTGGCAAATTATTGCGCAAGCTCTCAATTTCAAGCCTCAAAGCTTCGAAATGCTTGCATTTTGGGATCAGGTTCTATACCCGAGAACTAGCTAACATTCGGTTAAAATGATAAAAATGTCCATAAAATGAAATTACCTATTGGCTCCCTTTCACCCACCCTACAACACGCCTCATCTGACCGATATATTTAAGAATAACATATCTGAGCAACCATGGCACACAACGGCTACTCCCAGTCAGTCAGCTGGGATTTGTCTCATCAACGCACAACAGCAGGCATTATGACCGATAACCTAGCATGCCAATTGAAGCGCTTTTAAAAATATCAACGAAAGCTTAAAGTTTAAATGTTAGGATAGCTTGGTGATCTACGGGTAGAGTACGGAACTCAGGAGCGAGAGGCCAGAATCCTTCATTCAAAGGTAATATGAGGGTTAGTCTAACAATGATATTTGGATGCACCCGAGCTGAATAATAAACTATAAGATATTAAGAATTTAAAGTCCAGCTTTATTTTGACTCGTGGGAGATATATTTTCATATACAAGGTGACCAAAGGTCTTTTTTTTTCAAGAATATTACTTAAATATTCATCTGTCACCAGCGTTAGCCACCAGAATTTCTGATCTGTCATCCCAGTCAGCCGCTATAAAATTGATCTGTCGACAAAGGCAGCCATTTTCCGTCTACCTGTCATCTTTGAAGGCGTACAGTTTCTTTATGATATGGCGTATCGGATTCAAATTTGGCAGAAATGTAGTTCAATGGTTGAATTTGTTTTGGATGTGAGTAAAATTAGCAGACTTTGACAAAGATGCGCTCCCTCGCGGCAGATACCCAATTTTCACGACTTTTCTTTAGAAATGTGTGAAATAATGACAAATAATGGCTTTATTTGGCAACAGATATTTATTCAGTCTGTGTCTGTAAAATTAAATCTCAAAGGCCCTCCAAGTTAAGACATCGGACACAGAATACCGCAGCACTTCTCTTCTATTTTTACAAACCAAAAATCATAACCCACCCCCCAAACTATCTTAAATCTTTCATCTGTCATCAATATTAGTCATCTGTTATCAAAGGAGCCGGTTGAACTGTGTGTATAAGGGCAGTTTCGGTTCAGAACAGAACAGGAGTTCAGAACAGAACCACTGCAGAAGCTGAGGGTGAGGTTAGGTACCTGTAAAACCGGTTTAAGCCCGCCAGTAACTTTGTGTTACTGATCGTTCCAAGTCGATACTTCTGTAGTGGTTCTTTTTGTTTTATGTCTTGGTGTTTAAAATTTTTTGTGCTGTTGGCGCCTTATGTATGTTTTCATATTTTTAGTTAAGTTAAGGTAACTGAGTGGCCACCTATTGGGAAAATAGCTGCTCATTCGGCTTACGATATGTTTCATGGTATAAGTACCTGATTGTTAGTTTGGTTTTTTCCCACCTCGGTTTTTGGAGTGGGAATCTTTTTCTGATTGCGCCTTTTCCTGATCTTTGCCTACTTGTACCTTTTCATTTAAATACAAGGATTAAAGGTAAAAATAGAAAATGGACAGAAAATGGCGCAATCAGAAAGAAATTCCCAGTCCAAAAGCCGAGGTTTGAAAAAACTAAAATGACAAATAGGTACTAATTTTGATAGAACATATCGTAAGCTTAGTGAGCAGTTATTTCCCAATAGGTGGCCACTCAGTGACCCGAACGTAACTAAATATATGAAAACGTAGATAAAGTGCAAACAGCACAAAATTCCCCCAAAGCATAAAACAATTAGAACCACAACAGAAGTATCGCATTGGAACGATCAGTAACACATATAAAGTAACTGGCGGGCGTAAACAGGTTACTGAATCTGTTGTGTCCTCGTTTTTTATTCATCATGATTTATGCGTTTGTCATTGATGATTCATTGACTAATTAGAGATTCACCACGAGGACCGCACGCCCAACTAAATGTTGTGAACCACTAAAGAAGATGAGGATGAGGTTAGGGCCCTGTAAAACCGGTTTAAGCCCCCGCCCTACCCCCCCACCCCAGTAATTTAATATTACTGATCGTTGCAAGGCGATACTTCTGTCGTGGTTCTAATCGTTTGTGTTTTGCGGTCGAATATTTGTGCTATTTGAACCTTATGTATGTTTTCATATTTTAGTTCTGTTCAGGTAAATGAGGGGCCGCCTATTGGGGAATAGCTGCTCACTCGGCTTACTATATGTTTTCTTGGTATAAGTACGTAAGTGTCATTTTAGCTTTTTCCCACCCCTCGGTTAATTGAGTGGGAATTTCTTTCTGATTGCTCCATTTCATGATCATTGCCTACTTGTACCTCTTTACATAACCATAACCTCGCCCCCAGCTTCTGTAGCGGTTAACAACAGAAGGACGTTGAGGGTAATTTTGATTGCAACGAGCTCTGCAAGGAGGATATGTTATTTCTAGAACCAGTCAAGGTAATGACGTCATGTAAATTTTGTCAGCTGCTGAGTAACGTCACTTTCATTATCACCTTACCACTAAATCTATTAACCAATATGTCTTAAATTACAATATTGGTGACGAGGAGAAAAAGGAAAGCAGATAAACGAAAAGATAGCAGAAAAGGTACAAGTAGGCAATGATCAGGAAAAGGGGCAATCAGAAAGAAACTCCCAATACCCGAGGTGGGAAAAACTAAATTGACAATTACATGTAGGTACTTATACTAAGAAAACATATCGCAAGCCGAGCGAATAAAATATAATGGTTTGATCCTTTAAGGTCTAAATCAAAGTCATATTCCTAAATGGGGTCAAATAATTTAAACATTGCTTAGAAGTATGTTTCTAAACTTGAGTGTTTTGAACACTCTGAATATCTTTACTGATCTCAAAGGAGCTCAATAAAATTAAAATCTGCAATATGGATGATGTACGGGGAGACTTTTAGGGCCGCCACACGGCACAACACAAGCTGCAGTAATCGCAAATAAAATATAATGGTTTGATCCTTTGGGAGCAGTAAATAATTCAAAGGGAGATAGTATGGACTATATTGCGCAATTTCGGGTAATGAACCCTCATCAGTAGCCCTTTTAAAACCGGCAACGAACGCCAGACTGTTGTAATGGAATTTCGAAAATTTTACGTGATAGGTCTAAATCAAAGACACATTCCTAAACGGGGTCAAATAATTTAAACATTGCTTAGAAGCAGCTATTTCCCAATAGGCTGTCACTCAGTAACCCGAACTTAAACAAAAATATGAAAACGTACAAAAGGTTCAAACAGCACGAAATTCGACTCCAAAACATAAAACAAATGGAACCACAACAGAAGTATCGCCTAGGAACTATCAGTAGCATAAAATTACTAGGGTGGGGCTTAAGCCTAGAAATGATAGGAAGATAGAGACTAGATTAGTTGAACTTTACTGGATAATTAATCAGCAAAGATATATTTATACAATAGATGAATGACAAGATTCGGTAAAGATATGGCTGATAAAACAGTAAAAACTGTAATATCTGAAGAAAGAAATATTCGAGCGTTATTTAGGCCCAGAGAGGACCAGCTATTGTATCCATCAAAATAAAATTCAGATTCTTCCGAATATCTGATCCAGCAAACAGTGAAAATACATTAATAATATACGGCAGATTTGAGATTGTAAGTTTAGAAAAAAGCTTGCAAGATCCAAAAGACCCTTGAAAATAGTAAGATAGCCATCAGGAATGAAGAGTTAATCTCAATGCATATTTCATGCCAAAGAAGGATAAATATATTGTCAGATACTTATTTCTAAAGATAAGACCACAAGCCAGAGAAGCATCAGTCACTTATGCAACTAGATTTTGAGAAAAAGCGAATGATTCGAGTTTGGTTATATGCAGGATGAGAGAATACTGGAACACTTCATACAGACAGTAGAAAATCAACAACTAAAACAATAACTTCTGACAGAAGCGGGTCAGACTGAGCGTACTTCTATACCAGTTCATGATATGAAGGCAAACTAGGAGATAACAAAAGTAATGACACACAAAAGCAGCCAAAGATCAAAACAAAGGCCAACTAGACCACAGCCAACAAGCAAATTCAGAGAATTTATGTCCCCGCCTTGATGGTTTAAATACATCAATATAATCTGAAAATAATGTACATCCAAACCACGTGTACATTCTTAGTGTAAATGTCCGAAAAACGACTAAATTCAAATTGCTTAAAAAGTAATGGACAATAATCTCAGGATAATATTCAAACCACATGTACATCTCCAAAGCATAGACAAGACATCTGTAAAGTTTTAAAAGAAGCTGAATAAAACTGTAGGACGAGTTGTGCACACAAGGTATCCACTGTCCATTCAGTTTCATTGTCAAAATGCCCGAAAAATGACTTTGTTCAAATTGCAAAAAAAAAACGTGTCAAAAATTAATCTGAGGATTATATCCAAACCACATGAACATTTTCAATGCATGATCAAGACATCTGCAAAGTTTCAAATGAATCGAAATAGTAACTGAAGAAGGAAATGCGCACACAAGATACCCAGTGTCCATTCACCTTCATTGTCAAAATGCCTGAAAAAATGACTTTGTTCAAATTGCAAAACAAACGTGTCAAAATTAATCTGAGTATTATATCCAAACCAAATGCAAGTTTCAAAAGAATCGAAATAGTAACTGCAGGAGGAAGTGTGCACACAAGGTACCCACTGTGCGTTCACTTTCATTGTCAAATGCCTGAAAAATGACTTTGTTCAAATTGCAAAAAAAAACGTGTCAAAAATTTATCTGAGGATTATATCCAAACCACATGCACATCTTCAAAGCATGATCAAGAATCGGATTAAAACTGTAACATGAGTTGCCCACACAAGGTGCATACTTCTATAAGGCGACGCCGCAAGGACGGTAAGACGGACATACGGAAGGACGGAAAGCCAAAAACTATGTCCCTCCGCTTTTCTTCGAAAAGGCAGTTGTCAATAAGGAAGAATTGTCAAGCATACGGAGTACAATGTGACATCAGTAACAAGTTTAATGAGCCTGTGCGTGACGAAGAATTGTCTAGCATACGGAGTACAATGTGACATCAGTAACAAGTTTAATGAGCCTGTGCGTGAGGAAGAATTGTCTAGCATACGGAGTACAATGTGACATCAGTAACAAGTTTTATGAGCCTGTGCGTGAGAAAAGCAACAATTTGGGTTCCGACCAGGTCCGACACAAGCCCGGCTGTACAGTCACGGAAGATGGCTAGAGGCTGGACATTTTGGATTTAGAAAGTACAGGAATTGTACTATCCGTGTAGCGAAAACAAAGGCGCTGATCAGCTTCGCATTTACTGGGGTTAGTAACTCGAAGGCATCGTTAGTTCCCCTACTTACGACATACTTACGATAGTCTTAAGATGACCACCTTAAAATCTACACCCTTGCTATTCCAGATACTAAAAGCTATCGTAACTTTTTGAAATGAAAGTTGCCACTTCGTAAAATTTGGGCTTGAAATGACCATAAAGTTACGATGCAGTCACATTGTCACCGTAACTTAAGGTCCATTTCAGTTATTCCCCATAATCCCTAATGGATACTTAAGTTATTCGTAAGTTGATGTAAAGCTAAAGATGGCTTTGAGTTACCATCCCCTGATCTGTGCCTTTGTTTTCGCCCATGCAGATTGTTGGTTTTCCCATGCTGTGGCTCAAATGGCTTTTCTTCAAAGCAACACGTATCAGGCAAGAGGTAATGGATCAGAAGGGTCAATCACATTATTTCAAGAAGAAACCCAACATCAAAAGAGCAGTCCTGAGTGTGTTCCTGCGGTGCCATACATGTACGTTTCGACGAGGATTTCAGAGAAACTACGTATCAGGCAAGAAGAAATGGATCAGAAGGGTCAATCACATTATTACAAGAAGAAACCCAGCATCAAAAGAGCAGTTCTGAGTGTATTCCTGTGGTGCCATATATGTACGTTTCGACGAGGATTTCTTAGAGACATCTAGACAGCATATGAGAAATTGAAACAGTAAAATAATCGAAAGAGGAGATGGAAGATGCTCCAACAAGAGATATACATCATTAGGAAAAGTCAGTCGACTTGAAAATGAACTATGCATAACTAAGGAATATTATTCAGTATTAATTTTGCTAACATTCAGAAAACAGAAGCTCAGAGAAAGGTTACGACATGTGACCAATTAAAAAACGGTGATAAAATTAAACGGAAAGTACACGGAACGGATACAAAGAACAGCATCACTCTAGATTAAAAGTATGAAAATAATATGCGCTATGTCAAATTGTGGGCTGTTTAACAAAAAAGGGTACGAGGACAGTTTTAAATTAAGTACCGTAACAATTCTATTAAGCGTCCGGGTGTTTATTCAAAACAGTATCTTTACAATAGGCGCTTGTTGGAGGGTACACTGTAGAGCAACATACCAGAATCATATATTGGAACTGAAATTATTGGTGGATCCTGATCTGCCCCAGACATGACTTCTGTTCCAAGTAAGTGTCCGGGTGTCCCGTGTATTATGAGAAAAAATAAATTTGTCAGTTATGCGATAAAGCATCAAAATTAAATAAATTGACGCTTGAATGTAAGATTTCTTTCCAACATTTTTGAAGTGAGCGTTTATAAGAGCTACCTGGAATTCCAAAAACTCACGGATAAAATTGCCAACATTGGCATCCGAATAGCGACGTGTGCGTTAATCAGAGCGTGTGTGTTTTAATAGAAGTTTTACGGTGTATTAATTTTTCATATTGTAGATTCATTTTGGACGCTTTTTAGACCATATATCATGAGCTATTATTAATGGTAATAACAAGAGATTAACTTTTTAGTAGATTTTCAAACAAATATAGATCAAGGGTTGGTAACTCAAAGCCATCTTAAGCTTAAGATCAACTTACGAACAACTTAAGTATTTTAGGGATTATGGTGAATCACTGAAAAGGACCTTTAGTTATGGTGATGACAGCATAGTAACTTTGCGGTCAACTCAAGCCAACCTTAGCGTCGTCCTATCTTACGAAGTGGCACCGTTACGCTACCTCAGAGTAATTGGAAAAGCAAGGGTGTAAATTTTAAGGTGGTCAGCTCAAGGCCATCGAGCTACTACCCCCAGAATATCCATAATGTGCGATTTTAAGTAAGAATACGCATGAACTTTCTCATTTGAAACAAGGTAGAAATGTAATATTCACTTGGCATTTATATTTTATTCACTGTACATATAGTATTATAAGGACCAGTCAAGGTAATGACGTTATAGCGTCAGTTGCCAACTAACGCCACTTTCATAATTAAGCTACCATCTTATTAGTTGTATTAAGCTGATTAACCAAGATGTCTTAAGATATTATGGGACAGAGGCTAGTAAAAACAAAAATTCTATTTCATCATAGGGCATGTACACGAATAGCGAAGTTTGCTAACGACCTATACGGTCTGGGTTCAGATTCGGGCGAGGACATGTCGCAGGGAAAGGTCGGTGTTTTTTTCCTGGTTGTCCGGTTCCTCCGTCGCGTTGATCAAAATCCGCAGACAGCCACGCGTTTAAAAGTTCTGTAAGCTATATGTGTTACATGTATTGAAATAACATTAAAGCCAGATGTACGTAATTGAAGGCGCTCAAAGGAACGTGCGTATCTAAGGGTCGAAACGTCATTTTTACGCTGCAGTCATAACGTCAGTTTTCGCTCGAAACGTCATTTCAAGCGTCAGTTTACTTTCGGAATACGAAACTGTGTACATACAATTATGCTGAGGACTTCAGGAATGTAAACATTTTGATATTATTTATTATCTTTGCTCAAAATATAGATTTTGGACATGTTATCCCGAAGAAAAAAGAATTTGCATGACAGTTAAAAATATTGAATACTAAATAGCGTCGGAGATTTTGGCGCAAAATCGACGTCGCGCATAAAACGTACTGAATTCAGCAACGACCATCTCTCTTCGCACGCTTAATGCAGGAAAACGAATCCGGTAACTAAGGACTTTCTCGTTATCTACTTGTAGTTCAGGAATTTCTCTAATACATATCAGTTTTTTAAAAAATCCTACCGTTGATTTTTTTTTTAAATATATCGGGAAAATCAACACAAAAGGGGTCTAAGAATCGCATTTTATGTTGACGTCAATGTATTTTCGCTCTTAAATTTGACGATTTCGAAGGCCGATATCTCGGAAACAAGCTCGGAACGATATCGATTTCTTTTCATTTTCGTATGCAGGACATCAAAATATACTCACAAGCAAAAAATAAAAATTTTCTACCGTGAGGTCAATTACGTACATCTGGCTTTAAATGATGACTTTATTTCATCGACGTTAGGAAGAAAGACACACGCGCCATTAACATATGTGCCTCTGTTGCCCCCCCCCTCCCATCATCTGTAAAGGTCATCAACGTGTTCATGGCTGTGTTATCCTTTGTCATTTTATTTGCTAGAATTACTGTCAATTCAGAGGGTCACTGAAGAGGACCACGGTATGGCCCTACCCGTTTCTCATTGATACATGTATGTTCGCTGATTTTAAAGGATATCATTTTTATTTTTATTTGCTATTACTGCAGCTGGTGTTGTGCCGTGTGGCGGTCCTAAAAAGTCTTCCCGTACATCATCCATAGTGAAGATTATATTTTCCGTTTCGTCCTTTGATATCAGCGAGGGTATTCAGAGAAATCAGAAAATTATTATCGGTTTAGATTCATTTTCTAACCGATATTTAAAATATTGGGTCCCAATTGAATTATACTAGTCTTTGTATCGACTACCCTGTCGAAAGATGCAAAATCACAGTAATTCAATTTGGCTCCATGTTGGCAAATCTATAGGGTCACTGAAGAGGCATAAGTAGCCGAAACCGCGGTATGGCCCATCCCCTTTCTCATTAATATGTTTGCTGCTCTTCAAGGCTCATGGGGAGCTGATAGTATGGTGCTCGAGCCGACGTCCATCTGTAAGCCCGTCCCCATTTTCAAAGATCTTCTTACTGAAACCGCTTTGCCAACCAAAGCCAAATTTCATATGAAGCATCTGTAGGGAAGGGGAACTAAAGTGTATATAAATGATCAAAATCATATGACCAAGATGGCCGCCACCATGCCCATGTATGGTAAACACCATTCAAAAATCTTCTTCTTCTGAACAGGTGGGCCGATTTCAATGAAACTTGGCATGGATCATCGATGACTAAAGTACTATAATGTGTATATATATCTTAACCCTGCGATGACTTTGCCCTATTTTACGGCAAGATCAACATAGGTCGCCTATGCATTTGAACAGGGAAAACTGTTAAAATGTCATTTAAAGGGAAAGTCTTGTAGGTAATGTGCAGTAGGACTGAACATCAATGATTCTGTAAAAATTGACCACAGGTGCTCATTTGCCCCCACCTTGGGTCAAAAGACATGTGTATTACCATAATATTCAGACCTCTTTTCCTCTGAAAGCGCTTGGACAATCAAAGCCAACTTTCATAAGAAGCATCTTTAGGCAGGGGGGCAACCAATGTGCATTTATAAAAAAAACATCCAGGTCACATGACCAGGATGGCCGCCATGCCCATATATGGTATAACCCTTCAAAAAATCTCTTCTCCAGAACAGGTGGACCGATTTCAACGAAACTACTAAAGTACTACCATGCGTATATAAATCATGACCTTGTAATGACCTTGACCTATTTTACGGCAAGGTTTGAATTGGGAAAACTGTTAAAATGTCATGTAAAGGAAAAGTCTTGCAGGAAATGAGCAGAAGGATTAAATATCAATGATTCGGAAAAATGGACCCCTGGGGTTCATCTGCCCCCCCCCCCCCCACACACACACACACCGGGACAATATACATGTTTATTACCTAATTATATCAAAATCGTAAAGAAATGGATATTTGTTATTTTCATATATTCCAGTAACTGTTGTTAATACGATGAAACAGAACCTAACAATAGAAAATTCTATTGCCTGGCCAGTGATTAGTCTATTGCGTGGTCATGTGATATGCCATATGACTGCGGTGTAACAAGGTAACAACATGAAATCATTCTCCTCTGAAACCGCTTGGCCAATTAAAGCCAAATTTTATATGAGTCATCTATAGGAATGTGTAATATTATACTATATGAAATATCCATGTCACATGACCAAGATGGCCGCAAAGCCCATATATGGTAAAAACACAACTACTTTTCTTTTGTCCAGTGACTGTATTTTAGCGATCGTTGCCCATGGGCTACTCGTTTTAATTTGTAACACTTTTCTTCATATTACAATTAAAATTCGGCCAAATAAAGGCTTTCATAAATAGTCCCTTCGTATAAAGGCTACGCCTGCTAATTAAATAAAGACTGCGCTGCTATTTTGTTTAACGCGCCGCAAACAAGCGCGCTAGTAGCGTCAATTTTAGTGACATTTTGTGACGTCATTCTCTGCATTGCTATGCAGTTTTACATAGATGAAAGGACGGACAAGAAAATACAAATATGAAAGGAAATACACTGAAGGGTCCGAATTTCGAGGAGTCTTTTCTGCGGAGTGATTGCTGTAGCTGGTGACTAAATAAACAAAATGGCGGGGAAAACACATTAAATAAGATGGGTTTTTGTCGTGTACTAGTTGCATTATAAAATGAATAACCCAACTACCAAAACATAAACAGATTCATCACACCTGTTTATTTTTGGTCGTGGGTAGAAGTTTACTACTGTAACATTGTATTTATACATTACGAAAAAATGCCCATGCAATATACAGAATCTTTGGCTTGTTAAAAATCTAAAATTTCATTAGATTTTTTTTTATTTTATATTTCTTATTTTTGCCAAAAAAAACCCCATAAATTTTGGGTATTCGTTAGAACCGCCTCAACGTAGATGAGGTGATGATCAGAAATTGACCGACTCAGTATCAGAAGATAGATGAAAAATAGGTATTTCACTGCATACCCAAGTTTTGCTATATAAAAGTGGGGTTCAAGGGGGAATACATTACACGAACATATTTTCGTGATGGACAAGCCATTGAAAAGCGAAATCTGATCAATGACAGGAACTGCTATAATTATCAAACCTAAAGACAACAATAGTCGAAAATGAGACTTACTGTAAATAATGGCATAGTGAAATACAAACTCCCTTTCAGTGATCGTACGAGCAGCTTTATAATGCAGATGTATTGCATTGTGAAAAGCGTGAAATAGTTTGACACGTTCCTGTAACCATCCACAATACTGGTACAGCATATGTTCCACCTTGTCTGCAGAGTATCCATAAATCTGAAGTTATCAGGAAAACATGTCCATGAAACTTATATCCCTTTAAACCCCACTTTTATGTAGAAATACTGGGGTTAGCAGGTGTCTATCTATTTTAGCTCACCTGAGCCGAAGGCTCACAAGGTGAGATTATAGGATGGCCATGCTCCGGCGTCCGTCCGTCGTAGTCGTCCGTCCACAATTTCAAAGATCTTCTCCTCTGAAACCGCTTGGCCAATCAAAGCCAAATTTTATATGAAGCATCTATAGGATGGCCGCCATGCCCATATATGGTAAAAACCTTTCAAAAATATTCTTCTCCGGAACTGGTGGGCCGATTTCAACGAAAATTGGCATGAATCATCGTTAAATCAAGCACTACAATGTGTATATAAATCAAGTACTACAATGTGTATATATATCATGACCCTGTAGTGACCTTGACCTATTTTACGACAAGGTCAACATAGGTTGCCTATGCATCTGAATGGGGGAAAATGTCATTTAAAGGGAAAAACTTGCAGGAAATAAGCAACAGGACTGAATATTAATGATTCTGAAAAAAAAAGAAATTGACAACAGGGTCTCATATTCCCCACCCCGGGGCAATATACATGTATATTACCATAATATTCAAACACCTTCTTCTCTAAAACTGCTCGGCCAATCAAAGCCAAATTTTATATGAAGCATCTATAGGAAAGGGAAATCAAACTGTATATAAATAATTCAGGTCACATGACCAAGATGGCCACCATGTCCATATATGATAAAAAAAAAAAAAACCCTTCAAAAATCTTCTTCTCCAGAGCCGGTGGACCGATTCCAACGAAACTTGGCATGAAGGGTTGATGACTCAACAAAATAAAAAAAATATAACGGTTTGATCCTTTGGAAGCAGTAAAACATTCAAAGGGAGAGAGTATGGACTATATTGCGCAATTTCGGGTAATGAACCTTCGTCAGTAGCCCTTTTAAAACTGGCAACGAAAGCCAGACTTTTGTACTACAATTTCGAAAGTTTTCACGAGGACACTTTCTTAAACGGGGCCAAATTATTCAAACATTGCTTAGAAGTATGTTTCTAAACGTGAGTGTTTTGAACACTCTGAATGTTTTTACTGATCTCAAAGTACTACAATGTATATATAAATCATGACCCTGCGATGACCGAGACCTATTTTACGGCAAGGTCGCCAATGCATTTGAATGGGGAAAACTTTTAAAATGTCATTTAAAATGAACGTCTTGCAGAAAATGTGCAGTAAGATTAATGATTCTGAAAAATAAATGTTCCCAAGGAGTCCATATGCCTCCATCCTGGGGCAGTATACATGCATATTGCCGTTATATTCAAACATCTTCTCCTCTGAAACAGCTAGGCCAATCAAAGCCAAATTATATGTGCAGCATCTATAGGATGGGGTAACCAATGTATATATAAATAATCCAGGTCACATGACCAAGATGGCCGCCATGCGCATATATGGTAAAAACCCTTCAAAAATCTTCTTCTTCAGAACCGGTGGACCGATTTCAAAGAAATTTGGCATGAAACTTTGATGGCTAAAGTACTACAATGTGTATATAAACCTTGACCCTGTGATGACCTTGACCTATTATGACAAGGTCGACATACATGTAGGTCGCCTATGCCTTTGAATGGGTAAAACTGTTAAATGTCAGTTGAATGGAAAGACTAGCAGGAAATTTGCAAATGGACGGGATATTAATTATTATGAAAAACAAATGGACCCAGGGCTTCATCTCTATACTGGTACAAGTAGGCAAAGATCAGGGACTATTTTCCATAATATTCAAACATGTTTAACGGTATATACAACAGATCTCAGGACCATTGGTCCTCTGGTTATGGGATATGGTTGCATTTCATCATTAGGTTTCAATAGGCGCAAATGTTGACGTTTTGTCACCGATCATGCCTCTTTGTAAACGATCGTCTGAGTGGAGGTTATCTGCATATTTCCTATCTAAATTCAATACTTTCACCATCCACGGCCACCAATCCAGCTCTTTCATAGCAAAGTGCAATGATAATAAATTCATTTGCGGTACTTTCCACTATGCAGCTGCGGAGTTCGAAACGTGTAAGCGATTTCGTGTTCTCTAGTTTTATTATCAATTTCTCCTTTTTAAAGACATCTTTCAAAATTCGGAGAATGACATGATGTGGGTAATTTGTCTTGCTTTTTTCTCATCCAGCCGATCTGCTGAAAACATAGCACGTGGCTTGGAATCACTTTTGAAGTGAATGCAACACATGCGTTTTTAAGTTTTATGCTAGATTTTTAACACAAACACACTGAATAACTTCGTTTTCCAGCTTATGCAATGCGTCCATTTTATTTTGAAGATCTTATTTTGACTAATGATGAAGATTTGTGACCATAAACGTCATTTGCATGCCTCTGATTTAAAAATAATCGATATGCTATAAAGCGGCGTGATAAGCGATGAAGAAAGGAGACTAGCTATGAAGAAAACTTGTTATAGTATGAGCTATAGCAGTCCAGTTGATTGTACTATAATGAAATGCACTGATAAAGTGGTATTGTCAAGAGGCGTATTTAATAGCCTCTTCAGCTATGAAATAAAGAAGTTACTTAGTTACTTAACTTATTCGGCAACTAAGAAAAGCTAATAAATGTTTTTCTTGATTTGAAAAAGTATGGAAAAAGTAAGTACATTGCACTTTTTCTAGCTCATTATCAATCACTCTTGCGCTTACATCGGGTCATTCAATCATTTGTTGGATTTTAAATCTGAGACCGGTGCACTTTTTTAAACTTTTTTTTTATGATGTATCCATGCTGGTTACTGTATGAACCCTGAAATTTTATGTACAAGAAGAAGTAAACTGATCATTTTCTGTAAAGCATATAGCGCTTTTTCGTTCCTCCGATAAGAAGCGAACTACATATATACAGTAAATAAATATTAGTAAGCATACATATCGAAAAAAATAATGCAATACATAAATAAATACTGTACTTGTAAAAGAAGAATCATGCTTTTTTCAAAACAAGAATTACATTTACCAGATCTGCTTAGTTGCTGTCAAAGCTGAGGATGCTATTAAATATGCCTCTTGATGATACATTGCTGATCAGCGTATTTCATTATAGCAAGATCAACTGGACTGCTCATCCTCCAAGTTTTCTTCATAGCTAGACCCCTTTCTTCGTCGCTTATCACGCCGCTTCATAGCATATCGATTATTTTCAAATCAGAGGCATACAAATGACGTTCATGGTCACAAATATTCATCATTAGTCAAAATAAATTATTTTTATACTGCTGCGAGAAATATTTCATGGATTCTCTTAACCATGATAATCAAGCCGATGTTATCGAGGCTTTTAATTCCACATGTAGGTACCTCGATGACCTTTTGAACATTGACAACCCTTATTTTGAAGGTATGGTCAATCAAATTTATCCACCTGAACTTCAGTTGAACAAAGCCAATATCTCAGATACCGAAGCCGCCTTTTTAGATCTACATCTTTCTGTTGCAAATGGATTTGTTTTTTCTAAAATTTATGATAAGCGCGATGACTTTGATTTTGATATAGTAAATTTCCCTTTTTTGGATGGTGACGTTCCTCGTCGTGCTTCTTATGGTGTATACATTTCACAACTTATAAGGTTTGCTAGAGTCTGCAATCATGTTACAGACTTCAATGCTCGAAATAAATGTTTAACAGCCAAACTTCTCCAACAGGGCTATCGGTATCATAAACTTCGAAAAACATTTTCTAAATTTTATCGTAGACACTATGAATTGATTTCCAAATATAATGTTGGGTTAAAGACGCATTTAAGTGAGGGCCTTTCGGAACCTGAATTTTATGGTGACTTGGTTTACAAATTTAAGAAACTTATAGGAATTAATGATTTTTCTTTTCAGTTCAGAAAAATCATAACACGTTACAGACGTATAGGTTATAACTTGAATGTTATGCGACAGTCTGCATGCTTAGTTTTTAACCCAATCATGGTTGATAACTATGCTGCCTTCTTTAATTGCACGCCGGTGGGTCGGGCGTCAGACTCTACGATGGCCAGGACTTGAAGCTATTCATTTTAGTTGGTTGGGGTCGGAGCTTCTTGTCTGTTGCTTGGCCCACCGGGTCCAACTGGTGTTTTTCTTTTGCTCCAGAGTTAGTAAGTTATTCGGTGCCCAGGGATCTCCATCGTCGGGCAGCTTACTCAATCTGTGAGTCCTTGTTTTTGATTCATCAGGATGTTTATCATGATTTATTTGTTTGTTCCTGATGATTCATTGACTAGTTAGAGATTCACCACGAGGACCGAAGAACTAATTAAATGTTATGAACCACTGCAGAAGCTGAGGGTGAGGTTAGGATCCTGTAAAACGGATTTAAGCCCGCCAGTAACCTTGTGTTAGACGATACTTCTGTGTTGGTTCTTTTCGTTTTATGTCTTGGTGTTTAACATTTTTGTGCTGTTGGCGCCTTATGTGTGTTTTCATATTTTTAATTAAGTAAAGGTAACTGAGTGGCTACCTATTGGGAAAATAGCTGCTCATTCGGCTTACGATATGTTTCATGGTATAGTACCTGATTGTTAGTTTGGTTTTTTCCCACCACGGTTTTTGGAGTGGGAATCTTTTTCTGATTGCGCCTTTTCCTGATCTTTGCCTACTTGTACCTTTTTCCAAATAAAATGGACGCATTGCATAAGTTGGAAAACGAAGTTATGCGTCGTGTTTGTGTTGAAAATCTAGCACACAACCTAAACACGCATGAATTGCACTCACCTCAAAAGTGATTCCAAACCACGTGCTATGTTCTTAGCAGATCGGCTAGAGATGAAAGACGCTAGATAAATTACCCACATCATGTCATTCTCCGATTTTTGAAAGATGTCATTGATAATAAAACAAGACGACACGAAGTCACTTACACGTTTCGAAACCCGCAGCTGCATAGTGGGAAGTACCGCAAATGAATTTATTGTCATTGCATTTTGCTATGAAAGAGCTGGATTGGTGGCCGTGACCATCAACAACAATGTTTCGTAGGCTGAGTGTGTCTTCAAAGGGGCACATGAACAAAAATCTTAGCATCCTACGGCTATCATTGGGAGACCGCAAAGGCTCAGTCGGAAATCGTAGGGACTCCTCACGGACATCGCACGGGCTCCGTGCGATTTCCACTTAAAATGTGCGGAGACCCTACGATTTCCCTACGATCTCCGTACGATTCTGACCCAGAACATCGAAGAAAGCGAGAACAAGAAATCATACGATGCCCGTATGAATTGTTAACACCGACGTCGTAGCCAATGATCACCTACGATGTCTAAAATACCGTAGGGAAAATCGCAGACCAAAAAATCGTACAATGATCGGGACAAATGTAACCTTCTAGGCATGACCCCTTGCGGCCTCCCTACGATTGCTGTTTGAAATTTGTTCCCCAAATTATCATACAAAAATCCTGCGGTGACCGCACGATGCCCAAGGACGTGTCTACGGGCTACAGTCTTACGATTTTTTATAAAATTGTAAAAGTGCAGACTAACAAAATTGTAGAGGCTACGGAGATCGTAGGAAGTCGTAGAATCGTAGGGACAACGTAGGATCACCATGCGGAGACCACACGAAAATGCAAAAATTGGCATCGTACGATCATCGCAAGCCAATCGTAGGCCAAATGTAACCGAGGCACCAGTCAGTCGTCCAAGAGACTCCGTACGATATCCACTTAAAGTCTGCGGAGACCCTACGTTTACCGTACGACCGCCTTGCGTTTTGTATTGGAACGTATCGCCGTGTTAACAGTCATACTTTAACGGAACTTTGTTTGCGTCGGGGAGATCGTTACGAATGCGTTGGATTCTGGCTCCTTATGGTTTATGACTTCTAAATATCATCTGTCTAGAAAAAAAGATTTCGAATATGCGAGGGAACGTTCGCGTAGTACCAACCAGTTACCATTTAGCGACGAAAATGCAATAATTTTCGTATTTTCTCACTGTGCAAAATAATTAACAATGATGATGACGATGTATCAATCAGCATTACGAAAAATTGCCTATGCTATACACAAAGATTGTTTCAGAAATAAAAACAAAATTTTCACTGGACTTTTCTTTTGATTTTTTTTAAATTTGTGTTCAAAACATTGATTGTGGGTATACACATTAGAACCGCCTCGCCGACAATTTATGTTTTGGATAAAAACAAATAGGTATATCCTTGTAAACCCCGGTTTTAATATATAAAAGTGGGGTATGAGGGGTTATACATTTCACGGACATGCTACACTGATGACTTACATCAGCAAAACATGTCCGTGAAATAAATAGACTCTTATTCCCGATTTTATATAGTAAAACTGGGGTATGAAGAGGTATACCTATTTTTCTAATTTTTGCTCCAAAGCATAGTTTGTGGGTACTCGTTAGAACCGCCACACCAGGCGGTTCTAACGTGTCTCCACAATCTATGTGTTGAGCAAAAAATGAAAAATATCAATTTTTTGCTAGTGAAAATTTTCAGTTTTTACAGCTTTAAAAATCTCTGTACACGTATATTGCATGGACATGTTTTCGTAATACACACATACCTCAATCCTCCCATTAGGGCAACCAGGCTCAAACCAAAAACGCGTATATTGTAATACTAGCTGGACTGTATCTCCATGTATTTGCCATACACAGTGAACATGCACATTGTAACTTATCTCATCAGCCACTGGCGGCGATATTGTTCCTGAGCCATGGTATATCTTCCCGCCACATGCACGTCTTGTACCTGTACAATGGTTGAAAATAAATTGTACCTATGCAATTGTTAAAATTAAATGGCTGTATACAAATAGAACAAGTTAATCAGTACTCACTATTTTATTCTCAAAGCAAAACCCCAAGAAGAAGATTTTTAAAAAGTTTTTGCTACTCATAGCCATGGCGGCTATCTTGGTCATGTGATCACGTGACCTGGACCATTTATTCATTTCGTTCCCCCTTTCTAAGGGTGTTCCACATAAGTTCCAGGCTTTGATTGTCCCAGCTGTTTTATAGGAGAATATCGTTGGTTTTGTGAACAACAGACGACGACGGACGCCGGAGCATGGGTATACTATAAGCTCACCTGGTGAGCCTTTAGCTCAGATAAGCAAAAATAAATCTTCAACCGCTTCGGATACCACTAAAATTGAAAGTGAAAACACGCAAATAACGTTTTACGATATAAAACACCTAAATGACCTTTCACGATTTAAAACAGTCATTTTCATATACACTGTACTAAACATAAAAATACCGGTACTTACGCGCTGGCATGGTAAAAAACTCGCATCTTTCCCCATAGTTGTTACCCAAGCATGAGCAAGTACAGGTAATGTTGCTCAATGTCCCTTCGTTTTCACAAACTTTAGCACACCCTATAAATTAAATATATATTTAGATGTTTACAACCATTTTTTCATTTTGCGAAAACTTGCCCATGCAATATACAGAGATTTTTTTCTTGTGTAAGATTTGAAAATTTCATTGGGAAAAATAGATAGTTTTAATACATTTGCTCAAAACACTGAGTGTGGGTACACGTTAGAACCGCCTCAGAACAAATACCCACAATCTATGTTTTGGAGCAGGACCAATGGTCCTGTAAACGCTCACCTGAGATCTGTTGTATATACCAATAAACATATTTGAATATTTTGGACAATAGCCCAGTAGAGGGGCAGATGAAGCCCTGGGCCATTGTTTTTCATAATAATCAATATCCTGTCCATTTGCCAATTTCCTGCAAGTCTTTCCCTTTAACTGACATTTTAACAGTTTTACCCATTCAAAAGCATAGGAGACCTATTTTGACCTTGTCATAAAATAGGTCAAGGTCACCACAGGGTCATGATTTATTCATACGTTGTAGTACTTTAGCCATCGATGCTTCATGCCAAGTTTCTTTAAAATCGGTCTACCGGTTCCGGAGAAGATTTTTGAAGGGTTTTTACCATATATGGGCATGGCGGCCATCTTGGTCATGTGACCTGGATTATTCATGTACACATTGGTTACCCCATCCTAGAGATGCTTCACATAAAATTTGGCTTTGATTGGCCAAGTGGATTCAGAGGAGAAGATATATTATGGATATATACGTGTATACTGCCCCGTGGTGGGGGCACATGAGCTCCTGGGGACCAATTTTTTCAGAATCATTAATATTCACATTTTATGCAAGACTTTCACTTTAAATGACATTTTAAAAGTTTTCCCCATTCAAATACATTGTCAGCCTATGTTCACCTTGCCGTAAAATAGGTCAAGGTCATCTCAGGGTCATGACTTATATACACATTATAGTACTTGAGTCATCAATACTTCATGCTAAGTTTCGTTGAAATCAGTTCACCGGTTCTGGAGAAGAAGATTTTTGAACGGTTTTTACCATATATGGGCACGACGGTCATCTTGTTCATGTGACCTAGATTATTAATATATACATTGGTTCCCCCATCCTATAGATGCTTCACATAAAATTTGGCTTTGATTGGCCAAGTACTTTCAGAGAAGAAGATGTTTGAATATTATGGTAATACACATGTATATTGCCCCGGGGTGGGGGCATATGAGCCCCTGGGTCATTTTTTTTCATGATTCATTAATATTCAGTCCTGTTGCTCATTTTCTGCAAGTTTTGTCCATTAAATGACATTTTAACAGTTTTCCCTCATTCAAATGCATTGGCGACCTATGTTGACATTGCCGTAAAATAGGTCAAGGTCATCACAGGGTCATGATTTATATACACATTGTAGTACTTTATCCATCAATGCTTCATTCCAAGTTTCTTTGAAATCGGTTTTAACTATATATGGGCATGGCGGCAATCTTGGTCACGTGACCTGTATTATTTATATATACATTGGTTACCCCATCTTATAGATGCTTCACTTAAAATTTGGCTTTGATTGGCCAAGTGGTTTCAGAGGAGAAGATGTTTTTATTATGGAAATATACATGTATACTGCCCCAAGGTGGGGACATATGAGTTCCTGGGGACCAATGTTTTTCAGAATCATTAATATTCAGTCCTACTGCGCATTTCCTGGAAGACTTTCACTTTAAATGACATTTTTAAAGTTTTCCCTATTCAAATACATTGGCAACCTATGTTGACCTTACGGTAAAATTGGTCAAGGTCATCGTAGGGTCATGATTTATATATACATTGTAATACTTGAAGCCTAGGTTACATTTGCCCTACGATTAACTTGTGATGATCTTACGATGACATTTTTTGCATTTTCGTGCGGTCTCCGCAGGGTGACCCTACGATGCCCCTACGATTCTACGGCTTCCTACGACCTCCGCAGCCTCTACGATTTTGTAGTAGTCTGCACTTTTACAAATTTTAAAAATCGTAAGACCGTAGCCCGTAGACACGTTGTAGGTAGCATCATCGTACGGGCGCCTTAAGGAAACCCTGCGATGATCGTGCGGTCACCGCACGGTTTTATGATAATTTTGGGACTAAAATAGTAACTTAAAGATAATCGTAGACCTTTAGGGTGATCGTACGGCATCCGTACGGTTATATCACAAGTTTGTTAAAATCGTACGGAAATCGTGCGGTCATCATACGGACATACTAGGGCGTCCGCACGTTTATCGTGAGGCCGCCCTGTAATTGCTGTGCATTTTTATGGGATATGTTTGCATTTCACCATTAGGTTGGTTCAATAGCGTGTTTCCTATGTAAATTCAAAAGTATGTCCCGCTAAACGGAAACACCATCAGCAACAATATTTCGTGATCCGGGTGGGTCTTTAAAGGGGCACATGAAGAAAAATTAGTCCCGTTCCCAACCGGTACCGGACTTATCAAACATATATCGTAGAAGTAAGGCCGGTCTTCGAAAAACTGCAAAATTCTGTCGTCCAGTGCATGCGGCTTGTTTCTCTCCAGGTTCGTCTTCCTCATCTGTATAATGATGTGGTGTTTCCTTTTTTGAACGCTTGCATTTTCCTTTCGGGGGAGCCATGAGGTTCTGTGAGGTTGGTAGTACACAAAAGACGGACGGACACCTAACATCGTACGAATATCGTAGGGAGACCGCAAGAAATCGTAAGGACTCCTCACGGACATTGCACGGGCTCCGTACGATGTCAACTTAAAGTGTGCGGAGACCCTTCGATTTCCCTACGACCTCTGAACGGTTCCGACTCAGAACATCGAAGAAAGCTAGAACAAGAAATCGAACGATGCCCGTATGAATTGTAAACACCTACGTCGTAGCCCATGATCACATTCGATGTCTACAAAATCGTAGCGAAATCGCAGACCAAAAAATCGTACAATGATCGGAGCAAATGTAACCTACTAGGCATGACCCCTTGCGGCCTCCCTCTGTACGATTTTTGTTCCCAAATTATCATAAAAAATGGTGCGGTGACCGCTCGATTATCGCAGGGTATCCGTACGGTGCCCGTATGATGCCAGTAGTAATGGGCGCCACTATATGCCAAAACTTATATGCCAAAACTTATATGCCAAAACTTATATGCCAATTTCAAATAAGCGCAGCGCCTGAAATTGGCATATAAGTTTTGGCATATAAGTTTTGGCATATAAGTTTTGGCATATAGGTGCGCGCCCTGGGTCTCAGTTTATGAACTAGCTAAGTTGCATGTAGGTAAGTATCCTTGAGTTAAGACAGGGACTTTAAGTAATGTGTTTCTGGGTAGACTTGTCACATTGTGACACTTGCTGGACTTGTCTGGGGCAGTCGTGTGGGTATGTAGAAGTTTCTGTTGCTATACAGCTGAATGCATCTGAAGAGTATCTCAGTCTTGTATCTCAAGACTTCAACTCTGTTAGAGGCATGACTCTATAGCTTCCTTAGAGGCTGTAAAGTGGTATGCGTTTCACTGTCTCTTGGTCTTGTATCTCAAAACCTCAACTAGTCAAAAGGCATAACTTTATAGCGTCTTCCTAATATATTGAGGCTTTTCAATGTTCTCGTATCTCGAGAACATTGATAAGCGTCAAAAACTCAGGTAGTTATTGTCAAACTTTAAACCCTTTACTACTACCTCCTGAGAGGAGAAATGAAAACCCAAGACTGACTTTAACATTTTCAACAATTTTATTTGTCCCGCTAACTGTGAATGCACGATGAAACAGAGGATTAGGACCATCCCTCTGTTCTCGTTTACAATGTAACTCTTAACAACAACAACATATTTACAATAATCTGTACATGGGATACTGTTTTGAAAGACAATGTGTTTTACGCAGACATCTGCAAGTTTGTACACGTTGTTTTGATAGAATGTCTGGAATTGTCTTGCACATTGTACTGTCTTTGATAAATGTTCCATAGTTCTTTCTGAACCACATGTCAATGTCTCTGTCATTCTGAGATAAGTCTTCTCCTGTGCCTTTGAGCTCTTTGTGAATAGCTGTTTTCAGATCATGTCCTCTGTTGAGCTGGTAGATGATATAGATACACCACATTCCACAAGTGTTACTCCATGGATCTTGTAACACTTGTGTGTTCTGTATCCATCCAGTTGAATTTCGTTTGATAAATGGTAGGATGTAATCTTCATCTGGTGGCAAACCATAGGAATCAAAGTAGATCACTCTATCGTCTCTGAAGTACACTGCTGTCCAATGTTCTCCTGGATCATCTGACAAGTCTGTGTTTACTATGTATGCTTTTGTGTGCAGTGGTTTTCTATCTGGTAATAAGTCTTTAGCACACACTTCTCCTTTCACTGGCATATTGTTCAATATTCTGCTGAGTTGTATAGTATCCATTTTCAATTTTCTGTTGGTGGAGATGATTCTGGACAATCTTGTTCTTTGTTGTTTTCTTCAGCTGTTCTTTCTTCTTCAGCTGCTGTTGCTTCTTGGTATGATTCTAACAGTTTATTGGCCCAGAATGTCTTCCACTGATCTGTCATGTCACTCTGATTGTTTTTGAAATACTGCCAGTCTTTATATACTTCATTGGTGAGTTCTGGAGTTAGTAAATGGACAGCTTCTATGGATTTTCTCTTTGATCCCATCATGTGTTCCCACATGAGATCATCAAAATCCTCAAGGACATCGAAGATGTTGAGGCATTCTAAAGCAGGTTCATGATACTTGTAGTCGGTGATCCATTCTTCTGCAGTGGTCCATAGACACATATCGTGGTATTTCTGACTTGGGTGGTCAATTCTACATCCCTGACATTCATGTCGAACATAGTCTCTGACACCTTCTCTCAGATTCATCAATACAGCTTTGACGAGAAAGTTTTCTCTTTTCACATCTTGTCCTTCCACTTCTTTCTGTAAGGCACTTGGTTCATCTGATGCATGTGACGAGAATGTCTGTCTGTATACGTCTGCTTGGTATTCCAGATCTTTCTCAATGTAGTATCCTTGATGCATCTTCTTAATAATCTGTGGTCACTTCTCTCAGTCCGTTTATTTCTATCAGATTGTCAAACTCTGCGTAGACAATGACGTTGAGTGTGTAGTCAAGTGCTCTGGCAAACTGAAGCTCTAGTCTCAGGTTTCCTGTTTTTAAAGGGTGCAGATGGTTCTGGTCAGCTCCTTGGTCTGGTGTCAAATCGAATCCCCAGAAGCAGTATCCGTCTTTATAGTCTTGAAGACTGATGTTACAGTTCTGAACTTGATTCTGACTGCTCAGTGCTTGATATAGTGACATGTATGATCTCAGATACTGATCGTCATTGAAGTTTGGTTCGAATGGTCTGCCATATATATTGTGTCCATCACACGTGACATCCAGTTTACTTAGTCTGAAATGTTGGAATCTGAAAGGATTGCTTGCATAGCTTCCATTGAATTCTTCATTTGTGACCATGCCAATGAACACACGTTTTGGAAGTTGGCCTTGAAACAAATGATCCTCAATCTTTGATCTCAATCCAGCGTTTATCGTGAAAGTTTTCACTTCGACTCTTCTAATCGGAAATTTTGCCTGTTTATGAGCTATGGTCTGATTCAGATCATTTGTGATTGCTGGTAGAAGTTGTACCGTTCTCACAGAGACTTTAGCAACATCAATTTTGACTACCGATGGATAAGCATCATCTTCACCCACCATCAAACAAAACTGAGGTGAAGCTCGATTCAATCTGAGTCTGATCTCAATTCCATTTGGCAAATATTTTTCCTGCATGGCTAGATCCAAATGTAATCGTCCCATCAATTCCAAAGGTTTACTTTCTGCCACAGCTGCCATGCGAGCTTTGATCGGCTCAGAATCAAAAGCAACAAATTTTCCAGTTTCATCTTGGTACCAAAATTCCCCAGCTTTCAGTTGATTTTGTTTTACATCAGAACCAAATGAAAACAAGTTTTCGAGATACGCTCTGTATGGATAAGTGTCCATATTGCTTGTCACAAGTTTGTTATTCTAATACAAATCGATACTGCTAAACATGCTGTGAAAGAAATTATTCACAGGGGCTACTTTCTTGTTGGCTTCAAGATCATTTCCAACACCAGCTTGCAAAATTCGACATCTCAGATAGAGATACGTCTGAGATAAATCTGTATAATTTTCTGTCTGTGGTGGAATGACGAATTCAATGGGTACATGATGACTATCCAATGAAGCAATAGGATGATAATCTGTCCACTGAGTATCCTCCATGGTTGTCATGGTTGGAGGAACTGATTCCATTTCTATTTCGGTTTTACTGCAGTCACAAGAACCAATTTGAATCATTTTGTTTTATTTACTCAAAAAATCTGGTGGAAACCTAAGATTTTTTCTTGTAAGTGTTCTCCTGCCTTTGTGAACAGGTCGATGTCTAGATTTGGACTGAGGCTTTTTGGATTTCTGATTTGATTTTATACCCTCCGAGAACTGATCGATTGTAGACTGCCCAAAAGATTTCAATGCTGATTTTCCTCTATGTTTTAAAACTTGTTTGACATTCTGACCTTTAATAATTTCGTCCAAAGCTTTAATTCCATGATCTTTTGCTACTTTTTTCGCACTCTGTATGCCAACTTTTGCTAAAGGTTTTAAAATTGGAGTAACTGTTCTCAAAGCAGCTTTAAAGATTGATCCTAAACCATTTCCATATTGTCTTGAAACGCCACGATAGACGGGATAATCGTTGAATCCCGACCCATATTGACAAATTGTTCCACGAGTACGCATTTTTTTATTATTCTTTGGGTCTGAAATGTAACTTGATCAATGTCTTTCCAGTAATGAATGGAATATCTTCACCTGTATCACCTTTTATACTAATGTGAACTTGATCAATGTAAGATTTTGCAACAGGCACATAATGCAAATTCAAAAACTCTTGATGAAAATGAATTTCTCCTTGAATGTATTTGAAAGGAATAACTCTAAGTATTGGTGCAGTAACGTCTCCGATGTAAGTGTAGTTTGCCACATCTGAGTATACATAGAAACGATTGCTATGTGTATTTAAATCTACACCATATTTGAACTGATACTTATCGTTTCCTATGGGTTTGCCAAAAAATGTTTTATCCACGCCTAGAATTTCTGCCAACGGTTGTGGAAACATCAAATGCATTTCATTTTTATATTCTCCCACGAAACGTACTTTTGTGCGTTTGCTATTATTTCCATATGACAGAATGACTGAGTGATTAGCTGTGTCCAATGCAGTTTTGAAACGAGCATCGATAACTTTTTGCATCTCATGGATTAAGTGATGTGCAGAGGTGTAATTAGAATTTGGAATTTGTAGTCGATATTCTACACAGAAATCTTTTTCCGTGCATACTTCTGTTTCATTACTGGACAATTTGAGTCTCTTAGCAGCTTGTTCGGTTAATCTTAGAAAGAAAAAATTGTTGGCATCCGAAATATTTAAAATTTCAGCAGGAGTGATAATTTCTGCAAGAGCAACTTCCCAGTTTTCTTTGTCAATTTGTATTGGATCATAAGTAAGCGTACCGTAAAATTGGATTGTTTGTTACTTGGAAAAGTGTTCAAACAACTATCGCTGAGTAATGTCAAGTAAAAATCTTTCATGGTTTTACTTCTTTTGAAAGTTCGTCACTAGAAGAAGACAGAGATTGTTGTTTTCTGAATTTGAGGCCAGGTGATGGCAAAATGTACCCTATCGAACTGCTGAGTAAAATCAACCACAATTCTTTATCTGGACTTCTCAAACTGATGTGAACTAGAGATGTGATGATTATCATGTATACTACAATGATCTGAGTGAAAAATGTTAAAGGATTTTTAGCTATTTTGGTTTTACTGTCTGCAGATGATTGCACAGAAGTGTTGTCACCACTGCGATTGAATGAACTTCTAAAATCCATTTTCATGCTTTTATACAAGATCAGACTCTAGAATCCAACTGTCAAATTTCGATGGATATCCTTTCCAGTGTACTTTGATTTCTTTAACCCACTTTTTTCCAACTTTACGTTTTCTGTGAGCTAAGACCGAATCGATTTCAAAAATCTGATCTTTTTCGACACGTTGTAACTCTTGAGAGTAGAATGTACCACTGACAGATTCACCATCGAGATCTCTTATTTTATAGGTGGTGGGAAACTGCGTTTTCACCACATCAGAAATCTGAAACAATTCCTGTGTCCAATTTGGCAGATATCCTTTGTCAAATGTGCGTTTAGTTTTATTGATCCTAACATAATCACCTACTTTGATTTTTGTTTGTTTTTGCAGTTTTCTAGGTTTGCCAAAAAGAATTTCAGACACTTGAGGTTCATTCTCTTTTGTCACAGAAACAGGTGCACGTTTGATACTTCTGTGATATGCATGATTGTAACCTTCGACTAATTTTGGAAGAACATCAACATATCGCAAAGTGCGATTGTGCGTGAAATACTTCCACATGCGACTTTTCAAAGTTCTTTGGAATCTTTCAACAATACTTGCTTTTGTTTCTGGGTTTTCAGTTGTGAAGAAATGAATTTTCTTAGATTTTAAAAAACCTTGAAAGTCTCTGTTTTTGAATTCTGTACCTTTGTCAGTTTGCAAACTTTTTGGTTGACGCCCATTTTTCAACACAAGTTTAAATGCATTTACTAAAGTTTTTCCCGTCTTGTCTGCAATGGGTACAACCCATGCAAATTTTGAAAACACATCGATAATGCAAAGCAGATATCTAAACTTATCATTGGACTTTGACATTTTTGACATGTCTGCTAGATCGGCTTGCCATTGATGATCAATTCCTGCAACCACAGTCTTACGACGTAAAAATTTTCTTCTTATAGGTTTATGTAAAGTGTAGGTCTGTTGTTTTTTCAACCAATTTCTGACATCTTTCAATTTGACATTTTTAGAAGATTTTCTAGCAAGCTTGAATAAAGCTTGTTCACCAGCATAACCTGCAGGACTTTTTGGATCATAATACAATTTGTCGAAATTCATTATTGATCATCGTAAGTGAGCCACTGTTTGGGTTGGAACTTTGGCGTAGACATTTCTTCTTTTATATAACTTTTTGTGGCAGACAAAGGAGAATACAACTGTTTTTTAATTTTTGCTAGCTCGGACGGTGTAAATTCTGGTTTGACTTTTCTTTTAGTTGTTTTCTGTGTTTTAGAAATGGGAATACGACTTGCACGTTTACGTGCTGTCGAAACACGTTTTTGGGCTGGTGTGACATAACTGTCATCTGGAGTTCTAGGAGAAGAAGATACACCCCGATGCATCCACTCCCACCTTTCCCTATTTCCAATTACATCTTGAGGAATATTCATTTCTCTTAATCCTTCAGCAAACGGTTGCCATCCCGTGGGTTCACTGCCTTTTCTATGTCTTAAAACATCATTGACCAAGTCAATGATATTAGATCCTTCAATAGCTTTACCATAAAGTTTTACGGTACCATCATCATCCCAAGTCATGTTAGGATTATTTTTTAAAATGTTAAGTAAAAGTTGTGCTTTTCGTTTCATCGTGCTAGGTACACTATCTAATACAAGTTGGTTCATTCTAGAGGAACTGGATGTTACACTTGGTAATTTTAAAGATTGATCTTGCAATGCTTTTTTGTGAGCCGATTGAAATTTGTGTAAAGTTTCACCAAATAATTGAGCTTTTTCAGCTTCAGATATGTCTTCGTCAGCCATGACCGAAGATAAGTCTCTCTGAAGACTTGCTGTGGCAGACACATTTGGATTAGGTGGTAATCTAGGTTTTTGAATTTGTTCTTCTTTCCAGCGTTTCATGTCTTCCCAAAGTTTAAATGGAACAATGGCCATTTTACGCCCTTCCATGATGAGGATTGAGGAGACTTCCAAGTACTGAACCAACAATGGGAGCAAGCAAAGGTTTTAGTAATAAACCGAGCAATGCACCTCCTTTCTGATTGATAATTTTCTTTTTATCTGGCACAGACACTTGCTTTGAACTCAGTAAACGTATGTGACGTTGTCGAGCTTGCAATTTTTGTTTTTGAGCTTTTGTCAAACGGACATTGCCTTTTATAATGTTCAGGCAACATTCACCGACTGAGTCGATGACTTCTTTAGGTGAATCATTGATCATTTTTTGACGACATCTAGGTGGTAAATGAGTCAGACCTTCAAGAAAAGAACCATACGATTTGATTAAACTTTTTTTCTTTAATATTTTTCTAGTACGACGCTTTGTTTTAGTAGCTGCCATGCTGATCCAATTTTGCAAACTGTGTTAAAACTTAGTTGACATTGAGCTTTTATAGTTTTTTTCAAAATAAAAGTCGTTTCTTAGCAGTTCTTCTTACAAGTTCTTGTTTTGCTCTTTTTATTCTTTCAACATCAGAAGGAAATGCAGTTTGATCATTCATGACAAACTCTTTTGGATCTAACAAGTGCATGTATGGAATAGTTCCGTGTCGTTTCTGAAATGTAGGACTGTTTTGCATGATGTAACGTTGTTTTGAATTCAGAGGTGAAACAATTGGTTTTGGTGAAGTTCTAAGTGGTGAAAATCTTGCAATTGACAAAGACATTCGTCTTGCATTGGCATCAGGTGAAGACATTCCTAGATTTTGCCAACTTGTACCTACTGCTGGTGAATTAGGACTTACAGATTTACTTTTTTTATTTCTTCTTTTGGTCACAAATTTATCATTGATACGTTTTTTGGATTTTTTGGCAGGCCTTTTTTTAGTTTTAGATTTCTTTGGAGTTGATCTTTTACGTCTCAAGAGTTTAGTACCATCCCATCGAATCAAACTTCTGATAATTACACCACCAAAGAAACCACCACCGCCTGGTTTTAGAATGATACTACGTTTGACTTCTGGATCTGTCATTGCACTTGCTAATTTTCTAACATCATCTTTATGTCTATCCATGAAGTTTTTAGTTTGTTTAGGCAATTTCATTTTTCCCTCAATGATTTTACGAGCTGCTAATGAAAACCATTTGATCATTTCAGCTAAACCTGCATTAAGCAAAGTTTTTCGTTTTTGAGCATCGTGTTCTTTGCTCAAATTGTAAAGTGCACGAATCAAGTTAGCAGATGTTTTCCCTACAGCCATGATGACTAAACTGATCAATGTCAAACCAAACACACCCTTTTATACGCTTGGAAAATAAACCACTGGTCCAGATTGATCTGATTTTGTAAACCAGTGTTGAAAAATATTTGTTCTCAATCTCAAGTAATTTGGTGTGGTTGGTTTCAAATCGACCAGTAAGTAACCATGAGGTTTTGATGTTGCATCGTTAAAGGCAGGAATCATATGTGGTGTTTGCAGTTGATTGGAAAGAACTTTGATCTGCATTTTGTCCCTTGGACTTTGGAACAAAACCAGATAATGAGCATTCAAACTTATCGTGCGGGATGATTTGCTTTGTTGAAATAAGTTTTGTGTGATGTAGACCAAACTCGCATTTCTGTGGTGCCCTTTTCTCGTAAACCATAACTTAATTTTTTCTTCATCTTTGTCTCCCAACATATCGTCAAAGATGACTAAGTGTGGTACACTGACATCAGTGACGATGTCATCCTCGTCATCTGGGATGCCGAGGATGAATTTTATGTTTGATCCTTCACGTTCTTGCAGGATATTGTAGGCAGATTGCCATTCTTTGTAACACCACACAATTTGTTGTGGTTGAATGTCAAACAAATCTTCTTTGTATTCAATCATTTTCTTAACAAATTCCGTTTTTCCAGAACCACTAGGACCAGATATAAAGATATTGGCAGTATGTTTGAAGAACAAACTACCAATATCTTGTTGTAAAACTTGTATAGCCGACATGACCTTAACTGTTTAACTGTGTAACAAACTGATGAAAGAACAAGAAAGACATGTGTTTTTATATGTTTTTTTAATTGCATGACAAAACAAATGTCTGCAAAAAAAAATTGACATCTTGTAACCTAGAAAAAGTTTTGCTAAAAAATTTACAAGTTGTCACCTAACAATATCTTTTTAAATTAACATCAAACAATTGCAAAAAAAAAACTTTTGTGGAAACAATTTTGTGAAACATTATTTAACATTTGCAAAAAAAAAAAACTTCGACAAAAAAAACCTTTTTGTCAATTTGTATACTTTCTGTGTTCAAGTCATATCATTCTGTTCAACTTTTTTACTTCAGTTCATATTTGTTCAGTCTCTTACAAGTCATATCCATAGGGTACCGTGTATCCTTTAACGAGAACCATACGTTTATTGTATGTGAATTTATAAGTCTTTGTTTGTTCCTCAGTTGTCACCTTTCTATCGCTGTGCTTTCTGATTCTATTGTACTTGGCAGTCACTGAAAAGTTCCTACTTTCAGACTTTGACCATTCCAACATCTGATGGAAATGTATCAGCTGAGACGTGTTATAGTCCAGTGTCAATCCTTTCACTTTACATGTAGATTTCCTCTGTCCATCTTTCTCAACATACTCATACCCATAGTTCTTAGGTCCCATACCAACAAATTTCACAATTCTTGCATCTGGTACTTCATCAGTCCATTCACCAAGACGATCCCCAATTTCTGGATTCCATTCGTCTGGTTCGTGAACGTAGATGATTGAGTCCGTGTCAAAGTACAATACTCTTGATCCCAGTTTATCTAACTTATCGTACAATCTCAACCTAGCTTGTGCCGTCACAAATGCACCTACAACCACATTGCTACAAGCGTGAGGTTCAACAAGATTGTCTGTTTCTTCCCAGTTCACGTGTACAAATCTTTCTCCGTATATGTCTACATTCTTCACGATCTTAGATGGATTTGTTATCAGTTCAAAATATTTGGCTGGGTCAGATATGTATTCAGTCTTTGTCATTTTTTCACGCTGAGCCAGCTTACCCCACAAACTATTCAACATAATCTTGGCTATAGCTCGCAGTCCGGGATTCTTTTCTACTTCTTCCAAGGAGATTCCTTCTGCTTCGAAGTAATCACGTATGAATTTTTCCTTGTCAGCTTCGGTCCTGCACCATTCGGGATAGCCACTCGATTCTTGCTTGACTTTCAAGAAGACATCGATGTACTTCGTGAAGATACCACCCTGGCCAGTTTTCTTGTCATACTGTGTCGTCTCCGGGAAATGCCACACTTCATACACGTCCAGTAATTCATATCCTTTTTCTAATGCAGCCTTTAATTCTATGCTAACCCAAGTTCCTACTAGTGCCCTTTCATCGTCTTCTGAATGTGTACACTTTTGGGAGGGATCACATCTTTCTGCACAAGTTCTACACAAAGGAAACATGAGTTTATTGTTACATTTGTAAGGAAGTACGGGATGAAACAAGTCTCTAGGTGGCAATACCTTACATTTGATCAGTCCTTCATATTGTTCAATATTGTCTTTGTCCACGTTTTCTTGAGATAGGATGGTTGGATGACCCAAGGGAAACAGTCCATACTTGCAAACGGTTGGATACAGGGAACAAACATCAATGTACTTGATTTCATCCTGTGACGTCTCGTCGATTTCATGGTAGAGTTTTATTGAATTGGTCCGCCCACCAAACAAGGCATCTCTTGGTCTCAATGGGTCCAAGTTGGTAAAGTGAGAGTCCACAGTCTTTCTGAATTCTTCATCCACTTTGTACCTTTTGTCATATTCACATTCCCACATCTCGATCACGAGGTATCCATTGTCTTTGAATTTTTGCATCAGGTAGTTGGTGTTAGTATACAGTTGCCCCATCGTCTGACAACTTTGTTTGTGAATCGTCTCTCTATCTGGAAAATGTGTTGGACAACCATGCCAATAACATCCGTGGAACTCGTAGATAGTTCTAGATTCTCTGTGATAACCATCCACGCAGTGTCCACAAATCCTAGCTTCTCCTCCATTCAATGCATGCTCTATCTCGATTCCCTGTTTCTTTGCTATACTTTGAATCCATCTCACCGCTTTGATCGAGTAGTTTTTCTGGTTTGGATAACCTTCTGGAGGAATGATGGCCACACAGTTTTCTGGCATGTAGTTCTTTCTCCAGACTTTGGAACAGGCTTGGGCAATCGTACAGGATTCCGTCAAAGGATCTAAACCACTGATATCTTTCAGGATCTTTCTGAAACTCCCACATCCACGTCTCAAGATATCCACATCACTCCTGCAATATTCCTCCATCTCTCGTCTAAAGTCAAAGATCGTTCCAGACTCTACCTTGTCGTTGTACCATTTGTAAAACTCAGTCCGGTCCTTTTCAGACATCTGTCCGGGCATGTACATCTCTGCAGGGAAGTAAGGTCCCACATAGTCCTGATTGGCTTGTGTATTGGCAAGATGAGGAAAGTATCCTTTCTTCATTTCTTTCAATCCAAATGTCTTTGGGAAATTTGCAAGTCTCATGTGCAGGAACAAGTACGAGTCCAGGAATGTCACATTGCCTATTTTCATTCTCATAATCGTATTTCCATTCATGATCACGTCAGGTTTCATTGTCCCATTTTCCAAGATATGTCTCAAGATGAACTGTCCATCGTATCCACCAAAGTTATGAGCAATGCAAGTCACGCCTTTGTTATCGTTTCCCAGTATTCAAGCGCAAAATCTAGATAGCGTATCTGTTCCCTCAAAGATAACTTCTCGTCCCCCTGGTAACGTGCTGCAGCCTGGACAGTGTTCATCGCTGGGTAGATCTATGCAGTAATCGCAAGCTCTTTGTGCCACGCAAAAGTTGACTTGATGTTCTCCAGTTTCCTGAGATGACTCGAAATCGAAGAAGACGAATTTCGGACCAGTAGTGGTTTTCTCTTCATCTTCGCTTTCCTCGGTATCTGAATCTGCTGTCTTAGATACATTTTTCTTTGATACATACTTCTGAATGTAGCATTGATGATTTGGACCTACAATTTCCTTACAGATCTTACACTTTCTATTACCAGGACATACATGATTCTTTTTGTTACCAATGATACGACGTGAACACTTTTCACAATTGTATACAAGTTGACAAATAGATTTCTTCTGATTACCCTTAATTGCCTTATGATTATCAAAACAACTTTGACTCTTAAAAGTTCTCTTACAATCTGCACATTTGATTTTCTGTCCAGGTATACATGGAATGTCACTATAGCAACCATCACATCCATCATTGCATCGGTGATCTCCTCTGTGATTGTACCCAGCATCGCAATACTCGCAGTAGTAATGACATCCCAGCAGTCCTGTCACCTTGGTTACAGTATCGTAGTGTTTGTCCCCATTCCAGTACAGATGTATGACTTTCGTCTCTCGTTGTTTCTTGAACTGTAGTGGAAAGATCAGTCCATCCTTAGGATGTTGCGAATGGACTTTGATCAGGTAATCTGGTTTCAGAACATCCTGGATCTTCTTGTACTCCTCAATACCACAGACTTTGTCATGAGGAATCTTAGCTTGGTCCAGTAACTTCTTTGCTTCCCGTGTCTGCATCGGACGATCAGAGTACTGAATGTTTTTCCAGTTTTTCTTCCAAGTATCTGAAAATGGAAATTGGAAAAGAACTAAATAATCAAGTACTAAGGAAACATATGTTTGGATATTTTTTCAATAGGTCTCAGTTATCAAAACTTTTGAAAACCTACATAAGTTGCAAACATATAAATATGTAAAAAAAGTTAAAAGTAGTTTTTTACAAGATCCTAACCTGAATCATCTTTGTCAGCATTACATTTCCCCACCACCACAGCTCTGGCCATACACATCACGTCGTCTGTATTGTTGATCTGGACAATACTTCGTTTATTCTGTCTCATGGTCTCTGACTCGAAATACAGTCCATGGTGAAGTGGTTTTCTTCCAGCACCAGTCGGGAGATTACATGTTGTCACGTCAATTCTCATCTGTCCATCGTTGATCTTGAAATTGTCATTGGATTGCATCACTTTCTCAATTTCTTGTAGGATGATTTCTCCAGTCAACGAGGACACATCACGCCATGTCACAAATACTCCCAACTTCAGGCCTGGATGGTTGACAGTCATACGGATTTTGTCATCACCCGCCACTTTACACTGTATCTTGATAGCTTCCACCAAGTCATCAAACAGCCGTGGAACAAACTCTAGTGGTGACACATCTTCGGGAAATTTCTTCACATCCACTTCGTAAATTTTGGCTTTCGATCTGAACAATCTCGATTCAGTCTCTCTCTTCAGCTTGATATCAAAATATGTGTCATCAGACACTTTCTGCCTTTTGCCGGGTGGTGGCCTCATCATCTCATCCTCACTCTCCTCGCTATCAGAATATTCTACCAGTCTTCGTTTATTTGCCATGTTGACTCTTCGAAGTTTATTCAATGAATGAATTCAGAATACCAGATTGTCTCAGCTTATATACCTAAGGACGCGACATGACAAATTGTTGTCTCGCCTGACTGCAAGAAATATGGCCAGTCTCACAACTGATCGACCTTGTTGGTCTACCACAAATCCCCAGCTATCATATTGGGATTACCCTGCACTTCAGAATCCCTGGCGAGATGAAGATATCCACTGCAAGTGAAACACCCGAATGTGAACCATGCACCGGACCGTTTCTGAGGCGGGGCCTATTACAATTCTCTAGCCAAGCTAGCGCCCTTAGATGTGGCCTGATATATCATTCCACACCCCTGCCTCTAAATGCTTGTTCAATATCTTCATATCTACGGACTGAAGCGGTATAACGTTCCAAATAACTGGTAACTCTGAGCTGAGCTAATTTTGAGTAGTTGTGAAAAACTATATATAGGGATCACTTTGTCCTACGTAGTAAAATTGGGTTTGAGTATTTGCATGGACAAGTTAAACATATTATTTCTACGAAAGTAAGTCAACAGCTATGATAATTTACATAAAAATAAATATGACAAGAAGTTTAAAACATGTTACAAAAAATTTCATGTTGATACAAAGTCAAATGGTAAAGCTATTAAGGTACTAAAGTTAATATTGACATATAACGTTTACAAGGGGAACTACTGTGTAAAAACTGAAAATAACAAGTATTAGCTTTTAAAAAACCTAACTTCTAAAGTACTTATCCGATTTACATAATTATTTTTGCATATGGTAGGATATCTCAAATACGTTAAATTTCAAAATTAAATTTTGTTCTACTGCGCATGCGCGAAATAGAAAAGTAAAACTTAGAAATTAAAATCTACAATAACTTTATTATGACTTGATCGAATCTCGAAATTCTTTTGGCACATGTTTCAGTATTTGGTAACGTTCCTATTTTGAAAAAAATTAATTACGTATTGCGCATGCGCAAACGTATACTGCTATATAAGACAATTTCACATTATTCATTTTGTAGAATCATGGCTCAAGTCTACATACCAGCAGAAATCCAAGAAAACATTTTCAGCTACTTGATGTATTCGTCTGCAAAAGGACTCGCATTCAAATGGAACATACAAGAGGCGTGGTTTAAAGTCAACTTCACAAAACTACAGAGAGCTTTGTCTACAAGATCTCGGGAAACTTATCACAGAGAATTGGTGCGAATGTTATTGGACATAGATGAATTGCCAAACCTGACAGATGAAATGAGAACAAAGTTCCACACGGCGATTTATGACTTACATAAACGTAAGATATTTACGTTGACATCAACCAAGCTGTGGAGAATAACATGGTCATTTTATCGTGATCTGGGATTTGAACCAATACTTCATCACGGCTTAAAGGACCATTTCATGGTAGGATATATTTCTGCAGAAGGGAGTACGTACCATGGATATGTGTTACTCGATCGTGAAATGAATAGATGCCAAGTCAATAACTTACTAGGTCGACCGCATTTATTATGCCTTAGAATGTTAGGAATAACCAAATCAACATTTCATATTAGACCTGCGAGTGAACTTTGCTTGAATTGGAGACTGTTCGACAATATAAAGCACGAAGATGGAGTCATGGTATCATTTGGAAACTGGAAGTTGTTCGAGACACAAGCAGACAATCAAGTGACGCTGCAGTATCCAACAAGTTATTCCAGATACCTGCTCGGATATACATCATGAATAGCATTACAAAGAGTCTACCCGTATGTTTGGATCAGATCTTACAGTTTGACGTGTACAAGTGTGCTTTGCAACACACTTTGTCATTAGAACCAACAGATGCTGAATTTTTGAAAACAAGAGAAGGTATCAATTTGTGGTTGAACAGATTGGAAACATTTGGGACTTTCAAATATTGGTGCAGAAAAATTGCAAATGAAATGTGGAGACTCATTGATGACAGTCCAATAACTTATCTCCACTGGCTAACTCACGTTGCCAATAACGACGGCGTGATTTCTCATCTAGAATCTATACTGACAGATATTCGAAGAGATTGTGAGGAGGAAGATATGGAATATGAAGATCTCATTTCTGGAATCGACAAACTGACACTGAACTGAACGTATAAAAAACTGGGAAAACAGACTCACATTATCATTTCAAATCTAAACAAGCAACATGTCACAAGATCCAAGAAAAGAAAAATTCAATGACCCAAAGAGTATCTACTATCAACAAAGATCATTGATGAAAGGTACCTTTACACATGCTGCGCCAGGGTATAAAGTCGATGACACAGACTCACAGAATCATTCTACTTCAAATCGTCAAAGAGTAAACATGGATTCAACTATGAGCAGTGAGACTAAGAGTATCTACTACCACTTCATATCTTTGAAGAAACTTCTCACTACAGATGAAGTTCAACAGCTAAAACCATTAGAAGATATGCTGAGGATACAAGGAAAACTAGCTCCACCTTTTGGTCAATGCTACTACTGTAAAGAAACAACACACTGGGCCAGCGATTGTTTGAAACTAAAGCTTGCTAGAGAACAACCAGATGGAAAACCAGCACATGGACAATGTTTCAAGTGCGGTTCGTTCGATCACTGGGCTTCAAAGTGTCCACAGAAAGATGAGAAAAAACCAGAGAAAATTTCAACATCAAATGAATCAACTGCAGTGGTGGAAAAGACAAACAAACGGCGACTGGTAGATTATTCCGATAGCGATGAGAATGAAGATGTGTCAGAGCCGACTCCAAGCAAGCAGCGAAAAGTAGAGAAGACAGCTGAGCCAAAGAAGACGAAACGAAGAATTCCTAAGAGGAAATATTGCTTCATCTGTAAATCAAAGACTCATAATGCTAAGAACTGTGAAGAAATTGTTCTTGATCCAGAAGAAGAGCTGAAGAAATCACTGAGTAAATTGACATTGAACTGATTTTTAAGTTATGAACTGTGACTATTGTCAAAATGTTCTAAGAGACTGTATTATTCAAATAATTCTAGAGACTATATTATTCAAATGTGTCCACTTAAAAATTGTTAGTACAAATTAAAATTGAAAAAATGTTTTTTGTGTTTGTTGTTTCTTACAATGGTTTTCTTTCTGAAGATTTGGTAGTCATGAAATATTGGTCATTATACAAGTTAGTAACAGTATTACAAAGATATTCTATCTGAAGAAATGGTCAGCAAATTTCTTACAAACATATTCTTTCTGAAGATATGGTCAGCAAATGTCTTACAAAGATATTCTATCTGAAGATTTGGTCAGTAACAATATTACAAAGGTATTCTTTCTGAAGATTTGGTAGTCCTGAAAAGGACTGTTTTGGTCATAAGAGACAAGAGATCCCTAAGGTCTACGAGGCATTGGTCGTACAATAGCTACTGGTTTGCAGTAACCAATACCTCTTCTGGCCAAGAAAATCTGTATCCCCATCTTGTTTTGTTGCCTCTCAATTTCCCGATAATCTTTTTTGTGAAATGCAGCACACAGTTTCCTCAAGCTGAATTTTTCAAAGAACCCCATAGTTCCAGAATGTATAGAGAGGCACAGAACACGATGTTATATAGTCGATGAGTAGGATTGACCTACATTTTAATCAGAACCAATCAAATGCGTTTTGATCAGAACCAATGAGAAGTTCACATACGATCACGCCACAAAGATCACACCATAACCGTAAGACAACACCTATACAACATAGACACATTGATAAAAGTTATTTCATTCGGAAAGAAATGTGTGGCCCTGAAAAGGGCCGTTGGGTGGAACTATAGCCACAGATTAGGAGCAGGCATAGTATCTGCTCCCACAGGCAGGACAGCGCTGTCCCCAACGATCAAACTTGACAGTTCTGTAGGCAGGAATCGAAAGATTCCTACCTTCAAAACTATAGGATGGCTCGTTTGCCTCGGCATCCCAATCTTCAGTCTGTTCACTGTAGTTATGACTGGGTCTGTCATCCCAGTCCTCTTCTGACACAATTGGTGACAATGCCTCCCTCTTGATGTTCGTCTTCTCTACAACTCGTCCTCCATGAGCTAAATTCATAGCACTTCTTGTCATACTGATCATGGACTTCAGATTCTCCACCGTCCGCTGCAAGGACTCAGCGCTGTTCTTGAAAGTGTTGATAGCTTCCAACATACTAGTAGCCGCACCACCAATACTGTCTGCCTGCTCCTCCAAAGCTCTTAAGTAGCACTCACAGTCAAACTGTTTTGCCATTTTGTTGTACACGAGAATAGTGTACAGATCTGCAAAATGCGTTTGCTTTTATACTCTCTGGGGGGATTGACCTACTTTAAACTTCAAATCAATCAGAAGGTCCAGTATAAGTAACAAATCACAGCCGACTTTACAAACATGAGACAGAAAGTAGGTCAATCCTCTCAGTGAGTATAAAAGCTTAGCTCAACAGTCCAAGTTTTACATACATGTTCAGTCATGGCTTCGAATCAAATCAGCTTCGACGATATGATTAACAACCCAGACATATTACTGCAAGCATGCAATGAAGTCTTTACTAATGACACGACAACTACACAACAGCAGTACTATCAACAACCAGTACAAGCGGTTTCTCCTTACCAGCAACAGACATCACAGTTGCAGCAACAACTGCAAAGAACACAGATAATAGATGTCTTGGTTAAAGAACTCAATGAGTTGAAATCCAAAGTCAAAAAACTTGAAGAAGAAGTACAGCGACAAGCTCAGATGCCAAGCATACAGTTCCCTGCGATCAGAATGCCTATCAGATTAGATATCATCAATACCGACCAACCGGCTACATCATCTCCAGCTGTAGGATTAGGCATAGCTAAGAAAGAAATACAAGCAACCAAGCGAAAGAAGACTACAAAATAAATTCAGACTTCACAAAAAAAAATCAAACAGCCCTTTTCAGGGCTACCAACTATTCCTGAAAGATAAACCTTTTTACACATTACTTAAAGTACCTGTCTTAACTCAAGGATACTTACCTACATGCAACTTAGCTAGTTCATAAACTGAGACCCAGGGCGCGCACCTATATGCCAAAACTTATATGCCAAAACTTATATGCCAAAACTTATATGCCAATGTCAGGCGCTGCGCTTATTTGAAATTGGCATATAAGTTTTGGCATATAAGTTTTGGCATATAAGTTTTGGCATATAGTGGCGCCCATTACTACTGATGCCCTACGACGTGTCTACGGGCTACGGTCTAACGATTTTAAACTTTGTAATAGTGCAGACTATTACAAGATCGTAGCGGCTACGGAGATCGTAGGAAGTCGTAGAATCGTAGGTACATCGTAAGGTCACCCTGCGGAGGCCGCACGAAAATGCAAAAATGGCATCGTACGATCATCGCAATCTAATCGTATGCCAAATGTAACCGAGGCATCAGTCAGAAGTCCAAGGGACTCCGTACGATACACTAACAGTCTGCGGAGACCCTTCGACTACCGTGCGGCCTCCTTGCGTTTTGTATCCAAACGTATAGGGACTCCGTAGGGACAACGCACGGGATCCGTACGATATCTACGTACTTTCTGCGGAGACATACGGCTACCGTACGATCACCTTGCGTTTTTGTATGAGAACGTCGACAAATGGCAGATCAAAAAATCGCACGATGCCCGTATGAATTGTAAACACATACGTCGTAGCCCACGATCTCCTACGATGTCTAAAAATCGTAGAGAAAATCGCAGACCGAAAAATCGTACGATGATTGAGGCAAATGTAACCTAGGTTTGAGTCATTAATACTTCATGCAAAGTTTCGTTGAAATTGGTCCACCGGTTCTGGAGAAGAAGATTTTTGAAGGCTTTTTATCATATATGGGCATGGCGGCCATCTTGGTCATGTGACCCGAATTATTTATACAAACATTGATTCCCCCCTTCTATAGATGCTTCATATAAAATCTGGCTTTGATTGGCCAAGAACTTTCAGAGAATTTGCTTGGATATTTTGGTAATACACATGTATATTGCCCCGGGGTGGGGGCATATGAGCCCCTGGGGTCAAATGTTTTTAAGAATCATTAATTTCCAGTCCTGTTGCTTATTTCCTGCAAGTTTTTCCCATTAAATGGCATGTTAACAGTTTTCACCCATTCAAATGCATTGGCGACCTATGTTGACCTTGCCGTAAAATAGGTCAGGGTCATCGCAGGATCATGATTTATATATACATTGTAGTACTTGAGTCATCAATGCTTCATGCCAAGTTTCGTTGAAATCGGCCAACCATTTCCAGAGAAGAAGATTTTTGATGGGGTTTTACCATACAAGGGCATTGCGGCTAACTTGGTCATGTGTCCTGGATTATTTATATACACATTGGTTCCCCCTTCCTATAAATGCTTCATATTAAATTGGGTTTTGAATAGCCAATCGGTTTCAGAGGAGAAGATCTTTTAAATTTGTGTACGGACGACGGACGGATGCCGCAGCATGGCCATCCTATAAGCTCACCTTGTGAGCCTTCGGCTCAGGTGAGCTAAACATAGGTATACCCCTGCATACCACAGTTTTACCATATGAAAGTGGGGTTCAAGGGGGTATACTTTACATGAACGTTTTCCGCGTGAGATGTTACGACTGGAATTTCCACTTTCACACGCGTCAGCTTAAACCCCCAGGGTCATGGACAATTTGCAATTGCAAATGAAAGTACAAAAACTGTATAAACATTTAAAATCCCAACCCAAACATCAGACGGGAAAGAGATAAGAATGCCTGTAAGTCTACAGTGATTCACATATCTTATTTTGCACTTTTACTCGTACTGTCTGTGAGACCCTATTGGCTGGTACACTCATAATCACAACGTCAGTCATCTTGATCGACTAACTTCTCAGCCAAGGTCATTGTCATCATCAACTTTGTAAGGCCAGATTTTTTTTTATTTATTTATTTACGAACTGAGCCTACTCTAACTTACTGAAAAGTGGAAAAAAATAAAAGTGATGCTCTGGAATTTTATTTTTATTTTTTCCTCCTACCCTAATATTTTTATATCAATGAAAAAATAATTACTTTCCATACCAAGTTTGTTTTAAAATTTGAGCAATATTGGTGCATTCTGTTGTTTTCCTGAGTACATGTAAATATGGACAGTCAAAGACCTCTGAACCAGCAAATAACTTCATATTCAAATAACTTCATTTTACACCCAAAGAAAGTGGTTTTAGATGGTGACATATCAGTATGTGTTAATTTTGATCTCTTATAATACTGCTTATATTAGTAACAATGATTTGGAATTGTCAATACCTAAAAGTATGAATATTAATATTTGATTTGTGGCCATGGTGATGGAAATAGCACCACCCCTCAGAATCACCATAGAAAAAACATAATGGGGTTTAAGCTGAAGCCTTGTAGATATGGTTATAATTTTTTAATTTCTATAATTGCAATGTTTTCTATAGTGACAATTTCTATAGTTACAGGTACTGATGTCTTGACACTGCACATCAGGAAAACATGTCCGTGAAATGTGTACCCCCTCAAACCCCACTTTTATATAGCAAAACTGGGGTATGCAGGGGTATACCTATTTTTCTTATTTTTGCTCCAAAACATAGATTGTGGGTACTCGTTAGAACCGCCTCGCTGAGGCGGTTCTAACGTGTACCCACAATCTATGTTTTGAGCAAAAATAAGAAAAATATCAAAAATTTTCCAATGAAATTTTCAATTTTTATGCTGAAAAAACATCACAGTATATTGCATGGGTAAGTTTTCGTAATGAGTAACTAAAAAGGAAATGAAAAAAATATATTAACATCATCTCATTGGTCTAGACATGCCTTTCAGTTTGTATTCAAAGTAAAAAAAAAAAATCTTATAATTTCCAATTTTATTTTTTATTTTTCATCGACTGGCCATTTTGAAAGATTTTATTTTTATTTTTATTTCGTCCCCCGACCCAAAATCTGTAAAAAAATTCCCGTAAATCAATTAATAAAAACATACTGGCCTAAAGATAGAGAACTGTTCTGCTTTCAAAGGATCTCGGAACACAAGTTTTATAGGGACTTGAATTTTCCAACTAGGAAAGTTCGATATAATTGTAATAAAAGTCAAAACTGTGTAAACTTTTTCTACTTCATTCAAAGGGATAATCATCAGATATGCCTTGTATAAGGAGGGGGGGCTTTGAGTTAAGACAACGAGCTAAATGCTTGGCTCTCTGGTCGCTTTCAAAGACCGATCAACTAACTAAATGTTGTGAACCTCTGCAAATAGTGAGAGTGAGGTTAAGAACCTATAAAATCGATTTAACCCCCTCCCAGTAATTTAAGTTACTGATCGTTCCAATAAGATACTACTGTTGATGTTCTTAATTATCGTTTTATGTTTTGGTGGTGGTGTACTTATTTTTGTGCTTATGTACGTTTTCATATATTAAGTTCGTGTAACTGAGTGGCCACCAATTGGGGAATAACTGCTCACTCGGCTTACGATATGTTCTCTTTGTATAAGTACCTGAATGTTTATTTAAAGCTATTTATTATGGGAATCCTTTCTTATTGCGCAATTTCTTGATCATTGCTTACTTTTACCAGAGTTTAATGATAGTTTTCATTTGCTCTGGTAGTTTTGAGTCTGCGCTAATGCTGAGTCATCACTGTGCCGATACTGGTTGGTTTTATTTCATCAGGATTACATGTCCGTACAATAAATACCCCCTTAAACCCCACTTTTGTATGGTGAAATGGGTTTGCAGGGGTACACCTATATTTTTTATCCAAAATATAGATTGTGGGTACTCGTAGGAACCGCCTGGGCAATCTGGTTCTAACGTGTACGCAAAATCAATGTTTTGAACAAAAAAGTTAAAATATCAAAAGTTGTTCCATGAATTTTTCAATTTAATAGAGTTTTCACGCTTACCACGATTCGACCACGATTGTTATCGTGGTATTCATCGTGATGGAATTGACATTACGAAAACTTGCCCATGCAATAAACAGAGAATTTTCGAGCTTTAAATTTGAAAATTTCCAGCTGAAAAAGTTTGATATTTGCGGCGAGGCGGTTCGAACGAGTACCCACAATCTATGTTTTGGAGCGAAAATAAGAAAAATAGGTATACCCCTGCATACCCCAGTTTTGCAGTATAAAAGTGGGGTTTTTAAAGAGGGTATACATTTCACGGACATGTTTTCGCGATGCACATCTTGATGTTTTGACAGTCAAAATGTTTTCCACGATTACACGATTGATAAACCAATCGTGGTTATCGAATCAGGTCGTAACCACATCGAAACAAATCGCAACATATCGAATTTACTCGTGCATACCTCTTGCGGTAATCAAAACGAATCTTGGACAAGGAACGCGCCACTATGAGATACGATCTCCTACGATATGTTGCGATTTGTAGTGGTGCATTGTTCGCGATCAAGTACGATTAGTTCACGGGCAGATACGATCTGATACAATAAGGTACGGGTAGATACGAGAAGTTACGCTCAACAATTGGTGCTCACGATTTGTTGCGAGTTCCTGCATTGCAAACGATTCTCCTGATGATACAAATGTATCATGGGTTTACACAATAAAATTCCTCAATTACTTTTAACTAAGCACAAGAGATAAATAACTGCCAGGAACCTGTATAATTAGGGCCAAAATACTCTCCTAGAGCCGGAAATGAAAATAACTATGAGCTAAAATGAATTTATAGACAAACTTAGAACGCCATAAAAATAAGAACATTTGAATGCAGTCCCGCTCTTTGGCATACGTCAATCAGAGAATCACCACCCTTAACTTAAGTTCGTATACATATATCTCCTGGGTTTACAAAAATAAAGGATCAACGACCGATCCGAATAACTATAGGCCCATCACGATTTTGAGTTGTCTCAACAAACTCTTTACAGCGGTACTAAATGAGCCGCGACGCGAGAAAACCGGTCTTCGGGGTTTCCGAACAGGTCCGACACAAACCGGCCTGTACAAGCTCAGAAAAGAGCTAGAAGCTTGAAATTTCGGATTTAAGTAGAAGAGGAATTGTACTATCCGAGTAGCGAAAACAAAGGCGCTGATCAGCTTCGCGGTTACCGCGAAGCTGATCTGCGCCTTTGTTTTCGCATAGGCAAAAATCCGGTTTTCTCACGATGCGGCTCAAATGAAAGATTAACGGAATATTAAGATGAAAATGTAATTTTAAGCGAAAACCAGGCGGGCTTTAGAAAAAACTTACTCAACATCAGACCATATATTTTCTCTGCATGCGCTCATTGAAATCATGAAATTCGAAAAGAAAAAAAACTATTTTGTTCATTCGTCGATTTTTCTAAGGCATTTGATTCGGTCTGGCGGTCTGCACTGTGGGGTAAACTTCTATGTAACGAAATAAACGGAAAATTTTTTAAGAGTACTCCATAATATATATCTTAATGCAAAATCCTTTATCTCCATTAATAACCAAGAATCCGGCTTTCTTGTCAACGGCTGCGGACTACGTCAAGGTGATAATATTTCGCCAATTTTATTTTCCATGTATCTTAATGATCTTGAAACATATTTTGACGCGAACCGTATAAACGGTGTGCCGGTTGAATTTCGTGCCGATGACATGTTTATTTACTTGGAGATGTAGGTGATGCTCTACGCGGATGACACCATTATTAAGTCGAACAATGAGGAATCATTCCAAGTGTGTCTTGATACGTTTCACACGTATTGCATAGACTGGCGATTAACTGCCAACGAGTCTAAAACAAAAATCTTAATATTTGGGGCAAGCAAAACGGACAATTTCAGTTTCAAGTTCGGAGAAACGACTCTCGAATTCGTAGACACATACAAATACCTAGGAACTGTGTTCTCTAAATCCGTTTTTTTCTAAATGCCAGAAAACATGTACTAGAACAAGCTAAGAAAGCCATGTATCTCTTAAAAATACGTATAAAAAATCTCGATCTACCCATAGACCTCCAATTGAAACTATTCGATAAATACGATTCTCCCGATACTAACTTACGAGAGCGAAATATTCTACCCTTAGTCGACAGAGTTAGCTGCCCTTGAACTGACATAATTTCTTGCGCAAATGTAACAACATCAAATTCAAATAATAATTTCAACATTGCCACTTTTAAAAAAGCCATATCTAGGTCTCGTATCGGAAATCACCATGCTTAATTAATTTAGAAAAAAATAATTAGTTGTTAATCAAAATAAAGTCTTTCACTAAATTATTAAACCTTCTATTAAGACGAAAATGAAATTTGTATATTTTAATACTTATTTCACCATTTTAAATTATTGATTTTTCACAATAGTCTTATTATTTACACTAATGTCTTATTTGTTTTAGCACCATATAACAATAAAATTTGACATGAATAAGATATACCAACATCAAAGTGACTTAACATCTTAAACATTTTGTATATCCCGACTAACTCTATCAAAGGAGTGAAAGGGAATAACAATAGTGCATCACCGCACTACTGAATCCACTTCAGGATTTCAGAATGTTAATTAAACTGCGAACAAATATCACGATATTCACGATATCGGTTTTAGCACGTCAGATTGACGTCTGTTTTTGACGTCAAACAAACTTTCAAAATTTACCTAACCCCAACGTCATTCTGACGTCACATTTGAGATTGTTGACAACCAACGTTGTTTTCTGACGTCAGAACGACGTCTGTTTTTGACGTCAGAATGACGTCTGTTTTTGACGTCAAACAAACTTTCAAAATCTACCTAAATCCAACGTCATTATGACGTCGGAGTCTGACGTCTATCTGACGTCCAACTGACGTCAAATGTCTGCTGGGACCGCACTACTGAATCCACTTCAGGATTTCAGAATGTTAATTTAACTGCGAACAAACATTCACGATGTCGGTTTTAGCACGTCAGATTGATGTCTGTTTTTGACGTCAAACAAACTTTCAAAATCAACCTAACCCCAACGTCATTATGACGTCACATTTGAGACATTAAACCAACGTTGTTTTTCTGACGTCAGAATGACGTCTGTTTTTGACGTCAGAATGACGTCTGTTTTTGACGTCAAACAAACTTTCAAAATCAACCTAAATCCAACGTCATTATGACGTCGGAGTCTGACGTCAATCTGACGTCCAACTGACGTCAAATGTCTGCTGGGATGTATCTATCATTCGTGACTGTTTGCATTAAATCGGAACAAATCACATCAGCACACATGAAGTCGCATCATCTCGTATCTTAAGTTAATATTTCAGAGAAGTTCCACGATTCTAGAAGAATGGCGAATCGTAATGATCGCCACGGATCGCGTGCTAGTGTGAAAGCCGCATTACAGCTGCAAAAGGCTTTGTATGGTCAAACATGGTCAAGTTTTCTTAATGGTTGGAGATAAAGTGCAATAAACGGTCCAAGAACACTGTTCATTTACAGACAAATACCCACACAGAATGGCAGACAAATACCCACACAGAATGGCAGACAAATACCCACACTAATGACAGACAAATACCCACACTAATGGCAGACAAATACTCACACAATAATGCTTACTTACTAGTTGATAGGGTTCTTCCCTCCAGTTGCCCGATAACCTCTGCAAAATAAATAAGATGCCTTGTCAACAAAGGAACCACTGCAGAAGCTGAGGATGAGGTAAAGGCCATGTAAAACAGGTTTAAGCCTGGCCAGTACATTTGTGTTACTGATCGTTCCAAGGCGATACTTCTGTGGTGGTTCATTTTGTTTTATGTCTTGGTGTTAAAGATTTTTGTCCTGTTGGCGCCTTATGTATGTTTTCATATCTTTAGTTAAGTTTAGGTAACTTAGTGGCCACCTATTGGGAAAATAGCTGCTCATTCGGCTTACGATATGTTTTCATGGTATAAGTTCCTGATTGTTAGTTTGTTTTTTTCCCACCTCGGTTTTTGGAGTGGGAATCTTTTTCTGATTGCGCTTTTTCCTGATCTTTGCCCACATTTAATTTTCATGCGCGGTCTTTTTTTCGCCCAGACGAAACAAGTCGCCTCTGCTGCAGCAAGGGCCTTATCGGCAGCAACGGATGTGACCCCTACTCAAACAAGTAGAATTAAAAGCGTTTTAGTTACTTCTTTTTTTTCTGATGCGTCACTGGAAAGCTTCTACTAAAGGTGTCAGATGGGAAAACCAACCATAAAGTATGTTGCCTTTTTCATGTTCATGCAATATTCATGCAATATTCATGTTCATGCAATATGTTTTCAATTTTCACAGTATTAAAGTTTGTTTATATTGAGCGAAATTGGAAATGAGCCGCCTCATGGAAAAAACAACAATCTGCATAGGCGAAAACAAAGACGCAGATCAGCTTCGCGGTAACCGCGAAGCTGATCAGCGCCTTTGTTTTCGCTATTCGGATAGTACAATACCTCTTCTACTTAAATTTGAAGCTTCTAGCTCTTTTCTGTGCTTGTACAGGCCGGTTTGTGTCCGGCCTGTTCGGAAGCCACATTGTTGGTTATCCCACAAGATGGCTCAAATGTTGAAATTCCACTTACCTTTTGATATGAGCCACACGACTATTCCGACAACAAACCCCCACATCTTTGGTAACTCCTGGGTCTAACACCAAAAGTCAGTTGAATCTTTCAAAATTGGTAATTATAACCGCAAATCTGGTAATATATATGGTCATAAATTATGTTGCCCAATTAAAGTGACAAGACAGTTGCGTAATGTTGTACATGTTCGTTAAAGTCGGTGTTTAAGCCGTTTGTTAGATTCCAATTGCAACACAGTCCAAATCACGTGATTACTGTACACGTGACCTTACGGCAACGCCCAGTAAATGGAAAAGTGAAGCACTATAACATGATCCGCCGCATGGGAAAACCAACAATCTGCATAGGCGAAAACAAAGGCGCAAATCAGCTTTGGTTTCGCTGCACGGATAGTATAATCCTTCTTCTTCTTAAATCCGAAATTTCAAGCTTCGTGACTGAACAGGCTGGTTTGTGTCAGACCTGGTCAGAACCCAAATTGTTGGTTTTCTCACGCACCGACTCACATGTAAAATGGCGTTTTCGATTAATTGGTGGTTCAGAATAAGTATGGCACAAGAGAGATGTATCAAAAACTGATGAAATACTTATTAACCCATATTTGACGAAAGGATTTGCCCATCATTGTCATTTTGGTGAGTCCACTTTCATTTTTAGGGGCATCAGGATTGATTTGTATTCAATTTTTCGATGAAAATTCTCTAAGCAAATAGAATAGCCCCGGACGGGACGCCGCGTTCTTATGTCCCATAAAAGGGACGCCAGGCTTAAATGAGTTAATTAATCAAAATGTGCAGTTGTAGTTGGAAATAAAAATATTATGAAACAAATCTTTCAATAAGATCGAGAGCAATCACCATAAATCTAGATTTTCATTTACAAAACGAAAACTTGATTGGAATACAAAATTAATCTTCTAACGGGATATTACGTATTTGCTTATGTCAGTGTAATTCGTTAAGCCAACTTTTTTCGTATATAAATTCACCAATTGGCCTGGACCTGGTCCTGAGGTTACAAAACGTTTTTCATGCTCAACTCAGCTGAGCATGAAATGTTATTTCCTCATAAGCACTCAAATAGCCCAAAATAATAGAAATGTATGGTTAAGACCGTCAAAGCATGTACACCTTGTAATTTATCATGCTGATAAATGTTAAAATGCCAACAATTGTTAGCATTTTAACATTCATCAGCAAGATAAATTTTAGTCTCAGCTGAGCTGAGCATGAATTAAGTTGAATAACCTTCGGGTTAACCATAAAGATAGATCATGCTTTGTTCTATCCCTTGAAACAATTCTTCTATGGGACAATTGATAATATAATATATAGAATTAAATAGAGGATATTCATATGTGTCTGTTGAATATGGCTTTTATTTCACGAGTAAAGTGAAAAATATTTATATTTCATAAGCCACGAATGAAATATATATATTCACTTCACGGGAGAAATTAAAGCCATATGCAACAGAAACATTTGAATTTTCGTTTTAATGTATACAATATTTTTACAATCATTTTTGCAAAGTAGAACATAACTATGTATGTTATATTTTACATTCTCGATTTCATTTTAAGCTTGTTACATGACCTGGCATTTGAGATGAGCATACGAACAGGCAAAATGATTGTGTATTTTACTTAAAATACTCACTACTGAGATCACGTGGTATTGTTACATACAAACAGGTAAATGATCGGGTGACACACACTACAATGAGAATGAATTTGACGTTAGATTTTCGAGTTTTCTCCTACAGCGTTTCTTCAACTGACTGATAGATAGGTGCAGTCAATACAGAAATTGAACATGTATTGAAAGAAACTAACATAAGAAATCCCGGTTATTTCGTTTTCGCAAACACTTCAATACTACTGTATGGGAAATACTATATGTTCATGGGACGGAAGTGTTTGTGAAAACGAAATAATCTGGATTGCATATGTTACTTTCATTCAATAAATGTTCAATTTCAGCATTAACTGCACCTATCTATCAGTCAATAAAGTAAACGTAATCATCGGAGAGAAAACTCAAATTTCTAATCTCAACATTGAAGAGAATTTCATTGTGCGTCACCCGATCATTTATCGATTTGTTGGTATACAATACCACGTGTTTCTCAGCTGTGATACTGGCGACAACTTTGTATGACAAGTGACAAGTTTGATGACGTCTTACTGATTTCCCACTGAAAACAACGCACTGAAGTGGGGAGGTGCAAAAAAAAAAATAAATAAATAAAAAAAAAAAAAAAAAAAAATAATAATAATAATAATAATAATAATTTTGGTACCAAAATGTTCCTTATGAATTAACTAGATAATGAATACCCACACTTTATGTTTTCGTTTACAAATAAGAAAGTTATACAGGCGTTTGAAATTCTGAAGTGGTGTGCAATACGCCAAATTTACAATACTTCACCAGGGGGTGGGGGAGGTGCGCCAGGAGGGAAACTAGTCCCTGACTCTCACAAGAGATGCGAACTTGGACACACAGTCATCAAACATTTCAGCAGAGGAGATCAGATAATAAGGGAGGTCATTCCAGTCTCTGATCGTCTGTGGAAAGAAACTATTTTGTACGCTTCTTTGCTAGTTAAAGGTACTACATGAAAAGCCAAAGAGTGTTGATTTCTACAACGCCTATTGGGGCCTAAAGAAATACATGTAGATGGGTCGCTTGTGTCTCCTAGTAAAGCTTCTACGCTACTGACTGACCATCAGATAACTGGTTAATCGCTCTGGTCTGAGGCTGTCCATGAAAAGTGGTTCAAGTCAAACCATCCATACATGTATGCCTAAGTGGTATAGTTGGGTGGTTATATTCGAAGCACTTCTTGGAGGATGGCATGGTGTCCTAATTAATTGTGGGTAGAAATTCCATAAATGGAGGCAACGTCTCGACATACGCAGGAAAAATCAAATTGTTAGTCACAGGATTATACAATACCGATACGGAAAACATGAAACATGATTAAATTTTATCATTTGAGCCGCTGCATGAGAAAACCAACAATTTGCATATACGAAAACAAAGGCGCAGACCAGCTTCGCGGTGACCGCGAAGCTGATCAGCGCCTTTGTTCTTAAATCTGAAATATTTCAAGCTTCTAGCCTGCTTCTGTGACTATACAGGCTGGTTTTGTCAAACCTGGTCAGAACACAAATTGTTGGTTTTCTCACGCACATACTTATTTAATTAATCAACGAAACAGAACACCTTTATAACGCTTTCACTTTGCTTACAAAATGATTTAACTAAATACTATTGCAAACCATATTGTGTCTTGTATGAGGTTACAAATATTTTTGATTATACACTAGTTGCTATTCAAGTGTTCTATTACATTGTTCATTAATTTCCATGAACTTGATCCCTAATTGTATATTGTTCTGCATACTTGTGTGACGGGATAACCTCCTTTGGAAAAATACGTTGATGCAACGTATTAGCGGCATATTGAGTGCTTGTAATATGCAAATTTCAAACTCGAAACTTTGTGAATCGAGTAAGTGTTGAGTGTATAGCGCAGTAAACCACCGTTGGTGGAAGAGCATGCTTTTCCACCGACGGGGTTTGCTGTGGCTTGGATCGGCTTTCGTTACATTTTGGTGGCAGCGGTGAGATGATGACAACCGCCAGACCAGAGTTGCCTTACCCATGTAGTAAGGAAGTTTTGAAAAAAGAAATAAGAAATGAAATATGTGTTAATTCTAAGGCCGCTAGCGTTACCAGTCATTTTCATATCATTCTCACCTTTAAAATTTCACATTAGCATTCATGTCTCAATTTATTGCTAATTTGGTATTTTGTATGTTTGTTAATGATGTTTGTTATATGTAATCAGATATGGGCCACAACGTGAGAAAATGTACCTTCGGACAATGATTTGAGTATAAGAAAAACAAAGTTACTTGGAATGTATGATGTTTCTTGAGTCTCTTAGTTTTTATTTGACCAGATTATTTTAGTTATTCTGCGAGTTAAGAGCAATTCACTATATGAACCATGCAGACGTCATTGTTCTGCAAAATGACGTCAAAGTTGCGTTATGCATTTCTTCATGTTAGTAGAGCTTACAAAACTCGATGCATTTGCTTAAAACTGTTTAAGCACTGTTCAGAACATATTGCTAAGACAGAAGCATACCATCCTTACGCAGGCTATTTGTCGTAATTATTTTGTCTATTTTTATGATTATGATGTTGCTATGGTTACCATTTAACGACAGATATAGGAAAATTATGTGTATTTTGGGCTAAAACAAGGGCAGATAACTCCAAATATTGAAAATAAATATGTTTTTAAAACTCATTCATTTGGTAGCTCAGTGTTCAAAGATTACAAATACAGTGTTATTTCTAAAACGTAGACTACATAATTTTTCAGCCTTTTGCTGCTTTCTACTAGTAATGTCAGAATGTCCGAAGGTACATTTTGTCGCGTTGAGGTTCATATATGTATGTTTTGTTTGATGCCCGAAAGGTTCCTTGATTGGAAATAAAATCATTCTATTCTGTAGTTCCCAGGCCAGAGACACGGGGCGAGTCTTCTCGGAGGGGGGACTAATGTGACGGGATAGCCTCCCTTGTAAAAAAAAACGTTAGTGCAACTTAATAGCGGTGTATTGAGTGCTTGTAATATGCAAATTTCAAACTCGAAACTTTGTGAATCGAGTAAGTGTTGAGTATATAGCGCAGTAAACTACCCTTGGTGGATGAGCATGCTTTTCCACCGACAGGGTTTGCTGTGGCTTGGCTCGGCTTTCGTTACACTTGACTGTATAATTTATAAATGTATATTGTTAAATCTGTTATCTATATTCTGGTGAAATACAGACCACGTCCCAGGACAGTGGTCATATTCCAACAGGAAAACATGTCCATGGAAAGTATACCCCTTGAACCCCACCTTTTCATAGCAAAACTGGAGTATGCAGGGGTATGCAGGGGTATACCTTTTGTTTTCTTATTTTTGCTCCGAAACATAGACTGTGGATACTCGTTAGAACTGCCTCATCTATGTTATGGGAAAAATAAGAAAAATGTCCAAAAAATAAAATCCACTGAAAATTTTCAATCTTTACAAAGTAGGCGTAAAAAAGCTAGCTGTTTCCGCTAACATTCCGAAAAAAATCGGGGTCGGTAGGTAGCCAACTCTTTTTATTTTTTCTCTCATCTTTATTTGTTGAGAACCAGTAAAAATGATAATATGCAACTTAATTCATCTCAAATACTAGAAAATGACAGACATTGAAGTTTCGAACATAAAGAAAGTTGAATCAAGTGATTTTAAATATTATTTTTGCAGTTCTGACTTATTTTAAGTCATATATGTATATCCATTTACCTAAAAATTACAAGGGTCGGTAGGGATGAAAATCTTTCTTTTTAGTTTCTTTCCACCAGGAAAACATGTCCGTGCAATGTATACCCCCTTAAACCCCACTTTTATATAGCAAAACTGGGGTATGCAGGGGTATACCTATTTTTCTTATTTTTGCTCCAAAACATAGATTGTGGGTACTCGTTAGAACCGCCGGCGTTCTAACGTGTACCCACAATCTATGTTTTGAGCAAATATAAGATAAAATATAAAAAATTTTCTACTGAAAATTTTCATTTTTTACAATTTTAAAAATCACAGTATTTTGCATGGGCATGTTTTCATAATGAAAATGGCGATAGAAACTGCAGGATCGGCACAAAAAAATCAGGGTCGGTCGGGTTAGTGGAAACACAGCTATTTTTTGTCCTTAAAAAAATCTGTATATTACATGGACGTGTTTTCGTTATGTTCTTTGTTCTGTCTGCAGTAAACTTGAACATAATGCTCTGCACAAATGGATTTGGCTTGCTAGATTTTATTTCTTGCAGTACAATTTTCTCAGCAGTTTCAGAGTAACTTGCAGTATGCGATTGTGTTAAGAACTATTTAAGAAAGGTGACAATTGTTACACTGATCGAGTTTTCTTCTTCGTGCTTTTCTGTTAAATGGTAAGCTTATCCATTATGCATATCATTATAAGAATCTGACCCGAGGGCCACTTTGGTTCACAAGTCTCTACCGAGTGATGCTTCACTGTGAACTGAGGGACAGCTTTGTCTATCCGTACCCGATACTTACGTAATATCCTTTTTCTGTGAGATTGAACGTGTGTGACGTTGCAATACTTCCGCTTCACGAGGAAGTAATATGTATGTGACGCCTATTACACCGGGAGCTACTTTGACCTACTTTGCAACCCCCCCCCCCCCCACTCCCAGGACAATTTTTCATGGGTGCCAAATCGTTCATTGGGACCCCAGAAATGCAAAGAGTTTTTGTCGTCAAAGATAAACTTTTTTGCACTATGAAAAGTGCATGGTTTCCTTGGCAACAGTTGACTCGATTCTTGAGCATGGGGTGTACATACAAAATTGGCCAGATCTCCGCTGTTACATGTACTTATCCTAGACCACTGAACTTGGTCTCATTTCAAAGCTTAGACAATATTCTTTCACTGTATGAACTATAAATACTAGTTATTGAATGAATGTTATGAATGCGAGTTATCTAATTTGCATATTCATTTATTTTGATGAAATCTTTAAAAATGACAAAAATCGTTAAAAATCCAAAAATAAACTAATTTCAGGCCCAAACAATCATTATGGCACTTTGTAAACAAACCAGTAATATCATATAACAAGTTTATTGATGTCATGGGCCTAAATAAAAATGATCTCATTTGCATATTTATGACTTGTAATAAAAATATCGAAAATCGAGGAAAAACAAGGGAAAAGCCATTGCAAGGTTTTGGATGGGTTATCAAATCTATCTTGTATCCCTGAAACCAATTTTCATGGCTGCCAGTGTGGTCAAAGGGACCACATTAATGCCGTAAAATATTGTCCTCAACAATGAACACATTTGCATTATGTAAAATTACATAGTTACCAACCCACCCCCAGTGCGATTCTAAACAATAAGATGCACTCACAAAAACATTCATATACCAACCATAGCATGCTCTAGAATACTTTAATTGGTCTGAAAGTGATGCATGGACCTAGCAATTTAACCTTAATACCTATTATTCAAACCGTTGAATTTGCTTATTCATGAAAATTAATAAAACACACAAGGAATCGGAGAAAATCTTGGAAACGGTTTGAATAATAGGTATTAAGGTTAAATTGGTAGGTCCATGCATCACTTTCAGACCAATTATAGTATTCTAGAGCATGCTATTGCTGGTGTATGAACATTTTTGCGAGTATACCCTATTCTTTACAATTACACTGGGGTTGGGGGTGGAAGCTACGTTATTTTACAGCATGTAAATGTGTTCATTGTTGAGTACAATATTTTATCACACTAAGGTGGTCCCTCCGACTACACTGGCAGCCATGAGAATTGGTTTCAGTGATACAAGATAGATCTTATAACTCATCCAAAACCTTGCAATGGCTATAGTTCTTTCTGTGTTTTTCCTCGATTTTCGACATTTTTATTAATATTCATGAATATGCAATTGAGACAATTTTCATTTAGGCCCATGACATCAATTCATGTGCCGTATGATATTACTGGTTTGTTGACGAAGCGTCATAATGATTGTTTGGGCCTAAAATTAGTTTATTTATGGATTTTTAACACTTTTTCTATCATTTTTAAAGTTTTCATTAAAATTCATGAATATGCAAATTAGATAACTAGCATTCCTTACCACAGGATGAAAGGGCAATATGTAATATATCTATTTAAAATGAGACTAGGTTCAGTGGTCTAGGATACGTAACAGCGGAGATATGACCAATTTTGTATGTACATCCCCATGCTCAAGAATCACGTTAACGGTTGCCATGGCATGATGAGAACAAGTCTTATATCTGTAAACCAGAATTCTTATCTTACTGTTATGCACATTTTATGCAAATGAATTAATTAGCACCTAGAGTCTTTAGCTGCATTTACCTGTATTTTGCTCATTTTCCTTACTTTAACCAGATATTCAAAGTGTTATTTGTTGGTCAAATTTAACATTTGAAAAACGAAATTCAATTAACTTTTCCTCCTCTTTAACACTATAGCCTTAAAATTTTTGTACAATTTAAAAACAAAAAAAAAATCATATATTTTCCATTCTATTGATTAAGGTATCAGATTACCTTTTAATGACCAAGCAGATATCAGACTCTGACCACCACAGCATTTTATTGTCATAATTAATACATGGTGAATCAAAGCCACCTGTTATCAGCAGGAAGCCTCAAAACCGCACTTCCTTATCTAACCCGAGTTAGCACCTATTTTCTCGGGTAACCGCACTTAATTTTATAAGAGAATGTTCTCAGCGTGGAAACCATTCAATTTTTCATGGTGCAAAGGAGTTTATCTTTGAGGACAAAATTTTTTTGCATTTCTGGGGTCCCAATGAACGATTTGGCACACACGAAAAAATGTCCTGGGGTGCAAGATAGGTCAAATTAGCTCCCGGGGTATATCTTTACAGGACCCGATTTCAATGTCCAGTATCTTTACAGGACCCAGTTTCAATGACCAGTATCTTTCCAAGACCCAGTTTTAAAGTCCAGTATCTTTCCAGGACCCGGTTTTAATGTCAAGTGCCTTTCCAGGACCCAGTTTCAAAGTCCCGTATCTTTCAAGGACCCGGTTTTAATGTCCAGTACCTTTCAAAGAACCTGGTTTCAATGTACGGTATCATTCCAGGACCTGATCTCAAAGTCCAGTATCTTTTCAAGACCCGATTCCACGTCCAGAATCATTCTAAGACCCGGTTTTAATGTCCAGTATCTTTCCAAGACCCGGTTTCAATGTCCAGTATCTTTCCAAGACCCGGTTTTAATGTCCAGTATCTTTCAAAGACCCGGTTTCTATGTCCATTATCTTTCCAAGACCCGTTTCAATGTCCAGTATCTTTCCAAGACCCGGTTTTAATGCCCAGTATCTTTCGAAGAACCCGGTTTCAATGCCCAATATATTTCCATGACCCGATTTTAATGTCCAGTATCTTTCCAAGACCCGGTTTCAACGTGTAATATCTTTCCAAGACCCGGTTTCAATGTCAAATATCTTTCCAAGACCCGGTCTTAATGTCCAGTATCTTTCGAAGAACCCGGTTTAAATGTCCAGTGTCTTTCCAAGAACCCGGTTGAAATGTCCAGTATCTTTTAAAGACCCGGTTTCAATATCCAATATCTTTCCAAGACCCGGTTTAAATGTCCAGTATCTTTCAAGGACTCATTTTCAATGTCCAGTATCTTTCTAGGCCTCAGTTTCAATGTCTAATATCTTTCCAAGACCCGATTGTAATGTACAGTATCTTTCGAAGAACCCGGTTTCAATGTCCAATACCTTACCAAGGCCCGGTTTCAATGCCAAATATCTTTCCAGGCCGTTTTCAATGCCCAGTATCTTTTTAGGACTCAGTTCCAATGCCCAGTATCTTTCCAAGACCCGGTTTCAATGTCCAGTATCTTTCTAGGACTCAGTTTCAATGCCCAGTATCTTTCCAGGACCCGGTTTCAACGTCCTGTATCTTTCTAGGACTCAGTTTCAATGTCCAGTATCTTTCCAAGATCCGGTTTCAATGTTCAGTATCTTTCCAAGATCCGGTTTCCTTGTTCAGTATCATTCCAAGACCCGGTTTCAATGTCCAGTATCTTTCCAAGACACGGTTGCAATGTCCAATATCTTTCCAATACCCTGTTTTAATGTCCTGTATGTTTCGAAGAACCCGGTTTCAATGTCCAGTATATTTCCAAGATTCGGTTTAAATGTCCAGTATCTTTCCAAGATCCGGTTTCAATGTCCAGTATCTTTCCAAGACCCGGTTTCAATGTCCAGTATCTTTCCAGGACCCGGTTTCTATGTCCAGTATCTTTCCGGGACCCGGTTTCAGTGTCCAGTATCTTTCCAGGACCCGGTTTCAATGTCCAGTATCTTTCCAAGACCCGGTTTCAATGCCCAGTATCTTTACAGGACCCGGTTTCAATGTCCAGTATCTTTCCAGGACCCGGTTTCTATGTCCAGTATCTTTCCAGGACCCGGTTTCTATGTCCAGTATCTTTCCAGGACCCGGTTTCAATGCCCAGTATCTTTACAGGACCCGGTTTCAATGTCCAGTATCTTTCCAGGACCCGGTTTCAATGTCCAGTATCTTTCCAAGACCCGGTTTCAATGCCCAGTATCTTTACAGGACCCGGTTTTAATGCCCAGTATCGTTCCAGGACCCGGTTTCAATGTCCAGTATCTTTCCAGGACCCAGTTTCAATGTCCAGTATCTTTCCAAGACCCGGTTTCAATGTCCAGTATCTTTCCAAGACCCGGTTTCAATGTCCAGTATCTTTCCAGGACCCGGTTTCAATGTCCAGTATCTTTCCAAGACCCGGTTTCAATGTCCAGTATCTTTCCAGGACCCGGTTTCAATGTCCAGTATCTTTCCAAGACCCGGTTTCAATGTCCAGTATCTTTCCAAGACCCGGTTTCATTGTCCAGTATCTTTCCAGGACCCAGCTTCAATGTCCATAATCTTTCCAGGACCCAGTTTCAATGTCAAAGATCATTCCAGGACCCGGTTTCAATGTCCAGTGTCTTTCTAGGACCCTGTTGCAATGTCCAGTATCTTTCCAGGACCCGGTTTCAATGTCCAGTATCTTTCCAGGACCCGGTTTCAATGTCCATTATCTTTCGAAGAACCCGGTGTCAATGACCAGCATCTTTCCAGGACCCGGTTTCAATGTCCAGTAACTTTTCAGGACCCGGTTTCAATGTACGGTATAATTCCAAGATCCGGTTTCAATGTACAGTATCTACCAGGACCCGCTTTCAATGTCCAGTATCTTTCCAGGACCCGGTTTCAATATCCAGTATTTTTTCAGGACCTGGTTTCAATGTACAGTTTCTTCCCAGGACCCGGTTTCAATGTCAAGTATCTTTCCAGGACCCGGTTTCAATGTCCATTATCTTTCCAAGACCCGGGTTCAAATTCCAGTATCTACCAGGACCCGGTTTCAATGTCCAGTATCTTTCCAAGACCCGGTTTCAATGTCCATAATCTTTCCAGAACCCGGTTTCAATGTCCAGTATCTTTCCAGGACCCGGTTTCAATGTCAAAGATCATTCCAGAACCCGGTTTCAACACCCAGGATTACCTGTTACGGCGAACTCGGAGGTTCGGGGAACTCGGAGGTAAACAATTGAAGGCGCCTTAGACTTGGGTCAGTATAATATCATTTTTAATATCACATAACGGTAAAATCAGAACTAATTGGTGTTTTGAGCTAAAAGGTATTATAATAAGCAAACAATTTATGAACAGTGTAGCCGCCTTTGTCCTCACATTAACATGCTAAAGTATTTCGAACTCAGAATTATGCTCACGCAGCAAGAAAATTTTTATTATCAGGTAACTAGTGGACGACCAATAACATTTGTCAACAAACAGCAGCTACATTTCAAAATTTAGGCTTTCTCCTCGAGATTTTAGGCATCCTTGCGCATGATTACAAAAGGATAAACCCCAAAGACTTAAAAGCATTGAGATGGTGTCACATCTTTTGATACGGGAATTCTCGGAGTAATTTTGAAATGTAATATTGGGAACTCGGAGGGACGCTTTTGGAGATTCGGAGGTATTTCAACATTTAAAGGGCTGTTTTTCCTCTCTTTTTTCTTGATAATGTTTATCTGAGCGTATATTTGTTTGGATCACTTCCATTTGCCTACGAATTAAGGAAAGGTAAGCACAAAACGTTTATTCTGATTGTTGTGACACGGCAAGTATGCGCACATGCGTATTGGGGGAGGGGGTGTTTGATGTATACTAGGAAACGAGATGATCTATGCAATCTAAACCCCTTTAATCCCATCTTGTGTGTGCATTATTTATTTTCATTCACATTATCGACTGTGGGTACTCGTTAGAATCTTTCAATGATGCACATGAAAAAAATGTCATTTTACAGCTTATAAAACGGCTGATGCTAAATTTTCTTAGCCAACTTTCGATTGGGAGAAATACGAAGAGGGAATGATATTTTTGTCAGTGCCCTTGTCTGCGTTTGAACTTGATCGACCTGAAAAATTTTGTGCACATGTTTTTACTTGAACATACAGAATACGGGTTTTCTTTCAAGAGCTGATGTAACTGAGTGGCCGCCTATTGGACAATAGCTGCTCACTCGGCTTATGATATGTTCTCTCAGTATAAGTACCTAATTGTCAATTTGGTTTTTTCCCGCCTCGATTTCGTTGGGGTCGGAATTTTTTTCTGATTGCGCCTTTTCCTGATCATTGCCAACTTGTACCTGTTTTCATCTAGATCTCCCTTTTTGACACTTTGAATTATGAGATTATAACAGATTTTGGCAAAATGTTTCAGATGAATAAAGCTAATTGTGGGACGGTTTTCTGATGCGGTCGCTCAATTTTTATTATTATTGTCTGATGTCTCTTTACAAGGTTGTTTCAGGCATATCAGGCATAGGTTGGGACCCCAGAACAAATCCATGACACACCCGCAAGCAGAACTTGGCTTGCTCCACTTGTTACACTGAGAGTGGATTGAACAGATGCGGTAAGTGATTGAATGATTAAGAGTGCTTAATGAAATCGACAACATATTAATCATGCCAAATAATTATTCTCTTGAATATGTTAATAATAAGTTCATGCCATGCATTTAGGTTAGAGAAACATATATGTAGGTTAGAGTGACATATTAATGTATATTTGGTACTTTACATATTAACTGGACTGTATGTCATAAAATTAAAGTCTTGTTTGCTCCAGAAGCAAAATCACGAGTCGTTTTCAATGAACTGACCCTCCGACTTTATCCATATCCTAAATTTGACGTTACTCCGAGTTATCCAGATCACACCTCCGATAATTACCGTACCTAAAATTGTGATACCTCCACTGACCTGGGAAAAACACTGGATATTTTGCATATATAAGACTAAAATTTTGCATGATGCTCATTAAGACACTGTATTTTTAGAAACCAGCCGCTGTTTAATGCAAAAATATCGTAAATACTCAAAATTAAGTGGTCCGAATTGAAAGTGCTTTACAATTATACAATGTCCAGTTTATTTATTTATTTTTGATTGAAAATTGACGTGTCAGCTTAAACTGATGAAGCATGCAGGGGCTTCGTCTTCTAAACTTTATATGTGCGATATGTTAAAATTTCTAAAGTGGACGTAAATTGAAAATAAAATAGGATAAATACTGCCCCTAGTCGGATTTGCCTTCCATTGTTTACCTCCGAGTTCCCCGAACCTCCGAGTGCCCTGTAGCAGGTAATTCTGGCTCTTCAATGTCCAGTATCTTTAAAATGTTTTGACAAAAGGTTTACTATTGTACATTAACATTAAAAATTAACATTAAAAATAATTAGACTTAAAAGTTCAGATAGTCTACTACAATGTGACGAAATTATTTCAATATACTCAGTTTTGATCGAACGAACCACCTTCATTCCTTGATTGTTGCTTTGATCTTGTTGTGCAAATAATATTTCTTTATAAAATATTCAATGCTTATTTGTTTCGTAATGTTCAAATACATGTTTGTGGAGTCTAAATGTTTGTTAATGTCCTTACGTTTACATGTCTCTTTTTTCCAATCGTATAAATGTACATTTTTAACTACCCGAAAGGGTCATTGATTTGAAAATAAAATATATTCTATTCTATTCTATTCTATCTTTCCAGGACCCGGTTTCAATGTACAGTATCTTCCAGGACCCGGTTTCAATACAGATAAACATTTGTGGCCAAACGTAGGTGGGGGGTACCTGTATTTCCAATATTGATTCTGTGTAAGCTGTGAACCAGCAGATAATGCAAAAATGGTGAAGAGGACATCATGAATAGACTCACTCTTTTTCTGACAGGGACTCTAAGCATGTCGTGTTTATTTATTTATTTAATTATTGATTTATTTATAACGTATGCAACCTAAGATTCGCCAATTATGGAAAATATACTGTGTTGCTCTTTCAGTCTAGAAGTCGCACCGGCAACAATCACTTACCAATATTCAAACTTTTCCGAAAGCGAGAAGCAACATACCTCACAACAGTCGTCTGCTCATTTTTTGCCGAACCGAAATTCTTCGCGAAACGCATAACGTTACGTTCACCACGACCGCTAAAATTACGTCGAAAAAAAATAAGTTGTTGTTTTGATGCGTCGACGTTATGAAACTGCGGCACTCTTATAGGAAAACCTCGCGACACTCAACTGGTTAAACAAATTGCAACGCGGTCTTTATTTAGTCAGTAGAAATGGTCTTTATTCGGTCAGTAGCTACATATAAATAAAATTTCTACTTATGAACCTCTTTATTAGGCCGATATGTAGGGTTGTAGCATTATAAAAGGGGGGGGGGGTATACTTGCACGGACATGTTTTCTGATTAGACAACATACTCAGCAGTACGTGTACCAAGTAAGGCACTGAAACTCCACTGAACCTCGCACGATTTTATGACAATCTCAATGTAGTAGAACAATGAATAGGTGTCAGAAAAAAACGACAAAGAGATAAACATGCTTATTGTATTTGTTTACTACTGAATAGACAACATGTATACTGTAACGAAAAACAAACGAACGCTCATGTACATTGAAGTTCCGTTTTATTTATCCAGCATATTAGTTTAATCTCATTGTTGTTTTTTTTAATCTGCTGACAGCCAGTGTTCGTTTTTCTAAGGTGGATTTCATAGGACAATCACTTTATTCCTTCATTTGTAGTACCAGAACACCTGTCATCGTAGAATATCATCAGGAGAATATTATACAATTATTGACTATTGAGTCATCCAACAGAGACTACCAATATTGACCGAGGCGAAAGCCGAGGTCAATATTGGTAGTCTCTGTTGGATATCACATCATATTCAATGACTCAATAGTCAACAATTGTTTTATTATATAACACCCTTTTTATACAAGCATGATAAAATAATTTTAAAATAACTATTTTTATCTGTAGATGAATTAGTGTATACATATAGTTTACATATAGTCCCAGCATGACTGAAAAAATGTTCATTGGGACATAAAGTCTAAATTCAAATAAACTAAACAACAATAAACATCATTTGTACTTCATCGGCATTACTGCTTGACAGTAATCAATGTACATTTCTAATGACAGAGAGAGTTCTAAATTTAGTAACATATATTCAATGGGAAAAAACCCAGGTCATAGAATATGACAAAATATGCAATGGACTGAAAGCATTGTCTGAAATGCTGTCTATTTATAGTTATATAATAAATAACATTTACCCCGCCCCCCCCCCTCCTTAAACAACACTTTAATATAGTAAAATTGGGGTGTACAGGGGTATACATATTTTTCTTATTTTGACTCTAAAACGTGGATTGGATTTTGAGTACTCGTTAGAACCCCTGTTCTAATGAGTTCTTACAATCTATGTTCTAGGCAAAATTACTAAACATTTCTTTTCTGATGAAATTATCAAATTTTACAGCTGTAAAAAGTCTGTATTTTGCATGGGCAATTTGACGTAACATTACAAACACTTGCCCATGTAATAAACAGAGTATTTTGAGCTTTAAAAATTGAAATTTTTCAACTGAAAAAATTTGATACTTTTCTTATTATTGCTCAAAACATCCGAGGCGGTTCTAACGCGTACCCACAATGTATGTTTTGTAGTAAAAATAAGGAAAATAGGCATACCCCTGCATATCCCAATTTTGCTATATTAAAGTGGGGTTTAAGGGGTTATACATGTCACAGACATGTTTTCCTGATGCCCAGGCCATTGGGGCCTTGAAAATTAGATGGGCTGCTTAAGCATCCAGACAAAGCTTGTAACCTACCGAACGATGATCTGACTACAGGGTAACTGCTAAGGATGTCTAAGCCTGTCCGGGAAATGTGGTCTAGTCAAACCAGCCACATATATACATGTATAAGCTTTAGTGGGTTACTTGGATGGTTAATATATTGTAAAACACATTTCGCATATCATTTCATCCTAGTGTAGGGTAGAAGTCCAATAAAATGGAGACAAGTTCCTGGCATGTCCATATCTGGAAGACTTAGTTAAAGGCCTCGTCACACATAAGCGTAAATCTCTAGACGCAGACTTAATAGTCTTTGTTTGTTTGATTTACTGTTTTCCGTCCCAATCAACAGCTACAGTCATGTCCGGTCATTACCTGTTAAAAGGGAAGAAAAGCAAACAATAAATAACTACATTTTACAACAAAACGCAAGTCTGCGCAAGTCTACGTCGAGGGACTTTCGCTCATATGTGACGAGTCCTTAAGCAACAAAAATAATCATAACACGGTACGTATGCAAAACATGTGGATAATCGGCTAGAATATTCAAACTCTTAAATAGGCTTGTTAATAAATATAAGGTATACAATATAAAGTAAAATAAACGTTATTGAAAACGTAGAGTTGCTTCTTCAAATCCATATTTATATTAAGCCATTGTGCATGAGCGGCATATGGACATAATACGCCAGGGAACTCATTCAAGTTAGAAATGATATGCAGAAAAAATAACAAAATCAGTTTCATCTTGTATGAAGGGCAACTAATTCAATTTTAAACTGAAAGAAAACAAAAAGATGTCGCTTGTTTAACATGACAACATTTAATATATTTAAAGAAAAATGCGTACAAAACCATCATGGAATCATTAACGACACATTAGTAGATTGATTTTATAAATTAACTGTGTTTAATGTACTTGACTGGAAAAGTTTAGTGAAAGTCTAATTTTGCGTCGTAAAAACTTGCATTACGTCTGTATTTTTATAAAATAATAACAGAAGGTTTAAAATAAACGCTGATGATGAAAATCATTTCAAACTTTCAAAAACTTATTTTAAGTAGTTACTCGTGCAGCTGATAGTTACCGTTTTGAAATATTGCCTCAACTCGCAATTACAGGAAAAAGTACAAGTAGGCAAAGATCAGGAAAAGGCGCAATCAGAAAAAAATTCCCACTCCAAAAACCGAGGTGGGGAAAAAAACTAAATTAACAATCAGGTACTTATACCATGAAAACATATCGTAAGCCGAATGAGCAGCTATTTTCCCAATAGGTGGCCACTCAGTTACCTAAACGTAACTAAAAATATGAAAACATACATAAGGCGCCAACAGCACAAACATTTAAACACCGAGACATAAAACAAAAAGAACCACCTCAGAAGTATCGCCTTGGAACGATCAGTAACACAAAGTTACTGGCTGGCTTAAACCGTTTTTACATGGCCATATCCTCACCCTCAGCTTCTGCAGAGGTAAACTGTAGAATTTGATCTGTATGATGAATTCAAAACAGAGTTTTTTACGTGCGCCGTAAACACCTATCCCTCTTGGCATTGAATGTATATTTCTGTGTTGTATAATGGATCAATTCATCCATATTTGTACGAAATGTTAAAGAGGTATGCAAACAGATAATAATAATTTCATGCAATTCTGCATACACATTCTTGTTATTACAAATGTCTACGCATTTTTTTTTTTTTTTTTTTTTTTTTTTTTTTTTTTTTTTTTTTTTGACAGACGTAGAATGAAATAATTGATAAAACACATTAGGCAAACACTTGAAACATTCATGGTTTCTTGAGGTCACCGGAAAACGTTTCCTCATTTAAATGTTAAAAATACACAACACGAAGAAAAATAACTAAAATAAAAAAAAACAATAATAAAAATGATGGTAAACTCAAAAGAAAAAGAGGAAAATAAGTTTGTAAATTATTTTTAAAATCACAAATGTCCCTATGTTTTGAAGCATCATTCTACTCCTTTTTGACTCTCGTCGACTTTGACAGCGGTTTCGTATTACATAAAGCCATTACTTGTTTCAAGATTTGACCAAAGGCTTTGATGTTGTCAGCCGAGTCAAGGCGCTTCTGTTTGTGTTTGTCCAAAAGTGTCGGTCGGGTGTTCAGTGTCACTTGAATGGTGTTCTGGAACACAAAATGAATGATTTGAGCCTGTGCGTGAGAAAACAAACAAGTTGGGTTCCGACCAGGTCCGACACAAACCGGGCTGTATAGTCACAGAGGCTGGAAAATTTGGATTCAGAAAGTAGAGGAATTGTACTATCCATGTATCGAAATCAAAGGCGCTGATCAGCTTCGCAGTTACTGCTAAGCTGATCAGCGCCTTTGTTTTCGCTACAAAGATAGTATAATCCCTCTTCTTCTTAAATCCCAAATCTCAAGCTTCTAGCCCTTTTCTGTGACTGTACAGGCCGATTTGTGTTGGACCTGGTCGGGACCCAAATTGCTGGTTTCCTCGCACAAGCTCAATCAGATAAGCACAAATGTTGGTCCAACAAGACCATCAGTCGTTGAGCGACATTAGGATAATGAAAAGTTTACCCCATTAAACCCCATTTTATACAGTAAAACTGGGGATAACAGGGGTCTTCTTATTTTTCTTATTTTTGATCCAAAACATAGATTGTGGGTACTCGTTAGAACCGCCTCGGTTCTAACTTGTACCCACGATCAATGTTTCGAGTAAAAGTATTAAAAATATCATTTTTTCTGATCAATTTTTACACCGGAAAAAATCTCTGTATGTTGCACGGGCAGGTTTTTGTAATGAACAAAGTTTAAGACCACAAACGTCGCCAAAAGAGAATTGCAGTACTGGATGTGGCTCTTGCTTCATCACACATATCATATATGAGCCGCGTCATCAGGAAACCAACAATGAAGTTTCTATACAGGTCCGACACTAACCGTTCTGTGCAGTCACAGAAGATGGCTAGAAGCTTGAAATTTTGGATTTAGGATGAAAAGGAATTACATTATCCGTGTAGAAAAAAAAACAAAGGCGGTGATCAGCTTCACTTTCTTTTTTCACTACCTCTAACCAAAGTTGATATACACTTTGGTCATGTCTGAATGTATGCGACGCCTTATCCTTTCTCCTGGATAATATTTATATTAGATTCGGAACCAAGTTATACAGACAAATTGTTGCAAATCCCGATGGGTATAAATTGCGCCCCTCTCGTAGCTGATTTATTTTATACTGTTTCATGGATTAGCTTAACAATGACAATCAAGCTGATGTTATGGAGGCTTTTAATTCGACTTCTCTGTACCTCGATGACCTTTTGAACATTGATCCTTATTTTGAAGGCATGATCAAACAAATTTATCCCCCTGAACTACAGTTGAATAAAGCAGACACCACAGATACCGAAGCCCCCTTTTTAGACTTACATCTTTCTATTGCAAATGGATCTGTTTCTTCTAAGATTTGTGATAAACGCAATGACTTTGATATAGTATTTTTCCGTATTTGGATGGTGACGTTCCTCGCCGTGCTTCTTATGGTGTTTACATTTCGCAACTGATTAGGTTTGCTAGAGTCTGCAATCATGTTGCTGACTTCAATGCGCAAATTAATGTTTAACAGCCAACCTTCTCCAGCAGGGCTATCGGTATCATAAACTTTGAAAAACATTTTCTAAATTTTATCGCAGACACTATGAATTGATTTCCAAATTTAATGTTGGGCTTAAGACCCTTTAACGAGAGGGCCTTTCGGAACCAGAATTTTATGGTGATTAGGTTTACAAATTTAAGAAACTTATAGGAATGAATGATTTTTCTTTTCAGTTCAGAAAAATCGTTACACGTTACATACGTATAGGATATAACTTAAATGTTATGCGACAGTCTGCATGCTTCGTTTTAACCCAATCATGGTTGATAACTATGCTGCCTTCTTTAATTGCACGCCGGTGGGTCGGGCGTCAGACTCTATCTTGGCCCCTTGTTAAAGCCATTCATTTAGTTGGTTGAGGCCGGAGCTTCTTGTCTGTTGCTTGGCCCACCGGGGTTCAACTTGGTGTGTTTCATTTGCTCTGGAGTTAGTAAGTTGTTTGGCGCCCAGGGATCTCTATCGTCGGTCAGCTTAATCTGTGAGTCCTCGTTTTTGATTCATCATGGTGGTTCTCATGATTTATTTGTTTGTCCTTGATGATTCAATGACTTGTTAGAGATTCACCACGAGGACCGAACAACTAAATGTTGTGAACAACTGCAGAAGCTGAGGGTGAGGTTAGGTGCCTGAAAAATCGATTTAAGCCCACCAGTTATTTTATATTACTGATCGTTCCAAGGCGATACTCCCGTGGTGGTTCTTATTGTTTTATGTCTTGGTAATAGAATTTGTGTGCTGTTTGCGCCTTATGTATGTTTTCATATTTAAGTTAAGTTTAGGTAACTGAGTGTCCATCTATTGGGAAATAGCTGCTCATTTGGCTTACGATATGTTTTCACGGTATAATTACCTAATTGTTAATTTAGTTTTTTCCCATCTCGGTTTTTGGAGTGGGAATCTCTTTTTGATTGCGCCTTTTCCTAATCGTTACCTACTTGTTCCTTTTCGTAAACATGGTAAATACTGCGAAACTGATTTGCGCCTTTGTTTTCGCATATGCGAAACGTTGGTTTTCTCATGAAGCATCTCATATTGTAACACAATGAAAACTACTTCGGGGATGATAAACTCCAATGTGAGAGGACCACTACTCCTATAAACGCTCTCCTGATCTGGAAGTTTTACTTGCATAAGAAAAAGGACCAATTGCGGAGTTCGAATGACTTTGACGACTATCGACCCCCAGGGCGTTGCCAAATTTGACCCCAGGGGCATGAATGGCACAATTTTTGTAGAAGACCATTAGCCATTGCTACATACCACATGTCAAAGCTGTGGGACTTGAGAAGAATTTTTTTGAATTTCTTACCATCAAAACGTATATGTTAAGAGTTCCAGTCCGATCTGCGCAAACACACTATGCAACCTTTCCTACTGCCTAGTAATGCTGTGTGTGTAATTTTATCAAGATCCGTCAACTGGCTTTTGAGATACTAATGTTTGAATGTTTTCCTATAGTAAGTCTATGAAGACTATCGACCCCAGAGGCGTTACTAAGTTTGATCTCAGGGGCATAATTGGCACAATTTATATAGAGGACTATTTGCCATTGCCACATATCAAATATCAAAGCTGTGGGCCCTGTGGTTTCAGAGAAGAAGAGTTTTGAATTTCTTTCCATTAAAACGTATATGTTGGCATGGCAACCAGAGTTCCAGTTCGTTCTACTCAAAAATAATATGCAACCTTTCCTACTGCTCAGCATTGCTCTGTGTGTAATTTTATCGAAATCTGCCGACTAGCTTCGGATATATTGATATTTGAAATGTTTTCCTTTAGTAAGTCTATGGAAAGTTGGAGACTATCGACCCCGAAGGTGTGGCCAAATTTGACCCCAGGGGCATTTATAGAGGACCATTAGCCATTGCCACATACCTAATATCAAAGCTGTGGGCCATGTGGAAGAATTTTTGTTTAAGTTTTTCCGATTAAAACGTATAAGTTGCCATGGCAACCAGAGTTCCAGACCGATCTGCCCAAAACCAATATGCAACCTTTCCTACTTCCGTGGAGAGGCCTAACGGAACACCGATGGAAATATTCCGTCTATCAATTACCCAACCCAATGGTTATTTACATTAAAAGTGACCAAAATCGGCTAAGAAATATTCTTCTTTGAAGTTGTGGACGGACGACGGATGCCTGCCTGTCGTATTAGCTCAAGTGTGAGCATTCTGCTCAGGTGACATAGCTTAAAAGTGCATTAACAAATTACATAGTTTAATAATGAATCTATTCGTGTATACGGGATAAAAGATGGGTTAAAATTTAAACAAAATAGAATTTATTTTTATCGCAATGTACCGTCTCGGATCGCCGTAGGTGAAAATCATTTAATTGTAAGTCTTGTTGGATTAAGCCATAGTCGTTTAACTTTTGTAGGCACTTGATGCAACCGAAGGCAATCGAGGCACACGATGATTCCGACAGTTTGACATTCTTCTCCAGGTATGTTGTCAAGGGAACCGTGTACGACATCGTGTCGGTTGATTTGATAAGGCGAGCATCACTCCACAGTCCGACAATCTTGTTTAAATCATCTGTAACAAGAAAAGTATAATATGAAGTTTCAAATTATAAAGGCGTTGTTCAATAATTATAATGAATTATCCAATCCAATTGCGGTTTTAAAAGCGATGGCTCTGTCCCGCTATTACTAAAATGTTTTGGCCATACTAAATCAAACATTCCTTGATCATAGGACCAGTGTCTGGAAACAAAGTCCTTGTTTGCTAGCATTTGTCTATTTGTCATGCAATAGAGAGTCAGTTTGATCTGCACCTATTAAACTTTGGAAATCACATTTTGCCTCATCTATATTAAAGAAACATGTTTTGCACACAGTCTACCTTGCAGACGTTTTATATGGTCGTTGTTTAGCAATAACTGCCTGTCTATACAGTATATAGAACACTTTGCAATAATAAAATCTCTCTCTAGAGAGAAACTGCTAAGACCTTGGTAACAGTAAAGTTTTTTTTTAAGTATTCTCAGCGACCAGACAAAGGCTATTGAAAATGCTTATGGTTATAGATTCAAAAATGCATGCTGCATATGACTGAATAGGTATAACATTTCAGTATGCAAACAGCACAGTGACACTTACAAGGAAGCAAGCCTGTATTTATGTGGTTTAGTGACCTAGAGTTATACTTTTAGAAGCTAAAGGATTATGGGAAGGCTTTCCTAAAAGGTCATACCCATGCCATTCAGCATTTTTAATGAAATCTCTAAATTTACATGGCGTACACATGTCTTATTGTTTTGGACCCCTAGATACCTTTCACTCTGCCTGAGATGAAAGGTATCTCGGGTACAGATAGTGCAAATTATAAGGTAATAAAATAATTAGCTCCCCCAGTGCTACTGCGGTCATTATGCACATTTTCGTATGGTTATCTCGTGATTAATTATCTGTTGATAATTGATATATCTATATAAAAATCAAAATATTTCATTGTACATTTTAGACAAAAACAAAGTAAAAATTCATAATAATCAGAATCTTTTGACTAACATAGCATTTTTAATCCGTTTTCTACATGAAATATTAACGATTTTGCACCTTGATGAAAATACTTTTGTATCTGACATGTTCAGCTAATTACACACCCCTGCAGTGAGCTGTAGCATCAGGAACACTTTATTGCCCAGTTTTATAGTTGAAACCATATACCAGATTCATGGTTCAGTGAAGAAACAATGCACAAAAATTTTATAAGAGATGTGTACGCTATGAATATCAAATCATGTCATGCACGTATTTTTTCTCATCCATAAAAATGCTACAGCCTTAATTACTACGTATATACATGTATCTACTATAAGATATTTTCTTTTTACATATGATACATCAATCAATTGCTTGATCAATAGTTCAATCAATCAATCGATCACTCGATCATCCGACATCGTGATCAATCATTTGATAGACCTCAATCGATCAATCAATCACACGTCGTTCAATCAATACATAAACAATTGATCAATCTCTCGATTGATCTCCATCAATCAATCACTCATTTAATCAATCAAAAAATAGTCAATTATCACTCGAGCGATTGTGATCGATCATTTAATCACTTGATCAATCAGTCAATAAATCAACCATCGAACAATCACTTGATCACTTGACTTATCATTCAGTGACTTGATCAATTTCTTAATCACTTGATGATCAAACAGTCGATTGTGATCAATCACTCGATTTATCAGTCAAATGACCGCTCACAATCATTCACTCAATCAATTGATCAATCACCCCATCAATAGCGATCAATCACTTATCCACTTTATCAATCAATAAATCACTGGATCAATTACTCGATCAATTGACATCAATAATTCGATCGATCTTGACCAATCAATCAACCATTCAATTGATCAATCGACAGATCAATGACATAAAAATGTGCATTTTGCCGGATAGGGCAGAACGAAATCATTCATGATGAAAATTGTGCATGTGAATGGAGCAAGTTGAAAAATTAACCGACAACTGACTTTCAATACATGTACCAGTAACGATTGATTTTGATTTCCAAAGCTGTGCAACTTTTCTTTTAACTAGAAATGCGTGTTTGTAAAACACTATGCCCCCAACTGTATTATTGTCCCTAAACTGGCAGCCTGTATGATTCATTTATTTCATTTGAATGAAGTGAAATTTAATTTCCTGAAAAAGGTGTCCGGTTGTCTCTTTTTTGACCTCGATCAAGAATCAAAATGTAAGCTTTTTACAGACAAGTTAGAAATGGACTAAAAATTTCAAAATAGAGTAATTTTGTCAGAATTTGACGAAAAGTCTTCAAAAGTTAATCAGGTGATCTTCTTCCCAGTCCCAACCAGAATACCAAATATGAAAGCTCTAGCTTGAATACTTTTTGAAGAAATACCTTGCACACAAGATTTTCAAATTTTGTTTTAAAAGGGGCATAACTCCAAAAAAGGCGCGTAACTTGGACATGAAAAAATACGGGTCACCTATTTTTTCATGGGGAATCTGTATATGAAATTTCAAAACCCTAGCATTCACCGTTCAAAAGTTTTAAATTTCACCGAAAAGTGGAAAAATCAATCAAAATTTCAAAATTCCATATTTTTGTCAAAATTTCACGGAAAGTTCTCAAAAGTTTATCAGGTCATCTACTCATCAGCCCCAACCAGTATACTAAATATGAGGGCTATAGCTTAAATACTTTTCGAGATATCTTGCACACAAGATTTTCAAATTTTGTTTACAAAGGGAAATAACTCAGAAAAGGGGCATAACTTGGACAAGAAAAAAATATGGGTCAACTATTTTTTCATGAGGAATGTGCATATGTAATTTCAACCCCCCCCCCCCCACACACACACACACACAGACAAGCCAAAAGCAATATGCCCTTCCAACTTTTTCAAAGTTGGGGACATAAAATGAAAAGTTTATACCAAGCACAGCTGGTCCAGTCCGAACTGATAAATATCATGTTACATGTATGTGCTTCACCGTCATGTACACCAATGATAGCTATCACAGAGTTTTTTACCCAACAGTGGGCTGCACATATAGACTTACTTTAAGCAATCTAAGGTTGCAGGGCAGGGGTGGATCCCAAACTTCTGGAAGGCAGGTTCAAATCCACCAAGAGGGGTTCGTTTTCAACATTTTACCGGCCCTGTATTTTCACAGATTTCCCCCATGAAATTGAAATAACTTCCAGAGTGTGGTTCAAGTGAACCACCGGAACCCCTTCTAAATCTGCCACTGCATGGGGAAAATCATGCCTTCCGATATTTAGATGTTGTTAGCTAAAACGTCATAAGCAGTCGTTTTTAAAACTGATACTTGTTTCAATTAGAAGCTATATTGAGGCTCTGGAAGAATGTGCCCCTTTTCAATTTAGTACAACAATATCTGGCAGATATAATCAGAAATAAGAGGCAAATGTCCCGAATTTATTAATTAATTTATTTTTATTTATTTATTTATAAACACCTTATAAACCCCTTTAATTATTTACCCAATATCCTTAAAAAGTGCATGTAGCCAGTCTATTGTCTTACTGAAATGTGGAACAGCTGATTATTGACACAGGTAATTCAAGTATATATTAGAAATAATCCTTTGATTAAGGCCACCTGTTTTCTGTATTTCATTCAATCCCATTCTAGAAATACTATATTGTATCATGATTCTGAAATTTGATGAAAAATAGTTAATGAAATAATGTCAATTTGTCATAGTAAAAGCACAGACAAACCCTGTGATTAACAAGTTAAAGATATTGAGAACAATGGACCAGTCCGTCTACATGTAGGTCAGTCAGTGGACATTCAGAAAATAGTGATAAATGCTGGTAATTACAATGTATTGTACAAAGGAATGCATTTAAAAGGAATTTACAATCAAAACTGTTGTGTTCGGAATAGCAAAAGCTTGTAAGTAATGCAATAATTCACATGCAAAGTCTCAACTACAGAAGAAAGAAAATGGCTGCAAATTGTCTGCCTTGGAAATTAAGGGGTCTGAATATATAGGGGTTTAGGGATCATTGTTTTATATATTTTTGAAATTAGACAGTCTTGTTTGATACGGCTACATGGGAACCAATGCATGTCAGGAGGGCTGTATGTTTACTTCATTTACCACAAAAAAAGTTTTTTTAGAATTATTCAAAGAGTCAAGAAATGCTTGAGGAACTGCAACTTGCAGTTTTGCCAGCATCACATGAGTTTCATTAACGATGCATATATCCTGCAAGCTGTTGTTTTATGCTATGTATAGCCTCCAAATCCTGCACTTCGTAAGTTCTACCAACAATGGATAAGTTCATTTTTATTTCAAAAGTTCGAAAAAAATGACCATATAAGCACATCTACATTGCATCACTTGTTCATCTGAAGACCTCACAATTCATAGCCATTATTGCAAAGGGTATGTCAGGTTATATGGCAAAGATTTTTATTTACATGCTTGTAGTTAAGGATGTTCGCTGCTAACATTTGACATTTCGGAACTTCCGGTTTTTCTTTTCTTGAATATCTCGTAAACGGTTGCAGATACTTTCCTAATATTTTATATTTGGATACATATTGATAATATGCATCGAATGAGTCATGAAAATTGTCAATCTAAGAAACTTCATTTTTTCACCCCATTTTCTGCAACCTTTCAGAAAATTTTAGTTGTCAGTAAAATTTAGGGGGTAGGGTAGATTAAACTTGAATATTACACATCTTCAAATTAATTGCACTAGTTCGATGTTTATTTTAGCAGCAGTATATGTGTACATGGTATTCTAAGTCATTTTTTGTGTCTTTGGTGTGCTGGTTTTAAAATTTAAGGTGGTTTTATGAAATGGGCTTTTAGAAACAAAACAGCCGAAAAAAGGCAGAAAATGGCGATTTTCAAGTTGTTGGTACTCTCTTATATGCTCACTACCCTATATTTTTCTTTCTTTTATTCGAACAACATTAGCAAGTTCTATGTTGTGTGAAAATACAAGAAAAAGTTTGAATCAACAAATATGGGTTTGGTACATTTCAAAATATTGATTTTTTCCGACTTTTCAAGTATGGGGGTAGGGTTAGAAAAGGAATCGTAAAATTTTGTCATCCACTCCAAGTTGCAAATTTTCTATGCTTTTGGTCCAAAATTGTCTGCGCTACGTAAATATTATGACTTTTGAAAGCAATCTAGGTATATTTTTGTTCAAGACAGGTATGTTTCAAAGAATTATAAATTAAATTAATTTTACCAAATTTAAAACATGGTGCTCAGAGGTCTCATTCAGAGGCCTGTAGCTTGACAAAATGCACACTACCCTATAATTATTTTGTGTTCAAATGTCTTGTGTTGTATTTTGGAATAAAAAAAGAGTGGTTAGAAAAAAAAGTTTGAATACTTTTTCATTGGCAGCGAACATCCTTAAATCATAAAAATGAATGCTGAAAACAAAGTTAAAATATACAATTAATCCATATAATTTCTTAAACTACTGGAAATTCACTTTCTTTCATCAAATCAACTTCAAAACATATACCCTTACATTTCAACACCTACAATGGAATAGTCCACACTCAGTTTTGATAACAATATTAGGCCTTATAATACTTATCTTATGAATAATTATTATACTAATTATTATAGAGAATTATTTATAATATGAATAATTATTACTTGAACAATTAACGCCTAGAAAAGACTGGCGCATTACTGTATAGAAACCAATCAGCAGGAAAACATGTCCGTGTAATGTGTACCCCCTTGAACCCCACTTTTATATAGCAAAACTGGGGTATGTAGGGGTATACCTATTTTTCTTTCTTTTTTTTTTGCTCCAAAACATAGATTGTGGGTACTCGTTAGGACCGCGCTCGATATCACACATTTTCAGCTGAAAATTTTCAATTTTTAAAGCTAAACAAATCTCTGTTTATTGCATGGGCATGTTTTCGTAATGTGATCCGTGAATTTACAATCGATCAACGGCACATTGGCCGCTTATTATTTTGGTCTAGATAATTATTTCCATTGCAAAAATATCGAAACAATGTCAATATCATCCAATTACTGATCAAAATAAGTTTATTCGTACTATAATGTTTTGAAAATATTGTGAGGTATTCAACACCTGAAGCATATTCTTCCTTTCAGAAAGTTAATTTCGTCCTTGCAGATGACTGTTATACAAACATATCTGCTTATCATGAATGGCCGAGATGATATCTTTCGACCCTGGTTCCAGGGAGGGGCCAGTATGAAAATGCACACATGAAACTGCTGAAAAATCAAGCATTTATATATAGCAAGCATTACATAGGTATTTACGCTTACAAATTGACACCTCTGTATTAAACACAAATGAGTACATGTCAAAGATTTTATTTGCGCTTTGAATTTGGTGCATATGAAGATGTGTACGCGTTACAAGTGACGTCAAATGGAAGTCACAGAAAAGGTCAGTATTTTGCTTTAAAATTGACGCTGTAAATCATTTGGGTTTAGGGCATACACAACGACATTTTGTATTTTCTTTGGTCACTTGTTGTCTAAATATTGAATTAAGCTAACTAACGAACAAAAACTGATTTCCGCATTACGTGACTGAAACGTTATAGCTGGCGTTAAAAGTAAAGCCGTCCATGCTCTTTACCGCAAACGCCATTTCCGTGATTTGAACACATTATTATCAATTTCGATTGCGTCTTTTTTAAAATACAGTGATTGAGATTTGATTCATTTCAACGTAACCGAACGTCAGTCACGCAAAATAATGCACGATTTTCTATTCAGCAAACTATCTAGAAATGTTCAGACAAAAATTGTATTATGATCAGAAGCTCTTGATACAGAGAATGGTCTTTCAGAAAAAAAGTTTCTAAATTGATTAGTTTTGAACGTTTTGGGGCACAATGAAAATTAAGTCAAATTTACGTCAGAATAACGTAGCCTCCCACGAGCGTCTAAACAGAAACAGATTGCAAAACTTTGAGCGGATTCCTGTTCCCTTGATCCCAAAAGAGGTGTTTTAACCACGTTTGGTCGAATGTGATTGCATATAAAAATGTGGGCACCTGAAGGGTACAAATGTGGGAAAATGATGTTATACGACCATACGCCTGTTCTGGAATGTTTTCCCCATTTACTTCATATCACAAATTAAGAAATACTCCACACACATCAGAATATCTGACAATTATAAAGTAAGAATAAACTTTTTTGACCAGTATATAGTATGAGCTTCCTTTAAATGAACTTCTATTATCGCAGATCCACAAATGATACAAATAAACCTAGATTTGCGGATTCTGACCAGATCTGTCAGAAATAAAGTTTTACGCTTTAAATGGTTAATGATTTGAAAATTCTTTTTTTTATGACACAGACATCATGATAACATGTCCGTGTAATGTACAGTGTATATCCCATTTACCCCGCATTTATATAGCAAAACTGAGGTATGCAGGGGTATACCTGTTATTCTTATTTTTGCTCCAAAACATAGATTATAGGTACTCGTTAGCACGGCTTCGGCGAGGCGGTTGTAACGTGTACCCACAATCTATGTTTTGAACAAAAAGATAAGAAAAATATCAAAATGTTTCAGCTGAAAATTTTCTATTTTCAAAACTCAAAGAATCTTTATTTATTGCATGAACAAGTTTTCGTAATAATATTTTACCTTTGGTATAGATGTTTTTGCTGCTTTTAGCATCAGATTTGCTGGTGTCAGTGCGCTGCAAAATGTTAATTAAATTTCATGGTGACGTAATACATGTACATCCGCCACAAACGTTTCTTCTGTATAAACCTCAAGTTTTTGCAAAACAAGATATGCACTAAACTATAATCTTTGCCAGAGTTAAAGTAAAACAAACAAGAGATGACAAAACTGTGATGTTTTGGCCTCCATTTTTGTGCTGGTTTATTTAACTCTTTGGGACCCCTTATATTTGGGGTTAAAGCTCTCAATTTTATTCAAACGAGTCTCATTACATAGGTTAGTATGAATATCAAGAAAAAAGTACTATTTCTTGTTTTCTGTGAATAATAGTTATAACATTTTGTTGTAAAATAGCAATCAGAATATGCCTAATAACATGCCAACGGTATATAATTTATAATTTTGAATTTAATTTAGTAAAATTATTTAATTTCCATTGTTACAAATACATTTTATTTAATACTCGAACGTCATACCTTTTTAGTAAAGAATGCCGCAAGCGTATATAAAAATGGGTTGACAGCGGAATTAATCGGCAAAACTATGACGGCGGTCCACGCGTAAACATCACTAGGTATCACATGGTCTGTCAAAGCGAGCATGCCTACAAAATAAAAAAAAAGAATGGTGAATGAAATAAAAAGGATGGGAGCTCGTCGAAAATGGACCAATTGAGTCATATAGTCATAGAAATGACATTCTCGTAAATCTAAATGATTACTGCTGTGTCACATTTGAGATTATATGCCGTGGTTGGAAGGTCGTGTTGGCAGGTCATGCATAGCGTCTATAAATAGAACAACTATTCGTCAGGTATTCGATACACATGCTGAGAACATGCTCTTATAAAACAAAATGCGGTTACCCGAGAAACTAGGTGCTAAGCCGGGTTAGATAAGGAAGTGAGATTTTGAGGCTTCCTGCTGATAGCAGTTGGCTTTGATTCGCCCAGGAGTGATTATGGCAATAAAATTCTGCAGTGGTCAGAGTCTGATAATCTGTTTGGTTATTTAAAGGTAACCTGATACCACAGTCAAAAGAATAGAAAATATATAAATGTTTAGTTTTTAAATCATACAAAAAAATTGAGGGTTTAGCTTTAAAGAGGTGGAAAAGTTTATTGAATTTTGTTTTTCAAACGTTAAATTTGACCAAAAATAACATTGTTTATATATTGCTGAGGAAAAGAAAATGAGCAAAATACAGGTATATGTAGCTGAAGACTCTATGTGTTAATTAGTTCATTTACATAATAGATGTATAACAAAAGCAAGATAAGAATTCTTGTTTACAGATATAAGAGATGTTCTCATCATGTATCTCCGACATACTGCTTCACGGTGTCGACCCTTTAGAGCATTGGATTTCTACCCCGGCAATTAAGGTTCGAATCCCATCAGGGACGTGGGATTTTTTTCAAACTATGAGTCATCTCTTATTTACGAATTTTCATATTCGTAAGCAAAGTCGTTGTGAAGGAAACAAAAAGGATGTATGCCGGTCAATGCATTACCTTTGTTGTCAGAAGAACAAAATACCGGCGGCATCTGTGGCCGAGTGGTTAAGAGTGCTAGTATTTTATTACTGAATCAATTGATAATCTCACCGCTTTCGAGCTCCATACTGTGCACATGTGAGACGAGCCAATATCTGCTTGCGGGTATGTCAGGTGGCATTTTCTCGGGGTTCTCCCGTTTTCGACCCACCTGCCAATTTGCCCATGCCACTTGAGCTGAAATAATCTTGAAAGTGACGTAAAACTGAATAGAAAATCCGCCATGATTTCACTGCAGTCGGGCGTTATGTTGAGTTCGTAGACATCACTTAACGCACCGTCGAGTATCAAGAATTCTAAAACGACGATTTAAGGGAGACAGATTAAGGTCTGTTAGAGAGAATATTGATCAGTAATTAGAATCAATTATTTGTCCTTATGTCACAAACAGACATACCTATAACACCGATAGGGAACCAGCATAAGAAGTCCGTCGATGCCACCAAAAGCAGATTTCGTGCCACCTTCAGATCATTGGATCGTTTACTTCGACTTGAGCCAACCTTCTTTTTGGACGCATTTATTTCTCGAAATATGATGTACTGTCCCAAGGCAATCAATATGAACATGACTGAATTAAACACAATGAAAAACGCAATCGAGTAGCCCCAGCCTGGAGGCCGGTCTCGTGTTAGAGGCAGAGCTAGGCACACGCCGGACTTTGAATAGAACTCCCCTTTGAAATAGGAAAATACGTTCAGGGGCAGCAACGCTATGGTCAAAGATAACAACCAAACAACCGAGATAAGAAAACCGGCTTTTTTAGGGGTGATTCGGAACTGGCCAAATGGAAATTTGGTCACCAGAATTCTATCAAGCGTGATAAGACACATTATCATAACTGATGTCTCACTTGATATAAATGCTATGACACCTGCAAACTGACAAAGATTACTTCCTTTCCAGTCATCACTGTAGAAAATATAGTTACCTCGATAATATTGATCTGCACTGGCGATAATTATAAGGTAAAAACCCATCAGAAAATCTGAAACGGCAAGATTGGTAACAAAAATGCCATACCCGAGTTTCATATGCCGTCTTTCATATTTAAACCGGTAGCCCAGAGAACAGACGTTGCCAACTAAAGCAAACATGCCTATGATCCAAATCAGAGATCTCAGAAATTCACTCCTCATAAGATCTGCACAAGATGAAAATTCATCTTTTCGAGGGTAACAATCATCCTCGACGAGAAATTCCGGCCTTATGCAACAGAATTTATACGCATCGGATACCATCAGTTTAACACTTTCAATGCCAAGGAACATATTTCTGGAAAAAGACATTATTTCCGTTTTATTTAAAAAGAGTTTATCGACTTTTAACGACTGAAACGCGCTTGGTGAAACATCATAAATCATATTGTTAGATAGGTGAAGATTTTCTAACTGCAAACCTGAAAATGATGCCTCGGATATGGAGGATACATGTAGAAACGACAAGCTGAGGTCGGTCAAAGATTCCAAACCACTGAACGCATTTGTCTCAAATATTATGATTTCATGGTTTTCCTTAAATATCAAGTTCTTTAAACGTGATTGAGAGAGAAAAGCGTTGGACCCAATTGTTGTCAAATGGTTGTAACTGATATCAAAGACAATAAGATTTGTCATAAATTCAAGCGGAATATCCGAAAGATGTTTAAGCATAGTATGGGACACATTTAAATGAACCATATTATGAACATTTGTCTCATTAAGCTGTACAAGAGTGGTTGCGTTCGGATTCAGACTGATGTCTAGCCAACGTGTAGTCGGAGGTATCCAGGAGGTAGCGTTGTCTAGTAATAGGCGCCCGGAGCAATCAATGGCTAATCCATTACACTCACAGGAAGGTGGGCATCTGTGGAAAAATCGCATGTAACATTATCTATATATGATAATGAACGGACAAATTCTTGCCAAATTAACTGGGAGAATATAAATGACGATCACTCTTTTAATTGTCACACCTCTTTAGATAAACGGATTGATCAATAATATGGGTAGTTTGAGAAAAACTTTATGAATATTATCTGGGTACCGTGTTGCCTTCTTTTTTAATGCCCCAAATTGATTTAGCTAAAGTTTTGGCCTATTATATAGTTACTAATGGTATGTTCTTCAACGCCATATGACTTCAGAATTATTTAAAATTATTTAAAATACGACGTGCCCCGGGTAGCGAGATCAAGGTTGCTACGGAGACCATTTTTATGGGCACTGCCCATGATTTCATAAATAATATTGTAAACGCGAAACAAGAAGACTTTGTTTCTTTATAATAATGCATCAAATATTGGATAAATGCTGTAATAGAAAATCAGTGGTCAAAGTCTACGAACTTAAATTCCAACCCTCGTATACGCCATTTCTGTTCTAGTTGTTTCCTGAATGTACCAATTTAAGTATTATTTACTTAATTTGGGTAGACATAAGGATTTATCTATTTGAAAAGGGAATATTCACCACAACACCAACATCTGGTATTTTGTTCTTACTATTCTTACCTAAAATTGCAAAGGCGTTCATCATCACCGACAGGACAGTGTATCACGTTGTCACACACATACTTAAAAGGCAGACAGATTGTTGACTGCAGACATCTATATTGGTTGTGACATGTACGTGTGTCTGAAAAATGTAACGATAAATCAATGGCTCTAAAATATATTGAGCAAGGTTTTGAGGCTTAGTACGGGTTTGTTTCATAAGTTTAGTACATAGCGATTTGTTTCGTAAGTAATGGCATGGCAGTACCAGTTACTTGAAGTTTGGCCAAATCTTATTTGGTGTTTCCAGATTTGAACGGATTTCGCTAAGTCAATTCTAATACATATAACTATGCACCGATTGTAACATAGATTTTTATCGATTAGTAAATGTATATTAACATAAAATATGATAAGCGAAATAGCATAACTTCTGTGACACAAATTTCAACATAATATTTGGTCTACCTTATGTAGGGCCAAGGTTATCGAAGCTGAAATATTACATTTTACAAGACTGTCTTACCTTGTTCGGACTGTCTTTTCGCTATTTTGTGTCCCAGTACATGTACCTTTTTGAGCGGCTTCCTTGGGATCAAATGTTTACAGGCAACTGTTTAATCAGTGCTCTTTGTAATTACAACCGACTGTATGTACTTTTATTGTTTCAAACGCTGACTGGTTGTGTAATATGGTGTACCAGGGCTAGAAGGGTACAATATTTCAATCTTCAATGACCTTGAATATACACAGGGTAGACCAAATATTATGTTAGGTGTAGTGATACATGTATGTAAATTCAACTGTATAATCTGTTTTTGGTTCAAACTTTCTTGAAGTGTGTCAAATCAATATTTATGTTTATAGTCATACTATTTCGCTTATCATGTTTTATGTGTTATTATCTATTTATTAATCGATTAAATCTAAAATGTTACAATCAGTGCATTAAGATTGACTTACTAGCAAAATCAGTTCAAATCTGGAAACTCTCAATAAAATTTGGTTAAGCTTCAAGTACTGGTACTGTTATGCTATATCTTATGAAACAAATCGCTATGTACTAAACTTAGAAACGAACCTGTATTGTGATAAAATCAAAAATGATCATGACGTACACATGTCTTATTGTTTTGGACCCCGAGATATCTTTCACTCTGCCTGAGATGAAAGGTATCTTGGGTACAGATGGTGCAAATTATAAGGTAATAAAATAATTAAATCTCCCAGTGCTACTGTGGTCATTATGCAAATTTTCGTATGGTTATCTCGTAATTTATTATCTGTTGATAATTAATATGTCTATATAAAAATCAAAATATTTAATTGTATATTTTAGACGAAAACAAAGTAAAAAATCATAATAATCAGAATCTTTTGAATAACATAGCATTTTTTTATCCGTTTTCTACATGAAATATTAACGATTTTGCACCTTGATGAAAATATTTTTGTATCTGACATGATCAGCTAATTACACACCCCCTGCAGTTAGCTGCAGCATCAGGAACACTTTATTGCCCAGTTTTATAGTTGAAACCATATGCCAGATTCATGGTTCAGTAAAGAAGAAATGCACAAAATTTTATAAGAGATGTGTACGCTATGTAAAAGAAATTAAAATTGTTGGCTGAATACAGCAATAACAGTAAACTGGTCAAAATAAGTTAAGCCCCAACTAAATTTTTTCCATAAACTTACAAAGGTAAAAGTAGGCAAAGATCAGGAAAAGGTGCAATCAGAAAAAGATTCCCACTCCAAAAACCGAGGTGGGAAAAAAAAACAACAATCAGGCATCTACACCAAGAAAACATTTCGTAAGCCGAATGAGCAGCTATTTTCCCAATAGGTGGCCACTCAGTTATCTTAACTCAACTAAAAATATGAAAACACACATGCATAAGGCGCCAACAGCACAAAAATTTCAAACACCAAGACATAAAAGTTGGGTTCCGACCAGGTTGTATTTTAAAAGGTAAAATAGGCAAAGATCAGGAAAAGGTGCAATCAGAAAAAAGATTCCCACTACAAAAACCGAGGTGGGGAAAAAACCAAACCAACAATCAGGCATCGACACCAAGAACCGAGGTGGGAAAAAAACAAACCAACAATCAGGTACTTATACCATGAAAACATTTCGTAAGCCGAATGAGCAGCTATTTTCCCAATAGGTGGCCACTCCATTACCTTAACTTAACCATTCCCAAGAAAGTTCGTCAGATAATTGTCCAGGTGTGAATCAATATTTGCTATAAGATTAATAGGGCGATATTACAATTTTAATAAATAAATTTTGCAAAGTCAAAATTATTTTTAAGGTGCAAATAAATTCAATTACACAAATTTTTCAGCTTTAATATGATGTTTTTAAATTTAAGATAGCATAATTAGAAATTAGTCTTTTCTCGAACCTTTCTTAAGTATACATAAAATGATTAAACAAATAGAAAAAAATGCCGAAATTAGATAAGGGTACAAGTTTTCAAGCTGCGCTTTTTAACGTAATTTACAAAAATATCGCTAAGGTGCAAACGGATACATTTTTTAGAAGTTATATATTTTTATCTGATATAATTTTCATAAGTGTGACATGAATAAAAATTATTCTTTATGCATAAGAAATAAAAATGTTCAAAACAGTATTTTGTTTCGTTTGTGTTCGGACTTTTCCGTAGATTTTACGAAAAATCTCGGCGTACCTGTCATTACCTGTGACGAGTCAGTTATAATGCCTGATATTGTAGCTTTTTTATATGGGACACGTTGTGTATATAGTCCGGGATATAGAGTAGTTTAATACTGACTTGAAATAAATAAATAAATAAATAAATAAATAAATAAATAAATAAATAAATAAATAAATAAATTTACACATTTATACTATTTTGTGAATGGATCTGAAAAAGTGCATAAGTGTAGAGTGTAGATTTTGGATGAAATGTTTTTCTAAATACAGACTAAACTGCATATTAAGAAGAAAGAAAGAAAGAAAGAAAGAAAATACATCGTTACAAAATGGATAAAAAATAAAGTTCAGGAAAAAACATTGAGAGATATACGTTGTCCGAAAATAAAATAATTCCATGAATGAAATACGCATTTTCAACAAGTGGCTCCGCAATCTTCGACAACTTGGAACAAACTAGTTGTTTGGTCACTTTTTGTTGTTCGAACTTTACTCAATGAAAAAAAATCTCAAATTTTGCCACTTGGCCGGGAGATTGTTTTTACAATAACGAGAATTATCTATCGGCACGCGTCATGTGTCACAATTCTTGTATATTCAGTCCAATTATGTCGACTACCGTAAAGGAATCTTTTTATCTTGATCTTGACTCGAGATACTACAGAATACTATAATCCGATTCGTGTATGTTGCCATACAATCATAAAGATTTTCTTTTGCGAGTTTCTATAAAATAATGAAATGTTTGCTCTTTCAGAAATCTTTGATACACACAATAAGAAGTAAGAAAGATAGAAAGAAAAGAAAGAAAGAAAATGTCACATAACAAATGAGCATAGACGCAAGCATTGATTCATTACGAAAACTTGCCCATGCAAAATACAAAGATTTTTTCAGAAACACACACGCACACACACACACACACACACACACACACAAAAAAAAAATCATTATTATTTTATATATATATATATATATATTGGCTCAAAACATACATTGTGGGTACACGTTAGAACCGCTTCGCCGAGGCGATTGTAACGAGTACCCACAATCTATGTTTTGGATAAAAATAAGTAAAATAGGTATACCCCCTGCAAACCCCAGTCTTTCTATATATAGTGAAGTATAAGGGGGTATATATTTAATACACGGACAAGACTTTATTCTAATTTCAAATGCGAACATTATGGTGCAGAGAGAGAGAGAGAAAGGGATTATATACGTATTGTTATACATGTACATGAATCGACATTGTGCAAATTTTTAGCTCAAATATTGATGCAGTAACTGCGAAGCTGATCAGTGCCTTTGTTTTCGCTACTCAGTCGAATAGTACAATTCCTTTTCTACTTATAGCCAAAATTTCAAGCCTCTAGCCTGCTTCTGTGACTGTACAGGCCGGATTGGGTCGGACCTGGTCAAAATCCCCGAAGACGGCTCGTTTCATTGCAGGAACCTACATTCTTTGTTACAAATCCGCAAAATACTAAATACTGAATCGCAGTGAAAGCCTAAAACAGTGTCGATTACATACCGGGGCTTATAAAAACACAAAACATAAACGGATTAAAGTCATTATCGGGAATTCTCGTGAAGTCTCGTAAAATTACCGGAGATAGTATGCTTTGATAATTACCTCGGCGAGCTCAGGTAAGGCCTGTCATAAACTACGAAGATGCTTAGCCATTTAAAAATATGAAAACACACATAAGGCGCCAACAGCACAAAAATTTCAAACACCAAGACATAAAACAAAAAAAAACACCACAGAAGTATCGACTTGGAACGATCAGTAACACACAGTTACTGGCGGGCTTAAATCGATTTTACATGGCCATAACCTCACCCTCAGCTTCTGCAGTGGTTCATAACATTTAGCTAGTTCTTCGGTCCTCGTGGTGCTTGAATTATTCTTCTAATGATGTCTTAATTTTCATTCATTTCATGATGTTTTCTATAGAGTGACACATGTTTTAGAAGATGTCACGAAACGCTTTCTATTATTCTTACAGTAAAATTTGCAAAACTCTGGGCACTCTCGGATAATGAAGCACATATCGAAAGACAATCTGCATTTCAACTTGAGACTTTTTGCGATTATGCTTTAAATGTTGTGGTCTAATTTGCATTTGGTAAGCGTTTTCAACCTTTTTCGGAATTTTTGAAATACACAATTAAACGTAGGCAAATTAACATTAAGTCTATGGAGAAAAATTGGCCTGAGGCTTAACTTATTTTGACCAGTTTATTTATTGATTAAACTGACGACGAAAGATATGATTGTTTTATTTTACACAGATAGAAACAAATTTAACCGGGCCTCCGCATTACCCTTACTAAAATATTTGTCTTTTACAAGACTGACAAAAAGAGTGGTGCTTCGAAACAAAATTGGGACAGAATCTGGAGCCTTCTGTCAACATAATTAGACAGGCAGAGAGAACGTGCTTGCTTAAGACAGTGCTTGCTTAAACAGTGATAAACATAAATTGTGGGGCACTCGTTAGAACCACATTGGCGAGGCGGTTCTTACGTGTACTCACAGTCTATGCTTTAATGTATCTCAAATTTTCAAATGAAAATTTCAATTTTTAAGCTATAGGCAAAAAATTTCATATTGTATTGGCATATACCACAGTCAACTTCATCCACGCCGTGTTTGCAGTGCCATTGTCCATCACAAACAAAACGTGAATCTAAACAGAAACCGTCTGGACATTTGAAGTAATCAGCTGGGCAATCATAGGACTCTGAAAAATAATGAATGAATCCATTGATGTATAATTATGGGTGGTGCATACAAACGACAAATTGAAATGCTTACTAGGACAACAAAAGCAAATAGAACCTTTTATTCTGACAACCTTTAAGTTTTAAATTGGAAAAGCAAAATGTGGCACCGCAGTTTAGAACACCCGAAGATGAGACAAATATCTTTGTGTATAGTAGAAAGAATATTTTCGAAGACGGAAATTAAAAACAAACAATTCTAATAATAATTTACTCATATAAACCTCACGTCCTTTTTTATGGGACATAGACAAACAGTATAGCCCCATATGTGACGCCGCAGAACGCGATGTCCCACCTGCGGCTATTCTCTTTGCTTAGAGGATTTTCATCGAAAAATGTATCAATAATTCAAACCACTGTTGATCCCCTATAAATGACAGTGGACTCACCCAAATGATAATGAATGGCGAATCCTTTTGTTATTCATGGTTGTCTTTTTAGTTTTTTTCTCACTACGGTTTTTGGAGTGGGAATTTTCTGATTGCGCCATTTCCTGATCATTACCTACTTTTACTTTGTCAATAATGGGTTAATATACAAATTTCAAATTACCACAGTCTTGGAGATGGACCAAGGAACGACAACCCTCTATATGACCAAACCTGTCTTCGGTATACAAACAGCGATGTATGGAACTTGTACTGAATCCCTCGCCGCAGCCAATTTTCTCTGATGGTTTGGTGTACTCTAAAATTACGAAGCATGCATCAAAACCAATAATTTATAAAAGGAATCGCGATAACATACCAGAAGAAGAATGGTCCTGTAACGCTTCCCTGAGATCTACTTTCTACTCAAATCCATGTCCTTGTCCTTGTGCACTGAGTCAAACTTGGGCAGAGAACTAACAAATAATCTTCTATCCAATTGCCCTTTTCTACAATGTTTACTTCTGAATGGCATTTTATCATTTTTCAACATTCAAATGCATAGGTGGCCTTAATTGACCTTGCTTTTAAACAGGTAAAGGTTATCCAAAAGTCGTGATTTGCATACAGCCAATCGACCGTTTCATGAAATGGCTAAAATTTTTAGCCTTTTCGTGAAACGACTATTTCACTGAGCCATTTCATAAAACGACTGAAATATTTAGCCCATCAGGAAAACAAGCAATATATACCCCCTTAAACCCACTTTTATAAGTAAAACTGGGCTATGCAGGGGTATACCTATTTTTCTTATTTTTGCTCAAAAACATAGATTGTGGGTGCTCGTTAGAACCGCCTCGGCGAGGCGGTTCTAACGTGTACCCACAATCTATGTTTTGAGCAAAAATAAGAAAAAATATTTTTAAAAATGCAATGAAATTTTCAATTTTCACAGGTGAAAAAATTCTCTGTATATTGCATGGGCAAGTTTTCATAATGTTTCAATTTTTTTTACTCCATTATGAGTGCTAAAGTGTTGTATCTAAAAATAAAAGAAAACTATAATATTTTTCAGCGCCCATTCGTTAACGATGAGAACAATAAATAAGATGTTTTCAAGCTGATTTTTATGTAACCAAATTTGACATGCTGAAAAGTTAGCTTTCGACTGTTGCAATATGTTTTGCGCTTAGGGACCGGTCATTATTTATAGCCAGGGGGGGGAGTGGAGGAAATGAAGGGGGGGGGATTTGAAAAATTTTTCACTCGGCAAGGGGGGGGCGTCCAATAATTTTAGTTTGATTGAGGGGGGGCTTTAGAAAAATAATGATTAAAGTCGTTTGGGGGGCCCTGAAAATTGTCAGTTGGAAAAAAAAAAAAAAAAAAAAAAAAAAAAAAAAAAAAAACAACAACAACAACAACAGGATACTTAGACATAAAACAAAACTTTATTAAAACTTTGATTCCATTGTTTTCTGTTTTGTTTCATTTGACCCTCATCACGAAATAATCTGCCCTCGGAGCTTCTAAGCCGGTCCGACAAACCAGGCTTTACAGCTACAGAAGATAAGATGAAGCTTGAATTTTTTTAATTTTGAAAGTAGAGACATTGTACAATCATAAGATGACCCTAGATATTGAACCATTATAAAACTTTAATGTGAGGATATTGTCCAAACATCTAACAAAGCTAGGCAAGAGTTTAACACCAGAATAGACGGTTTGGCCTCTAAGGTGGAACATAAAATACGCCAGTCAGTAGAAAATCGTATCGAATCTAGCCTAAAGGAAGCAAAGGAAGAACTTATGAATAACACCCAAGTTGAAACACTCAAACAAGAAATAAACACTGTGAAGCAAAGCTATGCTGAAATAACGAGCAAAGAAGTCGGAAGCCAAGGTGACATTGTAATTAGAAATTACTCAACTGATGCCAGAGAGACCAATGACCCCCAGGTGACGATGAATAAAGTTAATAAGCTTATTCGGGACGGTCTTAAACTTACAGACATTAAAATACTGAAATGTGAACGAAAACCGTCACGCGGTAATAGACCTGGAGTTATCTTGGCAAGTGTTGAATCCCGCGAACAGAAACTGAAAATCATGGAGACCAAGAAAAATCTTAAAAATGTAAAACAGTTCGAAAAAGTATATATTGACGAAGCTCGTCCCCTTGAAAGTAGAATTAATGAAGCCAATATGATGACTGTGCTACATGAGATCGGTAAGAAGGACAAATATTATCTGTCTAGCAAGGGTCGAATAGTGAGAAGGGGCGTTAATGGCGATCAGCAAAATCAACGAAATGGCACCGGGGCACAGCGCTAGAGGGGTATACAGGTCGGAGTGTGGAATGTTCGCGGTTGGTCCTTGACTGACAATGAAAATGATTATTTTAGACAATCCGTAACGGAATATACTAATTTTGATATTTTAGCTCTATGTGAGACATTTTTACGTGATAATGACGAAATCTCTGTAGATGGTTATAAATTCATTGGTCATAATCGTACCAATATACACAAGAACGCTCGACGTGGTTCAGGCGGTATAGGTGTGCTCATTAAGTGGTCCTTATTAAAAGAATTTGACTATAGTCTGGATAGTACTGAAGAAGATTTCTTGTGGGTAAAACTAAAACACAAACTGTCAGGTTTTAAATTGAATTTATGTGTATGTTATTTGCCTCCTGCCAATTCAAGTCGTCCAGTTGACCCAGAAGCAGTGTTTACTAACCTGTTAAAAACGGTGTATGAGTATCAGAATGACGGCAACATTGTTTTATGTGGTGACTTCAATGCAAGATGTGGCAATGAGTGCGACTATATTGAGGGTGTAGACCCAATACCTCCACGAGAGGCCTTAGATGAACAATGTAATGCTGTTGGATATCAATTTATCGATTTTCTTGTGGATTGTAATTTATGCATGTTGAATGGCAGAATTGGCAGGAACAATTATACATGCATATCGCCACTCGGCAAATCAGTAGTTGATTATATATGTGTGCCACAAGAAATCCTGTCTTCTTGCAGTTCTTTTGAAGTTTTAACCATGTCAGAACTGATAAATGATTTAGGGCTCCATGGTCATACTAAAATACCTGATCATTCATTGTTACACTTTTGTTTAGACCTTCCGTCCGCCGAACTCGATCATACCAAGCAGATAGATAGCAATCCTTACAGTAGCTGTACTACTAAATATAATGTAAACGAAATACCGGCGTCTTTTCTTAATGACGAACAATCGTTCGACTTGTTAAACCAAACCATTTTAAGTATAGAAAATGCCATCTCAGTGCAAGCAGATATGGGTTTGGCTTACGATAAGTTTACAACGCTATTAAATACTGAAATGGAGTCAAAACTGAAGAAACGTAACGTCAATATATCTCACAAAGGCCACAAATCAAGAGCAAAGCCTTATTGGTCTGATATATTACAGGATGCTTGGGTCGGCGTATGCAATTCGGAAAAACGGTGGTTGTCATGTAAAATAGTCTCTGATAAGAAACGTCTGAAAGAGGAACATTTTAATCAAAAGACGTAATTTTAACAAATTGCTCAGAAAGGCTAAGCGAAATTATCAGTTGCAACAGCAGAAAATGATGAATGATGAATTACATGACACGGAAAATCCACGAGCATTCTGGAAAGATATTGGTAAACTTGGGCTTGCTCGTGAACGTAAAACATGCATCCCAATGGAAGTTGTAGACCAAAATAAGCAGGTTAAAACTGACACCAATGAAGTCTTACATCAATGGGAATCGGAATATGAGCGCATGTTTAATGATAAAAATGATGAAGCGTTTGACCAGGAGCACCTAAAGCAAATTACCGGTTCTATGAAAAATCCAGATAGTGACATTTTCCCCAAGTTAGACTGTACCTCGCTCAATTCTCCTATTACTCTTGAAGAGGTAAAACACTCAGTTTATCATGCTAAGCTACGAAAAGCCGCAGGTTGCGATAACATACCGGCAGATATCTTACGGAATGAACACTGTATTAACATTTTATTCAAAATAATAAAATTTGCATTTGAGGCTGGCTCTGTCCCAAGCCAGTGGCAAAAGGGCATTATTAACCCTGTCGCAAAAGATGGTGACCCCAGATGTCCACTTAACTACAGACCCATAACACTACTCTCAGTTCCATGTAAAATTTATGAGCATATTTTGAATAAAAGGTTATCGCAATGGTTGGATGAAAACGAGTTATTGAGCGAGGGGCAGAATGGCTTTAGGAAGGACAGAAGTTGTTTGGATCACATTTATACATTGCACACTATTATAAAAAATCGTAAATTTTTGAAGAAGGACACATTTGCATGTTTTGTCGACTATAGAAAGGCATTTGATACGGTAGATAGAAATTGTTTATGGTTTAAATTAATGTCATTGGGCATACATGGCAAGATCATTCACGCAGTACAATCTCTGTATAGGTCTGTAGAATGTTGCGTTAAAGTTAACGACCACCTCACTGACTGGTTCCCAGTTCGCAACGGTGTGAAACAGGGAAGTGTTTTATCGCCAACACTGTTTTCCATTTATGTAAATGACCTTGCTAATGAGATATGTAATATGCAATGTGGAGTGGATATTGATGGTATGAATATCTCAATAATGCTGTATGCTGATGATATAGTTTTGTTAAGTGACTCAGAAGTAAACCTCCAATTGATGATAGATAAATTAAACGACTGGTGTCACAAATGGCGGCTGACAGTAAACGAAGCAAAAACAAAAGTTTTACATTTTAGATCTCAGAACGAAAATAGGTCAGATTATGTATTCAAATGTGGTGATAAAACAATCGAATATGAATGTAGTTATAAATACCTAGGATTTTGGATTAATGAATTTTTAGATATAACTAAATCGATAAAAGAAATAACTAAGTCAGCCAGTCGTGCATTAGGGGCAGTATACACCAAATTTTTATACGCAGGTGGAATGACGTATGACGTTTACATGAAGCTAATCAATACCATAGTAGAACCTGTTTTGTTTTATTGTGCCGGCATTTGGGGTAACCGCTACTTTAGGGAAATTGACACTGTCCTAAATAAGGCGTGCAGATATTTTCTGGGCACAAGTAAAAATGCGTCCAATTTAGCAACAAGAGGTGACATGGGTTTACATTCCTGCTATGTTAAACAGAAACTTGAAATGGTTAGATTGTGGTGCAGAATAAAACAAATGCCTGAAAATAGATTAAGCTCAGTCGTACATAAATGGTCGCTTAACATATGTAAGTCTTGGGAGAAAACAATGTTGTCCTTCATCGCCGAGAATAATTTAGGAGACATCATGTTAGTTGACAGGCCTGATAAAACCGCGTGTTTGGCCCTAGCCAATCGAAAATTGATACAATCTGAAACTGAAAATGGCAAACTAAATTAATGTCTAACGGAAATGACCAAAATGGAAACAAATTAAGAACATACCGTACATATAAATCAGAATTTAAAACAGAAGATTATGTTAAACTTAATATGAGTAGGGACCAACGAAAATGTTTGGCCAAATTTAGATCCTGCAATCTGCCTTTAGAAATTGAAAAAGGGCGATACACCCGTCCTAAAACCCCAGTCAACCAGCGAATCTGTAAACTGTGTGATTCACGGGAAGTGGAAGATGAAACCCACTTCCTAATATCGTGTAACTTTTTCGACGATATAAGATACGAATTGTTTAATTCTTGCTCTCTCATAAATGTAAATTTTCAGAACTTAACTCAAAGTGATAAACTGACATATATAATGCAAACATCAAGCCTGCAACTTAAACTCGCAACATCATTACAAAAGATGATCAGAAGAAGAAATATGATAAAATAACATGTGTTTCTGTAGGCAGGGCTTATTGTACAATTATCATTTGTATTTTAAGGTATTTTTCATTTACACAGCTATGTTTCATGTACATCAAATATCCGTTGTAAACTTCAGTGGACCCCCGCTTGCTCTGGGCACAACGTGACGTTCCTGGAGATGCGGGCGGTGGCTCGTGGAGAAGCTCTATGTAACGCTCCGGTGCCAGGTCTTGGCGAGTAAGTACCCGAAGACTCGCAGACTCGCTCCTTCGGTCTACTGGTGTTTACACGTTGCAACGAACACAACAATTATGAATGTAATTTCAAAGATAAGCTATTTTAATTATCATTTCTATTCAGTTTTTAGGTGGTCGACGGTAGGCGGCGGGTGCTGTGCTGTCTGGACATTGGTTTCCGCCACACAGTGCCTGCGGCTTACCCTCGTCAATTATTTTCAATTGCTGTGATTTCTGTCTATGTTTTTCCTTCTTTAATTTTAATTTTGCTCCTAAAGTTAACTTTGTTTTAACTGCAGTTATAATTACCTTAAGCGTAAGATCTAGTAAGATTCTTAGTTTTTTGGGTTTTTTTTATTATATATTCTGTGTACATGTATATAAATGTTGATAAGTATAGTATTTAAAAGTACTTTTTACGCTCTTAAGTAGTAACTTAAATATTATGTATTGTTTTATATAACTTTCTGTCTATATTTGTATTTTATGGATAAAAACAGTGTCTCGTAAGCCAATTATTGGCTGAGTATCAACCGTTTTATTGTGTAAATTGTTATAAACTTGTAAAGTTGATATGTGACACTTTAATAAACTATTACTTACTTACTTACTCGAACTTGATACTCCATCAATCACTTTATTTTACTTCAAGTTCATTTTATGGCTATTTCACAATAAGGGTAGCCAATATAATTGGCAATTACCTTGTCAAGTTCATGAATACATCAGGTGTCCCTTTCACAACTTGACCTGAGGAGTCGGTTAATCAATTGAATTGGTCTAGAGATAATTCCCCAATAATAATATTCCTAGTGTACAAGTTTACAAAAGGAGGTGTGAAGAGATCATTGTCAAAGGGGAGAAAATTGCCTAATATGAAAAATATTACACCATGTAATACTTTCCATGATAATAATATACACCATGTATTGAAAAGCAGCAATTTTGTCAATGTTCGCTCACCTGAGCAAATGCTTGTTAGCTCTCCTGAGCTGAAGAGGCACACATGAGCTTATGGAATATTACTTAATTTTTAATTTTCCACCAGTACATTGTCACATCAATTCAAATTATGGCTATTTCACAATAAGGGTTTCCAATATAATTGGCAATTACCTTGTCAAGTTCATGAATACATCAGGTGTTCCTTTCACAACTTGACCTGAGGAGTTGGTAAATCAATTGAATTGGTCAAGAGATAATTCCCCAATAATATATTCCTAGTGTACAAGTTTACAATAGGAGGTGTGAAGAGATCATTGTCAAAGGGGAGAAAGTTGCCTAATATGAAAAATTTTACACCAGGTACTACTTTCCATGATAATAATTTACACCATGTATTGAAAAGCAGCATTTTTGTCAATGTTAGCTCACCTGAGCAAATGCTTGTTAGCTCACCTGAGCTGAAGAGGCAAAACATGAGCTTATGAAAGATGGATTATAAGAATACAAGTCATAATTCTTATGAATAATTTGCAAGACATCTGATTAGACAATGTTATGGCAAATTTACCATTTGAATAGCCAATATAATACCCAATGTTACTGTCAACTTGATGAAATACATCAGGTTTCTTTTGCAAATAAGTAATAATCTCACTGATTATACACACAATGTAATGAAACACAAAAATGTTCGATCATTGTCAGCTCACAAGAGCAAAGTCTTGTTAGCTCACCGGAGCTAAGCCTAATATCTTTTATCAAATCGCTTTGCCCATGTAAAAAGTATTGACGGTTACATTATGAAAACATGCCCATGCAATATAAAGAGATTTTTTTAAGAAGCAAAAAGTGCAAGTTTCATTGATTTTTTTATATATATATTTTCGCTCAAAACATACAATGTGGATGTATGTTAGAACCGCCACGCTGAGGCAGTGCTAACGAGTACCCACAATGTTTTTGGATAAAAAATAAGAAAATTATGTATACCCCTGCAAGGCTGTAACCCCAGTTTTTCTATATAAAAGTGGGGTTTAAGGGGTATACATTTCACGGACATCTTAACATGATGGTTTGTTTTTATTGTATGGAGGTTTAACGTCCCAGTCAACAAGATGTATTCATATGAGAAAACCACTATGTTTATCTGCATCTTTTGTTTTTGCTACATGGATAGAACAACGCCATTATTAACTAACCAAGAACAAGCTGACCTGTCCTGAAATTTGTAATTCAACATAGCTTATCACCATCTTTGTTTTCGCTTACATGCAATAGATTACACAAGTCAAACTGATTATCCAGAGACAACCAACGCAACTGAGAAAAACAAACACAGATGGAATCAATGTGAAACGTTAGGTAATAAATACCTGTCTGGGAACAACTTTATACAGACAGGTATTTGAATGCTCTAGTCATAAATTGATTCCATCTGCGTTGGTTATTCTCAGTCACGTTGGTTGTCTCTGGATAACCAGCTTCGCAAGACCTCTTGTTAATAATTCTGAAATTTCATGCCTGTAGCTCTCCTGTTGTTGCACATTCAGGTTTGTTTTTGAATGGATGGTAAAACCTGGAGACAAGTTTTCTCAAGGTGTGACTCATAATACCTTGATTATGGGTCATTATCAGCTTTAACTCTACACTAGGAAAAAAGATTACACCATCAATTTGTAAGGCAGCAATTTTGATATGAATGAATTTGAGATCATGGTTAGGAACTTCTTTTCTAAATTCCTCAGGTGGCAATCATGTTGACAATTGAGCTGGTCAAGACTAAAGTGAAAGCGCAATAACTATTAGTTGTTACAAAATTTTCACATTGATTTTACTATCCCTACTTTTACCTGCAGACATTCAAGCCCCCCCCCACCCCCCTTTCATATTTGTTTTTCCTCAGAACAACTTCCCACTGTTGTTCCTTATTATTGTTAGCCCCTGGTGGTTGGGCTTTTAACAGGGATTTTACCACAAATTTGACCCCGCCATGCCAGGCTTTAGCAGAGTTTTCAGAATACAATTTTTAAAAGCCCTGCTATTCCCGGGACCTATAGTGGCAGTGGATACAAACGACTGGTGCATAAATTACACCTGCGTAAAAACAATGAATTGAACATACATAAATGCCACAATTCCCAAAATAGAAAAATTGAAAGCCACACTATTCCCCAGTCCCATAGTGATTGGATACAAATGACTGCATAAATTTCACCTTCAGAAAACTAAACATACACAAATAAGTCACAATTCCTAAATGTGACATATTGGTTCCAATTTTTCACATAGGTGTTCATTCAAGAGGGAATATGAAATTTGTGATTCAACGTAATCATCACATTTGATGCTGCTTCATAGATTACAAGTCAAACTGGTTATCAAGAGACAACCAAAGGGATTGAGATATAATCAATGCGCAACAATATGAGCCGCCTCGTGGGAAAACCGACAATGTGGTTTCCGACCAGGTCCAACACAAACCGGCCTGTACCGTCACAGAAGATGGCTTGACACTTGAAATTTTGGAGTTAAGTAGAGGAGGAATTGTACTATCCGAGTAGTGAAAACAAAGGCGCTGATCAGCTTCGCGGTTACCATGAAGCCGGTCTGCGCCTTTGGTTTTGCATATGCAGATTGTTCGTTTTCCCATGAGGCGGCTCATATGTTACGTCCGGGAACAACTTCCTTCCAAAGATCATTCTCAATAGGTGTTGGAATACTAGTCAGAAATTGATTTCATCTGTGTCGGTTATTCTCATTCGTGTTGGTTGTCTCTAGATAACCAGCGTGCATGTCCTCTCGTTAATAATTCTAAAATTTCAAACTTGTAGCAATCTTCTGTTGTTGCACATTCAGTTTTGTTTTGGACCTTATGGTAATACCTGAAGACAAGTTTTCTATGGTGTAACCCATAATACCTTAATATGGGTAATTATCAGCTTTGCCTCTAACACCAGGTAAAAGATTACACTATGAATTGTAAAGAAGCAATTGAGATGAGAATGAACTTGACCAAAATGTTATGAATTTCATTAGCAAGTTGCTCAGGTTGCAACCATGTTGACAGTTGAGCTGTCTACTGCTATGGTGAAACGGCTATAAATCAATCTCTTCATCACTGTCTTGATTTGAGCTTTCACTCTTTTCACTCTCAAACTCTTCTTCATCTTCCTCTTCTTCGTTGTCTTCTTCCTTTTCTTCTTCTTCCTCTTTTACCGCAGACGTACTTGGTATCGGTTTGGTATTTTCAGTTTTAATTTTCTTGCGAACCACTCTGTCTTTAGCTTACCTGAGCCGAAGGCTCAAAGGTGAGCTTATAGGATAAGTAGGTATCCGTCGTCCGTCCGTCGTCCACAATTTCAAATGACATCTCCTCTGAAGCGGTGTGGCCAAAACTTTTGATATTTGGCATAAAGCATCCACAGGAGGGGGGAGGGGACAAAAATGTTTTTTATTGGTTCAGATCGGATAAGAACTCTGGTTGCCATGGCAACTTATACGTCCCATAGACTTATAATGGAAAAAAGTGGAAATTGCAAATGTTTACTTTCTCATTGGAGATATCTCAGTTTTAAGTTTAGAGAAATGTTTATTGAGTAGTGCTCTACGTTTCAGATGACCTTCATCCTGATCACTTATTTTGATTGGTTGCTGGGGCCCCAAAAAGGGCAAATTTTCGAAAAAAAAATCTTTAAATATGTTCTGCTCAGAAACTGTTTGCTTTATGAAGCTGATACTTTGCATACATGTTCGTGGCATAAGCCTCTCCAGAAAACTTGTTTTTTGTTCTAGTCAGATAAGAACTCTGGTTGCTATGGCAACTTTCAGTTTCCATAGACTTATAATGGGAAAAGTGAAAATTTGCTATTTCTGCAGTCTCATTTTTGTTTTTAGAGAAATGTTTATTGAGTAATGCACTACGTTTCAGATGACCTTCATCCTGATCGCTTATTTTGATTCGTTGCTGGGGCCCAAAGAGGGCAAATTTTCGAAAAAAATCGTTAAAAATCTTCTTCTCAGAAAGTGTTTGCTTTATGAAGCTGATACTTTGCATACATGTTCCTGGCATTAGCCTCTACAATAAATGTTTTTTTGTTCCAGTCAGATAAGAACTCTGGTTGCTATGGCTACTTTCAGTTTCCATAGACTTATAATGGGGAAAAGTGAAAATTTGCTATTTCTGCAGTCTCATTGGAGATTTTGCAGAAATGTTAATTTAGTAGTCCTCTATGTTTTATATTTCTTTTGCCCTAATACCTTATTTTGATTGTTTGCTGGGGCCCCCAAAAAGGTAAATTTTCATTAATTATTTGAGTATTAGAGGTCAAGTTTACTTTTTACACTGACCAACATGATCTTAGCGAAAGAATATGCAAGACCGAATCTCAGGTGAGCAATTTCAGGACCAATGGTCCTCTGGTTTGGTGTTTTGTCTTGCTTTTAAAACCTCATATTAAATGAGCTTTTTTATGGAGAGTGTGTGTGTTTTATATGTGAGTGGACATTATTGGGGTGGGGGGTGGGGGGGCTTTAAAATACAATGCGGGGCATTTTCAAAGGAGGGGGGGCTTTAAAAAAAAGATAAAGACATGAGGGGGGGTCTTGAAAAAAATACCAGTACAAAGGAGGGGGTCCCCAGAAAAAAATGCAAAATGGTGAGATTTCCTCCACTCCCCCCTTGGGCATAAATAATGACCGGTCCCTTAGATGACGATACACTGAAAATCAGAAATCTAGAATTATTTTTATTTTTGACATTATTTTTAGACAATGCCAATACCAAATCTTTGACTTTGCAGCAAGTTCAAGAGTGTTGATGATAATGCACAATGTTTGGGGCAAAATTTGTAAAATTGCACATTTTTGGAAAAACAAAATGATTACCAATGAAATTTTAACTAAGTTTTGATTATGCATGTGATCTGTATAATGTCAGTATAAGAAAAACAACGAAACATTTTGATTTTTAGAGAATTGGTATTTAAAAAAAAAAAAAAAAAAAAAAAAAAAAAAAAATGGCATTTTCGGGAAAAATCATCCAGTTGTTTTGAAAATGGTCTTTAATGGTCAGCAAAAATTACAAAGACCCATGTATTCTAAGGTTATGGCTGATAAACGCAAGCCCGCTTGACTGATTTTGTGAGGTCCATAAACATAAGTCAAATCCGTTTTCTGTACTTCCGGTGTGTACGGCAGAATTTTTAACTTTGACTTTACAACTGCAATTGAGTATTTTTATTTCGGATTTTATGCGACATTGTACCGATTTTAGATTGAACAACTTGTTCCATACAAAAATGCGTTTGGAACAAAGCAAATTGTCCCAGCAAAGCAGCGTAAAGATGGTGCATTATTTGGTAGAGTTTTACAACAAATTCTAAATGGACCAAATAAAGCACTGTGGTCCATGAGCTATTTAAGATGTCGGTACCACCTGACCTGAACAGATTCCCCCGCACGTTTTGACAATTTTGGCATGTATAGAATTAGATAAAATCGGGAGGACCTTTCTAGGTGGTAGCTTTATGGTTAAAATCTTCAAGTTTATTCTAGTATACCCCCTTCATTTGTCTGTGTTTTTCTCTTATATCTTAAGTTTTCTTCAATTTTTGGAACAAGATAGTCAGCTTGTTCATATGTCTTATTATATAACATGGCTATTAATTATTGTCATATCAATCATTTGATACCAATTTTAGCTCTCTAGGACTTTTGGCTGCTGAGATATAAACGTTTATGTTGGTATACCCCCTCTATTTTTCTGTCATTTTTATCTAATATTTTAAGTTCACATCAACATTCAACACTAAGAAAGCCTAGTTTTTCATAAATCTTATCCTATGATTATAGAGTAATACCACAGCAATCGTTTGATACCAATTTCGGCTCTCTATAACTTTTAGTTGCCGAGTTATAAAGATTTTTTGGGGGTATATCCCCTCCACTTTTTTCTGTGATTTTTCTCTTATATTTATAGTTTTTATCAAAATTCAAAAAAAGTAAGTCAGGTTGTTTGTGTGTCTTACCACGTGGTTTTAGAACATTATCTTAGCAATTATTTGATACCAATTTCAGCTTTCTACACTGAAAAAAAAGTTATAAGAGGCCACCTCATATTTTTTCATCTAGTTCAGAAAGTAAAATACGATCAATTAAAATTCATGATCATATGAATAAACCGATGTCTAACAGTGGCTCTGTGAGTTTCTGCATTCCAAAATGCGTGATACTTCTCACACAGACGAAGCATGTGTAAAGGTACCCTATTTCAAAAAGTCACACTTTATTAACATCAAATTAAATGTCATATTATGACGTTGTGTTTTTACATTTTAATTTATTTGAAAGTGCTACTGACTGCCATGATGCAAGATAAAATTAAGTCAAAAGTGTTGCTGCAATAAGAATCTTCGTTTCTGTTTTGTACATGCAAGAAGACAACAACCTGAATAACAGGAATTCAGCTTTTGTATGCAATTTGCATACCAACTTTGTTCTTCTCCAGTTGCGTTATTATCAGCAGCACGGCATTGAGATTTTCAGCGATTATTTAGGTCAAATACTAGACTCTGATAAACTTTAAAAATTAAAAAAATCGTCCACAAATTTTGTTATTTTGTTCGTTAAAAATTGGCATTGAAACAGGAAGTGTGCGGCAGCCTTGACCTGTTGGTCCTCGAAAATGGTCTAAAACAGTTCAGTCGAGTTATATCTCTCATTTCCAGGCCTCATTAAGTGAATTTAACAGGTGTCAACATATTTAAGAGGCACATTTATGAATTTTCCAAAAAATCTCAAAATTTGCGATTTTTAAAAATGCATAAAAATTCTACCAGTAGAGAAAATTCGAATGTTTGATGTTTTTCCGAGCCGTAACGACCCCTTTGATGACACCCGTTCCTAATTTCAATAAATGGTGTGCTGTTTCCAATTTTTTTATTTAAAAACATTGATTTTTGCATTTTTGCTCCAAAAACGCCTTTAGTAAAAGAAAATTATTTCTTAACACTTTGGAACTTTACTTACTTGAAAGACACGTCTTTTGGCAAAAAATCGTGCAATTTTGAACATGGCTTAAAAACAAAAAATGAGTTTGAAAAGTGGCCTCTTATAACTTTTTTTCAGTGTAGAGTTGTTTGTCATTGAGATATTAGCAGTTTTATTGGTATACCCCCTTCGTTTGCAAGTGATTTTTCTCTTATTTCTTAAGTTCTTTTAAATATTTGAGAAACAAGAAAGTCAGCTTGTTTATATACTTGTTGCATGGTTATAGAATATTGTCATAGCAATCATTTTGTAGCAATTTCAGCTCTGTAGAGCCTTTTGTAACTGAGATATAAGCAGTTTTATTGATATACCCCCTTCTTTGCCAGCGATTTTTCTTCCATATAAGTTTTCTCAAATATTTGAGCAGCAAAAAAGTCAGCTTGCTATATACCTTTTACATGGTCATAGAATATTGTCATATCAATATTTGATACCAATATCAGCTCTCTAGGACCTTTGGTTGCTGAGATATATATATATATATCCTTTGGTATACCCCCTATATATTTTCTGTGATTTTTTATCTAATATTCTAAGTTTTCATCAATATTCAAACACTAAGAAAGTCTAATTTTTCATAAATCTTATCTTACGATTATAGAACATTACCATAGCAATCATTTGATACCAATTTAAGCTCTCTGTATTTTTTGGTTGCTGACGTATTAAGTTTTTTGGTGGTATACCCCCTCTATTTTTCTGTGATTTTTCTCTAATATTTAAAGTTTATCAATATTCAAAAAAAAAGTAAGTCAGATTGTTTAAGTGACTTACCATATGGTTTTCAAACATTATTTTAGTAATCATTTGATACCAATTTCAGCTTTCTAGGGCTTTTTGTCGATGAGATATTAGTAGGTATATTGGTATACCCCCTTCGTTTTCAAGTGATTTTTCTCTTATATCTTAAGTTCTTTTAAATATTTGAGTAACAAGAAAGTCAGCTTGTTTATATACTTGTTACATGGTTATAGAATATCACTATTTCATCAATAAGAAAGTCAAATTATTTATGTTTTTATCACATGATAAAAAAGTCATTCTAGCAATCATTTGATACTAATTTAAGATTTCTAGATCTTTTGGTCACTGATATATTAGCAGTTTTCTTGGTAAACCCCCTTCGTTTGCCAATGTTTTTTCTCCTATAGCTTAAGTTCTCTTAAATATTCGAGAAACAAAAATATATTTTGTTTAAATACCCTTTACAAGGTTATAGAATATTGTCATAGCAATCATTTGATACCAATTTCAGCTGCCTAGGACTTTTGGTTGTTGAGAAATATACGTTTCCGTTGGTATACCCCTATATTTTTCAGAGATTTTTTATCTAATAGTTAAAGTTTTCATCTATATTCCAACAATGAGAAAGTCAAATTATTTATGTTCTTTGTCTTATGATTATAGAACATTATTCTTGCAATCATTTGATACCAATTTTAGCTCTCTAGAGCTTTCGGTCACTGATATATCAGCAGTTTTATTGGTATATATCTTGGTTTGCAAATGTTTTTCTTCTATAGCTTTAGTTCTCTTAAATATTCGAGAAACAATAAAGACATTTTATTTATATACCCTTTACATGGTTATAGAATATTGTCATAGCAATCATTTGATACCAATTTCAGCTGTCTAGGACTTTTGGTTGCTGCGATATATACGTTTCCGTTGGTATACCCCCTATATTTTTCTGAGATTTTTATCTAATATTTAAAGAAGTCATCTATATTCCAACAATGAGAAAGTCAAATTTGTTATGTTTCTTATCTTATGATTATAGAACATAATTCTAACAATCGTTTGATTCTAATTTTAGCTCTCTAGAACTTTTGGTCACTGAGATATCAGCAGTTTTATATGTTTACCCCTTCGTTTGCCAGTGATTTTTCTCCAATATCTGAAGTTCTCTTAAGTATTTGTGCTACAAGAGAGTCAGCTTATTGATATATCTTATTGTATAATTATAAAATATTGTTATAGCAATCATTTGATACCAATTTCTGTTCTTTATGACTTTTGGTTCCTGAGAAATACACGTTTCCGTAGGTATACCCCCTTCATTTTCTGTGATTTTTCTCTAAAATTTAAAGTTTCCTCATTATTTGAAGAGCACAAAAGTCTGACTATTAATGTATCTTATTATGTCGTTTTAGAATGTTATCATAGCAATCATTTGTTACAAACTTCAGCTCTCTATGGCTTTTGGCTGCTGAGCTATAAACGTTTCTGTATGTATACCCCCTACATTGGTCTATTCTTTGTCTCTAAAATTGAAAGTTCTCATCAATATTTGAACACCAAGAAGGTCAAAATCATTCTGTATTTTTTCACATTAATATAGAACATTATTAATTAACTACATTAATATTAGTATTTGTATGACCAAATCAGCCCGCATCATACGGATGACAAACTGGGCCAATACGATAATAACTGGGCCAATACGAGAAAAACAAGGCCAATACAGAAAAACAAGGCCAATATGAAAATGACGTCATTCGACGTTCTTTTTCAAAAGAAAATGGCAGCCATGTTTTCCTCCGTTTCGCCGCTTCAAAACTGCAGTTGTATTTATAACATAAAATTTACACTGCAGTTGCATTTATAGAAGTAGAAATAATCGTCAACAGTTATCGCTAATAAAAAGGAAAAACGGAATTCAGACGACAAGCTTGGTTTATTTTGTATCTAGATCTAGTCAATCTTATATGAAAACACAAGGTTTGTAGGCATTTTACTCCGGCTCACCAAGTCTCAAAGGCGTTTGTTGACTTTGTTTTATCTTATGAAATGTTATTTATTTATTTATTTATTTATTTATTTATTTATTACTTTAGGCTAGCTAAATAGTTAAAATACATTATGTTATTATGTTCATTGGCCTTCTTCCTCTTCAAGTGTTGACTCGCTATCACGAATTTCGCAGTGTTTCGATGAGACTGGATCATACAGTGGCCTGCATTCGAGGTTTTATCAGAAAATTCTCTGTAGTTTATAGGCCTCTACTAGTGGCTTCAGTGTTGAAAGCAGAAGAAGACGGCTGTTATATTTTATTTTGTGCATGTACATGCATGTGTCTAATATTTTTATCCATTGCGTTGTGCACTTTGTCAAAGAGCACAATTCAAATAGAAAAGTTAATTAATAAAATTGTCATTAATCAAGTAATTTCGTATTGGCCCAGTTACAGGTCCTCGGCCAGCTGTATTGGCCCGAGGCGGAGCCTAGGGCAAATACAGCAGACCTCGGACCTGTAACTGGGCCAATACGAAATTACTTGATTAATAACATTATATTATCATGACAATAATTTAATACAAATTTCAAGTCTTTGGAGGTTTTGGTTGCTGAGATATCAGAATTTCGTTGATTTTTCCCCTTCGTTTATCTGTTATTTTTCTCCAATATCTGAAGTTCTTTTTAATATTTAAGCATTAAGATAGCCAGCTTGTTTATATATCTTATTACATGGTTACAGATCATTGTCATAGCAATCATTTGATACCGATTCAAGCTCTTTAGAGCTTTTGGTTGCTGAGATATAAACAACTGTGCTGGTATTCTCCATTTTCTATGATTTTAGCATAATACATAAATTTTTCATTAATATTCGAACAACAGGAAGTCAGTTGGATAATTATATCTTATAACAAAGTTATTTAGCATTGCAAAAGCAATCATTTGATACCTATTTCTGCTTTCTAGATCTATCAGTAGCCAAGATACATGTGGTAATATAGGTGTACCACCTTACTATCTGCGCTTATAAAGGGGTGGTGTTGAACACTCTGTGATTTTAGGTGACACAAATGGGCACTAAAGTGATCCTCTGACCAAACTGGCACCCTTGAGCATTTGTTCTAAGGGTTCAAATTACATCCAATAACCCAAACCAAACCCTTCAGATGGCAATATAATCATTTTCCCTTTGTAAATCCTGATTTTCGTCATTTTCATTAATATTCATGAAAATGCAAATGAGATGATTTTCATTTAGGCCCATGGCATCAACAAATTTGTCAAATAGAATAATTGATACAATAACAAGAAGCCACAATGATAGTTTAGGCCTGAAATTAGTTTTTATGAGATAATTGATATGTAACTTTTTTTTTTCATTTAAATGTTTTAATGAAAATTCATGAACATGCAAGTGAGATAATTTCCATTACTTATCATAGGATAAAAGGGATAGCTTTAAAATGAGACCAAGTTCAATGGTCTAGGATAAAAAAAAACAATTGAGATATTTTCAATTTTCCATGTGTACCCCCATTATTGACGCAAAAATTGAATAAGAGTAATTTAATAAAACATAGCTTAAAACGCAAACGTCTCGACTTTCAGATGGCAGAAAACAGGGTTTGATAGCTTTTTCAATGTACTTTTAGAGAATAATAGTGTAGAAATTTCCCTTGGGGAGGAAAGGGGGATATGGATAGCTAGAAGACTATTCCCTTACGTTTTTTTGTGTTAAAATGACGTTTCTTTTAAATTATGGGGTATCGTAAATAACGTGTCGTTTCACCATTAAAGCTTCCAGCAATGCAAGTCCCCCCGATTTTTTTACAAGTCTACAAACATAGTCCTACATGAAAATCATATGGGGATTTGTTCAGGCCAGATGGTACCGACCCCCAAAATTTACGGTATTGGCTCATGGAGCTGAGACGGACAATTTGCTTTATTCCTATCAGTTTATTGTTTTGGACAAGTTGTTTAACACATAAAAGAAACAATAGTTAGAAAATCAGAATTAAAAATTCTTGTATAGGAACTGGAAGTACAACAAGAGAGTTTGACTTTTGTTTATGAAACTTGCCAAACCAGTCACGTGGGGGAAGTGTTTATCTGCCATAATCTTAGAATGCGTTTTTGTCGTATTTTCGCTTTTTAAAGGCAATTTTTAAAACCGCCGATTAATTTTCCGAAAATGCCAATTTTCAAACTTTTATAAAAACTAACAATTCTTGAAATTTAAAAAAATTTTGTTGTTTTATTGACACTGACATTAGGCAGATCGCATGTACAATGAAACCTTATTAAGAAAATTTTCATTGGTAATCATTTCTTCCAAAACATGCAATTTTACACTTTTTGCCCTAAAATTTGCATTGCCATCAACACGCTTGAATTGCCAGCAAAATAAAAAAAAATAATATAGGTAGTTACCAAACATAGTAGAAATAAAATAATCTAATTGAATAAAAAATAAATTATGCAAGAACAAGGTGGTGCAAGATTTTTGATTTTCGGTATAAAATGTTTCTCCATTTTCACATTTTTAAGAATAATTATTGCAGGTAATATGCTCCACAAGAAGTTTGGTGTTGATTGTCCAAGAGGTTTCAGAGGCGAAGACGTTTGAACATTGTGAACGACTACGACGACAACGACAAGGACGACACCAGAGCATGTAAATCCTATAAGCTCACCTATGAGCCTTCGGCTCAGGTGAGCTAATACTTATTATGCCCTTGAACTTATACCATTATACAGCTTTGAAAATTCTTAGCTTTTATATATGTTCTATTATATTACCATGTAATGTGAAATAATTGAAACCAATAAATTCATTTAAAATAACCTAATTTAGCAGGATTCCACCAGATGTGCCACTTAATCACAAAAAGGTTGACACGTTTTGTTTTTGTTCCACTCGTAAAAAAGGAAGCAAGCAAGCAACTTTATTAGCAAATCAGCAAAATACAATGCCTTTGGCTATACAGTACAGTGGCACATTGTTTATTGTCACCTCCCCGTGACCAGCTGTGTCCCGTTTTAACTGTTTAGTTTATGAAACACGGAGCTAAAATGACCATTGCCACGACATGTTTACAAAATGGCATTAGACAATAGGGCCATTAGACAAATATGTACAATAACAAATATTGAAACTATACAATGTTACAGTAGTATATCTCAAAAGATAGCTAAAGCAAAGCAGATAGAGCCTAAGCGGATGAGCTCGTGCAATATTTGCAGGCTTTAAATTTAGCTGGTTTCAGAATACATCTAGATAAATCTATATATCTAGATGAATTTGAAGACATAATATTAATATTTATAAAACAGTTCTAGAGCTTCCAATTGCTTGATTTTGAACGACAAATCTTGAAAACAACTTTTTTTCACAATGAAAATGCATTTGGTAGTATACTAATATAATTGTTTGGAGTGTTAATTCGATTTGGAACCAAGGTTATGAAAGGGTGATAAATAAATGCAACAAACCTGTAAAGCATGATATCGGGTTCAAAACTATTTTCATCTCATTTTGGTTGAACGTGTGGTCCTGTTTTAATCTTACGGTGGAGATATAGCTGTACGGTGTACCGGAAGTGATCTCTAGATGGAATGAATCGACATTCGCGATTGCGCTGGTGCCGTTACAGTCTGTGATAACGCTAAATAAAAGGTAAGTACACATAAAACCAAACTACATACAAGGTGACCTGTAGGAAGTAATGATTGTTCTAACTTCTTTTCAGTTTAGCATAATCATTATCCGTTAAAAACCTATAAGTTAGAACTTCAATGTGATGCGACAAATTACAGGCTCGGTTTTAACGCAGTTACGGTTAACTATGCTTCCTTCTTTAACTGCACGCTGGTTGGTCGGGCCTCAGACTTTTTGATGTATTTGAGGTATTCATTTTAGATGGTTGGGATCGGAGCTTCTTGTTTGTTGCTTGGCCACCCTGGTTCAAATGGTGCTTTTTTTCTTGCTCAAGATTTTCAGTAATGTTCTTTGGAACCCAGGCATCGTCAGTCATCGGTAGCTTATTTTATCTGTGGCTCCTTGTTTTTGATTCATTAAAAGATAAAAATCTTACACCAGGAAAACATGTCCCGTGAAATGTGTACCCCCTCAATCTCCGTTTTTATATAACGCAGGGGTATACCATTTTTTTTTTCATTATTTTTTGCTCCAAAACATAGATTGTGGGTACCTGTTAGAACCGCCTCGGCGAGACGGTTTTAACGTGTACCCACAATCTATGTTTTGAGCAAAAATACGAAACATATTTTTTTTTTCAGATGAAAATTTTCATTTTTTAAAGCTAGAAAATCGCTGTTTATTGCATGGACAAGTTTTCGTAGTCATTATGTCAAACTCTTTTGACGCACCTTCCACTGACGTCTCCTTTATGTTTTATAGCCTGACTATATCTTATACATTTACAACGATCATTCGCTGATCCCAATGCCGTTTGATCCATGTCATACTGAAGTTGTTTCCAGGGCTGACATAGCTGATCAATGGTCTGGTGGCAAATGTTGTCTTTATACAAATCAAAGGGTTCCGTAAGGCCTATCCTGTAATTTAACGCTATTCCCTCTGCCCCTGTTATAAATAACCCATGGTCAATTTTAGAATAGCGTGTTCTTATTTTGTTTGTTTGATTGATGCCTTCAAAATCGCATTTCATGTCAACACCATCTGTAAAACATATTTTCATTGCCTCGTTAATATTAATTAGCTTAGAATAAAATTTTGATTGGTCAAGAGTAAGTCACTAACAGGGTAATATTTATTTGAATCATACCACCATCTGAGGTAATTTGAACGTCGTATCGCATGAACAGTTTCGGCTTTTAGTTCGGTCCACCAAAATTTGAATACGCATTGAACACGTGATTGTGGGTCGATTGTGGGTCGAAATTTTTCTACCTGATTGTATGTTTCAAAGAAAAACGGTATAAAAAGACAATTGTTGTCCTTGCGTGATCGTATGGTGGTAATTTGTTCATCTTCGACAAGGCATATTTCCCTCGAGCTACGCCCTCGGGTATAATTAATTGCCTCGAGTGAATAAATCATGTTACCCTCAAATGCACTTACAAACGTTGTAGACTCCGCTCTGATGGTAACCACTGTCCCACCATTCTGCGCACGTCCGAGGTTTTTGACAACCAATCTCATCCTCGGCCGCGAGGCAATCTGGGAATCCATCACAATCGAAGACATCCGAGATGCATCTACCAGTCCCACAGAGAAACGAATGGTTTTCTACGTTACAATAAATTGTGTCTGGAACACATAACACATATAATCATTCACGAGCAAAGTTAAAACACTTATAAAAATCTTCAGCCAAGAACACACATTTTATGTTATGAAACACTCACTTAAACAGCAGTTTACATTTATCTCTCCCCTCTCTCTCTCTCTCTCTCTCTCTCTCTCTCTCTCTCTCATATATTTCTCGTATATTTTATATTTTATATCAGTGGGTAAAAACTATAATTTCATAACTTTTAAAGCAAATTGTCATAATATCCCTGCAGGAAGATGACGTCAAACAACGTCGTACACCGCGTTATATATGTCGTAATACTGATGCCATATTTTCCTTCATTTTTGACGTCACACTACCGTTAAATTAACGTTGTTATATTGCTAAATCACGCACATGCAATACACAGAGAAGTTTTAGAGATGCAAAAATATTTTTTTTCATACATTGTTCTGATATTTTTCTTACTTTTGCTCAAAACATGCATTAAGGGTACATGTACAGGCTAGAGGCGAGGCGGCTCTAACGAGTACTCACAATCTATGTTTTGGGATCAAGAATAAGAAAAATAGGTATACCCCTGTAAACCCCAATTTCACTATATGAAATTGGAGTTCAATGGGTATATTTTTCGAAGATGAGGCCACCATTACCGCATTGTTGTTCATCAGAATGGTCTAAACAATCATATTTTCCATCACACACATCCTGCTCTTGAATACATCTTGATCTGTCACAGCTGACTAATCCTTGTGAATTACAGTCCGGAAAATCTGGATAAAAGAGGAACGAAACAAACATAACAATTAAACACATCATATTTCCTATAACAAAAACATGCTCTATAACGCATCTTCTTAAAAGTGACCATTCGGCATGCTTTACAGGTAAGAAAATATGGAATAGCTGACATATGCAGGTGCCCAACTTGATATAACATAACCGCAAAGCTTTACAAATAAGTTTATAGAGAAAACAAAAGGGCACCAAGTACTCCGTCCACTTCTTGCCAATAATAGCGTTCCAAGTTCAACTTGTCGAGAAATATTTGAAACCGAAAGGAAATGACAATGAAGCATTCACAACCCTTTCATTTCCCATCGTATGCATGTATATGTAAGACTAAAGAACTGGACCAGTCCCACGAATAGGGCTAATTTCCACAAACTAAACCAATCCCACAGAATGGGCTGAAAATATCATGAATTACCGCAACTTGGGAGGTTGGTGAATTAGCTTGACTATACGAGTACTTTGAGCCCTTACGACGCCATTTTGATTGTTTTTGACGTCAACTATCCTTTCAGGCATTTTTATCATGATATTAGGCGACATTACGTCGTTTCATCGCGTAACAAGCGTAAAATGTGTGTAAATATATATGCAATACAATAAATCCTTTGACGGAATTTTTCCAGTGCAATCACGGAAAGTGAACAATTTCGAAGTTTTAAGCCATATGAATTTTGTTTAGTTTTGTTAGAATGGAAGTAAATGAGCTGCGCTTAGTGCTTGTTTGTCGAATTCATCCGTCAGCAATAAAATCCCTGTTGTAACTCCTGAAGTGAGTTGAATATCTTATTAGATTGGTCCAGTTTGCGGAAATCGGCTCTGAATTTAGCCCTGTTTGTGGAGAATGGCCCAGTTTGTGGGATAAGAACAGTTTGTGGGACTGACCTAGTTTGTGATTCCTCCATACATTCAATGAAATTAGCCGCATCGTGAGAAAACCGGAACTTTGTCTATGCGAAAACAAACACGCAGATCAGCTTCGCAGTAATTGCGAAGCTGATCAGCGACTTTGTTTTCGCCACTCTGATAGTACGATGTCTCTTCTTCCTAAATTCCGAAATTTCTAGCTTCTAACCATTTTCTGAGATTGCACATACCGGTTTATGTCGGACCTGGTCGGAAACCCCGAAGACCGGTTTTCTCGCATCACGGCTCAAATTGTTCGATGGACGTACCGCAATTTTCATCTGCGCCGTCTTCGCAGTCAACAATATGGTCACATAGTACACTTATTGACACACAGTGGCCATCTCCACAGCTGTGAAAAAATTCTCTATAATGCATGGGCATGTTTTCGTAATGTGTGTGTGTGGTTTTATTCATTACGAAAACTTGCCCATGCAGTTTACAGAGATTTTTACAGCCGTAAAAATTGGAAACAAGTTTGCTATTTTCAATATTTTTACCCCAAAATAATGATTTTGGGTGCACGTTAGTGGGGCGGGTTACAAGACAGAAACTCTCCCCCACTCACTTCTACGGCGCTCAGGGACGCCTTCGGCCTTCTTGCACGCCTTTGCCATATGAAAGCTACCCCAGATATGCACCTTACATATAGTAAAAATTGGGGAAATCAGGGGTTGGTATGGAATTATCGATTCTATAAAATCATTTACGTCGGGTATCTGTTATCAGGTGATCATAACACGTACTTAAAACTTGCCCATGCAGTTTACAGAGATTTTTACAGCCGTAAAAATTGGAAACAAGTTTGCTATTTTCAATATTTTTACCCCAAAATAATGATTTTGGGTGCACGTTAGTGGGGCGGGTTACAAGACAGAAACTCTCCCCCACTCACTTCTACGGCGCTCAGGGACGCCTTCGGCCTTCTTGCACGCCTTTGCCATATGAAAGCTACCCCAGATATGCACCTTACATATAGTAAAAATTGGGGAAATCAGGGGTTGGTATGGAATTATCGATTCTATAAAATCATTTACGTCGGGTATCTGTTATCAGGTGATCATAACACGTACTTAAAATGCATGATTTTATTGACCACAGGTGTAATTAATGCAAAAATACAATCAGCTGTATTAATAAAGACTTTGCACAAACAGAGATGTTTCTGTAATGGTTGATTGATTCTTTATTTCCTCCTTAAAGGAGAGTTCAAATAGGAACAATAATAAACATCATAGACAGAGAACAGAGAAAAATACATGTATATGGTCAGTAACTGTGCAGTCACTAACAAGGCAGCATTGTTTGTAATTGACACTCATGTCTGCAAGAACATTCGAAACAATCATGCACAAATATGCGTGCGAGAGACATACGAACATCAGCAGCTATGCTTTACAGTGATATAATTATATATAGTCCATCAGCATCGTTTCATTAGGAATCAGTCAAAATTGAAAGCCACATCGTGAGAAAACCTGCATTTTGCGCATGCAAGTTACAAAGGTAGAGATTACCATGCGTTGTCAGAACAGTATAATTAAATCGATCAGGTGATCATAACACGTACTTAAAATGCATGATTTTATTGACAACAGGTGTAATTAATGCAAAAATACAATCAGCTGTATCAATGAAGACTTTGCACAAACAGAGATGTTTCTGTAATGATATAAATTTCAATTTCCTGGTCACACACACACACACACACACACACACACACACACACACACACACACTTTGGGTTGGGATTTTAACTCTAATGAAAATGTTAAGAACAATGAAATTAAAATGTTTATAGGTGATAACATTATTCTAATTCATGATGTGTTGAGCATAGAAAAAATCTTACCGAAACTGAATGTTTTCACACCTATCTGTAAAGGAAAATAAACAAAATGAAAGTTGGCTAGTGTTTAATTGCTCAAGAGTTCTGAAGACAACACGTGCAGATAAAAAATGAGCTTGATATAACTGCCTGGTGATGTCATTAACGGGATCTTTTCAATTTTAACTGTTAGAAGAAAGTGAATACCAAATATATCTCATCGAGTGAGTTGAAAACATCAGAAATTTCACGAGTGCGCAGCACGAGTGGAAATTGTTATGTTTTCAACTCAATACACAGGCATTTTCAAATTCACATGGCAGGCGGTGAAAATGCAAAAAAAAAAACAAAATGTTTTGAAAACACAAACAATTACGGTACCACATTGTTCCTTACGTTCTAACTAAGAAAATGAATACACACACTTTTTGTGTTCGTTCATAAATAACGGAGTTGAAGGCGTTTGATTTCTGAAGTGAGACACATTTAATGACGTCAAGTAAATGGAAACGTCAGAAGTAATCCAAAATCTATTGTGACGATATAGGCTGATATCAGTCACTAGTGACTTTTGATGTCAGTGAGATTTGATATCAGTGGAATTTCATATCAATGAAAATACCAATTTTATCAAGTTTTGATATACATTGGTTTTCACTGTTAAGTATAAAATAAAGCCATTTACATGTATATAATCGTAAATATTTACAGTCGCAGTGAAAATTCGCGGTGTTTCTCAGAGAAATCAAAATGAATGAAACGCGAAATATTTTAATGAACCGTAAAATTTACTTTTCTTTCTCCGAGAAAAATAGATTGGTGTCCTCCGAGGAACGCGGAATGTGTGTTTTTACCAGGACTGTACAACATGTGGTCAAAGTCGTGGAACACTTTGTTTACTCAGATAACTAAAGTATACTGAACATGACAGCAATTGCTGCAAATAGCATACTATTTTGAAGGCACTGAACAGGACTACAGCTGTACAACTGTTGTTATAAATTTAATATTTGGCAACAATCAGAAATATACTCGTAGCAAATTACTTCTTCGTGTGAAGTTGAACTTCACAGCTGATCAGCGCCTTCGCTTTCAGTGTGGTGCCCCTTCTATCCAAATCGGAAATTTCGGTCTTATAGACCGCTCCCGTGCTTGTACAGCTCGGTTTGTGTCGGACCTGGTCGGAATCGAAAAATTTAGGTTGTCTCACGCGAAGGCGTATTTCAGACCTTCTGGCTGAGTACAGTTCAGTTCATCCTCTCCAGTGGAACAGTCAGGTACTCCATCACAAACACCGAGCATAGAGATTAGTTCACCACAGCCGGAGAAATAAACAGATCTCTCAAGATTATCAGGAATCACTGATGTTACATCATTAATAACAGGCTGGGTCATGGTAGAAGCTACAAAATTGGACCGGGACGTGAAAAAAACCAGTTGATCTGCGTTTTTGCTTTCTCATATGCAGATTGTTTGTTTTCTCATGACGCGGCTCAACAATGAAAATGTGGACATTTTTTAATTATCATTAAATATTCTGTTTGTCTGGGTAGCGGCCAATAAATATATAATAATATGAGCCACCACATGGGAAAACCAACAATCTGCATAGGCGAAAACAAAAGCGCAGATCAGCTTCGCAGTAACTACGAAGCTGATCAGCGCCTTTGTTTTCGCTTCTCGGATAGTACAATTCCTCTTCTACTTAACGCCGAAATTTCAAGCTTCTAGCTCTTTTCTGTGCTTGTACAGCTCGGTTTGCGTCAGACCTGTTCGAAAACCACATTGTTTGTTTTTCCACGAAGCGGCTCATATAATGATATTATCATAAAAGTAAACAAGTGACCAATCATTAAATACATTCTTAGTCAATTAATTTACCAATTCAGCAGTTTGTGGACTGCATTTTGGCATTTTGATAATTCTATCATAGATAAAGACGGAAAAATGCATTAGTTATTTGTAACTACGGCCCCCAGGCCCGGGGAATAGCGGGAATTGACTTTTGGTCCAGCAAACCCCCGCTAATAGCCCCACCTTGTGGTGACTGCTCGTTGGTAAAACCACTGCTTTTTTCCCCTGACAGCCTGCTATATTTTCATACATAAAGCAAACCCCGCACTGCCCTAGCAAAACTTTGGTAAAAGCCCCGCTCATTTTCACGGCTATCACCCGCCCTCCCCCGGGCCTGGGAGCCTGATAACATATGACTAGTGCATAATATATAACCATTTTTCGTTTGTTCTGTATTATTTCTAAATGCTTCATTATCCTCACAAACCACAACATCTGTTTCATCAGTAAGACACGGTGTCGACTGCCATACAGGCGATTTTGACCATAGCATATACATTTTAACACATTTGCCAAGACTGGGTAAAGGGTGACCTAAATCCCTGAAACACAACAAGGGCGCCCTATTACTTGTCTAAACTGACTTAGAAAATCCTATCTCCTGATTGCTTGTTTTGTATAAGTAAATCTATATAGATCAAAATGATGAAAACCAGGTCTAACTAGTTCCTGAAGGTTAATATATTTGACCGGTTTTCAATATCAACCACCAAACATCCATATAACCCTCCTGAGTACCCGCAAATAGCACCAAAATGAAATTAACATGGGTTGCATGAAAAATGAAAAAATGACATGATTTGATGTATGAGTATAAAACCTGCCAGGTAGCTTTAAATAGCCCGAACGCTATTCAGTGCATCAAATCTACATGGTTTGAAGTAAAAGTAGGCAATGATCAGGAAATGGCGCAATCAGAAAGAAATACCAACTCCAAAGATCGAGGTTGAAAAATCTATATTAACAATCAAGCACAGATACTAAGGAAACATATTGTAAGCCAAGTGAGCAGCTTTTTTCCAAATAGGCGGTCACTCAGCTGTGTTATACAAACGTTACTAAAATATGAAAACACATAGTACATGAGGTGCAAACAGCACACAAATTCAACTCCAAAACATAAAGCAATGAGTGCCACTATAGAAGTATCGCCTTCAAAAGATCAGTAATATAAAATTGCTTGGGGTTTAAACCGATTTTGCAGACACAAAACCTCACCCTCCGCTTCTGATGTAGCTTTATTATACACAAATATAACCAAGCAATATGGAAAATAATGTTAAGATAAAACAGTAAGAACCGCTACAGAAGTATCGCCTTAGAACGATCAGTAATACAAAATTACTGGGTGGGGAGGGGGCTTAAACCGCTTTAACCTCACAATCAGCTACTGCAGTGATATACAACATTTAAATTGCTGTTTGGTCCGTGTGGTGAATCTCTAACTAGTCAATGAATCATCATCAACAAGAAAAAAAACTGAATTATGATACCGACATTGATAAATAAAAGACAAGGACTCAAAATATAATACGCTGCCCGGCGATTGAGATCCTTGGGCGCCAAACAACATTACTGAAAATCTGACGCATTTAATAACTGGGGGGAGGGGGTGCTTAAACTAGTTTAACCTCACCCTCAGCTACCGCAGTGAAACACAACATTTAAATTGTTGTTGGGTCCTTGTTGTGAATCTCTAACTAGTCAATGAATCATCAAGAAAAAAAAATATGATACTCACATTGATGAACAAACCTTGGGCGCCAAAATCTGACGCATTTAAGAAAAAGACCAGTTAAACCCCGTCGGGCCAAGCAACAGACAAGAAGACATTAACCCATATTTGACGAATGGATTATCCCATCATTATCAATTGGATGAGTCCACTCTCATTTTCTGCGGCGTCACATCTGGGGCTATACTGTTTTCTTATGCCCCATGAAAAGGACGCCAAGGTTATATGAGTTAGCAAAAACAGACAGGTCATACTCCTCATTATCTAGCCTTCTGTGCATGCATGTGAATTTTAAAATCTGTTTTGATTTTGATTATTGATTCAATATAAATGTAAAATAAACAATTAAACAATTGATAATTTTACTTGAAGTTTGAAAGACATAAGGAATTTCTCCCCTCAAAAGTGATATTCATCTCTGCCTGCGGCCTTGGTCTGCAGCCTCGGTAAATATCACATTTTCAGGTAGATAAATTTTCATGTCTACCTAAATGAAATCAATAATTTTATTGCTGTTTGCGCCTTGTGTATGTTTGCATATTTAAGTTAAGTTTTGATAACTGGGTGGCCGCCTTTTGGGAAAATAGTTGCTCACTCGATTTACGATACGTTTAGTATAAGAATAAGTACTTTATTTTTAATTCAGTTTTTCCAACCTCGTTTTTTTAAGGTGGGAATTTCTTTCTGATTGCGCCATTTCCTGATCATTGCCTACTTTAACCTTCCCATAAAACGTTAACGATCTATACCTTTGATCTTATGGTTGATAAATCGAGGACAGATGAATATTTAAAACTATATTAATCATATGGATAATACGTGTATCTTGTTTTCATTTTCTCATACCAAGCCGTGAAGACAACTGAATTGCCATCAGACCATTGGTATAAATCTTCGTTTTTGATGTTTGTCCCTTGGCGCAAACCTGAAGATAAACACGGATACCGATAAGATATAACGACACACAACAGGATAACATGTCCTTCTAAAATATGCCCCCTTATGTCCCACCTTTATATAGAAAAGCTGGGGTATGCAGTGATATACATACTTGTCTTATTTTTGCTCCAAAACATAGGTTGTGGGTACTCGTTAGAACCGCCGGCGAGGCGGTTGTAACGTGTACGCACAATGTTTTGAGCAAAAATAAAACACGTATTAAACCAAAAAAATCTACTGAAACTAGTCCTTTGTTTCTCTAGGTTTCGATGGAACGGCTCTTAATCTAACTATATTAATTTCAGGTGATTGCTCACCTTCCAACGGCAATATGTCGTAAAAATAAAAACATGGAAATGGCTTCATAACATGATTGTAAGTGGTGCCGTGACCAGGTAAACTTAGTTTACAGTGTGCAAAAACGGACTGCCTTCAGAAATTCTGAAACATCAGGAACCTGCTACCTTACTTCATGCTTTGCTTTTGTCATCTGAGTGTTCTGCCATTCACGGCTATTTGGAAAACATGAAAAATACAAAATTCTAAAAAAGTGAAGTTTTCAGACGAAAAAAACATCGTTGTTGATATGTTTCTTATTTTAGTTCAAAACATAGATTGTGGGTACACGTTAGAACCGCCTCGGCGTGGCGAATCTAATTAGTACCAACAATGTTTTAGATCAAAATAAGAACAAGTACAATGTAGACCGAGGGCAACGATCGTTCACATGAGAGTTAGAAGCACACTGGAAAAAAGAAAAGTAGTTGGGGTCTTGATCTTTTATACGACACATTTGGTTCCCCGCTTCCTACAGATGCTTCACTCAAATTTGTCTTTGATTGGCCTAGCGGTTTCAGAGGAGAAGATGTTGGAGTATTATGATAATATGCTTGTATATTGCCTCGGGTGTCGGACAGATGAGGCCCTGGGGTTCATTTTTAGCTCACCTTAGCCATTAGGCTCACAAGGTGAGCTTATTGTATACCCATGTTCCGGCGCCATCGTCCGTCCATTCGTCGTCCGTCTACAATTTCAAATATCTTCTCCTCCGAGACTGATTTGCCAGTCAAAGCCAAATTTAATATGAAGCATCTATAGGAAGGGGGAGCACATGTGTTTATAAATAATGCAGGTCACATAACCAAGATGGTCGACATGCCCATATATGGTAAAACCCTTTCAAAAATCTTCTACTCCGGAACTGGTTGACCTATTTCAACTAAACTTTGCATGAAGCACTGATGTCTCAAGCACTATAATGTGTACATAAATCATGACCCTATGCTTAACTTTACGTATTTTTCAGCTAGGTCAACAAAGGTCACCTATGCATTTGAATGGGGAAATCTGTTAAAATGCCATTCAAAGGGAAAATCTTGCAGGGAATAGGCAGTAGAACTAAATATCAATGATACTGAAAAGAACTGGACACCAGGGGCACATCAGCCCCAAGTACGGGGCAGCATACATGTATACCATAATATTCAAATACCTTCTCTGAAACCGCTTGGCCAATTAAAGCCAAATTTTATATGACGCATCTATGGGATGGTGGGGCTAATGTGTATATTAAGAATCCAGGTGACATGACCAAGATGACCGCAATGCCAATATATGGTAAAACCCCGTCAAAAACATAAACATGTCATTTGAAGGGAAAACTTGCAAGAAATTGGCAAACGGGCAGAATATTGATTATCTTAAAAACGGGATTCATCTGCCCCTTTACTAGGGTTATTTTCCATAATGTTCAAATATGTTTATTGGTATATACAGCTTATCTCAGGTGAGCGTCCACATGATCATTGATCCTATGTCCTTTTTATTAAGTCCTTTTTATTAAGTCCCACTGAATTGTCCCATTGACCATTTCCTGCAAAAATTTCCATTTAAGTAACATTTTAACTGTCTTCCGCAACGACATGTTTACCTTGTCGTAAAATGGGTCATCACAAGGTCATGATTTATTTACACATTATAGTAATTTAGTCATTTATACTTCATGCCAAGTTTCATTAAAGTTTGTTCACTGCTTTTGGAGAAGAAGATGTTTGAAGGTTTTTACCATGGCATGGCGGCCATCTTGGCCATGTGACCTGGATTATTTATATACACATTGGTTCTCCCATCCTGCAGATGCGTCAAATAAAACTTGGCTTTGATTGTCCAAGCGGTTTCAGAGAAGAATATGTTAAAATAATATGGTAATATACTCGTACATGTATATTGCCCTGGGGAGGAGACAGATGAGCTCTTGGGGTCCTTTTTACAGAATCAATAATACATTGTATTCATTCCGACAACTTTCCCCCTTTCCAATGCATAGTCGACCTATGTTGGCCTTACCGTAAAATAGGTCAAGACCATCACAGGGATATGGCGAGGCGGTTCTAACGTGTAACCACAGTCAATATTTCGAGCAAAAATAGTCAAAAATATTCAAAATATCAAATGTTTACCAATGAAATGTTCCATATTTACAGCAGAAAATAATCTCTGTATATTGAATAGGTGTGTTTTTGTGATGAAAAGGACAATCGAAATGTGCAGTAAATAACGAACCAATAAATGCTGCCTTGTTATTGATATGAGGAAATCGTTTCATCAGTTGTTGGGCAATGAAGTCCATCTCGAGCTGCGAATGCAAATTTGCAAGTAAATATCCGTTTCCATTACAAATCACTGATTGGGCATTAAGCCAGCTTGCATCCTTTGAAAACTTGGTAGTATCATTCAGTAGCATGTAACATTTGCCGAATCTTTCTGTGCATACTGTTGAATAAAAATAATTTTACGTTTAATGTAATATAGCCCATACGACGTAATGTGCATTAAAAAAAGTTTTAACTCATGGTTTGCTTTCAAATTGAATAACTTGTATAAGTTCATTCATTTAAAATATATACATATCTTGAACAAAGTTTATTGTTTTGCAATGCGGGGTTTGCAGGGGTATACTTATTTTTCTAATTTTTGCTCCAAAACATAGATTGTGGGTACTCGTTATAACCGTGTACCCACAATCTCTGTTTTGAGCAGAATAATAAGAAAATATGGAAAAAAATCTATTGAAAATTTATTTTTTAAAACTTTAAAAATCTCTGTATATTGCACGGACATGCTTTTCTAATGTATAATAAAGTTCATTCGTTTTTCAGGGAGTTTAAAATTGCTGGTAAACTCGGGAGTTTCATGATGACAGCAATTTGAAAAAATGCCTGCAAAACGTGCTCAACTATAGTAAAACTGATTTGAGCCGCAACATGACAAAACCAACGATGTAGTATCTGAACAGGACAGACGCAAAACCGGTATGTGAAATCGAAGACGATGGCTAGAAGCTTGAAATTTTGGATTTAGAAAGAAGGGGAATTGTTCTATCCATGTAGCGAAAACAAAGGCGCTGGTCAGCTTCAGTAAGTGCGAAGCTAATCTGCGCCTTTGTTTTTAAATACATAGATTGTTTGTTTTCTCATGACACTGCTCAATTTTATTGGTATTACATAGGCATGGAATTCATCTACGCCTTCCTCGAATTTCAACAAAATTCGAATAGAAATAAAATATTAATGGCCTATTGTATTCTAACAATAATTTAGGCAAATCTTAAAAAGAAAATTTTAGTGTATTCATTTCTTTTTTGTTAAGTATAATACGCCAGAAGTATGAAGTAAAACATACCTCTTGTTACGTTTGGTACCAAAGTGCCTTTGATAACCATGGACACTACAATAAAAAACAAAATACGAAACGGTCTCAGTGTAATGACATTTGGGGGGAGTCATACAGGTATATTTATTTATCTGATTGCGTAGACGCACGGTAGCGTATCCTGGTGTTTCATACAACTGGCATTGGTATCGCACCAGCATGCTTCATATCTCCACGTACATCATCCGTACTGCAGATTACCGTATTCGTTCACAGTGCGCTTAACTTTTCAAAATAACTAAAGTAAAGGCAACAAAATGCCATTCTTGTTAGCACACACTACCAACGAAAACATCTCATAACCATGTCAATTCTATCAATGGTAATGTAAATTTTAATGTTCAAATTGTTACAAAGTAGTTTTTGACCACTCACGGTAAAGTAATAATGCGTCTTATGCGGCATTAACGTATAGAATTGGGTAAATACCAATATACTATTCAAGCAGTGTGCGCTTTTGCACGTGTTTTTAAACAACCGGGGTGTGCGCTTATTAGAACGAATACGATATATCATTTATTTCGGTCCTTTGAGATCAGAAAGAATATTCAATTTCAAACTTGTACGTTTAGAGCCATGTTCTAAACAATGTTTGAATTATTTGACCCGGTTTAGGCATGTGTCTTTGATTTAGATTTCACAATATGTAAAGGATTGAAATTGCAGTACATCTATCTGCTTATCGTCGCCAGTTTATAAAGGGTCACTGATGAGGGTTCAGTACCCGAAATTGCGCAATATGGCCCAAACTACCTACATGTACCTTTGAACGTTTTCACTGCTTCCGAAGGATCAAACTTTTATATTTTATTCATTATCAATTTTACCTTCTGTGATATTTATAGATATAAGCCAGTTATCTATTTATGTACTGTAAAGTAGGTAGCAATTTACTCATAGCCAGAAACCAGCAGAAATTGCGAATTAAAGGAATCGATTCGGAAACGCATATTTGGCCCTGTACATATTCATTTAGATGTTATAATACGTGTTACAAATCAAATTCCAACGATTTACACCATAATAAGTACACAATCATCGATTGAAAATTACGCTAAAATGCGTCTCGAATCGCGAAGGTCGTCGCCATATTTGTTTACCTGTGACGTCACTCACTCACTTTCGGTTGAGAGCCATTAACAAGCGTACTTACTCCACTTCATTTTATCGATAAAATTCGCAGAGAAAGAAAAAGAATAAAACTGAAAAAATGTCATCTGTCACAGGGATCTCGCGGACGCAGGACCCGGCGTCCCGGGACGAGTAAATCTGGGCTCAGACACATGATTTTCCTCAAGTGTGATTATCGGGGCGCAAGTTATTTTTGCCGCGATACGTCCCAATATTTACCTGTGTTTTGTTGTCTATGAGCCAAAAAAGCATCTTAGAGACATCCATCCGAGTGTATTATGCACCTTTATGATGAAAATTCAATCATGTTGTTGTTGTTTCGTAGTTTATGCAACCACAGTTAGGTAGTCGATTATCTTTCATTCGTTTAATGGCGATCAAACGAATGGCGGTCGCATCTTTTGATGGCGTGTCTTTATGTAAACAACTTATAATGACGATCAAACGATTTAAAGATTGACGGTCGCATCTTTTGATGGCGCGTGTCTTTATGTAAACATCTTTAATTGCAGTCATTGTTGACAGGCCAGCTGACCGTTTGAGGCGTGTTTACCGTGTCACATGCTAAAAATAATTATCCGCATAAAGGAAAATCTTTTCTGGATTGGTGGCAAACAAATTAGAAACGCATGCGCATTGAAAAACAATTAGTGATGGGCGGTTCATCTCCGATAACTGAGGCAAATTAATCAAATTATGTAAAAAAAAAAAAAAAAAAAAAAAAAAAAAAAAAAAAAAAAAAGTGAGATTACCCATGGATTGTGTACCGATCCCGTTTTGGCATAAAATGGATGAAAAACTTGCGAATTCCTGGCTATTCTTTTTCTATTGTGCGCGATTCTTTGACGAAATGTATGTGAAATGCCAAAATTCGGAATAAAACAACCATGCGTAGATACATGTAACAGTAATTCCATTCCGTTCATACTGGATTATTAATAAGCAATAGTGAAAATGTCTACACCTACGATTTTTTATCGCTTTGGGGGAAGCAAAAAGCCGACGACAGGTATCTTGAAAAAAAACTTTTACCTCCTTTCTGTGGCTTGTTTTTACAGTTAATCGCCTGGCACTGAGGCATCTTCGGTAAATATTAATCTCCGGTATTATCACATAAACACTTCTATCAAGTTTAACGCAGAAAATATCCACAAATACAAAATAAAATAACGAAATAATCGCGAGAATATTTGAACGTCTTGCAATTGAAATGAGCGGCTTAAATAGAACGTGAGTGAGTGAAGTCACAGCTTTATACTGGTTACCGCGTTCACCGTGTAATTATCGATAAACCGGTAACCATACCCGATAAAGATGGCGATTCACTCAGATGCAGGAAAACACGAAGGTTTCCCAACTTTGAATACGAATATTTTGTGTAACAAACCCGATATGCATTCTCTTTTACCAGGAATGAATTTATGATGGTATTTTACGTATACATACGGCGTCTTATGCGGTTCCGAATCCATTCCTTTAAATAATGATTTGGTTTTTCGTTACATCTGACTCGCTTCTAACCTACATTCTATGTAACTGTCATGATGATATACTTACAACCAACCTTCTTTTTATAACGACAAAGTTCATGACCCATAAGTTCAATGCAAAAAAATGTTTTACTATTTATATCCTCCATTGATAGGCCAACAAGAAATTCATGAAAGGCAAATTGTTTATTTCTAGATAAGAGCCTGATGTTGTTTTTGAATGTTGTTTGCATATTAGCTGACGTGCATGGAATAAAAATAAAACTGAGATCCTTTAAGAGCTGTGAGCATATTAATGAGAAAAGCGATGGGCCATACCATGGTTTCGGCTACTTAAGCTTCTTCAGTGACCCTTTAGTTTTGACGAAATGGAGCCAAAGGGAAATACTGTAATTTTGCAACTTTCAACGAAAATCATCTTTTGAGTAATATACATACTTTTTTGGATATTTTATAAGTGTACTTATTACCCACAGTATGGAAAAAGATCCAATGAAAATGATATTTGCCATAACATTTGCCCATCATAAGTCTGTGCAGTTACTGTCTGTACTGCTGATCAGCGCCGTTATTTTCGCATAGGACAAAAATAGGGTAATTTTATATTATCATACCTCATATAAATTTCCCATGTTAAACTCACATAGGCCGGCGGGTGAAAATTCTTGCTATCACCCTGCGATAATTTCGACTATCACATGCGCATAAATGATGCGCGTACAGTTCGTTTTTCAAAAACGTTTTATCTCAATAACGATACGTTCAAAACACATAATTTCAATAGTATTTTGAGGAAATTAAATAAAGCAAACAAATAGAAATATTTGGGTAACTGGAAAGGCTAAATTGACGTTAAAAAGCGTGAATGGCGATCGATTGTTGTGATGACGTTAGGTAAATGCGAAATAACGTAACGCAACGTCGCGCAAAAATTGGTATTTTCCATTCAAATGGAATGACGATTTTTACGATATTAATAAATTTCGGTATGATAAAATAAATACAACATTGCTGAGAGGATGATAGTAAGAATTTTTACCCTTCGAAAATGATTATCGACCTCGGCTTCGCCTCGGTCGATAATCATTTCCTCAGGGTGAAAATTCTTACTATCACCCTATCAGCAATGTTGCATTTATATATTACTGGTCTTTCCAATGCGATACTTCTGTTGTGGTTCTAATTGTTTTGTGTTTAAGAGTCGAATTGTTGTGCTGTTTGAGCCTTATGTATGTTTTCATATTTAAGTTCAGTTCAGGTAACTGAGTAGCCGCCTATTAGGGAATAGCTGCTCACTCGGCTTACTATATGTTTTCTTGGTATAAGTACCTACAGTGAAGTCTGAACTAAAGTATACACCCTTGTGCACATCATGTGCTCGCCATGTGCACTTCGCGTGAGCTTAATCTGAGACATAAGTTGCACCTGATGTTCAATTCAAGTGCACTCCAAGTTCTGGCACCTCTATACCCCTACCTGTACCTGAAGTTCACTGTGGCTGGTGTTTGATGATACCACATACCTGTATTTGCTGTATCAGCAGTATAATGAAATGGATTTGATAGAAAGAAAAAAAAGAAACAGTTTGTCTTATTTTAAGCTTGTCTTATTTTTATTTTTCCCGTATTATATCATCACCAATTTATTGTTCCTTTGGGGGGGAATAAGATATTAATAAATAACATATATTTTTTCCTTTTTTATATTTTTGTTTCTAGTTCTTTTTTTTATTTAATCTCATCTTTTGTGTTCTTTATTACTTTCTTTCTTTTTAATTTTCTTTTTTTCTTTCTTTGCAAAAAGGTGTCAATATAATCCTATTCCGCAAGGCTTTAACAAAGCAATGCATGCAAATGTTTATATATCCTAAAATTTAGGATATTGTTTTCAGAACATAAACCAATATTTATTTATTTATTTATTTATTTATTTATTTATTTATTTATTTATTTATTTGATTCAATTGAAAAAAGAGCACTGCACTTGAGGTCTAAAGACAACAGTCAACGGTTTTCAAGCGAACAAAATCATAAATCATTAATTTCAGATAGTCTTCTAACCATCATTTAATATATTTGGCCCCATTTGGATTATAATAGTCTGTGTATCGACTATCGTGCTGAAAGATGCGAAATTACAGTTATTCTTTTGGCTTCATGTTGCTCAATCTGTAGGATCACTGAAGAGGCTTTAGTAGCCGAAACCATGGTATGGCCCATCCCCTTTCTCATTAATATGTTCACTGCTCATAAAGGATATCAGTTCTATTTTTATTCTTTTGAATAAATTTAAGATCAATTTAAGATCGATCAAGTATCCCCAATATTTTATCCAGAACAAATTTGTGAAAAAAAATTAAAGAAGCTCAAACTTCAAAGTTTATGGTCCTTAAATCAATTTTATCACCTGCCATAAAATATGAGCAATAACCAATTATGAAGCGTGCCTGATATTAACAAGGTCACTGTGAGATAAGACGTGTTAATCATGAAGAAAATTCATTTGTAGTTAATAACTGAATGGTTATCAGGAAAATGTTGACTGGTTATTAAGACAGGTAACTGAAAGATTTTCATGCTGGTAACAGGTGAAGAACAATTGACAAAATAAGACACTGGCCGACATTCATTCATTCATCCAAAAGATAAAAGTTAAAAATAAAATAAAGTTTATAATTATATTTATTATCTATTGTTTTAGGAAAACATAAAATAATCTATACAAGTTATTATCATTTAACAGCATTCGAATATTCTATACAATATGCGTATCTCAGAAACCAAACATTCTTTTATTAAAACCAAACCGATTAATTTGTCAGTTGAAACCAATTATGAAGTGTGTCTGATATTAACAAGGTGAGATAAGTATCATTCATTCATTCATTCATTCATTCATTCATTCATTCATTCATTCATTCATTCATTTAAATGATAAAAGTTGAAAATAAAATGTTTTTTTATTACATTTATTATTTATTGTTTAGGAAAATGCAAAATAATTTTTACATTTATTATTTATTGTTTAGGAATATGCAAAATAATTTATATCAAGTTAATATCAGTTAATAGTATTTGAGCATACTATGCAATATGTGTATCTCAGGTAAAAAGAAACCAAACATACTCTAATTATAACAAAACCAATTAATTTGTCTATCGAAACCAATTGTGAAGTGTGTCTGATATTAACAAGGTGAGATAAGTATAATTCATTCATTCATTCATTCATTCATTCATTCATTCATTCATTCAAATGATAAAAGTTGAAAAATTTATAAATTTTTATATCATATTTATTATTTATTGTTTAGGAAGATGCAAAATAATTTATATCAAGTTAATATCAGTTAATAGCATTCGAGCATTCAATATGCGTATCTCAGGTAAAAAGAAACCAAACAGTCTCTAATCATAACCCAACAAATTGATTTGTCTATTGAAACCAATTATGAAGTGTGCCTGATATTAACAAGGTGAGATAAGACATGTTTATCATTCTATTAGTCACTGAGCACTTGTGTGGCAAACAAACAGACAGTATGGTACAGGTATACCTGTGTGACATTATATACTCCTGTACTGTCTTGAAATGCCCTTTAAGTACAATGTCATTTATTTATTTATTTATTTATTTATTTATTTATTTATTTATTTATAAGTTGCTAAGTTTGAGTGCATGAATCAGACAGGAAAACGATAAAATAACCTGTATAAAAACTTATTTTAAGGAAGCCCCATTCAAAAAACCATCTAATACAGCATTTGAGAGAGAGAGAGAGAGAGAGAGAGAGAGAGAGAGAGAGAGAGAATTTTAAATTTCCGTTAACCTCCTTTCGATCAAGAATACTCAATATTTTACCCAGGACAAATTTGTTCATTATGCTCAATAAAATTAAAGAAGCTTGAACTTCGAGGTTTATCGTCCTTTAATCCATTGTGACTTTATCACCTGTCATAAAAGCAATTACTCATCTACAGCTCCGTTTCAAAAGTTTAGTACATAGCGATTTGTTTCATTAGTAATGGCATAGCTTGAAGTTTGGCCAAATGTTATTGGGTGTTTGCAGATTTGAACGGATTTCGTTATGTCAAGTTAATACATATAACTTTTTCACTGATTGTATCATTTTAGATTTCAATCGATTGATTTATCAATAATAACACATTAAATGACAAGCAAAATATCATAACTTCAGGGATACAAATATCAACTTTAACATTGATTTCATACACTTCAAGAAAGTTTTAACCAAAAACAGATTATATCGTTAAATTGGCATATCACCTGGCATACTACACCTAACATAATATTTGGTCTACCCGGTGTATATTCAAGTTTATTGAAGCATGAAATATTGCACCCAAATAGCCGTGGTACACCTTATACAATCAATCAGCGTTTGATACATAGTGACACATACAACCGTTTGTTTTTTACAAATAACACTGGTCAAACAGTTGAATATAAATATTTGATCCAAAGAAAGCCGCTCGAAAAGGTACTGGGAAACAAAATGGCGGAACGACAGTCCAAACAAGGTAAGGCAGTCTTGTAGGATGCAAGATTTCAAGCTTCAATACCCTCGACTGTACATAGGTTAGACCGCCTATTATGTAAGGTATAGTCTCCTGGACCCTCTGTCATTTTATTGGAATAATACATTTTTTTTTAGTTCAAACTTTCCTGTAATGTGAGAAATCAATGTTAACATGGATATTTGTGTCACAGAAGTTATGTTATTTTGCTTATCATATTCTATGTGTTATTATCTATTTATAAATAGATCAAAATCTAAATTGATACAATCAGTGAATAGTTATATGTATTAGGATTGACTTAGCGAAATCCGTTGAAATCTGCAAACACCCTACAAAATTTGACCAAGCTTCAAGTACGGGTACTGCTATGCCATTACTTATGAAACAAATCGGTATGTACTAAGCTTATGAAACGGAGCTGTATAATCATTTTCCAGTGGACGCATATCTGTTGTAAAATACAAATACAAGAGCTTTTGTTTTTACCTGGGACTGGTTCAGTAAATATTCGAATGGTTCTCCGGTTAATGTTGACTGGTTATCTAGACAGGTAAATGTGAAAAATTCAGAGATATCATGGCAAAACACATGTAGCTTGCTTACAGTGCAATTTGTGCGCTCATTTATTGTGTATAACTGTGTGACATTATATACTCCTGTCACGTCTTGAAACACAATGCCGTGGTGTTTATAAATAAATAAATAAATAAATATTTTAATTTATAAATTTGCTAAGTATGAGTGCATGAATAAGAAAGGAATGATAAAGTATCCCGTATAAAACCTGAAGCAAGCCTCATTTAACCCATGTAGTACAATATTGTAGCAAGAGAGAGAGAGAGAGAGAGAGAGAGAGAGAGAGAGAGAGAGAGGGGTAGCCTTCTTCTGAACAAAATTAAGATCGATCAAGAATCCTCAATATTTAACCAGGACAAATTTGTTCATTTTGTTCAGTGAAATTAAAGAAGCTCAAACTTCATGGTTTATGGTCCTTTAATCCAATTATCACCTGCCATAAAATATGAGCAATAACTCATCTGCAATCTGCAGTGGGCGTGTGTCTCATGTACAATAATACAATTAAAGAGAGCTTTTGGTTTAACGTGGGACTGGTTCAGTAAATGTTCGAATGGTTCTCAGGTAAATGTTAACTGGTTATCTAGACAGTTAACTGTGTGAAATTCAGGTATATCATAAGATTTTAAAAATGCACTAAAACTATGTTGAAACACATGTAGCTTGCTTACAGTGCAACTTGTCGCTCATTTATTTTGTGCAGTTTGCTCATGACACAGCCCAAACGGTATGTAGGGCGAATTCCCACTTCGCTCATGGAATGTTTTGCTTTCACACAGTCTGCTCAGGGACTATTGTTTTATATAGTTACATTGTTTCTCATAAACTTATAAAACAAATCAGCAGTATTTTGTTTAATTAAATCATTTCATTTTCCAACTACACTCCCGGTAAAGTAATAACAACATATTTCGCGTTTCTCCGCAACCATGACAAACGCGAAATTTTTATTTCTCGGAGAAACACCGCGAAATAAGCCAGGTAGACAGAATCGTCTGCGCGAAATTCCTCGGTGATTCTCGGTGAAATTTCTCGGTGTTTCTCCGAGAAAGGTAATTACCTTGATTTGTCGATCAAAGTCGGTTTCGCGGAGTTTCTCGGAGAAATTGAAAAAATAAGAACATGTATGATGATTTTTGAATACATATAAAACAATTTAAATTTAAGTTTTTTTAAAAAAAAAAGTTACTTACGGATGTTACGTATTTGTTAAGATAGCTAATAATCCACATTTAATGTTTTGTTTACATTAAAATTAATAATAACCTTTCTCACCTGTGTTGCTTTTCACACCATCTACGATGACCCGATCTTTGAACTGAAGAATGGATGCGAAACTCATTTAATATTCAAGGGCGTCATAAGAGATTCGCACCTTGAGCATTGTCCTAGCTTCCAGTGAACATGTGGATAATCAGTATCCAGGTAAAGATGTCCGTGAAATGTGTACCCCCTTACACCCCACTTTTATATACAAAAACTAGGGTTTGCAGGGGTCACGTATACCTATTTTTCCTAGTTTTGATCAAAAACATATTTTGTGGGTACTTGTTAGAACCGCCTCGACGAGACGGTTCTAAAGTGTACCCACAATCGATGTTTTGAACAAAATTATTAAAATGTCAAAACTTTTCCAATGAAATTTTCAATTTTTGCTTTCGAAAAATTTTTCTTTATATTGCATGGGCAAGTTTTCGTAATGGATTACATTTGATCGAAGGTATCTAATTCTGTACAGTAGCAATGATTTAATAGGCGGGTTGTTTTTATTATATGCATGTCGGGATAAACACGAGCCATCAAAATGACAGGCATATACCGGCCGCAACCTTTTCTTTGAGAAGCGAGCACACTACCTTTAAGACCACTGCGACCAGTCTTATTAAATGTTCGTTCCTTAGGCATCCGCAAGCATGTCTTGAGCAGCTGTTAACGTACTACCCGTAATCACAGATTAAGATTATGGCTCATTATAAATCACAAATAATTTGACCACTCGTACATGTGGAGGACGGAAAAAAGTCACAGGAAAAAAAAAGTCAAGGAAAAAAAGTCACGGAAAAAAGTCAGAGGAAATAAAGTCACAGAAAAAAAAGTCACAATTACAATGACTTTTCCAATGAAATTTTCAATTTTTGCTTTCGAAAACTTTTTCTTTATATTGCATGGGCAAGTTTTCGTAATGGATTACATTTGATCGAAGGTATCTAATTCTGTACAGTAGCAATGATTTAATAGGCGGGTTGTTTTTATTATATGCATGTCGGGATAAACACGAGCCATCAAAATGACAGGCATATACCGGCCGCAACCTTTTCTTTGAGAAGCGAGCACACTACCTTTAAGACCACTGCGACCAGTCTTATTAAATGTTCGTTCCTTAGGCATCCGCAAGCATGTCTTGATCAGCTGTTAACGTACTACCCGTAATCACAGATTAAGATTATGGCTCATTATAAATCACAAATAATTTGACCACTCGTACATGTGGAGGACGGAAAAAAGTCACAGGAAAAAAAAAGTCAAGGAAAAAAAGTCACGAAAAAAAGTCAGAGGAAATAAAGTCACAGAAAAAAAGTCACAATTACAAAAAAACAAGTGAAAATACGTATATCAGTAGATAAATGTAGTAGGTCATGATTTTCATGTTAAAATAAAGCAATGATAAGGAAATGTCATAATCAGAATCAAAACATGCCCATAGAATGGTAAACATTCAATTTGAATGGATGAGAATCCACCCAATTCGAGGAGCATGGTGGCATTATGGTAGAGTTTCAGACCATGGTACGTATTATATCGAAACTGCATGCGTAGTAAGAAGAACCACAAAGCCGTTTGAATGGGATCGCCTAAATTGATGCCCTTTCGCCCTCATCCATGCATGGTATTAACATACATGTACCAAATAGTCAATAAAAATTACAGAAATCACTGTTGACTGATACGGTATAGTTGTAGGGTGGGGATACAGAATCACCAGGTGTGTTTCAGCATACACGTGTACTTGTGTCGTGTTCTCTTATAAACACGAAGGTGACACTGCTCCTTCACATGATTGGTAAACTTTCTGCCGTAAAGTGAAAAATAGAAAATGCCGACCGTTAATCAAACACTGTCAAATGACTTCTTCCCAACTGACGGCTTTGTACTTCATAAAAACATGAATGTACAGGTCCATGTATTTATTATTGACGCACATGCATCATTAAAAATGAGCCGTCTCGTGAGAAGACCAACAATGCGGTTTTCGAACAGGTCTGACACAAACCAGACTGTTCAAGCACAGAAGTTGGCTAGAGGCTGGAAATTTTGGATTTAGAAAGTAGACGAGTTGTACTATCGGTATGGCGAAAACATAGGCGCTGATCAGCTTCGCAGATAATGCGAAGCTGATCTGCGCCTTTGGTTTCGCATATGCATATTCTTTGTTTTCTCATAAGGGGGCTCAAATCATTATTGAGTAATATTTCTTTTTGTTTCCATTCTTATTTAATTCCAAGAATTTTCAAGTTATATGGTATGATTTCTTTATAACATCATAGACACAAATGGCAGAAGTGCTTTCGGAAGGAGAGGTTTCATCCACTTCTAAATATTGTGTAAATAAATAAATAAATAAATAAATAAATAAATAAATAAATAAATAGATAAATAAATAAACAAGAAAGAGATTTTTGAGCAGCAAATTTGATAAATTTCATAGTAGGAGATAAATGGTAGTTTAAATATTTATGCTTTAAACATTGATTGTCTGTACACGTTAAAATCGCCTCGGTGAGGCGGTTCTAACAATTACCCTTTAACTACATGTATGTTTAGAGCAAAAATAAGAAAAATAGGTAAATGCCGGTTCATCCCAGTTTTACTATAAAAACCTGAGCCGCGACGTCAGAAAACCGGTCTGCAGGGTTTCCGACGAGTTCTGACACAAGCCAGCCTGTGCAGTCGCTGAAGATTGATAGAAACCTGAAAGGGGAACAGCACTATCCGACTAGCGGAAACAAAGGCGCTGATCGCTTCTTTTTATTTTAGAATATTTAAAAAGATTATGAAAAAAATAACTTATAGGTAAAATCGATTTTTATAATCGTGCTTAATATTTCTCCGAGAAACTCCGCGAACAGGTATATCTGCACTTACCTGTTTTCACAGGTAAATATCTGCGGTCGCGCTGAAATTTCGCGGTGTTTCTCCGAGAAATCGAAATGTATGAAACGCGAAATATTTTAATGAAAAGAGAAATTTACCGTTCTTTCTCCGAGGAAAAAAGCTTAGTGTCCTCCGAGAAAAGAGAAATATGTTGTTTTTTCTTTACCGGGACTGTACATGCATTGGTTTGATTGTCACACAAATGCATCCTATAATAATTACCTGTAAAATTGAAATGACACCTGAGCTAACAGCAAGTGCACTTTCGGCTCAGATAGGAATCGTGCACCTGGAGTTCTAGGTAAGTGCACTTGACTCTCAAAGCTCGTGCAAAGTGATGTGCACCTGAAGTTCAGAGAATGTGCTCACCATGTGCACTTTCTGTATACTTTAGTCCAGACCTTACTGTAAGTGTCATTTTAACTTTCTCCCACCCCTCGGTTTATGGAGTGGGAATTTCTTTCTGATTGCGCCATTTTCTGATCATTGCCTACGTGTACCTTTTTCGTGACGCGGCGCAATTTTGATTGTACCAGTCTGCAATTATATATGTTACGCCAGCTGTCATTGCTGAGGTTCCTTGTTAAATTGTTGGTTGGTTGATTTAGGGTTTACGGTCCCGGCATCAGCTTAGATCATATGGAGATTGGCTCGCATGATTGACATATTTGTTCTTACCTGTGTCTGTGGTAGCATGAACGCTGTTTGATGAATGAATCATACCCTTTACACTGTAATGGCCGGCAAACTGTTCCAGTAATGCTCCTGGTAATATATTCGTCGAAAATTTCACCGTCAGTTCACCGCCTAATGACACTATTTCTCCCAGTGGTTTGTCAATATTGCAGTAGATTTTCGTACCGCTCGTTGTCGATTCGACTTGGAAAATTGTTCCGGTGTTACAACTGATGTCGAAATGGTCTAAAGTAAGGGTTATATATTGCAAAGCCAACGTCGATATATACCAGACCAGTTCTTGGTCCACGTGTAAATTACCCAGATATGTATTTGAAGCAAGGGATGCAGTGTCATAAGAGCACAGCTCATAGGGGTTGCATGGAACAATATCTGTAATAAACAAGAGATCATAATGAAAACAAATCTACATGATTTTTGTGAATAGACAGATTTTAACTGCAATTATGTCTGAAACTGAAATTTATTGTTAGTGAGTCAATAGTAACGTACACATCAAGAAAACATGTCCGTGTGATATAAACCCCTTTAAACCCCACTTTTATATAGTAAAACTGGGGTGTGCAGGGGCATATACATTTGTCTTATTTTTGCTCCAAAACATAGATTGTGGGTACACATTAGAACCGCCTCCGACATGTACCCACAATCTATGTTTTGAGCAAAAATAAGAAAACTATCAAAAACTTTCTGCTATTTTTTTCATTTTTACTGCCAAAAAAATCTCTGAATATTGCAAGGGCAACTTTTCGTAATGCACCATTCGTCTTTTCCAACAATTATCAACGAAATAAAGTATATTCATACCTTTGATTGGCCGATTATCTTATAATTTATGTACCCAATCAACATTAAAATGATCCGAAAAAACTTTCTGTGATATCAAATTCATTTTTTCTTCGTTTGCGCAGATGCTAGCCTCAGAATACAAAAGTGCATTTTTCGACCCTCGCGCGCGTGAACTCGTGACTTTCCAAACCATGCACATATCTTAAATCTTGAAAGATGGCCCGGTGAGTGTATATCAATGTTGAGAGCAACGGCTGAACACCAGAAATTGCCATTAATTTTTAGTAACAGTAAATTTCCTGTTTTTCGGTTTGTACAGTTTTGTGAGAATATCACCAAACCGCTGATTGCTTTCATTTTTCACAATGACCCCTTCGTCGGTTTATAAGGGTATATCAATTGTAATTGTCAAATTCGAATACTTGTATGCTTTTTACTTGTATAAAGAAAAATGGCAATTTTACCTAGAAGACTGGATGGTCTTGAGACATTTTTGTATAAGTCAATCAAACATTGAATACAGATTATTTAATGCCCAAATACTCAGCTTGAGAGTGCTCAGTAATACGCTTATCAGCAGTGTTCAAGTTACATTAATTACATATAATAAAATAGGTATTTAGCGATGTATTGCATATCTCTGTCTGTCTGTCTGTCTCTTTCTTTCTATCTATTTGATTGTATAATTACCAATATGCCTTTGATTTCACTGTTATTTGAGATACATGTAACTGTTTCATTGTATACTGTACTATGTTTGTTATAAACATGTTTTGAGGGCCTCAAGGAAGATTGGCTCTGCCAATTGGGCTACCCTCGTAAAATAAAGTATTTACTAACTTACTTACTTACTTACGTACTTCCTGGTTTGATTCCGTTGTCATGCTGTGTAAATTTGAGGAAAAACTATCACCATAATCATGATCTCCGACCCCCTGACTACCAGCGTTGAAAGTATACCGGTCTAAATAAGTTAGAGATCAAACATTTGATGATGGATTTTTTGGGCCAATCGATAACTAATGAATTTTTCATTTACATGTATTATTATGGTGGATTAGCAGTTTTATCGCACTTTCATAAGCCACCACTTTTGAAATTGTGCATCATCTGACTTAAGCACAGCTGTTCCTTAAACCACACTACCCTAAAAACCATGATAGCTGATTCCACAAAAAAATCAATTTTGCCAATTTATGAAAACTTCGCAAATCTGCACCATAGTCATCAAGAGTCGACATTTCTAAGGTTGGCCAGCTAAAAAGATTGGAAATTTCTAGCCATTTTAAGTTTTGCACGAACAAACTTACACACCATCAATTCTCTATGGGAATTTCATACCACTTTCATTTTAAGGGTAGTCTGACTTAAAGCCGGGTCTTTTGGAATGCAAAGACTATTGTTTCGATCTTCAAGTGTACAAAGCTTACAAAGTGAATTACCTTTATGATACGAGTGTTTCATTTACCAGCAATTCAATATCTTCTAGAAATTGTGCGTTAAAAGTTTGATTCCTAACTGTATTTATCCAGTATATTTCGAACAAAAAGTCAATAGTTTGGAAGAAGTATATATAAATAACATGTTTTCATTAAGAAAAATGAATGTCTGAGTGGATAAACTTTCTAAGATTGTAGTCAGAAAGTAAGAGGCCATCTGTTTATGGTAATAGCTTTTCAAACCAGCATGGCACCGTTGTATCTACCGGTCAACTTTATAAACCATTAACTGAAAAACACAAGTGTAGCAAGTATTCCAATTGACGTAAATAACGTTTCTGGGCAAATCTTTACAAATAAATAGTGTTTATTATGTTAACCCATATTTGACGAATGTATTCTCCCATCGTTATCAATAGGATGAGTCCACTTTCATTTTTAGGGGCGACATGGGTCATTTTCAAATTTTATTCAATTTTTCGATGAACATTCTCTAAGCAAACAGAATAGCCCCAGATGTGACGCCGCGTTCTGCGGCGTCACATCTGGGGCTATGCTGTTTGCCTATGTCCCATAAAAAGGACGCCAGGCTGATATGAGTTAATGTGTGTTTTATATACTTCGGACTAATTTTAACCAGTTTTAAGCAAAATGATAACCTATGTATAGCGAGGCGTTTTCAAAGTCCCTTCGTATATTTTAAGTCATATTAGCCTGGCGTCCTTTTGTTGGACAAAGGCAAACAGCATAGCCCCAGATGTGACGCCGCTATTCTGTTTGCTTACAGGACTTTCATCGAAATAAAATTTTAAAATCACACATGCGGCCCCTAAAAATGAAAGTGGACTCGCCCAACTGATAATGATGGGAGAATCCATTCGTCAAATATGGGTTAAGTAACACCTTCTCACAAACTTACCACTGTAATATACCAATATTCGAAAACCGTTTCCATAGTTTTTTCGTAACCCCTGCGTCAGCATTGTCCGCAGTAGAATTTTTATGCTTGACCTATTCAAATTCAGTTGTATAGTTTTGCCATTATCAGTATTATCTAACACTCGAATAACCTCCTTATAGTGTTGTATCGCGTCATTTGTAAATAAAGCATCTTCATCGAAATCAGCGCTAGCCACGTAGAGGTAGTCGTTTTTATCCGAAAACCTTTTTATATCAGCACTACCATTGCCAGGCTCCTAAAGTGGTGATAAAAGTCGATATAAGGAAGCAAAAACATTGATTTAAAATCAAGTACAAATGTTTAAACATAAATATTGTTTTCCTGGAATGAACAGACTCGTCAAAGAGATAATAGGACAATGCTATAAGTGACAGGTCACAACCATGCAGCATCAAATTGAATCAGTCAAAATGACAAAGATTAAAAAAAAAAAAAAAAAAAAAAAAAAAAAAAAAAAAACACATGGCAAGTAGTTTTAGTGGATTTTAGAGGACCATAATATATCTAAATGGTCATTACAATTAAGTGGTCATTGACAAAAGAACAAGATTCCCAGACATAGAAATAGAATACTTTACGTCCGCAAAATCAACGAACAAGAAACTGAAGAAAGTCTTTGCTACGCATGGGACATCAGAACAGGTGAACACTGATAATGGGCCAACATTTACTTCAAAAGAATTTACAGACTTTGCTTTAGAAGAGGAATTCCAGCACCACAGAGTCACGCCATCATTCACCCAGGCTAACGAAGACGCAAAGAAAATTATAAAATTACTCAAGAAGGCGAGGCAGAGAACACGGTTAGAAAACAAATCTGCGGGGTTGGCTATTCAAGAGTTACTCATGGGGTATCGGTCTACACCACACCCGGTGACAAGTGTTACACCGTTCGAAGCAATGGTGAACCGTCAGGTGAGAAGAAAGATAGACTTCAGGGTAAGAACACAGAAGACATTTCACACAAATAATACAAGGATGGACAAACGGGATAAGTGCTATAAACAAAAGATCAAAGACAATGCTAAACAAAACAGACGACACATGCTTGCTTTTGGAGACCATGTTCTGCTGGAACAAAAAAAAGTTTAATAAATGGACACGTCCTTATGAATATAAACGATATATTTGGTATTTATTTGTCATTCCCTGGATGTATTTTCTTGTAGCAAAAACAGATAATAAAACGACCTACCAAACTGCTGTCAAAGAAAATTGTATCAGCAACTAAATTTATGAATGTTTCGGAGGGAAAAACTATTTGCCATCGCCACAATTCTGTCCGTGTATAGTGGAAAGGGTAACCATGATTGATAATAGCTCCGGGCTTAGTCACGAGAGATGAGACGTCATTCCATCCTCGCTTTCCATAGATGTACGGTGATACCGGTCGCTTTGTCTGTCCTATAAGAAAACAAATACAAGGATTTACAGAGGTAATCTTTGTTTTATCATAATTGGAACGTGAAAACGTACAATTCAATTTGATATATATTAGCCTTATTACTAATCCCGTCCAAATTTCGTCGTAATATTTTAAAAAATAAAATGCTGGATAATCCAAGCATCATATGAAACTTGATTTTTAATTACCAGTCCCTAAGGCGCCACCAATCAGTCGATTTAACAGACTGAGGCAGTATGTCTGTAGGAAACTAAATGCATGAAATTTGCTGGTATTCGGCATGTTGCTTGAATTCGTTCACTTGAAAAAGAAAGTTCGATAACTTCGAACATTACATCCAAACACATTTGAACATAAGTGTGTTATTCGTCGCATGTTTGATTTAAGTTTATAAAATCGCCGATCAGTTAACATGACATGATATGCAATTGACTGATGGTAAGCTGAAATTGGATAACAACACAATTCGAGGAATTAGTTAAACACCTTAATCAGTTCAGTTTTAAGAAATATGCTTGTTAAAATTTATAAGAACCATAACTGTGCACTTGCATACTTTTAAAATGAATTGAACATTGTTCTAGCGATTTCCTTGCATTTTAAATTTGTATTGACTGAATAGGCTTTCATTAGTGAAACACGATAGTGCCAGCGAAACACGATAGTGCCAGCGAAACACGAATGTGCCAATGTGTTTGAGTTCAGATCAATCCTGTGAGAAATCGGGGCGATATTTCGTCATGCAGCAACTTTTACTAGAATGGTAAAATGTAAGGCCATTGTCACTGAATTAGTATAATTCTTAACTAAAACATGCAATTTATTATATTGTTGTTATATTGATTATATTGTTGTTCTAAAAATTAAAAAGTCAATTTACTATTACACAACTAGTCGGAATGTATGGAGTGCATTAGACAAGCTCCTACCAGATGTACACACGGCAATAAACGCTTGATCGTCAATGTCTTCTACCAAAACTTGTTTGTAGGAATATGACATGGATTTTCTATACAATAAACATTGCTGACTTCTGTTGTTAAATATGAACGCAACGCAGTCTGTATCCTGGCAAAATCCAGTGCACTCCCCTGCGTCACTTATCTGGGTAAAAACTGTTGGGTCAAAATATTCCGGTAGGAACAAAGCCTGTGTTGGAAAGTGTTCTACTAGAGAGGTCATGTCACAGTGTTCAGAAAATTTATTTCCTGCAATAAATCATAAAACGTTTTAATGCATAAAACCTTAATGACGTTCGGCATGTAAGAGATAAAACCCTAGTTGAAAACTGTTTTTCAAAGGTACATGCAGATGCCAAAGAAACTATTATAAAATCAGTATCAGTACATTTTCTACCATTATCCTTCATAAGGCATCATACAAGTAGAGGCTTCTACGTGTATCTTCACGGCGCTTATTTTATACGAAGTATAAAGTGACAAAGAGCAAACGGCTCTTCAAAAGAGGAACTAAATAAACAGTATTGCAGCACTATTGCTTCCATTCAGATCCTATTTGATTGTATATATTCATATGTTATCAGATGAAATAATTATTCTTAAACTAAAATGAAAACTCAGGACACAAAATAAGAATAGGTAAATATACCGGCATATTCTTCAATATTTTATTACCCTTCTAGTGAGGCCCTAACGAGTGGGTCGTGGAAAGGTCTTAGTTCCTGCTCTTTGAATGAAAAATGACCTTTCTCCTCAGGTTCCTGAAATGTTTTCCCTCACATCCCTGCCTGCTCCCTAATGACGGACAATGGACAAACGCCGGGTAACAGTTTATCATATAAACTCACATATAAGCATTCGTCTTAGGTGAGCCAAAAATCAAATTCAAGATTTAAATTCAATAGTTTCAGAAAAATCTGCATTGCATTGGACTTGCGTACTTTCGTAATGCAAAACCGGCTGTTTTATACCTGACGACAGACAACCAATCAATTCAAAGCTGAAACAGTTGATCACACTTTCCGAAACTTGTGTTGTTTCTGATATTTTCCAATATCGTGCTATGGTAGCTGAGGCAAAGAGAAATGTTTGTGCATTTTCGAACGGCAGATTTGGATCCAGACGGTAGTGCTCCTGAAGATTAAAAAGCAACCGAAATGATTACGTATTATCAATTTGTCCGATCTATATGTAAGCTGCACGCCCAAATCGTGTGGTTAAGGAATCCGCGACATTTCGTTGAAAATTACATTTGTCGAAAATGTCCCCATGCCCAGACCTTTACCCTAACCCTAGTTGTTGGTGGCTCAAAATGTGAACCTTTAGACTAGACTCCTACGGAATAAATTGAGTCTATAGATGTCAATTAATCACTGCGATAACAGAATGTTACTTGACATGTTAAAGACTGATATAACTATGGAATGTTTTAAAATCACTGCTGCAGATTCAAGTTTCAAAGCAAAACAAGAAGAATGAAGCATATTTAAATAGAGGCGTGTATGCACAAAAATTCACTAACCAATTTCAAGTATCAAGATACAGATGCGAAAAAAAGAAGTATATAAAAGAACTCACTTTTTCGATAAAATCAGTCACAGTTTCACCACTTCTACCTGTACCTGTACTGTATGCTACAGAAAATGTTCGTTCTCCTCTGACAAATGCGGCATATCCACGACTATTTTCCACACTTGTACTAGTTTGAATTTGAAATAGCTGAAATCCTTCCACTGAAGTAGGAGCTAACATATCCACCTGTTGTGGTAAATTAAAACCTCGTTTGTCAGAAAATAAGGCACATTAGATGTAATAAACATTTGCTTTCATTCGGTTTAATATCCAAACAGTATATACGGAATTTATATCCATCCTTAGTCTTCACCATGTGGTTTAAATGTTAGAGCTAAAGTAGCCATAGGAAAAACATGTCCATGAAATGTATAACCCCTTGAACCCCACAATCATCATTATTTACCTATAGTAAAACTGGAGGTGTTTTCAGGCAATCGAGAAAAGCTGTAAACCATTAAAGCAACACGACTGAAAGGGGCACCTGGACTATAAAAGGTCAAATAAGGTATCTTATCTCACTTTTTGTTTAGTCACCAACTTGTCAACATCTCTCTGAGCTCTCATATAAACATTACTAGCAATAGTCAATTCTGATTGGATAATGCTTCAGTGAGGAAAGTTACCTGAAGAATTATTGACAGCTCTTATCAGTAGATTAAGTATTGCAGATATTCCATAGTGCAGATTATATTTTTCTTTTGATCCTTTGGGATCAGTGAATATATATGAAGTATTTCAAATTTTTATGTGTTAAGAATCATCTTCTTAACAGTATTCTGATTATTTGGCCCCTTTGGGAATTTGAGTCTTTGATTTAGGGTCACTGATGAAGGTTCATTACCCGAAATTGTACAATATGGCCCATCTTCTAGCTTTGTATTTTTACTGCTTCCAAAGGATCTAACAATTATTTTTATTATCCAATAGGCTTAAAGTTACCTGAGCCAGTAGTCAAGCCACGCTCACTTAACTCTCAGCAGGTAATACCAGGTAACAAGACTTGTGACCACCCGGCAGCAAAAGTGACCCTTTAATTGTGTATTGATTGAACCCTTTATTTCTAAATGTTACGATAACAACTATAAATGACTATGTACGACACTATTTCTATTTCGAGATATGAACCTTATATACATCTTAACGTCTTTTTTAGGGTTATGTAAGCTTTTCTTGAAACAAAAACATAATCTGTTAACAAATTGAACACTTCTTAAAGTTTACCCTTATGAAGCTTTGGTGATCATTGTTAGAACACCACCCTGGCTGCCCTGGTCGGGCGTTGCTTGGAAGGGTTATGGAGCCAACTGCTGGTGAACTGATCTGGAAGTCCATTATAGTACCATCTAACATCCCCAATGCTTGATTGCATCTCTTTGCGACTAGAAATTAACACATTATTAATATTTATTAATGAGCCGCGATGCAAGAAAATCGGCCTTTAGTGAATCTTCTGAAGATGGCTAGAAGTTTGAATTAAATTTTACGGATTTAGGAAGAAGAGCAATTGTGCTATTGGTGGACCGAAAACAAAGGAGTTGATCAGCTGCGCAGTTACTGCACAGCTGAACTGCATCTTTGTTTGCGCAAAGGTAAATATCCGGTTTTCAGATGACGCTGCTCATTTAATATACGAAGTATAGTAACATTTCTGTGCTCTGTCGGTTCATTGATAGCAATTCTTCAAATGAGTAATGGGTATGATGTCAATGTTGCGATACTGGGCCCAGTTGTTCAAAATCAGTGATGTTGTTAGTTAACGATTTCAAATGGCAATATTACAAATACACGGTTAATTTTTGTTAAAAGATGTGAGAATCGATTCTCACATTTAATCAAGAAATTTGCTCATGTAGTCGGCATTTACTTAACGAGTTGAGGTCTTAACGATGATGTTAAGCTAACGAAGTTTTGAACCACTGGCCCTTGATATAGTAACAAGACAAACCTACAATCACACGACCCTTGAAAAATGTCTAAAGCAAGAAGATACTCCATCACCTTTTATAACGCGTTATCAATTAAGGTCAACCAACCAGGTCAACGTTCATTTATTATAAAGATGTAAATATCAGTAATAGAATATTAAATTGAACTTATTTGTTTATCGAGGGGTTTCTACACCAATACATTTATATGTAAGATGAACCAACTAAATGTCTGAACCCCTCCAGAAGCCCAGTTTGTGATTGGACTAGTTTTGTAAAGATATCTAAAATGTGTCATTTTGTGGGGTTTCGGCGGTTCACTATGTATTTCCCATGCATCAAATTCAGTAATTTTCCCAGTTCCGGTACATCTAACAGGTGTATGTCAACTAGACCAGAAATCCAAACAGCGTGTTTTGTTTGCGATGGAGATCGACTGCACAAATACTCACCTGCTTCGTAAGGGATCGACCATTTGATTTTTATGGTGGGGGGAGGGGCTGGAAGATTTTTTGAAAATAAAATAAAATAAAAAAAAAATAAAAATCCTGGACCCAATTTTGCCCGAAAAATATCTAGGAAAAGGTAAATTCTATTCTTCAATCTACATATTGTATTAAATACACATAATAATACAAGACCTCCTCGCGAGTGAAAAAAAATATCCAGGCCCGGAAGCATCTTTCAGACCCCCCCCCCCCCACCACTACCACCATAAAAATCAAATGGTCGATCCCTAATAGTTGCAGCACTGACTTGGATGAGATGAGATCTGTTGTAATTCAAGGGGTTGGCAGATCGTTTTGGTTACTCTGACAAACTGGTGCTCTTTTGTTTGTTTGAGTTAATGCTTAACGTCCCATAAATAATTTTCTATTCATGTCGGCACGGAACCATCGCTTTCTCAGTAACTAGTACTTAAGGGGAGCTGAAAACGCCTTACTCAGAGTGACACTATATGGCTGAGGCAGATTATGAACCCAGAACCACTCCCACCGAAGTCATGAACTCTACCACTGGCCAATGAGGTTCCACCCTCGATGACCGACAAAACATTTCTTTGTTCGCTGATTTGATTTGCTTGAATTTGTTTTGTTTGTTTAATTTGAGGTTTAGTTTAACGTCCCAGACAATAATTTTTCAGGCAGGTCGAGACGGAACTACCACGCCCTGGATATGAATAAGGGAGTAAATGTGTCTTGATTAATGGAAACACGGCACACCAGCGAACCAAGTCCGACACTACCACTAGGCCACCGCGGTATCTGCTTGAGCTTGTGTTTTGCATCAACGGTTAACAGCTAAGTTCATGTCGAATGGTCAGTAATACTAGCTAAAGATCCAATCACATGAATAAGATTACCGCCATGCACATTTATGGTTTAATATTCAAAACTTATTCTCTTAAACACAAAATTAAAACTTTGCGTGTAGATTAGTTTGAGTTTGTGCTTTACGTCCATGGTCAACAGCGGATGTCATGTCGGGACGACCATTTATCGTAACAACACTGTTTCTGGGCAAGCCCACCAGAGATAAATTGCCAGTGTTCGGTGTGCATTTCTGTCACCATTAAAAGACAGACACCGGAAGAGGAAGAAAATAGTAGGAATATGAGGCATAGCAATGTACACTCACTTTTAAAACCCCAAACCCAGACACCGGGTACAGAAAGAAGGCACAGTTCAGAACATCACAAAATGTTACAACAGCCCAAGGAATATTTTCATGACAAATTTTCATAAACAAAAATGAACCAGACCTTAATGCGAACGTGGCATTACGAATCATACACACAATTAAAGCTTTATTGTATCATTTACCCCTTTCAACATTCAATTTGGTGGATTTAGGTTACAATTACACAGGAAGTCCATCCATTCATCCATCCATAGTGGTTTCCATTCGTGTGCGATAAAGTAACTAGTCGTCCATGGTCATAATATTGTGTTTTCATTTATTTGTTTATTTATTTATTTATTTGTTTATGTTGAGTTAGTTTACGTCCCTTTTAAGATCATTTAGCTCATATGAGACGGGTCAGTCAGTAGATGTGGCGAAAACGGAAGAAACCCGAGAAAAAAGCCTGGCACATCTTCAACTTGTGTCACATATGCCCAGTGTGTGGGCTCGAGTTCATTACAGACACAGCGGTGAGATGATCGAATGAAACACGTTAATAAAATCAGCGCTCTTCACCACTCGGCAACGGGGGAAGGGGTATTCATTTACTTAGTTAGGTAACGTGTCACAATAAGAATTTAAAATAATATATAGATGAATTTGAGAGAGAGAGAGAGAGAGAGAGAGAGAGAGAGAGAGAGAGGGTTATATTTGAAGCACTTTTGGATGTCATGGCATCCTAACTTTGGGCACATTTTTATTCAGTTTAACGTCCCTTTCAAGATTATTTCAGCTCATATGAGACGGGCCATGTGGGGCGAAAACGGACCTCCGAGAAAAACCACCAGACACACCCGCAAGCAGAACTTGGCTTATCTCACATGTGGCCAGAGCGGGGCTCGAACAAACACCAGACACAGCAGTGAGAACTTTGGGCACAAGTCCCATAAAATGGCACTGTCCCGACATGACTATAGCTGTTGACTAGGACGTAAAGCATCAATTAAAACAATCAACATACTACATATGCACTGCAATTGAAATACTGTCGTATTGTGGCGACACACGCACGCATACACATACACGAACGCATGCACGCGCGCGCACACGCACGCACGCACACACATCAAATAAAACACTCCCTCCTCGTTTAGCGCTAAGACGTGAACTGCGATATAAATAAATTTACAAGCATGTCGTCACAATTGATTTTTACTGACCCGAAACTGGGACAATTAGTAGATATAATTAAACAGCTCCTACGCAACAGAAAATCAATAAAATAATGAAGTTCAATTTCCTGATGTGTTATAATTAATGTTGCCATGCATGTTGGAACCAAAAGTGTATAAGAAAATTATTCTAGGTTCATACATTTCGCGGAAACATGCAACATGCGGATAATTACACAGGTGCAAATACATTCTAATTCGACAGATCGTCTCGAAGAACAGATTTATTTTAAGCATGCAGATAAGTTTTCAAAATCTGATTTCGTGCAGAGTAAGAGAAAAAGATGAACTTTATGACCATACAATATGTGACGATACGATCACTTGGTTCGGAACTGGGAAAGACTCGAAACTAGGATAAAAAACTGTAGAATTCTATTTGTTTCCAAGATTTCCATACCGGTTTTATTTATAGAAACAATATTTCACTTGTGGCAGCCCTCTGTCATTCTTTTTTATGCCTATTCCGATTCGTTGTATTTCGCCTATTAGTACTATTGTAGCATTTGCGTCCTTGTACAAATAGTTAACATATAAATATTTGACGTAAGAGAGAAATAAATCATACCTTCATTTGACACAATTCGAATGTGCCAATAACCGGACAAGATATTCCTTATAGTTGTACTTCGAACTGAGTTCTCATTTTGAAGAGCAAGGTATCTTCCTTCTGGCGCATTCAAGCAATTAATCTTAACTTTGTCAATATGATGTACAATATGATGTAGACATCTTGGACATCTTGGAGTCCCAGACCGACGCAACTGCCACCAACTGTCACTTACGAACACCAGCGGTATATCAATTTCAGTACCATTGTCTGTCATAACAGGTAAAACTTCATTGGATGCGTTTTCCGAATCAATGTTATTCAAATAGCGATTGTTTTATATTTTGGCGTTGAATTTCTGTGTTTATATATTTTATTAAAGTCTGATTAACTGAGTGGCTGCCTATTGAGAAATAGCTGCTTACTCGGCTTACGATATGTTTTCTTGGTAAAAGCACTTGATTGTTAATTTTATTATTCCCACATCGGTTTAAGAGTGGGAATTTCTTTCTGAATGCGCCATTTCCTGATCATCGCATATTTTTACCTTTCACTTACTTAATTAACAATGTCTGTATAGAGGTATGATTTATATGTCGACGAAGCCAAATAGAAGCCTATGCGTTTAAGTGCTTTGGTGTTAAGGCGCCATAACATGAAACAGAAAACTAATGACTACTAACACAGGCAGGAGGCGGACGGACGGCTAGCTAGCTAGCTAGCTAGCTAGATAGATAGATAGATAGATAGATAGATAGATAGATAGATAGATAGACAGACCGACCGACCGACCGACCGACCGACCGACCGACCGACCGACAGACAGACAGACAGACAGACAGACAGACAGACAGACAGATAGATAGATAGATAGATAGATAGATAGATAGATAGATAGATAGATAGATAGATAGATAGATAGATAGATATACCTAAGATAGATAGATAGATAGATAGATAGATAGATAGATAGATAGATAGATAGATAGATAGATAGACAGACAGACAGATAGACCGACCGACCGACCGACAGACAGACAGACAGACAGACAGACAGACAGACAGACAGACAGACAGACAGACAGATAGATAGATAGATAGATAGATAGATAGATAGATAGATAGATAGATAGATAGATAGATAGATAGATAGATAGATAGATAGATAGATAGATAGATAGATAACCTTTTTCTCCACCATCAGTATAAAAAATCTCAATTGTAGACACAATCACGCTTGTACCAAAGTCATACTGAATCCATTCTGAAGTAATAACAACACACATCATTACAAAAACTTGCCCATGCATTATACAGAGATTTTTTTAGCTGTAAAAAAATATGAAAATTTTATTTAAAAAAATGATATTTATCTTATTTTGCTCAAAACATAGTTAGAACTGCCTCGCCGAGGCGGCCGAGGCGGTTCTAACAAATACCCACAATCTAAATTTTGGAGTAAAAAGAATAATAATATTTTCTAATATTTCAGTGGTTTATGTTGGCTCGTCATTCTTTTGCCTGTAATATTTTGTTTTAACATTGTCATCTTCCTTGATATGGGATAAATGGGATGAAGTTTGGAAAAGCGTGACATCCGTCAGTATACGACTAAAAGCCTGTCCAACTTCGAAAAACCTTTTCTAAATTTTATCGTAGACACTATGAATAGATTTCCAAATATAATGTTGGGTTAAAGACGCTTTTAAGTGAGGGACTTTCGGAACCTGAATTTTATGGTGACTTGGTTTACAAATTTAAGAAACTTACAGGAATTAATGATTTTTCTTTTCAGTTCAGAAAAATCGTAACACGTTACAGACGTATAGGTTATAACTTGAATGTTATGCGACAGTCTGCATGCTTAGTTTTTAACCCAATCATGGTTGATAACTATGCTGCCTTCTTTAATTGCACGCCGGTGGGTCGGGCGTCAGACTCTATGATGGCCCCGAAATAAAGCTATTCATTTTAACTGGTTGGGGCCGGAGCTTCTTGTCTGTTGCTTGGCCCACTGGGGTCCAACTGGTGTTTTTGTTTTGCTCCGGAGTTAGTAGGTTATTCGGCGCCCAGGGATCTCCATCGTCGGGCAGCTTACTCAATCTGTGAGTCCTGGTTTTTGATTCATCAGGATGTTTATCATGATTTATTTGTTTGTTCTTGATGATTCATTGACTAGTTAGAGATTCACCACGAGGACCGAAGAACTAACTAAATGTTATGAACCACTGCAGAAGCTGAGGGTGAGGTTAGGCGCCTGTAAAACCGGTTTAAGCCCGCCAGTAACTTTGTGTTACTGATCGTTCCAAGGCGATACTTCTGTGGTGGTTCTTTTTGTTTTATGTCTTAGTGTTTAATTTTTTGTACTGTTGGCGCCTTATGTGTGTTTTCATAGTTTTAGTTAAGTTAAGGTAACTGAGTGGCCATCTATTGGGAAATAGCTGCTCATTCGGCTTACGATATGTTTCATGGTAAAGTACCTGATTGTTAGTTTGGTTTTTTTCCCACCTCAGTTTTTGGAGTGGGAATCTTTTTCTGATTGCGCCTTTTCCTGATCTTTGCCTACTTGTATCTTTCCACTTCATTTCTAAATACATTGCGAAAATATGCCCATGTAATAAACAGAGGTTTTTAAAGTTGTAAAAAAGAAAAGTTTCAGTAGAAATGTTTTACATTTTTCTTATTTTTGCTCAAAACATAGATTGTTGGTACACGTTAGAACTGCCTCGGCAAGACAGTTCTAACGAGTACCCACAATCTCTGTTTTGGAGCAAAAAATAAGAAAATAGGTATACCTGCAAACCCAGTTTTTCTATATACGTACAAGTGAGGTAGAAGGGGGTATATATTACATGGACATGTTTGCCTGATGAATGATACATGTATTAGCTGAGACATCTTGTCATCTATACTTTGCTATGATATTCTTTCTAAATACGTGAAATATTTTGTTGAATTAAGCATTTAATTTAAACTCTATTGATCTTCAAAATTGCTTAGATAGGTACCCGGTGGAAACGTTCTAATGCTGATTTCTATACGCTTATATAATCACAGCTGATTAATGCTGATTTCTATACGCTTATATAATCACAGCTGATAAACACGTGGTATGGAATGGGTGACGCACAATGCGATTCTGCTCGAAGTTGAGATGAAAAACTCAAGTTTTCTCCAATACCATTTACTCTATTGACTGATAGCTAGGCGCAGTCAATGCAGATATTGAACATTTATAGAATGAAAATAACATAAGAAATCCAGGATATTTCGTTTTCGCAAACACTTCCGCCCCATGAATATATAATGCTTCCAACACAATAAGATTGAAGTGTTTGCGAAAACTAAATAACCGGGATTTCTTATGTTACTTTCTTTCAATAAACATGGACTGCACCCATCTATTTTTCATTAGAGTACAGGCTATCGGAAAATATTCGAATATCTAACCTCAACCTTCTGTGACACAGTCTCAATAACAGTGTGTGTCACCGATCATTTTTCAGTTTGTATGTAAACAATACCACGTGATTGTCAGTAGTGATAAAACCAGAGGACCAATGGTCCTGTAAACGCTCACCTGAAACCCGAGATATATACCAATAAACTTGTTTGACTAGAATGATAATATACATGTATATAACCCCAGGGCCGGGTCAGAGCAACCCCTGGAGTCAAATTCTTTTTGAAAACATAAAACTTTAGTCCATTTACTAATTTACTGCAAGTTTTGCCCTTCAAATGACATTTTAACAATTTTCCCCATTCAAATGCACGGGCGACCTAAGTTGACCTTGCCGTAAAATAGGTCAAGGTCACCCAACGGTCACGATTTATATAAATTTGGAGAGCTCTATTGCCTGATGCTTCATGCCAAGTTTCAAAATCATAGGCCTTCTGGTTCTGGAGAAAAAGATTTTTAAAGGTTTTTGCTATTTATAGCCATTGCAGCCATCTTGGTCATGTGACCTTGACCATTTATATATACTTTCATTCCCACTTCCTAACAATTTTCCTCATAAAGTTTGGCTTTGATTGGCCAAGCAGTTTCAGACAAGAAGATCTTTGAATATCACTGTAATATACATGTATATTGCCACGGGGTGGAAGCAGACAGACCCCTGGGGTCCAAATTTTTTCAGAATCATAAAAATTAAGTCCATTAGCCCATTTCCTGCAAGGTTTTCCCTACAAATGACATTTTAACACTTTTCCCCATTCAAATGCATGAGCGACCTATGTTGACCTTGCCGTATAATAGGTCAAGGTCATCCCAGGGTCATGATTTATATAAACTTTGTAGAGCTCCAGTCACTGATGCTTCACATCAAGTTTCAAAATCTTTGGCCTTCTGGTTCTGGAGAAGAAGATTTTCAAGGTTTTTTCTATTTATAGCCATGGCAGCCATCTTGGTCATGTAACCTTGACCATTTATATAAACTTTCTTTCCCCCTTCCAAAGGATGCTCCATATGAAGTTTGGCTTTGATTGGCCAAGCGGTTTCAGGGGAGAAGATGTTTCGTTATTATGGAAATATACATGTATTTAGCCCCGGGGCAGGGGCAGACACCCCCCAGGGGCTAAAATTTTCCATTAACATTAATCTTCTGTCCATTTGCCTATTCCCAGTTAGTTTTACCCATTAAATAGCATTTTACCATTTTTTCCCATTCAAATGCATTGGCGACCTAAGTTGACCTTGCCGTAAAATGGGTCAAGGTCATCCTGGGGTCATGATTTATATAGACTATGATGGGCCTACATCCCCGATGCTACATTCCAAGTTTCATGGAAATCGGCCCACTGGTTCTGGAGAAGAAGATTTTTAAAGGTTTTTGCTATTTATAGCCATGGCGGCCATCTTGGTCATGTGACCTGGACCATTTATATAAACTTTCGTTCCCTCTTCCTAAGGATGCTCCACATGAAGTTTGGCTTCGATTGGCCAAGCGGTTTCAGAGGAGAAGATCTTTGAAATTGTAAAAGACGGACGACGGACGGACGACGGACGACGGACGGACGGACGACGGAGCATGGGTATACTATAAGCTCACCTGTGAGCCTTCGGTTCAGGTGAGCTAAAAAACCTTGTTATATTTTTTAAGACAAATTTGCAGCAATAAACAAATAGATAAATGCTCACCTAACGGAGATGTGCTGTAGAGAGAGCGTGCTAATTCACCGCCACAAATCTGGTTTAAGTCCCCGGAGCACGACATGCCACAACTCGAGTCTCGTAGCGGTATGTACATTTCATAATGAGATACACAATAGCATTTTGTGACTGATTGAACGCCAGCATATGCATAACCTAAAGCACAGAGTAGCATCGCCCCTTTCATTACGAATACATGACCATGCAATATGCAGAGATTTTTTAAAGTTGTAAAAAATGAAAATTTTCAGTAGAAAATATTTGATATTTTTATTATTTTTGCTCAAAACATAGATTGTGGGTACCACGTTAGAACCGCCTCGCTGAGGCGATTCTAAAGAGTACCCACAATCAATGTTTTGGATTAATAATAAGAACAAGTAGCCCAAGGGCAACGATCGCTCACCTGAGAGTCGACAAGTACAGTCACTGGACAAAGTAATTGGGGGTTTTACCATATATGAAGATAATATGAGTCTGTCATTTTGGTTCACTTGAAAAAATCATCTAACAAGGTCAGGGTTCTATAATGACCCCCGGGGTGGGGCCATATATGACCCCAGGGGCATGATTGGCAGGATTATGTAGAGCTCCACATGACATTTTTGTATAACAAATAAACAAGCTTTGTGTCATGCTGTCGCAGAGATTTTTTCATGTATTTCCATTATAAGTCTATGGTAGATAATGACATGCCTGGGGCGTGGCCTGTATGGACACCAGGGGCACCGTTGGCAGCATGTATAAAGGCGAGTATTCCACACAATATATGAAGGCTATGGGCCATATGGTTTCGGAGAAGATTTTTTTAAGTTTTCCCAATTGTAAGTCTAAGGGAGCTATTGACCCTTCCGGGGGCGGGGCCATTTCTGACCTCAGGGGCATGCTTGGCAGGATTTATGTAAAGCTCCACATAACAATGTTGCATACCAAATATAGAAGCTTTGGCTGTAGTGGTTTCAGAGAGGAAGATTTTTTTCATGTATTTTCCATTGTAAGCCTATGGCAGATATGATGCCCCCAGGGCGGGGCCTGTATAGACCCCAGGGCCCCAGTTAGCAGGATTTATAAAGAGGACCACAATACATGCTACATACAAAATATGAAAGCTCTGGGCCTTGTGGTTTCGGAGAAGAAGATTTTTTTTTTATGTTTATCACATGACGCCCCCGGTGCGGGACCCGTATGGACCCTAGGGGCAGGGTTGGCAGGATTAATAAAGAGGCCCACTATACATTGCTACACACTAAAAATGAAAGCTCTGGGCCTGTGGTTTCGGAGAAGAAGATTTTTTTTATGTTTTTCCCATGACGCACCTGGGGTGGGGCCCTTATAGACCCCAGGGGCATGGTTGGCAGGATTTATAAAGAAGACCACTATACATTGCTACACACAAAATATGAAAGCTAAGGAAGTATTTTGTGGTTTCGGAGAAGAAGATTTTTTTATGTTTTTCCCATGATGCCCCTTTGCGGGGCCATATGGACCCCAGGGGCGCGGATGGCAGAATTTATAAAGAGGACCACTATACATTGCTACTTACAAAATATGAAAGCTCTGGGCCTTGTGGATTCAGAGAAGAAGATTTTTTTATGTTTTCCCCATTGTATGTCTATGGGAGATAATGACCCCTGGGGCGGGGCATTTTTGACCCCAGGGGCATGGTTGGCAGGATTTATAATGAGGACCACTACACATTGCTACATACAAAATATGAAAGCTCTGGGCCTTGTGGTTTCGGAGAAGAAGATTTTTATGTTTCCCCATGATGCCCCCTGGGCGGGACCTGTATGGACCCCAGCGGCACGGTTGGCAGGATTTATAAAGAAGACCATTATACATTGCTACGCACAAAATATGAAAGCTCTGGGCCTTGTGGTTTCGGAGAAGATTTTTTTTAATGTTTTTCCCATTGTAAGTTTATGGGAGCTATCTGTTGCCATGGAAGCCAGAGTTCTGATCTGACCTGGCCCAAAACCTAACACAACCTTTCCCCCTCCTCTATGATGCTTTAGATAAAATTTGGTCACGATTGGCTTTGTTGTCTTAGAGATATTCAAGACTGAAAATGTGGACGAACGCACAGACGGACGGACGGACGGACGGATCCGGGTCGACTACTATACTATAAGCTCACCTTTTAAGCCTTCGGCTCAGGTGAGCTAAAATAGGTATACCCCTGCAAACCCCAGTTTCTTTTTCTATAAAAGTGGGGTTTAGGGGGGTTTACATTGCACGGACATGTTTTCCTGATGAGAATCGTCATTTAATAGAATCAATTATACAATGACGAGAAACTAATATACATGTATATATAAAAGCGCTGCATGCATGCATGATACCCCGCCACGCAAATTTAATTCAGTACAAATGCACATAATATCTTGATGACATTCATCTACAATACTAAACAACACCTTCCAGATATGAACTCCTTTACAAAGTTTGAAGCAAATTGGTCTACAGATGCCCAAGATAGCCCCTGGAAAAGAAATTGTATCATAAATCAAGTGCCATAACTCTGTACTTATTTGACAAAAAATACTCATCTTCAATCCCAAACCACACCTTCCTAATATGAACTCCTATACAAAATTTAAAGTAAAATGGTCAATAAATGCTCAAGATAGAGCCTAGAAAAGAAATTTTAATGCAAATCAAGGGTCATAACTCTGTACTTATTAGACGAAATTTACCCATCTTCGTTCCCAAACCACTCCTTCCTAATATGAACTCCTTTACACAGTTTGAAGCAAATTAGTCAATAAATGCCCAATACAGAGTCCGGAAACGAAATTTGAATGTACATCAAGGGCCATAACTCTGTACTTATTCCTCAAAATTTAGGCCTTTGTACGTTATAGGTAACCCATGATTTTTTAGCCCCTTATAGGCAGATGAATGTGGTATATTTGGTAGCAAAATGTAGACCAACCTTTCTGCTACTAATCTGACTCAAATTCATCTACGAGCTATTACTGCCGTTGTCGTATTGCCCGCTCGAAAATCACAAGTATCAGCACTTTTCTTTCAAAACGTCGTCCGTCATTTGGTCATTTTGTAAAAATGATTGTAGAGTGTCTGATTGATACGGCTAAGGCTATCCGCATGACGGTCGTGCGGTATTACTAAATAGCGCAATTTTGTGATTCTATAAATCCCTTCTATGCCGGAAAAACTATGTAATGACAAATATCACTAGAATTCAGCTCATTCCGTAAATACTATATCCGTTTATACAAATGTGGAAACATCTCTATATAGAGATGTTTCCACATTTTAAGCCATGGTTATGAAATCTTATTTTTTATGAAATGTGGAAACATCGCTATTCTGTGCTTTCTGGGATGTGGAAATAATGTGGAAACATCCCTATATAGAGACGAAAATGTGGAAACAATATGTTTCCACATTCAGGAATACACTATAAATTTGAATGTGGAAACATATAGCTATATAGCGATGTTTCCACATTTCAAAAACCTAGCTCAGACTTAAATGTGGAAACAACCCGTTATATAGACGAAAATGTGGAAACATTCATTGTTTCCACATTCACGAGAGCACTATGATTTTAAATGTGGAAACATAGCTATTTAGCGATGTTTCCACATTTCGAAAACCTAGCCCAGACTAAAATGTGGAAACATCCCTATATAGAGATGTTTCCACATTTATGAAATCACATTTATCGTATAGCCTGTGCTAAAAAGTGGAAACACTCTAAAGTTTGAACCAAATATATGACTATACACAATGTAATATAAAAATATCATTGTTTTGACTCATTCTGTTAAAGTCAAATATTTATCTTGGTGCCCCTTAGTAGAGGAGGGATTTACTAACAACAATGTGAGGTCACGGAAATCTGATCTTAATAACCAGACGCTTGGATCACTGTTTGGAAAGGATAAAATAACAACAGAAACTACGCTGACCTACCAGTATAAACTGTATTCAAATACCTTCCGCATTAGCCCCGGCGTTCAAATCTTTGTTTAGTTTTGGAGATGAAAGATCAATCTTCAATTTAGTAACAATGTTTCCACATTCCTCTACCTATAAGGGACGTTTCCAGAAACGGTTACCCAAAACGTACGTATGCCAAAATTACCCATCTTCAATCCCAAACCACTCCTTCTTTTTATGAACTCTTATACAAAGTTTGAAGAAAATCTGTATATTCAAATTGTAAAATTAATATTAATTTTGATATTTAATAAAATTATTATGCTCTTTTTTTATTAAATAGATTTCTGTCGAACTTAAAATCACTCTGTCATGTCAGTGACTGCTCTATTACATTGCCGCCATATTAAAAGATAACAATATCAGGTCCCAAGGTTATAAAACTTTTTTCAAGCTAAGCTCAGCTGAGCATGAAATTTCAACTGCTCATAAATGCTGAAATAGTCAGAATTAGTGGAAAATTTAGGTTCAAACCTCAAAAACTGGTAATATATCCCACTCAAAAATGTTAAAATGCCAACAGTTGTTGGCATTTTAACATTTATGAACAGGATAAATTTCAAGCTCAGCTGAGTTGAGCATGAAGAAAAAAGTTTTATAACCTCGGGACCAGTTCAGGGACCACTGATTAAACCTACCTATAGATAAACAAGCATCTACACACTTTCTAGGAGTATTGTCCTCCTCAAACATGAGGGATGTTTCTTCAGTACCGTTGATATTTTCAGCATTGAAACATCCTATGTACAGAGCTTCGAAGGGACCTTAAATAAAATATTGGATATTCCTTTGATCTATAAATTTTGATTCACGGCGATGATTACTACACTACTGAAAATGTTGAACGTCAGACTACGAGAACCGATACTATTTTTAACGCACGAAACCACTAGTTTTTCGGTGATTACACACCTTATGTTTCAGGTATTTTTACTTAAATCCGTTTTAGTATATTAATGATTGTTTTGTTTGTAAATAAAAAAAAAAAAAAAAAAAAAAAAAAAAAAAAAAAAAAAAAAACACGAGTTTTAAACTATACATTGTACCAATACATTGTACAAGCCAAATGGCCTAAATTCTTAACCAGACGGAAAAATCTCAAGCATTCTACAAATTTTTATGTTCGTCATCAACACCTTTGACACTATAAAAACACCTTTTATACGACCACTTTGTGAAATTCGAATTCGCTGTAGAAGAAATATGCATTGTTTGTTATGTGTTGTGTACCTGATATCTCATTTGGGATTCCAAGCGTCCAAGATGCGACAAGACTTTTATCATGTTCTAAAAGTAAACGAAACATAATCTCTGAGATAGATCTCGTATATGTATATAGGTAGGTAGGCAGGCTGGATATATGGTTAGTACAAGAGGACCAATGGTCCTATAGACGCTCACCTGAGATGTATACTAACACACTTGTTTGACTACAATGGTAATTTGCATGTATATAACCCCAGGGCAGGATCAGAATAACCCCTGAAGTCAAATCTTTTTAAATCATGAAATATCAGCCCTACATTTGCCAATTTACTGGAAGGTTTGCCCTTCAAATGACATTTTAATAGTATTCCCCATCAAATGCATGGGCGACTTAAGTGACCTTGTCGTAAATAGGTCAAGGTCATCACAGGGTCATGATTTATACAAATTTTGTAGACCTCCATTCCTTGATGCTTCATGCCAAGTTTCAAAATCAAAGGCCTCCTGGTTTTGAAGAAGAAGATGTTTTAAGATTTTTGTTATTTATAGCCATGGTGGCCATCTTGGTCATGTGACCATGACTATTTATGCAAACTTTCATTCAATCTTCCTGAGGACGCTCCATATAAAGTTTGGTTTTGATTGGCCAAGCGGTTTTAGAGAAGAAGATGCTCAAATATTTTGGTCATATACAGGGACAGACAAGCCTCTGGGCTTAAATATAATCATAACCATTAAATGACATTTTCCTATGTTTCCGCATTCAAATGCGTGGGCTACATAAGTTGACCTTGCCGTAAGATAGGTCAAGGTCATCCAAGGACCATGAGTTATATAAACTTTGTAGAGCTCCATTCCCAGATGCTTCATAATACCAAGTTCCAAAATCATAGGCCTTCTGGTTCTGAAGATGAAGATTTTTAACGTTTTTGCTATTTATAGCTATGGCGGTTATCTTGTTCACGTGACCTTGACCACTTATACAAACTCTCATTCCCTCTCCCTAAGGATGCTCCACATAAAGTTTGGCTTTGATTGGCCAAGCGATTTTAGAGAAGATGTTTGAATATTTTGGTCAAATACATGTATATAGCCACGGGGCAGGGGCAGACAACCCCCTGGGCCCCAAATATTTTCATAAACATAAATATTCTGTCCATTTGCTCACTCATAGCAAGTTTTCTGCCATTAAATGACATTTTCCTATTTTGTTCCCATTCAAATGCATGGGCGACCTAAGTTAAGCTTGCCGTAAAAGAGGTCAAGGTCATCCCAGGGTCATGATTTATACGAGGGGTGATCGGAAAGTACGTATAAAATGCTTTCATTTCTTTAGCTTTTATTATTTCGAGATAAAATTTCATCACAGTATGCAGCAATATATATGCAATTATTTCATCCCAACAATGCATGCATAATACGCACACGTGCGTTGCAGCTGTCGTTATGGAAACACCGCCTAACGCTATGCGGCGCAACGTAACGTCGAAGCTTTATTCTTTCAAAATACTTCTTAGTTCAAAGTATTGTAACAACAGTTTTGATTGCGTATGCCCACATTTTATTTAATACTTGATAACTACAACGTACACGGCTTATATTTGTAAAGTTACGAGGGGTTTTATCGAATGGATTTGTCTCTAGAGTTTTACAAATACCGACCCTGTCAAATAGACAAATTATACTGTTAAGATTTCCGACAATATTGCATTTTCGCGAAGTCATTTTTTAAAAGTATATAGGGATTTACTGCAATGTCGAAACGTTTTTATTCTTGACATTGTCTCTACTAGTTATGGTTTATGTCAGTCTTTTTATCATTTCGTTGAATTTCGGCCTGAAAACAAGGTGTTGAATTTAACTTTACAAAATGAAATGGAAGTTATAGCAAATTTAAGGCTTACCTGTTTAATTCAATTTCACCTTATTAGTAGATAAAGCATCAGAATGACGTATATTTTCGAAAAATCGTCAACCAATGTAAGAAAATTATTGTCCATGAAAAAATGTCGACCAACTTTCCCAAACCCCAAAATACGCTAACAAAGTCAACCCAGTGGTACCGGTGCGCCGGGTCACGTGAAGTGACGTCATTACGCTGTCTCGTGCATGAACGTCTGGCGTCATTGTTTTAAAATGACAGTGGCATTCAATTACAAAAGAATCAATGTTTATTCGTACTAAATTTTATATCAATCGGTTGACGCAAACTTATTTTACAGCATTTTTATAGGTACTTTCCGATCACCCCTCGTACAAACTTTGTTGAGCTTCATTCCCTGATGCTCCATGTCGAGTTTCAAAATCATAGGCCTTCTGGTTCTGGAGAAGAAGATTTTTTTTAAATTTTGCTATTTATAGCCCTGGCGGCCATTTTGGTTATGTGACCTGGACCATTTATACAAACTTTCGTCCCCCCTTCCTAAGGATGCTCCACATGAAATTTAAATTTGACTGGCCAAGCGATTTTAGAGAAGAAGATGATTGAAAAGTGTAAACAACGACGACAACGTTGACGGGCAACGGAGCATGGGTATACTATAAGCTCACCTTGTGAGCCTAACGGCTCAGGTGAGATAAAAAAAGGGACATGGTTCCCCCGTTTATCACTTGGGGCGTGTAAAAAATATGAGAAAAAATCGCTATCTAAACAAGTAGCCCAAGTGCAACGATCGCTCACCTGAGAGTCAACATGTACAGTTACTGGGCAAAGTGGTTGTTTTTTTACCATAATGGGTATGTTTTTTTTTTTTTAAAAAATCCATAGTTTTCACTTTCTTCCCCATGTAAAACCTATGTTTCCAAAATTGACCTTGCCGTAAAATAGGTCATGGTCATTCTATGGTCATCATTTGAACAAACTATGATGGGCTTGAGTTCCAATTGCTACATACTAAGTTTCGTGAAAATCGGATGCCGGTTCTGGAGAAGATTTTTGAGTGTTTTTACCATATATGGGCGTGTCGATCATCTTGGTCATGTGACCCGTATTTCGCGATCAAACTTTCGTTCCCCCTACCCATGGATGCTCCACAAAATTTTTCATTTTGATTGGCCAAGCGGCTTCAGAGATGAAGATCTTTGAAAAGTGTGTATTGACGACAGACCGGCCAAGGTAAAGAGATGACCTTGACCTAAATTAATCACATACATGTACCTTCATCTACTCCATTAGTTATTTGCATCTACAACTTTTTAAGGTCTCAGGCTGCGATAATTTAAAAAAAATCCAAAGCTTTCACGTTTTCCCATGTAAAAACCTATGTTTCCAAAATTGATCTTGCCGTTATATAGGTCAAGGTCATCCTAGGGTCAAAGTTTGAAGATACTTTGAAGGGCTGGAGTCACAAATGCTACATAAAAATCGGCATGCCGGTTCTGGAGAAGATTTTTGAGTTGTTTTAACATATATGGGCGTGGCAGCCATCTTGGTCATGTGACTTGCATTTCGCTATCAATCTTTCGTTACCTTTACCAATGGATGCTCCACATAAAATTTCACTTTGATTGGCCAAGCAATTTCAGAGATGATTGCGTATGGACGACAGACCGGCCAAGGTCCAAAGATGACCTTGACCTAAATTAATCAAATACCTTTATCTACTAGTTGTTTGCATCTACCACTTTTCAGATCTCAGGCTGCAATAATTTTCAAAAATTTCATAGTTTACACTTTTTCCCAAATAAAATAGGTCTAGGTCATCCTAGGGTCATCATTTATAAAAAAAATGTGATTGGCTGGAGTCCCAAATGCTACATATTAAGTTTCGTGAAAATCGGCCTGCCGGTTCTTGAGAAGATGATTTTTTAATGGTTTTTACCATGTATGGGCGCGGCGGCCATCTTGGTCATGTGACTCGAATTTCACGATCAAACTTTCGTTCCCCCTACCCATAGGTGCTTCTCATAACATTTCACTTTGATTGGCCAAGCTGTTTTAGAGATTAAGATCTTCGAAAATTGTGTATGAACGACAGACCGACCAAGGTCAAGAGATGACCTTGACCAAAATTAATCATATACCTTCATCTACTCCATGAATTGTTAGCATCTACCACTTTTCAGGTCTCAGGATGCTATAGTTTTTTCACAAAATCCATAGTTTTGACTTTTTCCCATGTAAAAACGTATGTTTCAAAAGTTGACCTTGCCGTAAAATAGGTCAAAGTCATCGCAGGGTCTTGATTTATATATACACTGTAGTACAAGTTGAGTCATAGACGCTTCATGCCAAGTTTCGTTTAAATCGGTCCATCGGTTCCAGAGAAGAAGGTGTTTGAAGGGTTGCCATCTTGGTCAAGTGACCTGAATTTTTTATATAAACATTGGTTACCACTTCCTATAGATGCTTCATTGCGCTGGTTCCCAAGCCGGTGCTATTTGTGGTTAGTTTGAGCAAGGGTTATGGGGCACAGTTAATTGATTATTCATTGCTGTAAGCGGCTTTGATTTGAGCGGCTACTTACATTTCTGCTTCAATACATGCGAAATCATTTTGTCCAAATATAAAAGTACGATAAATATAATGTTATTTTATATTACCGCATCATTTTTACTTTTTTCCAATTTGTTCGCTGCGTGTGTAAAACCCTCACAGACAGTCCTTTCGATTTTTCAACGTTGCTTTAGAACTCTTCGCGTACTTATATATAATTATGACTTATCTGACCTAGATTCCGTAGCATAATCTATAATTAGATGACCGTGTTAGAGTAAAAACATAGATTATGTCTAATGGTTTGTGGAATTTCGGGGGCTATTTGTAGAAGTATATCTGTAAATGTAGTTATCGATCACAGGTACACGAAACAAGCACATTCTGGATGTTTCGCGAACCCTGGGGAATTTGAATCCCATTTTGTTTTTCAGTTTTAACAGGACTTGGTATTTTGTTTCAGGCGGATTCCTTTTTGTGTATTTTTCGAGCGACTTGATTGGGGATCAAATACCACAGATCTACGGATACTTTCTCTTGTACAGACTGATAATTATACAAAATGCGTTTTGCAAAAAGCTAAGTTCGTTAATCTGTGTACCCATAGCAAATAAAAACGTGGCGGGTTTTTAAATGACCAAACACGGTATGGGATATTTTAATATGATTTGCGCCTTGAACCCCTCATATTGAGCGATACCGACCTATTTCAATAACTGCAAGGTTAAAGTTTGCTCCTTTGTGCTATAATGTATAACCTTTAAAATGCAAAAAACATGATGTTATATAAGCCGCGGTTCGTGTTTCTTACGTCGAGTAAATCCGTCAACAGGTACTGGGACACACAAGTAAAAGTAAGCTAACGCCAGGAAACGAAAGCCGGTCACTATTTAAAAACGAGCCGGCTGAAAAAAGAATTGACAAGCAGAAGTATTGGAAGGTCAGTAATATAAAATTACTGTGGGCTTGAAACGGTTTTGCAGACGCATAACCGCGCCATCCGCTTCTACGATGGTTTATAACATAAAGTTAGTCGTTTCGAGACCGGCGTAAAAATGCGGAATTACGTCGATCAAATTCGACCGGCTACCAGAGGCGATACTACATGAACATGGGAAACATGGGTAACAAAACGCAATAGTGGTTGGTTCGTGCTGATCTCATTTTAAGGTTTAAGCGCGTGACCCGCCTTGTAAAACATGGGTCATGGGTTCAGTCCCGGACTCCTCCAGTCCTTCGGTCCGAGACTTTCATAGACACATGTGTTACTAAACGTATAACAGTGGTGGGTACGTGTTGAACTCGTTATAATATATAAGCCACTAGCCTTGTAAAACAATGGTCGATGGTTCGATCCCGGGATTCTCAAGTCACCTTTTAGAGATTTTAAATCGAGATTCCGTCTCAAAATGACCTTAGGCTGGGAGTGTGTCGTTGAAGAACAAATTAAATGAGTACATGTATTTGCATTGCAACTTTAGAATCTATTTAATGTATAAATACATGTGTGGTCGACGTAAATTTACTTAATTTATTTTATGTAAGTGGTTTAGAACTTATTTTGATGATTCTGCTGACATGTCAAGGTTTATCATAGTGCATCTATAAACCAGAAAGTTATCAAAATTTTCTTTAATTTTTTATTGTGTTTATTATTTTTAATCATCGTAGTGTGTATTTGCTTCATCTGCCAAACTAATGAATTTAATTATGCACAATTAGGGAAGAAATGATTTGTTTGCAGTTGGTGTCTTCTGTTCTGCCATCAAAGTGTAGAGACGACTCAAAATGTGTTCTAAGTATCATCATAACCATCTCTGATCATACATCTTGGTTTGCCAGCGCTTTATCCTTTGCTCTGTCCCAGAGCAATTTTTACTTGTATAAAATTTGGCTTTGATTGGCCAAGCGGTTACAAAGAAGAAGATCTTTGAAAATGTGATAGCACGGACGCATCGGCTCGAGTACCATACTGTAAGCTCCTCGTGAGCCTTGGGCTCAGTTGAGCTATAATCAGAAGCAGCTGTATATACGCACATTGTGACATCAGGAAAACATGTCCGTGCAATGTATACCCCTGTAAACCCCACTTTTATATAGAAAAAAAACAACAACAACAAAAACCTTGGGTTTGCAGGGGTTTACCCAATTTTCTTATTTTTGATCCAAAACATACATTGTGGGTACTCATTAGAACCGCCTTGGAGAGCAGGTCTACCCACAATTTATGTTTTGAGCAAAAATGTTGAAAATATCAAATTTCTTGTAACATTTTCAACTTTCACAGCTGAAAAAAAAATATCTGTATATTGCATTGGCCTGTTTTCGTAATGGTAAAATTGTTGTAATAACATGCTTATCATAGCAAACTTACTTTGAGTGTGGTGATACAATGGTCCCGTGTCTAAAATGAAAATAAACACAAAAAATAAGTCGTTAGAATCGTTATAAGTTGAAACTGTCTATCCGGCCTTATGCGTCTCTTTTGGCTTCTAACGCCCTATCATTCTTAATATAAGCTTAATTTCAAACAATGTGGTTTCCGAACAGTTCCGACGCAAATCGAGCTGTACAAGCACAGAAGATGGTTAGAGGCTTTAATTACAATTACTCATACGATAGGGGTAGTCCATATTAAAGTGACTGCTTCGTAAATACAACTTACGCAGTGACGTCACAGTGACGAGATAAGAAAGCTTTTTGGTTAAATTAACATATTTTTAATTTTAATATCAACAGACTTAGGGCGAGGATTAGAGCTATGTAAAATCGATTTAAACACCCCTGGGCCAGTAGTTCGTTACTGACCGTCCCAATGCGATGCGGTTCTGTTGTTATTTATATTCATGTTGCGTGTTTTGCCCGTTTGTCTTCGGAGTGTTTTTGATTTATTATGGTCGAGTTGCTGCTTTTCTTGTTGGGCTCATTTTTAGTTTCGTGAATGAACATCTTGATGTACCAGTAGAAATGGTCTCCTTCCCGCCTGGTATGTTTGGGTTGTGGTTTTGGCTTTATTGCAGAAACAATTTGTAATACACGTGTTAGACAGCTGAGAACTTGGGTTAATTTTATTCAGATCCATTTTTATTAATCGCTAGTACATTTTCGCTGTACCGGGAGAAATGGTAATTTTGCTGTCCTGGTAAAATGGTTTTAATAATAATAATAATAATAATAATAATAATAATAATAATATCTGTATTTCTGGGGTCTTTGGCTAGGATTTTAACTTAATTACATCAAACGTTTTTGTTACATGCGTTCGCCAGTTGAGCACTATGTCTTTCCTTTTTATTTTATTTTATTTTATTTTTATTTTTATTGCATTTTTTTTTAATTTTCTATTCTTTCTTATAATAATGAGTATGTCCCCAGGAAGAATGGTTTCCGGCTTAGTTCACAGTAAAAACGGTATCGATGTCAAAGGAAAAATAATTAATCTTCATTATACGACTGCTTATTGTGCCTGCCTCCTGTCGTACTCGTTGCCTTTCGTTTTGGTTGTTTTAATTACTCGGGTAATAAAATTCCTCTTCTTTCCGAACTTAATATTTCTAGCCATCTTCTGGTACAGCTTAGTTTGTGTCGGACCTGTTCGGTTTGTTGTCTTATGACGCGGCTCAAAATTTATGTTTTACCAAAATCTGAGGCCAAAAGCAGGCCTTAAGCTCCCTTGCCCTTTCTATTTTGCATTGATAGAGTACCTTTGGGAACGAAAATGTCCACAGGTAGTAGATTGGTTGTGGTAGGAATTCCAGGGCCGGTATTTCTTAACGAAGCTCTGTATATTTCTCCTGCCATAGCTGCATTTCTCGGTTCCGCTTCGAATATGGTATGCTCATTCTGTAGTAGAAGAAGCGTGTCATTACAAAAAACACACCCATGCAATATACAGAAAATCTAATTATGGTTATTATGAAAATTTTACTGAAAAAAAAAATGATATTTTTTTTTCTTATTTTTTTATACTTCTGTGGTGGTTCTTTTTGTTTTATGTCTTGGTGTTTTTATACTCCGCCACTTTAAAAAAGTGCGGGGTATTATGTTATACCCTCCGCAAAAAAATTGCGTTCGAGTGTCCGTCCGTCCGTCTGTCCGTCCGTCTGTCCGTCCGTCAGCGCTTCGTTTCCGGGCTCTATCTTGAGCATTTATGGACCAATTTGCTTCAAACTTTGTATAGGAGTTCTTATCAGGAAGGAGTGGTTTGGGATTGAAGATGGGTAAATTTCGTCAAATAAGCACAGAGTTATGGCCCTTGATTTACGTTAAAATTTCGTTTCCGGGCTCTATCTTGAGCAATTATTGACCAATTTTCTTCAAATTTTGTATAGGAGTTCATATTAGGAAGGAGTGGTTTGGGATTGAAGATGGGTAAATTTCGTCAAATAAGTACAGAGTTATGGCCCTTGATTTACGTTAAAATTTTGTTTCCAGGCTCGTTCTTGTGCATTATTTGACCAATTTTCTTCAAACTTTGTATAGGAGTTCATACCAAGAAGGAGTGGCTTGGGATTCAAGATGGGTGAATTTCGTCGAATAAATACGGAGTTATGGCCCTTGATTTATGTTAAAATTTCGTTTCTGGGCTCTATCTAGAGAATATATTGACCAATTGTCTTCAAACTATATATAGGAGTTGATATCAGGAAGGAGTGGTTTTGGATTGAAGTTTGGTACATTTTGTCAAATAAGTACAGACTTACAGCCCTTGATTTATGCTAAAATTTAGTTTCCGCTCTCTATCTTGAGCATTTATTGACCAATTTTCTTCAAACTTTACGTAGGTGTTTATATTAGGAAGGAGTGGTTTGAGATTGAAGATGGGTACATTTTGTGAAATAAGCCCTTGATTTTACAAGTACACTAAAATTTGTTTCCGGGCTCTATCTTAAGCATTTTTAGATCGATTTTCTTAAATCTTTGTAAAGGAGTTCATATCTGGAAGGGATGGTTTGGTATTGTAGGTGGGTAAATTTTGTCAAATAAGTACAAAGTTATGGTCCTTGGTTTTGCCATAATTTTGAAACACAGTTTCCAATCAATGTCATCAAGATATTCTACGCGTTTGTACTAAAATAAATTTGCGTGGCGGGGTATCAAGCTTGCCTGCAGCGCTTTTATTTATTTTTTTTTTTTAATTTTGTGCTGTTGGCGCCTTATGTATGTTTTCATATTTTTAGTTAAGTTTAGGTAACTGAGTGACCATCTATTGGGAAAATAGCTGCTCATTCGGCTTACGATATGTTTTCATGGTATAAGTCTCTGATTGTTAGTTTAGTTTTTTTTCCACCTTGGTTTTTTTTTTTCGGATTGCGCCTTTCCCTGATCTTTGCCAACTTGTACCTTTGTAGCATATTCGTTATGCTTAGCACACATACTCTGATAAGCGCGCACACATAATTTATAATTTGCACACTTGTCGGCTGGCATTTTGGTACTGTACATTGTTTTTGTCAGTGGCATATCTTAGCTCATACGAGAACTTAGTCTTAAAGATTCTGCATATATTCATATACTTAGAATGCATCATCACCATCCACGTCTTTAATAGTTTTGTGTTCTCTTTGGACTAAGTGTGCGTTAATTAGAACGTAATATTTTTCAGCATTTTGAGTGAAATTTGAAAAATTAAGCGCACTGTGCGCTAAAAGGAACGAATATGGTAATTTTTTATTTCAAATATACAAATGTTCGTGCTTGAATCCATGATTCATCCATCTATTGCAATAGATATTTTGATAGTTTCTTGTGCAATGATGAGTATTTTTATTATTTATTTGATGCTTGAAAACAACTTCCTTTTCACAATTATCGTACAGGGTCAATTTAACAGAGTTTTTAATTACCACTTTCATATGTGCATATTGTAATATATGAATTCAATAGCCATCCACATTTTCCTTATTGTAAGGATGTAAAAAAGAGAATAAAATATACTTAAGGAATAAAGAAACGCAACAAACACTTTAGGCTATTGTAGGCTGGCTTTGTAATACAAGCCGGTGATGTAACTGATCTTATTACATGAAAGTAGTATCTAAACGCCAAATTAGAGCAGTTAAAGCAACAATGTCGGCTACGTATGGTTGATGGCGTGCGCATATCCTCACTGGCCCACAGTGGCACACGCTAGAAATAAAATATGATTAATTAAAGTCAACTTTGAACCAAAACCACTTTTATTATTATTCTCAAATCTGTTAAAAATGATTGTAGAGGTAACCATTGGCCCTTTGGTAGCATAAGGTTATGATTTGGGACGTTCCATCAGGAAAACATGTCCGTGTATTGAATACCCCCTTAAACCCCACTTTTATATAGTAAAACTGGGGTATGCAGGGGTAATCCTATTTTTCTTATTTTTGCTCCAAAACATAGATTGTGGGTACTCGTTAGAACCGCCTCGACGAGGCGGTTCTAACGTGTACCCACAATCTATGTTTTGAGCAAAAATAAGAAAAAATCCAAAAAACTTCCACTGAAAATTTTCAATTTTTACACCTTAAAAAATCTCTGTGTATTGCATGGGCAAGTTTTCGTAATGCAACGTCGATACCAAAACAAACGTATGTGTCCTTATTCTACGGTACCTGTGGCGTCTTTGTTGCTTGAATAGCATTGTGGTGCCGTTAATTGGATCGATAAATACCGTATGAACACAAAATGCCTACATCGAATAATGTAAATGACGTTAAGTGCTCAATATTCATTATTGTGAACTTTTGCATTTCGTTAACCAGATTTAACGCAACATGGGATGACATCCAAGTATGCAATGACGCCAATCTGTATTGCACATTTTCAAGTCGACGTTCAAGCATTCACAACATTTGGCATCTTCAGCTTCGTCCCGACGTTTACGTTACAATTTGCTTTTTTGTCATGGTTTTTGCCGTTTCGACGTTAATTTTATCAATTAAATGATGTTGTTGTTGTTTTATTTTTTCATTTCATCACATGCCACAAGTTGTCTGGAAGACATTTCTACAAGAGATTTTATCTAAACGTCAAATACATACGTTACAGTTGAACTTGTATGTGTTGCGTATTTTAATTCCTTAAGTATGCATAAGCGAACTTACGGTTTGCCAGATGACAGGATCGGAACCACAGAAGTCTTCAATATTATGGAGTGAGTCAGGCTAAACATTGACAAATAATGCAATTATAGGTAATTAAGATGTAATCAAATGAATAACAGTAAGCTACGTATTACTTTTGTACAAAAACATCATCTCCCTTACACGTAATATCAGCGTGGAACTGTTACGTATATGAAACATGGAGCAAAAACGAGAAAACCCTGAGAAAAACTACACTGGCACAACTGCAATCAGAATGTGCGCTTGTGCGAGATTCGAACAAATGACAGTGAGATTATCGAATCAGTTTGCGCGTAAGTGATATCAGCGTTCTTAACTGAGGCCGCCCCACAATGATTTATTATGACTGTAGTTTACATAACATACGTAACTATTCAGGTAGGACATTTAGTTCGGGCTTAGCGTAAATGTATATAAACGTCCTATAATGCAGCTGGTTATCATATCACTATATTTCTGGAATGTCCGTCTAATGTGTACCCCCTTGAACCCCACTTTATAAAGCAAAACTGGAGTATGCAGGGGTATACCTATTTTCGTATTTTTGCTGCAAAACATAGATTGTGGGTACTCGTTAGAACCGCCTCGTAGCTGAAGTGGTTCTGGAATTGATTTAACAACACAAAATATTTAAAATTTTGAAATACACGTATTACTAAGCTTATTTTTTGTTCTTCCTAAACACAGTAGCACGCGCGTTTATTATACCTTGATGACAATAAATGGGAATCGACTTCCACCGTCAAACTTATGTGTTGCCATGGAAACGTCACAAAATTTGTAATAGATCGTCGTGTCACCAACAGAATTTCCACCAATGTGTAAGTGGTGCTCAATATCCAACTTCGGAAGGAATCCATTGAGGACTGGTGGATATGTTCCATATATCTTTTCTAACATAAATTATGAGTAAATTGATTAATATGCATTTAATGACACATTCTTTAGAGTTACTTTGTGTTTATAGGTGAAAGCGGGAAATAAATATAAGAAAAACAATAAATAAAAAGAAACAAAAACAATGCGAAAAAAAAACAAACAAAAAAACAAAGCTACATAAAAATCGCAAAGATATGTCAAAGTTGACACCCCCGTATGCTTAGCAGCGGGTATACGGCATAAAGTTAGTAAAACATGCCCTTTCAAAGGGCCCAGTATCTGATTCAAAATGACAGAACGAACTGAGCGTCACTCGATGCGATTTCAGTTTGTAGCGCTGTGTTTAGTTTTTCTTGGTAACTGTGTATGAGATACAATTTACGTAAAATAAACGTAAAACAACAACCAAACAAAAAGGTAATGAGAACAACAGAAGAGGCATACATAATAATGAGAAGACTTATCATGAAGACACGCTGCAGACGGTTCTGGAAGGTGGGAATTGGGCAGCGAAAATGGAACCTCGATTTTTTTTTAGATAAATATAGATAAAGATTTGTAAAGTGTTCAACTGGCGAACACACGTTTTACAAATGTTTAATGCAATTACAGACCATCATCAGCGGTTTATCAACCTAGATGCGTTTCTGACCTGCAGGACTCCACCGACTACAGTTTATTTAGTCTTCCTGCGTAGTGAGAGATTTTGTTTGCTTTTTTTCTTGGTTATAGGATTTGCATTTGTCACCTTTTCATACCTCAAGGATTGGGATTTTAATTTGATTGCATCAAAGGTATCAGCAGTTGTCTGTTCAGAATGAATCATATATTGTCATGTGTAACTGAACCTGATTTACTGGTAACTTTTTATTGACGCTAAGTTTATACGTACGATTGGGCAAGAAATGCCTATTGGGGATAATTTACCTACCAACACTAATATACGTTTATGTCAAACTGAACAGCGTGATCATTTTTAACCAAATTATATGTAAAAATTGTCCACAGTACCTGATTTTGTTTTCTTTTTTTACAAAAAGTAAACCCATGTCAACATTATATTTCATAAAAGCAAATCATTCAGCAAATCAGATTTATTTCATTTACATCAAAGTTACGTATATTAAGCAAGCGCGTTTTTTATCAAAAGAAAGAAAAAAAAATCGGCATTTATATACATACCTGTGTAAGAATTCCAGTCAACATTCTCGGATGTATCGGCAGAACCAATAGTACCTGTGAAAGATAAGAATATTCTGTGATAACTTTTTTGAAATGATTTTTGCCTCCATGTGTTGGTTTTGCTTTATAATTTAGAAGGAAATGCGCTATTGTAGGGTTCCTTTGCTGACATTTTAACAATTTACTGCAACCTATGCTGACCTTGCCGTAACATTGGTCAAGGTCATCACAGTCATAATTTATGTACACATTGTACTACTCTAGTCCCCGATGCTACATGCCAAGTTTTGTTGAAGTCAGTCTATTTTAGAGTCAAAATTTAATTCAACATCCGACTTAAAATAAATATTGACTTTTACCGACTCAAGAGAAGATTTTTCGGATTTTACCATAAGCAAGGCGACCATCTTGGTCATGTGACCTTGATTATTTACGGACACGTTACCCATCCTTCCTTTAGATGCATTGTGTATAAAATTTGGCTATTAGTAGCCAAGCAGTTTCAGAAAAGATCCTCGAATATTATGGTAATATACATGTATATTGGCCCTGGGTGGGGGCAGACAAACTTCTAAGGGTATTTTTTCAGAATCATAATTCTTCAGTCCTTTTGCCTATTTTTCCCTTCAAATGATAGTTTAATATTCCCCATTCAAATGTATTGGGGATATTTTTACCTTGCCGTAAAATAGGTTAAAGTCATCCCAGGATCATGATTTATACAAACTTTGAAGAGCTCCATTGCAAGCTGCTTCATGCCAAGGCCTTCTGGTTCTGAAGAAAACTTTATAAGAAATTTTACTATTTATAGCCATGGCGACCATCTTCGTCATGTAGCCCTGACCATTTATACAAACTTTCATCCCCCATTCTAACGATGCTCCACACAAAGTTTGGCTTTGATTGGCCAATCTGTTTCAGAGAAGATGTTTGAATATTATGGCCATAAACATGTATGCCCGGGGCAGGGACAGGAAACCCCTCGTACAACAGTTTTTATAAACAAAACTTCTGTCAATTTGCATACTCCAGCAAGTTTCCCACTTTAATTACATTTTACTAATTTTCCCAATTCAAATGCATTGACGATCTTTGTTGATCCTGTTGGAATTATAGGTCCGGGTCATCCCAGGGTCATGTTTTACGCACACTTTGTAGAGCTCCGTTCTCTGTAGCTTCATGCTAAGTTTCAAAATCATGGACCTTCTGGTCCTGAAGAAGATTTTAAAAGATTTTTACTATATATATATAAATATAGCCATGTCATGTGAACTTGACCATTTATATAAACTTTCATCCCTTTTCTTGACGATGTTCCACATGAAGTTTGGCTTTGATTGGCCATGTAGTTTAAGAGAAGATCTTTGAAATTGTGGACCACAAGGGACGGACGGCGACGGACGACGGACGGATGTCGGGGCATGGCCATCTTATTAGCTCACATCGTGAGCCTTCGGCTCAGGTGAGCTAAAAAGTGAAAAAGCATATACGAGATATATTATTTTACGCTAACCTCTTGAATTCTATCCCATTCCTTTAGTAGCATCAGAATGCCGTATGATTTCGAATAACGGTAAATTAATGTTGAAAATTATTTTTCATAACATGTCGACCAACTTTCTCAAACTCAAGAGCTCCGGGTCATGCGGACTGATGTCATGATGGTGTCTCTTGAATGAACGTCTGACGCCATTGTCGTATGATGACATTGTCAAACCAGAGGACCAATGGTCCTGTAAACGCTCACCTGAGATCTACTGCATATACCAAAAACATGTTTGAATATCATGATATTTAACCCCAGTGCAGGGGTAGATGAAGCCCTTGGGCCATTTTCTTTTTTCAGAATAATCAATATTCTGTCCATTTGTCAAATCCCTGCTGGCGTTTCCCTTCAAATGACATTTTAACAGTTTTCCCCATACAAATGCATGGGCAACCCATGTTGACCTTGCCATAAACTTGGTCAAGGTCATCACAGGTCATGATTTATATATACATTGGAGTACTTTAGCCATCGATGCTTCACACCAGGTTTCATTGAAATCAGTCTATTGATTTCAGAGAAGATTTTTAAAGGGTTTTTACCATATATGGGCATGGCAGCCATCTTGGTCATGTGACCTAAATTATTAATATACACATTCGTTCCCCCATCCTATGGATGCTTCAAATAAAATTTGGCTTTAATTGGCCAAGTGGTTTCAGAGCAGAAGATGTTTGAATATTATGGTAATATATATGTATATATACCCCGGGGTGGGGGCATATAAAAAAATAAAGCCCTTGGGTCCAACTTTTTATCAGGATCATTAATACTCAGTCATATTGCCCATTACCTGCAAGATTTTCACCTAAAATGACTTTTTTAAAAGTTTTCCTCATTCAAATGCATTGGCGACCTATGTTGACATTGCCGTAAAATAGTTCAAGGTCATCACAAGGTCATGATTTATATATACATTGAAGTATTTGAGCCATCGATACTTCATGCCAAGTTTCATTGAAATCGGTCCACCGGTTCCGGAGAAGAAGATTTTTGAAGGGTTTTTACCATATATGGGCATCTTGATCATGTGACCTGGATTATTAATATACACTTTGGTTCCCCCTTCCTATAGATGCTTCACATTAAATTTGGCTTTGATTGGCCAAGCGGTTTCAGAGGAGAAGACGTTTGAATATTATGGAGATATACATGTATATTGCCCCGGGTTGGGGGCACATGAGCCCCTTGGGTCCAATATTTTTCAGAATCATTAATATAAAGTCCTACTGCCCATTTCCTGTAAGACTTTCACTTTAAATAACATTTTAAAAGTTTTCCCCATTCAAATGCATTTGCGACCTATGTTGACATTGCCGTAAAATAGGTCAAGGTTATCACAGGGTCATGATTTATATTAACTTTGTAGTGCTTGAGCCTACGATGCTTCATGCCAAGTTTCGTTGAAATCGGTCCACCGGTTCTGGAGAAGAAGATTTTTGAAGGGTTTTTACCATATATGGGTATAGCGGCCATCTTGGTCATGTGACCTGGATTTCTTATATATATATTGGTTCCCCCTTCCTATAGATGTTTCATATAAAATTTGGCTTTGATTGGCTAAGCGGTTTCAGAGAAGAAGATCTTTAAAAACGGTGGACGACGACGACGACAGACGGACGCCGGGTTCCTGCCTATCCTTTAAGCTCACCTGTGAGCCTTCGGCTCAGGTGAGCTAAAAAGTACGAAATGACTTATGTTTATTCGTATTTAATTTAATATCTATTGGTCAACGTAATATTTTTTACATCATTTTCTATATACTCGTATTTTCCGATCGCCTCTCGTGCTTAAGAATTTATCAATATTGACATGAGTGGGTGTGGTATGTAAAACAGAAATCTACTGTTTTCTTGAATCTGTCAATCAAATGATGATGTGTATTTATTGCTTATAGACGTCACACTAGGAATGACTCATTATGGTTATTATTTTAAAATTTTAAATAGCTTGATGTAAAATTGGATATGTAACTGGTTTTCGTGGGACCCATTTCCTGGAAAATGGTATGCATTTGAATAAAAATTACACAAAGCCTAAATGTCTAGCATACATAATCTGACACTTTAAGGATTATTTTGGGGTCATGGAAATGTATTTCTCTGGGAAAAGTTAGTGTAAACATGTTGTTCTGGAAAATTCTGAAAGTGGGTAACTTGAGGCAGCCCGTGTGTGCTTATTGTTTGCTGAAAGATGACATGCCTTTTGTTTCAGGTTCTTAAATGATTGAAGTCAATGACTACATAGAAAAATCTGGCTTATTTTTTCAAAAAGCTAAGAAAAATGGGTCCGACATCGCAGTTCAACCCGGAAGTAACTGTATAACGACTCACTTGCTCTGAGCTGACCACTCATTCCACAATCATGTATACACAAATCCATGTATTTGCAACATATTCAACAGTCCCATGATAAAGCATGCTAAAGAATGTAGCATTGTTGACAAAATAAACAATGTTTTTTTATACAGGTAAATCTTCAATTATGTATATACAGTGACCACCCATAAGTCCTTAATATTATACCTTTTGGGCAGCCTGACTGTCCAGCGAAAATTTTGTAAGCATCAACAGGCCATTCTCCTGAAAGAATAACACCTTGGTTAAAATAAACAGTTTAATAATAGTATCAGTAATACACCCTACAGTTACTTCGTTACTGGTCGTTCGAAGCCATGTCTGTAAATGTGATCTAAAATCGTTTGAATAGGGTATTATAAAATTACTGAACGCTGTTGAACACAAATATGCATCCTTTTAATACCAACTTCTCATGGCTGTGCGGGTTTAGGTCCGAACTGGGCTTGTGAGAAAAATCAAGTTCTGCTTGCGGATGTGCAAGATGTTTTTTCATGGGAATCTTCCGGTTTGGTCTCACCTAACGTTTGGCCCGTCTCATTTTAGCTGAAATAACCTTGAAAGGACTTAAAACTGAATAAAACAAGTAGCCGAAAGGGTAACTATGGCTCACATGAGAACCAACTGTAAGTGGAAACATTTTACCATGATGATTCTAACTCTGTGTCTATCTGAACCAAGTCTGGGGTCAAATTTGGCGAAAATTCAAACTCATCTGAGATATTATGGTTGTCCTTGTTACATGTACCTGCAGAAATGAAGAAAATCATCAGGAAAACATGTCCATGTCATGTATACCCCATTGACCCCCATTTTTATATAGCAAAACTGGGGTATGCAGGGGTATACCTATTTTTCTTATTTTTGCTCCAAAACATAGATTGTGGGTACTCATTAGAACCGCCTCGGCGTTAGTCCCATTATAAGTCTATGGAAGCTTTTTCTAACGCTCCAGGGCGACTAAATCCGCACTTTGAGACCGAATTTGGCCGAGTATCGAACATCCTAGATATTATGGTTGTCCTTGTGACTACCAAAATTGAAAAAGACCGAATCAAAAATGCTGCTTACACTAACTATTGATTTTACAAACACTAAAGGGTAGCTAACTTCGCAGTCAGTGATATGTTCTTTTCGAATTTCGAACTTATACAAGATTTTATGGTTGTCCTTGTTACATGCAAGAATGAAGGAGGGATAGAATTGCCACAACATTGAATTTATGTAAAAACAGTCATGTCTTTTCCATAAAGCCATTGTCACGTGAACACATTTGTAACTATTTCTTGTAGGGGGAAGGGTCGTAACAAATATGGCGAGCACTTGTGACCCGATCCCATTGTATTATATGCAATTGAATATTATTTAACTAGTAAAACAACATTTGTCCAGTAATAAAAAGGTACAAGTTGGCAATGATCAGGAAAAGATGCAATCAGAAAGAAATTCCCACTCCAAAAACCGAGGTGGGAAAAACTAATTAAACAATAAGGTATTTATAAAAAGGTAAAAGTTGGCAAAGATCAGGAAAAGGCGCAATCAGAAAAAGATTCCCACTCCAAAAACCGGGGTGGGAAAAAAACCAAACTAACAATCAGGTACTTATACCAAGAAACATATCGTAAGCCGAATGAGCAGCTATTTTCCCAATAGGTGGCCACTCAGTTACCTTAACTTAACAAATACTATGAAAACACACATAAGGCGCCAACAGCACAAACAAATTTTAAACACCAAGACATAAAACAAAAATAACCACCACAGAAGAGTATCGCCTTGGAACGATTAGTAACACAAAGTTACTGGCGGGCTTAAACCGGTTTTACAGGCGCCTAACCTCACCCTCACCTTCTGCAGTGGTTCATAACATTTACGAGGTATGACAGGAAAGTTCGTAGACACCATTAGTATTTTCAACAGGAAAAGAAATTCGGTCAAAATGAATATAGCTGGGTTTGCAAAAATATTTCATGAGCAAATAGACGAAATTTTATGAAAATCTGGCCAACACGGCATCTTCTACAGCCTTTTATGTGCACCTCTCTAACCGGGAGCGGGGCAAGGGTCAACGTCTCAGTGACGTTACTTGAAGTTTATTGCTGTCAGTGCTTTATATATTTGTAACAAGTTTAACCATATTTCAGAGTTATTCCACATAGGGTCCTTGGATATCGGTAGTACAATTTTATTATGTGTATCCAGCTGTCAAATGCAGATCTGTGCCAACTGTCCTCAGGTTCTCTGATGACCGGTTGAACATTTTCATTCGCTGAGAATGTAAGACGAGTGCCCTTCCGCCGCTGTTTATCATCTTTAATAGATGATCTAGCGAGCATCCAAAAAACAACTCTGCCACTTGTAAACTGGTGACAGACAAGCTGATAGTTTTTATGTTGTTGTTTATATCATTTCCATCGTGTTTGTTTGCCATTTCCATAACAAAAACACACAATTTTATGGTTATCGGCTGTTCTCCGACGTCAAAATTACGCCATTTTTTCAAACATTTTTTTCGGACTGCATCTGAAATTTTATTAACAGATATCAAACTGTACTGCCGCCAAGGCCCAAACATTCAGAAAATGTTGTTGACTGAACATTCGTTCAGGATCAAAATATTTTATCGTTACAGCACACTTCCGTGCCGTTTCACAAGCAAAAACAGAAAGTGAAAATCGTCACATTTTATCACGTTTTGACACCTGCCCCGCACGGCCCTACCCTCAAACAGAAAAGTGGCCATACCAAGCGTGTTATTACTTCAAATTGCACAAAATTTCTGAAATATACCCATAAGATATTGCTGCTTGAAATTATGCAAAATGCTTCTTCAAGAACGCGTTACTTTTTCTTATAGCTGAAGTGTCTACGAACTTTTCTGCCATACCTCGTAGTTAGTTCTTCGGCCCTCGTGGTGAATCTTTAACTAGTCAATGAATCATCAAGAACAAACAAATAAATCATGATAAACATCCTGATGAATCAAATACCAGGACTCACAGATTGAGTAAGCTGCCCGACGATGGAGATCCCTGGGCGCCGAAAAACCTACTAACTCCGGAGCAAAAGAAAAACACCAGTTGGACCCCGGTTGGCCAAGCAACAGACAAGAAGCTCCGGCCCCAACCAACTAAAATGAATAGCTTTTAAGTAGAGGCCTTCATAGAGTCTGACGCCCGACCCAACGGCGTGCAATTAAAGAAGGCAGCATAGTTATCAACCATGATTGGGTTAAAAAATAAGCATGCAGACTGTCGCATAACATTCAAGTTATAACCTATACGTCTGTAACGTGTTATGATTTTTCTGAACTGAAAAGAAAAATCATTTATTCCTATAAGTTTCTTAAATTTGTAAACCAAGTCACCATAAAATTCAGGTTCCGAAAGGCCCTCACTTAAAAGCGTCTTTGAATGTTTACTGCTACCAAAGGGGATCTAACAATTGGTTTTATTTGCTATTACTGCAGCTGGTGTTGTGCCGTGTGGCGGCCCTAAAAAGTCTCCCCGTACATCATCCATAGTGCAGAGTATTTGAAATATATTGCAAGCTAAGAATCATCTTCTTAGCAGCATTTTGACTATTTGGCCCCTTTTGGAATATGAGTCTTTGATTTAGACTACACAGATGTAAATTCTTGAAATTGCAGCAAAATGTCTGGCTTTCGCTGCCAGTTTTGTAAAGGGTCACTGATGAAGGTTCATTACCCGAAATTGTACAATATGGCCCATCTTCTCGCTTTGAATGTTTACTGCTTCATAAGGATCTAACAATTATTTTTAACCCAACATTATATTTGGAAATCAATTCATAGTGTCTACGATAAAATTTAGAAAAAGGTTTTCGAAGTTTATGATACCGATAGCCCTGTTGGAGAAGTTTTGCCGTTAAACATTTATTTCGAGCGTTGAAGTCTGTAACATGATTGCAGACTCTAGCAAACCTAATAAGTTGCGAAATGTATACACCATAAGAAGCAGGACGAGGAACGTCACCATCCAAAAAAGGAAAATTTACTATATCAAAATCAAAGTCATCGCGCTTATCATAAATTTTAGAAGAAACAAATTCATTGCAACAGAAAGATGTAGATCTAAAAGGGGGCTTCGGTATCTGAAATATTGGCTTTGTTCAACTGTAGTTCAGGTGGATAAATTTGATCGACCATACCTTCAAAATAAGGGTTGTCAATGTTCAAAAGGTCATCGAGGTACCTAGATGTGGAATTGAAAGCCTCGATAACATCAGCTTGATTATCATGGTTAAGAGAATCCATGAAATCTCTTTCGTAGCAGTATAAAAATAAATCAGCTACGAGAGGTGCGCAATTTGTACCCATCGGAATTCCAACAATTTGTCTGCATAAAAAGCATATCTGCATATAAAGCATATCGTAAGTCGAGTGAGCAGCTATTTCCCAATAGGCGATCTACGTTGAGTCTTCATAACGCTCAATGAGCAGCGGACGATGTGTTCGAATCTGGCCAAACTTCGAACTCATACGATATAATGATTGTTTTTGTTACTACCAAGAATGAAGTTGTAATCAAAAATGAAGTAGTTAGAGTTCAATATAACCCTATGAAAACTATATGTTGCTATGGAAATCAAATTTCTCATATCATTTGCTTCTTAACCTAATGTATGCAATCCCCCACCTTAAAGATGCTTCTTTTAAAACTTGATTGCAATTGGTTAACTAGTCCCTGAGTGTGGCAGCCCAGTATTCCGAGGGTCCGATAGTCCGAGGGCCCGGTAGTCCGAAGGCCCGATAGTCCGAAGGCCCGATAGTCCGAAGGCCCGATAGTCCGAGGGCCCGATAGTCCGATGATCTCCGGAATTTCTTGCAAATAGTCAGACCGCTTATATCAAATTTGTAAGAACTATCTGTGTGAATGAACAGAGTCTAAAGAAGGTTAAATGTTTGGCTAGAGCAGCATTATACTGCAATTATTTAAACCTCGACAACTATACTAAAGGACTTTGAAAACGCCTCACGATACATCGGTGATCAGACTGAGAAATGGGAAAAAATAGCTGAGTGGGAACGCGCTTTCCTGAAGCAGCGGACCATTTGAGCCGCAACATGGGAAAACAAACAATCTGCATATGCGAAAACAAAGGTGCAGATCAGCGCTTTATTTTCGCTACACGTATACTACAATTTTTGTACTTTCTACATGTACATCCAAAATTTCAAGCTTCTAGCCTGCTTCTATGACTGCCCAGGCCGTTTTGTGTCAGACCTGTTTTGAAACCACATTGTTGGTTTTCCCACGAGGTGGCTCATTTATTGTTTACACTTGATCGTGGTCACGGGACTTTTTCCGTATATGTGTGGAAAGAGCTAGCCACATTGCTCTTCATGCGTGATGTAATATTTTTGTGATGTTGTGTGCTTTCCCGCCTGGCCTCTGCGGTTCACTTTAAATTTGATTGTACAATATGTGCCTTAGATCTATTATCATAATCTATTTGTCTGTCCATGATTCATTGACAAGTTAGAGGTTCATCACGAGGATCGAACAACTAACTAAATGTTGTGAGCCAATGCAAAAGCTGAGGGTGAGTTTAGGTACCTGTAAAACCGGTTTAAGACAGCCAGTTATTTTTTATTACTGATCGTTCCAAAGCGATACTTCTGTGGTGGTTCTGATTGTTTCATGTCTTGGTGTTTAATTTTATTTGTGCTGTTGGCGCCTTATGTACATGTATGTTTTCATATTTGTAGTTAAGTTTAGGTAACTGAGTGGCCACATATTGGGAAAATAGCTGCTCATTCGGCTTACGATATGTTTTCATGGTATGAGTACCTGATTGTTGATACAGCCAGTATGATTTTATTCAACAAAAACAAACTATGAGGACGAAAAGAAAAGTATTTTGTAAACGTCTTAAATCTTCAGCGTGTTGAGATTTTCCATAAGCCAAGCGTGCGTTTGGGTTAAACGCTAATGTATGACTGTTCTATAAAGCTTGCACCGAACGCGTTCAAACTGTATTCAACGCACCTGTAACGCATATGAAACTTATTTGTAACATATAACTTCCGAGATACGCCAAACCTCTCGATTTAGTAAGCATGTTTATATTAAGGGTTTCTTTGGAGGCCGGACGCGCCTGGAACGCGCACCTACATACTACAGCAACGTACACCAAAGTACACATCGCACGTGTAATGAGTTTTTAAAGTATCTCCAACTTACTTCTGACGTTTGTTGAATTTTGATATTTTTTCAATACGTCCGTCGCGCGTTTGTCGTATAGGCCAATGTCTGACTACACTTTAAAACGAGCGGCCTCAGGATGTGAGGTGAGTTAAGTGCTTCCGTTAGAGTTGTCTTATTTTTACTTATGTTTAAACCTTTTAGATTTTCGAACTATTGGGTCCTCGGATTATTGCCCCCTCGGACTATCGGGCCCTCGGACTATCGGGCCCTCGGAATAACGGGCCCTCGGACTATCGTGCCCTCGGAATAACGTCTCTGAGATATCTATATTTGAATGTGTGGACGGACGCATGGGCGGACAACTGCTCGAGTCTCATCCTATAAGCTCACCGGGTGAGCTAAAACTACCAACCCCTCATTCTCTCTTGTGGTAATTTACAACTCCTGTAAACAAGTTAATGTCCTTTTTCTTGTGTGGAAAACAATTCAGTAAAGCTATATAAATGTACCATACCTGTGATTGTTTGTAAATAATCCGCTCTGTCCAACATAGTACAAAATGTTATCTGATAAACGTCTTTTCCAAATGGACCCATTATATTGGGTGATGTGTCTACCATAACTGGGTGTTGGAATGTGATGTTTATATAACCGTATTCCCAGGTATTAACGTCCGGATCTGGACAACCGTATATGGACATAGGGATACCATAATTACCTGCAGGCCAACGGCGTCGGTATTCAACTGAAAATCAAAATACGAGTATAATCTAGGTTATTTATTTCCTCGTTTTTGCTATAAAACAGATTCTAGTTACCCTATGGAAAATATCACTCCGGCAGGTATAGTGATAAGGCACTTTGATGCATAAGTCTTGTTTGTCTCTATGTTTGCAGAAAAAAGAGCCTGATACTACTACTACTACTACTACTACTACTAATAATAATAATAATAATAATAATAATAATAAAAATTATTATTATTATTATTATTTCTATATTTCTATATTTTAAGAGGACGTCAATGCCAGTCTTTTGTAAATGGAGGACAATTTATCGTTTTTGTTTAATTTTTTTAAGTTTTATTTTTTTTTTATTTTATTATTATTTTTTTTTTGTAAGTTGCGCGCACGCAGTTTGTTGTGTAGTATGTGTGAGAGAAGAGGAGGCAGTGATTGCCGTGAGATGCCGTGAGACGCGCAACTTGAATGTCATTTTCCATGCATTTGTTAAGGCGCGTCCAGGATTCGGAACCATCGACCACCCGATCCCGCAGCGCACGCTCTGCCATTTGAGCTAACGAGACCAGTTAACAGTTTAAGGATTTCCAATGCAAGACATATTTTTATACATTAGGTTCTTACACAAAGATAGCATGTCGAAAACCGAGTTAGCAGCTATTTTCCAATATGCGGCCAGTCAGATACCTGGACTTAAGGAAATATTTGATAACGTAAATTCACAAACAACTAAACATAAAACAGCTGGAACCACAATAGAAGAATCGCCTTGATTTGGTCAGTAACATCATAGAAACATCTCCTACCCCTGATTTGCACCTTACATGTAATAAAAAATGGGGGAAATCAGGGGTTGGTATGAAATTATTGATTTTTAATAAAAATCCATAAAATCATATATTGTGGGTATCTAATAGCATTAAATCGATGAGTTGAATATAACAGATACTCGAAATGCACAAGCTAATGGTCTGCATGTGTAATCACTGCAAACATACAAAAAAAATCAGCTGTACTATAGAACAATTTATGCAAACGGAGATGTTTCCGTAATGTTTGAAATTACTGAGGGTGGGCTTAAACCAGTTTTACAGAACTCTGATCCTCTGCTTGCCAAACCGATGACGCGTCACTATGAGTGTCCTCATCAATAACGCAAGGTTCTACAAAATCCAACAGAAAACGTTTAACAGGGTTTATTTATTATTTTACTATTATAATTATTATTATTTTCACAAAGGTATTCTTGGAAGTGTTCATTTAGATTATAAAAGCAAACCCAAACATATGCAAACGACGTGAAAATCGTAAACTGCGTGCACAAAGAATTACCAAGCTAACAAAATCAAAACGATACATCAAAAGCAAAACGATATATCAATCGCGACAACACAGTCAGTTGTTTCGAAACTGGCTATCAAATGATTCGGAGCAGGCAAAATTAGTGGTCTTCTTTAATAACTTCCGACAATCACGTGGTATTGTATATTCATACAAACCGATAAATGATCGTTGACACACACTGCAATTGAGAACGATGTTAATGTTAGATTTTCGAGTTTTCTCCTACAGCGTTTCTTCTACTGATTGATATATAAGTGCAGCCAATGCAGAAATTGAACATTTATTGAAAGGAAGTAACATAAGAAATACCGATTATTTCGTTTTCGCAAACACTACAATGTTATTGTGTTTGAAGAACTATATGTTCATGTGGTGGAAGTGTTTGCGAAAACGAAATAATCTAAATTCCTGATGTTACGTTCATTCGATAGATGTTAATTTCTGCATTGACTGCACCTATCTGTCAGTCAGTAGAGTAAATGCTATAGGAGAAAACTTGAATTTTTCATCTTAACTTCGGGCAGAATTGCATTGTGCGTCACCGATTCCATACCACGTGTTTTGTTTCTCAGCTATGTTAAATATCATCGTATAACACATAGGTATTCATAATGATACAAATTATAAATATCATTATATAGAAGAATTATAATTTTTCCTTACAATAGTAAGACCAAAACTTAATTTGCATTGCGCAATTATTAATAAACCACACTTAAAGACAAGTGATTCAGAAGTGGTAAAATTCCTGTATAAATATAATTACCTCCCACTGTTGCAAATGATGCATTAAATCCTGTCCTCTTAATTGTGGCATCGGAATGAAAGTAAACTTCTAAAACACTGGCCGATATTATCTTCACACGTTTTGAATATCCGCAATAATGTCCTATTGTGCTTGATTCGTTACCTGACACCTCGGAAATCTGTTGAAAAATATTTTGCTTATCATTCAAAACGGCAATGCGTATGTACCAGTCGAGGCCAAAATTACTGATACTTTTTAGAAATAGTCTATGAATTGGAGAAATACATAATATTGCAAGTAATAGAGGGATCAAACAGGATTTTCCTATTTCGTTAACATCTGCTATATCCCGAGGGAAGTGTTGACAACAGAGGTTTTTGGCACTACCTGAGGGTCCTTGTGATTTAGTTACTCATCATTAGCATGTGCTCATTAGCTCGTGTATAAACAGCGCGCACAAGCGAACTGCCTAAAAATACAAGGCTTTTCTTCATTTATTCATGCCTGTTAATATCGTGTTACACGGAAATTTATGCAATAATGTTTGACATGAGGATAAATGGTCCTGTAAACGCTCACCTGAGATCGGCAGTATATACCAATAAACTATTTGAATATTATGGACAATAGTCCCAGTAAAAGGGCAGATGAAGCTCTGGGATTTTTTCCCAGAATAATCCATTTGCCAATTTTGTGCAAGTTTTTCTCTTCAAATGACATTCAAACAGCTTTACCAATTAAAATCCATTGGTAACCAATATTGACATTGCCCTACAATAGATCAAGATCATTTATATACAATGAAAAAAAAAGTTATAAGAGGTCGCCTCATAATTTTTCTTCTAGTTCAGACAGTAAAATATGATCAATTAAAATTCATGATCATATGAATAAACCAATGTCTAACAGAGTGGTTCTGTGAGTTTCTGCATTCCAAAATGCGTGATACGTCTCACACAGACGACGCTTGAGTAAAGGTACCCTCATTTCAAAAAGTCACACTTAATTAACATCAAATAAAATGTCATATTATGACGTAGTGTTTACATTTAAATTTGTTTGAAAGTGCTACTGACTGCAATGATGCAAGATAAAATTTAGCCAAAAGTGTTGCTGCAATAAGAATCTTCGTTTCTGTATTGTACATGCAAGAAGACAGCAACATAAATAACAGGAATTCAGCTTTTTACATGCAATTTGCATACAAACTTTGTTCTTCTCCGGTTGCGTTATTATCAGCACCATGGCATTGAAATTTTCAGAGATTATTTATGTCTAATACTAGACTCTGATAAACTTTGAAAATTTAAAAATCATCTGCAAATTTTGTTATTTTGTTCGTTAAAAATTGGCATTGAAACCGGAAGTGTGAGGGAGCCGTGACCTTTTTCTCCTCGAAAATCGTCTAATACAGCTGTTTTGAGTTATATCTCTCATTTGCAGGCCTCATCAAATAAATTTGACTTGGATTAACATGTTTAAGAGGCACATTGTTGAAAAAAATCTCGAAAATAGCGATTTTTAAAAATTCGTGAAAAATCTAGTAATAGAGAAAATTCGAATGTTTGATGTTTTTCCAAGCCAGAAGGACTCCTTTGATGACACTCGCTCCTCATTACAATAATTTTTGTGCTTTAACCATTTTTTATTAAAAAAAAAAAAACATTTATTTTTGCACTTTTACTCCAAAAACGCGTTTAGTGAAAGAAAATTATTTCTGAACACTTGGCAACTTTACCTACTTGAAAGACACGGCTCTAGGCGAAAAATCACGCAATTTTGATCATGGCTTAGAAAACAAAAATGAGTTTGAAAAGTGACCTCATATAACTTTTTTTCAGTGTATACATTGTAGAACTTTAGTCATAGATGCTTCATGCCAAGTTTCTTTAAAATCAGTAAATCAGTTCCGGAGAAGAAGATTTGAAGGGATTTTACCATAGAGTGGCATGACGGCCATCTCGGTAATTTGACCTGGATCATTCATTTACACATTGATTCCCCTTTCCCAAAGATGCTTCATATAATAATGGCTTTGATTAGTCAAGCGATTTTAAAAGAAGAAGCTGTTTGAATATTATGGTAATATATATGTATGTTGCCCCGGGGTGGGGGCAGATGTGCCCCTGGTGTCCATTTTTTTTTCTCAAAATTATTGATATTCAGTCCTACTGTCCATTACCCGGGGGTGACGCCAGATGTGCTCCTGGTGTCCATTTCTTTTCAGAATCATAGATATTCAGTCCTGCAAGATGTTCCCTTTGAATGACATTTAACAGTGTTCCCCATTCTAATGCATAGACGACATTTGTTGACCTTGCTGAAAAATAAGTCACGGTCATCACAGCGTGATGATATATGTACACATTTTAGTACTAGAGTCATTGATGCTTTATGCTAACTTTTGCTGAAATCGGTCAACCAGTTCAGGAGAAGAAGAGTTTTCAAAGGCTTTTACCATAAATGGGCATGGCATCCATCTTGGTCATGTGACCTGGATTATTTACATGTGTATATACATTGGTTCCCCCTTCCTATAGATGCTTTGATTGGCCATGCGGTTTGAGAGAAGAATATCTTTGAATATTATAGTGATATACATGTATATTGCACTGGGACTGGGGCAGATGAGCCCAAGGGGTCCAATTTATTTTTTTCAGAATCACTTATCTCGTGTCCTGCAAGATTTCCCTTTAAACGGTATTTCAACAGTTTTAACTATTCAAATGCATAGGCGACCTGAGTTGACCTTGTCGTAAAATAGGTCAAGGTCAACCTAGGTTCATTATTAATATATACATAATAGTGCTCCATTCCTTGATGTTTCATGCCAAGTTTCCAAATCACAGGCCTTTTGCTTCTGGGGAAGAAAATCTTTAAAGGTTTTTGTTATTTATAGGGCTGGTGACCATCTTTTTCATGTGACCTTGATTATTTTTATACACATTCGTCCCCCCTTCCGATAAGGCTTCCTATAAAATTTGGCTTTGATTGGCCAACCGGTTTCAGAGAAGATTTTTAAAACTGTGGACGGACAATGGACTGACGACGGACAACGGACGGACGCCGGAGATTGGGTATACTATAAGCTCACATTGTGAGCCTAACCGTGACGAAGACAATAAGCATTTAGCAAATAGCATTAAGCAAATAGCAACAAGCATGGCCTTCCATATAACGGTGAGCTAATAATACACACACGTATATACTATTAAACTACTGTACTGTCCACTGACCTACCATTGAATTCCCTTCCGTAAAAATAATTTTCCAGAAGCAGAGGGCTCAATGTGGAATAAGCTGATTTAGAAAAACAAGAAAATAAGCGTCTCTCAAATTCCTTAAACAATAGTTTTAATGAAAGAAAGATAAGAAACTTCATTTTCATTTACCTTTAGAAAATCGTATCTACACTCAGCATCCGGATCAATATCCAAATCCACAATAAGGAGATGTATGTCTTTACCATTCTCTGGTGTTATGGTCCACTTACAATCAAGACTGTTGTCATACAAGCCTGGGTTGTCAGTGTCACGCGGGCGGAAATGTCCGACGGGCCCAGTCAAAACCGTTCCACAGTTTGATGGTATTCCTGTAATTCAAAGTTTGTAGCATAAATTGCATTTTCATTGTTTCCCAGATTGCAGTGTAGCACGGGACAAATGTTGTGATCATGCACGTACCCCGTCATGGCTAAAAACTTTAAAACAAAACTTGCTCTGATTATTGTCGTAGATAACAACACAAGGATCATTTTTTTAAGCTGTAAAAAGGAATATTTTCAGTATTTTTTTTTTTCAAATAGTTTTCTTATTTTTGCTCAAAACATAGATTGTGGGGACTCGTTAGAACCGCCTCACCGAGACGGTTCAAACGTGTACCCACAATCAATGCTTTGAGCAAAACTCTGAAAAATATCAAATTTTTTTCAATGAAATTTTCAATTTTTACAGCTTAAAAATGTTTGTATATTGCAAAGGCAAATATTCGTTATGACACGGGACAAATGTTGTGATCGTGCTCGTACCCCGTCATGGCTAACAGTTTTAAAACAAATCTTGCTTTCATTATTGTTGTAGATAACAACACAAATAATTGTCACTTTTCATGCAGAAATTATGGTGCTACGGGTGGATAGTGTATATTGCGATTACTTTGACCGTACTGGTTTACCTTTGGCATAAATTTGCATTTTCATGATCGCACTACTTCAAATAGGTATAATTTGAAAAATGTGATTCTATTATGGTAAACAAGATATGTCCACGTGCTTCACGTGGCACCTGAAAAATGTCCAATAGCAAGTAGGAATCATTCTCCTATCGGTTTTTAAGGCATCACACCTAGCCGATTATGACATACGATGGACACACGATTATGGAAATTTTCAAATACGGCACGAAACGTGAAAACATCGGGTCATTCATGAGTGCATCTTTACCTATCGTATGGCCAACGGGAGAATTAACACCATCGCGAGCGACACCAAAATCTTTGACATGCCTAAAATGCCCGAAGGACACACGAAGGTTCAATTTCGTGTTGAATTCCAATGTACATCTTGGCCTTCGCAAAGCCATCGTGAGGCCATATTATCAAATCGGGACTACATCGTACTTCTGTCGTGCGATCATCGGCACCATCGGCTAGGTTTTGCTACACGAAGGCAATACTAAGGAGACGCGATGCTGCCCGATAGTGTTAGAAAGGCAACACGACATCGCATGGCCCTCGCAACGCCATCGTATAAGTATCGTATCTAAAAAATTTAGAACACGGTGACATCCCAATGGAAACACGATATTACGATACTGGGGTTTGCAGGGGTATACCTATTTTTCTTATTTTTGCTCCAAAATTGATTGTTGGTACTCGTTAGAACCGCCTCAGCCAGGCGGTTCTAACGTGTACCCACAATCTATGTTTTCAGCAAAAATAAGAAAAATATCAAGATTTTTCCAACAAAATTTTCATTTTTTACAACTGAAAAAAATCTCTGTATATTGCATGGGCAAGTTTTCGTAATGAACCCAAAACTGCTCATATATCCCAAGATAGCGTGGACATAAAAATCACGTCAGCATCCACACAGCCTTTTTATCAACATTACGAAAACATGCCCATGCAATATTCAGAGATTTTTATAGTTGTAAAAAATGAAAATTTTCAGTGGAAAAAATTTGATATTTTTCTTATTTTTGCTCAAAACATAGATTGTGGGTACACGCTAGAACCGCATCGGCGAGGCGGTTATAACGAGTACCCACAATCTATGTTATGGAGCAAAAAAAGAAAAAAAATAGGTATACCCCTGTATTCCCCATTTTTTCTTTATAAAAGTGGGGTTTAAGGGGGGTATACATTACACGGACATGTTTTCTTGATGGAAAATCTTAAGTTGAGTACTGACAAAAATCATGGCGTTTTTCGAAGACAAGACAATCAGGAATAAGAAGACTGCAGCACTGCTTCTTTACACGCAACTGGAACATGATAAAATCATCTTGCAAGAGCAACAACATCGCTGACTGGTATTTAGTTTCATTAATAGTCTGTTGGCTTTCATGGGTTTTCTTTGTAGTAGAGAAGTACCCATTGCAGTTTTCGACAAACGAGAGTTTTATCTACTAGCTCGAGAACAGTTTTGTGTCAATGTCATGCAAAAGATAGACTGAAAATACTTGTTAATCAAACTGTCACCCGAGAAGTTTGAACAGTCTTGTAAAGTATCTGAAATTACAGTCATGGTAGTATTTTTACTGTGGACGTCAACAACGAAGTCATACATTCAAATGAAATACCTTCTCAAAAGCGACCACGTTTGCACGCAAATGAAATTGGGTCTCGTTCAATCTCCCGCCTACAATATAGACACCTGTATTTTACAGATTGGAGTTTTTGAGTGGAGTCAACTGAATTTTACATAACATCGGGAAGTTACGTTATGCCTTTTGGACACTTTCGGGAATACATTTTACACCTCACGATGGCTTCAGGATGGCTTCATGACATCTTCAAGCATTCGCATACCATTCGCATCAACATCGTATGCAAAACTACCACTTCGTGTATCGTTCGTGAGTGCTTCGGGTATAATCGTGTGTCCATCATGTGTCCATCGTGTGTCTATCGGTAGGCTTCGCATATGCTTCGGCTCAACATTGGCATTAAGAACTAACTGCAGTTCACTAAACCTTGACCTCTTTATTAAGAGTATATCCCATTCTACCTTGTGTGTTTGTGGTAGTTTGGAAGATACTCAGCATTATTTCTTTCATTGTCTAAACTTTACGCAACAACGAATTTAAAACAACGAGCTTTTAAATGAAATTTCTAGATACAGTACCCCTTCGTTAACTCTCATCTTGTATGGTGACTTGACTTTATCTTATGAAACAAATGTTCTCATTTTCCAAGCAGTGCATAAGTATATTTACAACACACATCGCTTTTAAGTCAAAAATGGTCTCCACGATTAGTGTGTCTAGTGTGTCAGGAGTTCGGTTTTGTGTGTCCCGGTATGCCTGCGCCCCGCTCCTATCTCACAGGGGAATCTTTTCATTTTTTTGTAAACTGAATTTTATTCTAATGTAGATCTATCTCTACATTACGAAATTACTCATAAATCACTTTTTTTTGTTTTGCTGTATTTTTTCTCACTAAGTTTTTTTGCTTAATTTATTCCTTTGACTTGTTTATGAATATAAACATAAATATATGAATACTATGTCATCGACAAAATTCCATCATATACTATACAACATAAACATACCAGGAGAAGAACTCTATAAGTACTTGTGCTTTCGTTCTAATCCTATTAATTATTTGTATCTGTCAATGTATATGTATGTTGTTCTTAATTATGAAATAAATATGTTTAAACTAACATTGGCTTTTTACCAAATTCGTGACAAACATCGCGCGAAATTCAAAATCTCATATTTCGTGTGGCCATCGTGTGTCAAAATCGGCTAGGTCCGACGCCAGCATTACAGAACGTTATCACGTGAGGTAAACTGCCACGGTCAAAGCGCTTTACCATCGATCATCCATTAAAATTCTGTGGGAACATCAGGAAAACATGTCCATAAAAAGTATACACCCTTTATCCCCACTTTTATGTAGTAAAACTGGGGTTGGCAGGGGTATACTATTTTTTTTTAATATTTTTGCTCTAAAACATAGATTGTGGGTACTTGTTAGAGCCGCCTCGGCGAGGCGGTTCTAACGTGTACCCACGATCTATGTTTTGAGCAAAAAAAAATATCAGAAAAATCCTAGCGATTTTCTTTTCAATTTTTACAACTTTACAGAAATAGGTATATTACATGGGCGTGTTTTTGTAATGTTTGCTGTGTTTTTTGCTGTACTTTCATACCCGCCTGATGACTCGGAAGGTATTTTATATATTTAATTGTATCAATTCTTATGCCTTCAAGTGTAATTTTACACTATTTGAGCCGCGTCATGAGACCGGATTTTGCCTATGAGAAAACAAAGGCGCAGATTACCTGTGCAGTACCAAGCTGAGTACCAATGGACCAGTAACTGCACAGCTGATCAGTGCATTTGTTTTCGCTACATGGATAGTACAATTCTTCAATATTATCACTGAACCACTACAGAAGCTGAGGGTGAGGTTAGGTACCTGTAAAACCGGTTTAAGCCCGCCAGTAACTTTGTGTTACTGATCGTTACAAATCGATACTTCTGTGGTGGTTCTTTTTGTTTTATGTCTTGGTGTTTAAATTTTTTTTGTGCTGTTGGCGCTTTATGTATGTTTTCATATTTAAAGTTAAGTTAAGGTAACTGAGTGGCCACCTATTGGGAAAATAGCTGCTCATTCGGCTTACGATATGTTTCATGGTATAAGTACCTGTTTGTTAGTTTGGTTTTTTCCCACCTCGGTTTTTGGAGTGGGAATCTTTTTCTGATTGCGCCTTTTCCTGATCTTTGCCTACTTGTACCTTCCTTTATTAAATCTAAATTTTCAAGATTCTATCCATCTTCTGCAGCTGCACAAGCCGCTTTATGTCAAACCTGATCAAAAAAACCCGAGGACCGGTTTTCTCGCGTCGCGGCTCTATTTTATTTACCCCTAGTTTCCCCGTATACAGCTGTAAAGCCTCTCCTAGTGATAATAGCGTCAGAAACAAAATCAACGACCAAAGTTGATCCGGACGATCGAATCACAGGTACTTGCATATTGCCACAGTAGGTTCCGATTGGCTGGCTGTCATTAGAAATGCCATCGTAGATCTAAAAGGATAAAATAAACAATGAAGAGCAATAGCAACCTGCGGTTGGTAACTCAAAGCCATCCTAAGCTTAAGATCAACTTACGACCAACTTAAGTATCTATTAGCGATTATGGCGAATAACTGAAAATGATATTGTGTTACATCGACAACTCAACAACACTGAACTTGTACGGTAAACTCAAACCTACCTTAGCGTCGCCTTATCTTACCAAGTGGTACCGTTCATTTCAAAAACAAACAATAGCCCTAAGTAATTGGAATAGCAAGGGCATAACGTTTAAGGCAATCTTAAGTATGTCATAAGTAGGGGAACTTACGATGCCTTCGAGTTACTAACCCCTGAAGACCATTGGTCCAGTAAACGCTCCCCTGTCATTTGAGATATATACCAATAACTTTGTTTGACTATAATGGTCATTTTCAAATAAATGGTCCCAGGGCAGGAACAGAATACCCCCTGATCCAATGTCGTTTTCAGAATCATAAATATTGTGTCATTTCGTCCATTTCCTGAAGATTTCCCCTTCAGTGACATTTTAAGAGCTTTCTGCATATATGACCTAAGTTGACATTCGTCTCAGCTACGATCAGATGCACATTTTTGTTTCACCATTGTTGGAGGTATTTTTTTCCAAAGTTGTATCATTGACTTTGTTTCAGTTTTTCCAAAGTCTACGGGTTAAACAGTTTCGGAAAATATATACTGTTTTATCATTCTATGCCACAGAATTATGTTATTATCCAACTTGGAAAATGATGAAAATTTTAGGAAGGGGAGCTTCTTATTTAGGAATCGGATTTGGCCGAAACTTAATATAATTAAAGCTGATGTGTATATCCTGGTTACAAATACGTTTGAACAGAATCAGATCAATAGCTACATGTAGCTAGAAAATAAGCAAACATTGTTTTTGCCAGTATAACACTATGGATACCTATTCGTTGCCGTGGTAACCAGGTGAACTGATCAATGCCATCCTATATTCTAATAATGAAAATAAAACTTGTATCCTTTAAGAGCAGTGAACATATTAATGAGAAAAGGGATGGGCCATACCATGGTTTCGGCTACTTAACTGAGTGGCCACCTGTTGGGAAAATAGCTGCCCATTCGGCTTACGATTGTTTCATGGTATAAGTACCTGATTGTTAGTTTGGTTTTTTCCCACCTCGGTTTTTTGGAGTGGGAATCTTTTTCTGATTGCGCCTTTTCCTGATCTTTGCCTACTTGTACCTTTTTAAACCTCTTCAGTGACCCTTAAGATTTGGCGAAATGGAGCCAAAGGGAAATACTGTAAATCTATTTTCCAGCTAAAAGTATGCATCATGTGTGATTACTCTGAGTTTATCCGTTTTAAAAATCTTGCATTTTTCTTGTACATTTTTTTCTCTACGGAAAGGACATTATTTTGAGACCAAATTATTATTTCCATAATTCTAATCTACATTGTCATTGGTGTTGGTATTATATTTTTCTTATGACAATTATCAGTTCTGAAGACTCCATTCCCAAATGTGATTTTGAACTTCCAAAAATATGTGACGTCATAGAGACATGCATGTCTTACGGACAGGACACTTATTTGTAACTTTGTCCTCAGTAATTTGATGTATAAATTTCTATCCAGTGATAATAGTAAGCCACGCCACTGGTTATTTTTTCCAATTGGGTATGTCCAAATATTGTTTACAACCCTCGTTAGTAGTTTTGGGTGTAACAGTCTGACTTATCTATCTGGAAGGTCACTCCTTTATCACTTTCAAATACCTCAGTTTGGCACATGTCATCAGCTTTAGTATTCATGGCAGAACTAAAAAAAATAGTCGTAACCCATTCGAATAAACGGCAGAATAAAGGGGATACGATTGCCTTGTAACCACAGACTATTTTATATGCACATAAAGTGTCAGTTGCAATCCCCTTACACATAAAAAGAAGCAATTTGCAAGTGAGACAGTATAACACCTGTTTTGGGGGTATTTTTGCTTATTTAAACTAATACTGTGAAGAAATGGCTTGTCCAATGAACATGATTTTTTTTTGGCCAGTGAGAGATTCTTGATCCTGACATCCTACAATTCAACTCAAGTATTTTAGTGTTGAAGTATTTGTTACACCACCGCAAAACACTTCACAAATTCAAAATAAGCATCTGATCTTATCTGAGCCGATTTTCATTAAATTTACCAAGGTCATCCCCGGTCCATGATTTATAAACAAATTAAAGAACTCAATTATCAATTGCTACATGTCCAGTTTCATTACAATAGGTTCAGCAGTTCCGAAGAAGATTTTTGAAGGGTTTTTATCATGTATGGGCATGGCAGACACCTTGGTCGTGTGACCTGAATTATTTATACAATAGGTTCAGCAGTTCCGGATCAGATTTTTGAAGGGTTTTTTTTTATCATGTATGGGCATGGCAGACATCTTGGTCATGTGACCTGAATTATTTATAAACACATTGCTTCCCTCTTCATATAGGTGCATCCTATAAAATGTGATTTTGATTGACCAAGGGGTTGTGGGGAAAATGATCTTTGAATATTATATTTATATACATGTACAGGGTGATACAGAATAACTGATACCATTTCTACCTTTAATAATTTTGTTTCAACAGCAGATACATGATCAAAATCTATATCAAATTAATGTACAATGATTCAAATTTTGTTTGGTATACAGTGTTAGGTATATAAACCACTAACATTTTAAATAGAATTGGTTGAATATTTTCAGAACATTTATGTAAAAGCGTTGTTTGATATCCATATTGGATTACAAGTGGGTCAAGCTTATTTTGATTTTCCGATGAGGACACTGTTGAAAATGTATATTCTCCTAAACGAATTACTTTTTGAAAGCTGAAACACTATATCTAATGAAGGGTTTGAAAATTTACGGCACACATTTGTATATCAGTGGTACCAAACATTCACACGAGGATTGAACTTGACGTCATAATAACATAAAATTGACGTAAAATAACGCATCATGCAAAACATTGTCAACGTGTTTGACATCTATTATTCAACATGTTACTGTTTAAAGTACTTACAATTATGAACCAAACAAAACTTGAATTATCACAGATCATTGTGATTTAAGTTCTGTAATGGTATGTATTTGTGGAACAAAGTTATATAAGCATAAAATGGTATCAGATATTCTGTATCACCATGTACATGTATGTTGCCTTAGGGCGGGAACCGACCAACCCCTGGATTCCATTTTCTTTCGCAATCTTAAATCTTCAGTCCATTTTCCAATTTCCTGCAAGGTTTGCCCTTCAAATGTCATTTCACAATTTCCCCCTTTCAAATGCATGGGCGACATGTTGACCTTGCCGTGATAGCCATGTTGAGCATATATGCTCCTGATTTCACCATCAAAAGTTGTTTTCCCTACCAATGGAGACTTCACATACAATTTCACTTCAGAGACCCAGTAGTATCTGCGAAAGCAAGATTTTAATTTTGATATTAACTTAAAAGGACCTCGGGCTAACACAAGAAATGACGTTCACCTTAATTAATCATATACATTCATTGACTTCATCAGATGCATGGTTCCTAGGCTGCGATCATTTAGAAAAATTCATTGTTTTCACGTTTTCCCATGTAAAAGCCAAGTTTCCGAAATTGATCATGTCGTCAAATAGGTCAAGGTTATCGGTCATCATCTGAACAAATTATGATTTGTTGGAGCCCCTTAAGCCACATTCCAAATTTCATGAAAGTCTGGCCGATGGTTCTGGAGAAGAAAAGTTTAAGCATTTGTAAGCTAGGCAGCCACATGAAGTGTGTGACCCATATTTGTCTATCAAAATTTCTTTACCCCGATGCACAGAGGCTTTGCGTAAAATTTCACTCACATAGGTCCATTAGTATCTGGGGAAACCAAGTTCTTTATTTTGATATTTAAATTACCTTGAGTCAAGGTCAAGAGATGACCTTCACCTTAATTAATTATATACCTTCATTTACTCCATAAATTGTCTGCAGGTTCAAGCTGCAATACTTTCCAAAAATATATTGTTTTATTTTTTATCATGAAAAAGCCTATGTTTTCAAAATTGAACTTGCTGTTAAATAGGTCAATGTAATCCCATGGTTATAATTTGAACAAACTATACTGAAAGGAAATAGAAACGTAAGTCTTGTGTTTTGGAAGCGCCTGTGTTTAACCAATAAAAACATTTTGTTTCTTGCTATAAATTTTCCATAGAGTAACTTATCTGCTGCAAAATTGGTGCGTCAGAAATGAAGAAATTCGCTTAGGGGACTGTCTACAGTCATTTTTTATGCAATGGTCGAAATCAGTGTTCAAGTTTATTCATCAAATCTAAGCATTTGGTGTATAATGCATCAAAGAACCATAAATCTGCACTAGAAAAAAATGTCCACAGGTAACCTCATGCATCGACAAATCACACTAAAGATTCCCCTGGCGTTTTTAAACTGACGTCATTAACGTAGCCCATTTGTTTTGCTTCTTTTACGATTTTTGCAGAATTATTCTTGGATTTGGTTTTAAAAGTGGTGATACAGTATCGAGTTTTGTATTGCAAGCAGTTTTTCATAAACGTAAACGTCCACCCAGCTGTGTGTGACGTGACGCTGACGTTTTAAATAAAGGCGATTCATGCTTTCCGATGAAAAGAAAAAAATCAAATAATCATTTAATTAATGGGCATATCGTTTGTTATCGAAAGAAATGTCTGTATGCAGAAATTGGGCCCTCATTTCCCGACGTTGACGTGACGATCTCAATAAAAAGATAAATAGTTAAAACACCGGAAACAGATTTAGAATCTCAATGTCGATAAGACAAATGCTTCTTTTGAGTTACCATTAACATGAACTTTAATTACTTATCGTGAAAACCGTTTCCCAGCGTTAGAAAACGTCGAAAATGCACTTGCATGATTGACGTTGAAAACTAAACGTTACGTTTTTCAGGATAAAATCTCAAATTATCAATGATTTGAGAGTATTCTAACAATTTTGATCACAGACGCTTATGCTCAGCAATTTACATCAGTGAAACAGGCTCTTATCATGGTCTTGCATGCGAATTGGGATGAAAACGTCTGAATGACGTGGGAAATGTTTAAAATTACCTTTACATAATCATATGCGCACAAATAATCATCTTCTACTTCGAAGTTAGTAAAACGTATCTCAACAAAATTGTTCTCATTTGCTCTTATTGTCCATCGACATGTGATGTTCTCATCGTATCTGTCTTCATACGTGTAGAAGGGGAGAGAAAATGTTCCCTCGCTGTCAGTCAAGGTACCGCCGCACTGTGGAAAATCATCTGCAACAAAATTATCATAAAAATGTCATGAAAATATTTAATTGTATGTTATTACTTATTGCACAACTCGGTACATTTATAAAAAGCAAATGTATGACGTTCGTAAGTTTTTGGAAATACACGCACTGAAATCAAGTCAAAGTTTTAGAATCTACAAATCCAGACAACTAACATAAGAGGGCCAATGACCCTGTTAACGCTCACCTGAGATCTTGGGTATATACCAATAACCATGTTGGACTTTTTGGTCATATAAATGTATACATGTATAGCCCAAGGGCTGGGGCAGATGAGCCCCTGGGGTCATTTCTTCATAATCATAAATATTTCTGGAAGTTTTTCAATTCAATGACATGTAAACAATTTTCTGCATAGGTGGCCTTAAATGACCTTGTCGTTAAATACGTCTAGGTCACCACACGGTCATGATTTATTTACACATTGTGGTACTCTAGACTCAAATGCTACATGTTAAGGCTCGTTGCAATTGGTTCAGCAGTTCCAGAGAAGATTTTTTTTAAATCAGTTTTCTGTCCGTTTCAAGATTATTTCAGCTCATATGAGACGGACCAATCAGTAGGTGGGCGAAAACGGGAGAACCCGAGAAAAACAGCTGGCACACCCGCAAGCAGAACTTGGCTTGTCTCACATTGGCCAGTGCGGGGCTCAAGCCGCACCAGACACAGCGGTGAGATGATCGAGTGAAACAGCGCTCTTAACCGCTCGGCCACCGGGGCCGCGGAGAAGATTTGTGAGGGGTTTTACCACGTCAATATTGGTCATGTGACCTGGATTCTAAATAAACACATTAGTTCCCCTTTATAAACATGTAAATACTTTCTAAAAAAAATGACTTTGATTGGCCAAGCGGTTTCAGAGACAGAAGTCTTTGAATATTATGGTATACATGTACATGTAGATTGCCCCGGGGTGGGGGCAGACCAACCTCTGAGGTCCAATTTTTTTTCCGAATCATAAAACTACAGCCCATTTGCCCGTTTCTGATTTTTTTCCTTCAGATAAGTTTTAACAATTTACCAATTCAAACGCATGGGTAACACATTGATTCCCCCTTCCTATAGATGCTTCATATAAAGTTTGGCTTCAAATGACTGATCATGCGGTTTCAGATAAGAAAATCTTTGAAAATGGTGAACGACGGACGGAAGGACGCTAGGTGCCCGCCTACCCATGAGAACAGGTGAACTTAAAGCTGAGCAACAGCTAGCTATAGGTTTGATCGAAACTGTTTTGAGAATATTAAAGCACAGCGTGGGTTTGGTCGAAACTGTTTTGAGATAATTAAAGCCTTACGTTTAAGCATTATTATGCCTTAATTCAAAACAACTAAACTATTCGAAAACATTGGCCAAGCCAAACGGAAATCTTAAAGGTGTTCTCCGTCTAAATAGGTAAAACCAGAAATGGAGCACAAATTATCCTGGATATCGGATCATTACAGCTGTATACCAATTGTTAGTGCTCAAAATATATATAATGGGGCTAAATAGGACATGCCATTTAAAACCCATTTTACGCTATTAAATATTAAAATAAATTAAGATATCTACATAATATCCTCTTTACGAAGATATATTAAAAAAAAATGCTGGTCGGTGCATTTTAGATATGCATTAACTACACGGGTGTACTTGGATGGCTAAAGTATTTTATTGACTTACCATTTTGATCTACATATATCTGTATGGTTGTATACATTGCATCGAAACCATAAGCAGTGACAGAATGATCAGAAACAAACCGAACACGAAGCACAGTTGAAACCACTGAGATGCGTGACGGTGCTGGTTGGGTGTTACAGTACCGATATGGCTTTAGCGTTCCATTTTCGTCAGATATCTGAATTGAATCATAAAATAAATTCGGCTGGCGATCTTTTCCAAGGTTGTTTATTTCATCATGCGCGTTTGTGTGTATGTTAGCTTGCTCCGGTACTAAAAATCCACTGATGAGAATCACGAATGGACAGCGATTTCGTTTTGTTTCGAAATATATTCTTGTCGTTTTAAAGATTTTGCCTGAGCAAACGTATACAGTATCAATTCTCCATGGGAATTTCATACCACTTTCAGGTAGACTGACCTAAAGCCCCCGAGGTTATTAAACTTTTTTCATTCTCCACTCAGCTCAGACTAAAATTTATCCTGCTCATAAATGTTAAAATGCCAACAACTGTTGACATTTTAACATTTATGAGCATGATAAAATACTAGGTTTTGCGTTCTGAACCTGGGTTTTCCACTTATTTTGACTATTTCACATTTATGAACTGTTGAAATTTCATGCGATTTCAAAAACAAGAAAAATATACAAAAATCTACTGAATTATTTTTTTCATTTTTTACAACTTAACATATAATCCGTATAACATCAGGAAAACATGTCCGTGCAATGTGTACCCCCTTATACCCCACTTTTATATAGCAAAACTGGGGTATGCAGGGGTATACCTATTTTTCTTATTTTTGCTCCAAAACATAGATTGTGGGTACTCGTTAGTACCGCCTCGGCGAGGCGGTTCTAACGTGTACCCACAATCTATGTTTTGAGCAAAAATAAGAAAAATATCAAAAATTTTCCTCTGAAAATTATCGATTTTTGACCTGAAAAAAATACTGTATATCATATGGGCATGTTTTCGTAATGATACATGGGTAAGTATTCGTAATGTGTTTTACTTACGCAGCAATATTCAGCAAACGTCTGCTGATCGAGTCTGATTCGCACTTTATATTTTAACCCGTATTTGACGAATGGATTCTCCAATCATTATTAATTGGGTGAGTCCACTTTCATTTTAGGAGTGTTATTTGTGATTTACATTTTTATTTCATTTTTTTGATGAAATATCTCTGTGCAATAAGAATAGCCTCAGATGGAACGCCGCGTTCTGCGTCGTCACATCTGGTGCTATGATGTTTGCGCATGTCCCATAAAAAGGACGCCAGGCTTACACGAGTTAAAAACAACACATATAACCAATGCGAATCGTTTTCGTTTCAGTATATCTATTGTTTGATTCTTAGACTAACGAACATCCACAATCTATGGGTTAGGAGCTAAGTCATATATTAAATGAACACCACAATCTCTTATATATACAAGTTGGGTTTACGCTGGTACAAATTGTATAGATATATTAGCGTATGTTGCGCATTCATGTTGGTTGAACGAAACAATCTGAAACTAACTTGCAGAAAATCAAAGCTGCATGCATTGGATCCATCCGCTTCAATATCAAAGAATGTGAAAGTCAGCTTAATTCTCATTCCTTCCTCCGCTGTAAATGACCATGTACAGTCCACATCATTGCTATAAAATGTTATTGGCCCATAAATCAGTAGATCGAACGCATTACTAAACCAAGCTGCTGGCTGTGTTAGGGTTATTGCGCAGCTTGCGTTGTCATTATCTAGGGATAGAAGGTATTTCCGGTCAGAGATGATGTAAACATGTCCGCGAAGTGTATACCCCTTCAACAAAAAATAGCTATACCCCTGCATACCCTAGTTTTGCTTTATAAAACTGGGGTATGCAGAGGCATAGCTATTTTTTTTTATTTTCGCTCAAAAACATAAATTGTTGGTACCCGTTAGAACCGCGTCGGCGATAATGAACAAGTTACAGTTTGTATGTCAATACAGACATACAATGTACAAACAAATTATGGTCACAAAGGATGAAAGTCAGATAGACATATACTTCGGCAAACAAACAATAAATGAGCAGTTTATCCACAAAACTACAAGTGTGTGTGTGTGGGGGGGGGGTGTCGTTTGTAGACATAAATGAACCGCCTCGTGGGAAAACCAACAATGTGGTTTCCGAACAGACCCGACAAACCGAGCTGTACAAGCACTGAAGATGATTATGGATTTAGAAAGGAGAGAAATTGTACTATCCGTGTAGCGAAAACAAAGGCGCTGATCAGCTTCGCGGTTACTGCTACTTCGAAGCTGATCTGCGCCTTTGATTTCGCAAATGCAGATTGCTGGTTTTCTTATGAGGCGGCCCAAATATCTTAACATGGTTATACATATAATCAAGAAAATCTTTACATTACCTACAATATCTTCATTCTGATAAATATAATACGACGCGTTAAATCCCCACGCCGTTTGTACGTTTTCTGATATTACAAACTGCATTTGTAGACTGCCAGAACTTGTTACTATGTTAACAAGCGGAGGATTCGAGTAACAGTATCGGGTAGGTTTCATTTGTCCTTGGCCATCAGATACCTGCAAAAGGTATATAACATTACGACAACTTGTCCATGCAATATATATGATTTTCTTAAAGACCTACTTCTGAAGAAGCTGAAAGTGGTACCAGTGTTTATTCGGTTAATGACCCCTAATGGAGCAACATGGCTCATAGATCAAAGGACTGTCATAATGAGGTGATTATCACATCTATGCAGGGGGTCATAAAGAAGCCCCTAAAGGATAATACCTGTAGTTTCACTGTTTATTGATTTTATGGCCCCTGATAACCTGTGCAAAGCTGTCTCCCTCTGCAATCAATATTGAATTTTCCTGTTTTGGCCCCTACCTGTCTTCTGAGTCATTGCCAGGGCATAAGGTTTTCTTGTCCCTTATCTAATGACCCTCAATAGACATGGAAATAGGTCTTTAAAGACTACAGGTATTATCCTTTAGGGGACTTTTTATGGCCCCCTGCTGAGATGTGATAATCACCTCATTATGACAGTTCTTTGATCTAAGGACCATATTGCACTATTAGGGGTCATTAACCGAATAAACAGTGGCACCACTTTTAGCTCCTTCAGAAATAAGTCTTTAAGTTGTAAAAATTGAACATTTTCAGTATTTTTTTTTTATATTTTTCTTATTTTTGCTCAAAACATAAACTGTTGGTACACGAGTACCCACAATCTATGATTTGGAGCAAAAATTAGAAAAAATAGGTACATGTATACCCCTGCATACCACAGTTTTGCTATATAAAAGTGGGGTATAAGGGGGTACTTATTACACAGACTTGTTTTCCTGATAAGGAACGCGTGTCCGTGAAATGTACATATCCCATATTACCCCACTTTAGTATAGCAAAACTGGGCTTTGCAGGGGTATTCCCATTTTCCATTTTAAGATCCAAAACATATGTTTTTAGCAAAATTTTTAAAACTCTCAAAATTTTTCCAATGCAATTTTCAATTTTGCCTTTGAAACAAAATCATCATATATTGCATGGGCAAGTTTTCGTCATTGGTCGAATACTACTGTACAGGTCCGTTTGTTTGCTTATTACTTTTATTTATTTATTTGTTTGTTTATTCATTTTTATTTTATTTTTTTAATTATCGTGAATAAGACAAGACCTCATCTTGATCTCACACGCTTTAGATTTTGAATTAGTTAATTTTGACTAAAAAAGCAGTCAAGAGCATACCGCTTGAATTATTGAAGAAGTAAAAGTCAGCAATGATCAGGAAACGGCGCAACCAGAAAGAAATTCCCACTCCAAAATCCGAGGTGGGAAAAACAACTAAATTTACAATCAGGTACTGATACTAAGAAAACATTGTAAGCCGAATCCAATAGGTGGCCACTCAGTTACCCAAACTTAACTAAAATTATGTAAACACACATAAGGTGCTAACAGCACAAAAATTCAACACCAAGACATAAAACAGTAAGAACCACCACAGACGTATCGCCTTGGAACGATCAGCAATATAAAATTACTGGCGGGCTTAAATCGATTTTACATGGCCATAATTTCATCCTCAGCTTCTGCAGTGGTTCACAACATTTATTTAGTAGTTCGGTCCTCAATGAATCATCATGGACAAACTACACAAATATATCAAGCAATACGGAAAATCATGTTTAACAAACAATAAGGAAAACCATGGTTTCTTGAGACCACATTTGTCAAAGGCGACAGCGATGTACGCTAGAGCGCTTTCTGTCGACAGTTCTAGAGGGAGGGGGAGGGGGGAAGGGGTCCCATTATCGTCGAGGTCATAGCCTATTGAGACACGAGGTACCAACCTGTAGATATTCTTTTACACACGCATCATCTTCCCCATAACGTTTGAAATTGAATTCAACTTTAAAATGACTCCCATTAGATGGTCGTATATCCCACGTACAATTCACGGCGTTGTCGTGGCTAATATGTCCAGATGATCCAGTATGGGTTTCCTTGCAGTCGATTCTCCCTGCAATAGATTTAACATTAGGAAAACTTTCCCATGCGATATACAGAGACTTTTTTCAACTATAGAAATTAAAAAATTTTACCAGAAAAAAATGATATTTTTCATATTTTTGCTCAAAACATAGATCGTGGGCGGTTCTTACGAGTACCCACTATGGGATGCCAATTGTCAAAATCTAATACTTGTATCAATCTAACCTGTATAAAGAAAAATGGCAATTTTACTAAGAAGATTGGTCTTATGGACAATTTCTTGTATGGGTCATTCAAACATCAAAAACAGATTGTTTTATGCCCAAATACTCATCTTGGGGACAAGCAACACGCTTGTCAGCAGTGTGGAAGTTACTTCCTGGTTTGATTCCGTTTTCATCCATCTGGCATGCTGGATAAATTTTAGTAAAAACTATCACAATAAACATGTTTTTTAAGTGCCTGACTACAATCGTTGAAAGTTTGTCCACTCAGAGATTCATTTTTCTTGAGGAAAACATGTTTTTTATCATATGCGCTGAAAACAGTTTACAGAAGATACAGTTAATAGTATGATTTCTCACAAAATATTGACTTTTTGTTAGAAATACTTTCAAAGACTGTAGTCAAGAAATTTGAGATCATGTTTATGGTGATATCTTTTCCTAAAATTTACACAGCATGCCACACGGATGAAAACGGAATCAAACCAGGAAGTAACTTGAACATTGCTGAAAAGCCTGTTGCTGAGCCATCCAGAGCTGAATGCTTGGGCATAAAATAATCTGTATTCGATGTTTGAATGATCCATATAAGAATGTGTCCAGAATATCTAGTCTCCTTATTTGTAAAATTGTCATTATACAATTATTAGGTTTTGACAAATGGCATCCCCTTTATCTAGTTTTTCCAACCTCGGTTGTTGGAGTGTAAATTTTTTTCTGATTGCGCCATTTCCTGGCCATTGCCCTTTTACCTCCACATAACATTTCACTATCATAGGCCCGTTGCTATCTGAGAAAACTAAGTTCTTTACTTTTGTATTTAAATTACCTTGAGTCAAGGTCCAAAGATGACCTTTACCTTAATTAATTATATACATTCAATTACTCCATTAAACGTTTGCAGGCCTCAAGCTGCAATACTTTCCAAAATATCTAATCTTTTCACTTTTAATCATGAAAAAAAAAACAACCTTGCTTCCAAAATTGACATTGCCGTTAAATAGATCAAGGTCATCCCAAGGTCATCATTTGAACAAAGAGTCCCAAAAGCTACATACCAGGTTTTGCGAGCATAGGCCGAGCTGTTCTGGAGAAGATTTTTGAAGGGCTTTTACCATATTTGGGCGTGGCGTCGATCTTGGCCGTGTGACCTTGATCCGACAACAAAATCTATTTCTCCATTGCCAAGGAGGCTGCACATAAAATATGACTTTCATATGCCTTGTGATTACCGAGAAGGCAAAGTTCTTAAATTTGATATTTAAATTATCTTTGGTCAAGGTCAAAAAATGACCTTGACCTTAATTAATTATTTAGCTTCATTGACTCTATTAGTTTTCTGCATCTAGCATGTTTCAGATCTTAGGTTTCAGTAGTTTCAAACAAATCCATTGTTTTCGCTTTTTTCCATGTAAAAGCTTATGTTTCAAAAATTGACCTTGCCCTAAAATAGGTCAAGATCATCTTAGGGTCATTATTTGAACAAATGATGGGTTGGATCCCCAATACTGCATACCAGGTTTCGTGTAATTCGGTCCACCGGTTCTGGAAAAGAAGATTTTTGAAGGATTTTACCGCATGTCATGTCACCAAGATATTGCGAACAGAATAGCAATGCCACTTCCCAAGGGAGCTACACATAGAATTCGACTTTCATTGGCCAAGAGGTTTCAGAGAAGATCTTTTGCAATTGTGGACGACGACGGACGCCGGATGGATGCCGGATCATGCATATACTTTTTAAGCTCGCTTTGAGCCTTCGGCTCAGGTGAGCTAAAACAGAGAATGCAAAGGTATGTACCTACAAAATCACTTGTATTTGTACTGTAATTAAAGTTATTTAGTTAGAAGGTTGTGATGATAGTTTTATCAAATTTCTGTTTGAACCTAATATCCTACTGTATTTTCCAAATCGATATTCACTGGCATGGTCGATCCTTTGATGGGCCAGATGTCAAAATCCAGCTATACACTGTACATCGGTCACTCGATGGAAAATAAATCAAATAACGGCTGTCACAACATGGATCTGCATTGTATAACATTAAATGCGGCCATTTTTCTTTTAATTTATGCACTGAGTGGGCCATTCAAAAAGTAATGCAATAAAATTAGCGCACAGTGCGCTTAACACATCAAAATAATTTAAAGTTAAGGTAACCGAATATCGTTATAATAGGCGCACACTACGAACCAAAACAACACATTAACTAATTCAATAATCATGAGACAATAATTAATGATGATGTCATTTACAGCTGTAAGTGTTCCATTCGTTTCAAAATAGTGTTTGACCATTTAAGGTCAAGTTTCAATGCGGTTAATATGGTATTGTTGAGTAAAAATTGTGTAAAATTTACCAAATTGTTAGTGCAGAAGTGTGCGCAAATGCACATGTTTTTCGGAAACGACCAGGATGTGGGCTTATTGGAGCATCTGAATGTTTGATTCAATCGGCATTCAAGAAATTCAGGAAATTCGCTTCAACTAAATAAGACCATATACTGTATGTTGCTTAGCAACCATAGAATTTTAGCGAACGTGTAGTGGCCGCGAACACCCGATTTCAAAAGTCAAATAAATAATCATTGAGCTTTGCTTTTTCTTTGATGGTGTTGTAAACAGCTATCTATTGACATGTTTGTGTCATGTTACCTTAGCCAGACGTTTCCAGGCAACTGGAACGTTCACAGAGCCCCGCATATGTAAGCTGACGCTTAGTAACACGAGAAGCTACGCATTTTCGGTTTTGTGCGTGTTCCATATTTTTGGTTGCTAGGCAATGAATCAAGTAATCGGAAAATTGCGTAACAAAGTACTATACAAAGCACCATATAGGCATAGAAATGATCAATTAAGTCAACTTCAATTGGGTGTCATTTAAACAATGTCGATCAGATTACAGTATATTGAATACTGTGCACAATATATTGAATACAGCTGTACTGTACAAAAAGTTTTAGTTCCTTTTATAAAAATTACAGAGAATAGGTTTGATTTGGCTTTCCTGTTACCGTGACATCGGTCTTAAGGTCCGTGGCTTAGTAGCTTTTACCGTTGTTCTATTGTTGCTAGGCAACAGGAAGTCGAGCAGTCGAGTTGCTGAACTGTCTCGCAGAATACGATTTGAAATTATGTTTCAAGAAACATAGTTCAATCTTTGATAAGATGTTTAAACACACACATATCTATAATACTAAAGGAGCGAATCAGAAGCGTAAATTTAGAAGCACATTTGACCAGCGTGTTTTCGATATAGAAGTGTGAATATATTGCCCTCATTGATAATTTTGGTACAAACTTCTTCTGGTTATTTTCAAGTTCTTTAAATATTTTGTTACGAATGAAATTTTCTAATCTATATTCTCCCAACATCATGATTGTTTTATAGAAACACAGAAATATTATGCAACATCAACAAATACATTTTCGCACCTATGCGCGAGCTCTATTCCAGTTATTATCAATATTGCATATATTTACTTATTGAATGACTCACGTATATACTGAACACAACTCACTATCAAATGGAGAATAAGTAATATTGAAGCCCGTCGCTTTTCCAGTATTAGTTCCACTGAAGAACCTAACATAAAGCTTGTCAGAGTTCGATATTAAAGTCGATGGTGCCTCTGTTCCACATGAAGTCAGTATCGGGTTTCCTTCTAAAGTACCGTCGAAGACCTGTATACATTATGAAAACACGCCCATGCAATATACAAAGAAGTTAAAATTTTCAGTAGAATAATTTTGAATTTTTTCTTAATTTTGCTCAAAACATAGTGTGGGTACACGTTAGAAATCCCGCTTACCCCCAGTTTAACTACATAAAAGTGTGGTTTAAATCAGCTTTACATTGACATAACTTCTTGATGAAATATGAGATGGGTCTGGATCCCGGGGTCTGGATGTTTATCTTGATTTATATGTTTGTTCTTGATGATTCATTGACTAGTTAGAGATTCACCACGAGGACCGAAGAACTAACAATGTTATGAACCACTGCAGAAGCTGAGGGTGAGGTTAGGCGCCTGTACAACCGGTTTAAGCCCGCCAGTAACTTTGTGTTACTGATCGTTCCAAGGCGATACTTTTGTGGTGGTTCTTTTTGCTTTATGTCTTGGTGTTTAAATTTTTTTTGTGCTGTTGGCGCCTTATGTGTGTTTTCATAGTTTTAGCTAAGGTAACTGAGTGGCCACCTATTGGGAAAATAGCTGCTCATTCGGCTTACGATATGTTTCATGGTATAAGTACCTGATTGTTAGTTTGGTTTTTTCCCGCCTCGGTTTTTGGAGTGGGAATCTTTTTCTGATTGCGCCTTTCCCTACTTGTACAGTTCTTTATATTTGTATAGATAATCTGTATACTGTTTTTACAACTCCTGTACCGTGAAGTAGAGGGTTCAGCTGCAAGAAATTACTTTTCGGGGCCACAAACAGAGTATTTCTATACAAAGTATTGGTAAATAGTATGTAACTAAAACATGTTCCTTTTTCTTATCGGCTGTTCTGAGGATTTACTAAAGTATCACTTCCTACAGGCAAGCATAATGACAGTTAAGTCCTCAGTGACTATTTAACGCACACATGTCCTTATGATAAACCCCCTTATATCCCTTATATCCCACTTTTCTGAAACTGCAGCCCGTGTTTGTCTGTGACTGGTATATGACTGCCCCTAAAACCCCAAAAAAGTTTTGCTTGCTTTCCAGTTCCCTTATGATATTTTCTAGTGCTCCTCAACTCCCTGAACATAAATGGCCCGTCTGCCGACTCCCCAAACCCCCTGGTAGGGCCCCGTTATTACTTGAATATAGTCTGTATCACACATCGCTGTCTCTTCGCAAAAATGTATATCGAGTTTCTCGATTTTTATCCTCACAGACAAGCCATTACTTGACGTTATTATCCACGTGCAGTTAAGGTTGTCATCATAAGCACCGTCTTTGTCTCTGTCAAAGTCATCTATTGTACCTTCAATGTCACCATTCAGCACCAAGCCTTGTTCACATGGGTCTAAAATATAAGGATATTATCAATTTGGTCTTTGAAAACGTTTCCTTTGTGTTAAGTAGAAATGAAAAACTTACTTTCATAAGTTTTTTTCATGGGCCATACCATGGTTTCGGCTACTTATTTGGAGTATTTCAAATATACTGTACGTTAAGAATCATCATCTTAACAGAATTTTGCATATTTGACCCCTTTGGGAATATAAGTCTTTGATTTAGACTATACTGGTGAAAATTCTTGAAATTGCAGCAATCAAGAATGTCTGGCTTTCGCTGCCAGTTTTGTAAAGGGTCACTGATGAAGGTTCATTACCCGAAATTGTACGATATTGCCCACCTCTCTTTGAATGTTTTACTGCTTCCAAAGGATCTAACAATTATATTTTATTTGCTATTACTGCAGCTGGTGTTGTGCCGTTTGGCGGCCCTAAAAAGTCTCCCCGTACATCATCCATGGTGCAGATTATATTTTTCTTTTGATCCTTTGAGATCAGTGAAGATATTTGGAGTATTTCAAATATACTGTACGTTAAGAATCATCATCTTAACAGAATTTTGCATATTTGACCCCTTTGGGAATATAAGTCTTTGATTTAGACTATACTGGTGAAAATTCTTGAAATTGCAGCAATCAAGAATGTCTGGCTTTCGCTGCCAGTTTTGTAAAGGGTCACTGATGAAGGTTCATTACCCGAAATTGTACAAAATGGCCCACCTCTCTTTGAATGTTTTTACTGCTTCCAAAGGATCTAACAATTATATTTTATTTGCTATTACTGCAGCTGGTGTTGTGCCGTGTGGCGGCCCTAAAAAGTCTCCCAGTACATCATTCATAGTGCAGATTATATTTTCTTTTGATCCTTTGAGATCAGTGAAGATATTTGGAGTATTTCAAATATACTGTACGTTAAGAATCATCATCTTAACAGAATTTTGCATATTTGACCCCTTTGGGAATATAAGTCTTTGATTTAGACTATACTGGTGAAAATTCTTGAAATTGCAGCAATCATGAATGTCTGGCTTTCGCTGCCAGTTTTGTAAAGGGTCACTGATGAAGGTTCATTACCCGAAATTGTACAATATGGCCCACCTCTCTTTGAATGTTTTTACTGCTTCCAAAGGATCTAACAATTATATTTCATTCTCTTCAGTGACCCTTTAGATTTGGCGAAATGGAGCCAAAGGGAAATAAATGTACTATAATTTTGCAACTTTCAACAGAATAGTCGATACAAAAACTAGCATTATCCAAACAAAGCCAACTATATAAAACGTCGCCTAGATCGCGGTAAGATCGTATAGTGATGTGAACCAATCCCTTGTTTGAGCCCCGCTCTGGCCACATGTGAGACAAGCAAAGTTCTGCTTGCGGGTGTGTCAGGTGGTTTTTCTCGGGGTTCTCTTGTTTTCGCCCCACCTACTGATTGGCCCGTCTCATATGAGGAAAAAAAAAGAACTAATCCCATGACGCGTTTGTTACGATGCCATTAAACTTCCTCTACGATGCTGGTGCTGCAGTTACGCAAAGCGTTTCCGTGTCTTTTCCCCATGTTTTAAGGTTTGCAATCCGTAGACAGTTCCTCCTGCTCATCAGGAAAACATGTTCATGAAAAGTATACCCCTTGAACCCCCCTTTTATACGGAACAAGAAAATTATATCATGTTATTTGAAATGTGCTATAAGGGGCGGTTCATAGAAGTTTGAGGGCTCAAATAAGACAACATTGTGATTGAATCATCTTTTCATTTCAGTTCGTGATCACATGTGGCAAGATAATCGAATATCCAAACCAAAACAATATTGGCTGGTCGGTACATGTGTATGCACGCCGTGAGTTAACAGAAGCAGAAAACAATACACCCTGTATGACCGGGACGCAACCAAATTTCTTACTTTTTAATCTAAGACCTCATCTAATCTTGCTTAAATTCTTATTCGAAGTACTCAAACATCTGTTCTTTACACATTTATAACATACAGTCATCTTTGCAACTGGCGAACATGTTTTGACGTGATCATTCAAAGGTATCATAAACACAAGATTCGTGTACATATATGGGCCACAACGTGAGAAAACGTACCTTCGGACAATGTTTTGAGTATAAGAAAAACAAAGTTACTTTGAATGTGTGATGCTTCTAGAGTCTGTTAGTCTTTATTCGACCAGCTTATTTCAGTTATTATGTGAGTTATGACCAATTTACTATATGAACCTTACAGACGTCATTGTCCTGAAAAATGACGTCAGAATTGTGTAATGCATTTCTGCATATTAGTAAGGCTTACAAAACTCGACGCATTTGCTTAAAACTGTTTAAGCGCTGGTCAGAACCTATTGTTAGGATAGAAACATATCGTCCTTACAGGCAATCTGTCTTAATTATTTTGCCTATTGGTACGATGATGCGGTTGCTATGGTTACCGTTTTACGATAGATATAGGAAAATTATGTGTATTATGGGCTAAAACAAGGGCAGATAACTCCAAATATTGAAAAATAATATGTTTAAAAAACTCATTCATTTGGTAGCCCAAAGGTCTAACATTACAAATAAAGTGTTATTTCTAAAACGTATATTGCATCATTTTTCCGCTTTTTGCTGATTTCTACTAGTAGTGTCAGAATGTCCGAAGGTACATTTAGTCGCGTTGAGGTTCATATGTGTTTGAAATTAAAGCTGGAATTACAATATTCTTTGCATTGTTTTGGAAGCTTGTGAAGTTGAGCCAATTCTGTTCGTCTTTAGAAAACTCAAGTTTGATCGGTCATGACCGTTAATGTCATTAAAATTGTGCTTAAAATGTTTTACGGTTTATAGGGTTTATTCACTATATACAATCGATTTTCAAACGGGTGTCAAAGGGTAGAACGCCTACAGGTTCGAACAAAATGCAGATATATTTGTACAATATGGAAGGAATAAATGTCTGAGAACATACAAGGGCTTTCAAAAGATTCCAAACACAACATTAATCACTGTAGAGAGAATTAAAACTACATTTTATGCCACTTTTACATTCAGTTAACCAAACTTCTATTAAATACGAAAATGTACATAAGGTTCAAACAGTACAAACATTCGCCTCCAAAACATAAAACCAATGGAACCACAACAGAAGTATCGCCTTGGAACGAACAGTAATACAAAATTACTGGGCGGCTTAAACCGGTTTTACTGTCGCCTAACCTCACCCTCATCTTCTGCAGTGGTTCACAACATTTAGTTAGTTATTCGGTCCTCGTGGTGAATCTCTAACTAGTCAATGAATCATCAATAACATAATAAAGTAAAAAAAAACAAAACAATTCCATACCGGAGATAGACCTTATAAACTGCGAAGCGTTCAAGCATTATTGTAATGATCTAATACGGTCATGGCTGACCAAACTGAAGTGTGTTTAAAAAGACAAACAACATTCGTTGAACTTCACAAGCTTCGAAAGACTGCAAGGATATGTTTATTACAGCCTAAAATTGAAAAACTACCCGAAACTTGAATTTACGGTACCGTTGAATAATCCTCTATAAATTTGTAAAGAATATATATTCCAGTACTCTGTACGTGAATTTTATCAAGATTCTATCAGAAATAAGAAAATTACAACATTTTGAATTTTCTTTTTTTTTAAGCTCAGCCGAGCCGTTAGGCTCACAAGGTGAGCTTATAGTATACCCATGCTCCGTCGTCCGTCGTCGTTGTTGTCGTCGTTGTCGTCGTCGTTGTTCACACTTTTAGAGCTCTACAAAGTTTGTATCAATCATGACCCTGGGATGACCTTGACCTTTTTACGGCAAGGTCAACTTAGGTCGCCTATGCATTTGAATGGGAGAAAGCAACAGGAAAATGTCATTTAATGGCAGAAATCTTGCTAGGAATGAGCAAATGGACAGAAGATTGTTAAAATGTCATTTGAAGGGCAAAACTTGCCGTAAATTTGCAAATGATCTGAATTTTATGATTTGAAAAAGACATTGACTCCAGGGGTTATTCTGGCCCTGCCCTGTGGTGATATACATATTGCCATTCTAGTCAAACAAGTGTTTTGGTATCTCAGGTATCAGGTGAGCGGTTTGTTTTTGTTTTTTTTTGTTTTTTTTTGTTTTTTTGTTTTTTTTTTTTTGTTTTTATTTTTGGGTATACTTATGATCTTAAGGGAATGATGAACGATACCAATGCGTTCTTATGTATTTTGTCGGGTACATTACTTCAACATGATAAAAATAAAACTGATTATTTTTACTTGATTTAAGAGCAATTCTCTGTAACCAAATAAAAAGTTGTGCCACGCATAGTCACCGATTTTGCTGAAACTTTCCTATCTTGGTCATTTGAACACAAAACTAATTAATCAACATTCATTTGGTCCAATTTCATACCCGTTGCCATGGAAACGGCTAATGAATATTTTGGCAAAAGTGTGTCCAAAAATCACCTAAAATTGGATATTTTCCAGCTGAAACTAGTACTTTATACAGATTCAAATCCAACTTATGGTCCACTTATATGAATATATAACACATTTTGATTAGAAATACAAAAACAAAATGTCATTTGGAAAGCCTCTGATTTTAGCATGGCTCTGCAAAGTGGGTGGGGTTTCGAAGATTTGCAAAAAAGTGATTTTTCAGCGTTTTCAGGGACAATTGTCATCGTGAGTGCGGTCGGTTGCAGATATAAGCGCATATTCACAATATAAAACAATGTTTCATTAACCAATTTCTGAAAAGACATGTTTGCGAAGTTAGGTCTGAATATGCGTAACCATAGCAACAATGAGGGTACTGTCGCAAAACGCAAATTTATGAGTGTCTGTCCTTTTGGTATCATAGAGTTCTACTGTGACGACATAATTGATTGTAAATTACGTAATGTGTTGCAATTGAAACTAGTCTTCAGAAAATATGGCATTTAATCTTCAGTGACCTTCTAAAGGTCAAAGTCAAGGTCAAAGAATAGAGAAAAATGACAAAATTGGCTTTTTTGGCCATGTTTAAGTTGATTATGCCATATTTGAGGCTCATATTTTTTTCTTTATTGATTATTTATGCAAATCGCTACAAAGTCTTTCACGCTGAGATATTATTGTCCACCAGGTGACTTCAATTTCAAGGTCAAGGTCACCAAAAGCTTAATTTTTTAGGGGGTTAATATGGAGTTTTTGTCGAAGTTGTAAACAAATTAAAGTAATAATTTTTATCGTATTATGTTTTTTTTTCATTTATATATGTGTTGCAAAGTCCAATATCATTCAGACGATCCACCTGCTGACCTGAAATAGCCTTTTAAGGGTCAAGGTCAAAAATGCAAGAAAATGGCTTAAATTGGCTTTTTCTTACCAGTATTTTGTACTTTTTCCCAGAGTTTGGTGCAAAATTGCTTTAATATTTGATTTAAAAGCTTCAGATATGTTGTATAGGAAACAAAGGTTAAGAAAATATGGATTGAATCTGCAGTGACCTTCGGAAAGTCAAGGTCATGGTCAAATGTTGGTAAAAATGACACAAAATTGGCTTTTTTGCTCATGTTTAAGTTGATTTTGCCACAATTTAGACTTAAATTTCTATCTTTACTGAATATCTATGCATATCACCGCACAGTCTTTTACGCTGAGATATTTTTGTCCGCCAGGTGACTTCAAGGTCAAGGTCAAGGTCACCAAAAGTTTAATTTATTAGGGGGTAAAATGGAGGTGTTTTGTTTTTTGAAGAAGTAAACAAATTAAAGTATTATTTTTTATCGTATTATACCTTTTCATTTAAATATGTGTTGCAAAGTCCGATATCATTCAGACAATCCACCTGCTGACATTAAATAACCTTTAAAGGGCCAAGGTCAAGGTAAAAATGCAAACCAGAGGACCAATGGTCCTGTAAACGCTCACCTGAGTCTGCTGCATATACCAATAAACATGTTTGAATATTATGGTATTTAACCCCAGTGCAGGGGTAGATGAAGCCCTTGGGCCGTTTTCTTATTTCAGAATAATCAATATTCTGTCCATCTGCAAATTTCTTGCTGGCTTTTCCCTTCAAATGACATTTTAACAGTTTTTCCCATTCAAATGCATGGGCAACCCATGTTGACCTTGCCATAAAATTGGTCAAGGTCATCACAGGGTCATGATTTATATATACAGTGGAGATAGCTAGCAAGTTGTCCGCGCATTCGCGCGCGCCTTGCGTTGCCCACGCACGCTACACGCAGTCGAAGGCCACGCACTACTTCGCGAAATTAGCGCGAGGAATTTTCAGCCAATGAGAAGGTAGTCTGAACTCGCAAAGCCAACGCATTTTCTCAAAATCTTCGCGTTGGGTTTTCAACCAATAGAAACTGCGAACCACTCGCGGGAAATCTTCGCAATTTTTCCAATATTTTCGCGTTGGTTTTTCAACCAATGAGAAACGCGATAATATCTGCGTGTGTACATGTGACCAGCGTACGAAATCGGCCAGCCAATCAAATGTGCGTTGGCATTTTCGCACGATAGACAAAGCCCTCAACAGACCCTCAATGTGACCCTTCCCACCATATTTCCTCGCATCAAAAATAATATCTTGACAAAACAAGACACTTCTTTTTAATAGACACAATATGTCAAATAAACAGTTCGGCAAAATGTGCCGGGTATTGTTTTTCAGAAAATACTGCAGGATCCGGGCTATACAGTTATGCATGGTGCAGATGCAAAAAAATAGATGGGTAAAATGCTCACTATTTTTCATCATCTCAATGTTATGAACTTAAAAATACTTTTTTCACATAAATGTTAAATTTGCTTAGTGAAATTTGCGTTTGAACAAACTAAGCTTTTCTTTTACTTATCTCTTTGAAGATACGCATTTTGATGAAATCCTCCGTTTAATATCCGAAACACATGAAATATCATATGTTTAAAATACGTTATAATTCCGTCTCATTAAATTCATTTTCTGCATGCACATGCTTTTACAATATTAAAGCTAATGAAAACTTGGGTAAGACATTGGCCCCGTCGAAAAAATAACCCTTGTGTGTGATTTTATTTTTCGTTATCTTGAAAGACATTGGGCGGCCACGGGCTTTTGAAGGTTATTTTAGGCATTGAAATTTTGATCGACTTTGCCGGACAGCGATCGCTACGTGTCTGATTTGAGTACGTGTACATGTGCATCCTGGTCCAAGCAATGCTAGCCAAAACCATCACTTCCTTTTGTCGTAAAGGGCATTTTGTCGTTAAGGGTCTCTTTAAGCGGTCAATGATCACCATACCCCACGGGCATATGAAAGTTAAGTACGTTTTATTGTCAATACTGTCAAAACATTGGGGCTTTGAAGTTGCAGGGCACAACTTTTACTTTAGATCCGCGGTATTTGTTTGTTCTTCAATAAACTAAACATATATAATCGAACAAGAGCTCTATGAAAACAGGGTCTCTATAGAGACCCTGATGACAATAAAGCAAAAATTAACATTCCTTGTTTATTCATTTACTTCAGCCGCATCATGAGAAAAACAACGATGTGGTTTCCGAACAAACCGACTTTAAAAGCACAGAAGATCCATAGAGGCTGCAAAATTTGGATTTTAAAAATTAAAGGAATTGTATTATTCGCGTAGCGAAAACAAAGGCGCCGATCAGCTTCGCGGTCACTATGTTTTCGCGTATGTAAAAGGTTTTTTTCTCATGATGTGGCTTGTTTTTATTTATTTATTTATTTATTTATTTAAATTCGAAAAAAAAAATGCTCCGATCAAATACTAATAACTAATCACTTGAGTGACATCAACTGGTTTGTTTGTGTGCAAATGAGGTTAGTGTTGCAGTCATGTCAAGACGGAGCCACCACTTCCTTGGTTTTAACCACTAATCAGGAGAGTCAATGTGTCTTGTTCAATGACAAAATACGGTGCCGGCAGTGGGGATCGAATCCAAGAGCTCTCGATTCAGAGCCCGATGCACTACGCCACCGTGCTCCACTGGCTTCAACTGGTACCGAATGCAGGCGAAAAAATAATATTTACAAGGCTATATTTTTTCTTCATTTTCACTTCGAATTTTTCTTATAAGTCTTCTTTTTAGTTAGAGAAAACACTGGATCCCTTTATCCGGCTAATGAAGGTTTTAAACAAAAGCTTAATTGATTTATTAATTAGTATATTCAGCCCAGAATGATCACTGTATAGGAATTTTAAGTATGTTCAAACACAGGCATGCAAATAACACTCCGGGCGGAGACTCGCTTTCGTTGAAAGCAAAACAAAAAAAAAAAAAAAAAAAAAAATACAAAAAAAAAAAAAAAAAAAAAAAAAAAAACAAACATGCGATTTCGCTCGAATGGTTGATATAGCTCGAATGGTATTATTCATTGTGAAGAAGAAAATGCATTTCACTAATTGAGGTGGTGATCTCGCGCGCACGCAACTGTCACCAACGGAAACAATGAATGAAGTCTTGTTGAAGACTTGCGAGATTTTCCATATACGCACATCATAGCCGAACATGCAACATAAGCTAGAACTCACATACAATGTGGTTTCATTCTAATCCATTAATATTTGTATCTAGTGCCAAGAAATCTAACCAAGACTCACAACCTTTTGCACATGGAAGTTTACTTTTGTAATTTTTCTATGATTTGTGTTTTAATCATGTATCTTTAAATAATTTAGCCGCGACACGAAAAATCCGGTCTTCGGTGTCTCCGACAAGGTGCGACACAATCTGGCCTGTACGGACATGGAAGCAGGCTAGAAGCTTGAAAGTTAGCATTTACGTTGAAGAGGAATTATACTATCTGTATAGCAAAAACAAAGGGGCAGATCAGCTGTGCCGTAACTGCACAGCTGATCTCCGGCTTTGTTTTCGCATATGCAAAATCCGGTTCTATGACGATGCGGCTCATTAATACGGAACATACTAAACGTTGAATTTTCTGCTGACTGATCAGCGGTAATACACTAAAACGCTGAAATGCATAACAGTTTGAATTTAAAAATTAGCAATGATGTATTGAAATACATCAAAAGTATTCAAACTGTTATGTTTTCGGTATACTTCCTGGGTTTCATATATGCATGCATGTGGAAAGTTTGATACGCTATCGCGCAGTCTGATCACATCACCGTTATTCGAGATAATTACATTTTGCTTAGCTTAGTAAGAACAGTGGCTATGGTTTCATATGATGCGTTGTGCTCTACTTGGTCAGAATTATCACAGAAAAATGTTTATCGTACGGTCTGGGTTCGCAATTAGGTACATGTAGCTGTTAAGTACAATCAGTTATATATATGACACAATTTTATTTTATGGCCAGGCCGCTATTGTAAAGGTATGAAGCAGAGACCTCCATGCACCTCCAGATATGTTAATTGAATTGACTTTATGTAAGGACAATATTACTAGCTAAATAACATTGGTGTCATATTCAAGCAATAAACATGTACACGCGTGCCATTCATTGGCTACCGTGAGAATTTACACCTACAGATTAAAGGTGCTCGCTCTGCCTTCGTACTATCAAAACATTTGGTAATTAAAAAGGTGTCATCTTGAAGCAATATACATGTACACGCGTGTCATTCAGTGGCTACTGTGTAAATTCCTATGTGTATAGAACGGAACTCGAGGCTTCAATTTTTTATAAAAGCAATATACACGTAAATTATGGCGGCGCATCAATAATGAAACAAGTCTTTGATACTAAACACTGTGTCGCATATGATCTTTCAAGACGGCGTGTGTCAAAGCGCTGTTGAGTAACACTTGTCGCGTGTCTCTCACACGGTTCTTTAAACTTTATTACCAAGGTATTATTTATTACCTTTTACACCTTTAGCGACATGCCGCTGTCCTGTCCGTTTAATTCAATTCAAGACTACAATAATATAGTCTTTACGATGACAGAAATTCCGGCAAGCTATTTTTCTTCTTTTATCATTATTACTATTATTATCATTATTGTTTCATGTGATGGTAATATGGATAAAGCAATTAATGTAAAATTTTGGTCAAAATTTTGAACATTGGCAATTGTCAAAAATTTTATCTTTTTTTTTATTTCTTTTTTATTTGTCTTCTTCTTATTTTTTTTTTTTATTTTCATTTATTTATTTCATTTAAATGCTTTTAGGAAGAAAATATTCTATATTTCAACTTATCGATGCAGTTATTTTGATCCAACGCGCAGGGAGCTAAACTATTGGCTCAAATACTCTCGCGGTTACTGCAGTGCCATTTTAAAGGATTTGATTGGATAAAAGCTTTCCTGCGTGTACCTGCGTTGGCTTCGCAGGTATAAACAGGTAATATTATTGGTGTTTGACTGCCTGCGCAGACATCGCGAATAGGACTATGTCATATACGGGTTGATAATATGATTTGATTGGTTCGCGAAACTCGCGAAGCAACGCAGGTACTAACGCGATAATTCCCCACGCGCGGGTCTCGCACGTACAACGCAAGGCACCTGCGAAAATGGTAAACTTTTGAGAAATCTCCACTGTATATTGTAGTACTATATCCATGGATGCTTCACACCAAGTTTCATTGAAGTCAATTAATTGGTTTCAGAGAAGAAGATATTTGAAGGGTTTTTACCATATATGGGCATGGCGGCCATCTTGGTCATGTGCCCTAGATTATTTATATACACATTGGTTCCCCCATCCTATAGATGCTTCACATAAAATTGCCCCGGGGTGTGGGCATATGAGCCCTTAGGTCCATTTTTTTCAGAATCATTAATATTTAGTCCTACTACCCATTTCCTGCAAGATTTTCATCTCAAATGACCTTTTAAAAGTTTTCCCCATTCCAATGCATTGGCGACCTATGTTGACCTTCTCCTAAAATAGGTCAAGGTCACCACAGGGTCATAATTTATATACACATTGTAGAACTTCAGCCATTGGTGCTTCATGCCAAGTTTCTTTGAAATCGGTCCACCAGATTCAGAGAAGAAGATTTTTGAAGGGTTTTTACCTTATATGGGCATGGCAGCTATCTTAGTCATGTGAACTAAATAATTTATATATACATTAATTCCTCCATTCCATAGATGTTTCACATAAAATTTGGCTTTGATTTGCCAAGCCGTTTCAGAGGAGAAGATATTTGAATATTATGGTAATATACATGTATATTGCCCCGGGGTGGGGGCAGATGAGCCCCTGGGGTCCATTTTTTTTTCAGAATTATTAATATTCAGTCCTACTGCCCATTTCCTGCAAGACTTTCACTTTAAATGACATTTTAAAAGTTTTCCCTATTCAAATGCATTGGCGACCTATGTTGACCTTGCCGTAAAAAAGGTCAAGGTCATCACAGGGTCATGATTTATATACACATTGTAGTACTTGAGCCATCGATGCTTCATGCTAAGTTTCTTTGAAATCGATCCACCGGTTCTGGAGAAGAAGATTTTTGAAGGGATTTTACCATATATGGGCATTGAGGCCATCTTGGTCATGTGACCTGGATTATTTATATATATACATTGATGACCCCTTCCTATTGATGCTTCACATAAAATTTGGCTTTGATTGGCCAACCGGTTTCAGAGGAGATGATGTTTGAATATTATGGTAATATACATGTATATTGCCCCAGGGTGGGGGCATATGAGCCCCTGGGGTCCAATTTTTTTCAGAATCATTAAAATTCAGTCCTACTGCCCATTTCCTGCAAGACTTTCACTTTAAATGACATTTTAAAAGTTTTTCCCATTCAAATGCATTGGCGACCTATGTTGACCTTGCCGTAAAATAGGTCAAGGTCATCACAGGATCATGATTTACATATACATTGTAGTGCTTGAGCCATCAATGCTTCATGCTAAGTTTCGTTGAAATCAGTCCACCGGTTCTGGAGAAGAAGATTTTTGAAGGGTTTTTACCATATATGGGCATGGCGGCCATCTTGGTCATGTGACCTGGATTTCTTATATACACATTGGTTCTCCCTTCCTATAGATGCTTCATATAAAATTTGACTTTGGTTGGCCAAGCGGTTTCAGAGAAGAAGATCTTTGAAATTGTGGACGGACGGACGGACGGACGACGGACGGACGACGGACGGACGCCGGATCATGGCCATCCTATAAGCTCACCTTGTGAGCCTAACGGCTCAGGTGAGCTAAAAATGGCTTAAATTGGCATTTTCCCACCAGTATTTTGTTATTTTTCCCAGAGTTTGGCGCAAAATTGCTTTAATATTTTTTTTAAATCTTATATGAAACAACAAATAAGAAAATATGGCATTGAATCTGCAGTGACCTTCTGAAAGTCAAGGTCAAAATCACAGAATCGAGATAATGACATAAAAATGTCATTTTTTTGGCAATATTCAAGTTGAATTTGCAATAATTGATATTTGACATTCTTGTTATCATGAAATATTATACATACGAGCACGTATTTACACAGTCTTTCAATCTGTGACTTCAAAGTCCAGGTCAAGGTCACCAATTAGGGGGTAAAATAGAGTTTTTGTTTAAATTGTAAACAAATTAAATTATTAATTTCAATCATATTATGCTTTTTTCATTTATTTATGTGTTGCAAAATACACCTGTTGACATTAAATAACCTTTTAAGAGTAAAGGTCAAGGTCATAGATGTATGAAAATGGCTGAAATCGGCATTTTCTTAGCAGTATTTTGTTATTTTCCCCCGATTTTGGTGCGAAACTGTTTTAATGTTTGTTTAAAGCGTAAAATATAATGTATATGAAACAGCTTTAAAATAATATGGCATTGAATCTGCAATGACCTTCAGAAAGTCAAGGTCAAGGTCACAGAATTGAGAAAATGATGTTACATTGTCATTTTTTGCCCATATTCAAGTTGATTTTGCCATAATTGTTTCTTGATATTCTCGCCTTCTTGAATATTTATACATAATACCACTAAGTCTTTTACACTGAGTTGATTTTGTCCCAATGTGACTTCAAGGTCAACGTCAAGGTCGCCAAAACTTTAATATTTAAGGGGGTAAATGGACATTTTGCAACAATGCTAAACAGATTAAATTATTTATTGCAACCATATCATGCCTTTCAGATACAATGCCATATTTTCTTCACACTTGTCCCATATGCATCATATCTCATGAATTACAAACATAATCATCAAAATCCAGGAAAATTTGTTTCTACGGGTAAAATATTGCCAATTCAAGCCGCCAATTTCTTACATCTGTGACCTTGACCTTGGATCTTTAAAGGTTTTTTTAAGGTCAACAGGTTTATTGTCTGAATGATATCGAGATTTGCAACACATATAGGACACATTAGGACAAAATCAACTCAGTGTGAAAGACTAAGTGGTAATATGAATATTCAAGATTACGAGAATGTCAAGAAACAATTGTGGAAAAATCAACTTGAATATAGGCAAGAAATGACAATGTCACGACATTTTCTCGATTCTAAGACCTTGACCTTCACTTTCTGAGGGTCATTGCAGATTCAATGCCATATTTTCTTAAAGCTGTCTCATATACAATATATTTAAGCTTTAAAAACAAACATTGGAACAGTTTCGCACCAAACTCAGGGGAAAATGACAAAATACTGGTAAGAAAATGCCGATTGCAGCCATTTTCTTACATCTTTAAGCTTGACCTTTACCTTTAAAAGGTTATTTAAGGTCAACATGTGCATTGTCTGAATGGTATCGGACTTTGCAACACATATATAAATGAAAAACGCATAATATGATTGTAATTAATAATTTAATTTGTTTACAATTTAAACAAAAACTCCATTTTAACGCCTAAAATTTTAAGTTTTGGTGGCCTTGACCTTGACCTAGTGTACAAAATTAACACAGATTGAAAGACTTTGTGTAAATATATATAATCATTCATGATAACAAGAATGTCAAGGATCAATTATCGCAAAACCAACTCGATTATTGGCAATAAAGACATTTTCATGTCATTTTCTCGATTCTGTGATCTTGACCTTGACTTCCAGAAGGTCAATGCAGATTCATTGCCAAATATTTTTTATTCGTTGTTTCATATACAACGTATCTAAAGCTTTAACAACAAATATTTCGCACCGAACTCTGGGAAAAGCTACAAAATACTGGTAAGAAAATTTAAGCCATTTTCTTGCATTTTTGACCTTGACCTTGACCCTTTAAAAGTTATTCAAGGTCAGCAGGTGGAGTGTCTGATTGATATCGGACTTTGCAACACATATATAAATGAAAAAGCATAATACTATAAAAATAATACTTTAATTTGTTTACTTCTTCAACAAAAACTCCATTTTACCCCCTAATAAATTAAACTTTTGGTGACCTTGACCTTGACCTTGAAGTCACCTGGTGGACAAAAATATCTAAGCGTGAAAGACTTTGTGGTGATATTCATAGATATTCAGTTAAGAAAGAAATTTAAGTCTAAATTATGGCAAAATCAACTCAAACATGAGCAAAAAAAGCAAATTTTGTGTCATTTTTACTAATATGTGACCTTGACCTTGACTTTATGAAGGTCACTGCAGATTCAGTGCCACATTTTCTTCACTTTTGTTTCCTATTCAACACATCTCAAGCTTTTAAAACAAATATAAAAGCATTTTGCTCCAAACTCTGGGAAAATATACAAAATGCCAATTTTAGCCATTTTCTTGCATTTTTGACCTTGACCTTGACCCTTAAAAGGTTATTTAAGGTCAGCAGGTGGATCGCCTGAATGGTATTGGACTTTGCAACACATATATAAATGAAAAAGCATAAAACAATAAAAATTATTACTTAAATTTGACAAAAACTCCATTTTACCCTCTAAAAAATTAAACTTTTGGTGACCTTGACCTTGACCTTGAACACAACTTGTGGACAAAAATATCTCAGCGTGAAAGACTTTGTGGTGATTTGCATAAATATTCAATAAAGAAAGAAATCTGAGCCTCAATTATGGCAAAATCAACTTAAACATTGGCAAAAAGCCAATTTTGTGTCATTTTTCTCTATTTTGTGACCTTGACCTTGACCTTTAGAAGGTCACTGAAGATTAAATGCCATATTTTCTGAAGACTAGTTTCAATTGCAACACATTACGTAATTAAGAATCAATTATGTCGTCAGAGTAGAATTCTATGATACCAAAAGGACAGACACTCATAAATTTGCATTTTGCGACAGTACCCTCATTGTTGCTATGGTTACGCATATTCAGACCTAACTTCGCAAACATGTCTTTTCAGAAATTGGTTAACACAACATTGTTGAATGTCGTGAATATGCGCGTATATCTGCAACCGACCGCACTCACTATGAGAACTGTCCCTGAAAATGCTGAAAAATCACTTTTTTTTCAAATCTTCGAAACCCCACCCACTTTGCAGAGCCATGATAAAATCAGAGGCTTTTTTGTTTTTGTATTTCTAATCAAAATGTGTTATATATTCATATAAGTGGACCATAAGTTGGATCTGAATTTGTATGAAGTAATAGTTTCAGCTGGAAAATACCCAATTTTAGGTGATTTTTGGACACACTTTTTGCCAAAATATTCATTAGCCGTTTCCATGGCAACGGGTATGAAATTGGGCCAAATGAGTGTTGATTAATTAGTTTTGTGTTCAAATGACCAAGATAGGAAAGTTTCAGCAAAATCGGTGACTATGCGTGCCACGGCCCTTTGTAAAAATTTAAGTGGTTACAGAGAATTGCTCTTAATTTTTCAAACTACTGCCAAACCATATTCGGGTCCGATCTTCCTGTGTTATGCAACCAATAGCGTAGATTGATCCAAATGAAACGACCCGTTGAACCAGAGGACCATTGGTCCTGTAAACGCTCACCTGAGTTCTTACATATAAGACCCTAATAGCTGGCTATCAACTGTTCTGGGAGGACATTTGGTCAACTAAAGCCTCTGTGTAATGTTGGTTAAGCTGTTTCTCAGGATCCTGGGTTTGATCCCAGGCTTCTAGACTTTAAAAGAGGTTCTACCTCCATATGCCCTTAGATGTTGAGTGGGATATAAAACATGAATAAAATCAATTGACCAACTTTGATGAAACCACCTTAATTAACTCTTGGTGCCTCCCTTTATTTTAAGTGCAAAGTTAGACAACTCTTAAACTAATTAAAGCCTAGTCACAGTAAAAATTATATTGCTGGGCATTCAAAGATGGAAGTTCTGCTGTGGTTCTCTCTAGTTTATGGTTTGGTGTGGATTTTGGTTACCTTTAAGAAAAAGCCACTACATTTGACTATGCTTATCACATGGGATTCTTTTAGACTTTGTTCCCATTGTGCCAGTTCTTGATCATTGCTTTAATACCTTCTACTTCTCTGTCCTGCCATACCCAACTTTGTAATCAACAGGTCAGAATCAACAAATGGTGATCATTTTAACAGTGTTATCCAAATAAGCCATATTAGCTGCTGCAAAAGGAGTTTCAGTGAAAACAACTAGTTTTTTTATCTAATATTTTTTATTCATTTAATTGCACTACACTGATTCCTAAAGTTCATCCATTAAAATCTATTTAACTTAGACCCTTATTACTAAAACACAAAAGTATTACATCAATAAGAGCTACTTAATTTAATGACAACATTATGAAAAGTGAATCAAAAAGATGAAGAAACTTAATCAATTATGAATCTTGGTTAATCTAGTATCTTAAAGTAGATGTAGAAGTAATGAGACTGTGTTTACAACATTAAGAGTCAGAAAACATGCCAAAACTGGACATATGCAAGAACATTTCTGTGGCTAAAATAGATACCTTGTAAAAATCATTGTAAAGGTACAGTTTAACACAATCTAAGAATTATACTAGGCCTAGACCACAACATCAAAAATAACTCAAGTAATGTCACATTATTACTGTTCATAAACTTGTTGCTAGGCATTAGCTTGTATGCAAAATCTAGCTTTTTCCAGTTCTACATTTTCATTTAAATCTATATACATATTTTCAAATAATAAAAACTTTTGACCATTACTTATGTACATTATAATCATTATCGAATCAAGCTCTGAGTTACAATACTTTTGTGGAGCAACATGAGAATATGTCCTAAACTAAGAACCATCCGTCAATACATGTATACAGATTTTTCAAAATCAGAAATATCACTCCCACTCACTTTTCATCACTATGCAATATTACAATAATGTCTGGTAACAAGATATACTGAAAAGCATGTCTTCTTGCCAAACATTTATTACACATTTATATAAAACTATAAAGCACTTGTTACATCATTCATCACCGTATCAATACAATGAATCCTTAACAATGCAATGTAATTGCTTGTTTTAATTTACCTGAAATAAGCATTTTACTTTTTATTTCAAATTCTATTTAAAAAATCATATGTTATAGTCACAGTCTCTTTCATTCTTCATCTTATTTAAGAATACATGTTTTTTTTTTTCAGTTTCATTACAAACAAATTATACATAATCACCATTACAACTGTATTTAAAAACCTCGGTTTTTGGAGTGGGAATCTTTTTCTGATTGCGCCTTTTCCTGATCTTTGCCTACTTGTACCTTTTCACCATAGTCTAACAAATATTTTAAATGTGTTATTCATAATACATAACTTTTGAATCTCATTGCTCCCTAACTATAATAATAAAACAATTATTTTGTCCTTTTTGTTGGAGTTGAGTTTTAACATCCCTGACAAAATCTTTCCAGTTATGCCAAAAATAAGACCAACTGCTTAAAGAGTACTAGACTAATACTTTTGTGATTAAAGCTTCTTTTACAAAGATATAACACCACAGCATGAGGGCTCTCATTCAAGATTTAATGGTCTACCACTAGGCCTCCATACTCACTATTTAAGGAGCTAATTCAAAATAAATTATTGCTGATACAGTACATCAAACATTCCACTGAGAAATAATTGTAAGAACCCATAGTGAAACAATACCCGACATGAATATAAATGGATGTACATGTATTGTTACAACTACAAAAAAATACAATTAGGCCCACACACACATATATATAAAAAAAGAAAAATAAAAAATTGAAAAAAAAAAAAAAATATGGTGGCAACCCCAAGTTTTGCTAAACCACCGAATTTAATACTTAGTGGGGTTACGCCTTTGCCGTTTTTCTCTTGATTTTCTTTTTCATATACCAAGGACAAGGTTTCTCTACTCTGTAATGATACAACAGTTGGAAAGTTTTAAAGACACCTTTAGTAGCTAATCTTAGTCAATAACAATATTTAGTCATCACATATTCAGCTTTTCATCTTTTGGGGGTTGTGAAGTTGCCATTATACGTAAGAAACATTATTATTTGTCTCAAAAGGGGTTACACTGGTTGTTCTGTACTTTATTCATGTTCTGCACCACCTTTCCATTATTTATTTGTCTATGGCACAATATATTATTTTATGATCAGACCAATAAGCCTCGATCACATCGCAAAACCCTTCAGAATTTGAAAATATCAAATCTAGCACTGATCCAGAGTCTGTTGTACATTGTTTAATATGCTGCATACACCCAAATAATTTCTCCATAAAATCCACAAACCCTGTACTGGCACCATCTATCTGTGTGTTGAAGTCACCTAATATGACTAACTTAGCATTCAGATCAATAACCGGCCTAAGATGACAGTGGATATCCTTTCTAAAATCAGTCTGTGAACTTTTTGGGTATTTGTACAACACAACAACTTGAACATAACCTTGTTGATTGCTGAATGTGCCAGTGAATATGAACTCAAATGACTTGCATTGCATTTTCACGACATTCTGAGTCTGCAAGTACTCCTTTACATACAATGCAAGTCCATGATATGGCCTGTTGCGAGTCTCTTTTACTGTGTCATCAAGCCTAATAAGTCTGAACCGTTTGAGGGCAAAATGTATGTTTTCATCCCTACTACATAATCTTGTTTCAGCAAATCCAATGACATCTGCTGCCAACACATTTGGTTCAAATTCAACATCCTTAAAATGTTTATGCAAGGATCTAGCATTGTTGAATGCAATTTTGGTTTTGCCAGCACCAATTTTATACAGAGGAACATAACAGAGCTCTAATGCAGCTTCTCTGCGTAGCCTTTCCATCTCTATATTCACATCATTATCAACATCCAGAGTATTTTCATTCATATTCAATATATATAAGTCCTCAAGCTTTTTCACTCTACTGAATGCAACATAGTGCATATGTGGCATTTTATACTTTCTATCTTTTTGGGATAAATCAACAACTACCTTGTCTACTGTAGCTCCTTCTGCTTTGTAGACTGTTTTACCTGAAGCTGGTGTCAGCGGAAATTGGCTTCTCTGAAATGTTTTGTAGTTCACTATAAATGTTCGTTGTGTTTCAAATACAGGTGTCCAGTCTGAATGAATGCTAGAGTTGTAGAATTTCCTGTTTTTTTCACGTGTTGCCCTACCAACTCGAGGGTCATCAAACAAAACCCAAACAATGCTAGGTCTATTTGTTCCTTCCATCCACCTGAAGTCAACATGTTTCACAACACCCGTAGCACCATTAGTTAAACCATCTTCTACATCTACATTAGCTGTATGAACAACAATCATTCCAACAACGACTGTCAATGACTTCTTCAATTGTCCTGTTTTCCCATAGTCGTTTGGAAGCCCATCAATCAGGGACTGTTGCCTTTTAGCAGGAATGTTTGATGAGACAACAATGTCATGGCATGGTATTGTAAATTTTTCTCCAGGCAACTGACTCAAAATAGTGTCATTGTGTTGGTCTACATAAGAATTCTCCGCAAATAAATGAAGGGCGTCCTTTGGATAGTCACCGGTTTCATAGTCAACAACACGTGCCTGCAGCTTTTGTTTGTCTTCCTCTGTCATTTCATTCAACCGAAGTCGGTTTAATAGTTGTGCAAATGCAAGGTCATCTTTCTGCCTCATGATATCAACCAATCCATACATTTTGAAGAGTTCTTTCCACAAGTTTTGTCCCAGTGAAGATGCTCCCACTTTCAAATCAAGACTTATCAAATAATCACCTACTGGCTTTAGCTGGTACAGATCACCCACAGCAATGACACTTAAACCACCAAAAACTTCTTCTGTTCCCATGAGCTGCTGTAAGCGAATGTTGATAAAATTTAATGTCATGTTCCCTACCATTGATATTTCATCAATAATGACAAGTTTCAGATGTCTATACTTAATTCTGAACGTGTTTAATTCATCAGCTGAAAGATGATTTGTGCCCTTTTGATACATTTTCTTGTGGAAAGCAGAGGAAATGGTTTGACCACTTATATTGAATGCAGCAAAGCCCATGTAAGCACACAGTAAAATTCTTTTATCATCTGGATTTTCTCCATCTTTCAAATTCCACAGTCTGTACAGACTTTGATAAAGTGCTCGAATGACAACTGATTTACCAACACCTGCACCTCCTGTTAAAAAAGCATAGACTGGTTCATCTTTGGATTTTATCCAGTGAACAATATGGTTAAAGAATTCTCTTTGTCTCAAATTAAGACTTCTGAGTAGTTGTAAATATTCATCATCTGGTAATAAGATACCACTTGTTTCTACTGGTGGCACTGAGCAAGTTGATTGTAATTCTATTCCTATGTCATAGTGCCTCTGCTCTACAACTCTGTTTGGGTTAAAGCAAACAAACTTTTCTGATTCTGCTGGCCCTTCTTCTTCTGTTTCTCTATTTTCTTGCTCTGCATTTGGTGCAATTTGATCATAGTCCCTTTCCTCATTTTCCATCATTTGTCTTGCAATCTCAAGCTCTTCAGCATGATGCTCATACTCATTTCTTTTTGACACGAGTGATGTCTGCACGGAGTTATACCGAGCTTCATATGTTCCAAAAGAACCTATTAAATCCTTCTGTTCATTTCGCCAAGGTACAAAAAGCATGAGCTGCTCTCTAAAGTAATTTTCTGGGTCTCTTTTTCTGTTGTATTTTACATACCTTATTATTCTTGGTACTTTTCTTTTCTTGTACTTTGTTCCATTTTTTGCTTCAAACAACAGGTCTGAACTTTGAATGTTATCATCAAAGATGTCATCACTTTCATCACCAGACGTATTGACAAAACTGTCATCATCATTAGTGTCATCAACTTTCTCTGAAAACTTATTTCCTTTTGGATAAGTAATGTCAACCTTAGAGACATAATCAGCTAAACATAATTTCCCAAGCTGCCTGGGTCTTTTAGAATACCTCTGAATTACATTTTCAGATTCTACATCTGTGGATTCAGCTGGAAGTTCATAAAGAGCAGCTTTTGGCTTCAACAGAAAGATTCTTTCCTCTGGTATAGACAATCTGAATGTCAAGATTGGCCTTCCAGGCAAGAAGTATGTTTTCATTAAATGGATTTATTCTCATTTCCTTCACTTTTCGCTTTAAGAAAACCTTTGGTGCTTTCAATGAGCTTCTTATGCAGCAAATATAATCTTCGAAGTCCATTCTAGCAATTTTTTATAGAAACTCATCAAATGGTATATCTTCATTTTCTTTACACTCATTCATTGATTTTTGGAGCTCTACATTCTTTTTCTTGTACTTGTCAATGTTTTCCTCAAGAGGATACAGCAACATAGTTTTCGGCAATGGTGGCAATGGAAATCCAAACCTACATATTGGTTTCCCTTTTTTTCTGCAGGTTCTAGAATGTTTGTGACTTTGAAGGTTAACAAGATTTGCTGTTTTCTCATTATCACTACTGCAGGTAAGATATTGATCAACAAATTCAATTATTTCCTCTTCTGACTTTGTTTCTAGAGTTGGAGCATTTTCTACCCAAACAAGCATGTGAATATGAGGGGAGCCACGTTGCTGAAACTCAACTCTATAAAAATAGTCAAGTACCTTTCCAATTGGTTCAGAACTGCTTTTTAGAATTGTATTGAGGAACTCTTGAACCCTATGATCAAAGTACCTTGAACATGTAACTGGGTCTTTCTGAACTAGCTTTGTTTTCTCTTGCCAAGTAAGCCTTTCTAATTCTGTTTCAGAATATTCAATACCATCATTCAATTTTGCTAACATTTTCAATAGATCTGTCCATCTAGTATCGGCAGCTGACAATGACATAAACCAAGTAGGTAAAGAAAGTTGCCTAATCATTGCAAAAATGTCTTTCTTGCGCATTTCTAAATAGGCAGGAGAATTTCTCAGTTGGCGAAAGATATAATAGCCTTCATCAAGGTTTACAAGTTTGTCCAAATAATTTGAATCTCTAGCTTCAGCTGCAGTTATTTTTTGACCTCGCTTTTTACATCTTCTAACAGCCAAGTTGACTTTATCACTGATCTGTTTCATCTGTAGCTTTTTGTGTTTAAAAAATATATTTGGAACTGACTGTGCAGCTCTTCTGTCAACACTTCTCAATTCCCATTTAACAATGTCACTATAATGAACTGGAACAATTCGCTCTTCCTTGCTAGGTGGTGTTTGTCCACAGAAAATGGATGGGAAGCACAAATACTCTGCATCTTTATCATTATATAGACTCAAAGGATGTTGTCCTTCACCTGGTGCAAAAGTGTAAACTTTGTCACACTTATTGTCAATATCTGCATCATCCACTAATGTATCTATATTGCCAACATGGTCATTAGCATCTATTTCACTGTAATGATCAGAATCATAATCAGCTGGTGCATTAGTGTCCTTTTTACTTGTGATTTGTTCCTGCTTTTCATTATCCATGCTATGTTTGTCATTAGTTTGTTCTCTTGAAACTCCTAAAAACTCTCTGACTGTTTCCTCTGCACTTTCAGTAACTTCCTGAAACCAGTCATCATCAATTACTATGCCAGAGTTCTTGTACAGTTTGCTGTTGTTCATAAGCCAATGTAGAGCAGTTAAAACTCTTAATGGTCTAACATTTTCTTTAAAGTCAACCGTTTTATAGGAAAGTTTCTTTTTCAACTGAATAGCAACTGTAAAATTTTCATCCATTGGCCTTGGAAGACAGTTGATAGTAGGCTGAATATCAACAGGCACATTGATAACATTTCCTTTTAAGGAGTACTGGCCACCACGTGGAAGTTCCCTAATCTGCATAAATGGAATGCGAAGTGCTATTAATCTTTCTTCCAGCTGATGCAAATTTAGTTCTACAGGTTTGTTTGGCCATTTGAAGCCATTACCTACTGATAATTTTGGACATTTCCTTTCTCGTAATGCACTCAAGCAAGTATGACAAACCCATTCTTCATTATTTACAGACATGTAATCTGTGCAATACAGCCTTTTACTTTCTTCTGGAATATGAGTGTTCTTTAACATTGAAACACTTTTTCTAAACCATGTTTGATGACAACATGTACAAATGTATATGGGGCCAATAGATATATCTAAATGAAACTGTTTGATAGTTTCTTCAATAGTTTTAAATGCCTTCTGGTGAGTTTTATGAGGCAAGGTTTCTGTATCATGTTTGAATCTTTTGCACGAAACATTCATTGTAGAAATGTCATTACATTTTCTCTTCTCTTGTCTTATCTGTTGTTTCTTGATTCTTTCACATTCCAGAACAATCGGATTTTTCCTTGCATTTTGTTTAGATACATTCTGGTACACTTTCTCTCGTTCCAGAAAAGCAGGATTTTGTCTTGCTGACTGTTTTGATTTCTTCTGATATGCAACTTCTTTCATTCTAAAAGCAGAATCTTTTCTTGATTGCTGCTTTGATTCCATTTCTTTCCTTTTAAAGGCAGGGTTTTTCCTTGCATGCTGCTTTGATTCCTTTTGATATCTAACCTCTGTATCCTTAAAAACAGGATCTTTTCTTGCATGCTGCTTTGATTCCTTTTGATACCTAATTTCTGTATCCTTAAATACAGGATCTTTTCTTGCACGCTGCTTTGATTCCTTTTGATACCTAATTTCTGTATCCTTAAAAACAGGATTTTTTCTTGCTTGCTGCTTTGATTCCATTTCTTTCCTTTTAAAGGCAGGGTTTTTCCTTGCATGCTGCTTTGATTCCTTTTGATATCTAACCTCTGTATCCTTAAAAACAGGATCTTTTCTTGCTTGCTGCTTTGATTCCATTTCTTTCCTTTTAAAGGCAGGGTTTTTCCTTGCATGCTGCTTTGATTTCTTTTGACACCTAATCTCTGTATCCTTAAAAACAGGGTCTTTTCTTGCACGCTGTTTTGATTCCATTTCTTTCCTTTTATAAGCTGAATTTTTTCTAGCCAATTGTTTAAAAGTTCTATAATATTCAGTGCGATTACGCTGCTTTCTTTTTTTCAGTAAAGATTCTTTCTTTGATTCAGAGTTGAGTCTACAACTGCCATTTCTTTGTGTTTTCAGAGCCTGTCGAAATCTCTGATCTTTGAAATAGCCTTCCATACGACTTGTCATTTGATCTTCGTACGTCTGTCCTTCTTGACATTTCTTAATATGGACTGGCAGGAAGTCAAACTGCAAATTAGTATCAGTTTCTAGTTTCATGCTGTCATAAAAGGCATATATATATGTAACTAGGTCGTCCAGGTTTGAGAAAGTTATTAAACAGGAAGCACCATCACTTGATGAAAGTCCATTTTGCCCATGGGAATGAGAATCAAAAAAGACATACAACCCATTCTGTTTAAAAACTGCAGAACATATTGCACCAACAGTTAATAGGCCACATGATACAGAGGAAAATGCCGACTGCAAAGTAGAGTGAAGTGTTGGTAAGCCATGATCTTCAGTATCAAGAAGAACACCACTTTCAACTTGAAACTTTTCTAAAGCAAATTTTCCTATATCTACTTCAAAATCATCTGGGATTTCTTCTAAGCTCAAAAGCTGGTTAATGAACTTTCCATCTGTTTTCAACTTGCTTATTACAGTTTGATACAGAGAATCCCCTTCACAAAGTACTTTATCTATCATTGAGCTATTATCTACACTATGACCAAGTGCGTATGACAACATACATAACGCATTACATGTACACTGATATCCTCTTGAATGCTCTGAAAATCTCACATCATTTTGATGAAAACTTCCAAATACCAAATCAGTGGCATTCCAGAATGGTTCAGGTAATCTTGCTGCTTGATAACTAACTATATCATTGTCTAAACAGGGTTCACTGCATGAATCATTGTTAAAATGATACTGTGTGCTAACATTTTCATCATGCTGAGCAAGTTGTTGAAGCATTGTATTTTGAGGACAAGAAATCATACTATCTTTTTCACATGATTCTTCAATGACTATTGACTGATGGTCAGCATAAACTTGAGGAAAAGTATCTAGAAACACTGTATCAAAATCTGTCTGTACATTTGAGCTAATATTTGCTATAAGTGAGTTGAGCTCAATAATTGCCTGTTTGAATTGACAGATATTTGCTTGTTTGCAGGTCCTTGCATGTATTTGCTTGTCTTTGCCATTTATTTGTTTGCCTTTGTCATGTGCCACCAAGTTGGATGGAATTCCTGCCACCACGTTGGATGGACTTCCTGCCACCACGTTGGGTGGGCTTCCTGCCACCACGTTGGGTGGGCTTAATGTCACATCATCGTCACAATCTGTTCCTCGTCTCTCTCTATCCATAACTGTTCCATCTCCATCATCTACCTTCGTCCACTGCTTCCCCCTTTCTGTCTCTGCTTTTCGTCTGCCATCTGCTCTCAATCTCTCTCTCCATTCCTTCCTTTTTGTCTCTGACCACTTCCAACCCTTTCGTCTAGGCATGATTAATCAACTGAAAATATAAAGAAAAGGTAATGTGTAGAATCGTTAAATATTTAGCCTATATAAATCTTCAAAATAGAACCTAGAAATATTATACCATCATAGCAAAGTTAAAAAAAAATGTAGCCAGTTAGTGGAGCTGCTCAGACTCATCTGTCACTTTGCTGTTTTCATAGCATAGTAGTTTTTCTAGTGCTGAAGGAGATCTACACTAAATTTACTTTAAACACAAACAAAGAAGCAGATCAGCTGCTCTAGTCTACTCGACAGACTGATATGCCTCTTCATTTTCAACAGCTAAAATAGTATGATCTTTCTAGTTTCTAAATTTCAGATTGCCCCTTTTATAAAAAAAATATTAAAACTTATCTGTCACTTCATCTGTTCTTGACCTCCCTTTTATTTTCTATTTTCAGCCAGTTCTTGCTCCTAGGCATAAAAGCACCTGAAAATAGAATGGAAATACAATGTAATGTCTAAAATACAATAATGGGCCAGGCAGCATACAGGGTTAACATTTCTCTGATATATATAAATCTTGTATCCATTTGAACATTTGTTGCGAGCTACCACCTTTCCCACCTCGGTTTTTGGGGTGGGTTTTTAAATCTGATTGCGCCTTTTCCTGATCATTGCCTATTTGTACCTTTTTAAATATATGACTTTGTAACAATTTTCCCTATTTTATGAATACTTCATGTCAAGTTTCAAGATAATAGGACTTCGGATACTGGAGATTTTTAAGGCATATGACAGCCATCTGGGTCAGGTGGTCATGACCGATTTTAAAAATGTTGTTGATAAAGATCAAAGGAAGCTACATGTATACGATTTTGGCTTTGATAAAAGGAAGCTACATGTATACGATTTTGGCTTTGATAGGCCAAGCGGTTTCAGACAAAAATATGTTGATATAATATGGTCGTTTATAGCCCCAGGATAAGGGCAGACAACCCATCGGGTCAATCTTTTCCTTGAAATAAATTTTCAGTCCATTTGTGAATTTTTACCATATATGGGCAAGGCGGCCATCTTGGTTATGTGACCTGGATTATCTATATACACACTGATTCCTCCTTCCTATTATGGATGCTTCCTATTATGGATGCCAGTAACTTTGTGTTACTGATCGTTCCAAGTCGATACTTCTGTGGTGGTTCTTTTCGTTTTATGTCTTGGTGTTTGAAAAAAATTTTTGTGCTGTTGGCGCCTTATGTATGTTTTCATATTTTTAGTTAAGTTAAGGTAACTGAGTGGCCACCTATTGGGAAAATAGCTGCTCATTCGGCTTACGATATGTTTCATGGTATAAGTACCTGATTGTTGGTTTGGTTTTTTCCCACCTCGGTTTTTGGAGTGGGAATCTTTTTCTGATTGCGCCTTTTCCTGATCTTTGCCTACTTGTACCTTTTCATGTAAAATTTGGCTTTAATTGGTCAAGCGATTTCATAAACTGATGTTTGTATATTATGGTAATATACATATAAATTGCCCCGGGTAGGGGCAAATGAGCCCCTGGGATCCAATTGTTTTCAGAATCATTAATATTCAGTCATACTGCTCATTTCCTGCAAGATTTCCCTTTTAATGACATTTTAACAGTAATCTCTTTTCAAACGCATAGGCCACCTTTGTTGACCTTCCAGTAAAATAGGTCAAGGTCATCATAGGGTCATGATTTATATACACATTGTAGTATTTGAGTCATCAATGCTTCATTCAAAGTTTCCTTCAAATCGGTCCACCAGTTCAGGGGGAGAAGATTTTTAATAGTTTTTACCACATATGGGCATGGCAGCCATCTTGGTCATGTGACCTCGAGTATTTACATATACACTATTTCCCTTTTCCTACAGATGATTCGTTTAAAATTTGGCTTTGATTGGCCAAGCGGTTTCAGAGAGGAAGATGTTTGAATATTATGGTAATATTCATGTATATTGCCCCGATGTGGGGGAGAGATGAGGCCCTGGGGCCCAATTTTTTTTTTTTTCAGAATCATTAAAATTCAGTCCTACTGCTCATTTTTTGCAAGTTTTTTCCTTTAAATGACAATTTAACAATTTTACCCATTAAAATGCATACGCTACCTATGTTGACCTTGTCGTAAAACAGGTCAAGGTCATCACAAGGTCATGATTTACATATACGTTGTAGTACTTAAGTCATCGATGCTTCATGCCAAGTTTCATTGAAATCGGTCCAGTGGTTCCGGAGAAGAGAGTTTTTGAAGGGTTTTTATCATATATGGGCATGGCAGCCATCTTGGTCATGTGACCTGGATTATTTATATACACATTGGTTCCCCTTTCCCATAGATGCTTCATGTAAAATTTGGCTTTGATTGGCCAAGCGGTTTCAGAGAAGAAGATGTTTGAATATTATGACAATATACATGTATATTGCCCCGGGGTGGGGGCGGATGAGCCCCTGGTGCCCAATTTTTTTCAGAATCATTAATATTCAGTCCTACTGCTCATTTTCTGCAAGATTTTTCCTTTAAATGACAATTTAACAATTTTTCCCATTCAAATGCAAAGGCGACCTATGTTGACCTTGCCGTAAAATAGGTCAAGGTCACCGCAAGGTCATGATTTATATACACGTTGTAGTACTTCAGTCATCGATGCTTCATGCCAAGTTTGGTTGAAATCGGTCCAGTGGTTCCGGAGAAGAAGATTTTTGAAGGGTTTTTACCATATATGGGCATGGCGGCCATCTTGGTCATGTGACCTGGATTATTTATATACACATTGGTTCCCCCTTCCCATAGATGCTTCATGTAAAATTTGGCTTTGATTGGCCAAGCTGTTTCAGAGAAGAAGATCTTTGAAAATGGTGGACGACGGACGACGGACGACGGACGGACGGACGACGGACGGACGACGGAGCATGGGTATACTATAAGCTCACCTTGTGAGCCTGACGGCTCAGGTGAGCTAAAAATGGGATGGTTCTTTTTGTTTTATGTCTTGGTGTTTAAAATTTTTGTGCTGTTGGCGCCTTATGTATGTTTTCATATTTTTGGTTAAGTTTAGGTAACTGAGTGACCACCTATTGGGAAAGTAGCTGCTCATTCGGCATCCGATATGTTTTCATGGTATAAGTACCTGATTGTTAATTTAGTTTTTTCCCACCTCGGTTTTTAAAGTGGGAATCTTTTTCTGATTGCGCATTTTCCTGATCGTTGCCTACTTGTACTTTTTTGTACCGAATGGAAGCCAGATCGACTGGACAACAATGTACAGTGAGGCATTATCGTTTCGTCAACACTCTGAAAGGAGGAGTTCATTGCCTCGCTGTACATTGTTACCAAATCCAGTTCGCTTCCAAACAAATTCAAATTACACCCAAACAAAATTCGAGTATGTTTTGCCTGCGTTCTAGGGAATTGACATTAAAGAGCGTCACACATAAGCGTATAAACCAAATGCACACAATATTTATTTTCTTAGTTTTCAAAACTCTGTCAGTAATGCTTGAAGACTATCCAAAACAAAACGCAACCTACTGATCGTTCCAAGGCGATACTTATGTGGTGGTTCTTTTTGTTTTATGCCTTGGTGTTTCAAAGTGTTTTGTTTTATGTCTTGGTGTTAAAAAGGTTTGTGCTGTTGACGCCTTATGTATGCTTTCATATTTTTTGTTAAGCTTGGGTAACTGAGTGGCCACCTATTGGGAAAATAGCTGCTCATTCGGCTTACGATATGTTGTCATGGTGTAAGTGCCTGATTGTTGGTTTGTTTGTTTTTTCCGACTCGGTTTTTTGAGTGGGAATCTTTTTCTGATCGCGCCTTTTCCTGATCTTTGCCTACTTGTACCTTTTCATTGTTTACAATGCTTAAGTAAAGAACTTTTAAATAAGCGTTTACGGTTTCGTTCTGAGTTGTCGTTAAATGCATGTCTTTGTATTGTTTCTGTACATATTTAGAAATAAATATGTTTAAACCGAACCAAACGTATGAAAAATCTCAACACGCTAAAGAGATTGGACGTATAAAAATTAATTTGTGAATTAAACTCGTTTTAACAGTCACATATTAGCGTGTGACTGAGGCGTGTGCCGGACGTATAAAATATTAGAAAACATGCTTAAGCATACGCTATCATGAGCCGCATTAAACGTTAAACGCGCGTCTCATACACGCCTGGTGCACGTTTTTGAAGCAATAATCTCGTAAAATCGGAGTGCGCATGTAACGCACACTGCCGTGCCTAAAACGTGTGCCAAAGGCGTTCAAAGCGTATTCAAAGCACAAAGTAACGCGCGTGGAACTTATTCGAAACGTATATGATACACGTCCGAGACACGTCGAGCTTGCAGAAAATTTTTAAACCGAAACGCGCCTGGAGCGCGCACCGACCTACAGCAGTATTCAAGATGATTCTCCACGTTTATTTCCAAATAAAGTATCATCTACAAAAAAGTGTTAAATCTTACCGTTCTGAATGACGTCAAGAAATGATTGACAGAATACTGAAAACATATAGGGCGAAGTAGAGTAACTTAAACATTTCAAACCACATACATGTACGTTTAACGCTAAACATACTTTACAAATGCCTGAATTTCACACAGTTAAATACTTCCGCCCCAGAAAACTGGGGTTTGCAGGGGAATACATATACCCCGGGAGCTAATTTGACCTACCTTGCACCCCCCCCCCAGGACAATTTTTCATGGGTGCCAAATCGTTCATTGGGACCCCAGAAATGCAAAGAATTTTTGTCCTCAAAGATAAACTCAATTGCACTATGAAAAAATGCATGGTTTCCATGGCAACCGTTAACACGGTTCTTGAGCATGGGGGTGTACATAGAAAATTGACCATATCTCCATTGTTACTTATCCTAGACCACTGAAATTGGTCTCATTTTAAAGCTGAGATATAGCCCATTCATCCTATAGTGAGTAATGCAAATTTTTGAATTTGCATATTCATGAATTTTAATGAAAACCTTAAAAATGACAGAGAAAAGCCATAAAAATCCATAAATAAACTAATTTCAGGTCCAAAGTGCCATTCAGACACTTTGTTATTGAACCAGTAATATTGTATGACAAATTTATTGATGATCTGGGCCTATATGAAAATTATCTCATTTGCATATTCATGAATATTAATAAAAATATCAAAAATGAGGAAAAACAAGGGAAAAACTATATCCATTGCAAGGACTTGGATAGGTTATGAGGTCTATCTTGCATCCATTTAACCAATTCCCATGGCTGCCAGTGTGGTCAGAGGGACCACCTAAATGACATAAAATATTGTCCTCAATGATGAACACATTTGCATGATGTAAAATGACATAGTCTTCACCCACCCCTCATGCAATTCTAAAGAATAGGAGGTACTTACAAAAATACTCACATCCCACCAACAGCATGCTCTAGGATACTATATTTGGTCTGATAGTGATGCATGAACCTAACAATTTAACCTTGATACCTTATATTTATATCATAGAATTTGCTTATTCATGAAAACTAATAAAAATCATTCTAACTTGGAGAAAAATCGTGGAAAAAAATAGGGGTATACATGCAAAATCGCTTGTATAAGAGCTATTAATAAACCCAAGATGCTGAAAGAGGTTTCAAACGAATGCTATTGCAATGTACTATGGCCCTGATGTATGATTTAAGAATAATCTGATTTTGAGTTTCATGAATTTTCATGAAAACTTAAGAAATTTGAGGGAAAAAGTTGAAAACTTAAATGGGTAAACCTACAAAATGACTTGGATCTCAGCAATAAAAAGCCCTATAGTGCTAAAAATGGTATCAAATGGCTGCTATGGTAATATTATACCATCCTGTACTACAATATTTAAGCTATTTGATATTTTGTTTGAAGAATATTAACAAATTTTTTTGAATTATGTGAAAAAATACAGAAAAATAATGGGGGTATACATAGAAAAACGCACATATCTTGGCTACTGAAAGACCTAGAGAGCTCTAATTGGTATCAAATAATTGCTAGAACAATGTTCTATGACCATTTAATCAGCAATATATAACATCGACTATTGTTGTTGTATGGATATTAATGATATCATCATAATTAAGAGAAAAATCAATGAAAAATGACGGGGTACACCAACCAAATCGTTAATATCTCATTTACCAATAGCCATAGAGAACTCAAAATGGCATCAATTTATTGCTAGGACAATGTTTTATTGCCAGGTACTCAGATATATGAATCATCTTCGCTGGCAAGCAAGATTTATTAAATTTTGTTTAAGCACAGCCTTCAATTTTCTATTATTTTCACAATTTTTCAAAACTTTATGTAACATTCAACTTTTTCCCTCAAATTTCTTAAGTTTTCATTAAAATTCATGAAATTGAAATCAGATTATTCTTATATCATACTTCAGGGTCATAGTACATTGCAATAGCCTTCATTTGAAACCTCTTTCAGTATTCTGGGTTTATTAATAGCTCTTATACAAGCGATTTTGCATGTATACCCCTATTTTTTTCCACGATTTTTCTCCAAGTTAGAATGATTTTTATTAGTTTTCATGAATAAGCAAATTCTATGATATAAATATAAGGTATCAAGGTTAAATTGTCAGGTTCATGCATCACTATCAGACCAAATATAGTATCCTAGAGCATGCTATTGGTGGGATGTGAGTATTTTTGTAAGTACCTCCTATTCTTTAGAATTGCATGAGGGGTGGGTGAAGACTATGTCATTTTACATCATGCAAATGTGTTCATCATTGAGGACAATATTTTATGTCATTTAGGTGGTCCCTCTGACCACACTGGCAGCCATGGGAATCGGTTAAATGGATGCAAGATAGACCTCATAACCTATCCAAATCCTTGCGGCTCAAGTTAAAACAAAGACGCAAATAGTTCCAGTATGAAAAGTGTATTCAAACGCGTAAAATATTCATACGCACCCATTCATTGTACTATGTGAAAACAAAGACGCAAATAGTTCCAGTATGAAAAGTGTATTCAAACGCGTAAAATATTCATACGCACCCATTCATTGTACTATGTGATTAAAACAAAGACGCAAATAGTCCCAGTATGGAAAGTGTATTCAAACGCGTAAAATATTCATACGCACCCATTCATAGTTGCATTAACTATACAGAAAAGTATTCCCTCATTACACTGCGTATCAATTCGTTCTGAGCAGACAGGCCGACATGCAGACAGGTTGACAGGCAGACAGTTCGAGAGTAATTGTATATATTGACGGTCAGACATGTCGACAGGCAGACAGGTCGACATGCAGACAGGTCGACAGGCCGACAGGTCGTTTGCATATAACCTAGATATTTGAGATCGACATGCAGACAGGTCGCATGCAGACAGGTCGTTTGCCTGACATGTCGACATGCAGACAGGCCGACAGGTCGACATGCAGACAGGTCGACAAGCAGACCGCTCGAAAGTTCATTTGATCAATATTTTGACTGACAGGTCGACGGGCAGACAGGTCAACAGGTACACAAACCGGTAGACAGGTCGACACGCAGACAGGTCGACAAGCAGACTGTTCGAAAGTTCATTTGATCAATATTTTGGCCTACAAACACATAGACAAATAGACAGGTCGACATGTAGACAGGTTGACATGTAGACAGGTCGACAGGCAGACAGGTCGACATGCAGACAGGTCGACAGGCCGTAAGGTCGTTTGCCTGACAGGTCGACAGGCAGACAGGTCGACATAGACAGGTCGACACGCAGACAGGTCGACAGGTCCAAATGCAGACAGGTCGACAGGCCGTCAGGTCGTTTGCCTGACAGGTCGACAGGCAGACAGGTCAACAGGTACACAAACCGGTAGACGTCGACACGCAGACAGGTCGACAAGCAGACCGTTCGAAAGTTCATTTGATCAATATTTTGGCCTACAAACACATAGACAAATAGACAGGTCGACATATAGACAGGTCGACATGTAGACAGGTCGGCAGGCAGACAGGTCGACATGCAGACAGGTCGACAGGCCGTCAGGTCGTTTGCCTGACAGGTCGACAGGCAGACAGTCGACAGGTACACAAACCGGTAGACAGGTCGACACGCAGACAGGTCGACACGCAGACAGGTCGACATGCAGACAGGTCGACAGGTAGACAGGCATACATAGACAAATAGACAGGTCGACATGCAGACAGGTCGACATGCAGACAGGCCGACATGCAGACAGGTCGACATGCAGACAGGTCGACAGACCGTCAGGTCGTTTGCCTGACAGGTCGACATGCAGACAGGTCGACATGCAGGTCGACATGCAGACAGGTCGACAGGCCGTCAGGTCGATTGCCTGACAGGTCGACAGGCAGACAGGTCGACAGGTACACAAACCGGTAGACAGGTCGACACGCAGACAGGTCGACATGCAGACAGGTCGACAGGTAGACAGGTCGACATGCAGACAGGTCGACAGGCCGTCAGGTCGTTTGCCTGACAGGTCGACATGCAGACAGGTCGACATGCAGACAGGTCGACAGGCAGACAGGTCGAAATGCAGACAGGTCGACAAGCAGATCGTTGGAAACTTCATGAGATCATTATTTTGGCCTACAAGTACATAGACAAATAGACTGGTCGACAGGCAGACAGGTCGACATGCAGAGACAGGTCGACAGCAATGGTAGCGTAAAACTATATCGACAGACAGACAGATCGACATGAAGACAGGCGGACTTGCAGACAGGCCGACAGGCAGACAGATCGTTTGCATATAACATCGCATTGCAGGTAGGTCGACATGCAGATAGGTGGACAGTTTAATTAAGGAATTGCCACTGTGGTTTACAGGTACATAGATAAGTATTGAAGTCGGCGGCCCCCGTGGCTGTGGGTTCGCGCCTCTCATGGGGAACTGGTGAATGTGGGACAAGCTAAGTTCGGCTTGCGGCTGTGCCAGGTGGTTTTCCCCGGGTACTCCGTTTTTCGCCCCACCTACCGATTGTTTCGTCCCGATATGAGTGCAAAAGCTTGAAAGGGTCATAAAACTGAATGAAAAAGGTATGAAATCGACATGCAGTGAGGTTATTTAACGTGAACTACTTTATTTCCATCAAGTTTTACTTGATTTCAAGCATATTTTTACACTAACTAAATTCTGACGTATAATGTACAGCTGTACTTGCCTTCTCATTATCCATTGAGTTACTGAGTGTTTTGGTTTGTTTGCTTATTTGTTTTCGTTTTTAATGTTGTTATTTTTCATGCTTTTCTTTTACTTTTTGAATTTTGAAATGTCGTGTAGCAATTTCCAATACACATCACCATTTCCGCTTCCATATCTGTACCTATACGAATACTCATCTAGAAGTAACGGTATCTTCTCATGAAGAATGCCCTTTCTTTCTTTTATTTTTAATTTTATCAATCCCCAAATCCCCTCGATTTCATTGGTTGATGTTCCGTCCGGTGCTTTAAAGGTTTGTGAGTGATTAACAGTCTTATGTAGGTATCCTTCTTTCTCAAGTGTTGAATACGCACCCCAGCAGTCCGATCGGATTGTGGTTCCTTCTTGAACGTTTTCTAAAATTAAAGGTAGCAATGTCTCTCTATTTCTCTTTTCAACGACACGAAATATTGCCTTTCTGGTTCCTTTTTCGACCATTCCAAAGACCCATGTGTCTTGTCTTCCTGTGCCTCTGTGGTATTTGTTTCGTTTACCAAACAGGCTTTCATCGATCTCGATTGTCGCATTTGCAGACTCTCCAAGCGATATAGGATCCTTTCGTAGGCTGTCAGCACAAATTTCACGCAACTTTTGGAACCAAAAAACTACACTTGGATGCGAGACTTTTACAAATTTCTCCACCTCGTAGATTTGCATATCAACTCCGTAAAAGTATACGATCTCCATCAGGGTTGTCAGGGACAGGCTAGATTCCTGAAATTAAAGCATTTCAAATAGAATAAAACACTAAATCAGTGTTAACAATTCAGGTCAGTTCCGTACTGTGTGCTCGATATTTGATGATAAAATTTATTAATTTAATTTAGTTTGTGAAAGAACGCTTGTAATTTGGCTTTTCCTGGAACAGAAATGTTGCTGTTTCTTTTTTTTTTTTAAATTATCAACCCCCTATAACTTATGTCTAAAGACTATTTTTCAGAAACTGCTTCTTTTGAAAATGATCCTTATCTGGAGCACATCGAGGAAAATATGATTATGTCACGGTCCTAAAAGTTTCACATACAAAAAGCGACCCTCGTGGCCGAGGTCGCTAACAGCTGCTAGTTCGAGTCTCGCTCGGGTCACATGTCAAACAGGCTTTCGTCGCACTCGATTATTCAGACATGTGTGACAAGCCAAGTTCTGCTTGCGACTGACAGTTTATCTTATTTATCTTATTTATTTATTCATTTATTTATTTTATTTTATTTTATTTTATTTTATTTTTTTTTTATTTTATTTATTTATTTATTTATTTTTTTTTTTTTTTTTTTTTTTTTTTTTTTTTTTTTTTTTTTTTTTTTTTTTGGGGGGGGGGGGTACTAGATATGAGTGAAAGAACTTGAAAAGAGGAATAAAATGGTGTTTGAACTGCATGTAAAATTGCAAATGAAGGCAGAAAGCATGAGCTTTAAGTGATATGTACTATTGCAATTTTTTAAATTATGTAAATAATAATATTATCTCACCTCAAAGATCGTGTCTTTCCTGATAGACCTTGTTGACAAGCATGCTCTACATTTCCATTCAAACCCGTCACCTTTAGAAGATTTAACCGCTTTCACCATATCAAATCCACAATTTGTGCATTTCATTACTTGTTTGATAAGTCCATGTGATTGCATATATGACAATAAGGATTCTTTATCTCTAAAAATTTCATAGAACTCCATAAGCTTTGGGGCGGTTGCCATTTTGAAACTAATGTTTTCTTTAAAAACTGTGACGTTGCAATTTGCCCGGCAAACTTTGCGGTATGTTACGGTGCAGTTTCTGTATGGCAAAATGGCGTTTGTAGTGTCATTCACTGCCCGGCAAACGTTGCGGTATGCTACGGTGCCGTTTTGTATAAGGCATAAGGTTGAATGCTTTAGCTAACGCATACTGAAGTTCCGTTGAATGGAATTTGCATGACATGGAAAATTTCCCGGCAAACGCTGAGATCTGTAACGGTGCCGTTTCTGTATACGCGGCAAATAATGGCGTTGATAATTCCGTTCGCAATAGTCGGGTGGCATCGACGTCAGCGTCATTTCCGTTAAAAACAATTTATGCTGTGGTCATCTATGACAACAACAACAGCGACAGCAGCAACAACAACTGTGATTGCGGTTCAAGATGAGTAAAAAAATAAATGAAAAGGACGTATTCGAGACTTATAAAGCGTCATACAGGCTGAAATTCCCGTGGGGTAATATTCTAGATGAGCAGCTGTCTATGTGGTTAACCAACTTTGAAAAAGCCACAAATTGCCCAAGAAATCTGCTAATTTCTGCTCTCCTCAGCATGACGAGTGCCGTGTGCGGACCGAACTCTTACGTAACATCGAATGACAGTTTTCGTCAGAGTCTAAACTGCTTTCTTATAGCGGTGTGCGACCCAGGGGGTGGAAAGTCTATAACTTTTGACAAAGTTATAGCACCGGTGATGGAATCTATAGAGAGAAAAGTCGGGACGAAGGTTATGCTGGAAACATACACCACCGCGGGTAAGTGTGAACGACATCTTTAGTTTGTTAATCTAAATACCTGCACTTTACCGGTCTATTTTCAAAAGTGTTATTATCTATCTATTTTCTGATACTGAGTCGATCAATTTCTGATCATCACCATATTCTAATAAAATGGGGGTTAGCACCCCCACACCCCATTGATCTTTTTCAGTCAACATGTCTAAACCAAATCCAGACCAGCAGAAACAGCCGTACCCATAAAACTTAGTCTGAATCAGTAGAGACCGGTAAAGTGCAGTCTATCCCAGCTACTCTCTTTACACCATCCCTTGGAAACCACATTTTTGATATCCTCATGATCTGGTTTCCAAAGGATGGTGTAAAGAGAGTAAATTTTTGTTACAATCCGTCAAAAGTCGCTGGTTTCCCGCTATTGAAGATGACAAAAAGAATATTTCGAGAACCATAAGTATTTTGGCTCTTCAAGCCCATTTTATATTTTAAAACCGGAATAAGTGCCTGATCGCAAACGCACTGTCCCTTTTGTGATTTACGGGACACAGGTCAGTGTAGTTTTATCACAGTGGGAAATGCGGTGGAGAAATTTCTTCCCTACCCGCTCGTGATTTGATTTGCTTTACAACTGACCCCCCAAGCAGTGAAAATTTACTTTACTTTCAGGGATCCATAAGCAGCAGGTAGAGAGTGGCGGTTATGGGCTGATATGCTCGGATGAGGGTGAACGGTTTCTTTCGCTGATCAACTTCAAACAGAGGCAAGGAGATTCTGAAAGGGCGCTTCTTTGTAAACTCTGGCAAGGTCGCGGAGACTCATCCTCGTTAGCCAATGGTACACGCGGTTTCGATCATACCAGCATGTCTACATGTATCCTAATCCAGCCGTATAATTTCGTGAACGAAATGGCACAATTCACAGTGGAGGATGGACTGTTGGACCGATTTCTAGTAGTAAGTGCGAGACCAACATTTAGAAAGACATCAGAAGTTATCGCCGGCATTGAACAACTAAGAGAGTCAAGAATGACAGATTTTGTAGGAGTGTTTGAGGCGATGTTTGCCCATCATAAAACAGGTGTTCACTATACCTTGTCCGAAGAGGCTCAGTTATACTACAATTTGATCGTCGACAATTACGCCAGCATTGTCAATTCCAAGTACTTGTCTGAATCTGGTAAGTTGTAATGTTAAAGTTTACCAAATATAAATTTAATATTAATTTATATTAATTTTAATATATAGTCATGATGGATTATCACGAAAAAATCGGCGTTTCGCTTAATCTAAGCAAACTGGGGTCACTCGTACTTACTTTTGAATTACCCAATATTTGACGAGTTTACTCGCGGTCATTTCATATGAAATTTATTAAACTCGCCAAAGGCTCGTTTAATAAATTTCATATGAAATGACCACTCGTGTAAGATCCTCTATATTGAAAGAAGTATTTTATGATACGTAATTAATAATACGTTGCTTCCGAAAATAGATGCAGCTCGAACAAAGTTTCTCAAGTTTGTATGACGTTTACAGAAATGATAGCCAACAAGGACTTTGTTTGCCAACACAGATTAATATGATAGATAATACATAATTCCGTTTCTTATTGCCGATCATTAGAAGATGAAGACAAAGAGAACATCACTGATTCCCAGAACACTGGTACCCATGAGCAGACGATGACCACATCTAAAGATACCTGCCACATTTTGAGACTGAGTGTAGTCCTACATGTCTTGAGTTTTTACTGGAACATGGAGCTGAGAGGGAATGAGACGGCGTCGAATTCACCAACTACTGAAGTACCCCTTCTTCGTGTGCAGCAGGCTCAGGCACTGTACAGCGTGATTATTCAACACAAAGCTATCTATTTGCAGGTATTATCATTTTAAGAGTTATGTTGTTATTTTATGATTTACATGTACCATATACATATATATACAGTTTATGACTTGTATTAAGCACTGATGGATTTGTTATCGAAATTTGACGGGAAAATGTTGCAAATTATTTTTTTTATCACTTAATCATTTTGTCACGATTCATAAATGTATTTTTCTATCAAATAATGTTGCCGCGTATATGAACTTGCTGATGTATAGATAACACATTTTTACTCGCCGTCGTTGTATAGTATCATCATTTTGATAATTTGACGCTAAAGACGGCGACATCGAGACCCCCGCCCCCGCCATATTTTCGTCAACAAAACGGTTGGAAATTAACGAATATTTTTTATTGCGTTTATGTGATATTTATTTGGAATAGACTCTGAAGACAAGCAGAGACGATGGGAACTTGCGACTGAAAATAGTGAAGACATTCCGTGAACGTGTTACAAGATCAGTGTGCAGATTTCCGGGTCCACTTGTATGTTGCAGAGATTTACAAAAGAGGATCAGGGGTGCTTTGTCAGAAAATGTTAAAAGTAAGTAAAATTAAGAATCTTGAATTAACAGTTAGGTCAGCTCTTCAAGCCTAATATATATTTTAAGGTCAGGGTGTTGTAAAAAACGCCACGATGGAATTTTCTTATTTTTTGCATATCGATGTATTAAATGCTCCCCCATCGGAATATGCAAGAATATTCATTGACTACCGGATTGAAAAAGTGATATTATCTGCGTGAATCAGGTTGCTTGAAAAAAAGTCCTTGACAACCGTGCTCGTTTTCATGCTATTTAGGGTTTATTTATGTATGGTAGTGCGTTTTTGATATTTTCCGCGACGTAACGTAACGTCGTGGCGCGAACACGCTCAATGTCCGACTGACGCAAGAATTACAATAAATGACATTTACGGCAGAAATTCTCATTTTCTTTGTTTTTGGTGAAGATTTGTGACAGTCTTTAAAGGGAAACATTACTAATTGATTCCCGCATATGATTTTCATTAAACGGTGCATGCTTCAAGATGATTGTATCCTTGGACTAAAATCGAAAAAAATGGGTGGTCACCGGCCTCGTTGTCATGGTATCAAAAAGTTTTGGTTGTTTCTCGTGCATTTCAGAAAACCGCACGTGTAGCGGACATGTGTTTTAATATATATGTTATTACTGCAAAAACAACTTAAACACATGATGAATGTTATTTTTTTACATTTTGATACTTTTTGCTCTTAAATTGAGCAGATTACAGGCAAAATTAACTTTCCCGCCATTTTTTCAAACCTGGAAAAAAGTACGTATTTTTGTGATATCTCATAAATTACGCATATGATTTTGATTAAATTACATCAACAGATAGGAAACATTGTAACCATTTAAAATTTTAAATAAAAGATGGGGGTCACCGGATTGCGTTGGAAGATATAGAGGAAACTCGTTCAATATTCCCGCCTTTTTCGTTTTAACGCCAAACGTTGCACTGACGTCGCGTATATTTATGCGACGTCATCAACAGCGAAATAACCGTTTTTACGTATAATAAACCTTATACACGAATTGGCGTATATCAGTTGCCACAGAACGTCTTTTAAAATAATATGTATACCCGTTTTAGGATTTAATTATGCAGAAACAAACAGAATAAGATTCTACCGCTTGCAACGTCATTGAGAAAACAAAACAAAATGACGTTAAAAGCTACGCGTAACGTGCACATACTAAACGCCGACGTTGCGCAAATAGTGTGCTCATTTACAATAGTAATGTTTACCCTTAATGGAGAAAAATGTAAAATTCGTACTAAATGACCTAAAAGCTACAGCTTTCTCCGGTTTAAAAAGGCGCGACATAAGAGCGTCGATTCTCGTTCCGCTGGCGTCGCAAAGCAACGTCGCACGTAACGCTGCATAACGACGTTTTACAACACCCTGACCTTAAAACCTGAATAAGCGCCTGATCGCAAAGCAATTGTCCCTTTTCTGATTTACGGGACACAGATGCAGTGTAGTTTTATCACAGTGGGAAATGCGGTGGAGAAATTTCTGGCAGATTAGCTCAAGAGTTTACTTCGTTAAATGGTTCAGTCAGAAAGTAAATGCTTTTTGAATGTACAAAGTTAAGTAACGCGAAATCTCGTTTAACGGGACGAACGTAACGACGTGCTTACTTATATAGTCCTGGCGAGCTCAGCGAACGTTTAAAATAATAATTATTATAAAAAAAAGTTGACGTCAACTTAAATTTAATAGATCTAATTATATATGTATAAGTAAGATATAGATACTTTATTTGTGTCTATTAAAGTTTCAGTGCTCTTAATCATTCGATCATCTCACCGCTGTGGGTTCGCGCCTCGCACGGGGCACGGGTCACATGTGGAACAAGCCAAGTTCTGCTTGCGGGTGTCTCAGGTGGTTTTTCTCCGGGTCGTCCGGCTTTCGCACCATCTACCAATTGATTTTACTCGATATGAGTTAAAAAGCTTGAAAGGGACGTAAAAGTAAATAATAATAATAATAATAATAATAATAATTTTGCAGGAGAATTAGAAGAGCTTGAAAACCAGGGATTTGGCGTATTCCGAAAAATAACTATCAGAGGTTGTGAGCGCTGGATTTTCTTCAAGATATCCGGTGGAATGATTGATACAGAGATCGGAAACCATAACGCTATGCTGAAGATGGCAGAAACGTCGCTAGAAGAGTATACCAGAATATTCAGTGACATTAGCAAGACACAGAGATCGCTAATATTCCAACATCCCTATGTGGAAGAATTTAGAGACACACTCCCCGATTTGTGATGGGCAAAATAAAACATTTGTAGAGTGATGGACTAAGGACATCTATGCTTTAGATTGGGATACTCCCTAATTGACAAATATGCCACTTTCAAATTCGAAAATGCCTAGATCTTTATTATTATTGTGTTCTTGCACATTTTGAATGTCAATGACATAATTTATGTCAATTTTAACATTTGTTTGGGAAATCACATCTCTAACCATTAATGTAATACACGTAGATTGAAAGCAAACTTACTTTTGAACGTGTACTGTACTCTATTTATACATGTACATTAAACTAAATATACTCGCCCTGACACCGGTTTGACAACAAATACGACCATGAATGTTTACAATTCTACAGTTGATGTCTTTAAAATTGTCCATAACAAATGCTCTTATTTTAGTTCATGGAAAATTTCTGGAAATTATACATTTTCGCCTTGCTGACCCTGTTCCCCCACTAGACCCAGGATGCCACTTTGATATGATGTGTGAATGTGAAAAACACATAAACTGTCGAAAGGAAATGCTGGGTCCCGGGGGGACACACCTAGAATTAAACTATAAGATTGTAAATTTAAGATCTTATGCACTAAGCTAATATTTCTTTCAAAATAAACTTAAAAATACAAAACAATAAACAATCAATGTGTGGACATTGTTCAGTATTCATATGACAAACAAGCCCATATTTGTTTGCTTGAAAATTGCTGTTGACAAACAAATGCAAATCATTTCAAAGTCGAATGGTTCAATTTTGCCAAAAATGGGGTGGGTTGTGAAAATATTTAGTTGCATTGTCAGGATTCTATTAAATTAGCCAAACTGTTTTGTAAACCAAAGTGTATATATTTCTTCTCCTATAAATGCTAAATTCAGCCCCATAGTCATAACATGAAAATTTCATCCTCCCGATTTAGGGAATTTTTACATCTTATCCATAGATCTCCTTAAAATATTTGAGCCACTCCAGGAGAAAACCAACACTTGTTATCGCTACACGGAGAGTACACTCTCTCAACTTCCTAAACAAAAAATTTGAAGCCTCCAGCTATTTTCTGGTGCTGTACAGTCCGGTTTGTGTCAGACCTAGCCGGAAGCCCAAATTGTTGGTTTTGTCACCCGATCATTTGCGAACAGTGTTGCAGTGGACAATTACCTGGCAACCTTTGAACAGTCATCAAATATTATTATTATTATTATTATTATTATTATTATTATCATTATTATTATTATCATAAACTGACGTCCAAAAGAAACGCCTCATCGAAAATGTCGCGTAACTTGGCAAATGAGTATAATGCATGCGCAAAATTGGCATTTTACTTGGTTTTATTCTCTCTCCTGTTACAGCATACGCATCAAAACTTGTGTTGGTGCACCATTCTTAAAGTTGCACGCTATGTGCCGACCTGTCTATCTGTTTACATGCCCACCAATCTACCTATCTGCGTGCCGACATGTCGACCTGTCTGCGTGTCGACCTGTCGACCTGTCTACGTGTCGACCTGTCGACATGTCTGCGTGTCGACCTGTCTGTGTGCCGACCTGTCTATCTGTTTACATGTCCACCTGTCTACCTATCTGCGTGCCGACATGTCGACCTGTCTACGTGTCGACCTGTCGACCTGTCTGCGTGTCGACCTGTCTACAAGTCCTGCGTACCGAGCTACCTATGCCGACATGTCAAGAAATATTTGATTATTTCCGACCTAATAACATACATAAGTTAGAACGAATCAGTAGCGAAAAATTGGACCGAATTTACTCAAGAACTATTTAGTACATGTACTACTTAAAACCTAATAACTTGTACATGATCCGATCATGTGTTGTATAAAGATCATATAAAAGGAACTATTTGATTCTTCTCGACCTAATTACATACATAAGTTACACCGATCAGTTTCAGGTTCACTAAAATGTTTGACCGAATTACTCTTTTAAAATACAAGGAACTGTTTGAGTCTTTCTTTTAACTTGATCCATCCTTGCAATGGATATAGTTTTTCCCTTGTTTTTCCTCATTTTTGACATTTTTATTAATATTCATGAATATGCAAATGAGATAATTTTCATATAGGCCCAGATCATCAATAAATTTGTCATATAATATTACTGGTTCAATAACAAAGTGTCTGAATGGCACTTTGGACCTGAAATTAGTTTATTTATGGATTTTTATGGCTTTTCTCTGTCATTTTTAAGGTTTTCATTAAAATTCATGAATATGCGAATTCAAAAATTTGCATTACTCACTATAGGATGAATGGGCTATATCTCAGCTTTAAAATGAGACCAATTTCAGTGGTCTAGGATAAGTAACAATGGAGATATGGTCAATTTTCTATGTACACCCCCATGCTCAAGAACCGCATTAACGGTTGCCATGGAAACCATGCATTTTTTCATAGTGCAATTGAGTTTATCTTTGAGGACAAAAATTCTTTGCATTTCTGGGGTCCCAATAACCGATTTGGCACCCATGAAAAATTGTCCTGGGGGGGGGGGGGGGGGGTGCAAGGTAGGTCAAATTAGCTCCCGGGGTAATATTTTTCTTATTTTTGCTCCAAAACATAGATTATGGGTACTTGTTTGGACCGCCTCGGCGAGGCGGTTCTAACGTGTACCCACAATCAATGTTTTGGAGCAAAAATAAGAAAAATATCAGAATCTTCTGCTGAAAATTTTCATATTTTACAGCTTTAAAAACCTCTGTATATTACATGGGCAAATTGTCGTAATGTGCATTATACATGTCTGACACTATCACAAGATAATGTCGCTACAGTCAATTACAAAATCCTTAATCTGTTCGACATAGTTTAAAAGCAACTAATGCCAAGCTGTCTCTTGGGAGTAGAGCGAGGCACCAAAGTGGAGCGGAGTGAATGGCTTTTCAGCCGATAAATTTGCATGACGATAAAAAAAAACGTGACACCATATGGCTGGAAATATTATGAAATCGATCTACAGGCCAATGTTAGTAGCTAACAAGTGTATGAATAGTTCAGCTCCAGTTATCATAAAACACTGTGTAAAGTTTGTGTTTATTTTTATACATGCTGTATAAAGCCGAATAATGTTATGAGCGTTGACGCCAAAATGCGGTTTTCCTGCAGTTTGAAAACCAATTTTTGTTCGACCGTTCCGTCGTACCATCTTTTATTGTGTAGGTAATTAAAAATCCGACTTCAGTCAGCGTATGGTTAGCTGCAAACCGGACAATCATCTTATTGTATCTTGAGTAAAAGTATTTGCCCTCGCCCGTGTAAACGGCACAGAAACTCCAAACCTCGGTATCTACACTCTGGTGTCCGTCAAATATCTGAAAAATAATCGAGCCGCGTGAGAAATTAATTAATTTGGACTTATACTTAAACAGGAACAGGCAGGGTCTCGTAAAATCTACATCATTAATGACCATATTTTCAATCTCAAATGCTTGATTGACCAATACTTTTTCAGAGGAAAAAACTATACTGTGCTGTCATTGACTTTAGAAATTATTCGATTCTGTAAATCGTACAATTTTGTGGAAAAAATTGCTTAGTTTAAATGTTGACCGAATCATGTTCATAATTATTTACAACATGTATAACCAGGCCAAGTCTTGTGTAAAGATTGGCAGTCGCAAATCATACATTTTATCATGTAATGCTGGAGTGAGACAAGGCGAAAATCTGTCACCGATATTATTTTCAATTTTCTTGAATAATTTAACCGAATTTATTTCCCATGCGTATAATGATTTTTATCGAATCTCAAATATGACACATCTGCTACGCAGTGATGATGATGTTGAGGTGTATACCAAGCTCTATGTGCTTCTTTACGTCGAAGACACAGTTATTTTGCTGAAAATGAACACGAATTACAGGCTGCACTAAATGCAATGTTTCTATACTGCAAATCCTGGGATTTTGAAGTTAATCCTGCCAAAACCAAGGTCACTATTTTAGTAATAAGAAAATTCAAGATGCCCCAACTTTAAAGTACGATGGTCATGTACTTGAGGTTGAGGATAGTTCTGTAAACATGTACTTGGGTACATTGTTTTCATTTTACTGTTGTTTTCTTAAAAATAGTAAAAGACTTCTTGATCAGGCCCGCAAGGTACATATAGCCAGAAAACTCTCACTTCCTGTTGACATACAGTTACAGATATTTGACAGTATGATGACCCCTATATTATTGCATTGGCCAGAAGTTACTGGTTTTGAAGGAAATAATGTTCTCGAAAGCTTGTACCTGCAGTTTTACAAATACATCCTTAAAGCTAACATACACTTAATGTTATACTATATGGTGAATTGGGTCGTTTCCCAGTGGATCTAATCGTAAAGTCAAGAATGACTGGATTTGGGCAGAGAATCATCAGTGGGAAAGTATCTCATAAATTGTATAGCATTATTCTTGGTATGCATAAAAAGAGTTTGTGTCAGGCTTATGTCTGTTAAAAATACACTTTATAGGAGTGATACATCTTTGAGTGTCCTTATTTTGAATGACCAAAGGAAGCGTTATGCACCAAGAGATTTTTCACAAAAGCATAATACATTCAAATTGGAAAAGCTCGTGAATTCAAATGACACACATACTATTTTTAATCTTATCAAGTTTTGCACGGACATTTTGAACATATTCAAAGAAATCTATTAAGTTATTAATATCTAAGTTGTGGAAGCTTATACCAGTGTGAACTTGTTTTTTTTTTTAATTGATACTTTCATAGACTAGTTAGAGATTCACCACAAGGACCGAATGTTGTGAACCACTGCAGAAGATGAGGTTGAGGTTAGGCGCCTATAAAACCGGTTTTAGCTTCCGGCTGAACGTTCCAAGGCGATACTTCTGTTGTGGCTCTAATTGGTTTGTGTTTTGGAGTCGATTTGTGCTGTTTGAGTCTTATGTACGTTTTCATATTTTAGTTCAGTTCGGGTAACTGAGTGGCCGCCTATTGGGGAAAAGCTGCTCACTCAGCTTACGATATGTTTTCTTGGTATAAGTACCTAAGTGTCATTTTAGTTTTTTCCACCCTTCGGTTTATGGAGTGGGAATTTCTCTCTGATTGCGCCATTTCCTAATAGTCAAGACAGGAATTGAGAAAAAGTTAACAAGTACAGGTATTTTATGAGAAAAAGGGTTTGGCACTTGAACTAGTGGTAGTTTGGTGTGATAAATCCAAAAACCAATGTTGACAAGCTGAGAAATGACGTCTTCATGTCCCAATTTGCATATTTTCAAAATGGCCACCAAAATATATACAATCTGTTATATTGATGAAACGTTTCATTCGTTTGTCATGAGCTGAGCCTTAGATCACTTAAATTATATTGTAAGATGATTGGTTGACTAAATTTCATAAATTGCCCGCAAAGAAAAACTCAATTGCACTTTGAAAAATTGCATGGTTTCCATGGCAACTGTTAACGTGATTCTCGACGATGGGTGTACTTACAAAATTGATCATATCGGGACTGTTGCTGGTCCTAGACCACTGAGCCTGGTCTCATTGTTAAGCTTAGACATATTTCTTTTATCCTGTGGTAAGTAATGTGAATTATCTAATTTGCATATTCATGAATTTTAATGAAAACATTAAAATGGTTTAAAATCCATAAATAAACAATTTTCAGGCCCAGCCCATCAATATGACACTGTAATTACACTAGTTATATATCATGTGACAAATATATTGATGTCATGGACCTATTTGAAAATTTTATCTCATTTGCATATTCATGAATATTAATTATAATGGTGAAAACTGGCGCGAAAGCCAGGGGAAAATTATTGCCATTGAAAGGTTTTTGGTGGATTATAAGAACTTTCTTGCATTTTAGGACAAATTTTCATGGCTGCCAATTTGGTCAAAGGGACCACTTAAATGCTGTGAAATAATGTCCTCAACAATGAACATATTTACATGATGTAAAATCATATTGTTTTCACATCAATCCATTGTGTGATTCTTATGAATTGGACGAACTTACAAAAATACCCATATCATACCAATAGCATGCTCTAGAATATTATGATTGATCTGATAGAAGTGCTTGGGCACAAGTATTTAATGGTTATCCTAATATTCAAATCATTGAATTCATGAATATTAATGAAAATTGTAAGAAATGGGAGGAAAGTCATGGAAAAATATGGGGTGTACATACAAAATCATTTGTACCTGGGCTGTTAATAAGCCTAGGACGATGAAAATGGCATCAAATAAATGCTAAGGTATCGTACTATACCTTTGATGTGTGATATAAGAACAATTTGATTTTCAATTTCATGTATTTTAATGAAAACTTTTGAAATTGGGATAAAAAATGGAAAAGATTAAACAGATACACCTTCATATACACTCGTATCTTGGCAACCAAAAGCCCCAAAGTGGTGAAAATTGAATCAAATGGTTGCTAGGGCAAATATTATACCATCCATACTGTAATAGATAAGTTAGTTGAGTTTCATTTTCATGAATATTGATAAAATAGGAGGTATACATTTAAACGCATGTATCTTGGCTACTGAAGGACCTAAAGAGCTGAAGTTGAAATCAAATGATCGATATGACAATGTTCTATAACCATATGATCTGATATATAAGGCATCTAGATATTTTTATTCTATGGATATTAATGAGATTTTTAAGTTAGAAAAATATCACCAAAAAGTAAAGGCGGTATACCAGCAAAGTTGCTTATATCTTAGAAGGATGAAAATGGTACCCGTAAAATGTTAGGACACTATAGTGTGATAGATAAACAGTAACTGATGAAAAATCATGTCGTCTGATAGATAAAACATCTAATTAAAAGCCATGAATGTTCCCATGCCCAGACTTTTACCCCAACCCTAGTGGTTGGTGGCTTAAAATGTGGACCTATAGGCTAGTCTATTAAATCTCAAATTTTGCGGTGAATATTTTTGAAGTAACAACATTTTCGACAAAACACATTTTTCGAAGAAATGTCGTGCATCGATCTGAACATATGGCAATAAAAGATTGTACGTGTACTAGCAATAATTTGATGCCACTTTGAACTCTCTAAGTCTGTTTGCAGTCCAGATGTAAGCAATATTATTGGAACCCCCCCCCCCCCCCAATTCATTTTCCGATCATTTTCCTCTTATTTATAAAGATCTTTAGTTAGTAACATTCATTCAACAAATATGTCAGATAAAGCAAATAGCAGATTGTATGATTATAGAACAATGAATAAGCAATCATTTGATACCAATTCAAGCCTTCTAGGTCTATCAGTAACCATGATATGGGCATTTTAACGTGTATACCACCTTATGTTTTCCGCATTTTTACCCCAATTCCTAAAGATGTTATTAATGTTCATGAAAATAAAAATCAAATGACTTATAAAGTGTTATATAGGATGGCATAATATTGACTTAACAACCATTCAATACATTATTCAGCACTTAAGAGCTTTTTGTTGCCAAGATACAAGCCATTTCTTATGTTTACTCCTTTAGTTTTTCCAGTTTTCTGTCCTGTTTTTAAAGATTTCATTAATATACATGAAATTACAAATCCAATTATTCTTACATCATATTTAAGAGTGATAGTAAATTGCAACAGCACTCATTTGATATCTCGTACCGCATCCTATGTTTATTAACAGCCTTGGTACAGGTGTTTATGTACGTATGCCCCCTATTTTTTCCATGATTTTTCTCCCATTATGATTTTTTATTAATATTCATGAATATATGTAAATTCAATGATTCAATATTAGTTATGAAGATTAAATTGCTATGTCATTGCAATACTATCAGACCAATCATAGTATTCTAAAGTATGCTTTTGGTGGGACATGGGTATTTTTGTAAATAGAATCACACAAGGGGTGGTTGTGGAAACAATGTGATGTTTACATCACCTGAATGTATTCATTGTTGAAGACTTTTTATGGCATTTAATTGGCCCATCTGACCAAACTGGCAGCCATGAAAATTTGTCCTAAAATGCAAGAACGAACATATAACGCACCAAAAACCTTTCAATGGCAAAAGTTTTTCCCCTGGTTTTCGCCCTTATTTTGATATTCAATTGATATTCATGAATATGCTAATGAGATACGTTTCATATTGACCCATGACATCAATATATTTGTCATATATTGTATTACTGGTGCAAAAGCAAGTTGTCATAATGAGAGCTTTGGTCAGCAATTTGTTTATATATGGATTTTAAAACCGTTTTTCAGCCATTTCTAATGTTTTCATTAAATTTCATGAATATGCAAATTACAAAATTTGTATTCCTTACCAAAGGATCTAAAGGCTATATCTATGCTTTACAGTGAGACCAGATGCAGTGGTCTAGGACTTGTTACAGTGGAAATATGATCACTTTGGTAGGTACAAGTAGAAAAGCCCACACCCCTGCCCTGTCCGCACCCCACCTCAGCCTTAAAACTTTAAAGATTTTTATTTTATTCATTGTAGACCTTCTTATCACTATAAAATGTTATTTTCATTATTTTGTAGCAGTTTGGAATCCTAAACATATACCAATTTGCAGCAATTGATGTTTTTCTTAATTTTGGCGGCCATCTTGGAAATATGCAAATTAGATGGTGAAGGAGACATTTCTCAGCTTGCCAGCATTGGTTTTTGGATTCAGCATACCCGAATACCCATAAAAATGATCTCAAACCCTTTTCCTCACAAAATGCCTGTACCTTCATAACGAAGCGTCTTTTCTCATTTTCTGTCTTAACTATAATCATTTTACCTTTTAATCTTGATTTTGAATCAAGTTCTCATATGTCTGTGAATCAGCCTTTAAATTATCTCTACCTGATGATCTGGTCATAAGAAGTATACCATTTTTAGTTTCATATCTTGTCTGAATGACACTTGCAAGTGCTGATAAACCCAGCATTCGGGCCTTTCTACCGTTATGTGGCGTGTGAGCCATCTCTTGTGTAACTGTAAATATGTTACTTGATGAGGTTGAAGTGACCATAATCATTGGGGATGGCTGCCTATCAGTAACAAATTTTGTAAGAGTGTTTTTTTTGTCTTTCATGTTCAAACCTTAATTACAAAAAAACCTTAATCATTTTGGCTTTACTGCATTGTGTTGGCATGAAAAGCTTTAAAGATACTCTTGAAAAGGCTTCTACTCAGTTAAGGATTGAAATTCAGATTTTAGCTTTCACTGGACGATGAAAAGCATTAGGCGGTCTGGAAGCCCGAATGGCTTCTCGGAGATATTAAAACAACTATTGTTTTTTAGCTCACCTGAACCGAAGGCTCACAAGGTGAGCTTATAGTATAGTAGTCGAGCCGGCGTCCGTGCGTGCGTCCACATTTTCAAACTTGAATGTCTCTAAGACAACAAGGCCAATCATGACCAAATTTTATCTAAAGCATCATTGAGGAGGGGGAAAGATTGTATTAGGTTTTAAAGCAGATCGGATTAGAACTCTGGTTTCCATGGCAACAGATAGCTCCAAAAGACTTACAATAGAAAGAAAAAACATAAAAAAATCTTCTTCTCCGAAACCACAAGGCCCAGAGCTTTCATATTTTGTGTGTAGCAATGTAAAATGGTCCTCTTTATAAATCCTGCCAACCGTGCCCTTGGGTCCATACGGGACCCGCCCCGGGGGCGTCATAAGAAAAACATAAACAAATTTTCATCTCCGAAATCACAAGGCCCAGATCTTTCATATTTTGTGTGTAGCAATGTGTAGTGGTCCTCTTTATAAATCCTGCCAACCATGCCCCTGTGGTCAAAAATGGCCCCGCCCAGGGGGTCATTAGCTCACATAGACATACAATGGGAAAAACATAAAAAAAGATCTTCTTCTCCGAAACCATAAGGCCCAGAGCTTTCATATTTTGTGTGTAGCAATGTATAGTGGTCCTCTTTATAAATCCTGCCAACCATGCCCCTGAGGTCCATACGGGCCCCGCCCCGGGGGCGTCATGAGTAAAACATAAAAAACTTCTCCGAAACCACAAGGCCCAGAGCTTTCATATTTTGTCTGTAGCAATGTATAGTGGTCCTCTATATAAATCCTGCCATCCGTGACCCTGGGGTCCATAAGGGCCCCGCCCCGGGGGCCTCATGGGAAAAACATAAAAATATCTTCTTCCCCGAAACCACAAGGCACAGAGCTTTCATATTTTGTGTGTAGCAATGCGTAGTGGTCCTCTTTATAAATCCTGCCAATCATGCCCCTGGGGTTAAAAATGGCCCCGCCCCGGGGGTCATTAGCTCCCATAGACATACAATGGGAAAAAACATAAAAAAAAATCTTCTTCTCCGAAACCACAAGGCCCAGAGCTTTCATATTTTGTGTGTAGCAATGTATAGTGGTCCTCTTTATAAATCCTGCCAACCGTGCCCCTGGGGTCCATATGGGCCCCGCCCCGGGGGCATCATGGGAAAAACATAAAAAATCTTCTTCTCCGAAACCACAAGGCCCAGAGCTTTTGTATTTTAAATGTAACAATTTGTAGTGGTCCTCTTTATAAATCCTGCCGATCATGCCCCTGGAGTCAAAAATGGCACTGCCCCGGGGGTCATTAGCTCCCATAGACATACAATGGGGAAAATGTTAAAAAATCTTCTTCTCCAAAACCACATGGCCCAGAGTTTTCATATTTTGTGTGTAGCAAAGTACGGTCCCTTTTATAAATCCTGCCAACCGTGCCCCTGGGGTCCATACGGGCCCCGCCCCGGGGAAAAACATAAAAAAGCATCTTTTCTTCTCCGAAACAACAAGGCCCAGAGCTTTCATATTTTGTGTGTAGCAGTGTATAGAGGTCCTCTTTATAAATCCTGTCAACCGTGCCCCTTGGGTCCATACAGGTCCCGCCCTGGGAGCATCATTATCTGCCATAGGCTTACAATGAAAAATACATGAAAAAATCTTCTTCTCTGAAACCACAACAGCCAAAGCTTCTATATTTGGTATGCAGCGTTGTTATGTGGAGCTTTACATAAATCCTGCCAAGCATGCCCCTGGTGTCAGAAATGGCCCCACCCTGAGGGGGTCAACAGCTCCCTTAGACTTACAATTGGAAAAAAAACATAAAAAATATTCTTCTCCGAAACCATATGGCCCAGATCTTTTATATATTGTATGGACTAATGTATAATACTCTCCTTTATAAATGCTGCCAACGGCGCCCCTGGGGTCCATACAGGCCACGCCCCAGGCATGTCATTATCTACCATAGACTTATAATGGAAATACATGAAACAATCTTCTCTGCAACAGCATGACACAAAGCTTGTATATTAGTTATACAACAATGCCATGTGGAGCTCTACATAATACTGCCAATCATGCCCCTGGGGTCAAATGTGGCCCCACACCGGGGGTCATTAAAGGACCCTGACCTTGTTAGATGTTTTTTCAAGTGAACCAACATGGCAGACAAGAGGATACACAATCCAGACAAGAGCTATTCTGCTTCAAGGTCACATGACCAAGATGACCATCATAACCATATATGAGAAAACCCCCAATTAATTTGTCCAGTGACTGTACTTGTTGACTCTCAGGTGAGCGATCGTTGCTCTTGGGCTACTTGTTTTATCATCCAATGAAAGCTAAAATCTGAATTTCAATACTATGGCTTGTATTTACATTTTATATTATCAATCGCGTATCAAATTTTTGATTGCACATATCATCGTTCATTTTCATGTTATTTGACTTAACGTAATTTTGGAACAACCTGAACGTCAAATTTCGCGCATAACGTCATGGCAATACGCAACCGACGTCACGCCAACAAGAGTAAACTAACATACTCACTGGTTTTGTTTGACGTCTCTCCGCCCATAGGGTGTGGCCTCGAGATCACGTGACTTAATGTTTTTCATTGGGAAATGAAGAACATCAAGAAAGATAATTTACTTTCATCTATCGATAGCAATAAAAATGTAGATATTTAATCTAGTCAAATATATATGAGCTAACCATGTAACATGCTATATTCTGCTCCATGGCCGCCTCATTCTTGTGCTCGTTTGCAGTTTCGTTGTCAACTGCCCTTCTTTGCCTCCTTATGGGGCTGTTGACGGCGGAACTGCGTGAGCCGACCAAATTACCTCTTTATTGGTTGTTATTTTCGACTTTCTCCATGCTTTGCTACATGTTATTTTGTTACTATCTTTGTAACATACACCCGGGTTAGGGGTCAATAACAAAATCTTGAAATCTTGAAATCGGGGTTCCGACCAGGTCTGATACAAACCGATCTGTACAGTTACAGATGAAAACTACTTGTACAGCTGTACATGCAGAAACTTTAGAAAAGATGGATTTTTTCATGAAGAGAAAAAAGACGCTGATTTGTTATAAATAGGCAAACATGCGGTTTCTCGCGTCGCGGTTCATTTCCTTAAAGGTGAAGGGATTGTCACAATAAAGCGTTTCTCATCGGGAAAACATGTCCGTGTAATACGTTTATACCCCCTTGAATCCCACTTTTATATAGCAAAACTGGGTTATACAGTGATTTACCTATTTTTCTTATTATTAATCCAAAACATATACCGAAAAAAAGTTATAAGAGGCCGCCTCATATTTTTTTCTTCTAGTTTGGAAAGTAAAGTAAATGTACGATCAATTAAAATCCATGATCATGTGAATAAACCAATGTCTAACATGTGGCTCTGTGAGTTTCTGCATTCCAAAATGCGTTATATACATGTAGCTCACACAGACGAAGCATGAGTAAAGGTACCCTCTTTTCAAAAAGTCACACTTTATTAACATCAAATTTAATGTCATATTATGACGTTGTGTTTTACTTTTTAATTTATTTGAAAGTGCTACTGACTGCCATGATACAAGATAAAAGTAAGTCAGATGTGTTGCTGCAATAAGAATCTTCGTTTCAGTTTTGTACATGCAAGAAGACAGCAACATGAATAACAAGAATTCAGCTTTACATGCAATTTGCATACAAACTTTCTCCAGTTGCGTTATTATCAGCAGCATGGCACTGAAATTTTGTTAGTGAAAAATGGCATTGAAACCGTAAGTGTGAGACAGCCACGACCTGTTTGTCCTCGAAAATAATCTAAAACAGCTCATTCGAGTTATATCTCTCATTTCCAGGCCTCATCAAGTGAATTTAACACGAATTAACATTGTTAAGGGGCACATTGATGAATTTTTCAAACAAATCTCAAAAATAGCGATTTTTAACAAGAGGACCAATGGTCCTGTAAACGCTCACCTGAGATCTGCTGCATATACAAATAAACATGTTGGAATATCATGGTATTTAACCCCAGTGCAGGGACAGATGAAGCCCTTGGGCCATTTTCTTTTTTCAGAATAATCAATATTCTGTCCATCTGCCAATTTCCCGCTGGTTTTCCCCTTCAAATGGCATTTTAACAGTTTTTCCCATGTTGACCTTGCCATAAACTGGGTCAAGGTCATAATTTGTATATACATCGTAGTACTTTAGACATCAATGCTTCATGCCAAGTTTCTTTGAAATCGGTCAACCGGTTCCGGAGAAGATTATTCAAGGGTATACCATACATGTATATGGGCATGGCAGCCATGTGACCTAGATTTTTTCTATACACATTGATTCCCCCATTCTATAGATGCTTTACATAAAATTTGGCTTTGATTGGCCAAGCGGTTTCAGAGGAGAAGATGTTTGAATATTTTAGTAATATACATGCATAATGCCCCGGGACGGGGGCAGATGAGCCCCTGGGGTCTATTTTTTCAGAATCATTAAAATATTCAGTCCTAATGCCCATTTCCTGCAAGATTTTCACTTTAAATGATATTTAAAAAGTTTTCCCCATTCAAATGCATTGGTGACCTATGTTGACCTTGCCGTAAAATAGGTCAAGGTCATCACAGGGTCATGATTTATATATACATTGTAGTACTTGAGTCATCCATACTTCATGCAAAATTTCGTTGAAATCGGTTCACCGGTTCTGGAGAAGGTACAAGTAGGCAAAGATCAGGAAAAGGCGCAATCAGAAAAAGATTCCCACTCCAAAAACCGAGGTGGGAAAAAACCAAACTAACAATCAGGTACTTATACCATGAAACATATCGTAAGCCGAATGAGCAGCTATTTTCCCAATAGGTGGCCACTCAGTTACCTTAACTTAACTAAAAATATGAAAACATACATAAGGCGCCAACAGCACAAAAAATTTTAAACACCAAGACATAAAACAAAAAGAACCACTACAGAAGTATTCAATAAGTTTTTTGAAGGGTTTTTACCATATATGGGCCTGGCGGCCATCTTGGTCATGTGACCTCTATTATTTATATACACATTGTTTCTTTTTTCCTATAGATGCTTCATATAAACTTTGGTTTTGATTGGCCGAGTGATTTCAGAGAAAAGATCTTTGAGATGACCTTGACCTAAATTAATCATATACCTTCATCTTATCCATTGCTTGCTTGCATCTACCTTTTTTCAGGTCTCAGGCTGCAATAGTTTTCAAAAAATAGCTAGTTTCCACTTTTCCCATTATAAGTCTATGGAAACTTAAGGTTACCATAGCAACTAGAGTTCTTATCCCACTGGAATAAAAAACACAAAGTATGTAGAGGCTACTGTCAGAAACATGTATACAAAGTACAGGATTCATCCCCTTGACAGTTTCTGAGGAGAAGATTTTTGAGGAGAAGATTTTTGATTTTTTTTTTTTTTTTTTTTTTTTTTTTTTTTTTTCAAATTTTTACCCTTTATGGGGCCCCAGCAACCAATCAAAATAAAGGATTAGGACAAAACTGACAAGAAACATCAAACACTACTCAATAAACATTTCTGCAAAATCAAAATTCAAATGTCTGCAATTTTAGATTTCCACTTTTCGCATTATAAGTCTATGGAAACTTTAAGTTGCCATAGCAACCAGAGTTCTTATCCGCCTGGAATAAAAAACACAAATTATGTAGAGGCCACTGTCAGGAACATGTATACAAAGTACAGGCTTAATCCCCTTGACAGTTTCTGAGAAGAAGATTTTTGAATGTTTTTCGAAATTTTGCCCTATATGGGGCCCCTGCAACCAATCAAAATAAAAGATTATAGGACAAATGTCACATGAAACGTAGAGGACTACTCAATAAACATTTCTGCAAAAACAAAATTCAAATATCTCCAACACCACAGCAAAAAACTGGCAATTTTCACTTTTTTCCATTATAAGTCTATGGGAAGCATAAGTTGCCATAGCAACCAGAGTTCTTATCCGATCGAAATAAAAACACAAATATTCGTTCCCCCCACCTGTAGATGCTATATGTGAAATATGAAAAGATTCGGCCTGGCAGCTTCAGAGGAGAAGTCGTTTGAAAATGTTGACGACGACGACGGACGACGCTTGGACGCCGGCTCTACCACTATACTATAAGCTCACCTATGAGCCTTTGGCTTAGGTGAGCTAAAAATGCGTAAAATCTATCAGTAGAGAAAATTCGAATGTTTGATGTTTTTTTCCAAGCCGGAAGGGCCCCTATGATGACACCCGTTCCTAATTTCAATAATCTTTGTGCTTTATCAAATGTTTTATTTAAAACATTGCTTTTTTATTTTTACTCCAAAACGCGTTTAGTGAAAGAAAATTATTTCTGAACACTTTGGAACTTTACTTACCTGAAAGCAAAACATCGTGCAATTTTGAACATGGCTTAGAAACTAAAAAACGAGTCTAAAAAGTGGCCTCTTATAACTTTTTTCAGTCTATTGTGGGTACTCGTTAGTACACAGTAGACACCTGGGGTAAAACCACTGGCACGTTTTCTTGAATTTGTCAATATTATTTAAAGACAAACGACTTCGAAAAAATATAATCCATACAATCATTTTTTCAAACATAGATCCTGCAAAAATAAAAATCATTCAATAGAATTTAAATGAGTTATTACAAAATGAAATATTGAAATTGACTTGTTGTACATACATTAAATATACAGTTTAAATTCATATGACATTTATTGACATCTACACCCAGTCCAGGGAGCTTAAAATGAATTTAACCATTTAATTGTTTCATTCTAGTGTGCTCTATAGTAAATTTATATAAAAAAGCAAGCAAACATAACGGTTCAGCGTTGAAAGAAATGCTATAGGGGTACGTATTTTAATGGCGTCATATATATCGCTTTATTATAAAGTCAGCATAGCATCGAAAACGTTTTTTGTTGTTGTTTTTTTTTTTTTTGTCACATTGCTTTTTTAAATATACTATTATTTATCACTGTAAAGTTGAAGAAAATTTGATCGGAAGTTATAAAGATGGCCAAAGATGTAACGCATGAAACGCACACAATAATGTTCACAAATTCAAGAAAACGTGCCAGTTGTTTAACCCCGTGTGTCTTTCAAGGCGTCTATTTCGAAGTATTATTTCTTTCGTGCATTGTTTTGGCATCATTACAAAGGAGAAATATAGCCCTTTTAATTAAGATATAATACATAACCCTATCATGTATATTAACAAAGTTAAAACACTTATAACAAAATTTTCTAACCCACCCTCGTAATATTTTTCTCATTTTAAAATAATGTTTTAGTACATGTATACATCTTTCTCAAAAAAAAAAAAAAAAAAAAAAAAAAAAAAAAAAAAAAAAAAAAAAGAAAGAAAAAAGAAAACACATTGGATGCACCTTTATTTCTGGACTTCCAAACCTAAATTCGTTTCACATCCTCAAACAATCATTTAAAACAGAGGACCAATGGTCCTGTAAACGCTCACCTGCGATCTGCTGCATATACCAATAAACATGTTTAAATATTAAGGTATTTAACCCCAGTGAAGGGGCAGATGAAGCCCTTGGGCCATTTTCTTTTTCTTTTTTTTTAGAATATCAATATTCTGTCCATTTGCCAATTTCCTGCTGGTTTTTCCCTTCAAATGACATTTAAACAGTTTTCTCCATTCAAATGCAAGTGCAACCCATGTTGACCTTACCATAAACTGGGTTATCAAAGGGTCATGATTTATATACACATTGTAGTACTTTAGCCATCAATACTTCACGCCAAGTTTTTTTTTTTGAAATCAGTCCATTGGTTTCAGAGAAGAAGATTTTTGAAGAGTTTTTACCATATATGGGCATGGTGGCCATCTCGGTCATGTGACCTAGATAATTAATATACACATTGGTTCCCCCATCCTATAGATGCTTCACATAAAATTTGGCTTTAATTGACAAAGTGATTTGAGAGATGTTTGAATATTATGGTAAAATACATGTACAATGCCCGGGGTGGGGGCAGATGAGCTCCAGTTCCATTTTTTTTTTTTTTTTTTTTTTTTTCAGAATCATTGATATTTAGTCCTACTGCCCATTTCCTGCAAGACTTCCACTTTCAATGAAATTTTAAACGTTTTCCCCATTCAAATGCATTGGAGACCTATGTTGACTTTGCCGTAAAATAGATCAAGGTCATCACAGGGTCATGATTTATAAAAACATTGTAGTACTTTAGCCATCCATGCTTCATGCCAAGTTTCGTTGAAATAGGTCCACTGGGTTCCGGAGGAGAAGATTTTTGAAGGGATTTTACCATATATAGGCATGGCGGCCATCTTGGTCATGTGACCTGGACCATTTATATAAACTTTCGTTCCCCCTTCCTAAAATGCTCCACATGAACTTTGGCTTTGATTGGCCAAGCGATTTCAGAGAAGAAGATCTCTGAATATCACGGTAATATACATGTATATTACCCCGGGTTGGGGGCACATATACCCCTGGGTTCCAAATTTCTTTCAGAATCATAAATCTTAAGTCCATTTGCCCGTTTCCTGCAAGTTTGTCTGTTAAAACGACATTTTAACAATTTTCCCCATTCAAATGCATGGGCAACCTACATTGACCTTGTCGTAAAATAGGTCAAGGTTATCCCAGGGTCATGATTTATATAAACTTTGTAGAGCTCTTCTTCCTGGTGCTTCGTACCAAGTTTCTAAATCATAGGCCTTCTGGTTCTGGAGAAAAAGTTTTTTTAAAGGTTTTTGCTATTTATAGCCATGACGGCCATCTTGGTCATGTGACCTGGACCATTTATATAAAAACTTTCGTTCCCCCTTCCTGATCTTTGCCTACTTGTACCTTTCCACATGAAGTTTGGCTTTGATTGGCCAAGCGGTTTCAGAGGAGAAGATCTTTGAAATTGTGGACGACGGACGGACGACGGACGGACGGACGGACGCCGGAGCATGGGTATACTATAAGCTGAGCTAAAAAAAAAAATTCTTTGACAAATGCGCAGTTTTTGAAAAAAAAATAACGATTTTTGAGATTTTATTTGAATTCTCAGATAATGTTTAGTAGTAACAAATTGTGTTGTTTTTCCATGAAACACAGCATGCAACAGCCCTTAATGCTTAAGTGAAGGTACTGCCTTTCCACCCATCGAAATCCCGACTTTTCAATAAGCTATACTCTGATTTATTTTCAATTAGAAGGGCGGAGCCTGTCAATTTTTGATTGACAATGACAAAATTGACCATTTCATTTGAAAATAGGTAGTTCTCACCTGGATTGCAAGTTTAGAACCACTTGTTGAACCAATCAGTGTCAAAAAATTCATGCACTGAAAATGACGGGTAAACACATACTGTCACAGAAAAATATTCTGTACTACATGACTGTATTTGTGTACATTTTGTATGACCATATTGAAAATTCTTTTAGTAAATGTATGGTAAACATTCTTGTCGTATGACTCTCTGTTTTTCCTTTGAAGTTTAAAACTTAAATTCTGATACAAGTAAATATCAATTGATGCAGGCTTGCTTTACATCACTAATTTACTAATGAAGGTGGCAGAAAAAAATGCAATACCTTCTTACTGGAAGTCATAGTACTGATCTGTAAAGTGTTGTTTCGTCATACTACACATTTGTTGAATTTGGCCGACAGCTCAGGCAGCAGCAGCAAAAAATAAAAAATGAAAAAAAAAAAAAAAAAAAAAAGAAAAAAAAAATATATAGAAGCTTGTGGTCTGCTGAATTTTAAGAGCCAACGTGTAAAGTTAAGTAAACGGTCAAGTTATCAGCTGCAGCGAAATTTTTTGTCGCCTATCGTTTTTGTGTAAATATAGCTATTAGCGCATTAGAAAATAAATATGGGGCGCCCCCCGCCCCCCGTGGCCGAGTGGTTAAGGTCGCTGACTTCAGTGCTCTTGATCATTCGCTCATCTCACCGATGTGGGTTCGCGCCTCGCACGGGGCACGAATTCATATGTGAGACAAGCCATGTTCTGCTTGCGGGTGTGTCAGGTGGTTTTTCCCCGGGTACTCCGGTTTTCGCCCCACCTACCGATTGATTCGTCTCGATATGAGTGAAAAAGCTTGAAAGGGACGTAAAACTGAATCAAAAATTAAATAAATAAAAATAAATAAATAAAGATGAATTTAACAAACACACCTTTTTCTATCTCTCCTATTACCCGAGTTACAGACAAAAGTTCCCTGTAAGCATTAAATGAGGAAATTTTTTGTCTTTGTCGACAACATTTTTAGCTCACCTGAGCCGAAGGCTCACAAGGTGAGCTTATAGGATGGCCATGATCCGGCGTCCGTCCGTCGTCTGTCGTCCGTCGTCCGTCCGTCGTCCACAATTTCAAAGATCTTCTTCTCTGAAACCGCTTTGCCGATCAAGTTGAAATTTTATGTGAAGCCTCCTTGGGTAGTGGCATTGAAATGTTGTTCGCGATATTTTGGTCACATGACCAAGATGGCCGCCACGCCCATATATGGTAAAAACCACTCAAAAATCTTCTCCAGAACCGGTGGGCCGATTTCCACGAAACTTGGTATGTAGCATGAAGGACCTCAGCCCATCATAGTTTGAGATAAAATGACCCTTGACCCTTGGATGACCTTGACTTATTTTACGGCAAGATCAAATTTGGAAACATAGGCTTTTACATGGGAAAAAGTGAAAATTATGGAATTTTTTGAAAACTGTTGCAGCCTGAGGCCTGAAAAGTGGTAGATGCAAACAACTAATGGAGTAGATGAAGGTATGTGATTAATATAGGTCAAGGTCATCTCTTGACCTTGGCCAGTCTGTTGTCCATACACACTTTTCAAAGATCTTCTTCTCTCTAACTGCTTGGCCAATCAAAGTGAAATTTTATGTGGAGCATCCATGGGTAGGGGAGACGAAAGTTAGATCGCGAAATCCAGGTCACATGACCAAGATGGCCGCCAGGCCCATATATGGTAAAAACCACTCAAAAATCTTCTTCTCCAGAACCGGTTGGCCGATTTCCAAGAAACTTGGTATGTAGCATTGAAGACCTCAGCCCATCATAGTTTGATAAAATGATGACCCTTGGATGACCTTGACGTATTTTACGGCAAGGTGAAAATGGAAACATAGGCTTTTACATACATGTAGGAAAAAGTGAAAACTTTGGATTTTTTGAAAACTATTGCAGCCTGAGGCCTGAAAAGTGGTAGATGCAAACAACTAATGGAGTAGATGAAGGTATATGATTAATATAGTTCAGGGTCATCTCTTGACCTTGGCCAGTCTGTTGTCCATGCACACTTTTCAAAGATCTTCTCTGAAACTGCGCGGCCTATCAAAGTAAAATTTTATGTGGAGCATCCATGGGTAGGGGAGACAAAAGTTTGATCACGAAATCCAGGTCACATGACCAAGATGCCCGCCACGCCCATATATGGTAAAAACCACTCAAAAATCTTCTCCAGAACCGGTGGGCCGATTTCCACGAAACTTGGTATGTAGCATTGGGGACCTCAGCCCATCATAGTTTGATAAAATGATGACCATTGGATGACCTTGACCTATTTTACGGCAAGGTCAAATTGAAAACATAGGCTTTTACATAGGAAGAAGTAAAAACTATGGATGTTTTGAAAACTATTGCAGCCCGAGGCCTGAAAAGTGGTAGATGCAAACAACTAATGGAGTAGATGAAGGTATGTGATTAATATAGGTCAAGGTCATCTCTTGACCTTGGCCAGTCTGTTGTCCATACACACTTTTCAAAGATCTTCTTCTCTGAAACTGCTTGGCCAATCAAAGCGAAATTTTATGTGGAGCATCAATGGGTAGGGGAGACGAAAGTTTATTAGCGAAATCCAGGTTGCATGACCAAGATGGCCGCCTGGCCCATATATGGTAAAAACCACTCAAAATCTTCTTCTCCAGACCTGGCAGGCCAATTTTCATGAAACTTGGTATGTAGCATTTGGGACTCCAGCCCATCATAGTTTGTTGAAATGATGACCCTATGATGACCTTGACGTATTTTACGGCAAGGTCAATTTTGGAAACATAGGCTTTTACATGGGAAAAGGCGAAAACAAACTGTTGCAGCCTGAGACCTGAAAGTTGCTAGATGCAGACAACTAATGAAGCCAATGAAGATAAGTAAATACTGAAGGCCAAGGTCATGTCTTGACCTTGGCCCAAGGTCATTTAAATATCAAAATTAAAATTATGGTTTTCTCAGAAATCACTGGGTTTGGAAACTATTGCAGCCTGAGACCTGAAACTTTGCAGATGCAGACAACTTATGAAGTCAATAAAGGTGTGTGAGTATTCAAGGTCAAGGTCATTTCATTACGACTAAATACTCCAAGATCAGGCTTCAGGTGAGCGTTCTCAGGACCAATGGTCCTCTGGATTATGTTTTTGTATGGCTATGAGCGCAACAAAAAACAATGATGAATGTCGCAAACATAATTTTCTATGCCACCTGTGACTCAAGTTCTGGACAAAAGTTCCCTGTCACTAGCATTAAAAGTGGATTTTTGTGGCCGATATTTTAGCTCAACTATGCCTTGTATGCCGAAGGCTCACAAGGTGAGCTTACAGGATTAGGATACTCGAGCCGGCGTCTGTGCGTCCTGAAGCTTACACCGAAGAGCAAATCACTAACTTAAGGTGAGCTACGGTACAATTTGGTCTCTTGTTTTCGTTTAAGTCTGGCTATGAGCGCTATAGGAAAGTGACTGAAACGATGATGAATGTCATCACAAACAGGCGTTTTATATCCCACTTACAAGTATTACCCAGTCTATGGACTCTTTTACTGCTGGCAGGGAATTTTGTCCTTTACAATAGGTAATGGATTGTATAGAAAAGTCTTCTTTGCGGCATAAGTAATCGTCTCCAATAGCGCTCACAGCCAGACGAAACTAAAAAATCGGCAACATTTTCCATAACGTTTGTAATAGGTGATGTAGAAAAGTTCTGTTGTAGCATTCATCATCATTTTTTACATAGCGATCACAGCTAGACGAAAAAGAGAAGAAGAAGAAGAAGAAGAAGAAGAAGAAGAAGAAGAAGAAAATAATGAAAATAAAAATGTAACTTTATTGTTGAGCTCTGGTCATACGTATGCGACGCCGAAAAGATGTGATTGTGGCATTTATCGTCATTTACTTATGAGCTATCACTAGATTAAAGCCAAAACAATCTGCGACAAAAATGTTTGCTGCAAGCGAAATTGCTGCTAACTTGACTGTTTTGTTTTTCGCTGCAGCAAAACTGCCGCTAAATTGACTTATTTTGTTGCAGCAATGCTAACGTTGTAAGCAAAATTTCCGTTAACTTGACTGCCTTTCCTGTAGCAAAATTGCTGCTACATGTACTTTGACCGATTTCGCTGCAGTAAAATTGCTGCTAACTTGACCGTTTTGGCTGCAGCAAATTTGCTGCTGACACCTTGTAGGACAAATAAGCAAAATAAGCGAATTCTCCGAATCGCTTTATTTTTTCTAATGGTACATTTATTGACCTCCTACTGAGGTCATGTACCATGCAGTACAACAAAGAGTTGTTGACAAAACTAGAGGCATTGGCTTAACTTGATAGAAATATTTGAGTGTAGCTGTATGGCTATATTTTAGAAAAAAAATATGTTTGTGTGTGTCAACCATATATTTCACCTATTTTGAAATCATTCGGTTGAAATACTGGTGTAGCACAAAGACAACAAGCACAAGCACCTTTACCTCAATTATACATTGTCAGCTCTGGGACCCTTTCTCAACAATGAAATCATCCAAGGCTGGGCTTAGCTAAGCCCTACCCCGCAAATTGAAAAAAAAATCAGAGTTTTATATCCAAAATACTTATGCAACATCTTTGACATGAGATCACCGTTAACAGAAAGAAAATAGGAGGCAGGTTTTTGTGTCAAAAATTGTCATATTGATCCAAAATTGGCTTGAATATTGATTTTACTCATTTTCTCATTTTCTCTAGTATTTAAGATTTTCTTTCAAAAATACAATTTTGTCAAACAAATGCATTTTTACCTAAATTTTAAGTGTTTTTTTTTTTTTTGCAATTGTTCTTTGGCTTAATCAGTTGCTTTGGAGCTATTGTGTGTAAATTCGGAAACAAAAAAAATGTGTTATCAACACTGTCGTGGCATTTCAATACATGGATTTTTTTCGATTTTCGATTTTCGATTGGGAATTTTCCATTTTTCTTAAAATATCCCGCAATCTTATCACACATTTTATCAAGCTCTTTCAGACTGTGCAAAGTCCAAAAGGTATTTGTAAAATTTGCCACATGAAAATATGAAACTATTCAAACTTCTTTTGAGGAGTATACAATTTAATTGTTCATTTAATATTTTTTTATCATGGTTCATAAAATATTTTTGGGCAACTGGCCAATTTTAACTTTTCCTCCGTTTAAACATGGTGATCGTTTAAACAAACAGGGTTAATATCCAGAATAACTGATACCAGTTTGAGCGTATAATTTTGTTAAGTACTTTAATGACATTTTGACAGTTTTTACACGATGAATTATTTTGTGTCAAATTTATGACTTAAAGTTCAATCTTCGTGTGAAGGTTTGGTACCACAGATGCACAAATGTGTGGTGTTCATTTTCAAACCCTTCAGGTAATAGAGTGTTTCAGCATTCAAAAATTATTTGGTTTAGGTAAATATGCATTTTCATTCAAGTGTCCTCCCTAAAAGTGCAAAGTATCAAAATAAGCTTTACGCCATTGTAATCCTTTGATGGACGTCAGACAACGCTTATACGTAAATGTTGTGAACATGTTTGACCAATTCTATTTAACATGTTAATGGTTTATATACCTATTATTGTATACCAAACAAAGCTTGAATCATCGTCTATTATTTTATATAGATTTAAACAATGTATGTGCTGCTAAAACAAAATTTTTATGGGTTGAAATGGTATCAGATATTCTGGATCACCCTTTACCATGAATAAAACTTTTGATATCTGCGAAAATAAGAGGATGGCTGTCCGTTTATTACATTGGGGTATGTAAATATTTATGAGAAAGATCAGTATCTATAAAAATTGTGTGAAGAACTGTATAGTGCATAACAAATCATAACAATGTACACAGATTTCGTTCAGATTCCAGTCGTGCATTAATTTTGTACAATATTAACGTTATTTACCTCAATTCCTCCGTGAAAACAAGCAGGGATAAATACAAATCTTGTAAAGTTAACCGTTAGCTCTATGACACCTCTGCTGATTGTCCACAAACACTCGATAGAAACATCAAAACGTTCATCATGAACGGGCGGGGTGATTGTTCCTCTAGTCTTAGTTTCTTCACCTCCGCATTCCAGCGACCCTGAAAATATTAAGTTAACTTGCATATAAGGGAACCCTAAAAAGGTTATGATGATTTTGGTTAAGATGATTTTTTCTTCAAATTTTTAAAAATCCCAAAACACTTCTTATCAGAACGAATTATCTTTTGTGACATGCATTGTGAGATTTAAAAATTAGCAACAAGGAATGCTGTTGACAGTAAACCAATGAAGAAACAAACATGGTAATGACTGTTTGAATTTTTACACTTTCTTTGTTCCATTAATGTTTTGCATGTGCAGTAAGAGTATCACTTAATCAATGACCTCAGGGTCAGAGATGGCTAAAAATCCATAGTAACAAATTTAATAAATTTATAAAAGAGGATATAATAGCAAAGGGTATCGCTAGAAGTAATATTTTATGAGTACTTTACAATTGTCCAGATTCTTAAAATAGACATGCAAACAAGGTAGGTATAACAGGAGAATCTCCAGTATCCTATTACAATAATGATCCATACATGTATGTAAAAATGATGTTTTTCTCAACAAAAGTAATACAATGTCGATGTAATTGTTAGCTATTCCCCTTTTTGACACTGTAATATTACATTTTTTTTGTAATTAAAGAAAAGACTGAATTATAATTAATGTAAATCATTTTGAAAATGATAATAAATTGCAATTAATTACAATTACAATTTTCATACTCCCAGGTCTGGTCACTGCTTACTAGTTTTCACACTACATGAATACGAAAGTACCAAACGGGTCTCCTTAAACTTTGAAGAAAAAAATAATCAATTTCCCCTTTTTTCGGCGGAATTGTAAGCGCAAAATAATTCCTAGATATCCCTGCTCTAGACACTAATTTTACAACATAATGTAGACTAAATTAATTGGCAAAATATATTTGGACCAAGATCTGATAAAAGGGGTCTTATAGCAGAAAAATCAAAGTTAAGATATTAATTACATATGAAAGACCAAGTTTCTCTGAGTATTTTTTAAAATTTGAAGAGATTACTTCACAAATAGCAAAGATATTAACGTTGAAAGGTATGCCGTTGATGCAATATAAACATGACGTCATAAATCTTTTGATGACGTTTGGACGTTGATGACGTTAACGTCTTGAAATCACTTATTAAAAGAAGGTAAGAAGTTTAACATCTATACTACTGCACAGTTAATGCAATAGGCACGAATTCACAAACTGTTTGATAAAACATCCGTAAGTTGTTACGCTTTGAGGAACCTCCAGCACTCCTGGTGCTACATGTTGAAGTAAATGACCTGGAGCAAGTTCCTTTAGGTGATATTCGTTTCCAAATTTGCTTGATTCTAAAGGATTTACGTTCTTTGATGCCACACACCAAGTTTGTTTATTCACAAATTCTACCTCGCTTGCGTTAGGGTAGGGAAATTAAACATTCTGCAATTGAAAAGGCACGAAGGAGATTGAATTCATTTGTTTTTCAGTCGTAATTACAGATAAGGGCTGTTACATTAAATATCCCGAAATTCATGAACACGAAGGGCTTTTTCATTCAGATTGAACCCATCTATCGGACATGGGTTACAATTTATTTTTATTTAGACTGCAGCAGGGTTTGCGGGCCTTTTTATCTTCAGATGTATGTATATCTCCGCCCTTGGGCGAAGAGGGGCCGTGGCTTGTGTTTTAATTGTGCATCTGGTGGCGGAGGCTCGATTCGCTTCATTTATGTAGCGTTTCGAGCCTAGTGGCGCACTTTTGCAAGTGTCACCAGAATGCACGGTAGTCATTTTGTTAAAGTTATAGTTTAGTTTCTTATAAAAGTAGCTATATTTTAATCGCAGAATCACTGTTCCCAGGGTTCATGCGCTCTGTAATTTCTAATGGTTTTCACGCAATGGTATTCGAGAATATTCAATACTGCTTTTATAGAAATCATAATAAGCCGTGGCCCTTACTTCGCCATTAAATATAATACACATTAAGGTGTTTTGTCATACTTTTTGCCCTTATGTCTTGATTGCAGTTAGTCTTTGATTATGCGTTTTAATTGAAGTATTAAAAATTAAAACCTTTTATCAAAGCTTACACTTATGTTTGTTAAAAGAGTACGCTGTCAGGAGTTATCTAACTTCTTTTCAAGCGCTCTGCAAATTTCTGAGGAGCGGTGTTTAATCAGTTTGATAATCTTTTTAAACCCACCCTCCCATTACCAATGTAATTTTGTCGTTTTAGTCGTCTTTTTCGTGTTTTACTGTTGCGTTTTCTTTACATTTCAGGATATCTCCAGTCAAATGATCCTTTAGAGGCTGCTAAGTCAGAGGTGATGTTCGGTCGCGGCTTCCTATGGTATTCGGTGACGTCAGAATTCAGTTGTTTTGGACATTGTGTTATATTTTGTCTGTGTCAGCGTCTTAGTTTTTGATTTTCTCTTAAAAGCGCACTTTGCAAGTATCACCAGAATGCACGGTAGTCATTTTGCTTAAGTTATAGTTTAGTTTCTTATAAAAGAAGCTATATTTTAATCGCAGAATCACTGTTCCCAGGGTTCATGCGCTCTGTAATTTCTAATGGTTTTCACGCAATGGTATTCGAGAATATTCAATACTGCTTTTATAGAAATCATAATAAGCCGTGGCCCTTACTTCGCCATTAAATATAATACACATTAAGATGTTTTGTAATACATTTTGCCCTTATGTCTTGATTGCAGTTAGTCTTTGATAATAAGCGAAATACGTTGGACTGCGCAAGTAATATTGCTTTAATCCACCTTCGACAGGATGCGCTAAAGTGCGGTTAGGAGCGCAGACATACGAGCTTCAGCGAATTGTTGTACGAATTGTTAACGAAACGCTATTTCCCCCATTGGGTTGTTCAAACTAGTTGATCATTTTTGTTTCAAAGGTTAAAAACTGTTGAAGTCTTAACTATGCCACGGAGAGGGCGGGCAATGAGCGAAAGGCTGAGCTTTATTCCATATTTTTGAGTATCCATAATTCATTTTAGGATAAACTTACTAGTATATTAAGGATACGTTGAAGGATTTGTATATTATCATTAGCCGATTGCAAGATATCTGCCATACACTCACGAGTTGAAGCCCCGACATGCTATGATGATCAGGAAATGTCGCAATCAGAAAGAAATAACTAAAAAACCGAAATGGGAAAAGCCTGAATTAACAATTAGGTACTTATACTGAGAAAACATTTCGTAAGCTAAGTGAACAGCTATTTCCCAATAGGCGGCCACTCAGTTACTCTAATTTAATATGAAAACATACATTAAGCGCAAACATCACAAAAACCAACGTCAAAAATAAAATAATTAGAACCACTACAGAAGCGTCGCATTGGAACGATCAGTTCTTGTCCATCTCTGAACCAGATGAACATAAAAATGAAATACCTAACGGGTCGCTAAAAATTGTAAATAACTTAAGCCTAGGTTACATTTGCCCTACGATTAACTTGCGATGATCGTACGATTCCATTTTTTGCATTTTCGTGCGGTCTCCGCAGGGTGATCCTACGATGCCCCTACGATTATACAGCTTCCTACGGCTTCCTGTGGCTTCCTACGGCTTCCTACGACCTCCGTAGCCTCTACGATTTTGTAGTAGTCTGCACTTTTACAAATTTTAAAAGTCGTAAGACCGTAGCCCGTAGACACGTCGTAGGTAGCATCATCGTACGGGCGCCTTACGGAAACCCTGCAATGATCGTGCGGTCACCGCACGGTTTTATGATAATTTGGGGACTAAAATAATAAGATAATCGTAGATCTTTAGGGTGATCGTGCGGCATCCGTACGGTTATATCACGAGTTTATTAAAATCGTACGGACACCTAACATCGTACGGCTATCGTAGGGAGACCGCAAGAAATCGTAAGGACTCCTCACGGCCATCGCACGGGCTCCGTACGATTTCAACTTAAAGTGTGCGGAGACCCTTTGATTTCCCTACAATTGCCAAACAGTTCCGACTCAGGACATCGAAGAAAGCTAGAACAAGAAATCGAACGATGCCCGTATGAAATGTAAACACCTACGTCGTAGCCCATGATCACATTCGATTTTTAAAAAATCGTAGGGAAATCGCAAACTGAAAAATCGTACAATGATCGGGGCAAATGTAACCTACTAGGCATGACCCCTTGCGGCCTCCCTACGATCACTGTACGATTTTTGTTCCCAAATTATCATAAAAAAAATCGTGCGGCGACCGCTCGATTATCGCAGGGTATCCGTACGGTGCCCGTATGATGCCCTACGACTTCTCTACGGTCTACGGTCTTACGATTTTAAAATTTGTAATAGTGCAGACTATTACAAGATCGTAGAGGTTACGGAGATCGTAGGAAGTCGTAGAATCGTAGGGACATCGTAAGGTCACCCTGCGGAGGCCGCACGAAAATGCAAAATATGGCATCGTACGATCATCGCAAGCTAATCGTAGGCCAAATGTAACCAAGGCATCAGTCAGAAGTCCAAGGGACTCCGTACGATATCCACTAACAGTCTGCGGAGACCCTACGACTACCGTGCGGCCTCCTTGCGTTTTGTATCAAAACGTATAGGGACTCCGTACGGACAACGCACGGGATCAGTACGATATCTACGTACTATCTGCGGAGACATACGACTGCCGTACGATCGCCTTGCGTTTTTGTATGAGAACGTCGACAAATGGCAGATCAAAAAATCGCACGATGCCCGTATGAATTGTTAACACATACGTCGTAGCCCACGATCTCCTACGATGTCTAAAAATCGTAGAGAAAATCGCAGACCGAAAAATCGTACGATGATCGGGGCTTTAAATCACATCTTATTTATGTTAACTCTTATTCAATAATTCGGCTAAACAAATAAAAATAAAAAAAAGCCTCTAAACATTCACTAAAGCGTTTACTGTTAGGCGGTCCACCCTAACAATACGTTATTCCGACGTAACATACTTTAAAGGTGGACTGTCGAAATATTCGTAAAAGCACTCAGTCTGATGCAGTGTAGAGAAAGTTAAGAGTTTTTTATGTTTATTTTTTTCTTTTCAAGTTCTCTCTCTCTCTCTCTCTCTCTCTCTCTCTCTCTCTCTCTCTCGTAAAAGGCATTTTGCCCAAATTAAAAATAAGAGTTAACATAAATAGTATGTGCTGAATTTATTCCCCATGGAATTTTAAATAATATAGTAGCTTAAATCAGTTTCAATATAAACATACAGTGAGTAGGCTGCATACCCACAGCTGATAAACACGTGGTATGGAATGGGTGACGCACAATGGAATTCTACCCGAAGTTGTGATGAAAAATTGGTGTTTTCTCCTATACCATTTATTCTATTGACTGATAGATAGGCGCAGTCAAAGCAGAAATTGAACATTTATTGAATGAAAAAAATCCAGGTTATTTCGTTTTCGCAAACACTTCCGTCCCATGAACATATAATGCTTCCAACACAATAACATTGAAGTGTTTGCGAAAACAAAATAACCGGGATGTCTTTCAATAAATGTTCAATTTCTATATTGACTGCATCCATCTGTTTTTCAGTAGAGTACACTCTATAGCAGAAAACTCGAATATCTAACCTCAACTTCTGTCTCAATTGCAGTGTGTGCCACCGATCATTTATCAGTTTGTACAGTACAGTCAGCGTGATGTTTATATCCCCCACGCTTACAAACGTGGATTCTCGCATGTCACGTGACTTTTTCCCGTGGATTTTGCGTGGAATTAGCGTGGATTTCGCGTGAGTTTTGCGAGGAAGTAGCGTGAGTTTTGCGTGGAGCGTGGACATGAAACGTGGAATTGCGCAACTGTAGCGTGAAAAGAAACGTGGAAAGGATTAAGAGAGTTGCGTGAGATAACAACAGTCCCACGCTCGCTCACGCTTTCCACGTTCGTTTCACGCTCATGAAAAAGGGACATGAAAACAGTGATTCTTTTCATTTTAATATATATGTATATGTCTCTTGTCAACCTAAATTAAAGCAGTGAAGTCATTTCTGCCGATGAAATTCTGGAATTTTGCTGTTAACGTACATGTACATGTACTAATCAGTATGATGTGTGACGTTTCCGTATCGATGAAGACACGTGCAAACGTATTTTTGTTTGTATTGTCTATAATTTCTTTTGTTTTCGCTTTTTAAGTTATTTTTCCTTTTTGATTTTCTAAAGTTTCTAATCCCAAAGATCGGCTTGACTTTTATCACTAAGCACGCAAAGTGAATTGTGTGTTTGTTTAATTAGAATAATTTATAACTTTATGCACCAAATTAGTGTTGCTAATTATAACTTACAGGCTATGCCGCTTATTAATCCTGTGTACAATAATTGTGCCGATATAAGAATAAAGAATACCTTGATTTTGTTGACTTTGGTAAATGCTTGAAAGATAAATGTTGACTTTGGTAAATGCTTGAAAGATAAAACAACAGAATAAAGGGATTCAGATTTCTCGCAGGGGCATGTACCGACTCTTAAGATGAAATTAAGATAAATTAATTGTATGTAAATTTAATTGTAACGTACATGTAATTTATGATTAAATGATACTTGTACATGTAGCAAGGTGCTTAAAACGTATTACATGTAGGTCGAGCTTTAATAGACTTGGGGCATCTTAGGAAACACGAAAGACGTATTTATTTGAGAGTTGTTCTGAAAAACAACAAACCGGTGTGCTCACCTTTTCTTATGGCAAAAGTATCAGATATAAATGTACAATGTTCTGCATCTAAAACCGCGGCAGTCAAAATGCACCTTGCTGCCAAATAATATAGAAATGTGCAAATTTTGTCATCCCTTAATCTACGATGATAATTTAATCAACACTGAATAACGTATTGCTCAGTCAGCAACTCGTCAAAACACGCGTATATGTATTTACGTGCAGGCACGTATGTATTTGTACAGGTTTACCGTCATCATACTAAGTTGCCGTCCTCGTACTAAGGACTAATAAATTAATATATATTTAATTTGGTCACAAAACTTTAACGAGTTTACCTTTTTGAACGAGGCGAAACGATAATCCTTTTCTCGCATGTCTCTTAATCCTTTCCACGCTTCTTTTCCTTAATGAACGTGGAAAGCGTGAGTTAGCGTGGGGCTGCTGATATCTCACGCAACTCTCACGCTTCTTGCGAGGAATGAACGTGGACCTAGCGTGGAGCAAGCGTGGATTTAGCGAGGAATAAGCGAGGGTTTTGCGTGGGTTTCGCGTGGAAATTAATCCTTTTTTCTTTCATGCGTGAACGCGAAAGATATTAACATCACGCTGACTATACTGTATGTAAATAATACCACGTGATTGCCAGTAGTAATACCTATTACTCTCGTTGTGGTTGTTGTTACTATCGCTGTGGCTGATGATCCGCCGCTATAAGAAGTGACTTCGCCAAATACTCGTGACTCTGTTACTGTAAAGAAAGCTAATTCGATTAAATATTCAATTTTTCGACACATCTAAGCATTACTGTTTGTCTATGTTTCACAAGTAGTACCACACCGTATAAGCGGTGTTTGAAGAAAGCTAATTCGATTAAATATTCAACTTTTTGACACATCTTAGCATTACTGTTTGTCTATGCTTCACAAGTAGTATCACACCGTATAAGCGGAAAAACAGAACGCGTGCCGATGAACGCGAAGGTTTTATTTGAAATTAAAATATAAAAGCTTGATACTTTGGGAGCAGTGAAAACGCTCAAAGGTAGGTAGTATGGGCCATATTGCGCAATTTTGGGTACTGAACCCTCATCAGTGACCCTTTATAAACTGGTGACGATAGCCAGATAAATATACGGCAATTTCAAAAATTTACACAAGTCTAAATCAAAGACGCATGCCTAAACGGGGTCAAATAACTGAAACATGAGCCTGTGCATGACAAAACCAACAATTTGCATAAGCGAAAACAAAGGCGCAGACCAGCTTCGCGGTAACCGCAAAGCTGATCAGCGCCTTTGTTTTCGCTACACGGATAGTACAATCCCTCTTCTTCCTAAATCCGAAATTTCAAGTTTCTTGACTGCTTCTGTAACTGTACAAGTCGATTTGTGTCGGACCTGGTCGGAAACCCAAATTGTTGGTTTTGTCACGCACAGGCTCACATTGTTTAGAAGATGGCGCTAAACGTATAGTTTTTAGTACAGAAAATTCTGATTGATCTCAAAGGACCGAAATAAATAATACACTGTATAATCTGCACTGTGGATGATGTACGGGGAGACTTTTTAGGGCCGCCACACGGCACAAAGCCAGCTGCAGTAACAGCAAATAAAATTTAAAAGCTTGATCGTTTGAGAGCAGTGAAAACGTTCAAAGGGAGGAAGTATGGGCCATATCGCGCAATTTCGGGTACTGAACCCTCATCAATCCTTTATAAACCGGCGACGATAGCCAGATAAGTATACTGCAATTTCAAAAATTTACACAAGTTAAGTCAAAATCAGATAACTTGACGTTTTATATTTAATAAAAAATGTCACAAAATGACTTCACATAGGTATTGTCGAAATAATTATGTTCTGTGCAGTAGGCATTCTATTCTGTAATGTCTACAAGGTAAAAGCCATCTTAATTACATAATTCTCTTGTTAATATGAAATTAATAGCTTTTACCTATTACCATACATCTTTAACACAAGAAATGTGTATATACGTACGAAGGGCGTTCAAAAAGTTCGCGGAAAAGTGCCATCATATTCTTATTTTAATTTTGTAAATCAGCTGAATTAAATTATAACAGTTATATAGACAAACATGATTTGTTATATACAGCAAATTTTGCTGCTCTGGCATGAATTCAATGTTAACAGTGGTTGTTATGGAAATCGTACATCACGATTACCGGCCCACTTTTGTTCCTTTTCGCAAAAAGTCGATGTTTAATGATGACGTTGCATTTGATAGTTTAACGTGCTTTTTCACCAAACTTTGTAGGTTAAATAGTTTATTTCAGTGTCACATATCAAATACAAACTATATATATAAGTTTAAATCATGAAACAACGTATTTGATATCCAGTCTACATAGACTTATGGGACACTTTAGTTTTGCAATTAATCTGTATATTACATTAAACAATGTTCGCTGCAACGTGTAAACACCTGTAGACCAAAGGAGCGAGTCTGCGAGTCTTCAGTTACTTACTCACCAAGACCTGGCACCGGAGCGTTACACGAGCCGCCGCCCGCATCTCCAGGAACGTCGCGTTGTGCCCAGAGCAAGCGGGGGTCTACTGACGTTTACAGCGGATATGAGCAAAGTTCAATATGTTTCCGGTGAGCACATGACGTCATATAAGACGTTCCTCAGGGTCCTATCTCAGGCCCGCTACTTTTCATGGTTTACATTATCGATATAATAAAAGGCATTATTTCAATTATTCGCCTTTTTGCAGATGACACAAGCCTATATTTTATAGTCAATGCTCCACTAGAAGCTACAAATAATGTTTAAAATGATGTTTTTCATGTGTATGCGTGGGCAAAGAAATCCTATTAAATCGGAAGCATCATTTAGTATTTAGAAAAAAAGAGTAGACAACGACCAGAAAAGGCGAAATCAGAAAGAAACTTCCACCAAAACCGAGACGGGAAAAACTAAATTGACAAGTTGGTACATATACTAAGAAAACATATCGTAAGCCATGTGAGCAGATATTTCCAACTGCTGTGGGATTTAAACCGGGTTTAATGGACCCTGACCTCACCCTTGCCTTCTGCAGTGATTCACAGCATATAGTTAGTTTTTCGGTCCTCATGGTGCAACTCGTCAATAAATCACCAAGGGCAAACAAATAAATCATGATAACCACCATGATGAATCAAAAACGAGGACTCACAGGCTCTTTAAACCGTACCAACAACCTTGAGCCTATTTCTGAAATGAACACTCATAAATGTTCAGGACTAAGACTTAGTAGCGATGATCACTTTGAACCAGCAAAAACATGGAAAAGAATAAATGTTATTAGAAAATTAAAATTTCAACTTGATATAGAAAGTCTCTTAAAATAACATGTATTTATTTACAATTTATACGGCCTAATACTGTATGAGATACGGTGATGTAATTTGGAACAGCTGTTCTCAATATCTTAGAAGAAAAAAAATCATAAGCATATATAGTTTTATAAAATGGTTAATAGTCTGTATCTTCTATTAAAGCGAGTGGAGTGAGCTTTCATAGTCCATTTATAACTCAGCGTCTTTATCGGCATTTAAACTTAAATATAGATTAAACTCCTTATCCAGAAAATCTAAACCCACTTACTGTTATTTTGAAGGAAAGCCGTTGGGTCAAATGCATCGCGCAAGACTAAAAACTGGCTGCAGCTCATTAAACCAACACCTGTTTTTTTCCAAAGATAAATGAGCCTATGCATGGGAAAAACAACATTTTGCATATGCGAAATCAAAGGCGCAGGTCATCTTCGCAGTAACTGCAGCCTTCAAGCTGATCAGCGCCTTTGTTTTTGCTGCTCGGAATGTACAATTCCTCTGCTCCTTAAATCCGAAATTTCAAGCTTCTAGCCATTTTCTGTAGCTGTACAGCCCGGTTTGTGTCGGACCTGGTCGGAACCCCAAATTGTTGGTTTTCTCATGCACAGGCTCATATAGATAAAACTCCCTAGGCTATCCAAAAAATCTAAACCCACGTACTGTTATTTTGAAGGAAGACCATTGAGTCAAATATACCGCGCAAGACTAAAAACTGACTGCAGCTCATTAAACAGTCAGCTGCTTTTCAAAGATCAATGAGCCGCTGCATGGGAAAACTAACAATCTGCCACGGCGAAAGCAAAGACACAGATCAGTTTCGCAGTAATTGCGAAGCTGATCAGCGCCTTTGTCGTCGCTTCACCGATAGTACAAATCCTCGTCTTTCTAAATCCAAAATTTCCAGCCTCTAGCTATCTTCTGTGACTGTACAGCCCGGTTTGTGTCAGACCTGGTCGGAACCCAAATTGTTCGTTTTTTCACGCACAGGCTCAAATAGTTTCCTGTGCCTTTGGTTCTGTAGAAGTCACCAATTACATGTACTGCTTCACTGGGTGCTTCCTTCGTTTCGATATTGAAAGGTTTTGTTTGATTTGATAGGATTTGGTTGTGTTTGATTCTGGTAACATATTTTTTTCTACAATTAGTGAGGGTGCCAGACGCGAAAAAGCCACCAAAAATACACTTTAGGTGGCCACCTGTTTAGCAAAAATTTCCTTTGTATAGTTGTTTAGTACTGTCTTTGGGGAGTATGAAAATCAATGTTTTGATTTTTTTCGGTCTTGCAAAAGTACTTTTATTGTGGGTTAAAATGGCGTACCCTAGCTTATTTGATCCGTGACTTCTAGTACAGCCAGCAGATTCCCAAACCATAAATATATTGCCTATTTTCATGTTCATGCAATATGTTTTCATTGCAGCTGCTAGTAATTACATATAGTTGGTAGTGAGACTTGAATATGTTTTTTAAAACAAAAACAAAGTTACATACATTACACTTTAAGGACGTAACTACGCCATCTTTAAGAGATGTCTAAAAATAGTCTTTTGTTCATTGGTTCACTTTGCCTAATTGTTTGATTCTGCATTAAACTTTAGAAAGTAATAGACTATTTTAAGATAATGGAAGGCTATAGATCCTTACAGTATAAATAATTGTCGATAGTGTAACATTATAAACAGAATAAATCCCTGTATTTGCATCATTCTATAGTGACCCGTCAACTTGAGAATTCATTTTAAAAAACCTTAAAGCCAACATCTTCAAAAACGAAGCTAGCAAAATATTTTTTTTTACAAAATTTATGTGTTTGGCCATTTTTTTTAGCTTTTTGTGACATGTAACGTATGTAACAGAGTTAATTTGTCAATAGGTAAGGCTCAAAACAAAGAAATAACTTCATAATATCACTTTGGTTAGTCATTTTTTGCTGGAACAGGTGTTGAGTACTGCCTTTGGACAATATAAAAGCATTTATCTTAGAGAAAACTCAAGCTTGGTTGAATAAGAGAAGTTTGCACTCTCAGCATCGGGGCATTATCATGTAATAGGCCGTTACATACATTACTGGTAAAAATGAGAATATGATATGACTGTTTGAGCTACAGAAAAATTACAGCACTTTATCATTTTACTAAAGTTACTCATAAAATCTGCATTCTGCATGTCTATGTTACATACTCTTATTAAGCTGTTTGAACAAACTTCTGACCTCCACTGTCTGTAATGTTTACATGTTATGTAAATTAAAATATCCTTTGAAAAACACAATTTTACGAGGCGTCATTCACTTTTGCGGGTGTTCTATGCATTTTGCCAAAAACAAGATATTTATTTCCAATTACCATGTTCAAATGACACGCACGATTTATTTTTTCTTTCTCATTACGAAAACTTGCCCATGCAATTGGTCCATGAGCTATTTAAGATGTCGGTACCACCTGACCTGAACAGATCCCCCCGCACTTTTTCACAATTTTGGCATGTATAGAATTAGATAAAATCGGGGGGACCTTTCTAGGTGGTAGCTTTATGGTTAAAATCTTCGAGTTCATTCTAGTATACCCCCTTCATTTGTCTGTTTTTCTCTTATATCTTAAGTTTTCTTCAATTTTTGGAACAAGATAGTCAGCTTGTTCATATGTCTTATTATATAACATGGCTATCAATTATTGTCATATCAATCATTTGATACCAATTTTAGCTCTCTAGGACTTTTGGCTGCTGAGATATAAGCGTTTCTGTTGGTATACCCCCTCTATTTTTCTGTCATTTTTATCTAATATTTTAAGTTCTCATCAATATTCAACACTAAGAAAGCCTAGTTTTTCATAAATCATATCCTATGATTATAGAGCAATACCATAGCAATCATTTGATACCAATTTCGGCTCTCTATAACATTTGGTTGCCGAGTTATAAAGATTTTTGGGGGTATACCCCCTCCACTTTTTTCTGTGATTTTTCTCTAATATTTATAGTTTTTATCAATATTCGAAAAAAGTAAGTCAGATTGTTTGTGTGTCTTACCACGTGATTTTAGAACATTATCTTAGCAATTATTTGATACCAATTTCAGCTTTCTAGAGCTGTTTGTCATTGAGGTAGTAGCAGTTTTATTGGTATACCCCCTTCGTTTGCAAGTGATTTTTCTCTTATATCTTAAGTTCTTTTAAATATTTGAGAAACAAGAAAGTCACTTGTTTAACTTGTTGCATGGTTATAGAATATTGTCATAACAATCATTTTATAGCAATTTCAGCTCTGTAGAGCCTTTGGTAACTGCGATATCAGCAGTTTTATTGATATACCCCCTTCTTTGCCAGTGATTTTTCTCCTATATCTTAAGTTTTCTCAAATAATTGAGCAACAAAAAAGTCAGCTTGCTATATACTTTTAACATGGTCATAGAATATTGTCATATCTATTATTTGATACCAATATCAGCTTTCTAGGACTTTTGGTTGTTGAGATATATATGTTTCATTTGGTATACCCCCTATATTTTTCTGTGATTTTTTATCTAATATTTTAAGTTTTCATCAATATTCAAACACTAAGAAAGTCCAACTTTTCATAAATCTTATCTTATGATTATAGAACATTACCATAGCAATCATTTGATACCAATTTAAGCTCTCTTTATTTTTTGGTTGCTGACGTATTAAGTTTTTTGGTGGTATACCCCCTCCACTTTTCTGTGATTTTTCTCTAATATTTAAAGATTTTATCAATATTTAAAAAAAGTAAGTCAGATTGTTTAAGTGACTTACCAAGTGGTTTTAAAGCGTTATTTTAGCAATCATTTGATACCAATTTCAGCTTTCTAGGGCTTTTTGTCGATGAGATATTAGCAGTTTTATTGGTATACCCCCTTCGTTTGCAAGTGATTTTTCTCTTATATCTTAAGTTGTTTTAAATATTTGAGCAACAAGAAAGTCGGTTTGTTTATATACTTGTTACATGGTTATAGAATATTGTCAAAGCAATCATACTGTAGCATTTTCAGTCTCTAGAACTTTTGGTTATTGAGATATATACGTTTCCGTTGGTATACCCCCTATATTTTTCTGAGATTTTTTATCTAATATTTAAAGTTCTCATCACTATTTCATCAATGAGAAAGTCAAATTATTTATGTTTTTATCACATGATTAAAGAAAGTTATTCTAGCAATCATTTGATACCAACTCAAGCTCTCTAGATCTTTTGGTTACTGATATATTAGCAGTTTTCTTGGTATACCCCCTTCATTTGCCAATGTTTTTCTCCTATAGCTTAAGTTCTCTTAAATATTCGAGAAAGAAGAAACATATTTTGTTTATATACCCTTTACATGGTTATAGAATATTGTCATAGCAATCATTTGATACCAATTTCAGCTGTCTAGGACTTTTGGTTGCTGAGAAATATACGTTTCCGTTGGTATACCCCCTATATTTTTTTGAGATTTTTATCTAATATTTAAAGTTTTCATCTATATTCCAACAATGAGAAGGTCAAATTATTTATGTTCTTTATCTTATGTTTATAGAACATTATTCTTGCAATCATTTGATACCAATTTTAGCTCTCTAGATCTTTTGGTCACTGATATATCAGCAATTTTATTGGTATACCCCCTTCGTTTGCAAATGTTTTTTTCTTCTATAGCTTAAGTTCTCTTAAATATTCGAGAAACAAGAAAGACATTTTATTTATGTACCCTTTACATGGTTATAGAATGTTGTCATAGCAATTATTTGATACCAATTTCAGCTGTCTAGGACTTTTTGTTGCTGAGATATATACGTTTCCGTTGGCATACCCCCTATATTTTTCTGAGATTTTTATCTAATATTTAAAGTTCTCATCTATATTGCAACAATGAGAAAGTCAAATTAATTATGTTTCTTATCTAATGATTATAGAACATAATTCTAACAATCATTTGATTCAAATTTTAGCTCTCTAGAGCTTTTGGTCACTGAGATATCAGCAGTTTTATTTGTATACCCCTTCGTTTGCAAGTGATTTTTCTCCTATATCTGAACTTCCCTTAAGTATTTGCGCTACAAGAGAGTCAGCTTATTGATATATCTAATTGTATAATTATAAAATATTGTTATAGCAATCATTTAATACCAATTTCTGTTCTTTATGACTTTTGGTTCCTGAGAAATACACGTTTTTGTAGGTATACCCCCTCCATTTTCTGTGATTTTCCTCTAATATTTAAAGTTTCCTCAATATTTGAACAGCACAAAAGTCTGACTATTAATGTATCTTATTAAGTCGTTTTAGAATGTTATCATAGCAATCATTTGTTACAAACTTCAGCTCTCTATGGCTTTTGGCTGCTGAGCTATAAACGTTTCTGTAGGTATACCCCCTACATTGGTCTGTGATTTGTCTCTAAAATTGAAAGTTCTCATCAATATTTGAACACCAAGAAGGTCAAAATCATTCTGTATTTTTTCACATTAATATAGAACATTATCAAAACAATAATTTAATACAAATTTCAAGTCTTTGGAGTTTTTGGTTGCTGAGATATCTGAATTTCGTTGATTTTTCCCCTTCGTTTATCTGTTATTTTTCTCTAATATCTGAAGTTCTTTTTAATATTTGAGCCTTAAGATAGCCAGCTTGTTTATATATCTTATTACATGGTTACAGAGCATTGTCATAGCAATCATTTGATACCAATTCAAGCTCTTTAGAGCTTTTGGTTGCTGAGATATAAACAAAGGTGCTGGTATTCTCCATTTTCAGTGATTTTAGTCTAATACATGAAGTTTTCATTAATATTCGAACACCAGGAAGTCAGTTTGATAATTATATCTTATTACATAGTTATATAGCATTGCAAATGCTTTCTATGTCTATCAGTAGCCAAGATACATGTGGTAATATAGGTGTACCACCTTACTATCTGCGCTTATTAGGGGTTGTATTGAACACTCTGTGATTTTAGGTGACACAAATGGGCATTAAAGTGATCCTCTGACCAAACTGGCACCCTTGAGGATTTGTTCTAAGGGTTCAAATTACATCCTATAACCCAAACCAAACCCTTCAAATGGCAATATAATTATTTTCCCTTTGTAAATCCTGATTTTCGTCATTTTCATTAATATTCATGAAAATGCAAATGAGATGATTTTCATTTAGGCCCATGGCATCAACAAATTTGTCAAATAGAATAACTGATACAATAACAAGGAGCCACAATGATAGTTTAGGCCTGAAATTAGTTTTTATGGGATAATTGATTTTTAACTCTTTTTTTTTCATTTTAATGTTTTAATGAAAATTCATGAATATGCAAGTAAGACAATTTCCATTACTTATCATAGGATAAAAGGGATATGTCTAGGCTTAAGAATGAGACCAAGTTCAATGATCTAGGATAAAAAACAATTGAGATATTTTCAATTTTCTATGTGTACCCCCATTATTGACGCAAAAATTGAATATTTAGAGTAATTTAATAAAACATAGTGTAAAATGCAAACGCCTCGACTTTCAGATGGCAGAAAACAGGATTATATAGCTTTTTCAATGTACTTTTTGAGAATAACAGTGTAGAAATTTCCCTTGGAGAAGAAAGGGGGATATGGATAGCTAGAAGACTATTCTCTACCGTTTTTTGTGTTAAAATGAAATTTTTTTGATTATGGGGTATCGTAAATAACGTGTCGTTTCACCATTAAAGCTACCAGCAATGCAAGTCCCCCCGATTTTTTACAAGTCTACAAACATAGTCCTACATGAAAATCATAAGGGGATTTGTTCAGGCCAGATGGAAATTTCAGCAGAAAATGTTTGATATTTTTCTTATTTTTGCTCAAAACATAGATTGTGGGTACACGTTAGAACTGCCTCGCCGAGGCGGTTCTAATGAGTACCCACAATCTATGTTTTGGAGCAAAAATAAGAAAAATAGATATACCCCTGTATACCCCAGTTTTGCTATATAAAAGTGGGGTTTAAGGGGGTATCTATTGCACGGACATGTTTTCCTGATGTATATGTTTTGTCTAAAATGAAGTATTCAGCAGCCTAACCCCAGTCTCATATGCCAAATGATGTATTACTTTTTACCTATAACATGTTACATGTATTTCTTTGGAATAGTTGTTATATCTTATGATTTTGATGCTTCCTCGATAGTTGGGTAACAAAGCTTTGAACAACTGTTGTGACTGTTACAAAGAACCTAGGCTCAGAGATCTTACTGAATAATGTAACACATGTAACATTACATATTATGAATAAAGAAGGTCGCTGTCTTCATGTTATATTTCAAAACAATGTCATGACTTTATGTTTCCTATGAGTAATTGAAAGTCTTTAATGTAAATAAAACAGCAAATATTACTTATTCATTTCTAAAAATCATGCCTATGAATCTATGTATAGAATAAAGGGTATTCAAATACTGCCTTTCTAATGCTGAAATATATGTAGAGCAGAGAAGATGCTTCATCTTGAACAAAACATCAATTGAAGTGACCCCAAACTAATCTTCATCAAAGGCATCCATGGGCGTAGCACTTTTTCCTTAACTTTTTACTTAAGAAGCAAACCATTTAATTTGCATCCTAATCAATACGAATAAAAACTTAGGAAATCGCAGAAAACTTTGGAAAATAAAGGATATACCTACAAAATAACAAAGTTTTGTGCCTGGGCTGTTTATAGACCTAGATTGCTTATAGTGGTATCAAACAGATGATTAATGCAATGTACTGTTGCCCTCTAGCTTTATAGAAATATAATCTTCATGATTATTTTTTGAAAATTAAAAATGGAGAAAACACCACAGAAGAATTAAGTGAATATACCTGCAAAATGACATAGAACTTAAGCACCAAAATCCTTACTGTGCTGAAAATGGTACCAAATAACTGCTAGGGCAGTTTTCAATAAGCATGTACTATAATATGCAAGCCATTTGACCTTTTGGATTTCATGAGTATTAATGAAATCTTTAGATACTGGAGAAAAATTGTGGAAGAATTAAGTGGGATATACCTACTTAACCACTATGTATATTGGCTACTGATAGCCATATGGAGCTGAAATTGGTATAAACTGATTGCCAGGACAAATACTCTTTAACCATGTAATCTTATGATTAAATCATATGAATGTTTGTTTCATGAATTTAATGAGAACTCCAGAAATGAGAGAAACAATGCTGAAATGTAAACTGGATAACCCAACAAAATCGCCTATTTCTCTGCTGGCAATGACCTTTGAGAGCTCAAAATAGCATCAACTAATTGCTATAAGAATGTTATATTGCCAAGTTGTCAGATATACCACAAAGCATATGAGCAAGCAACCAAAATACAAGCTTTTTGTGGATGGACATTCTTTACTAGTCTGACATTTTCTATTTGTTTAAATGTTTTACTTAATATCAATGAAACCAAATCTCAAAGAATTCGTATAAGAGACCACATGGCAATAATAAATTGTCCTAGCTATCCTTTGATGTTATTTTCAGCATTCAAAGGCAATGGTCATCCGAGATATCAGTGATTTAATTGGTATATCCCTTTATTTTTAAACCTTTCTTCTTACTTCTGAAGTTTTCATTAATATTCATGAGACATAAGATCAGAAAATCAGATTACACAGTTAAGGTACATTCTCAAAGCAACCATTTGCTACCAATTTCTGTACTCTTATGCTATCAGAAGTAAATATACAAATCATTTTGAAGGTGTACCTTTTTAACTTTTCTGTGATTTTAACCAATATTCTTACCTAACATTAATATTCTTGAAAGTGAAATGCAAATGATTCATATTTTTTGACTTTAACGCAACAGTTTATAGTCTAAGCATTCATTCAATACCACTTTCAGCATCCAGTGTCAATTTAAAGGTCAGATACAAGTGATTTAGTAAGTTTACTCTTTAAGTTTTTATCATTTTTTTCTCAAGTTTTCTTAGGTTTTTATGAATAATAATCATGAATACGCAAAGGAGATGATTCTAAAACAGGACTTTGATATCTGTTAAGTTGCCAAATGGCACCAGTGATGCAACAACAGTATGTCATGATGATAGCTTGGGCCTGGAATGAGTTTATTTTTGGGCTTTAATGATTTTTGTGAATTTATTGATATATACCATTAAACATATTCATCATAAATATACAAGGTACTAGTAAGTATTTGCATTATTGACAACCGGAAATACAGCTCTATATCCATGCATTCCTGTGGTTTCAATTTTAGTCATCTTCACAACAATTGTCTGCTCAGATGTGAGCATTTTCGTATGTAGGCACCCATTCTTTTTCATATTGTTGGTGACCAAGGACACATTTTTTCATTAATATTCATGAAAATACAGCTGTGATGATTTTCGTACATATGTAGCCCTATTGCATTAAAGAAATTGTGAAATTGTATCACTGAGCTCTAACATCAGTCAAATTATGGTCAAGAAGGATAGAATGGGTCAGAAAATAGTTTATAATTGATATCCCTTTTATTTGATATTTCATGAATATGCATGAATGATGCAAGTGAGTTTATTGTCATTTCCTACTACTGAATGAAAGGACAGTATCTAAGCTGTAACAGGACAGCAAATTCATCGGTCTAAGATAAGTATTAGTTGCGATATGAGTTGTTTCGTATGTACACCCCCATCCTCGAATGCCATGTTTTAGAATGTCGTGTGTTGCGTTATACATCCGTTAATTTCAACACTTTTGCAAGACTTAAAATTGACCAAAAATTGGTTTTCAAGCTTCCAATGGGGTCCTCTGCCAGGGGGTATGAATGAAATTTTTGCTACTCTCCGACCACCTATTACCATTTTTCTGATGGCTGGCACCCTTACTAAATAGTTCCTAGAACTCGGTCAAATATTTGAATTGATTCTCATCTATGACGTCATTGAAAGAATTTCAAGTCATAAAATAGTGCTTTGAATGCAATTTTATAGTCCGAGCAATCATTATTGGATCATCCTCGTAAGTTTTTATTTGATTCTTTAAGAAGTGATATAAACTATGAAATTTATGTTACTGTCGACTCCGTTTTGTGGAGATTTACTCTGTTAACGTAGTGGAAACAAATCCGGTACCAAAAAGTCAAACAAAACCTTTTTATATCGGGACCAAGGAAGCACCCAATGTACTTGTTAAACTCATTTTTGACGAATGGATTTTCCCATCATTATCATTTGGGTCAGTCCACTTTCATTATTAGGGACATCAGGAGTGATTTTGAATTTTTATTCACTTTTTCTACAAATTTTCTCTAAGCAAACAGAATAGCCTCAGATGGGACGCCGCGTTCTGGGGCTATACTGTTTGCCTATGTCCTATGAAACGGACGCCAGGCGTAAAATGAGTTAACTTACACTGTATGGTTATATATATTGTTATCTAGTCAGACATTTACTTTTGCTCATTTATGTATTTATCTTTAAGTCTCTGTCGATTTTCAATCAATTTTATATGTAGAAAACATTGTCTTAAGTTTTAAACTAAAATGGTGCCTAAACATGGACATTAAAATTCTCATTTACGCGCCTTAATTTGGGCCAAAATTAAGGGAAATACCTTGATTTTGCTTCATTTTCATTTTTCGATTCTACCGCAAAGATTATACAGAACTGTGGGCGTGACTTAAGGCGGTGTACCGTAGTAGGTTTGCGCACTCACATAGTCTCGCGTCATCAATAAAATATAAACAATGCGGAAAAATATTAGAATCTAGTGGTACTCCAATGGAATATGGAGGAGATAGGGAGCGGGGAACAGGAGGAATGTTATGTAGGTCCCATGACGAGGCGGCTTCAGACCTTCTAGACATTTGGAAAGGGTTCAGTGTAAGTTCTGTTTTTCAAACATAAAACTAAATTATAACATGTAACACTCATGTATATTTTGCATTTCGCTTTGCGCGTCCTGCTTAAGGAGCCACTGAGATGCCCCATGGATAGGCGTATATATAAATCTGTAGAATAGCACCTTGCCCACGATCCAATTAAGATATTGTATAACAGTTGAAATTGTGACGAACACTGACAAAATCTAACAATGTTCAATACAATAAGGCTTTAATTCTTTTGCCACAATAGGAAAACAATATTTATACACCAATTGTTCTGTATGTATCAGTACAAACACATTTTGTCAAGTAATGTTACTGAAATTAAATACTTTCCTCTGATTTCTGTCCATTTCTCTGTTATAAATGTTACACAATATTTCTTCTGTTACTGTCAGTCACACATTCTCTTCTGATATTGTTCATTTTGAACATCCACGATTCCTGTCTGCAATTTATTCCATTTCCTTCATAGACAGCTTCTTGCTGTCTTCCATCTTTTTACCTTAGTTACTATGTGACGTTACCAACGTCGCGGCGTTACGTAACGTAATATTACCTGATGTTATAATATTTAACAATTACAAACACAATTAATATGCAAATGAGTAATTATTCATATGTAGTTAATGAAATATCGTGGGATATCCACGACACTCCCAAGGCCAAGGAAAGTTGCCCATTTGACAATATTTACGAATGTTACTTTTAACATTGACTGAATACTGTTTGGATGCTTTTATAGCTTTAAACTTTGTTAAAGTTTCAAAACATGACTCTGATGCTGATATTTTCTGTAGATTTCTCAGCCCAAGGTCCTTTATTATTTCAGTTTTGACTTCCCGACCTGTACTTGTTGTTGTCATGCAACCTCGCTGCTTGGGTTCCCTCAACAGCTTTTCTTTGCTTCTTACTTCATCAGAAATTGCGTTCAGTTCTGCTTCAAGATCGTATATTGGACATTTCTTGTTCAATATATATTAATCTGTTCCTGAGTTCTGCATTCATGGCACTATCAATGTTAAATTGCTTTCTATCCAATGTTTCTTCTGACACCACGTTGGTAAACCTATCACATTCTTTTAAATGCTCTACAGCAGGTTTGTTATCTATCCGACTTTCATTATGTTGGAATGTATCATTTTCTTTATCAGTTTTGCCATTCTGTACCTGTTCCATATTTTGACAAATGGTTTCTGCTTCAATATGTCCATTCTTCGTCGAGTCAGTTGGTTGACAATTTTCTTTTTTGGCTCCTTTTGCTCCATTAGTTGACTTAACTCCGAATTCCTGGGGACAAAGACTTCTGTGGTGATGATTTATACATTTACAGTAATAGCACACATTTATGAGCTATATGGCCTTGCTGTAGACACAGGAAACAACTGTCTTTTATCTTCAGTTTCCTATCTTCTGTTGTAGGGTATTCTACACACTGGTCACTCCAGTGGTTCCCGTTACAAAATTTGCACTGCTGGAAAAAACCTGTGATAAGATCCATTTCTATGTGTCTGTCGATTTACTTTTGGCATATCTGGAGTTGAAACTTCTTCAACCCATTCTGTAGCAACAACATAATTTTTGAATGCCTTTCTCAATGTACTTGCTGTCCATTTCTCGGTTGCTCCCCTCTTTAGAACTAGTTGTAGCAATACCTCCTTTGGGATCTTTGATGATATAATGGAAACAAATATGTCATGGTTCATGTCTTGTTTTAGTGACTCTAAATTTCTTAAATGGCATTCAATCTTATTATATATTGCACGCAGGTCCCCGGTAGTATTTGCTGCTTTAGGTAGATTGATTAGTCCAGCAAAGTGTGTGTGCTTTATAAGCTCAATATCTTCAAATATTTCCTTCAATAGTGTTTTAGCATTGTTGTAGTTTTCACTAGATATCAGTATTCCTGAGAGAGCCTGTTTGGCATCCCCGGTCAAGCTGTTTTTCAAGTAAATAAACTTTTCAATGTTGATAAATTACTATTTTGATCTATAGTTACTTCGAATACATTCCAGAATTCTGGCCATTTCAATTTATCCCCGTCATATCTTGGGATTTCAAGTTCTGGAAGCTGAATCGCACATTGCCTTGTCTGCTGTTGTTCTTCTAGATTATGTTGTATTTTCTGCTGCTGTTCCAGCAGTTGCTGAATTCTTAAGTCTATTTCCTGCATTGGCACACTTTCTCTGTACCCAAATGTCTCTGGTTCAAATCCGGTTCGCTTGGACCACTTGTGACGAACACTGACAAAATCTAACAATGTTCAATACAATAAGGCTTTAATTCTTTTGCCACAATATGAAAACATAATATTTATACACCAATTGTTCTGTATGTATCAGTACAAACACATTTTGTCAAGTAATGTTACTGAATATTAATTTAATACTTTCCTCTGATTTCTGTCCATTTCTCTGTTATAAATGTTACACAATATTTCTTCTGTTACTGTCAGTCACACATTCTCTTCTGATATTGTTAATTTTGAACATCCGCGATTCCTGTCTGCAATTTATTCCATTTCCTTCATAGACAGCTTCTTGCTGTCTTCCATCTTTTTACCTTAGTTACTATGTGACGTAACCAACGTCGCGGCGTTACGTAACGTAATATTATCTGATGTTATAATATTTAACAATTACTAACACAATTAATATGCAAATGAGTAATTATTCATATGTAGTTAATGAAATATCGTGGGATATCCACGACAGAAATAGGTATAGAGGCACGATTTTAGTATATGTACATGTACTGTAGATCTGTTTATCTGAAGTACGATACGGGTATTGACTACTTATGACAAGTATTCGCTTCTCAAAGGAAAATAACAGTGTCGACCTGTACATTGAAATTTCGATAATCACAGACCATCACACTTTTCAATACCAGTAACAAAAAATGCATTCATATAATACATACCAGTTCATATGGCATGATTTTATCGTTTTAGGCATTGTTAGTGGAAGTCAGACACTGATGCTGAGAGAGGGCTCAGGAATTTTCATTGAGTAAGTTTAATTTCACTATGGTTTCCAATCATTTCAACGGTCCATCCCTCATGTAAGAAAGTCACGAAAAGTGGGTTGGTGGGTGGGATGCAGAGAAGATTTAAGCTCTAGTTGCGCAACGGCGTTGGCGCTACTTCTGAAACATTTGACAAGCAGAGGCGCTGCGGCGTTGGCGGCACACCCCCAATGTCGCAGCGGCACTGGCGGCATTTAAGAAATATCAGCCCTAGTGGCGCAACGGTGTTGGTGCTACTTCGGAAAATCTTTACATGAGGCGCTGCGGCATTGGCGGCGTTGCAGATGCATACACCCCAATGGCTAGACGGCGTTGGCGGCATTTGAAAAGGTTTCAAGATACATAGAGGCGCTGCGGCATTGGCGGCGCTGTAGGTGCATACACTCCCAATGGCACAGCGGCGTTGATGCTACTTCTGAAAAACTTGACAGGTACAGGTGCTGCGGCATTGGCGGCGTTGCAGATGCATACACCCGCAATAGCGCAGAGGCGTTGGCGGCATTTGAAAATGGTTCAGCCCTAGTGGCGCAACAGTGTTGGGGCTACTTCCAAAGAAACTCGTAGAGGCGCTACGACATTGGCGTTGTAAGTGCATACATCCCCAATGGTGAGACTTATACTATTATCAACAATTATTAATTACCCTATAATCGATTTATTTATTTTATAGGCAGAATATAATTGTGTTCAAAGATCACTTTAAAAAGGGCGAGTGCTGAAGGTATGATGAAAAGACATCATGCTTAGTGTATAGTAGAAAAGATACATGCAATATGTATTCAATCATCCTATAGACCATATAAACATACAAATATTAAGATAAAAAATACATAAATCTTCAATAAAAGTACTGATGGTAATTCTACACTAATGCGGAGCCAGAAGGGGTCCAAAGGGCCCCGACAGACCAGGGCCGCAGGCCCCTGTGACAAGGCTATCTAGGCGGTGGCTCGTCGGCGGAGCCATCTTTGCGGTGGCGCAATGTAAGATTTTTTATCTTTAATTCGTTACTGACAAAGCTGGTGTTGTAGTGGCAAACTGTCCGGCATTGACAGGTAACTTGTAAAAGTACTGATGGTAATTCTACACTAATGCAGAACCAGAGGGAGCCCAAAGGGCCCCTGACAGAGCAGGGTCGCAGGCCCCTGTGACAAAGCTGTCTAGGCGGTGGCTCGTTGGTGGAGCCATCTTTGCGGGGGCGCATTGGTGTTGTAGTGGCAAACTGCTCAGGCATTGACAGGTAACTTGTAAAAGTACTGATGGTAATTCTACACTAATGCAGAGCCAGGGGGCACAGGCCCCTGTGAAAAAGTTATCTAGGCGGTGGCGTGTTGGCTTGTGAGTGAGAAAATACAGTTTCAGCTAAAATACATGTATACCATGAAAATTAGAACCACTATGAAAACTGGGCTAAGTGTGGTGTTTCTAAAGTGTGATTTTGAAAAAGACTGTGGTTTCTGAAAGATGTGGTAATACTAAGAAGAATCAGTAATCAGTAGTCAGTAACTAAATATCATTTGCCTGGAGGCGGCACAAGCAGCCCATCAGTTTATTGCGAAGAATTTCCATCCAGACACCCTTCTCTTATCGAAATTATCAAACATGCACATCAAAATCTTGATCTTATTCTTTGAAACCTCACCATTCAGATGACCAGTGCATTATGCAGTGTTGCTATTTTGGTAATTATCAGTACAGTACTTCATCTCAACTCTATATTAAGTTTAAGTAAAATGAAATAAATCCAGACTCTAAAAAGCTGTTTTGTTTTCTGTCGAGTTGACATTGTTGTTAGACTGGGACCCTAAACCAAGAAGTTTTGAGTGCGAAGTGAGGATAAGATCAGACAATCAATATTTCTCGCTGCTTGTAGATACCTCCTTTGGTAGGTAAACCACCTTATTAACTACAAATCAACAAAATCTAAAATGCTCATACAAACACAATTTGCAACAAGGATTATGAGGATAAGACTTTCAAAAATCAGAATGTAGGGAAAAATACAGGAAAAAAATCACAGATTTGGGTAGGAAAAACAAGTCACAGAAAGGTATAGTTGTTTTCTAGATCTACATCACGCCATTGCTTAGATTTTGTATTATATTTTTACTATTACTAATATTATCAATATATTTTTATTGGATTAATGTTTTACATCCTTGTAAACAATTTTCAGTCATGCCGGGATGTACCCACTGCTTCTTGAGAATGCAACCAGTTCATTGGGAGCTTAAAATACTTCTAAAAGGACACTACATGAAAATGGTAGGGATCAACCATTCGTCCTCTCTGGCTCCATTGCCTGAAATTATACCATAGGGCCACCATGTTTCTTTGTTTAAGTTATTTCCAATTTTAAGTGCTGGATTTGATATCTGATTATGACAGTTCCTCATCATTGCTTACATGAAACATGAAAATGACTTTCTACTTCATGTATGTACAGATTATATGGAATTTCTATTAGTTTTTTCTTTTTTATTTTGTGACTGTTTTCCTGTGACTTTTATTCCGGGCCTTTATTTCCGTGACTTTATTTCCTGTGACTTCTTTCTGTTCACCCAAAAACCGATGGCAAAGATTGACATCGCCATCCTGCTACAAATGTGTGTTTAACATGGAAATGCTGCCAATGCGACTCCGCAACAAATTATTAAGCATACCAAACGCCGCCAGCCCGGTGCCACAACAAAGGTAGGTGTTAATTTGAAATGCCGCCCGCACCGACCCGCCCAAGGGTGTGAGTTAACTTCAAATGCCACCAGCCCTGTCCTGCCACAAGGGTAGGAGTTAACTTGAAACGCCACCAGTGCCGTACTGCCACAAGGGTAGGGGTTGACTTGGAATGCCGCCAGCGCCGTCCCGTAATAAGGGCATGAATTAACTTGGAACGCCGACAATGCCGTCCCGCTACAAGGGTTTGAGCTAACTTGAAATGCCGCCAACGCCGTCCCGCTACAAGGGAATGGGATAATTTGGAATGCCGCCAGTGCCGTCCCGCAACACGGATATGATTTAACTTGGAATGCCGCCAGTGCCGTCCCGCCACAAGGATATCAGTTAATTTGGAATGCCGCCAGCGCCGTTCCGATACAAGGGTATGAGATAACTTGGAATACCGCCAGTGCCGTCACGCCACAAGGGTATGAGTTATCTTGGAATGCCGCAAGTGCCGTCCCGCCATCAAGTTATCAGTTAACTTGGAATGCCGCCAGTGCCGTGCTGCCACAAGGGTAGGGGTTGATTTGGAATGCCGCCAGCGCCGTCCCGCCACAAGTGTAGGAGCTAACTTGAAATGTCGCCAATGCCGTCCCGCTACACGGGTATGGGATAAGTTGGAATGCCGCTAGTGCCGTTCCGCCACATGGGTATGATTTAACTTGGAATGCCGTCAGTGCCGTCCCGCCACAAGGGTATCAGTTAATTTGGAATGCCGCCAGTGCCGTCCCGCAACTAGGGTATAAGCTAACTTGAAATGCCGCCAGCGCCGTTCCGATACAAGGGTATGAGATAACTTGGAATACCGCCAGTGCCGTCACGCCTCAAGGGTATGAGTTAACTTGGAATGACGCAAGTGCCGTCCCGCCATCAAGTTATCAGTTAACTTGGAATGCCGCCAGTGCCGTGCTGCCACAAGGGTAGGGGTTGATTTGGAATGCCGCCAGCGCCGTCTCGCCACAAGTGTAGGAGCTAACTTGAAATGTCGCCAACGCAGTCCCGCTACACGGGTATGGGATAAGTTGGAATGCCGCCAGTGCCGTTCCGCCACATGGGTATGATTTAACTTGGAATGCCGCCAGTGCCGTCCCGCCACAAGGGTATCAGTTACTTTGTAATGCCACCAGTGCCGTTCTGCCACAAGAGTATGAGCTAACTTAAAATGCCGCCAACGCCGTCTCGCTACAAGGGTATGAGATAAGTAAACTTGGAATGCCGCCAGTGCCGCCCCTCCACCAGGGTATCCGTTAAATTGGAATGCCGCCAGCGCCGTGCAGCCACAATGGCAGTAGTTAACTTGAAATGCCGCCAGTGACATCCTGCTAAAAGTGAATGAGCTAACTTGGAATGCCACTAGTGCCGTCCCGCCACAAAGGTATGAGTTATCTTAGAATACTGCCATGCCGTCCCGCCACTAGGGTATCAGTTAACTTGGAATGCCGCCAGCGCCGTATTGCCACAAGGGTAGGAGTTAACTTAGAATGCCGCCAGTGCCGTTCTGCCACCAGGGTATCAGTTAACTTTAAATGCCGCTACACCGTGCCGCCACAAGGGTAGGAGTTAACTTCGAATGCTGCCAGTTCCGTCCCGCCAAAAGTGTAGGGGCTAACTTGAAATGCCGCCAGCGCCGTCCCGCTACACGAGTATGGGATTACTAATGGGATGCCGCCAGTGTCGTTCCGCCACAAGGGTATGATTTAATGCCGCAAGTGCCGTCCCACCACAAGAGTATCAGTTAATTTGTAATGCCGCCAGTGCCGTTCCACCACAAGGGTAGGAGATACATCTATCTTGGAAAGCCGCCAGCGCCGTTCCACCACAAGGGTAGGAGTTACATCTATCTTGGAAAGCCGCCAGCGCCGTGCCGCAACAAGGGTAGGAGTTAACTTGAAATGCCGCCAACGCTGCAGTGCGAAAAGGAGAGGCTGCTGATTTTCGTGACTTTCTTGCATGATGGAGCTACCTTTCATACCTGGATTTTCCCCATCAAGGTAATTTTGAGACCACTTTCATCATTTCCGCCCTAGCTATCTTGGTTTGTAACTAATGGTCGGTTCGTAACTAATATTGTCAAAGGCGGCCCCCGTGGCCGAGCGGTTAAGAGCGATGTTTCTTAATCACTCGATCATCTCACCGCTGTGTCTGGTGTGGGTTCGAGCCCCGCTCTGGCCACATTTGAGATAAGCCAAGTTCTGCTTGCGGGTGTGTCAGGTGGTTTTTTTTTTCGGAGTTCTCCCGTTTTCGCTCCACCTACTGATTGGCCAGTCTAATACGAGCTTAAATAATCTTGAAAGGGACCTAATACTGCATTTAGAAAAAATAATATTGTCATTTTGTACCTAGGTGGTTCGATGAAATATTTTGGTCATTTCGTACGAAGGTTATTTCGTGTTAGTTAACTTTGGATCTTAGAAATAATGTAGGTTATTTGGAGTGTCATTTGACCAGTCTCTTCCTAACTTAAGTTACGGTCTTGCTCAAAGAGTTAAACAGTTTTGTTTGTTGCTATACGTCACATTTGAAAGCTACGGTCATGTCGGGACGGTGCCTCCAAAAGATTTGACTTCTTCAAAGCATTTGAACGTCATTATATGCCCCCACACCTTTTTTTCACGGTTCTAAGCAAAAACATGGCATTTTCTTTATTTTCCTTTTTCATTCTTAATTCTTAAAGCGCTCCAGGCCTGGAATGATAGTAGATCTGGTATGTCTGCAGTTTCTTTAATTGTTTAAAATATGTTGAATGGCATATATTTAAACATTCACTTATACAGGGAAAAAACTTATTCAAAACTTTAGAGGAAAAGCAACAACGACAACAACAAAGATTCAGAGAAAATAAATGTCATACTTTCTTGTGCGGCCTAAAAGACCCATCATGCAAAGTCTTAGAGAGAAGGTAGTATTGGGCTTTGTTTGGTTATGACTTCATGTCACTATCAACAATTATTCAGTCATGTTGGGACAACACCAGCGGTTCCTGGGTTTCTGGGTGTCAACCAGTATTATGCCAAGCTAAAAGGTGCCTTGTTGAAGAACACTGCACGGCGGAAGTAGTCATCGTAGCTATCTTCCTGCAGACTTGTCTTTTGCTCGTTTGCACAAGATTACCTCATTAAAATTATAGTTGTATTATATGATTCTTTTAGGCAATGCCTTGAAAATAACAAAATACTGTGCTAACTTACACAGTAGAAGACAGTTTAATGCTCGGAGGTGTTGGGGAGATGCTTAAGCCATATTCTAACTGTCCCGGTTTATCTCGTATCGGACCGGGATAGAACCATAGCGCCACCGTGGACATGCGTGGCAAGCTGGGACATTAAGGTGCAGAACTGGGCGACACCGGGACAAACGATATACTGTAGATCCGGAAATATTCGCGAGAACTTAATTTTCGCTACCATCAGTACCATCAGCGTTCGATCAGGATAAACCGGGATGATCCATCGTAAATTGTGGGTAATTAAGACGACACCGTGCTATTCGATACAAGCTGGGCCATCACCGGGACTCCATCATGATGAACCGGGCCTTTAAAAGTTTGCCCACCGTGAAGCCCGTTTTGGGCCCGGTCGTCACCGACACCACCGTTGACAACCAACCGGTTTAACATCGGGGTTTACAGAAATAAAACCGGGATCCACCGGCCTGCATCGTGACGACACTGTGTTAGAACAAAGCAAAAACGTGGCTCCACCGGGTCCATCTTTTACACGACTAACATAGCAGTGAAATAAATAAAGACCTATATCAAAACTACACTATGCAAAATAAATAAGCAATTTTTGATGTTTTATAAATGTTTTAGCATCTAAGAGCAATTTTGGACATTTCTTTCATTTAAATGACAAGAGCAGGGTCTTAGGCACATGATACGATGAATTTAAAAGTTTTGGAGCAACCAAGAAATACAGAAAGGGTGTGAAGGCAAAATTCTCAACAATTGAACACAATGCAAACAGCTGACTTTTGTTTAGTCCATTAGACACATCCTTTTCATCCGTTGTTTATCAACGTTGTTGATTATAAGACAAATGGGATTGGTCTTTTTCGGTACAAACTTTACCTGCCGAAAAAAAACGACGTCAACGTGCCGGCAAGTGGTCAAAATTGTCTTAATTTCGGGTTACTTGGTTTCCATGGTTTTTCAGAAAAACAAAACAAGACAAACAAACCACAATGTAGCCAATACAGTGGCGAATAACACTTGAAAGTTTCAGGACCATAACGCATCTTGCTAGTGAGATAATGCTGACGTTAAACTCATTATTAAAGCTCACCTTATGAAGTCAAGATATGCCATTTTGCTAGCCTTCTTTATTTTAACATATTGGTATGCACCAGGCATTTAAACTCAGTGCCAATTTTGGGGAAATTTTCATTAGAAACGTAAATGTAAGGCGATAATGTAGGAGCAAACGAAAAAACGTCAAATTCAAAAAATAGCTATCTTTATTTCTCGGCGATAAAACTTCGTTTACAAATAAATGTTTAAATGTTGTTTTTGTTTTATGTTGTTTTTTTTTTGTTTTTTTTTTTTTTTTTTTTTTTTTTTTTTTTTGTTTGTTTTTTTTTTTTTTTTTTTTTTTTTTGATGACTACATGATTTTGGTTCCCCACTTTAAGCAGACCTGCAAGTTTTGAGTGTCTTAATTTGTGACATCACGTCAGTGTCGCCGTAAGGTTTGACTTTCGAAATTTTTCGCTTGCAAGTTCTTGTCGAAAGGTTACCACTTACGTCTATATTCAAATATATAACTTTTATTCATTATGTGCAGAGACTGGCGAATGTAGTTTCACAAATTGCTAAATTTAATGTGCATAGTATACTTATAGTTTTATTTATATATGAATTAAGTGATATTTTTCACCGATGAAATGATATTGATACTATTGCTTGAAGTCAGACGATATATCTACTGTTACAGTAAAGCTTTGATCATTTCTGACGCTTCCATTCAATTGACTTCATTAGTGTAGTGGCGTTCTGGTAGGGCATCGGACTCCGTATGGAGAGGTCCTTGGTCACAAGTTCTATCCCCACTGGTGGCATAGTGCTGTGTCCTAGTGTAAAACACATTAACATCTCAGGGTGCTGGTTAAAACCCTTGAAGCGGTGACTCCGTCCCGACATACCTTAGAACGAAAGGAACACTTAAAAAGTAAAAAATGTAAAAATGCAGAAGAATCAAAACAATTAGATTCCAACCCACACACCAACAGGAAACGCTAATTATAGCGATATGCTGAAACCCAGGGATACTAGTTTTGGGTAGAAAATTCGTCATTTTGATCGGAAGACCAAATCATGGAAGGACAGGGACAGTATATATGGTACACGTGCATTCAGTTGGTTGGATGATTTGGGTTTTACGTCCCAGTCAACAGCTATGGTCGCACGAAGGCGGGATCTTGGTTTAATGTCTCGCCCGAAGAACTAGAGAAGCTCGGCCATGTTCTGCCTGGCAAAACTACACCAAAGAGGCTTTTTCGAGATCCATGTATAGGTCTATCTATGATACATAAATAATATGATTTGATATATTTATAAAATGTTATGAATCCATTTTATCACAGTAAATATGGCCCGACGAGTCAAAATGCTACTGATAGGTATCAGTGACGTGCGCATGTCGATTTCGATACTTATTCGGTCTTTGATCTGTCTGTGGTCATTGTCGAGGTACTTGTGTGAAATACTGTTTCTTTCTAGTTTTTCTTGCATGAAGGAATAAAGAGATTTTGAATTGACTTGTTACGCTGAGACCAAGGACGTGTCTTGCTCCAGTTACGTGCGTACGATGTATCTCTGGCGGTCCTGTGGCGTATGTGTGACTAGTCACAATAAGTCTGGCCGCCATTTTTACAGAATGATGGACCACAACGCTACCTTTGTACTGAGGTTTTGATCTCTTTGCATTTTGGTCGCTTAGAAATCAATTGAATTTCAAAACATAAGTTTTAAAATAAATCTTATTTTAAGGGCTTATTTTATGGTAATCGACTGATTTAAAAACAACAACATAAAACAATCTGCATATGCAAAAGCGCAAATCAGCTGTCCAGTAAATGCATATAGCTGATCAGCACCTTTATTTTCGCTACACTGAAAGTGTTATACCTCTTTTTTTCTAAAATCCAAAATTTCAAGCTTCTCTGAGCCTTCTTCTGTGGTTGTACAGGCCAGTTTGTGTCAAAGCTGGTCGAAATCATAGATTGTTGGGTTTTCTCATGCGAAGGGCCATGTATGTATAAATTGCTACGTATACATTTTTAACCTAGGCGGTTAGCCGGTTTACACGCTTAGTTCAAGACGGTTCCCGGGTCGACATGACTCGTACTCCACAGACCACTTTATTCTAGTTTTTTACCCGGGCATTGAGAATTTTTACGGTAAAAGTAAGTTTTCTCTGATTTCATCGAAACGCCACCTCGTATGAAGGCTGACCACAAAACACAACATTACTTACGGGAGGAAATATGACGTTGCAACCATGATGTTGGCATAAAATGAATGTTCGGGTAATGCATTATATAGAATACAGAATTGCTACAGAACGCGAAGGTTCTTGAACAGTCTTGCATGTATAGCGCAGTCTGCGCTGATTATATTATCTTTCTTAATTGCCCCCTATGTCGCCTGTCCTAAATAACATCGATTATGTATAAAATATCACTTTGTTTATGGCACAAACTTTTGCCTTTCAAGGCATGGGGCAAGGAGTCATGAACAAGATTTGTCAATGCATGCGATCATATTTTGAAATATTTTTATTTCACTGTAAATCATAAGACTATATACACAACTCCGTAATTATGTTTGGTCGTAAATAGAGTTTAGCACGTGTTTCTATTTACTTCCGGAATTCCAGAACTTTGCGCATAAAATTCGCGTGTGAAGGCAAGCAAAAATACATATTTATCACTGTCACTCATTTAAGTCAAATTTTGATTAGTCTTTAATTGGTTTATCTGTAATGCATTTGGGAAGTTTTCGACAAATCCTTATTCGGCAAACGAAGCACTAGAACATATAATCAAAAATTATCAACATAGAAAAAATAAATAATAATTAAAAATCTACAGAGACGTTAACACTTGTTATTCATTGATCGAATGGAAATAATAGAATTTGATTCTAATACAAATAATAAAATATAAAAGTTTGATCCTTTGGAAGCAGTAAAACATTCAAAGGGAGATAGTATGGACTATATTGCGCAATTTCGGGTGATGAACCCTCATCAGTAGCCCTTTTTAAACCGGCAACGAAAGCCAGACTTTTGTGCTGCAAATTCGAAACTTTATTATAGAAGTCCATATCAAAAAATAAAGCTTAGAAGTATGATTCTAAACGTAATAGAGGAGACGGTGGGTAGGGAATTTTTTCGTTTCGCACAACACCCTCCACATACTAGGTTTGATACTATGGGTGGCTTTTTTGATCAATATAAATAGCTTCTAGGCACGTTGTCGCCCTATGATATGGTGCATTTGTTCTCCAGAAGCCGTTACGTATGTTACCCATTCAAACCAGAAATGTGCTCTAAGTTTGTAAAGTACACTATGAATCTATAATCTAAATTCCAAACCTAAATGTATCAATATCATCTGATGAAAGAATGTTACGGGCACATATATTGATATATTTAATCATTTTGATGCATCGATGGTGTTACGTATGTTACATTATCAAAACAGCCTGTGTAAATGTTAATTACAGAACAGTAAGATGTTCGTACAAATTTGTGTAACACGACGTTAACGTTCAGTTTGATTTATTTTGCGCTGAACGATGCAGGTAGGTGTCAGGTTATTTGATTGTTCGCTTACATGTTTGTACTTTCGAGAGTTTTAATATTTCTTCTTTGTTTAAGTGATCCTCCTAAACTATTTTTTTTCTTTCTCCACTGCGCAGTTCTATTTTAAGAAGCTGAAATGTGTGTTCCAATTGAAGTACGGTATCCCAGCGTTCTGTGACGTACATTAACACGCGTTTACGTCAAGTGTGACAAAAATTCAGCCTTGTTAAAAAATTTATAAAAATAACATTATTTGTCGCACGGCAATGAAAATAATATGATTTTAAAGCTTAGAACATGAGCATTTTAGTAATAGTATCGTATGTCTTGTTTTCTTGCATTAAAATATCTTTATCTTACAAAAAGGAAGATAACCCACTCAAAAACAACGCAAAAATCGCATGTGTGACATTTTTTCAGCCAAAAGTAAAGATTTATAAAAGTGAATTTTTCATAGTTTTATAAATATTTCTGCATACATTTCAATCAGTTTTATATGAGCATTTATTTCGTATAAAGATTGTCTTACTCGTTAAATTTGTGTAATAATCGTTTATTTTATTTTCAAGAGCACCCTTGATTTTCCCCAAAGCGTGACACTTTTGGCACCGACGGTTTTTTAACTGCCAAAATTGGAAATGCGGTCCGAAGTTAACTAAAATTATGTCAGTGATATCTACATGTATTGTTATTATCCCGCCGTATTTTGATGCGATTTAGTTAAAAAAAACTTCGGAGATATACTTTTCCGAACTCTTTAGGAATGCGATTTTGTTACGCGTGACACGCTGTTTTGACGTAAAAATGCTTTTTATTTGTATCTTGTCATAATTTGCTCAATCAAAAACATGCATGATTGTTTTGATGCATTTGTCCATGCGAAGCGGATTATTTTGATATATAAAAGATAGATATTGAGCCGAAACTGAGTTAATTACAGAACAGTGTAGCTATTTAAATATTCTTCTCTTTACGAATTTCACTTTTAATACACTACGGGTGGCTTCGTTGATCAATATAAAGATTTTCTATGCAGGTTGTCGTCCAATGGTATGGTGCATTTGCCATCCAGAAGCCGTTACGCACGTCGTATGTTACCCATTCAAAACAGAAATATACTCTAAGTTTGAAAAATGCACTTTGAATCTCTAAAATAAATATATTAATGTCATCTGATGAAAAAATGTTACTGGCACATGTGTTGATACTTTTAATCACATATATGCATCAATGGTGTTACGTATGTTACATTTTCAAAACAGACTGTTCAGAGTTTCATTACAGAACAGTAAGCTATTTTAATATACTTTTCTTTGCACATTTATACTTTAGATACACTTGTCTAAAAGGCACTTATTCCATTCTTTTACAAACCTGAAAAAACTAATCATCATGCCATTCCTTAGTCGAAAGTCATTGCATATAGTCCACAGTAACTCGCTTCAGATTATGAAAGAATAATGTGTTCAAAGTCAACTATGTACAGACAAGTTTGAAGAACACAAGAAAAATATACAATCATCTTGTTGTAGATCAATAATATATATGCCTTCTTGAAGTTGAATGCTAACTGCTTTGCCAGAGATGTGTATTTGTGATTGTTAAATATTGTAACGTATGTAACACATAATTATTAAATATCAAAAATCAGTTTTAATGATTTTAATGCCGATAAAATGCTCATCCTTGTATGTAATTATGATTTAGCACTAATTTAGAAATCATTTAAGATATAACAAATATTCAGAAGTGTAATCCGGTTGTCAGTGAACTTAAAGCGCGCACACCCAAACCACAAAATCCCAAAGCATGTTTTACACCATTGTTAGTATCCAGTGTTATGAAATGACATTATCAACACCGTCGGTCACTATTTCTTAAGTTACCTTTCACAAAGCTTGCCAATATTAGTAAGCAAATATTAATGCGGGTGACGGGCGATTTAATGGTAACGTATGTAACACATTTCATTTTTCATTTAGAATTTTAGGTGTTAAAACCTAAGGAAAACAAATAGTAATAAGATATAGTAATCGTCACCTTAACTTTGTTTTCCGATTTCCGGATATTGAAATGACTCGTCGGCCATACAAAAGCACAACTCTGCGCATGCTAGTTCATTTTGTCTGGGTTCGGGGCACGTGTGAGACAAGTCAAGTTCTGCTTGCGCGTGTGCCAGGTGTTTTTTTTTTTTTTTTTTTTTTCTCGGGGTTCTCCGTTTTCGCCCCACCTACCGGTTGGCCCGTCTCATATGAGCTGAAATAATATTGAAGGGATGTTAAACGGAATGAAAATTGTTCAGTTTTTGGTCATGAGCACTGCTTCAATATAAGTACCATTGATGTTCCAGACATTGCCTGATGCGGTTTGTTTTGTTTGCTTTTGAGTTGATGCTTAACAGACTAGTCAACAGCTATTGTCATATTGAGACGTTGACTCCATTTTATGGGACTTTTGCCCGAAAATCGGATGCCATGACATCCAAAAATGCTTTAAATATAACCACCCAAGTAAGCCACTACGGCTTATACATATGGGTGGTTTGATTTTAAAACACCTTTCCTGGTTAGACTCAGACCAGAGCGGTAAACCAGTAATAAGATGGTCAGTAAGTAGCGCATAAGCTATACCTGGAGGCAAAAGAAGCCCATCTGTTTCTTAAGGACCCGATGAGCGGGGCCCATATTCCCACCCGACCAACCCTCTGAAGGATTCTGCTTAGGCTGATACGGTTGAGCGTTTCTGCGAAGGCTGAAAACATGTTTTTGAAGTTTTCACGTTGTAAATGTGTCATCAAACGATCATGCTTTGGTGGTACATTTTCATTTGTGTAGCGCTAATGGCAACAGAACATGTGAAGGACACTATTTACACTTGAACCAGATTGCCCAGCAGATGTACAGAATCGGCAAATTGGTTTTCGTACACCTTCTTATGTGCTGTGGGGAGTGTTATCTTCTGTTTGCACAAGGTAGTTTGTGATTGATCGCTTTTCTCAGCAATATTCCAAGCTTTCGTTTTACCAATGCCATTGTGTGGAGTATCACCTAAATTGCCTTATAGTGTAGTCATAACTTCTATTTTCTTGAAGATATGGAATGGTCGACAGTCTCACCAAGACATCAAGGCTTGCTCAAAACGACAGACTGCTAGTATCGTGCTTTTTCAGGATTTCCAGCGTGGAACCATAATGTATTGCAATCATTTGGCTAGAATAGACAGCAGCATAAAACCAAGACATCTGATTCAGATGATTGTACCGTCAGAAGCATCGTGGTTGTTATGAAAATTCGCGTATCTGTGTCTTCATTGTCTAAAGTGCAGTTACGTCATCCCTGGCAAGAAAGCATTTTCGTGTAAAAACGTATACACGTTGTTTGCACATCCTGTTCTATGTTCGGTTTTCACACTGAGGGCCCTCAAGAAATTCACATTTTGTGTTATTACTGCTTTACATTGGATTGTGCCACTGCCGGGGAACTGGTGTCGCAGGGCTAAATAATGTCCTTTCTCGTTCATCCGATCTGACGGATTTTACTCTACAGGTATATATCAAACACCACATCATGATTGTACCGTCAGAAGCATCGTGGTTGTTATTAAAATTCGCGTATCTGTGTCTTCATTGTCTAAAGTGCAGTTACGTCATCCCTGGCAAGAAAGCATTTTCGTGTAAAAACGTATACACGTTGTTTGCACAATCTGTTCTATGGTTGGTTTTCACACTGAGGGCCCTCAAGAAATTCACATTTTGTGTTATTACTGCTTTACATTGGATTTTGCCACTCCCGGGGAACTGGTGTCGCAGGGCTAAATAATGTCCTTTCTCGTTCATCCGATCTGATGGATTTTACTCTACAGGTATATATCAAACACTACATCAAATCAATAGTTTCGAAAGGCACACACAAGCTGTAAGGAATACCATACATATTATAAAATAAATAGGTCCGGGAGTTTGAGGATAGTATCCGCATCTAGTTGGATGCAACTGTCAGTGTGATATTTACGAAGTCTTTGTCTTCCTAAGTCATTAAGTTCGCACATGTGAAAGATTCATCGTGGATCGTGGATCTTGTTCAAAGACACAACATGGCATCGAAGAGGTCGAACAACACAAACTCGCAATCAGGAGTGGACGTTTTAACTATGGGTCACCAACTCAGTAATATATACCTTACAGTGCCCTATATGAAAAAGGTGTTACATACGTTACCATGAGCATATTGACAAGTCACCAGTAGGTCAACATATTCCAAACACCTTACTGTGTTCTATGCGAAAACCTTTGCAGATAATTATGTGAGACCACTTTCACATGAGCCGTAGCGCGTGAAAACCCCTCTTCCGACAATATTTCTTCTACACAGTCACAGAATTTTCGGATTTAAGAAGAAGTTTGAATTATCTGTGTAGAGTAAACAAGTGTGCTGATCAGCTGTGCAGTAACTGCATCTTTGTTTTCATATAGGAAGAATCTGGTTTTCGCAGGAAGCGGCTCACTATATATACATTTAAAATCACCAAAATGAAATCCACCCATGTCTGAACATTAAGGTGTTACATACGTTACCATGAGCATACTTGCAAGTCACAGGCTGTGTGTTTTAGCACACTAAACATGTATTCATCATAGGGTGTGTAAAATAGAACTAAATAATTTACACAAACATATAACAGTTATTCATTTTGATATTTTTGTTGAAATGCCTACTTTTCAAATGTTACAGCTCTTACGAATATGAAAATTCGTAACTAAGAAGTGATGCATAGCTTGAAAAAATCCCACGTCCCAGATGGGATTCGAACCCGAATCGCCGGGGTAGAAATCCAATGCTCTAACCACTGAGCCAAAGAGTCGACTCCCTGACGCAGTATGTCAGAGATTGTACATATGTGATACATTGTATCGAATAGCTGTGCTATTTATAGAAGCTACGCATCATAGATAATCTCGAATGAATGAGTGGTGCAATGGGACATAACACACCCCCATTTCGAGGAAGTAATCATTTATGATTACGAGAATGTCATTATAATGACTAAATGGTCCATTTCCGACGAGCCCCCATCTTACGAATATGAAAATTCGTAACTAAGAAGTGATGCATAGCTTGAAAAAATCCCACGTCCCAGATGGGATTCGAACCCGAATCGCTGGGGTAGAAATCCAATGCTCTAACCACTGAGCCAAAGAGTCGACTCCCTGACGCAGTATGTCAGAGATTGTACATATGTGATACATTGTATCGAATAGCTGTGCTATTTATAGAAGCTACGCATCATAGATAATCTCGAATGAATGAGTGGTGCAATGGGACATAACACAGCATACGGCGGTACCCTTAGGAAATGTTAAATTATTTAAATAAAATAAATTAAATATTTAATATAAATATATGATTTTGTGTAATAGCCAAGTTGAACTATTGGTCAGTAAGAAAGGAGCTATCGTTTTTGGAATATGAAGAAAGAAATGCCAAAAACAAAAAACGTTTTTGAACCCAAACCCCTATTTTCACGCCATAGATGTAGAAGTAACGTTTGTTACACCGTATAATGTCTAATTTCAACTTTTAAAGATCATAAAGCATGTCCGTTAAATTGTTCTAGTACGTGATATAACTAGTGTTCTTGCATGATTAAAGTGGGTGGAGCATAGTAGGTTTCGCTATTTTGTTGGTACAAATATATTTTGAACATATAACTTATGTAACGAGCTACAGAAATATTGTGCACCACTTGCCGGGGCGACAACGTGCCTAGAACTCATCTAGGATGACCAATGGACCAATTGCATACTGCAAACAAAGTATGTGGAGGGTGTTGTGCGATTTCGTTAAATACGGTAGATACAGAATCTAGCGTCTCGCCTATAAGAGTTTTGAACACTCTGAATACCTCTACTGATCACAAAGGACCGAAAGAAAAAATTGATGAAGTACGGGGAGACTTTTTAAGGCCGCCACCCAGCATTAAGCCAGAAAACTATGATCTTGATCTGGTATAGCTAGTATTCATCCACCTTAATTGCAGTTTAACTTAAGTAATACACTTTCAGCTGTTTACATAAATACCAGTTATTCCTAATCCATTTTTTTTTTCTGGCCAAAATAAAACGTTTCTAACACTGTTGATCCAAAGTGAAACTTTTTAGGGATCTATTAATAACAAAATCCGCTGTTTTCCAAGGGTTTTCAACGTTTCAGCCATCTAGTGGCCTTTTTCAGGAACATAATGACATATAATTTTACATTTTGAAAAGTAGATGCACTTAGAATCACAGAGAATTAATTAATTTCTTAAAATGATTATGTTATGAGCAACTTCCTATTGACTTCAGCAAAACAACATAACGCCATGACGTCAAACTTTTTCCCTCCAAAACGTAATTATGCCAAAAGCAGTCATTAATTGAGGTAACTAATTTTTTTTGCATCAAAAACACATAAATAAATAAATAAAAAATAAATAAATAGATAAATAAATAAATAAATAAATAAATAAATAAATAAATAAATGAATGAATAAAAATTAATTTTTGTTTTAAAAAATCAATAAAAAATAAAATAATAAATAAAAAACAATGAATAATGAAAAACAGCTAATATAAATAATCAATATCAGAATAAATAAATGACTGAATAAACAATTAAGTAAATATATAATTACATATGAAACAAATATCGAAGATATAAAAGAAATAAAACGTGCAAGTTAATCGGTAAATAATTGGACAACTTACCTCTACTGGTGCTAGCCATCCAGTAAAAAAACGCCTTGGCAGGCCTGGAGGTCTGGGCTATAAAGCGAATATATACAACATTGTGCCACGGATACCGTATTGCAAAAGAATATGAAGGAAATTCCGAAAGTGTCCGCCAGTCACAGCTTGAATACATTATTTGGTCATCAAAGTCAAGGAAACCATCAAAAATCTGTGAATGGCAAATCAAATATATTGATATGCTTCTCGAGACCGTTATGCCGTGTTGAATCACCACGATAACATATCCGTCTAATATATACCCCCTTATACCCCACTTTTATATTAGCAAAACTGGGGTATGCAGAGATATAACTATATTGTTTCTTATTTTTGATCTAAAACATAGATTGTGGGTACTCGTTAGAACCGCCTCGGTTCCGCCTAACCGAAGCGGTACTAACGTGTACCCACGATCTATGTTTTGAGCAAATATGTTAAGAATATCAAAATTTGATATTTTCAATTTTACAGCTGCTGAAACACACCGTACATACGGCTCGTCAAATTCCAACTGGTACGTCAAATTCCAGATGTTTATGTCAGCGCGTGCGTTTTGGCGGGTAAATTATTTTTGTTGTTTTTTTTTTCTTGTTTTATTATACTTTAGCTAATGGTTTCAAAAGAAAATAATAATCTTCAGTCTTGTCAGGACATCCATGCATCAGTTCATACAGGTGTCACGGTCAGCTTATCAGTGGATTGGCGAAAACATTGCACGAAAGTCTTAAAATGGCACGTTTACAGAAAACATCCATACTTTTTGCCAAATATTTCCATAACTAGAAATAATTGAAAGTCGCTTGCTCGAATATATATAGCTTAGTACATGTATCTATTTAAAAGCCTGATTTAAACTTTTATTCAAATTAATCACTACTATTGATAGCGCAGCTCATTCTTTTGCACCATGTGTGATTTTACATGATACGAACCACGACAGTCGTTTTATACTTGAAAGACCAGACGGAAAATAGCTTTTGATACGTCAAATAACAGACGTAAACACGACTTTGGATACGTGTCGCATCAGACGAGTTGAGTGCGATTATTTCAAATACCCATGACACCCTGGCATTGTTTGGCCTTCTTAAGCTTCAACTTGGAAGTATACGTTCAAAAATGGCCACCTTTAAGACACACGACGTTGATTCACTATATCAACATTTGCACAAAATGTTGAAACCGTAGAATCAACATTAAGACACACATTGTTAAAATAATATTAAAATAATGTTGTTTCGGTCAACCTTTAAACATTGTTGAATCAATTCGATTCACTGAATCAACATTGATTCTACAACATTGTTTCAAAGTTGATTGAATCAACATTGGTTCGAAATTGTTTCAACTTTGTGTGTCTGCTGTTTTGTTTCCACTCAAACACAGTATAACTTTATGAGAGTGATATAGTGGTTGGGGTTTGAAACCTGATTGTCTCAGTTCTTGATCCTTGGTTAATCTTATATTAAAGGCGCTGATAGTCAACGACCTTAACCACGGCCTGTTGTGCGGTCGTTTGATCTAGTGGTTAGTTAGTGCCCGTCATCCTCCAGAGGTTGTAAATTCAAACAATCAAAAACACATGTATTTGTTCCATTGGTATAAAAATTAAATTCCATCAAAGACGCACATTGGCAAACAAATAAAGCACAGGTTATGCCATGGTGTTTCTAGGGCGAAGACTCAACCGAGCGAATGCGTGAAGACACCTGATGCCTAACAACGCCCCTGGACATTGGAACATAAGGAAACCAACAATCAGTTTGAACCCTGGTATGCCCAGGCACAGACCGCAAAGTTCAGTTCCGGCCCATGCCATACTGAATTTATAATCAAAAAGGGGTATTCATATAAGTAAAGCTAGAAGCAATGCGCTATTCGTAAATAATTCCCCGTCTCATGGCGCTTATACATGTACGTGTACTGAGTCGCGTAGTGTTCTATTTGAATATTTAAAATTGATTTGCAGTAGCCATGTATCAGTTAAGTTATGTGGAATATTATCAAATGTTCACACTATCTGCTTTCATTTTTTCCAAAACGTCTATATAGTCCAAAGTACAATCAGCTTTTTGTTCATCGACTGGCCATCTTGAGTAAAAAAACGGCATATAAAATCGTTTAAAGACAGTCGTTTCACTTTATTTCTTTTCCAAGTAATGTTTTCTTTATGCAATTTATGATTAGTAGCGCTGCAAATTAAACCATATACTGACTATTGCATAACAAAGAAGTGTTTTAGTAGACCCGTATCATAAAATGTTGATCTACCGTCTGGGTCATTCCGTATCGGCCGTCTGTTATTTCACTTATCATATGACATTCGCCCGTCTGTACTTTGGCGTATTGTTTTTGTCGCCAAGCGACAGAATAAAAGGATAAATACACTGTAAAAGTTGATTATCAATGATCCTTCCGATGGAGATTGAAAAAATATATGCCTCAATAAGATTATACCATGAAAAGTTTAGGTATTCTGTGTAAAATACAGCAAAATAATTTACCCGCCAAAACGCACGCGCTGACATAAACATCTGGAATTTGACGTACCAGTTGGAATTTGACGAGCCGTATGTACGGTGTGTGAAAGAAATCTCTGTATATTGCATGGGAACGTTTTCATAATGAATAAAGGAGAACGTGCAATCTCTATGGGAGATTGGCTATACAAATGGCTAAATTAGAATTTTGTTTCAAGTCACGTTTTGTCAGTGAATTAAATAGCTTCAATATGCCTTTATAAATTTACAAAATGTTTCCTCTAGGAAATATTGAAAACATTTTTTCTGCAATGAACCGTAATGGAAATTGAACATGGTTTATTCCAGCGTGTCCCCCGCCTCCCACCCCGGGTCCAAGACGGTTGTAGTTTTACATTTCATACAGAAATGACATGCTTAGTCCTGGGGTAGGCTGCCAAAGTGCTCAAAAACAAAATAAAGCTAGCCCTTCAAATCACCTAACTTAATATTTGTTTAAGAATATACGAGCCGCATCGTGAGAAAACGGGATTTTTGCTTATGCGAAAACAAAGGCGCAGATCAGCTGTGCAGTAACTGCACAGCTGATCAGCGCCTTTGTTTTCGCTACTCGGATAGTACAATTCCTCTTCTTCATAAATTCGACATTTCAAGCTTCTAGCCATATTATGTAGATGCACAGGCCGGTTTGTGTCAGACCTGGTCGGAACTCCCCAAGACCGGTTTTCTCGCGTCGCGGCTCAATTACAGCTGTAGCTTTTCTACCGGGTTGAATAATCAGACACACTTCTGATGAACTTTGATGATCATCACTTGTAAAGTTAAATAAATAGTGTCTGTACTACAGGCCTGGTGACTTCTCGTGACACTATTATCATTTTTAAAGTTTATAAACAGAGAATGGTAAACATAAGCACCGGTTATTTTTAGGACCAATAAAAAATGAAATTTATAATATTGAACAAATAGGTGTATTGGCTGGATAGCTCAGTGGACTAGCATGCTGACTCTCGTTCCGTAGGTTGTGGGATCGAAACCCAGTACTGATATTTTTTCAGTGTTTTTGTTTGTTTGTTTTGTATGCGTGTGTGTGTGTTTTTTTGATTTCGCTTGTTTATAAGTATTTTTGTTTGTTTTTGTTTTTGTTGTTCTTCTTTCTTTTAATGAATTCAATAAACAACAACAAGGACAAACATTTAAAGTGAAAACATGAGCTGATGAAACATGCAACAAAATGCCAGGGCAAATTACAATGTGTGAATAAAGTACTATGTGACATGCATGTACTGCAAGCATTAATACCAAATATGTTAAGTTACTTTTTATGTTGAGCTAAACGTTACAGAAGAAGCCTTAAATGAATAGTGCTTTCCAGATAGCGCGATTTGCTTTTTTACTTCGCTGTAGTGAAGCCGTCTTGCCATGATGCGCAAAAAAGATTGTGGGTGTATGAATGATTCGTTTTTATAAAAATCACGCTCAGAACAAGAAAAAATATGTTTCGTTTAAGGATGTTCGCTGCCAATGAAAAAGTATTCAAACTTTTTTCTAACCACTCTTTTTTTATTCCAAAATACAACATAAGACATTTGAAAGCAAAATAAATATAGGGTAGTGTGCATTTTATCAAGATACAGGCCTCTGAATGAGATCTCTGAGCATCATGTTTTAAATTTAGTAAAATTAACTTAATTTTTAATTCTTTGAAACAAACCTGTCTTGAACAAAAATACACCTAGAATGCTTTCAAAAGTCGTAATATTTACGTAACGCAGACTATTTTGGACTAAACGCATAGAAAAATTTGCAACTGGAAGTGGATAACAAAAATTTTACGAGTATTTTTCCAACCCTACCCCCATACTTGAAAAGTCGGAAAAAATCAATATTTTGAAATGTGCCAAACCCATATTTGTTTATTCAAACTTTTTCTTGTATTTTCACACAACAAAGAACTTTGTAATATTGTTCGAATAAGAGAAAGAAATATATAGGGTAGTGTGCATATAAGAGAGAACCAACAACTTGAAAATCACCATTTTCAGCCTTTTTTCAGCTGCTTTGTTTCTTTAAGCCCATTTCATAAAACCACCTAAAATTTTAAAACCAGCACACCAAAGACACAAAGACTGACTTAGAAGACCATGCACACATATACTGCAGCTAACATCAACAAAGAAATAGTGCAATTAATTTGAAAATGTGCAATATTCAAGTTTAATCTACCCTACCCCCTAAATTTCACTGACAACTAAATTTTTCTGAAAAGTTGCAGAAAATGGGGTGAAAAAATGAAGTTTCTCAGATTGACAATTTTCATGGCTCGTTCAATGCATATCATCATTATGTATCCAAATATGAAATATTGGGAAAACATCTGCATCCGTTTACGAGATATTCAACAAAAGAAAAACCGGAAGTTCCGAAATGTCAAATGTTAGCAGCGAACATCCTTAAATTGGCGCTGATCTAGTTTTTGGAAGAAAAAAGGTTGACCCTAACCGGATTCGAACCTGGGACTTACGGATTCTCAGCACATCACCGTAACCACTGCTCTATAAGCATATGTATGAATGCAGATCGTTTTCCAAAAGTCTTATACTTTCCCATTACTAACTTACCTGTTGGTGTTCTATTAAAAGCTCGTCTTGTTATTGTAAAATATTATTGTAAACCAAAAGTATCAACACGACAGGATACCGCGGCTGACCTGTATGCGTTTGATTTTGTCTTGACAACCCATACCTTTGTCTTGGTACCGTAATATGTAAGCAAGGGGAAAGCATATTTCAGGCAAGTCAAGGTCTACATGGACATTGTGGTCTATGTTTCGCATTGCTAAATGGTATGTCTAACATCTACATTACGAAAACATGCCCATGCAATATACAGAGATTGTTAAAAGGTACATTTATCAGACATGTAGAGTGTTCGTCTTGAAATCCATGAAGACAGTTTGTATTTATGATACACCTTAATGATTACACATTAGAAATATAGGCATGTCAGACAATGTTCAAAAGTTATACATAAAATACATAGTTATATGTATTTGACAAAAACAATGAAAATTTTCTGTGCAAAGATGTGTCCATAAAAATGTGACCATTTGCAGCATATTTTATATTCACATTTGTTCGATGAATACTGGAGGAAATTTTGGTTTTTACATCACATTACGAAAACATGCTCATACAATACACAGCGAATTTTTCATATGCAAAAATTGTTAATTTCATTGAGAAAAAAAATCGATATTTCTTTTTGGAATGGGAATCTTTTTCTGATGGCGCGTTTTCCTGATCTTTGCCTACTTGTACCTTTTTATATTTTTGCTCAAAACATTGATTGTGGGTACACGTACTAACGCGTACCCACAATATATGTTTTGGATCAAAAATAAGAAAATTAGGTATACCCCAACAAATCACAGTTTTACTATGTAAAAGTGAGGTTTAAGGGGGTATACATTTCACGGACATGTTTTCCTGATGTTTTCCTGTCTTACGGTCAGGGAGTAATACAGAGTGATCATTGTTCAGGTAAAGCGTTCGTATTTTTAGCACAAGAAGGAAAAATGCCCATTAATTTTCACAGTTTACTGCTGACGACTGTTAAAACAGGCACAGTTTCTTAAGGATATTATCCTCTCAATTCCCTGATGTTATATCTAATTATTTATTTGCATATATATTTGCATATATGATTTATTTAGAGAGAGTGAAAAGATTGAAATACTATACTATACTGAACAAAAGTGAAAATGCAGGTAACATGTAATAGTCACTACGGAAATTGATGTTTTCCATCAGAAAATCATGTCCGTGCAATATATACCACCTTTAACCCCACTTTTATATAGAAAAACTGGGGTTTGCACGGGTATACATATTTTCTTATTTTTGATCCAAAACATACATTGTGGGTACTCGTTAAAACCGCCACGGTGAGGCGGTTCTAACGTGTACCCACAATGTATGTTTTGAGCTAAAATATTAGAAATATCCAAATTTTTCCAACGAAATTTTCAATTTTTACAGCTGAAAAAAGTTCTTTGTATATTGCATGGACAAGTTTTCGTAATGCGAGTTGTAGAATCATTTATACGCATTGTCCATCATTACGAATCATGATTTTCATTTAGCAATATTTGCTATCTTCATCAGGAAAGCATGCAAATTTGCATGCTGTGATATACCTCATATTCTGTATTTTTTCTCTTAATTTGTTCATTGTACGCATTGTATTTTTACTGCATGCTGTGATATTTTTTGCATGTTGTTTTACTCTTGTTTGTCGAAATAAAAGCCCTCCTGGGCTTATGTTACATGTTTGTGACTATTCGACAAAAAATAAAATTTCTATGTCTATGTCTATGAAAACATGTCCATGAAAAGCATACCCCCTTGAACCCCACTTTTATATAGAAAAACTTGGGTTTATAGGTATATACCTATTTTTCTTATTTTTGCTCAAAAACATAGATTGTGGGTACTCGTTAGAACGTTAGAACCGCCTCGGCGATGCGGTTCTAACGTGTACCCACAATCTGTGTTTTGAGCAAAAATAAGAAAAATATAAAACAATTGTCTTCTGAAAAATTTCATTCGTGATGTTTAAAACACTGGTCAACATGAGAACAAATAAGCACCCCAGAAGTATTTAAGGGACAAAGACTAGTGTCAATTGCTTCAGATAAATAAAACATGCCAGTGAAACCCCATTACACACAAATTTTATACATAAATATACGTATTGAACTTGATGTCTACTGTTGAATTCACTTACAATGGCAGTTATTCACCGTTAAAACTAGAACGCATACTCATTTCTTGATAACTTGCTTGATAGTAATCTAACTTTGCGGATAGCCGGAAAGTATCAAGACTTTAAGACCTTAAACCACACTATCCTCAAAATCAAAGTGTTAAAAAGTGCACAAGAATTTTAATTTTATACCACTCTTGTTTTAAGGATAGTTTGACTTAAAGTCTTGTCTTCTTGAATGCAAAGGCTATAGGTCCAATCTTTAAGGGTGCAAAGCTTACAAAATGAATAACCTAAATGGTAGAAAAACTTTTCTTCATCAGGAAAACATGTCTGTGAAATGTATACCCCCTTGAACCCCACTTTAATATAGCAAAACTGGGGTTTGCAGGGGTATACCTATTTTTCTTATTTTTGCTCCAAAACAAAGATTGTGGGTACACGTTAGAACCGCCTCGGCGAGGCGGTTCTAACGAGTACCCACAATCTATGTTTTGGAGCAAAAAATAAGAAAAATAGGTATACCCCTGCAAACCCCAGTTTTGCTATATAAAAGTGGGGTTCAAGGGGGTAAACTTTACACGGACATGTTTTCCTGATGGAATTGATCCCTACCTTTTTTGTTCAGTATATGTGAAATCAACAATACAGAGGTATACTTTGTGTCATATAATTATTATTTGCTTCAAAACATAGATTGTGATAAATGTGCCAACATTCTAAGTATTGGAGAAAATATCAAACATTTTCAACTGAGAATTTCCAATTATTACAGCTGATAAACCTGTACGCAATTTTTAATAGTTTGAATCATTTTTTGTCGAAATCATGCGACATTTTTATTACAGTAAATTGTCCAGTTCCGGGTCACTTTTTTTCGAAGTGGTTTCCAGATAATTGCTTAGAGCAAATTAGGTTTCGACCTTACCATTAGAAAGTATAATCCTTCTTCTAAATAATGAACTTCAATTTGATTCATTGTGAATATTCTGTGTGATACACGATGACTTTGAAGCATACCACCACTTTATCCAGTTCCGAATCATTTATCCAGTTCCGAATCACTTGCGATAATTTTAAAACAAGAAACTCCCTGGCGCTATTACGTTATGATTTTGATTTTGTAGCTTCATTAGTTCTTTATGAAACAAGACTTACACATAGTTTACCATTTCAGATAGGAAAAGTGTCCAAAAACTGTGTACATGTATATTACGTACATTGTATAACTTACGTTCTTGATATTGATGAATAAATACGAGGTCCGTCCCAGGAAATCATAAACATGTCTAATAAGTCACGAACGGTTGGTTGAAATTTAAAGTAAGTTTCATGCTTTTAAACTACATTTCTATAAATAATTCTTTTGTTTGTTTATTTCTTTTGTTATTGATGATTTATGAGTTTAACTTTCACCTGTTTGATAAACATTGAATTTCAAACTCAGCTTTAAGGTTGCACAAACAGGTATATCTAATAGGAGTATGTCAACTAGACTAGAAATCCAGACAGCGTGTTGTGTTCGCGATGCAGATCGAAGACAAAAAGACTCACCTGCGTAAGAAAACGACAATTTGATTTTTATCATGAGGGGGGCGGGGAAGTGTGTGTGGGGGGGGGGGGCTGTAAGATTTTTTAAATAAAAAAAAAAACAGGATCCAATTTTGGCCGAAAAATATCTAGGACAGGGTATATTCTATTTGTACTTAAAGAATAACTCAATTGCTATTCCTCATTATTGTCAGCCTCCGTTGGGCCGGGGCCTTTATCGTTACAGGACTTTAAAAATGAAAAATCAAAATGCATAATGCACCAGTCATTTGTATCCCGGCTCCCCTAGGGCCGGGGATAGTGGAGACACAGCGGGGCTAAGTGCCGTGAATTAACCTCTGATAAGTCCCGACAGCGCTGGGGTTCTATTTTTCCGCCATCACATTTATTCAAATTAGATAATAGCTGTATCTTAACATTTAATTAATTACTTGTATGTTCTTATTTAATTGACAAAGGTACCTGTACACTCACATACAGAAGTTCAAGCCCCTATCCCATATGTTTTCATTTATAGAATAACTACCGGCTGTTGTTCCATATTATTGTCAGCCTCCGGCGAGCCGGGGCTTTTAGTAGGGGTTTTACCACAAATATGACCCTGCAGTGCCGGGCTTTTAAACCTGAAAAGTTAAACGCCCCGCTTTTAACAGAGGGGCCGTTGATGCAAATGACCGGTGCATAATATGCATTCCAATGTGGTTCATCTGTTGTAAATGTAATTCTATTTGTTTCGTGTTTTGGTGTCGTTTTTATACCGTTTGTGCCGTTGTATTTGCGTGTGGACTCGAACCCACACCAAACACAGCGGTGAGACGATCGAATAAACACAGCAGTGAGACGATCGAATGAAACGCGTTAATGACGAGATCAGCGCTCTTCACAATTCAAAAACGGGGTGGGGGCGATTGGTATGCATTTATTTAGTTAAGGTTTGGTAAATGAATGGCCACTTTTAGGGAAACAGCTGCTCACTTAGGCTACTGTGTCACAAGAAGAAATAAAAATAATAATAGATAGAAGAATTTTGAGAGAGAGAGAGAGAGAGAGAGAGAGAGAGAGAGATCCTTACTTGGGGCTGTGTTTTTTTTTTTAAGATTCGGTTTAACGTCCCTTTCAAGATAATTTCAGCTCATATGAGACGCACCAATCAGTAGGTGGGACGAAAACGGAAGAACCCCGAGGAAAAACAAAACTACCTGACACACTCGCAAGCAGAACTTGGATTGTCTCACATGGCCATAGCGGGGTTCGTTTCCCGTTAACAAAATGGCGGACTGGTTTACTTTTCGATCTTGTCGTGGACAAAAATTCTGAAATGTGATCTTCCTTGACATTTGTGGAGGGTTTTTCTTGAAAATAGCAAAACTTTCATAGCGCTCATTAATGGGAATTCTTAACTGTGAACTTAATTGGTTTGAATGAAAGGAATTATCTAAGGGAATATGGATCATCTATTGCTTTGGTAGGCTACCTTATAAACACTTCACTAACTCACTTGTGTTCCATAGAAACATAAACTGTGTAGTCTTTCTATGTAACAGTCTTTGCCTTTTCACTGCTTTCTTGACCATTACGGTACTACGTAACTGTACGTAACTGTACAATCAGAGATTATAACATACCTCCTCCACGCTGGATTTTCTTAAACCTACAATGACTGCTCAAAAGTGATGAAACCACATGGTACACCTAACACTGTCGTGAAAAGGTACAAGTAGGCAAAGATCAGGAAAAGGCGCAATCAGAAAAAGATTCTCACTCCAAAAACCGGGGTGGGAAAAAACCAAACTAACAATAAGGTACTTATACCATGAAAACATTTCGTAAGCCGACTGAGCAGCTATTTTCCCAATAGGTGACCAATCAGTTACCTTAACTTAACTAAAAATATGAAAACATACATAAGGCGCCAAAAGCACAAAAATATTTTAAACACCAAGACACAAAACAAAAAGAACCACCACAGAAGTATCGACTTGGAACGATCAGTAACACAAAGTTACTGGCGGGTTTAAATCGATTTAAAGTTACTGGCGGGCTTAAATACTAAAAAGCGTGAACTTTCGTCACCAGAAGATTCTGCGGACTTTAAGAAAACCAAGGCCGCTAATTCTGAATCTGATCTAGATATCTCGGACCTTTCTGATATATCTCCTCCTACACAAGATATGGCTACAGAGACTGTACCTCACATAGTCATCCCGCCTACGGAGATGGAAAAACTTTCATTGAAGTTGCGCGAGACCTTCAAAGGGGAGATAGAGACTCTTGTTCAGGGCATAGTCACGGGAGTACTGAAGGGTTTGAATGATCGAATAGACGGTCAAGAAACGAATATTATCGCATTACAGAACAAAAATCAGAAATTGGAGAAGGAAAATAGCAGTCTGAAATCGCGCGTAGCTTCTCTCGAAAAGATAGCCGATCAATCGGAGCAATATAGCAGAAGGAATAGCCTTCGTATTAGTGGGCTTCGAGAAAATACAGGCGAAAATACAGATGCCATCGTTACCAACATGGCCGCAGCCATCGGCTGTGATCTACAGCTGGACGAAATTGACAGGACGCATCGAGTCGGGAAACCGGACCCTACTAGAACAAGGCACAGGGAAATTCTTGTGAAGTTTGTCTCGAATCGGGCTTGTCAGAAACTGTACAAAATGTAAATGGAAGGTGCGTTAACAACAACATGAATTATATCACACCAGGAAAAATGAACTTCTTTTATTAATTTTCTAAAGTTTACGAGCTGTTTAATTTCATCTATGTTAACGCATGTTGGAACCAAAAGTGTAAAAAGATATTCTAGGTTCATGCATTTTGCGGAAACATGCACCTTGCGGATAATTACACACGTACAATATACATTCTAATTCGACAGGTCATCTCGAAGAACAGATTTATTTTTAGCATGCAGATAAGTTTTCAAAATCTGACTTCGTGCAGAGGGAGAGAAAAAGATGGACTTCATGGCCATGCAAAATATTTGTTTTTAATCGAACAGCTGCCGTGTAGTTCGTGACGGTACGACCAATTGATTCGGAACTGGATAAGATTCGAAACTGGATAATTTACTGTATGCACGATTTTCTTCCAGAAATGTACAGACGAAATTTTTGTCACAACCAGAATCTCTTGATACAGAGAACAGTCACTCAGAAAGAATTTTTCTAAATTGAGACGTTTTGGGGCACATTGAAAAATAAGGCAAATTAACGTCAGAATAACGCAGACTGTCACGAGTGTCTGAAGAAACTAACTGAAAAACTTTGAGCGGATTCTTCCTTCCTTAACACCAAACAGATGCTTTAAAGCAAGTTTGGTTGAATGTGACTACACATAAAATGTGGGCACTTGAATGGTACAAATATGGATAAAATGACGTTAAACGACGTCAAGTCAATTTTTAAGTTTACATTTGGCGTGAACCTTTTCTTGAATGTTTTTCTCAATTACTGTGGGGTAACTAAGAAATACCCCACACATATAAGAATAACCGACAGTCATAAAGTAGGAATTAACTTATTTTGATCGGTATATTTACATGCTTCTTCTAATGATAAACAAATAAACTTACTTGGATCATTCCTTGCGAGCAATTCACGGTTTGTGAAAGGTACTCGTAAGACTTAAGAAGCACAACAATTTCACCATGATGTTGACCCCTGAGTGTCCAGAGGCAATCAATATAAGTGCCGTTTAAAGATGAATCAGAATCAACCGGCGACCTTAACTCCTGATAATGCTTGTATGACTTGACAACGTAATAACCTCCACAAAGTTGAGACACATCAGCTGTAAAATTGACAACATAACATAAGGTCGAACTAACGAATTAATTACGAGCTTCGACGGTGACAGTGACAAAACTCGGACTCCGGGTAAAATTCCAGGTCGCCTCAAACGTATCTGTAAAATCAATTTACAAATGCATATAGGCGAAACAATAAACGCACTAACTATGATAAATAATCGATAATAAACGAGTAAATCACCCATCTGCTGAATGGCCACCCCTTATTGATTTTTCAATCTTTTGTAGACAAGTAACGAGTCAGCTCGGTCAAGCTAGCAGCAAATTTGCTGTGCAGCGAAAAACGTCAAATTTAATTAGCAGCAATTTTGCTGCAGCGAATGTTTTTGTCGACGTCTTTTTCGCAGTCACAGTATTCTCTGGCTGTGAGCGCTATAGAAAACGATGATGAATACCGCAACAGGGTGTCCACGGTCAAGGAAAAAGTCAGGGGAAAACATTTTTTTAAGGTTATGAATTTGTCAGGGTATGTTGAAAAGACAGGTTTATGAACTGCACAAGATATCAAAATAATGGCTGGCTAAATAAGTTTCTTCATGTTTTGACTGCATAATATTTGAATATAAAGTAATAAGAGAATAAAGGTTTTATATTCTATTTATATAAGATAAAGAATAATACATTGCATTTCTAATTATTCTTTACAAAGAAACCAAAGGGGGGTATTCTTAGAAAATACGATATGCTAATTATAGTGCACATGCTTTTTTGGAAATTTTGTCTAATGTTTTGTGTTGTATAAGTGTTCGTGCAAAATTATGCAAAATAAAATGATGCATAAATGCAATACAATACAAAGTAGGGTCGATTTTTTTTACAATTTTTATCTCAATATCGCAAAGGAGAATGTGCTTTTTGAATGGAAAGTTGCCTATAGAAATTTAAGAATAAAAAAAAAAATCAAAAATATCTCTTCCAAGCAAAAGCTAGTCTTGTTCTAATCTTGAATTATACCAATATGTGTTTTCTGAGTTGGTGAAGTTCCGTTTTGAAAATTTGGGTTGAAAACATAATTTCCCCTATTAAACATATAGGAAACAGAAATATATTTATTTAGATGTGTTCCCCCCAGATCAAGAAAATCCTTTTGCATGTAGCTGTATTTTACCAATACAAATATCATATACAAGTGGCATTCTTGATCTCAGGGGGGGGAGGCTGTCAAAATGCTCAAAACCTAAATTTGATACTAGCTGATTTAACCACCTGATTTCAATAATTTTGTACAACCCTGTAGCTTGTTTATATACATTTTCTACCTGGCTGAATTTGATCTAGTGTTTAAGTAGTCGTGTCAGGAAAAAGGGTATCTTCAGATTTTTCTAATGATAATCCATTAGACATGAAATATGTACATTCTTCATTTTAGAAAATTACGTGTCTGATACGTTTAAAGTAAGCTTAAGTGTATCTCTGCAGTCAACTCATACCTTTATCTTGGCTTTGCATTGACTTAACATATAGGTTTATCATAATTTTGAAGCATATTTGAGACAAGTCAAGATCTGCTTGGACAGTGAATTTTATTCTTAGTTATTAAAACATAATTTTTAAGCGTTATATGGGTCAGTATTCAATTGCCGTAAAGCACAAATAATTAAGTTTTGATGTAGCACACATATACAAGGTATATTTATCGGACACACTACATAGGCTACTAGCCAGAGGGTCGATTGCCCCCCCCCCTAAGGAATTTTGCAGACATACCCTGTCTTAAAGAACAATTCAAGCTAAGTAGAATAAGAGATGTTTGCACCCTGAGCGTTTGGGCGTTATCCTGGAAAATTAAGGTATTACTACAAAATAGTTTGTACCTGAACTGTTTTAAATGGACCTAGAATGCTGAAAGTGGTATCAAATAAATGCTACGGCAATGGACTAATGCCCTCAGTCCTCTAGATACATCATCTGAATTTCAGTTTTATGAATATTAATGGAAACTTTAGAAATTAGAGAAAATACATAACAAATAGGCAGATATACCAACAAAATGATTATGTTTTTCAGCAAGCCAATAGCTGAATGTGCTGAAAATGGCAATGGCAATTTTCTATCACCCTACTATAATAAAAAGTAATTTGATGAGCATTAATAAAATATAATGGTTAAATTAAATGTTGAGGAAAAACCAACAAAGAATTGAGGCGGTGCCCGTATTAACAAGATGAATCTTGGCTAGTAGAAGACCTAGACAGCTATAATTGCTATCTACCTGTTGCTAAGAAAATGTTCTTTAACCGTATGATGTTATGAATAAATCATAAAAATCATATGAATGTTTGTTTCATGAATTGCAACAAGAAATTCAGAAAAAAAGAGAAAAGTTGCAGAAAGGTGAAGGGGTATACCAACAAAATCTCTTGTATCTCCATTGTCAATAGCTGTCGGGTAGTCAATGTTACTATTTGGTCGCTTTAATGATGAATTATTGTCATGTTATCACAATATATATGAATTATTGTCATGGTGTCATATAAACATATCACAAAACATATGAGGTTGAAGCAAAGGTACATGCATCTGATGTGCTTTGTAAATAAGAGCACTGGGAAATTGTGCATTGTCCAAGCAATTATCTTATATCAATTTAACCCTCTAAAGCAATGAGCAGCCGGGATATAAGTGATTTTGTCGGTATATCTGTTCATTCTTCTCTTGTTTTATCTTATTTATGAAGTTTTAATTTTAATATTAGTGACCTTTATCAGATAAGAAAGTTTATATATCAGGTTACTTGGTTATAATACATTGTCATAGCAATCATATGATACCAGGTTCAGTACAGCAGTGCTATCAGTAACCTATACACAAGTAATTTTGTAAGGTATACCCTCTTATTTGCCGTGATTCTTCTCCAGTCTGTAAAGATTGCGTTAATATTCATTAAACTTACAATAAGTTTATTCATTTATCAGACTAGGAGACAATGTGAACTATAGTTCTCAATAAGCATGCACTATAATCAAATAATTATCAACATTAGATATAGCCATTAGAAATGAGTATTTACACGTTTTGTGTAATTAGCAATACAGTATTTGGCTTATGAAACCTGGGGTAGGGTTGCTAAATTAGCATAATATATGCAGTATAGGAATTTTCCATCTCCTCCATTGAACATGGTAATGAAAAAATCACATGTATTTGGATAAGCTATAATGTGTAACTAAAAACGTACGATGTCACTCACAATGCTAATTTTGAAAGGGTAATTTAATAAATGTTACAGACATTACACTGTAGGTGTCAGATGATTATTGCTCAAGTCGATACTTCTGTGGTGGTTCTTTTTGTTTTATGTCTTGGTGTTTAATATTTTTGTGCTGTTGGCGCCTTATGTATGTTTTCATATTTTTAGTTAAGTTAAGGTAACTGAGTGGCCACCTTTTGGGAAAATAGCTGCTCATTCGGCTTACGAAATGTTTTCATGGTATAGGTACCTGATTGTTAGTTTGGTTTTTTTTTCCCACCTCGGGTTTTTGGAGTGGTAATCTTTTGCTGATTGCGCCTTTTCCTGATCTTTGCCTATTTGTACCTTTTTAGTGTGTAGAATGGCAATGTTTCATGCAGACAATATGAGAAGGGTGAATGGATTAATAAAACTCTTATTTTTCTGACGCTTAAACTGCCATATCATTATTTTTTAAACATATTATGGTAACATTTATATGTAACAGACTGACACAGACACATGCTCCAATGTACATAAAGCAAACATCTCTTATTGGAGCAAACTTGAATTGCTATTTAAGATATATGTTTGCAAAATATCTTATGGAATGGAGCATTAGACTGGCATGTACTGGCATTCCTGCTATGTATAATGCCCTTCGTTATTCATTACATGTTTGTTACATATGTTACATTCTGGATTAAAATCTTTGATCCTAGATACTTGGTTACAGATCCTCAGAGCCATGGTTCATGATTAAATAAGCAAGAAGATATGGAACTATGATATATATCCACCAGTTTCAAGTATTTTACTTACATACTTCATGTTTGTTGCAATAGAAAATTTCGCATTTGAAATTGGGGGTAGGGCTACTTTATACTTCATTAAAGGCAATATATACAAGATAGAAAAAAAAACACTTGGTTTTTCTATCTGCCAATTGAACATGCTGATGGAAATAAATATCATATCTTTGGAAAAATGCATAGTGCGACTTTACAACCAATCATGGTTGATAACTATGCTGCCTTCTTTAATTGCACGCCGGTGGGTCGGGCGTCAGACTCTATGATGGTCCCGACATAAAGCTATTCATTTTAGTTGGTTGGGGCCGGAGCTTCTTGTCTGTTGCTTGGCCCACCGGGGTCCAACTGGTGTTTTTCTTTTGCTCCGGAGTTAGTAGGTTATTCGGCGCCCAGGGATCTCCATCGTCGGGCAGCTTACTCAGTCTGTGAGTCCTGGTTTTTGATTCATCAGGATGTTTATCATGATTTATTTGTTTGTTCTTGATGATTCATTGACTAGTTAGAGATTCACCACGAGGACCAAATAACTAACTAAATGTTATGAACCACTGCAGAAGCTGAGGGTGAGGTTATGGCCATGTAAAACCGGTTTAAGCCCGCCAGTAACTTTGTGTTACTGATCGTTCCAAGTCGATACTTCTGTGGTGGTTCTTTTTGTTTTATGTCTTGGTGTATAAATTTTTTTTTGTGCTGTTGGCGCCTTATGTATGTTTTCATATTTTTAGTTAAGTTAAGGTAACTGAGTGGCCACCTATTGGGAAAATAGCTGCTCATTCGGCTTACGATATGTTTCATGGTATAAGTACCTGATTGATAGTTTGGTTTTTTCCCACCTCGGTTTTTGGAGTGGGAATCTTTTTCTGATTGCGCCTTTTCCTGATCTTTGCCTACTTGTATCTTTTTACAAGTCACTACTTTCACTCAAAGGCGTTATTTTCAAAGGGTATCTTAATTTACGTTACGTATGTTACAGTTAGTGTGGGTCAAATCTTTGTTCAAACAATTTTAATATGTAGTATAGACATACAGCAAGCAGACAGCATGAAAAAGTTGAGTAAAATGATAAACCATTGTCATTTTTCTGTAGCTGAAAACACCATATCATAATTTCTTAATTTTGTTTAGGTAACATATGTAACAGGCTGTTACAGGATAACGCCCCAACGCTCAGGGTGCAAACATCTCTTATTCTACTTAGCTTGAATAGTTCTTTAAGATAGGGTATGTCTGCAAAATTCTCTAGCGGGGGGGGGGAGCAATCGACCCTCTGGCTAGCAGCCTAGAGTATTCTGATAAAATTTGAGCATAATCCAACCACAAATAAACATGCTACACGTACATTCGGAATTGTTATGATGACTTTTCCGCAACTTCTGACGCGACGTCGTTATGTACAGCGAAACAAAAGGCGCTGATCAGCTTCGCAGATACTGCGATGCTGATCTGCACCTTTGTTTTCGCATATGCAAAAAGTTGGTGTTTTCACAACGGTACTCGTATATTCATTAAAGGAACTACATATAACCTCTTTTTCATGGCAGATTACAGTTTCAAGGCTATCACAGTCACACATACCCATAATTACTCTTAATATGTATTCATAGTCGCTCAACATAATAAACGTGATCATTCTACATCAACACGAGAAAACTATAATATCAACCGTAAGAAACCTAATGTGAGCTGGGAGAAACATAACACTGGCAATAAATAAGCAGTGGAAAACCATAGCAACGCTTTTTTAAATATGGCATTTTTGGCTTTGATTCACGACTTAAAGGTAATATTTTACTGTCTATCTGGTCAAAATTATTGCCTGAACACTATCATAAAACGTAAATAAAAGAAAATCACAGGGCATTTACTTACAGCGTCTAAAACTTGTTTTCCGTTATTATGTCTTCTAAAACGGTAAATCGGGAAAAATGCACGTGCAATAGGATAAAGGTGGAAGTGTGAGTCCTCAAGTATTCTTAAAAGGAAAGTTCGTCCAGAAATAAGCGACAAACGATACTGTATTCTCAGAATCGTCTGCTAAATGTCATTTTACGTTCGGAATCTTCAACATTCTAGGAGTAAACCATAATATTAGCTTGAGAATACAGGGTGCCGATATAACAGGTTGTATGTAGTGCATGTACAGCCTTCAAAACACTTGTCTGCATTAGGGAGAGCCGATCAGCATGTCCAGTCTGAACAGACTGCTTTAATTAATTCACCAAAAAGGTAGCTTCTATCAAAATGGCTTTATTTTGACTGCCGTGTATCTGTACCTTTCCTATGTGCATAACACCTCTTTTACATGACAGATTACATTTTCAATGTAATCACAGTCACACATACCCATAGGCACTCTTTGCATGTAGTCATAGTCGCTCAACATAATGAACGTGATCCTTTTACATCAACACATCAACAGTGAGGATACTATGACGTCAACAGTAAGAAGTAAGAAACCTTATCTTAGATGGGAGAAATAATAACACTGGCAATAAATAAGCAGTGGAAAACAATAACAACGCTTGTCTTTATATGGTATTTTTGGCTTTGATTCACGGCTTAAATGTAATATTTAACCGTCTTTTCGGTTGGAAATATTGCCTGTATACTAGAATAAAACGTAAATAAAAGAAAATTACAGACAATTTACTTACAGCGTCTACTTCTTGTTTTCCTTTATTATGTCTTCTAAAACGGTAAATCGGGAAAAATGCACGAGCAATAGGATAACGGTAAGTGTGAGATTGCTCAAGTAATCTTAAAGATACAGATCGTCCAAAATTAAGAGACAAACGACATTTCATTATCAGAATCGTCTGTTAATTGTCATTTTACGTATGAAATCATCCAGGAGTAAACTGCCAGGAGTAAACAATAACATTAGCTTGAGAATACAGGGTGTCGATATAACAGGTTGTATGTAGTGAATGTTGAGCAGGTGAAGATCTGAGCGCTATAGAAAATGGCGACCTATGATACTGCAAACGAGCGGCTGGAAAGAAAAGTTGGAAGTAAGCACCGCCAGATTTCAGCTTACGAATACATAGACCAGTTCGTTTGTATCAGAGATGGCTTTTCGAAAGCGGAAGAGAAGAATCGGTGACAGCCTCAAAAACTTTTGGCATTTCAAGAATCGGAATTTCTAACCATTGCTTCAGAGACAACATACAGCCTGAGAGGCAATATCGAAAATACCAATGCCACAGTTCAAACACAGGAACCAACAAGGAACTGCCAGTGGTCGGGGTGGCTGCCAAAAAACTGCACAATAGGCTTTTGCACACAAATTACAAGCGGAAGTCAAGGGAAGAACCAATTGCGAGGCGGCAAAGTCTAGATAGAATGGTTAATTCCAATAATAATAATAGCAAACCAAAAGGTTCCAGTGACTCAGGAAGCCAATCCACCAGTCGAAACAATTCTGTCATGGAGGGGAAGCTTGAACGACATCGACCAGATAGGAGAGAAAGCGGATGTGGGACATCATGTATCGGAACCTTTGGATCGGGTTGGTACTGACATTTCCATTACAAAAACATGCCCATGCAGTATACAGAGATTTTTTACAGATGTAAAAGTTGAAAATTTCACCAGAAAAAAATGATAGTTTTCTTATTTTTGATCAAAACATAGATTGTGAGGTTCTAACGAGTACCCACAATGTATGTTTTGGCTCAAAAATAATAAAATTAGGTATACACCTGCAAACCTCAATTTTACAATACAAAAGTGGGGTTTGAGGGGGTATTTATTTATACGGGCATGTTTTCGTGATGTCCTATGGAGGGGAACCGCGCGGAATGATTCATAGGATGTTCGCTTAAACATTATAGTATGTGATTGACTATAATGTAGGAGCTTAATTTTAAGTAATTGCTATGGCTTAGTTATAATGAGTTTATCTAGTTGGTTTTCATATTTTACAAGTTCAAAACTAGCGAACGATTAGGCTTTTCAATCAGACGTTTCAATTTATAAGTTTGACAATATCTGGAAAACCTAAATGCTCCGAAGGATATTTCTGGCATTGAGATTTGCACGAATGTTTAATCAAATTTGTAATTTTGAGGAGGGAAAAATGGACTGAAGTTTTCGCCTGTTTTGGTACGTAGCATTGTCAAATTAGGTCGCAACGCCACTAACATACCGCCGTTGTAACGTGACGTTCGTCGGGTTGCCAGGAGGGAATTAGACGTTATAATCGTTAAATGTCAACATTACTTATCAAAATGAATTAAATTTTCGGAACTAGCAATCGGAGTGTTCTTATTTGGTTGAATTCCATAATCGGAAATCATCGGACCAGACCGTTTTTCGCTTCAGTAAAATTGCTGCTAACTTGACCGTTTTCCGCAGCAGCTAAATTTCCCTTAACTTGACCGTTTTTGCTGCAGCAAGAGTGCTGCTAAAATGATCGTTTTCTCTGCAGCAAAAATGCTAAAGTAACCGTTTACTCTTATTGGGACGGTATGGAGATACCGTCGTTGTCCCGCGTTGTGACAATATGTGCCGGTCTGGTGTGCAGGAAGAAACAGATTGATTTACTAATGTACAAATTGGTTAGACAACGCTAATTCTACTGATAAATGTACACATAAAATGTCAATACTCTATTTAGTTAGTTTGGATTTGAGACGATCCTGATTTTAGCTTGATTTCAACCGAAGTTCGATGTCCGTATCCGTCACCGTCTTAATTCGTAAATGTCTACCTAGTAGACATTTTCAGTTAAGCGTGGACTCCGACGCGGACACCTATGCTGACTGTTTTGCGTACTTATTGTAGCGGGGTCATGTCCCAATTATCTTAGGTATCTGGATGACACTGTGTTTAAGGTGGTACGGCGTAATTTTATTTTTTCGAGAAAAATTCTCTTTTGTTTAACTTTTACGCCCCTTTCACTATTTGTGCAGTCATATGAGATCGGTCAATCAGTAGGTTGGGTAAGAACGTGAGTGCCCCGAAAAATCACCTGGCCCACCCGCAATTAGAAATTAGCTTGTCCAACATGTGTCCCGCGCGGGGGTGGAAAACGAACTGGAAATTGAATGATTAAGAGCGGCGAAATTTGCATCGGAGACCTACAGCTCTAAAGTTAACCGCCCCGGACTTACCAGGTCGATATTTCTTCTTTGATTTTTTTCCAGCAGGTAAAGTCATGTTTAGACGTAAGTCAATTTGTGACGGGCACGACGATTCCTAATTATTTGACAAGAGTGTAGGACAAAACACCCCACGGACAAAACACCCCACATCCATTTTGTTATAGGTGGACAAAAACCACCACATGTTTTTTTGAAGGCTGACAAAACACCCCACGCCCAAAAGTATAACGTGGACAAAACACCCCATGCAGATTTTAAAATTAGGACAAAACCCCCCTCATGTTTTTGCAGTGCAGATAAGCAGATGGAACCAGACAGAAGCATCCTAATGCAAACAACATGCATTTTCTGGTAATATCACTTCTTTTTCCTTCTTTCAATTCTATGTAGATGAATGGATATTTTCTTTGATGCCATTCCAATTATCACTTATCAAAACAAATGCATGTATACTGATTGTGTTTGAACACGTATTTTAAAATCATAATGTGCTAATTGAGTGCTATTTAAGGTAATTGAATTATTTAATCATTTAAGTAATTTTCACAATTAACTCAAACACCTTTATCTGTTTATAATCTGTCTCTGCTAAAAATGGTTGTTTTTCTATTGAAGTCAAATTGTTAATTGCTTATTTGTCTGAATAAAATGATTTGAAATATGTTGTGCCATTATTTTTGTAACAGCCCATATACACATTACCACAACCAGATCTGTTCATTAAAAAGTTTAAATCTTAAATAAGTTCATAATGCAGCTTTCATTAACTAATGTAAAGAAATAAATAAAATTTGGCCATGGTTTCATGTCCAAGTCATCAATTTTGTTATGTTATATGGGGAGCTAAAACATAAGACATTCTTATTGAAATCAAATTTGGTTATGGTTTCTTGTCTAAGTCATCAATTTTCAGTCATGTTAGATGATTCATATTATCTTTGATAGAGAAAACATAAGATTTGGTTATGCCTAAATTTTCCAGCCATCACATATGGGGAACTAAGAAAAACATGAGGGGGGTTTTGTCCTAATTTTGAAATCTGCATGGGGTGTTTTGTCCACGTTATACTATTGGGCATGGGGTGTTTTGTCAGCCTTCAAAAAATCATGTGGTGGTTTTTGTCCACCTATAACAAAATGGACATGGGGGGTTATGTCCGTGGGGTGTTTTGTCCGTATACCCGCAGGTTCATCAAAGCATTTAGGACACTTTTTTGTATCCTGCGTATGTTGTACATGTATATGCAGTATCGGGCATACAGATGGACATACATAAATACAGACGGAGTGACAGGGGTGGATGCGCGGACAGACAGACAGACAGATATGGGGTAATCATAATCAGTAATTTAATCATCAGTAATCAATTACAATTTTTTGAATAATCATTGATAATCATTAATCACAAAATTTCAGAGTCATTTTAATCATAATTCAATCATAATCATGTTTTATTAGGCCAGTAATCATGATTATTTATGATTACTTTCACGATTACAGCAAAAATAAAATATCACAGTCTGAAAGGAAAGCTCAGTCCCAAGATTGTATTGAACTATTGATGCTGCTTTACACTGGGAGTTATGAACCTCTGTGTCATGCATTTTATATAGGAAGCATTGCTTCAAGGCTGGTCTGATATAACCATATTCCTAGGAAGGCTGTAGCCTTTTACACATACATTGTAAGTGGTTTGCTCAGTCATATAGCAGCTCATTGTTCAGGCATCTAAAAGCCCAGCAGTTTCTCAATCTTTGATAGACAGAGATGAAAAAATGAGACAAGGCAAACATTATGAACAAATGTTGTCCTGCTTAATTGTTAAAGTGTGAACAATCAATTATAAACTGCACAAACAGTCAATTATCTCTCATTACTCAAACTCTGCTAAAAATTTCCCAACTCTTGAGTAAAGAGTGTTTTAATTCACTGACAATGGCTTTGTGTATCTAAAGGTGATGTGTGCGAAAAACAGCAGTGATTTTATGAGACGTCTTTTTAAATGCAGACATGAGCCTAAGTTTTTTCATGCTGGGAGAATTTTTTATCTTAATCACAATGCAGGAGGTTTGAGCAGGTTATATGTATGTTTTTTTCTGGAATGTACATCGTTTTATGTTCAATCAGTTTTAATGAAGATAAAGGATAATATCGCCATGCATTTTTGCTTTTTTTAGTCAAAAATTAAAAAAAAAAAAATGAAGTGGAGAATAAGGTTCACAGATCCAGGTACTACTGTCCTTCTAATTAACTACTTAACATCCCAGCATGATCATAGCTGTTGACTTGGATGTTAAGCATCAATTTAAAAAAACAAACAAACAAAAAGTTAATTTTGAATCCAGTGGCAGTTCTGGGTAATTGCCAGGGCAGCATCATGTGTTTGGTTTCTGTTGTATCAGAGTAAGTGCCTAGATCTGGGTAAACAACAGAAAAAATACCCATTTCCGGATCAAAAACAATAACAACAAAACGTAATCAATAATCATAAAAGTAATCTGATTACTCTGTCAAAATAATCATAATTTAATCAATTACTCTTGAAAAAATGAGTAATCATAATCATAATTTAATCATAAAGACTCCTGAATAATTGTAATTTAATCATTACTGATACCCCAGTAATCGCCCCATGTCTGCAGACAGACAGACAGGCGGGCGGGCGGGCATGCATGCAGGCAAACAGACAGACAGACAGACAGAACGAAAGCTTTGAATCCTTCTAGGCCTTGAATATTTTACAATTGACTTTTATTTATATTTTGGTGTACTTTTCGGGAGAGGGCACAAATGACACTACACGGCAGTCGTGGGGTTAGAATCCCGTACCTCTCGCTCCGTAGCCCAATTTTCGACTGAGGAACTGACTCCATCGGGTCAAAGTTTGATAGACAGTCTATAGCTAACTCGTTTAAACATCGTCTTCCTAGATGGCAGTCAGTGAGGAATTGAATAAAATAAATAATATAATTGTTTGATGATACAGAATAAATCAAGCCTCCAGAAAGATCAATCAAGCTTTTCCTCTCTAACAGGCATCCCCAAAGGGTCTCTGTGTGTTTAACCGACAAAATAGCTTACAAAATGACTTACCACCGGGGTATAAATCAAACCATCTCTAGTCCGATTTTGACCTCTGGATGATCAAAGGTTAGCAAATTCCATAACATAGCATGTGACAGGGAAATCAGAATAAGATCTCGTTAATATCTCACCAGTTATTGCTAACACTTCGATAGGCTTAACGCTATGTTGTATTGGTCAAAATAACTCTTCCAACGTGATCACACGTCACGTGCTATTGAGTAGACTCGTCCTACTTTTGATCATCCAGAGTTCAAAGTCGGACTATATACATATAAGCCTTAGTTGTTTTCTTGTGTGGTCATAGAGTGCAGCTTATTTCGGTTGTCATGACATCGCAATGTTAGGTAGAAACCCAAAAAGTAGCCCAAGGACAACGATCGCTCACCCGAGAAAAAAAGGTTCGAGATACCGAAGTGGTAAAAATAAAGAAGCTAGAATGGCCACATCATCCTCAGTATAAGTCTATGGTTTTTCCCCAAATGCTCAAGGACAGCAAACACTGCAGTCAGTTAACACTATGGCCAAAAATCAATTTCCAAGATTTTTGAACTCGTCCAAGATTTTATGGTTGTCCTTATCATCTGAAAGAATGACGAAGATCGGCGGAAAAATCAAGGGGCTAGAGTGACCACTACAGTTTCCTCATGTTAAGCCTTAGGGATTTTTCAAAAAGCTTTAGGGCAGCTAACTCGGCAGTTTGTCGTCCAAACTGACCGAAATTGTTACTCATCCGAGGTATTATGGTTGTCTTTGTTACTGCCAAGAACGAAGAAGATGCCATAAAAATGAAACCGCTAGTGTTGCCTCAACATTAAGTGGCAATTTTTCAAACCCTCAAAGACAGCTAACTCCACATACAGTAGTTCAGCTGGCTAACTGTCACTCCGCTCCACTTCGGTATCTCGTTCCACTTCAAGAGGTTTAACGGAATACCGATGGAAATATTCCGTCTACACAGACAGTGGTTCGATCTGGTTGATTTTTTTTAATTCATCCGTGATTTTATCTGCAAAAATAAAGTAGATCGGCTCAAAATTAAGGGGCTAGTGTGGCTACAACATTTTTCTCATTATAAGTACTAGTAAATTTTACCCGTCTCGACGTAGCAGTAAGATGATTGCGGCGATGAAGACAAATAAAACAAAAACATGACCAACAGAAAAAAACACATAAATTTGACCTTTGACCTCGATGACCTTTGACCCAATTGGACCCATAAATCTTAATCAGGGATCAACCTGTACAGTATACACTCACCAATTTCATGCAAATCGGACCAAGGACTGCCGAGATACAGAAATTTGACCTTTGACCTCGATGACCTTGACCTTAAAAAAATGAACCCATCGAGCTAATATCCGGGGCCGCCCTCAACCTTCCAACCAAGTTTGGTGAAGATCGGCCCAAGGACCTGGGAGAAGTAGGGGAACAAACAGAAAAAACATAAATTTGACCTTTGACCTCGATACTCGATGACCTTTGACCCAATAGGACCCATAAATCTTAATCAGGGATCAACCTGTATACACTCACCAAGTTTCATGCAAATCAGACCAAGGACTGCCGAGATACAGAAAATTGACCTTTGACCTCGATGATCTTGACCTTTAAAAAATAAACCCCTCGAGCTAATATCCGCAGGGCCGCCATCAACCTTCCCACCAACTTTGGTGAAGATCGGTCCAAGTACCTGTGAGAAGTAGGGGAACAAACAAAAAAAAAAACGACATAAATTTGACCTTTGACCTCGATGACCTTGACCTTTCAAAAAATGAAGGACCTGGGAGAAATAGGGGAACAAACAGAAAAAACACATAAATTTGACCTTTGACCTCGATGACCTTGACCTTTCAAAAAATGAACCCCTCAAGCTAATATTCGGGGCCGCCCTCCACCTTCCCTCCAAGTTTGGTGAAGATCGGCCCAAGGACCTTAAAGGAAACACGAAAAAAACATAAATTTGACCTTTGACCTCGATACTCGATGACCTTTGACCCAATTGGACCCATAAATCTTAATCAGGGATCAACCTGTATACACTCACCAAGTTTCATGCAAATCGGACCAAGGATCACTGCCGAGATACAGAAATTTGACCTTTGACCTCGATGGCCTTGACCTTTAAAAAATGAACCCTTCGAGCTAATATACGGGGCCGCCCTCAACCTTCCCACTAAGTTTGGTGAAGATCGGCCCAAGGACCTGGGAGAAGTAGGGGAACAAACAGAATAAAAACCCATAAATTTGACCTTTGACCTCGATGACCTTGACCTTTCAAAAAATGAACCCCTCAAGCTAATATCCGGGGCCGCCCTCCACCTTCCCTCCAAGTTTGGTGAAGATCGGTCCAAGGACCTGGGAGGAGTAGGGGAACAAACAAACAAACAAACAGACAAACGTTGCTCAAATTATAGTACGATATGGGATCTTTTCAATATGCTCAAGGGCATTTAATCTCGCAGAAATTCATTCGAGATATTATGATTGCCCCCTTTAATGTCCAGAATGAAGAAGATCCAATAAAATGAAGCCGCTAGAGTTGTCACAACACTGAACATCGAATTTTTAAACACTAAAGGGCAGATAACTCGGGAGGCAGCGACTGGATCTGACCAATTTTCGAGCTCATCCGAGGTAAATTGATTGTTCACATTACCTGCAAGACTGTGTGAAGAAGATCCAATGAAAAACAAAGGGGCTAGAATGGCCACAGCCTTTCCCAAATTTAAGTCTATGTTTTTTTCGAAACACTCAAGGGCAGCTAACTCCACAGTCTGATCGTTGACTTCCTTAGTAGTTAGTACTCAAGCGATTATATAAGGTAGTCTCATTCATTTTATGCTACTTTGTTCCTCGTACATGTAAGACACAGCTTAATTGATCGTATGACGCGGCTCATTAGCATTTTCGTAGACAGTATTTACATCGGATACACATGAAATATCCCCTTGTTAAATTTAGTCAGCGTAGGTGTCCATATCGGAGTTCACGCATAAGTAAGAATAGCTCGATTATGACCTATGGAGATGAGTCCACTTAAAAGCATGGGTTATTTTCATTTCTTTTTTACAATTTCTATGTAATTCGAATGGGAGTGGCGGCGTATTTGTGCCACTTATGTCATTAGTTTATGTCTATGACACTTTTATTTAGGTCAGAAATGCGGAAAATGGCATTTTGTGAGGGAAAGTGTTTGACACTTATATTAGGGGTAATTTGGTGTGTGGAATCAAAAATCAATGTTGGCAAGCTGAGAAATTACGTTGTTTTTGTCTTATTTGTATATTTTCAAAATGGCCGCCAGATATTATAGAAACTGCTACATACGCTCGTAAATGATATTTTCTCAAATAAATTGCCATGGTATATCACTGAATTCATTTATATTACTTCTAAAGATGCCTTCTGCCTAAAACCATGGAGAATAAAGTACACCGTTAACGAATTTTAACAGATTTTTACCGTAATCGTCGTGTTTTAATAAAATCTCAAATTCCTTAAGTTTTCTTTCATTTTTATGAGTCAAAAATCACATATTGTATCACCATCTGATCTTAGAGTAATAAAATGTTGTTCTAGCAATTATTTGATACAATTTTCAGCACTCTAGGCCTATAATGAGCCAAGATATTGGTGATTTTGTAAGTACACTCACCTTAACTCTTCTGCAATGTTCTCCAGTTTTATATGTTTTACTGTGTTATATGCCCAGTGTTAGACAACTTCGACCTCAGGTTAGCAGTACAGAGCCCTAGCATTTAGGTGATACTCTATGACTTGTACATACTTTTGTAAGTATACCTCTTAATATTTTTCAAGTATTTCCTTCAACTATTGATTTTGTTTCATTAATTTGCGGATTTTTATACATATGACTACAAGACTACTAGTCAATTTTCCAAACATGGATTTGGCCACAAAATATTTTATGGTTTTCACTGCTTGATACCTTTCAGATGAAGAATCCGGGTAATGCCACCTTGGCATAACTGAGCATTTTGAAATATTCAAAATGGCCGAAAATGGCAGAAAAAAATTGCAAAAAACAACATAAAACGAGTACATATATGTATGTGAAACAAAAAATTTCACTTCTGTAGTTGTACATGTCCTTGCTGTCCTTTTCTAGTTCATCAGACCATGCCAGTTCAAAAACTGCATGATGGCATTTTGGCATCGTTGCATGGTATGAAAAATTCAAAATTCTAGATGGTGTCCAAGACGGTTGAGATTAACATGAAAGCAGCATCCCAGATTGCATAAACACAATGTTTTTTTTTTTTTTTTTTTTTTTTTTTTTTTTTTTTTTTTTTTTTTTATTGTTGTTGTTTAAAATGCTCATTTTATGTTTTAAATAACATCATAATTTAGTTTGTCTTATGTTTTGACCGTCCAATCATAACAAAAAAGCAAGTGGTATGTCCCATTGCACCACTCATTCATTCGAGATTATCTATGATGCGTAGCTTCTATAAATAGCACAGCTATTCGATACATTTTATCATATAAGTACAATCTCTGACATACTGCGTCAAGAGTCGACTCTTTGGCTTAGTGTTTAGAGCATTGGATTTCTACCCCGGCGGTCGGGGTTCTAATCCCATCAGGGACGTGGGATTTTTTTCAAACTATGCATCATTTCTTAGTTACGAATTTTCATATTCGTAAGATGGGGGCTCCTCCGGGATGGACCATTTAAGTCATTTAGTCATTATAATGACATTCTCGTAATCAAAAATGATTGGAGTGCGTTATGTCCCATTGCATCACTCATTCATTCGAGATTATCTATGATGCGTAGCTTCTATAAATAACACAGCTATTCGATACAATGTATCATATAAAGTACAATCTCTGACATACTGCGTCAGGGGGTCGACTCTTTGGCTCAGTGGTTAGATCATTGGATTTCTACCCCGGCGGTCGGGGTTCGAATCCCTTCAGGGACGTGGGATTTTTTTCAAACTATGCATCATTTCTTAATTACGAATTTTCATATTCGTAAGACAAGATAGCCACTAAAATCATAATATAGAGAACTTGTTCTCTGATAACTTCAACATTCATGTGCTGCATTTAACCAATGTCTAGTGTTTGAATTGTTCCCTTTATTTTGTTTACAGTACTAGTTAGAGTTTTTGTTTAGTTCTAACCCAACAATGATGCAAGATGGTGGTCAAGATGGCCGCCGAAATCATGATATAGAGAACTTGTTATCAGATAAATACAGCATTAATCTGCTGCATATAACCAACGTTTTGTGTTTGAATGTTTTTACTTTATTTTGTTCACAGTACAAGTTAGAGTTTCGTTTAGTTCTGACCCAACAATGATGCAAGATGGTGACCAAGATGGCCACCTCAATCATGGTAAAAGGGAAAATGGCCTCTGGTTAAACAAAAACTATAGTAAATGTATATTTGAGCCGCATCATGAGAAAACCAAGAACGTGGTTTCCGAACAGGCTAGACACAAAACGAGCTATACAAACACTGAAGATGAATAGAAGCTTAGAATTTCGGATTAAGAAAATACATTAACTACATTGTATACAATCCATGTAGCAAAAATAGGCAATGATTAGCTTCGCAGCTGCGAAACTAGTCTTCGCGTTTGTTTTCTCATATGCGAATTGTTTGTTTTCTCATGTCGTTACTCATTTGTAAAGTTTGAAGTAGGAAGAGTAAAGAGCTTTATCTTCAGTGGAGAGGACCGGCGCAGGCGAAGAGTGGCTGACTCCGGTCCCAGAGGTCCCGGGTTCAATCAGCAGCCGGGACGCATTCGGTTGTGGCCTTGAGCAAGTCACATTTCCACAGCTCCTGAGGTAATGGTCAGAAACTGATCGACTCAGTAAACAGTCAAACAAAAAAAATAATAAAACCGAGAAAAATGTATGAAATTCCACCTATTTTATCTGAATCGGAATGTTAAACCGTTATAAAAGGGTACAAGTAGGCAATGAGCAGGAAAAGGCGCAATCAGAGAGAAATTCCAACTCCAAAAACCGAGGTGGGGAAAATTAAATAGACAATTCGGTATTTATATTTAGAAAACATATCGGAAGCCGAGTGAGCAGCTATTTCCCAATAGGCGGCCACTTAGTTACCCCAACTTAAATAAAAGTATGAAAACGTATTAAAACGTACATAAGGTTCAAATCGACTCCAAAACATAAAACAAATCTACTTAAATGTACGAATTTTTGCTTTTTGAGTATTTATTTATAATCAATGAAGGTTTTTATATTGAAAAGTTGTCGGAAATGTAAGACATTTCTTACAATTCTAAAATTCAATACTTTCCTCTCATTGGAAATTATATACCTCAATTTGCATGAATTTCACACATTTTACTTGAATCGGAATGAAAATAAATGTTCAGTATCTGAATGCTATAGATAATCAGCATATATTTCAGTGTTTGCATAAATTCAGAAAAACATGTAAGGAATTTCACACAAATTTAGATAAATAACAAGCTGTAAAAAGATTTACGTAAATGTATGAAATTTCACACGTTTTGCTTTCTTAGAATTCAGTTATAAACAATAAAGGTTGTTATATTGAAAAGTTGTCTGAAATGTAAGAACTTTCTTACAATCATCTATATACTCTATTTTCATTGGAAATTATGTGCATCGATTTGTATGAAATTATATGAAGGCTATATCTGCATAAATTCAGAAAACTAAATGACTTTTATTGTTAGAAATTTCACACAAATTTAGCATGTTTAAATAAATGACTGTTATAAGTTTTACTTATTATACTGTATGAAACCTTATTATACAGTACAGTACCATACTATACATATACAGTGTATATCTCAACAGAGAAATACACTACAATTGAAAAGCGTACTTGATGCTTTCCTTACTTTGTCAACCAAGGGGTGATAAAGGGTAAGAGAAACTATAACCTGCGTCTGAGAAAACCTGTTTTTAAACGTACCGATGTATAGATCTATAGGCGCAGATCGGTTTTTGTTGCGAATGATGTGGCCACAGACGACAACAACAGGTTTTCTCAAGCGCAGATATTCACAAGTATTAGCTTTCGAAAGCCAGAATCTTCATTGTCTCTCTTTCCTTTTCGCCTTTCGTTAGATGCAAGAAGATGGCGAAAATTGTACACTTGATGAATACGAGTTTTTTCTCTATGGACATGGAAACACGGTTTGTAGTTTCTGTCTTACACGGATTATTGAGACAATATGCAACAAAACAATAGCTTTGCAACTATCCATATACATGTTTATTTTTGTGCTGTCGATATAGTTTGTTCATCTTTTAACCATATTTGTAGAAAGATTTAACATACATACTAGGGATGTCATTTGGTGTCAGATTTAAGGTTCGGACGTTCGGAAACAAACATCCGGATGGTTCGAACATTCGCATTTTTCGGATCAGGTCATAACATTACCTGTACGTACATTTACATGTGTGTTAATCGAGTGCTCCCTTGAAAGAACATTCATAATCAAGAGTTACTGGGCTTGGTGTTGTTTCAGTTGATGTGACGCAGAAACGAAACGCCATGCAATTTAGGAAAATTCATTTACATTCACAAAAGTTACAAACATCACGCTAAAACAGCATTACTCAAAACTAACTCTATACTGCGAAAGTTAAATTATGCCATTATCAAAAATTCACGAACATTCACCGAGTTCCCATTTTGTCGAACTGGTGCGTCAGTAAACAAATTCAATTTAGTCACATTATACATGTAGAAAATCGTAAAGTATTATGATTTTTTTTTATTCTTTGCATTAACGGGGCAGCTTAGAATCCGCCTAGTATTTGATTTGTCAAAATAAGATCATAGTAAGCATACTTGTTTGTTTAATCCCAAAATATATCTGTCAATCATCTGACATGTTGTTTTGCTGGGCGACGGTCTGTATAATTATTATTTCTAAAGCTTTATAAATGTGAATCAAATCGTTTTCAAAAGGAAACAAAAGAGGCCAATTATCATATTTAATCCCTTCTTTGTCTATCATCGCTTCCCCTTGATGTCCTGTTAATCTGTTACACCTTAGTGACCTTTGACACTACATGTTTAGAACTTGTTTCCTATTCTGCTACGTAGATATTGTGTATTTTTGTATTATATTAATGGAAATTTACCTAAATATTGGACAACTGATTTTTTAGCGAACGTCCGGATGGTAAAATTTGGATCCGAACTTCGGTACGGGATCCGAAGTCCGAACGTTCGGACTTCGGTTGACATCCCTAATACATACATACATACATACATACATACATACATACATACATACCTATATACATACATACATGCATACATACATACATACATACATACATACATACATACATACATACATACATACATACATACATACATACATACATACATACATACATACATACATACATACATACATACATATATACATACGGAACATAATTCAAGTATACCTGGGTAACTGAAAGCACAGACAATATGGGGTGCCGTTTTACTATTTATTCCTTATTTATTGAAATCCTATATTCATTTATGGATATCCTATATTCATTTATGGATATCCTTAATTCATTTTAGGATATCCTTAAATAATTATGGATATCCTTAATTATTTTAGGATATCCTATATTGATTTAAGGATATCCATAAATGAATTATGGATATCCATAAATGAATATATGATATCCATAATTGAATTTAGGATATCCATAAATGCATTTAAGGATATCCTTAAATCATGCTGAATTCTGGATATCCAAAATTCGATTTAAGGATATCCTTAAATCGAATTATGGATATCCTTAAATCAGCCTATTTGAGGATATCCTTAAATGTATTTAAGGATATCCAGAAATAATCTGGAATTAAGGATATCCATAAAATTAATATATTAAACATTAAACGTGGACCAGGTTATCTTAAATTAAATAGCAGCTTACTATTAGACTCTGTTTATCAAGAAAACATTAAACAAAGTATCAATGAAACAAGTGTAATAAACAAAGATGCCAATCCGAATACTCTTTGGATTTAATTAAAGGTGCTATTCGGAACGAAACCATAAAATATGCAACAAAGAAAAAAAAGAATCACTTATTCGTGAAGAAACCCTTAAGTCTGACATTAGAAAATTAACTAACACCTTAAATACTTCAAATAGAGAAACTAGAACAGATGACATACAGACAGAATTAAAAAAACAAAAAACAAATTGAATTAGAAGAGCTAAATGATATAAAACTAAATGAACACATATTAAGGTCAAAGGCAAACATAGTCGAACACAGCGAGAAAAACAGAAACTATTTCGTAAGTTTAGAAAAGAAAAAATCTGAGACCAAACTTATTTCGAAATTGCAGATAAATAATAAAATAAATACAAACCAAAAGGAAATATTTAATGAAACCGAAAAATACTACATCAAATCAATAAATTACTCATTTGAATTAGGATTATTAACTGAATTACAAAAAAAGATATTATTACATGCTTAGATAACCGGAGACCTATAAGTTTACTAAACGTCGATTATAAGATAGCTACAAGGGTAATTGCAAATCGAATTAAACTAATAATCAAAACAATTGTAGACAATTCACAGACTGGGTTTATAAAAAGAAGATACATATGGCTACTTTTCGAAATAATTGATAACACAGAAGATGCAAATAAAGAAGGTGAATTTTACTTAACACACGTTCAAACAATTAATAAATCATTTATTTTGGGAATGTGAGCATATTCAACATTATTGGGCGGATATGCCAAACGTTCTGTGGGCATATGACATAGATATGACTTCCAACTTACAGTCTGAAACATTTAGGATCACGCTTTTAATGGATCGCAGTCAAAAACTTTCTCATTATGCTTGGTAAATATTTCATTTAAGATGCAAATGTCTAAATACAAGCCCAACAATTGCACACTTTAAACCATACTTGACTCAACGACTCAAAATAGAAAAAGAAATATTCTTTTTGCGGGATACAATTGCCCAGTTCAATAGAACATTGAGCAAATTTAATACTCGTATTTCTTAATTCGCAACAAGAAGGCAGCAGAATCTATTTATTTATTTATTTATTTATTTATTCATTTATTTATTCATTTATTTATTCACTGGTACCCAACTTATTTTTATTCTTTTTTATATTTTCATATTGAAATATTTTTATTACACACAGTAAAACATTCATCAGCCAATTATCAAAATAATGACATATTGTTACTGTATGATTGTAACTATTTGTATGTTATTTAGATTTCCATGGATAATATGTTTGCTTTGATGTGTGTTTTCAAAAATAAATATTAAATAATAAAACAAACTTTATTATACTTATTATATGCACTGAATGATTACGGTAATCGATTGTGTAAACGAGGGGCTGTTGAGGATAATGCTCTTAAAGTATGGAAAAGAAGTATCTTCCCTATCGTGAATAAACGTATAAACTTTTATTCTTTTACCTCCTAAACCAAAATCGTCATATAGGCATTTGAGGCAGGGTATCCAAGAATTTCATGGAAAGTATGCTTTGGTTCCGGCATACAAAGCCGCAAAAATGTTGTTGTCGTTTCGGGCGTCAGACTCTATGATGGCCCCGACTTAAAGCTATTCATTTTAGTTGGTTGGGGCCGGAGCTTCTTGTCTGTTGCTTGGCCCACCGGGGTCCAACTGGTGTTTTTTGTCGAAGACATCTCAGATCATTTTTGACCTGCATCCGGGTTTTTTCCATATGGAAGATGAAAAAGGCAACAAACTGCATCTCTTAAAAAAGTTCTTTAAGATGATGTTTTTTACTATATAAGTCATCATTGATCCTTATTGTTATTCATTTTAATCGCTTTTTGTGTGACGAAAGCTTTTGCAAAGAAAAATTAAAATAAAAAATCTGTGGATTTTGAAATTTTATGATCCATGCAGGCCATCGTAGATAAGATGCGTTCGGATTATCTCCATTGAATATAGGCGTGTTCGGATCAAAGGCTCTGCTTCACAGAACGAGTTGGTTCCGCCAGTTAGGGCTCACCACACAATAACGATATTTTCACTACATTGTTTTTGCATCAGATTGATATCCAGGAATTTTGGGGTAGGTATATATGCATTAAAACTGTCAACGTTAAAACAAATAGGTACAGTTTTATTCACTGAGCGTTAAGCTGTCAGGCTAAGGTAGTGATGTCATTTCAACAACAGAGCAAACTAGTCTTGTGTCCGTCAAAGATGGATTTCTGTCCCACATCTATATATCTTGTGCTTAGGTATCACTACTACATCACTGAGCTTCTATGCACTGTCAACAATTAATATTTTAGAATAAAGCATAAATAAAATGTACATCATGCATCCTGTACCCTATTGCAGAACAGATATTAATCTTCGACAATTATTTTTTTAAAGATGTGTCTTGTTTCTTTTGCTCCGGAGTTAGTAGGTTATTCGGCGCCCAGGGATCTCCATCGTCGGGCAGCTTACTCAATCTGTGTTTCCTTGTTTTTGATTCATCAGGATGTTTATCATGATTTATTTGTTTGTTCTTGATGATTCATTGACTAGTTAGAGATTCACCACGAGGACCGAAGAACTTACTAAATGTTATGAACCACTGCAGAAGCTGAGGGTGAGGTTAGGATCCTGTAAAACCGGTTTAAGCCCGCCAGTAACTTTGTGTTACTGATCGTTCCAAGGCGATACTTCTGTGGTGGTTCTTTTTGTTTTATGTCTTGGTGTTTAAAAAAAATTGTGCTGTTGGCGCCTTATGTATTTTTTCATATTTTTAATTAAGTTAAGGTAACTGAGTGGCCACCTATTGGGAAAATAGCTGCTCATTCGGCTTACGATATGTTTCATGGTATAAGTGCCTGATTGTTAGTTTGTTTTTTTTCCCACCTCGGTTTTTGGAGTGGGAATCTCTTTCTGATTGCGCCTTTTCCTGCTCTTTGCCTTCTTGTACCTTTTCACTACGTTAACACCTTAAAACAGGAGCTTGATGGTGCCAGATACTGATGAAATGTCTGTAGTAAATGCTCACTTAAACGATTTACCTGTTAAGTTTTCTGTTTGTGCCTTTGAAGGCCAAGACAAACTTCCTACGATGTATTGGTTACCTACGCTCTTCACAAAAGACCATACAAAGCTAGATTTATTGCAAATTCTAGCTCTTGTACTACTACTGAATTTTCTTAATTATTTACTTCCTGTCTTGCTGCTATCAAATCTCATGTTATAAGATACTGTGAGACAGTGTATGAAACTTCAAATAAAAATTGGTTTTGGTCAATAAAACTGAGGTGCTCAGTAAATTAAAGTGTAGAGGGTTCCGTGCGACGAACTTGTCTACATACGGTATATAACATTACCACATAATCTAATTAAAGAAAAGATTCTGGATTTGATAGAGTGGACCTAAAAGGGCATTAAAAACTATGGTTCACTTTATTTGGCATGTAATGACAGAAAGGCTTTTTTCACTTCCTCTGACCAAAGTCGGTATACACTTTGGTCATGTCGAAATGTGTGCGACGCTTTATCCTATTTCCTGGAAAATATTTATATTAGGTTTTGGACCAAGTTATACAGGCAAATTGTTGGAATACCAATGGGTACAAATTGCGCACCTCTCGTAGCTTATTTATTTTTATACTGCTACGAAAGAGATTTCATGGATTCAAGCTGATGTGATCGAGGCTTTTAATTCCACTTCTAGGTACCTCGATGACCTTTTGAACATTAACAATCCTTATTTTGAAGGTATGGGCAATCAAATTTATCCACCTGAACTACAGTTGAACGAAGCCAATATCTTAGATACCGAAGCCCCCTTTTTAGATCTAAATCTTTCGGTTGCAAATGAATTTGTTTCTTCTAAAATTTAAGACAAGCGCGATGACTTTGATTTTGATATAGTAAATTTTCCGTTTTTGGATGGTGACGTTCCTCGTCGTGCTTCTTATGGTGTATACATTTCGCAACTTATTAGGTTTGCTAGAGTCGGCAATCACGTTACAGACTTCAACGCTCGAAATAAATGTTTAACGGCCAAACTTCTCCAACAGGGCTATCGGTATCATAAACTTCGAAAAACCTATTCTAAAATTTTATCGTAGACACTATGAATGGATTTCCAAATATAAAAAATGTTGGGTTAAAGACGCTTTGAAATGAGGGCCTTTCGGAACCGGAATTTTATGGTGACTTGGTTTACAAATTTAAGAAACTTATAGGAAGCAATGAATTTTCTTTTCAGTTCAGAAAAATCATAATAGACGTATAGGTTATAACTTGTATGTTATTCGACAGTCTGTATGCTTAGTTTTTAACCCAATCATGGTTGATAACTATGCTGCCTTCTTTAATTGCACGCCGGTGGGTCGGGCGTCAGACTCTATGATCGCCCCGACTTAAAGCTTTCATTTTAGTTGGTTGTGACCGGAGTTTCTTGTATGGTGCTTGGCCTACCGGGGTCCTTCTGGTGTTTTTCTTTTGCTCCGGAGTTAGTAGGTTATTCGGCGCCCAGGGATCTCCATCGTCAGGCAGCTTACTCAATCTGTGAGTCCTGTTTTTTGATTCATCAGGATGTTTATCATGATTTATTTATTTGTTCTTGATGATTCATTGACTAGTAAGAGATTCACCACGAGGACCGAAGAACTATCCACGCCAAATTGTTATCGGGCCAAGGGAGAGAACTCCTACTAGGATATTGAAACATGGGTTCGAGCGAAGATTTGTACGAGATGGAAGATATCGTCAAAAAGAAATACATGGACATTATAAAAAATATGTCTCGCGTAGAACTTAAAAAAAATTCTCACCAGGCGAATATCAAAAGCTTGTTCTCTCTGACTTGACAAAAGCACGGCTCCAGGCTTAAGGAAACGGCACAGTGCATATTAAATGCCATTGAAAGAGAGGCAAAATCTCAACAACGAAGTGGAGCGCGCGAATCTGCAGCTTCAAGAAAATTTTCAAATCTGCTATCAGATACTGTCATTGCTGAACGTGACACAACTCTTGGGATCGATCCAACGCAAAAATCAGCTGATTCTGAACAGTTCAGTTGCGGGGAATCTGATGATGACTCGGCTGAAAGTGACGTCAGTGACGATGAACTCATAGCAGATAGCCAAAATGACCAGCTTTGTAGCGCTACTGACCTGGATGATAGCGTTACGAAAGTAAAGAAACTTGCATCTAGTATTGAAGAACCTGATACAAACTCAAAGTCCACCAAACCAAAGAAACCAGAAAATCAGCCTAGTATTTGTCCTGAAGTTTGCAAAGTAAAACCAAACTCCAAAAAGCAGCATGATATGACTCGATGTACACTCTGCGCTGTATGGTTTCACGATAAATGTGTCGGACTCGGAAAGGACGAACCCATTGGTATTTGGCTGTGTCCCTCCTGCAGACATATCCCCCGGTCGATACAGAATGACGTCATAAACTTAAAAAATGACGTCAAAACCTTAAAGGAATCAACTGAATCCATTCTGTCAGCGGTGCAAGGTCTGTCAAACAAATTCGAAACCTGCATTGGTGGAATAAACGACCGTCTGACTTCCCTGAGCAAACAAATAAATACCAAGGACAAGTGTATAACAAATTCCCTCGAAAACATATCAAGCTCAACAAATAACATTAAAACCGTGCTTGATCAGAAATCAAACCAAATACTCAATAAAACCAGTGCTGTTTTAGATAAACTTAAAATGAAATCTGATGATGTTGACAAAACCATAAACCTATCAAAGTCGATCGAGAAGCCACTTGCTGAACATTCCAAGGAAAAATCAAAACCCAAACATAGAGAAAGTAAACAAAATCCTGAAAATACCAAAGTTGCCCAGAATAAACCCAAATATAGAAACATTACAATAAATCCAGAACATAAGATACCTAGCCCAAAATCCAGTGAAGTCCCCCAAAATTCCGATGCAAACTTGGACCATGAAACAATTGACTTAACATGTGAGCCGATAAAACGGATACCTCAATCAACTCTGCTTGTAGGCAGCTCGCTATTGAAGGGTGTGCGAGTTAGCGACCTAAAACCGGATACAACTGTGAGGTCAGTCTCGGGCGCACGTGCTGATACGATCGGAGAGCAACTTTCCGACTATAACATTGATGCTTGCAAAACTATAATTTTGCAAGTCGGTGGCAACGATGCGGATGATGGTGTGGACTTTGATACATTTTCAAAAAGCTATGTGTCCCTACTAAACAGCATCTCGGGCGAAAGTCGCCGCATCATAGTGTCTGGCTTATTGCCACGTAAATCTGTTGACTTGAAACCGTACAATGACATTTTGAAGAAACTGTGTGATAAAAACGATATCGAGTTCATAGACAATTATGACAGTTTCCTTCTAGCATCTGGTGAAATGCCTTCATCATTTTACCATCATGATAAACTGCATTTGAATGTTCATGGCACGAGAAGGCTTCTCTCAAGTATGAACAAAGTAACAGCAGTTACAAAGAATTCTCCTCGCCAGTCCTCTTCTCAGCGTTCTTACAATGCACAGTCACCACAAGGTTCATACTTGAACAGAGGTCATTCTCGTCCGCCAAGAAACGGTCGAAATAATGTGTCTACACAGTTCTGTCATATATGCTCGACTCCTCGTCACAGTACACAAACGTGTTGGTTCAACGGACGAAATGCCCCGCGACATGATGGCATTCTTTGGTAGGATGTTACAGGGCGTGTAAAACATACCCCAAAGTCAAATTTCAAAACTTGTCCTGTATCTAATCGATACGACGCCTTATGCGAACAATTATTATCTGACGACACGGTTGTCGTTTTTAGTCCCTGGGTAGTTTCGCCTTTTGACCAACGTACGCGCGATGCACCTACGACCGACGATACCGGTAACTCCAATGATACCATTCTTACATGTATTGACACTTCGCTCACTTCAACACCTATTGAATTTGCGTTTTCTTCGAAAGGCCTTCATATTGCAAATCTAAACGTACGGCATATTGTACCTAAAATTGACGAAATTCGTATACTTATGTCAAATGAACAAAGCCCACATAATTTAGGCCTATGCGAAACTTTCTTGCGAACAACTAACCCAGATAGTCAGGTGTCAATAGATGGCTACAATTTCTACCGTAAAGATCGCTCAGAAACCCAAGAAAAGGATAGTGGCGGCTTATTATTTTATTATAAACAATCGCTCAATGTGACATTGAAGTCTCAAATATCGAAACTCTATGGGCAGAAATTTCCTTGCCAAATTCAAAGCCGTTTCTTATTTGCAGCGCATATCGCCCTCCGAATGCTTGCTCGACTTGGGTGAAATCTTTTGAGGAAGAGCTGTCTATTGCACAGACGACCGGGTTAGAATTTATCCTCATGGGTGACTTTAATATCGATTTTTCGCAAACCGTAAATACTAAATGGATGAATCTTCTGCAACTTTTTGATCTCACACAGCTTGTATCTTCTCCTACACGTGTTACGCAGTCAACATCAACAATCATTGACCATATTTATACAAGTAACCCAGAAAATATAATTGAGACATTCGTTCCTACTTATGCATTAAGTGATCATTTTCCCGTTTGTTTATCTAGAAAAGTCAATGCAAAATTATCCAAAAACAGTCATACTACCACTTCTTATCGATGTTTCAAGAAATTCGACGAAACTATGTTCTTGTCTGACCTTTCAAGTTGTTTAACCAACTTTAAATCTGACCGAATCACAATAGATGATGATTTTACAGAATTCTATTGCATTATCTTAAAGTGTTTAGACAAACACGCTCCGGTGAAACTCAAAAGGGTAAAATCTAACCACCTTCCCGCCTGGTACACTCCTGAGATAGGGGAAGCTCGCAAATTAAGAGACAAGTACAAATACCTTAAAAAATGGTCAGAATATAAATTATATAGAAACAAAATCCGAAATCTCATTAGAAATGCAAAACGCACCCATTTTACGGACTCAATTGAAACATCGAAAAGCACTAGCAGTATTTGAAAACATCTAAGCGCTATAAATAAGGGAACGACTTCAAATGCAAACAACTTGCCCGACGAAATATTTATCGATAATGTCCTCGTTTCTGATTCAAACGAAATTGCTTCTAAACTGAATGAATATTTTTCGTCGATAGCACGGATTTTAGATAACGCTAGTACATCATCGACAAAACCAGATCTGACTAAACTCGAAGACTTTGTAAATAATAAGGTCCCCGATGCTACTTATTTTAATATACCCTATATTACAACAGAGCAAGTTCTCTCGGTAATAAATGATCTTGATGCATCTAAGGCTATAGGGTTAGACGGCATCGGTCCGAAGATAATAAAGCTGGCAGCTCAATCCTTATCTCCAGTGATAACTGATTTAATAAATAAAAGCATTGACTCTGGGTCATTTCCAAGCCAAATGAAAAATGCAAAAGTATTTCCTATCTACAAGGGTGGACAAAAATCAGATTCATCAAATTATAGGCCAATTTCTATTTTACCTACTATTTCTAAAATCTTTGAAAAACACGTAAACAAACACCTTATGGGATACTTAAACAAATACAAACTAATTCATGAAAACCAATCTGGATTCCGTCAAAAACATAGTTGGCAAACTGCTTTAGTAAAATTGATAGATCAGTGGATGCAAAGTATAGATAAAGGTAATATCGTAGGTTCATTATTTGTGGATTTTAGAAAGGCATTTGATGTCGTCGATCACTCAATTCTTTAAGATAAACCCACTAAGTATAAATTTCACTTCAAAACTATGCAATGGTTTAGATCATACCTTACAAATCGACATCAAGCAATTGTCACCGGTAATAACACTTCTGAATTTGCGCAAGTTAAATCTGGTGTTCCCCAAGGCTCCATACTTCGACCAACGCTTTTCTTACTTTTTATCAACGATTTGCCTCTTTTTATGAAATATTGCTATTCAGATTTCTTTGCAGATGATGCCACATTCCACACGCATGATAAAGTTATCGAAACAGTTGAAAATAAATTACAATATGGTGCAGACAATGCAAAAGATTGGAGTCGAAAAAATAAAATGCATATTCATTATAACAAAACAAGCTACATGATACTAGGTGCAACAGATAAATTTAGCGAATTTAATATAAAAATAGATGGAAACCAGATAAAAAAGACACACGAGCAAAAACTACTCGGTGTACATATCGACGATAAACTATCTTGGTCTTACCATATAAACAAATTGTGCTCCAGTATTTCTTCAAAAATATCTTTATTAAAGCAATTATCTAAATATGTTCCTGTTGATGTACAAAAAAAGTTTTATCAAGGCTATATCCTACCTCTAATTGATTATGGTTCAGTCGTATGGGGTTCAACTTCAACTTCTAACATTGAGAGATTAGCTAAACTTCAGAAACGTGCAGCTCGAGTGATACTGCACGCCGATTTCAATACCCCATCATTACAAGTGTTCGAAACATTAAATTGGTTACCTATTCACAAACGATTGAAATATAATAAGGCCGTCTTTACATACAAAGCCTTAAATAATTTGTCACCCCAGAATATCGCTGATTTACTAAAACCTGTGTCAGAAACTCATAACCGTACACTGAGATCGTCGGTCAATGGTGCATTAGCGGTTCCCAGGTCACACTCGTCCTTGTTCGATAGATCATATTCTTATACAGCACCAAATTTATGGAATTGTATTCCAAACAAAGTGCGCAACGCACCATCTCTTAAAAGTTTTAAGGATAATATCACACCCATACTATAATACTTTTCTCTGTGATTCTAATTAATGTGTGCAATTCATGTGTTTTTTATGTGACTGAATTCAGAGATTTTAAACATAATTGTGACATTTTATGACCTTTAAAATTTGAGTCAAAGACTCATGTATGTATTTTATCATCAGCACATGCCTTTTAAAGTTTTATACGCCCAAATTTTAGCAAGTTGGAGTCATTTTTAGCAGCCTCAAACCAGATTTCCTAGAGCCGTGTTCGGACAACGAAACATGATGTCTGGACATTGGTTTCCGCCACATGTATTTCGTTTTGTCCGAGCCCGGCACTAGATGTCATTTCTATTAGGTATAAGTTTTAATATACATCAATTAATCATTTTTATTACCTCAGCAAGTATCAACTTATGACTCCATGAAGTTTTGTTCTATGTTACAATATTTAGTTTTATGTAAATATGTTTATATGTTTTATGAGGGCCACATGATAGAATAGCTTAATATAGTTAAATGTGTTTCACCCACTTAAAATAATGTATATAAATAAATAAAAATAAAATAACTAAATATTATGAACCACTGCAGAAGCTAAGGGTGAGGTTATGGCCATGTAAAACCAGTTTAAGCCCGCCAGTAACTTTGTGTTACTGATCGTTCCAAGGCGTTACTTCTATGGTGGTTCTTTTTGTTTTATGTCTTGGTGTTTAAAATTTTTGTGCTGTTGGCGCCTTATGTTTGTTTTCATATTTTTAGTTAAGTTAGGTAACTAAGTGGCCACCTTTTGGGAAAATAGCTGCTCATTCGGCTTACGATATGTTTTCATGGTTTAAGTAGCTGATTGTAAGTTTGTTTTTCCCACCTCGTTTTTTGGAGTGGGAGTCTTTTTCTGATTGCGCCTTTTCCTGATCTTTGCCTACTTGTACCTTTTCACACACTTTGCTTTCTGAGTTTTCAGTTACAAACACTGAAGGTTGCTATATTGAAAAGTTGTCTGAAATGTAAGAAATTTCCTACAATTCTTAAATACAGAGTTATGTCATAATTAGATGAAATGTCATTTTTGTATGTTTATCAAAAGTAAGAAATTTCACACAAATTTAGAACGGTATTGAGGTGTTGTTATAAGATTAAATATATATCACTTCTATAAAATCAACAAACAAAATGTATGAAATTTCATACAAAAATTAGATAGACAATATGCTATTATATGCTTTACTTAAACAAACAACTTGTGTGAAATTTCACACATCCACTTTCCGAATAAAAATAGTTGTACAGCATCTGTTATTATCAAATGTTGGATGGAGGATCCTGAAATGTATGAAATTTCACACAATATTGTGTTAGGTTAAAGAAATCCTTCAGATAAAATGTAAAAAATTCATACAGCTCCGTTTCATTAATAACATACCCCTGCAATGTCGCAAAATAAATTGACCCCGCATCCTACATTGCATGGCTCATTGCTGGATGGTTATTAGTCTGGCCTAGATGAAACTTCTACAATTTGTGTATATACTTATGTGTGTTAAACTGGTAGTTTGTTTATATTGATCGTGAGCAGTCCGATTGAACAGGAAGCTGCTTTCGGCGTGTACCAAAATTCTGTGAGATTTAATGTCAAGTTTTCAAATTTCGGCAATTGGTAGTATGTAAGTACTGTGAATATTGCCAGTTTCTGTCATGAATGTTGTTCATTGGCATCTATTGTAGATACCTTAAAACTATCATCACATTTGCTAAAGTACTGAAGTAGAAATGGAATATCTAACTATACCTACTACCCTGTATAATGCTACCATGCAAATGCATGTGTTCAGCACATAAATTGTCTGAAAGTTAATCAAATTTAAAATCTGGACATCTGAGAATATCATTAACAGTTGACATGATTATTTAAAGAGAGTAACGATAGCCTTGTATCTAATGCAATGTGTACCTGCCTATGACAATTTTTTAAGTTATGTAATGACATTCTTAAACATATATTTATTAAGGACATTTGATGGTTTTTGAATACAATTGATTGAAATAGTGTGACTGGCGATTTTATGAATACGGCTTATATTAGTAATCATCCAAGAGAAACTTCAACGAATCAAATATTAAACGCGCGAGAGCACACTAAGATGAAAGTAGACATTAAGAGCAGTTTTGCTCCCTTAAATATGTCTGTAATGAAGGAAATAGCGTCTATTTAATCATTATTTCTGAACTTTATATGTATTGCGAATGAAGTGCAAGTTTTAATGTATATCAAATAGTTGTCAATAAATAACATTCAGGTCAGAAAGTGGCAGTATTCACAGTACTTACATAATACTAATCGCCGAAAGTTGAAAACTTGACATTAATTCTGTCGGAATTTTGGTACATGCCGAAAACAACTTCCTGTCCAATCGGACTGCTCACGATCAATATAAACAAACTACCAGTTTAACACACAAAAATGTATACACAAATTGTAGAAGTTTCATCCAGGCCAGACTAATAACCATCCAGCAATGAGAATGAGCCATGCAATGCAGGGTGCGGGGTCAATTTATTTTGCGACATTGCAGGGGTATGTTATTAATGAAACGGAGCTGTACAAAAACTTACATAGATGATGGGATATTATAATTTTATATAGTTTGTATGAAAATTCACATATTCACTTTCTGAATAAAAATATTTGTACAACATCTCTTATATTATGATCAAATGTTACGTAGATGGAGGATTTTGTAAGCAATTTCACACAACTCCATTTCTAAAAATATAGGCTGCACAGAATGTGTGAAAGTTTTTACAAAATTATTGCCTTCAAATTGTTATACTGTCTTATAATAAAACAATTTTGCAGAATTATGTTGTTTTCAATTGCTTTTCCCCTTACTTGCGAGTTGAATGCATTGCAATGGAGCATGCATGTCGTTCTGTTTTAGGTACAACTGAGACGTTAAGTCTAAAAGTTCTTACACTGAAGATGAGGAATTAGGTTGCGAAAAGGGAAGCAATTAGAAATTCCCTTTTCATTTTGGAACGAGTTATTACCGTTATTCGAATTAAGAAGAAAACTACAGAAAAAATAAAGAAGAATACTTAGAAACAAGCATGTATCTTGGTTACTGATAGACCTAGAGGGCTATAAGCTGATGATATGTTCGTATAAGAATCGGATGTTTAATTTGTTTTTAAGTCTTAAGTTTATTCAGTGGAAAAGGCAATAAGGCTTTCGGCTCATGAGCATACCATCAGGATAACATGCCAATGTAATAAATACCCCCTCAAATCCCACTTTTATATAGTGAAAATCGGCTTTGCAATGGTAAACCTATTTTTCTTATTTTTGATCCAAAACATAGTTTGTGGGTACTCGTTAGGTTCTAACGTGTACCCATAATTTACGTTTTGCGCAAAAATAGGAACCAGAGGAACAATGGTCCTATAAACGCTCACCTGAGATCTGGGGTATGGGACCTAAGCTGACCTTGCCATAAAATAGGTCAAGGTCATCCCGGGGTCATGATTTATGCAAACTTTGTAGAGCTCCATTCACTAATGCTTTAGGCAAAAATTCAAAATTACAGATCATCCGGTTCTAAAGAATCAGATTTGAAAAAGGTTTTTGCTATTTATAGCCATGTTGGCCACCTTGGTCACGTGACCTGAACCATTTATATTAACTTCCATTCCCTTTCCTAACGATGCTCCGTATAAAGTTTGGCTTTGACTGACCAAGCAGTTTCAGAGAAGATGTTTGAATATCATGGTCATATACATGTATATAGCCCAGGGCCAGGGACAGACAACCCCCTGAGGACATTATTTTAATAAACATAAATCTTCCGTCCATTTGCATACTCCCAGCAAGTTTCCCTCCATTTAATTACATTTTACTAATTTTCCCATTCAAAGGCATGGGCAACCTATGTTGGCCTTGCCATAATATAGCTCAAGGTCATCCCAAGGTCATGATTTATATAAACTTTGTAGAGCTCTTCTCCCTGATGCTTCATGCCAAGTTTCATAATCATAGGCTTTCTGGTTCTGGAGAAGATTTTAAAAAGTTTTTGTCATTTATAGCCATGACGGCCATCTTGGTCATGTGACCTCGACCATTCATATAATCTTTCATTCTCCCTTCCTAAGAATGCTTCACACGAAGTTTGGCTTTGATTGGCCAAGCGGAATCAGAGAAGAAGATCTTTGAATATTATGGTAATATACATGTATATTGCCCCGGAACGGGGGCAGACCTGCCCCTGGTCTAACTTTATTTTCAGAAGCATAAATATTCAGTCCATTTGCCCATTTCCATAAAGATTTCCCTTTAAATGACATTTTGACAATTTTCCCCATTCAAATGCATGGTCGCCCTATGTTGACCTTGCCATAAGATAGGTCAAGGTCATCCCAGGGCCATGATTTATATAACATTTGTAGAGCTCCTCCCCCTGATGCTTGATGCCCGGTTTCAAAATCGTAGGCCTTTGGTTCTGAAAAAGGTTTTTAAAGGTTTTTGATATTTATAGGCATGGCGGTCATCTTGGTCATTTGACCTTAACTTTTTTTATGAACTTTCATTTACTCATCACAAGGATACTACATACAAAATTTGGCTTTGATTGGTCGGGCGGTTACTTAGAAAATTAAGTTTTACATATAATTTGTAAATGACCTTTGTCCAAGTCAAGAAATGACCTTGACCTTTAATACTCACTACACTTCAGTAGCTTAACATGTTTGTATCTACCAACTTTCAGGTCACAGGCTACAAAACTTCCTGAAAAAATCAATGTTTTCACTTTTTTCATTGAAAAGCCTTTGTAACCAAAATTGACCTTGCCGTAAAATAGGTAAAGGTCAACCAAAGGTCATGATTTATACAAACTACAATGAGCCAGAGTTCCCCGTGCTACACACCAAGTTTCGTTGAATTCGGTTCACCGGTTCCAGATGAGAAGATTTTTTATGGCTTTTACCATATATTGGCATGGCGGCCATCTTGGTCATGTGACTTGGACCCCCTGTCCTAAGGATGCTCCACGTGAAGTTTGGCTTTGATTGGCCAAGCGGTTTTAGAGGAGAAGATCTTTGAAATTGTGGACGGACGACGACGGACGACCGACGGACAACGGAGCATGGCCATCCTCTAAGCCTTCGGCTCAGGAGAGCTAAAAATATCAAACATTTTCCACTGAAATTTTGAGCGTGTTTTCGTAATGATAAGCCGTTTGGCTCATGAGCATACCTTTTGCGCAGCATTGACAATCCCCGCACCCTGGATGTTTGGAATTATTACGCCCCGTAAACTCTCTAAAGGCAACTATTCTGTCTTGTTCGCATACATCTTTCTCAGAGTTTCCGGCATCGATGGCATTAATCTCTTCTTCTATATATACATAGCATCTCCATGTATCTGAAACACATCAAGATGTACGAGAATGTTATTTTCAATGCGGTTCTAACGTGTACCCAGAATCTATGCAAAAATGAGAAAAAAAACTTAATTTACAACTGAAACTTACATGTATCAATTGTTACAGCTTAGAAAAAAGTGTATATTACATATCAGGGTTTTTTTTCAATGCATGGGTGATTGGATTTATGCTGTGCTTGTAATTAAGTATTGAAAATCAGATTTTAGTTTTCGCTGGATGATGAAAAACATTAGGCTGTTTTAATTTCTGTGAAGTCCGAATGGCTTCTCGGAGACATTAAAACAACTACTGCTTCCAGTGAAAGCTAAAATCTGAATTTCAATACTTATATCTTCAATTAAAATCATCAATCAAGTATCAGATTTTTAAATACACATAATCATCTCTCTTCCTCATGTTATTTGACATTAAATCCGACTGAACGTAACTTTGGAACAGCCAAAACGTCTATTTTTTGTGCTCAACGTCATGGCGATACGCGACCGACGTCACGCCAGCAAGAGTAAACAAACAACGTCACTGGCTAGTTTTGACATCGCCCCACCAATAGGCGTGGCCTCTAGATCACATGACTTAATGTTTTCATTGGGATATGAATAGGAGACCGCGAACTAATTATGTCAACATATCCCAGAAGTCAAAATCTGCAGGTTGCTCCGAGACTGTTATCTGGTAATGGAGCCATATGATTGGGTGATAATTGTGAACTAACAATGCGTTTTTTCTTTCTAGCAACTGGAAAAATTATTTTTCTTCAAATTGGTATATAATTTACCACCTGGTGCACATAAATTGTGTTTTTTCTGGTCCAAAAGGTAAAAACAGTGATTTTGAAAATGAGGTCAGGTGGGTTTTCCCAAATATTGACGGCCATTCTTCAACATGCAACAGCTGAGAAAAGAGACGGTGATGGTATGTTGTTGTTGTCTTTTTTTTTCAATTTTAAATCTTCTTATCCATTTTTTGGCTTGAATTCAGGTATATTTTGATGGCCCAAGTGTTACCTGGAATGCAGGATAAACTGTCAAAGAGCAGGGATTTAGCTTTGGAGCCGTTTCTTGGGATGAATGCAGCATCTGGGTGATAAATTAATGTCTAAATATGGATGCTAGGTACATTTTGGTATAAAAATTGAAATGACCCTCCAGGAGAACTCTAGGAAGGGGGTGGGGTGGTATCCTGTAGCCTTCCAGTATGAAAAAGTGCTTCAGCAGTCACAGCCAGTCCCCTGAAATCACTGAAATGACAATAAAAGAGGTGTTCAGCATGCGCGCATACTGCGCGATCCAGGTTTACATCTTTTTCATCTGCGTAAAACCAGTTTTACTGTGATGCGGCCAATATTATATGCCTTTTTCTGCTACTAGCATGGGAATGAACACTGGAGTAGAGTTGTTTCCCTTGTATTGCTGCAGAGCTCTTGGAGTAAATATATGATATTTTTTGTTTATTTTTCCCCTTTTTTGAAAAGAATGCACTGCTATAAGAAGAATTAAATTATTTTTTCCACAATATAAACTGTATTTTAGTGTTTTGTAGGGCATTTAAATGTGAATTTCTTTATATTTTAAATGAAATTGTCTCAATTGTGCTCTTTTCTGTCATTTGGATGTAAAAAAAAAAGTGTTGTTTGGCTCTGTATGTAGTATTATTTTCTCAAGCAGCAACCAGGAGAGGGCAAAAATGCAAACTAATATTGGATTTGCCCATACCAGATTTTTTTTATCATCAAGCATTGCATGTAGCTTCGGCCACAGAACCATTGTAAAATCAGCCCCAGGGTTGGAATATCCCTATTTTGGCTTGCAGAATAACTGATATTTTAGTATGTTCTGCCAATATGATGTTTAATAAAGATACTGTTTTCCATTTAAATCAAAACTGCAAGCTCAGGGTGAAAATCTCTGTGACAGATATGATGTACAGGCATGGGAGTAGAAAATTACCAAAAATATAGGGTGGGTGGGGTAATTGCATCACTGTAGGGTCCTTTACATTATGAAAACATGTCCATGCAATATACAGAGATTTTTAAAGTTGTAAAAAATGAAAAATTTCAGTAGAAAAAAAATGATATTTTTCTTATTTTTGCTCCAAACATAGATTGTGGGTGCACGTTAGAACCGCCTCACCGAGGCGGTTCTAACGAGTACCCACAATCTATGTTTTGGAGCAAAAATAAGAAAAATAGATATACCCCCGCATACCCCAGTTTTGCTATTTAAAAGTGGGGTTTAAGGGGGTATACATTACACGGACATGTTTTCGTGATGAATACAGCTTGGTTTCAAAAATAACATACCCCTGCAATGTCGCAAAATAAATTGACCTCTTCACCTTCATTGCATCGACCATTGCTTGATGGCTATTAACCTGGTACAAATGAAACTTCTACATTTTGTGCATATGGTTATGTGTGTTCAAAAGGAATTGATTTTATATTGATCATGAGCTGTCTGATCGGACAGGAAGCTATCATTAGCGAATACCAAAATTCTGACAGATTTAAAGTCAAGTTTTCAAATTTAGGCGGTTGGTATGGTGTACGTACTATAAATATTGCCACTTTACGACCTGCATGCTATGCATTGACACCTATTTGAGACATCTTAAACCTTGCACCACACTTCGAGAAATACAGAATCAGAATGTGGAAGTTTAATGTACCCACTGCCTTGTATATAAGTACCTTGTAAATGCACGTTTTCAGCATAAAAATTATCTTCAAAATTATCCAGTTTTATAAATTTGCATCTGAGAATAGCAGTAATAATCGAAATGATTATTAAAAGTCTAGTTTCTTTAGAAATTTGCCACATGCAACGCTCACATGCCTATGGCAATGTTAAAGTTATGTTATGACCTTCTTAAACATAATATATTAATCAAAGACATTTGTTGGTATGTGAATGTATTTAATTGAAATACTGTGACTGGTCATCTTATCAAGCCGGTTTATGTAAGAAATCATCCCAGAGAACGTCCAACGAAACAAATATCAGGCGCAAGAGAACACAGTAAGATGTAAATGGACAGTAAGAGCAGTTCTGCTTCCTTAACACACGCCTGTAATGAAGGGAATAGCTACTATTTAATTATTATTTAAGTACTTAAAATGTAAAGCGAGTGTGATGCAAGTTTTAAGGTATCTACAATATATGTCCATGAATAGCATTCAGGTCAGAAAGTGGCAATATTCACAGTACGTACATAATACCAATCGCCCAAACCTGAAAACTTGACTTTAAATCTGTCAGAATTTGGGTATACACCACAGACAGCTTCCTGTCCAATCGGACTGCTCATGATCAATATAAATTTAAAACCATTTTAACACACATAAACATATGCACAAAATGTATAAATTTCATTCGAACCAGTTCGACAGTCATCAAGCAATGGTCAATGCAATGAAGGTGAAGAGGTCAATTTATTTTGCGAAATTGCAGGGTTATGTTATTTTTGAAACCGAGCTGTACGTTCTATTCAAGCAATAATAAAATAATGTATTCAGTATTTCCTGAAAATTTCAAGTGAATATGATGTTCATTTCTGTTGTAATGATGGTTTTACTTTGGCATTTAGTGCTATTCTACTTTGTGAAAATCTGATTTATTTCATTATATTGCTTCAGAGGGGGTATCCCAGAAGTCAAAATCTGCAGGTTGCTCCGGGACTGTTATCTGGTAATGGAGGCATATCATTGGGTGATAATTGTGAACTAAAAATACATTTTACTTTCTAGCAACTGGAAAACAGCTGAGAAAAGTGATGGTATGTTTTTTTTTTTTTTTTTTTTTTTTTTTTTTTTTTTTTTTTTTTTTTTTTTTTTCAATTTTAAAACTTCTTATCCATCTTTTGGCTTGAAATTCAGGTATATTTTGATGGCCCAAGTGTTAACTGGAATGCAGGATAAACTGTCAAAGAGCAGGGATTAAGCATTGGAGCCTATGGGATAAATAATTAGTTCACAGTCCCCTGAAGAACATCAAGAAAGATACTTTCATCTAGGGCGATTGCAATAAAAATATTGATAAATATACTCATCAAAAGAAGTTTTGCACCATTTAGATTTTTTTTCATATTATCAAGTGACATTTTAACTTATAAATTCTAAACCTAGCTTTTTGAATTTGCACAGTCTGAAAGAGTTTTATAATGTGTATGATAAGACCAAAAATCGTTGCGGAAACTTCCCATTTTCTGTAAATGCTGAAAATTGGAAAATCGAAAAAATTCCACAAACAAGTAGCCCAGGGGCAACGATCGCTCACCTGAGAGCCAACAAGTACAGTCACTGGACAAGGAAGTTGGGGTTTTTACCATATATATGAGTATGATGGCCATCTTGGTCATGTGACCTTGAAACCCTACTTACATCAGCAGAAGAGCTCTTGTCTGGATTGTGTATCCTCTTTTCTGCCATTTTGGTTCACTTGAAAAAATCATCTAACAAGGACAGGGTCCTATAATGACCCCCGGGGTTGGGCCATATTTGACCCCAGGGGCAAGATTGGCAGGATTTATGTAGAGCTCCACATGACAATGTTGTATATCAAATATACAAGCTTTGTGTCATAGAAGTGTAGAGAAGATTTTTTCATTTATTTCCATTATAAGCCTATGGTAGATAATGACATGCCTGGGGCGTGGCTTGTATGGACCCCAGGGGCACCATTGGCAGGATTTACATGTATAAAGAGGAACACTATACATTGCTACAAACAAAATATGAAAGCTCTGGGCCTTGTGGTTTCGGAGAAGAAGATTTTTTTATGTTTTTCCCATGACGCCCCCGGGGCGGGGCCCGTGTGGACCACAGGGGCACGGTTGGCAGGATTTATAAAGAGGATCACTATATATTGCTACAAATAAAATATGAAAGCTCTGGGCCTTGTGGTTTCGGAGAAGAAGAATTTTTTTTTTTGTTTTACCAATTACCCCCCCCCCCCGGGGCGGGGCCCGTATGGACCCCATGGGACCACTATGCATTGCTACTGACAAAATATGAAAGCTCTGGGCCTTGTGGTTTTGGAGAAGAAGATTTTTTATGTTTTTCCCATTGTAAGTCTATGGGAGCTAATGACCCCCGGGGCAGGGCCATTTTTGACCCCAGGGGCATGATTGGCAGGATTTATATTGAAGACCACTAAACATTGCTACATACAAAATATGAAAGCTTTGGGCCTTGTGGTTTTGGAGAAGAAGATTTTTTTATATTTTCATCATGACGCCCCCGGGGCGGGGCCCGTATGAACCCCAGGGGCACGGTTGGCAGGATTTATGAAGAGGACCACTAGACATTGCTACACACAAAATATGAAAGCTCTTGGCCTTGCGGTTTCAGAGAAGAAGATTTTTATATGTTTTTCCCATTGTAAGTCTATGGGAGCTATCCGTTGCCATGGAAACCAGAGTTCTGATCCGACCTGGCCCAAAACCTAATACAACCTTTCCCGCTCCTAAATGATGCTTTAGATGAAATTTGGTCACGATTGGCCTTGTTGTCTTAGAGATATTGAAGTTTGAAAATGTGGACGGACGGACGCACGGACGCACGGACGGACGCCGGCTCGACTACTATACTATAAGCTCACCTTGTGAGCCTTCGGCTCAGGTGAGCTAAAAATGCCACAGCAATCTGATTTATTTCATTATATTGCTTCAGAGGGACTAGGTAATTCAACTGAGATATTTGGGACTTAAGGAGACAAAAACAACATTGAATTGTCATATACAACACAGAACAAGAATAATTCCTTCAAAAAGTGTGCAGTATAGGAGACCGGGAACTAATTATGTCAACATATCCCAGAAGTCAAAATCTGCAGGTTGCTCCGGGACTGTTATCTGGTAATGGAGGCATATGACTTGGTGATAATTGTGAACTAAAAATACATTTTTCTTTTTAGCAACTGGAAAAGTTATTTTTCTTCAAATTGGTATATAATTTACCACCTGATGCACATAAATTGTGTTTTTTTTTCTGGTCTAAAAAGTAAAAACAGTGATTTTGAAAATGAGGTCAGGTGGGCTTTCCCAAAAATTGACGGCCATTCTTCAACATGCAACAGCTGAGAAAAGAGACGGTGATGGTACGTTGTTGGTTTTGTTTTGTTTTGTTTTTTTTCAATTTTAAATCTTCTTATCCATCTTTTGGCTTAAAATTCAGGTACATGTATATTTTGATTGCCCAAGTGTTACCTGGAATGCAGGATAAACTGTCAAAAAGCAGGGATTTAGCATTGGAGCCTATGGGATAAATAATTAGTTCACAGTCCCCTGAAGAACATCAAGAAAGATACTTTCATCTAGGGCGATTGCAATAAAAATATTGATAAATATACTCATCAACAGAAGTTTTGAACCATTTAGATTTTTTTTCATATTATCAAGTGACATTTTAACTTATAAATTCTAAACCTAGCTTTTTGAATTTGCACATTCTGAAAGAGTTTTATAATGTGTATGATAAGACCAAAAATCGTTGCGGAAACTTCCCATTTTCTGTAAATGCTGAAAATTGGAAAATCGAAAAAAATCCACAAAAATGCCATAGCATTAAGAATACATTTTTGTTTCCAAATTTACACACAAGAGCTCCAAAGCTAATTAATTTAAAAAATCTCAGAATTTTAGTAAAAAATCATTTTTTGACAAAATTGCAATATTTGAGATAAATATTGGAAAAAATGAGTAAAATCGAAATTCATTTCAATTTTGGATCACTATGAGATGTCTTGACACCAACCCCTGCCGCCTGTTTTCTTTCTGTTTAAGGCAATCTCATGTCGAAGATGTTGCATGAGTACTTTTTTGATATGCAGCTTTTAAAAAATTCTGAATTTGGATGGGTTGAAATCCAGTACCTCCAGTTAAACAGTTATGGCTGGTGCATGCTGTGTTTGAAAGAAAAGCAACCCATTTTATTGGAGAGATTAGTTACTAAGCTTTATCTTAGAATTTAAACAAAATCTCAAATAACGTTATTTTTGGTCAAAAATAGTGTTTTGTATAAAAAAAAAATTATATTTTTAGTTTTTTGCTTTAAATGATTGCTTTCAGTATCTCGAATGAGGTTGTGAAAAGTATTCGGGTTTAAAAGCCCAGAAATAAAGATGTGGGCTTTTTGTGGCATCCCAAATTTTGGTGTTTTCAAAAACATGCATTTTTGCACATTTTTATTTAATCTTTTTAAAAAAAAAGTATTGATTTTTTATTCAGAAAGTCCAGCCCTTTAAGATGGTATTAAGTTTTAAAAGTTTGTTTGAAAAATATCTATACTATACATTATTCTAAAATGAGAAAAAATACGAATTAACTGGTGCAAACTTCTTTTGATGAGTATATAATACCAGAGCGCAATTAGCATCACATCATCTATGTTTTAAATAAAACTATTTACATGTAAGTATAAATGCATTTCTATCACCGCAGACCCACGTCACAGACACACATTACTGTTATAAATATACATGAAATTATCTCATTTACCAATAGAAACCGGCATGCCGTTCAGATTTAAAACGGTAAAATCTGTAATATAACGTGGGTCTATGATGAAAAACATTTATTTATACTGAAGGAGTGAACTTGTAATCAATAATGCACTTGTTTTGATATGGTCCTCTTTGGCCATATCAAGTTTTTCTTACCTTCTTCGACGATAGAATAATTCGCCATAAATCCTGTCTCGTTGGTGTCTGTGTCTGACTTAAAATAAATATAAAGCTCCGTTCCAACCGATTGTATTACTTCAGGTACTTCCGATCCACAAAACACACCATATACCTTGTTTTTATCGTACACCTAGAAACATAGGACCAATATTCATCACGAAAACATGTTCATGTAATGCCTACCCCCGTATACCCCACTTTTATATAGTAAAACTGGGGTATGCAAGGGTATACCTATCCAAAACATAGATTATGGGTCCTCATTAGAACCGCCTCGGCGAGGCGGTTCTAACGAGTACCCAAATCTATGTTTTGGGCAAAAAATAAGAAAAATATCAAAATTTTTCTGATGAAATTTTCAATTTTTACATCTTAAAAAAATTTCTGTATACTGCACAATGTGATCTGGCTATTCTAGGGATATCCATCAGGAAAACATGTCCGTGAAATGTATACTCCATTAAACCCCACTTTAATATGGAAAAAAACTCGGGTTTGCATGGGTATACCTATTTTCCTTATCAAGTTTTGATCCAAAACATAAATAAATTGAGGCGGTTCTAACGTGTACCCACAATCAATGTTTTGAGCAAATACATGTATATTAAAATAATCAAATTGTTTCCGATGGAATTTCAATTTTACTGCTGAAAAAAGTCTCTGTTTATTGCATGGGCAAGTTTTCTTAATGATTTTTTGCAAACTATGATTGGTTGTTGTCTGAAATGTAACATATGTTATAATGATCTTGAAAACTTACCCACCAGTCGCGGAGAAGAGATGTTTTTGAATATGTGTGAGTATGTTGAGCATGTGATCCGATTGTTCGCCGATAAACTATAATTCCCCCTACCCATGGAGAATCCACGCTAATTTTGACTATTACCTTTCGTGCAGTTTCAAAGACGATCTTTAAAAAAGTCCATAGGGGACCCATGGAGGCTCCACGCTAATTTTTACTTTTACATTTCATGTGGTTTCATAGACGATCTTTTAATATATTGGAAGCATGTCGGACTGGACGGGCCAAGGTCAAGAGATAGCATTTATGCTCCATTTCCTGATCATTGCATACTTGCACCTTTTTATCGTAAAACTCCTAGTTTTACGTTACTCCCGGTTCGTTGTCTGCATCTACCAACTCTCGGGTCTTAGACTGCAATAGTTTCCAAAACACACTTTTTCACACGTTAAAGGCAAAGTCTCAAAATTTGGCATTGCCATAAAATAGACCAATGTCAACCTAGAGTCATTATTTTAAGAAATAATGAGCTGGAGTCCCAGGGGCCATATGTACCAAGTTTCATGAAAATCGGTTTAAAGGTTCTGAAGGAGAAGAGTTTTTAACATTTTAGCATAAGTGAGCATGGCAGCTATGTTGAGTATGCGAGTCGGGTTTCCCGAACAAACCACCGACGACGGACGAGCGACGGATATTGGGTTAGATAAGCTCACATTATGAGCCTTCCGCTCAGGTGAGCTAATACTACGGGGTTGTTTATGCCTTCAGGCAAAGTTTATTTCCGACTGAATGATCACCTGAGTATTATTTAACCGCCTTAAAGATCTATGCATGTCCAGGAATTGTGGTTAAGTCAAGACATCCAAAGAATGTAAGCCTACGTTGTTTACGTATCGTTATATTTTGAAGCACATTTCGCATGTCATGACATCCAAGTGTTAGATATACTAGTAACATCCATAAAATTGAGGCAAAGTATCTCGAGTTGACTAGGATGTTAGGCATCAAAAACAAACAATATAAAAGAAACAAGATAAATAAGCTATAAACTAGGGGAAACAATCCACTGTACCTCGATTAATTAAGGTTCCTATGCTTACCTAAAGTGAGATGGTGATACGTCGTTGAAAATATTATCAACTTAGATCATGGAATCATCAAATTTGTCCATAGGTCCAACGCATTCACCGCAATATCGTATGTATTAAAAATATGTTCATGAAATTATGTCCGTGAAATAAATACCCCCTTAAACCCCAATTTTATATTGAAAAAATGGAATTTGCAGGCCTGGGGTATATCTATTTTTCATACTTTTGATCCATAACATAAATTCCGGGTACTCGCTATACCCCGGGAGCTAATTTGACCTACCTTGCAACGCCCAGGACAATTTTTCATGGGTGCCAAATCGTTTATTAGGACCCCAGATATGCAATAAAAATTGTCTTCAAAGATAAACTCGTTTGCACTATGAAAAAAATGCATAGTTTTCATGGCAACCGTTGACGTAAATCTTGAGCATGGGGATGTACATACATACAAAACTAGTCATATCTCTGCTGTTACTTATCATTGACCACTGAATCTGGCCTCATTTTAAAGCTTAGACATTACCCTTTTGAACAATGGTTAGTAATGCTAGTTATCTAATTTGCATATTCATGAATTTTAATGAAAACTTTAAAAATGACAGAAAAATCATTAAAAATCCTTAAATAAACTAATTTCAGGCCCAAACGATAATTGTGACACTTTGTTATTGAACCAGTTATATCATATGACAAATTTATTGATGTCATGGGCCTAAATGAAAATTATCTCATTTGCATATTCATGAATATAAATAAAAATGTCGAAAATCGAGGAAAAACAAGGTAAAAACTACATCCATTGGATGGGTTATAAGATCTATTTCGTATCCCTGAAACCAATTTTTCAGTCAGTGTGGTCAGAGGGACCACCTTAATGCCATAAATATTGTCCTCAACAATGAACACATTTGCATGATGTAAAATTACATAGTTTCCACCCCACCCCAAGTGTGATTCTAAAGAATAGGGTGTACTCACAAAACTATTCATCTACCAACAAAAGCATGCACTAGAATACTATAATTGGTCAGATAGTGATGCATGGACCTTGCAATTTAACATTAATACCTATTATTCAAATCGTTATATTCGAATATTCATGAAAATTAATAAAACACTCAAGAAATCAGAGACAAATCTTGGAAAAAATAGAGGGTATATGTACAAAATCACTTTTACCAGAGCTGTTGACTAACCCAGGGTGCTGAAATAAGGATTAAATGAATGCTATGGCAATGTACTATGACCCTAATGTCTGGTATAAGAATGTTCGATTTCATGAATTTTAATGAAAACTTCATAAATATGAAGGAAAAAAGTGGAAAAATTAAACGGGTGAACCTACAAAATGACTTGTATCTCGCCAACAAAAAGCCCTAACAAGCTGGAAATGGCATCCAATTATTGCCAGGGCAATATTACACGGTCATGCACTGCAATATATAAGTCATTTGATTTATTTGATTTTTTGTTATATGAATATTGACAAAACCTTTCGAATTAAGATGAAAATTACGGAAAAATTAAGACAGTATACATAGAAACCCCCATGTGTCTTGACTCCTAATAGACCTAGAGAGCTATAATTGGTATTAAATGATTGCTATTAGAATGTTCTATAACCATATTATCTGATATATAAATATCAGTGATTTTTATTGTATGGGTATTAATGAGATCTTTATATATACTGAACCTCCAAATCACCAAGAAACAATGCCAGTTGTTCCCTTATTTAAATTCAAGAAAAAGAAATTAAGTTCCACAACACACAAGCTCGTAATTAAAACCACCAATATCCCTATATGTTTAATTGAAAGTGGGATAATTTCAATTTTATTCATTTTATTTCTTTAACGTGTGAGTAATCTGCTGAGTGGCACATGGTGATTTTGAATGGGGGTTTATAGCGGATTTAAATCTTTCCATTATTTAAATGCTTACGCATGCGCACTGTGTGGATTACTACTTTCAGCATGCCCCGTGTCGGCATCGAATAACTCCGTAAATACTCATCAAAACAAAAATCGGTTTCTTGCATTCAGAAGCCTGATATCTAATGCAGAAGCAGAAAATGCAATGGTTTCTGATTGTATCATAGTTTGCTGAAAATTTAGTGAAATATAAGTGTTGTGTTTCTTTCTGCTCAGTATATAAGTGAAAAATCAATGACAAATGAAGGAAATCATACAAACAAAATGGCTTATATATCAACTGTCAATGTCCTTAGAACGATGAAAATGGTACATGTACCAATAGAATGCTAGGATGGTGCAATTGTGCCATGCAGTCTGATAACCTAACCTTCCAGCAAGTACGCCTTGTATATCTAAGAGCATGGCAATAAAACAATGTCCTAGCTATTTACTGTTGCCATTTTGAGTTTTCTAAAGCTATAGGTTGTCGAGATATAAGCCATTTTCTTGGTATATCCCCCTTCATTTTTCATTGATTTTTCACTTATTTATAAAGATCTTATCAGTACTCATACAACAAAATTCACTGGTAATTTATATATCAGATCATTTGGTTATAGAACATTATCATAGCAATTATTTGATATCAATCATAGCTCTCTAGGTCTATAAGGAGCCAAGATACATGTGATTTTCTATGTATACTGCCTTAATTTTTCCGTAATTTTCATCTAAATTCGAACGGTTTTGTTAATATTCATACAACAAAAATCAAATGTTTTATACATGTATATTACAGAACAGGATGGCGTACTTTTGCCCTAGCAATAATTTAATGCCATTTTTAGCATGTTTGGGCTTTTGGTTGCCGCTTTTGCAGGTTCACCCGTTTTTTTTTTTTTTTTTTTTTTTTTTTTTTTTTTTTTTTTTTCTTTTCTTTTTTTTTCACTTTTTCATTCCTATTTATGAAGTTTTCATTAAAATTCATGAACTTGAAAATCAGATCATTCTTATATCTTTAGAATTAGACTGGGGGTGGGGGTGGAAGATATGTAATTTTACATCATGCAAATGTGTTCATTGTTGAGGACAATATTTTATGGCATTGAGGTGGTCCATCTGACCACACTGGCAACCACTAGAATTGGCTTCAGGGATACAAGATAGATCTTATAACTTATCCAAAACCTTGCAGTGGATGTAGTTTTTTCCTTTGTTTTTTCCCGATTTTCGACATTTTTATTTATATTGATGAATATGCAAATAAAATAATTTTCAATTAGACCCATGACATCAATAAATTTGTCATATGATATTACTGGTTCAATACAAAGTGTCACAATGATCATTTGGGCCTGAAATTAGTTTATTTATAGATTTTTAACGATTCTTTCTGTCATTTTTAATGTTTTCATTACAATTCATGAATGTGCTTATAAGAGAATTAGCATTACTTACCATGATATAAAAGGGCAATGTCTAAGCTTTAAAATGAGATTGGGTTCAGTGGTCTAGAATAAGTAACAGCAGAGGTATGACCATTATGTATTTACATCCCCATGCTAAATAATTATGTTAACGGTTGGCATGGAAACCATGCATTTTTTCATTGTGCAAATGAGTTTATCTTTGAGGACAAAAATTATTTGCATATCTGGGGTCCCAATGAACGATTTGGCACCCATGAAAAATTGTCCTGGGGGTGCAAGGTAGGTCAAATTAGCTACCGGGGTATTAGAACCGCCTCGGTGAGCAAAATTATTACAAATATCAAATTTTGCCATTGAAATTTTTATTTTTCAAAAATTAAAAGAAAATGTATATCACATTGGCATGAACTGAACATAAATTGACAAACCTTTACATGGCTCTTTTCACAATCGTTTGATGATTCCATTGACAAATGAGTGATTTCCAGCATAATCATCTTGTATGGAGTTTTGGGTTTTATTACCCACATGCAATTTACGTTGCCGCCATAAAGCCCGTTTAAGTACTCGTCACCAGATCCTATCATTCCTGTGTTGTTTGTCTGTACAGGACCACACATTTTGTACCCTAAGTAGAACCATCAGGAAAACATGTCCGTGAAACAAATACTCCATTAAACCCCACTTTTATATAGGAAAACTGGGGTTTGCATGGGTATACCTATTTTTCTTATTTTATTTTTTTTCATAGATTGTGGGTACACGCCTCGGCGAGGCTGTTCTAACGTGTACCCACAATCAATGTTTTGAGCAAATTTATCAAAAATATCATTTTTTATAAGTTAGTGAGCAAAATTCAATTCACGGTTTTATCACAGTCAATTTGTCGCACCAGTCATTTGTAACCACTGCTCCCCCACTTACGGGGAAGGGCGGGGATTATGACTTTTCAGTTTCAGTGCCCTGTTGTAAGCCCCACTCCCGGTTGGGAGAACTTGAGGTAAAAACTTTTCTCCTTGCAACGGCCTTAGCAATAGAAAATCTCCCTGGGGTAAGGATCCTAATGTCTATACCCCTTCATTTCCCCTGCATTGCGGGGACACTTGAAAAGAAATTGCTCCGCGCTTTAGCCCGGCTATCCCCCACCCTTCCCCGTAGAAGGTGGGGGTCAGGGGTTACAAATGACTGGTGCATTACCTAAATCATGAGAGTCTGTGTTTTCTTGAAGTCCCGGCGACGAAAAAAAAATATCATGATGTGGCTCATTTATGATCATTTATAGCAATGGCAATAATAAAGGTACCGTCAAATTTCTTTCACCGTACTGATTTACCTTTGACACTGATCACACCGTTCATCCAGATACAACAAACGCGGAATGGTCTTCCAAACGCGGATATAAACAATAGTAGTTTGAACGGCAGGTAAAAATAGGCGAGTATTTATCATCTTTGATTATAATGAATATCGGCTTAGTTGATTTTTGTATGACATACAATGAAAAAGTACATAACTTTGCAAATGTATACCTAAAATCCTGTCTCATAAATTCTATTAGTTCGAGAAATATAGGCTTTTAAATCTGACTTGGATGCACGAAAAGAGAAAAATCTTGATAAGAATGTATGTAAATCATTATTAAAGCACGATAATATGACCAAATTGATGTTTTTCGGAGGATCGTGGATCGCTTCAAGTGTGGCCATTACAAGAACCCACACAAAATTATAGAAAAATAGGAACTATATGAAATTGGGTACTCTCATTTAATATGGTGCAACATACCACGGTTCAAATTCTCAAGCAGGTGAAACAAACTCGGACCATTCGGTGCAACGAACAGGGATAATAAAAACCAATTCTCGCCTTATTTTAAGGAAAACTGGATGCAGTCATTCTTAAAGCCAATTTTGTATGGTTTAGAGTCCATAGATGGTTGGTTGAAGACCAATTATGGTTTATTATGGCGTGATAAAACCACAAGGAACGTGGGTTCATGAGCACTTTCACTACACTTTGGCCACAACATTAGGAAACCTTGTTAACATGTTTTATAGAGCGAAAAGTCCATATCAGGTGCATGTTAACCGAGAAACTGTCCGTGCGTTTGTTTCGACAATCAAAACTTAAAGCCTTAGCTACATGTAGCTTTATGAAGTTTGATAATGTCAGATATAGGCAGAGCTCTAAATGCTTTCGCCTTTCATATTCCAACACCAACTAAATTACGCATGTTTGTAGATTATTACATGTAAAACATATCGTGTAATGTATGGATGCATTTCTTTCATGAATATATGGCCAAGAATATATTTATCATGAATGTCTCTCTCACTCTCAAGTGAGGCGAAGTGATATCCTTTGTAAAAGGTCCTCTATGACAACATGTAAAACAAATTATGAATACAAACGTACATAGACTACGTAGATTATTAGTGGTGAAAGAAATGTGCACAACGAACTCGTTACCATGCCTCTGAGGGGTTTTTGGTGTGAAAATGATAATGACTGACCGTCTCTATATGACCTTGGCTGTTGAACCTGTAGTTTTAATTTAAACATTTTTATTCAGATTCACGTGTAACATATCTTCATACACTGGCTAAAGGTACATGACGAAAATGATTAGAACGAAAGCAGAGCTTATAGTGTTCTTCTCTATGCAAACGTTGATCCTGTACGTAATGAAAGACTAAAAAGCCAACAAGGTGCATTTATTGCACGTTTACTTTATAAAAATCTAGATTCTTCGTTGTATTTTAATTAGAAAACGTTCTGTCAGTGTTTTGCACGTTAAAACCAGATTTTCGAATCCGTGTTTGTTTCACCCAAATTATGTGGGTCATCCGCGTTGTGTAGTATCAACGTCCGTGGTAAGTTGTACCTTGAAGTAAACAAGGCTGATTTTTAAACATGGATATCGACACCCAAAAAAACTTTTCCAGTTTGATGCATGGTATTAATATATTCCATACATGTCGAAAATAAGTTTTGAAGAGATATTTGCACGAAACCAAACAAATAAATTCTACAAATATGAAAAGAATCGGGAAGTAGGCGAGAAAATCGTGATTTACGAAATAAATTCGCTTGTATCTATAGTTTACACAAATCTTTTGTTATGATGTGTACCATTCTCAAGATAAACCATTTTGCATCAGCTCTGCATAAAGACATTTTATATAAGAACAATTTAAATACTGTTTGTTTATGTTTTCTTACCTTGTGTATTCCCGCGATACAGTTGTTTATATCCGCGTTTGGAAGACCTTTCCGCGTTTGTTGTATCTGGATGAACGGTGTGCTGATACGCACAATAATTCAGAAACGTTATTTTTGCTCCGCGCTTTAGCCCGGCTTTCCCCCACCGTTCCCCGTAGAAGGTGGGGGCACGGGTTACAAATGACTGGTGCATTACCTAAATCAGGAGAGTCTGTGTTTTCTTGAAGTCCCGGCGACGATTCGCTATCTGCCAAACCAGCTGAAAAAAAAGAAAAAGAAATCTCATGACGTGGCTCATTTATAGCAATGGCAATAATAAAGGTACCGTCAAATTTCTTTCACCGTGCTGGTTTACCTTTGACACTGATACGCACAATAATTCAGAAACGTTATTTTCGCTATCCTACATGTATTGTTTAAAACCTTACTTTTTTGTTTTCGTATCCTTTACTGAGTCAGCAAAATGATAATTGTGTCTTATGCATGTATTAGTAATATATCAATATGCACTACTGCGTTTGCCTGCTACTCTGTTTCTTTGATCATCAGGAAAACATGTCCGTGCAATGAATACCCCCTTGAACCCCACTTTTATATAGCAAAACTGGGGTATGCAGGGGTATACCTATTTTTCTTATTATTGCTCCAAAACATAGATTGTGGGTACTCGTTAGAACCGCCTCGCCGAGGCGGTTCTAACGTGTACCCACAATCTATGTTTTGAGCAAAAATAAGAAAAATATCGAAATTTTTCTGATGAAATTTTCAATTTTTATAGGTGAAAAAAATCTCTATATATTGCATGGACAAGTTTTCGTAATGATTGAATCTGTTGATCACGAAAACATGCCCATGCAATATACAGAATTTTTCGGTGGTAAAAAAAAATCAAATTTCATTAGATTTTTTATGTTTTTCTTATTTTTAGTGCTCAAAACATAGATTGTGAGTACACGTATGAAACGCCTCACCGAAATATAATAAAAATTAGATAAAAAATAACATATACATTGCATGGGCATGTTTTCGTAGTGAAGTTTGAAGGTCTGATCCAAGTTGCATCAGCAACCAAATTGTATTATATCAGCGATTACGTTTATAAGGTGAAAATCGTGTATTTTACTGTTCTCATGCTAGGTGTTATTTATTTATTTATTTATTTTTCAAACAGTCTCATTACCGTCATTTATTATGTAGTGAATACGGAACGCCTTGATTTCGACTGGTTTAACAGCAACAAACAACACAAACATTGCATTCGACGTCGATGTAAATGCTCTCGTTTCGTCATTCCAACTACAATCGACATACGTCATGTTCTGCCTATCCATTATACCGTCAAAAATCTGAAGCAGAATACAAGAATACAATGAAAACTTTAGGAACACTGTCTTATGCAAAACGTCAGGCCGGAAAATATATCCGTGAAAACATATCCCCTTAAACCTCACTTTTATATAGAAAAACAGGGGTTTGTAGGGGTATACAAGTACCTTATTTCTAAAAGGGAGCCAAAAACATACATGAACATTGTGGGTACTCGTAAGAACTGCCTTTTTTTTTTTTTTTTTTTTTTTTTTTTTTTAATTTTCAATGCTGAAAAAAGTCCTATGTTCTATGTATCACATGGGTGTGTTTTTGTAATGGCTGCAAAGTTGTCAACTGATACTACAATATTTAGACATTTTTATTATTTTTCTTCAATGGATAAGCAAAGTGTGATAACATTACGAAAACATGCCCATGCAATATACAGAGATTTTTAAAGTTGTAAAAAATGAATGTTTTCAGTAGAGAAATTTTGATTTTTTTCTCCAATTTATGCTAAATACATAGATTATGGGTACTGGATAAACGCGGGGCAACGCAGGGGAACGGGATAGGCAAAGGTAGCACGCCGGGATAACCGTGGTCACAGTGGCAAATTATTTGACAGTTTAAAAATCTGCCACGGCAGTCACGGCGGAAATGAAAACCGTAATGGGCCGTGATAAAACGGGCTGAACGTAACACACCTTGACAGAACGTTACAGTACGTAGCGAAACTTGGACCCGTAGAGCTAATGATTAGCCCGGCAAGCTACGGATCTTCCAGGCTCAGCTGCATTTGTACACGGTCGTCCCACGTCTCGTCCCGTTTCCGACGGAATACTCAACACGTTTTGTTGCGTTTTGTTACGGTGCGTTACGGTCTTTGACGGTGTTGACCCCGTTCTACTGCGCATGTCACGTTATGTTATGGTTATCACGGCGTGCATATATGTGGAGTTTAAAGATATAAAATGGCATATCATTGGGACAAGTTCCTTCATATTTGAGCAGTAACTTTCGTGAACAATAGATACCATGCGCTGCATGCCACTGAAGGAATAAAATCCCGAACTTTCTGCTTTGTGAAATCAACTCCTGGTAGAGTTTTTAGTATATCCTTTTAATACTTTGAAGTTATCTTTCAGCCATTCTGAAGATGTGCATGAAGATTTTTCTTGAAGAAAAAATTATTGTTAAGAATATGGATAAACTGCAGCTCTATGAAGAAGTTTGAAAATTAAAATACTTTGTAACTAGCAAACAGGGTTTACAATTTATCATCTTGCGGGGGTATAATGTAAGCCTTGCTTGCAGTCATTTTCTTTTTTCCTCTGAATCTGAATCTGAATAGTTTACTGGTGACACGCCAACTGACGTTATTTCACCAGGGGGTTCAGATGGGGGAGAAATTAGTCCCTTGAACGCACGAGTGAAGCGAATTTGGACACACAGTCATCAGATATTTCAGCAGAGGAGATAAGTGAATCAGGGAGGTCATTCCAGTCCCTGATAGTCTGTGGAAAGAAACTACTTTTGTACGCTTCTTTGCTATCTGAAATCTCTAAAATGTTTTACTTGTGAACCACCTCTATCAACTAGCAGCAGACCTTTCTTTTGGATTCTTTTTAAAGAAGCCAACTTGTATTTTTAAACTTCACGCGCCGTGATAACCGTAAAATAACATGAATGTGTAAATCAGGGTACTACTTGTAAAGTAATACGTGTACTTTGAAATACAGTAATACTTATACAACAGGGCGTTGCTTATTTGAAAGCGGCTCCGTGAACAGTCGTGATTTTACAACCTGTGTGTATTAACCCATATTTGAAGACTTCATTCTCCCATCATTATCAAATTATTTCATTTAAGGGTTGTTAGGAGTGTGTTTTTATCTCATTTTTCGATTAAATTCCTTTGAGCAAACAGAATAGCCCCAGATGGGACGCCGCGTTCTGCGGTGTCACACCTGGGACTATGCTGTTTGCCTATGCCCCATAAAAAGGACGCCGGGCTTAAATGAGTTAAACAGGGTAATGATAACTTAAGAGTCTGCCCTGCGAATTGTCTTCGTTATACATGGTAAGCCTGTAAAACGATAAACCTATCTTGGAGTCTGTTCCGCGAGCAGACTTCCTAATACAGCATGTGTATGTAATATAGAGTAATGGTTACTTGATGCTGTGGGGTTATTCTTAATCATACAACGTATAATGTGTGTAAAATAAAGTAATGCTTACTTGATGCTCGGCTAGCAGTCTTTGGAGTAGGAATTTCTTTCTGACTGCGCCTTTTCTAGATTCTTGCCTACTTGTGCCTCTTTAACCATTAAACGTGTAAAAATAAAGCTTTGCTGAGTTGGTTTTGCTTACTTCAAGTCTGCCTCGCGAGCAGTCTGGATCATACAACATGTGCGTGTAAAACAGTGTCAGCTGTATTTGTCCGCCACGCAAAGTCCATGTACAATTAAATGCTCCTGAATGGATGTCAACAACGCTGATTGGCGGGGAAATAACCCCAGAGCCTGACTTGATTTCCCTGTCACATTTTCTTGGTCCACCTGAAAAGGAAGTTGTATGTGAGGAGATCTGTGAAAAGAAACTGGGGTGATTAAATATAATTAAGTGTAAAATACTCACTATGTCATCGCCCTTTATATCTGCAATAAAAATTATCACTTAATAAAAGGGCAGTTTCAGTTCAGAACAGAACAGGAAAACCGCTTGGCCAACAAGCTGCACGCGTTGTGACCAGGACATCTCGTTTCTCTCATATAACTCCTATATTGAAAGAACTCCATTGGCTACCTATACAGTATAGAGTTCAATATAAAATTCGTACTAACAGTTACAGAGCACTTCATGACCAATCCCCAGGCTACATTAAAAAGCTAGTTAGTACATGTGTACATCATCTATACGAACTGGGAAACAATGTGTATATGAAATATCCAGGTCACATGACCAAGATGGCCGCAATGCCCATATACATGTATGGTAAAAACACAACTACTTTTCTTTTGTCCAGTGACTGTACTTTGACGGCCGTTGCCCTGGGCTACTCGTTTTTATTTGTAACACTTTTCTTCAGACATATTATAATGCTAGATATCGGCCCAATAAAGGCTTTCATAAATAGTCCCCTTATTGGCTACTGGTCATATAAAGGCTACGCCTACTGACTAAATAGACCGTGCTGCTATTTAGCTCACCTGAGCCGAAGGCTCACAAGGTGAGCTTATAGTATGGTAGTCGAGCCGTCGTCCGTGCGTGCGTTCGCACATTCAAATACAAATATCTGCGCAACTAGTCAACCAATTGCAATCAAATTTTATCAGAAGCATCATTGGGGTGGGGAAAAGGTTGCATTAGGTTTTCGGATATGTCGTATAAGAACTCTGGTTTCCATGGCAACAGATAGCGCCCATAGACTTACATAGACTTACAATGGGAAAAACAAAAAAAAATCTTCTTCTCTGAAACCAGAGGTTTAATATTTTGTATGTAGCAATGTATAGTGGTCTTTATAAATCTTGCCAACCGTGGCCCTCCCCGCCCTGGGGGCGTCCTCATCTGACATAGGCTAATAATGGGAAATACATGAAAAAATCTTCTTCTCCGAAACCACAAGAGCAAAAGCTTCTATATTTGGTATGCAGTATTGTTATGTGGAACTTTACATAAATCCTGCAAATTATGCACCTGGTGTCAAAAATGACCCCACCTCTGGGGTCGTTAACTCCCATTGACTTACAATGGAAAAAATATATAAAAAATAAAAAAAATATTCTTCTCCGAAACCACAAGGCAGTCTGTCAGAGCTTTCATACTTTGTGTGTAGCAATGTATAGTGGTCCCCTTTATAATTCTGCCACCTGTACCCCTGGGGTGCATATAGTCCCCGCCCCGGGGGCGTCATTATCTGCCATTTGGCTGATAATGGGAAATACATGAAAAATCTTTTTCGGATCTCTTAAATCACAAGTGTCAAACCTTCTATATTTGGTATGCAGCAATGTTCTGTGGAGCTCCTGCAAAACATGCCTCTGGGATCAAAAATGGCCCCAAACATTAAAATAAAATCTTCTTCACTGACACCACATGACCCAGAACTTCCATAATTTGTGTGTGGTCCTCTTTATAAATCTTTCCAACCGTGCCCCTGAGGTCCATACAGGCCCCGCACCGGGGGCGTCATCATCTGCCATAGTCTTATAATGGGAAATACATTACTTCTACTCTGAAACCACAATAGCCAAAAGCCTTTATATTTGGTATACAGAATTGTTATGTGAAACTTTAATTAAATCCTGCGAATCATGCCCTTTTAGGTCAAAAATGGCCCCACCCCGGGGGTCATTAGCTCCCATACACTTACATTGGGACAAACATAAAAGATCTTCTTCTCTGAAACGAAACCACAAGGTAAGAGCATTCATGTGTATAGCAATGTAAAGAGTACTCCTCATCAATTCTGCTAACCGTGCCCCTGGGGTCCATACAGGCCACACACAAGGGGCATCATTATCTTCCATAGCCTTATAATGGGAATACATGATCAAATCTTCTTATCTGAAACCGCACGACCCAAAGCTTGTATATTTAGTATACAGCAATGTCATATGGAGCTCTTCATAAATCCTGCCAATCATGCCCCTTGGGTCAAATATGGCTCCACACCGGGGGTCATTAATGGACCCTGGCCTGATATGATTATTTTTTTACAACTGAACCAAAATGGTAGACAAGAGGATAAACAATTCAGACAAGAGCTATTTTGTTGATGTAAGTTGGGTTTCCAGGTCACACGACCAAGATGGCCGCCATGACCATAAATGGTAAAAACCCCAAACACTTTGTCCAGTGACTGTACTTGTTGTCCCTCAGGTGAGCGATCATTGCCCTTGGGTTACTTGTTTGTTTAACGCGCCGCAAAGAAGCGCGCTAGTAGCGTCAATTTCAGTGGCATTCAGTGGCGTCATTCTCTGCCATTGTATGCAGTTTTACGTAGATGATAGGACAGATATAAAATGAAATATACTGTCATGGGTCCGCATTACGAGGATTCTGTCTGTGGAATGATTGCTGTAGCTGGTGACTAAATAAACGAAATGGTGGAAAAGCACATCTAAAATGGTAGTAAATAAGGTGAGATTTTGTCGTGTACTGGTTGCATTATAAACTGAATAACCCAATTACCAAAACATAAACAGCCCGTATATTTTGGGTCGTGGGTAGTTATTTACTACTGTAACATTGTATCTATGCATCTCTGCAAATAAAAGTTTAAACAAATGTTACGAAACCATACCCATGCAATATACTGATTTTTTCTAAGTTGTCATGCTGTGTACAAAGTCTTAGAAAACGATACCCGACTAGGGGTACGTTCTGGGGCATCATATACCGTAACTCGGGTCAGTGGCCTCACACTGCGAACCGCTGTGAGCAGAGGAAGATCGCCACAGTATGTCATAAAAGATGATAAAGATTGCTTCGTTTTACGTAATGCGCTAATTGTCTCCACTAATTACCAGCAGGCATACTGCTGCTTTTTATAATTTTCAAAATACTTTTTAACAAAATCTGTACATTGATACAAGAAATGAATAAAGGACAAAAAGTTAATAAAGTTGAGCGCTCGAACGGAATTTCTATGTCAAGTAATATTGATTTTACGTGTCAATTTAAAAATAGAACGATTGGCAATTTGGGGAAATTCCAGAGCTAGTCTAGCCGGCCGTTGCACACAGCGATAAAAAATAGTTCTTAAAATGAAGCAAGGAATTTACGATAATAAAATAACAAAAGTACGATCAAAATTGCTTTTAATATATATAAAGTCTGTCAGAATTATTCGTCATTCTTTCTTACATTTTGGATAGAGATGTTTAAAATGTTTTTGTTTTTTTTTTTTTTTTTGGTTCAGTCATATTGCGGATGAATCTATCAATTACGCACACTGACAAAGCGCGCCATATTCGTTCATTTTTGTGTAAAGTGTTGACTTTCAAATATTTTGTTAAACTGCGGAACAAACTTTTTTAACACAGCTTAATATGGGCTCATAAAGAAAGTACAAAAATATTCTTGTATGTCATATTGTTAAGATCTTTACTTTCCACATAAATGAGCCGCCTCGTGAGAAAACCAACGATGTCGTTTCCGAACAGGTCCGACACAAATAAGGCTGTTCAGTCACAGAAGCATGCTAGAAGCTTCAAATTTTGGATTCAAGAAGAGGAGTAAGTGTACAATCTGCATATGCCGTTACCGCGAAGCTGATCTGCATCTTTGTTTTCGCATATGCAGATTGTTGGTTTTTTCATGAGGCGGCTCAAATGTTGCCTCTGATGTGTGAATGGCTGATGTTGTGACACACAGCCCATTCTTTTGTGAAACCGTTACATTTTGTCCTGATGAATCGTATAAATGCATTTTGTTCACTATGAACTGCTAAAGATACATTCTGATAAAGAGAATTGGAAAGAATATATATTTTGTTGTGCGTTTCTTTCACTTAGGCCAGATCCAAATTCTTGGATTTTTTTTTTCTTTTTTTTTTTTTTTTTTTTTTTTTTTTTTTTTTTTTTTTGATTCAGTTTTACGTCCCTTTCAAGATTATTTCAGCTCATATGAGACGGGCCAATCAGTAGGTGGGGCGAAAACGGGAGAACCCCATGAAAAACCACCTGGCACACACGCAAGCAGAACTTGGTTTGTCTCACATGTGGCCAGAGCGGGGCTCGGACCCACACCAGACACAGCGGTGAGATGATCGAGTGATTAAGAGACAGCGCTCTTAACCGCTCGGCCACGAGGGCCGCCTAAGTCCAATTCGCATGCGCAAAAAAATACATGCGTGTAAATATACTCCGGTATGCAAATCTACCTGTGAGTAAATTTAAATTGCGTTCGCATGGGTTTTATCACCAAGAGTATTTTGTATGTAAATAAATGATTTCTGGATTAAAATCTGACTTGAAATAAAAATACTCATGGGTAAATTTTACTTTGCGTTCGCATGGGACTTAATTGTAAATTTACACGTGTGTATTTGTAAAAATAAAATTTGCATCTGGTCAGACCCAGGAGTAAATTTACCCGTATGTAAGTATACTCCAGTGTGTATTTGCGTTCGCATGCGCTATTTGCTTACCCTGAGTAAAATTTGCACACCAGAGTATATTTACATGTGTGTATTTTTGGCGCATGCGAATTGGACTTTACTCTTAAATTTACAATTTCAGACTGGTGGGGGTTTGAACCCTGGAACTCCCACACAGTCCTGAGTCAGACACTTTATCACATGCACTCCCCAAACAAATGTGACTTTCAGGTTTCTGCTATTAATTATTGTACATAACATTTTTAATGTAAACAAAATATTACACAGTACATGTATAGAACTTACACAGTCCTAACCACAGCCTCAATACCTGGCTTATTTTTGAGCCTCGTGAGATAATTGGTAGAAGTTAATAATCTCAGCAGGAATATACATATTGTCACCTTACAATGTGGTCACTAATTAGGACCACTTAGGATGGAGATATTGAGTCACACTATCTGTGATTAATAAACAAGCAATTAGGTACAGAACTGAAACAATCTGCTTATTTTTGTAGTATTTTCTTTAAAAAAAACAACATAATTATGCATTAGAAATTTTTTACTTTTTATGCTTAAAAGGTGATAATTGATAGATTGTCCAGTAGAATTATTTGACAAAAAAAGTATCTTTTGAAATCAATGTAGTCACACATTTGCATAAACGACCGTGAAACACGCACTGGGCATGTTGAACAATGCAAAACTGAACAAACGTCAGAATCACATCCGGGACACGTTAGAAACGTATTACATGTGCGTCTTGTACGTTTGGTATACGTTTGGTATACGTTTGGTGCGTCTTGTACGTTTGGTATGCTTTCTGTTTTGGCTCTTATTGTTTTATGTCTTGGTGTTTATTTTTTGTGCTGTTGGCGCCTTATGTATGTTATCATATTTTAGTTAAGTTTAGGTAACTGAGTGGCCACCTATTGGGAAATAGCTGCTCATTCGGCTTACTAAATGTATTCATGGTCTTAGTACCTTATTGTTAGTTTGGTTTTTTCCCGCCTCGGTTTTTGGAGTGGGAATCTTATTCTGATTGCGCCTTTTCCTGATCGTTGCCTACTTGTACCTTTTGATGTAAGTCGCTATACCTCGATGCACGTTCCATGTGTGTTTGGGCTCAAAAGATTCTTTTTTAAAGTATTAAATAAGATGTGCATTAAATGTTTGATACGTGCTGTAGTGCGTGCTTAACGTGTCTGGGACATAACACAAAGGTACTCCATTTTTTCAGCGTGTATAGATGACACACGCCGGAGTAACACCGTGATGTGTATTTTAAGAAGCAAATTGAGTTTTATACATCCAAAATCTTCAGCGTGTTGTGATTTTTCATACGCCCGATGCGTGTTTGCCTTATAAGCTACTGTGTGACTGTACTTTTTGATTAGACAGAGAATGGGAATATAATTATCTTTAAAATTTGACATATTGGGATGCATGTAAACTTACAAGTTTAAAGAATAATAACAATAATAATCAATAATAATTATAAAATTCAGGCATTGTTTTGAAAAGGAAAAGTAGTACCTTTATTTCCACATGCATGTTTTGCATTTTAAAGAGTAAGGAAAGTAGTCATAACCTTAAATACCGTTTTTAGCTCACCTGAGCCGAAGTCTCACAAGGTGAGCTTAAAGGATGGCCATGCTCCAGAGTCCATCCGTCATTCGTCGTCGTCCACAATTTTCAAAGATCTTCTCTGAAACCGCTAGGCCAATCAACTTGAAATTTTATACGGAGCCCCCTTGGGTAGTGCCATTGAAAATTTCTTCGTGATATCTTGGTCACATGACCAAGATGGCTGCTACACCAATGTATGGTAAAAACCCTTAAACAATCTTCATCTCCAGAACCGGTGGGCCGATTTCCATGAAACTTGGTATTTAGCATTGGGGACTCCAGCACAACATAGTTTGCTTAGAAGCCGTTTGGCGCAGTGATTATGTCACTCGCCTTGTTATCCAGGGGTCGCAGGTTCTCCAGTCCTTCGGATTGAGACTATAAACTGAGGTCCCGTCTTCATATGACCTTAGCTGTTGGTGGGACGTTAAACCCTTAATGGATCAATCAACATAGTTTGCTCAATTGAAGACCCTGTGATGACCTTTACCTATTTAACGGCAAGGTCAATTTGGAAATATAGGTTATTACATCGAAAAAGGCGAAAACAATGGATTTTTTGTAAACTATAGCAGCATGAGACTTGAAAGTTGCTAGATGCAGACAACTAATGGAGTCATTAAAGGTATGTAATTAATTAACGTCAAGCTCATTTCTTGACCTTGACCCAATGACGTTTAAGCATCAAAATTAAGATAATGGTTTTCTCAGAAAGTAGTGGGCATATGAAAGTGAAATTTTATGAACCTCCATGTTAAGGGTGATCATGAACGCCATGCTCAGATGACTGTGAGTGCGTGACAAAGTCATAGATGCTCTGAGAACATCACATGCTGATTTTTGAGGAACATTTTGTTTCTGGTTCTATTTGTGAAATTTTTGTTTTCTCCTTGTTTTCAAAAGTGTACTCTTTAATGAAAAGCAACTGAGGGCATAATGCATTGTCTCTCTGTTAAAATTGATATTTTGCTAAATTTCTTCAAAACACCAAAACCAATCACTTTGAGGTATGGAGCATCCTGAATGGTTATCTTCTACAATGCAAGTCTTATCTGTGCCATCTGGTATTGACCACATGCAGTAGATATGCTCTAATTATTATATCCCCAGAACAGAACAACATGCTGTGATAAGTAGCCACTTAATTATCTTTTATGAACTGCATGTTTTCTTGTTTTCAAGGGAAATCTGAGGCTGTGGGTAGGACTGTACATGTAAGTCCAGCTAATGGGTTTTTGGAGTGGGAATCTTTTTCTGATTGCGCCTTTGCCTGATCTTTGCCTACTTGTACCTTTTTACCAAAATTTGATGAGAACTGATTTCATACAGTGTAGTTATGCATGTTTTTTAAGAATTTAGATAGAATAGGGAAACCTGAAAAACATTATTTAGCCATTCTTCAGGCAAGACGACTTTATTTCATCACAAATTAGATTCCAAGTTCCCAGTTTGTCAGCATTCTTTCATTCAGATTTGATCATGAAGTCTGGCATAATATACAGACATGATAGATACTGTTTTCATATCAGCTATACATACTTAATTGGCAAAACAATATATGTCAGATGATTATCCACCATAAATTTCATTATTAAATATCTCAAGGGTTACCGGACTGTGAAGCTGTTGGTTTTTGATGTACCACTTAACACCTAAGCTCAAATGGAGTCAGTAAGTTGAAAAAAGTACAAGTAGGCAAAGATCAGGAAAAGGCGCAATCAGAAAAAGATTCCCACTCCAAAAACCGAGGTGGGAAAAAACCAAACTAACAATCAGGTACTTATACCATGAAAACATTTCGTAAGCCGAATGAGCAGCTATTTTCCCAATAGGTGGCCACTCAGTTACCTTAACTTAACTAAAAATATGAAAACACACATAAGGCGCCAACAACACAAAAATATTTTAAACACCAAGACACAAAACAAAAAGAACCACCACAGAAGTATCGACTTGGAACGATCAGTAACACAAAGTTACTGGCGGGTTTAAATCGATTTTACACGGCCGTAACCTCACCCTCAGCTTCTGCAGTGGTTCATAACATTTAGTTAGTTCTTCGGTCCTCGTGGTGAATCTCTAACTAGTAAATGAATCACCAAGAACAAACAAACAAATCATGATAAACATCCTGATGAATCAAAAACCAGGACTCACAGATTCAGAAAGTTTCATTGAAATCAGGACAAAACTAATGACACTGATTAACCATGGAGGTATCAGAGAAAGTTATGGTTTCATTATGAATGTGCAGGGCTTACACCCGAGAAGATTTCGATCGGAAAATAGATATGCGAAGCATGCAAGGATGAATCTGGTCTCTTGATTAGTCTCTACGGATGCGCATACAAATTAAAGCAATTTTAAATAGCGGCCACACATTATCGTATAAGTGAAACGCGCGCGTCGGGCGTGTTGAAAAAATTGCAAAATTCCACATACGTCAGACGCACGTCGGAAACACGTTCAATACGCGCTACGTGCGCGTTGGATACGCTTTGTGTACGTCGGGTGTGCGTCGCCTGTACGTCGCTAAAAGTCGGTGCGCGTTTCGTACGCGTTTGTGCTAAAATTAAACATGCTTAAAAATTTCTAGAAGCTCGGGCGTGTATCTTATACGTTTCGAATACGCCTTGAACGCGTTTTAGTCACGCCAGTGTATGCGCGTTCCAATTTTAAGACATAATGCTGCAGTAACGTGCCCCTAGCGCGTGTGAGACGCGCGTTTAATGTTTGATGCGCTCCTGTAGCGCATGCTCAGCGTGTCAGTGACGTTACACAAACATTCTCCAAAACTTTGAGAATTTTTTACGTCTGACACACGCCTCCATCAGGAAAACAACCGTAATGTATACACCTTTGAACCCCGCTTTTATATATTAAAACTGAGGTTTCCAGGGGTATACCTATTTTTCTTATTTTTTCTCCAAAACATAGATCGTGGGTACTCTTTAGAACCGCCTCGCCAAGGCGATTCTAACGTGTACCCACGATCAATGTTTGAGCTAAAATAAAAAAAAAATATCTAAATTTTCCGACTGAAAATATTTAGTTTTTACAACTTTAAAAATTTCTGTGTGTTGCATGGGCAAATTTTCGTAATGTCAGTTACGCGCTTTAAAAGCGAGTTAAAGGAACGAATTATTTTTTATACATCCAAAATCTTCAACGTGTTGAGATTTTTCATACGCCCATAACTTAAAACTTTTCAGTATAAAACCTTTGATATTTCTCTTATTTTTTCTCAAAACATAGATGGTGGGTACACGTTAGAACCGCCTCCGAGAGGCGGTTCTAACTAGTACCCACAATCTATGTTTTGGAACAAAGATAAGAAAAGCAGGAACCCCTGCATACCCCAGTTTTGCTATATAAAAGTGGGGTTCAAGGGGGTATACATGCACATTACACGGACATGTTTTCGTGATGGATAAGGTATTGAAAAGCGAAATCTGATCAATGACACGAACTGCTATAATTATGAAACCTAAAGACAAGAGACTTACGGTAAATAATGGCATAGTGAAATACAAACTCCCTTTCAGTGACCGTACGAGCAGCTTTATAGTGCAGATGTATCGCATTGTGAAAAGCGTGAAATAGTTTGACACGTTCCTGAAACCATCCACAAAACTGGTACAGCATATGTTCCTCCTTGTCTGCAGAGTATCCATAAATCTGAAGTTATCAGGAAAACATGTCGGAATCCATGAAATGTATACCCCTTTAGCCCCCACTTTTATATAGAAAAACTGGGGTTAACTGGGGTATACCTGGATGGCCATGCTCAGGCGTCCGTCCGTCGTCCGTCCACAATTTCAAAGATCTTCTCCTCTGAAACCGCTTGGCCAATCAAAGCCAAATTTTATATGAAGCATCTATAGGAAGGGGGAACCAATGTATATAATATGAAATAAGGCAATACCTTTGTCGCGACGCTCTACTCCCATTGCGAAGATAATTTTAAAATTAGCTACATATATGACAGCTTCCTCACCCTCGTGACCATAGCCGATCATTACCATTATTGAAAGTTAGTTTATCAGTTAGTCAATGCAGCGCGTTTTGAAACGTGACGGCGACGTAAAACGATTAGAAAGCTAATTGATCAATTAGTTTAATGCAACAGCGCGTGTTGCAACGTCACGATGACGTCAAAAATAACAATTCCGGTTCCGGTTGACGAAAAAAATTTTTTCTATCAATCTTTTTTCTATCAATGTACAGAAGAGCAGAATAGAACAAAACATTTTTACCACGTTCTACCATAAGAGCGACGCAAGAGCGTCGCTATCAATGTACAGAAGAGCAGAATATAACAGAACACTTTTTACCACCTTCCACCATAAGAGCGACGCAGGAGCGTCGCTATAAATAGTCCAGGTCACATGACCAAGATGGCCGCCATGCCCATATATGGTAAAAACATTCAAAAATATTCTTCTCTGGAACTGGTCGGCCGATTATAACAAAACTTTGCATGGAGCACTGATGACTCAAGTACTATATATATAAATCATAACCCTGTGGTGACCTTGACCTATTTTACGACAAGGTCAACATAGGTCGCCAATGCATCTGAATGGGGGAAAACTGCTAAAATGTCATTTAAAGGGAAAAACTTGCAGGAAATGAGCAACAGGACTGAATATTTACGATTCTGAAAAACAAAATGACCACAGGGTCTCATATGCCCCGGGGCAATATAATACCATATTCAAACATCTTCAAACATCTTCTTCTCTGACACTACTCGGCTAATCAAAGCCAAATTTTATATGAAGCATTTATAGGAAGGGGAAATCAATGTGTATATAAATAAATCAGATCGCATGACCAAGATGGCCACCATGCCCATATATGGTAAAAACTGTTCAAAAATCTTCTTCTCCGGAACCGGTGGACCGATTTCAACGAAACTTTGCATGAAGTATGGATGACTCAAGTACTACAATGTGTATATAAATCATGACCCTGTGGTGACCTTGACCTATTTTATGGCAAGGTCAACATAGGTCGTCAATGCATTTGAATGGGGAAAACTTTTAAAATGTCATTTTAAGTGAAAGTCTTGCTGGATATGGGCAGTAGGACTGAATTTTAATGATTCTGAAAAAATGGCCCCCAGGGGCTCATCTGCTTTTAAAATGTTATTTGAAGGGGAAAATCAGCAGGAAATTGGCAAATGGACAGAATATTGATTATTCTGAAAAAAAAGAAAATGGCCCAAGGTCTTCATCTGCCCCTGCACTGGGGTTAAATACCATAATATTCAAATATGTTTATTGGTATATGAAGCAGATCTCAGGTGAGCGTTTACAGGACCATTGGTCCTCTGGTTTTGGTGTGCGATTTTCCATATTTTAGACATTGTAGGTGATCATTGGCTACGACGTTGGTGTTTACAGATCATACGGGGATCTTATGATTTCTTGTTCTGGCATTCTTCGATGTTCTGGGTCAGAATCGTACGGAAATCGTTGGGAAATCGTAGGGTCTCCGCACATTTTAAGTGGAAATCGTACGGAGCCCGTGCGGTGTCCGTGAGGAGTCCCTTCGATTTCTGACTGAACCTTTGCGGTCTACCTACAATAGCCGTGCAATACTAGGGTTTCGTCATGGACCCCATTGAAGTCACACTCAGATTACGAAACGTTGTTGATGGTGATAGACTTGAATTTAGATAGGAAATATGCAGATAATATCTTCTCAGACGATCGTGATCGGTTACAAAACGCCAAAATTTGCGCCTATTGAAACCTAATGGTGAAATGCAACCATATCTCATAACTAGAGGACCAATGGTCCTGTAAACACTCACCTGAGATCTATTGTATATACAAATAAACTTGTTTGAATATTATGGAAAATAGTCCCAGTATAGGAACAGTTTTATAATCAATATCCTGTCCATTTGCCAATTTCCTGCATGTCTTTCCCTTCAACTGACATTTAAAAGTTTTACCCATTCAAAGGCATAGGCGACCTATGTTGACCTTGTCGCAAATAGGTCAAGGTCATCACATGGTCAAGACTTATATACACATTGTAGTACTTTAGGCATCAATGCTCCATGCCAAGTTTCTTTGAAATCGGTCCACCGGTTCCGGAGAAGAAGATTTTTTGAAGGGTTTTTACCATATATGGGCATAGCGGCCATCTTGGTCATGTGACCTGGATTATTTATATATACATTGGTAACCCCATCCTATAGATGCTGCACATATAATTTGACCTTTATTGGCGAAGTTGTTTCAGAGGAGAAGATGTTTGAATATTATGGCAATATACATGTATACTGCGCCAGGGTGGGGGCAGAATCATTAATATTCAGTCCTAGTGCACATTTCCTGCAAGACTTTCACTTTAACTGACAGTTTTAAAGTTTTCCACATTCAAATGCATTGGCGACCTATTTTGACCTTGCCGTAAAATAGGTCAAGGTCATCTCAGGGTCATGATTTAAATATACATTGTTATACTTGAGTCATCCATACTTCATGTAAAGTTTCGTTGAAATCGGTTCACCGGTTCTAGAGAAGAAGATATTTTAAGTATTTTACCATATATGGGCATGGCGGCCATCTTGGTCATGTGACCTGGATTATTTATATACACATTGGTTCACACTTCCTATAGATATTTCATATAAAATTTAGCTTTGATTGGCCAAGTGGTTTCAGAGAAAAATATCTTTGAAAAGTGTGTATGGACGACAGACCGGCCAAGGTCAAGAGATGACCTTGACCTAAATTAATCATATACCTTCATCTAATCCATTAGTTGTTTGCATCTACCACTTTTCAGATCTCAGGCTGCAACAGTTTTCAAAAAATAGCTAATTTCCACTTTTCCAATTAAAAGTTTATGGAAACTTAAAGTTACCATAGCAACCAGAGTTTTTATCCGACTGGAATAAAAAACACAAATTATGTAGAAGCTACTGTCAGAAACATGTATACAAAGTACAGGTTTCATCCACTTGACAGTTTTTGAAGAAAAGATTTTTGAATGTTTTTTTTTTTTGTTTTTTTTTTTTTTTGTTTTTTTTTTCAAAATTTTGCCCTTTATGGGGCCCCAGCAACCAATCAAAATAAAGGATTAGGACAAAACTCGCAAGAAACGTCAAACACTACTCAATAAACATTTCTGCAAAAACAAAATTCAAATGTATGCAATTTTAGCGGAAAAATAGCCGATTTCCACTTTTCCCATTATAAGTCTATGGAAACTTTAAGTTGCCATAGCAACCAGAGTTCTTATCCGCCTGGAATAAAAAAACACAAGTTATGTAGAGGCCACTGTCAGGAACATGTATACAAAGTACAGGCTTCATCCCCTTGACAGTTTCTGAGAAGAAGATTTCTGAATGTTTTTCGAAATTTTGCCCTATATGGAATCAAAATGAAGGATTAGGACAAAAGTCACATGAAACGTAAAGGACTACTCAATAAACATTTCTGCAAAAACAAAATTCAAATATCTCCAACAAGACAGCAAAAACTGGCAATTTTCACTTTTTTCCATTATAAGTCTAAGGGAAGCATAAGTTGCCATAGCAACCAAAGTCCTTATCCGATCAAAACAAAAAACACAATTATTATTTCCCCCTACCTGTAGATGGTGTATGTGTAATATGAGAACAATCGGCCCAGCGGTTTCAGAGAAGAAGATCTTTGAAATTGTGGACGACGGACGGACGACGGACGGACGGACGCCGGAGCATGGGTATACTATAAGCTCACCTATGAGCCTTCGGCTCAGGTGAGCTAAAAAATCGTACAATGATCGAGACAAATGTAACCTACTAGACATGACCCCTTGCGGCCTCCCTACGATTGATGTTTGAAATTTGTCCCCCAAATTATCATACAAAAATCGTGCGGTGACCGTACGATGCCCAACGACGTGTCTACGGGCTACGGTCTTACGATTTTTATAAATTTGTAAAAGTGCAGACAAATTCTTACAAATCTTTCCCTGTACCTCAAACAAAAATGACATTTTCAGACAATTTCGCGTCCATGTCGACTTCGGGTCGACAAATCAAATAATCGTAAATCTTAAATCGTCACCCGAACTTCATGATATGTGTAAACATGTTATATTATTTAAATGTATTTGCATTGGTTACTAAAATATAGTTGTGTTCGCATTACTTCTTGGATCACCCACGTATGCAAAATAATTAAATGATGATGACGGTGTATCAATCAGCGTTACGAAAAATTGCATATGCAATATACAAAGAATTTTTCAGCAATAAAAACAAAATTTTCACTGGAATTTTCTTTTAATATTTGTGTTCAAAACATTGATTGTGGGTACAAGTTAGAACCGCCTCGCCCAGGCGGTTCTAACGAGTACCCACAATCTATTTTTTGAATAAAATTTAAAAAAAAAAAAAGGTTTATCCCTGTAAACCCCAGTTTTACTAATAATATAGTCTATACAAAAGTGGGGTATGAGGGGTTTTACATTTCACGGACATGCTACACTGATGGCTTACTCATCAGGAAAACATGTCCGTGAATAAATACCCTCTTATACTCCACTTTTATATAGTAAACCTGGGGTATGCAGGGGTATACTTTTTTTCTTATTTTTGCTCCAAAACATAGATTGTGGGTACTCGTTAGAACCGCCTCTAGTGAAAATTTTCAGTTTTTACAGCTTTTAAAATCTCTGTATATTGCATGGACATGTTTTCGTAATACACACATACCTCTATTCTCCCATTAGGGCAACCAGGCTCAAACCAAAATCGCGTAGACTGCAGTACTAGCTGGACTGTATCTCCATGTATTTGCCATATACAGTGAACATGCACCTTGTAACTTATCTCATCAGCCACTGGCGGCGATATTGTTCCAGAGCCATGGTATATCTTCCCGCCACATGCACGTCTTGTACCTGTACAATGGTTGAAATTTAAAAGGCTATATATAAATAGAACATGGCGATATTGTTCCTTCCCCATGGTATATCTTCCCGCCACATGCACGTCTTGTACCTATACAATGGTTGAAATTTAAAGGGCTATATATAAATAGAACAAGGCGATATTGTTCCTTCCCCATGGTATATCTTCCCGCCACATGCACGTCCTGTACCTATACAATGGTTGAAATTTAAAGGGCTATATATAAATAGAACAAGGCGATATTGTTCCTTCCCCATGGTATATCTTCCCGCCACATGCACGTCTTGTACCTATACAATGGTTGAAATTTAAAGGGCTATATATAAATAGAACAAGGCGATATTGTTCCTTCCCCATGGTATATCTTCCCGCACATGCACGTACCTATGTAATGGTTAAAATTAAATGAATATATACAAATAGAACAATTTAATACTATTTTATTCTCAAAGCAAAACCACCAGCCAAGGAAACAGAAACATTCTTACTGACCGTATCAGAAAACGGACATTTTGCATATGCGGATCAGCTTCTCATTAACTGATTTCGCTACACGAATAGTACAATATCTCTTTTCATTACATCCGAAATTTCAAGCTTCAAGCCTGCTTCTGTGTTCAGGTTGGTACACAGACAGATAACTTAGGTTGGCAATTCCACTTAAACTCATACAGGAATGGCTTCCTATTCATGGGACACAAACAGTATAGCCCAGATGCGGCGGTAACATTTCGATAAAATGAAGAAACCAGAGGACCAATGGTCCTGTAAACGCTCACCTGAGATATGAGATATCTACTAATAAACTTATGGTCATATACATGTATATAGCCCCAGGACAGGGACAGATGAACGCCTGTGGTCCATTTTATTTTCAAAATCATAAATATTCTGTCCATTTGCCCATTTCCTGGATTTTTTTATCCATCAATGACATTTTAACAGTTTAGTGCATATGCGACTTAAGTAGACATTGTCGTAAAATATGTCAAGGTCATCACAGGGTCATAATTTATGTACTTATTGTAGTGCTCTAGTCTTCGGTGCTACATGCCTTGTTTTGTTGAAATCAGTCACCGGTTCTAGATAAGAAGATGTTTTAAGGTTTTTACCATATACACTGAAAAAAAGTTATAAGAGGCCACCTCATATTTTGTCTTCTAGTTCAGAAAGTAAAATACGATCAATTAAAATTCATGATCATATGAATAAACCAATGTCTAACAGTGGCTCTGTGAGTTTCTGCATTCCAAAATGCGTGATACTTCTCACACAGACGAAGCATGTGTAAAGGTACCCTATTTCGAAAAGTCACACTTTATTAACATCAAATTAAATGTCATATTATGACGTTGTGTTTTTACATTTTAATTTATTTGAAAGTTCTACTGACTGCCATGATGCAAGATAAAATTAAGTCAAAAGTGTTGCTGCAATAAGAATCTTCGTTTCTGTTTTGCACATGCAAGAAGACAACAACCTGAATAACAGGAATTCAGCTTTTGTATGCAATTTGCATACCAACTTTGTTCTTCTCCAGTTGCGTTATTATCAGCAGCACGGCATTGAAATTTTCAGCGATTATTTAGGTCAAATACTAGACTCTGATAAACTTTGAAAATTAAAAAAATCGTCCATAAATTTTGTTATTTTGTTCGTTAAAAATTGGCATTGAAACCGGAAGTGTGCGGCAGCCTTGACATGTTGGTCCTCGAAAATGGTCAAAAACAGTTCAGTCGAATTATATCTCTCATTTCCAGGCCTCATCAAGTGAATTTAACAGGGGTCAACATGTTTAAGAGGCACATTTATGAATTTTTCAAAAAATCTCAAAATTGGCGATTTTTAAAAATGCATAAAAATTCTACCAGTAGAGAAAATTCGAATGTTTGATGTTTTTCCGAGCCGTAACGACCCCTTTGATGACACCCGTTCCTAATTTCAATAAATGGTGTGCTGTATCCAATTTTTTATTTAAAAACATTGATTTTTGCATTTTTACTCAAAAAACGCCTTCATTAAAAGAAAATTATTTCTTAACAGTTTGGAACTTTACTTACTTGAAAGACACGTCTTTTGGCAAAAAATTGTGCAATTTTGAACTTGGCTTAGAAACAAAAAATGAGTTTGAAAAGTGGCCTCTTTATAACTTGGTTTCAGTGTAGGGACATGGCGGCCATCTTGGTAATGTGACCTGGATTATTTATGTACACATTGGTCCCCCCTTCCTATTGAGGCTTCATATAAAATTTGGCTTTTATTGGGAAAGCAATTTAAGAGAAGAATACCTTTGAAAATTATATAAATATACATGTTTATTGCCCAACCCCTGGGGACCAAATTCTTTTTCAGAATCATACACCTTCAGTCCGTCTGCCTATTTCCTTCATTTTTTCCCTTCAAATAGCATTTTAACAATATCCAATTCAACCATATACAATGCATACTAAGAACACACATTTGAAATAGGATAGGTGAAAAAGCAAAATGTTATTAATTTCAGGAGTTACCTATCAGTATCTACACTGAAAAAAAAAGTTATAAGAGGCCGCCTCGTATTTTTTCTTCCAGTTCGGAAAGTAAAATACGATCAATTAAAATTCATGATCATATGAATAAACCAATGTCTATCAGTGGCTCTGTGAGTTTCTGCATTCCAAAATGTGTAATATATCTCACACAGACGAAGCATGAGTAAAGGTACCCTCTTTTCATAAAGTCACACTTTATTAACATCAAATTAAAAAACATATTATGACGTCGTGTTCTACATTTGAATTTATTTGAAAGTACTACAGACTGCCATGATGCAAGATAAAATTAAGTCAGATGTGTTGCTACAATCAGAATCTTCGCTTCTGTTTTGTACATGCAAGAAGACAGCAACATGAATAACAGGAATTCAGCTTTTGCATGCAATTTGCATACACACTTTGTCCTTCACTGGTTGCGTTATTATCAGCAGCATGGCATTGTAATTCTCAGCGATTATTAAGGTCTATTACTAGACTTTGATAAACTTTGAAAATTTAAAAATTGTCCACATTTTTTTTTTTATTTTAATCGTTATAAATTGCACGGGGACCCAACTGTTAATCGTGATTATTGATGCGACGTGGAATGTTAATGCATGCTATTATGAAGTTTCGTATGCGTCGGCGAGATCGTTACGAATGCGACGTTCCACATCCTCTGCCCTTGGACCTTAAGTAGCAAATGTTTTGGTCTCGTGAAAATAAACAAAGCCGAGTTTGCAAAATCGGCGTCCACTATGATCTGCAAAATTCTTCTATGTTCCCACTTGAAGTCAATTGGAATACTTACGGCACTTGTGTTTTTCAGCTAATGGTTTATAAAGTTCACATGTAGATACAATGTTGCCACGGAAACTCATTACATTCTTAAAGTCCTTTTGTTTTTCTTTGTCTTGGTCGTAAACTAAGACGTATAACACAGTCCTGTGGGTGTCTTTATTGAAATATGTATCCAAAAGGTTTTGTAAATGCACATTTATTTACTGGGCGTGAAAAACAGTAAGATAAGCATCTGTTGTATGCATCGAAGACGAAGGTACGTGTACTACTAGAATGCATCGTGGAAGAATTAGCATTTTTGTTGTGCTCTTTCAAAAGTTATTTACGTACATGCAGAAGCATAACGAATGCCTTTATCAAGCGAAATATTGCATGGCGTTTTTTCCTTGGACTTCATGCACTTCGTTGAGCGAGCTTCAAAGCATATACCACTTTTACTTGAATGAGGTCACAGAGTGGGGTTTCTGCTTCAGCTTTGTCAACATTCGAGTGACACAACTGATTTATTCTTGCCTCGAAACAGCAAATATCAGTGACAGAGCTTATATGTTTCCTTACATTAAATGAATCTAACCAAATAATTTTTGATCATTGAATATGGGTGGCTCCATACATTTCTTATATGCAGGGGGGAAAACAACAGAATTAAAGGGGTTTATGTGTTTTTAGGTGCGGTTGCGAGGCAGTTTTCCATAGGAATGGTGTTTTATACAAGAACAGCGATCAACTATGGTTATTTCATTGCAAATAGCATTAGAAGAGTCTTCGTGAGCACTTTGAACCCTCGGCCTCGGGCTCAAACAACTTTCTACAGCCTCTGCAGGTAATAATACAGTATTAAAAACACATGGTTGACCCCTTTAACATGTATCTAAAAATATTTATTGAAGAAAATGCATCACTGTCTCCATATCGCAACATTTGCTATTTTATTTTACTGAATCATCGGTCTCATTCTTCCACGATGCATTTCTGTGTCGCATATTAAATTTTAACGTCTTCGATGCATACAACAGATGCTTATCTTACTGTTTTTTCACGCTCAGTAGATACATGTGCATTTACAAAGCCTTTTGGATACATATTTAAATAAAGACACCCACAGGACAGTGTTATACTTTTTAGTTTACGACCAAGACAAAGACAAACAAATGGATTTTAAGAATGTAATGAGGTTTCCGTGGCAAAATTGTATCTACAGGTCAACTTTATAAACCATTAGCTGAAAAACACAAGTGCCGTAAGTATTCCAATTGACTTCAAGTGGGAATATAGAAGAATTTTGCAGATCATAGTGGGTGCCGATTTTGCAAACTCGGCTTTGTTTATTTTCGCGAGAGCAAAACATGTGATACTTACCGTTCAAGGGCAGAGGATGTGGAACGTTGCATTCGTAACAATATCGCCGACGTATACGAAACTTCATATTAGCATGCATTAACATTCCACGTCGCATCAATAATCACGATTAACAGTTGGGTCCCCATGAATTGGCATTGAAACCGGAAGAGTGCGACAGCCGTGACGTGTTTTTCTTCGAAAATAGTCTAAAATAGCTCATTCTAGTTACATGTATATTTCTGATTTCCTAGGCATCATCAAGTGAATTTAACAGGGATTAACATGTTTAAGAGTCGCATTGATGAATTTTCCAAAAAATCTCAAAAATAGCGATTTTAAAAAATGCGTAAAAATGTACTAGTAGAGAAAATTCGGATGTTCGATGTTTTTCCAAGCCGGAAGGGCCCCTTTGATAACACCCGTTCCTAATTTCCTGAACACTGTGGAACTTTACTTACTTGAAAGACACGTCTTTAGGGAAAAATGATGCAATTTTGATCACGGCTTAGAAACCAAAAATGAGTTTGAAAAGTGGCCACTTATAACTTTTTTCAGTGTACATGGCAAAAAAAAAACACATAGTAAGATTTAAATTTCACTGGAGCCTGCAGTTTTAAAGGGTTTTTTTTTTTTTTCGGCATTTGAGTCGATAGTAAATCCAGTTTAGACTAATGCACTTAAAATCAAAAAGTGCGTTAAGATTTTACTGATGGAAGTTGCCAATAGTATAATATTGCTACTTCAAAACTAGATTCAAAACCTCTGATTTGATTTTAGGGAAGCGGAAGTGTGTGTGTGTGTGGGGGGGGGGGGTGCTGGAAGATGCTTTGAAAATAAAATCAAGGACCGATTGTTCCAGAAAAAAAATGTCCAGGACGGGGTCAATTCTACTGTATGTTTGTATTATACATAATCATATGGTGGTGAAAAAAATACACGGCCGAAAACATCTTCCAGCCACCCCACACCCACCCCTTACCCCAAAAAAATCAAATGGTCGCTCCCTAAGCGGCGATGTTAATTCACAATAAAGTATCCTTATGTTTCTACACCATTCCAATGGCGATGCCAAACGTTCAGGAATTCTTCTATCACATAGTTGTATTAAAACTCCATGGACATTCACGGGTTGAAACCAGATTTGGCCTTACACAGCAGAAGAGCACACCATGGAACCACAGACATAACAAGTATACAGCTCAGTACGAACACAGCAGACTTTAACAGCTTAAACGTGTATACTACGTCAAATTATCATTTAAATTTACTCCTACAGATGAATCGCGGATATGGTACACGTATTAATTGTCCAATGAAATTGCTCCATCTACAAAATCGTTAACCTGTAGTTTTATTTCCGTGCTCTCGCAGCCTCATATACATCGTTTTGTCGTTCTTTCATATCGTTAATATTCTTGTCCTTTGAGTTTTGTGGACATTCGTTCAATCATCTTGCCGTCCGTCCGACCGCCGTCAATCGGTTTTATGTAAAATTTATGGTCGACTCGCGACCTACCCGTTCGCTACCAACCCTTTCGCGACCCGTATAGTCAGGTTCACTACCTGACATTTTCGCTACCTGATTTTAAGTACATTTTCTTACTCTTAAGATGTTTTCGTCATTACTCATATGTACCTTTTTGTTCGGAGAATCTTATTTCTTAATGTATATTTCTACCCTTTAAGATAGTTCATGCCAAATTTATAACTTCAACAGATTTTATAAATTACATGTAGTAAACCAAATTCAACCCATATTTGAGGAATGGATTCTCCCATCGTTATCAATTGGGTGAGTCCAGGTGCTAGGAGTGATTTTTATTTTTTATCTCATTTTTTCGATGAAATTTCTCTGTGCAAACAGAATAGCTCCAGATGGGATGCCGATATGGTGCGAAAAGGTGCGAAAAACACCGAGTAGCGAAAGGACAGATCAGTTTATATGAGTGCTCATTATGTTCATATGTAGGCATTTCTATTTCTACCCATTGGCCTTTGTGGATTTGCGTCAAAACGCCGCGTGTAATATTATGCCTATGGAGAAAAATTGACATGGGGCTTAACTTATTTTAATGAGCACTCATCTGAACTAATCAGTCGGTTGACGGAAATGTATAAGAATAAATTAAATAGAACCACTGAAGTATACTGTGTTCACGGAGGATCAAGCTTCAGGACTATACCACCATGCACGTAGAATAAGACGGTCGATCTTCCTTACGAAAACTTGCCCATGCAAAATACAGAGATTTTTTTTCAGCTGTAAAAAAAAAACACTGTTTTGCTATAAAAAGTGGAGTTCAAGGGGGTATACATTACACGAACATAATTTCGTCATGTTTAAAAAGCCAGCGACGTGATTTTTAAAACCGTGATTGTGATAATTATTGACCGTGCATGCATTAAAATATCATGGAATGTCCATTGCAATTGAGAATGCTTACATGTATATCACCATCATTATTTTTGCACCAATCCACGGCGAGCTACCAGATCAGTTTCAAAATTGAACTGCCTTGTGGGAAAACCAACAATGTGGTTTTCGACCAGGTCTGACACAAACCGAGCTGCACAAGCACAGAAGCAGGCTAGAAGCTTGAAATTTCGGATTTAGAAAGAAGAGGAACTGTACTATCCGAGTAGCGAAAACAAAGGCGCTGATCAGCCTTGCGGTTACCGCGAAACTGATTTGCGTCTTTGTTTTCGAATATGCAGATTATTGGTTTTCCCATGTTGCGGCTCAATCATTATGCAGAAGGCGGAGACATTTTGACGCCTTTCATTGAAAAGCTAGTCTACCAGAACTTCAGAGTGTCTCAATGCCATTTGGACGAGGCGCGACAAAGCCAGAACTTCAATGTTGTATATGTACCGTTACGTGTATTTTGAACGTTACCATAATAAATTTTCTTTCTTTCTTTCTCTTTTTCGTTCTTGCTTGCTTGCTTGCTTGATTTCTTTCTTTCTTCCTGCTTCCTTGCTTGCTTGATTTCTTTCTTTCTTTCTTTCTTTCTTTCTTTCTTTCTTTCTTTCTTTTCCCATGACAAGGTTCATACAACTGCCATATGCATGCATGGAGATGACGTTAATTAACTTGGCAGTTCAGATTCCATATCGGTGCTATATGATTTCAGTTTGCTGTTTTGAGGCTAGAATGTAACACGTGATTTGAACCGTTTAGATCTCTTAATTCAGTATGTACATGTTAAATGACTTCGAGATAATCAAGGGATTTTAACTTGTCGAAATAAAAGGTAAATAGTTTATTTTTTACTTTATGTCTTTTTATACATGTAGTTGCAATATAAACTCAAGTTCTCAGATACATATGAGCCTGTGCATGACAAAACAATTTGGGTTTCCGACCAGGTCCGACGTAAACTGGCCTGTACAGCCACAGAAGCAGGCTAGAAGCTTGAAATTTCGGATATAAGAAGAAGAGGAAATATACTATATTCGTGTAGCGAAAACAAAGGCGCTGATCAGCTTCGCGGTTACCGCGAAGCTGATCTGCGCCTTTGTTTTTGCATAGGCAAAAATCCGGTTTTCTTGCGTCGCGGCTCATATACTCTAGAATGTATCTTCAAAAACTAAGAACTTTTTGACACACAGATACGTACAAATATAATGCCAGTGTGTGTTTTTATTCATTTATTTATTTATTTATTTATTTATTTATTTATTTTGTATTACCGGCATGAATGTATTTTTGCATTGTTATATTTACTCATATGCTCACAGACCTTTCAACCGCTCCGCGACCTGCTCACGACTGAGGCTCGCGATCGATGAGATTAAAACAATCAATTTTATGCACATTATAACTGCCGATCAGTCGGCAACTGGTATACGAAAGCTCGGCGACAAGTCGGCCACCGATCGCCACTTACTTGCGATTTTATAAAAATCCATCGACCCCGGGATGGAACCTGAGAACACTAGTAAGGTTCGTGGCTTAACCACTTTGCCATAGCGCCTTCTGCTGCATGCATGTCACAGTACATGTAGTATGAAATGTGTTTAACACGTTTTGACAATTCTTCAGCAAAATTGTTCGTTCTCATCAGGAACATGGATGGGCGTGTATGCGAATGTATTAAAAAAATCACTGTATGCGATTTCTAGCCGCGAGGCGGTCGCGAGTCGGCTGCAAGCTCCGTGTAAGCAGAGCTTTATCTGAGCCTACGATAGAAGACGTTATACAATGTTACCCGTTGTATGACAAAATCTCGAACATGAGGTTTAGTCCGGTGGCAAATTGACTAGCCTGGGACAAGGAATAAGTCTTGGAACGGTCATTAAAGAAAATACTAGAGAATTCAAGTTTACTGGGCTACATAAATTGTGCTGTTTCTGTTCGGCGTTTTGCGTTAGTTCACTTCATTGGATCTTTTTCGCACATTTATTTTCGCATTTTCGCACTTTACATTACACAACATTCGGATGAACCTTTGTTTATCCAGATGAATTAAAACTTGAAAAAGTACCTTGAGAAGCACGTATATCCCCGTCTGGCAGACATCAAGCGCCTTCTCTTCCCCCTACCCCAACCACCCGGTACATGCTCACCCCTGACATTGAACCTCGAATACCCAATGAAAGACAGTGCCCTTGTCAAATACATTTTAGAAATAAGCGTTGTAAAGCGCCTACAAACATTTGGGAGTGTAGTTTTAGAATGACAGTTCTATTTTAGAGCAGAATACAGAGCTGACTTGTATACTCAATCTAGGACATAATGACAGACATTGAAGGTGGGCCAGGTCCTCAGTTCTAGATTTAAATGAAAAAAGAATGTCATTCTAAAAACAATTTTTCTAGATCTTGACCTCTAGCCCCACCCCCACCCCCAGGCATTGACCAGGTTAAAGTCCAACCTATGGTCTAAGTATGAATGCTTTCTGGTACATGGTTGTTAAGATATAGACCTATAGAATATTAATCTTGGTAACTATCATATTATACAAATGTGTCCTAGATTTTTACCTCCAGCCCCATCCCGGGAGTTTTGTGCAATGGAATAGAAAAGTTCAACCCTAGAGAGTATCTATGATCCAAATACGAATACATTTCTATAAGTATTTGTTAAGCTATAGACTAAGAGAAGAAAGAAACACTACGTAAATAATACATTTTCAATGTGACCTAGATTTTGAACTCTAGCCCACCCCCGAGCATGGACACTGAGGTACGAACTCAGGGAAACAAAGCAAACCTTATAGGGTACCTAAAGTCTAATTATGAATGATTTCTGACAATTGGCTCATTTTATATACACCACCAGAGAAACTTTAACCAAAACTTAGGCCAAAATTAAAGGTGACCTAGATTTTGACCTCTAGTGGGCCCCCGGCCATGGACCCTGGGGTCCGAACTCATGGAAACAAAACAAACAATAAAGGGTATTCATGGTTTAAATATGAATGGCTTGTGGTGATTGGTTCATAAGATATATCGCACTAGAGAAACTTTAACCAAAAGGTAAATTCTACGAAGGTTCCAGAATTACGAACGAACGAAGTAAAGTATTAACGGACGAAAGGAAAAAACAAAAGCTATATACCCATCGGCATAAATGCCGGAGACATAATCAAGGAAATTTCTTTTTTATAAATGCCAGATTATGATATTGTTTTTAACTGATCCAATCGTATGCCCAGGCTTTACTTCTGTGGTGGTTCTTTTTGTTTTATATCTTGGTCTTTAAACAGTTTTTGTGCTGTTGACGCCTTATGTGTGTTTTCATAGTTTTAGTTAAGTTAAGGTAACTGAGTGGCCACCTATTGGGAAAATAGCTGCTCATTCGGCTTACGAAATGTTTTCATGGTATAAGTACCTGATTGTTATTTTGGTTTTTTCCCCACCTCGGTTTTTGGAGTGGGAAACTTTTTTCTGATTGCGCCTTTTCCTGATCTTTGCCTACTTGTACCTTTTTGTGGTGATATGTTCTTGAGATATACGCCACTAGAGACTTTAATGTACATTCTACGCACCTTCCAGAATTACGAACGAACGAACTAAAGTATTAACGGGCAAAAGGAAAAAACAAATTAAAGCTATATACCTGTCGGCATAAATGCCGGAGACATAATCAAGGAAATTTCTTTTTATAAATGCCAGATTATGATATTGTTTTCAACTGATCCAATCGTATGCACAGGCTTATTGTTATTTTTTATTTTCAGGAAGACCTGAATGATTACATTTTGATTACGGCCCCAGGGCAGATGCATAAACAATGGCGGGCGACTAAACAGGTAAGAATACAATCTTTCCTTTTGATTTGTTTAACCCATATTTGACGAATGGATTTTCCCATCATTATCATTTGGGTGAGTCCACTTTCATTTTAGGGGCATCAAGAGTGATTTTTAAATTTATTCAATTTTTCGATGAAAATTCTCTAGGCAAACAGAATAGCCCCAGATGGGACGCAATGTTCTTAGTTTGTATTAGTTCTAAAACAGCAAAACACATTTTGTGATATTAGAAGAACGTCTGTGTTTGAATGGCCTAGTGATTCCCTTGACTTAAACCCTATGTAAGAGGTTTGAAATGTCATGTATATGAGCTGTGTGTAATTGCCTAACATTCAAAAGCTTCTCTGTAAAAGTTCCAGCCCCCAATGTTATTTTGTGGCAAGAAAACAAAACATGAAAAAGTACAAGTAGGCAAAGATCAGGAAAAGGCGCAATCAGAAAAAGACTCCCACTCCAAAAACTAAGGTGGGTAAAAACCAAACCAACAATCAGGCACTTATACCATGAAAACATTTCGTAAGCCGAATGAGCAGCTATTTTCCCAATAGGTGGTCACTCAGTTACCTTAACTTAACTAAAAATATGCAAACATACATAAGGCGCCAACAGCACAAAAATATTTTAAACACCAAGACATAAAACAAAAAGAACCACCACATAAGTATCGACTTGGAACGATCAGTAACACGAAGTTACTGGCGGGTTTAAATCGATTGTACACGGCCGTAACCTCACCCTCAGCTTCTGCAGTGGTTCATAACATTTAGTTAGTTCTTCGGTCCTCGTGGTGAATCTCTAACTAGTAAATGAATCATCAAGAACAAATAAATCATGATAAACATCCTGATGAATCAAAAACCAGGACTCACAGATTCAGTAAGCTGCCCGACGATGGAGATCCCTGGGCGCCAAATAAACATATATGATGAAACTCCAACCCACGTTCAAAATATAAAGCCAGAGGTGACTCCACGGTGCTTTAAGACATGCTTACCTCAAGACGGAACCAACTAGCAAGTCTTCTCCGTACAACCTTCCTTGTGGAATATTAATTTTCTTGCAAAATGACACTGACATGCCTAATTTTATAATGTAACAACCGCTTTACCATGAAATTTTAAAATGCACATTAAATGAAAATTAGGGTGTAACTTTACATGGTATAAATACCTGATTGTTAATTTAGTTTTTCCCCACCTCGCTTTTTGGAGTGGGTGCGCCTTTTCCTGATCGTTGCCTACTTTTTTGTAAATAGTGCTCATAAAGACACCAACTTTTTAGCCTTAGTACAAAAATGGTTATGCTTTCATAACTTACAAACAAAATTACAAACCATCACCCAAGGTTCCTTGTGGAATCTTTGAAACTCAAAAATCCGCGATTTTTGTTTTAAAAAAATGGTTCAATATATTATGTAATCAATTCAGGCATCCAACATCAAAATATCTGGAAGTTTTATATACAGAGTAAATATTTACACTCAAACTATATAAACACATTCCCCCAGTTGTCCATTTTTAGCCAGTGACGATTGTTCAAAAACAAGAGAAGCTGTCAATTTATTTCAGAATATCGAAGGGGTACAGTAATAACTGAACAGAGCTGTATATGAGTTATTGTTTGTTTCTGTCTCTTTCCAGGCAAAAAGACAAAGGAAATTATGTGATACTCCTACCACTCATGAAGCAATGGGTGTTTGAACTAGAAAACCAGGGAGACGATGTTGAATTTTGACTCCAAGATAATTTTCCGTATGACTTACGAACTTTATACTCAATGTCGGGACTGGCCATAAAGTAATGATCTGTTATGTGTATATAGATATTTTTGTAGTGGATTGTTGAATTTTGTACTTTAAGGAACATGTCTAGCGTAAACTCATCCCTGCAAACACAAACGTTAACCAACATGAACATTACCAATATGTCAGAATCAGAATCAGAGTAGTTAACTGTTGAAACGTCAAACTGACAATACCACACCAGGGATGTCATGCTCATACGAGAATGTTACATCCTTAGATGTAATGAAATGTAACGAATCAAAGACTGCTCATGACGTTACTGACACCGGCGTATATGGATCTGTATTTTTGCTCACTATTCTGACATCAATATCCTTATGGACTGTATTTGCGAATGGTCTGGTATTTGTGTGCCTAGTTTCGAGTCGAAATGTCTTAAAAAACAATGTGAATGTTCAGCTCCTCAGTTTAAGTCTGACCGACATGCTCGTAGGTATATCCATGATTTCACCAGTGCTGGCGTCGATTCCAAATTTATTTTCAAGATCTGAACCATGTTCAGTTATACTGTATCTGTACTTTGTCGCACAGGCAGCCACATTATATCACACGTTTCTGATTTGTGTTCATCGCCTACTGGTCATAAGGAGAAAATCGAATGCGAATCACAGCAATAAAATATCTTTAAAGGCATTCTTACTGCAAATAAGTGCAATCTGGGTAGGATGTTTGTTATATTGTAGCATTCACTTGTTGGCCTTTGTCCCACTTGGTACGACTGTAAGTAAATGCGCCCTGGCGGGCCATCTGTTTGGGGATGATTATCATACTGCTCTTAGGTTATTAACAATACCGTTATTCGCCCCACCTTACATATGTACTAACACTATCTATGTATATTTGTTAATTTTCACCAAAAGGAAATTCACCAAAAGGAAATTAAGGACTGTTGATGTATTGTACGTAAAACCAAAAGAATCATCAGATAAAATCAAACTAGAACAAATGAAAGACAACAATGCAGTGGTAGTTGAAATAAACTCTGAGTGCAACAGCAATTTAAGGATTCAGTCAGCGCTACAAGATTCCGAAGAACCTGACAGCAGTAAAGGTAGTACTCACACAAAATGTAAAGCTACAAATGACCAAAAGCCTAGCACATCAGCAGAATACAGATCACAAAATATTGAAAATATTGACCCAGATCGAATTGTCGAAGAAAATACAATAGGTAAACAAGTGGAGCAGAAACCAAACCTGCTATTACAAATAAACAATAAAAATACACATCCAGCACAGAAAGTACAAAGGCGTGCTTTGGTAACATTTGGAATCTTGTTGGCGTCACTGAATCTTTTCATGACGCCGTTAGTTTCTGTGGACATAATTGAATTGTTATGGCATGAGATCCTTACACGTAATGCACATATAACATTAGTCTTAATGGCAATGTTAAACAGTGCACTCAATCCTATCATTAACATTTGGAGGATAAAACCCTTCCGAATGGCTCTAATGGAAAAAGCAAGAAGGTTACGTTTTTGGTGAGCTTAACGTAGGCTAACTTTGATGCCATTGGTAGACAGACAGACAGACAGACATAGCTGTGTTCACTTAAGCACTTAATTAGGCATACAATGATTTACAACAGAATAAGTTCATGAATTGTAACAAGGATGGAACATGTAAAAGGTATGTAAAGATAAAGATAACTCAGTAGAATTGGTAATACGTACATAAATATATATATAAAAAAAAAACTTTCAACCCCATAAAATTTCTTTGACTGTTATTCATTGAATTGCTTTTGTTGTTTATTTGTCGACGATTTAAAGAAAAATAATAAAAATTATAATAAATAAATAAATAAATGATTAAAAAAATAAAAAGTCCTGTTACTGGATAACAATTGAGTCCTCCGTAAAACCACCCATCATTAATATTCATTTTATATTGACCATTCAAATCTGCACATTAGCTAACGGTCAATGACGGTTGACCAACACGTGGGTTAGACAAACAAACCAACACGTGCTTTTTACAGGTAAATACAGGTGCAAAACCACAATGTTTGTCTATGGAAATAGGGTGGGCGTGGCTATACCTTGCTGGCGGAGGAGTCAATTGAACAGTTTCACAAATACCACATGTTTGAGACCGAGATAAATAACGTAATTAAAATATATGTAAGGTGGGACAAGTATTATTATGTAAACGCGACGAAAGAAAATGGCTTTATGCGAGTAATGTGTGACAAGTGGTTATAAATGCCACAAATAAAATAAAAAATGAGATCCTTCATTACGAAAACATGCCCATGCAATATATAGAATTTTTTTGGTTGTAAAAATCTAAAATTTCATCAGAATATTTTTTTATATTTTTCTTATTTTTGCTCAAAACATAGATTGTGGATACACGTTAGAACCGCCTCGCCGAGGCGGTTCTAACGAGTACCCGCAATCTATGTTTTGGAGCAAAAATAAGAAAAATAGGTATACCCCTGCATACCCCAGTTTCACTATATAAAAGTGGGGTTCAAGGGGGTATACATTACACGGACATGTTTTCCTGATGTTTAAGAGCTGTAAGCATATATATGAGAAAGAGATTGGCCATATCGCGGTTTCGGCTATTCAGCCTCTTCCGTGACCCTTTCGATTTGACAAAATGGAGCCAAAGTGAAATACTGTAATTTTGCAACTTTCAACAGACTTACGGCACAACACCAGATGCAGTTATAGCAAATAAGATACAATTGAGATCCTTTAAGAGCAGTGAGCATATTAAATGAGAAAATGGATTGGCCATACCGTGGTTTCGGCTACTTAAGCCTCTTCAGTGATCCTTTAGATTTGGCAAAATGGTGGCAAAGTGAAACACTGTAATTTTGCAAATTTCAACAGAATAATCGATACAAATAAAATTAAATCCTTTAAGAGCAGAGAACACATTAATTAGAAAGGGGATGGTCCATACCGCGGTTTCGACTATTAAAGTCTCATCAGTGACCCTAAAGATTGGGCAACATGGAGCCAAAGAGAATTACTGAAAATTTGCAACTTTAAACAGGGACTAGTATTATCTAAATGGGACCGAATATTTTAAGCGTTGGTTAGAAAATGAATCTTAACCGATAATAAATTTCTGATTTCTCAGAGTATCCTCGCTGATCTCGAAGGACCAAAAAGAACGCATAACTAGTATTATCCTAGTATTAAATATAACTTGTATTAAACGTTGGTTAGAAAATGAATCTTAACCGATAATAAATTTCTGATTTCTCAAAATATCCTCGCTAATCTCAAAGGACTAAAAAGAAAATATAATTAGTATTATAACTAGTATTAAAAGAAAGACTAGTATTATCCAAATAGAGCCAAAAATATAAAACTTTGGTTAGAAAATGAATCTAAACCAATGAATTTCTGATTTCCTAGAAAACCCTCGCCGATCTTAAAGGACCAAAAAGGAAAATATAATCTGCACTATGAATGATGTACGGGGAGAGAAAGTTTGGCTTTGTTTAGATTTTTTCTGAACTGTCATTTTTATTTGCATCATATTAGTATCATCAGTAGTGTTCTCAATAGTTGTCATCAGTACATATTCTGTCTCATTTTTTTCTATGTGTTATTCTGTTTCATTTTTCTATGTGTTAAACATGTTGTCACTTGTGAATAAAGTATGTTCAAAAACAGTTTTTTTTTTTGTAGATTTATTTATGTTTAACTAACTTTGTATAGTGAAACCGCGTCATGAGAAAACCGGATTTTTGTCTATGCGAATACAAAGGCGCTGATCAGCTGTGCAGTAACTGCGTAGCTGATTAGCGTTTTTGTTTTTTCGCTACTCGGATAGAAATCCGAAATTGGAAGCTTTAAGCTTTTAGCTGCAGGGCCGGTATGTGTCAGACCTGGTCGGAAACCCCGAAGACCGGTTTTCTTGTGTAGTGGCTCAGTTCTCTTTGTAGTCAGTCCGTTAGACCGGGCATGGTTCTGTCGGTCACATTTTTTCATTTGTAAAAAAAAAAAACATTGAAAAAGTTCGATAGATGTTATATGTTTGCTCAAAACATAGATTGTGGGTACACGTTAGAACCGCCTCAAGGTTCTACCGAGTACCCACAATCTATGTTTTGGATCAAAAATGGAAAAAGGTATACCCTTGTAAACCCCGCTTTTACTATATAAAATTGAGGTATGAGGGTTTACGTTTTACGAACTTGTTTCTACACAATTCCAATGACAATGTTAAGCGTTTATGAATTATTCTATCACACAGTATTAAAACTTCGTGGAGATTCACGGGTTTGGTCTAACACAGCAGGAGAATACACTACGGAACCACATACACATTACGAAAGTATGCCCATGTAATATACAGATTTTTGTTAAGTTGTAAAAAATGAAAATTTTAGAAAATGTTTTGATGTTTTTTTCTTATTTTTGCTAAAAATATTGATTGTGGGTACACGTTAGAACCGCATCGTCGAGACGGCTCTAACGTGTACCCGCAATCTATGTTTTGAGCAAAAATAAGAAAGTAGGTATACCCCTGCAAACCCCAGTTTTTCTATATAAATTGGGGATAAGGGAATATACTATACATGGACATGTTGTCCTGATGATAAGCATCAAGTATACAGCTCAGTACTTACACAGCAGACATTAACAGCTGAACGTGTGAGACTACGTCAAAAAATCATTGAAATATACTGCTATTTAATTAATAATTAAATTTCACACCCTTTAAGACTACCCAACAGAGTGATAAACTTTTGAACCACTGATTTATTTTTGTAGACAAATTATTATAAAGCTAATCACAATCACAATATAATTATATTGCCAATAAGAAGAATGAACAAGTGCGAGATCGACAAACGCGCGGCGTTTTTGGCACAAATCCACAAAGGCAAATGGGTGGAAATAGAAATGCATACAGATGAACATAATGAGCACTCATCTGAACTAATCTCTCTGGGTTCAAGTTGACGGTAATGTATAAATATATATAATGATGAAAACTTTCCTGTCAACAATTCGTTCAGTTATGGAAACGGGTTAACTAACTCCTCAGATCCAAAACAACTTTAATCTTTATTGGATCCGAGCTAACTCTCATCCATTGGTCGAAATGCTCGCTATAAGCAAGATTCTCGCTCTCGTGGTTCAGGTAAAGAAAATCAGTCAGGTAAAGTGAAAGATCGGCCAAAACTCTCTCTCTCTCTCTCTCTCTCTCTCTCTCTCTCTCTCTCTCAAACTACAGATAATCCAATTATAAAACTCAGGTACATCGCTTTCCACGGCCTACAGGGACATAACTTCTTTTATCTGATTCAGCTTATTTGACGGACAGTCTGTTATTTCCTTCGCAGTTAACAGCAGATACGTTACATATGTTGACGGTAATGTTTAAAAAAATATATAATATATAAAAACCATAGGGCAAATTATGACCATGTATGACATCGGGCCGTAACCACCCAAGTAAACAACTAAAGTTTTTGCTACTCATAGCCATGGCGGCCATCTTGATCATGTGACCTGAAACATTTATACAAACTTTCGTTCCCCTTTTCTAAGGCTGTTCAAGGCTTTGATTGGACCAGCGGTTTTATAGGAGAATACCTTTGAACTTGTGAACGACAGACGACGACGGGCGCCGGAGCATGGGTATACTATAAGCTCACCTGGTGAGCCTTTAGCTCACGTAAGCTAAAATAAATCTTCAATCTCTTCAGATACCACTAAAATGGAAAGGGCATTCACGAAAATGACATTTCACGATTTAAGACACCCAAATGACCTTTCATGATTTAAAACATTCATTTTCATATACTTAACATAAAATGCCATGTAGAGCCGGTACTTACGCGCTGGCATGGTAAAAAACTCGCATCTTTCCCCATAGTTGTCTTCCAAGCACAAGCAAGTGCAGGTAATGATGCTCAAGGTTCCTCCGTTTTCACAAACTTTAGTACACCCTATAATTAAACAAGAAACATCTTTAAAAAAAGATAATTGTCGAAGATTAATATCTGTTCTGCAATAGGGTACAGGATGCAGGAGAGAGAGAGAGAGAGACAGACAGACAGACAGACAGACAGACAGACAGACAGTATGACTCTTGCAGAGCCAACTCCAGACATGACTGAGAGGAAATGCTTTCAAATGTCCTTATGGCGAGAGTCCTTAAGAGTCGCTGGACCCAAACGGCTCGTTCTGTTGAGCAGAGACTTTGATCCGAACACGCCTATATTCAATGGAGAAAATCCGAACGCATCTTATCTACGATGGCCTGCATGGATCATAAAATTTCAAAATCCACAGATTTTAGATTTTAATTTTTCTTTGCAAAAGCTTTCGTCACATAAAAAGCGATTTAAATGAATAACAATAAGGACCAATGATGGCTTGTTTAGTAAAAACATCATCTTAAAGTACTTTTTAAAGAGATGCAGTTTGTTGCCTTTTTCATCTTCCATATGGGAAAAACCCGGATGCAGGTCAAAAATGATCTGAGATGTCTTCGACAAAAAAGGTATTTGAGCCGCTGCATGGAAAAACATCAATTCAAAGACGCAGATCAGCTTCGCGGTCTACTATCTAAATACTTTCAAGCTTCTAGCCGTCTTCTATGACTGTAACTGTACAGGCCGATTTGTGTCGGCCCGGTCAAAATAGCGAAAAACTTTGGTCAAGTTACAGTTAGCAGAACAAGGGCATTGCATCAAACACCACAACTTCCTTCCTTCTGTTAGTATCAGTATGTGGTGTATCAAGGCAGGCAACTCGGATTTCCCTTATATTAGGTACAACTAAATTAGTCTTGTGTGACTGAAGGATCGCGGTGGTTTACGACTCTCATGAACCACTGTGAGTGTTCAGCCACACTTAAAATAATCTAAGGTAGATGCAACAGTTTAACTGGAATGTATTATCAAATTAAAACATACATGCAACTGAAACATACTGCTGTATCGGGAAATGTACATGTATATATGTAACTGCACTGAATGTATATGAAAACCCTGTATTTCAATAATGTATCGTCAGTAAATTGTTAATAAAGTTAAAACGAATTTGATATCACCATCAAACCATCAAGTCATACTCTACTTTCTTCTCTCTATCATATCGTCTCTTCCCTCGGATAAGCTTGCGAAAAAAAAAGTTAGCAAAACAACAGAACAGCGAAACATTTTGGTCAAGTTAGCAGAACAACAGAACAGCAGAAAATGTGATTTTAAAAATTTTGTTTCCTCTATCAAAGAGGGCTCAGGACATTGAATTATCGGTTCTAACCCTTCCCATTCCTCTGTAATGGAGAGCAGAATATCAGCAGAAAATTAGCAGAAAACTGGCAGAACATTTGATTTTCAAATTTTGTATCCTATTTCAAAGAGGGCTCACAGCAAACAATAAAACAGTTTGATTTTCTGTTCTTACCCTTCCCATTCCACTGTAATCGCCAGCAGAAAATCAGCAGAAAACTGGCAGAAAACTGACAGAAAATTTGATTTTGAAATTTTGTATCCAATTTCAAACAAAACGAAAACATGCCCATGCAATATACAGAGAATTATTTTGGTTGTAAAAATGAAAATTTTCACTGGAAAAATTTTGGTATTTTTCTTATTTTTCATGCTCAAAACATAGATTGTGGGTACACGTTAGAACCGCCTCGCCGAGGCGGTTCTAACGAGTACCCACAATCTATGTTTTGGAGCAAAAATAAGAAAAATAGGTATACCCTTGCAAACCCTAGTTTTTCTATATAATAGTGGGGTATAAGGGGGTAAATATTACATGGACATGTTTTCCTGATGAAGAGGGCTCAGAGCAGACAATAAAACAGTTGGATTTTCGGTTCTAACCCTTCCCATACCACTGTAATCGCCAGCAGAAAATCAGCAGAAAATTTGATTATAAAACTTTGTATCCTATTTCAAAGAAGGCTCAGAGCAGACAATAAAACAGTTGGATTTTCGGTTCTAACCCTTCCCATACCACTGTAATCGCCAGCAGAAAAATCAGCAGAAAATTAGCAGAAAACTGGCAGAAAATTTGATTTTCAAATTTTGTATCCTATTTCAAAGATAGGTCAGAGCATAAAAATGGATTTTCGGTTCTAACACTTCCCATTCCGCTGTAATCGCCAGCAGAAAATCAGCTGAAAATTAGCAAAAAAACTCGCAGAAAATTTGATTTGCAAATTTTATATCCTATTTTAAAGAGGGCTCAGAGCAGACAAAAAATCAGTTGGATTATCGGTTCTTACCCATCCCGTTTCGCTGTTATCGCCAGCACCAGAGGACCATTGGTCCTGAGAACGCTCACCTGAAGCCTGATCTTGGAGTATTAAGTCATAATGAAATGACCTTGACCTTGAATACTCACACACCTTTATTGACTTCATAAGTTGTCTGCATCTGCAAAGTTTCAGGTCTCAGGCTGCAATAGTTTCCAAACCCAGTGATTTCTGAGAAAACAATAATTTTAATTTTGATATTTAAATGACCTTGGGCCAAGGTCAAGACATGACCTTGGCCTTAAATAATTACTTACCTTCATTGACTCCATAAGTTGTCTGCATCTAGCAACTTTCAGGTCTCAGGCTGCAATAGTTTGTTTTCGCCTTTCCCCATGTGAAAGCCTATGTTTCCAAAATTGACCTTGCCGTAAAATAGGTCAAGGTCATCATAGGGTCATCATTTCAACAAACTATGATGGGCTGGAGTCCCAAATGCTACATACCAAGTTTCATGAAAATCGGCCTGCCTGTTCTGGAGAAGAAGATTTTTGAAAGGTTTTTACCATATATGGGCGTGGCGGCCATCGTGGTCATGTGACCTGGATTTCGCGATCAAACTTTCGTCTCCCCTACCCATGGATGCTCCACATAAAATTTCATTTTGATTTGCCAAGCAGTTTCAGAGAAGATCTTTGAAAAGTGTGTATGGACAACAGACTGGCCAAGGTCAAGAGATGACCTTGACCTATATCAATCACATACCTTCATCTACTCCATTAGTTGTTTGCATCTACCACTTTTCAGGCCTCAGGCTGCAATAGTTTTCAAAAAATCCATAGTTTTCACTTCTTCCTATGTAAAAGCCTATGCTTCCAAATTTGACCTTGCCGTAAAACAGGTCAAGGTCATCCAAGGGTCATCATTTTATCAAACTATGATGGGCTGAGGTCATTGATGCTACATACAAAGTTTCGTGGAAATCGGCCCACTGGTTCTGGAGAAGAAGATTTTTGAGTGGTTTTAACCATATATGGGCGTGGCGGCCATCTTGGTCATGTGACCTGGATTTCGCGATCAAACTTTCGTCTCCCCTACCCATGGATGCTCCACATAAAATTTCACTTTGATTGGCCGCGCAGTTTCAGAGAAGATCTTTGAAAACTGTGTATGGACAACAGACTGGCCAAGGTCAAGAGATGACCTTGACTTATATTAATCAAATACCTTCATCTACTCCATTAGTTGTTTCCATCTACCACTTTTCAGGCCTCAGGCTGCAATAGTTTTCAAAAAATCCATAGTTTTCACTTTTTCCTATGTAAAAGCCTATGTTTCCAAATTTGACCTTGCCGTAAAATAGGTCAAGGTCATCCAAGGGTCATCATTTTATCAAACTATGATTGGCTGAGGTCCTCAATGCTACATACCAAGTTTCGTGGAAATCGGCCAGCCAGTTCTGGAGAAGAAGATTTTTGAGTGGTTTTTACCATATATGGGCGTGGCTGCCATCTTGGTCATGTGACCTGGATTTCGCGATCAAACTTTCGTCTCCCCTACCCATGGATGCTCCACATAAAATTTCACTTTGATTGGTCGCGCAGTTTCAGAGAAGATCTTTGAAAAGTGTGTATGGACAACAGACTGGCCAAGGTCAAGAGATGACCTTGACCTATATTAATCACATACCTTCATCTACTCCATAAGTTGTTTGCACCTACCACTTTTCAGGCCTATGGCTGCAACAGATTTAAAAAAATTCCATAGTTTTCACTTTTTCCTATGTAAAAGCCTATGTTTCCAAATTTGACCTTGCCGTAAAATAGGTCAAGGTCATCCAAGGGTCATCATTTTATCAAACTATGATGGGCTGAAGTCCCCGATGCTACATGCCAAGTTTCGTGGAAATCGGCCCACCGGTTCTGGAGAAGAAGATTTTTGAAGGGTTTTTACCATATATGGGCGTGGCGGCCATCTTGGTCATGTGACCTGGATTTCGCGATCAAACTTGAAATGCCACTACCCAAGGAGGCTCCACATAAAATTTCAACTAGATCGGCCAAGCGGTTTCAGAGAAGAAGATCTTTGAAATTGTGGACGACGACGGACGACGGACGGACGGACGCCGGATCATGGCTATCCTATTAGCTCCTATTTTTGAGTGGTTTTTACCATATATGGGTGTGGCGGCCATCTTGGTCATGTGACCTAGATTTCGGGATCAAACTTTCGTGTCCCCTATCCATGGATGCTCCACATAAAATTTCACTTTGATTGGCCAAGCAGTTTCAGAGAAGAAGATCTTTGAAAAGTGTGTATGGACAACAGACTGGCCAAGGTCAAGAGATGACCTTGACCTATATTAATCACATACCTTCATCTACTCCATTAGTTGTTTGCATCTACCACTTTTCAGGCCTCAGGCTGCAATAGTTTTCAAAAATCCATAGTTTTCACTTTTTCCCATGTAAAAGCCTATGTTTCCAAATTTGACCTTGCCGTAAAATAGGTCAAGGTCATCCAAGGGTCATCATTTTATCAAACTATGATGGGCTGAAGTCCCCGATGCTACATGCCAAGTTTCGTGGAAATCGGCCCACCGGTTCTGGAGAAGAAGATTTTTGAAGGGTTTTTACCATATATGGGCGTGGCGGCCATCTTGGTCATGTGACCTGGATTTCGCGATCAAACTTGAAATGCCACTACCCAAGGAGGCTCCACATAAAATTTCAACTAGATCGGCCAAGCGGTTTCAGAGAAGAAGATCTTTGAAATTGTGGACGACGACGGACGACGGACGGACGGACGCCGGATCATGGCTATCCTATTAGCTCACCTTGTGAGCCTTCGGCTCAGGTGAGCTAAAAAAAACAGCAGAAAATTAGCAGAAAACTGGCAGAAAATTTGATTTTCAAATTTTGTATCCTATTTCAAAGAAAGCTCAGAGAGAGACAAAAAAAAAAAAAAAAAAAAAAAAAAAAAAAAAAAAAAAACAGTTGGATTTTTGGTTCTAACCCTTCCCATTCTGCTGTAACCGCCAGCAGAAAATCAGCTGAAAATTAGCAGAAAACTGTCAGAAAAACTGATTTTCAAATTGTGTATCCTTTTTCACCTTTACATTTCTATCTATTATTCTATTAAATTATCATAATTACAAAATAAAATCGTGAAATATAAGCTGCCGTTAGATGAAAACAAATCTAGAAAATTGTGAACTGAAAATAATCAGTGAATGAATTGGATAAAGTTATCCAATTACATGTAACTCTTTCTCAGAAGCTCATTCAGTTTTCCGAGTTTAAAACAAACTTTGCCAAAATAAATTTTCAGACAGGTGGCGGATATTTCTTTTTCAGTGATTCTAATATTAAGTCAAGTTAATTTTAGTTAATTTGGCTTTGATTTCAATGTATATTAACAATTTAAGACACAGTTCCCCGCATAAATATGTGTATTAAGTCTGTGTATCTATTGACTCTGTACCCGTGAGTTCACAGGTAATATAATCGATGACTCATCGCCATCTTTTCCGATAAGCGGGATATGTTGCAATTTGTCGTGGTGCATTGTTCGCGATCTAATACGACTGGTTCACGATCAGATACGATCTGATACAATAAGGTACGGGTAGATACAAGAAGTTAACGCTCAACAATTGGTGCTCACGATTTGTTGCGAGTTCCTGCATTACAAACCATTCTCCAGATGATACCATGGGTTTACACAATAAAATTCCTCAAATTAATTTTAATTAAGCACTTTTCAAATGGTAAAGAGATAAATAACTGCGTGTATAATGAGGGCCAAAATATACTCCTAAACCGAAAATGAAAATAACTATGAGCTAAAATGAATTTATAGACTTCGAGATATTGCAAACTTAGAACGCCATCAATATAAGAAAATGTAAATGCAGTCCCACTCTTTGGCATACGTCAGTTAGAGAATCTCCCTCAACTCTTTTCGTCAACAAGTACAACTTGCTGCAAAAGCAGCAAAAGAATGATGCACGGCGAAAAAAAAAGGAAATTGTTGTTAAGCTATTCGCGTTACATTCTTAATTTTGATAATTAAATGACTTAGGGTCAAGATCAAGAAATACCTTGACCCTATATTCATTATGTTTCTTCATTGACTCCTAAAGAGGCTCTAATCGTATTAGTCTTTCTGGCTCCATGTTGCCAGGTATATAGGGTCACTGATGAGACTTGAGTAGTCGAAACCGCAGTTTGGTCGACACCCTTTTCATAAATATGCCCACTGCTTTCAAAGGATCTCTTCTTTTTTTTATTTGCTATAACTGCAGCTGGTGTTGTGCAGTGTGGCGGTCAAAAAGTCTACCTGTACATCATCCATAGTGCAGATTAAATTTTCCGTTTGGTCCAAGCATACTTTTGATAACTAAAATTTGATACTGGTTTAGATTCATTTTCTAAACTAAGTTTATAGGTTTTGGTCTAAATTTGGGTTGATATCAGTCTTTTAATCGACTGTCCTGTAAAACTTATGAAAATAATTGTATTAGTCTTTCTGGCTCCATGTTGCCAGGTATATAGGGTCACTGATGAGACTTTAGTAGTCAAAACCGTGGTATGGCCCACACCCTTTTCATAAATATGCTTACTGCTCTCAAAGGATCTCTCTTCTTATTTTTATTCCACATAAAATTTAACTTTCATTGGTCAAGCAGTTTCAGAAAAAATGTTTGAAGAATGTGGACTGAGACGGATGATGGGTATACTATAAACTCATCTTGTGAGCCTAATAGATCAGGTGTGCTAATAAGAAAAAACAGAGGACCGGTCCCGAGAACGCTCACATGACCTTACAGCATTTAGTTGTAATAAAATGACCTGGACCTTGAGTACTCTTACAGGGGCATGAGCCAAATATTTTCATCCCATTTTCCTATTCCTAGCATCGTTTGCCTCCTAAAAAGCTATTTTACCAATTTTCTCCATTCAAATGCATAACCGACCTAAGTTGACCTTGCCATAAAAAAGGTCAAGGTCATCCCAAGGTCATGATTTATATATACATTGTGGGGCTTCATGTTTCATGTAAAGTTTCAAGATCATAGGACTTAGGGTTCTGGAGAACAAGATTTTTAAAGGTTTTTACCATATATGGGCATGGCAGCCATCTTGGTAGTGTGACCTGAATTATTCATCTACGCTTTTGTTCCCCCTTTCTATAGAGGCTTCCGATAAGATTTGCCTTTGATTGGCCAAGTGGTTTCAGAGAAGAAAGTGTTCGAATACTACGGGAATATACATGATTATAGCTCATGGCAGGGGCAGACAACCCCCCTGGGCCAAAATTTTTTCATCAACATTAATCTTCTGCCTATTTTCCTATTCCCAGCATCTTTTCCCCCATTAAAAGCCATTTTACCAATTTTCCCCAGTCAAATGCATAGGCGAAATAAGTTGACCTTGCTGTAAAATAGGTCAAGGTCATCCTAGGGTCATGATTTATATAAAGATTTAGGGGCTTGACACCCTAATGCTACATGCCAAGTTTCAAGATCATAGGACTTACGGTTCTGGAGAAGATTTTTAAAGGTTTTAACATATATGGGCATGGCAGCCATTTTGGTCACTTGACCTGAATTATTTATATACACATTGGTTCCTCCTTCCTATAGAGGTTTCATATAAAATTTGGCTTTGATTGACCAAGCGGTTACAGAGAAGATGCTTGTACATTGTGGATGACGGACGGGCGACGGACGCCGGACCATGTGTATCCTATAAGCTCACCTTGTGAGCCTTTGGCTCAGGTGAGCTAAAAAATTCAAAAGAAAAATTCATTTTTACAACTGAATAACGTCTGTATATATTTGATAGGCGTGTTTTCGTAGTTAACTTGTTTGCTTAATAATGAGATGGAATGAGTATAAACACAAGTAACAATCACTGCAATGATCTTTATTCATAAAAGAAACTTAGTAGTTAAAAATATTTTACTTTTAGATAAACCGGATTTTGGACATAATTTGTATTAAAATACTGTAAAAGAAAAAAAAATGTTTGCTGTTTCCTTTACTTACCAACCCACAATTTATCAGAGGTAATACAAATGGTACTATGTGTTGTTGATTGAGGCAGTTGGATACCATCTCATGCGTAAAGCTGTTGTGGACGGATTCCATCAACAGATTTACAATTGATAACTGTATTGAACTACTTAGTTGACAACCAAAACAAGTAGTATCTTCTGCTGTTATGACTTAACGTGGATTGATATATTTACAAAGTCCCTAACCCCCCCTAAACTTTGAACATGTTGTTCTCAGTCCTGGGATACAGATCATTCATGATATTACATCTCCTGAAAGGGCTATGAATGACAAACGTTATCCTAGTAATATAACCAGAATTTGTATTTGCATTTTCGTGCATGTTGGTAGTGAAATGCACTGTTAGTTTGAAAACTGCTTTTATTTTTCTTGCATTGTTTTACGCTTAAATAAGAAATATTGTGGGATGAGTGTTGGCACGGTAGTTAGTAAGTAGAAAAATCTATCAACTGCTATCATTTTTGTTCTGTTTGAAACAATTCTTACCGAAATATCTGCAGACAAAAAGCCCTTTTTTTTGAGACTAATCAAGGTCAAATTAATGGGCTTATTTGTTATGTAAAAAGGCTATGGAAATATACTGTATATGTATGTTCTACCTGAATGAACAGACTACCTGTCCTATTTTAACAGGTATACACAGCGTGTACATACTATAATGCATATAAATATACTGTACAAAATAATTTTATCTATGTTTTATTTGAGACATGTCTCAGAGGACTTTAAATCCAACGTTACTTCAACACCACACAACAATTGTTTTTACCCTTATTAGATATATAAAAGATATTGTCAGAAGAACTTCCCTAATGTCTAAAACGTATGAAGACACTGTTCAAAGTAAAAGTTGCTTAATTTATTTGGCATGGTATATTTAAGGTACAGGTATTTGCATAAGTGACGGACAATATTATTTAAAGTAATAAATCTGATAAAGATGATGCACCTGCTATTCATGCAAATCGTTTCTAAGCTAATTTTTCAGCTTGCAAATTAGTTGGAGAACATTATTTAGACCTTCACAAAGGTTTCTATCAATTAAAATCAAAAATTTATTTTAAAGGATTATTTATGGAAATTTATTAGAAAAATAGGTAATTTCACTAAAAACTTCTATTACAATGGCTTCCCTTTGGAAAACATTATCATTCATAAGAAAGTTTAAGGTTTAGGGATTATTCTGGTATGTAACATGCCACATTTTTTTTAAAAAATCTATGAAATATTTATGAGCAGAAAACACTATTATTATAGTAATAAGGAACCTTAATGGACAAGTGTAATTATCAGCTGAAATCCATATATGCAGTATTATCTCAGCTGACAACACAGAAGTACCGTTTCTATTGACTTAATGTTTCTCGCCCTACTTAAAAACTTATTTTGCAGTTTCTTGAGGAAAAATATGACTCTTGCAAAGACTTGAATTTTGTTAAACATTTTAACTTGTTAAATTTCAAAATCAAGGTTTTTGATCTTTATCTATTTACTGAAACAAAGTTAATACAACTATTTTTGGTCAAAGATCTTATGAGAACATTGCAAATGAAATTAGAAATAAAAAACAATTAAACTGGTAACAAAATCTAAAGACTATCCAAAATGGCATTATAAGCATAATAAGAATCTTGCATAACAATACAATGTTAAACATTGTGTCTCTTATTGTACTCTTAAATCATGTTAAAATAATTTTTCAAAACAAGAAAATAACAATCATGACAATACATGGTTACTGTTTTGTAAATTGGTACATAACATAAACAAAACTACCATATTAATTGTCTCGAGTTTTTTCGAAATTGCTTAGAAAATGCTAATAACAAAACTTTGTTCAAATTACCTCACACGGAAAAAGAAAAAGTTAAACAACAGTAATCTGTTTAGTGAGCATGCCCAAACATTGGCTGAGGGTTGAATCTAAGAATTCCAATTTTTTTACATGGATTCGAATCATTCCAGTAAGTTGTAATAACTTACATGTAATATGATATTAAGGTGACTTAGCTTGCAGCCAATAACTGAAGCATGTTCATATGCTGATTGTCAAGATATAAGGCAAAATATCTGGACCATGAAATATGTCACAATGGATGTAATTTAGTAATAAGAGCTCTCGCAGGACAGCCTAGCTCGCCTGACTTGTGCTTTGCCACTACATCTGTTAAAATCTATTACCCATGACCTTGATCTCAAGGTCACTCAGGAGGGTCATGACGGTACAACATAAAACTTCAGACCAATGCAAAGTATCAACTTGATCAATCTACATGTTCAAGAGATGTAGACTTTAACCAAAAACTTAAACACAAAATTTCTAAGTCTGTGACCTTGACTTCAAGGCCACCCAGGGTAGGTCATGATGGTACTGCATAAAACTTTAGACCAATATCTACCAACATGCAAAGTATCAACTCGATCAATCAACATGGTCAAGAGATATAGACTTACAAAAACTTTAACACAAAATTTCTACGTCTGTGACCTTGACGTCAAGGTCACCAAGAGTGGGTCATGATGGTACTGCATAAAACTTCAGACCAATATCTAGCAACATGCAAAGTATCAACTCAATCCATCAATATGGTCAAGAGATAAAGACTTACGAAAACTTTAACCAAAAACTTAAAAACAAAATTTCTACGTCTGTGACCTTGACGTCAAGGTCACCCAGGGTGGGTCATGATGGTACTGCTTAAAACTTCAGACCAATATCTAGTTACATGCAAAGTATAAACTCAATCCATCAATATGGTCAAGAGATATAGACTTACAAAAACTTTAACCAAAAACTTAAACACAAAATTTCTAAGTCCGTGACCTTGACCTCAAGGTCACCCAGGGTGGGTCATGATGGTACTGCGTAAAACTTCAGACCAATATCTAGCAACATGCAAAGTATCAACTTAATCCATCAATATGGTCAAGAGATATAGACTTTAATACAAAAACTTTAACCAAAAAAAAAAACTTTAACCAAAAACTTATACAGATAATTTCTAAGTCTGTGACCTTGACCTTAAGGTCACCCAGGGTGGGTCATGATGGTACTGCATAAAACTTCAGACCAATATCTAGCAACATGCAAAGTATCAACTTGATCCATTAACATGGTCAAGAGATATAGACTTATAAAAAACTTTAACCGAAAGTGTGACACGGACGTACACATAAACGTACACGTAAACGGGGACGACCGAGGTGACTACAATAGCTCTATGCACTTCGTGCAGGCGAGCTAAAAACGTTTTTGGGAAATAGAAAAGTTACAAAAAAATTTGCATGGATGTAGAGCAATGTAATTTCCCCTTTATCAAATGAGCCATGTTGTGTAAAAACAGATTTTTGCATTTTGCATAGATGAAGATCAACCTTTGTTAATATGATTTGAGCCGCCTCGTGGGAAAACCAACAATCTGCATATGCGAAAGCAAAGGCGCAGATCAGCTTCGCAGTAACTGCGAAGCTGATCAGCGCCTTTGTTTTCGCTACACGGATAGTATAATTCCTCTACAATCTAAATCCAAAATTTCCAGCTTCTAGCCATTTTCTTTGACTGTACAGGCCGGTTTGTGTCAGACCTGTTCGGAAGCCACATTGTTGGTTTTCCCACGAGGCGGCTCATTTATTCTCTTCATAAATACAAAATTTCAAGCTGCGAGCAATTTTCTGTCACTGAACAGTCCGGTTTGTGTCAGACTTGGTTGGAAACCCAGAAGACCAGTTTTTTTCATGTCTCTGCTCAATTTCTTATAGTCATGATGGTGAAAAGAAGCAAAGTTTTAAAAGTGTGTACACAGAAGCTTTTACATGGTGATAAATGCAAGATAACGTTGTTTTTTTTTATCAATTGGCAAACCGTAAAATATCTTGGGTTTCCAGATATTTTTTTTTTTAATAACACTGATGACAGACGAACACTATAACATGGACACTTGGTGAGCCTTTAACATGTGAATTAAAAATGACATCAGCAATACTTTAAATGTATGAAGTTGTGCCACATACTTCAAATGAATAAAAACAATGTTAAACATAGACACTCATTGGCTATGCAGAAGCCAGTTCTACAATAAAAATATAGGTGAGAATAATATTGATATAAAATGTAATGACTAGCTTAACTTGATTACTTGAGTATCATGTGAAAATTGTCAAAAATATATAAAACATGTTGTCTTTGAGTATTAAGACCGGATTTACAGATTGTCATTCATGTAAAATAATATTCTGATATGAAAATGTAATATTTTGATATGAAAAATGTGCATACAGCTGATATCAAATAAGCCGAGACAAAAAAAAACGTTTTTTGAATATATGCGAAAACAATGGCCCAGATCTAACTGTGCAGTTCATCAGTTCCTTTGTTTTCCTACATGGAAAGTACGATTTCTCTTCTTCCTCAATACTAAATTTCAAGACTCTAGCTAGATTTGGTCGCTGCACTGCCCGGTTTAAGTCAGACCTGGTCAGACACCCCGAAAACCAGTTTTCTGACATATATATAAACATACACCATGTGTTACAGAAACAAAAATCTACGCTATATACAAGTATGTCTATTTTAAAAGAATGATTCTCAAACTGCTTTATGATGCAAAAATGAAACGGGCTGATCTGTAGTGTTTAAATATTTGATTTAAGACACAAACTGTTGTGCACCATCTTTAACATCCATAACTGTACAGCTATAATGTAGCTATGTGATACTGTGCAGCATTCAAGTTTACTGTTTTCTTTTAATTGTCACAACATTAACAGTTCCTTACCTAAAAAGGCATTGGACATTAATTGGGAGTAGTGAATGCAAAGCTTATATATAAACATACAACTTGTGTAAACGAAACAAAAATCTACGCTACATACAAGTTTGTCTAAATTAACAAAATGATTTTCAAACTGCTTTATGATGCAAAAATGAAACGGACTGATCTGTAGTGTTTAAATATTTGATTTAAGACACTAACTGATGTGCAACATCTTAAGCATCCAAAACTGTACAGCTATAATGTAGCTATGTGATACTGTGCAGCATTCAAGTTAACTGTTTTTTGTGGTCACAACATTAACACTTAACAGCTTACCTAAAAAGGCATTGGGCATTAATTGGGACTTGTGAATGCAAAGCTCAATGTAAACATACACCTTGTGTTAAAGAAACAAAAATCTAAGCTATATAAAAGTATATCTAAATAAACAAAATGATTTTCAAACTGCTTTATCATGCAAAAATAAAATACACTAATCTGTAGTGTTTAAATATTTAAGACACAAACTGATGTGAAACATCATAAACGTCCATCTTTGTACAGCTATAATGTAGCTATGTGATACTGTGCAGCATTCAAGTTTAAGGTTTTCTTTTAATTGTCACAACATTAACAGTTCCTGACCTAAAAAGGCCTTGGGCATTAATTGGGACTTGTGAATGCAAAGCTTGCTGCAGCTGGTTGTTAGATAATATACCAGATAAGTCTGGCACATCAAACAATTTGTCCAGCTGGTCCTTAAAAAGTCTATATTCATAGATGTCTCCGGCTCTTTCAATATAAATTTCAGCATTGCAATAATGTGTTTTTTTCACCAGGGGTGTTTTCTGGCATTGAGGACATTTTCCCTCTTGTAGTTTTTTGTTTCTACAGCCTAAAAAAGAAGAGCTGTTACATATTATGTGCAGACTAAAGACTAATAATATAAGTTTATTGCACTGATATCTGTGAATATTGTCCTGAGTTGCGATATCGTAGGACGCGAGCTTGCGAGCGGCCTTAGATATCGCAACGAGGGACAATATCTACCGATATCAGTGCGATAACCCTTTAATCATATAGCTATAAATATTTTGAGTGTTTTCCCCGTTATTTTTAATGTTAAACCAGAGGACCAATGGTCCTGTAAACGCTCACCTGAGATCTGCTGCATATACCAATAAACATGTTTGAATATTATGGTATTTAACTCCAGTGCAGGGGCAGATGAAGCCCTTGGGCCATTTTCTTTTTTCAGAATCTTCAATATTCTGTCCATTTGCCAATTTCCTGCTGGCTTTTCCCTTCAAATGACATTTTAACAGTTTTCCCAATTCAAATGCATAGGCAACCCATGTTGACCTTGCCATAAACTTGGTCAAGGTCATCACAGGGTCATGATTTATATATACATTGGAGTACTTTAGCCATCGATGCTTCACGCCAAGTTTCCTTGAAATCAGTCTATTGGTTTCAGAGAAGAAGATTTTTGATGGGTTTTTACCATATATGGGCATGGCGGCCATCTTTGTCATGTGACCTAGATTATTTATATACACATTGATTCCTCAATTCTATAGATGCTTCACATAAAATTTGGCTTTGATTGGCCAAGCGATTTCAGAGGAGAAGAGGTTTGAATATATATTATGGAAATATACATGTATATTGCCCCGGGGTGGGGGCACATGAGCCCCTGGGGTCAAATATTTTTCAGAATCATTAATTTTCAGTCCTACTTCCCATTTCCTGCAAGACTTTCACTTTAAATTACATTTTAAAAGTTTTCCCCATTCAAATGCATTGGCGACCTATGTTGACCTTGCCGTAAAATAGGTCAAGGTCATGAAAAGGTCATGAATTATATATACATTGTAGTGCTTGAGCCATCGATGCTTCATGCCAAGTTTTGTTGAAATCGGTCCACCGGTTCTGGAGAAGAAGATTTTTGAAGGGTTTTTACCATATATGGGCATGGCGGCCATCTTGGTCATGTGACCTGGATTATTTATATACACATTGGTTCCCCCTTCCCATAGATGCTTCATGTAAAATTTGGCTTTGATTGGCCAAGCGGTTTCAGAGAAGAAGATGTTTGAATATTATGATAATATACATGTATATTGCCCCGGGGTGGGGGCGGATGAGCCCCTGCTGCCCAATTTTTTTCAGAATCATTAATATTCAGTCCTACTGCTCATTTTCTGCAAGATTTTTCCTTTAAATGACAATTTAACAATTTTTCCCATTCAAATGCAAAGGCGACCTATGTTGACCTTGCCGTAAAATAGGTCAAGGTCACCGCAAGGTCATGATTTATATACACATTGTAGTACTTGAGTCATCGATGCTTCATGCCAAGTTTGGTTGAAATCGGTCCAGTGGTTCCGGAGAAGAAGATTTTTGAAGGGTTTTTACCATATATGGGCATGGCGGCCATCTTGGTCATGTGACCTGGATTATTTATATACACATTGGTTCCCCCTTCCCATAGATGCTTCATGTAAAATTTGGCTTTGATTGGCCAAGCGGTTTCAGAGAAGAAGATCTTTGAAAATGGTGGACGACGGACGACGGACGGACGACGGACGGACGGACGGACGACGGACGGACGCCGGATCATGGCCATCCTATAAGCTCACCTTGTGAGCCTGACGGCTCAGGTGAGCTAAAAAGACTTTTTATGGTGCAATTGATACATTTTGTGCTTTTGAATGGCACCATTTCTCGCGACATCAACGTTTGATGTCATCTAAAGTAACGTCATCTAACGGCAACCTGCGAGGGCATCCAAGTAACGATGCAATATCAAGTAAGCGTGCCGATATCAAGTGATATCTGCACACATTTTACTCGGCTTTTATCCCTATGTTTTAATCATTCAATATTTATAGCTATATGATAATAACTATTATGAGGATCCATCTTTTGACCGATGACAACCGCAAGATAGATGGATGACAAAGTGATTTTCTAATACTGCTGTATTTATACCATTTCTAGCCAATTAGGCCAAGAAAAGAAAGTGTTGTGTTTCCGGTTCCCTGACCGACCCATCGTTTTGGGGCCGAGTCTGAACTTTTTTATTCGATTGCTGGCTGTTGTATCGAAATTCGCGATTTTTCTCGCGTGTTCCGGTACTTACACGGTGGTACCGGGAAATATCAACAACGTCGGTATCTCCTTCTACCTCCTTCCATCTTCCGGTAAAATGGCGGCTGCCATTCTTTCATTGTATTTTTAACCAAATGTCCGCATTTTGCTGGCATAAAGTGTTTGAATTCCTTTCCGCATGCAACAACAATAGAAGGTATCTGGCGCAGATTTCACCCAGCGCCAGAAAAGGGTACACATATGACTGCAGTCAGCCAGACAGTCGAACGAAAGGTGAGTTTGGTTGGTGCCTTGATTCGGACAGAATTAGTTAAGCTGCAATACCATCCCCTACCATATATATCTGAGGCAGTAGAGCTTAAAATGAGCCGATCCTAAAAGGATATGGCCTGCTCCTGTCCACAGGAATGTGAGGCTTCACAATCCTGTTTTAAAAACCCTACAACCATTCATTTTTGATATGATGTCAGATGCATATTGGTCTAAAGTTTTGTGCAGTGTCACTGTCGACAAGTGGCTCGAAAGCTCAGTTGGCAGAGAGCTCGCACAGTAAGCCAGAGACCCTAGAGGCCCTGGGTTCAAGTCCCGGCCAAGCTATAATGAGCAAAACAGTATTTACGGAAACTTTAAAAAAAAAAAAGTAAAAAAAAAAAAAGTAAAGCCTACCTACTGACCCTAATTTTTTTTTTGACAAGGAACCTGAAACACAACACTTTTTTTTTTGCCTTAAGCAAGTTTAAACACCATTTTTCTATGCACCAGAGCAATTTAGGTTGCTAAAAATGGCATAAATCAGGCATACCATGGTTCATGTGCGTGTGATAATGTACTAGCTTACTTGCGCTGATGCATTATGGCTACGTACACGCACACGTCAAAGGTACGGTGTATATCTTAGACTTATCGTATAGCCATAGGAAGTCTATGGAAGCAAAAAGTATAGATAAATCAATTAACATCAATTATTTAATGTCAAAAAGGTCTATTTCTGGTTTACTTTCTCGATTTTTTTATAATCCTTTTTCTGTCCTTGGTACATGTGTACTTTATATGTAGTCCAGGAAGTATTGGATGATAAACGATAATAATTCAAAGACATATTTTGGTTCATCATCAAATGGTCAAAAAGACTGCCTTTGTGAGACAATTTTAATCACTCACAAACAACAAAATAAGCAAAAATTATTCCTTGATTATCATCATTTATTAATTGGCCAAGTGGTTTCAGAGAAGATCTTTGGAAAAACTATGATGCTCCTCACATGTTGGACCTTGGAATATTTAGAAGCTCACGCCTCAGATGAGCTAAAACACACTTGTTGCTCTTCATATGTATTGTATTTTGATGTTTTATTTAGATTTTTGTTTGTTTGTTTGTTTGAGTTGATGCTTTACGTCCCAGTCAACAGCCAAGGTCATGTCGGGACGCTGCCTCCACTTTATGGGACTTTTACCCAAAATGAGGATGTCATGACATCCAACAAGTGCTTGAAATATTAAGACCATCCAACCAAGCCAAAAAGGCTTATTGGTGCAGATGGTTTGACTTGAAACCACTTTTCCTGGGCAAGCTCAGACCTGAGCAGTTAACCAGTAATCAGATAGTCAGTCAGCCGAAAACAAGCTTTGCCTGGAGGCACAAGCAGCCCATCTATTTCTCCAGGCCCCAATGGGCGGGGCCCTAGATTTTTGTGATGTATAGATTTTTGTGATGTATACCTTGTTTTGTCATTCTTTTCTGCTTGGTGTCTGAGTTGGTATTTTAATTTTAATTGCTTCTTTTCCTGTAGTTTTTGTAAACATGTCGAATTCAATAGGGTAATCATATACAGATCATTGTGATTTACCCAATCTGGGAGTTTGTCAAACCATGTTTTAAATTTGAAACTGTTTTTACTTACTTCCACTTGGGCAACACTCGTACATGTTTACGGATGCTACCCCTTTTACAGTAAAGCACTCGGGTGTGTCACTTTCTGGCTCTTGGTCAAAATCTTTGTCTTCTGGCATTTCCATGCCATCAACATTAATCCCAAATGCTGTTTCAGGAAGAAACTGAAAGCAAACAACATGTTCTGAAATTGCTAACCTGGACTTAGTTGATCAAAATTAATACAGTATTAAGTCAAAATTAAATATTGTTTACAATATTATTTCAAATACAAATTCTTTAGCTCACCCTGAGCAGCTGAAGATGGCGACGGTGAACGTATTATGCCTTATACATGTATATACTCAGAGGCAAAAGAAAGTATAGATGCTTTTATTGTTATATCTTTTTTAGTTTTCATCACAGCCAACCAAAATGTTGCATAACATGTTTTTACTTGTGGGTCAAAATGAAAATGCCGGACCCTTTGTATACTATTATCTCACCTAGTGAGCCCAAAGATTCAAGTGAGCTTAATATATATATATATATATTTATCAAAAAATCTCACAGCAATCTATTCGGGGGATGAAATTTGCACTTTGTACACATCTGTTGCCAAAACCCGGTCCTTGAACAAAATAGAAATGAAGTGCAACAAACCTCAGTCTTGCAAGACTTTTTGGTTGATAATGTGTTGGTGTCTTTGTACTTATATACATCAGTAACCGATATATTATCACCACTTGAGTAATATTTGCAGGCTTCATTTCCGAAGAGGGCTACTTTTACACGTGGGCCTTCTTGTTCATCCTGTAGTCTCACAAATCTTAATGGTAATTCTCCATTCCTCATGTATTTGAGTGGCGAAACCTGAAACACAAATTAAATTCTAAAATTAGTTCAGACAAGTGGCTTTTATTAAAAAAAAAAAAAAAGAAAAAAAAAACCTACAACAAATAACAACATTTTTATAATTGTAGCGTAAGGCGACCAGTGATCGATCAGGGACCAGTGATCGATCAACTAGTGTTTATCGGCTATTAATTCTCAAAGGATACCTGAAGTAAATCTAATGCTAGTCTCAACTTCAAGCGCATTATATCACCTTACAAACACTTATCTAAATTTATTTGGAAAGCTTTTCTATCTTGGATTTTCTGACACTTTACGAAGAGGGGGTCTTAGTTGTACTGCTTAAAAGTGGTGATTGTTCAATAAATTCTTCAAGATGAAACAACCTGCATTCGTTCCGACCGGCTAAAGTTTTTAACTTTACTGCATACTAAACAAATCTGATCCACATTCCAAATTGTATTGGATAACGCTGCGATTAATGGACGATTTCTGTGATTTTCGAGCTATTTTTTCAAGTTTTCCATTGTTTCTATGGACGTTTATGCTTTTCGACCACCTTATTTCGCTGCTTTATTTCTTTTAGCTCAATGAAAAATTTTCAAACTGTGTTTGGTGGCTAGAGGTAAACAATAATTATTCTTTCTAAAATTGTACATACCTTCCAAGTAAGCCGCGGTTTTGGAGAGAAAAAGAAGGTGATCGATCACTGGTCCACCTGGCCCTGATTCACGCTGTATGATGGTGGGTGTGTTAAAATGACGTCACTGAGAACGTGACGTGATGACGTCATAAATTGACGTATTGAAAAACATGGCGAAGGTTCAAGCTTGGATATGGTATGTACTTATACATTCTCCAGTGCATGTCTGATCCGCAAATTTATCCAACATGGCTATTTTTGATCGATCACTGGTCCCTTTACGCTATTTATTCCTGGTCTGACTAGTATATTCTTACTTTGTTTCATTTAGGTAGAAATGTTATGTTTTTTATAAAGAACTTCACCACATTGGGTATAGTGTGCCTAATATGCAATCTAAGAATCTTCAACTTGTCTTGTGGTGTCAAAAATACAAAATGGTGATGCGTAGTTACCTGGTATCCCGCTTCTCTCCGGTTCTCATATCTTACAATCCATGCGATGACGGGAACCACCGTGCTAGTAGGCGGAGCTTTGTTTGGCGCGCTTTTCGTTATGCTGCTGTCACACTATTCAAAATTAATAATATCGCTCAGGGTCCATTCGGTCCGACACCGAGCCGATCAGCTATGCTGTGTAATTGATTGATTAATTGACGTTTATTTGGTAAAACCAACACTTGTCTCTCAGCTAGTTCGCTATGCTAGAGCTTGCTATAACTACGAAAACTTTGTTGATAGGGGGAAGTTACTCACCAGTAAATTGTTGTCACAAGGATATCGCAGGGCGAAGCTTGGGTCAACTCTTAAAAAGTTCTATGGGAGACATCATGATCTCGTTCATCCCTACAGTGTGGCCGCATCTAAACTTGTGTCTGACCTAATGCCAATTGCCAATAAATAATACGGCTTTCAATTACCGGACATTCATTTCTTACCAGATATTCATTTCTCGGCTTTGTAATCAGTCATATGGACATGGCGGGTGCATTATAATGGGCAGGTGATGCTCACTCTTACGCGTACACCTGATCACACTTCCTGTTTTTCGGTGGGTCCATGCCTGTGTGACTACATATCTCGTATTTGTCAATGATTTTATGGATTTTTATGAGTTAGGATATACGATTTAGGTACCTTGACCCCTTTACTTTACATGTACACAAATCACGGACCCTATATATTTTAGGTCCGAGACAAATGCAAAATTATAAAATGTTGAAACAAAAAACGCGTTATCACGTACCCAACTTGCTAAATTCAAAATTTAGCTACCCACCCAACACCTGAGATGATGATCAGAAATTGATCGACTCAGTATATGAAGATAAAAAAAAAAAAAGATAAAAACCAGAAATTCATTCCAAAGTACCAAGTTTGTTAAATATATCACATGTCAGATCTCACACTTGTTTTCTAAAATGCCTTCAAAACTAGCACTCCATACAATTCATTAAATTGCGAATTGATCATGCAATGTATTCTTAAATTTTCATGAAGCAGATAAAAAGGGTAAAATTTCAATATGATAACCGGGTATACTGTCTTGTAAAACATTTGTACGTACAGCCAATCTCGGACCTAAAATACTAATAGTAATTTAATAATGAGTCTTTAAACTTTGCGTATCCTTTGTCATTTCAAGTTTTTCAACCTAGCCGAGACACCATTTTTCCAATAAACACCAGGCATACACTGTAGTTATCTGTCTGGAGTTTACTGCGTCCGAGATTCAATGTTACTATACTAAACTGATGCGTACACTACCATGATAAAAAAGCAATGTATTTAAAAAGAAATCGATCCCCCTTCCGTGGTACCTCCCTGCACACCGACTGTGAATGGAGTAAACGAGGTATCGAAGTGTTAGCTAGCTGATCTATATACTACATGTACCATGATAAAAACCTTGTATACTGACTTGTAAAACATTTGTATGTACACTGGTTGACTGGCTTACCGCGGTACTAGTGATGCGTATGATGGGCAAAATTAAACAAAATTACCTACAATTCTAAAAATAAATAGTCATATCACTTCCGCGTTATTTTTAAAGAAATTTTTTTTTTCGTCGGCTTCAGTTTGCAGGCACGTGATTGCCGCTGCATGTTATTCAAGGTCGCTAAAACTTTGCTTCCTATATTACCGCGGAGTTCATTTAAACAAAGGTCAGCACAGTCGGGGCGCCTATCTCAAACGTTCAACATTTATAAGAACAGGCATTTTCAAGTAACAAATTGTCCAGAAAGCATATCTGAAAACGTTACTATGCCTGAATCATGAGCTAAAAAAAATCAAGGATGGGCATTTCATAAGTCGTCAATCTTGTACAGTGGGCAATGCAATAAATCAACAGAATATATTCTGTAAATTCAGATAAATTGCATAGTTTTATTAAGTCTTCTGATGCCGTGGTAACGGCGAACCCGCGGTAATATAGGCTACTATACTAAGCTAATGTGTATACTACCATGATGAAAAAAGCAGTGTATTTAAAAAGAAATAGATCCTGACCTCATTATGCGTTAATAAACAAAAGCCATATGAATTTGCACAAACTTGTACGGGTTGAGCTGGTGTCAATTTGTGGGGTAGACATCCGCATTGAATTTTGGGATAGTGTGCCGCCTGCATTAATTTTGAAAGTAGTGTGACATCCGCATTATATTTTTGGAACAAAAAAAGCTGAAAGGAAAATGCCTTCGAATCCGAACAATAAAACGAATAAAAAGGACGAAAATACTGATAATTGCTATATATATATACTACAATTATTAGCCTTCTAATTCTTTGAACGACTTTACCAAGCGTTTATTAAAATACGTTTATCTGGAGGGTTATTAGCCTATTAAAACAAACATTCAAAGATCGGAAGGAAAAATCAGTACTTCAATTTAAAAACCATCAAAGTAAGCACGTCGCTGATGCGCCGTGCTAATAACGGCTTAGAAATGTAGTTTTTTTTTATCGTACATACAAGTTTGAGCAAAAAAAGCTCGGTAGCGCTTTAAATGCTACTATCGCGTCCAATCGTGGCTTGAATCGTAATAATCCTTGTCCTTAAGATTTATTGCAACGCATCGCATCTTGTCCCGATAAACGGGTAGAAACGTATCTAAACTGGATCGTGTCAAATCGTATTTCCTTATGCGGCTTTCACACTATAGCACGATCTGTTACGAATGCCACGATTGACAAATCGCAGCTAATCGAGACATTTTGCCAAAATTTGACGTTCTGATACGAGTCGTTGCGTTTTGATACGATCTGTTGCGATCTGATACGATAGGGTGGCGATCGGTCTAAATCTGGCGACACGATATTGGTCCCGGATAGATACGATTAGTTGCGATCCGATAAGATTATTACGATAAACCCCGATTCTAATGCAATCGGACACGATTATCACGATACTTGACCGCGATTTGATACGAACTGATACGCTTAGATGCGTTCTGGTACGAGTCTCAAGAACTGATACGATATGTTGCGATAGTTTACTATTGTTGGCTTGGTTTTTGGTGATTTTGGCCACGATTGTGTCACGATGAGACCGCGATTGGTATATTTACTTCGAAAACAAACATATACCTCATTACGTTTTTAATCTCTGAGAACGAAACAACATTGATGATGGAGGAGCAGAGAATGACGAGAATGCGACATTTGCATTATTAATGCCTTATCCTTCCCCTGTCCATCCCTGGATCTGCTGCCATTTCCTGATATCCTTCAGATTTCGAATTAATACTGCAAAGGACCGTATTGATATTTACTTCTCTGTTGTTGATCAAAGAATAAAAGTTACCTTGCCCGATGTATTTAATGTATTGATAATTCGTAACAGATCGTAAGCATCCGTGGCAAATGCGTGGCTTGTCGTGTCTCATCGCATTTACTCGTATCAGAACGTATCCTATCGGGAGTCATTCGCATCGCCTCGTATTTAATCGGGTCAGACATTTTTTCTCGAATCGTAACAGACCGTAACAACTCGTAGGAAATCGCAACTCATCTCAACAGATCGCGGTGTTTTAGTCGATCCCGATCACCGCGATTTAGGAACAAGATGAGATACGATTTGTTGCGATTTGTTACGATGTCATACGATCTGATGCGATGGTCACGATAGTCCCGCAAATCGTGGTAATCGTGGCAAAATTTTTGGCAGCCAAAAATTTTGCCACGATTAGCCCGATTATCACGATTGATATCAAGATGTGATGCGATCTGATAAGATTGGATACGATAGTCCCGATTGGTCCACGATGAAGACCACGATACCAATCGTGGTGGAATCGTGATAAGTGTGAAAGCAGCATTAACTTGATGATCGTAGCCAAACGTACTTAGCTGATCAGCCAGTTATATCGTAACAAATCTGGTTATCATTCGTGACTTTTTTTTGCATTAAATCGGAACAAATCACATCAGCAAGCATGAAGTCGCATCATCTCGTATCTTTAATTAATATTTTAGAAAGGTACAAGTAGGCAAAGATCAGGAAAAGGCGCAATCAGAAAAAGATTCCCACTCCTATAACCGAGATGGAAAAAAACTAAATTAACAATCAGGTACTTATACCATGAAAACATATCGTAAGCCGAATGGGCGGCTATTTTCCCAATAGGTTGCCACTCAGTTACCTAAACTTAACTAAAAATATGAAAACATACATAATACCCCCATTCCACTGAACGGCGTTTCCACTACGTTCATGGCGTTCTTTAAAAACTTGTGAAACGCCGTGGAAGAGCCGTCGTGTAAAAAATAGGATTCCCACGCTTTTAGTACGCTTCTAGTACGCTTCGACTACGTTCTCGTTACGCTAGCGACGTTCTTGTTGCGATACTACAGCGCTTCTACGGCGCTTTAGGAATCTCCAAGCCGCATCAGCTACGCTTACAAGGGATTTCTGTCTACGCTTTGACTACGCTTTGCCTACGCTTACTACGTTCCTGCTGCATCCTTTCTACGTTTGGAGCTCAGGCACCGCGTTCCTGTTGCCTCTTGTCCATAAAAACTCAACAAGTTAAGATCTTTTTCAGCATTTGACAACTATCAATCCTTGTCAGTCTACTGCCTTCCTTTTTCAGCCGGCTATTGAAAAGTTTTCATGGCCCTGTATCACTCAAATGTCAAATTTAATGCGATACAATGCCTGCAAATATACACTCAGATGGCATCCTTAAGTCATCATACACAAAAATGGCAGTGACACACTGAAATTTGGTGTCTACTAGTTTTCAAAGAAGATGAACCGTATGGTGCCAGTGGCTGTGTTGCAGGTTGCGATAATAAACAACCATTTGAGAAGAAGAGCCGGACGGAGAAGAAGGCGGGCTAAAAGGTTTTGGGTGCGCCCGTGGTTCGGCAGATCGAAGGCTTCAGTTTGGCCACTACGACCAACTTAAGAGTGAACTAAGGATGTACTAAAGCAGTACTAGTAGCGTTTGCTTTTCTTCCCCTTCGAAGTGGCATTTTCTTTGATGTGAATTGCTTAAATTAACATTTAACAATGAAGACAATGCTAAAACAGGTGACATATTTATACCCCGGTTGGCACGTGCGTGCTGTAAATCGCCGCATGAACGCAGCTCAAACGCCAAGATCGTAGTAGAAGCGTAGTGGTAACGCAGTCAAGACGCCAAGAGCGTAGTGGAAGCGTAGTGGTAACGTAGTCAAAATGCCAAGAACGTGCTTGAAGCGTAGAAGAAGCGCGTTGGTTGATATTGGTAATTTGGTGGAATCGTAGTGAAAGCGTGAGTACATGTAGCGTGGCAAGGACGTACATAGCGTAGAGGGGGCGCCCAAAGCGTAGGAGAAGCGTACTGGGATCGCGGACAAATATCGCTACGCTTATACTGCGATGCTGCTACGCTTCTTCTACGTTATGCACGCTACGGCTACGATACTACTACGCTAATGCCGTTCTTACTACGCTTTTACTACGCTTCCACTGCGTTTCGAGTCCACGGCGTTCTCTCTACGTTAAAGTTTTAAATATTTGAGCAGGGTCAAAACTTTCAAATTTGGGTGGCGTTCAAGGCGCTACCAGTACGTTTCTACTACGATCAAGGCGTTTCGACTACGCTTCTGGCGCTCTCTCTACGTTTCGCGGTATTTTATGCCCATATTTGGAAACGTAGTGGGAACGCCGCCCAGTAGAATGGGGGTATAAGGCGCAAACAGCACAAAAAAAAAATAAACACCGAGACATAAAACGAAAGAACCACCACAGAAGTATCGCCTTGGAACGATCAGTAATATAAAATTACTGGCGGGCTTAAATCGATTTTACAGGTACCTAACCTCACTCTCAGCTTCTGCAGTGGTTCATAACATTTAGTTAGTTCTTCGGTCCTCGTGGTGAATCTCTAACTAGTAATGAATCATCAAGAACAAACAGATAAATCATGATAAACATTCTGATGAATCAAAAACGAGGACTCAACAGATTCAGTAAGCTGCCCGACGATCGTAGAGAAGTTCCACGATTCGAGAAGAAACGGATCGCGTGCTAGAATCAAAGCCGCATTGCACCTGAAATAAGAGCTGTCGCAGGACAGCGTGCTCGATTGCTTCTGACCTTTGTCAAACATAAGGCCAAAAACGACCAGTAACCCAAAGCATTATGCTCATACATCTTTTTGCCTTAATGTAATAAGGCAAAATCACTGAACCATGAAAGTTAAGATTTAAAGGTCTCACTCATATTGTGAAAGAAGCGTGTTCATATACCAACTGAGTGCCAAGACACAAGGCAAAATCACTGAACCGTGAAATAAGGTCACACTGACCTATAAATATTTCAGGGTCAAAGGTCTAGTGATACTTACTCATAATGTGAAAGAAATATGATCATATACCCATTCAGTGTTGAGATATAAAGCAAAATCACTGAACCATGAAATTAGGTCATAGTGACCTATAAGTATGTTTGGGTTAAAGGTCTGGTCATACTCATTCATAATCAGAAAGAAGTATGAAAATATACCAACTGAGTGTCGAGATATAAGGCAAAATCACTGAACCATGAAATTAGGTCACAGTGACCCAGGAATACTTTATGGTCAAAGGTCTTGTCATACTCATACATATCGTGAAAGAAGTATGTTCATATACCAATTGAGTGCCGAGATATAAAGGAAAATCACTGAACCGTGAAATTAGGTCATATTCACCTAGGACTACTTTAGGGTCAAAGGTCTTGTCATACGCAAACATAGTGTGAAAGAAGTTTGTTCATAAACCACTTGAGTGCCGATATATAAAGGAAAATCACTGAACCGTGAAATTAGGTCACAGTGACCTATAAGTATATTGGAGTCAAAGGTCTGGTCATACTCACTCATAATCTGAAAAAAGTATGAAAATATACTAAATGAGTGTCAAGATATAAGGCAAAATCGCTGAACCGTGAAATTAGGTCACAGTGACCTAGGACTACTTCAGGGTCAAAGGTCTTCATACGCAAACATACTTTGAAAGAAGTTAGTTCATAAACCATTTGAGTACCGAGATATAAGGCAAAATCACTGAACCGTAAAATTAGGTCACAGTGACCTATAAGTATATTGGGGTCAAAGGTCTGGTCATACTCACTCATAATCTGGAAAAAAAAGTATGAAAATATACTAATTGAGTGTCAAGATATGAGGCAAAATCACTGAACCGTGAAATTAGGTCACAGTGACCTAGGACTACTTCAGGGTCAAAGGTCTTGTCATACGCAAACATACTTTGAAAGAAGTTTGTTCATAAACCATTTGAGTACCGAGATATAAGGCAAAATCACTGAACCGTGAAATTAGGTCACAGTGACCTATACTAAGTATATTGGGGTCAAAGGTCTGGTCATACTCACTCATAATCTGAAAAAAGTATAAAAATATACTAATTGAGTGTCAAGATATAAGGCAAAATCACTGAACCATGGAAAGTAGGTCAACCGACCCTTACTGTCATGACACACATGTCAGTGTCACAAAGTCAAAAGATGAATGACCAACCATCTTCCTAAGGTGTTTCTATTAAGAAAAAAAAATAAAAAAAAAAATTGGGGGGTTCTAGATTTTGACCTCTAGCCCCGCCCCCCTGACTCCGACCCAGAGGTCCGATGTCATGGAACCTAAAGTGTATGAAGTATGAATGCTTTATGATAAGTTGTTGTCAAGATATGCCTCCTTGTAAAAGTTACACAGCAGTACATCTATTTTTTACAGTGTTCTAGTTTTCAACCTCCAGCCCTCACCCCCCAGGCATGGACCCAGAGATCCGATGCCATGAAATGAAACTCAACCCTACAGGGTACCTATGGTCCGAGTATGAAAGCCGTCTGATAAAAAATTTCAAGATATAGACTTCTAGAATACTATATCACAGAAAAGCCATTATTATTAATGGTGTTCTAGATTTTAACCTCTAGCCCCACCCCCTGGCATGGACCCAGGAATCTGATGCCATGGAATGAAAGCCGACCCTACAGGGTGTCAATGGCCCAAGTATCAATGCTTTCTGATGAGTGGTTGTCAAGATATGGACTTCTAGAAAACTTTAACACAAGAATTGTCATTTTTGAAGGTGTTCTATACTTTTACCTCCAGCACCACCCCCTGGCCTGGACCCAGGGGCCCAATGCCATGGAATGAAAGCTAACCCTACAGGGTATCTATGGTCCAAGTATGAATGCTTTCTGATGAGTGGTTGTCAAGATATGGACTTCTAGAAAACTTTAACGCAAGTGTGACGCGCACGCGCAAGCGCACGGGAACGGGAACGTGGACGACCGGGGTGACTGCAATAGCTCTATGCACTTCGTGCAGCTCTGTATATTGCATGGTCAAGTTTTCTTAATAGTAGGAGATAATGCAATAAACGTTCCAAGAACACTGTCAATTTACACATTATGAAAACATGCCAGAGATTTTTTTCACCTGTAAAAATTGAAAATTTCAGAAGGAAAATTTGGATATTTTTTTCTAATTTTTGCTCAAAACATTGATGGTGGGTACACGTTAGAACCGCCTAGCCGATGCGTTCTAACGAGTATCCACAATCTATGTTTTGGAGCAAAAAAAAAAAGAAAAGAGAAAGAAAAATAGGTATACCACTGCATACCCCAGTTTTACTATATAAAAATGGGGTATAAGTGGGTATTTATTTCACGCACATGTTTTCCTGATGGATTACTTACTAGTTGATAGGGTTCCTCCCTCCAGTTGCCCGATAACCTCTGCAAAATACAAGATTCCTTTTCAACAAAGTCTTAATGAAAAACGCAGCCAAGCAGACCATTAAAGGCCATTGAATACAACATCACATATTCGAAATTCAACATACGTGTAGCATACAGAATAGTCTACATTTGAGCCTGTGCATGAGAAAACCAACAATTTGCATAGACGAAAACAAAGCCGCAGATCAGCTTCGCGGTAACCGCGAAGCTGATCAGCACCTTTGTTTTCGCTACACGGATAGTACAATCCCTCTTCTACTTAAATACAAAATTTCAAGCCTCTAACCATCTTCTGTGACTGTACAGCCCGGTTTGTGTCAGACCTGGCTGGAAACCCAAATTGTTGGTTTTCTCATGCACAGGCTCATTTAATTTTCATGTGGGGTCTTTTTTTTGCCCAGACGAAACAAGTCGCCTCAGCTGCAGCAAGGGCCTGATCGGCAGCAACGGATGTGACCCCTACTTGAACAAGTAGGTAGAATTAAAAGTGTTTTAGTTACTTCTTTTTTTCTGATGCGTCACTGGAAAGCTTCTACTAAAGGTGTCAGATGGGAAAACCAACTAAAAAGTATGTTGCCTTTTTCATGTTCATGCACTATTCATGCGCGGTCTTTTTTTTTTTTTTTTTTTTTTTTTTTTTTTTTTTGCCCAGACAAAACAAGTCGCCTCAGCTGCAGCAAGGGCCTGATCGGCAGCAACGGATGTGACCCCTACTTAAACAAGTAGAATTAAAAGTGTTTTAGTTACTTCTTTTTTTCTGATGCGTCACTGGAAAGCTTCTAGTAAAGGTGCCAGGTGGGAAAAAGCCACCGGCAAAAAGCACTTTGGGTGGCCACCTGTTTAGCAAAAATTTCTTTTGTGTAGTTGCTTAGTACAGTCTTTAGGAAGTATGAAAACCATTTTTTTTTCGGTCTTGCAAAAGTACTTTTATTGTAAGTGGAAACGACGTTCCCTAGCTTATTTGATCCCTGACTTCTGGGACAACCAGCAGATTCCCAAACCATAAGTATGTTGCCTATTTCCCTGTTCATGCAATATGCTTTCAATTTTCACAGTATTAAAGTGTGTTTATATTGCATGGGCGTGTTTCGGAAGTGTTGAAAATCCACTTACCCTTTGGTATGAGCCATACGACTATTCCGACAACACAACCCCACATCTTTGGTAACTACAACATCAAAGTCGGTCGAATCTTTGGTAATTACAACCGCAAATCTGGTAATATATTGTCATAAATTATGTTGCCCAATATAAGTGACAAGACAGTTGCGTAATGTTGTACATGTTCGTTAAAGACGTTGTTAAGCCGTTTTTTAGAGTCCAATGGCAACACAGTTCCAAATCACGTGATTACTATACACGTGCCCTTACGGCAACGCCCTGTAGAATATATCAGCCCAGGAAACGGAACGTTGAAGCACTTTAACATGAGCCGCCACATGAGAAAACCAACAATCTGCATAGACGAAAACAAAGGCGCAGATCAGCTTCGCGGTTACCGCGAAGCTGATCAGCGCCTTTGTTTTCGCTGCACGGATAGTACATTCCTTATTCTTCTTAAATCCGAAATTTCAAGCTTTTAGCTATCTTCTGTGACTGTACAGGCTGGTTTGCGTCAGACCTGGTCAGAACCCATTGTTTGTTTTCTCACGCACAGGCTCACTAGTCAAAATGGCTGTTTCGATTAATTTGTGGTTCAGAATAAGTATGGTACTATGGAAATGTATCAAGAACTGATGAAATACTTATTAACCCATATTTGACGAATGGATTTGCCCCATCATTATCATTTTGGTGAGTCCACTTTCATTTTTAGGGGCGCCGGGAGGGATTTTTGAATTGTATTCCATTTTTCGATGAAAATTCTTTAAGCAAATAGAATAGCCCCGGATGGGACGCAGCGTTCTGCGGCGTCACATCTGGGGCTATTCTGATTGCATATAGGACGCCAGGCTTAAATGAGTTAATTAATCAAAATGTGCAGTTGTGTTTGGAAATCAAAATATTATGAAACAAATATTTCAATAAGATCGAGAGTAATTACCATTAATCTAGATTTTCATTTACAAAACGACAACTTGATTGCAATACAAAATTAATCTTTTAACGGGGTATTTTAATAGAATAGAATAGAATAGAATAGAATAGAATAGAAAAGAATAGAATGATATTACTATGTATATGTTTTAGTCATCGGGATACATTTGAGCCGCGACGCAAGAAAACCGGTCTTCGGGGTTTCCGACCAGGTCCGACACAAACCGGCCTGTACAAGCTCAGAAAAGAGCTAGAAGCTTGAAATTTCGGATTTAAGAAGAAGAGAAATTGTACTATCCGTGTAGCGAAAACAAAGGCGCTGATCAGCTTCGCGGTTACCGCGAAGCTGATCTGCGCCTTTGTTTTCGCCTAGGCAAAAATCCGGTTTTCTCACGATGCGGCTCATTTTGAAATACTGAAGTGGTGTGCCGCAAATGGAAAAGTCAGAGGCAATTCAAATATGTTATATTTTCACAAATGAGCCGTGACGCGATAAAACCGGTCTCCGGGGTTTCCGACCAGGTCTGACATAAACCGGTCTGTGCAGTCTCAGAAAATGGTAAGAAGCTTGAAATTTTGGATTTAGAAAGAAGAGAAATTGTACTATCCGAGTGGCGAAAACAAAGGCGCTGATCAGCTTCGTAGTTACTGCGAAGCTGATCTGCGCCTTTATTTTCGCATAGGCTAAATTCCGGTTTTCTCACGATGCGGCTCAAATATAAAATCATCTGAATCTGAATGGTTTACTGGTGATATACGCCAAAGACAATACTTCACCGGGGGGTGTAGGGAGGGGTGCGCCAGGAGGGAAATTAGTCCCTGGCTCTCACAAGAGATGCGAACTTGGACACACAGTCATCAGACATTGCAGCAGAGAAGATCAGAGAATCAGGGAGGTCGTCCCTGATAGTATGTGGAAAGAAACTACTTTTGTACGCTTCTTTGCTAAAAAGCCAAAGAGTGTTGATTTCTACAACGACTATTCTTCGGGATAAGCATTAATATAAATCAAACAGAGACATTTATTTAATACACAGGAAAGATCAAATTGTTAGTCACAGGATACGGAAAACATCAGGAAAACGTGTCCGTGAGAAGTAAACCCCCTTGAATCCCACTTTTATATAGAAAAACTGGGGTTTGCAGGGGTATACCTATTTTTTCTTATGTTTGCTCCAAAACATAATTTGTGGGTACTCGTGTGACGTTGTAATCTAAAGTTTTGATCAAAAGTAAGAAAAATATCAAAACTTTTCTGCTGAAAATTTTCCAATTTTACAAATTAAAAAATCTCTGTATATTGCATGGGCGTGTTTTCAAAATGAACATAAAATATGATTATATTTATCATTTAATTAATCTACGAAACATAACACCTTTACAACGCTTTCACATTTATTGCTTAGAAAATAATTTAACTAAATACTATTGCAAACCGTATTATGTCTAGTATGAGGTTACATGTTTTTGATTATACACTAGTGGCTATTCAATTGTTCTATTATATTGTTCTTCATACTTGTATAATTTATACCTGTATGTATGTTGTTAACTCTGTTATTTATATTCTTGTGTCCATACGGATCACGTTACCCCATTGAACTCCACTTTAGTTCTGCTTGCGGGTGTGTCTGGTGGTTTTTCTCGGGGTTCTCCCGTTTTCGCCCACCTACTAATTGGTACGTCTAATATGAGCTTAAATAATCTTAAAAAAGGCGTAAAACTGAAATAATAATAATAAAATAATAATAATAATAATAATAATAATAATAATAAAGCAAAACTGGGGTGTGCAGGGTTATACCTATTTTTTTTTTTCTTATTTTTGCTCCAAAACATAGATTGTGGGTACTCGTTAGAACTGCCTCGTCGAGGCGGTTCTAACGTGTACCCACAAAAAAAATAAGAAAAATGTCCAAAAAATCCACTGAAAATAATTAAGAAAAGTCTGTATATTACATGGACGTGTTTTCGTTATGTTCTTTGTTCTGTCTGCAGTAAACTTGAACATTATGCTCTGCACAAATGGATTTGGCTCGATAGCTAATACATCATTTTATTTCTTGCAGTATAACTTTCTCAGCAGTTTCAGTGTAACTTGCAGAATGCGTATCAGCGTAATGTTTGTGTTAAGAACTTTTCAAGAAATGTGATTAAATTGAGCCGCCACATGGGAAAACCAACAATCTGCCAAGGTGAAAACAAAGGCGACGATCAGCTTCGCAGTAACTGCGAAGCTGATCAGCGCCTTTGTTTTCGCTACTTGGATAGTACAGTTCCTCTTCTACTTAACACTTTTACTGCCACGCCTCTCAAAAAATCAATATCTCACTGCCAAGCATATATTTATTTTATTATTTTTATTGATTTATTAATTAATTTATTAATTATTATATTTTAGATATATGCACAGATCATATATCACTGGAAAGGGCTTTTTACGCTGAAAAATTTGATATACAATACAATTACCTCCCTTTAAAACTTTCATCTATAACCCGGAACATACCGGTATACCTGTAAAACGACTACAGTCGTCGGTGGCAGCGAACGGTAAAAACGACTACAGTCGTCGGCGGCAGTGAATGTGTTAAATCCGAAATTTCAAGATTCTAGCTCTTTTCTGTGACTGTACAGGTCGGCCACAAGGCGGCTCATTTGTTTCTGTTAAATGGTAAGATTATACGCTATGCATCACATTATAAGAATCTGACCCAAGGGCCACGTTGGTGTCACAAGTCTTCACCGAGTGATGCTTAACTGTGACCCGAGGGACAGTTTTGTCTATCCATACCCGACACTTATGAGCCGCCTCGTGGGAAAACCAACAATGTGGTTTCCGAACAGGTCTGACACAAACCGTGCTGTACGGCTACAGAAGCAGGCTAGAAGCTTGAAATTTTGGAGTTAAGTAGAGGAGGAATTGTACTATCCGAGTAGCGAAAACAAAGGCGCTGATCAGCTTCGCTGATCTGCGCCTTTGTTTTCGCATATGCAAATTGTTGGTTTTCCCACGAGGCGGCTCTTATCAGTGTAAGACCCTTTGTCTTTGAGATCGAACGTGTGTGACGTTGTAATGTTTCCGCTTCATGGTGAAGCTATGTGACGCCTATTACCCCGGGAGCTAATTTGACCTACCTTGCACCCCCAGGACAATTTTTCATGGGTGCATAATCGTTCATTGGGGCCCCAGAAATGCAAAGAATTTTTGTCCTCAAAGATAAAATCTTGCACTATGAAAAAAATGCATGTTTTCCATGGCAACCGTTTCCTCGATTCTTGAGCATGGGTTGTACATACAAAATTGGCCATATATCCACTGTTAATTATCCTAGACCACTGAACTTGGTCTTATTTTAAAGCATAGACAATGCCCTTGCATCCTATGGTAAGTAATGTTAGTTGTCTAATTTTCATATTCATGAATTTTAATGAAATCTTTAGAAATGACAGAAAAATTGTTAAAAACCCATAAATAAACTAATTTCAGGCCCAAATAATCCTTATCGCACTTTGTTATTGAGTCAGTCATATCATATTACAAGTTTATTGATGTCATGGGCCTAAATGAAAATTGTCTCATTTGCATATTCATGAATTTTAATAAAAAATATTGAAAATCGAGAAAAAAAAAAAAACAAGGGAAAAGCCATTTTAAGGTTTTGGATTGGTTATAAGATCTATCTTGTATCCCTGGAACCAAAGATTTATATGAGATCAATTTTTAGTTAAGTTAGGGTAACTGAGTGGCTACCTATTGGGAAAATAGCTGCTCATTCGGCTTACGAAATGTTTTCATGGTATAGGTACCTGATTGTTAGTTTGGTTTTTTCCCACCTCGGGTTTTTGGAGTGGGAATCTTTTGCTGATTGCGCCATTTCCTGATCTTTGCCTACTTGTACCTTTTTATAAAGATCTCATTAATATCCATACAACAAAAATCACAGATAATTTATATATCAGATTATATGTTTATATAACATTGTCATAGCAATCATTTGATACCAATTATAGCTATCTAGGTCTATTAGACATTTTTCATTTTTGAAATTAAATTTTGCTGCCGCTGCCACTTGCGTTTCTCGGCAACATGGGCGTTTACTTCTCAGGCCATATCTGAAACGAAGACGAGGGGTGATATGGAAGGCAGGGACGACATGCTAATTGCTAAATGCTAATCACCCCGGCCTTCCATACCGGCCTTCTCGTATCTACTGTTTGCAGCCTTCTCGATGTGAAAGCCTGTCTTTGAAAATATTTCGAAAGTAACTAGTCCTATCCTATCTAATTCATACATCATTCAAGCTTTGATAAACCTAACAATCCTATCTTTGGTTAGTCTTTAACTTTCGCAAGGACTTGTGCTTATCCAAAGAACAGTCGTTTGTTGACTCGCACTTGATTTTGTTGTTTTGTGACTTCACCAGAATAAACCCGTCAACGGTTTGGATAAAATGCATCAGGAAAACATGTCCGTGAAATGTATACCCCCTTAAATCCCACTTTTATATAGGAAAAACTTGTGGTTTACAGGGGTATACATTTTTTCTTATTTTTGATCCAAAACATACATTGTGAGTACTCGTTAGAACCGCCTCGGCGAGGCGGTTCTAATAGGTACCCACAATCTATGTTTTGAGCAAAAATATCTAAAATGTCGATTTTTTTCCAATGAAATTTTCCATTTTTACAGCTGAATAAAAAAAATGTGTATATCGCATGGATATGTTTCGGAATGTCTGCCGTGTTTGTAAATAATGGATAAATGGAATGTTTTAATGCTCATCAACTTCGTGATTCCTTCCATTACAAACGGACAAAATCTCGTTTTGTATGGTAAGAAATTTATGATATTTATGATTGATATAATTATTATAAGCAAATAAATAAATAAATAAATAAATAAATAAATAAATAAATAAATAAATAAATAAATAAATAAATGAATAAATAAATAAATAAATATAAATTTTATTAATCTAACATACAGCAACCAAGGTGGGGCGGGGCATGCGCGGATCCAGAAAATTTTCTCAGGGGGGGGGGGGGTCCAAAGTCCCAGGAGGGGTCTAACGGAAAATTTCAACATGGCAAAATTTAATAATCTGGCAATTCCAGGGGGGTCCAGACCCCCTGTCCCCCCCCCCCTCTGGATCCGCCCATGCGGGGGACAACCCGAATGTACATGTGTGTTTCAACGGTCTTAAATAAAAAAAAAGAAAAGAGCTTAAAGATGCGTTATTTTAAAATTCGTTTACTTGAATTAATTTTAATATCTGTTTATTACTACTGCATATGCTTCTCTAATTATTGCTTGACGTTATTTCGTGGTATACTGAAAACCATTGCGTTCTTAATTAAAATGCTTTTCTTTTACATGTACGGCGTATTTTCGCTGAAATTTTAGACCTGTATAGCATGTACATGTACCTTTTGATTTTTAGGCTTGCATTATTTGTACATTCTAAATCTGAAGATAAATCTTTTCATTAAGTTATCATGTGCGCGTCTTGTATAAACAGGCATATGTCAGAATATTTAGATTGCGGTCATTTTATCTGGTCAAATATGAGCCTGTGCTTGAGAAAACCAACAATTTGGGTTTCCGACCAGGTCCGACAAAAACCAAGCTGTACAGTAATAGAAGCAGGCTTAAGCTTAAGGAAAAGAGAGATAGTATGTATTATGTAGTGAAAACAAAGGCGCTGATCAGCTTCGCGGTTACCGCGAAGCTGGTCTGCGCCTTTGTTTTCGCATATGCAAATTGTTGGTTTTCTCATGCAGTGGCTCGTATATCAATTAATTTCACTGGGAAAGTTGCCAGTTTAATTTTGAATTTGTTTTCAAGTCATCGATTTGTTGTCATCAAAACATAAACAAGACAATGTCGAACATGCCTAACAAATGAGCCGCGACGTGAGAAAACCGGTCTTCGGGGTTTCCGACCAGGTCCGACACAAACCGGCCTGTACAAGCTCAGAAAAGAGCTAGAAGCTTGAAATTTCGGATTTAAGTAGAAGAGGAATTGTACTATCCGAGTAGCGAAAACAAAGGCGCTGATCAGCTTCGCGGTTACCGCGAAGCTGATCTGCGCCTTTGTTTTCGCCTAGGCAAAAATCCGGTTTTCTCACGATGCGGCTCAAATAGTTTGCTCTGCAATCAATGGTATTTTTAATGATATACATGCAAAATGACCACCACCGTCAGGAAAACATGTCCGTGAAATGTATACCCACGTAAACCCCACTTTTATATAGAAAAACTGGGGTTTGCAGGGTATATCTAATTTTCTTATTTTTGACCCAAAACATACATTGTGGGTACTCGTCAGAACCGCCTTGGCAAAGCGGTTCTAATATGTATGCACATTGTATGTTTTGAGCGAAAATGTAAAAAATATCAATTTTTTTTCCATTAAAATTTTCATTTTTTTACATTTTAAAAATTCTCTGTATATTGCAAGGACATGTTTTTGTAATGAATGACATACTGCTTGCATAATGATCACCACAAAATGCTCCTAAAGGTCAGATCGTCACTTTCACTCTGGATAATAATACCCCATGCTTAGTGACCAGGCAATTTCAGAGGACCATCGCCGGTCATAAAAAGTTTAAAGGCTAAAGCGTCCGGATAGCAAACATTGTCAATGCATCATTTGCATATATGTGAGGGTTTATAAAAATACGTGGACTTTTCTTCTAACTTTCCATTATATTACTATATTCACTCAAACTTACAATGCAGACGTTCCCATATAATATGCAGTAGTCTGCAAAGCTTCACCACAGTCTCTTTATTGGTTACAAAATTCTGGTAAAATAAAAACACCCACTTTCGCCATCAAGTAGTCTGATGACGTCAGTGACGTCGACGCATTGTACCACAAAATGTGCTTTTTTGGGCTACTAATTTTTACATTTTTACTGCCCAAAGTATGTTAAAAATTTGTCCACTATAAGAGCATGGTTTAAATAACCAATCTCTATGAAAAGTTTTATATTACCTTGATTTGAGAATAAATTTGGCTTTGACATATTGCTGCTGATTTTGAAAATCATGGTTTAGACGTTAGAACATTTTTAATGACGGATATGGACTTTTCATATCTATTTGGGTCCTATTTGTCCTTGAAGTCTTACCGGCAAATGAGAAATTAGGATTTGTTACAAAGGGGAAATGTTTAGAATTGCTGGTTGAACTCTGTTTCATGAAGGTCATGTGTCGCTTAAACGTTCTGAAAAAACAAGCATGTAGGACTAATAAAAAAGCCGGACTACCGTAAGTTTACATTTTTTTATGGGCTCATTAAGACAAATGAGCCTGTGCATGAGAAAACCAACAATCTGCCTATGCGAAAACAAAGACGCAGATCAGCTTCGCGGTAACCGCGAAGCTGATCAGCGCCTTTGTTTTCGCTACTCGGATAGTACAATTCCTCTTCTACTTAAATCCAAAATTTCAAGCTTCTAGCTCTTTTCTGAGCTTGTACATGCCGGTTTGTGTCGGACCTGGTCGGAAACCCCGAAGACCGGTTTTCTCGCATCGAGGCTCATTAATGACAAGTTTGGTTGTGATCTGCGAAATAGTTTTGAAGAAATGATCTGCAAAATAGATCTGAAGAAAACGCAAAACAAATGCGATACTACAAGGCCACGATTTGGTTGGTTGATTGGGGTTTAACGTCCCGCCAACAGCTAAGGTCATATGGAGACGAGACCTCGGTTTATAGTCCCATCCGACGGACTGGAGAAGCCCGGGATCGAACCTGCGACCCTTGGTTTACAAGGCGAGTGACATAACCACTGCATCACGGAGGCTTCTAATGCCACGATTAATGTCATTTCTGACGTGCTCCGTGATATGGAGGGTTAAGTAAACCATCACCAATTGATAATAAAACATTTTCTGAGAACTCGTATATAATCGGTTACGATTCATTTTCTAACCAATGTTTAATATATTTGGCCCCATTTAGATAATACTAGTCTTTGTATCGACTACCCTGTTGAAAGTTGCAAAATTTCAGTAATTCTCTTCGGCTCCATGTTGCCAAATCTAAAAGGTCACTGACGAGACTTCAATAGTCGAAACCGCGGTATGGCCCTTCACCTTTCTCATTAATGTGTTCACTGCTCTTAAAGGATCTCAGTTTTCATATTATTTGCTATTATTGCAGCTGGTGTTGTGCCGTGTGGCGGCCCTAAAAAGTCTCCCCGTACATCATCCATAGTGCAGGTTATATTTTCTTTTTGGTCCTTTGAGATCAGCGAAGATATTCTGAGAACTCAGAAATTTATAATCGGTTACGATTAGTTTTCTAACCAATGTTTAATATATTTGGCCCCATTTAGATAATACTAGTCTTTGTATCGACTACCCTGTTGAAAGTTGCAAAATTTCAGTAATTCTCTTTGGCTCCATGTTGCCAAATCTAAAGGGTCACTGACGAGACTTCAGTAGTCGAAACCGCGGTATGGCCCATCACCATTCTCATTAATGTGTTCACTGCTCTTAAAGGATCTCAGTTTTAATTTTATTTATTCACCAAATTTTCAGAATCCATCAGGAAAACATGTCCGTGTAATGTATACCCCCTTGAACCCCACTTTTATATAGCAAAACTGGGATATGCAGGGGTAAACCTATTTTTCTTATTTTTGCTCCAAAACATAGATTGTGGGTACACGTTAGAACCGCCTCGCCGAGGCGGTTCTAACGTGTACCCACAATCTATGTTTTGAGCAAAAATAAGAAAAATATCAAAACTTTTCGGGGCGGAAATGTTCAATTTTTGAAGCTAAAAAAAACTGTTTATTGCATGGGCAAGTTTTCGTAATGTATTGGATTTAAGCAAGTTTATCGTCACCTGAAATTTTAATACATTTGCCTGAAACGTTATAAAGTTATAAGAAAAGTCCACGTAACTTTTCATAAACGCGTGTAAACTTTGATGCTAAATGAAGCGTCTAAAACGAAAATAATAAAACGTGCAGAATTATATATCGGTGGATGTATGCTTTGGTATTGCTGTTGAATTAAGATTCTATTCCCAGACACATTACCACAGACACTTATGATTTTTTGTAGCATTTCAACATTAGTCATCTGAAAATAGTCTGAAATATACGTATTTACTTATTTTGCAATGAATGTTCAAGTGCAAATGGATGTTTCTTTGCACAGGCAGACTACTTTGTACATGTACGTGGGTTCTCTACTTAGCCATTATGAAAACTTGTCCATGCAATATATAGAGATGTTTTCAGACGCAAAATTCGAAAATTGCAGCGGAAAAAATTGATATTTTTAATTATTTTGGAGGCGGTTCGAACGAGTACCCACACCCTATGTTTTAGATCAAAAGTTAAGAAAAAGTTTTACTATATAAAAGTGGTGTATAAGGGGTATACATTTCACGGACATGTTTTCCTGATGGCTCACAAATGTCTACCTAAGTTTGTAAATTTATGCATCTCACCTTTACATATGGAGAAGTCTACTTTGCACATGAAAGTCTACTTTGCACGTACCGTTGTTTACTTTGCACATGTCCATGAAAAGTATACCCCCTTTAACCCTACTTTTATAAGTGAAATTGTGGTATACAAGGGTACACATTTTTTCTTATTTTTGATCCTCGTCGAGGTGGTTCTAACGTGAACCCACGATCAATGTTTTGGTTTAAACTTTATTTTAATTGTTGAACATCCAAGATACAGTTACATATAATACAAACTATCCAGGATAAGACAGTAAGCCAAATGCTTGTCCTAATGTCATTTCCTGAAACAATCAATGTTTTTGGCAAAATATTAAAAACTATCAAAATTTATCCAGTAAAAATTTTTAATTTTCATTTTCACAACCAAAATATCTTTATATATTGCATGGGCAAGTTTTCGTAATGATAGGTTTATACTTTGTACGAGGATGAATCAGTATGTCTACTAAGTACATGGATGTCTACACGTCTTATCTGTACATAAATGAGCCGCCTCGTGGGAAAACCAACAATGTGGTTTCCGAACAGGTCCGACACAAACCGGCCTGTACAGCTACAGAATAGAGCTAGAAAGTTGAAATTTCGGATTTAAGCAGTTCTAAGAGGAATTGTACTATCCGAGTAGCGAAAACAAAGACGCTGATCAGCTTCGCGGTTACCGCGAAGCTGATCTGCGTCTTTGTTTTCGCCTATGCAGATTGTTGGTTTTCCCATGAGGCGGCTCAAATGTCTAAATGTCTACTCAACTCCACAGGCTGTCCAGACAACTGGGTTATCTTCGGCAATGAATGTTACAAGTTTGAGATTAACTCGCCAAAGGTCTACGAAGAAGCGACCGTGGACTGCTGGGTGGGTATTTTCTAGATTACCCGACGTTGATGTATTTGTTTTTGCCTAGTATTTGACAGTAGTAAAATGACGCGTTCTTAATATTAGATGAGCCGCGTCGTGAGAAAACGGGATTATTGCCTATGCGAAAACAAAGGCGCAGATCAGCTTCGCAGTAATTGCGAAGCCGATCAGCGCCTGTGTTTTAGCTACACAGATAGCACAATTTCTCTTTTTCTTAAATCCGAAATTTCAAGCTTCTAGCCTGCTTCTGTGACTGTACAGGTCGGTTGTCGGAAACCCCGAAGACCGGTTTCCTCACGTCATGGCTCAGATTATCATGGATGTAAGATTGGTACCAGCCTGGGAATAGGAATCAGTGTGTTTATGCACCAGTCATCTGTAACTACGACTTCCCCACCTACAGGGAAGGGCGGAGATTATGACTTTCCAGTTTTCAATGCCGGATGCTATAGACACTACCCCGGGGGATAAACTGGAGGTCAAAACCATGCTCTTTGCCCTGCTCTGCATAATAGAAAATCTCCCTGGGGTAAGGATCTTCATATCAAAACCCCGTCATTTCTTCTGCACTATCGGGACAATAAAAAACTCTAATTGCTCTGCACTTTAGCCCGGCTATCCCCCAACCTTCCCCGTAGGTGGGGCCGTGGTTACAAATGACTGGTACATTAGTGTTACCATAAGCATTTGTGCTAAAACTTTTTTGAGAAAAATGCAGTTGATAGTCAGCCTTTTGGTAATTAAAGGAAACTGTTCATTACGAAAACTTGCCCATGCAATATACTGAGATTGTTTTTAGCTTTAAAAATTGAAAATTTCCAGCTGAAAAATTTCGATATTTTTCTTATTTTTGCTCAAAACATAGATTGTGGGTTCCCGTTAGAACCGCCTCGCCGAGGCGGTTCTAACGAGTACCCACAATCTATGTTTTGGAGCAAAAATAAGAAAAATAACTATACCCCTGCAAACCCCAGTTTTTCTATATAAAAGTGGGGTATGAGGGGGTATACATTTCACGGACATGTTTCTACAGATGACTGGGGCCAAACTATTGAGCATCAACAATGATCAAGAACACCTTTTTGTCTCCAACTATTTGACAAAGATACACGCAGCAAGGTATGTGACGCACCTAGGAAGAATTGAGCCGTACAACAACAACAATATGGTTTCTGAACAGGTCCGACACAAATCAGGCTGTACAGTCATAGAAGATGGCTAGGGACTTGAAATTTCGGATTTAAGAAGAAGAGGAAGTGTACTAGAAAACAAAGGCGCTGATCAGCTTCGCGGTTACCGCGATGCTGATTTGCCTAAGCAAATTGTTGGTTTTCCCATGAGGCGGCTCAATTGTCTTCGAGTTCCTCGAGAAGGCACGCCACAACGGATTGAAATTCGATAGTTACAAGAAGATTAAAAGAATCTATATAATGATGGCGTTGAAGCCGAGACAAGGAAATATTGGGCAAGTTTTCAGATCAGATCGATAATCCAAGCTCATCTGAGTCTCTATCGAGGATGAGACTCAAATAATTTGAATATGAGCCTGAAATTTCCTTGCCGATGCCTCAGCACCAACACTGATTATTTTTCACACCCATCTTTTAAAACATTTAGACTCTGTGTAGGCGTTAAATGCTGTTCATGCAGCCATTTAGTTTGCACATGAAACACTATGCAAATCAACCAGTTAAAATATAAGCCGCATCGTGGGAAAACCAACAATGTGGTTTCCGAACAGGTCCGACACAAACCGGCCTGTACAAGCACAGAAAAGAGCTAGAAGCTTGAAATTTCGGATTTAAGTAGAAGAGGAATTGTACTATCCGAGTAGCGAAAACAAAGGCGTGATCAGCTTCGCGGTTACCGCGAAGCTGATCTGAGTCTTTGTTTTCGCCTATGCAGATTATTGGTTTTCCCATGAGGCGGCTCATATAAAATAATTTTGTATTTGCACTCACCTAAAATATCAAATCAGCATTTTGTTTTTTGTGCAAAATCAAAATTTCAGCACAGTTAAATGTTGAAATATTTTTATAAGCAACAGGCTACAATTTTGATAACTTCCTGAAATTAACACCAGCAAGACTCTCTCTCTCTCTCTCTCTCTCTCTCTCTCTCTCTCTCTCTCTCTGACAGTTGATACTCAGCTCGTCACTTCCTTAAATGGAGGCAAATAAAGTGTATATTTCTATTTGTTTTAAAAATACAGAAATGATTGGCATTTAGAGACAGCTAATAAGTACTATTACTAGGATAGAAAAATCTCTGACAGGCACATGTTGTTCGATGCTTACCACCAGCCTCTCTTAACCCATATTTGACGAATGGATTTTCCCATCATTATCATTTGGGTGAGTCCACTTTCGTTTTTAGTGGCTTTAGGTGTGATTTTAAATTTCTATCTCATTTTGCGATGAAATTTCTCTGAGCAAACAGAATAGCCCCAGATGGGACGCCGCGTTCTGCGGCGTCACATCTGGGGCTATTCTGTTTGCCTATGTCCCATAAAAGGGACGCCAGGCTTAAATGAGTTAATAATCGATACCACCTTAATTCTCAGGGCGTCAGCGTGGCTGACTAGCGGTCTCTATGGTAACAAAGTGGTAACCTGGGAGGGCGCCACTTCTCCTCACAGTGGGACCACATTCTGGAACAGGGAACCACATGATGACGAAGTATTCAGCCGGGTAGCTTATCAAGGTGGAAGTAAGAAAATCGGGCCTAGGTTTTGCTTATCATCAAACCATTTTTACTCTTTGGATATTGTTCACAACAAAGTTAATTTGCAACAAACATGTAATTATATCATTTGGCAACGATGAATTCTCGGATGAAAATTGGCTCTTGTCTTTGAACCCCGAGCGACGTAATAGTTGACTTTAACACTTCCCTATGGAAGTTACATTGCCTCTATTGAATTCATTTTAGACTAAAATAGCAGAAAAATACAAATGAATAATTTGCGATGAATCACAAATAGTATCTAGAGCACCGTTCTCTACTCTGCCCCGACACAATTTGGTGTCATACTGTGTACTTGCAGATAAATTGCATGGTGGTTACGGTTGGGCCCTGGTGTCAGCAAGTATACCATATAATTATATTTGTGAGATCCCACAGAGAGACGCTACTCAGATACTCGCATATAACAGAGATATAGGTAATATTCAGAAGTCTCTATGTATGCCTCTGTGATAGCTTCAGAATCCTCCTTCAGACTTAATGAAAGAAAATTTCATTTGAATTATATTAGCAAAATAATAGTAGATGTTAGAATCAAAAACATATTAATAAACCTTAAAAAAGTAGGAGACTTGTACAAGTCTACTGATTTTTTTTCTTCTTTTTATTAAATCATCAATTATAGTAACCTTGTGAAAATTCATTTTCCAGAATACATATATTTTTATAATAATATTATCTGAGAAACATTAAATCTGCACCACGTATAATTTATCATTATTAATGTTAAATTCAAATCATCGTCTTCTTCTCCTTCTTCTTCTTCTTCTTCTTCTTCTTCTAATTAGCATCATCTCTATAAAGATAATAACAATTATAGTGATTGAGAAGAAGATGAAGAAGACGAAAAAGAAGATGAAGTAGAAAAAAAAACAGTACAAATATCATTATTATTCAGGCTATGGGGTTGGCGTTGTGGACATGAACCAAATGATCAAAGGCCCGACCATGGTGTCTGAGCCGGTGGGTGTGGTCGTTGTGGGCTCCCGGGGCAACACAATCTATCTTGAGTGTGACGCCAGATCGAACCCCATGCCCGTGTACAGGTGGTACCGCGGAAAGTACGCGAACGAGAGCTTGACGGCTGCATCCAATAGCAGGTAAATCTATTTCTGATAATTTTTATACGATGTTTAGTACAGAACAACAGCCTGCGGTGTTAAAGCTAAGCCAATTGAAAACTCTTGTAACCAACTTGTGTGGGTGTTGTGAACTTCGTCCTTGGTTATTTTTACATAAATTTGATAAGGCAGTTTGGTGTAAGATGGTGAAACATTACGAACACATGCCTATGCGATGTCCATATATAGAGATATAGAGAACTAAGTGTGAAAATTTAAAATTTTGGTAGGTTTTTTTCTTAGCTTTGCTCAAAACATAGACTGTGGATACACGTTAGAACTCACGAGTGCCCAAAATCTATGTTTTGGAATAAAAATAAAAAAATATACCCCAGTTTTTCTATATACAAGTGGGGGTTAAGTGGTATACATTGCACATACATGTTATCCTGATAAAGGTGGTATGATATCATTTTGTTATAATCTTAACCAATATTTTATTAAACTGTTGCACTTTGTGTTGATGTAGCTTACTAGAGTGGTATATGTCTGAAGGCCTCAAAACACTCTTTAGGGGGAGGATAGCCGATGGTAGCATTACGAAAACTTGCCCATGCAATAAACAGAGATTTTTTGTCTTGAAAAATTGAGAATTTTCAGCTGAAAAATATTGATACTTTTCTTATTTTTGCTCAAAACATCGATTGTGGGTACACGTTAGAACCGCCTCGCCGAGGCGGTTCTAACGAGTACCCACAATCTATGTTTTGCAGCAAAAATAAGAAAAATAGGTATACCCCTGCATACCCCAGTTTTGCTATACAAAAGTGGGGTTTAAGGGGGTATACATTACACGGACATGTTTTCGTGATGGAAAAAAAACATGCCGGTAACTTACTTTGCTCACTCAGACCAAAAGTGGAGATAGATTGGTCAAAATTTCTTCCGGATTTATTTCTGTTTTACAGATACACATTGAGCGGCGGTCGACTGACAATACAGAACCCAAAGGTCGGGGAGGACGAAGACTTCTACAGGTGCACAGTCGAGAATGATCAAGGGAAAATAATGAGTAAAGTAGCACAGATCATGTTTGGATGTAAGTGAGTCTTCATGGGACATAAAATAAATGCGGGCGGAATGACCTTGCCTTGTATTTTAATGAGCAGTTAAATGGTAATAGATGCTGTTGAATATATATAAGCATATACATGGTATATTTAGCCTGTAGGAACAAATAAATGAGGGAGCTGGTAAAACTTCATGCATATCATAAGTTTTTTTTCATGTCCTGTTTGAATTGCGCCCGTCTCCTAGTGCCATATATCACTACTGCACACATCCCCGTTAAATATCAATTAAAAAGGCATGAAAATAATCAATTAAATTTAAGAGCATTTTCAAAGATTCCCCCCATGAAAAGCTTGTTAAAAGAGGATTAAAATATCTCATTAAAATGCTATACATTAAGAGTCATTAAAACAACATGAAAATGCCATTAGGTTAAAGGCATTGTTAAATTTCCATTAATTTTATGACAATAAAAATCTGTTAAATTCAGGCCCTAAAATTAGTCCCCCCCCCCTTAAAGTAAAGGTACCATCAAAATATTTAATGGTATCCATCAGCATTAAAAACTTCTTAAAAAGCTCTTAATGTATAGCATTTTAATGGGACCATTAATTTTTATACTGTCATTTTAAAAGCAAATTAAAGCCACTTAAATTCACATTTTAAAAGCAAATTAATGAGTCTGAAATATCCATTAAATATCAGCCATTACAATTAATGTCAATTTAATGGGACAGTTACTTTTCTAGAGCCACATTTTTAAGGTATTTTCATAAGCATTAAAATGCATTGAATTTTTAATTTAATGTAGCTTTAAGGACCATTAATTTCCCATTTAATTTCCATTAATATTTTTAATGGCCCCATGAAAATGCTATACATTAAGAGCCTTTTTAATGATTTTTAATGGCACTGGATTTAATGGCCACCTTAAATTGATGGTAGAATCTTTTTCTGTATGCCATTAATTTGACCACAAACAAACCCCATTAATCACCCAAGAGTAATTACCATTAATAATTTAATGGTCAAGATTTACTCTTGTATGTCATTAATTTAACAGTAAATCGAGCCCATTAACTTAATGATTAGCAATACCATTAATAAGTTAATGGCACCCTTATGTTAATTGTGATATGCCATTAAAATGACTGCAAACAGAGCAAAATAAGTAACTACAGTTTATCTTGATGCACAACCAGGCTATAATAGCCAAACAGTGATATATTGCCATTACGCAAAAAGCATTGGGGAAACATTTCTTATACACTGTGTTTGATAATACATGTACTATTTTTGTCTTAATTCAGTTATTTCTCCACAGACCATGTATTCTGGGTTTGGGTTTCTATTACTAAGGAAGAGAAATAAAGGGCAGTATATTAAAACTTCCAATCGAATGCCAAGAGCTGTATGCGAAAACGGATCACCAGCCCAGGGGTCCTGGGGGTGCCTGGAGATTTTGCCTTTATACATGTACATAAGCTCAACCCCCTAACCTGTACCCAAAAATATCAGGTATGACACACTACCCCATAAATATAAGGAATTTTGCACAGTGGGGTACTCCGAGATTTTACTTGTTTATACCTTCGATCCAGCATCTACTCTGTACCCCCAAAATAACGGGGCTGACAGACTACACACCCTTTCTGGGATCGATTTTTAGCATACCAAAATATATATATGTCTGTTTTATTGCATATAATGCGAAGTGTGCAATAGAATTTTCCCAGTCCTGAATATCTTGGACCCCCCCCCACACACACACACACACCAATCAAATGGTCGCTCCCTGACTAATTTTAAATCATACACAAATATCAACAAATTTCAACATTACGAGAACACGCCGCTGCAATTTCAAATGTTTTTTATAGCTGTAAAAATGAAAATTTCCTAGTGAAAAAAAAATGAAATTTTCCTATTTTGCTCAAAACATAGATTGTGGGTACATACTGAGGTGGTTCTAACAAGTACCCACAATTTTTGTTTAACAGCAAAAGAAGAATAGGTATACCCCTGTAAACCCAAATTTTACATACAAAAGTGGGGTTTCAGCCTAATAGGGTATACATGTTCTACATGTCATCCTGATCAATGTAAATTTTGACCCCCAACACTGATAAAGAGAAAGTACCTGAGAGTAACAACCACCACCTCCTTTGGGATAGCCGGGTTGAAGTCAGACCGTTCCAAATCAGCTGTCATATCTCATAATCACGAACTGAGTGAGCACGAACTGAGTGAGAGCGAATTTACCTGATCACCAAGTTCAAAATCAGACATCATAACCACTACGTTTAACAGGTTTACAAGATCATCTTGGACTGTCAGTGACTGGATAATTGGACTTACAGCTATATCAAATTCAGAACACAAGCGCAACACCTAAAGTATAACATGTGTGAAGTTAGACTCAGAGAGAAAATAATACAGAGAGACACCACACCGACAGACCACTAGGGACAATTAGGACTTGACTACAACCAAGCAACCAACCAACGAACCAGCTTACTGGACTATTTAATTATCTACCTTACATACCTTTTTATAATAAACACACTTCTTCAGTAGCATCATTGAGTGGCAAAGACACAAACCTGCTAAATTAATAATAAATTTCACAAAGTCTGAAAATTTGGTTTTCTAAAAAGCCAGTACTTTTCAAAAGCTTTGTTGACATTTCAAAGTTTTACAAATATAGATGAGTGCACCACAATAAAACAATACCTAAAGTCTTTTATGATCATATCAACCACTGAATGTTCCAACCAAAGTTCTCTGATCTATTTTCATCTTTTTGAAACTGACCGCCTGCATTTTGAAATTGCATCAGAAAGGGAGAAAATTCGTACTTGTGTAAAGCAATAGAATAGAATAGAATAAACTTATTTCCAATTATGGGCCACCACATAGTAGCATATGAATCACATATAAATAAGAAGCATGTTATCAAGGTAGTCCCGCCACCAGCAGATATTGCAGAGCTACTTTACTTAAAATTACAAGGGTAAACCAAGGGAGATATGCGATACCCTTCAGTTACCTGCAATATGTGTAAGTTTAGTTTGCATATTTCTTAGTACATTGTTGATTATAGACACTTTGGTCAAAACAATTAGGTCCATGTCAATTCGGTCTACTTAGAATAGGCTACTTCAGAATGTTACTCCTAACTGTATTTCCATTCAATAAGGTCGGATACCAAGCTCCGTGCCTGGGGATCGGAGAATACCAGGGTCTGTGCATGGGGATGGGACTATACTGGAACATGTAAGCAACCTTTAAAATGTACAATTTATTGTATACAGGCTATTCTCTCACTGTCAATATCTTGACAACCACTTATCAGAAAGTATCATAATTGATAATTGGGCCATATGTTTCCTATATGCCAGCTTTATTCCATGATATGGGACCTCAAGGTCTATGCTGAAGATGGGCTGGAGGTCAAAATTTAGGCCAATTTTTCAAATATACAATATATCGAATTCATATTTTTATGTCCATATCCCGGGAGTGGGGTCCATACATATGAAACTGGTATATATGCCCCCGTACTGAAAATAGGGGAGCTTTCAGAGCTCATCAGACTAACAAAGATTTAATCCTGAAATTTACATTTTTGGGCAAAAAAGCTGATAAAGTACCTGGATTTCTGTAAAAGAGGGAGCTTTAAGAACTTATTTGTTTGAAAAACAGAGGGGTCTTTAAGAGTGGGAAATCGACGAAGTACCTGGATTTCTGTAAAAGTGGAAACCTTTAAAACGTAGTTTTCATGAAAAAGAGGGGTCTTCAAGAGCACAAAATGTCCAAAAAAAGAGGACGGGGAGGGGGGGGGGGCTTTAGTGGGGAACACACCTGCACTGTCCCAGTATGTGAGTACCCCACTCCCCCGGGGTTCATATCCTGCAAATACTAATAAGAAGCTGTCTATACTTGGACCATTGGTACATAATAGAGTTATAACCTTCATTCCATGACATCTGAATGCAGGGTCCATGCCTCTGGGTAGGGCTAAAGGTCAAAATCTAGGACACTTTTTGAAATTTTATTTTACTGTTTTACTATCATTTTATTACCTTTAGTTGAACAATTACATTTAAGCACCTGCTTAAAATTGTGAAGGACCCAAACTAAACTTCCAAGCTCAAGGACTGGTTGCACCAAACACTAACCTTACACTCAAAAAATTAAAGCTCGTCTCGAAAATGCAAGAGTTCTATAACCTTCGAACAAAACCCCTTTATGTGACTAATTCCTTTCTAGATTTATTAGATTTTTAATAGCCATGATAGTTTTAACATGAACTAGACTAGTTTTGTTTGTTATTTTAATGACAGCAGAGTTAATTCCACTGTTTAACTGAAGGACTTTAAAATAGTTTTCCAATTTGTGGTCATTACTTTGAATATCATTATTTTTACCATTAAATTAATCTCATTTAATTTGCCATGAAAACAACTTTCTACGGGAGTTAACTAGTTTTTTATGGCCATGAAAGTTTGAACATCAACTGGGCCGTTATTTTATATGTCATTAAATTTTACACCATTAAATTCATTCCCCTTAATTTGCCATGAAAACAGCTTTCTACAAGATTTAACAAGTTTTTTATGGCCCTGAAAGTCTTAACATAAAATTGGCCATTATTTTAAATGTCGTTAATTTTTTTCCATTGGATTAAGCCCCTTTAATTTGCCATGAAAACAACTCCCTAAAGGAATAAACTAGCATTTTTATGGCCATGAAAATTTGAACATCAACTTGGACAGCATTGCCCATTACTTTAATGATACTCACCATTAAAGTAACCCCCTTTAATGTGCCATTAAAACAATTCTTAACAAGAATTAACTGACTTTTAATGGCCATGAAAGTTTCAACATTGCCGGGAACATTTTTGTTTGTTAGTTTAAAGGCATATGTACATGAATATAATGCTATTTTAATGGTATAGCAAAATCCCATTAAAATATTTCAACAAGGATTAATGGCAAGAATTAATGGGTTTAGTTATTTTCATGTCATTTTAATGGGAAAATGATGCATTTTTAATGGCAAATGAATACAGTAGTGTATATCTGTTATGATTAAAAATATGAATTTGTGAATAAATATTATTTATGTACATAGGAAAAACGCGGCTATTTTCAGATCTTCACGAGTTTTCTCCAGTTAGACCCGATGATGCCTGGGGAACCATGTCGGAGGGAGTGAAAATTGCCTGCCAGGCCCCGGGATATAACCCAGGTTTGTCGTTATATTATCATTATTATACATGTATCTTGTCATTTTTATACGAGGTTGAATGCACTACATAACGCAAGTTTTATTATCGATCGTTAGATTCCATTTGTTTCTGTATCGTTACAGAATACAGCATGAAAAGAGACCCGAGACCCGCACTGGCATTGGTGTTGCGAAAGGCGGTTACCTTGCTTCTGAGGGCAATTTGAGAACATCTTCCTGCATTTAGGTTCATAAAGTTTGCCTAAGAATTTGTTCATAACAACTGGAAAAATAAACAGAAGCTTCGCCAAACCTTAAAATCTGAATTTTTATTTCAGCGGTGAGGTATTCCTGGTACAAGTTCAAAAGTAACAACTGGGTGTATCCCGGTCACCCATACCACTTTAACTCTCAGGCCGGGTACCTGTATTTCTCGGAGGTACAATGGACCGACGGTCGACAGTATTTCTGTATCGTCACATTGACGGCTCGACAGGGTATGGTTAAGTCGACAGAACAGCCACTAGCTAGAACGAGCTATGGTAGATACTTGGTCATCAAACCAGGCAGTAAGTAGAAAAGAAAACAAATCATTATTTTAGAGTTAATTCATCTACTTTTGATAAAACGCAATACCAATAATAATGCTTGCTAACGTTACCTGTAAGACGACTATGCGGAAGGGGATGGGGCTTTGTTAAATCATCAGGAAAAACATATACATGTATTCTGACATTGCAACTGTGCCGTGTGGGTCGAGTGTTATATATTCTCCATGCATCAACATAAAAAGAAGAGCGACAGTAGCATTAGCATAATAAACTTTAAAACTATAAACTTATTATCTTTACAAGCACATGTACCTATTAACCTTTCAATTTGAAATAAAACAGTTTTATTGCAGCCATTTTATTGTCGGTTCTGTATATTGTTTCTTATAGAGAATGCAGGAGGTTACGGGCCTATCATACACACCCACACCTTTCCGTCCCCTGCTCTGAAAGGGTACGAAATACGCATGGAGTGTATTGCGTACGGATCGTAAGTTCAGTATTTTTCTATGTCATTCCCATATCCATTCTTTTACATAGGTAAAACGGGACTGAAGGGGTGGGTGCAACTGTTATAATGTACACTTTTTATTTGTCTATAAAGATCATTTTCCACTGAGAATAATATTATTTTCAGTTTTTCAATGCCGAATAGACTGCCGCCCCTTACCGAAGCGAAATGGTACCAAGATGTGTCCTGACTATATCCAACGCGTTAGATGACGAGAACATCTTTGCCCGAAAGTTAATATACGGAATATTTTACACTTACGCTGTAAAAAAAATGAAAAGTTAATATTTCTATATTTTACTCGAAATATAGATTGTGGGCACCGAGGCGGAGGCGGTTCTAACAAGCACCTACATCTGTGTTTTGAGCAAAAAAAAAAAAAAAAGTTATAAAAAATCAAATTAAAATGTTCAATTTTGCAGCTGTTAAATCTCTTTGTTTCGTGAGCCTGTTTTTGTAATGTATTTATATCTGCGTTCCAGACTCCCTCTGTCCTACTCCTGGTACCGAGAAGACGGTCGCCCCTTACCGAAAGGGACGAAGATTACCAACAGAAACCGTGTCCTGACTATACCCAATGCCCAGTTAGATGCCGAGGGCAACTATGTCTGCAAATGTAAGAGACCCGGGGCAACAGCGACAAAAATAATTGCACTACAGATGGAAGGTAGGAAAAATCTCATGTGAATTTTTGGGTGCTGTATTTTTGTTGGGGGAACCTTTATATATCAAACAGTATTTATTCATGATTCACTAGTAATTTTTACCGATAATTTCCCTATAATCATAAAGGATGTTTTGGCCGACACGTGTCAGACGATAACATGGAGATGCAATGCTGCGGCAAGACCCCTGCCAACATACAAATTAGAACGATCCTATTTTAAACTCGTGTATCTTTGAGCTTTTTTCACCCAAACCATATTTCCATATAAACGTATGGATGACACGGGGCAGACTGTGATATTGCAAAGCTGTAGCAAGACCACAACCCATGTACAACACAAGGAAGTTTATTTAGATCCCCTTTAAAGACATAAATCTTTTATTTTTCGGTCATAACTTACTCCCCTACCAGCATACAAGACGTTGGTTGACACAGGTCCGACTGTGACATGAAGATGCAAGGGTGTAGCGAAACCCCAACCCACATACAAAAGGGAGAAATGTATTTAGATCGTTTCTAAAGACATTTATCTTCGATTTCCTCTAGCCATACCATATTCCCCGTTCAGATGACATGAGTCATGCAGTGACATGGAGATGCAAGGGTCTGGCTTAGCCCTTACCAACATACAAATGATGGAAAAATATTAACATTGTTCCTCTTCTATTTTTTTCTTTACAGCCATGTCATATTTCCATAATAGGATCTAAGACTTGGTGGTTGACAAGTGTCATACGTTGATAGAGAGCTGTGGAAATGTTGAACTGTAGTGAGACCCCCAAAATACAAAATAGGGTTATTCAGAGTGTTCCCTTTTAACATGTTAAAAGACGCATTCCTTTGTTTTTAAGCCATACCCTATTTCCCTATAAATATCCAAGATGTGCTGGCAGACACGGGTCAGACTGTGACATGGAGGTGTAAGGCTGTGGCAAGACCCCAACCAGACTACTCCTGGTTTAAAGATGGCAAATTAATCACATCTGTTGCCGGTAGGTTGATTTAAGAAAATGCAATACACCGTTATTGAAATGATTAGTTGGAAAACTTAGTTTGTTTGTTTTTTTTTTTTGTTTTTTTTCTTATGTTTTCTAAAGACCGTGGGTGCACGTTAGAACTGCCTCTATTACGTATTATTATTATTATTATTATTATTATTATTATTATTATTTAATGGTATTGCCTACATTACAGGTAAAATAGAGCAAGTTGGCAGCAATCTAATCATATACAAGATAGAAGCGAAAATCGATGAAGGGATGTATCAATGCGCAGCCACTAACCAGCATGGTACTACTTACAGTACTGGTCAGCTCAAAGTTATTGGTAGGTTTATTCCAGCATGAAGTTTGCTTGGCACGTTTCTCATGATTTGGTCCAGGACCCGTTTTTACCAATGGTTGAACTGCGTTCACTGTTTCAGTCGCCCAGTCAAAACCGACAAACTCATATTTCTTTCACAGATAAAATTCCAATATAATGCAGCAGTTTTTCAATATCTATGAGAGATTAAAATTATGTGCTTTCCTTTTATTTTCTTTTTGACTGGTTCCTTTTCTCTTTTTATGTTATCCTTTTACTCATTTCAGCGTTTAAGCCCAACTTCCACCGCTACCCCCTACAGTCACAAACACTCGGTCCTATAGGAGGGAATATTACAATACCGTGTAAGGCTGAGGGTGCACCATTACCACAGGTACGTCTTCACTGGTTATAATAGAACTCAGGTGAGCATTAACAGGACCATGTGTCTTCAGCCCATCGCTATCCTCTACAATCACAAACAATGGCAATATTACAATACCATGTACCTTTTTCACAGGTGATATTTTCAGTGATTCTAACAAAAACCACAATCCATCACAAGGGTGCTTAATTGCGTCTCGGTAACGAATCGATTATACTGCCTAAGAAATGATGTGCAACTGAGCTGTATATTCTTGCTTTACGACTCGAATGACGTGGCTGAGAAATGGCGTAGAAATGAACCTACAGCCGGGTATGAAGTGACCATATAGGGATGAGCTTCTCGAGCAGTCTAGTGATTCTTGGGCTACAGAACAGTGACTGCTTATTTAGTGGCAAAGAGCTATATCATTACTTATTGTATATTAATTGAGAAATGGCGTAGCACTGAATCTACAGGCAGATGTGATAAATCACCGTATCGGGATGGTCTACCCGAACAGTCTATCGATTCAGTGACTGTTGAACTACATATTCGTATATCACAATGATACCTTCAGATTACGTGGCTGAGAAATGGTGTACCGCTGAACCTACAGCCAGGTATGTTGAATGACCGTATAGGGATGGCCTACTCGAACAGTCTAGTCATTCATGGGCTACAGAATAGTGATTGGGGCCGGTATACTTGTAAAGCGACTAACAGCCATGGCGAAGCTACGACGACCACCTCTCTGAAAATTGTCAGTAAGTTTAAGCTGCTTCCATTTTTTTTCTTATTTGTTCAAAGCGCGTGAATCTGTTTTGATGCCCAGATGATTTTAGTCATTCGTTTGACGGCTAAATACGATTAATGTCAAATATTCAGGGTCTGAATCTTGAATTCAAAAGTCTGCTTACTAAAGGATAGTGGGAGATGGAAATGAAATTGAAATTGGCTGTGGCAAGCTAGGCTAGAATCTGTCGGCAAGGTTGGCATTATTACCGCTCAGTAACATTACACAAAATTTAAGTGATATGATTTAGTATTTTCTAAGCTGTTTATTTCTTATTCTATGATACGCGTTTTCGAAAATGACCTCTGTTTTCAGATGATGTAGTAATTACCCAAGCCCCATTGCCAACTACGGTACAAGTCAACCATACAGCATTACTGTCCTGCCAAGCTTCCTACAGTACTGGAAACCAAGATATTGCCTACACGTGGAAGTTTAACGGTCATCCACTGAACATGAAACAAAATAACTATCATTTTGTACAGGTAAAACATCATTACGAAACATTGCCCATGAAATATACAGAGATTTTTTTCAGTAATAAACATTAAAAATATTATTGGAATTTTTTAATATTTTCAATATTTATAAAAACATTGATTGTGGTACACGTTAGAACCGCCTCGTCGAGTCGGTTCTAACGAGTACCCACAATCTATGTTTTGGATAAAAGAAGAAAAAATGATAAAATAGGTACGCCCATGTATACCACAGTATTACTGTCCTGCCAAGCTTCCTACAGTACTGGAAACCAAAACATTGCCTACACGTGGAAGTTTAATGGTCATCCACTGAACATGAAACAAAATAACTATCATTTTGTACAGGTAAAACATATGAATGATAAGTTATTTTAGTTCCAAGAAATGCCTTAATGATTAGAATAAGGGTGCGTATTTATTAGCACATATACGAGGTCTGTCCCGGGAAATCATAAAGATGTCTGATATTTCGTGAACGGTTCGTTGAAATTTAAAGATATGTTCATGCTTTTAAACTACATTTGTACTAAACAATCTGTGAAAATATTAGTTCAATCGCTTACAAATTGCAAAACTTATGGAGATTTATATGATGGTGTATCGGCGTTTACGGAGCACGTTGAAAATCATTTTGCTACATCTTTGTGGAGGGGTGGTTGAATTTTTTGGTGTGCAGTCTCTTTATTAGAGCCGTAACGGTGATGAATATTGTCATCTAAGCATTGATTAAGTCTTCTTAGTTAAAATTATAGTCAATAATTTGAGTTATAAATGATAAGTAGAAAAAATAGCATGATCAGTTTCATTTTATATGAGGGAACACTAATTTTATTTTAGACTGAAATAAAACAAAGATGTCGCTTGTTTAAAATGACAACAAGAAACGAGCATTTAGACTATTTAAAGAAAAAATGCATACAGAACCATCACAGGATTATTAATGACACAATAGAAGAATGATTTTATAATTTAATTTTGTTAAATATACTTAACTGGAAAGAAAAGCTTGGGGAAGGTCTAATTTTGCGCCGCAATTTTAACTAACATTACGTCACTATTTTCCAACAAAATAACTGCAGTAGGTATAAGAAAATATCTATAAAATCAACGTACGCTGATGGTGGAAATTATTTCAAACTTTCAAAAACTTATCATACATAATTACTCGTGCAACTGATAGTTAGAATTGTGTAATATCACCTCAACTCGCAATTACAGGAACTGTTGAATTTGATCTTGATGAATTTCAAAACAGTGTTTTTGACGTGCGCCGTAGGCACCTACCCCTCTTGGAATAAATGCATATAAATCTGTTGTGTAAGGGGTGAATTCATCCATATTTGGACGAAATGTTTATTTGATGTTTGCAAACTGATCATATAAATTTCATGAAATTCTGCAAACACATTACTGTTTTATCACAAATGTCTACGTATTTCTGGGACAGACCCCGTATTCCGCAACTTATTCACTTTGTTTTTGTTTTCATAATTTAGAAATATTTCTTATACACTTAAAATCATTCATAAGTCAGGTTACAAAATAATGACAAAATGCTCAGCGGTGTAGCTATTTCATATGTAAGAATTCAGATTCCCATGTACAATATGTTTACTTTGTTGTGTGTTTTCAGAAATACAATTGATAATAGCAAACACACATGTGTATTTGCTTAACGATAAACGCACGTAAGAAATTTAGAATAAAAAAATCTACATACCTTACCGAACAAAACCGACGGTTACGCGGCCATGTTTTTGTTGCAATGTGGGGGCAGACATTTTTTGTTGGTATCACGATTTACCGGAGCCACAAAAAGGTCGTTTCGGCCGGTCCGTGGAAACACCCCAAACCACCCCATAACGTACTCGCGCCCGAGGTCAACTCGTCCCGGGTCAACTCTCACTCGCCCCTGTGTCAACTCGTCCCCTGTGTCAACTCGTCCCCGAGTCAACTCGTCCTCGGGTCAACTCGTCCCCGGGTCAACTCGAACCCGGGTCAGTCAACTCGTCCCCGAGTCAACTCGCCCCGGGTCAACTCTTCCCCGAGTCAACTCGTCCCCGTGTCACACTTCGTCCCCGAGTCAACTCGTCCCTGAGTCAACTCGCCCCCGAGTCAACTCGTCCTCTAGTCAACTCGTCCCCGGGTCAACTCGCGATTGCACCTGTCCCTGGTCAACTTGCACCCACGTCAACTTGCACCCATGTCAACTCGCACCCGAGTCATCCCGCCACCGAGTCAACTCGCACCCAGGTCAACTCGCACCCAGGTACCTGCCTATCGCACTACCCACCTACCTATCTACCTACACTACCTCTGACCTACCTAAATACCTACCTACCTCCTTTCATTCCTCCCTCCCTACAGGCTTGCACACCTACCTCGCCTACACTATATACCCCTCCCTGCCTCCATCTCTACCTACCTACCCCTTCCCTACACTACCTAACTTCCCACTCCCTCCCTCCCTACCTCCACACAGTACCACCTTAATCACCCCCTCCCACCACTACCTATCTGTCTACTGACTACACACCTACCTAACTGCCGCACTCCCTACACTATACTATATCCCTCCTTCCTTCCCTTACTACCCCCTACACTTCCTTTCTACCTTACTCCCTACACTAACTCCCTCCCTACTTACCTACCTCCATCCTTACTTACCTTCCTACCTCCCACTACCTACCTCTACTCTACCTCCCTCCCTCCCTACTCTACCTAACTACCTCCCTACCTAACCCTATTCCTACACTACCTCCCTCCTTACACAACCTAACTACCCCTCCCTACACTTTTTACCTACCTCTTTCCCTCTGTATATCTCCCTCCTCACACTACCCCATAGCTCGATCCCTCCCTACCTACATGCACTACATAACTCCCTACACTACCTTCCTCTCTCCCTACCCTACCTAACTTCCTCCCTAAACTTCCTACCTCCTTCCCTCCATCCACTACCTACCTATCTCCCTCCTTACACTACTCCATAGCTCCCCCTCCCTCGCTGCCCCTCTCTAACTACTTCCCCTCGCACTGGACAGCTGGATACACTCGACGGTAATGATTATGTTAAGTTTCTAGCGTAAAGTTTACCGTGTGTTTGCAGATAAGGCAGCGTGCCTTTATTTCATATTAAAATTCTATTACTATGATGTTTTCATTTAGGACGACGAGTCACGTGGCATGCACAGTTTGTATATCCGGGACGTTCAATATACGGACCAAGGGCAGTATGAATGTGAAGCCAAAACTCCATTGCACACAGATTCTAAGTCAACCTACCTTTCTGTCTTAGGTTAGTTTTAAAACCCGCATTTTTATTTGTTTTTGTTGAATTGACTGTATACATTAAAGCAACTGTTTAATTTGTTAGCATTATAAAGACGATGACCTTTACATTAAATTCCTTTACATTTTCTTTGCAACTGAAACGGTAGACTGGTTCTCTAACGTCTCTAAATATAGAATCAAGAAAGCTCGAGAACCAGGCTACTGAAACGGACATTCATTAAGGAGAATAAATGCATTGTATTTACCTGACAAATCAAATTCCTTAAAATTTAGTTTAGGTAGTGACTATCGTAATAACTCGCACAATACTATCGCGGTGGCAATAATGCTGAGGAAACAAACAAAATATGCTAATTCTCCTTGTCAAAGTATTTTTTTTTTATGTTTTTGATGTTATTTGCAAGGTAAATGAATAAAGCACACATATGATTCAGTTCCATGCATGAATTTTAAAGCTACATTTTCTAAAAAAAAGTAGACTGTTATAATTTTTTGACAATTTTGGTCAACGCCACTATTTCCATTAATGGGAAGGTGTTTTTTTTTTTTTTTTTTTTCTTCAAAAATTCCTATAATTTTAAACTGAAAAGTACTGTTGAAACTTATTCATATAAGCTTTGTTTATTCCTTTATTCATTTAAGTTTCAAATGACACCAAAATCATGGATATAATTATTATGTTGGCCAGAAGACAGTATATTTCTTCTTGTAAACATGAAAATACACTGAAGACTGCAGTTTTCCGAAAGTTGCGAATAATTAATAATTGAAGGCCAAGACACACTTCCTACGATGTATTGGTTACCTAAACTTCACAAAAGACCGTACAAAGCTAGATTTATTGCTAATTCTAGTTCCTGTTTTCTAAATTATTAACTTTCGGTCTTCCAAATCTCATGGCATACGATACTGTGAGACGGTGTATGAAATTTCAAATAAAAATTGGTTTCGGTCAATAAAAATTCTTGCGAGGTGCTCAGTAAATTGAAGTGTAGAGGGTTCCGTGCGACGAGCTTGTCCACATATGATTTTTCTACTCTGTATACCACATTGCCACATAATCTGATTAAAGAAAAACTACTCGATTTGATAGAGTGGACATTCAAGAGAGCATTAAAATCTATGGTTCACTTTATTTGGCCTGTTATGACCGAAAAGCTTTTTTCACTTCCTCTGACCAAAGTCAATATACACTTTGGTCATGTCAGAATGTATGCGACGCCTTATCCTATCTCCTGGATAATGTGTATTTTAGATTCGGAACCAAGTAATACAGACAGATTGTTGGAATTCCCGATGGGTACAAATTGTGCACCTCTCGTAGCTGATCTATTTTTATACTGCTACGAAAGAGATTTTATGGATTCTCTTAACCATGACAATCAAGCTTGTGTTATCGAGGCTTTTAATTCGATTTCTAGGTACCTCGATGACCTTTTGAACATTGACAATCCTTATTTTGAAGGCATGGTCAAACAAATTTATCCCCCTGAACTACAGTTGAATAAAACAAACAACACAGATACCGAAACCCCCTTTTTAGACTTACATCTTTCTATTGCAAATGGATTTGTTTCTTCTAAATTTTATGATAAATGCGATGACTTTGATTTTGATATAGTAAACTTTCCGTTTTTGGATGGTGACGTTCCTCGCCGTGCTTCTTATGGTGTATACATTTCGCAACTTATTAGGTTTGCTAGTGTCTGCAATCATGTTGCGGACTTCAATGCGCGAAATAAATGCTTAACAGCTAAACTTCTCCAACAGGCTATCGGTATCATAAACTTTGAAAAACATTTTCTAAATTTTATCGCAGACACTATGAATCGAGTTGGGCTAAAGACCCTTTTACGCGAGGGCCTTTCGGAACCAGAATTTTATGGTGACTTGGTTTACAAATTTAAGAAGCTTATAGGAAGGAATGATTTTTCTTTTCAATTCAGAAAAAAATCATTCCACGTTTCAGACGTATAGGATATAACTTAAATGTTATGCGACAGTCTGCATGCTTAGTTTTTAACCCAAATCATGGTTGATAACTATGCTGCCTTCTTTAATTGCACGCCGGTGGGTCGGGCGTCAGACTCTATGATGGCCCCGACATAAAGCTATTCATTGTGGTTGGTTGGGGCAGGAGCTTCTTGTCTGTTGCTTGGCCCACCGGAATTCAACTGTTTTTTTTTTTTTTTTTTTTTTTTTTTTTTTGTTCCGGAGTTAGTAAGCTATTTGGCGCCCAGGGATCTCCATCGTCGGACAGCTTACTTAATCGTTGGGTCCTCGTTGGTATTTATCATGATTTATTTGTTTGTCCGGCGGCCGAGCGGTTAAGAGCGTTGTTTCTTAATCACTCGATCATCTCACCGCTGTGTCTGGGTTCAAGCCCCGCTCTGGCCACATGCGAGACAAGCCAAGTTCTGCTTGCGGGTGTGTCAGGTGGTTTCTCTCGTGGTTCTCCCGTTTTCGCCCCACCTACTGATTGGCCCGTCTCATATGAGCTGAAATAATCTTGAAAGGGACGTAAAACTGAATAAAAAAATATTTGTTTGTCCGTGATGATTCATTGACTAGCTAGAGATTCACCACGAGGACCGAACAACTAACTAAATGTGAACCACTGCAGAAGCTGTGGGTGAGGTTAGGTAAATGTAAAATCGATTTTAGCACGCCAGTAATACTTCTGTGGTGGTTCTTATTGTTTTATGTCTTTGTATTTAAATTTTTGTGCTGTTGGCGCCTTATATATGTTATCATATTTTTAATTAAGTTTAGGTAACTGAGTGGCCACCTATTGGGAAAATAGCTGCTCATTCGGCTTACGATATGTTTTCATGGTATAAGTACCTGATTGTAAATTTAGTTTTTCCCACCTCTGTTTTGGAGTGGGAATCTTTTTCTGATTGCGCCTTTTCCTGATCGTTGCCTACTTGTACCTTTTCATTCACGACACACACCCATTTCATCTTCAGGTCCACCGGGAATACCGGCTGGTCTATATATAGACCATATGTCAATCACCACCTACTCAGCGCGTGTTATATGGACGGTGGGACCTGAGACGGACAGGGGCGATCCTATATTTGGCTATGACATAGAGGCGGAGACACAGTATCATCCCGGGGATTGGAATTTAGCAGCCCCAGGTACATTTTGGTCCCGACAAATTTTAGCAGAATAATTTCTAGATATATCCTGTAAAAACGTGTGACACAAAAGCATATACTAAGAATAAAGCAATAATTTAATTCGATTTAATCATACAAAATTATTTCCTATATTGTTAGCAATATTTAAAAAAAAAAAAAAAAAAAAAAAAAAAAAATTACCTACCTGTATAAACAATCAAAATAAAACTGAGTCCCCTAAGAGCAGCGAACGCATTTACGTATTATGAAAAAGGGGATGGGCTATACCGCGGTTTAGGCTACTTAAGCCTCTTCAGTGACCCTATAGATTTGACAACATGGAGTCAGAGAGAACAACTGTAATTTTGCAACTTTCAACAGAATAGTCTATACAAATGGGACCAAAATATATTAAACGTTGGTTATAAAATGAATCTTAATCGATAACAATTTTCTGATTTCTCAGAATACCATCGATGATCTCAAAAGACCAAAAGGACAATACGAGATAATCTGCACTATGGATAATGTACGGGGAGACAAAGAAAACCTAGGTACCAAACCAGTCTTGACATATCTAATGATGACACAAGGGTGGACTACAATTAGTCATATGAGCCGCCTCGTGGGAAAACCAACAATCTGCATAGGCGAAAACAAAGGCGCAGATCAGCTTCGCAGTAACTGCGAAGCTGATCAGCGCCTTTGTTTTCGCTACTCAGATAGTACAGTTCCTCTTCTACTTAAATCCAAAATTTCAAGATTCTAGCTCTATTCTGTGACTGTACAGGTCGGTTTATGTCGGACCTGGTCGGAAACCACATTATTGGTTTTCCCACGAGGCGGCTCATATACTTCATACATTAATTACAGATATACAAGAACCAGTGGCCATAGCCACAGCAAAAGACTTCAGATTACGTGAGGACCAGCGGGCCTATGTAGTGAAAACTCTCACTCCAAACAACAGTTATAGGTTTAGAGTTCGAGCCATAAACAGTCTGGGGCGGGGAATTGAGGCCAGTAACCCATCGAGTAAGTTAACAATATAAATCATTAATTTTAGACATGCCAAATGCGTATTGCGCGAAAATAATTTATGAGAAAGGGGTCATGATTAAGCTGGCTTTGACGTTTTATTACTTGATGATTTTGCCATAACAACGGTCACACACGAAGCCACCATAAATGCTCCTATAATATTTTTTTGTCAATTTTACCAATTTGCTATACTACTAATGGGAACTGGTATCTGCGTCACCAACAACTGAAACGTTCTGTCACGATAAGGCATCAATAGGTTATTCCAAATCATCAACCAATTGACCATTAACAAAAAAGGACATTTGTTATATTACTCAGCACGGTAAAAGCCTACATGTCCGTGGAATGTATACCACCCCAAACTTCACTTTTATATAGAAAAATAACTGGGGTATGCGGGGGTATAGCTATTTTTTTTTTTTTTTTTTTTTTTTTTTTTTTTTTTTTTTTTTTTTTTTTTTTTTTTTGCTCCAAAACAGATTGTGGGTACTCGTTAGAACCGTCTCGCCGAGGCGGTTAAAACATGTTATAACAATCTTTGTTTTGAGCAAAAATAAGAAAAAATCCATTTTTCTAATGAAACTTTCAAATTTTACAACTGAAAAAAATCCCTGTTTATTGCATGGACAAGTTTTCGTAATGAATATATCCTTTTCTGTAATTTCAGCAGTTGTAAAGATCCCTCCATCAGCCCCTATTAAGGCTCCCATCAATGTTTCTGGTGGATCAGGCAAAGTTGGAACATTGGTCATCACCTGGACGGTAAAAATGATTAAAACATGCTTTTGTGTTGTTGTTGTTTTTTTATGTGTGTTTCTACATTCACCGAAATGTGGATATAACCATCATATTCTCAGAGGCAAAAGTTTGGTCAGCGAGAGTACATAAAATCCCATTGGGACTGTTAAATTCACTGTAGCTTATAAACCCTCGTGTATAGTTTGGATAACAAGTACAAGCTATAAAGCTGTGAATAAACCCTATCACTTCAAAGAAAATAGATATACATGTATTGAAATATCGTACATGTATGTGATTTTGACAAGGTACATACTCCCATTTTCGTTTTTTATTTTAAATCAAAGGGAGGTAAACTCCAAATTCTGAATTTTTCACTTGTTATTTATATCCACTGTGGCGAAAGTTTTTCTGCGATTTTCGTCCTTGGCAAAAACTTCTTTTCGAAAATGCTATAAATCAAAACGCTGATTTTATCATTTATGTGGTCAATACAAAATTATGTTTTGGAAAAAAAAACACAACAATAACAGTGTTGAATTGTGCAACTAATTGAGTTTTTATCAAAATAAGAAAGAATATGTCTATGCAAATTAAAAACAGGGGGACAGCTTAGGCAAGCAACAGGATAAAATAGTTGTAGGACTTGTCAATGTTTCTGACATAACGTTCAAGCTCTTTCTGAGTATACGAGTACTTTGGTACACACACGTTACAAAAGTGACAGTAAGTTAGAATTTTAATTAATAAAATTGCCCTTACCACCACCAGGTGAACCGCTAAATAAACAAAGATTCTATACCACACTAGAACAATAATATGCGTATGTAGCAAAGAATGTTTTAAATGTCACAAAAGCGGTGTTGCGCTCGTAATATCGACGAAAGCAAACTGCAATTCTGCTGTGATCCCCTTTTTTGAGGTAGGAAAATGTTTATAAACAGTCCAAATTCGAAACGTTCTGGTTTAATTTTTCATTCTTTATTCATGTTTAAGCCGTTAGATATTGTGGACCAGTGTGGTGACGGGATAGGCTACCGTGTTTACTGGAAACTACACGGGGACCACAAAAGTAACTGGCTAAAGGTGGGTTAGATCACTGTAATATTGATATTTACATTCTCAATGTTTCGACTTAACATTCATGTTCAATGAATTTTAGTTCTATTTATTACAAGCAATCATTTACAAGATATTAATTATCTTCTTTGAATATTACATGGAAATATTCATGGAAACTAAGGGACGTGTGTGGCATTGATTGGAGCAGAGAAATACTATCTATTTTATGACGTGATAGTTGGCCCAAAAGTAAAACATAGCTCAGAGTTTGGTTGATGGTCCAACTCACCAATAGCTCATATTTAATTGCATAACTTTACTATTCGTGTGCAAGCAACTAGGCTTATATATAACCATTTAAATTGTGCATTTCAGGCAGTTATCCATGGAAACCAAGGAAAACATGTGGCATTGGTCGGTACAGAGAATTATTATCTGTTGTATGACGTAATGGTTGGCTCCTTCAACAATTTAGGAGATGGACCAAACTCGACCATAGTTGATGTGTATTCAGCTGAAGGGTGTAAGGACTAGAATAAATGGCCAACGTTGTGGAATAAGAACAACATAAGTTGATTAAATCTTCTTCCCTCACCCCGCCATAAGTTGTTCATCACTGAATTTTCAAGAGTGGTATAATTGTTTTGGTGCTACTGTGCATGCCCTTGAAGTCGGTTTCGTTTATGTTTTATTTGTCTTAATCTGTTTCCTGAGATTTTATTGAATCTTGACATGACGTCTACTTTTTTAGCTCACCTGAGCCAATAGGCTCACGAGGTGAGCTTATAATATACCCATGCTCCGTCGTCCGTCGTCGTTGTCGTTCACACTTTTCAATCATCTTCTTTGAAACCGCTTGGCCAATCTAATACAAATTTCGTGTTGAGCATCCTTAGGAAGAAGGAACCATTTTTTTTAAATGGTCCAATACACATGACCAAGATGGCCACCAGGACTATAAATAGCAAAAACCTTTAAAAATCTTTTTCTCGAGAACCAGAAGGCCTATTATTTTGAAACTTTGTATGAAGCATCAGCCAATGGAGCTCTACAAAGTTTGTATAAATCATGACCCTGGGATGACCTTGACCTATTTTACGGCAAGGTCAACTTGGGTCGCCCATGCATTTGAATGGGAAAAAATAGGAAAATGTCATTTAATGGCAGAAACTTGCTAGGAATGAGCAAATGGACAGAAGATTTATGTTTATGAAAATATTTTGGGCACAGGGGGTTGTCTGCCCCTGCCCCAGGGCTATATACATGTATATGGCCAAAATATTCAAACATCTTCTTCTCTGAAACTGCTCGGCCAAACTTTATGTGGAGCATTCTTAGGAAGAGGGAATGAAAGTTTGTAAATGGTCAAGGTCACATGGCCAAGATGACCACCATGTCTATAAATAGCAAAATCCTTTTAAAGATCTTCTTATTCAGAACTAGAAGGCCTATGATTTTGAAACTTGGTATGAAGCATCTGGGAATGGAGCTCTACAAAGTTTATATAAATCATGACCCTGGCATGACCATGACCTATTTTACGGCAAGGTCAACTTAGGTCGTCCATGCATTGAAATGGGAAAAACAGGAAAATGTCATTTAATGTCAGAAAACTTGCTAGGAATGAGCACATGGACAGAAGAGTTATGCTTATGATAATAGTTTTGGCCCAGGGGGTTGTCTGCCCCTCCCCCGGGGCTATATACATGTATATGACCAAAATGTTCAAGCATCTTCTCTCAAACCGCATGGCCAATCAAAACCAAACTTTATTTGGAGCATCCTCAGGAAGAGTGAATGAAAGTTTGCATAAATAGTCATGGTCACATGACCAAGATGGCCACCATGGCTATAAACAACAAAAATCTCAAATCTTCTTCTTCCGAACTAGGAGATCAAATGATTTTGAAGCTTGGCATGAAGCATAAAGGAATGGAGATCTAAAAATTTATTTAAATCATGACCCTGAGATAACTTTGACCTATTTTACAGCAAGGTCAACTTAGGTCGCCCATGTATTTGAATGGGGAAAATTGTTAAAAAAGTCATTTAAAGGGCAAAACTTGCAGTAAATTGGCAAATGGACTGAATTTTCATAATTTGAAAAGACATTGACTCCAGGGGTTATTCTGACCCTGACCTGGGGTTATATACATGCATATTACCATTGTAGTCAAACAAGTTTATTTGTATATATCCCAGGTCTCAGGTGAGCGTTTACAGGGCCAATGGTCCTCTTGTTTTTATAATTGTTTTGATGACAACACCCATATTGAGTGTCACATAATGAAAAACAACAACATAATTTCAGTGCCGGTAGCAGTACCTACTATCACAGGGTTAAACAGTTTAAACCAATCTTCCATGCAAGTCACGTGGGACCCTGTTCCAGATAATAGGGTCAATATGAAAGGCCGGATAGCAGGATATACGGTAAGCTGAAACTTTTCTTTGCATAATAAATGGGCGGAACAGCAGTCTTTTACAGAATGATAAAAAGACTAATAATAAAACTCAGATCCTTTAAAGAGCGGTGAACATACTAATAAGAAAAGAGATGGGCCATACCGCGGTTTCGGCTACTTAGGCCTCTTCAATGACCATTTAAATGTGGCAAAAATGGAGCCAAAGAGAAATACTGTAACTTTGCAACTTTCAACAGGATCCAAATAGGGCCAAATAGAAAATGAATCTAAACCGATAATGAATTTCTGATTTTTTATAATACCCTCGCTGATCTCAAAGGACCAACAGGAAAATATAATCTGCACTAAGGATGATGTACGGGAATAAAAATAAATAGATCCTTTTAGAGCAGTGAGCATGAGAAAAGGGTTGGTCCACCCCTTTTTAGGGCATCTATACACAAAGACACAAATTGGATAAAAAAAAAACTTTAGATGCGCGTTATGTATGGCCTGGCGTTTCGAAAAAAAAAACAGTTTTCAATAACATGCCACACCGTTGTGGTATTTCTGGAGAGCGATGTCAAAGAGTGGCGGCCCTTAGTTCGTTGTCCAAGCGAAGAAAAATTGAAAGTCTACATCAATGAAGTTGGCACAGAGCGTCAAATCCAGATATGGTCGTAGCTTTATCATGCGTCTGTACTATTTGTAGGTGCAATATTACTGGAATTTCGCGGGTGTGCGGCCTGTTCAAGGGTACACGCCGGTGAAATTTCGGTGGAGGAATACCCACGGCAACGCCACGAGTGTGGTACTGATAGATCTGGAGGTGAACTCTGAGTTCTACTTTAGAATGCAGGTGTTTAACACGGCCGGGTGGGGACCGAAAGGGGAATGGAGACGCAGTGAGACACCTGGTTGTGGTAGGGTTTCTTCTTTTATGCCACTGCTGTATTATTGGTTTAAATATTTAATTGATATCACGTACTGTAGATCATATTTGGTCATTGATACGGAAAATGCATATTTTGTGACAAGCATCTTGTCTTAGTCTTGTATATTTTGTTTGTCTGCTTCATCTAAGCCATAAAAGTTTCTTAATCCCATGCAATGAATATATTTACGTATTTCAACATATAAGCGTGAAAGTCAATTTTGGAACAATTTTTGAAATCGTTATCGTTTATTTGAACCCCGAATGCTTTTCCTTTGTCTGCTTGCAGCGCCACTGACATATCCCCAGTTTGTGACAGTATCGCCTCACACAGACCAGAGCGTCCGAGTGCATTGGAGGCAGCTGAAAACCATGAATTATGCTAATGAAGAAAGTCTAAGTGGTTATATGGTGGGATATTGCATTTTTGTACCTGCACCTTAGTTACAAATATTTTACACTGTCCACTTATTTGAATAAAATATATGCGTTCGATTATCCATGACAGGGTTCACAGTGGTCCAAAATAGTGTTTTTGAAAATGATTCCATGTTTTTATAAACATTGTCGCCGACAGGTAGCGCTATAACACTGACCTGTCGCCTTTGGCTCGTTGCATGCTGGGAACGTCCGCCATGGAATCCATTTTGGAATCCATTTTATATGTAGATCATATTAATATAATTTTACATACATTTTATTTTTGTCTTTTTGATACGTCCTGTGTTTTACCTATGTACAGCTCGAATGAAAGAAATACATTCTAGTCCAGCAAATTCAAGAAATCTACTAATTGATTATCGCGAGAACTGAACGGGATTAGCCGATTTTGGCTATATCCCATAATTCAAAGCGTCAAATGCGAGAGATCTAGATGAGATATCGTCAGATCTCGCGAGAATGTTTTATAAAGGTAACGGATTAGGACAAAAATGGCTAGCTGGCTTCAAAGCGATATAAACAGCCATCACGAAAACTATATCCCATAGTACCACCCATACACTTTGGAAATGATAGATCACCATGTAATAGTACTATGATCATGAATGTAATAGCAATAATAAAACAGCTTTTCTGTTCACGAAACTATAAGACTAGAGCCAAATATGCGCTTTGGTTGTGGTATTAAGCGGTCTCTCAGGGTTTTAGACTTTACACATTGATTGCTATAACAATGTTCTTCTGAAGGTAAAATGGTGGAAGGTTTCTGATGATGTCAGGTCGGCCCAGAAGAAGTATGTAGGTTGGGTTAAGGAGACAATTGTCCAAGGCTTACAGAAACAAACTGTTTACGTTCTCCGAGTTGCTGGGTGGAGTGGTGGGGGAGACGGACTGGGCAGCGACCCCGTGTATTTTACTGTTCTTGGTGAGTTCTGGAATCAAAAATGGACGTTGTCTCAAATTTCTTTGCAACTTCAGCTACACCCTAGTTAATGGCATATACAAACATATATAGCTTCCCGAGCTTTGAAAAGCTGACTTAGAAGGGGCCCAGACCCATTGATTGTTCGGGGTTTTGATGCCGGATTTTGATGCCTCCCACGGGGCCCAGCAGGCAGATATAAATGCATAAAAGAACGTTTGATCTATATATTCTCCTCAAATATCTCAAAAGGCAAAAGTAGGCAATGATCAGGAAATGTCGCAATTAGAAAGAAATTCCCAATTCAAAAACCGAGGAGGTACATGTAAAACTAAATTGACAATCAAGTATTACACACTGTACTAAGAGAACATATAACGACCGCTTTATTATAGTCTTATGTATATAATTATTGTTTCCGCACTACCTACTGGCCCATCTGCTAAAATGAAACCAGATTACATACAACTGAAAACCAACAAAGTATCCTAGAATAATTAATTAATTGAGTAAATGAAAAAATAAACTGATATGTTTTTCTATCTGCAGGTGGTGTAATCTCATTGGATCCAGCTACATCACAGATATGTTTCTCCGACCATCCCTGTAACACAGCATCACTCAACAGTTATTCATCCATAATGAACTTTGCCTGTCTCATAATTGTTTTATTTACTTTTTTCCGACGAGCATTTCATAAAAAATAATCTCAGTGCTTTAACCAATTTTGGATTTTAAGGACGTCCGTTACAAATATGAACAATGATTTTGATTAAAACACGTCCTTGATTCAAATTTGGTGTAAATGAACCTCAGACTTGTGTTACAAGTATACTCCTAAGCACCAGATATTTAATCAGAGTGCATCTAGGACCAGACATTTAATTAAACAAGTGTTATGTATTATATAAAAATCCGTCATTTTAGTTTTTACGAACATTAAATGTACATCCTCTCGCATAACCAATATACCACAAGGAACCATAAAGCAGTAAACAACTAAGTTATGTGTGAACACGCCTTGACACTTACCTCAAAAATTTACACACGGTGGGTGGGGTGGTCAATTAAAAACAAAAACTCGACATGTTGGGTGAAAACCTCACAAAAACTGAGGCGGCGTCCCTACATGACAGTTATGCTAGATATCACGGAAATTTTGGGGAAAAGGAGATAATCGTATACCCTACTTCATTGAAATAGACGGAAAACTGAGGCTGAAATCCTTTGAGAGCAGCGAAGATATTAATAAAAAAGGATGGGACATGCCGAGTATTCGGCTACTTAAGCTTCGCTAGTGACTCTTAGACTTGGCAACAAGAAGCCAAAGAGAATCATACTATAATTTGAGCAATTTTTGTCTGTTTGTTTGTTTGTCTGTTTGTTTGTTTGTTCCCCTACTCCTCCAAGGTCCTTGGGCCGATCTTCACCAAACTTGGAGGGAAGGTGGAGGGCGGCCCCGGATATTAGCTTGAGGGGTTCATTTTTTGAAAGGTCAAGGTCATCCAGGTCAAAGGTCAAATTTATGTTGTTGTTTTTTTTGTTTGTTCCCCTACATGTACTTCTCCCATGTCCTTGGGCCGATCTTCACCAAACTTGGTGGGAAGGTTGAGGGCGGCCCCGGATATTAGCTCGAGGGGTTCATTTTTAAAGGTCAAGGTCATCGAGGTCAAAGGTCAAATTTCTGTATCTCAGCAGTCCTTGGTCCGATTTGCATAAAACTTGGTGAGTGTATACAGGTTGATCCCTGATTAAGATTTATGGGTCCAATTGGGTCAAAGGTCATCGAGGTCAAAGGTCAAATTTATGTGTTTTTTTTCTGTTGGTCAAAGGTCAAATTTATGTGTGTTTTTTTCTTCTGTTTGTTCCCTTCTTCTCCCAGGTCCTCGGGCCGATCTTCACCAAACTTGGTGGGAAGGTTGAGGGCGGCCCCGGATATTAGCTCGAGGGGTTCATTTTTAACGGTCAAGGTCATCGTGGTCAAAGGTCAAATTTCTGTGTCTCGGCAGTCCTTGGTCCGATTTGCATGAAACTTGGTGAGTGTATACAGGTTGATCCCTGATTAAGATTTATGGGTCCAATTGGGTCAAAGGTCAATGAGATCAAAGGTCACATATATGTGTTTTTTTCTGTTTGTTCCTCCCAGGTCCTTGCAACCAAACTTGGAGGGAAGGTGGAGGGCGGCCCCGGATATTAGCTTGAGGGGTTCATTTTTCCTCTTTGTATGTCTTATTTGAGATTGTGTGTGTGTGTGTGTGTGTGTGTGTGTGTGTGTGTGTGTGTGTGTGTCTTATTTGTCTTCATCGCCGCAATCATCTTACTGCTACGTCGAGACGGGTATAATTTACTAGTTACTGTAATTGTTGCATCGTTCAACAGGATAGTCGATACAAAAGCTAGAATCATCCAAATAGAGCCAGATATTAGAGTATTGGTTAGAAAATGAAACTAAACCGATAATAATTCTGATTTCTCAGAATATCCTCGGCTAGAAGTAAAATATGATCTGCTCTATGAATGATGTACGGGGAGACTGTTTTGGGTCACCACATGGAACAACATCAGTTGCAGTTATGACTTTTCACAGACGTTTGGTCATACGTCAGACCCAGGCAATAGAACTAATCACTTTAGTATACAAATCTGAAAATGCAAGCTGCTATCTGATTTCTATGGGTTCATTTTAATTAGTTTTTGTAAGTCTTATACCCGTCTGTACTCTTTTATCGAACTATTCACTTACATAGTGGACCGTACCTAACCGAAATACACAGTTGTGGCGTGTCCGTACCGTAACGCGTCACACCGTACTGTATTGTAAAGTGCATATTTTGCCTTCTATATTGTATTGAAACATGCAGATAAGAAATGTACAGTACATGTACCATATTGAACCGAATCTTACCGTACCATACTGGTATGTGTTCTGATCTTACACCAGTCTTCATTTGATATGCTAAACACCACAACCCTTACCTGTCCTACCCTACCCTTCCCCTAGAATCCAACCCCACCATCGCCCAAAACGTTACCATATCCAAACAACTAACCACGCCCCAAAACGACCCTACCCCACTCACATTCACGTACCCCAACCCAACTCACACACCACACCACACCCATACTAACACCCTACCCCAACCCTACCCTACCCCACCCATCCACTCCACTACCAAAAACCCTACCCTGGCCTTCCCTACCCTACTAACCCGCAACGAACCCCACCCGTAACCAAAACACTACCCTAAAGTACCCCTACCCAACCTACCCCACCCCAATGTGCACCAAACCCAAACCCAACTCTACCCTACCCTACCCTACCATATCCTACCCAACCATACCCTATCCTACTTTTGTGACTTTTGTCACCTACATATAAATAATAAGAGGCGACCCCCTGGCCGAGCGGTTAAGAGCGCTGTTTCTAAATCACTCGATCATATCACCGCTGTCTGGTGTGGGTTCGAGCCCCGCTCCGGCCACATATGAGACAAGCCAAGTTCTGCTTGCGGGTGTGCCAGGTGGTTTTTCTCGGGGTTCTCCCGTTTTTGCCCCTGCTACTGATTGGCCCGTCTCATATGAGCTTAAATACTCTTGAAAGGGGCGTAAAACTGAATAAAAAAAAAACTGACCTGTGCTTTGCCACTACACATGTATCAATTAAAATTTATGATCCATGACCATGACCTCGAGGTCACTCATGCAGGTCGTGATGGTGCAGCATTAAACTTCACACAAACATCTGCAGACATGCAAAGAATCAACTTGCTTCATATACATATTCAAAAGACAGGCGAGCTAAAAGGGAAGGCATGCACAGTAAAATAAGAAATAGCGGATTCATTATGAAAACTTGCCCATGCAATAAACAGATAATTTTTGAGCTTTAAAAATTGAAAAATTTTAGCTGAAAATTTTCAATATTCTTCTTACTTTTGCTTAAAAGATAGATTGTGGGTACACGTAAGAACCGCCTCGTCGAGGCGGTTCTAACGAGTACCAACAAATAGATTGTGGGTACACGTTAGAACCGCAACGCCGAGGCGGTTCTAACGAGTACCAACAATCTATGTTTTTGAGCAAAAACAAGAAAATTAGGTATACCCCTGCAAACCCCAGTTTTGCTTTATAAAATTGAGATAAAAGGGGGTATACATTACACGGACATGTTTTCGTGATGTTAAATATACTTTAACGAAAAGATGTGCTAGAAGAAAAAAAAAGTGACAGAGGGGAGACTCGAACCCAGGTTACCCGGGTGGTAGTCAAGTGCATTAACCACCAGGCCATGGAATTTGTTAAAGACACATCGTCTGATCATGCTCAATAAGTGTACCAAGTTTCATTGAAAAATCTTAAACGGTTTTCAAGTTATACAGCGGACACGAAATTGTATCGAAAATAATCAAAGGGAAATAACTCCAAAAATACTCAAGCCAGAGTTATGGTTCTTGTGCATGACACATTGTCTTGTCGTGGTCTACAAGTGTACCAAGTTTCATTGAAAAATCTTTAACGGTTTTCAAGTTATACAGCGGACACGAAATTGTATCGAAAATAATCAAAGGGAAATAACTCCAAAAATACTCAAGCTAGAGTTATGGTTCTTGTGCATGACACATCGTCTCGTCGTGGTTTACAAGTGTACCAAGTTTCATTGAAAAAATTTTTAACGGTCTTCAAGTTATAGAGCGGACACGATTTGTCGGGGAGAGACATAATTAATAAAATACACATAAAAATAGTGTGTATCTTAACATGACGAACAATATTTATTCATAAAGATTTGTTTGTTTTAAGGGTTTGCTAATACTGTTCTAATACTGTTTTCTTGATACGTAACGTTTTTGTTGTTTTGTCAAAGAAAACCATAGGACGGCTACATGAAACTAAGGCTTTTTGTGAAAACAAACCATATCTGGTGATAATGTATTGCATTAATGCTTAGAAATGCGAATTCCCGAACTTTTATCAATTTAACTATACTATGTCAATTTAAGATTAGTTCGCTAATTCGCATATACATGTAAATAGCAAACATGACTTTCAAAATATATCAGAATACATTAACAATAAAGATCCACGCATTTTCGTCCTTAAAAGTGAATCCCTATCTAATCAGTAGAGATCCTTATATGTCATTGTTAATAGTTCATGTTTCCCCTGCAGTGTGCTTCATTGTCTGTTTGAGCACATGATAACAGATTTTATCCGAGAAATCCACGCCCAGAGTTTAGCCTTCAGTTCCGTCCTCAGTGGCGCAATAGATAATGAGTAGATAAACGGGCTGAAAATATTGTTTATGTATATAAGTTCTTGTACAAACCAAACCGATTCCTGTCCATTCAACTGCATGACCGTAAGGACTGGCCCTAGAGCACTTATATTAAGCACAAGTAAAAGATATCCAATGACCTTGTTCACTTTGCTGGCCGTTTGTCCTACAACACTGCTAGATTCTGGTTGTTGTAAATTTATAGAAACAGAAGCTTCCTGTTCGTTTGATGCGTCTGCGTCTTGTGCGTTTCTGAAATGCACGCTTGGTTGCACTTGATTTAAACGAATCCTCGTCCGGCAGAGCACAGCGCAGTAAAGCATGTCTGTCAAGAGGCATGGCAAACTCATTAGCGCTAGAAAGTATATCGTGAAAAATATTCCGTCTGGTGGTTCAAATAGGACGTCAGTACGGCAAGCTGGCGCGTCATCTTTTCCGTCTAAAATCACAAACGGTATTACGGAGAACAACAGTACGCTTACCCAGATAATGGCACTTTCGACTCCATATCGATATTTATCAGTCCCAAATGGCAAGTCTATTTTCTTCAGTGTTCGAAACCTATGGATACAAACTGACAGCATATGGTAAAATGAAACGCTTTGGGTAGAAATAGCAGTATAAGATAACAACGCGCACTGCCAAAAAGGCTTCGTTGAAGTTGTAAACAGTCTCACGGTGACGTTCAGCAACAGACCCAATGCTACGACAAGGTCATAAACAATCACGTAAATCATTTGCTTTGCGTTCTTTACCCAAGTCTGTTTTCTTATTTTTGCCAGAACAATGGTATGTAGCAACAATGAGTTGATAAAAATGAGTAATAGGCATATAAACAAGAGAACGAAAATGCCATATTTTGTGTCTTGAACTCCCTGCGATGGATAAGCGATCAAGTGGCTTTCACTAGTATTCCGGTCCAAATACACTTCTGTAGAATTATTTTGCGACATTTTTCTGCAAATTTTCAGTGAACCGTTGTAAGCGTTAGAATATCCAGTCACAAATATTCAGAGATGTCATTATATCTCAACAGCATAAATCACATTGTCAGTTTATAGTTTGCCATCTAAAATAAAATACTGCTTGAGTATTACTGTTACTTAAAACACATTTCATTTTTCACGCGCCAAGGTAACCAGAAAGTCCCCTGAAAACGCACACGTGTGTATTCGAACCTTGTTGTTCTTTATCATTTTTGTTATGGCTTTCGACGAAATAAATTTATTTCTGATTCTAATTAGTTTGTTTAATACCACGATTTCTAATTTTAAGTTTTTAAATGCAGTTCACCTAATATGTTAATGTACACCATCACGATTTCAGCTTTTCACAACATATGTACATAACTTCTGCCAAACATTTCCTTAATTTAGCCGCCTCATGGGAAAACCAACAATCTGCATAGGCAAAAACAAAGACGCAGATCAGCTTCGCGGTAACCGCGAAGCTGATCAGCGCCTTTGTTTTCGCTTCTCGGATAGTACAATTCCTCTCCCACTTAAATCCGATATTTCAAGCTTCTAGCTCTTTTCTGCGCTTGTACAGGTCGGTTTGTGTCGGACCTGTTCGGACACCACATTGTTGGTTTTCCCACGAGGCGGCTCTGCAAAACCTTCCCTTAATTGTTACTATGTATTATCAGAAACCCTACTTTTGCAAAAAAAGGCAAAAATGTTCAGTCGAGTGCCCAACAATTATATAATGGTTTTGAGCTTTTGATTTATTATAACCATTAGTAAACCCCACTAGTGCCGCCATTTTTCATTTGGATGATCATTTTGAGTATTTCGTTAACGTTTTAGTAGATAGACAGACGCGACTGATCAAGCTCTGCCAAGTTTACGTATCCATCCCTTAACATTATTATGGCAATAGACATGTATTGAAATAGAGTCTAATATGTGCTTTTTTTCACAGATCATGTAGAAATGGTGATTTATTGGATGGGTGTGTCAATTTATTTTTCTAAGTAAGGTGTTTGATTAGTATCCTGCTTTTAATCATTGCGAAAATGACAACTCGATTTTGCCAAGCGTTGAAGCCACATATTTATGCTAGTATTTGGCGTCAATGATAAAAGCACCATGCGAACGGCGTACCGATGAAAATTAATTTGAACCGCCGTACGGGAAAACAAACGATTTGCATAGGCAAAAACAAAGGCGCAGATCAGCTTCGCGGTAACCGCGAAGCTGATCAGCGCCTTTGTTTTCGCTGCACGGATAGTACAATTCCTCTACTATCTAAATCCAAAATTTCAAGCGTCTAGCCATCTTCTGCGACTGTACAGCCTGGTTTGTGTCAAACATGGTGGGAAACCCAAATTGTTGTTTTTTTATGCACAGGCTCATTTGTGCTGTTGTAACCTTATGTACGTTTTAATAGTTTTAGTTCAGTTCGGATAACTGATTGGTCGCCTAGTATTTGAGCCGCAACGCGAGAAAACCGGTCTTCGGGGTTTCCGACCAGATCTGACACAAACCGACCTGTACAGTCACAGAAAAGAGCTAGAATCTTGAAATTTTGGTAATACATAGCGGAGGAATTGTAGTATCCGTGAAGCGAAAGCAAAGGCGCTGATCAGCTTCGCAGTTACTGCGAAGCTGATCTGCGCCTTTGTTTTCGCCTAGACAAAAATCCGCTTTTCTCTTGACGCGGCTCATTTGGAAATGGCTGCTCACATTGGCTTACGATATGTTTTCCTAGTATCAGTACCTAATTGTCAATTTAGTTTTTTTCCCACCTCGGTTTTTGGAGTGGGAATTTCTGTCTGATTATGCCTCTTCATGATCATTGAGAACTTGTTCTTTTTAAGACTCGGTTTTATGTTTTTTTACTCATTCGGTCATTTCACTGCTGGGTCCACGAGAGGCATAAATGTATGACAAGTCAAGTTCTGCCACTTGGTGGCTAGTGTCGTCCGAGCGGAAATAATTTTGAAGGTGTTAAACAGAAGTTTTACAAAATACAAAATGCCCTCGACAACCTTATGTTGAAATACAGTTTTCTCTTTTCTTCTGTTTTCTTCTCAAAGCACAATCAAACTATCTGAGCAAATTCGCAGGATTTCCACTGAAACCCAGAACTGCCTAAACATCTCTCACAGACCCAAGTTATTTCTAAATCGAGAATGTGATAGATGTAATTACTGTAGTTGACTGTTATTCATAATATACATATATTTTACCAAGACAATATGTGGTATCATCAGGAAAACATGCCCATGAAAAGTATACCCCATCAAACCCCACTTTTATATATATATATATAAAAAACGGGGTATGCAGGGGTATACATATTTTTTCTTATTTTTGATCCAAAATATAGATTGTGGGTACTCGTTAGAACCGCCTCAGCGAGGCGGTACTAACGTGTAACCACAATCAATTTTTCGAGCAAAAATATTAAGAATATCATAAACTTTCCAATGAAATTTTCAATTTTTGCTTCTGAAAAAAATCTATTTTCATTGCATGGGCAAGTTTTCGTAATGTTGAAGTGGTATTGACGTACATACAGGAACTGTGAAAACCGATGTTCGATTAATTAAAACTGTGCGTCTGTGCTAAATGTTTCTCTACCATAATTATATGGACATTATGTATGTAAACTGCGTGTTTGTTACATCCCGGTAAACAGCCAACGCCCGCCGAACCGGTAACCGAAAAAATATTACAATTATGGTGACCATAACTTACTAGTTATTTCTGTCTTTCGGATGCTGAATTGCTACCTCATTTTAGATGAATAGGGAGCATTCTATCACTTAAATATGCATAGCAGCATATGCCAATGTGAATGTTAATACTGAACATTTTAGGTACGAATTTTTGTCCCCCAAATGATCATAAACTAGAAATGTGTTATTGTAAACACAATGCTCCCAACTGTGTGCTTGACCCTAACCTGGCATAGCATATTTGTTGAATAAAATACAGGCCTTTTGCAGACAGGTTAAAAAGGGATTAAGAATTCAAAATTCCGTAGTTCTGTCAAACTTTGACAGAAAGTTCTCCCAAGTTAATCAGGTGATCCGCAGCCCCAATCAGTATACCGAATATTAAGGCTCTAGCTAACAAAAATGAGATATCTTGCACACAGGGTTTCCAAATTTTGTTTTCAAAGACATAACTCAGAAAAGGGGGATAACTCTTGATGTGAAAAAATACGGGTCAAATATTTTTTTATGCCCCAACTTAGAAGAAGTTGAGGGGGCATATTGGTTTGGGTCTGTCCGTCCAGTGGTGTGAGTAAGTGGTGTGCAGTCAGTCTGTGATGCGTGAGTAACGCTTAGCACTCGGTCAGGAACTGTTAGAGCTGGGATCTTGAAATTTGGTATGTAGTTTGTATATGAAAATTAAGAGGACCCGTATTTTTTCTTTCAGGTAAATTCAAGGGGCTAGGAGCCCATACTGTGAGAGTTATTTCCCTTTTTAATTCTTGATAAAGTGAATAGATAGTGGGTACCTTGTGTGCGCAACTCCTCCTACAGTTTTATTCCGATTCTCTTGAAACTTTACAGATGTTGTGATCATGCTTTGAAGATATGCATGTGGTTTGGATATAATCCTCAGATTGATTTTTGTCACTTTTTTCGCAATTTGAACTTAGCCATATTTCGGGCATTTTGACAATGAAAGTGAATGGGCAGTGGGTACCTTGTGTGCGCAACTACTCCTACAGTTTCATGTCAATTCATTTAAAACTTTACATGTGTTATGGGCATGGTCTGAAGATATGCATGTGGTTTGGATATAATCCTTGGATTATTTTTTGTCATTTTTTCACAATTTAAACTTAGTCATTTTTTCGGGCATTTTAGTGAATGGATAGAGAGAGGGTACCTTGTGTGCGCAACTCCTCCTACAATTTAATACTGATACTTTTGAAACTTTGCAGACATTGTGACCATGCTTTGAAGATATGCATGTGGTTGGGATATACTCCTCAGATTAATTTTTGTCACTTTTTTTACAATTTGAACTTAGTCATTTTTTTGACATTTTTACATCTTGAAAGTGACTTACCAGTTGGGGGCATAGTGTTTCATAAACACATTTTCTAAAGGAATCTGTATATGAAATTTCAAAATTCTAGCATTCACCGTTCAAAGGTTTCAAATGTCACCTAAAAAGGAATTCTTAATCAAAATTTCAAAATTCTGTAATTTTGTCAAAATTTGACGAAAAGGGTCACAAAAGTTATTCAGGCGATCTACTCCTCAGCCTCTTCAAAATTCAGTGATTCTGTCAAATTTGACAGAAAGTTCTCCAAAGTTAATCAGGTGATCAAATCCTTAGCCCCAATCAGTATACCAAACATGAAGGCTCTGGCTTAAACAGTTTTTGAGATATCTTGCAAGAGTTTCAATTTTTTTTTTCAAAGGGACATAACTAAGAAAAGAGGCATAACTATGATGTGAAAAAAACACAGGCCACCTATTTTTCAGAAAGAATCTGCATATGAAATTTCAAAATCCTAACATTCACCGTTCAAAAGTTTCAAATTTACCCTAAACGTGGAATTGTCAATCAAAATTTCAAAATTCCGGAATACCAAAGTTCATCAGGTTATATATTCCTCAGCCCCAATCAAATATATTGGTTCTAACGTGTACTCACAATCTATGTTTTGAGTAAAAATAAGAAAAATATCAACACTTGTCTGCTGAAAATTTTCAATTTTTTACATATAAAAAAAAATTCTGTATATTGCATGGGCAAGTTATCGTAATGTGTTGACTAAGACGTAAAACATCAATTCAAACATAAAAAATAAAGCATGTGTTCGGGTTTTCACAACATACATGTACTAAAACTTTTACTGAACATTTTCCACTAGCATTTCTCTTTTCAATACGACGCATACAGGTATTTCATGAAGCCAACAGACTTTGTTGGAAGCAATAAAGTATCTCTATAGATATGAAGAAAACAGTCCCTAAAGTCCCTCAGATTCTGTATGACGAAATTTTCAAGTTATGACTATGGGGCTAAATTTATCATTTATACCATTTCCGTTTATAAAACAATTTGGAGAAATCCAGATAATGCAACTGAATATTTTGACAACCCATCCCATCTTTGGCCAAATTGAACCATTACGCATTCAAATGACTTGCACTTGTTTGTCAACAACACGTTTTAGCACACAGATATGGGTTTGTTTGCCATATGAATATGGAACAATGTCCACACATTGTTGCCAATTCTAAAGGGTCACTCACGAGGCTTAAGTAGCCGAAGACATGGTATGGCCCATCACCTTTCTCATTAATATGTTCAGTGCTCTTAAAAGATCTCAGTTTTTAAATTTTATTTTGACGTTTATTTTGAAAGAAACGTTAGCTTAGTGCATAAGATTTTTAATTTACAATTAATTCACAATTTCTACTGAAAATTTTCATTTTTTATATGTGAAAAAAATTCTGTATATTGCATGGGCAAGTTTTTGTAATGTGTTGACTAAGACGTTAAACATCAATTCAAACATAAAAAATAAAGCATGCGTTTGGGTTTTCACAACACATGTACTAAAACCTTTTCTTTGAATGTTTTACTGCTCCCAAAGGATCTAACAATTATTTTTATTTTATTGAACATTTTCCACTAGCTTTTTTCTCTTTTCAATACACCGCGTATAGTCATAACGGAATCCAGATAATGCAACTGAATATGTTGACAACCCATCCCATCTTTGGCCAAATTGAACCATTACGCATTCGAATGACTTGCACTTGTTTGTCAACATCACGTTTTTAGCAAACAGATATGGGTGTGTTTGCTATATGAATATGGAACAATGTCCACACATTGTTGCCAGTTCTAAAGGGTCACTCACGAGGCTTAAGTAGCGGCCCATCACCTTTCTCATTAATATGAAAGATCTCAGTTGACGTTTATTTTGAAAGAAACTTTAGCCTAGTGCATAAGATTTTTAATTTACAATCTAATCAGTAGAGATCCTTATATGTCATTTGATTCAATATGTTAATATTTCATGTTTTTTCCTGCGGTGTGTTTTATTGTCTGTTCGAGCACATGATAACAGATTTTATCCGAGAAATCCACGCCCACAGTTTAGCCTTCAGTTCTGTCCTTAGCGGGGCAATAGATAACGAGTAAATAAACGGACTGAAAATATTGTTTATGTATATAAGTTGTTGTACAAACCAAGCCGATTCCTGTCCATTCAACTGCATGACAGCCATAAGGACTGGCGCTAGAGCGCTTATATTTAGCACAAGTAAAAGATATCCAATGACCTTGTTCACTTTGTTGGCCGTTTGTCCTACAACACTGTTAGATGCCGATTGTTGTAAATTTATAGAAACAGAAGCTTCTTGTTCGTTTGATGCATCTGCGTCTTGTGCGTTTCTGAAATGCACGCTTGGTTGCACTTGATTTAAACGAATCCTCATCCGGCACAGCATACCGCAGTAAAGCATATCTGTCAAGAGGCATGGCAAACTCATTAGCGCAAGAAAGTATATCGTGAAAAATATTACGTCTGACGGTTCAAATAGGACGCCAATACGGCAAGCTGGCGCGTCATCTTCTCCGTCTAAAATCACAAACGGTATTACGGAGATCAACAGAACGCTTATCCAGATAATGGCACTTTCGACTCCATATCGATATTTATCATTCCCAAATGGCAAGTCTATTTTCTTCAGTTTTCGAAACCTATGGATACAAACTGACAGCATATGGTAAAACGAAACGCTTTGTGTCGACATTGCAGTGTAATTTAAGAACGCACACTGCCAATAAGGCTTCGTTGAAGTTGTAAACAGTCTCACAGCGACGTTCAGCAATAGACCCAATGCTACGATAAGGTCACAAACAATCAAGTAAAACATTTGCCGTGTGTGTTTCACCCAAGTTTGTTTGCTTTTTCTTGCCAGATTAATGGTGTATAACAACAAAGAGTTAATGAAAATGAGAAAAAGGCATACCAAAATGAGAACAAAAATGCCATAAAATGCCCCATCCTGCGATGGATAAGCGATAAAGTGGTTATCACTAGTATTCCGGTCCATATACACTTCTGTAGAATTATTTTGCGACATTTTTATGTTAATATAGAACCCATGAAAGTGTTTTGGTATCCAATCACAAATGTTAGGAGCTTTAATCAATATCTTTCAAGCATAAATCACATTGTCAGTTATATGTTCAAATCTGGACAGAATTCCTGATAAAACAGTTTGTCCTTTAAAAATGGCAAAAATGGTCCAACGTTTCCATCGCTGTCTACTTTTACTTTTTCATTCTAGTTTTACTGAACATTTTGATTTTGACATTTTGATTGCCCCCGACGCTTTATAAACATATCTCTTCTGATTCAAGTTTTTTTGTTTTTTTTTGTTTTTTTTTTTTGTTTGTTTGTTTGTTGTTTTTTTTTTTGTTTTTTTTTTGTTGTTGTTTTTTTTGTTACACTTAATAGCCACGACTTAGAATTCCAAGTTTTTATTATATTTCATATATTACGCCCAAGCGCACCAGCTTCTCTTCAGAGCATATACACAGAACTACTGAAAATAAAAAAAAACATTCTTTTAGATGAGAACAAATGCATATCATCTGCGTTATCAGAAACCTTTTATTTCGCAAGTGCCAACAAAAACCACAAAAACTTTCTGTCCCGTTACTGGCCAACGTATGATTTTGATCGTATGATTTATTTTGTTTACAATAAGTAGAAACCCACTCCTGCCTTCACCCGAAATGTGTGTGACAGTACAGCATGATTAGTGTCGGATAGCGTCAGAATCTCTGAAGACAGGATTTATCATGAGGCGTCTCATAGAACACAAATAAGCCCCATTAGTGCGCGTTCTCGATCTAATCAGCATGATTATTGTGCCACTTTTGACTCTGAATGGTGATTTCTTCCATTCATTTCACCCAACCCACAATAACAACACCATTTTAATGTAATTTCTTTCACATTAGTGAAGACAATAGACCGACGCGACTGATTACGCTCTGCAAAGTTTGCATATCCATTAAACATTAATAATGCGGCACCAGACGCATAAGGGTCATTGCAAAATGATGACGTCAAAATCAGCCACATGCAGAGTATACATGTAGATTTGAGCTTTTTCTACAAAAATCATGTAGAGATTGTCATTTATTTGACCGGAGAACCAACTGTTTCTAAATTAAGGTGTTTGATTATAATCCTATTTTTAATAATTGCTAAAATAGCAACTTAATTTACATGTAGCTTAGCGGAAAAGCCACATGCATGTATCTTGTGTGACTGAAAGCATCAGGCAAACGGCGTACCCATAAAATTTAATATTCTGATTTTTTGAGATTACCGCCTCCCGGCGAAATACTCAACAGCAGTAGGTAAATATTAAGTTTCTATGAGTCTGTGCAAGAAAACTAATGGCACATATGCTACAACTGTCGTCTCACCACTGTGTCCGATGTCCGAGCTACGCGTTAGAGCCCATGCTGGGCACATGTAGGGCAAATCAAGTTTTGCTTCAGGCAATATCAGGTGGTACACCTACTTTCGGCCCACCCACTGATTCGCCTGTCTCATATAATGGAGCTTTTCAGCTGTGGCCAGCAATTCATCTAGGAAAAGGTTATTCCAAACTAAAACCTGTGTGTCGGGATATGCCTTGTCCAGATATGCAAAGACTGTTTCGGTAGACAGAGCTTCGGATTAAACAGTTCGGAAAGCGAACACTGTACTAAAGATGTTACCGGCGCATCCACTGCATCCAAACCCTGCTCCAAACGTCTTGACCTGTGTCTTTACTCTGGGTGCAGTTGGGTGAGGACGAGGGAGTGAGGTTGACGTTGTGCAACGTCCTCACTATAATCCAATTTCATAGCATACGTCATCTCAACACACAACACTTGTAACAATTTCATAGTTACACATGCACTCACATACCTACAAAAGTCCTGTGGCGATATGCGAGTGACGAAGCAACAGGTGTAGGAAACTGGGACCTGCAGTTGCAGACCTGCACGCAGGCGGCTCAGTTCTATATGGTCGTTTTCCGTGCGGAAAATCGGCAGTCATCTGAGCAACTGAGCAGACCTATCGCACTGCTCACCCTCGAAGCATGGAGAGGGGACTAGAAAAGATGTCCTAAACAAGTGCCTGCATCAAACCCCCTGGCTGGTTAACCGCGATCAGCGGGAATCCCTCTCAGCGGTTAAACAGAAAAAGACAAAGGTAATCCCTTTGAGGATTGGCACATGGAATGTGCGAACATTGATGGACAGTGCTGGGTCAGATAAACACAGCGTAGAATTGCCCTTGTGGGCAGAGATCCCGGGAGGTATTGTATACAGATAGCTGCACTAAATGAGACTCGGTTCGCAGATGTTGGGGAGATCGAAGAAGTTGGTGCTGGATACACCTTCTTTTAGAGCGGACGCAAAAGTGAAGAGAGGCGTGAAGCAGGAGTTGGCTTTGCCATTAAAACGAAACTTGTTGGTAAGCTTTCAGGATTGCCAAAAGGCCTCAATGACCGCCTAATGACATTGAGACTTCCTCTGCCAGGCAATAAACATACAATTTTTGTAATTGCCTATGCACCCACGATGAGGTTAAGAACAAGTTCTATGATGACTTATGACGACGTTGTCTCTGCAACACCCCATACAGACAAGCTTATCCTTCTTGGCGACTTTACTTGAATGTCAGAGTTGGTACAGACTACCAGACCTGCGAAGGATTTATAGGTCCAGAAGGTGTTGGAAAGTGCAACAGCAATGATCTCTTGCTTCTAAGGAAGTGTGCTGAACAAGATCTTCTAATCACCAAAACACCCTTACGTCCGACACTGGCTATCCGCACGACGGTCGTGCCGATAACACCGCTTATCGGCACGACCGTCGTGCGGATAAGCGGCGTTATCCGCACGACAGGGAAATCGATATCCAAATGTTAAAAATGTCTAGAAATGGATACATTTTAAGTTGATAAATATATTACACTGGCTTCAAAACTGAAACAGAATATTACACATGAGGGATTTTTTACTTTTTAATTAACAAAATTGTAATTTTGCTGAAATTGTCTTACCTGTGAATTTACCAGTAAAAATCAGTCATGCGTATGCGTAAATGAGAAGGAAATTATGTCAATTATCGTAACCTAAATATTAAAAAAAATGTGGTAATCCAAAAGAATAAACAGCCTTTGATTTTAACAATGAAGTATGGAAACATTTCAGTTACACAATTAAAATAATTGCAATTGATTATATTTTTCTCCGTCTGCTGTGATTCAGTTTACATCAGCTAGATAAATCAAATCAAACTAGTTTTCTTAGTCATCATTAACAAAAATGTTAATTTCGAATGTATTTCTATATAGTTAAAACCATAATTTATTTATTTAATGACAAATTAATAGTTTAATGCATTCGTAAGCTTGTAAGAAAATCTTATACTCCCGTCGTGCCGATAGCCAATACCTGTAGCATTGGCTATCCGCACGACGGTCGGGCCGATAACGCCGCTTATCGGCACGACCGTCGTGCGGATAACGCCGCTTATCGGCACGACCGTCGTGCGGATAGCCTCAGCCCTTACGTCCACCTAATAGAAACAAAACATCCTGGATGCATCCCCGTCTTTCCAAACACTGGCATCTCATACACTATGTCATAGTGCGGAGAACGGACAGGCAAGGTGTCAGAGTGACAAAGACTATAGGTGGTGCAGACTGCTAGACAGATCATAAGCTGGCTGTCAGCAAACTCTTAAAAGTTTCTTAAACGTGTAAACCAAGTCACAATAAAATTCTGCTTTTGACAAAGACTATGTGTGGTGCAGACTGCTGGACAGATCATAAAATTCTGCTTTCGAAAAGCCATCACGTAAAAGCGCATTTAACCCAACATTACATTGGGAAATCAATTCATAGTGTCTACGAAAAAACATTTGAAAATGTTTTTCGAAGTTTATGATAAGTTTATGATATCGATAGCCCTGCTGGAAAAGTTTGGCCGTTAAATATATATTTCGCGCATTGAGCTCGACTTATCCAACTTACTTTTAAATTAACCCAACTCATCCAACCTACAGTTCAACTTATGCAACATGCAACATACAACTCATCGAATTTATTGTTCAACTTGTGTAACTCATCGAACCCATCGCTCAACTTATCCAGCTGATCTAACTTATTCTTCAACTCAGTCAACTCATCGAACACAGCATGCAACTTACCCAAATCATCGCTCAACTTATCCAACTCATCGAACTTACTGTTCAACATATGCAACTTATCGAAATCAGCATGCAACTTTCCCAACTTATACAACTCATCGAACTTATTTTTAAACTTATCTAACTCATCGAACGCACTCGGCTCAACTTATCTACACATGTAACTCATCCAACTTACATATCGAACGCATCGCTTAACTTATCCAGCTCATCGAACTTATCAACTTCGTCAACTCATCGAACTCAGCATACATGGTACCCAACTCCACATACAACTTATCCAACTCATCGAAGTTATTGTTCAACTTATGCAACTCATCAAACTCAGACTGCAACTTACACAACTCAGCATTACAACTTATCCAACTCATCGAACTCACCCCTCATGTCCAACTCGTCAAACTTATTGTTCACTTATGCAACTTATCGAACTCATCGAACTTAATCTTCAACTTATCCAACTTAAATGTTCAACCTTTCGAACTCATCGACCTTATTGCCCAACTTATCCAACTTATTGAGCGTATTGTTCAACTTATGCAACTCATCTTAATCAGTATGCATTTCATCGCACTCAACATGCAATTTAGTAAACTAATCGACCACGTAGCTTAACTCATTTAACTCATCGAAGTTACTGTTCAACTTATCCAACTCACTGAACTTAATCTTCAACATATTCAGCTTAGTGAACTTAATTTCAGACTTATCCAACTCATCGAAAGTACTGCTACACTTATCCAACTAATGGAACTTATTGTTCAACTTATCCGACGCATCGAACTTATTGTTCAACTTATCCCACTCAATGCTTAATTCTTCATTCAACTCATGGAACGTATTCTTCAACTTATCCAACTAATCGATCTTATTCTGTAACTTATCCAACTCGGCATGTACCTTACCCACCTCATCAAACTTATTCACCACCTTATGCAAATCATCGATCTTATTGTTCGACCTTTGCAACTTACTCATCGAATTCAGCATGTAACTTACCCAACTTACCAAACTCATCCTTCAACTTAACCAACTTATCGAACTTATTCTTCAGCTTATGCAACTCATCTATCTTACTCATGAACTTACCCAACTCATCGAACTTGACATTCAACTTGGGTAACTTAAATTACTGAACTCTTTGAACTTAACTTAAAGTGTTTTGGCACCCTTAATTGATAAGTGCTTCAAATGAAAGCGCTTTCAAAACCATGAATTTTGATATAAACACGACAAAGACCAGATGAAAAATAAGTAAGTTATAGGCAATTTAACATGCAAACAAATGAATATATGGGCGCCGCCATTTTGTTTACTATGTTAACTTTCATATTTTCTTTAAAATCAAAATAAACACAACACCTAATAAGAATAAACATTTAATAAGTTCTTCAAGCATTGGGGCCAGCTAGTTATACATTCTGGAGAAAGAATTTTCGAAATCGTCCAAGAAATATAGCAATAACAGCAGTTTGAAAATATTCAAAATGGCCGCCAGGAGTCTACTTTTGGTAATGCATGGAGTCTAAATCAAAATTTTTAAAATCAAATTAAATGATTTTTTTTAAATGTTTTTGCATCAAACTTTTGACAGATGTTTATTTCTAGAAACAAGCAATATTGTAAATAGAATTGGCACACATTCTATGTTAATGGAATCTTTTAAGTTTGATTTTATCCTAAATATTTAATCTCAACTAGTAAACAAAATGGCGGCCATCCATGTTTCATACTTAATTACCCATAGCTTCCTTATTAGACCACTGATTTTCGTCAAAATTATATCAAAATGCTTGGTTTACTGAGATCTTTGATTTTAAGAACACTTTCATTTAGGGTACCAAAACACTTTAAATATAAAGACATATAAAGTACAATATCTTATGTTCCCAAAACTGTATGCTAACTATTGTAACTCATCTAACTCAACTTGCATTGTTTAGTATCCATGTATGGTTCATCCAACATATCAACTAAAATGTCTACTTTAACAACTTATCCAACTCAACTTACATCCTTGATCATCCTGTATGGTATAAGTGTATTTTCTATATACAATGTACCTGTAAAGGCTATATAAGGAGTATAAAGGTTCTTAGAATAATTAAGGTAAGCTGTAAGCTGAGCTAGAGGAGTAGTGTAAGCTAAACTGAGTACGTTGTGTTTTCGTCTCAATAAGGACCCAAAACGTGCATATTTTTATCCCACTTTGCTGAGCATGATAAGCTATGTTGAGCTGAGCTTCCTTGTGTGCTATTTTAAATAGGTCGAGTTCAAATAACCTTGACCTTGAATGCTCTCACACCTTTACTGACTTCACTAGTTGTCTGCACCTGCCAAGTTTCAGGTCTCAGGCTGCAATAGTTTCCAAAAATCCATTGTTTACGCTTTTTCTCATGTACAAACCTGTGTTTCCAAAACTGACCTTGCCGTAAAATTGGTGAAGGTCATCCTTGGGTCATCATTTTAACAAACTATGATGGGCTAAGGTCCCTGGTGCCGCAGTACATACCAAGTTTCAGGAATATCAGCCCACAGGCTCTGGAGATTTTGAGCATTTTAAGCATTTGTGAGCATGGCAGCCATGTTGAGCATGCAATCCCAATTTCAGAACAAGAATTCATTCTCCTAATGCATGAAGGCTTCAAATAAAATTTCACATTCACAGGCTGAGAGGTTACTGAGAAAAACCCTCCCCTTACACAACTCCCTAAAAAAAGTTTGAATTATAATGGATATGCAAACATGTAGTCTGATCTTTGTATGTGCTACTTTTAATTTTATATAACTGACTGTTCTAAGTCAATATTTGAGCCGTCTCGTGGGAAAACCAACAATGTGGTTTCCGAACAGGTCCGACACAAACCGACCTGTTCAATCACAGAAGATGGCTAGAGACTGGAAATTTTGGATTTAGAAAGTAGAGGAATTGTACTATCCGTGTAGCGAAAACAAAGGCGCTGATCAGCTTCCCAGTTACTGCGAAGCTGATCTGCGCCTTTGTTTTCGCATATGCAAATTGTTGGTTTTCCCATGAGGCCGCTCATTTCTCTTCTGTTTGTCAGTTTTTGAACTGTTATTTGCACTCCTTATGTGTGTACTTTTTATGTAATTAAGTTCAGGTAACTGAGTGGTTGCCTTTAGGAAAACAGCTGCTAGCTATGCTTATCCTATGCTCTCTTTGTATCAGAACCTATTTGAGCCACTGCATGAGAAAACCAACAATTTGCATAGGCAAAATTAAAGCGGCTGATCAGCTGTGCAGTAACTACTGCACAGCTGAGTTACTGCACAGCTGATCAGCGCCTTTGTTTTCGCTGCATGGATAGTACAATCCTTATTCTTCATAAATCCAAAATTTCAAGCTTCTACCCTGCTTCTGTGACTGTACAGTCCGGTTTGTGTCAGATTTGGTCAGAAGCAAAATTATTGGTTTTCTCACGCACAGGCTCATTTATAATCTGGTTATTTCCCAAGTGGGATTTTAGAGTGGGATTGTGATTCAGACTGCACCAATTCCTGATCATTGCTTTCATCATCCCTAGTTGCAAATGTTGGTAAATAAAGGGAAGATTGCCTGTAAAACACATTTACATCAGTTCATTTATTGTAGCAAAATCTTTATAATAAATAAATATAATCTTGCTGCACTAAAGCAACATAAATTTAACATTTAACAGAATACTAGAGGACCAAAGGTCCTGTAAACACTCACCTGAGATCTGAGATACATGTATATACATGTACCAATAATCTTGTTTGACTATTATGGGCCTTTGGTCATATACATGTATACATAGGGCAGGGTTAGAATATTTCCTGGGGTCCAATTTTTTTCAGAATCTTATTTGCCCATTTCCTGCAAGTTTTGCCCATCAAATGACATTTTTTTTTTTAAACAATTCTCCCCATTCAAATGCATGGGTGAACTATGTTGACCTTGCCATAAAATAGGTCAAAGTCAACATAGGGTCATGATTTATAAACACATTGAAATACTCTTTTTCTGATTACTGGTTTAAACGCTCAAGTCTGAGCCTGCCCAGGAAAAGTGGTGTAGTCAAACCATCAATACATATAAGCCTTACTGGTTTGCTTTGGTGGTTATATTTATGAAGCATATTTTGAGTGTCATGACATCCTTATATATATTAGGTAAAAGTCCCATGAAATGGAAGCAACACCCTGACATGACCATTGCTGTTGACTGGGACATAAAGCATCCATTCAAACAAACAAATACTCTTCGCACAGATGTTACATGCCAAGTTTCATTGAAATGAATCCACCAGTTCCGGAATAGAAAATTTTTGTAGGGTTTTTATCATATATGGGCATGGCAGCCATCTTGGCCATGTGACCTGGATTATTTATGAACACATTGTTTCCCCCTTCCTATAGGTGATTCTGTTTTATTTTCATTAGCTATTACTGCAGCTGGTGTTGTGCAGTGTGGTGGCCCTAAAAAGTCTCCCCGTACATCATCCATAGTGCAGATTATATTTTCCTTTTGGTCCTTTGAGATCAGTGAGGGTATTCTGAGAAATCAGAAAATTATTATCGATTTAGATTCATTTTCTAACCAATGTTTAAAATGTTTGGCCCCATTTGGATTCTACTAGTCTCTGTGTCGACTACCCTGTTGAAAGATGCAAAATTACGATAACTCTCTGTGGCTCCATGTTGCCAAATTTAGGGTCACTGAAAAGGCTTGAATAGCCGAAACCGCGGAATGGCCCATCAACTTTCTCGTTAATATGTTAATTCATTGCTCTTAAAGGATCTGTTTTCATTTGCTATTACTGCAGCTGGTGTTGTGCAGTGTGGCAGCCCTAAAAAGTCTCCCCGTACATCATCCATAGTGCAGATTATATTTTCCTTTTGGTCCTTTGAGATCAGTGAGGGTATTCTGAGAAATCAGAAAATTATTATCCGTTTTGATTCATTTTCTAACCAATGTTTAAAATATTTGGCCCCATTTGGATTCTACTACTCTTTGTGTCGACAATCCTGTTGAAAGATGCAAAATTACAATAACTCTCTTTGGCTCCATGTTGCCAAATTTAGGGTCACTGAAGAGGCTTCAGTATACTGAAACCGTGGTATGGCCCATTACCGTTCTCGTTAATATGCACATTGCTCTTAAGGATCTGTTTTATTTTCATTCATTTAAATTTGTCTTTGATTGGCAAAGGGGTTTTAGAGAAGAAGATCTTTGAAAACGGATGACGATGGACGGACGGATGCCGGGTACCTGCCTATCCTATATGCTCACCTGTGAGCCTTGAACTCAGGTGAGCACTAAATGAGCCTCGTCATGAGAAAACCTGTATTTTGGGCATACTAAAACAAAGGAAAAGATCAAGGCAACAACTGCAGAGCTTATTGACATACGTAGGGGAAGGGGCTGTAATTAATGTTGTCAGAACTTGTGGCCCAACCCTTTTAAGATTGACAATAAAATATGTTTAAACTAAATTGACATATGCATTTGCTTTTAAAGCATATACAATATAATATCTTTTCTTTTAATTTTTTTAAGCCTCTAGCACTGCCTTTAAGTCTGGTTTGTGTTGTACCTGATTAGACACCCAAAAGACAGGTTTTATTATGATATGGCTAAAATACAAAAAATAATTAACAGCATTGATTATGTATCATAGTCCTTATCATATATGAGCCGTCGCATGGGAAAACCAACAATCTTCATAGGCGATAACAAAGGCGCAGATCAGCTTCGCAGTAACTGCGAAGTTGATCAGCACCTTTGTTTGCTACATGGATAGTACAATTCCTCTACTTGCTAAATCCAAAATTTCCAGCCTCTCACCATCTTCTGTGACTGTACAGCCTGGTTTGTGTCAGACCTGGTTGGAAACCAAATTGTTTTCTCACGCACAGGCTCATATGTCAAATTTCACACCTGTTATCCAGATACAACCAGCGCAACTGAGAATAAGCAACACAGGTGAAATCATTGTAAAAATGTTTAATGCAAGCAACTTACCAGGAATTATAATGATCCTTGCATTATATGTGGCAATAAGTTGTTCTCAGACAAGTATATACTCCTTGAGCCAGTTGTTCAAAGCATCGTTAGCTTAACGATATCGTTAAGACATAAATTTGTTAAGCAAATATCAGCTAAAGTAACAAATACACTGTTATTTTTTGTTGAAAAAATGTGAGAATCCTTTGCACTGCAAAGGATTCTCACATTTTTTCAACAAAAAATAACAGTGTATTTGTAATATTAATGTTTGAAATTTTAACGAAACGTTAACTAACGACGTCGTTAGTTTTGAATAACTGGGCCCTTGTTGTCACATATCAATTTTCATCTGCATTGGTTGTTCTCCATTGTGTTGGTAACCTCTTGTTAAACAGTGTGAAGTTGCTCATATATAAACAATAAATTCTACACTTGCATTTTAATACCTTTTCATTACATGCATAGATACTTGGTAAAATTATACATAAGTGTTTATTTAGCAAAAAAAAAAGGTAATTCATTAAGTATCACAGACACTATAAGAAAACTGCACCTTTTTGTTGTCCAACTGTATTGCCCAGAAGGAAGTCACATGTAAAACAGCACCTCAGTGGCACCACATTAAATAATTGTCTACATGTAGGGCAAATAATGGAATTTAAATTAAAAATAAGTGATACCAAATCCAGATTTTCAAATTGGCACTACAGTTTCCTTAAGATCAGTTATCAAATAGGATCTACAGCTTCTATAATGTGCAGTGGGTCTTGTTATAGCAACATCATTTAACCAAAGGACCAATGGTCCTATAAACGCTCACCTGAGATCTGGGATGTGTGACTTGACCTTGCCATAAAATGGGTCAAGGTCATTCCAGGGTCACAATTTATATAAACTTTATAAAGCTGTATTGCCTGATGCTTCATGCCAAGTTTCAAAATCATAGGCCTTCTGGTTCTGGAGAAGATTTTTAAAGGTTTTTGCTATTTATAGCCATGGCAGCCATCTTGGTCATGTGAACTTGACCTTTTATATAAAATTTCATTCCCTCTTCCTAACGATGCTGCACATAAAGTTTGGCTTTAATTGGCATAGTGGTTTCAGAGAAGTAGATGTTTGAATATTATGGTCATATACATGTATATAGCCCCAGGACAGGGGCAGACAACCTCCTGGAGTCAAATTTTTTCCATAAACATAAATTTTCTGTCCATTTGCATACTCCCAGCAAGTTTACCCCATTTAATTACATTTTACTATTTTTTTCCCATTCGAATGCATTAGCGACCTAAGCTGACCTTGCCATAAAATAGGTTAAGGTCATCCCAGGGTCATGATTTATATAAACTTTGTAGAGCTCAATTGCCTGCTGCGTCATGCCAAGTTTCAAACTCATAGGCCTTCTGATTCTGGAGAAGAAGATTTTTAAAGGTTTTTGCTATTTATAGCCATGGCGGCCATCTTGGTCATGTGACCTTGACCATTTATACAAACTTTCATTCCCGCTTTTTAAGGATGCTCCACATAAAGTTTGGCTTTGATTGACCAAGCCGTTTCAGAGAAGAAGATGTTTGAATATTATGGTCATATTAATGTATATAGCCCAAGGGCAGGGGCAGACAACCCCCTGGGCCCAAAATATTTTCATAAACATAAATGTTCTGTCCATTTGCTCATTCCTAGCAACTTTTCTGCCATTAAATGAAATTTTCCTATTTTTCCCATTCAAATGCATGGGTGAACTAAGTTGACCTTGCCATAAAAAAGGTCAAGGTCATCATAGGGTCATGATTTATATAAACTTTGTAGAGCTCCATTGCCTGATGCTTCATGCCAAGTTTCAAAATCATAGGCCATCTGGTTCTGGAGAAGAAGATTTTTAAAAGTTTTTGCTATTTATAGCCATGGCGGCCATCTTGGTCATGTGACCTTGACCATTTATACAAACTTTCATTCCCCCTTCCTAAGGATGCTCCACATAAAGTTTGGCTTTGATTGGCCAAGCGGTTTCAGAGAAGAAGATGTTTGAATATTATGGTCGTATACATGTATACAGCCCCAGGGCAGGGGCAGACAACCCACTAGGCCCAAAATATTTTCATAAACATAAATTTTCTGTCCATTTGCTCATTTCTAGGAAGTTTTCTGCCATTAAATGACATTTTCCTATTTTTTCCCATTCAAATGCATGGGTGACCTAAGTTGACCTTGCTGTAAAAAGGTCAAGGTCATCCTAGGGTCATGATTTATACAAACTTTGTAGAGCTCCATTGCCTGATGCTTCATGCCAAGTTTCAAAATCAAAGGCCTTCTGGTTCTGGAGAAGATTTTTAAAGGTTTTTGCTATTTATAGCCATGGTGGCCATCTTGGTCACGTGACCTGGACCATTTATACAAACTTTCGTTCCCCCTTCCTAAGGATGCTCCATATGAAGTTTGGCTTCGATTGGCCTAGCCGTTTCAGAGGAAAAGATCTTTGAAATTGTGGACAGACGGATGGACGACGGACGCCAGAGCATGGGTATACTATAAGCTCACCTGTGAGCCTAGCATGGGTATACTATAAGCTCACCTGTGAGCCTTAGGCTCAGGTGAGCTAAAAAGTATCACAAATGCTCCAGCCATTAAAACCATTGTAAATATATGTTCCAAAATTAGCCGTCATGGAATAGCTAGGGAAAGCCTTTACTGGTCATTATTATAGTCATGTCATTCTTTATAAATTTCTTTACATCAGTGAAATTAAAAATATAATATACAGAGGACAGATTCACAGATTGAGCTATAATGGTCAAAATATCACAGTTCATAGTTAAATCAATCCCTGAATTTGAACATTTAGCACATCTATACACTACAATATAAAACTCAAGTGATATCACAAAATACCATAAAAATCGGAAATATTTTGATGCCCAAATAAACTGTACAATGTAGTTCTACAAACAGAAATGCCTCTAAACATGCAGGTGGGAAAGCATTTGGCATTTGGAAAGCATTTGGCATTTTGGAAAGCATTTGGATATATATTTACCCCCTAATACCCCACTTTTACTTTGCAAAACTGGGATATGCAGAAAATTTTCAATTTTTTGCAACTTTTATGTACATTTTCGTAATATTAACCACTCTCAAGATGTATGTTGTTTTTCTTGCATCTGCATATTTTATCATTTTATAATGATCATTTATCATGATGATCTGGTAAACCTTGATCAGAATGTTTGGGTGTCAAAATATTCAGGTCTTTCAAAAGACTAATAAATGGCCATATAATATGTTTCACATGTCTAACTTACTGACCATTAAAATGGCCAAAATTCTTGCAGCATAATCTATTTTATGGCTCTTGTGGCAGCTCACTTTTTGACAATCAGGATAACATAAGTTTCTATATATGAAATGACTAGCAAAATATATAATGCTGGTTACCTATCTTATCACAGTTGTACACGCCAAAAAATACCAGTAATAAGGTTATATTGTTGTTTTTTACCCTAATCCTTTTAACCCTCTTCAGTTACTCATTTCTTACTGGTCTACTTTTAATACTATATGAGAACAGTTCGAATGCAATCATCACAAAATACCAAGTTGTATTTAAGAATTACAACATTTCTGATCCAATCTTAAGGTAGGTATTTTGGCATTACTAATGTTATAGACGCAGTCTGATTTTTCTTCATCACCTAATACATTTTAGATTTACCAAGATTATTTCTTTATATTTTGGCTTAGGTCTAGTTACCTTTTCCAATTGAGCCGCATCGTGAGAAAACCGGATTTTTGCCTATGCGAAAACAAAGGCGCAGATCAGCTTCGCGGTACCGCCTTTGTTTTCGCTACACGGATAGTACAATTCCTCTTCTACTTAAACCCGAAATTTCAAGCTTCTAGCTCTTTTCTGAGCTTGTACAGGCCGGTTTGTGTCGGACCTGGTCGGAAACCCCGAAGACCGGTTTTCTCGCGTCGCGGCTCAATTCTAAAAGAAGAAAAAAAGAATAATAATCTGCATAGAAGAGGTGCGCCAAAAAATGATGTGGTTACAGTGCATGCCCTTGTTATATCTAGCCTACAACTGGTCATCCACAGACAGTTCATTATTCCTCTACTTTCTAAATCCAAAGTTTCCAGCCTCTAGCCATCTGCTGTACTTTTGCAGCGAAGTTTGGAAACCACATTCAATTTGTTGGTTTTCTCATGATGTGGCTCACATCTCATCAAAGTCCGTGACCATTACGTAAGCAAACATCCAAACAGATACATTTAACATGTCTCAGTGATCAAATTTGACCATATATTGATACATAAATTACCATTTTCAGACAAACAGTGTTTGGCAAACAATACAGGCTCTTGTTAGAAGGGGCTAAGGCTTATTCTGTTTGCAATGGTAGGTCCTTAACATTGATATGATCCTCATCATGAAAAACCTGGTCAGCATTTGTTGCACCATTTAAATTTGGAAATTTTGTGCGACTTTTGTTTCACAAATTTTCTATTTCTGAATCATCAGCAAGTTTTTGAAATTGCAAGAAAATACTTGTGTGATATATAGAGCTTACAATCTTTATCAGTGAGAACCTTGAATTTGTGAGGCAGGGAAAGTGCAAATATTAGGAAAAATAAAGTTCTTTCAAACTTCTCTGAATGTACCGTAATATCCTAATCTCTATCCAGCCTGCCACCATCTTCTATTGAGACTTATCCAAGCCGGGGTTCATCATGTTGCAGATCAAAAAGTTTCCAACACTTAATTTTAATCCATTTGTGACAAATAGACTTCCTGAACATTATCAATGGGATGAGTCAACTTCATTTTTAGGGAATTAAAAGCGTTTCATTACCACCAATTAGCACAACATTACCACCAATATGTATCTAAATAGCTGAAGCAATTTTATTTCATACCAATTCAGAATTTCCTGTGCTGATTTTTCAATGAAGGTTAGCAAGTTTATTATAAATTGAGTGTCTGAAAATAAGACTTTCTCACCTTAGTTTCCTCTATCTAAATTTTCCCTCCCCCGTTGTACTTTTGCAGAATTAGGTTTAGCCACATTAACAGCTGGATCTGCATGAGTCATTTTAAGTCTGACCTCTTCAAGTAGTGAATCTGTCAACCCTACCTGATTTAATGATACATTTATTTTACCTAAAGCACTTGTAGCTAGATTCAAACTGTTCTGAGTCCGTGTCAGTGTATCAACCACTGAAGCCCTTCTCTCTTCCTCTTTTGTGCCAATTTCAGTTTTCTTTTCTACCTCTGCTTCCTTTAACCTTTCTTCTACCTCCCTATTATCAACATCATTGTTCCTATCCTTATTTTCAGTCATTTGAACATCCATATCTTTATCCTCTGATTCATGTTTATCAATATCTTTAGCTTCTTCAGACGTTGTAGTAGATAAATCCTTATTTTCAACAGTTTCTTTCTTATCCTTATTATCTTTTTTCTTATTATCTGGTATATCTTTACCCAGTTTATTCCCTGATTTAGCAAAAACAGTTGCATTATCTGGATTCACTGTTTTAGCAACAATGATATCAGATTTTGCTAGCTTATGATCCATTTTCGTAGCTGAAAACTCTGATTTTGTGTACCTACTTTCCAGTTTTCCTGCACGACGATCACTTTTCACGTCGTCTGACTTTGTCACAATAGCTGGCAGGGTAAGTTTGGCACTTGCTGCTGAACTGTTAGTTTTTGCTGAGAAATTACTTTCTGACCTGTTACTCTGAGTAGCAGTGGAATGTGTATCAGATTTGTCAATACTTTTCCTTGCCCCAGAGGCAGCCACCAGGGGTGTGCTCTGTGTCAGCAGTCTAGGTCTTGATGAACCTGCTGCAGGCTTAGATCTCTCACTGGCAGTGCTAGTATTGTCTTTGACTGGAGAGACGCTCCGACTTTGTCTGGGTATAATGGTGTTAGGCCGAGTTCCACAGTACAAAATTGTGAAATGCTTTAGACTCTGGAGTGGCATCAGGGGTAAATTCTTCTTGCTTTTCTCAAAACATTCAATAGCCACATCTGAAAATTGAAGAGAAAAAAATCACTTAATGAAGTGAAAGATTTGTTCGTTAATTGAACCTCAACGTGACAAAATGTAACTTCGGACATTCTTATATTACTAGTAGAAAGCAGAAAAAAAAAGCGAAAAAAAATATGTAAAATGCGTTATAGAAATAATACTGTGTCTGTAATGTTTGAACACTGGGCTACCAAATGAATGAGTTTTAAAACATATTTATTGTCCATATTTTGAGTTATCTGTCCTTGTTTTAGCCCATAATACACATAATTTTCCTATATGTATAGTTAAACGGTAACTATAGCAACCGCATCATCATAAAAATAGACAAAATAATTACTACAGATTGCCTGTAAGTTTAGTTTGCTTCTATCTAAGCAATAGGTTCTGATCAGTGCTTAAACAGTTTTAAGCAAATGCATTGAGTTTTGTAAGCTGTGCTAACATGCAGAAATGCATTATACAACGTTGACGTCATTTTTCGGGACAATGACGTCTGTAGGGTTCATATAGTAAATTGACCATAACTCACAAAATAAATGAAATAATCTGGTCAAATAAAGAGTAACAGACTCTAGAAACATCATACATTCAGCGTAACTTTGTTTGTCTAATACTCAAATAATTGTTCGATGGTACATTTTCTCATGTTGTGGCCCAATTAAGTTAGTGTTTTATGTTCATGGTCAAAACCTATGGTCATGTCTGGATGGTCAGTAATCCTAGCCTTTCCCAGTTTCTGGCTAAGCTTTTGTGAAGCAAATAACCACTACGACGTATAACTATATATTTCTTTCACCTCTTCTTAAATCAGTGGAAGAAGAATGCAGGCCATAGAAATAGTTCACAACCAAATGAGCCGCATCATGAGAAAAACGGATTTTTGCCTAGGCGAAAACAAAGGCGCAGATCAGCTTCGCGGTAACCGCGAAGCTGATCAGCGCCTTTGTTTTCGCTACACGGATAGTACAATTTCTCTTCTTCTTAAATCCGAAATTTCAAGCTTCTAGCCCTTGTCTGTAACTGTACAGGCCGATTTATGTCAGACCTGTTCGGAAACCCCGAAGACCGGTTTTCTCACGTCGCGGCTCAAATCTTCCTGAAAGAAATGTACCAGACGTGAGGAAGCAGACGTGATACCAATCAAGCTATTCTTGCACACCAGATAGAGAAATCCCTGGTTTTACCCCATGGGAGAAATTCTTATCTCACCCTCGTTATCTCACCCCGGTCGCACCCTGCGTTCAAATGTTCTTTTTTAACACTGGTTGTATAGGACGTCACGTAATTTCGTCGCTAAGCGCATACGTCCCAATGACGTTAAAACGTTTTAAATCAAAATGGCGGACGCTGCGATTGTAGCGTTTTTCTAGGTAAATAGTATAAAAATCAAGCTTCGCAGCTTGCGGCGTGCAAGAAAAAGAATCTATCAATCGTGTCAGGTATGGATAGACAAATCTGTCCCTCGGGTCACAATTTGGCATCACGAGGCTCGCCGAGTGATGCCAAAATGTGACCCTCGGGACAGATTTGTCTATCCATACCTGACACTCATGTAAGATTCTTATATTCCCACCCCTCCTCCACCCCTTTAAGGTGAAAGGCTTAGATATGTCTTATTAGTATTATACTTCTCCAAAAATAATTTTGTCAATTTATTAAAGTTGTAAGAATTGTAAAGCTTATTCACATTCTGCAAATTTTTGTGTAAATTTGCTTATTATCCTCGTACCCATAACTTCTGTATTCCCACTTTCAAATGGAACTATTGTTGTTACATGAGGGTTTACATCATATTAATAGCTTATGTCATATAGAGACAGTGCATACTGAAAATCATATTGAATAGGCTGGAGAAGTCCTGAATCAAACCCATGACGCCTGATTGTAATGCATTAGTCATTTGAAACCACGGCGCCCCTAGTCCCAGAAAAGGGCGGGTATTAGATGACAAAATGAGCATGGATTTTACCTTCTATTTGTCCGTCCAGTGCGGAGTAACTACCTTGGTTTGCATTATAAATATATTTGCTGTGCAATGAAAACATAACAGACTGTGGAGAAAATTACAAAGGGTTTTACCACATAGCTGTCCCAGCAGTGCTGAGCTTTTAGCAATGGTTTGCCGGATGAAAAGTCAAAGTTCGGCTGCCCCTATTACCCGGGACTGGAGGCCCTGGTTACAAATAACTGATTCATAGTATATAACCCCTCTCTTTAGTGTGTACACCAAAATATAATGCCATATCAAGGAAATGAACTCCATAAGCCATAGGCTTTTTTACACTATAAGTATTTGTATGTATTGTTGCATTGCTTGAGTTCAAAAAAATATAGTATAAACCAAATATAATACCCCTTTTACCCCCACCTTTATATAGTAAAACTGGGGTGAACCAGAGTATACATTATTTTTTTATTATTTTTTCTCAAAAACATAGATTGCGGGTATGTGTGAAAATCGCCTCAGTGAGATTGTGCATCACTACATTAAGTCACCTCTATTGCAAAAAAAAAAAAAATTGTGGAATACATGTACATTTCTACTATGTATATGATGATTGCTAAATATAGATTGAATAGCAAAAGCTCTTATAGAAATGGATTCAAAGTAAAAAAAACTAAGTTCAAGTAATGAAAAATAACCATCACCTCTTCAATCACAAATGCAACTGTCAAACCCAAAGCAAATGTACTGAGGAAAATAAGCTAGCTATATAGAACCAGAAGTGCAGATACAAGAAATGCAAGTACATGTATCTGTGCCTAGACTTTTGTGAAAGTATTTGAATGTGTAGCCATAAATGAATAACCCAACAGCACATGATAGAAATGCAAGTTGAAGCACAACTGCATATTTATGAACTTAAAGTATAAATGCAACTGCACTATTATTTTATTGCAGATATTAAAATGCAAGTATAACTGCAACTGCACTCATTAGTCTGACATGCCTGATGCAGATATTAGAAAGGCAAGTACATGTATATTATAAGTGCAACTGCACTGTTAGGCTGATGCAGTTCTAAGAAGAAATGCAAGTAAAGTGCAACTGCTGCAGATACTTGAAATGCAAGTACATGTACAAGTGAGACCGCAATATTGGTGTAGTGCAGATCTTATGAATGCAAGTTTAATTGCAACTGCAGAATTGATTTACTATATACATCGACTTTCCTTGCACAACATTTAAGCCCCGAATGGCTTTTTAAGGCCTTCACAATGAACATGTAACAGTTGTCATCAAAAGTTAGTGATGTAGTAACAGAACTGTAGAATCAAAAATGGCAAGTATAAGTGCAACTGCTCTAGTTAATGCTGTACTGTGTAGTATACTTTGTGCAAAGACTTTCCTCTTACAGAATGTTAAGTAAAATAAAAAATATGTAAAATGAGAAAAATAGCAATAAAATAACCTAACTGCACATGCAAGGAATGCAAGTTCAAGCACAACTGCACTATTGATCTAATGTGGCTATATGAAATGCAAGTATAAGTGCAACTGCAGTACTGAATATTACATACATAAGCTTTCTTCAACAACACCGGGAATGACTTCTTTTAGGGCTTCACAATTACAGTGTAACGCTGGATTTGTATTCACTTCAATGAGCCAAACCTGTCAGAAAATATAAATCTCATAGACAAATAATACAAAATTACAACAAAATAATGCTTTATGGAGATTTTATGTGTCAGTTCTTGCAAATCTGCAAATTATAAAACCCATAATGACAAGTAAGAATAGATGATCCATTATGAGCCCGTCTTAAATTTTTGACAGACAGAAACCTCCAAAAAGCATTGAATTTAAAGCTGCTGACTGGCTCCTTGCATTTGAAACAAAATTTTCACAAGGTTGCAACAATGGGAGTTCAAAGAAGTTGTCTATACTGAAAAGACTTACAGATGTGTTTGCAATTTTAGCAGGCCATGCTGAGTCTCTATATCTGACATGCATAATAAAAAAATGACCATTTAAACACAACAAGTTGCACTCCATACTTTCAGATTCCAGTCAGCATCTTTGAAAAACCAGAGTCACAAAATGACCAAACCAACAGGATATTAATTGTACTTATAGTAGACTCCTATTCGATGGCATTGCATGGGCTCTAGACGCAAGCCAGGAACAATCATTTTCTGCTCTGGGTCAGAAAAAGATTAGTACTATCACCGGGTGGTATATGTACCCAAGCTAATCTGTTGGTTTGACATTTTTTGACTCAAAGACAAATCTCAATATTGAATCGGTAACAACAATGAAACATACATAAAGATTCCTTGATAACTCCCGGTATTATAGCCTTCAAAGCTTTACAGTTACGGGCCAGGCACGGGTTCACATTCATTTCTAACAGCCATACCTGCAAGTATATGTGGTATAACACATCACATTCAGGACCTTATTTTGTCTAGTATCCAAACCTTTGTGTATGTGATACCGAATTGCTCATACTTGTGTTATTTCAAAAGTCAGAGATCCTACAATCCTAACAGATAATCTCTAATTTAAAAAAAAAAAAAAAAATGGTCAATTGAAATCCAAACTCTGATATCATAATGGAAAGGTAAAAGTAAGCAATGATCAGGGACTGGTCCTGAGGTTATAAAAAAAAATTATGCTCACTCAGCTGAGCTCAAAATTTCTCCAGCTCATAAATACCAAAATAGCCCAAATTACATTGAAATTGAAGGCTTAGAATGCCAAAGCCTGTAATTTATCCTGCTAATAAATATTTATTAGCATTTATGAGCAGGATAAAATTTATTCTTCCGCACCAGATAGAGAAATCCTACGTTTTACCCCATGTGAGAAATTCTTATCCCACCCTCGTTATCTCACCCCGGTCACACCCTGCGTTTAAGTGTTCTTTTTTAACATTGGTTGTAAAGGACGTCACGTTATTTTGTCGCTAAGCGGAGTAAGCGCACAAGTCACGATGACGTCAAGACGTTTTAATTCAAAATGGCGGACGTCGCGATTGTAGCATTTTTCTAGGTAAATAGTATAAAAATCAAGCTTCGCAACATTACGGCGTGCAAGAAAAAGAATCCATCATTCGTGTAAGGTATGGATAGACAAATAGAGTGTCCCTCGGCGAGCCTCATGATGCCAAAATGTGACCCTCGGGACAGATTTTTCTCACCCATCAGACAAGCATATCCCTTTGTGTGCCTTTCTGACATATTTCTATCTCAGTACTAGTGGATTTTAGCTGTCTCAAAATGCCAATCATTTCTGCAGTTAGCCAATAGAAATGTACATCTTTATGTGTACTTCAATATAAGGAAATGATGAGCTAGGTGTCAACTGTCAGTGACAAAAGTAACCCTGCAGGTGTTAATTTCAGAAAGTTTACAAGAGTAATTGTAGTCTGCTGCTTTGATGAAAATCTCAAAATTTAATTTTGTTGAGGATTTTCGGCACAAAACAAAATGCTGATTTAATATTTTTTGTAAGGTAAGTGCACATATACAAAATTATTTTGATTTTTTTCACTGGTTAATTTGCATATTGTTTCAAGTAAAAACAAAATGGCTGCCTGAACTGCATTTGAAGCCTATTCAGAGTCAAAATGGTATAAATTGATGGGTGAGAAAAATAATCAATGATGGTTTTTAGGCCTCAAAAAGGAAATCTCAGCCTCGGATGAGACTTGAATAATCTGAAAACTTGCCTGAGATTTCCTTGTCTCGGCCTCAACCCCATCATAGATTCTTTTAGTCTATCCATACCTGACACTCATGTTAGATTCTTATAGTCTCAGCTGAGCTGAGCATGGAAAAAGTTTTATAACCTTGGGGCCAGGTCCCATCATAACCATTGTCTTACCCTTAAAATGAGGTGGAAAAAAACAAAAAGACAATTCAAATGCAGCATATTTCTCTCAAAATCTCATGTCATCCAATGAAATGCTGCTGTAATACATTTTTCAAGCCATTATAAAATATTCTTATCTTCATAATTCACACAAGAGAACTGAGAAACAAAAACGTTTGAACCCACAATTTCAACCTTAGGCCCGACTCAAACATAGTTAATTAATGAGCTTTGACTTATAAGGGAAAAGAGATTTTTCAATTAACACATGAGCCTGGAGTCCTTTTTATGGGACCTAGGGAAACAGATAAGTCCCAGATAAGATGCTGTAGAATGCTGCGTCCCATCTAGGGCTATTCTGATTGCTAATTAGAAGAAAATCACTCCTAGCGCCCCTTAAAATGACAGTGGACTCACCCAAATGATATTAAGTCCATTCTTGTCATATATGGGTTAACAATCTAGTTCTAAATACTGAAAATGCTTTATCGGGCACCAACAATCAACTTAAATGAAAAATACAGTATTAGAAAAATATCATTTTTTTACAAAACAACTATATAATCTACCTATATTGCAAGTGCATGTGAAAAACTTTTGATTCTTTGTTTTGTGGGTAATCTTCCAGTCAACTAATTTTCAGTCAGAATAGTCTGAGTTACTCAAGGTTGCCACGCTCAGGTTGGAAACAAAATTCCCTGACATTTCCCTGACAATTCCCTGATAGAATTTTGAATTTCCCTGACAACCACATATATCAGCGCGTGGTCTCTCATGGTAGCTAAATCAGACAATTCTTAAAGCTTGGAAAGTCATAAATTACTGTAACTTACTAATCAGAACTTAATCAATATAAAATACACCTCGATACACTATCCGGTCCATGACTGGCCCAAAAAACACTGATGGAATGATGATGAATTCACTCAATAACTGGTATTTTCAAAGTTCCCTGACAATTCCGTGACATAAACCAACAATTCCAAATTTCCCAGACAGTATGCAAAATTCCCTGACAATTCCCTGACCTTGAAAAAAAAAAAATTCCCTGATGTATGGCAACCCTGTCACTGCTTTCTGGGTTTGAACAAGTACTATGAAGAGTTAAGCTCAAAGACAGAACACAGAGCCTGTTGGGTTCGAACCTCAAACCTCTCAGGCAAGAATCTGATGCACTAACCACTTTATTCATGAGTATATATGTCGACTTACCCTCATATCTGTGTCTACCATGAAATCCAGTCCAAAGAGATCAAAGAAGCCAAGTCTACACTGTATCTTGTGTTTCACACTGTTGAAACAGTGGATCATTATCTTCTGCATTTGTTTCTGAAATATTAATTGGAGTGTAATATGAAAAAGTCAATTAATTTGAGTGTCATATGAGTAAGTCAATTAAATGGAGTGTCATATGAGAAAGTCAATTAATTGGAGTGTCATATGAGAAAGTCAAGACAAAATGGATTTTGCATATGCAAAAACAAAGGCGCAGATCAGCTGTGCAGTCACTGCACAGCTGATCAGCGCCTTTGTTTTTGCTACATGGATAGTACAATTTCTCTTCTGCATATAGCCAAAATTTTAAACGTCCAGCTTTCTTGTTAGATTGTACAGGCCGGCTTGTGTGGGACCTGGTCATAAACCCCGAAGACCTGATTTTTCTGCTTCACGGCTCATATGAGAAAGTCAACCCTTTGAATGCGTGAAAAAAACTTGCATAAATCAGCAGCACACCTATCATGCAAATGGACAGTGAATTCCTTTTTACACTGAAAGAAAATTCTTTGGAACATCTAACAACCATGCCTGCATATTTTGTTTTGTTTCTGACCCAATAAAACCCCAAATAAAGGTTTCCTTGACATACACAGCTCATTTTATGGAGTTATCAAGCTACAAGGCGAGTTACAAAGCTTACATAACAATTATGCCATACAGGCTTATTATAGTTCGGAAACCTACAGGTCTGGCATTAAAAATTAAGAATCCCGACAAAAGTCACTTACTGTGAATGTATTGTAGACCCAATCCTCTTCGAACTCAACCTTACTGTTAGGTCGTATCTCTTCGTTGACGTAGTCATTAAACTTATCCATACTCCATGCTGTGTCCTCCTTTAAATCTTTATAAGCAGGGTCTTTCTTCTGGATAAACTGAGGAAAAGGAAAAAATATATTACAATATTAACTAAAGATTGTTTTTATACCAAAATTCGACCTTGTGGTTAGGTCGTATCTCTTCGTTGACAGAGTTGTTAAACTTATCTATACTCCAAGCCATGTCTTCCTTAGCTCTTTGTCAGCAGGGTCTTTCTTCTGAATAAACCGAGGAAAGAAATTTTCAAATTAATCTATGTCCCCTAGATTGTATAGGGTAGAAGCTAGTCATGAATTCATGAATAAAAAACATTCTAAAAAAAAAAAAAAAAAAAAAAAAAAAATAGTCACAAACTTTTTTTTTTTGGGGGGGGGGGGGGGGGGGGGGGGGGGAGAGATGACAAGATTTTTTTTGCTGTAAAAAATTGATAATTTCGTTGGAAAAAAAAGATATTTTCCTAATTTTGGTTCAAAACATTGATTGTGGGTACACGTTTGAACCACCTTGCTGAGGCAGTTCAAACCAGTACCTACAATCTATGTTTTGGATCAAAAATAAGAAAAAAATAGGTTTACCCCTGTAAACCCCAGTTTTACTATATAAAAGAGGGGTATAAGGGGGTATACATTACACGGACATGTTTTCATGATAATCTGAACTTTGCAATTGATACCTTATTTTCATTTCGTTTTTTAAAAAATATTGCTTCCAAAGGGAAAACAAGAGTAAAACTTTGGCAATTTATAACACTTACAGTATTCGTTCTAATTAGCATGAATTAATGGTAATTTACAGTATTTTCATTTGAAATTCTAGAAAAAATATGATAGAACCTGTCAAGAAATAGACAAAATTCTGAATATCCCTACCTGATTGGTAAGATGTGTTGACATGCTGAGGTCGTTCTCATTATATTTATGGCACGAGAGGCGGACATAACCTTTATGGTACAATATGAGGTAGGGGGTGGTACTGGCGACCAACATGTAGGCCCGAACATCAAACTTACGACCATCCAGTAACAAGGGATTCATTATGTATCTGAAATAGAATGGAAAGAAATGCAAATACTGTATTCATTTTAATAAGCCCACATGCTCCAATAAGCCAAAGGTCATCCATGTTTGAGCTGGTCATTTTTTTCCAGTTAATCAATTTCAAAAGGGGCCCCCACCCATTGGGGCCTATAAGAAATAGATGGGCTGCTTGTGCCTCCAGGCAAAGCTTCAAATCTACTGACCAACCATCAGATTACTGGTTAATCACTCTTGTCTGAGTCTGCCCAGGAAAAGTGGTTTAGTCAAATCATCCATGCATACAAGCCTTATTGTCTTAGTTGGGAGGTTATATTTATGAAGCACATTTTGAGTGTCATGACATCCTAATGTTGAGTAAAGGTCCAATAAAACGAAGGCAACATCCCGACATGACCATTGCTGTTGACTGAAGCATAAAGCATCTATTCAAACAAACAAACAAATTTAACAGTTACTGAGCATGAAATTTATGCTCAGAAGATCTAGAATTGACCATGAGAAAAAAACTCAAACCCCACAAAACATCTCCCTTACCGTTGTGCAATTCTGTTGGCAAGAGGCTTCCCTGGTTTTTGAGCCATTTGTTTTCTCTGTTCACGTTCTTCCAACATCTGGTTGATTGCCTCCCTTGACCGGACAAGGAAAATTCCCTTCCCCTGATTCATACCTATTGGCTTACATATCCAGATTTCACCATCTGAAATGTTTTGGGAAAAAATGTATGGGCCACAACGTGAGAAAATGTACCTTAGGACAATTTTTTGAGTATAAGAAAAACAAAGTTACTTTGAATGTTTAATATTTCTAGAGTCTATTGGTCTTTATTTGACCAGATTATTTAAGTTATTTTGTGAGTTATGACCAATTTACTATATGAACCCTACAGACGTCATTGTCCTAAAAATGACGTCAAAATTGTGTAATGCATTTCCGCATGCCAGTAGAGCTTACAAAACTCCATGCGTTTGCTAAAAACGGTTTTGCACTGGCCAGAACCTATTGTTAAGATAGAAGCATACTATCCTTACAGGCAATCTGTCGTAATTGTTTTGTCTATTGTTATGATGATGCGGTTGCTATGGTTACCGTTTAACGATAGATAATTGAAAATAATGTGTATTATGGGCTAAAACAAGGGCAGATAACTCCAAATATTGAAAAATAATATGTGTTAAAACTCATTCATTTGGTAGCCCAGTGTTCTAAGATTACAAATACAGTGTTATTTCTAAAACGTATATAACATCATTTTTCCGCATTTTGCTGTTTTCTACTTGTAATGTCAGAATGTCCGAAGGTACATTTTGTCGCGTTGAGGTTCGTATATTTTTGATCCAAAACATAGATTGTGGGTACTTGTTAAAACCACCTTGCCGAGGCGGTTCTAACATGTACATGTACCTACAATCAATGTTTTGAGCAAAAATATTAAAAATATCAATTTTTACTGCTGACAAAAAATTCTCTCTTGTACTTGATTTTTTCTAACATTATAAATCTTAGTAGTGCAAAGTTTACCTTTATAAACTTCTAAAAATAGTTCTCTGTCTCCTTTCTCATCAAGTTTGTAAGTTTCAGGGTGAAATTCGGACATCTTTAATCTTGGTAATCTCCCTTTGGTGCTCAGTGTTACCCGCTCATACTCCTTGAGGCTGTTCAGTAGGCCGAGTTTGTTGGTTAGGAGATGGGAGTTGGGGAGGTGGTTTACCAACTGCTCACCTGGAGGATAATAGAAAAATGATCATGAAAACGTTTCCATGCAACGAGTACCCCCTTATAACCCACTTTTATACAGTAAAATTAGGGTATACAGGGGTATAGAGTTTTTCTTATTTTTGATCTAAAACATAGATTGTGGGTACTCATTAGAAGTTCTAATGTGTACCCACAATCAATGTTTTGAACAAAACTATTAAAAATTTCATTTTTTTCTTATCTCTGTATATTGCATAGGCATGTTTTCATAATGTGTTAATAATATAGCATTGGGAGTTCATAATCCTTGTATTGAGACTGTTCGGTAGGCCGAGTTTGTTGGTTAGGAAATGTGAGTTGGGGACAGGTTGAACAACTGCTTGCCTAATGGATAAAAGAAGGACAATAAATACAGTTCAACCTCATTATAACGCGCCTCACTATAGTGCGGTTTTCAATATAACACGGCCATGTCATGGCTCCCAAATTAATCATTTTGTTATATATCTATTGTAAATAACCTCATTATAACACCGTTCACTTATAACACGGTCTGTTTCCATGGACCCCAAAGATAGCGTTATAATGAGGTTGACCTGTAACTGCAATGTATTCACAGAAAACTCACTCTCTTTTGAGACTGTTCATTAGGCTTTAAAAGTCAGAGCTTGTTGATAAGGAGGTGTGAGTTAGACTATAAGAATCTTACATGAGTGTCAGGTATGGATAGACAAATCTGTCCCGAGGGTCACATTTTGGCATCACGAGGCTCGCCGAGTGATGCCAAACTGTGACCCGAGGGACAGATTTGTCTATCCATACCTTACACAAATGATTGATTCTTTTTCTTGCACACCTTAATGCGGCAAAGCTTGATTTTATACTATTTACCTAGAAAAATGCTACAATCGCGGCGTCCACCATTTTGAATGAAAACGTTTTGACGTCATTGTGACGTAAGCGCTTAGCGACAAAATTACGTGACGTCCTATACAACCAATGTTAAAAAAGATCACTTGAACGCAGGGTGGACCGGGGTGAGATAACGAGGGTGAGATAAGAATTTCTCACATGGGGTAAAACGTAGGATTTTTCTATCTGGTGTGCAAGAAAGGCGGTTCTAACATGGAACCCCAATCTATGATTCCAGCAAAAATTAGAAAAAAAAAAAAAAAAAAAAAACAGTTTTTTTTTTCTACTGAAATTTTCATTATTATTATTTTTTTTTTTTTTAACACTGAAAAAATCTCTGTGTGTATCATGTGGACATGTTTACATAATGCTCTAATAATTTACCTTCTCTGAAAGCCCCATAGTTGATTTTACTCTTACACTCGACCCACTTCAGCCTGAACCGTTCATCATATTTATCTGTGGTCCGCTTCCACCCCAGCTGAAGGAGGGGACCCTCTACCCTGAAAAATTGGAGATAAGAATAAATACCATATTCATTCTTATATGTGCACATGCCCCGATAAGCACAGTCATTCATTTTTCAGAAGTCTTAAAATCGTTATAGTTAGGCACACACCTGACATGGTCAGAACAATATCATGACCAGAGGACCAATGGTCCTGTAAACGCTCACCTGAGACCTGAGATATATACCAATAAACTTGTTTGACCAGAATGGTAATATACATGTATATAACCATAGGGCAGGGTCAGAGCAACCTCTGGAGTCAATTTCTTTTTAAATCATAAAGATTCAGTCCATTTGCCAATTTACTGCAAGTTTTGCTCTTCAAATGACATTGTAACAATTTTCCCCATTCAAATGGGTGGGCAACCTAAGTTGACATTGCCGTAAAAAAGGTCAAGGTCATCCCAGGGTCATGATTTACACAAACTTTGTAGAGCTCCATTGCCTGATGCTTCATGCCAAGTTTCAAAATCATAGGCCTTCTGGTTCTGGAGAAGAAGATTTTTAAAGGTTTTTGCTATTTATAGTCATGGCAGCCATCTTGGTCATGTGACCTTGACCATTTATATAAACTTTCATTCACTCTTCCTAAGAATGCTCCACATAAAGTTTGGCTTTGATTGGCCAAGCGGTTTCAGAGAAGATGTTTGAATATTATGGTCATACACATGTATATAGCCCCGGGGCAGGGACAGACAACCCGCTGGGCCCAAAATATTTTCATAATCATAAATCTTCTGTCCATTTGCTCATTCCTAGCAAGTTTTTTGCCATCAAATGACATTTTCCTATTTTTCCCATTCAAATGCATGGGCGGCCTGAGTTGACCTTGCTGTAAAAAAGGTCAAGGTCATCCCAGGGTCATGATTTATACGCCAAGTTTCAAAATCATAGGCCTTCTGGTTCTGGAGAAGAAGATTTTTAAAGGCTTTTGCTATTTATAGCCATGGCGGCCATCTTGGTCATGTGACCTTGACCATTTATACAAACTTTCATTCCCTCTTCCTAAAAATGCTCCACATAAAGTTTGGCTTTGATTGGCCAAGCGGTTTCATAGAAGAAGAAGTTTGAATATTATGGTCATACACATGTGGGGCAGGGGCAGACAACCCTCTGGGCCCAAAAATATTTTCATAAACATGAATATTCTGTCCATTTGCTCATTCCTAGCAAGTTTTTTGCCATTAAATGACATTTTCCTATTTTTGCCCCATTCAAATGCATGGGCAGCCTAAGTTGACATTGCCGTAAAAAAGGTCAAGGTCATCCAAGGTTCATGATTTATATAAACTTTGTAGAGCTCCATTGCCTGATGCTTCATGCCAAGTTTCAAAATCATAGGCCTTCTGGTTCTGGAGAAGAAGATTTTTAAAGGTTTTTGCTATTTATAGCCATGGCGGCCATCTTGGTCATGTGACCTTTTCCATTTATACAAACGTTCGTGCCCCCTTCCTAAGGATGCTCCATGTGAAGTTTGGCTTTGATTGGCCTAGCGGTTTCAGAGAAGAAGATCTTTGAAATTGTGGAAGGACGACGGACGGACGGACGACGGACGCCGGAGCATGGGTATACTATAAGCTCACCTGTGAGCCTTCGGCTCAGGTGAGCTAAAAATATATGAGCCATGTCATGAGAAAACGGGATTTGTGCCTATGCGAAAACAAAGACGCAGATTAGCTGTGCAGCAACTGCATAGAAGATCAGTGTCTTTGTTTTTGCTACACGGATATTACAATTCCTCTTCTTTCTAAATCCAGAATTTCCAGTCTCTAGCTATCTTCTGTCAGTCTCTAGCTATCTTCTGTGCTTGTAGAGCTCGGTTTGAGTCGGACCTTGTTCGGAAACCCCGGACACCCAGTTTTCCTCGCATTGCCGCTCATATAATTTAGCTCTTTAAGACAACAACTGACATATCTACTAATTTTTTCAGCATGAGTATAATTCTATAAACAATCTATGCATAATTGTTTAGATTAAACAAGAATAGAAATCGAACTTTCTTAGAAAATGAAGGTACTGATTAGCTGTTTGGCTCATATATAAAGTTACTCAGACTGCATTAAAAACTTACAGTGAAACACCATTTCCTCCACCAATGAAGAAAGTCGGCTGCATGTTGGCAGGAAGACTACAGGTCGGAAGTTTGGTTTCCTTTTTAATGCCGCCTGGAGACTTTTTGCCGCGACTCTTCTTGCCCGCTGACTCCGTGCCCTGGGCTTCATCCGAGGGCTCTGAGGGGTTGTTTAGATCTACTTCTCCTGAAAATAGACATATTTTTCTCATTCTTCCTCCAAAACATTGGGTACTTGCTAGAACCCCTCCTAAAGAGTACCCACAATCAATATTTTGAGCAAAAAGAAATTCTTGCCGGCCGACTCGGTGTCCTGGACTCAGAGGTGCTGTCAAGCTCAACTACTCCTGTGAATAAAAAGGTGTTTTTTGGTTCTAATTGTGTTATGGTGGTGTTGAATTTTTGTGTCTCTTGCACCTCTCATGCATGTTTTCATGTATATTAGTTAACTGAAGTGGCCACATATTGGGTATCTGCTTATTCGACTTACAATGTATTCTCTTTGTATTATTAATTTTGCCAGTTTAGTTTTTTCTCCAACATTTATTTTTGAGGAGGGTTTTCTTCTGTCAGACTGCACAATTTCCTGATAATTGTTAACTTCTACCTTTTTTGTACATTACAATAATTACTGGGTATAAAAGTATATATATGATTGAATTTAACCCATATTAGCCTGGCATCCTTTTTATGGGACATAGGCGAACAAAATAGCCCCAGATGTGACGCCGCAGAACGCTCGGCATCCCATCTGGGGCTATTCTGTTTGCTTATAGGAATTTCATCGAAAAATGAGATAAAAATAAAAAATCACTCCTAACACCCCTGAAAAAGAAAGTGGACTCAGCCAAATGATAATGATGGGCAAGTCCATTCGACATTTATGGGTTAAACTATAATGTCCAATAAGTACGACAGCTGAGGTCAGGCCATGATGGTCAGTTAACCTTTAAGTCACATTGTTTCTTGGCAAACCTTGTATCGGCAGTTTACCAGTATGTTGTGCATTTGAGCCATGTCATGCAAAAACCAACAAAGTGGCTTTAAACCATATCCGACATGAACCGAGCTGCATAAGCATAGAAAATGGCTAGAAGCTGGAAATTTTGGATTTAGAAAGCAGAGGGATTGTACTGTCCGTGTAGCGAAAACAAAGGTGCTGATCAGCTTTGCAGTTACCGCTAAGCTGATCTGTGACTTTGTTTTCGCATATGCAAAATGTTGGATTGTCCACTGAAATATTAAAATGACCAGAAGGTGCAAGCAGCCTCAGGTTAACAACCGAGCTATAGTTCCCGATAGCATACATCGTGTACATGTAATGAGGAGGTCAGTACCAGTTATATCTACAACTTTAAACCAAACACTCTTTAATTTAGAAACAAAAAAGGATCACATTTTCAGGCATTCTTGTAACTGAACCTCATGCCCTACACTAGCTCATACATATTAAATTAGATCAATATACATTTACATGTATTTGTTTAAGTAATTAAATTTTTAGGTTGAATAGATTACAATTGTCTGCTTAATGACACATATTTAAACTGGTTCAGTAAATGCCAATGGATATATTAATCAATTTTAACAAACCTGTCCTATATGTAGTGCTGATATGAGCCGCTGCATGAGAAAACCAACAATCTGCACTGGCGAAAACAAAGGCGCAGATCAGCTTCGCAGTAACTGCGAAGCTGATCAGCGCCTTTGTTTTCGCTACACGGATAGTAAAATTCCTTTACTTTCTAAATCCAAAATTTCCAGCCTCTGTCTTCTGTGACTGTACAGCCTGGTTTGTGTTGGACCTGGCCAGAACCCAAATTGTTGGTTTTCTCATGCACAGGCTCATATGTAAAATGATTATTCAGTCCTTTTTACTTGAGCCTGTGCATGAGAAAACCAACAATTTGGGTTCCGAACAGGTCCGACACAAACCGGCCTGTACAAGCTCAGAAAAGAGCTAGAAGCTTGAAATTTCAGATTTTATTGTACTATCCGAGTAGCGAAAACAAAGGCGCTGATCAGCTTCGCGGTTACCGCGAAGCTGATCTGCGCCTTTGTTTTCGCCTAGGCAAACATCCGGTTTTCTCACGATGCGGCTCAAATACAAATGTACATATCTTAGAATTAAATGTTTGGTTTTTGTAATTCCTTCCCAAGAGAAATCCACATTTAGTCATACGTAGAACATATAGAATCCAACATTATTACAAATATAAAATAAATACATGTTCTTTCTTTGAACTATACGAGTATTATGACAAAAGAAACTTAAAAGTTGTTATTTTTTGTGAATGCATATGGGCTTCAAACATAAAATGTTTTAAATGCAGACATGTACATGTGATATATTCCTTTGAAGGATTAATCTCTCTTTGAAATTTCAAAATTTCCACATGTTATTTAAACATACGGTTTGGATTTTCAGCTCTCCCTACTTAATACCAAAAATTTCCTTCTTTGTTTAATCATTAATTCTCCATGGCTTCCTATTTCCAGATGTATCAGATGTAGGTTTTAGAATGAAAAATAAATTCCTATTATAACTGAAGTTGATCACTTAAAAAAACAAAAACATCATAAACTTTATCAGTCTGCATAAAGTGTGGCGTATTGTCAGGCCAGTAGTATTAGCATGTTGGACTCTAGGGGTCCAAAAGGTTTAGTAACGGCCCTGAGTTGTGTCTATGAGCAAAACACATTAACTCCCCGTAAGTCAGGAAGCAGTGGCTCTGTCCTGATCATAACTCCTTGTTATATAGAAGCTCAGTGTTAACACAGTTATGCAATAATGTAGGTCAAGGTCAACAAGTTTGTGTTCCTAAGTAGGTCATGGTCAACATGTTAAAGTTATAAAACAGGTCAAGGTCAACCAGTTTATCCTTCTAACTAGGTCATAATGTATATGATAAAGTAGGTCAAAATCAACAAGTTTGTGTTCCTAAGTAAGTCATGGTCAATATGTTAAAATTAGAAAGTAGGTCATGGTCAACAAGTTTGTATTCCTTGGTCATGGTCATGGTCAACATGTAGGTCATGGTCATTATGTTTTATATGATAAAGTAGGTCAAGGTAAACATGTTTACAATCTAAAGTATGTTATGGTCAACATCGTTTAAATGATAAAGTAAGTCAAGGTCAACAGGTTCATGTTCTTATGTAGTTCAAGGTCAACATGTTTAAAGGATAAAGTAGGTCAAGGTCAACAAGTTTATGTTCTTTATCAGACTACACCTTAAAAGTTAAAAATATCAATGAAGGCTATGGCAGCCTTTCACTCTCTCATGATCTATTAAAAATGGTATACTTCATTTACATTCATTTTTAAGAGAATATTTTTAACTATTTAAACATAATATATGAGCCGCCACATGGGAAAACCAACAATCTGCATATGCGAAAACAAAGACGCAGATCAGCTTCGCGGTAACCGCGAAGCTGATCAGCGCCTTTGTTTTCGCTACACGGATAGTACACTGCCTCTTCTTTTTAAATCCAAAATTTCAAGCTTCCAGCCTGCTTCTGTGACTGTACAGCCTGATTTGTGTTGGACCTGTTCTGAAACCACATTGTTGGTTTTCCCAAGAGGCGGCTCATATATGCTTGGTCATCAAAGAAGACCTGCTTTTTAGCTATTAACTGCCACATCAAATTTTGTGCATTGCAAAATTATAATTTCAAGCCATCAAGCCAGCTTCTGTTGTTACAAGCAACCCTCTTTGCATTGAAATCCTAGACATTCTTATGTAGCCCTATTTTCTTCTTTTTTTCTTTTTTTTTTTTTAAATTCAGTTTAAGCCCCTTTAAAGATTATTTCAGCTCATATGAAACGGGCCAATCAGTAGGAGAACCCCGAGAAAAAACATCTGGCACAACTGCAAGCAGAACATGGCTTGTCTCACATGTGGCCAGTGCGAGGCTCAAACTCACACCAGTCACAGGGGTGAGATGATCGAGTGATTAAGAAACAGCGCTCTTAACCGCTCGGCCATGGAGGCCGCAGCCCTATTTTTAAATGGTTAAGATATTCAAATAATCCAATTTGCATATTCAAATAATCCAATTTGCATATTCAAATAATCTAATTTGTATATTAAAATCTATGTGTTACCTCTCTTTTTCCTTCCAATCATACAGAACAAATCAAAAGCTGTAGAATCTCTACAGAAATGTTTTCCAGGCATTTGAAACTAAACAATGAGCTCAAATATCAATTCAAAACCAAAAATGTATTTTAAAAATATTTAAGTTAAACTTAAGAATTTAAAACCATTCTTTCAGCATTAAACTCTGTTCTCAAAACAACTCTAAAAGGTTTGGTGAAAATATTTTCAAACACTTCTAAAAGTTGACCTAAGACAAGGGCCTACAATAAAAGCTTTTAAGTACTGGCTTATTGTAAAACAAGATTTACCTTTTTCCTTCTTGCGAGTCATAGCACTCGGAATAATGTTTTCAAGATAAACAATCCAAATATATTCCCCTCCTATCTACAGACATTTATGCTACTGGCTTAAGATAAAACTGTGAAGGTTAAAAAAGTGATCCTAAACCGACCTGTTTACATTATTTCAATCTAAATATTGTAAAATAAAGTCAAGTACCCTACTGAAAATATCCACTGTAATTTCACTGAAATTTCAGTGTAATTTCAGTGCAAAAATTCCCCCTCATTTCACTGAAATTTCAGTGCTATATCGTTGAAATTTCAGTGCTATATCACTCAAATTTCAATGAATTTCATTGAAATTTCAGTGCTATATCACTGAAATATCAATGAAATTTCAGTGTAAAAATTCCCCCCTCATTTCACTGAAATTTCAGTGATATAGCACTGAAATTTCAATGATATAGCACTGAAATTTCAGTGAATGTCAGTGAAATTTCAATGCTATATCACTGAAATTTCAATGAAATAGCACTGAAATTTCGGTTTAACCCCTGCCAGACACCTAGTTGCAATATGTCTGGAGGATTAGCTAGAAAATGCAAACAAATACAAAGAAGTTATTATATAAAACAAACACACATATTTTCATTTAACACAACTTTTAAGATCTTTCTTGATATCTATATGTACTGTCGGTTTTCCTGCCACTTGGCCTTCCATCCACTAAGCTGTTTGGTTTTCAAGGCCTTATAGGACTGACTTGTGTTTTGTAACTTTGAGGGGTAATGGGTGGGGGAATGGCCTGGGGTTGTGTTCACATTCTTGGCTGTTTTAATGGCCTATGTGCATTGCAAGGATGTGCCTGTACCCAGAAAGGAAAAGGTACCTGGTCAAATTTCTCTAAATTAGAGACTATAAATTATGAAATCTAACCTTCCCAAGCCAGACAGTATGATAAATGAGAAACTATGTTGAGAACAACATGCACATATTTTCATACCTTAAAAATAGTAGTTCTTCAACGTAAGTTACATATACTAGCCCCATATAGCCTTTATCATTTTTTCTATCCATGATTGTTCTCTCATTCCCTCATGTCTTCTACATAAACATCCTCCAGACCACTTCCCATCAATGTTTCTGCACTATCCTTTTCCTGTTACTAACTCTGAACTTGTCTGCTGTTTTGTCTTCACATTTCTAGAGTTTGTAGTCATTCTGATGCCTTAGATGTTTGAAGATTTAGTTCAGATTAGATTTTTGTTTGCATTTCAAAATTATGTGCAACAGGAAAAGGAAGTAAGGTCAGAGGTCATGGGATTATGGGTAATGTGGTTTTGGTCATGTGATCTTTGAAATTTCATCGAAATAGCACTGAAAATTTCAGTGATATTTCATCGATATTTCACTGAAATTTCAATGTAAATTATCATTGATATTTCACTGAAATTTCATTGACATTCCATTGAAAAATAAAAGTTCACTGAAATTTCAGTGATATTTCATTGCTAATAAGGGTTCCATTGCAATTCACTGAAATATCATTGAAATTTCAGTGATATTTCACTCATATTTTCAGTAGGGTAAATAGGAAAACCTGAAGAAGTGAATGGCCTAAAATGAAAGCCCAATAATCCTCTATTAATTCTATATAATCTGGCAATAATTAAACCCTAAATAGCATGTCAGAAACTGGCAGGTCAAAGTTACAAGACTGTTAAGTCCATGTCTGATTTCTACCATATACTAAAACAGAGGTTTCCGGGGACAGAAATTTATTATAATTCGCTATTTTTGCACAAAAATAGACTGTAGCCAGGCCCAGGCAATCAAAGAAGAGAACTCCAACAATTAATACCCGCAATCTTCATAGTTGTTTTTGGTCAAAAACAAATCATACAAAAAACAAATCATAAGACAAATCATAATTTATGTGATGATTTTTAAAAATAAAAATAGCCAATATATATTGTGTAGGCATGTTCATGAAATCACTATAATTCCTCAAATAAATATGTCAAAAGACAATTCAATGCAAAAATATTACACAAGGGTCATAGAAACTCAAACAAGTTAATCTTTAACAGCCAGATAATGTATCAAATTTCAAACTGACAAGGTTTAACAACACTATCTTAAAGGATTTAATTGTTAATATTAACACAAATCTGGCAACCTTAATACACAAAAAAGAACAAAAAAATGAATTAAAATATTTGATAGTAACAAACTCAGATACTCAAGTATGTATAGTATGGATAGGAGGACCAGGAACTGATACGATTTAATTTATAGTCCCAACCCAGACACCAGTATTAGCTGCCATGTGGAATGCTTGATTTTGTACAAAACTGGTGTAAATTGGCCAACAAGATTTTCTGGCTGATTCAAGGCATATTAATCAAGATATTTCTTATCCTTTTCCAACTTTTCCAGTCAATATTGGTCATTTACTCATCCACAACTTCATGATATAAAAGACTCGTATGCTGTGATATGCACCAGTCATTAGTAAACATGCCCCCCCCCCCCCCCAAACCTACGGAGAAAGGTGGGGAATAGCCAGGCTAAAGTGGAGGGCAACAATACTTTTTCATTGTCCTGGCAGTGCAAGGGAAATGGCAGGGTTTTGATCCTTACCCTAGGGTGATTTTCTATTGCAAAAGGCAGGGAAAAGAGCAAAGTTTTGACCTCCAGTTTGTCCCCTGGGTGTGGGGTCTCTTAAGCAGTGCATTGAAAACTGAAAAGTCATAATCCACGCCATTCCCCGTAGGTTGGGGAGCTGTGGTTACAAATCACTGGTGCATTACAGTTGATGTTGCATCTATGTATGATTAACCCATTTTTGACGAATGGATTTGCCCATCAATAATCAATTGGATGAGTCCACTTTCATTTTTAAGGGATTTAGGAGTGTCATTATTAATTTTTGTCTCATTTTTTTTAATGAAATTCCTCTAAGCAAAAAGAATAGCCCCAGATGGGACGCCACGTTCTGCGGGTCACATCTGGGGCTATACTCTTTGCCTATGTCCCCGATGACGCTTAATAAGATGCACTCTATTAAAGGGTCCTTTAGATTCACAAAGACCAGATATAAGGCAAATAAAATTGTCATTTCATCAGATAAATTCAATATTTACACTGAAGTTAATAGAGGATCTTTGTAAAATTGATTATTTAAACTTATTTTGAAATTCAAACGGAACCATATTTGGTCTATATTCAAAGATTTCAGTTTAAGTCATCAATACTTTATGTTTAATCAAACTCATAAGCTGTTTTTATGCACTAATATACTAAAATGAAATTCTTTAGCTACTGTGCAGACCCTGACAAACAGATTCATTTAATGCTATTGACCTGAATATGTCCTAATCCTTACAGCAAATATTCAATAGATATACAGTGTACAATACATTGTTTACAAATGGCTTCCTAAGCAACCATAGACCACCCCTTGTATTCACATATTCACCGACTCCTAAATAAAGATTCAATAAAACTCTGAAGGCTAATCGACCCGGGAAACCTTTCCAACAACATTCCACTACACTCACCCTCATTTTCTATTTTTTCCATGATTTTTCATTCAACATAAATTCCGATAGAGGCTATCCCAGTAACGGCCATATCTGCACCTGGTTTACCTGTCAAACCATGTATGAGTCACGACACGAGAAAACCGGTCTTCAGCCTTTTCGACCAGGTTCAACACAAACCAGCCTGTACAGTAACAGAAGAAAGCTAGAATCTTGCAATTTCGGATTTAAGAAGAAGAGGGATAGTACTATCCAAGCAGCGAAAACAAAGGTGCTGATCAGCTGTGCAGATACTGCACAGCTGATCTGTGCCTTTGTTTTTGCATAGGCAAAATCCTGGTTTTCTCATGACGAGGCTCATGTATAATAGTGTGAAAATTCCAATACTGGCCTTCTACTTAGCAGATTGTAAATTCTTATAGAAGTAGAGTGTCAAATAAATACAATGATAGGTTTAGAAGTATTAAGAAGCACTATTTCAATATGCAGAGACTTAATCAAGGACAGCATTAAAGCACTATTTGAATATGCAGAGGCTTAAGCACTGCATTAAAGTTCTACTTAGGCTTTCAAGAAGTAAATTAGAGGAAACGGTAGGGGTCAAGAAACATGTACAGCGACTACAGGTGCTCCTGACTGTGACATTGTTACATTCATTATGATGACACAAACAAACCAGAGGACCAATGGTTCTGATATCGCTCACCTGAGATTTGGTCTTTGATAAACGACCTTTGGCTAAGGTCATGTTGGTCAAGGTAAAAAGTAAACTTGACCTCGAATACTCACATGATTTTTATTAAAACTGTCTGTATCTACCAATATTCAGGTCACAGAACAAATTTATCTGGAAAATCCTATGTTTCCACTCTTTTCTCATTTAAAAGCCTTTGAAACCATATTTGACCTTGCCATTTAACAGGTCAAGGTCAACCCAAGGTGATGATTTATACAAACTATATGTATGATGGGCCAGAGTTCCCAATGCTACATTCCAAATTTCATTGAAATCAACCTACCCCATTCCAGAGAAGATTTTTCAAGGTTTTTACAACAAATGGGCATAGCAGTCAGCTTGGTAATGTGACCTGGACCTTGGTTTCCCCTTCCTAAGGATACTACATATAAAATTTGGCTTTGATTGGTTAAGCGGTTTCTAAGAAAATTTAAGTTTTACATTTAATACATGTGTCTAAATGACCTGTGGCCAAGGTCGAGCAAGGACCTTGGCATTGAATGCTCACATAACTTCATAAACTCAATAAGTTGTCTGTATCTATCAACTTTCAGGTCACAGGCTACAAAACTTACTGTTTTCATTTTTTCCATCGAAAAGCCTGTGTGACCAAAACTGACCTTGCAGTATAGGTCAAGGTATACCCAATGTCATGATTTATACAAACTATGATGGGCAGGAGTCCCCAATGCTACATACCAAGTTTTATTGAAATCGGTCCACCAGTTCAAGAGAAGATTTTTAATGTTATAGCCCTGGTGTCCATCTTGGTCATGTGACCTGGGCCACTTATACAAACTTTGGTTCCCCCTTCTAAGGATGCTCCACATGAAATTTGGCTTTTATTGGCCCAGCTGTTTCAGAGAAGATGTTTGAACACTGAGGACAACTACAACAATGACAATGGAGCATGGGTATACTGTAAGCTCACCCTGTGCTCAGGTGAGCTAAAGAATTATGATGAGAATGGAGTTTTATATGATTATGATAGAATTTAATACTGGTAATGGTATGGAAACTGAAGATCATACAAAAAATCTGACAAAGAAAGATAATTATGTTGATGATGATAATGATGATGACAATGATGTCGACATGGATGACAATGACATGGACTCCGACATCAAAAAAAAGCATGATGACCTAGAAGATGATCTCTATGATGATGAAGATGATGATATTGTGAACGATGACTATGAGTATCACATTGAAGATTCAAATGATGAAGAGAATTTTTACAGGTATAGGTTTCAGCAATATCTGCTTTCAGGCTTACTGGTCATCAGGAAAAAACAAGTCCATGAAATGTATACCCTCCTTATACCCCACTTTTATATAGTAAAACTGGGGCATACAGGGGTGCACATAGTTTTCTTATTTTTGACCCAAAACATAGATTGTGGGTACTCATTAGAACTGCCTCACGGAGTTGTATAGTGCACCCACAATCAATGTTTTGAGCATAAATATTAAAAGTATCACAATTTTTTAACTGAAATTTTCAATTTTAACTGAAAAAGAAAACTTCTCTGTATATTGCATGGGCAAGTTTTTGTTAAGTTGTTGAGTTAAGGTTAAACCATTGGTGCATTTCTCTTGGGAAGCTGCGTAATTTTGATCAAAGTGGCTCTATTATAATGCTCCAAATCTAAAATTCTCTTTTCATGCACATATCAATACTTTTCAAGTTTAAGCTATGAATTATTCAAAACCTTTTTTTTCTGCTCTAGTTTCAGAGGTCATCCTTAAAACATAATTTGAGCCACTGCATAAGAAAACCAACAATCTGCATATCCGAAAACAGCTGCACAGCTTCACAGAACTATTTCTCTTCTTCTTAACTCCTTCTAGCCATCTTCAGTGCTTGTACAGGTCCGTTTGTGTTGGACCTTTTCATAAGCCCCGAAGACCAGTTTTCTCGCGTCAAGGCTCAAATAAGAATGCTTTCTCTGATACAACAACTGAAGCACACTGACTGACGTTCTTTTACGGCAGAGCTGTTCAGTACCATAGTTTTCACTGATATGACAATATACAGTAACAACCCCTAGATTCATTTCGTGTCTCTTTCTAGGTAAACAACACCAAAACACAAAACAGCTGCCACATGGGAAAACCAACAATCTGCATAGGCAAAAACAAAGGCACAGATCAGCTTCGCAGTTACCTTCGCAGTAACTGCGAAGCTGATCAGCCCCTTTGTTTTCTCTACACAGATACACCTGGACCTCTTTATAACACGCTTCATTACAACACGGTTTTGGATATAACACTGATCACTGTTGGACCTCAATTGGTCATTCTAGACTATTTTTGCTATATGTCTTGTTATAACACGGATAGGATAGCTAACACGGAAATTGGCTGGGACCCCAACAAGTGTTATAAAGAGGTTGTGGTGTAGTACAATTCCTCTACTTTCTAAATCCAAAATTTCCAGCCTCTAACCATCTTCTGTGACTGCACAGCCCGGTTTGTGTCAGACCTGGTCGAAACCCAAATTATTGGTTTTCTCGCGTCACGGCTCAAATAAGAATGCTTTCTCTGTTATAACAACTGAAGCACACTGACTGCATACATGTGATACCTCCCTCATCATCAGGGAGACTCCAGGAAATGAGCCATAAAAATGGTAAAAATTCTTATCAAATGTACCACTTTTTTAACAAAAATTCAAAACCTCCCTGAAATGAATCAGGATTTTTCCTATACATTCTATACATTTTTCAAAAATCTCCCTGAAATGGAACAAAAATCTCCCTGATCCCTCTTTCAGACTCATCACATGTATGTGACTGACGTTCTTTTACGGCTGAGCTGTTCAGTACCATAGTTTTCACTGATATGACAATATACAGTAACAACCCCTAGATTCATTTCGTGTCTCTTTCTAGTTAAACATACAAAGAACAAAAACACCAAAACACAAAACAGCTGCCACATGGGAAAACCAACAATCTGCATAGGCAAAAACAAAGGCGCAGATCAGCTTCGCAGTAACTGCGAAGCTGATCTGCCCCTTTGTTTTCTCTACACAGATACACCTGGACCTCTTTATAACACGCTTCATTACAACACGGTTTTGGATATAACACTGATCACTGTTGGACCTCAAGTGGTCATTCTAGACTATTTTTGCTATATGTCTTGTTATAACACGGATAGGATAGCTAACACGGAAATTGGCTAGGACCCCAACAATAGTGTTATAAAGAGGTTGTGGTGTAGTACAATTCCTTTACTTTCTAAATCCAAAATTTCCAGCCTCTAACCATCTTCTGTGACTGCACAGCCCGGTTTGTGTCAGACATGGTCGAAACCCAAATTATTGGTTTTCTCACGCACAGGCTCAAGACAAAGTTCTCCCATGAGCCCATCTGACAATGTATTTCTAGTTTAATACATTTTGCATTGTTTTATTGTAATAGCTACCTCATTAACTCATATAAGCCTGTCATCCTTTATGGGACATAGGCAAACAGTATAGCCCCAGATGTGATGCCGCAAGATATAAAATTCAACTCATTCAAAGGGGAATCATTCCAGTTTAAAATAGTACAGCTTTATAAATGAGTATAGTCCCTTCCTACATTTTTTCATCATTATAACAAGGTAAAACTGATCATTGTTGGACCATAGTTGAACAGTTTAGACTATTTTTACCATATGAGCCACCTCGTGGGAAAACCAACAATGTGGTTTCCGAACAGGTCCGACACAAACTGACCTGTACAGTCACAGAAAAGAGCTAGAATCTTGAAATTTCGGATTTAAGTAGAAGAGGAATTGTACTATCCGAGTAGGGAAAACAAAGGCGCTGATCATCTTCGCGGTTACCGCGAAGCTGATCTGCGCCTTTGTTTTCGCATATGTAGATTGTTGGTTTTCCCACGAGGCGGCTCATATGTCTATACATTTTACTCTCATTATAACATGGATTGGGTAGCTAACATGGAAATTGGCTGGGACCCCAACAATAGTGTTATAAAGAGGTTGTGGTGTATGATAAGGTCACTCTTTCCATGTGACATGCATAATGTTTCCTGGAATATGGAATCAAAAGTCACATTTGACAGGACATGATGTCAATTGAGCTGAGAAGCGAAAAAAAAACAGTCTTCGATGTTTGCGACCAGGTCCGACACAAACCCACTTGCACAGTCACAGAAGAATGCTAGATGCTTGAAATTTTAGATGAAAGTAGAAGAGGAATTGCACTATTCGTGTAGTGAGAATAAAGGCACTGATCAGCTGTGCAGACACTGCACAGCTGATCTGCGACTTTGTTTTCGCATAGGCAAAAATCAGGTTTTCTCATGACGTGGCTCATTTATACAAATGAATCAGAGAACTGCTTTTTTTTTTCAAATTTGAGCCGCATCGTGAGAAAACGGGATTATTGCCTATGCGAAAACAAAGGCGCAGATCAGCTTCGCGGTAACCGCGAAGCTGATCAGCGCCTTTGTTTTCGCCACTCGGATAGTACAATTCCTCTTCTACTTAAATCCGAAATTTCAAGCGTCTAGCTCTTTTCTGAGCTTGCACAGGCCGGTTTGTGTCAGACCTGGTCGGAAACCCCGAAGACCGGTTTTCTCGCGTCGCGGCTCTAATTGTTTTATGCTTAAAGCCTATATGAAGGACAGAACTTCGAACTCACAATAATCAGCAGAATACCAATAGTGACTTGCATTACCATTTATGTCCCTTAGACTAATGAAACATTACATGTACTTTCAATTCTAAGTCCCGAGCCCCTATTGACTGCCCTTGTTGTTTGTTGTCCCTTTTACTCAGAACGAATGTCATCTTTGACACAACATGCTTCTAAGTTATAGCTTAGATTGACCCAAAACGGCCGAGGTAATAGCTGACCTGGACACCATTAGGAAACCAAGTATGTGTAATGAATACCCCCTTGAACCCCAGTTTTATATAGTAAAACTGGGGTTACAGGGATATACAATTTTTGTTATTTTTAATCCAAAACTTAAGTTGCGGGTACTCGTTAGAACTGTCTTGCCGAGGCAGTTCTAACCTGTACCCATAATCAATGTTTTGAGCAAAATCATTATTTACGACTGAAGAAGAATATATGCATATCACAAGGGTACATTTTCCCAAGAGGTTAGCATGTGTAAAATGATTTTATGTAAAATAGAATGTAAGGATGTTTCCCATGATCCATCTATATAAATATAAGGGTGTGTGTATGGGGTCTCCTGATTACCATACTAATTTACTAAACTTGTGCAAAAGATTAAATAATCCACAAATTTCAAAGGCTCTTTACAATGAATGTCAATGCCTGAAATGTAGCTACATCAGAATAACATGTTCGTGAAATGTATACCCACCCATACCCCCATTTTATATAGTTAAACTACAGGGGTGTACCTATTTTTCATCCAACACATAGATTGTGGGTACTCGCCAAGGCAGTTCTAACATGTACCCACAATCAATGTTTTGAGCAAAAATATCAAAACTATCAAATATTTTTCAATGAAAGTTTCAACTTTTACAGCTGAAAAAGCTCCCTGATTAATATTGCATGGGCAAGTTTTCGTAATGAAATCAGTTTGGTTTACTCTTGAACACCGATATTCCCTTGATGACATCAGGAAAACATTTCTGTGAAATATATACCCCCTTGAAGCCCACTTTTATACAGAAAAACTGGGGTTTGCAGGGGTATACCTATTTTTTCTCATTTTGCTCCAAAACACCAAAACATAGATTGTGGGTACTCGTTAGAACCACCTCGCCGAGCAAAAATAAGAAAAATATCAAAATGTTTCGGCTGAACATATTCGATTTTTGAGTTGAAAAAACTTACTGTTTATTATATGGGGATGTTTTCGTAATGAAATGAAAAAAAAAGTCTCTCCGGGGTGGTTTCAACCTACTGGCTCAGAACGCATCAAAAGTGAAAACACTTTAAATTTTCCCAAAAAATTACTTTAGATTTTATAATTTACCCTAAGCAGACTGGCGTTAACTGATACAATCGTAGCCAAAAATGTAGTTATAAAGATGATAGCATCTAGCCTTTTGGCGGTGAATAAATGTTTATTGCTAAATTTCTCATTCAACTTGAACATAAATGTTATTGCATTTTTCCATCCCAATGACTGACTCAGCTTCAGTTTCTTTCACTTACCAAGAACAGCTAAAAACTTCTTGTAGTCACTGGGAAAAACCTTATGGCATTTTCACTGCAATCTCTGTCATACAAAGTACAGTGATCTTATAACTAGGGATGTGTATGTTTCAAATATACTTAAGGAATAAAGAAACGCAACAAACACTTTGGGTCACTGTAAGCAGGATGTGTGATGCAAGTCTGTGGTTTAACTGATCTTACTACATGAAGGCAGTATCTAAACGTCATATTACAACAGTTAAAGCCACTCTGGCGGTTAAGTATGCTTGATGTCGTACCCATTACCTCACTGGCCCACAGTACCACACACTTGAAACATGATCAATTAAAGTCAAATTTGAACAAAAACCAATTTTATTGTTTCCAAATCACCTAAAAGTGATTGCAGAGGTAACCATTGACCCGTTGGTAGCATTAGGTTATGATTTGGGACGTTTAACGCCATCTACATCAATGCCAAAACAAATGCTAAGTGTCCCGTTTCTATGATTTTTCTGGCACCATTGTTGCTTGAAAAGCATGTCGTGTCTTCTTTTGGTTAGATTAATACCATATAAACACAAAAGGTCCACATTGAAAATTGTAAATGACGTTTATTGCTCATTATTCATTATTGTGCACTTTTGCATTCTGTTAGAAAGTTTTAACGCAACATTACATGACCCAAAAATGACGCCAATCGTTATTGCACATTTTCAAGTCACGTCATATTACCAAGCTTGCACAGTATTTGGAATCTTCACCTTCGCCCCGACGTTTACTTCACAATTTGCTTTTTTCATACTTTTAGACGTTTTGACATTTATTTTATCAACAAAATGGAGTTTTCCCATTTCATCACAATGACACAAGCAGTCTGCAAGACATTTTAAAAAAGATTTTATTAAAAAGTCAAATACATATGTTACAGTTGAACTTTTATGTGTTGCTTATTTTAATTCCTTTAGTATATATCCATTAACATGACTTTTATTGTAACACATTTTGTCTATAGTGATTCTTGTGTTGTGGTTGTGGTTAGATTTGTTTCATGCATTTGTGACAATTTTTTCTGCTTTTCGTGTCTTTTGTATGTATATTCATAGATTTAGTTAAGTTCAGGTAACGGAGAGGCCACCTTTAGGGTAAAAGCTGTTCACTCAGCTTACAATATGCTCTCTTTGTATCAGTACCTGATTGTCAATTTGTTTTTCCCACCTTGGTTCTGATTGTACCACCTGAGGTGATGATCAGAAATTGATCGACTCAGTATCAGAATTATTGCTTACTTTACCTTTATCCCAGCAGACATTTGACGTCAGTTGGACGTCAGATAGACGTCAGACTCCGACGTCATAATGACGTTGGATTTAGGTTGATTTTGAAAGTTTGTTTGACGTCAAAAACAGACGTCATTCTGACGTCAAAAACAGACGTCATTCTGACGTCAGAAAAACAACGTTGGTTTGATGTCTCAAATGTGACGTCATAATCACGTTGGGGTTAGGTTGATTTTGAAAGTTTGTTTGACGTCAAAAACAGACGTCAATCTGACGTGCTAAAACCGATATCGTGAATGTTTGTTCGCAGTTTAATTAACATTCTGAAATCCTGAAGTGGATTCAGTAGTGCGGCGATGCACTATTGTTATTCCCTTTCACTCCTTTTTTTTCCTGGGCGAGACCAGTACTATAGGAGGTTGTTTATGAGGTTGTTTTGTGGGTTTGTTGTTCCGGGAGGAGGTTTAGGAGAAGCCCGGGATCGAACCTGCGACCCCTGATTTACAAGGCGAGTGACTTAACCACTGCACCACGGAGCCATTCCCTTTCACTCCTTTGATAGAGTTATTCGGGATATACAAAATGTTTAAGATCACTCTGATGTTGGTATGTCTTATTCATGTCAAATTTTATTGCTATATGGTGCTAAAACAAATAAGACATTAGTGTAAATAATAAGACTATTGTGAACAATCAAGTATTAAAATATACAAATTTCATTTTCGTCTTAATAGAAGGTTTAATAATTTAGTGAAAGACTTTATTTTGATTAACAAATAATTATTTTTTTCTAAATTAATTAAGCATGGTGATTTCCGATACGAGACCTAGATATGGCTTTTTTAAAAGTGGCAATGTTGAAATTATTATTTGAATTTGATGTTGCTACATTTGCGCAAGAAATTATGTCAGTTCAAGGGCAGCTAACTCTGTCGACATATGACGTTAGACTTACGTTTGAATCCGGCGTCATTTCGACGTCATATCAATACGTCCACTGACGTCAGGACTGGACGTCAGGTGGACGTTGGTTATTGGTTGTATGACGTCGTGACCAAAATACAACCAATATCCGACGTCAAGTTGACGTCAGATGCCTGCTGGATGTGTTTTTCATATATGTCGACAGAGTTAGCTGCCCTTAAACTGACATAATTTCTTACACATATTATGTATTATCATATGACGTCGCTGTTTTCCAGTGGATAACGTCATGTCATAAAAATCGTATGACCACACGTGTAATAACACTTTTGCGGGAATACGTAACGTCATTGACGACGTCCGTAACAACAATGTAAATTTTCATTGAAAATATGTCCACTTCGAAGGCGATAATATCCTATTTTAGACGTCATATGATAAAACGAATCTTACACTCGTGGTCATTTCATATGAAATTTATTAAACTCACTGAAGGCTCGTTTAATAAATTTCATATGAAATGACCACTCGTGTAAGATCCTCTATATAATATCAAATTCAAATAATAATTTCAACCTTTCCACTTAAAAGTCATATCTGAGTCTCGTATGGGAAATCCCATATTTCGCCCTCATGCTTAATTAATGTAGAAAAAAATGATTATCTATTAATCAAAATAAAGTCTTTCACTAAATTATCAAACTTTCAATTAAGATGAAAATAAATTTGTATATTTTAATATTTATTTCACAATTGTTCAGAATAATCTTATTTCTCACACTAATGTCTTATTGGTTTTAGCACCATAAAGCAATAAAATTTTGCTTAAATAAGATGTACCAACATCAGGCTGAATTAATATCTTGAACATTTTGTATGTTCCGAAAAACTCTATCAAAGGAGTGAAAGGGACTATCAAAAGTGCATCACTGCTCTTCTGAATCCACTGTTATTCAAAAATGCGAAAAAATATACACCTTAAACTATTTATATGACATGAATTCAAACGTCGTTTTTAGGACGTCAGATTGACGTCAGCTTTCAGACGTTAAACCGACGTTGGCTTTAGCAAGTCAGATTGACGTCTAGTTTTGACAACAAACAAACTTTCAAAATCAACCTAACTCCAATGTTATTATGACGTTGGAGTCTGACGTCAATCTGACGTCCGTTCTGCTAGAAGTAACATAGAAAAAAAAGAAAGAAAGAAAGCAAAAAAAAAAAAAAAAAAAAAAAAAAAAACACGAAGCGAATGATCTGATTTTTACCCAAAATGAAGTTTCATTAATTTGCACACCACACATGGTCAGAAGTATGAAAAACACAAGGTCTAAATCACGTCTTGATTACGACGTCTAACTGACGAACTAGTTTGACGTCAAAACAACGTCCAATCCAGACGTCCAAAAGACGTCAGGAAATGACGTCTGATAGACGTTGGAAATTGGTTATATGACGTCACGACCAAAATATAACCAATATCTGACGTCAAACAGACGTCAGGTGCCTGCTGGGATATTACAAGAACAGGTCCATATGTAATATACAGATTTTTCCCAATTTGTAAAAATGGAAAATTTCATTTGAAAAGTTTTGATATTTTAAATAATTTTGCTCAAAACATTGATTGTGGGTAATAAGTACCCACAATCTATATTTGAAACAATATTAAGAACCAGAGAACCAATGGTCCTGTAAACACTCACCTGAGATCTGTTGTATATACCAATAAGCATGTTTTAATATTATGGAAAATAGCCCCAGTAAAGGGGCAGATGAAGCCCTGGAGCCATTTTTTTTTATAATAATCAATATCCTGTCCATTTGCCAATTTCCTGCAAGTCTTTCCCTTCAACTGACATTTTAATAGTTTTACCCATTCAAAGGCATAGGCGACCAATGTTGACCTTTTTGTAAAATAGGTCAAGGTCACCACAGGGTTATGATTTATATATACACTGTAGTACTTTAGCCATTGATGCTTCATGCCAAGTTTCTTTGAAATTAAACAACCAGTTCCGGAGAAGAAGATTTTTGAAGGGTTTTTACCATATATGGGCATGGCGTCCATCTTGGTCATTTGACCTGTATTATTTATACATACATTGGTAACCCCATCCTATTGATGCTTCATATAAAATTTGGCTTTGATTGGCCAAGTGGTTTCAGAGATGTTTGAATATTATGGAAATATACATGTATACTGCCCCGTGGTGGGGGCATATGAGCTCCTGACGAACAATTTTTTTTTTTCAGAATCATTAATATTCAATCCTACTGCGCATTTCCGGCAAGACTCACTTTATATGACATTTTAAGTTGTCTCCATTCAAATGCATTGGCGACCTATGTTGACCTTGCCGTAAAATAGGTCAAGGTCACCGCAGGGTCATGATTTATACAAACATCGTAGTACTAGAGTCATAAATACTTCATGCCAAGTTTCTCTGAAATCGGTCCACCTGTTCCGGAGAAGACGATTTTTGAAGGGTTTTTACCATATATGGGCATGGCGGCCATCTAGGTCAAGTGACCTGAATTATTTATATACACATTGATTCGACCTTCCTATAGATGCTTCATATAAAATTTGGCTTTGATTGGCCAAGCAGTTTCAGAGAAGATGTTTGAATATTATGGTAATATATATGTATATTGCCAGGGGTGGGGGCATATGAGCCCCTGGGGTCAAATTGTTTTCAGAATCATTAATATTCAGTCCTGTTGCTCATTTCCTGCAAGTTTTTCCCTTTATATGACATTTTAACAGTTTTCCCCCATTCAAATGAATAGACGACCTATGTTGACCTTGCCGTAAAATAGGTCAAGGTCATCACAGGGTCACGATTTATATATACATTGTAGTACTTGAGTCATTCATACTTCATGCCAAGTTTCGTTGAAATCGGCCAACCAAATTCGGATATTTTGGAAGGGTTTTTACCATATATGGGCATGGCGGCCATCTTGATCATGTGACCTGGATTATTTATATACACATTCAATTTGGTTCCCCCTTCCTATAAATGCTTCATATAAAATTTGGCTTTGATTGGCCAAGCAGTTTCAGAGGAGAAGATCTTTGAAATTGTGGACGGACAATGGACGCCGCCGCCAGACAGACGCCGGAGCATGGCCATCCTATAAGCTCACAAGGTGAGCTTTCGGCTCAGGTGAGCTAAAAATAGGTATACCTATGTGCCCAAGTTTTACCACATAAAAGTGGGGTTCAAGGGGGTATTCATTTCACAGACATGTCATTCTGATGCATGTGTTTGCTTGATATCTAGCTCAGCAGAGCAAAAGCAAACAGCTCTGATCATGGTCAGTTATAATAACAACTTTTCCTAAGCAGTTAACCAGTAGTCAACGCAAATTCATTCATGCAAGTAGCGGTGTTAACAGCGGGTAAAATTAAATACATTATTAGTTATTGGTGGGATTCTAATATAGTATAAAACAGATCTTTCGTTGTAAATTTATTGAACAGAATAAGTATGGGACAACATATATATGACAACTTTTTAATGAATGTTTATTCAGATAAAAACATTTTGGTAGACCTCAATGATTCCTACTCCCTCCTCCAAACAAACTACATCAGGAAAGCATGTCCATGAAATGTATACTCCCTTAAACCCTATTTTTATTAGAAAACCAAGGGTTTGCAGGGCTTCAAAACATACTTGTAGGTACTTGTTAGAACTGCCTCAGCAAGGCGGTTCTAACATGTACCCACAATCAATGTTTTGAGCAAAAGATCAAGAAAAATATTAAAATTTTCAAGTGATTTTTTTCAATTTTTACAGCAGAAAAAATCTCTGTACTTTGCATGGGCAAGTTTTTCTTAATGACATGAGCTCTTTTGGCAATATCACAGACAGTTTTCAAATGGACAGAAAATGATATACAAACACTTCATATGAAAATAAAACATATAAATGTCTCTTTATATAATCACCAAAAATAATAAAAGCGGAACTGTTATGGCAAAAAATCTGGCAAGCCCCAATACCTTAAAGTACATGTAACAAATCTGATATCAAATTAAAAAGAAGAACTACCTAAAGTTTCATGTTCCAAACTTAGAATGTCTCTGCTAAATAAATAAGTAACAAAAGTCTAACAAACAATATCATGCAAAGTAATTTAATATAAACTAGAAACTCTGTTAAAACTGTAATAATCCCAAACTTACAGACAACTGGCAAACGAATATCAGATAGGAATAAGGAAACATCAACAACTGTCTGGGCCACAAGTGATCAAGGACTTGTCACACATAAGCGAAAATCCATCGACCGAGGCTTGCGTAGACTTGCGATTTATTGCGAAAAGGAATTCTTGTTTGTTTGAATAATTGCTTCGTCCCTTTCAACAGCTAACATCCCGACATCCTGGCCATAGCTGTTGACCGAGATGTCAAATAATAAATAAAACAAACAAAAAACATTTTGCGCAATTAAATGCAAGTCTACATTGAAAGATTTTCCCTTATGTGTAACGAGGCCTTAATAAGCTAAAGGTTAAATTCTTATTTCTGGGTCATATGCAAACAGTTTTGGTTTGGTTGGCTTAATGCCCAATTCAACAATTTTTGAGTCATATCTGGATGGAGCCACTGCTTCCTGCGTATTAAGCCAGTACTATGGGGTGATAATGTGTCTTGCTTAAGGACACAACACAGTACCTCAGCAGGGTTCAAACCCAAGACCTCTAGATTTGAAGTCTGACACCCTACCACAGGGCCATTGTGCAGAAAGTGGGACGAAGTTAAAATTTCTACTTTCACTGCTGTAGAACAGTCAACGCAATTTAAGTCTGAAAACTTAGGATTATTACAGTCAAAGTTAACGAAAAGCATGCAAAACCCAACAAGTTAACAAGCACCTGAGGATTCAGATCTAGACTGTGACACATCTTCATTTCTACTTGTAGCTCCTATAGACCGGTTATCTATATTTTCCCTCATCTGATCTTGTATAGACTTGTTGGACCCTGACGGCTCAACATCATGGCACCCCTCACATCGCATGTTGCTTTCAAACTCAGCAGTTCGAGTCCTTTTGGTACTTTCAGGCACACCAGTTTTCTTAGGCAATGCACTATTGCTAACATTTAATGCCCCTATACTTTCATTATCACAGACACATTCAGTTTCACCCAAATTTGCAATGTCTGCCACAATTTTCTCCTTTTGATTTACTTTCTCAGCTCCAACAAGCTTTTCATCTGACAAACAGGTGCCAGACATATTCCTCTGCATACCTGCAGCAAATTCTGCACTGTCTTCCCCAAGCTCTTCAAGGACTGCATCATTACTTTCATGGCATGGTTTGTTGGCTTTCCCTGATTTCAAATCAGTTTTACATACAGGACAGGTACCTAATGAAACCCAGGCAATTTTAGTTGTAATGTCCTTTTCAGATTGTTCTTCTCTATCAACCTTATTTGATACATCTTCATCAACAGCACACATGGCTTCTGCATCTGTGTTAACCTTTATATTTACAAAAGGCAAAGCATCATTTATCATTTCTTGGGAAATCTCTGTAGCAGAGGATGCCTCCGATTCTGTTAAATTCAGATCAGACACTCCAACTTCCAAACCTGTACTAACATCATCTGCTTGACCTATACTGTCGCCTTCATCTTTATTGTCAATTTTACAAGCATCCACCTGAACTGCTCCATCTTTTGCATGACCTAAAGCCGGAATGTTGTCCTCACTTTCAAAACATTTTCTTACAGGTTTTATGCTTTTGTCTCTATATGCTGTAATGACACGTTTGTCTGTCTGTGTTGCCATTGAGCTGGTACTCCTCCCAGTATTTTTAGCAGTATCTTTCAGTTTAGCAGCTCCAGACTTTCCAGCTTTTCCCTTTTTTGCCTTAACCAGTTTCTTACCAATATTCTGTTGCAAGGAAATGATTGGCAAAGCTTGGCCAGTTACACTATAAACCCTACCATCATCTGACAAGTTTTTGTTCTCAGACTTTACTTTGACTTTATCAGTCTCAGGAATGTTCTGTTGTATTGAGATGATAGACAGCATCTGACTTTTGGCACCATCTCTGGCCTGCAGTTGACCTTGACCCTGAATCTGCATTTGTCCTTGGCTCTGCCTTTGACTTTGTCTCTGTACTAGGCCTATGGACCTCGCTGCAGCCTCGTCAGCGATCTGATTCTTCAGCTCTCTGACACTGGCTACAGGATCGTCCATGACATTGTCGTCATCATCACCGGCAGCCTCGTCCTGACTATTATCTTGCTCTTGGTCACCTTCTCCGACGGCAAATACAGATTTCTTAGAAGGGTTGTACAGGGCTTTCTTCCATCTGTGTTGACTGCAGTGGCTGGAACATAAGAAGAGAATTAAATATGAGCAATGTCTCTAAAATGTTTGTTTGTTTGTGGTTTAACATCCCAGGTAACAATTTTTCAGTCATGACAGGAGAGAGCCACAGCTTCCTGGGTATTAACCAGAACCAAGGGAAGTTATAGTGTCTTGCTCTGAAGACACAACCTGCAGCACCTTATCATGGTTCAAACCAAGGTCCTCTTGATTTACAGTCAAGACACTCTACCACTTGGACCATCCTGTCCCCCTTTGAAAAGAATGGAAAGACAACAAATAAAAGTCTAGCTACATGTATGTTTATCTTTGAGTTTTATTAACCAAGCCTACTAAACCAGGCTGTGCACAAGATGGATAATTAATTTAAGACTTAAAATATTGGATTTAGAAAGAATAACTGATCAGTTTAAAGACTAGTAAAATGATCTGATCAAATGTGCAGTTACTTTTCAATCATGAAAACAGTGAAGGCCACAAATGAACTGTTTGCCATGTGAATTGCCTTTTAGTTGGCTTACATTAGAGAAGCTGGCTTACGTTAGAGAAGCTGGCTTATGGTAGAGAATCGACATACCGAAGGTTTTGCAAAAGATGTATAGATTCAAGTCAGGCTCTGTTCATGGGCAGTGTTAAATTTATTGCACTGTTTACTAAAACGAACTATCATTTAGAAATTTGTAAGATCATTATGACATTGTGTGTGTGTTGTTTGAATCAGAATTATCATTAAGGTCAAAAGTTTGTCCTTAACTACAATTAAGACAGATTATATAATGAACACAAATCCATTACAATGACAGTATTATAGATCACCCACCAAATCTATGCTTTATATTTGAGCCGCCTCATGGGAAAACCAACAATCTGCATATGCGAAAACAAAGACGCAACTAAGTAACAAAGTAACTGCGAAGCTGATCAGCGCCTTTGTTTTCACTACTCGGATAGTACAATTCCTCTTTTTCTCAAATCCGAAATTTCAAGCTTCTAGCCTGATTCTGTGACTGTGCAGCATGATTTGTGTCGGACCTGTTCGGAAACCACATTGTTGGTTTTCTCACGAGACGACTCATTTGTCGTGTAGGATGTAAATATTGTTCAATGACTGAATAAGGTAAAAGACACTGACAAATTTTCCAGAAAGTTTAATGTGGGTATAGATGTAATACATGTACTTGTGAATCATAACTAATGAATCTCAAATAATGAGTGTGTCTAGATCTATTTTAAAGTTGTAGTTTTTGTCCATCCAACCTTCAATACATGATTGTATGTTTAGAGTTTTGGATTGCTTTATTCTTTCATATTGAAAGTTTTAAACAGTTTGGGCAGATTTAGAGCCCCTATGAGACCAAATTATTTCATTTTCATGGGAAAATCTAAGCAAAATTAGATAAAAACAAGAACCAGGCTTTGATAAATTCCAACCCCCTTTTAGGAAACCCTAGATAAATCTGCATGGGTTTTGTGTAGAAATAAAGGAATATAAAAGCTTTTACTGAAGAGGCTCCAGCTTAAGAAAAAATTAAAGGTAATAAATGATCAGAGACTGGTGCAATCAGAAACACACATCCCACCCTAAACATCCAAAATGACAAATAGGTACTGATACAAAGAGAATGTACTGTATGGCCAGTGAGCAGCTATTTCCCAAGAAATAAAGGGCCCAAACAGCAAAAAAAAATATCAACATTAAAACATGAACAAATAGCGAAGATACTGATGCAAGGCCTACAAACTCTTGCAACAAATAGAACAATTTTAAAGCGAGACCATATTCTTTTATTGTCTAATTAATCAAAAATATTTTTTGAAACACTTTGAAATGACTTGGAAAGCTTTTATAGCTTAAGATTTTCAAGGATTACAACCTTGAGAAGTCTAAGACTTTATAGTGATAAGCATACTAAGGACAAACGGTTGTTTTTGAAGATCAGGCTGGCTGCTCTAGCAGGATGATCCAAGAATTTGCTGGTGGGACAACATTATCAGGACGTGGCTTGCATTTAAGAATGATCCATATGCATATGTTAAGACACTAATAACGACAATTATTTGTAACTATTCATCACTTATTCTGCCTTTGTAGCCGGCCGTTGTTCGACAGGATGACATATCAGGACTATAAATTCACCTGCACTCTGCGGTAATGTTTCATCTTTTGTCTATAATGTGACGTAATTATGTGAGATCGTCGCGAGAAAACGTGTCATTATGGTTTTTGACATGATCCGACGCAAGCCAGGCTGTACCCCTATTAAAGATGGCTACAGATTTGAAATTTTGGACTTAGATATTCAAGGGACTGCACTATTCATGTAGTGAAAATGAAGTTGCTGATTAGCTACGTGACAACGGCAACACCAACCTGCACCATTATTTGTGCATGTGCAAAAGTAGGTGTTTTTACTACAGGGCTATTGTCGTAAAATGGATGTTTCAGTGAGACACAAAGTCTGTAAGTCTCAGTAGAAGAGTACTTGAGCCGCGACGCGAGAAAACCGGTCTTCGGGGTTTCCGACCAGGTCCGACACAAACCGGCCTGTACAAGCTCAGAAAAGAGCTAGAAGCTTAAAATTTCGGATTTAAGTAGAAGAGGAATTGTACTATCCGAGTAGTGAAAACAAAGGCGCTGATCAGCTTCGCGGTTACCACGAAGCTGATCTGCGCCTTTGTTTTCGCATAGGCAATAATCCCGTTTTCTCACGATACGGCTCACTTGAAAACAGAGAGAAAACTTATAAAACTTTATAAATTATAAAATGAAGGGCGACGCAAGAAAACCAGTCTTCAACATTTCCAACCAGATCCGACACAAGCCAGCCTATACACTCACAGAAGAAAGCTACAATCTTGAAATTTTGGGTATAAGTAGAGGAAAAATTGTACTATTCGTGTAACAAAAACAAAGGCGCTGATCAGCTTCGCAGTTACTGCGAAGCTGATCTGCACCTTTGTTTTTGCATAGGCAAAAGTCCAGTTTTATCATGACATGGCTCAAATAATCCATCACTATGCTATATATTTTAATTGTTACATATAATGCATTTTTGTATGCAACTGCACTTTTTTGTGGCAACAGTTTACCAATTTGATAATTCATTATTTGCTAATTGCTCGGTTTAAAACAGTAATGTGAATCTAAAATCCAGGAAAAATGAACCCAGGTTGATGTTATTTCACAATCAAAACCACACACCCACACATACATGCAAGGGCAATCTCAGCTGCCCTTGTTTGCAATGGTGTCCTGATGCGACCTCTTATGTGTGTAGTTTTACAGGACAAAAAGCGATTTTATTACACTGATCAATCTTTGAAGTGTGACACTTTATGGTCCCTTTTTCCTTATTTGAAAGGTATTCGCTGTCCTCAGACAACCTTTAGGTTTAAATATTTTTTCTCTCTATGCATGGGTTTAGGCTGAATATCCCAGTTATATAGCGATGTTTTTAGTTATGTTGAGACATAGCTAAACGGTAAATGGTCTGTTGATCTGTCATCACATTTTCTGGATTATGTAGCTTACTTTGTTCAACTAGTTCAAATTTTTGGGTGTCTTTTGGGTATATTAAACTTCAAATTTTATGAAGATATCAAACCTTTAGAAATTGAAAAGGTTAGGATTCAATAGCACACATGGCTAGGTGATAGCTTTAAAAAGCTTAGAATATAATTAATAACTTATGACTGAGTTAGTAAAAATTCATTGACGCAGCTACACGCCTACATCAATCTTGCACAGTCAAACATGTCATTACTACTTCAACATCATGTGACCCATGACATGGCAATATTTTCCCGCCTTTTTTCTAATTTTGTGTATGCTTCATTGCTCATTCAAGGTTGAAGGCTTTTTATTCATTTTTAAGGCTTTATGATTTCGAAATATTTGATCTCAGGAGCGTATAGGGTAAAGCAAAGTAGGGGACACACTGTGCATATTTCATAGTATGTATCTGTCCCTTTTTCATCATATTTGCGTCTACAAAACAAACATGATGTGCCCCCTGCAATGACATAGACCAGTCGCTGCCTTTAGCAAGAAAAAAGGCATTTTTTTATACTCAGATGTGAGGTCTTTGATTAGTGCGATTGCCATTTTGACTTTGTTGCTCAGGGACTCAACACAGTGTCTCAAAGTTGAGTAGCTCAGAGTATGGAATACCGTACTCATGTACTCAGTTCTAATGAAAGTTGGGGCATGGTTGGTTACTCAGACTAGTGCATAAACTACTGGCTATTATAAGTAAATGTAAGCACATTGTATACTGGTACATGTATAAATTCTGGTAGACTTTTATTGGGATGACAGTCATTTAAAAGTTCTCCATTCAAATATATAGTAGTTTATGACCCTTGTCAAGATTTATACTCCTGTGAACTTGATATATCAATGTTTTTTTATGAATGTTCATAATATTTAATATTTTAACATCAAATTGGCAGTTTCAAGGCTTTGTTTGTCTGAACTTAAAAAATTGCTATGAAGTCTTTGGGTCAACACAATCCTTGCGATGATGATGATGATTACCACCCTGAAGTAATTTTGTTTGTTTCTTTTTGTGTTTTGTTGCTTAATGTCCCAGACAACAGCTAAGTCATATTGGGATGTCACCTCCATTCTTATAGGACTCTTCCCCCGACACTGGAAGGAGTGACTGTGGGATTTTTATATCCCTGCAGCTTCCAATCTGGAGAAAAATACATTAACCCATATTTGACGAATGGATTCGCCCATCATTATCAATTGGATGAGTCCACTTTCATTTTTAGGGGTGTTAGAAGTGATTTTCAATTTTTATCTCATTTTTCTATGAAAAAATTACTTTTAGCAAACAGAATAGCCCCAGATGGGATGCCGCGTTCTGCTGCGTCACATCTGGGGCTATTCTGTTTGCCAATGTCCAATAAAAAGGACGCCAGGCTTATATGAGTTAATATAGGTAAAAAAGTCTAATATTTTGCCTAACCCTGATCATTTATGAATATTGTAATATAGACAAAAATCCCCTTTTAGCTAGTCAGAGAGTAAAACACCATAAATGTAGATGCCAATAGTCAATTTCAATATATCAAAGTGATCATATTCACGAACACATGAATATTTAATGGAAAACGAAAGTTTATCATAAAGCATCTTAAAACCTAAAACACACATCTAGACAAGTTAATGCACATAAAAAAGCAATTTTCCGAGACCTCCATAACAACATCCTATATTTTAATGAACTGCTTTATAAGATCAAAAGCGAACACTTTGTGACTAATTTCTAATAGCGACAATGAGCCAGCACTGGGAATCATGGTAATTATCATGAAGGCAGTCAGGCAGACTTCAGTGTCATTACATATCCCCTGAAACTCGTTACGGAAACTTGCCCATGTAATATACAGAGATTTTTTCAGCATTAAAAATTGAAAATTTAATTGGAGAAAAAAGATATTTTTAATATCTTCGCTCAAAACATTGATTGTGGGTACACATTAGACCTGCCTTGACTAACGAATATCTGCAATCTATGTTTCTGAGCAAAAATAAAAAGTAAGTATACCCCTGTATACCCCAGTTTTAAGTGGGGTGTAAGGGGTATACATTCATAGAAATGTTTTCCTGGTGATTTGTTTGTATCTATTATGGTTTCATTTGATGGGAGGGGTATGTAAGAAATCTTTCATATGACAACTTTTCTGAATCTAATTTAATATGTGTATACATGTATCTTCAAAAATAAGGAAAAGATTTTAAACAGACATTACGAAAACTTGCCCATGCAATATACAGAGAATTTTAACTGAAAATTTCATTGGAAAATTTGGTTAATCTTAGTATGCTTGCTCAAAACTTTGTTTGTAGCGGTTCTAATGAGTACCCACAATCTATGTATTGGAATAAAACCTGCAAACCCCTGTTTTTTTTATATAAAAGTGGGGATTAAGAGGATATACATTACACAGACATGTTTTCCTGATGTTTCAAATGAAGCAGAACTAGAAAAAGTGCCTTGAGAAGCACCCATACCCCCTCCCCCATTAAGCCTAGATTTTGACCTCTAGCCTGACCTGGGGGCATGGACCCTGGAGTTGGAACTCATGAAAACAAAGCAAACCCTATAAGGTACCTATGGTCCAAATATGAATGGTTTCTGATCATCGGTTCATGAGATATACACCACTAGAGATACTTTAACCAGAACTTTGAAATAAATTCTACTAACATTCTGGAATTACAAACAAACTAACGAACTAACAAACGAACGAACATACGAACGGACGAACGGAAAAGGAAAAGCTATATACCCGTCAGCATAAATGTTGGGGGTATAATGATTTCCCTCACTTAAAATTGAGGTCTCAGCCACCAAACGCCCATAAATAATTTTTAGTGGGTGTCAAGAGGTGACATTTCAGTTGAAATATAGGACACCGCTTGTGGTTCAAATATAAAAGTAAGAAATTTTGAATTAGGCTTTCAAACTGTTAGAAAAAGGAATTTTAGTTCACCGAGGTGTGAAATTCACGCTGCCATAATAACCATTTATGGTAAAATGATAAGCATATTAAACCCATGTAAAATGTTTAATGAAACATGAAATTAGTGGATGGCATCCTCCCATTGCTTTTACAATTTTGAGAGGATAAATAAAGGTTTTAAGATTCATCAAAATTCAGCTGGGATATAAATATGAAAATTTTGGTTCATAAAATAAAAAGGAAGTCTATAAATAAGAATAATATTAAGCCAAAATATGTGCACATTGATCCAACTTAAACACATTTACTAAAGAGGTGAAAGTTAATTTTTAGTTGGTTTAAAGGAAAATCAACATAAGCCATAACTAGAGGACCAATGGTCCTATAAACACTCACCTGAGATCTGGGATATGCGACTTAAGTTGATCTTGTCACAAAATGGGTCAAGGTCACCCCAGGGCCATGATTTATATACACTTTATAGAGCTCCATTGCCTGATGCTTCATGCAAAGTTTAAAAATCATAGGCCTTCTGGTTCTGGAGAAGAAGATTTTTAAAGGTTTTTGCTGTTTATAGCCATGGCGGCCATCTTGGTCATGTGACCTTGACCATTATTACAAATTTTCATTCCCCCTTCCTAACGATGCTCCACATCAAGTTTGGCTTTAATTGGCCTAGCGGTTTCAGAGAAAGTAGATGTTTAATTATTATGGTCATATACATGTATATAGCCCCAGGGCAGGGGCAGACAACCCCCTGGGGTCAATTTTTTTTTCATAAACATAAATCTTCTGTCCAGCAAGCTTTCCCCCATGTAATTACATTTTACTAATTTTTCCCATTCAAATGCATTAGTGACCTAAGTTGAACTTGCCGTAAAATAGGTCAAGGTCATGATCCAGGGTCATGATTTATACAAACTTTGTAGAGCTCCATTGCCTGATGCTTCATGCCAAGTTTCAAAATCATAGACCTTCTGGTTCTGAAGAAGAAGATTTTTAAAGGTTTTTGCTATTTATAGCTATGGCAGCCATCTTGGTCAAGTGACCTTGACCTTTTATACAAATTTTCATTCCTCCTTCCCAACGATGCTCATAACGATGCACATAAACTTTGGCTTTAATTGGCCTAGCAGTTTCAGAGAAGAAGATGTTTGAATATTATGATCATATACATAGCCCCGGGGCAGGGGCACTCAACCCCCTGGGGTCAAAAGTTTTCTCATAAACATAAATCTTCTGTCCATTTGCATACTCCAGCAAGTTTCCCCCCATTTAATTACATTTTACTTATTTTTCCCATTCAAATGCATTAGCGACATAAGTTGACCTTGCCGTAAAATAGGTCAAGGTCATCCAAGGGTCATGATTTATATAAACTTTGTAGAGCTCTAGTCACTGAAGCTTCACACCAAGTTTCAAAATCATTGGCCTTCTGGTTCTGGAGAAGAAGATTTTCAAAGGTTTTTTTATATTTATAGCCATGGCAGCCATCTTGGTCATGTGACCTTGACCATTCATATAAATTTTCTTTCCCCCTTCCCAAGGATGCTCCACATGAAGTTTTGCTTTGATTGGCCAAGCGGTTTCAGGGGAGAAGATGTTTCATTATTATGGAAATACACATGTATATAGCCCCAGGGCAGGGGCAGACAACCCCCCAGGGGCTAAAATTTTCCATTAACATTAATCTTCTGTCCATTTGCCTATTCCCAGTAAGTTTTACCCATTAAATAGCATTTTACCATTTTTCCCCATTCAAATGCATTGGCGACCTAAGTTGACCTTGCCGTAAAATCAAGGTCATCCTAGGGTCATGATTTATATAAACTATGATGGGCCTACGTCCCCGATGCTACAAAACAAGTTTCGTGGAAATCGGCCCACTGGTTCTGGAGAAGAAGAGTTTTAAAGGTTTTTGCTATTTATAGCCATGGTGGCCATCTTGGTCATGTGACCTGGACCATTTATATAAACTTTCGTTCCCCCTTCCTAAGGATGCTCCACATAAAGTTTGGCTTTGATTGGCCATGCGGTTTCAGAGGAGAAGATCTTTGAAATTGCGGACGGACGGACGACGGAGCATGGCCATCCTATAAGCTCACCTTGTGAGCCTTCGGCTCAGGTGAGCTAAAAATGAAACAATTATGTCTGCTGCCCCACAGGTTTGGTAGGTAAAGGGGTGTCATGATTGGTCAGATTTCAATGTCAGGTTCTTCGTGTTGTACAAGACTAAGGTTCAACATCAGGAAAACATAGCTATGAAAAGTATACCCCCTTGAACCCCAATTTTATGTAGCAAAACTGGGGTATGTCAGGGTATACCTATTTTTCTTATTTTTGCTCCAAAACATAGATTAGAACCGCCTCGCCGAGACGGTTCTAACGTGTACCAACAATCTATGTTTTGAGCAAAAATCAATTTTTAAATTAACAAATTGGAAAAAATCTTTACAGTTCATGGACATGTTTTCATAATGACTCCTACTAGGCCCAAGACTAGAAGACTAATAGTTGATCCAGCAATAATAAGGTATCCGGCTACTGAGCATGCTGAAGGTAGAAAATGGATGGACAGACCTAGGCAGCACCAATCAGCTCTGGGCTATTCTCAGACAAAGAGAAGACTTTCAACATAACCATCGTTATAGGCCAACAGGAGAAATCTCTGAAATTAATTTGCCCGAAGATCGCTGGAGCCTGGATTCAAAGCTGTAGAAAACTTCCTTGTCACCTCTATGGTTCAAGCTAAAATCCCAGAAAAGGCATGTAGCTGGGCAAAGTGGTCAGCCATCAAAATTGGGGATCTCAACTAGGGCTTTCTGTTTCCTCCGCCACTTATGACAATATGACCCCAAACATCCATGCCTTCAAGAATATGTCAATAACTTCCATGAGGAAAAATAAATTAATAGTGAAACCACAACTTAAAACATGAATCAGAAATATCTTGCTCCAAGGACAAATAAAAAACATTACAGTTCAACCTCATTATAACCCACCTCAATCTAGTGCGGTTTTCAATATAACATAACCATGTCACGGCTCCCAAATTGATTATTTTGCTATATGCCATTGTAAATAATCTCATTTTAACACAGTTTCCCTTATAACAGTCTGGTTCCATCGACCCCAAAGATAGGGTTATAATAAGGTTGACCTGTACATTTTCTGCAACAACAGATGTTTATGACTTCATGGTCGTACTTTAAATTGTATTGATAGAATAAACTTTGCGGAACAAATGGAAGCATGGATCACAAGGTGCAGTATTCTTAAGATTAGAATGTACTTAATAATGATAATGATAAAAATAAGCGAAAAGGTGTCATCTGGTCACAACTGAGACATCTGGTATATTTAGATACTGACATTATGTTTGCCTTGAAATGATGAAAAAGGAAGTCTGAATGTTACGGAATGACGCAGAGTTTCCAAATGATGTACATGCATCCAAAACATTGCTTCTGTGTTCAAGCTTTTGGAAAAGTGGGACCTTTTTCACACAAAAATTAATCAACCTTAAATGATTATGTAGGATGTCTACTTATAGGACTGAATTTAAAGCATGCAACAAAAAAGTTTATTCTTAATGCATCCAATAAAGATGCATATAAATCTTTGAATTCTCAGTAATGTCATGCTCGAAAGACTCAGAATGATACAAAACTTTTGACTATTTTTTGTCTTTGACAAGGGAGCCTTATGGGACATATCAGGTCAAAATCAACTGCAAGACACATTTTCTAGAGACGACCCTCGGGTTCTGTCAGGCGTTTCTTACTTGATGAATCTTTTAATATCCTTATCCCTGGGCTAAAAGGCTCCACTGATCAAATGAATGAAAGACTGGATAAAATCATTTCATTAAGATTAACATTAATCATAAACTTTTCGAAAAAGTCATGCTTTTTTGACACATGAGCAACACTGAGAAAAGGCCTACTTTGGTCATATGCAAACAGCGAAAAGCCAGATAAACTGTTGCATCAGTGCTGCCTGATCAGTCCCTTTATTTTAAGCCTGCTAGAAATAAATATGTACCTTTGAGCAGCCAAACTTTCAATCTTATTTACAGGACTTTTTACCCACATAAAAATTATTTTTTCTTGATGTGACTTACTAAAGCCATGAGAAAAGTAAGATATTTCATTCTCCAGGTAAATTTGTAACCATTCAGTTTTCACTAAACAGTGACCAAAACTATTTGCAATTTTAAAATATGAGCCGCCTCATGGGAATACCAACAATCTGCATAGGCGAAAACAAAGGCGCAGATCAGCTTCGCGGTAACCGCGAAGCTGATCAGCGCCTTTGTTTTCGCTACACGTATAGTACAATTCCTCTCCTAATTAAACCCGAAATTTTAAGCTTCTAGCTCTTTTCTGTGCTTGTACAGGCCGGTTTGTGTCGGACCTGTTCAGAAACCACATTGTTGGTTTTCCCACGAGGCGGCTCATATGAAAGGACATTTTGAATTCAATTATGATAATTTCAAGGTGTCAAAAGTATTTCTATAGACCAATGATTGGGCATCATTTTTAACCTTAAAAGACATCTTTTTCACCTTCAGAAGATGTTATAGTTGCAAAATACCATATGGACCCGCAGTATCCTTGAAAAATATCCTTTTTCTTAGGTATAAAATTAATGTTTTTGAAGCAATTTTAATGCAGTGCATGTTTTTAATCTTTTTATTTTTGTTTATTTAAGCTTTTTTTTATTTATTCTATTTTTTTTATGTATTTTAGATAAATCTGGCCTGAGAAATGTCTTAAAATTTGCTGAACGTCATTCTCTGCAATAAAGTTCTTTAATAAACAGTACAACAATGTCTGATTGTAGTAACTGCAGAACTGATCAGGCTTTTGTCTTCGCTTCAGAGATATAATAGAGATATTCTTTAAAAAGAAATCTGAAATTTCAATCTTCTAGCTTTCTTCTGTGACTGTAAAGGCTGTGTGTCGACCCTAGTCGGAAAACCTGATGACCAATTAAAATTATTGGGTTGCAGCTCAAATGTTTTATACCTTTCACATATGCCCATCAACCATGTATCAATTGACTTGAAGTGGTATGTCTCGTCATAGTAACTCTTGGCCGTGAACCTGTAGCTGTCCCATATCTGGACCTTGCCGTTGTTCCATCGGGACCCTATGGTCTTGGGGCCCTGCCCCGCCCAGATCTCTACGTGGGTCATGTTGTGACGCTGCTTCTTACCTGGTAAAATTACAGCAATTATAATTAATTTCATAATGTTACTTAAGTTTTGTATGCTAAATTTCTTTTGCTTTACTACTTCACTGCATTGTTGTGTATAAATTTCTCTTGTATAATTTTCAGCATTTGTATAATTTTCATGCTGAAAAAATGAACAAAACTTAAACATAAGAAAACATCCATGCAATATACAAAGAATATTTTCGGCTGTAAAAATTGAAAATTTCATTGTTATTTTTAACATTTTTGCTCAAAAAATTGATTGTGGGTACACGTTAGAACTGCCTCAGCAAGGCTGATCTAACGAGTACCCACAATCTATGTTTTGGATCAAAAATAAACCCCAGTTTTACTTGATAAAAGTGGGGTTCAAGGGGTATATATTTCATGGACATGTTTTCCTGATGAGCAGTACATGCACTCACTTTTTGGATTGTAGTATGTTGCAGAAATGAACACTAGGTCTCCTGGTTTCATGTCCTTTTCGTTCTCGACAGTTATCGGCAGCGTGTCATACATATATGCCTGATTCCACGGACCAATGTAGAAGCCAAAGTCTTCCACCAGATCTCGCATCACCTGACGTACCAAGCCGCAGCAGTCAAGGAATAGTTTGGACTTGTACTCGGGGGCTGTAAGGAGTGTGAGAATATGAGTGAACATCTTAAAATATCTTTGTAGTTTCTTATGAGGTTCAACACCAACTGATCTATACAGCCAGTTTGTTTGTTTGAATTGAGGTTTAACGTCCCTGTCATGTCGTAGCCACCACTTCCTGGGTATTAACCAGTATCAAGGCACAAGATGGTGCTGTCTGTGGGGATCGAATCCAGGACCTTTTGATTCAGAGTCTGATGCTCTACCACTATGCCACCACTCTCCCCTTAGACTGGTATCAGTCCACTAAATAATACAATACCACTTGACAAACACTTAAAAGTCAAGAAATGTCCATCAGATTCAGAATGCAATATTTACTATCAAAGTCAGATTTAGTGCCAGGCTACGCTCCCCTATACAGCCAGTGTATGGGATTAGAGTTCCAACTGAAATTTCAGACTAAGTTAAAGCAAAGGTATGTTCTCTCAAAGTAGCTGAGCAGCTGTCCCAAAAGCATGTTATCACATGAGATAGCTCTACAAATGACTGTCAAGAATAGGAGTGGCCCAATTCCATGAAAAAGGGATTTGCAATGTGTACTCTAGAGTACCAAGTTTTTGAAATGGGTAAACAAAACACCATGATTATCAAACATCCTCTCAATAAAACCCTTGATAAAACCTTTTTACGGAGAAAATTCCCGCGAATAATAAAGAAGGAAGCGTGGGTGGAAGATTATCCATGTTTAAATGTTTTAAGTTACATCAGGAAAACATGTTTGTGAAATGTGTACCCCTTTAAACCCCACTTTTATATAGAAAAAGTGGGGTTTGCAGGGGTGTACCTTATTTTCTTATTTTTGATCCAAAACTTGGCGAGGCGGTTCTAGCGTGCACCCATAATGTATGTTTTGAGCATTAATATTAAAAACATCAAAATTTTTCTAATGAAAATTTTCAATTCATTTTCACATTAAGAAAAATCTATTTATTGGGCATGTTTTTGTAATGTTTGCCAACATGATGAAGGGTTGTGTAAAGCATGACACCAAAGCACTTGTTTTACAAGGAACAAAATTTTGGTTTGTTGATCTACATTCCAAAATAGCCAATTTTATTATTAGCCAAAGAACGATAAGAAAGCTTATCAAATATTTAATCACAAACAAATATGAATGTTTCTAAACCGGAAAAATTTCAAAATTGCCTGTCTATGGTATGGTTGCTATAGGATAGGAATTTTTAAAACATGTTCCAAAATTATTCGATCTAATAACAATCAGGACAAATGAAATTTCGCAAAGCAGACCTAGCTCAACAGTTACTGCTCTATGGTAAAATCTTATTCATTTTTTTTATATATATATATAAAGAATTTAAATCAAAATATTCAATGAATTGTTAAACCATCCTTAGGATATGTAAACCTCAGTTGTAAAGCTGGATGGAGACACTGCCGCACATTTTTGATATTATGACCAGTAGTGTTGGGTAAAAGTCCCATACAATGGAGGAAATGCCTGACATGATCTTAGCTGTTGCTTAGGATGTAAAGCAGCAAAAGAATTGAACAATAGGTTAAAAACTAATGGAAACTTAAGGCTATTATCTGAAACGGCAAATTAATAATGCAAAAGTTTCTATCAGAAGAAAGTGTGTATAGTTATTTGAGTAGATGACTTTCAAAATTCAGGGGAATCTCCTTTACATTTCTTCCTATACAAATTCAAAGCAAATATTTGCAAAAATGCTACGATCACCTATAAGGAACGAAGTTCCTTGTTTGATTCAACTTGTGACACAAATACATTGAACTTTGTAAATTTGAACAACCCATTTTCTTTAATAACTCTCAAATAATTTTATCTCAAATCAATAATTAATGGAGTACAAGTAGTTCATTGTCCAAAATTTTGATTTCCAACTTTTCTATCTCCATAATAAACAGATATAAATGAGCCGATACTATTTGCATATATACATAAAACTATGCAACATTAAGCAGATTTTCACACACTCTCAGTGACTCCATATCAAGCCATTTGTCTCATGTATAAAGCTATACATTTTTTCGATCCGAAAATCAAATTTTTACAGCTTCAAACTTAAAACGTTTTGGGTATATAGTATATACAGCAAGGGACAGAATTTTTTTTCTGTGAAATGTAAGCCCCTCATACCCCACTTTAATATAGTAAAACTGGTGTATACAGGGGTATAACTACTTTTCCTATTTTTGCTCTAAAACATAGACTGTGTTTACTCATTAGAACCGCCTTGGTGAAGCAGTTCTAACTAATGTACCCACGATCTATATGTCTTGAGCAAAAATATAAAAATATCAGTTTTTTTTCTGAAGAAATTTTCGAGTTTAACAGCGAAAAAAATCTCTGCATAAATGCAAGGACAAGTTTTCCTAATTATACTTACATTCTGGCGCCCAGTATTTCTTGGCGTATGGCACCCCAATGTACTTCTTTGCCTGGGCGACAAACTTTGCACGCAGGGCAGCCATCTTGTCTGGATCTCCCTGTCTCAGTTCCCATCTCTTTCTGAGACGTCTCGCTTTCCGAATGTCTTTCTGAAAATTTAGAAGTTCATTTGAGCGACAGCGCAAAAAAAGGTCTCCAGATTTTCCAACCAGGCCAGACAAAAAACGGTCTGTACAGTGTCATAAAAAGACTAAGATGCTTTAAATGTGTGAAAATATAGAAATAATCTTTTTGACATGGGCTCCCCAATACCCCTTAATAGTAGCAACAGGCTATTTTGGTTGCATCACGAAAACATGTCCGTGCAAAGTATACCCCCTTGAACCCCACTTTTATATAGCAAAATTGGGGTATGCAGGAGTATTCCTATTTTTCTTATTTTTGCTCCAAAACATAGATTGTGGGTACTCGTTAGAACCGCCTCGGCGAGGCGGTTCTAACGTGTGCCCACAATCTATGTTTTGAGCCAAAATAAGAAAAATATCAAAATTTTTCAGCTGAAAATTTTCAATTTTTAAACCTAAAAAAATCTCTGTTAATTGCATGGGAAATTTTTCGTAATGGTTGTTGCTTCAGGACTATCAGCTAGATTTAGAAATCATGGACTTTAAGCGCTGACACATTTTTGCAAACCTCTCTTCAATTTTTCTATTAATTTCACATCTGAGCGCTAAATTGAAAATAACATGCCAGTGTCAAAGAGTCTGTTTCATAGTACATGTATAACCCTTTATGATTAAGTAATATGATAGTATCTGTCCTTGGTATTCATCAGGAAAACATGTTCGTGAAATGTATACCCTTCAAACCTCACTTTTATAAGTAAAACTTAGTAACTGTTCAGAGAAACAATTCTGTGTTTCAATGCACAATTGGACTGACATTATCGTAACCGGTTGACCAAGTCACCAGGCTCGGTTGAGCCGCCCCATGAGAAAAACAACAATCTGCATATGCAAAAACAAAGACGCAGATCAGCTTCGCGGTAACCGCGAAGCTGATCAGCGCCTTTGTTTTCGCTACTGAGATAGTACAATTCCTCTTCTACTTAAATCCGAAATTTCATGCTTCTAGCTCTTTTCTATGCTTGTACAGGCCGGTTTGTGTCGGAACTGTTCGGAGACCACATTGTTGGTTTTCCCACGAGACGGCTCGGTTACTAAGCTCAGAGGTAGAGTGCTGGCACGGTAAGCAAGAGGCCCTAGATTCAAGTCCCAGCTGGGCCACGTTCTTTTCCCACCTCTGTGACATTATTAAATTTTGATGGCTCAGTGTGGGTCCAATTGCTCGGGCTGCGAGTAGCAAAGGGACTGTCTCGACGATTCTGGCACGGTACCGAGCAGATTTGGTGACATTATAAATCTAGCTATGTAATTAAGCATGGGGAAAATGTTACAAGTCAACCAATTTATATACAAATAGCTCAATGGTAGAGTGCTCGCACGGTAAGCGAGAGGCCCTGGGTTTGAGTCCCTGTCTGGCCACATTCTTTTTCCCGCTCAGTGACATTATTGTGGATTTGTTGTTTGCACAGGTTCTCTCCCAATGAAGCTCATTTCAAAAATAGACTGGTGTCACATAATTAACAGATAAATCCCAGACACCTTATGATTTTTTGCCATTTTCAGACTATTGATCAGATGGTTTCAGCAGAATTTAATGTTTCCCTTGTTTTCATAATCTTCAATTTGAGCCCCAACACAAGGAAATTGGGCTTCAAGATTCGACACAAATTGGTCTGTACAGTCACAGAAGAAGTATAGAAGCTTGAAATTTTGGAAATATGTAGAGGAGGATTTATACTATCCGTGTAGTGAAAACAAAGGTGCTGATATCAGCTTCGCGGTGATCTGCGCCTTTGGTTTTGCCCAAGCATTTTGTTGGTTTTCTTAGGCGGCCGCTCATTTGTCTCTGCACTATTATTAAAACCGCAGCCTTGATGTCAGAAAGATCATGAGTAAATCTGCTAAACTTAACTCATTTAAAGTCTGGCATCATTTTTATGGGACATAAGCAAACAGCTTAGCCCCAGATGTGATGCCGCAAACTGCGATTTCCCATCTGGGGTTATTCTGTTTGAGATATTTCATAAAAAATGGGGTAAAATTTGAAAATCGTTGAAGTTACATGAACCCCCGTAACTAAATTCTCTTATGTGGCTACATGTTGTGGCCAAACCTACAGCCTCAGTTTTTGTTAGTACACCAGTCCTATTAGTATACATGGTGTCAGGATTGGAATTCTTTCATTCAATCTGTGACAATTTCAAAGTTAACAGTTAATAGTGTAATAGTGTCTAACACTGTTTTTGTATAACCATATTTTTAAAAGCATCTTGTTACAATTGCTCGTACCAGATTTTGGGTAGAAATCCAATGCTCTGGTAACCACTGAGCCAAAGAGTACTCCCCGACGCAGTATGTCAGAGATTATACTTAAAGGATACATTGTATCGAATAGCTTTGCTATTTATAGAAGCTATGCATCATGTGATCTGCCAACCCGACCTTCCAACCACAGCAGATAATCCCGAATGAATGAGTGGTGCAATGGGACATAACAATCTGTAGTGATTTAGAGGTTGTAAACCTTAGAGGTCCCTTCGGGATCACCCCCCCCCCCTTCTTATTTCAGATGAGACATTAAACTGAGGTCCCATCCCACTATGACCATAGCCATTGGTGAGACGTTAAAAACCAATCAACTGCAGTTCAACCTCATTATAATGTGCCTTTTCAATATACCGGTAACACGGCCATCAATAATGGCTCCAAAATGGTTAATTTTGCTATATTAAGTCTATTGTAAGCAATCTCATTATAACACTGTTCACTTATAACACTGTCTGATTCTGTGATCCCAAAAGATAGCAGTATAATGAGGTATACCTGTTTTTAATTTGTTTGTTTGTTTGAATTGATGCTTTACGTCCCGGTCAACAGCATTGGTCATGTCGGGAGGTTGCCTCCATTTTATGGGACTTTTACCCAACATTAGGATGTCAATACACTCAAAATGTGCTTCATAAATATAACCACCCAACTAAGCCAATAAGGCTTATATGTATGGATGGTTTGACTAAATAAATTATATGTATGGATGGTTTGACTAACCACTATTCCTAGGCAGGCTCAGCCATGTAATCAGATGGTAGAAGCTTTGCCTGGAGGCACAAGCAGCCCATACCTGCACATAATCCTCGCGAGATGGTGATGCAGTATATATAGAAAGAAAGAAAAATCTATTTCTCCTAGGTCCCAATGGGCGAGGGCCCCAGGTATATAATGTCGACTGACAGCATATACAAAATTAATGTATAATGTCATGTATAATTCCATGATTTCTATGTTTCAACATGATTTATATGGAGTTTTAAAGTCTGCATGATCAATATTAAAATTCTAATGGAAAGACATTCTGATCATATATCAAGATCTATTTAAGACACAAATGAGCCACAACATGAGAAAACAAACATATTGTATATACAAAAACAAAGACGCAGATCAGCTGATCAGCGACTTTGTTTTCGCTACAGGGATAATAAAATTCCTCAACTAAATCCAAAATTTACAGCCTCTATATAATTAGCCAGCATCAGTAGATGTACAGCCTGGTTTAAGTGGGACCTGGTCGGAAACCACATTGTTGGTTTTCTCATGATGTGGCTCAAATAAATCCTTATGATTCTGATATAAAGCAATATAAAAGAAAATCAAATCTTTTATGAGAAAATAAAGAATATGAGCCGTGAGGCAGGAAAACCGGTCATCATGGTTTGCGACCAGGTGGGACACAAACCGGCCTAAGCAGCTACATAAGATGGCTAGAAGCCTGAAATATCAGATTTAAGAAGACGAGGAATGAGTATCCGTGTAGCGAAAACAAAGGCGCTCAGATCAGCTGTGCAGTTACTGCACAGCTGATCTGCGCCCTTGTTTTTGCATAGGCAATAATCCTGTTTTCTCACGATGCTGCTCAATTAAATTGATTGCTTCTAAACAGTCAGGGTAGAAAGACAGCTGAAAGAGCAAGATTTGATTTAAGAAAGAAACTCATGAACTCATACATAGCTTTCATTGAAATTCGAAGATTCCATATTCATCTCGACATTCACCTCTTTCTGAATAGAAATATTCTCACAGTTCATCATTTATCAGAAACGGCTCCCTTACATAATGGAGTGCTCATCATTTCAAGTTCGCTCAAATTCTTGGATAAAATGGATGGGTTATTGTTTATGTCCAAGAGTTCCTGATCATTGCTTAATTTTACTATTAATTTGGAAAATGCCTAATAAACTGATGGGTCCAGTTGTTCAAAACTTTGTTAGCTTAACGTCATTGTTAAGACCTCAACTCGTTAAGTAAATGCCGGCTACATAAGCGAATACACTGTTAATGTTTTGTTGTTGTTTTTTTTTTTATTTTAAATGTGAGAATCCTTTGCAACAAAAAATCAGTGTACGTGGGTTGGGATTTAAGTTCGTAGACTTTCTTTATAAAAGTTCAGATGTTTGTCACACAGAAATAAAAATGATATCATCTGAAAACATATTCTTTTACCTATCATATAAGCTATTAAGCATAGCTCTACTCATAATAGTTTCAACACAGCAATGAGTTAAACACAATGATATACTATCACCCGGGGCACGTCATGGAAATTTTGACGTCAAAACTACGTCAAATTTCAATTAATGTCAGCAATAAAATGCCTTGTTTAGAACCATACAACACACTACACCTTTACTAATTTGCAATATTTCCTTCAGGGTCAGTTAGTTATTATTGTTGAAATACTACATTCACCAGATATAACAAATCTTATGTGTATCATGCATGATAAGGATTTAATTAAGAATTAAGACCGCAGCATTTGTAGATTAGTTGAAGGTATGTGCTTTTCTCATCAATTAAAATTCAAATGTGTCCATCTGAAATTTTTCAAACCATTTAAATATCTCTGTAAGATCTGTTCTACCACTGTACTACAAATCCTTATCATTTTGAATGTTTCTGTGGGCATTTTTGCTTCTCAAACATAAGATTTATTCATTGCTCTTGTTTCGACATTGCCTGTTAACGCCATTTTTCTTTCCCAAGAAGCGCGACTGGCATTACATTTTCTCCAATAACAAAATAAGTCCTCAACATAATGCTTAAAAAATTATATGGAATTAACAACATGATACTAAAGTGCCTCAAACTGATTTAGCTCAAGTTTTGGTATACAATATGTAAACTTAAGGTTTGTTCTTCAACGCCATAAAACTTCAGAAGTATTTAAAATACGACGTGCCCCGGGTTGGGAAACCTACATTGCTATGGAGACCAGTTTTATGTGCACTGCGCAATATTTCTTGAAAAATAGTGTTAAAATGAGACAAAGAGACATTGTTTCTTTATAATAATGCATCAAATATTGGATAAATGATGTAATAGAAAATCAGTGGCAAAAGTCTACGAACTTAAATCCCAACCCTCGTATTTGTAATATTCATGTTTGAAATTTTTATGAATCGTTAACTAATGATGTTGTTAATTTTGAACAACTGGCCCCTGCTTAATAAGAACAAAAGAAATACAGAGGATCATAGGTCTTTAAACACTCCCTTGGCATTAAGTGCTTACGGAACATAATCTTTTAAAGATTTTTACAATAAATGGGCATGGCATCCATCTAGGCCATATGTGACCTGGACCATTTTCATAAACTGGCCCCCTCTTTCCATAAAAGCTTATTCACTTAAAATTTAGCTTTTGACTTGTCCAATTTAGCAGCTTCAGAGAAGAAGAATTATGAACGGCTTAATTTATCAGTCTGATATTTTGGTGAATCTGACATAGTCATTGTTGCCTCGTCCCCCAGTTTGAGCAACAGCTAAAACGAATCTCCTTTCGTTGACACACACCAGTGAAACCCGAGTGTGCTTCTTGCATATCTTAATTAAACATTCTTTATGACAGAACAAGTACTTTTAACCTGGCTCTTTTCCTTATTCAAAGATCTCAAGTTTTTCATAAATTTCTGAAATCTAAATTCTGCAAAAATACCGAAATATAGCTTCCACTGCATGCACTAATGAGATATTAATTAGCAATTTCTTCAAGTTAACTTCTGTTTTATGCATAGCATACTCCTACATACTAATATTTTTGGTGCCAAACTGCTATCATTTGCAGACATTCTACATGAATGCATAAAGTGCATATGTGCATTTGATACAAATTAGCAGCTTCTGAAGCCTTTTATTATATGAGCCAATTATCTTCAAAAATATCCTTCTTTTAATTGGCAGCATGCAGGGGAGTTGCACAAAAACAGAATCTAAGGTACCCTTAAATCAGTGATGCAACCAAAATTTCTTACAGCGCTGATTGATGCATGTTTGATCAATTGGGCAACAACCTCCACCAAGACTTTGTAGCCTGTTACTGATCCGGGTTCACTCACTGACAATCTCCACACTCCATTTTGTCATGTGTAGTTTTATGTTGCATCACCCATCTGCACTGTAACAAGTTTCGTTGCATCATGGGTTACAGGTTGAGGAGTGAGGGTGGGGCTTTTAAATGAATCTGAGCTCCAGGGGCCAGTTGTTCAAAACTTCCATTAGCTTTACGTCATCGTTAAGACCTCAACTTGTTAAGCAAATGCCAACTACCTAAGCAAACACACTGTTAAATGTGAGAATCCTTTGCCATGCAAAGGATTCTCGCATTTTCTCAACAAAAATAACAGCGTATTTGTAATATTCATGTTTGAAATTTTGACCAATCGTTATCTAACGATTCGTTAATTTTGAACAACTAGGCCCCGGTTACTAGTTACTTAAATTTTAGACTTAATGGTTTATTATGTACCCTGTCATGTTGTCAATTTCAGTACTTTTTCATTCTTTTTTTACATGTATGAAATACACTATTTGTAATTTCAGGTTCCATATATTAACATCCCAGTCAACAATTATTCAATCAATTTGAGACAGTACCACTACTCCCCCAGGGTACTAACTATACATCTTGGCACTGGTAGGGTTCAAATTTACAACCTCTTAATCCCAAATCTTGACCCTCTACCACACATGACCACTGCACTCTGAAAGCTGAACTCTGGCCACCTATATGGGAAATTATTTGCTGCTCTCTCACACATTGTTTTGCTTGTTGTTTCACATTTTGTGTTTCATGGACATGATTGTCTGGTATGGTTTTCGTAAATGATCATGTCTTTTCCTGGTCATACAGGCATTGCTTACGTCTTATGTCTTGCATTTTCTGCAACTGAATGGTAATTCTCAGTTCAGGGTATTCTACATAAACGCCTCTACCTACAATTGCTTTAGCTCAGAGCTCGTTCAGCAGCGTTTTGCGCTACATAGCCTGGTTGGAAAACCAGACAGACCAGTGTTTTCTCAACATAGCTCATTGTGTGCAAACCAGCATAAGTGGAGCAAAGAATGGCTATACCGTATATGGTACAGTTAATTTTTATGACCAAATCTGCATGAAAGAAATTACTAGACATCATGGTGACCAGACCGAGTAAATCACACTACCATTCATTGGCTTCATTTTGAAAATCCTGTTTTGTTTGTGTTGCTCCTTAATGTCCATTCTCCACTGTAACCAATGGTCCTGTAAATGCTCACCTGAGACCTGAGATATATATTTATATATATAGTATACCAATAAACTTGTTTGAAAAGGATGGTAATATGCATGTATATAAATATAACCCCAGGGCAGGGTCAGAATAACCCCTGGAGTCAATAAAAAGTCAGTCCATTTGCCAATTTACTGCAAGTTTTGCCCTTCAATGACATTTTAACAATTTTTCCCATTCAAATGCATGGGTAACCTAAGTTGACCTTGCCGTAAAATAGGTCAAGGTCATCCCAGGGTCATTATTTATATAAATTTTGTAGAGCTCCATTCCTTGATGCTTCATGCCAAGTTTCAAAGTCATAGGCCTTTTAGTTCTGAAGAAGATTTTTTAAAGGTTTTTGTTATTTATAGCCATGGTGGCCATCTTGGTCATGTGACCTTGACCGTTTATGCAAACTTTCATTCTCCATTTCTAATTTTGCTCCCCATAAAGTTTGGCTTTGGTTGACCAAGCCGTTTCCAGAAAAAAAGATGTTGAATATTTTGGTCATATACATGTATATAGCCCTGGGGCAGGGGCAGACAACCCCCAGGGCCCAAAATATTTTCATAAACATAAATCTTCTGTCCATTTGCTCATTCCTAGCAAGTTTTCTGACATAAAATGACATTTTTCTATTTTTTCCCATTCAAATGCATGGGCGACCTAAGTTGACCTTGCCGTAAAATAGGTCAAGGTTATCACAGGGTCATGATTTATGCAAACTTGGTAGATCTCCATTCCCAGATGCTTCTTGCCAAGTTTCAAAATCATAGGCCTTCTGATTCTGAAAAGATTTTTAAAGGTTTAAGCTATTTATAGCCATGGCGGCCATCTTGGTCATGTGACCTTGACCATTTATATATAATTTCATTCACTCTTCCTAAGGATGCTCCACAAAAAGTTTGGCTTTGATTGGCCAAGCAGTTTAAGAGATGAAGCTGTTTGAATATTATGGTCATATACATGTATATAGCTAAGGGTCAGGGGCAGACAACCCACTGGGTCAAAAATATTTTCATAAGCATAACTTTTCTGACCAATTGCTCATTCCTAGCAAGTTTTCTGCAATTAAATGACATATTCCTATTTTTCCCATTCAAATGCATAAGCAACCTAAGTTGACCTTGCCCTAAAATAGGTCAAGGTCATCCTAGGGTCATGATTTATATAAACTTTGTAGAGCTCCATTCAAAGATGCTTCATGCCAATTAAGTTTCAAAATCATAGGCCTTTAAGTTCTGAAGAAGATTTTTAAAGGTTTTTGCTATTTATAGCCATGGCGGCCATCTTGGTCATGTGACCTTGACTGTTTATACAAACTTTCATTCCCTCTTCCTAAGGATGCTCCACATAAAGTTTGGCTTTGATTGGCCCAGTGGTTTCAGAGAAGAAGATGTTTGAATATTATGGTCATATACATGTATATAGCCCTGGTGCAGGGGCCGACAACCCCCTGGACCCAAAATATTTTCATAAATATAAATCTTCTGTCCATTTGCTCATTCCTAGCAAGTTTTCTGCCATTAAATAACATTTTCCTATTTTTTTCCCATTCAAATGCATGGGTGACCTAAGTTGACCTTGCCTTAAAAAGGTCAAGGTCATACCAGGGTCATGATTTATACAAACTTTGTAGAGCTCCATTGCCTGATGCTTCATGCCAAGTTTCAAAATCATAGGCCTTCTGGTTCTGGAGACGATTTTTAAAGGTTTTTGCTATTTATAGCCATGGCGGCCATCTTGGTCATGTGACCTGGACCATTTATATAAATTTTCGTTCCCCCTTCCTTAGGATGCTCCATATAAAATTTGGCTTTGATTGGCCAAGCGGTTTCAGAAGAGAAGATCTTTGAAATAGTGAACGACGGACAACGACGACAACGGACGCCGGAGCATGAGTATACTATAAGCTCACCTGTGAGCCATCGGCTCAGGTGAGCTAACTAGTGATGGTCATGTTGCATTGATCAGATATCCTAGACAAACTGTTCTTGAGCATATATAGCCTCCCCATCAGGAAAACATATCCGTGAAATTATACCGCCTTAAGCCCCACTTTTGTATAGAAAAGCAGGTGTTTTCAGGGGTATACCTATTTTTCTTATTTTTGATCCAAAACATACATTGTGGATACTCATTAGAACCACCTCACCAGAGGGCAGTTCTAACCTGTACCCACAATCTATGTTTTGAGCAAAATATTAAAAATATCAACATTCTTTGAATGTAATTTTCATTTTTTATAGCAGAAAAAATCTCTGTATGGGTATATAAGTTTTTGTAATGCAAGGACAGATTATCAGAGCTTAGTGCACATTTCTTTGACCAGTAAATGACATCAGCTCTTCCTATCATGGCAAACAGAAGTATTTTCATGACCAAATCTTCATGTACGAGATGGAGGGGTCTACAGAGGACCTTCCAGCTTCAATTAGAATGGGACATGCTACCAGTTGAGCCACCACACCTGGTATGCCCCAAAAACATGTCCATGTAATCTATACCCCCTTAAAACCCCACTTTTACATAGCAAAACTGGGGTATAAAGGGCAGCCTATTTTTCTTAATTTTGATCCAATAAGATTGTGGGTACTCATTAGAACTGCCTCACTGAGGCAGCTCTAACATGTACTCACAATCACTGTTTTGAGCAATAATATCAAATTATCATTTTTTTCCAATGAAATTTCCATTTTTTACAGATTAAAAATCTCTGTGTATTGCATGGGCATGTTTTCGTAATGGGAAACTGGGAATAAATGAATAACCGGACCGAAACTTTAGTAGGATTGAAACAACAAGAAAGCAGTATTTTCTTAAATATTTTATTTGATGAAACTTTTCTCTCTTTTTTTTCAGTAAATAACAATCAAATAATAACAAATTAGCACAAAGTAAGTATAAAATACAATAACTTAAAATCATCATAATGTACTTACCCCAGTCATTATAAATCCAAGCAATATATACTGCCTTTTGTCTCAGAAAAAGTGTTAGTAATATTAGCTTAAAACATAAAAGACTACCACTACCTCATTCATTCACAGGAAAAATATGGTAACACTGAGTCATTAAACATTAAATGCCTTTAAATCAGACATCAAAAACAGTATGTATCAAAATAGCTCAAAGAAGATTCCAAAAAAGTTTTGATACTTTATTTCATTGCTCTAACACCATGCAAATTAGACATAAATCTGGAATAAATGCAGGCTTTCTACAAACACAATGACAAGTTTCAAAGACTGGTAGAATTAATTAGAGACTAATGCTGTATATTACAGACTTAATAAGAGCGATACCTCTTATTTCAGAAAATGCTGACTTTCAATCTGTGAAGTCTTTTGTTTACTGTCAGGGGCGTATCCAGGCGGACGCCTGGAAGCCCGGGCTTCAATGTGATTTTTTCAAGTATGGTATTTCCCCGGGTCTTTCTGAGAAAAAATTATGAAAAACAAGTAATTTTAACTGAAAAAAGGTGTTGGGCTTCAACATTACACATTTCCTGGCTACGCCCCTGACTGTTATGTTCTTCTTTCCTGTCCACCTGTTTTGCTAAATATTTATGCACTCAGTAGTACTTTGCTGGTTCACACCTGTTATCCAGAGACAACCAATTCAACTGAGAACAACCAATGCAGATAAAATCAATGCAAGGCTGAAGGGTGCAAATTCCTGTCTTGGAACAACTTACAAATTGACTAGAATGATCTGTGTTTAAAGCTGATCCATTAAAACAGGTATTTACTCCCACTCATGCCCTTACTGATTCCCTCTCCATTGGTTGTTCACCTTGATGCTGGTTGTCCCTGGATATCCAGAGTGTGGTTAATAATATTACATGAATCATCATTCCATGCATCGGCTCTACAAATAACCTTTATATAATAATTATCAAAGAGCTGCAGAAATTCCTGACAGATTAAGGGATCTAAGACAAAAAATCTTCAGTTAATCCTGTCTGGCTCCTAGAAACTTATATCCTCAACATCACAGAGCTTTGTAACAATCAAAGAATCTGGGAGGGTGTTTCTGAAGAAACTGCATCATGCATGAACCAGCAAAAAAAAAAGATTTAAACATTTTGTTTCAGCTTGAATCTCAGTGCAATATAACTGGATAAAGATCTTTCGGTATCTGTGAGTAGCCCCCATCTCCACCTGCCCCCCCCCCCCCCCCCCCCGAAAAAAAACAAAACAAAAAAAACACCCACCACCCTTCTGCATAATTGAAAAAAAATATCACATTTTACTTCAAAACCACTGTTGGAAAACAATGAAAATTTGATTTTTTTTTTTTTTTTTTTTTTTTTTTTTTTTTTTTTCATGCAGATATATTATTGAGAAAGGTTTTCATGATGCACTGGAGTTTCTAATAAATTGCTTTGGTTCAAGCCTACATTAAGATCGCAATCTTACCAACATTGCTTTTTAGGTCCACACAACGCTCAATTAAGCTGCGACACGAGAAACCCGGTCTTCTGGGCTTCTGACCAGGTCCGACACAAATTGGCCTTTACAGTCACAGAAGCTGCGGCTAGAAGCTTGAAATTTTGGCTATAAGTAGAAGAGGCATTTTACTATTCGTTTAGCAAAAACAAAGGCGATGATCAGCTTCGCAGTTACTGCACAGCTGATCTACGCTTTTGTTTTTGCATATGCATATTGTTGGTTTTTTTTCATGCGAAAGCTCAATTAATACTTAATTGAAAGTGTATGTTATCACTCATCACTATGGAAACAGATCCATAAATATATTTCTCCAGTGCCATCACAACAGACAGCAACAATTCAGCCACAGACAAAACTAGCCCAGAGTTACGAGATCAAACAATAGCTATGACGCTAATTTCCCAGGGGGCTGCTGATCATCAAGAGCGATATATATATGTAGCAAAACAGCTTCATATTGAACATGTACAAATAATTCTAGTCCATAGCTTTTAATGCAAAAGTGTCATGGTATTACAAAAACATTTACTTTATACTGCCCACGTGTTTCTGAAAAGAACTGAGTGTGCACTTATTAGAGCATGTGCTCTAAACAGAATGAATATGGTACGTATGGTTTCTGCATGTAAATTTGGCCCTCTACTTTTTCAGCAGCTGTTAGACTGGATTTTCATTCATATTCACAATTATAAAATGGATGATTTATTAGCTGCTTATGTACGAAAGATTAAAGTCCAGATGCAAAAGCAATCAGAATTTCAAACCCACTGAAATAATGGATGATCATACTCCTAAGCAATGGCTTTGCTTTGGTTCTTTCAGAGTTATCCCTAAAAAGGCTAGACCAAAAAAAAATTTGTGCACCAACCTATTGAGTATAGTGCTGTTTTCCCTGTTTTCCCACTTAAAGTATATAAGCCCAGATCTATTTCAGAGTTATCCCTAAAAAGGCTAGACCAAAACAAATGTGTGCACCAACCTATTGAGTATAGTGCTGTTTTCCCACTTAAAGTATACAAGCCCAGATCTATTTCAGAGTTATCCCTAAAAAGGCTAGACCAAAAAAAATTGTGCACCCCAACCTATTGAGTATAGTACTGTTTTCCCACTTTAGCATGCGCGGATCCAGAGGGGGGGACCGGGGGTCCGGACCCCCCCTGGAATTTGAAAATTTTACCTAAAAAAAGGTAATTTCGGGATTTTGGGGGGGTTGGACCCCCCCTCATCTGTGACCAAAAATTACCATTTTCGTTGGACCCCCTCTCATGAAAATTTCTGGATCCGCGCATGTTTAGGTATATAAGCCCAGATCTATTTCATTTCAAACTGTGTGACACTAAAGTTACATTTAAATGCAAGCCACTTTCAATAAAAGTCAATTTTCTTTACAACAAAAAGATGGCAATCTCTATTCTGACAAGATCTCAAATTCCTTATTTTATATATGATAGGGACAATTTATAACAGTTAGGTGAAAACTGAAACCTTTTGCATTTAAAACATTCTCCTTATAGAAACATGTATGTACAATATGCGTCTTAAGTTGGCAAAATGCATTTTGTTAATGCATTTAAGTTTCTGTGAGGGGGTGTTATGTTAAAGGTGTTGTACTGAAAGACATAAAAGCAGTAATACAATAAGAAATCAGTACAATTTTAGATGTATACAAAAAATGCAAAATAAAATAGATTGTACTCAATCAAGAAATGTTGTGGTTGCAAGGTGAAGACTATAAACTATGTATAGAGCTCACTAAATTGTGAGAAAAGAGTTTAGATGCATCTACAAGTTTGAAAAGGTCAAAGCAATGGAGTATGTAATGTACCATTTTCATTTGCAGAACCTATGCTGTTAACTCACTCTGTTACCATGGCAACCTGATGCCAGCATAAAGTACAGTAGTACTAAACTCCAGCAATAATTGTTATTCCATCTCTATTTCTGTTGGCCAAGAAAAAAAGAGCTGTTAGCAATTTTTGACAAAAGCAACAAAACTTTGTTTGAAATTGGCCATCAGCATGCTAATTAGCACTGCTCAATATAGTGTTTACCAGGGTTAACAGATAGTTTCATGAATAATGGTTTGAACCCCCCTTTAAATAAAGCAAACAACAAATAAGAGAATCAGATATAACAGTAAGCAGCATGCATGCAAGCAACATATATATTTTTTTTATTGGGGAAAAATTCCAATTCCATGCTTATATCCTTTGGTTGCTATCAGTGTTGCTATGTCAACAAAACAGACTGGTTTCCTACAATAAACAACCAGTCATAGCCTGGTCTCCATAGCAACCACCTGACGGTCTGGTCCAAACGTCATGTTCCAGTCTGTTTTCCTTCAATCCATCATTGCCATGCTGATGTGTCATCATGGCTGTCCACTAAAATATACTTAGGGAATATTGTGTCCAGGGAATTTGACATCCTGTCATACCTGTGATGCCATCAAATTCCTTACAGCACAGAATGATACAACATCACACACAATTTCAAAATTGAAAGTGGTAATTGTAAGCTGGAATGATTGGGCAAGAACATACTGTGAGGCAATGAAATCTTCACTGTAGGCTGTTGCCTAGTCAATCTGGCTTCCAATCACCATATTCTATTTCGCAACATGTGATATTGCATCAATCTGCAATGTAAAAAATCTGGTTGCATCACAGGTATGTAGGCTGTTACTGTGATAATGAATTGTTCTTACCTGTCATCTACTGGCTTCTTCACTTTCACTGCTGCGGCATCTGATCTGAGTCCCAATTGTTTCTTTCCATCTTTGACTAAAACAAGCTTTAAAGTTTTGCAATAACTTTTTTACCTTACTTACTTACTGTCAATTAAAGCAATTACAGGTACAGACTTTTGAGCTGTTCTAAATTTTTCTTCAACATTAACAGTGTCCAACAACAGCACTGTGGGTCAGAACAGTGTCCAACAAACACACTGTGAGTCAGAACAGTGTCCAACAACAGCACTGTGAATCAGAACAGTGTCCAACAACAGCACTGTGAGTCAGAACAGTGACCAACAACAGCAATGTGAGTCAGAATAGTGTCCAACAACAGCATTGTGAGTCAGAACAGTGTCCAACAACAGCACTGTGAGTCAGAACAGTGTCCAACAACAGCACTGTGGGTCAGAACAGTGTCCAACAACAGCACTGTGAGTCAGAACAGTGTCCAACAACAGTACTGTGTGTCAGAAGTGTCCAACAACAGCACTGTGAGTCAGAACAGTGTCCAACAACAGCACTGTGGGTCAGAACAGTGTCCAACAACAGCACTGTGAGTCAGAACAGTGTCCAACACCAGCACTGTGAGTCAGAAAAGTGTCCAACAACAGCACTGTGAGACAGAACAGTGTCCAACAACAGCAATGTGAGTCAGATAATACTGCACATATGCTGTCTAATCTGTGTCTTTAAATATGAGCCGTGACATTAGAAAACCAGTCTTTGAGATTTCCGACCAGGTCTGACACAAACCGACCTGTACAGTCACAGGTGCAGGCTAGAAGCTTGTAATTTCAAATTTAAGAAGAAGAGGAATTGTACTATCCGTGTAGCGAAAACAAAGGCGCTGATCAGCTTCGCAGTTACTGCTAAGCTGATCTGCGCCTTTGTTTTCGCATAGGTGAAAACCCGTTTTCTCATGATGTGGCTCATAATTATGTTGTTTTTTTCAAGACACCACATTTTATTGACTACTAGAAATAGCAGGAAGATCCTCAACTTGTGTTTCCAATAAATCATTAAATCACATGTAAAAACTCAGAGATAATGATACTTTATCAATTAGTTCATTACAGTAAATAAGATTCCAACTACCTTGTCAATAGTCTTGATGTCTAATTTTATCTTTTATGGAATTTCAACTTGTGGGAATGATCAGGGAGTGGCGTACATTATAAAAGGGTTACCTTACCACTTTACTTTTGCAGCCCCTGACCAGTCTTTAAGGCATTAACCCATATACTACAAATGCACTTGCCCATCATTATCGTTTGGATGAGCCCACTTTCATTTTTAGGTGAATCAAGAATGATTTTCAAATCTTATTCATTTTTTTTTAACATTTCTTTAAGCAAACACTATATCCCCAGATGGGACGCTGCATTCTGTGGCATCACATCTGGGGCTATACTGTTTTCCTATGTCCCATAAAAAAGGACATGAGATGCTTATACCAGTTAAGTTGAAACTACACTATTTTTCAAAAATGTTTTTTCTGTCACACAAAAGAAAAAAATATTTCATTTTATTTTTTACCTGATATTACAATATGTATTATTTTTCTGTAAAAAGAGGGCTCAAGCAAAAAGTTTTTCCTGGCTTTACCAAGATGCAGACACTACAGAAAATGTTTACATTCATTCTGATATATCTACAAGACATGTTTTGATGTGAAAGTCATGTTTTACCCCTACTACAAACATAGTATTCTGACAGAATGTAAGCAAGACATGATTAAGATGAACAACCTTAATTACAAGGTGTGTTTAGAGTGAGAAAGTCATCATTAGCCATACCATACTAGCCCTAGAGGAAATCAAATCTTTGTTATATATATACATATTTTATTACAAAAAAGATAATGACAAAATGCATCAAATGGATCAAAAAATGAGAAATCTATGAAAATTGCTTGCTCTTTGATATGCTCAAAATACTTTGCTCTAAGAGTTTCAGAATCATCAACAAAATTAGACGTAATACTCGGAAATGTTAGGGAGAACTTAATTTTTACGAAGTCCTTGCTAATTAAAAATCATTATAAGCCATAAAGAGTACTAGCATGCTTGTTTGTGAATTTAAAACCTCCTGAAAAAACCTGAACAAAATAAAATTTACATGAAAATTTACAAATTTACAGTACTTGAATAGACCTACTTACCCTAGGTTCATACAGAGCAGGAAGTTCCTTACTATAATAATTACACATAATTGCTGTTCCAATTAACGGAAATTCAATTAACATTTTTATGTCTTTGTATAGTTCATATTTTTTTCTAGTACCAGGTTTCTGAAAAGAATTTTTGTTGAAAGTGAAAAGAAAACAAAATTAAGACAATTTAAAGTTGTGCGATTTGCTACTAGTGAAAAAAAACTATGTCCTACATAGTTAACTTTAAGACAGAATCACATTTAATGAACCTTTGGTTTTGAAGTGAAAACAGATCTGGTCAGACCTAGATCCAAATAAAATAATATATGAGCTGCCCCATGGGAAAACCAACAATCTGCATAGGCGAAAGCAAAGGCGCAGATCAGCTTCGCGGCAACCGCGAAGCTGATCAGCGCCTTTGTTTTCGCTACTCGGATAGTACAATTCCTCCTCTACTTAACTCCAAAATTTCATGCTTCTAGCCTGCTTCTGTAGCAATACAGGCCGGTTTATGTCAGACCTGTTCAGAAACCACATTGTTGGTTTTCCCACGAGGCGGCTTATATGATTGAAAAGGCACAAGTAGCAATGATCAGGAACTGATGCAATCAGTATCAATGTCCCACAATAAGAGTCTTATTGTAAGACCCAGGTGGGGAAAAAATGAGTTTCTGATACAAAGAGAAATATAAGCAAAGGGAGCAGCTATTACCCTAAAGATGGCCACTAAGTTTCCTCAAATGAACTGTATATATGAATACTTCATAAATTTATGGTAGTAATAATATCAATGAAAAAGATGATAATTATACCAGACCTTAGCATTTAAAGTTCAGGCAGTGCTAAGTACATATTGTAACAACAAAATATATAAATATCTACTCAATGTCTAAAACTTTGAGACAAATATGGCGATTACTAGAGCAAAGCAAGTTGACACATGTCTAGAGGTCAGAGGTCAAAATCAAGACATGCGCCATACCTGCAGATTATCAATTAAATCCTAATTAAAGTGCATTAAATGAAACTGATCATGGCATTAAGGAATTGTCCACATTCAGTGGTCAGAAACACAAAGAAAATGAGCCACTGCATCAGAAAACCAACAATCTGCATATGCGAAACCAAAGGCGCAGATCAGCCGTGCAGTAACTGCACCGCTCGGATCAGCGCCTTTGTTTTCGCTACACAGATAGTACAATCACTCCTCTTCTTAAATCCAAAACTTCAAGCTTATATTCTGCTTCTGTGACTGAACAGGCCAGCTTGTGTCAGAAACCCAGACTGTTGGTTTCTCATGCGAAGGCTTAAATCAAGCTTCCTGGAGCTGATCAGGTAAGCCATATTGATCAACTATGGCCAGAATCTGATAACAACCATAATGAAATTGAAATTTGGACTGCTAATTTGACTCAAACAGACAGTATACCAAGATCAGGCAGCTCACTGTTAGAGAGTCTGACCCTAAACCAAGGCCAGCAAAAACTGCCATTTAGTGAGACTTCATAAGTACATGCCAAATGGGTAAAATCTGACACCAACTATTCTGCGTGTTCTTATATGGGTAATTTATGTCATCCTTTCATTAAGGCTTTGACTCAATCATGTGCATCTAGACTGATTTTAGAGATAATTTTTCATGAAACTAGTAATTCATTAAAGTGTCAATGTCCACCTGTACATGTGACAATGAAATTAAAGGACAAAGAGAATCAGAGACGGAATCCAACAATCTGCTACCAAAGAGCATTCACATGAATTGACTTCTAAGGCAGAATTAGCAGCACTTGACAGAATATGTCAATGCAAATGACACCTTCAATACATACATTGAAGTGTATGAGGAATGCTGGTGAAATGGCACTGAAAATAATGTTTGTTTTTTTTGTTGTTGTTCTTGTTGTTTTATTTTTTAATTCATAATTTATAAGCCTGGCGTCGCAGAAAGCGGCTTCCCATCATGGGCTATTCTGTTTGCTCAGAGAACTTTCATCGAAAAATTGAATAAGAATTCAAATCACTCCTGGTGCCCCTAAAAATGACAGTGGACTCACCTAAATGATAATGATGGGTGAATATGTTTCCCGTATCTGGTTTAAAGCAGACATGGAATTGGATATATGGTAATTTATCTTGCTGCTTCTCATAAAGCCATATTAATCAGGTGATTCAAATCGATTGCCCTGATTGCCATTAAAGCCAGAAATGAGAAAATAATCTGAAGTCTCCATAGAAACCTGCTATTTCAGTAAATTAAATGACTCGACAAACTTGAAAAAGAATGGTGTAATATCATCTTTTACCTGCTATCTGGAAACAGCAAGGGGATTTTATTAATTCTACTAGAAATATGATGACAGGCTAAAATTCAGAATAAAGATATATGATAAATTATTTAAAGAAAAACATGGGCACGACAATTATCCTGACAGAATTTGCTTCTAAATTCTAAAACATTCACTGAGAAAAAGGTTTGCATTACGAAAACTTGCCCATGCAATAAACAGAGATTTTTTGAGCTTTAAAAATTGCAATTTTTTTAGCTGAAAAAAAAGAAGATATTTTTCTTATTTTTGCTCAAAGCAAAGATTGCAGGTACACCTTAGAACTGCCTTGGCAATAGGTATACCCCTGCATACCCAAGTTTTGATACAAGTGGGGTATAAGGGGGTATATACCTGGTATTACATGGACATGTTATCCTGATGAGAAAAAAAAATCAAAAACTGACAAATCATGCAAAATTACTGAGTATACAAGGAATGAGATGACCATGAGGATAAGATAAATCTGGTCCAAACAAAAGGACATGAAATTTCTATAGGTCCCAATAGCCCATAAACCCAGCTTAATGAGAAAAATCTTCATGCACCTATGCTTCACTGTGCTTTTTATGATGCCTCTCTGACTCACAAAGACCTGATAAAGATCAATTACCCAGTGAACTACATGAACACATTAAATATTCATCAAAAGGTATAGATGACCATTTCATACCCATTTCAATAAATGCAAATATGGCTTTATGGAAAATATGACCACAGGAGATTTTTAATAACTACCCTTAGTTTACCTATAAAACTGACATATTAAATGACTCAGAAATAGCAAGTAAAGGCGAAAGACATGCTGCTGCCGATGCATATCCGAAAAAGGCAGTAAGTTCATCTTAAGGCAAGGATTTTTAGAAACAATTTTAAAAGAATAAAATCATAAAGCTTCATGAATGCCCCAAATTTTCTCAGAGAAAGGGTCCCAAAATAATTCCCTCCCAATGTTCTTTCTAAGGGGCCTTGATGCATTTTACATTGATCTTTCTAATAATGTTTAACGGTGCCTTGATTGCAAGACATACACTCTGTATGACAGCGGCACCCGGCCTAAGGAAAGGTTCTAAGGGGTACCAGTTTCCTCACTGAATTTGATGTAAGGTGCTGATCTTCTTAAAAGGACATTAGTCGTTAAGCTCTCAATATGTTAAATATATATCAACTTCAAAAGCAAATACCGGTACTCTGCTATTTTTTGTTGAAAAAATGTGAGAATCCTTTGCAATGCAAAGGATTCTCACATTTTTTTTTTCAGCAAAAAATAACAGTGTACTTGTAATATTCGGATAGTGATTCCCATTTGAAATTTTAACAAATCGTTAACTAACAAAATCGTTAATTTTGAACAACTGGCCACTGATAATTTCTTAAAAGGACATTTACCAGTACAACATTCCTCATACCTGTATCACTGTTTACCTGAGGCGACCTCTATATCTGCATTCAGGTATCAACACTATCAAGAGGTCAATTTTTGCCGATAATAATGTTTTACAAGGCATAGGCAAGTGTCCATAGTATTTAATTAGGTCCTCAAATAGCCAACGACAGTTGACCATCGGTCAGTCACACGACTAGCGAGACTAGCGGTCAGTATTGTCATTAATATCTGGGTTAAATCTAAGGTGAGAGCTGACTGAGTGAATGCAAATGTATGTACTGATAGAGACCGAGTTCAAATGTCAATGAACATATTAATGACATGACAACCATGGCAGAACAAGCAAATACTTGAATTTAGAACACCGTTTAATGACAAACACAGATTTTTCTGTATCATCAGTAAAACATTTCTGTGTAATATATACTCCCTTAAACCCCACTTTTATGTAGAAAAACTGGGGTTTGCAGGGTTACCTAATTTTGATCCAAAAATACATTGTGGGTACTCATTAGATCTGCCTCCGTAAGGCGATTCTAATGTGTACCAACAATATATGTTTTGAGCGAAAATATTAAAAATCAAAATTTTTCCAATGAAATTTTCAATTATTGCTTCTAAAAAAATCATTGTAATTTGCATGGGCAAGTTTTCTTAATGTAAAGACAGGAATACCACATGCATCTCACCAATAATTCAAAATGAGTCTCGGATAATAACTTGAACTTAAAATTCAAGGAGTCCATGCGTCTAGTTTAGATGCAACAGAACAAGATATAATGCACATTGGAACAAATATAGCTTAGTAACTAACCTTTAGTTATGTAAAATTTGATTAAACTTTAATGATAAACACTTTAATTAACTTAATTAATACTGATCGCCCACATGCAATCATGAAGAGACTGAATCCTGCACTTAAAATGGGCTACAGCATATAGATTTGTCCAATTTTGTGATTGATTTACTTGCCTATCATCATTTGGGTCGAGTCCAGTTTCATTTTCAGGGGAATCAGGAGTGATTTTAATTTTTTTTTTTTGAATGTTACACCTCTAAGCAAGCAGAATAATCCCAAGGTGGGATGCAGGAATCTGTGGGGTCACTCCTAGGGCTATTCTGTTTGCCCATGTCCCAAATAAATGGGATGCCATGCCATGAATTCATTATAGACAGGAAAAGAATATGAACAGTTTACATAATTCATCAAGGAAAGTTAAAGAAGTAACAATGTCAAAAAGTCTGATGTACATATTTCCGTGAATCGAAATATATGTGTATGTCCTTGAAACAGAACATTAGTGTATTGATAATGAGAATTCATTAAATGGTTTGCTTTATAAGGTCATTAATATATTACAAGAAAAATGCATATTTATTCATTCTTGAAAGTGAATAAGTAGTATACTTTGATAAAGAAACACTATGGAAAAGCGAGTTAAAACTTATTGCAGACAAAATCAGACCATTTCAAAGTAAATGTACTATTGCTATAAAAATTCAACAAAAGAATTATTATCAAACTTCCAGAAAAGGAAATATTGGGAAATATTAGGTCAGTTACCGATAGATAAGCAACGGAATATAAATATTGCAAAGTAATTCAGTTACAGTATAAATAGTAAAAGTGATTAGCACTAATGATATGAAAAGGGCAGTGAGCCTTATTTCTGACAAAGAAAATGATGACAAAGAAAATGAAGTGACAATCTAAGAAAAAAAAAATAAAAAGATTACACTGGCTGCTCAAGATAAAGCATTGGGTCAGTTGTGACGATAAAAAATAGATTGACTCAGTATCTGAAAAAAGAAAGAAAGAAAGACAGGGTGTGTTCAAAAACCTGACAAAAGAATGGTGACAGTAAATGAGTCTGCTATCACAAGGCTGCTTTCAGAAGATGACACACTTAGTCATCTTTAGATAATCAAGTACATGTATATAACAGCAAAAGAAATGACAACACTAATAAGCTGCAAGCAAAGAGAACATACTTCAAGATGCATAAATCTGGCTCCAGAAAATGAAACAATGGATTAACAATGTAAAAAAAAAGAGACACAAAGTATGGATCAAAATAAACATAACCAAAGGCTTAGAACAGGTCATTGGCTCTAATAATTATAGAGATGACATTATATTAGACACTGATGGTGTCAACATAGATAATGAAACAAACATAAAACTGTTTCATGATCAAAGAATCAACTGACAACCAGAAAATGAACCTGCAACCATAAATGAACAATGAATAGGACTGAGTAAAACTCAAAGGATAGAGGTACCACAGGTAAAAGAAGAAGAGAGTTCACCACTACCAGAATTTGTAGCATGCCCCTTGAAAAATAGACAGGAAGTATCATTAGACAGCACAAGAAAGACTGAAAATACAATTCAGTTCTTTATGCCTCTAAAATACCAATGCATCCATTGAATGCAGATGCACACAAGGGTTCAGTGAATTGAAATTAAGAGGGTCGTGACATTTGCAACAAGGTTTCTTTTAACAAGTTCACAACTGCTTGAGCTAATCTTGAGACCCTTTCAGCACACAGATAAAATTATAGAGCTTGGGAAGAAAGAGGCTTTATTCTTGAAATAACAAACCCTTGCATCTGTCAGAATTAATGACACACTAGGGGTTGGAGAATTGAAAGGATTTAATAATCTGACTGGTAGTTCACCAAATTGAAGGACTAAAAGGGATAATTAAGTTCTAAAATAGGGGGAAGTTAAACAGGGAAGTCTTTTTGCCAGATAATAAAGTCAATAAGGGTTTGTCTAAACAAGTTGCAACACCAAGAACTAACTAAGTAGAAAATCATGTAGAAAAAGCTTAAAAATACTTTTGGAACTAAGGAAGATATTATATCTGACTCATGACACCAGTACTTTGCCGGGCTAGATGCTGTAAAATAAGGAACAAGGGAAACTTTTGCAAGCAAGCCAGAAAAAAGCTGACATTCACACATTTCTCTAATAGCCAGCCTACAAGTCTGACAAGTAGATAATATGGGTAAAAAGGTAAAAGTAGGCAATGATCAGGAAATGGCTCAATCAGAATGAAATTCCCACTCCAAAAACCGAGGTGGGGAAAAAATTAAATTGACAAGAAGGTAACCCTATATTGCATATGATGAAAAATAAAAAGATCTACACAAAACTATTCACAAACATTATGTACATGAGCCGCATCATCAAAACCAGATTTCTGCCTATGCGAAAACAAAGGCGCAGATCAGCTTCGCAGTAACTGCGAAGCTGATCAGCGCCTTTTTTTTTTTTTGGCTACACCGATAGTTTAATCCCTCTTTTTTCTTATATCAAGCTTCTAGCCATCTTCTGTGGCTGCACAGGCCCGTTTGTGTCAGACCTGGTCAGAAATCCTGAAGACCGGTTTTATTGAGTCGCCGCTCTTGTATCCTCAAATGACCTCAACCATTACATTACTACAGTATCTCACATTCCTGGGTAGCTTCATTTTAATGGGTTATCTTTCACCTATTTAACACAATGACTTATCACATCAGGAAAACATGTCCGTGCAATGTATACACCCTTATACCCCACTGTTATATAGAAAAACTGGGGTATGCAGGGGCATACCTATTTTTCTTATTTTTGCTCCAAAACATAGATTGTGGGTACTCGTTAGAACCGCCTTGCCGAGGCGGTTCTAATGTGTACCTACAGATCTATGTTTTGAGCAAAAATAAGAAAAAAATTGAAAATTTTCTAATTTTCTACTGAAAATTTTCATTTTTTACAACTTTAGAAAACAATATATATTGCATGGGCATGTTTTCGTAATGAACAGAGGTCATTGTCAGATTGCTATCAACAAGGTATCTGATGACAACCGAGGTTAACCAACCCATGACAAAGTTACCACTGACAATGAAGTATTGCATACCTCTATTAACAGTAGAGGAGAAGATACTGGTGGTAGAAGAAGAATTGCTGTAACTCTTAAACAGAGAATGATAATGAAGCTATAAAAGTTGAGAACAAACACATTCAAAAATTATCCAAGAAAACGTCTGTCACGGAGCAAAGATACCTAGTGGGACAAAAATATTTGTTTTGGACTGATTTGATTGATTAATTGATTGATTAATTGATTGATTGACTGAACAATTGATTGATTGATTGATTGATTGATTGATTGATTGATTGATTGCTTGCTTGCTTGATTGATTGATTGATTGATTGATTGATTGATTGATTGATTGATTGATTGATTGATTAGGGTTTAACATCCCACCAACAGCTAAGGTCATATGGAGATGGGACCTCGGTTTATAGTCCCGTCTGACAGACTGGAAGAGTCCAGGATCAAACCTGCCACCCCTGGTTTACAAGACCAGTGACATAACCACTGCCCCATACTAAGAGGCTTCTTTGGACTGATTTGAAGATGAATGATGAATTCATAGTGACAGTTACATTTTGTCACATATATAGCCAACCTTTTATGATTTTGCAGTAGAACGGAACAGAAAGTGCTATGGGTGATTTGAATTTCAAAATTATAACCGAATGAATAATGTCAGCATTCAAAGTGAGCAGTCTTTTATGAAAAGAAATGAGCGTGTTGCAGCAATGCTGTCCTGAATAGAGACTTTTTTTTATCAAAATAACTATAAATATGAGCAAAAGGAAGTCTAAATGCATAAAAGATGTGTATCCATGCATACATTAAAGTGGTGAACTGGGCGAGAAAACACAGTCCAATACAGTAGAGTTTAGGTTCCAAGTGAACCAAATTTTCTTAGCTTGCAATCAAAGTCTTTAAATTGTTACAATTAAATGGGATTTCCGCCAATTCATCTAGAACTGCACCAATTCATCTAACAGTTGTTACTTATACGAACCACTTCAAAGATGATAGGGGGCCACTTTGTTAACTCCTAGAAACATACAGATAAAACCAGATTAAATTTGGTTAATGTGAGCCCACTTAACTTCTCTTGAGGTTCAAAAACATGCAGCTACATGCCAAAGACTTAATAGGAACAATTTGCCAAAATTTATAAGACTTTCTGAAATGCTTTGCACATAATGAAAGAATTTGTTTCATCTGAAGCATATATTAACCAGTAGGAAGTATTGCAAGGTTTCTAGAGCCAAGTTCTGACAATGTTAACAGAACTGACGATATGGTATAATTGACTGTTTGATATTTTTTCATAAACTTTACAAAATAAGGAGGGAAGACTTCAAGAGTTGATGAGCAAATGAGCTAAAGATATAGTCCTGCTGGACAAAGAAATGTTGTTGAAGGCTTAGCATTAAACTTGGAGCAATGTGCGACCAAATATTTGGGATCAGATGAACCCTCATAATAAGAACAGTCACAGCAGATGAGTTTAAAAGTTCCAGTAACTTAATGTAGAAAATATACAGATATAGCACACTAAATTTAGTGGCAGAATATTGTCAAATGCAAACAAAGACCAGATAAAACTGCAATCAAAATTCAAACAGAGAGCTCAAGGCATTGTCCATATTGTTGCTAAGGCAACACAATATTTATCAGATTAATCAATAGAGAGAGAACAAGAGTCCCAATGTCCCATGATCATAATGAGTCCATGGAAACCAGAGGGTTTTCACCTGTATACATGACACTTAAACAGAATCTATTTGTATCTTTGATTGTACACCAGAGCAATGAAGGTCTTGCCAACTCCTTCAAAGTTTATCCAAATATTTACCGTCTTATCTAAACACAGGACAGAGAAAACAATCTGATCAGGACTAGCTAGCAATATCATTGTCATGTATATTATAAGAGCATTTGCATGAGAAAATTGACAATATGGGTTTCCGACCAGGTTTGACACAAACCAGCCTGTACAGTCTCCGAAAGATGGCTAGAGGTTGGAAATTTCCGATTTAGAAAGTAGAGGAATAGTACTATCCCTGTAGCGAAAACAAAGGTGCTGATCAGCTGTGCAGTTACTGCACAGCTGATCTGCGCCTTTGGTTTCGCAGATGCAAATTGATGATTTTCTAATGCGAGGGCTCATATCTTACTTAAAATTCAAAGAGAAGTTTAAATATTGAATTTTTACAACCTCATTTTGTGAAAATTCTAGACCAAAAATTAAGTTCGAACCAATTGAAATGTATTGAAGTTCCATAATAGTTTGTTCTTCATTAACTATATAGCTTTGGCTGAGCTCATAGGTATAATATACATGTAGACAAGGGCCACAGTCATTTAGATATAAAGTCAGCCCTTATTTGCTTAACTTTATAATTGAAAAATAAGTATCAAAGGCATACAGCTTTAGTCAAGTTATAACTTGATGTATATACATTTGAATGTGAATCATGTGAATTGTATAGTTAACAATTTTTTAGCAGAGGTTAGAGCAAACACAGGTCAGACTGCCAAATTTAGGCTTCCAGCTTTGTATCATATTCAGAAAGATCAAAATACAGGTTGAAATTTATCACACAGAGTTTGAATATTCATGAAAATCAATCAATCAAATATTTAAAGCAATGGAGAGTAAACCACAGTGAGTGCACCTGAGTCAACTCAGTGACAGAGGCGTCTGAGCAGAATCATAATCAAGACAGATTGCCAACCAATGCTAACGAAAAAATAATCAAGACAGTTTGCCAACCAGTGCTAACGAAAACAGCAAAACTATACCTTTATAGAATAAAGCTGAATTAAAAGACATCAATAATAGGAGTTATAATTAATCTTTTTTATCTGTCACAGCTTGAAACATTAGTGGGTTTCAATTCTCATTAAGGGTTATCTGTCCTTTATTGTGTTGATAAATAAGACTATAGGAAGATTTATAATTTTTTAATTTGAAGGCACATGGCTAAATATGAGAACAAGTCAGACCGCTACAAATTAATTTTGTTCTATATTTTGCATTGTTGCTCCATCATGGTCAATGCATATAAAAACATTTCATTATTCTTATCAATTATTTCCTAAAAATGTACATGTATATACTAATAAGGATCTAAAATGTACCATACTCTATTTTTTATGCTTAGAAGTCTCGATGAGCTTTTCTATATTGATGACTCAATACAGCAACTGCATTATTTTTTTTATTGTTTTGTTTTTGCAATTCATTCACAATTAACACCTCCAGCATCAGCTGGCATCAATTCTATGTGAGCTCAAAACCTAATTTCAATCATTCAAAAGGTTTCTATTTACCATTTGTTTGGCTTCAAAGATTTCATTGCCTGTTTTCACCCAACAATTTATTAGAGTATCAGTTAGAGCAGTTTTTATGTCTGACAGTAACATCATTAACAGTCATTGTTTTACACTGTGGGAGTATTTTTTCCCAGTAAATATTCAGAATAGCTTTCCCATTATAGTTGCTCAGATTCTCTGAGTACAACATCAAAGTCCCTCAAAGCTCTTAAATCTAAACAAGGAAACCTATTTCAGCAACATGTGAATTGTGGAAGTTCTGAGAAAAAGTTGGTCCAGTTGTTGGAGTCACAAATATGTTCTTTGTTGCATTCAATCTTGTTTTGTAGACTATTGTATTCAGATCTGAGCTGTTTTTTTTTTTTTTGTTTTTTTTTTTTTTGTTTTTGTTTTTTGTTTTTTGTTGTTTTCTTTTTTGTTGTAGGTTTTTTTTTTTGTCATGTATAATATAATTTTATACTTTTTTTTTTTTTAAATTGGCTACGATTTAGAGTCTGAGTTTTACAACAGTTTTATGACAATGGTAGTCTTGGCAACTTGGCACAGCACTCAGCCCTTAAGTTTTATAGTTCTTCAAGTTATCAATAAAAATATTAGTGGGAAGTATTTTTTATACTTTTGCAATATCATCATAACCACATAAGATATTTCATTATTTCATTTTTAGCTCGCCTGTACGAAAGTACAGGAAGAGCTATTGCAGTCACCCCAGCGTCGGCGTCGGCGTCGGCGTTAGCGTCGGTGTTAGCGTCGGCGTTAGCGTCGGCGTCGGCGTTGCTCAAAATGTTAAAGTTTTTGGTTAAAGTTTTTATGAGTCTATATCTCTTGAAATTGTGGATGGATCAAGTTGATACTTTGCATGCTGGTAGATATTGGTCTGAAGTTTTATGCTGTACCATCATGACCCACCTGGGTGACCTTGAGGTCAAGGTCACAGACTTAGAAATTTTGTGTTAAAGTTTTTGGTTAAAGTTTTTATAAGTTTATATCTCTTGAAGTTGTTGATGGATCAAGTTGATACTTTGTATGTTGGTAGATATTGGTCTGAAGTTTTATGCTGTACCATCATGACCCACCTGGGTGACCCTGAGGTCAAGGTCACGGACTTAGAAATTTTGTGTTAAAGTTTTTTGGTTAAGGTTTTTATAAGTCTATATCTCTTGAAGTTGTTGATGGATCAAGTTGATACTTGGCATCTTGGTAGATATTGGTCTAAAGTTTTATGCTCTACCATCATGACCCACCTGGGTGACCTTGAGGTCAAGGTTACGGTCTTAGAAATTTTGTGTTAGAGTTTTTGGTTAAAGTTTTTATAAGTCTATATCTCTTGCATATGTAGATGGATCAAGTTGATACTTTGCATGTTGGTAGATATTGGTCTGAAGTTTTATGCTATACCATCATGACCCATCTGGGTGATCTTGAGTTCAAGGTCACAGACTTTGAAATTTTATGTTAAAGTTTTTGCTTAAAGTGTTTTGAACTGTATATTGCTGGAGCAGATGGATGGATCTAGTCGATACTTTGCTGTTAGATATTATTCTTTTATTATGCTGTAGCATCTTGACTCACCTGTGGTCAAGGTCACAGAATTAGATTTTATGTTATAAGTCTATATCAAATATGTAGATGGATCAAGTTGAACTTAGCATGTTGGTAGATATTGGTCTGAAGTATCACAACCCACCTGAGTGACATTGAGGTCAATGTCTTTGGTCATAGATTTAATAGATTTAGTGGCAAAGCACAAGGCAGGCGAGCTACGCTGTCCTGCGACAGCTCTTATTTTTCTTAGTTTAACATCCCAGTCAACAAATTTTCAGTCTTTCCGGATCAGAGCTGTCACTTCCTGGGTTTTAACCAGTGCACTGGAGAGTTAATGTGTCTTGCTCAGACACAACATGGAGCCGCCAGTGGGAATCGAACCCAGGACATCTCAATTGGAAGTCTTAATGCTCTACCACTATGCCACCATGCTCCCCTAACAATATACAATTACATCTTGATCAATTTTTGCCAATTCTGTAAGTACTCCATAATTCTTCACATTACGAAAACTTGCCCATGCAATATACAGAGATTTTTCAGCTGAAATTTCAGCTGAAAAATTTTGATGTTTTTCTTAATTTTGCTCAAAACATAGATTGTGGGTACATGTTAGAACCACCTCGCCGAGGCGGTTCTAACGAGTACCCACAATCTATGTTTTGGAGCAAAAATAAGAAAAATAGGTATACCCCTGCATACCCCAGTTTTACTATATAAAAGTGGGGTTTTACACGGACATGTTTTCCTGATGATTTTTGGGGCTTGTAGTTTATGCTGATCCATGAGGGAAACAGAAAATTGCTTACAAAGTTTTTTGTTCAGTAGAAATTCATTCTCTGAATGGTTTTATCATTATCACTATCAAAATAGGAACATTTTCTGCCAAAATGCAGTGCTAAGTACTTTTACAGAAGTAGAATAAGGGTTCTAGCACTTTTTTCCAGGAAGTTAGTTGGAAATCATGTGCTACTGTATATGAGCTGCGACGCAAGAAAACCAGTCTTTGGGGTTTCCGACCAGGTCAAACACAAACCGACCTGTACAGTCACAGAAGCAGGCTAGAAGCTTGAAATTTCCGATTTATGAAGAAGAGAAATTAGAATAAGGGTTCTAGTACTTTTTTCCAGGAAGTTAGTTGGAAATCATGTGCTACTGTATATGAGCTGCGACGCAAGAAAACCAGTCTTTGGGGTTTCCGACCAGGTCAAACACAAACCGACCTGTACAGTCACAGAAGCAGGCTAGAAGCTTGAAATTTCCGATTTATGAAGAAGAGAAATTGTACTATCCGTGTAGCCAAAGCAAAGGTGCTGATCATGCAGCTTCGCAGTTACTGCGAAGCTGATCTGCGCCTTTGTTTTTGCATATGCAAAAACCCGGTTTTATCATGACACAGTTCATATTATCTGCACTCACCTAATCTCATGTGAAATGTGATATGCTTCCAGTACATGTACATGTTTGGGCCAATGTGCATTTGATTTTCTTTCTTTCATTCGCCTGCCTGCGATACCAAATTCTAAAAGACTCCTTTTAATAGGGTTTAGGTCACTGTCATCCAATCAGAGGCAAATTTAAACAAATAGAAACTTTTCATTTCTGCTGTTTGCAATCTTCTTTATCTACCATTAAGATTAAAAGATATGATTATCTCTTTTCGAATGGGTAGTTATTTCTTTACCTGTTTTGTCTGTTTTTGTCAATTTGAAGCATTAATTTTAAAGGTAAGGTCTCAATTGACATTTGTCCTTCACTACAAGTGGAGAATCAGATTTTGAGGTTAAACCTTTAAAGAAATTGTGGCAGGCTAGGTCAACTCATTTGTACTTCAAATCTCAATGACTTACTATTTTTCTTTGTTCCTCATAGTTTTGTATGATCTCTCAGCTAACATTTCATCTCTTTTATTTTCAGATTTTGGTAGAGTTATGACTGATTTACATACAGAAGTTCAAAAATCAAGGGTAGTACCTAGCCAGTGCCCAATTAAGACCATTTAAATTGTCCACCAGTAAATAAAATATATGGTTTAGGCACTAAAATGTGGACAAAGAAAAAGACTGTGTGCCATCATATACATGTATATAACTTGTGAAACAAACTGGGCAGATTTTTTACTTGAAAAGCAATTATGCTAAAACTAATACATGTAGAAGTGTCAGAATAAAAAGACATAATTAAAATATGAAGAAGAATTCTAGATCCAATTTTGAAAAAAAAAATGTATAAATCTGCAGGTGGGTATATCATTTTGATAACAGGTATATCCAATTGCAATTTCAACGGACATAATAGGTTAGAAGTCTTTCATAGTCAAGTTTTTGGTGACATTTTTACATTGGAATGCAATCTTACCGTAATTTGCAAATGAAAAATTCTTTATAATGGGGAAAGTACTGCCTTGTAATGGTACTGTCTGTACCTCACTGGTTATCCAGAGGTAGCCAATTTTGTAGTTTCTGGATAGCCAGTGTGCATACTGGTACCTGATTTATTTTTTACCCAAAGAAACAATTCAAGACCAACTGGGGTGTCCTCTTTGAAAAAGACATCATATGATTTCATAGATACATGAATGGGTTGAAAAATGAATAAAAAATCCATATAAATAAACTTCAAAAGGAACTCTTGACTGGTATAAAGCATGCCATGAATTATTCAGAAGCAATAAAAAAGAATGCAAATCAGGAAATATCTATGATTGGGTTTTAATAAACCTAGTTTTTAGGACCCCATGTCACAAATTAAGGATTTTTTAATGCAAACAATTCGGCAATTCACCAGACTGAAGTGTTTAGGGAAAAAAAAAAGAAGATGTAGATTATCTAACAAATACATATCTAAATAATTTATTAAATTCATCTAATTTCTCAGATCATCTCTATCCAAAGGACTACATTTTTTCTTAAAACACTTAGTTCAAAATTTCTTGGCAATCTTTGCACAGAATATTTCTTTGTCCCTTTTTGCATATGAGAGTTTAAGTTTCTGATACATATGACTTTTCAATTATTCGGTTTTTACTTTACAATCAAAATAAAATAAAAAAATTGGAAAATTGGGATGATTTATTGGAAACAGTTATGATTTTCATACCTTCTGACATTTAATGTAATTCTCATAGCAACTTACCTGCAGCTAGCTATATGGATGTTCATATGTCTCTTTGTATGGGTGTGGCTGTCAAGGTGTAGCACTGACACCATCATCTTTCTTCTTAGGAAGATTTTACCCGGAGCGGGAGTTTTTCTCCCACCTGATCGGGAGTTTTTTGTTACTATGAAACATTTGTTATAACATTCGAATGATTAAAATTTACCTGGCTGATTATTCCATCCAGTAAGTATTTTCCTACAGCGACCATCTTGGAGGAAAGCAAAAGCTCCAAATTCCTGAAATTCCTGAAAAATCCTGAAAATTCCCATCCTGAAAAAGTCCTGAAATCCTGAAACAGGCTCTCATGATTTATCCATTTGTATAAGGAGTCAGGATTAGGTATAAATGGGTGAGTAGTAAAATAGCATGCGGTGCGACTCCATAATGTCAACGCTTTCCCCCACAATTCCAAGTTTTGAAGCTCGGCGAAGTCTGGGGACATCTTTACCTGACAGTATTAGAGCACGTAGGGGAGTCTAATGCTATCCGGTAAGATGCCATCAAACCTCCGAAATCACGAGTAAATCCCAAAACTAATCGTCTGGGTATGTCGACAAAGAGTCTTGTGTCTAGTGGTGTTCTAGGTGGCACAACAAAAGCAGCAAGGTGGCTACGCATATCACAAGCACGCGTGATGTTAACGTCTAGTGAAGCGAAACAAAACTGTCAAAATTTCCCGAACTTGCTTATTATCAGCAACTCAAAGTCATGCAAGCTCTAATTGTCAATAAAGCGTTAGGAATAATAATTTCACTAATAAACAAATTGTTAAAGTTTTAAGCAGGTGAATAATGTTTTAAACTGTCTTGTATGAAGCAAGCAAGTCTATTATAATAAAGAAAATATTCTGTGATGCACTGTGATCTACACAACATTCAAAAATAAACTATGATTCCTTAACTACAGAATGTAAATCATTAAAAATCAGTATTCAAAGTCAATAGCTTGATAATTTTCATTCTTCCTTTATTCTTGATATCCGAAATGTCAATAATTTCCTTCTCAACATATATCTAATCCACTTCTTCAATAGTCCTATACAAGTCTTTGATATAATTTCTTTCTTGAACATGATTTGTCATGCTTCATCTTACAACATTTCCCATAATGCAATAGTGTCACTTGTTCCCTGGTTAATATTTGCTCTTATAGTATCATCAATATAATTCCACCTGTATTATAAATGACTCATGTATAATATGGGATATAATGTCTTGACTCAGTCCGATCAATAAAATGTTTAAAACTAATTTTCCGATCTTAGCTGAAAAGTAAGACCATACAAATCTGAACATCTATTTAAAGTTCCGTAAAATTGTATTTTTCTCTGTATAAAATCATCAGTCATTTTTTTTTTAAATCCATTAAAATCAATATCTTTTTCTGATTTTTTTCCACAAAATTCACAAATCCTATGTTTTCAATACAATCTATGTTTCCTAAAACAAATTCAAAAATATTTTGAATTTTAAACCATCTCTACAGTGTCCTCAAGCAGGATATATTTCATTTTATTCAAAATATTGTGGCTTAATATTTCATCCATGATATTAATCGGAAAACTAGAGCTTCACTACAATTTCATTGTGTTTATATTGTCAAAACTATCCGCAAAAATCTGCTATCCCACTGGCAAAAATATTGACTGTGTTATTTTATCCTTACACGTTGTCCTCGTCGTTTCGCGCCACACATTCACCTGTCACTAGTATCATAGCTCAAAGGTGTGGTCTACGCCTCAATATTTACTATCAACATTAATACGACCAGGTATGCAAATTTAACGTGTCTCTATCTAGGATATATGACTCGACGAACCCTCCACTCATAATGAACTAAACATAGAAGATATTTAACAGTCACATAAAGTCACATGTCCTTGTAAGTGTGTACTATTTAATATATATACAAAGATATAGAAGTTTTTGCTTCAAGGTTGTGAAATTAAATATTTTTTTCCACCTTAGCTATTTTAACCTGTTTTCTGAGAAAAGCTCTCTTTTAATGAAGACTGGAAAAACTGTCTGTCGATAAATAGCCAGCACTAATTTCTTTCCCAGATAGCTAGAAATCCCTAGACTTTATGAGCTTATCCTCGGAGCAATATTGTCTTCTGATTCAAGTATCACTCCACTGATAACTCGGTACTTCAAAGTTATGATCCTTAGTTGTACTTGAAAAATTCCGAAATAATATCGAGCTGGTATCCCATACAGTAAGCTTTATTCTTTGTCTATTCTTCTAATTCTGATTCTCCTTTTTTCTGATTATTATTTTTGCCTCATGAAAGAATTCCTTAAGACGTGCACAGCATGTTGTGGCATCTAGTTAACTGATGTTACAGACAAATGAATACACCTTAATTCGCTCCATCATTTTCCAGTAATTTATAACGTTTTGTAACTGCCTGCAATACCATTCGATCAACACTGAGTTTCAGGGTTGTCGAACAACTTTTATTTGCTTTACTATATTTATCTAGGCAATCAAGAATATACTCCATTGCGTTTTGATATACATTATACATCAAATTACCTCAAGGAGCAAAAGCTATGTTCTCTCAAGTGTAAAATACCAGCAAAAAATATCAAATCGTTCTGCGTTAATGAATATAGCGATATAGAAGCATATTAATGTTTGCAAACCAATCAAATAACGACACATGAAAGACACAGAAGGCTTACAAAGTGAAACCATTCTCGATCATTCAAACCATCTCAATACTATATCAAAAGGCCAAGAAAAATAGTTCATAGTTTCATATACCCATTGCCCTATAAAAAAAAAATCTAATTACATTTCAATTAAGAATGCAGAATTTAAATGTAGCTTTAAAATAGTGTCATTAATGTTTCTGATCTTCAGTGGCATTTGACGGACATGAATTTCTATGAACTGTCTTTTCCATGATATGAGCCGCCACGTGAGAAAACAAACAATCTGCCTAGGCGAAAACAAAGGCGCAGATCAGCTTCGCGGTAACTGCGAAGCTGATCAGCGCCTTTGTTTTCGCTACTCTGATAGTACAGTTCCTCTTCTACTTAAATCCGAAATTTCAAGATTCTAGCTCTTTTCTGTGACTGTACAGGTCGGTTTATGTCGGACCTGGTCGGAAACCACATTGTTGGTATTCCCACGAGGCGGCTCATATAATAAAAGATCCACAGATAGAAAATAAAATCCCCTGTCTGTACTTAAATCTGAATGAAAATCTAATGTTAAAGCCCTACCATTGGATTGACAACATGACTTATTAACTTTATAATGATCCCAGCTCAACTCAACCAATCCAATGATGGAATACAATGCCTATGCAACGCACAATAACAAATTCAAAACAACATATCGTTGCAAATGTCGTTGTCAACACAAATATTGAGAAAGATGCTGCATTATCAATGATGTAACATTGACTCTTCTAATTACTTTGTAGTTGTACAAGAAAACAGATACATGCAAGTAGATACAAGCATCCATATGTCAGCTTTTTCAAGATTATATCTGTAAGAGAAAAGTGGGGACAAAGTGTTTGGGCAGGCTGATAGTAAAACCATGCCCTAAATACACTGCCTTTTTTAGCCATATATAACACAAACACCATGCAGGTATTTCCTCTGCACTGCAAGGAGGTACAAGTAGGCAATGATCAGGAAATGGCGCAATCAGAAAGAAATTCCAACTCCATAAACTGAGGAGTGGGCAAAAGCTAAAATGACACTTAGGTACCTATACCAAGAAAACATACCGTAAGTCGAGTGAGCAGCTATTCCCCAATAGGCAGCCACTCAGTTACCCGAACTGAACTAAGAATATGAAATGTACATAAGACTTAAACAGAACAAAAAAAATTGACTACAAAACACAAAACAATTAGAACCACAACAGAAGTATCGCCTTGGAACGATCAGTAATATAAAGTTACTGGGGGGCTTAAACTGAAGACTGTGCAAAATTCAAATTCAAATCAGGGCTAGGTTCCCAATCTCTGCTTCCCTCCGGAGCTGGGGTAGGGGGTAGACTGGCTCCCGTCGTCAAACTTTTGTTTTTATCAGAAAAACATGCACAAAATCTTCTGATGGCTGAGTTTGACTATGTTCTGAGCCTAAGAAGAGGGTTAACTCATACAAGAAAATATTTATGGAGGTTATAGAACATGGTATAATAGGATGATAGTGAACATAGGACGGGGGCCAGTCTAGGGTAGGGGGCTGTGGTCACAAACACTGTTAGTGCGGAAAAGTTGTAAAAAATTTATTTCTTAATATTCACAATTCCATTGGTTCACATTAACATTTTTGCTATTATAGACTTGCTACAAGCCATATATAGACTGCATGAGTACTTGCTTGCAAATACACAAGAAATCATGTAAAATTCAAAAATTCAAAATTTGTGAAATAACAGTCATGCAAAATTTTCCAAATTCACAGTAACAGATGCATTACAGAAGGATATTTATGGTGTTACAGTAGGTTGACATGAGGACAACTACGTAGGATGTCTGCTGGTAAACCATTATGAGCTGCTGTGCCAGAAAAATAACTATCTGTATATGCGAAACCAAAGGTGCAGATCAACTATGCAGTAACTGCATAGCTGATCAGCACCTTTGTTTTCGCTCTACAGATATGTCTAGTACATATACCTTCTATCTTTATATGAAATTACAAGCTACATTGTCACGGGTGGTAAACAGGGGAACTAGCTCCAAAAAGAGTCAGCGGGATTTGGTTCCCTCGGCACATCCGAGCTAGCCCTCTCGGTTGGAAACCGGTAAACAAAGGTATGTCTCGAAGCATTTAATCATTATTTATTTCTTTATTAGTGATCTAGTGAAAAATCCGGCAATGCAGTGCAGTTAAGAAATAATTTAGCTCCTTTCGCTGCCAGGTTAGGTCATTGAAATATGCACGGTTCGAACACAACTTTGACACGCCTGTAGCGCACTAAGCCGAAAATCTCAGAGTGTGCTACAGGCGTGTCAATGTTGTGTTCGAATCGCGCATATTTCAATGACCAAACCTGGCAGCGAAAGGAGCTAAATTATTTCTAAACTGCACTGCATTGCCGGATTTTTTACTAGATCAATAATAAAGAAATAAATAATGATTAAATGCTTCGAGACATACCTTTGTTTACCAGTTTCCAACCGAGAGGGCTAGCTCGGATGTGCCGAGGGAACCAAATCCCGCTGACTCTTTTCGGAGCTAGTTCCCCTGTTTACCACCCGTGATTGTATTAGCTATAATAATCTGTAGCTGTACAGCTTGTTTTGTGTCGAACCTGGTCGGCAACCCAGATTGTTGGTTTTCTCACGTGAATCACACGAATTTTTTCCAAATTCACAGTAACAGATGCATTACAGTAGGATATATATGGTAGTAGGTTGACATGAGGACAACTAGGATGTCCGCTGGTTAACCATATATAGCTACTACTGAATCATTGACCAGCTTGCTAGCTGTGGGCGGAATTAATTTATTATCATGTCTACTCATAGGCCACTACATGACAGCTGTACAAACTGAACAGAGACACAAGAAAACAAGTCTTCTAAACAGGTCCCACACAAACCCACCTATACAGCCACAGAAAATAGCCAGCAGCTCAAAATTTCAGATTTAAAGCAGCTTGAAATTTCAGATTTAAGATGATGAGGGATTGCATCATCCATGCAATTACTGTACAGCTGATCAGTGCCTTTATTTTTTAATTAGCAAAAAGCTGGATCTCTCGTGAATGCAGCTCAAGTAAACAAGATGCACTTTCCTAGTAAAAACTAGGAAGAGAGAGGATGTAAACTCGGCTATCAGTGCTTTACCATAATGAGCTGATTTCCTAGAACTGATTACTAGGGATGTCAACCGGAGTTCGAACGTTCGGACTTCGGATCCCGTACCGAAGTTCGGATTCAAATTTTAGCATCCGGACGTTCGCTAAAAATCAATGTGTCCAATATTTAGGTAAATTCCCATTATCACACAAAATAGCAGAATAGGAAACAAGGTTGCTAAGCATGTAGTGTCAAAGGTCACTGAGGTGTTACAGGTTAACGGGACAAAACAGGTCAAGGCGGCCCCCGTGGCCGAGTGGTTAAGAGCGCTGATATTTCATTACCGCACTTAACCATTCGATCATCTCACCGCTGTGTCTGGTGTGGGTTCGAGCCCCGCTCTGGCCATATGTGAGACAAGCCAAGTTCTGCTTGCGGGTGTGTCAGGTGGTTTTTCTCGGGGTTCTCCCGTTTGCGCCCCACCTACTGATTGGCCCGTCTCATATGAGCTGAAATAATCTTGAAAGGGACGTTAAACTGAATCCAAAAAAAAAAAAAAAAAAAAAAAAAAAAACAGGTCAAGGGGAACCGACAATAAACAAATAAAGGTTTAAAGATGATAATTGCATTGTTTCCTTTTGTTTCCTTTTGAAAACAATATGATTCACACTTATCGAGTTTTCAAAATGATAATTATACAGACCGTCGCCAGGCAAAACAACATGTCAGATGATTAACAGATATGTTTTTGAATTAATCAAAAGTATGCTTACTATGACCTTAATTTGACAAATACAATAGGCGGATTCTTATAAAGCTGACCCGTTTATGCAAAGAAGAAACAAATTCAGAATACCATAAAATTTTCTACATGTATAATGTGACTAAACTGAATTTGTTTGCTGACGCGCCAGTTCGACAAAATGGGCACTCGGTCAATGTTCGTAGGTTTTTAATAATGGCATGATTTAATTTTGCATTATAGAGTTAGTTTTGTGTAATGCTGTTTTAGACTGATGTTTGTTATGAATGTAAACTATGATGAATTTTCCTAAATTGTAAGGCGTTTAGTTTCTGCGTCACATCAACGGAAACAACGCCAAGTTACTAACTCTTGATTATGAATGTTCTTTCAAGGGAACACTTGATTAACATACATGTAAATGTACATGTAATATTATGACCTGATCCGAAAAAATGCGAACGTTCGAACCATTCGGATGTTTGTTTCCGAACGTCCGAACGTTAAATCTGACACCGAATGACATCCCTACTGATTACCCTGTAAACCAAAACATGCAATGCAGACCTACTTTATATCTAAAATGGGGTTTACAGGCAATATAACCTTAAATAATTAAAATAGATTTTGTTGTTGTTGTTGTTGTTTTTTGTTTCGTGATACAAGTAAGAAAGGTCTTTTAATACCACAGTGAGGTGGTTCTGTACACCCTAATAGTATCGAGCAAAATTAAGGGGGGAAAAAAATCACCGTTTTCACCAAAGATTGTTATTTTTACGTCCACAAATTTTCAAACTACATTATAACGTACTGTGCTTTTTCATCTTTGAGGTTTTATAATATTCAAATGGACAAGCCATGACATGCAACAGAGTTAGTAGGGAAAAGGGGGGGGCGCTTCATTCAATATTATTTGGTCTTCATGCCTTTGAAATCTTAAAATATTTCAGGGCTAATTTCTTTAAGAATATTAGACTTGATGACTGTAGTCACTGTACCTTCCCTACACAAACATGGGGCTGTTGTCTGGGATAGGTGATCTACATTGTAGCTATGTGAGCTGCAGAGTGAGAAAATGGGATTATTGCTTATGCAAAAACAAAGGCGCAGATCAGCTGTGCAGTTACTGCACAGCTAATCAGCACCTTCGTTTTCGCTACACGGTTAGTACAATCCCTATTCTCCTTATATTCAAAATTTCAAGCTTCTAGCCTGCTTGCGTGACTGTACAGACCGGTTTGTGGCAGACCTGGTCGGAAACCCCGAAGACCGGTTTTCTCACGTCGCGGCTCATGTTATCTTGTTAAGACATTGACTTTGTTTGAACAAACATCCCTATATCTGTTGTAAATATGATCTCAGACTTGCCATGTGACCTGCCTCATCATGTGAAAACTTCATAATGCCTATCATAGGTTTCTGTAAGACTTAGGTACTTGGCCACATTTCTGAAAAGAGCTGCTAACTGATGACTTTTTTATATTTTGGTCACTGACTTAAGGATACATGTTCTAAATTCTGGTTGTGCAGATTCCTGACAATTGCCTATATCTCATGCACTTTAAACCACTTTATCATTTTTATAACGCCCATTATCCAAAAGACAACCAACACAGTGAGAACAACAAATGTAGATGAACTCAATATTATTACTGGCTGTGGGATACAAACTAGAGCTTGCCATGAATCATATCATTCTATCATTCTGTGCCAAGTTGTTCCTATAGTTACAGATATTAACTCTCCCTTGTCCCATATTTATTTCATCTGCATTGTCACATTCATGTTGGGTAGGTTGTCCCTGGATTAAGGGTATACATGTATTTGGTACCTTTAACAGCTGAATCCAAGCTAATTTTGGGTACAATCTGGCTTTAAAAAAACACCCATAAAGGGAAGCAACCTAAGTCCTGGCACTGTATGTAGTACATGGGTATATTTTCAAGTCCACTGATATTTCAATCATTAAGTTATCATGTTATCATCAGAAATCAATTTTGAACAACTGGTTATTATCTGCCTGACTGTCATATAGCTCAATATGGATTAAGGAATATTGAATATCTGAGCCGCGTCATGAGAAAACCAACAATGTGGTTTTCAAACAGGTTCAACACAGAGCTGTACGAGCACAGAAGTTGGCTAGATGCATGAAATTTTGGATTTGGATGAAGAAAAATTGTATTAAAACAATGTTTTCTGAGGAAAACTATGTCCCCCCAACCGTTTAGTAATTGAAGTGTAGTTACCTTGTGATATGAAGTTTTTCTAGGGAAGACACCATGTAAGGTGTGATAGTTTAAACTTGTTTTGGACCCTGTCTAAAATTGGGTCACAATCACCAAATTCTTATAAACTCTGAACCTCCTCACAACAATGCTTCTGAGCAAGTTTGGTCAAAATCCATCAATTAGTTTACAAGATATCGTATCGGAAAAACTAATTTCAACAGTTTTTATGGACCCGTGACCTTGGAAATTAGGTCAAGGTCATCAAAATCTAATCAACTTTGAGCCTCCTCCAAACAATGCTTCTGTGCAAGTTTGGTCAAAATCCATCAACTGGTTTACAAGATATTGCAGTGAAAAGACTAATTTCAACATTTTTTTATGGACTCGTGACCTTGAAAATTAGGTCAAGGTCACCGAAATCTAATCAACTCTGAGCCTTCTCGCAACAATGCTTCTGTGCAAGTTTGGTCAAAATCCATCAATTGGTTTACAAGTTATCGAGTTGGAAAGATTAATTTCAACATTTTTTATGGACTCGTGACCTTGAAAATTAGGTCAAGATCACCAAAATCTAATCAACTCTGAGCCTCCTCCCAACAATGCTTCTGTGCAAGTTTGGTCAAAATCTGTCAATTGATTTACAAGATACTGCGTTGGAAAGACTAATTTCAACATTTTTTATGGACTTGTGACCTTGAAAATTAGGTCAAGGTCACCAAAATCTAGCCGACTCTGCGCCCTCTCGCAACAATGCTTCTGTACAAGTTTGGTCAAAATCCATCCATTCGTTTACAAGTTATCGCGTTGGAAAGACTAATTTTAACATTTTTTATGGACTCGTGACCTTGATTATTAGGTCAAGGTCACCAAAATATAATCAACTCTGAGCCTCCTCCCAACAATGCTTCTGTGCAAGTTTGGTCAAAATCCATCGATTGGTTTACAAGATACTGCATTGGAAAGACTAATTTCAACATTTTTTATGGACTCGTGACCTTGAAAATTAGATCAAAGTCACCAAAATCTAATCAACTCTGAGCCTTCTTGCAACAATGCTTCTGTGCAAGTTTGGTCAAAATCCATCTATTGGTTTTCAAGATATTGAGTTGGAAAGACTAATTTCAACAGTTTTTATGGACTCGTGACCTTGAAAATTCTGTCAAGGTCACCAAAATCTAATCAACTCTGAGCCTCCTCCCAACAATGCTTCTGTGCAAGTTTGGTCAAAAACCATCATTTGGTTCACAAGATATTGCACTGGAAAGACTAATTTCAACAGTTTTTATGGACTCGTGACCTTGAAAATTAGGTCAAGGTCACCAAAATCTAATCAACTCTGAGCCTCCTCCCAACAATGCTTTTGTGCAAGTTTGGTCAAAGTCCATCAATTAGTTTACAAGATATCGTATCGGAAAAACTAATTTCAACAGTTTTATAGACTCGTGACCTTCAGAATTAGGTCAAGGTCATCAAAATCTAACCAACTCTGAGCCTTCTCCCAACAATGCTTCTGTGCAAGTTTGGTCAAAATCCATCAATTGGTTTATAAGATATTGCGTTGGAAAGACTAATTTCAACATTTTTTATGGACTCGTGACCTTGAAAATTAGGTCAAGGTCACCAAAATCTAATCCACTCTGAGCCTTCTCGCAACAATGCTTCTGTGCAAGTTTAGTCAAAATCCATCAATCGGTTTACAAGATATTGCGTTGGAAAGACTAATTTCAACATTCTTTATGGACTTGTGACCTTGAAAATTAGGTCAAGGTCACCAAAATCTTATCAACTCTGAGCCTCCTCCCAACAATGCTTCTGTGCAAGTTTGGTCAAAATCCATCAATTGGTTTTCAAGATATTGAGTTGGAAAGACTAATTTCAACAGTTTTTATGGACTCGTGACCTTGAAAATTAGGTCAAGGTCACCAAAATCTAATCAACTCTGAGCCTCCTCCCAACAATGCTCTTGTGCAAGTTTGCTCAAAATCCATTCATTTGTTCAGAAGATATCGCGTCAGAAAACCTAATTTGATCAGTTTTCATGGGCTGGTGACCTTGAAAATGAGGTCAAGGTCACCAAAATCTAATCAACTCTTTCCCCCCTCCCAACCATGTATCTATGCAAGTTTGGTCAAAATCCATCCACTGGTTCAAAAGATATCGCGTAAGAAAGAAGCTACGCGGACGCGGACGCCGACGCGGACGCGGACGCCGACGCCGACGCCGACGGGAACCGCACCAAAAACAATATGTCCCCCACCTTCGGTTGGGGGGACATAATTATCCATGTAGCCAAAACAAAAGCGCTGATCACCTTCGCCTTTGTTTTTGCATATGCAAAATGTTGGTTTTCTCAAGATGCAGCTCATTTCTAAAATTATCTCCCACTGGCTTCTTCAGTATGACAGGTGAAATCAATACTGTGCCCCATTTATCCAGGGACAACCAACAGGACTGAGAACAACAAACGCAGGAGAAATCAATACAAGTCCATAGGATGCAAATAACTAGCCACAGATCAAATTTACCCATCTAAGCAATGATAGCAAGTTGTCCAGAAACAGGTATTCATTCCAAATTGTTGTTTGTTGATTTCGTCTGTGATTGTTGTTCCCAGTCACACTGGTTGTCTCTGGATAATCCAGGTGTTGTGCTGACTCCACTAACTTGAGCTGGGCCGAAATGACAAAATGTAATATTTCAAATACAGAATTTTTTCTCTCTGCATGCTTATTTGCTATCTTATCCAAAAAGCTTGCACATTTTTGTAATTTAAAATACATGTTGGTAAATAATGACAGTCACACCCTCAATTTTGCTGGTTATTTCAAAGCAAGCCTCAAATTAAATTAGTTACATATGGCCACCTATCAACCAAGTGCAAGAATGCATTACTTTGACATTACAGGCCAACCTCATTATAATGCTGTATTTGGGGTCCATAGAAACAGACCGTCTTATAACATAAGGTTACTTATAATTGTAGTTGTAGTTGCTTATATATAGCAAAATAATTGATTTGGGAGCCATCATGGTCGTGTAATATTGAAAACCACACTATAGTGAGACATGTTATAATGAGGTTGAACTGTATATTCAACTCTTAAAAACACATAGGTCTGATGAATTTTGCTTCACAAGTTGTTGTCAACTGACTACTCTATTTTTGAACTGCTATTTAATCGAGACTTTTCATCAAAGCTATATTACTGTCGATATTTTATATGGCAGTGTATATTAAGTTATTTGCCTTGAAGGAACACATTTGTTCTGCATCAAAGGCCTGGAAAACCTTTTAAGGCAATAATATTTTAGATTGAAAGCCGTTTATGTTAATGAAAAAAATATTTGCAAATCGTCATTAGCATCTTATAGCCTTCAGTAGCATATATAGCTTTGAACTTTATCCTAAAGTCTCTAAATAATGTTTCAGTGTACAGATATATTTATGCTTTAGCCACCATCCCCCCCCCCTCCCCCTCCCCCAAACCCTCCTTCTGTCATCCCCCCCACTACCAATATGCACACACACAGGTCACAAACAACACTGCCTTGTGGTATAAGTGGCTGGCAAACTGTTCCACAGAAGCTGGTTTGACTTTTAGATAATCTCATTTACAAAATTATAAGGAAAAAGTATTAGATTTCATGGCGCAGCTCATTTAATTTGAACCTGATTTTCTCATTAAATTTGAAGAAAAAATAAAAAAACAAAGACAGTCAGCTGTTCTAGACCAGGAAATGCTGTTTCAGCACTGTGCAGAGTAAATGTTTGCCTACATTCTCTACCTTGTACAGCCAGAATTTTTTTTTTTTTTTTTTTTTTTTTTTTTTTTTTGTAATTTTGCTCAAAATGCTCAAGACACAGTTCCTTGTACATATTAAATATTATGTGCAATATATATGCACATGATTGAATTAATTATTATGCACTGGTCAGTCATTTGTAACCACTGCTCTCCCACCTACGGGGAAGGGCAGGGATTATGATTTTTCAGCTTTCAGTGCCCTGCTATGAGCCCCAACCCAAGGGGGCAAACTGTAGGTCAAAACTTTGCTGCTTGTCCCGCTCTTTGCACTAGAAAATCTCCGTGGGGTAATGATCTTAATGTCAAAACCCTGCCATTTCCCCTGCACTGAAAGGACACTCGAAAAAGTAATTGCCTTGTGCTGTAGCCTGCCTATCCCCCACCTTTCCCGTATGTGGGAGGAGGGGGGGGGGGGGGAGAGGGGGCAGTGGTTACAAATGACTGGTGCATTAAAGGATAAAATGATGTAAAATTTACATTCCAGATGATTCAAAAAACAAAATGCCTTTTTTGGTAATGTTAAAAATATATTTACTTGTTACTCATTCCAACCACAACATTGTAATCATAATGAATTTTGAATATATTATCACCTTAGTGAAAATTAAAATTGATTTCATCATCTTCAATGTAGGATAATTTCTTCTTTGATGTATAAATTAAAAGTTTTGAAATTACATGGTACAAGGGGTGCAACCTAGGACGTTTTTTGCTAAATGTTTTTGGTATTTTTTTAAAAATTAAATAGTTTTTATTTGCTGTTGCTATAAAGACAGACCAAAGCATGATGCGGAGGCTATTACATGGCATATGTTTGGCGCTAACAACAGCTTCCTGAAGTATGAGAGCACCAAATAGAATGAATATGGTATAAAATGTAAATTGTAACCTATTTAATTCATCATGTTTTTAGAACAAGACTAAATTTAGTCTTACAGCAACATTGCATGAATATAAATATCCAGGAGGCACCATTAATAATAAACCCACCTGAAGCGGTAAAGCAGAGATAAATGAGCCGCAACATGAGAAAACCAGTCTTTGGGATTTCTGACCAGGTCCGACACAAACTGGACTATACACCCATGGAAGAAAGCTAGAATCAAGAAATTTTGGCGATATGTAGAGGAGGAATTGTACTATCCGAGTAGCGAAAAACAAAGGCGCTGATCAGCTTTGCCATTACTGCAAAGCGGATCTGCGCCTTTGCTTTCGCATAGGCAAAAATCCGATTTTCTTATGATGCAGCTCAAATTTTAATCTATCAATAATTCATTAATTACATGTACACATATTGATCAAATGTTTTCATACTCGTGACTTAAGGGTGAAATGCAGCCATCTCCTGAATTTTTGCAGTCTAGTGAATATTAAAGTCACCACCATTTGCCATTCTCAGTAATTGGACAGATGATAAGCAAATTTGCTTTCACTTCTTGAATACTACAATCTCCGTAGTCTTCTATTTAAATCTGAAATTTCAAGGTTCTAGCCTTTTTCTGTGACTGTACAGGCCAGTTTGTGTCACACCCTGCCAGAAACCATAACTCCTGAAGTGGATTGCATGGCAGCAAAGAACACTCTGGTCTTAATATATGCGCTGTTTGCCTTGGCTATCTGTCTAGAGAAATGATTTGTTTTAATTGAATTGAGGTTTAACTTCTCTCTGCAACAACTTTTCAGTCATGTCAGGACAGAGCCAGTTTTTCCTTGGTCAACATTTAACCAGCACTAAGGGAAGTGTCTTGCTCAAGGGCACAGCCCCAGCCCCCAACCCAACCCCCATAGGATTAGAACCTTAGATGGTTTGCGTCAGAGCCTGGCAATCACATACTAAAATTAAGGATGATTACCATAAATACAGCAAAGAAAACACAATGCTACATGGTATGAAAATCTACAGAGTACAAAAAATGAGCCTTTACATGAGAAAACCAACAATTTGGGTTTCGGACCAGGTCTGACACAGACCAGCCTGTACAGTCACAGGTGCAGGCTAAAAACTTGAAATTTTGGATTTAAGTAGAAGAGGAAGTGTAATATCTGTGAAGCGAAAACAAATGCGCTGATCAGCTGTGCAGTTACTGCACAGCTAATCTGCTCCTTTGTTTTCGCATTATGCAGATTGTTTATTTTCTCAAGTAACGGCTCAAATGTCAAAATCATAACCCACCCACTCTGCTCCGAATCTCCTCTATAACAAATCTTATAATGAATCACAATTCAGCACAGTCTTGACATCAAAGCCTGGGACTAACACTACATCAAAGTGGTACTTATGTAAGTATTTAAATGAACATCATCATAATTCATAATTCTGGGATTATGAATGCCACATGTTTTTCATATTCCGAATTTGCTACTGCAGCATTTATGAGCTATTTACTTCAGCAAGCCATTCGTCGGTCTGGAAAACTAATTTTCTCGCTGCCAAATTTGATACAAACTGTTAACACCCTCAGAAACCTCAGAGAAAAACTTCAGAATATCAGGAATAGCTTTACAATTGGGTTGTGGTATAGGCGGAACCTATTAGATTAATGAACCCAAACCAGAGAATCTAGTTTGATCAAAGTGGCGGATTTAGAGGGTGTTCTGGTGGTTCGCTTGAACACCCTCTGGGACCAAATTATTTCTATTTCATGAAAAATCAGGTAAAATGTTGAAAACGAACCCCCTCTTGATGGACTAGAACCCCCCTTCTAGAAATCCTGGATCCTCCTCTGGATCAAACCACCGTATTGCTGGTCAGGGAAACTAAAACATGACTGACTTTTACCAGAGTTCAGTTCTTCATCGTACGTAAATGGGACTTTTTTCTGTAGCTAAAGACATCATAACTCTCAATTACATGTATACAGACCCAAAAGTTAGCAATGAATGCACAAATTCCAAAATCCTTCCAAGGATTACCAAAATCCTTCCAAGGACTTTCAGACATTTTATGTCAACTTGACTTTTCAAGCTTGCATAAACTGTAAATCTATGGTTTCAATAACAAAATCCTTGAGGGACTTGGTCATTATTAAGCTGAGGCTAAAACAAACACGGTATTTGTTCAGGCCACAACCAATACACAAATACAATTAAACAATTCTTTTGGTCACTAATACCTTAAGAAAATATTGTGACACACCATGTATTTATTTCAATAGTTTATACAAACTTTGATGATGTACTATTACAGTGTTTTTACAGGGGGTGTAATATACTTTGTGTTCTAGTTTGTTTTAATTTATTAATAAAATTGTTTGCACTGGCGCTGGTAAGGTGCTACAATGCCTCATGTGGAGACTGTGTTACAACAAGAACATAGCTGCGTGCATGTCTTTTCCGTAACAACCACCCCCTCCCTCAGTACACTCACCCTATTTCTGGGACCCGCCCCCCAACCCACAAATTTTCAAGAAGTCAGCTGTCTGCATCTACCCATTCAAGGTCTCAGTCTGTAAGCCTGCGATACTTTCTTAAAAATCTATAGATTTCACAAAATTGACCTTGCCATAAAATAGGTCAAGGTCATTCTTGAGTCAACATTAAAAGTCAGAACAAACTATAATGGACCCAAGCCCCAAATGATACATACCAAGTTTCATGAAAATCAGCCCACTGGTTCTGAAAAATACTTTAAATTTGAGCATTTGTGAGCATGGCAGCCATGCTGACTGTTAAGCATTTGAACAGGATTCTGCAAGCAAACTTTTGTTGCACCCTACTTCCATATAAAATCTGGCTTTGATTGGAAAATTAGTTGAAGAGATCTTTGAAAATGGCTTTAATGGTGGCCAAACATACTCTGGATAACAGATGGACAACAGCACTACAATACTATAAGCTCACTTTATAAGCTAAAAAGATAATGCACTGCATGGGTGAATATCAAGCCTTTAAATCAGCCACGTCAGGAGAAAATCAACAATGTGGTTTTCGAACAGGTCTGACACAAACTGGTCTGTACAGTCACAGAAATTGGATAGAAGCTTAAAATTTTGGATCTAGAAAGAAGAGGAATTGTACAATCCGTGTAGTGAAAACAATCACAGTTACTGCAAGGCTGATCTGCGCCTTTGTTTTCACATATTCAGATTGTTGGTTTTCTCAGGACACGGCTCAAATGGTGTAAATTACTGTAAACAAAGCTTTCTCATAACATGTATCTGTAGTTCATAGTGAAACAACAGCATTGCTGTGGGGCTGGTTGCTCAGTTTTAAAGCAGGATCAAGATCCTCCTTAAATCACTTTATTGGCAAAGAGAAAAATTGGACAGTAACTTAGAAAGGGCATAATCATTAACAGGACTTTTTCTCTACACAAAACTGGGTCCGGTTTTCGGTACCAAATTTTTTCCCAATAAGTTGAAAAAATTCCCAAATTAACCGAAACATTCCCAATTAGCCAAAAAATACAAATCTAAAAGGTAAACTTTCCCAATTCAGCTAAAAATTGCACTTTTTTCCCCAAAATTATGCTATTTTATCCCAAAACCGCAATATTTTTTCCCAATTTCATCGGTACCAAAAATTTCCCAAAAAGGTCAGAAAAAGCCCTGATTAATGCATGCCATATGGGTGTATTGATAGTATTTGTCAGAGACCTGCTCAAGGCAACAACAAATGGCACAATGGCTGATGCTTGTACCCAGGACCTCTCAAATCAGTACTAGACATAACTACTTTGCCAGTCCGCGACAAGGTACTAAAGTGTGTTTCCTAGTGTCTGATAATTTTGTTTCTCAGATATTTTGCAACTGTTTAAATGTAGATTCACAATTGAGCATTTAGTTTGTCACAAAATGTGCAGAAAAAAAAGATGAAAAATCGGTTGACAAATAAAAAAAGAAAACATTTCTTAATTTTCTGTACAAAAATCTCATGGAAGGAAGGTTAATATTTTCCCACATTTCTTTTTTAAATTCTTAAAGTATTTTGTTCTGATTACTCAAGATCATTATTAATTAATGACACAAATGACTTACCTGAGATGGAAAATGTCATGATTAAGTTAAAATTTTCTATAAAGTATCATAAGCATCAGTTATCTTCCTTGCCAGTACAAAAAAGCTCTACTGTAGCTCTTGTGGTTTAAGAGATTTTTTCACATTATACAACTATGGTAGATATTGACGCCCACCCCGGGGATGGTCAATTTGGACCCCAGGGAAATAATTTCCTTTAAGAGATTTTTTCCCATTATAAGGCTATGGCAGATATTGACGCCCCCCCCCCCCCCCCCCCCCCCCCCCCCCCCCCCCCCCCCGTATGGTCAATTTGGACCCCAGGGAAATATTTTCCCATTGTAAATCTATGGAAGCTACCTGTTGCTCTGGAAACTAAAATTTGATGCAATGTGCTCCAAAACCTAATGAATTAAGTCAATTCCCCAACTGATTGGCTCACTCACTTCTGAAATATTCTACTTCAAAATTGTGGATGGACGGACAGATGATGCCAGACGCCTGCCTATTCTACAAGCCCACCTGTGAGCTGTGGCCCAGGTGAGCTAAAAAGCAAATTTTTAGCAAGCAATCTTTTCAGCTTACTAACCTGTCTTTGCTTTCTGTATCTTTTGAATGCTTCTTGTAACGAGACATTCTGTGAAGTTTGACTACTTGTCATATCTCCATTTCCAACGAAAGTTGTGTACTTCAGTTTATTCACAGACTTCTGTGATACCAAAGAGTTTGACATGTGCGACCCGGTGTCGGCCATTTTGTTTGTTGACATTTGCAACGCCGATCATTTCCGCAAAAATGTCTTACGCCTGGTGTATTTTCTGTGTGTACTTGTCTGCATTTTAATGCCAGGTATATAACCAATAAATCAATACGTGGTTTGGCAATAAAATTGTAGTTTGAGGGAAGTTTGTGCGTGTTTTGACAACCGCAGTCTTCTTGGATACTTCCAAACAAACCGCCCCGAACAGAAAATAAGACAAGTAATTTGATTGGATCCTTACTGGAAGAACTCGACCAATCAAGATTTCGTTGACACTTGACACACAATGGTAACAGGTCGATTCGACCCAAAACCAATTTCGGCCTTGGCCGATTTCCCGATTTCTAAAAAACTATTTCGGAAAAACAGAAGACCGACCCCTCGGCAGACATTTCCCCTGAAAAATGGGTAGAATATTTCAAATCTTTAATGAACATTGAGTATCCAAACAATTTTTCTGATTCTCTAAATAATGATAATTACATAGAAGATCTAGATAATACAATTCTTAATGGAGACATTTCTCCAGAGGAGGTCTTGAAAGGTGCTAAGGGGTTGAAGGGTGGTAAGTCGTGCGGGATAGATGGAATATCTAATGAAATGCTACAGCTTTCAGTCCCAATATTAGCCAATACATATGCATATTTGTTTTCACAGATAATTAAAAGTGGGAAATACCCTTCTATATGGCGAGAAAATATGATTAAACCCATCTATAAAGGGGGTGGAACCGCTAACGCAAGTAATTATAGAGGCATAGCAATTTCCAGCTGCTTTGGAAAGTTGTTTAGCAGGGTCCTATTTAACAGACTGGACAAATATCTTGAAGATAATAACATAATTGGTTCTGAACAGATTGGATTTCGGAAACAATGCCGCACAACTGACCACATTTTGACCCTTAAAACGCTTATAGATAAGTCCTTTAAATCATCAGCTCGTTTATATGCTTGTTTCGTTGACCTTAGTAAAGCGTTTGATACTATCAATAGGCATGCTCTCTTTTATAAAATGAGTAAATATAACATCAAAGGCCCATTTCTGAATATTGTTCAAGATATGTACCGAAACTTAACTTACTGCATCAAAACAGATGATGGTCTAAGTAGTTCTTTCGAAACTAAGATTGGGGTAAAGCAGGGCTGTGTCTTAAGCCCCACACTGTTTTCGCTATACTTAAATGACTTGACAAAAAGCTTTGAGGTTGATTGTGACCCAGTATCATTGGGAAACAATGGCTTACACATTTCTTGTCTAATGTATGCAGACGACATAGTACTTCTTTCACAAACAGCTAATGGCTTACAAAAGCTTTTATGTAGACTAGAAGACTTTTGTACTAGATGGAATTTAAAAGTTAATATAGACAAAACTAAAGTTATAATTTTCAATAAGTCTGGCAGAATCTTGAAGGGCCATAACTTTTTATTTGGATATAATATGATAGAACTTGTAAATGAGTATAAATATTTAGGCATTTATTTTAGATCCTCTGGTGTCTTCACACAAGGTATTAAGTATCTGTGCAATAAGGCTCTTAAAGCCATTTTTTGTATTAGAAAGGCTCTTATGTCAGATGGTATGAATGCAGGTCTTTATGTAACACTATTCAATCATTGTGTAAAGCCAATTCTTTTATATGGAAGCGAGGTTTGGTCTCTTGACTTTATTATAAACAAACCTGGATTGCCCCGGTTGGAAAACAGATATGACTTATTCACTCCTGAAAAAATCCAACTAAAATTCCTGAAGAATGTTTTGGGGGTCCATAAATATTCAGTTAATGATGCAGTTAGGGCAGAATTGGACTGCAGGCATCAACAAACTTTTGGGTGCACCTTATTAATTTGAGTGAGTCTTCATTGGCATATCAATCATATAAAGACAGCATGACTTTTCCCAAAGGCTTTGCCCAAAAATTTAAGATATTCTTGCATAAAATAAATTTCTCTCATCTTTGGGATAATCAGAGCACTTTTTCTAAAAAACGATTGTCACATGCTATAGTGAATAATCTTAAAGACTCGTACATTAATTTTTGGACAGATAAAATTCATGATGACTCAAAAAGTCTACCAAATGGGAATAAACTAAGAACTTACAGAACATTCAAATCACTGTATGAAAGAGAAACATATTTATTTGTTAATGAATTACCAAAAATGGAAATTTCTACATTTGCCAAACTTAGAATAAGTGCTCATGACCTCCATATAGAAAAAGGGAGACATACAAAGACCAAACTAAGCAACAGAAAATGCTTTTTATGTGGTATTGGTGTAGAGGATGAGCGGCATTTTGTCATGAATTGTAGTTCACTTTCTACATATAGAGATACATTTTTCGAGGAATTGGTTAACATTGTTCCATCATTTGTTAGTAAGAATATTGAAGAGAAATTTACTTTTATCATGGAATGTACAGACTATGACATTGCGTATATATGCATATCAAATATTTATAAAATGTTTAGAGCCAGAGATACATTAATCAATAACAAAAGCAGTAAGTAAGTAACTCATATAGAAGAAATATTGGTTTGACATGTTGTGCTAGATATTGACTTTTTTTGGAGTTAACACTATCTCCTGGAACGCATGTGGAATGCACATGTTTGCTTTTACTTGCACAGATGGGCTTTTCACATGCGGGGGAGTGGTCTTGGTGCTGAAAATTGACAATTTTGATAGTTTCATCTATTAAACATAGACATGTCAAATAAATAAATGGATGAATAAGTATATAATATATGAAAGAATGAAAGAAAGACTGTTCTTTATAAATCTAATAACTTGTATTAGAGTATATATGTGACTGTATTTGTTCATGAATTTGTGATATTGTAATTGTATATATATGTGAGTGGTGACAGTCCAGTGACTGGATTTTTATACCAATAAAATTGATTTGATTTGATTTGATTTGATTTGATTATTTCGGTCCTCACAAGCATTTCGACCCGAAAGTCATTTTCATTTTAATTCAGATTGAGTCACGAAGACCATAACGCCAAAGCTTTTCAACAAATTTTACATTTACACATTTGAACAAGCCTGAATTCCCGTTCATACATAGACTATACATACAAGTTCATACATAGACTATACAGTTGAAAACAATCTCTCAATGATTTATGATAGACATGTGTGCTCTTCCTGTCTACTCCCAGATGCATTCCGAGTCATCTTTCCAGGTTTATCATTGTCACAAAGCATAATCTTTTCCTCGTTCCCTTCATTGAGGATAACTTTTACAATCCACACTTTCGAAATTCCCTGTTCAAGAAGTCCAAAACAAATCTGTCTATGACGGATTTGCAGGCAGAGAAGGAAACTGGCAAGAGGCCTGCCGACTTATGGTCGGGAGGAATATCCATCAACTCTTGCACACAATCGTGTCGGGCATGAATGTTGTAGAAATAATTTCTTACTTTCCAAATGTAAGCACACATAACTGGTGAACTAACAATCTGAAGGAATTGAATAATGAGGCACCAATAAAAATAACGAATGAGGCAACCACAACGAATATTTTTGAAAATTTCATTAACAGCGCCAATCTACGAGAAATGAAAACTTAAACGGACTGATCGTACGTGATGCAAATACCGAATAGAAAGCCACGCATGAGCACCAATTCTTACATGATCTCCATTCTTCCCTCTGGTAACCAGGTTAAATCGCTAAACCCAAACCGGACTTGTACATCACGTGTACATGTATGTATGGCGGATTTTCAAAGAATTAGGCAAAGAGGCTGACTTGGGCATTGTCATCTTACAACAGGACAGAATGTGTTTTTTTTTTTTTTTTTTTTTTTTTTTTTTTTTTTTTTTTTTTTTTCAGGGTACTACTTCTATAATGGGCCAAGGTATGTGACCGGGTAGTGGTCACCCGTCAGAGAGAGAGAGAGAGAGAGAGAGAGAGAGATTTTGTCCATCTGCACTAGATGTTGTTCTCTAAAGCTGATTGAAATACAGTGAATCTTCCAATCAATCTGTGACCATAATTTATTGAACGAAAACGTATCGGTAGGAGATAAGGCTTTCACATAAAAGAGAATATTAAAGCAATTTCTGTCACACAATGGTAATGTCTATTCCATGTAGCGCTGCTTAATGATGCATAGCACGCATTCTACGATATTGCTATGACGACGAATGACAACAAAGGTATCATCCGGTTATCTTGCTGTTTAATATATAGGCCGTGTCGGTGAAGAATGGCGACTAATGCATAAACTAGCAGGAGTCCAAATGCATTCATAAAAGGTCAAAGAACAGAGAAAATTGACAAGAAAAGTTGACAATTGCTGATCGAAGTTTATGTTTGCAATACTGAATACAATTTAGGCTGTTTAGGAGAACGCACAGCTGTATAAAGACATCGTAGAATCAAGCCATGACTCAACATTCACCAATTTTAATGTGATTCCTTAAAACAAAGAAGCTAAACGTTGCAGACCATACGGATCTGACATACTGACCGTCAGTCCGGTTATGCAAGTCATGGTGCTATTTACAATGATTACATGATCGTTTACATGGTGTCAAATCAAAGTGGTACACATAACATGCCCGTGTTATCTATACCTCCTTGATAAACACCACATTTTACATAGCAAAACTGGGGTATGCAGGGGTACACTTGTTTTCTTATTTTTGATCCAAAACATAGGTTGTGGGTACTCGTTAGAATCAATGTTTTGAGCATAAATATTAAAAACAGCTTGAAATTTCTCCAATGAAATTTTGCAAAAATCTCTGCATCTTGCATGGTTAAGTTTTCATAATGAAACTCTTGACGCCGCCTTGAGACATCGCCATGTGATTCAGATGAGAAATGTCTCTAGATGCGACGATTTTAATAATCCCGTGTGGCGTGCCGTGTGGCGACCATCCATAGTGCAGGTTATATTTTCTTTTTGGTCCTTTGGGATCAGCGAGTATATTCTGAGAAATCAGAAATTTATTATCGTTTAAGATGCATTTTCTAACAAATGTTTAATATATTTGGTCACATTTAGATAATACCAGCCTTTGTATCTACTACCCTGTTAACAGTTGCAAAAATTCAGTAATTCTCTTTGGTTCCATGTTGCGAAATCTAAAGGGTCACTGACGAGACTTTAATCGCGGTATCAGTGACCCATCCCCTTTCTCATTTTAATGTGTTCACTGCTCTTAAAGGATCTCAGTTTTATTTTTTATTTAATAAATAAGTATGTTAAGTATCGATAAACATGTTGTAAATACTTTATCATAGTAAATGAAATATAAACGTTTGATCTTTTGGAAGCAGTGAAAACGTTCAAAGGGAGATAGTATGGACCATATTGCTTATGGGCCATATTGCTTATAGGCCATATTGCTTATGGACCATATGGACCAAACATCTTTTGCTCTTGAAAATGTTTTCATGAAACGGCCTTTAAAGGCAATAATTTTCATCAGGAAAACATGTCCGTGTAATGTATACCCCCTTGAACCCCACTTTTATATAGCGAAACTGGGGTATGCAGGGGTATACCTATTTTTCTTATTTTTGCTCCAAAACATAGATTGTGGGTACTCGGCGAGGCGGTTCTAACGTGTACCCACAATCTATGTTTTGAGCAAAAATAAGAAACATATCAAAATTTTTCAGCTGAATTTTTTCAGTTTTAAAGCTCAAAAAATCTCTATATCTTGCATGGGCAAGTTTCCGTAATGCAAGGTACGTGCAGATTACCAGGAAACTGACCGTCAAAATACAATACCACAATAACACCCTATGGGTCAAAGCATCAAACATATTTAACCAAGACGACAATTGCTGCAACGTTTCGAATCCTCTGCCATTTTCTCTTCAACAAAAAAACCCACGACGCCTACATTTTTGAAAGCATAAATCTCAGCATATTAAGTAACGCATGCTTAAACTAGAAAATGTGTTTATGAAACACTATGCCCCCAACTGGTAAGTCACTTTCAAGATGTAAAAATGTCCAAAGAATGACAAAGTTCAAATTGTAAAAAAGGGGCAAAAATTATTCTGAGGAGCCTATACCAACCACATGCATATCTTCAAAGCATGGTCACAATGTCTGCAAAGTTTCAAAAGTATCGGTATTAAATTGTAGGAGCAGTTGCGCACACAAGGTACCCTCTATCCATTCACTTAAATGCCCCAAAAATGACTAAGTTTAAATTGTGAAAAAAATGACAAAACATAATCCAAGGATTATATCCAAACCACATGCATATCTTCAGATCATGCCCATAACACATGTAAAGTTTTAAATGAATTGGCATGAAACTGTAGGAGGAGTTGCGCACACAAGGTACCCACTGCCCATTCACTTTCATGTCATTGTCAAAATGCCCGAAAAATGGCTGAGTTCAAATTGCGAAAAAAGTGACAAAAATTAATCTGAGGATTATATGCAAACCACATGCATATCTTCAAAGCATGGTCATAGCATCTGTAAAGTTTCAAGAGAATCGGAATAAAACTGTAGGAGAAGTTGCACACACACAAGGTACCCACTATCTATTCACTTTATCAAGAATTAAAAAGGGAAATAACTCTCACAGAATGGGCCCCTAGCCCCTTGAATTTACCTGAAAGAAAAAATTCGGGTCCTCTTAATTTATCAAATTAATCAAACTACATACCAAATTTCAAGATCCTAGCTCTAACAGTGCTAAGCGTTACTCACGCATCACAGACTGACTGACTGACTGCCTGCACGGACAGACCCAATCCAATATGCCCCCAGAAGTTGGGGGCATAATTACTTTTTTTTTTTTTTTGTTTTCCAGTGCTTTGCAAAAAGACAACAAGGTATACCTATGTAAATTAAATGTATATCAAAGGGACGGATAGCTGTTAAACGTTTTCAAGGGTTTGTGTGATTTTAGCTAGTATATATGAAATAAAACCGTTCTTAAAACTGTTCTGTGCACCTCACTTAAAATTCTGAATGCATTATGATCACTAACAGGTAATGCGTAATATTTTTAAGACATACAATAATATTATGCATTTTCAATTTGCAGCTTATAGCGCCTACGCATAGTGAATATTGACGCAAACATATTTTATAATAATGAATCACTGGATCAAGATCAAGTCACGCGTTTATACTTTTCTACCATAATCATACCATTAATGTATATTAAAAAGATATACATTTTCAAGGAACAGATGCAATTCAATTTGCAGCGGTTAAAACTAGTGAGTCAGACTCTGATCGATTCACATGATGATCTTGCAACCAAGGTGAAAAAGGCGTATAAAATTAATTTCAACAGAAGCGAAATTCTCGGCCCATGGTACACACAAAGGTGTGTAAAACACCGCTTTATATGAAAAGCTGAAGAGAAGTGATATTTTAGGAGTTGACGTGTCTAGTATATTCATGATTGGGAAAACGCAAAAACTTGAACTATTTAAAATGGTTGTATTTTTGTCAGACTGATTGATGGTAAATTCATTATTTTGTTTATTGCTGTAAGTCCACGGTAAACAGTTCATGTAATTTGTACTGTTATGACCTTAAGGAGGCGAAAACAACCATTAACCCGATAACTCTACAAATTGAAAAAAAAAAAAAATCGGGTTAAAGACGTGTCCCATCATACTCACTTAATAAAATATATACGAGACAACAACTAAAGCATTTATTGCCAACTAACTAAATGCACGATGTGAAAACAAACTACATACGTGAGATAAACTCACAGTCTGACCACAGTTTGTGCTGTCTTTCAGAGGAAAACTAAAATATCTTAGCTGCTCTGAATGCACGCAACTGATCAGACTGTGGATTTATCACGTAGCGCACAATATTGAAGAAAGCAAGGTAAAAAATACTTTACAGAAAGCAAAATCAAGCAGTGGCAATGCAACACAGGCGGATTATACAGTAGAGTGTGAGGTAATGTTTGACTTTGAAACCCATTTTGAGCCGCGACGCGAGAAAACCGGTCTTCGGGGTTTCCGACCAGGTCCAACACAAACCGGCCTGTACAAGCTCAGAAAAGAGCTAGAAGCTTGAAATTTCGGATTTAAGTAGAAGAGGAATTGTACTATCCGAGTAGCGAAAACAAAGGCGCTGATCAGCTTCGCGGTTACCGCGAAGCTGATCTGCGCCTTTGTTTTCGCATAGGCAAAAATCCGGTTTTGTCGCGATGCGGCTCTTTTATTCTATGATATAAATGTGATATATGAAGAACACCAAGTAAACCATCTTGCAACCTTTTTCGCCAGTCTAATCAGTGCCAAACAAATATTTAACAGCGTAGATGCAGATTTGACTCCTATGCACTCCCGTGTTCTTGGTGTTCGCATGTCACGAAGTCGGATTCATTTTTTTTTTCGACAAACAATGGCCGTTGCATACTGTCAAATCGGTACATGTACATTGCATTACGAAAACTTGCCCATGCAATATACAGAGATTTTTAAAGTTGTAAAATTAAAAATTTCATCCGAGAAAAAAAGTGATATTTTTCTTATTCTTGCTCAAAACATAGATTGTGGGACCACGTTAGAACCACCTCGGCGAGGCGGTTCTAACGAGTACCCACAATCTATGTTTTAGAGCAAAAATAAGAAGGTTCTAACGAGTACCCACAATCTATGTTTTAGAGCAAAAATAAGAAAAATAGGTCTACCCCTGCATACCCCAGTTCTACTAGATAAAAGTGGGGTTTAAGAGGGTATATATTGCACGGACATGTTTTCCTGATGATTACATTGGCTGGTACACTGTGAACACTGACTGCTTTAAAACTAGTTCTGCTTGCCACATTTCAATTTCAAAACATTTCTGATGACAAAGCACTTATTGTATATTTTGCACAGAAACGTCTTATGACCATTTGATTTTAAAGTATCTATAGCTCTTTCATTGACTCGAATCCGCATGAATGTGTTATGGTGACGGGATTTGCATAAAACATACTGCCATCAAGAATACCAGTTTTTGACATGAAGTTGTTAACACATTTGAACATTTCAATGTTGCCCTGACATTGTCTAAAATTATATGCCTAACTATTTAAGACAACGACATGTGTCTGCATTGGCAGTGACGTGTTTTGCATAAAGCCGTCTACCATCAAGTGGACCAGACCCCGAGGTTATAAAACTTTTTTCAAGCTCTGCTCAGCTGAACATGAAATTTCAACTGCTGATTAATGCTGAAATAGTCAAAAATTGTGGACAATGCAGGATGAAATTTATCCTGCTCATAAATGTTAAAATGCCAACAATCGCTGGCATTTCAACATTTACGAGCCTGGATAAATTTTAGTCTCAGCTGAGTTGACCATGAAAAAAGTTTTATAACATCGGGACCAGATCTTGATGCTTAAGAGTAAACATAAAATTATTTACACTTTTTAATATTTAATTGTTTCCCTGGGATGTTCTGAGAAATTTATAGGTTTGGCTACATATAACAAAGATATATCGGCTAAATAGCACATGGCCGCATTGACACTGACGGCATTTGCATAAAGCCTGCAGTCATCGAGTGTTCCAGTTCTTGATGTACAATGATTAACATAAAGATGTTAACACTTCCGAAAAGCTCAATGCATCCCCGACTTCATACAACATACATACAACAAAATTTTGAGCCACCCCATGGGAAAACCAACAATCTGCATAGGCGAAAACAAAGACGCAGATCAGCGCCTTTGTTTTCGCTACTCGGATAGAACAATTCCTCTTCTACTTAAATCCGAAATTTCAAGCTTCTAGCTCTTTTCTGTGATTGTACAGGCCGGTTTGTGTCGGACCTGTTCGGAAACCACATTGTTGGTTTTCCCACGAGGCGGCTCAAATGTATCAGCTTATTAGAACATGTCACAGTGAGGGCATTTGCCTAAAGTCTACTGCGATCACGGATACCAGCTTTCAAGTGAAGCATAAGGATGAACAATAAGTTGTTTACCTTTTTAAACATAAATATGCTTCCCTGACATATTCTGAGAAATTTATATGCCCGACTAATATATAGAAAGAGATATTGGTCCCCGTCATTAAAACGGTAAGCAACGACCGTGGCGGGATTAGCATAAAGCCCTCTGCCATCGACTGGTCCAGTTCTTGATGCATAAGAAGAAATGAAAAAGTTTTAATACTTTTGAACATAAAACGTTTTTTTCTGACAACCTGTGGAAAACGAATATGTCTGTCTTTAGCTCCTGATGCACAGAAATATGGATCATCTAGAAAATGTATCCAGATCCGATGGCAGCAGTACAGAAAATAAGCAAAATGGAGGTACCAGGAATAAATTTCGTTATAGCTTCATTATTCTACCACAGAATGATTTTTTTTACCTTGAACTGCACACAGCGAAACAATGCCATTTAGTATAGAAGTCATACCCACTCTTAAGAAAACCTTCTTTGACTGTGAATTTATTTTAATTAACATAAACATATCGGGTTTCTGAGATAATCACATGTGAAAATAATAAACTACAAGACGAAAACAGCATAACTTACTTTTAGTTCTCATCTCCAGGCCCGTGATCCCTGGTGAAATAATGACGATTTTTCATCCACTCGTCCTTTGGCAGTGCGCTCCTTTCTCTGATGTCCGAAGTGTGTCTGAGCCATGGTAGAGCACCATCTCCTGTGTCCCAGGACATCTGTTTCAGAAGAAATAAACAGTTCCATCTTGATATCAGCTCCTTCGATCAGACGCGCCAAAAGAAGCGATACAGGTATGAAAACTTAATTTGTGACAAAGAACTGTATAGTTGGCCACAGTTTCGATGATGCCATAAGGTAGGGTGATACAAAGGGACTTCAGTTCTCCCAATGCTAAGAGAGAAGAGAGAAACAGACACCATTGTTTATGGAACTATGCAGGACAATCTTATGTTTTGCAGTTTGCACGTCTCATTTTGTTGGCTCTGATCTGTCAATATATTTGAGCCCGGCCAGGTAAAAATAACATGACTTTCTCTCGATCAACCGGTACAAAAATACTGCTTTTTATTAGCATTCAGCTGTCCATTGGAACATCCTTGGCTCTATAGTAGGTACCAAGTGACGATCAAACCGATCAATGCTGAGTTTCGGTATAGGCTCATCCCAACCCACGGAGGTTTTACAAAACTTCGTCCATTGATTAAACCATCAATATCAATACCTGTCGAAGTAGAACCTATTAATAATTAAACTATTCCCAATTACCTTGGCTCCATCCGAACCATCAATTTGGATGGTTTAATGTTTTAATCAGGTAGTTTATGTTTTGAGCATGATGAAATGAAACACAGTCTGCGATGCTGACATATGATGCGTTCGGGGGTGCGTGCGGCATATTGCATGCAGAAGAGATACTGTGTTTAATATTTAATTTTGAAGATCCTAGATTAGGAGTAAATCTCCCCTGCTGCCTTAATCATTTGTTTCTAGGCGCCTTTTATTTTCTAACATTCTCCCCCCAGTGACATAAACAAAGCACTGTATATTTAGAATATCCTGAAAATTCATGGTTGAAATGCATTGTACAGGTATATTGGAATATACATATTAATTTGTTCACATTAAATATCACTGAATGACTTAATTCTGGTAAAACTGTTGATCTGTCCATGCTCCTTAATATTTTTCGATATTTACTCAGTCAACCGGCCACAAGAGGAACACGTCTTAGATGCAAACAATAATATAATCTTGCATCACCGTCGATATAGACCGCGATGGATGGGTAAAGGAGAATATTTGACTAAGACATAGACATACTGAAGTCCTAACCCTCAATGATATCATGCAGTTAAATCATGGGGTTCCTATTAATGCATGTTAATCGAAAATACCTAACTCTATTATCCTCTATAGTCAATTGCTCACTAAATATTACATTGCATGCATTTTCAATTTACCTTCTAGTTAATGTTTTAATAACAAACTACTGATCATTCAATGATATATTTATAGACGATGTTAAAATCGTCTTAGAAGTTTGTTTGTTGCTAAGTGTTATATTGTGCAGACGTAAATCACGTTTTTTGAATGTATTCATCAGTTTTGGATTCTTTGCAAAGTATGTAATACATAAATATATAACACACCTACCCTTAAACAACTTAAGATCATAAGCATATCATAACGTTTCGCATGACTCATATGTTATAACTATTTATATTTTCATACACAAAATCAAAGGGCCATATCATATATTAGATCGTTTATTTAAAACATAATAAATACATTAAACTAATACTACATAATAAGAAAACAACTCACCTTGCAAATGTTTAGGTAAAGGCTTTTTATCCACATGTGTCTCTTGAGCCCAGCACAAAGCTAACTCTACCCCGACACGTTTTTTCGCGGCAGCTGTGCATAATCTCCCGCGCAAAACTTGTAATCGTTTCATCAACTCAGATTTATCTTGATCTTCCGGTTGCTACCAACCAAGACGTTCTGCTGATCACAGGTGGTAAAAATGGAAAAATAACTTTGATGTTAAAATTATTTGTGTTTTTATTGAATTGTTTAATGGCTTACATCGTCAAGATCATATTCGTAGTGTTATATATACAAGTTCTGATTTTGATATAACTTGTGATTTATCGTATGTATTGTATTCTGTATGGCACATGACTTGATATTCGGAAGACTGTAAAATATGTATGATAATATCCTTGAACAGAAAGGAGCCATCAGTTTTATTAGCTCTGTCATGATGTGCCACATGACTGGCTGGTTTTTGACAATGTCTTGTGTGAAGACATTGGAATTGGCCTTTGGTCGCGGATGTACTTTGAAATATGAATTTTTGTAAATAATGTGCCCTTTTGCAAGGTTTCATATTGCACAGTCATGTACGCGTACACCATTGCGGTTGTTCAAACTGTGCTTGATGCAAATCTTTATTTTCGTTATTTTTTCCTCCATTTTAATTTACCCTCTAACCAAAAATGGTTTTGTACGTCGTTAGAAGTCGCTCAATGGATGACTCTTCTCAGGTTTATTGTCTCATAAACTCTCGATAGCGCATCAGGAAAACATGTCCGTAAAAAGTATAACCCCTTGAACCCCACTTTTATATAGTAAAACTGGGGTACGCAGGGGTATACCTATTTTTCTTATTTTTGCTCCAAAACATAGATTGTGGGTACTCGCCTCGCTGAGGCGGTTCTAACGTGTACCCACAATCTATGTTTTGAGCAAAAATAAGAAAAAAAATCAACATTTTTCTACTGAAAATTTTCAATTTTTACAACTTTCCAAAAATCTTTATATCACATGGGCATGTTTTCGTAATGGGGCAGCCATTAGAACAGTTAATGGCATATGAAATTATAAATTTTTAAAACATATTTGATTCATCGATACGTCAGCGAAATTTTCCCCACCAAATTGCTTTGAAAGCGGTTTTAATCCGGCAAAATGACTTTGGTTACTCGTGCGTACAGGTTTTGAAAGTGAAAATATTTCTGAATATTTAATATCTGTCTGCTGTGATTTATAATTTGCAGTACAGTCGTCTCCAGCCATTATTTGATGACTAATTATAATGCTAATATCTTAATTTATTTTTATTTTCGACAGAAATACATGTAGAGTCGCTTTAAAATCTACGACCTGCGTGAAGAAGGGCGCTGCAGGCTGAAAGTTTAAGAGAGGGCCGAATGAGCACCGAAATCGATGAAATGTGAACGAGATGATAATTTCGTACCATTCATTTTATACATGTACATGCATTCGGCAAAAGCTAAACGGCCTTAACGGGCATATAAGTACAAGTAACCGCACCTCAATATCCAGGAATGCGAGTATGCTACTGCTTCAGAACTACCTATGACTTCACATGTTGGCCTTCCCAAGCTGCCATCTATTTTCACGTTGCTGATGATGTTTTCGTTAATGGGGAAGAGATAACTAATGATATTATATCGGCATATCGGCACCGGCCTAAAATGACCACCAGTGGCGTAGCCTCGGCTGCTCTCACCAAATCCGCCGATGCGCCACAGAAGTCAAAACCTTCTGCGGGAAATAGCCATTGCTGAAGGGGAAACATCTGATTTATTTTTTGTTACTGTTGTAAAGAAATGAAAGAAACCGATTGCGTTGCTGTTAATAGCAGCAAAAAAAGGAAATGACCCCGATAACAGCATTGTAAGTGATGAATAGAAAGGGATGAAACTGATCCTCGTCAAAAAGGAAGGAAGAAAATGGTGGTAGGGTCGTTACTATATAGTATGGATAATAAGTCTTTATAGCGCAAAGCCAGGGTTAAGGGGGTATCGCCAGATACTCTTGTACATGTATTATGTGTAACTCGGCTTACTAGACTTTACTCCCTACTTGCAGCAAATAGTATTAAGCTAAAACAGACTTAATCAACCACCAAAGAATATATCAGGGACAGAGACAAGATATAATGTAACTGACATGACTAAGGAAACGGCGGCCGTTTACGGTTAACAATGCGGATATTACGCAAAAAGGGATCAAGACATATACCAAGAGATAGTTCCTGGTAATTGCTTACTCTTTTCATTTAAAGAGGTTCAAATATCTCGAAACCCATATGACGGTTGTAAAACAAACGTTTCCAGAATAGTCAAACCACCCGTTCTACAGTAACATGTTTGGACAGGGATATCCCTTTTGCTTTTAAGGTGCGACTGGTATAGACTATCTTTCTGCTTGCACGTTAGTTCTGAGATATTACTGCGAAACTGGAAATAAGAACCGGTCTACAAGAAGTGCTATTATGGCTGAATATTTCCTACAAGACCAAACAGCCAGCCAAGACGTTAAGAAAGTGTTAACAATGCGATTGAAATCACGAAGATCCCTTAACCACAGATAAAAAGGTACAAGTAGGCAATGATCCGGAAGTGGTGCAACCAGAAAGAAATTCCCACTCCATAAACCGAGATTGGATAAACAAAGCTGACAATCAGGTTCTTACACTTAGCGAGTGAGCAGCTATTTCCCAATATGCAGCCAATCAGTAACCCGAACTTAACCAAATACGTACACAATGTGCAAACAGCACACAAATTCAACACCAAAACACACACAAAAAATAGAACCACAAAAGAACTATAGCCTTAGATGATAAGTAAAATAAAGTTACCGACAGGTACCTAACCTCACCTCAGTGCTTAGTTGTTCGACACACATTCAAATGGCACGCTCCAGTTGTAGAGAGACACTGGCATGACTGAGGTAATTAAGGACAGGACGGAACAGAACAAAGAACTAAAAGAACACAAAGAAGAGAAAAGACTAGAAACAATTGGACTGGAGACATAAAGTTGGTGAATCGTTCAGGACAGGGAGAGCGTCAGATGGAAACGCTCTTGCCAGTGTGATTTCCGATACACTAAGGTAAAAGTAGGCAGTGATCAGGAAATGGCGCAATTAGAAAGAAATCCCTACTCCAAAAACCAAGGTGGGAAAAAACTAAATTGACAATTAGGTACCTATACTAAGAAAACATATCGCAAGCCGATTTAGCAGCTAATTCTCAATAGGTGGCCACTCAGTTACCCGAACTAAGCTATATAATCTAAAAGAATCAACATGATAAATTAGCTGAACTGAAACCAGTCTCCAAATTTTAAATATTCATTTTAGATTACAAACCATTGACCATCTATTATATCAATAAAGAGTTGAGAGAAAGTGTGACTGAAATATTTACATTTGTACATCCTACTGTTTTTAATTATTTATAATTTTCGGACTTCAAAGCGACATATGCAGCTATCCTTTATTACCACATTTTAAAGTAAATATACTTTTCGCGGTGTTTACCGTATGCGTTTTGTTTGTTTATGCAAACGGTATTAAATTGACATGTCGAAGAAGCAAGTTTTTGTCGTTAAACACACTCCGCTTCTCATACAGTTTGGCGAATGTTTAGACCTTATTTTCGGGAGTGACTGCAAAGAATGTTCTTTAGACATTGTCTGAACATTTTTGTATTCAATTTTAGTCAAATTACTTCAGGGCTTCTTTCAAATCATGCAAAAGAAGCGGTTCTTTGGGTTGTTTGTGGGTTGTCACTAAAACTATGCATGCCTTCTAATTCGTTAATGCCATCTTAACATGTTGATGAAAAATGTGTCTTCAAAATACTTTCAACAGTGAAATGTTATACTATCAAATTCCAAACTATGCAAAAGAAATAAAAAATATAAACATGATATTGCTGCAACGTTAAATTATAGATGTGTCAAAATCTGTCATTTCTCTATAAATAACACTTACTTTTCTTTCTGACGACGGGTATGAGAGGTATATAATTCTTGACAAACGAAGTTGACCTGTATAACCTCTGGTTGGGCAGGTAGGCCGGAACCGTCACCAGCTGAAACTTTGTACCAACTTTGGTCAGAATCAGGGTCTGCTTGTTAGCCACCGACTTTGGTCTTTTGAAGGAAACGCCAACCTTTCTCTTGAATTCCTCAAACTGACCAAAACTGTCCAGTTTCTGATCATTTGACACAAATGATGTTCCATTGTAGTTCGAAGAACCTGTTAAACACTTATCATTCATGCTATTTGTACTACTGTTGTTTACATTGGTGGCGTTAGTATTCGCATGTACGCCTGCTGATGTTACACTGGAAGTACTTTCATGTGTTTGGTTATATTTAGCTTTATCGTATGCAGCGTTTGTGTTGACAACGTTGAAAGCTTCCATTTTCTCTTGTTCGTGTAAGTCTGGAGCATCATTCCCGACTCTACCAGTATTGTGCACAGTGTCTTTTGCATTGCTTAAATTGTGTGCTGTTGTATCATTCTTACCATAATTTCCAGGAAAGTTGTGTTTTTGTGTTAAGTTTGCATTTTGCATACGCTGACGTTTTTCCAACAGATATTTCGGCATCTTCCTCGCAAGCATTTCATCATTTGCACTTTTGCAACGGTCTTTACCTACGTTTTTGTCTTCAAACTTAACACATTTTCCTATAAGTCCCAATGGTTTGTTCGTAATATCAGCCATATTTGTTTCTTCCTTTGTACTTGGTATCGCAGCATCCGACCTGCCTGCAGGTGGCACCATGTTGTCTTTCTGCATAGCCTGTCGGTTTTCAACACGATACTTAGTTATTCTCAGTTCTAATACATCTGTATCATCACTATCCTTACTATCCATACTTATCGTATCTTCGTCTTTTTCTTGGTGTCTATCATCAACTTCCATTTTATTAGCAATGTTATCCTTAGTGGCCTTGACCTTAGTTTTGAAAACAAGATTCGTAACGGTGTCGTTCTTTATATCCTTATCTAACATCGTTTCACTCTGCTTGTCAATCCATTCATTCGTAAGGTTGCTTGCACCGGCACCCATTTGTATAGATGCTCGCCTGAACATGAATTTGAGCCCCCTACTGATGTCTTTTATGATATTTAATTTGGTAAGATTTAGCTTCCTCACTATCTAACGTCATCTATGCCTTAACCTGTTACGATATCAGGATTGTTGACTCAGTTGCTATTTTTGTTTACATCATTAAACACAATAGAGTGTTTGTTTTCTACAAAGCCATAAAAGAGCGCTCAGTGTTATATTTTCCTTCTTGAATAATAAACTTGTATATATTTGCAGTTTTTTTTTTTTGGTTCATAAAACTGTTCATATCAATTGACGATGTTTGTATTAATTTTGAAGAAAAGTGTTATTGATTATACATGAATATCACTATATTGCAAGCAATAAAGTTCATGATCGGCATTGAAAAGAAAATCGAAATGCATAATATATGGAAGAAGAAATCAAAAGACAGAGTATATATGGGATTTAATGGCGGAGGCATTTTGGTTTGTTACGCTTTAAAACTAAAATGGCGGTGCCAGTTAGGAATGCCACGGTGCTGCAATGTTAATGAGCAGCCATAACGTGCGTTTTATGGAGAGTGTAACATATAGAATTAATAAAATTCAAACTTCATCTGCTGCACTGCAAACCTACAAAAATATATTGCACAATATGTGCCCGTGTATCTTTCGTTTCAGATGCTTTTAACAAAGGTTGATTCAGAGATTATTTTAGGACTTACGTTGATTAAATCATGAACAAGCTGGCACGCGATGTGAGAAAACGATTTTATAGATTCTTTATAAAGTTTGTATCAAGGATGTATCGATCAAACCACTGTTAGATTGTAATGATGCTTTCTAGGTTCGTCGTCACTGTAAATAGTTGTTGTTTTGACTGTTTCCAAGCATGTAAACACACACAACACAGTTATGGGTGAAAAGGCACTCGCAATTTCTACTGACGCCCTTGATCTTAAAGGATTCAAGGCCCATGTAACATTGATGACTTAGTTCCGTTGCGAAAAACAGAGCAACAAAGCAAACGTAAATCGGACAGGCCATGTCAAGCGAAAACAGGCCTTTGTAGACCAGTCATTATACAGATTGGTGTGAGTCAAACGAACTTGCATATTGTTGCATACTGTAAACCAAACAGACCCGTCTTTTCGTATGAACTGCAAACGTAACAGGGATTAACGCAAACCAGTCATTGTGCTGTTTATGGAAGATAGAACGCATCACCTGACACTATGTACAGATGAGCAAACAATAATGTAACGTGCAGCCGAGCCTAGCCACAACAAACCCCGTCGGTGGAAAAGCATGCTCATCCACCAAGGGTGGTTTACTGCGCTATATACCTAACACTTACTCTAATCACAAAGTTTCGAGTTTCTAATTTGCATATTACTACCCGCTAATATGCCGCTAATACGTTGCACCAACGTATTGTACAAGGGAGACTATCCCGTTACATTACTTCCCCCTCCGAGAAGACTCGCCCCGAGTCTTGGCCTGGGGACTACATGGGTAAGGCAACTCCGTTCTGGTAGTTGTCATCATCCCACCGCTGCCACCAAATGTAACGTGCAGCCGAGCCTAGCCACAACAAACCCCGTCGGTGGAAAAGCATGCTCATCCACCAAGGGTGGTTTACTGCGCTATATACCTAACACTTACTCTAATCACAAAGTTTCGAGTTTCTAATTTGCATATTACTACCCGCTAATATGCCGCTAATACGTTGCACCAACGTATTGTACAAGGGAGACTATCCCGTTACAATAAGCGAGAAACAGACTGTGAAAATCCTGATTCTACCAAAATACAGAAGCCAGAGACAAATTATTGCATAACTACATGTACCTGAAAAGGTACAAGTAGGCAACGATCAGGAAAAGGCTCAATCCAAAGCAGTTTATTCATTATTTGACTGACGACGTTTGATGGTGACAGTTGCATGTCTTTTGAGAGGGCTAAAGCAGTGGTATAGTTTGGGTAGCCACGCGAAAGGATATTTGCAGAAGGACAACAATACACGAAGTGATACATTTTTGAAATATGACAAGTGGCAAGACAAGATTCCAGACGAGGTTCTGAAGAAGGCACATGGCCTAAAGTTAGCACAGCTTAGATTATATAGATGGGTTGGTCATGTTATAAAAATGTCTTGTGAGCGAATCCCATAGAAACTTTTCTACGTAAAATTACAGGAGGGAAAACGCTAGAAGTAACGCTACAAGTGTACCCTCAAAATCCCCACTGAAGGATTTGAAGATGCCGATAGAGTCTTGGGAACAGCCTGCACAGGAGCTCGTCACATGCGACGCTGAAAGAGAGCACAGAGAACACAAAGCCAGAGTAAATAGACTATTACCAGATTGCTTAACATGACTTGCTCTTCTTGCCATGTTCAACTTTGGTCGGCTTAGGTCACTTCTCGAAATTACAGGTAAACTGCTATGCAGGGGGATTAAAAAATCGAGAGTACCCGCCAGAGTTTCACGTCGTTGTGCCATACCTGTAATTTTAATACATCTACTGTGGAAGATTGTCTAGGGCCTACTTGCAACCGACCGTTTTGGACTAAAATGGCCTAGACATTTATCAAAGAACTCACTTAAATACATGAACAATTAATACTCAAGAAATAAAGATGGCCATTCTCATTGCTGAGTGACGAACGACTACATTTGAGAAGAGCCGAAGAAAGTGTCGGTTAACAATATGCCACAATTGTAATATGGATTAAAATTTGTTATGTCCTATTCTGGTTCAAGGTCTCTCTATAAACAGGGTCAGGAATCTTTACCATATGTTCAAAACTCTTCTATGACAGTATCGTATTTACTCACAAGGAAAATGCACAGTCAAAATTTATCATTAATGTCAACTTTATATAATCTTTTTACTGAATCAATATATTTCTTCTATACCAGAACCTATTGAATAATCTACGTCGTATTCTATATAAATCATAGCATTAAGCTTGGAATATATGTCTTTTTTGTCTTAAACAATTTTCTGGCGAAATGCACAAATTATTGTGTTGAAAATTATATGATTGTAAAGCTGGTGTGATACACTTAGCAATAGAATATACGTATTTCATATCCTTATACTGTTTCTCACAAATTGTACTATGAAAACTCACTTTTGAGCAAGTTGTATAACTGCTCCAAGCACTGTCCGTATAAATTGGTAGTTGACATACCTGAGATTTTGATTAATGGTAAATTCAATACAGAGTTTCTTGGCCTTTTCTATAGTGACTGAGACCTTGTTTGGTTTGGCTTGGGAAGTTCAGTGCAGATTGTACAAGTTCTGAATGCTAATCATTGCCAATCTATTATTTTTCTGGATTTTGGGATCGTTTTGCTTATCGTTTGGAAGCGGTCACTCAAAATGGGTGTTTGAACTAAAACTCTCCACAGCTTGGGATACCAAAGTCTCCCCGTACATAATCCATAGTGCAGATTATATGTGTTTTTCTTTCGGTCCTTTGAGATCAGTAAAGATATTCAGTGTGTTCAAATTACTTACGTTTAGTACTTCTAAGCAATGTTTTAATTACTTGACCCCGTTTAGGAATGTGTCTTTGATTTAGACTTCTCGTATAAATTGCAGCACCATAGTCTGGCTTTCGTTGCCGGTTTAACAAGGGCTACTGATGAGGGTTTATTACCCGAAATTGAGCAATATAGTCCATGCTATCTCCCTTTGAATGTTTTACTGCTTCCAAAGGATCAAACCATTATATTTTATTTGATTGATTTTTGTGGAAAGATCTATGGACATACATGTATGATGGTTCCAATCTGTTTTGTCTAAATGCTTTTAACTGGTATCCATTTTGAGGTCACTGATTCAGGCTTATAGACGACCATAAACATAAGATGACATTTCTGTATCTTGTAGACAGATTCCAATTTTTTCCACGTGACATGTTATAAAATTGGACATTGATCCAAGTCAAATAATTAAATGTACTGAACATTATGGAAATTGGTGCTTTGTCATATGCTTGATTTTACTATCCCATAAATATTGATCTTAACCCATATTTGACGAATGGATTCTCCCATCGTTATCAATTGGGTGAGTCCACTTTCATTTTAGGGGCGTCAGGAGTGATTTTTAAATCTTATTCAATTTTTCGATAGAAATTCTCTAAGCAAACAGAATAGCCCCAGATGGGACGCCGCGTTCTGCGGCGTCACATCTGGGGCTATGCTGTTTGCCTATGTCCCATACAAGGGACGCCAGGCTTAAATGAGTTATTATCATGGTCTGAAATGCTTACGTATGAACCAAATGAACTCAAGTTTTTTCAACAGAGCATGCAATGGGATTGTTTTCACGTCAACATGCACTTGGAAAATGAAGAGTCGCGATCAATTGCATTTCCTGATAGTTCATTTAACATGTATCAATATTACGAAGTAATGTTGAACGCGTGTTTTACCTTTTCATGGCAACAAGGCATTCGATGTAGCCGATAAGCAGTACAAGAATCATGTGTATTTATTTATTTATCTATTCATTTATTTATTTGTTTGTTTATTTATTTATTATTCATTCATTCATTCATTCATTCATTCATTCATTCATTCATTCATTCATTCATTCATTCATTCATTCTACGCCCTGCTAGTTACTGTCATGAATTTATACGAGGTTCCATATTTACTCTCAAATGTTAAAATTTCCGTTTGTAAAACAGCTGTCTTTGATTAAAGACACATCCTGCTGTGTGATGTCATACAGTGTTTATGTTTCGTCCAAATAAAATGTCGATTATTAATTCACTGTCGTGGATGCTCAAGTGAGTCAAATTAACAACGTATCACTTGCAGGTGAACGAGTGGTTGATATACCCGGGTTGATATGATTCATCATTTCAAAATCTGTTCATATGATTTAAATGTGCCATTACAATCTGACATGTCAATTCTAACTGACACAGTATCGTTCCGGATGCATTATTGCAAATCACTCTTCTAAGTGCCACATGCTGCTGCTTCCACTCGTGGCGATCATGAACAGTAACAACATAAGCCTAAATTTCCTGTTCAGGTGGGCAAATCTCGATGGGCTTGGAGCAACTCTTTTTTCTTTCATACAGAACATAAGCGTCTTCATCAACATCTGTTTTATCACGACCTTTTGCAGCTCCGCTACTTTCATCTGTACCTATTGCATTGTGAGTTTCGTCCTCACTTGATTCATTGGTCCCAGAAAAGTCTGGCGTTTCAAAACGCGTCCAATAGCCAATTTTCTTCAAATATTGTTTTGTATCCTCTGTATAACCCTCCGCCATAAGCTTATCAAGTCTATCCTTGTCTGTTTCACGGGTGATATTCATCCTGTAATATGCATTTTTTAAGAAACTTGATGCGGGCACATTGAAAATATCCTCCCAGGAAACTGAATCGTCACCTTCCCGTGTAACTACAAGACGATCTGTCACTTCCCCTCCCTCTTCCAGTAAAGTCCAGTGGGAGCATTGCGATCTTGCAATCGCTTTCTATCCAACATCGCCCATATTCCTCACTTACCGTTCGAATCAGTTTTAGACATTTGCCAAAGTCATCAAATGATAATTCAGTCGCTGTAGGGTTGTCTTTCATTTGAAACGCTTTTCCAAGGGATCCCCAGAATCGCGATAAAACTTTGTTACGATTCCTGTGCCAAGCAGTATCTACTTCAGTGAAACCTTCTCCGGTTAAAGTGTCAAGGAGGTTGTAGCCAGTAACAATATGAGGCAAAGTATTATCATTATAGGCATCTGAAAGTAGCTTAAGAATATCACATGTACATCTGAAAAGGGATAAATCATCGGTACGGTTACAACACCTGATATGCGTCAGAACGGCCGTTTTCACAATGTAAGTGGTTGGCGTTTCCTTGTACCCTCCTAGTTCGGATGAAAAATTGTCAAGCATAAATTTCAATACCATATAGCAGTTACGATGTACTTGGGCTGTTGACTGCATCATTTCAACTTCCAGTCTACAATGAGAAATCTTCCAACAGAAAGGGTGCTCAGCCTTACAACACTTTGGCACCAGAAACAGGTCATGCTCTCTGTCTTCTTTGTTCACGACTTCTATCACCGGTAACAGGTCAAGGTATACTAATATGTCTGTTTCTAAGTCTTCGTTATCGGAGTCTGGAAACATAATGTTGCCTGGCTTATTTCTTTTCCATATGAGCATGAGGGAGCAGTTTTCCGTCAGAGGTAGAGTATTAGGTCCTGTTGCAACTATCAACCTACCGGAAGTCTTATGGACTTGACACTTGTTGCACAAATCAGAATGCGAATTAGTACGAACCAGCGCTTCTGGAAGCATCATTTCTTGTCCCTCAACGACAATAGTTTCACACTCAAAATGAAGACATGGGCATAAACTATCCAAGGCTTTTAAGAGCTCTATTCTAAAGATGAAAAATAAATATTTAAGATTTATTTTTCCTTCAGTCTCTTGGTCAAAATACTTCGTAAATTGTTTTGGTAGTACTTTATCTGAATCTGTGGCTTCCATGAAGCTTGTGCATGACTGCTTGGTGCGTACACTCTTCTCGTTCAGCTGTTCCAGAATAGACAAAATGTCATACTCTAAAATTGCTTGATTGTCCGGTGGCCCACCGCTTTTCCAAATACGGGTACCCTCTGACATGCTTCCACATTGAAATAATTCTGGAAAGGATAAGATATATTTGTAAAAATACAGTTGTACATTCAAGGGTATAAAAGTAAGCGCATTTCATGAGCCCAACATAAATTTGTAAACCTCATACAAAATATCTACTGTATGTATCGTTTTTTTTTTTTTTTTTTTTATTTCTGCGAAAATAAGGATACTCCCCATTATCATAAAACTAGTTTCGTGCTGAAGTACATCTATCGAAGTAGTCATATTCTGCGAAACGTCAGAGATTTGTTATGTCGGTCAAGGTTTGCTTTTAATTACAACACGCATATAAAGACTCGTACCTTTGGATTTGAAAATCGGTAGTTTCCTTTCCACTTGCTGTAGAATACGACTAACCAACTCAAAAACCGCACTTCTGACATCTTGAATTTCTTCGTTTCCCAAATCCACCTTTATTTCTTGGACCAGCTGATCTAAAAACTTGTTTAGCATAATGAAATAGGAACATAAAGGCAAATTGGAACAGCGGAAATAAATACTTTTCTTTTCAATTACACATTACATACATAAAGGAATTTATGCTTATATATGTTTTAATTGGTACAAGTTTAGGCTTTAATAAAATGTTAAATCAAATATCTATAATTATATTTTGTCATACAGTTCTATCAGTTCTGTGTATCTGTGTATGCTTCGAGGTATTATGATTTAGTCGCTATATTGTATTGTATTGTATAAGGGAGCGACCATTTGATTTTATGTGTGTGGGGGGGGGATGTTTCCGGGCCTGGATATTGTTTTCACCCACGACACTGTCCTGTCTTTTTATTTGCATATAATACAATATGTACAATTAAATTTACCCTGCCCTAGATATTTTGGGCAAATTTTGGTCCCGGATTTTTTTCCTTCAAAAAATCTTCCACCCCATCCCCTATAAAATGGTCGCTTTGTAATGCAGTTTGGAAACTACCAAACACCATGTATGCTTTATGTCCTGTTTACACGGAAAGCACGTGGAATTAATTTATGTTTTCTTGAAGGCGCGAACTTTCGGCGTTATGTAGTCATGCGTCCTGGAGAAAGCCGTAGAAGCCGATGAACACCACCGATCTTGAGCGGGGCCCCCTCGTCTGCCCGTTGTCCCAGGGGGGGGGGGGGGCTGGTACTCTGAAATTTTCTGTATACATAGGCGAGGCTGATTTTTTTTGGGTCAAAATTTTGAATTTCCATATTTTTGGGGGTTTTCAGAAAAAACTAGTTATTTTTTAGGGTAGTGAGCTTTTTATGGATATTTTTTTGGGCCATGCCTTTTCTGAATTATTTTTTGGGCGCCATCTATAATTCTAAGTAATTTTTTGGGTTTTGCACATTTCTTGGGAAATCTCTTTAATCTATAAAGATAAGAATTTCTGGCATATACAAACTGTATTGTGACGTGTTCTGTTGGTTGGTTGGTTGATTTGGGATTTAACGTCCCACCAACAGCTTAGATGTGATAAAATTTCATCAATAGGCATAAAAAAGATGAATAATTTTTTGGGTAAGCTAAAAGTTCAAGTGTTTTTTAGGTATGCCTGACAGGATTGGTATTTTTTGGGGGTGGTCAGTAAATCTCAGTAATTTTTTGGGTTTGGGGGTAGATGCTGGGGCCTCGCCTATGTATCCACAAAAATGAGAGTACCCCCCCACCCCCTGGGGCCCGTTGTATGGTATACGGATGTGTTATCATGTGAGTGTGGCCTCGATCTAGAAACAGTCCGATATAGAAGGCACGTTTCTCATGTGCCTAAATAGATATAGTCCGATTTCACGCAGTGAGCCGTAAATGTACTTTTAAGTTGTTTATGGTAAATTATCTTACTGGTAATTTCTTGATAATGTATTATAATAACAATCTTTCAATACAAGTCTCTATGGCCGTGATTGTTAGAACCCGGATGTTGCGGGTTCGAATCCCAGCGTTGACACTTTTTTTTTTCATTATTTTTTATTTAAAAATTATATTTTTATTCTATAAATTATACAACTTATTACAAGGCCCGATAATTTCATTATCGACATCAGAAATCTGACCAGCGAAGGCATGCAGTCTATAACAGCACTGCATGCGTCACGTCCTTGGTATTTAACGGCAATACTGGCAAATCGACATACATGCAGCTCGACAAAATACAGGGGCCAGTTGTCCTTTGCCTAGGAAAGACCGACTCCGAGGCCGAATCCAGCGATTCAGACACTGCAAAGGGTGACTTAGTTTCGCTGATTTGTACCTGCCGAAATGAAATGTATAAAATATTGCAAAATGAATAAAATATAAAAATAAAATAAATAAAAAAAATAAAGATAAAAATAAAATAACTCTGTAGAAAAATCGAAAGCAAAAATGTTTCAAAGAATGGCTTTTTTCGACCAAAAAAGAAAATTGGTTGAATGGGATTCGAACCCGAGACCTTCGTCTTTGCAATCAAGTAACACATCCACAACGCCACGGCTGCATATATTTGAGAATAGATTAATAAATGTTAAAGCGATATTCTGTTACAAAGGTAGGTAACTACTTTCTTAAAAACCCAACTTTTAACGCGCTCTACCGATAACAGTGAACTCGTCCTGGAGGTCATGGCTCAGGGGTCAAAATCGGACTATAACAATTATATTTGTGAAAGCTCATGGTGACGTGGGGCTAACCGAGAAACAATGTGTCGCTAAAAGATAGAGAAATGCAACAAAGATTTGAATGACATTTCAAAGTAAGTGGCCCCAGTCTCCTGAATTCACGATTATTCTAACGTTACTTTTACAATAGAACGACGTACTTGCGTTCTGTTGTGATTAATCTGTTCGCTGTCCACGTCCCTGTTGAGCATGATATATTTGTTTTAATTTTACTCATTTAAACCTGGCGTCCCTTTTATGGGACATAGGCAAACAGAAAAGCACCAGATGTGACGCCGCAAAACGCCGAAAAATTGAATAAAAGTTAAAAATCACATCTGATACCCCTTAAAAAGAAAGTGGACTCATCCAAATGAAAATGATGGACAAGTCCATTCGTCAAATATGGGTTAAGCCCTTCATCATAGTTTTGCCCTGGTGTATGGGTTGGGAGTTTAAACTTAGGTGTGTCAAATTTTAAGTTCTATATTCTTAATTTTCATTGATTTTATAGCAAATACGGTTTGGAAAAGGTAGACAAAATCTTGACACTGTCGCATTGATAGCATGTGAAAACCCTATATGATTTAAGTATAAATCCCAATACTCACTAGGAGGAAATAGGACAAGGTCAGCCATCACATAATATATTAATGCGTTAGTAGAGCAACATAACCAGCTATTTCCGACCAAGGTGGCCATCTGACAGGCACATCAACGTGAGTAAAAAAATAAAACTGAGATCCTTTAAAGACAGGGTTTTCATGCCGGGGGGGTCTGGTTCCCAGCATCAAAGAGAACAGGTAGCCAGACAGTAGCAGTGGGCGTGGCTTACACCAGGTAAGCTGGCTACCTATAGGGATCATAAAACTGATAAGGATCACAGGTCATAATTGATTGTAATAAACAGCCACAATTCATTTACCAATAATACCATTATAGCTGCATAAGACAGGATTAGAAACAAATTTAATAATAATCTAAAACATTTTTCTTTCTTTCTTTTTTATTTATTTTATCTATTTATTTATTTATTTTATTTTTTTTTTTTTGGAGTCAGTTATTTTTAAACATTTAATAGTATATATAGTAAAATCCAGTTTTGTGCATGTTAAACAGAATCCCATATTTGTATTTATTTATCATTAAAATGTTAATTTATGATGATTTTTAATGTTTATGCATTTCAAGAATATAAGTCCCTATATTTTTTTCTATTTTGCTTCTCATAACCTTTATATACTACTGAAGTAAAATCTAGTTTTGTACATGGTAAACAGAATCACAGTTTTGTATTTCAGTGTTTATTTATGATTTTTTAGTATCCTTCCCTTTCAAGTATATAAATTCATATTTCCACTTTAATTTTAATGTCTGACAGATAGAAATCACACTATTTATTTATTTATTTATTTATTTATTTATTCTTCATGACAAGACAGTTTTGATTGTCTATTGTAACCAATTATGAAGTGTGCCTTCTGTTACATAATAAGAGATAATAAGGCTAGTTGCAGACAGGTAAGACCTGTCAATCATTTTGTGATGTCACAGTGGCCCTCAGTTGAAAACCAATCAGAATCACAGAATTGATGTTAACCCTTCAACAGTCAGAGAAAGAATGGCACAGGTATACCTGTGTGGCCTTTTATACCCCAGCCCTGTCTTTAAGAGCAGTGAACATATTAATGAGGTCTGTGGTGGCCACTAAAGCCAACTTAAGCTTGATGTTTAACCTTTCAAATAATAATAATAATAATAATAATAATAATAATAATAATAATAATAATAATAATAATAATAATAGTAATGTCTTAATTCAAAGAGGGTGACATATCTAGTAATCAAACTAATCTCACATATTGTCCTCTTTAGGGTAAAACATATATTAACATACATGTAGTTATATACATATGTACAAAATATGTCTGGAATACCTATCAAAATATGTAAAATTATTGCTTTTAAATGAGGCATAGAATTAAAATAAAAATATAACTAAAATGAAAACATAACTTAAGGACACTCATATATATTTATGATTACAGATTTGAGGTGATGTGCGATTCATCGAGAGAACAAGAGACTTTTGATCCATACAGAATTTAAAAAAAGTTTATCATCTTTTTAAGTGCATGACCAGTGAAATTATCTGACTAAAACCTCTTTTCACTATGACCATTTATATTTATTGACTCCTGAGATGTTTGTTTCAGAAGATTTCGTAAGCAGGCTTGTTAAATACTCAGGGGCTTGGCCATTACGAGACTTAAAAACCATAATGCAAATATGATATTCCACTCTGTTAGTAAAAGTAAGCCAGCCTACCTCTCGGAACATATTTTTTTAGATTGTGTCATGAAGTGTGCTTGAAGAAAAATTCTAATTTTAGCAATCTTTTGATATTGTATGTTGAACACTGTCCCCAAATCATGCAGCCATAGTCAAAGATAGGTAAAATATAGGAGTTATAGTAAAGTTTAAGATTGGGCATGTCCACATATTTGGAAAGTAGTTTTAATTAAAAGAGTTTTTCGTCTTGTGATATTAAGACAAACAGAGTCGATTTGTTTATCCCAGGAAAGCGTTTTATCGATGATTATCCCCAGCAGTTTTTGGTTGTCAACGTTTGAGATATCTTCCTTATCAATTGTAATATATAGTTAAGTTAACAAAATTTGAAATCGGTTGAACTACCCTGGACTTTTACTTGAACAACATTTTGATCTTTATGAGCTGTATGGGCAGTTGTATCATCCGCATAAATTTCGGCATATGCCTCATTGATGTATAAGGGCATGTCTTTTATGAAAATAAGAAAGAGCACAGGGCCCAGTACAGAGCCCTGTGGCACACAATATGTAACTTGCAAGTTGGGCAAATATAATCTGACGACTTTGTTGTACGATGTGTACTGTCTTGGCCTTAGCAACGCCATTTTCAGTAATGCTGCGCAAAGCGGCAGCTTCAAAGAACCCTAATTGGCTTTGTACGTGTAGAACTTAATTTACTATTCCATGTCATATGAGCCGCGTCATAATAAAACAATGTTTTCCGAACAGGTCCGACACAAGCCGAGCTGTACAAGCACAGAAGCAGACTAGAAGGATTTGAAAAGAAGAGGGATTGTACTATTCGTGTAGCGAAAACAAAGACGCTGATCAGCTGTGTAGTTTACTGCACAGCTGATCTGCGTCTTTGGTTTCGCATATGCAGATTGTTTGTTTTCTGATGCGGGGGCCCATATCATGGAAACAATCTCTAAGGTTGCTAAAGCACGCCTGATTCTGTTCATTAGGCTGATAATGAAAATTAAAGTTGAATGAAGTTGAATTGTGCCATGTCGCATCTGAACAGTTCTGAGTGTAACGTATTTGCGTTACTGGAATTATGAACGGGTTTTGATGGCATATATATCAAATCAGAGACAAACTATATATCAAATTAACAAAGTAATCATTTATCAAGAAATCGAGCAAGGCCGGGTCAGCTCCATAAAGGTTTCAACAGCTTAAGTCCTACAGCTATGCACAAAGTAAGAATAGTTCGGTACATAGAAGAAAATAATAGACACCAGGCTGGAAAGTACGGACAGTAGAAGGCATTACAAAAAAATCAACACTATACATGAAGAGCAAGATAACTAGCTCTTTCCCAACGAGATAGCCATCTGTCTTGCATCAGCCAGAAACAAATATGACGAGCACAACAGAATAGCAAACAGAAATAACATGTAAAATGAAGATAAATCGTTTAAAGAACACGGTTGGGCGACGTACTCTTTCGCGGTTGACTGTTATAAAGGAAGGGCAGCAATCCCGTTTGGAAGTATAAGAAGGTAAAAACGATTTTACTCTTCTTTTGTGGTACAATACATCACTGTTTTCGTAGATTGGATTCCTCTTATCTCTCGAATAACCACCAACATTCAATAGTTTGTGTACAAGAAAAAGAAAGGTGGCCCAGTGACAGGTATGGGATTCAAAATGAACACGACAAAGGCATGATGACATATATTTTGTTTTATTAATTGTAAAAATATGTTTTGTACATATGGGAGAAGGTAAAGACTTTATTTACACAATTACTATATACAAATATATACAAAATAGAAAGTTGCATACATATTATACAATTTTTCACAAAATCATGGTGCAAACGGCTTTCAAAGGATTAGAGCATCAGTCACATGCATGGCTTTGGTGTTATTTAGCTTTATGTTTAAATCTCGAATTAGAATAAAATCTATTCTGCTAAAATATTAGTGACAAAGTTCAGATGTCATAATGTTGACCATATCTACGAGCAATTAAGCAAGAGTGATCAGGTTTCGGTTTAAGAAGGGAACATTTGAAGCCTATTGTATCATTGACAATGATGACGTCGACAGATTCTAGTACTTACAAAAATAAAGACACATCATGAGAGGAAATTGAAAATTCTCTATTTTCTCGAGTCTAGCAGAATATGTTCTGCTTTTAAGATGATCCGAGGAGACACAGTGAATATGTTATCATTTCATTTCACATTATGTATCATGGTATAATAACGCAAGAAATAAAAAAAAACACTTATTAAAAATTCTAACATAAGAAGAAAAAAATGTACATATAGCACTTAGATGGCAGCCAGCCACATAATTTACCACTACATTAAAACAAAAATCAGCCTGCATTTCAGAGAATTTTATCCTGAATATCAGAATATAACAATCAAAATACGACTAAAATTGATCTGTAAAAATTTAATAATACGATAGAGCTTGCACATACATGTACATCACGCTTTCTGTCGAAATGATTTTGCACTTGGTAAAAAATCTGATTATTTATTTATTCATTCATTTATTTTTCAATATTTTTACGAGGGTAGACACAAGAAAATAAGGTATTTAAATTGTACATTGTAGCACTTACACGGAAACATATCAAGAGCAATTTCAAAATATAGTTGAGAGCATTGTTTAATGAGTACTAGAACAATAATACAAAACTTGAAATGAGAAAATGTAAAAATAAAAGTTTCCTTAAGATGGAGTTTGCAGCGGCACCACATTTTTGTCCTAGCGATACTGCACGTTGGTGTTTCAAAACATAATTGTACATGTTGAACAAATCTGACTCCGCACAGAAAATTGTAGCACTTACACGGCATCTTATCTAGTATTAGTTGAGTGCATTGTATCATGAATATGAAAATAATAATGAAAATACAACTAAAAATGATAAAAGAACATTTGAAAATAAGATGGAGCTTGCACCAGCGTCACACTTTCGGTCGTCGTAGCAATATTGCGTCGTCGAGGGATCAAATGGAATACTCCCACCTGAAAAAAATTGGAATTTGTTGATGTAAGATTTTAAAATATACAATTTTATGTCCTTTCACACCTACCTTAACAACAGGAAAACTTCTAGAACATAAATTGAGCCTTGAAACTTGAAATTTGGGACAGATTTAGATAGCATGAAGGAAGCATGGGGTATGCAGTGCTTATTTTAAAAGGTCCACATAAACATTATATGTAGTTAAATTGTGTTTGTTAAAAATCTTAAAATTACATTTTATGTAATAGAAAAAGAAAACAAATGTACAAACGGCACTGAATTGTGAATTCAGAGCAAACTTGACAGATGTCACTATCACATAGAACAAAAAAAAAAATAGTTACTGACTGATTCATTCAGTAATATTCATAATTAATTAAATTTTTCACATATTCTGAAACAACAATAAGAAACAAATGCATTTGATACAAATGGAAACTGTAGAAGAAATGTTTTAAAAGGTTAAGATCTTATCGAATTCTGTTCCATACGGCATTGTATATAAGTTTATCATATGCAGTCTCAATGATTAAGGAATAGTTTTGCAATGTCCAAACTACAATTTACAACAGGGGCAAATATTAAAAACAAAATATGGACTAACATACCTCCGACAGTAAAGTAAACATGAGGACTTTTCGCTCCCTCCCCACCGATGCTGTAACCAAGAACCCTCAGGACGTAGACTGTCCGCCTCTGTAGATTATCTATAATGACGTCAGTTCGTTTGTCCGTAGTGAAATCTATTGCTGTTCGAATATCTTCTTGGGTCTTCCAAATGCGAACCTGTGGGAAGCATGAAAACAGATGCTTAAATACACTTCACTAATGCTTGCAGTAATTTTGGTTACCATTTTATTTCGACTGGACTTTGAGCATGGGGTCCTATTTTTTGGAAATAGGTAAACTGTGATCGGCAAACGAGACTAAACTGATTGCTAATAAAAAGAAATATTCACAAAATACAAATTGAAACTAAAATAGAGAAAAAAATGTTGCCTTTAACCAATTGATAAGAACGTGAAAGTACAGAAATTGGTCAAAATTTTGTTGAATTTAGCCACAGGGTTCATAAGTTCTATACTTACAATATAGCCCTGTAAGGATTCTTCAAACCAACTTTTATGGAAAATTCCTTGCCATCTAACCCTTACAGAATGGGCTCCGTGACTGTAAACTTTCACATGACGTGGATAATCTTGGGGTGCTGAAAAACGGCAACAACCACAGGATTAATTTTACTTGATTTGTAGTCTTATTTGTTAAAAAAAACAATTTCCCACTGATGTCAAAGGAAACGTTGTCCAAATTATGCCTTAAACAGTATATGGAACCTTATGCATAAGAATAATGTCAAGTAGGAGTAGCATGGTAAAGTTTCTGAAGATAATTCTTCATAATATAAAATACTTTAATAAAGTTTATGGAATTTCCGACGTTACATTGAATTTCGCCCGACCCTTGACCGTCACCATAATACTACCCATCAATTTGTCAATTATCCACCCTGACACTTACGCTGATGGAAGGTTTCAGCCAATCGCCATTCTCCTACAGGGCCAATCCCAGCACTGTTGAAAACCTGGACCCGGACCCAGTAATTAGTGTTGTCACGTAACCCAATCAAGATAGTTTCCTCCTGCTGACCCCAGACATCCCGAGTCCACATGTAGTCCCAATCCGGGTCGTCATCTTTAAGTCGATATTGTATCTGAAAAGGGCAATGAGTCAGTTTATACCTAAGTAAATTTGTAACAAAACGATATGTACTCATTTTGATCATTTACTGTTCATTTTGGTTGATTCGCATTCCGTTTCGATCGGTTCTTTCTCATTTTATACTCATTAAAGTCAGTCATTTAAGTCAGTCTGTATGTAATCTGTATCAATTGACCAAAATGAGGACGAATTGATATTAGTACAAATTGATTCGAGTACTTATTAAATGCGAGGCTAAACACGCATATTTAACCATACAAGGTATGTCCTGTGAGGTTAGTGACAATATTCAGAAGAAAGAATGAGGGCGATTTAGGATTATGAGCCCCTATGCAATAATTAGTCTACATCTAATAAAATATAAAGGTTTGATCCTTTGGAAGCAATAAGAACATTCAAAGGGAGATAGTATGGACTATATTGCGCAATTTCGGGTAATGAACCCTCATCAGTAGCCCTTTTAAAACCGGCGACGAAAGCCAGATTATTGTACTGTAATTTCGAAAATTTACACGAGAAGTCTAAATCAAAGACACATTCCTAAACCGGGGTCAAATAATTTAAACATTGCTTAGAAGTATATTTCTAAACTTGAATGTTTTGAACTCTCTAAGACTTCGTAAAGCTAAACGAGATCAAACAGGTACAGGAAAGATTTGGATTTATAGAATTACTATAAATTTATATTATCCAAAAGTGAAATTCCGTTGCGTAGATCCTTGACACAAATTTGGATACGGACTGGGGATGCGATTTTCATTTATCCTAAGTCTTTAATCTACCTGTACTGTATTTGGTGCATTCAAATTCAGCATCGACGATAAATAAAAGGTAACTTCTTGTCAATTCTTGATGAAAACATATAGTTTGTGAGTGCTCATGAGATTCGTCTCGTAGTTTGTAGGTGGCCATTGGAATCAAACATAGGTTATAGGAAGAAATAAGCAAAACTATGCCTTGATTACCATCAACTGAGCCACCGTATGAAAAACACCAACAATTATCAGCTTGTACAGTCACAGAAGCAGGATAGAAGTTTGAAATTTTGAGTTTAAGAAGAAGAGGGATTGTACTACACTGTATATGTAGCGAAAACAAAGGCGCTGATCAGCTTCGCAGTTACTGCGAAGCTGATCTGCGCCTTTGCTTCCGCATATGCAAATTGTTGGTTTTCTGGTGCGGCGGCCCAATTACCACAATTACCTTGTATCCCATCACCCGTCCTTTCATGTGCTCCCTGTCATCAGGTACGGGGGTCCACTGCATGTGTATAGCAGAGCCATTATAGTTGGAACAATCTCCCATAACAGGACGAGCCACCGGCACTGTAATGGAAAACAACATTTACTCATGAATTTTGAATATGCATAGTTTTTCGGTTTTTATCTCCGATTTTTACAAAACAATTAGAGACATTTGAAACATATTCTGGCATATGCAATTAAAATATGTTTCGAATCAGGTGGCAAATACCCAGACTTTACTCGTGCTAATGGTGAATGAGAACACTTGGGCCTATAAGCACTGGAAAACTCAGATAGGCAGATCATATTTTTTTCTTTTAACCATAACAAAATTTATATATGTTACAACAAGAAAATGATGAAGCAAATACATTTAACAAACAAGGAACATAAAATAAGAAATAATGAGTTAATCGAATTTGATATTTGACCATTATAATGTTTCTAGTGCATTTTATTGCTTTTACGTGTTATACGTACTTCCTTCCGCCGAGTATATAACCTCTACAGTAGAGTTTGGTCCGTCCCCATGCTTGTTGTAGGTGCCAACCTTGACCTCATACTCTAGATAGTAGAAGTCAACACCAACCAAATGGGTATACATCACCGTCTCTCTGCCTGGGACTATTGCCTATAAAAAGTGACATGATTTGAGATACATGTAAGCCAGAATAAAATAACAAACATTAAGTTTTTAATTCCACTCAGGAAAACTATACCAAATCCTGTTTAAGAATGATATAATCTGAGGTAATAAGCAACAAAATATAATACCAGAAACAAGCTAGGTTTCTACATTCAGGCAAACTGCACCAACTAGATGTGTGAATTTCGCTGTCTTTCTGTCAGTGACTATGAACTCTTCATGAACAAGAGATACAATATGAGATGTGCCAAAATGGTAGGGTAAAGTACATTCTTAATTATTACATTCAGAAGAGAATATGGGAATGATACCAAAATAGTTAACAAAACATTCTTGAATACATTCAGTTATGTTGAAGGAAAATGGGGTATATTTTGTATAGATTCTTTGAGTATCTACGAGGTAAATTCAAAGACTTTTGTTGAAACTTCCTTGTTTGAGCGATAAAAGACGGCTTGTGAACATGTTCATATCAGAGTGAGTGGGCTATCAGTATGCCTGTATCTTTTTACATTGCATAATTCCTCAGCCTATATTTTCGTCATTTATGATTGAAACTAAAGCTGTGCTGGCCATTTTATCATGGGGATAACGCTACCTTATTCCAGTCTTTGGGATCGTCTTTTTTCTTGAAGAACACATTGTAGCCAAATTCTGGACCACATGTTTCGGATTTATCGAGAGGCTACAAAGTATATAAACAAAACAATTATCTCGACAATAAATTTTAACGAAGTTTACTAAAATGTAGCTCCTTATGAAAATATTATTTAGATCACACCACGCTATTATACATGGATTATAAATGTATTTCTGAGAAGAAAATATTTCCAAAAAGAGAGAAAATTGTAAGATAAAAGAGTAAGTCCTAATTGAGTTTTATGGTAAAACTATAGCATTAACCCTTTTTATGACGAATGGACCATCATTATCAATTGGGTGAGTCCACTTATATCAGTTTGATATTATATTTTGGTTTCATTTTTCGACGAAATTCCTGTAAGCAAACAAAATGACGCCGTGTTCTTCTTTCAACAGAATTTATAAGTGTTTGAAAATGTCATAAATACAACTGATATAAAAACTCGAATACAACCCTGTCTTCGAACTTAAGAGTACAGTGGTCGCATTGTTTATTGTCACCTCCCCGTGGCCATCATTGCCCTGTTTTAACTGATTAGTTAACGGAACACGGAAGCAAAATGACTTTTGACATGACAAATTTACAAAATGGCATTATAGATACTATTGGCAAATAATACAATAGGCATGCCTTAAATACAATTTATGAACGTTTAAAATATTAGAACTGACCAAAAATAAACTGATATACATGAATTACAAAACAAAGTTCGGATGGAACATACCTTCCATTCAATAGTGAGCGTACCGACTTTACCCCCACCCCCAAACACATGACTCGGTGCTGACACTGGGGCAGTGGACGGCGTCTTGATAGTCACTGAAAATAATACCCGTCTCATTATTTTACAGCATTTTCATCAAATAATATTATCATTTGTGCTATTTGTTCTCCAATGAAACATAGACAGCATCATCAACATCGTCTTACCATCACTTACAAGTACAATGTATCACAAATGATAGCAATCAATTATGTCTACATTCACCAACAGAGGACCATAAAAAATACTACCACTGGTGTTAAATACATATTATTCTCCTAAAACGTGTAACTTTCTGGAAGACTATCCTATAAAGCTTTTATATTCGGGCAAATATTACCGAATCTCATATCCAAATATTCCGAAATACCCTTGCATGGTCTCCAAAAATGTTTTTTTTTTTTATTTTTTATTTTGAATACAATTGTAAAGTGTAAATGGAATAGTTCCTTTGGTATGCTGCTGACAGATGCTGCCAATAGTAACTATTCCTAAATAGATTTATCAAATTTGGTAAAATGAAAAGTATGCACTTGCTACAGCATACCCGAGCCTTTGCTTGCCAGTTTACCCCGACCAAACTCATTGATGGCTCGAACTCTGAATCTGTAGCCCAGGTTCGGGAACAGACTGTCGACAGTGAAGGTTCGCTGGTCGGAGCGCAGACCGTAGTTCAAGGCCTCATTTGAGGCTTCAACTTCCCGCACATCTGAAAGAGAGACACAAAATGATTAAAATAATTTAGTCAACAAAGTCATATGTGACAAGTACGAGCGTACGTGAGTCCTGTTTTTGATTCATCATGGTGGTTATCATGATTTATTTGTTTGTCCATGTTGATTCATTTACTAGTTAGAGATTCACCCTGAGGACCGAACAAATAACTAAATGTTATGAACCACTGCAGAAGATGAGGGTGGGGTTAGAGCCCTGTAAAACCGGGTTTAGCCCCCCCCCCCCCCCAGGTAATCATATTACTGATCGTTCCAATGCGATACTTCTGTTGTGGTTCTATTTGTTTTAAATATGTTTTGGAGTCGAATGTTTGTGCTGTTGGAACCTTATGGATGTTTTCATAGTTTTAGCTAAGTTCAGGTAACTGAGTGGCCGCCTATTGGGAAATAGCTGCTCATTCGGCTTACGATATGTTCTATAAGTACCTAATTGTCAATTTGGTTTTTTCCCACCTCGGTTTTTGGGGTGGGAATTTCTTTCTGCTTGCGCCTTTTCCTGATCATAATCGACTGTGCCAATTTCATGTGAATCATAGAGTTTAATCTAATGCTTCAATTTCTAGACATCATATGCCCACAGGAACCACCTTGTCATATGAATAGATTTCACAGCATGTCATGATCCATAACTGGAAATAAATATCTTAACTAATCGGCTTATTATATGCCCACTACAAGCATCTCATACATAGCATAACCCACCTGTAGAAACAACGCTCCACTCTCCGGGATAATAGTGAACCTCCGCCTCTATATCATAACTGTGTATGGGGTTGCCATGATCTGTCTCAACCCCTATTGTCCAGATAATACGGGCGGAATAGGGACTTACTGACAGGGGCTCAACATACACGCCTGCTGGCGGACCTGGGGGTCCTGAAATACAATAAAGTGTTATGATAATTTTAAATTGAATGTGTTGTGTCAATAAGAGAGAGCGAGAGAGGAGGTGGGGTAAGGTCGGGTTCAAGCATGTTGACAGGCGACCTCACAACAATGCTGTAAATAGTTTTATGTTGTTTAAAAAGAAACAAAAGTAACGACTATGAGAATTAACCAATTGTACTGAAAACCTTTTAGTTTTAATTATATATTATGAGAAAATTTGCTTTGACGTGACGCGCGATGTTCGTACAAATTGTGTAACACGACGTTCACGACGTTTGATTTACTTTGCGCTGAGCGAAGCATGTAGGTATCATGTTATCTGATTGGTCGCTTGCATGCGTGTACTTTCGAGAGTTTTAATATTTCTTCTTTTTTTTTTCAAGTGATCCTTCTAAACTATGTTTTCTTTCTCCACTGCGCAGTTCTATTTAAAGAAGCTGAAATGCGTTTTCCTATAAAAGTACGGTATCATGGCGTTCTGTGACGTACATTAACAATTGTCAAGTGTGACAAAAATTCAGCCTTGTCAAATAATTTATAGAAATAGCATTATTTGTCGCACGGCAATGAAAATAATACGATTTTGAGGCTTAGAATATGAGCATTTTAGTAATAGTATCGTATGTCTTGTTTTCTTACATTAAAATGTCTTTAACTTACAATAAGGAAGATAACCCACTCAAAAACTACGCAAAAATCGCATGTGTGACTTTTTTTTTCAACCAAAAGTAAAGATTTATACTGAGAGTGAACTTTTCAATGTTTTATTAATATTTCTACATACATTACAATCAGCTGTATATGAGCATTTATTTGGTATAAAAATTGTCTTACTTGTTAAATTAGTGTAATGATTGTTTATTTTATTTTCAATTGCACCCTTGAATTTCCTCAAAGCGTGACACTTTTTGCACGGACTGTTTTTTAACTGCCAAAAACGAAAATGTGGTCCGAAGTTCACTAAAATTGTGTCACTGATATCTACATGTATTGACATTATCCCAGCGTATTTTGATGGGATTTGGTTAAAAATCTTCGAAGATATACGTTTTCAAATATTTTCAGCAATGCGATTTTGTTACGCGTGACACGCCGTTTTGGCGTAAAAATTGCATTTTATTTGTATCTTGTTATAATTTGCGCAATAAAAACATACATGATTGTTGTGATGCATTTGTCCATACGAATCGGATTATTTTGATATATAAAACATAGATATTGAGCCGAAACAGAGTCTGTTATTGCGTTTTTCTGATACAGCAAGCATTATTTTAAAATTTGTACGACGTCTTTAGCCTTGTTCACGGAGAAACGCGAAATATGTTTATTTTTCTCTAAACGGACTGTATCAAAGCATAAAGTTTACGATACTTACCGATCACAGTGACTATGGCTGATCTTGAAGCTGTATGGAGAGCCGTTTTAGCTTCACATGTGTACAATCCTCCATGCTCAAACTGAGTATGTTTGATATACATTCCGTTTACTCCGTTCATGTTACTCTGCAATATACCGTAATCGACTTGATAATTGTATGTTGTTGCAACTTTATTAAATACTGAATTGTGTATAAAAAGCTTGGTGGGGAATGAAGTTAAAACAAACTATCAACTGTATGACCTGATCCGAGGCGGTTCTAACGAGTACCCACATTCTTTGGTGCGAAAATACCCCAATTTCACGAACATGTTTTTCTGAATATTTCAGTTTTTGTGAAGTGTCTCCTACCTCAATAAAGTGTGGGTTTCGTCTGAAGTCTATGATATGGTTATTAAACAGCCACACATATGTAAGATCGTAATTGGCACTGTCGTAAGCCGCTTGGCAGTAGAGAAACGTCGTTGTATTCACCCGTACTCGAGTCGGGGCAGGAGGTTTCGTGATACTTATACCCCCTGTAATGGAGACGCGAAGAATGGTTATTTTTCGGTTTCTAGAATTTATAGAATAACGCATTGCCATTTTTTCTGTCATATTAATTTCTGTGTCAGGCAAGCTGAGGATGTGTTAAATTGTTATAAGCAGTCTTCCTAACCATTTTGTTTCATATGGCTCCATTTGGATATAACTAGTCTTTATGTCGATCCTGTTGAAATTGCAAAATTACAATAAATCTTTTTGGCTACATACATGTATTGCAAAATCTAAAGAGTCACTTACGAGCTTGAATAGTCGAAATGCGATACGACCCACTTTCTCATTAATATGTTCATTGCTCTTGAAGGATCTATTTTATTTTTTTATTTGGTGAATTACGAGTACCGTGGACTAAAGTTTATAGAAGTCAGTTTATTATTGTAGATTTTGTTTTTGAAAACAATGCCATTGTACAAAGGAATTACACTCACTTATAACCCTGAGATATGTGGTGTTAACGGCTTCTTTCCCCACCCCGTTCGAGGCTTTGCAAGTGTACGCCCCCTGGTCCCCATTGTTGACGTCATCAATCACTAGGGTGTTGTCGAAAGACTGTCGGACTCTGTCATTCATGGCACCAGGCATAAGATTCATACTCCCACCGTTCCTCAGCCATTCCACCTGTCGAGCAAAAACAAAATATACACGTACTGTATATAAAAAGTCAACTTGAAATTTCACAGCAGTTGGAAAAAAAATCTATTTCATGGATGTGTTTTCATAATTTTATGCATCAATGCAAGCTATGATTTTAGAGGCATTAAAAGAACTGATTCAGATTATAAGACCTCTCACTGCTCTTATTTTGCTTAGTCGTGATTCAAGGGAAAACGGTTTTCTTTCTGTCGATCTTTATCCAAAACCTACACTGAGAAGGGTCATTGGAGCTCTCTTAACGCATTTAAGTCTGGCGTTCCCTTTTGTGGGACATAGGCAAACAGTATAGCCCCAGATGTGACGCCATCTGGGGCTATTTTGTTTGCTTACAGGAATTTCATCGAAAAATGGAATACAAATTCAAAATCACTCCCGATGTCCCTCAAAATAAAAGTGGACTCACCCAAATGATAATGATGGGAAAATCCATTCGTCAAATATGGGTTAATAAGAGCTCTTTGTACACCTTCCACGAGTACCCACAAGACAGCATTTCCTTTTGATTATTGTTATCTTGCATAAAATTACAGTACAAACGTAAACGCATTGGAGTGGTCATAAAATCGCATTGGAGCGGCTAGGTAGGTACGAAAAGTCTTACTTGGGGGATAGGGGCGGCTTCCACAGCACAGGGTATGGTAATGTTACCTCCCAGCGCAGCAACTGTCATTGGTGGTAGTGGTTGCCGGTCAAACGTCGGTGGGAAAGCTAAATTACAAATGAGTTTTCATTATAAAATATTTTAGATCTAATATTATGGAAACGAACTTATGTTTTAACATTCAGAAATCCAACAGAAAATGTGTGATTTCAAAGTACTGCAACATCATGGCTTGAAAAAGCAGTCACTTCCACTCGAACTTTTGTACACCAAATAAAGAATTTGTAGTTATGGCGCATCAGCAATTTAAGATTTTTTGTGGTTTTCATCACTAGACAAGAATTGCTTTGCCTACAACCCAAAATTTAACTTACATAAAACAACCAGTTGACCACTACTGAAAGAAGTCCCATGTACGTTGGTTGCTGAGCACTGATACATTCCCTCATCACGGTCCTTGTCGATATTACGCAGTACCAAATAGTGCCCTTTTGCCTCAATGTCCTCGGAATTATTTTCAATAAGTTGTCCATTCTTGTACCATGCATATGTCGCAGCAGGTCGTGCTACAGCCTTGCACCTCCACTTGATTGTCTGTCCGGGATCAACAAATTTGTTCCCGATTTCAAATGGAAAATATGGTCTTGCTGAAGAAGAAAAAAAGACTTTGAAATGACTAGATCTACTCAAACTTATATAAAGGATCGGGTAAATGTATTTCGTTTGTTATGGGTCACTTCTAGCTTTATATGTATACCACTTTTGTGTACTTTCATATACAGGATGCAAAAGTGTTACAAAAACTTCTGCAAAGATTCTTTATGTACATGTAGATGCGGCCATTATGTAAAAGAACAGAGTTACAGACATAAAGTCTCACCTTCCATGGCAAGACTAATCACTTTGCTCTTTATCCCCCCTTTTCCATTCACAGTACAAATGTAATTTCCCTCTGCATCTAGTCCGGCATTTTTTATAGTCAAAACACGATTTAGGTCTTCAAATTTGGTTCCCTTGGCGAACGGTCGACCATCTTCCCTGGACCATGTGTACCGCAATGGCAACCTGTATACAGATACATAATATCTGAGCCGCCTCGTGGGAAAACCAACAATGTGGATTCCGACCAGGTCTGGCACAAATCGAGCTGCACAAGCACAGAAGCAGGCTAGAAGCTTGAAATTTCGGATTTAGAAAGAAGAGGAACTGTACTATCTGAGTAGCGAAAACAAAGGCGTGATCAGCTTCGCGGTTACCGCGAAGCTGATCTGCGCCTTTGTTTTCGCCTATGCAGATTGTTGGTTTTCCCATGGGGCGGCTCATCTTGTAACAACTCAGAAACTGGAAAAGCAATACTAAAGGCGAGTCTGTACTTAGATTCGTGATAATGCCTTTTAGAGCAGATGGAATATTATATCAAGAGGTAATGCCGTGAAAAACCTGGCGTGATATGTCTACGGCTTTTTGAAAATGACATAGTATAGATGTCATAGATGAATTCTTGAAGCTGCGATAAAATAGTGCATCGTATGGTACGAAGTGATGTGAACTTACGATCCATAGGCTACGCATTCTATGCGAATTTTGGTGCCACGAACAGCATTTTGGGGGAAGGTATGGGTGTAGATAAACGGTTCAAAGAGACCATGCTCTGAAAAGAGAAAATGTCGTCATAGTTGACTTTTAAAGCAAAGTATATAAGCAAATAAATAGGAGATAACAAAAACATTAACAAACATCTACGGGAAATATTGAAAATAACAAACAAACAAGATACAAGACGGCCGAGTAGCTATTTCCCAAAAGGTAGCCACTCCGCCATCTTAATAAAAACCAAATATAATAATGTTTTAATGTGACTGTAAATAGCCATTACAACGTTTTTAGCTAATGGCAGTTGGCTGAAGATACCCATTTCAGTGTGTCTGTGTGCGTTTTACCTTTTAAGCTCACCTGAGCCGAATGCTCACAAGGTGAGCTTATAGGATGGCCATGATCCGGCGTCCGTCCGTCCGTCGTCCGTCCGTCGTCGTCCACAATTTCAAAGATCTTCTTCTCTGAAACCGCTTGGCCGATCTAGTTGAAATTTTATGTGGAGCCTCCTTGGGTAGTGGCATTTCAAGTTTGATCGCGAAATCCAGGTCACATGACCAAGATGGCCGCCACGCCCATATATGGTAAAAACCACTCAAAAATCTTCTTCTCCAGAACCGGTGGGCCGATTTCCACGAAACTTGGTATGTAGCATCGGGGACTTCAGCCCATAATAGTTTGATAAAATGGTGACCCTTGGGTGACGTTGACCTATTTTACGGCAAGGTCAAATTTGGAAACATAGGCTTTTACATGGGAAAAAGTGAAAACTATGGATTTTTTTTGAAAACTATTGCAGCCTGAGGCCTGAAAAGTGGTAGATGCAAACAACTAATGGAGTAGATGAAGGTATATGATTAATTTAGGTCAAGGTCATCTCTTGACCTTGGCCAGTCTGTCGTCCATTCACATTTTTTCAAGATCTTCTTCTCTGAAACTGCTGGGCCAATCAAAGTGAAATTTTATGTGGAGCATCCATGGGTAAGGGAGACAAAAGTTTGATCGCGAAATCTAGGTCACATGACCAAGATGGCCGCCACGCCCATATATGGTAAAAACCACTCAAAAATCTTCTTCTCCAGAACTAGCGAGCCGATTTTCATGAAACTTGGTATGTAGCATTTGGGACTCCAGCCCATCATAGTTTGGTAAAATGATGACCCTAGGATGACCTTGACCTAATTTACGGCAAGGTCAATTTTGGAAACATAGGCTTTAACATGGGAAAAAGTGAAAACTATGGATTTTTTGAAAACTATTGCAGCCTGATGCCTGAAAAGTGGTAGATGCAAACAACTAATGGAGTAGATGAAGGTATGTGATTAATGTAGGTCAAGGTCATCTCTTGACCTTGGCCAGTCTGTCATCCATACACACTTTTCAAAGATCTTCTTCTCTGAAACTGCTGGGCCAATCAAAAAGAAATTTTATGTGGAGCATCTATGGGTAGGGGAGACAAAAGTTTAATCGCGAAATCCAGGTTACATGACCAAGATGGCTGCCACGCCCATATATGGTAAAAACCACTCAAAAATCTTCTCCAGAACCGGCAGGCCGATTTTCATGAAACTTGGTATGTAGCATTTGGGACTCCAGCCCATCATAGTTTGATAAACTGATGACCCTAGGATGACCTTGACATATTTTACGGCAAGGTCAATTTTGGAAACGTAGGCTTTTACATGGGAAAAAGTGAAAACTGGATTTTTTGAAAAATATTGCAGCCTGATGCTTGAAAAGTGGTAGATGCAAACAACTAATGGAGTAGATGAAGGTATGTGATTAATTTAGGTCAAGGTCATCTCTTGACCTTGGCCAGTCTGTCGTCCATACACACTTTTCAAAGTTCTTCTTCTCTGAAACTGCTGGGCCAATCAAAGTGAAATTTTATGTGGAGCATCCATGGGTAAGGGAGACAAAAGTTGATCGCGAAATCCAGGTCACATTACCAAGATGGCCGCCACGCCCATATATGGTAAAAACCACTCAAAAATTTTCTTCTCCAGAACCGGCAGGCCAATTTTCGCGAAACTTGGAATGTAGCATTTGGGACTCCAGCCCATCATAGTTTGATCAAATGATGACCATAGGATGACCTTGACCTATTTTACGGCAAGGTCAATTTTGGAAACATAGGCTTTTACATGGGAAAAGGCGAAAACAATGGATATTTTGGAAATTGTTGCAGTCTGAGACCTGGAAGTTGCTAGATGCAGACAACCAATGGAGTCAATGAAGGTAAGTAATTAATGAAGGCCAAGGTCATTTCTTGACCTTGATCCAAAGTCATTTAAATATCAAAATTAAAATTATGGTTTTCTCATAAATCACTGGGTATGGAACTATTGCAGCCTGAGACCTGAAACTTTGCAGATGCAGACAACTTATGAATTTAATAAAGGTGTGTGAGTATTCAAGGTCAATGTCATTTCATGATGACTTAATACTCCAGGATCAGGCTTCAGGTGAGCGTTCTCTGGTTCTTTTTCCCTTTTTTGCTTGTTTATATTAACGTCCCAGTCAACATTTTTTCAGTCATGTCGGGGCGGAACCTCCCTATTTTAAGTTTACATCCAATGTAACAGAACAATATACCTGTGCCAGTGACTACCATCCATATCCCGAGACTTGTCCTGGACGGTGGCTGCTGGGAGGCCTGGTTGTAGATATACGGTACCGACAGGGTAACCACACACTTGTAGTAACGATTGTCAGTGGGCTGCACCTCCGAGAAGTATAGGTAGCCACTCTGAGAGATGAACCTGTGTGGGTACATCTCAGAGAAGATGTAGTCCTTGATAGTGTCTGTGTACCACCTGTATACTGCCTCTGTATGGAAATATAAAAATTGTTAATATAAATGTAAAATCAAATCTTATAAAATGACTATAAAGTATAGAAAGCCGAAAAAAACGTTAGGCAACTATGGACATGATTTATTTATCTATTTATCCCTTCTTCGTTATTTATTTATACTTCTAGTGCCAGTTTTTTCTCTAAATCTTCTGCCTCCAGATTAAACTATTAGTATCAAATACAATGCTTTATAGATCCTTTGTTGGCATTAAAACATGATATTACCGTATTAAGACTTCAAAAGTTTAAAGGTTAAATTAAAATGTTTAATTTTCTTTTGTAGGGAATATATTTTATGGTAGAGCGGATTCGTTTGATTATTTTCTTCATTTTTTAAAGTTGCAAAATACAATCTAAGACATTTTATTGTATGGCTAGCTCATACCAGGGTACGCTGCCGGTGCCTGGCAATTAATCCTGTTTCCTTCGAACTTGTTAGCTACGACATCTGCTGGTCTCACAGGAGAAAATTCTTGTAAACCTTCAAAATATGAGAAATAATGATTACTTCAGTGGTCAATAGCATACGCCTCGGTAAGCTTTAAGAAATTAGTTTTAAATAATATGAACAAATAACCATTACGAAAACTTGCCCACTGAATATACAGGCACTTTTAAGGTTGTAAAAAATGAAAATTTTCAACAGAAAAATGACATTTTTTTATTTTTGCTCAAAACATAAATTGTGGGTACACGTTAGAACCGCCTCGACGAGGCGGTTCTAACGAGTACCCACAATCTATGTTTTGGAGCAAAAATAAGAAAAATAGGTATACCCTATAAACACCAGTTTTGCTATATAAAAGTGGGGTTTAAGGGGTATATATTTTACGGACATGTTCTCCTGATGGCATACATTATCACAATTGTACTAAATTCACATTCAATCGCACTCTCATTTCAATTTCATCCAAACCAACGAAGCCTCATTCATTGACTCATATACCGATTCAGTTACTCGCTCAAGAATTAAAAAAATAATTGATTAGAAAATTAGCATTCGTTTGAGGCGCAGGCGATTAAATATCAATAATCTCTTCTTCATAAACATCTATTTTTATAATTGTCCATATTGTACAGCCATATTTATTAAAACAGTAATACCAGTCAAAAAGAGAACACTTACGTCCGAAAATAAACTCAGCCGGTTGACTGAGCACTGTGCCAAATTTATTTGTTGCCACGCATTGAAATGATCCGTCATCTTTGAACTGATCTGGGCCTTGGATTGTGAAACGCCCTCCACTCAATGTGTATCTGGAAATTAAATGCTATAAAAATTAAAATGGGGCCAAAGGATTCGGTAATTTACTCAAGTTGGTTGAAATTATCAGGTTAAGAAAATGCGATGCCAACGTATTTGTACAATCTGCCACAGGAAAAAAGACATTTTCTGTTCACTGAGGACACCAACCAGCCGAAGCTGCTAAACGCTCTGTCTGATCAGAACACCTTTTGCTTAATCTTGTCTCAGTCAATTTAAAGCAATGATGTTTAATGAGGCCCATCCAAGGGTTACTCATCACCCTAAACGCATGTTGCCCATGCTGCTACGCCCCCTTACCCAAATACATGCCTGCTCACCCCTGAAATAATTACTAGTGCCCCTCCCCCAGCTCCCTGAAAATAAATAACCCTACTCCAAAATTCCCCAAAACACTCAGCAAGGCCTCATCATTACCTGCTGTCAGTTTTGAATGTTACGTTCTCAGTACTGTCCCTTAAAATTCTTCTCCAAGAAAATGTTGGGTGTGGGTTGGCGTAGGCCCCACATTCTATGTACGCAGTCGGTACGTTGCTGAAGATCACAACGCTTTTGGGTTCTGCAATAATCATGGGTCCTTTCTGTATGTCGTACGGGTCAACAACTCCTTTACCATAATCTGAAGACAGAAATAAAATGCAGTGTATGTTCAACTATGTTGTATTAATTCTTAGTATCACACATTTTGTTCTGTAACAAAAGAATCAAACTATTTACACATTTTGTCTTTGTAAAAATGCAGACATTAAGTATTTTATTAAACCTTATACCCAAATGAAGAATCATTTTTTCTTGTATTGAATAGTACAAACTGAATATAGGTAAGTTGTCGGCATCAAGATCTGGACGACTCGATGGTAAGCCAGTAAGGTGACGTTTCGTAAGTGTGCTATCATTAGAATTGGCTATTGTATTTGGTAAGTATTTTGTTAAACCTTATACCCAGATGAAGTGACATTGTTTCTAGAATTAACCAGTACAAACAGTTGGTGGCTGACTGGTCGACATCAAGATCTGGTAGACTCGATGGCTAGCCAGTCAGGTGACGTTTCGTAAGTCTACCAACATCAGTTTTGGTTACTGTAGTTTTGTTTGTATGAAATTATGATTTCATTTCTTGTTTAATGTGACACCAAATGCGTGGTGCAGAAGATATGTTAGCATATTTTGACGTGTGCAATTTTGCCTCTTTGGTCTCCGATCATATAAACCAATTGTTGCGCATGCTGAGCCGTATAAGTTTGACTTTTTACTTTGAAAACGGTGTAAGCCATGTTTATATCCGAAGTTGTAAACTTTTATCCATCAATAAGATTAATGGCACATCCATGTATTTTTAAAGCAAAAACAAAGGTTCAGTGATGAAACTAACTGGTGACACACCAAATTGAGAATACTTCAGGGGATGCATCAGTGGGGAAATCAGTCCCAGGATCTCACAAGAGATGCGAAATTGGACCACAGTCACCTGACATTTCAGCAAACTGTTATCTTATTCAAATTCCATAGGAAACTGACATAAAGTGAAAACAATCAAAGTGGACATGTAACAATGTCGCCATACATGTGTGTATAGATTAATATTAAAATTAATTATTATTCTCACCAAAATCTCGTTCAGCTAATCTCTTGTCATCAAAACCATTTCTGTCTATTTCACATATATAGGCTGATGGTATACTGGCAGAAACTAGCTCCCACGCAAAGCCATTGTACTGATAGCCACCTGAAATTACAAGAAAATTCAATTACATGAGCCATGTTTTGAGCAAAATGAAAATAGATAATTATCAAAACTTTCAAATTGGAAAATTTCAATTTTTACAGCTGTATAAAGAGAAGGAAAGAAGGAAGGCACAGAGACTGTACAATTAAATTTAAATCTCCAACCCAGACACAGACGGAAAAAAGTACAGCCAAAAATGTTTCGACACGCATGAAAAGCATGATGACAAGCTCTTTCCCAACAGGGCCAGTAGTTATCTGGCTAGCCTCAATCAAATATAAACGTGACGAGTACAAAAGAGAGGTAACAGAATAAACAGAAAATTTGGAGATAGATTACAATAGAACGGACTTGGAACGGTCAGTAAAGAAATAACTAGATTTACGTGAGCACGGTCCTCATCTGTTCATTGCATGGGCGTGTTTTCGTAATGGGAAGGAATTAATTTACCTCTAAAAACATAGCCAATCCTTGTGTGCTTGTCTTCCGGTTTCGGTCTCTCGTGCCAGTACGCACCATGCTCCTCCCACGTGGTTACAAGCCCCTCCTCATCCCAGGTGACCACGCCCTCCCGGTACACACCGCTCGTGAACCAGGTGTTGGTGGGGCTGGAAGTGAGAAAAATAGACCTGTCTCTATGGACAGACACACGGGGTGAAATATACGAGTACACAGAAAGCTATACATGCATACAAAGCAATTACATGCACAAATGCAAAGCGACCAAAATTCAAAACATGGAACATGCACAAAAATAATACAAAATTTGTTAATGCTAATTTATCTTGTATATTTTATGAATGGTGAAACAAAATCGTGCTTAGGTGTCTTTCTGGGAATGAAATATGTATTCATGCATTAACTCATTTAAGCCTGGCGTCCCTTTTATGGGACATAGGCAAACATAATAGCCCCAGATGTGACGCCGCAGAACGCGGCGTCCCATCTGGGGCTATTCTGTTTGCTAATAGAATTTTCATCGAAAAATCACACCTGATGCCCCTAAGAACTGAAGTGAACTCGCCTAAACGATAATGATGGGTAAACCCATTCGTCAAATATGGGTTAAGTATAGATATGAAAGAGGTGAACATGCTTGTGTAGCTATAATAGCAATCAGGATTAAGAATGAGGTAAACGCCATCAACCAGCGAAAAGCATTCATGCGCGGATCAAGAAATTTTCATGAGAGGGGGTCCAACGAAAATGGTAATTTTTGGTCATAGACGAGGGGGGGTCCAACCCCCAAAAAATCCCGAAATTACCTTTTTTTAGGTAAAATTTTCAAATTCCAGCGGGGTCCGGACCCCCGGTCCCCCCCTCTGGATCCGCTCATGGCATTAAAACAATAACACAGCTGAGAAACACGTGGTACGGAATGGTTGACGCACAATGAAATTCTGACCGAAGTTGAGATGAAAAATTTAAGTTTTCTCCTCTAGCGTTTACTCTATTGCCTGATAGGTGCAGTCAATGCAGAAATTAAACATTTAATTGAATAGGTATCCAGGTTATTTCGTTTTCGCAAACATTTCAGAAAAATGAACATATAGTACTTCCATCACAATAACATTGAAGTGTTTGCGAAAACAAAATAACCAGGATTTCTTATGTTACTTTCTTTCAATAAAAGTTCAATTTCTGTATTGACTGCACCTATCTTTAAGTCAGTAGAGTAAACGCTTTAGGAGAAAACTCGAAAATCTAACCTCAACTTCGGTCTCAAGTGCAGTGTGTGTCACCGATCATTTATCGGTTTGTATGTATACAATACCACGTGATTCTTAGCAGTGAACAAGCACATTGCTACTAGACAGAGCAAAGCGTTAAGGGAGATAAAAATGACAAAGCCATACATACGACAATGAATTTAGCACATGTCTACATAATTATGCATAGAGGCATTTTCATAGAAGTTGGTTCTATAATTTACGCGAATTGCGAAAGCTCGCCTAAAAGTATGATGCTGTGTAACTTACTGTGAGCTATCGTGTTTCTTCAGCCAGTCGGCAATATATCTGTGCTCATCTGGGTTGTCCACACTCAACAATTTGGCTCCATGAACCTGAAATATTCAACAGAAGTTCCTTCATTAGAAATTTATACAAATATTGTTTTTCTTATTTTACCATTTCATTAGCATTGGCCCTGGTACCATAAAGCCGAGATAAAACACTCATCCGATGGCTAGATATGCTAACTAGTTTGGTACCATGCGTATGTTTGAATATTAATGAAAATATTACCAGAAAAACCTCGTAAACATTACTTGAATGGTGACATCCTAATTCTCTTTGTTTGTTTTGTTTGAATTGATGCTTTACGCGCTAGTCAACAACAGTGGTCATGTCTGGACGTTGCCTCTATGGGACTTTTACCCAACATAAGGATGCCATGACACTAAAAATGTGCTTCATAAATATATAACCACCCAAGCAAACCAATGAGGCATATATGTATGGATGGTTTGACTAAACCACTTTTCCCGGGCAGGCTCAGACTTGAGCGGTGTTTGGAGGCACAAGCAGCCCATCTATTTCTCCTAGGCCCCAATATTTTGAGTAAAAGTCCAATAAAATGGAGGCACCGTCCCTGCATGACCATAGCTGTTGGCTGGGACGTTGCTTCCCTTGTTAGCACATCAGACTAACATTTCCGTATAATATGTACCCCCTTATTCTCCACTTTTATATAGCAAAACTGGGGTATGTAGGGGTATATGTATTTTTCTTATTTTTGCTCCAAACCATAGATTGTGGGTACTCGTTAGAACCGCCTCGCCGATGCGGTTCTAACGTGTATCCACAATCTATGTTTTGAGCAAAAATAAGAAAAGTATATAAAAAAAAATCTATCGAAAATTTTCATTTTTTATAAAAATCAGTATATATCATAGTCATTACGAAAACACGCCCATGTATTTTAAAAATACATATTATATGTATTTTTAAAATACATGGGCGTGTTTTCGTAATGACTTACCCAACATTCAGCATCAGCTTCCTCGTAAAATCGTTTCTCGTTTTCTTCGAACTTGTAACAGTTCTTCCCGTAAGATTGCCAACCTGTTGGACAGCCTGAATCAGATAAAAATGAAATAATAAAAACAGTTTTAAACGAGATATTTTGTATTAAATCTAAGTATTTATACATGATATACGAATAAATCAGTAAGTGGATCGGCTTCTAGTTTGTCTACGATCTGCCCACGTACTCTACGACCTGCTGACTGCGGCGAAATCGCGTCGAATGCAACAGACCTATATTATATAAGTTTGAAACAAGCAACATTTTGCGTGCCTTTAGCTTGTGGTAGACTTGCAGCGACCTAGCGTCCAGAGCGTTCTTCAAAATCCACACAACAATCGCAAAGAAAATGAGCATGTCTGATGATTTTGTTTTCAGCGTGTGACGGCATTGTGACGCTAAATACTTTCGCACGACGGTCTTGCAGTTTACAACGCTACACACATTTTCATGCAGCAAGACGATCATGAAATTCAGTAATTTTTAACTTGTCGTCGTAGTTGCATATGACTGGCTACTAGAGGCTTTAACGGCAGATGAAGGCAGATGACGTTTTTTTTTTCTGGAGCGAACCTTATTTTAGAGACATGTCCTGCAAACGGATGAGATCGCAGATGCCGAATATGTAGACAAATTAAAGGATGACAACTCCAACAACATTTAATTAGGTCAAATATTATTATTTTCTAGAGTAAAATGCATATTATGACTGTGTGTAAGCTAGTTGACAAGCGTTAACGTTTAAAACCCTCGGGGCGTTATAGCGATTTATTGACGTGAGACGGAACACTGCGAAATCTGTAAAATCAACTGCAACAAAGGATGAGTCTGGCCAGAAGGGTCGTTGGTGGCATAATTTTCGACCATACGCTGCTCTTTGAAGGGTATACATGTACTACGGACCTTTAGACGCCAAAGCTGTCATTATTCACTGATGCGTATTTGCACAGTGGGTCACCAATTTGTCGTTTTGTCGTGCTAAAGTTGCGATACAGCTTGTTCAGTCATCAACTGTAACAGCTTCGTTCTTACATGATGAGTCAAGTTTCAATTTCCCACCATTTTCATGTTAAAGTGTGCTGTTATCAAGAATCTACGCAACTTTACTTTGCAAATGACCTTCGAGGGGATGACGACTCGTAGTGCAGAGACTGTATAACTAGATCTGCATCTTTCAGTTACGTAAACACTCGGTCCTATGGTGCAATGTCGTTTTCGAGGTCGATTTGTTTTGTTTGTTTGATTCATTGCTAAATGTCCCAGTTACCGGCTATGACTCTGTCGGATCGTCGACTCCGATCTTTAAGTTAACTTTCAACAAGAAACCGGCACAAGTTATATTTATGCAAAGGCCCCATGACTGGAAATTGGATTTTAAAAATCTTTATGATCGAGACAATCTGAATGACGCAAGTGTTTTGATCATGATACAAATCTAATCATTTGAGAAACTGAAATGAGACCATTGTCATCGCTTTGTAAAAGTTATGTTAGCTTTTTGTAGACCAACAAAGTGCTAACGCGCCGACGTTTTCAGACTATTTCATGATGAACCATGGTAAAAAGGGCTTGGCAACAGCTTATATAATCATCACTGAGTATTTAACGTATAATTTAGACATTTGAATTTAAATTAATGTGACCAGAACTGGTACATGAACATGGTGATTCTTGAAATGAGCATTTGTTTTCGAAAAAAAAAGCATGTTTAACATGTTATTAAAAGATTTATTTCAAAACTGATTAACAAACAAGATGGCGAATAAGATTATTATAGTCCCTAGTAAGTTGCTGTAAATTCAATTCTACGATAAGAAGTTTTACAATATCTGTGTTGTTACTTTTGCTTTGAACGAACATTATTTTATGGATTTTTAGACAATGGAATCCCCTTTTTGGATTAATAGTGTTGTAAAAAGACGTTTTTATGTAGCGCAAACAAATACATGTAAGTCAGGCGCTGAAACTATCATATCACATATGTAGCGAGTGCATGTCGTACACAGTAGTTCTTACCAAATATTATTTGTCCAAACACACTTATACTGTCGAATAAAAACACAAAAACAATATAAAATTTCCACATTTTCACATATAAACAACACACATTCACACTTTGTTTATTTCCTAGTAGGCCATTTTGTGGAAAACATAAGGAGTTGACAGATTGATGGATGTTAATCACATAAAGTGACAGCCATTGCAGTCACGTGATGATTTAACCAATCAAATTCAACGAAAGCATGGAAGTCCGCGGGCTTTATGAAAAAGGCAACATCGTCAAAACTTTTGAAGTAATCATTGCCCATCTTGATTTTTATCGCATTAATTGAAATTATAAACATAGATAAGACTTCTCTAAGACAACGATAAATCACTGTCAGTTTCCGTCTTTGCTCGACACGAGAAGTAAGAGGTTATCAGCGACCAGGAACTGTCACACTCAGGGCTGACTCTTACCGAAATCGTAATGGTTTCTTAATGATTTTGACCATTTTGTAGATGCAATATTTCAGCGCATATAGCATTTTGCTATCATAACTGAATGCTCTTGTGCGGCATTCATCAGAAAAGCCTCATCAGGAAAATATGTCCGTGAAATGTATATACCCATAAACCCCACTTTTGTATTGTAAAACTGGGGTATTCAGGGGTAAACATATTTTTTCTTATTTATGCTCCAAAACATAGATTGTGGGTTTTCGTCGCCGAGGCGGTTCTAACGTGCACCCAAAATCTATGTTCTGAGCAAAAATAAGAAAACTATCGTTTTTTTTTTCTAATGGAAGTTTTGATTTTTACTGCTGAACAAATCTCTGCCGTATATTACATGGGCAAGTTTTCGTAATGTGTTCATAAAAAAGTAAAAACTGTTGTCTGAATCTGAATCTGAATGGTTTACTTTTAGTATGGCGAGCCGTGTTATTCAAGAAAACAGATATCTTATATATTATATTAGATATCTTGTTTAATAAATAAGATATCTACTTTATTTTATGAGATATAATTTATAAAGAAGATATTTTATATAGCAAAGATCTTTTTTATTTTATTAGATATCTAAAATGTTAATTAAAATATCTTATATAGTATATAAGATATCATTTTAGCTGTAATATTTCAAGTGACCGTGCCGTGTACCTCTGTATATCTTAAACTACGAAACCTTTGATATTCGAAACATGTACCGAGCAAAAAGCTATTTAAATGTTGAGGTTGAAACGAGATGAGCCACACCAAGAGCACCTCCTTGGAACGGTTAGTAATACAATTACTAGGGGGCTTAAACGGGTTTTATGGGATCCCAACCCTCGCCCTAGGTCCTGGTGTGGTTCATACACGCTGCATTAGAAATGATGTCTGACTATGCTGGATAATAATTCTAATGCGTTAAATGCTCAACACTGGCAGACTTGAAACCCCTATGGTTTCGTTGGCTATCCCACTATAGCCTAAATCACTGGCTTCTCAAGAACTTATATTTGGGACTCCAGATTGTTCCAGTGATCGCAATGATACTGTGAACAAGGTCCAGCTATCGCAATTATCTCTGTGACCAAGGCCCAGCTATCGCAATGATCCATGTGGCCAAAGAGTCTCAAATGTTCGTTCAGCACTAAGAGGTCCAACACTATAGAATAAGAGCTATCGCAATGATCTCTGCTTATTATATCCCAAAGCCTGATCTCCGTGCCACGAAGCCTATTTACTACTACATCACCGTCCGACTTCTCTCACAATAATGACTACCGGGCCCTTCAGTAGTGGTAGTAGAAAGTGGCAGTTTTACGTCATGCCGGGCTGAACGGACTTAATCCATGATTCCACCACAAGGACGAGTGACTACCTTAGTAGTAGTAACCTTCGCGTCGCTTGTTCATTATGTGACGGGATAGCCTCCCTTGGAAATATGCAAATTTCAAAGTCGAGACTTTGTGAATCGAGTAAGTATTTGGTATATAGCGCAGTTAACCACCCTTCTTTTCCACCGACGGGGTTTCTGTGGCTTTGTCTTGGCTGCACGTTACACTTATATATCCATTCAGTTACGTGCAATATCCGGTTTGTTCCATTTTAATGGGAAAGTCAATTCTAGAAAACTAAGTAGGAGAATCAGGTGCGAAAGGCGATGCCTATATAAAACACTGTATACGGCGATTTTAATCGAGAAAACTGACAGGGTTATGCGGTTTTACATGACGAATATCAAACTTTGAGCTTTTTACGGAAATTCTAATAGAAACTGTGCATTTCAAACGGATATTTGTCACATAGCTAAATAAGATATCTTATTTGTTAAAGTAGATATCTAAATTGACAAATAAGATATCTTAATTGATATATTGGATATCTTAGCCATTGTTAGATGTGTACCTTTAAATAAGGGACATGATGTTATCTCATATTGCCGTTGTAATAAATGGACTGTGAGAAATTAAGATTTATTGAATGAATGACTTTTTTTTTTCAATTCAGTTTTACGTCCCTTTCAAGATTATTTCAGCTCATATGAGACGGGCCAATCAGTAGGTGGGCGAAAACAATTGAACCCTGAGAAAAACCACCTGACACACCCACAAGCAGAACATGTGGCCAGTGCGGGGCTCGAACCCACACCCGGCACAGCGGTGAGATGATCGTGTGATTAAGAAACAGTGCTATTAACCGCTCGGCCACGGGATTCTTATTTTTTGATCCAACACAGATTGTGAGTAGGCCTACTCATACACACAATCTATGTTTTGAGCCGAAATCGGAAAATGTCAAATTTTTCCAATGAAGTTTTTAATTTTTATTACTTGAAGATAATTGTCCTTTTTTTCAACTTTTAACCCCAGGCGAGGAGGGGTGTTTCAATGGATCCAATGACCATCACCAAAATGCATCGGCCTAATTAGATGTCGACATATCAAACTCGCACGCTTACCGTACCAATAGTCATTTTACGACTTGCCAAAAGTGGTCCGTTTTGTCAAAAAATGGCAGAAGATGGAACAGTTTTGGACAGTTGGGAAGAACTTGATGATAAAGATGTAATAAACTCAGTTATTTCTTGTTTGACACTTACTGATTATAGCCAATAGATATTTCTAATAAATCCACACAGAAAGTGCCGTTAAGTACCACAAGTTGTAGACGAAAACATACACAAATTTCCCTTCAGATAAAACAACTTTCGTTTTCACTTTTATTTTTTTTTCTCGTTATCCATTCAAGTAGATCTAGAAGAAGCTTTGAGAATGTTGGCCACTCAATTGCGCCAGTCCATTGCTTTTTCTGTTTTAAAGCCAAACCATATGGCAGGTCTGAATGTTGGCAAGGTACTCTGAAGGGCCTTCATGTGGTATTGTCAATGTGATGTTTCATCAGTTAACTATTCTGAATCTGCCTGCACTGTTATTCAGCACATTAGTTTATGCTGAAAGGCAATGCACTGAACAGAAGCAGAAGACTGATTCTCTGCTAGTTTCATTATTTATAACATGCACCCCACTAAAATCCTGTAGATGACATCATCCCTGACAAACTTCTTGGCATTCCTTCATCTATAGCTGTCTTTCATACTTACTATTTGTGCTGCTCTCCTTCTTACCTGACAGCTACGGCTATATGATAATGAGCCATGCCATGAGAAAAAAAGATGCCTATGTTTTCACTACATGTAACTAGTACAATTTCTATTCTTTCTACATCCGAAATTAGTGGACTGGCACAGGGGTAGAGTGTTGGACTCTGGTCCCAGGTTCGATCTCAGCTAGGTTGCTGTTCTTTGTGGCCTTGAGCAAGTCACTAATCCACAACTCCTGAGGTAATGATCAGAAATTGATTGTCTCAGTAATGTTCAGTAAAAAAAAGAAAAAAAATTCTATCTTCTAGTAATCTTCTGTAGATGCACAGGCTGGTTTATGTCAAACCTGATCAAAAACTCTGAAGACTGGTTTTCTCAGGTCACAGCTGATACAATGTGCCTTGTTTTCTTTGCAGATATTGACAAAGCAACTAGAAGGTATAAAAGTTAAAGAGAATGTTACAGCTGAAGAAAGGTAAAACACATTTCTTGTATTATTGAAGCCAGTAAACTTGTTTCAGTTGTTGCCTTCTCCACAACATTTTCCTTTTACCTTGAAATTCTGCTCATTCAAAGAAAGCAAAGCAGACAAATATGTGCTCTTTAAACACAAATTAAACCCCTTATTTTCTGTTAAAATAAGGTTTTATTTTAAAAACTCCCTAGAAATCCATCTGAAAGCGTGAAAACTATTTCATTCCTTGCAAAAATTTTGTCGCTTGGACGACTCGCTTGTTCTTCTAAGAAAAAAAATGCCTCGGCAGTTCTAATGAGTACCCACAATCTATGTTTTAGATAAAAACTAAGATAATTTGTATACCCCTGTATGCCCCAGTTTTTCTGGATAAAAGTGGGGTTTAATGGGGTATTCATTACACGGACATGTTGTCCTGATGTTACTGTCTGCTATCGCCCTTGCTGTTCTCTGAGTCTGATGTATCCTTCAATTCTTTTGACCACAGGACCACCTCACCAGCAGTATTAGTTGAAGAAGGCAACAGGACCCAGTACACACCACAAGTCAAAATACTGAAAAGACAGGCTGATCAGGACCTTGGCAACAAAAATAAGTAAGTTATTGTACAGTCGCCTTGACTTGATCAAGATGAGACCCTTTATATGAGACAAGTTACTGTCCGTTCAGAAATGTTCAGGAAAATTTGATTTTCTCCATTTGGTCATGTACATGTACTCATAAATTCGTTGCCAAAATGAAACTTGAAATAATGTAGTTTGATCATCTCGTAAATATTGTGTTTCAGGGGTAACGTGGGTCCTCAAAAAACTTTACAACAACGAGAGGCTGAGTATAAAGAGGCAAGGTTGAGAATCCTTGGCTCATCTGAGGCCCTGGAAGACAAAAACAACTCAGCAGCTGATTTCACGGCAAACAGGTAAACTTGTTTTTGGACAAGGTATAAATGAGCCGCGACGCGAGAAAACCGGTCTTCGGGGTTTTCGACCAGGTCCGACACAAACCGGTCTGTACAGTTAAAGAAGATGGCTAGAAGCTTGAGATTTTGGATTTAAGAAGAAGAGGAATTGTACTATCCGAGTGGCGAAAACAAAGGGGCTGATCAGCTTCGCGATTACCGCGAAGCTGATCTGCGCCTTTGTTTTCGCCTAGGCAAAAATCCGGTTTTCTCACGATGCGGTTCAAATAGTACTATGCTTTCAGATGCTAATTTTTAGCTGTTGTAAATACACATAATTATTTTTGCATAAATACCTGTGTCACACGATATTAACAGCCATATATTAATGAAAAGAAAGCCATGTATAAATGTAGCGATTCTCATGCACGCAAGCTATTAATACATGGCTTTTATGTATGCTCATTGCCGGGCGCCACGCAAAACACATGCAAATAATGAGTAACTGAAGTCCGCCTTGAACAAGCATAAGGATGAAAACTTTCACAAGTATGAAAATATGATGAGGCTGTAAAATATAGTGCACCATTATTTCTTTTGTTTGTGCAGAATTTATGCAATAATGGCGATCAAAAATGATTTTGTCATTCAATAACATTCGCTAGGTCCCTTTGGGAGTGTTGAAAACCAAGGGCGCAGCCCGCGGTTTTCAACACTCCCCTCTGGACGTAGCGAATGTGAATGAATGGAATATCATATTTGATCCATATATTGGAAAAGGTTATGAAATTGAAGAATGACCAAGAAAAGTCACAATAACTTGTCAGAGTACTGTTAATACCCAGGAAGTGATGGCTCTGCCCCGACATGACTGAAAAATAGTTGACTGGGACGTTTAACATCAAATAAACAAATCATGACAGCAGACACTCTAAAGGTCATAAAATGGAGAAAATCTCCATATTAATACAGATGAATGTGATGATCTGGTTGTTGTTGAAAATATGCTTTAGCTTTTTATTAGTTCAATAAAAAACACACAAAGCATGTATACAGATATCTCTGTAGTCTGAAGAAAATTGGGTAAAACATTCCATAAATATTTCAGCTCACTTAGCTTACAATATGTTCCCTTTGTACCTGATTGTCAATTTATTTTTACCTCAGCTCGGTTTTTGGTGTGGGTATTTAGTCCTGATCAATTTGATCATTGCTTACTTTTACCTTTTCAGGCCTGTTAGACTTGTAAAACAAGTTGGAGACTTGAAAGCAGAACAAAAAGAGAACCCAGTCACTATTCTACGCGATCCAAAAGGACCAGATGGAACGCCGGGATTCAGTCAGAACAGATAGCGATGACCAAAGAATACTACATACAGTTACTGAACAAAGATGATGTCCAAAGGATAAGTAATGGTTTATTGGTTTTGAGATTATGTAGGGATAGTCTCAAACCAAACGGACCATTCCAAAGTCTGGGCTGGCCAAGACGGCCATTTAAAGGATTGAATCGGCCAGATCTAAATGTGAAGCATGAGCATGGTCAAACTGGTCACGAGGTTATTAAACTTTTTTCATGCTCAGCCCAACTGAGACTAAAATTTATCATGCTCATGAATGTTATTTAACATTTATAAGCATTAAGCAGGATAAATTGCAGGCTTTGCTAATCTAAACCTGACTTTTCAACCAACTTTGATTATTTCTGTAATTATGAAGTTTATATTTCATGCTCAGTTGAGCTGAGCAAGGAAAAAGTTTATAACCTCGAGGCATGGTGTTGGGAAAGACTGGATGAATTATGATGACAGCCAAAACAAAAACAATAAAACATTACTAAAAATAAGGTAATTACTGTTTAAACATACACAGGCTGTCAACCAAGTCTTCTAAAAAATATAGGAGTTTATATAGGAATTTTTTCTGAGAAATATAGGAGGTTTTAGCTCATTTTGAGGAAAAATATAGGAGTTTTCTCGTGAAAATCGCTTCATTCTATGCTCTTATACTAACAATCCTTACCACTACACTCACTTTTTCCACATTAATTAATGTCTAAGTAACCCTTTAGCTTAACAGCATCACAATCCAGACAGGTGACCATTCATGTGATGAAGTGTGCTGAAGCATTATGCATGATGGTGATACTACACATGCCCATTAGCTGACTCTCACAGAAATAAAGGTTTTTATACAGAGGTATTCTTTTGACAAAATAAAGGCTTTTTAATGAAAAAAAAATAGAGAGAGAGAGAGAATAAAGAGAAAATTAAGGACAACTTTTTCTCTACTTCTAAACTTAATCCTACTTTTATTTTTCAGTAAAAGTAGAAAATATAAAAAAATTCATAGTGAGAGAGTGAGTTATCATATTCTTTCTCAAAGGTAAAAATCCCCCCTACAACTTTGAATCTTAGGGGAAATTCCTAAGACTATAATATAGAAAAGAATGTTTTATGAATACATGTACTGTATGAAATAATTCCATAAAATCCGGCGGGGGTCTGGGGGCCGCCTAGGCCCCCAGAAGCTCTAGGGTACATACCTTTGTCTCCTGTGATCTCAGCCTTTCCTGGATCAATTGTACACTGTACAGTTGCATCAATTTACAGCAAAATTAAGGCATAGGAAGAAAGAAAATAGATTAAAAAATACACAATACAAAAAACATGACAACTTTGATGGAAACTAGGATATATAATGTATCAATTGTTATGATAATGGGGGGACATGCTTTGGACTTAAAAGTAACCCTGACTAAGGAGTAAGGGGTAACATTATGACCATTTATGCACTATATAATATACAGTATGAATATGATTTTATTTAAAAAATAGAGAATGAAGAATAAATAGGCAGTTTCAGAGCACTACTATTTGCTATATATGATCATTCATCGGCAACAAATTTTCCTAAAAATATAGGAATTATTTTAAAAATATAGGAGATATTATAGGAATATAGGAGGTGCTTAAAAATATAGGATTTGGACCCAAAATATAGGAGTTTAATAGGAATATAGGAATTAGTTGACAGCCTGCATACAGTTAAGACTACAATTTATTAGGAACTGAAGAAAACGTAAATGCTGCCCATTACAATTCACCATATTACCCTGTGAAGTCGATTGCCTTTTTTGTCAAAAATTTTGCATTGAGGAAAGGTAAATATGTGTCGGAGATAAAACAATATGCCCACAATTAACCAAAATGCAGCACAGACTTTATTTTGAATTAAAATTGTAAATGCATGTTGTATCATAATCTACAATGTTGCAAAATTCGGCTTTTGTCTTAAGATATTTTATTTGAACCAGAGGTTATTAGGAATTTTGAATGCATTTCTTGTGAAATGATAAATGGGAATATGTTCCTTAGAAATTAATGTCTGTACAAGGAGACAAAAAAATTTGGCTTGCAAAAGAAAGAGCCAGTAACAATATAAGCTAGTGATTGAGGAAAAATTGGTGCTCAAAAGTGCTGTAATGTGCTGTCGATTTGTTGGGAATATTATATTAAAGATGATTTGCATTATTTTTTACAATTATAGCAAAAGTGCCTACCACAGCTCCATTCTGACATGACTGAATAATTGTTGACTGGGATGTTAATAATCAATCAAACAAGAAATTGTTTTGCAAAGTATTAAGTATGGCAATGTTTTGGTAGAATCAATTATTAAGTGGTTGCATAGATATCTATGCGCATAGCTGTTTGAAGCCGTTTTCGATTGGTCGAAAGCCGTGTTCAAACAGCAAAACCCATGTTCAAATCATGAAATTCACGAGCCGTTTGAACATGGGTTTTGGCCGACGTCATTGGTCAATGCGGAAAAATGGGCAAAAAACTGCCTGCGGCCTTGTGTTCAAACACCTTCCTCGTGATCCATCGAATGTTTGAACACTGAAAACCATGGTTGATCCCTATAGTGGTTGCATGTATGTTTTGAATGTAAAACATGAATTTTCACACAAAACATTTATTATTTTCATCAAGCAAAGCATGTGATATTTCTTAAGTACCTGCTCATATATAATAATGAGTCATGTGAAGAGGAAACTTGCATTGGACACAAAACTAGCTGCACAGTGACAGCTTTAGATGGTTGGTTAGTTGAGTTAAAGCTTATGTCACGGGCAACAGCTAACATTATGTAAACATGCATATGTAATATACAGATTTTAACAAAGCTGTAAAAATTGAAAAAACTTTGTGCAGAATATTCTTGATATTTTTCCTATCATAGATTGTGAGTACTTGTTAGAACTGCTGCTGATCGACCTAGTGCATATATAAGTATACACGTATTATAAGCTGTCTAGTGAGTGAAAACTAGGGTGTTGATCAAGCAATTTATTGCAGCTCTTCTGCAGTTATGTTTTCATGGCATCAGAAGTATGTGTGGAGGTCTTTACATGATGCAACTCATACTTTGAAAAGTGAATAATTTAATTGATATCTTTTTACATGGAAAAAATTTCCTTGTCAGAAGAAACCTCGCTTTTTCATAAAAAATGGGACTGATCATCATTCCTTGAATGCAACACTTCTGTTTTTCACTGTCAGATAAGAAATTTCAAGAATGTGTCTAGGTTTAGCTCTGTAGACTGGTATGTGGATTTTGGGTCTAGTAAAAAACCACTACAGTTTCAAGTGGTAGACTGTTGCATGTGATTGTTGTAGCAAGAAAAAGTGCTATTTTTGTCATGGATGAACAGTGCAATATACATAGCATGTGTTAGGGGTTCTCCCAATAATAACCATTGGTTGGTACCATTTGTACCAGTTGCACCATTGGTATTAACATTTTTACAAATGTAAAAATTGTTACAAACCAATGGTACCATTGGAGAACCCCGAACACATGCATCGATAGATTGAGATGTTTTCAGTATATATTGTAAGGTAATGATCCAATGTTATTGGTCACATATAGAGATGGAAGTGGTCTTGTGATAGAGAGTCACTTAATCAGCCTCAGAGTTGTATCTTTGAGCAAGACTTTTTAAGGCCGCATCTCCATGGACAATTTTTCTTTGACAAAGTAGGTTTGTTGCAGAAAAATATGCTCATGTAAATTCAATTCTGTGGTGAAGTTTCATTGTCAAATATCTGCGACAAAGCGAGCGAAGTAATATAAGTAATATTTGCTGTGTGTGAACGCAAACTCATTGCCAAAGGTTCTGTGACAAATAATCTTTGTCTAAGAAAAGTCCGTGGAGACGCGGCCTAACTCTAAAATACTGGTTAAATAAATATCAATGTCAACTTTGCTGGTCTGGATCAAGTAGCTGGTAAATGAGCCATGTCATTGGAAAACCAATATCATGCATACGTGAAACCATAGGCTCAGATCAGCTTCGCAGTAACTGCGAAACTGATCAGTGCAATTGTTTTTACTACACAGATTAAAAGAATGTATGATGGTGTTGAGGGTGAGACAAGGAACTCTCAGGCAAGTTTTCAGATTATTCAAGTCTCATCCGAATAATCTGAAAACTAGCCCGAGATTTCCTTTTTGAGGCTTCAACACCATCATTGATTATTTTTCTCACCCAACACTTTAACCATTTTAACTCTGAATTGGCTTCATATGCTGTTCAGGCAGCCATTTTGTTTTTACATAATAACAATATGCAAATTAACCAGTGAAAAAATAAAAAATAATTTTGTATATGCACTAACCTTACAAAAATATTCAATCAGCATTTTGTTTTGTGGATAAAATTCTCAGCAAAATTAAATTTTGAGATTTTTATCAAACCAGCAGACTACAATTGCTTCTGTAAACTTCCTGAAACTAACACCTGCGTGGATATTTTTGTCACCTAGTTGACAGTTGACACCTAGTATAGTTTATTATTTCCTTATATGGAAGTACAGATAAAGCTGTACATTTCTATTGGCTAACTACAGAAATGATTGGCATTTTGAGACAGCTAAAATGTACGAGGGTGGGTCAGAAAGTTCTGTCATAGGTATTCTAACTTTGTTAATAGACATGATAGATTGCTGTATTATACCTTGATTGAAAGGGCTACATTTCATCTTTATAATGATGCCAAAATAATGCCCGAAAGAAATAAATACTTAGAAATAGACGCCTTGAAAGACACCTGGGGTAAAACCAATGGCACATTTTCTAGATTTGTGAATATTATGGTGAGCGTTTCATGTGTCATATCTTCATAACTACAGATCAAATTTTCTCCAATTTTACAGTGATAAATTATAGCATATTTAGAAATTTATTTTGATTTTTGCAGGATATATTCATCTATGTTTGAAAAATATATTGCATGGATTATTTTTTTTCGAAGTCGTTTTTCTTTAAATAATATTCACAAATTCAAGAAAAATTGCCATTGGTTTTACCCCAGGTGTCTTTCAAGGCGTCTGTTTCGAAGTATTTATTTCTTTCGTGCATTCTTTTGGCATCATTATAAAGGAGAAATGTAGCCCTTTCAATCAAGGTATAATAAAACAACCTATCATGTCTATTAACAAAGTTATAACACCTATGACAGAACTTTCTGACCCACCCTCGTACTAGTACTGAGATAGAAATATCTCGGACAGGCACACAAAGGGATATGCTTGTCTGATGGGTGAGAAAGAACAATCCCTCATCTTCTTATGTCCAAAAGTTCAAGCATCTAGCCTGCCTCTGTGACTGTACAGGCTGGTTTGTGTCAGACCTTGTTGGAATTTGATTTAGAAACCAAACTGCTTGTTTTCTGATGGGAAGGCTCAATTGTATGCTTTCACAGCAGCAGCTAGGTGTTGTTTTCTGTTAAGCCATTTATGTATATCCTGTTGAATATTGTGGCCATCTCTTGGCTATAGGCCTCATGCATAACAAAATTCAGCTTGAATATGCATATCTTCAAAAATAATAATGCCTGGTATTAGAATCCTAATGTGGACATATTAATGTCTGGAAAAAAAAGAGGATTGTTTAAAATTATTGTATGAGCTGTGCATGAGAAAACATGTCTTTGGTGTTGTTTCGGACCGGACCCCGAGGATATAAAGCTTAGGCCCCGAGGTTATCAACTCAGCTGAGCATAAAATTTTTAAACTGCTCATAAATACCAAATAGCCCAAATATATTGAAATTGAAGGTTTAGAACACTAAAGCATGTAATTTATCCGGCTCATAAATGTTAAAATGCCAACAATTGTTGGCATTTTAACAATTATGAGCGGGATAAATTTTAGTCTTGGCTTAGCTTAGCATAAAATTTTTTTATAACCTTGTGGCCCGATCTAACACAGGCCAGATCTTGAAGTCTCAGAAACTTTGAAACTTCAGCTTTAGAAAGTGATGGATTGCTGCAATGATTGTACACATACTTGTGTAGTGAAAGAAAAGACAGTGATCAGCTACATTGTGTATGCAGTTATTTTTCAGCTGATTTTATGCTGATGGTGTGCTTAGAAAGCAAGTTTTCTGATGCTACAGCTAGTGTGTCTCTTTGTCATATTTGAGCCGAGTCATGAGAAAACCAACAATATGGTTTCCGAACAGGTCCAACGCAAACCAAGCTATACAAGTACAGAAGATGGCTAGAGGCTGGAAATTTTGGATTTAGAAAGTAGAGGAATTGTACTAACCATGTATCCGTGTATCAAAAACAAAGGCGCTGTTCAGCTGTGCAGTCACTGCACAGCTGATCTGCGCCTTTGTTTTTACATAGGCAAAGTTCTGGTTTTCTCATGATGCAGCTCATTTTGTTACTCTAGTCTTATCTATCTGCCAGCTTGGAAAGACATTTCATCTGAGTATTAAAAAGAAACAAATATCAAATGTGTGTATGTTTATATCTATAATGCCATTTTGTAAACATGTCGTGGCAAAAGGTCATTTTGGTTCCTCAGATGAGCTAATAACTGGGCTCATACAGGTTACACGTACAGTGGCCACATTGTTTATTGTCACCTCCTGTGACCAACCTTGTCCCATTTTAACTGTTAAAATGGGACAAGGTTGGTCACAGGAGGTGACAATAAACAATGTGGCCACTGTACGTGTAACCTGTATGAGCCCAGTTATTAGCTCATCTGAGCCAAAGGCTCTCAAGTTGAGCTTATAGGATGGCCATGCTACGTCGTCCATCTTCGTTGTTTATCCACAATTTCAAAGATCTTCTCCTCTGAAACCGCTTGGCCAATCAAAGGCAAACTTCATTAGGAGCATCCTTAGGAAGGGGGAACGAAAGTTTATTAAATGGTCCAGGTCACATGACCAAGATGGCCGCCATGGCTATAACTAGCAAAAACCTTTAAAAATCTTCTTTTCCAGAATCAGAAGGCCTATGATTTTGAAACTTGGCATGAAGCATCAGGGAGAGAAGCTCTACAAAGTTTATATAAATCATGACCTTGGGATGACCTTGACCTATTTTACGTCAAGGTCAACGTTAGCCGGCCATGCATTTGAATGGGGAAAATTTTTTATGCATTTGCAAAGGTAAAAGTGCAAGCAGTAAATTCCTCACATAAACAAGTAATTTACAATCTGAATAATAATCAGAATTTCTGTCCAGTTCTCACATTTGGTTTACAGTATGAATGTTAATGAAAATTTCTTTAGTTCCTCACATATACATGTAGTTTACGATATGAATAATTATTAATTTTTCTGTCAACTCCTCATTTACTCAGATGGCAATATGAATAATAATCAAAATCCCTGTCATTAAAGAAACCATAAAATCCTGTGTCAGTTTAACACTGCCGTTACAGAAATGTCCTCGACAGAAGCATTCCATCACTTCTCCCAGTGTTATGTTCTCACGCTGGTAGCATCCAAGTTTAGTGTCAGGATGACAGGATCTGGCATAGAAAGAGTGGCCTGAAATTGAGAGATGAGCATGTTGCAATGAAAACCAGAAGAGATTACAGGGTTATTACAGGATTTACACTTGTAATGAAGATACTGCCATAGAAATCAACACAGGAGTATTATTCACATACGCTGCTCATATCAACATTGGAGCTGCATTTAGAGAAAACCAGCTATATATTTACATATTAGGAAAACGTCTCCTTGTGATGGTCCGATTTTTCCTATGTTGTAAAAATTGAAAATTTTTAATAGCAATGTTTTGATAATTTTCTTATATTTGCTCAAAACATAGATTGTGGGTCGACGTTACCGACACATGTACGTGTCTATACTAGTAAAGGGCCTGTCACACATTCATGAGTTAAGTTGGAAAAAATTAGAAGCTGTCACACACGAGTTGAAGCTACGACATGCTACGAGTTAGCGCCAATCATAACTTGCCGCTTGTCACACGAGTTGCTACGAGTTATAATGTCCTACAAGTTCTACACAACATCCCTACGATATAAGTCGTGGAAACTCGCGGCTACTCGTTGGAATGTCGTAAACTCACGAGATTTAATAGCAACTCGCGAGAAGTCGCCTTGAATATCGTAGCAACTCGTAGGTAACTCGTCATATTTTACAAGTCTCCAAGAACGCACGACATCCCATGACATTTACTACGAGTTCTGTATGAAAAGCTACGAGATCAGAGTTATGCTCCGCCCATGCCACGCCCACTTTTACACGGCGAGTTGCTACAAGAATTTTAAATAGTTTAAAATTCTTGTAGCCTTTCCACGACAAGCTATGCGTTGCTATGAGTTGAGAAGACTTGTGTACAACAACCGCCGACATATGGCGAGTTCTGTACGAGTTGCTATGAGTTCACAAAAAAGTGGGTGGAGCTTAATTCGTAGCTCCAACTCGTGAGTGTGTGACAGGGCCTTAAGAAAAATAGGTATATCTCTGCATACCCGTTTTACTATATAAAAGTTAGGTAAAAGACACGGAAATGTGGAAACAAAGATGCTGATCTGTGCCTTTGTGTTCCTTTCTGGTCCAACTAGTACGATCTCTCTATCTTTATAGCTTTTGTGGGACATTAAACCACAATTCTATGAAACTCCGCATCAAAAAATCTGATGCAGCGCCTTTGTTATATATAGATAATACAATCCCTCTTCTACAAAATTTCAAGTTTCTAGCCTGCTTCTGTGATAGTGCAGACCGGTTTGTGTCGGACCTGGTCGGAAATCCAGATTCTTGGTCTCCTTATGTGAAGGCTCAGTTTTATTTCTTAATCCAAGTGTGTATATGACCATGACCTAATACATACCCATGTGTGTTATAGAATATTTGTAGCAGACTGTAGAACCCCAAGGACACAGTTGTATTTTCACCCCCACCTTATCATAGGAGAAAGGATCAGAACAATTCAGCAGCCCAGTCTTGAAATCATTGCAGTAATAGCAATATAGAGCTGAACCTGAAAACAAAATTTCCCATTTCATGAAAATTAACCCATTAAAAGGAATGTACTTCCGCATCATTATCATTTGGATGAGTCCACTTTCATTTTTAGGGGCATTAGGGGTGATTTTGAATTTTTATTCTATTTTCTGATGAATTTCCTCTAAGCAAACAGGATAGCTACAGATGGGACGCCACATTCTGCAGCGTCACATCTGGGGCTTTGCTGTTTGCCTATCTCACATAAAAGGGATGTAAAATTAGCAAGCCTATGTAATTATACAACCGATACAGTATATTTAAAGACACAAAGTTTTTTAGAAATATTTATTAAATAATTGTAATATAGGGATCAAAAATTATTTTCCATTCATTAACATTCAATAGGTCCTGAGGGGCGTGTTGAAACAGAAAACTTGAGGGCTTTGCCTGAGGTTTTCAACACTACCCAAGGGTTTTTGCAAATGTTAATGAATAACAAAGTCAGGTTGGATTGCTGTACTTCCATTAATTCTGTGAAAACAAAGAAAAAAGTTGTACTTTATTTAATAGCCTCGTCACATTTTCCTACAAGTAAAAACTTTCATTCTTATGCTTGTTCCAGTTGTACTTCAGTTACTTATAATTAGCACAAGCTTTGCGTGGTGCCTGGTAATAAGCGCAAGTAAAAGCTGTGTATTAACATCCTGTTATTATCGTTTTGCAATAATATTTGAAATGCTGCATAAGAAAACAAACAACATAATAGAAGGAAACAAAGATGCAGATCAGCTGTGCAGTAACTGCACAGCTGATCAGCACCTTTGTTTTCTCTACTTGGATAGTACAATCCTTCTACCGTAAATCTGAAATCTCATGCTTCTCTGACTGCACAAGCTGGTTGTCGGAAACCCAAATTGTTGGTTTTTTTCATGCAAAAGGCTCAATGAGTAGAACCTGAAAACAATACAGCATATTTCAAGACTTTGTATTGACAATGCCTCTACTTTTTGTGGCCCTTTACTGGCATCAGGAATACATGTCCATGTAATGTATACCCCCTCGAACCCCACTTTTATATAGCAAAACTGGGGTATACAGGGGTAGTCCTTTTTTTCTTATTTTTGCTCCAAAACATAGATTGTGGGTTCTCGTTAGAACCGCCTCGGCGAGGCGGTTCTAATGTGTACCCACAATCTATGTTTTGAGCAAAAATAAGAAAAATATAAAAAAATTTCAGCTGAAAATTTTCAATTTTTAAAGCTGAAAAAATCTCTGTTTATTGTATGGGCAAATTTTCGTAATGGGTAAATGACTTTCATGTAATAATTACAAGATGTTAATATTTTTTGAAGGTCAAAAGACAGTGAATTATAGCTCAACATTTCACATACTGCTGGGTATACAATTTTTCTTATTTCTGATCCACAACATAGATTGTGGGTTCCTTTTAGAACCGCCTTGGCATGTGTACCCAAAATAAATGTTTTGAGCATAAATATTTAAATATGAAACATATTCCAATGAAATTTTCAATGATTACACCTCAAAAAATCTCTGTATATTGCATGGGTATGTTTTCGTAATGATTAGAACAATTTCAGAAAATTGTACCTACCCTCTATGATAAACAGGAACAAAAGTCCCAAAATAGTCACAATTCCACTACAAAAATCCATGTTCTCAATGCCCAAGAATATTTCAGAATTAATGATCTAAATTTTAATATTCAAATATGGTGTTGAACTCCAGTTTCTTCTTTTTCTTTTTTGTAAAATTGAATATGATACATGTACCACCAATGAAGGTTCTTTTTTTAAGACTGTCCTTTGAATATGTGTAAATCTTTCAGAAATCTAAGTGATGCTAATAAAAATGCAATTTTTCTTGTACATTTATTATGCATGTTCATAATTCAGATAAAGTTTTCATGAGCAGGGCATATTGCAGTCGCCGCAGTATCAGGTGATCTTAGCAACAGAGATTGATAGTTTTTTTATAATGTTAAGAACTTGTCACACATAAGCAAAAGTCCCTCGATGTAGACGCGCAGTTTTATTGTAAAAAGTAATTATTATAGTTTGATTTATTGCCTTATGTCCCTCTCAACAGCTAACATCCCCATATGACCGTAGCTGTTGATTGGGACTTATTTTTTGCAATTAAGTCTGCGTCGAGAGATTTTCGCTTATATGTGATGAGGCCTTAACTAAGCCATGTGACTTTTAAGGAAGTTGATCATATGACATGGCCGACTTTATACTAATTAATGATTCTGCAAATATGGGCATAATATTTAATTGGAAATTTAAAACATCATTATGAAATCTATGCTGGTAGTATTTCAGTTCTAATGAGGATATTTTTTTTTTCATATATAGGCCTCATCTTCAGAAAATTTGTCTTAATATTTCTAACCATGTCCAAAACAAACTTTTTTTTTTTTTTTTTTTTTTTTTTTTTATTCAGTTTAACGTCCCTTTCAAGATTATTTCAGCTCACATGAGATGGGCCAATCAGTAGGTGGGGCCAAAACGGGAGAACCCACAAGAAGAAACACCAGAGACCCCAAAAGTAGAACTTGGCTTGTCTCACAAAAATTGTGCCCCGTGTGGGGCTCGAACCCACACCAGACACTAGCGGTGAGATGATCGAATGATTAAGTGCTGTTGTCAAAACAAACAATAGCTTGACTTTGAAATCTGGCATGTAAAAAGTTAGGCAATTCTATAAAGTAGCATGTGAAAGAAAAAATTTAAATCAGAGTGAAATGCCACAAGTTTTCTGTTACACTTTGGCTGCACACAAATCAAGTATGTGTACCATCAGGAAAACATGTCCGTGTAATGTATACCCCCTCAAACCCCACTTTTATATAATAAAACTGGGGTATGCAGGGGTATACTTTTTTTCTTATTTTTGCTCCAAAACATAGATTGTGGGTACTCGTTAGAACCGCCTCGCCGAGGCGGTTCTAACGTGTACCCACAATCTATGTTTTGAGCAAAAATAAAAAAAATATCAAAATTTTTCAGCTGAACATTTTCGATTTTTAAAGCTCAAAAAATCTCTGTTTATTGCATGGGCAAGTTTTCGTAATGTTTTACAAACTGAAACCCTTTCACATGCTACTACATGGACTTACCCGAGGTTTGATGCGTCAGAGGTCACACTCGAGCTATAAGCTGTTTGTTTTGAAGTTTAACGTCAGAACTGCTCAGTCGAGACGGACAAAGTCCACTGTACAGCTACAGATGATTATAGACTGGAGTCCGAAAATTTCTCATTTAGGTAGAATCTAGTTGGATTCAGTGTATACAAGTACCATGCAATCACAGGCTGTTACAGTATGAAATGATTCATCCGGTGGCTTTTGTTTTTGCATATCAGAAACAGATTTTTGCATGTGTTTCTTTTCTTGGCAAGCCTTCTTGGTCTCGTAACTTTTTTTTTGTATTGAGGTTTGTCCCAGTATAATATTTTGGTCATGTCGAGACGGAGCCACCACTTTCTCGGTTTTAATCAGGACTCTGGGGAATTAATGTGTCTTGCTCAAAGACACAATGCAGAGTCGCCTGTGGGAGGACTAGTATGGCGGGGCATTTTGCTTGGTTGTGAAGAAAAAAAAAGACAAAGATTAAGATTTGCATTCATATTTTTTGTAATTCAGTAATAGTACATGTACATTTCATCAGAAAAATAAATTCTAAAAAATACTACATAGACCAACCTTTAATTTCGATATTGCACTGTTGCATTATGCATGTATATTTATTTGATCATCATTGCTTTCTATGTTATCCCTCCTAGGCTCTAAGAAACAGAGGACCAACAGTCCTGAGAATGCTCACCTGAGGCTCATCATCTTCACATTCTTATTTAAAAATCTTAAGTTACAAAATATGATTTAGTCAGTTTTAACAATACCTTGAAGAAATGGATAGAAGCCCAAATGCTACATAAAATGTTTTTTTTTTAATAGTCAAATCAATCCATATTCTTGCAGTTTTAAAAGGCTTTTACCTAGTGACCCATACATAATTAGCCAATTTTCATTGTAACTTAAATCTAAAACATAAAAATGGCCAGTAGTTAAATTAAAAGAAACTTGACATATGTCAAGAAATACAGTAATACTGACCTCGAAAGTTCTGTTGCTTAACTTGTTTTCTCATTAAAAAGTTTGTGACCAATTTGAACCTTGTCATAAAACAGACCAAAGTTTGATATTTATATAAATTAGGATTTGCCTGATACTTGATTCTACATATCATGTTTCTCTGAAATTGGCCGACCTGTTTCGGGTGAGATTTTTTAAGTCTTATAACAATATATGGTCGTGGCAGCCATCTTGGTAATGTGATCTAGTCAAACAAATGAAAATTGACTTTAATTTGCAAAGTGGTAGTGGAGGAGAAGGCTTTTGAAAAAGGTTGAATGGTGAAGATGGATGAATGACAGAGCCTGGGCAGCAATAAGCTCACCTTGAGAGCTTCCTGACAGGTTGTTGTTTTTTTTTTTTTTTTTTTTCATGCTCAACTCAGCTAGACTAAAATTTATCCTGCTCATATTAGCAGGATAAATTGCTGGCTTTGGTGACCTTGAAATGAAATATCTACTGGTTTCAGCTAATACAGTATTTATGAGCAATTTAAATTTCAGTCTCAGCCGAGTTGAGGATGATTTTTTTTTTTTATAACCTCGAGACCTGATATACTAAATAACAATAAGCCTACAAGGCATGTTAAGCTCATCTTGCAGCCAAAAACCACATTGGTTAACCAATCAATGTAACTAAGAGCTACCAACACATAATAAGCAAAAAGTGTAAATAACTGTCACGGAACAACTTATCACAGATCAAGATGAACCATGGTAAGTTGTTCCCAAACAGGTATTTGCATCCTTCAGTCTTATATTGATTTTATCTGCACTGTTTGTTCTCATTTGCATTGTTTTTGTCTAGATAGCTGGCCCCGAGGTTAAAAAACTTTTTTCATGCTCAGCTCAGCTGAGACTAAAATTTATCCTGCTCATAAATGTTAAAATGCCAACAACTGTTGGCAATTTAACATTTATGAGCAGGATGCATTACTAGTTGTTGAGTACTGAACCTGAATTTTCCACTAATTTTGACTATTTCAACATTTATGAGCAGTTGAATTTTCATGCTCAGCTGAGCTAGAAAAAAAAGTTTTACAACCTCGAGGCCTGATGTGAAAATAGAGTCATTAAAATATTTAAACTTCTCCACTTCAAAACTGTGAACATTAGGGACATCATAGACATAGTTTACATCATAATACAAGTCAACCCACTAGTAGCTCATCTGATTGACCTTGGACCAGGTCTTGAGGTAATACACTTTTTCATGCTCAACTCAGCTGAGCATGAAATTTGGATTCCTAATAAATATTGCATTAGCCACATTCACTGGAAAATAGATGTGCGGATCACAAGAACCAGTCATTTATCCTGCTAATAAATGCTAAAATGCCAAAAATTGTTGGTATTTAACTTTTATGAGCAGAATAAATTTCAGCCTTAGCTAATTGAGCATGAAAAAAATTCTATAACCTCAGGACCAGGTGAGCTTATGAAACTATAAATACCTAATACATTAAAACCATAGTATTCCCGAAACATCAGACATGTTATATCCCACCTGTACAGAAACCTAATAATGAAAGGTCGACCAAAATCTATTTGGCCTCCTATCTGATCACTAAAAAATAATGCACCAGTCATTGGTAACCCTGTCAGCCTTCACTGCCACTGGGTGCTTCCTTCGTCATGATATAAAAAGGTTTTGTTTGATTTTGACCATAGGCCCCGATATGATTTGGTTTCATTTGATTCTGGTATAAGATTTGTTTCTACAATAATTCTTAGCATTTGGTCAATGATGTGATTTGATTCTCATTTATGGCATCATTGAAAGAATTTAAGTCATAAAACAGTGTTTTGTATGCAATTTTATTGTAAGTTTTTCTTTGATTCGTTAAGAAGTGATATAAATTGTGAAATCATTGTTATTGCCCACTCTGTTTTGTAGAGATTTGCTGTGTTAACGTAGTAGAAAACACTTGGTACCAACTAGAAATTGGCTGCAAGCAAGGCTTTCAGTATACCCCCCGCAAAATTATCTGAAGCTGGCCAATAACTTCCTAAGTCAAACATGCAGAAAATTTGTCAAAGATATCTTTTCAGCATTATAATCCTTCATGTACATCCTCAGTATGCCAGTCACATCTATAAGATATTAAAAGAATATATTGAAAGCTTGAGGTTGATTTCACTGTAAACACTATGATCATTGTTTATCATGAGAAATGGGAAAAAATTGGCTAAGTTAAATGAAAAAAGAGACAATAAGCAATACTTATTAAATACCCCCCGCAGGGTAACTGTTTACCACAAAAAATTCTTTTTTCACAATAACAATTCTTTATGCAAATGTCCAATGGGTGTACATCATGTAGGCATGATATCAAATTTTTCCATCAAAAACTGTGGTAGGAGTTGATCAGCCCGTGAAAGCCCTTAACTGTAAAAAACTAAGAAAAATTGTCTAAGTTCTCATTGCTGTAATTTTAAAAAAAATTATTTTTTCACAATAAAATTTCTTCATGCAGATGTCCAATGGGTGTACATCATGTAGGCATGATATCAAATTTTTCCATCAAAAACTGTGGTAGGAGTTGATCGGCCCGTGAAAGCCCTTACCTACCAAAAAACAACAAAAAATTTTCTAAGTTCTCATTGCTGTAATTTTTACAAAAATTATTTTTTCACAATAAAATTTCTTCATGCAGATGTCCAATGGGTGTACATCATGTAGGCATGATATCAAATTTTTCCATCAAAAACTGTGGTAGGAGTTGATCGGCCCGTGAAAGCCCTTACCTACCAAAAAACTACGAAAAATTTTCTAAGTTCTCATTGCTGTAATTTTAACAAAAATTATTTTTTCACAATAACATTTCTTCATGCAAATGTCCAATGGGTGTACATCATGTAGGCATGATATCAAATTGTTCCATCAAAAACTGTGGTAGGAGTTGATCGGCCCGTGAAAGCCCTTACCTGTAAAAAAAAGTAAGAAAATTGCCTAAGTTCTCATAGCTGTCATTTTGTCAAAAATTATTTTTTTGCGATAACATTTCTTTATGCAAATGTCCAATGGGTGTACATCATGTAGGCATGATAACAAATTTTTCCATCAAAAACTGTGGTAGGAGTTGATCGGCCCGTGAAAGCCCTTACCTGTAAAAAAAGTAAGAAAATTGCCTAAGTTCTCATAGCTGTCATTTTGTCAAAAATTATTTTTTCGCGATAACATTTCTTCATGCAAATGTCCAATGGGCCTACATCATTTAGGCATAATATCAAAAAGTTCCAACAAAAACTGTTGTAGGAGTTGATTGGCCCGTAAATGCACTATCTTCACTGTATACAAAAGCCATCAAGAATTATAAAGGGAAGTAACTCAAAAGGGACTGGCCCCTAGCCCTTAATTTTTGCATGTACATATTTGCCCCATAGATATACAGATGCCTGCAAAGTTTCATGAAATTCCATCAATGGGTCTTCAAGATATTAAAGAAACAAAACATTACAGACGGACGGACGGACGGACGGACGGACGGACACACGGACGGACGGACGGACAACGTGAAAACAGTATACCCCCCTTAAAACTTCGTTTTGGCGGGGGGTATAATAAAAGCTATAAATTTGTCAAAAATTAACTTTTCAGCATGAAAATTATTCATGCACATCTAAAATATATCTGGAGCAAATCTACAAAGAATTTAAAAGAAACACTGAAAGCCCTAGGAGGAGTTGATTTCACAAAGTAATATGAAAGTATGCACTACCATCCATAATTGTATATAAGCAATGGTCAAGAAATGGCTATGTTGAAAAATGATGTAAATTTGTCAAAAATCACTTTTTCAGTATTATAATTATTCATGCACATCTTTAATATGTGTGGAACATGTCTGCAAAGTATTGAAGAGAAATACTGAAAGCCCTTGGAGGAGCTGATTTCACAAAGTATGCACTACCAACCATTATTGTATATAAGCAATGGTAAAAAAATGACTATGTTAAAAAATGCTGTAAATTTGTCAAAAAATATTTTTTCATCATTATAATTCTTCATGCACATCTTCAATATGAGTGGAACATGACTGCAAAGTATTGAAAAGAAATACTGAAAGCCCTAGGAGGAGTTGATTTCACAAAATATGCACTACCAACCACAAGCGATGGTCAAAAAATGGCTATGTTAAAAATTGCTGTAAATTTGTCAAAAATTATTTTTTCAGCATTATAATTCTTCATGTACATCTTCAATATGTGTGGAACATGTCTACAAAGTATTGAAAAGAAATACTGAAAGCCCTAGGAGAAGTTGATTTCACAAACTATGAACTACCAACCACAAGCGATGGTCAAAATATGGCTATGTTAAAAATTGCTGTAAATTTGTCAAAAATTATTTTTTCAGCATTATAATTCTTCATGCACATCTTCAATATGTGTGGAACATGTCTACAAAGTATTGAAAAGAAATACTGGAAGCCCTAGGAGGAGTTGATTTCACAAACTATGAACTACAAACCATTATTGTATATAAGCAATGGTAAAAAAATGACTATGTTAAAAAATGCTGTAAATTTGTCAAAAATTATTTTTTCAGCATTATAATTCTTCATGCACATCTTCAATATGTGTGGAACATGTCTGCAAAGTATTGAAAAGAAATACTGAAATCCCTTGGATGAGCTGATTTCACAAACTATGCACTACCAACCATTATTGAATATGGCAATTATCGAAAATTGGCTAAGTTCAAAATGCTGTAAATTTGTCAAAATTCATTTTTTCAGCATAATACGTCTTTATGCACATCTTCAATATGTGTGGAACATGTCTGCAAAGTATCAAAAGAGAATATTGAAAGCTGTAGGAGGAGTTGATTTCACAAAGTATGCACTATTAGCACTATGGCAAGCAGGTTTAAAAAGTCCCATAACTCTTGCAAAACTAACCCTTTGGCCCCTAAATTCATATCACACATGTGTTGTCTAATGGTGCAGGTGTGTTGAAAATTTGAAGAACATCTGGCAAAAACTACTTAAGTTATTCAGCAAAGATGTCAAAATGTTGACGGAATGACGGAATTACGGACAGGCTGAATATAGTATACCCCCCTAAAACTTCGTTTTGCGGAGGTATAAAAAGTCAAACAAAACCTTTTTATATTGGGACCAAGGAAGCACCCAGTTACTGCAGTGCTGTGACATAAGCATTGTCCCTGCAGTGTTGTGGAATAGCAGTTTTGATTCCTGGCCAAAAATGACATTGAAAACTTAATCTAGCATTTTGATCATAAGGGTGTCCCTGCAGTGTGGCGCATATACCTGGGCTTTTAAAGACAAAGGTAAACATCCCCACTATTCCCCTGTCCTGAGGGGAGCGTGACTTATGTATAACAACTTATTATAGCTAAGGCAACTTCATTCTTTTACTGCAGTAAGTGACTGCATTACAATCAAATGAGCACCTCATCAATATCAACAATAAAATAAATAAATTACAATAAACATGTTAAATCTTCTAACAATATGAATATAAGTATGTATCAAGTAATATACTTGAATAAGCAAGCAATAAGCTTGCTTTGAAACCATCTGTCTCACGATGATAAAAATCTATTCAACAAATGGTTTGTTTGAATTAGTTTGAATTGATGCTTAATGTCCCTTCAACAGCTATGGTTATGTTAGACATTGCCTCCATTTCATGGGACTTTTACCGAAAATTAGGATGTCATGACATCCAAAAAGTGCTTCAAATATAACCAACCAGCACAACCAATATGGCTTGTATGAATGGATGGTTTGACTTGAACCACTTCTCTTGGGCAGGCTCAGACCTGTAATCAGGTGTATTGTAGAGGCTTTGCCTGGAGGCACAAGCTTTAGGCCCTAGTGGGCATGGGCACTGATATATTAGACAAATGGGACAAAATTTAATGATCTTGTATGAATCATAAATGGAATGTAACAGGATGGCTATGTTCAGACATGCGGTTTCTTTGTCAAAGATCACATGGCATGCAATCAGTATTGCTCAAGCATTGGTGTTTTCTTCTTATTGACGACTGAAATAATTTGGTGAATAAAGCTACACGTAAATTGAAGAAATACACTAATGTGATCCTTGTCAAAGAAACTTTACTCGTGTGAATGTAGCTTATCAATACAGATTATTTATTATACCTAAACAATGTTCAGGTAGACGTATTGCTTATTTCTCAATAAAACTGTGGCAAATACACTCAGTGGCCATAAATGAGTCCCCAAAGGGGAAAATGCAAGATTTTTTGTCAATATTTTGTCTTCAAAACAATATAAAATAAAACATATGAGCCAGTGCATGAGAAAACCAACAATCTGCATAGGCGAAAACAAAGGCGCAGATCAGCTTCGCGGTAACCGCGAAGCTGATCAGCGCCTTTGTTTTCGCTACACGGATAGTACAATTCCTCTCCTACTTAAATCCAAAATTTCAAGCCTCTAACCATCTTCTGTGACTGTACAGGCCGGTTTGTATCAGACCTGGTCTGAACACCAAATTGTTGGTTTTCTCATGCACAGGCTCATATTACTTTAAAGTTATCATATTACATAATATTATCATCATGTAGGGGAAACATTTCCAAGCAATGTTAAGATATTTGTATCATTTATGATACTAAAGGAATTGGTTGCTAAGCAATTTTAGAACACCACCTAAAATCGAGCATCATTCTGTTGTTTGTGGTTGTGGTTGCTATGGTAACAGTGGGGAACACTGCCACCTGATATTTTGTTTTTGATAATGTGTTGCATTGCTAGTTGCGAAGTTTGTTAGATCTGTTGTTTAACATCCACGTCATGTAAGGATGGAGAGACCATTTCCTGGGTAGTATACTCCGACCCTACTATATCGCGGCATCTACTGTATCGCGGCATTTGCATATCACGTGGACTTTCGAGCACAGCGCCTTCTAGTGATTATTTACGTTCAAGACAAATGTCAAACTCTCATTTCCAGCAAAAATTGTGCAAAATTTCAAGAATACTGGTTAGTAAATTTATAACTTTACAAAAATCATGTAGAAAACGTGTTTTTGCACAAACTGGTTACACCCTTCCCATAAAATGTCCCCTCAGTACATCAAACATCCATTGTTTTTGTTTTCTTCAAACTGCGATCTGTCGTCTGGATGTCAGAGATCACGTGCCATTACTAGGTCACGTTATATCCTTATATGGAAACTCTGACATTCGCATTTTAGGTTGATCCCGCGATAGAGAAGTCACTTTTGGCACATGAGCATAAAACGACATGGCAACACAAATGCGTAAGCCACGCGGTATTGAAAAATATCTTTGAATTTTCGTTATAACAGGGTTGCAGGGGAAGGATTTTGGAAGTTATTGAGGTAGAATAAATTTCAATTATTGATCTTGTGTATTTGCTATTTCTCGTTTAAAATTAAGGGCCGCGATATAGTAGGAAGCCAGTATAACCCATATTTGACGAATGGATTCTCCCATGATTATCATTTGGGTGAGTCCACTTTCATTTTTAGGGGCATCAAGAGGGATTTTTAAATTTTCTTCAATTTTTCAATTAAAATTCTCTAAGCAAACAGAATAGCCCCAGATGGGACGCCGCGTTATGCAGCGTCACATCTGGGGCTATGCTGTTTGCCTATGTCCCACATTAAAGTCTTAAATGAGTTAATCAGTACTTTGGGCAAATAATATACCTTGCCAAAGGGCACAATTTGGCTCAAGTGGGATTTCCCAACCCCTAGATCCTGAATCTGATTCTCAAACCATTATGCCACCCTGCTCCCCTTAATGGTAAAGTAAAAAGTAACTAGAAAATGTGTTTATGAAACACTATGCCCCCAACTGGTAAGTCACTTTCAAGATGTAAAAATGTCCAAAAAATGACTATGTTCTAATTGTATAAAAAGTGACAAAAAATTAATCTGAGGAGTATATCCCAACCACATGCATATCTACAAAGCATGGTCACAATGTCTGCAAAGTTTCAAAAGTATCGGTATTAAATTGTAGGAGGAGTTGCTCACACAAGGTACCCTCTATCCATCCACTAAAATGCCCGAAAAAAAGACTAAGTTCAAATTGTGAAAAAAAAAATGACAAAAAATAATCCAAGGATTATATCCAAACCACATGCATATCTTCAGACCATGCCCATAACACATGTAAAGTTTTAAATGAATTGGCATGAAACTGTAGGAGGAGTTGCGCACACAAGGTACCCACTGCCCATTCACTTTCATTGTCAAAATGCCTGAAAAGTGGCTAAGTTCAAATTGCGAAAAAAGTGACAAAAATTAACCTGAGGATTATATCCAAACCACATGCATATCTTCAAAGCATGTTCACAACATCTGTAAAGTTTCAAGAAAATCGGAATAAAACTGTAAGAGGAGTTGCGCACACAAGGTACCCACTATCTATTCACTTTATCAAGAATCAAAAAGGGAAATAACTCTCACAGAATGGGCCCCTAGCCCCTTGAATTTACCTGAAAGAAAAAATACCGGTCCTCTTAATTTTCATATACAAACTACATACCAAATTTCAAGATCCTAGCTCTAACGGTTCCTGACCGAGTGCTAAGTGTTACTCACGGATCACAGACTGACTGACTGACTGACTGCACTCACTCACTGCACTGCACGGACAGACCTAAACCAATATGCCCCTTCAACTTCTTCGAAGTTGGGGGCATAAAAATCTTCATCAGGAAAACATGTCCATGAAAAGTATACCCCCTTGAACCTCACTTTTATATAGAAAAACAGGGGTTTGCAGGGGTATACCTATTTTTCTGATTTTTGATCCAATACATAGATTGTGGGTACTCGTTAGAACTGCTAGAACTGCCTCGCTGAGGCGGTTCTAACGTGTACCCACAATCAATGTTTTGAGCATAAATATTAAAAATATCTAAATTTTTCCAATGAAATTTTCTACTTTTACAGCAGAAAAAATCTCTGTATATTGCCTGGGCATGTTTTCATAATGGTACAAAGTAAAAATCTTGACAGATCAACTGTTCCTCTTGTGGAGACAATAAAGCATGATAAATGAGCCTGCGCGTGAGAAAACCAACAATTTGGGTTCTGACCGGGTCCGACACAAACCGGGCTGTACAGTCACAGAAGATGGTTAGAGGCTGGAAATTTTGGATTTAGAAAGTAGAGGAATTCTACTTTCTGTGTAGCGAAAACAAAGGCACTAACTGCGAAGCTGATCAACTGCGAAGCTGATCTGTGCCTTTGTTTGCGCCTATGCAGATTGTTAGTTTTCCCATGAGGCAGCTCAAAAGAAACCAATCTCTTACATAAACTTGTGGAGAACTAAATCTACCGTATTCCCCTCTTTGAAAGCCTCATCACAGAAAAGCGAAATTTAAAATCTTTCGACATAGATTTGGGTTTACCTGTATTTGCAAAAATAAAAAAAAATATTTTTTTTGTTTGTTTGATTTATTGCTTTACGTCCCAGTAAACAGCTACGGTCATGCCAGGATGTTAGCTGTTGAAAGGGACGTAAAACAATAAATCAAACAAACAAGAATTCCTTTTCGCAATATAATACAAGTTTACATCCAGGAATTTTCACTTATGAGTGATGAGGCTCCTTAAGCACACTGGTTTCGAGGTTATAAAACTTTTTTTTTTCAGCTGAGACTAAAGTTTATCCTGCTCATCAATGTTAAAATGCCAACAATTGTTGGCATTGTAACATTTATTAGCAGGATAAATGACCAACTTTGCCATTCTAAACCAAAAATTCCAATGAATTTGGGCTATTTCAGTATTTATGAGTGGTTAAAATTTCCGTCTCAGCTGAGTTGAGCATGAAAAAGGTTTTATAACCTTTGGGGCCTGGTGCTTAACAAATTGGAGGAAGGACACAGGTTATAAATGCAACAAAAAGGAAATATTTAGTTTATGACTGAAGAGTAAACAAAATGTGTAAATTGTACAAAGGAGTGAAAATGAGAGAGAAAATGTTTGGCGGAAGCCAGAAAATCAGAATATTGCATTTTCCTTCAGCTTGCAGGAGGAGGGGGGTGGGGGGGGGGGGGTTGCATCATTTTGCCCTGTCTCTTCCCTTCCCCTCATACAACTGAAAGGAGGCTCTTACATCGAAAATGGTATAAAGAGATTAATAAAATGAGAAACCAGAGATAGTACCAGTTTAAAAAAGATGTCTTGGTCATGTTCAAACAGCCCTTCTCCAGACCATTAGATAAAATATTTGATACTAAATTCCAGGTCCCAAGGTTATAAAACTTTTTTCATGCTCAACTCAGCTGAGCTTAAAATTTTGAATGCTCATAATTTTTGCAATATCCCAAATAAATTGAAATTATGTCTCCCCTCCACAGTGTCGGGAGATATATTGTTTTTCCCCGTGCGTCTGTCTGTCCGTCCGTTCGTCTGTCACAAATCGTGTCCGCTCTATAACTTGAAAACCGTTAAAGATTTTTCAATGAAACTTGGTACACTCGTAAACCATGACGAGACGATGTGTCATGCACAAGAACCATAACTCTATCGTGAGTATTTTTGGAGTTATTTCCCTTTGATTATTTTCAATACAATTTCGTGTCCACTCTATAACTTGAAAACAGTTTAAGATTTTTCAATAAAACTTGGTACACTTATTAAGCATGATCAGACGATGTGTCATGCACAAGATGAACTTTAGTCTAAGCTGAGCTGAGCATGAAAAAAATTTTATAACCTCGTGACCTGGGCAATATCATTTATCATATAACAATAAACAAAAAATTATTTATACAATAATTATGTCATGATAAATTAATTGAAGCATCTAAACCAACATTTTCAATGTAGACTTGAGTATCACTAATTCCTTCTTCCTGATTGGCTGACATGTAAGTCACCTGACCCACAGGTGGCCAATCAGAATCCTCCAATTCTTTTTTCACTATCTTATACATGGATTTCCCGGATTTCTTCTTGCAGAACTTTATACAGGCTTTCACAGCGTTGTTCTGAGTAACCATATACTGGAAATGAGAGAAAACTTTTCATCAGGATAAGACCAGTGTAATGCATATTCCCTTACACCCCAATGTTATACAGTAAAACTGGGGTGTATAGTGGTATACATTTCTTATTAGTTTTGCTTTAAAACATAGGTTGTTGATTCTTGATAAAACAACAGCCTCAACAATATGTACCTATGATATTTGTTTTGAGCAAAAATCAGAACAATATTAAACACTTTTTAATTTTACAGCTCTCAAAATCTCTGAATATTTCAGGGGCATTTTCATAATGCACAAACTATTGCAATCAATGCCCTATTCAAGGGTGAGATGTTAGCCTTCAAAAGAAGTCCAAATCATGATATTACACAAAGATTTTGTTATACATGTAGTAACCTTTTTCTAGATTTTTAGCTCATCTGAACCGAAGGCTCACAGGTGAGCTTATAGTATACCCATGCTCCAGCGTCCGTCCGTCGTCCGTCCGTCGTTCACAATTTCAAAGATCTTCTCCTCTGAAACCGCTTGGCCAATCAAAGCCAAACTTCATGTGGAGCATCCTTAGGAAGGGGGAACGAAAGTTTATATAAATGGTCCAGGTCACATGACCAGGGGCATTTTCATAATGCACAAACTATTGCAATCAATGCCCTATTCAAGGGTGAGATGTTAGCCTTCAAAAGAAGTCCAAATCATGATATTACACAAAGATTTTGTTATACATGTAGTAACCTTTTTCTAGATTTTTAGCTCATCTGAGCCGAAGGCTCACAGGTGAGCTTATAGTATACCCATGCTCCAGCGTCCGTCCGTCGTCCGTCCGTCCGTCGTTCACAATTTCAAAGATCTTCTCCTCTGAAACCGCTTGGCCAATCAAAGCCAAACTTCATGTGGAGCATCCTTAGGAAGGGGGAACGAAAGTTTATATAAATGGTCCAGGTCACATGACCAAGATGACCGCCATGGCTATAAATAGCAAAAACCTTTAAAAATCTTCTTCTCCAGAACCAGTGGGCCGATTTCCACGAAACTTTGTATGTAGCATCGGGGACACGGGCCCATCATAGTTTATATAAATCATGACCCTAGGATAACCTTGACTTATTTTACGACAAGGTCAACTTAGGTCTCCAATGCATTTGAATGGGAAAAAATGTTAAAATGCTATTTAATGGGTAAAACTTACTGGGAATAGGCAAATGGACAAAAGATTAAAATTTTAGCCCCTGGGGGGTTGTCTGCCCCTGCCCCGGGGCTATATACATGTATATTTTCATAATAATGAAACATCTTCTCCCCTGAAACCACTTGGCTAATCAAAGCAAAACTTCATATGGAGCATCCTTGGGAAGGGGGAAAGAAAGTTTATATAGATAGTCAAGGTCACATGACCAAGATGGCCACCATGGCTATAAATAGAAAAAACCTTTAAAAATCTTCTTCTCCAGAACCAGAAGGCCAATGATTTTGACACTTGGTGTGAAGCATCAGTGACTGGAGCTCTACAAAGTTTATATAAATCATGACCCTGGGATGACTTTGACCTATCTTATGGCAAGGTCAACATAGGTCGCTCATGCATTTGAATGGGGAAAAGTGTTTAAATGTCATTTGTAGGAAAAAACTTGCAGGAAATGGGCAAATGGACTTAAAGGGAAACATTACTATTTAATTCCCGCATATGATTTTCATGAAACTTCCTATGCTTCAAGATAATTGTATCCTTGGACTAAAATCGAAATAAAAATGGGGAGTCACCGGTCTCGTTTCCATGGTATCAGAACTTTTTGAATGTTTCTCGTGCATTTCAGGAAACCGCACTCGTAGCGGACATGTGTTTTGATATATATGTTATTACTACAAAAACAATTTAAACACAGGATGAGTGTTATTTTCTTACATTTTGATACTATTTGCTCTTAAACTGAGGAGATAACAAGCAAAATTAACTTTCCCGCCATCTTTTCAAACCTGCAAAAAGTACGTATTTTTGCGATATCTCCTAAACTGCGCATATGATTTTGATTAAATTACACCAACAGATAGGAAATGTGGTAACCATTTAAAAGTTCAAATAAAAAATGGGGGTCACCGGATTGCGTTGGAAGATATAGAGAAAAAACGTTCAATATTCCCGCCTTTTTCGTTTTAACGCCAAACGTTGCACTGACGTCGCGTATATTTATGCGACGTCATCAACAGCGAAATAACTGTTTTCACATATAATCAACCTTATACACGAATTTGGGTATATAAATTGCCACAGAACTTCTTTTAAAATAAAAATGAACAATATGTATACCCGCTTTAGGACTCAGTTATGCAGAAACAAACAGAATAAGATTCTACAGCTTGCAACGTCATTGAGAAATCAAAACAAAACGATGTTACAAACTACGCGTAACATGCACACACTAAACGCCGACGTTGCGCAAACAGTGTGCTCATAAACAATAGTATTGTTTACCCTTAAGATTGATGATTCTGAAAAAATTTGGACCCCAGGGGTCTGTCTGCCCCCACCCTGGGGCAATATACATGTATATTACAGTGATATTCAAAGATCTTCTTCTCTGAAACTGCTTGGCCAATCAAAGCCGAACTTTATGAGGAGCATTGTTAGGAAGTGGGATTGAAAGTGTATATAAATGGTCATGGTCACATGACCAAGATGGCTGCCATGGCTATAAATTGCAAAAACCTTTAAAAATCTTTTTCTCCAGAACCAGAAGGCCTATGATTTTGAAACTTGGCATGAAGCATCAGGCAATGGGACATCTACAAAGTTTATATAAATCGTGACCCTTGGATGACCTTGACCTATTTTACGGCAAGGTCAACTTAGGTCGCCAATGCATTTGAATGAGGAAAATTGTTAAAATGTCATTTGAAGGGCAAAACTTGCAGTAAATTGGCAAATGGACTGCAGTTTTAAGTTTTCAAAAAGAAATTGACTCCAGGGGTTGCTCTGACTCGGCCCTGGGGTATATAGTACCATTCTAGTCAAACAAGTTTATTGGTATATATCTCGGGTTTCAGGTGAGCGTTTACAGGACCATTGGTCCTCTGGTTTTAAGGTGACTTCAAAATTTCTAATGTGTTACCTCAATTAGTACAGCAGCAATAAAATGAGCAGCAACAATAGCTAACAACAATCCACGGAACATCAGGGGCTTCTGATCCAGTCGCTCAAGCTAGAAACAGACATTTATCACATGTAAATTAATTAAGCCTACAGGTTTAATGTCCTTGTCAACATTTTTTGTCATGCCAGGATAAAGCAGCAACAATAGCTAGCAACAACGCACAGAACATGAGGGGCTTCTCAGACAGTCCCTCAAGCTAGAAAGTAACCGTTATGACAAATAATTTCATTGACCCTGATGGCTTAATGTCCTAGTCAACACTTTTTCGGTCATGTCAGGATAATGCTACCTGTTCCTGGGCTCTGACCAGTACCATGGGAAATGTGGTTGGTTGGAGACAACTTGGCACCAGTGGTGTTTTAACCCATGACCTCTCGATTCTGAGTTGTACCACTGGGCAACCCAAAAGAATCTATACTAAAGGACTTTGAAACAGCATCACTATAAATTTTTTTTTTTTTTCTTATTCAGTTTTACGTCCCTTTCAAGATTATTTCAGCTCATATGGGACGGGTCAATCGTTAGGTGGGGCAAAAATGGGAGAACCCCGAGAAAAAACACCTGGCACACCCGCAAGCAGAACTTGGCTTGTCTCACATGTGGCCAGAGCGGGGCTCGAACCCACACCAGACACAGCGGTGAGATAATCGAGTGATTAAGAAACAGCGCTCTTAACTGCCCTGCCACGGGGGACGCCATCCTATATATTGGCCGTGATGATGATTATTTCTATTAGAATACAGGATATTTTGGCAAAAATATTTTCAAACAGAAAAGTACAATCAGTCTGTTTAAATTTCATACCAAAACCGAAGCTTGACAGCCAGTGATTTACATCATACAGTATATTTTTAATTTTAAAAAAGTATTCAACAAAAATCAAATTATGAAGAAGAAACATTATCTTCAGGTCCAACATGATTTCTGGAAAGAAACACCTAAAGCCAAGCAAATGCTGTTAGTTTGCTTTCAATTGCACTAAAACTGTGGTGATTAGGTCACTTTTACGTTTATGAAAAAAACATTAATTTTTGCGTGTAAAATGAAACAAATTCAAATGTTTTCAAACACAATAAATTGGCTCGGACTTGTGTAAAAATTATAATGACTTTTGGCGCTGTAATCCTTTGTCTGTGTGTTTTGACCATTTTTACGCTTGATGTCAGCAAAAAAAGTTAGCTATCACCGGCGATGGTTTGTTTTCACAAAAAGTCTTTTTTTTAAAAATCAACAAAACTGTTATGCATAAAGAAAACAGTATTAGCAAACAATTAAGCAAACAAATCTTTATGAATAAATATTGTTTATCATGTGTATTTTATAAATCCGCTTAATTTTAACCAGTCTTCAGCAAATTGATAACCAAAGTATAGTGAGGCATTTTCAAAGTCCTTAAGTATACCATACAATTATCTCAGCAAGCAAACTAGGAAAATTGCCAGCACTTAATGCACATTCTTTGCCGGGAAATTTAACCGAGGCAAGTTGATTGGCTGACCCACGGGATGTAACACTACAAAATCTCTTACTAAGAAACAAACTTACAGTAAAGAAGTCTTGTAATGGTTTCCATGGCAACAAACACAGAACAGAACTGAACACAGCTAGGAAGACCAAACTGATGATGTATGGTACTGAAATAATGGGTAAAATGTGAAACCAATTGAAATATTGGGTAAAACCTGAAACCATTTGAAATAATGGGTAAAACATGATTGTAACAATTTGAAGTACACATATTGGGTAAAACTAGTCCAAAGAGTGAATAAAACATGAGTCAGTTGAAATATTGGATAATACAAGAAACCATTCAGGCTTAGCCACAACTAAAATTTACTTATTATTTGTTTGTACGGTGGTCTTACATCCAAAGAAACAATTTTTTAGGCATGGAACAAAGTTAATGTTTTGCTCAAGAACATAACCTGGCCCCACTGGGATTTGAACCCGAGACCATTCCATGGGGAGTCCAATAATCTACTACTAGGACACCAAGCTTACCCCCTCCCTTAAATGGAAATTTACAGGTTGTTGAAACAAAGTAATCTTGAAAATTGAAAATTTAAGTTTCTTTAATAAATGCTTTATGCTGAAACATTAGGAGGAGTATATGGTTTTATTGACCATTACTTACTATTTGTATAGACAGGCTTTCTAAATGGTGGCCCCTTGGAGTAACAGAACGCCACCACAATATATTGATAGGAAGACACAATAAATATCACAGTCGTTTCCCAGCACTGGGCCTTGGAGAAATCTCCTGTAGGGGTCACCTTCGTATACCTACAACGTGAAAAGAGTATTTACACATATAAGGGGTATTCTCAAAGCCAAGGCAATGTGAATATATTGAATGATTTTTCTATGAAACTCTACGAATGTTCATTGTTTAGTTTTTGTTTTCTGTTCCAAAAATCATTAATAGGGTTGTGTATGAAAATGTTCAGATGAGCTATGGCTGTGATACACATCTTTAGTTATTTGACCAGAACCAATAGAAACAGGATGTACAATCACAGAGGACGACCTGAAAATTCTGATTTAGTAAGAAGTAGAGAACTGAATGACTACGTTGCTGATAGTTTTGCATGCAGCTAACCTGTGGCTTTGATTTTTGCATAATGTAACTCTTTTTAGATATGTAACAGATGATGAAAAATTCTTAATATGCTGACAAAGATCAAAGCAGGGTCTCCGGTGTGATCAGCAAACACTCTATCATGGCTTCGCTACAAAAGTTGGCTTGTACTGAATGGCAGTACATGTGTGTATTGTACCTAGCAATACTACAGACACAAAATATCCCCTTACCAAGCCTGTCCCCTCAGGTAAAGTATAGCAGCTGTTTGGAACACAGCGGCACATAGCACTTGTAGTAGAATAGATAAAATATTACTGGGCTTGACTAGAGAACCCTCGGGTCGCGCTGACACCAACTTGTCATAGGCTTTAGTATAACCCACTGTAAAGTTTAAGTGAAAAATGAGTTAACTGAATTAGGTTTAAATCTCAACAAGAATGAAAACTTTATAACAGTTCATCTACCAATCTCCATAAAGTCTTATTTCAGAATTCAGCTTTGGATGTTCAAGGAAAACTATACTGGAAACTGAGTCAACATGACAAATAAATACAGAAAGCTTATTTATATACAAGCAACCCTGGTGTAACAGATTTTTTCCTTACCCTAATCTTCAGGATGTTTACAATTGTCATATATAATTAAAATTGTTATATACATGTATATGGTATAAAAGTTCCTTAGCACTTATCACTTATGTTCAATATGTTTTGCCAACACAAATCATCTATCTTGTCTTATTGCAATCACAGAACTAGAAAAGTTTTCTCTCTCTGTCTCTCTTTTTTTTATAACCTTCATTTTTGAGTGTCCAACTTTGTGGTATAAGAGAGTACATTTCTCATGAACTGTACCTCTGACTGTAATCAAAGTCTTAATGTCTACTTACTAAGCACAGCTATCGTTGTAGTAATGACTAAATCTATGTACAGGAACTGCATATCACCTAGATTAACACCATACTGAAACAAAAAGAATCAAATGAAATTTCACCAATTATCATGCATCTGAAAATCACTCATTTAGACAGTAAATTGTAAATATAGATAATTATGAATTTTCAGTGAGAAATTTAAATAATTTAAACTTTTTTTTCCCATAAAATTCATGTTTTCCCATCTTGAAATTACTTTGTGATCCTTGGCTGAAACTAGTTTTCTTTGTTTGAGCTGTAGTTGATTAACATTCCAGCCTACAATGTTTCAGTTGAGCTCAGCACCTGTGGAATTTGAAACCCTGACCTCTCAATCCGGACAATGCTCCAACACCAGACCAACACATACCCATGGCTGACAATGAGCATGCCCATCCAGATGCCTTTGAAATAAATCCCTTTCTTGCGTCTTGATTAGGCAGATGGTTGAAAACAAACACAAATGAGCCATCTTGTGAGAAAACCAACAATGTGGTTTCCAAACAAGTTCGACACGAACCAAGCAGTACAAGCACAGAAGATGGCTAGAGGCCGGAAATTTCGGATTTATAAAGTAGAGGAATTGCACTATCCATGTAGCAAAAACAAAGGCGCTGATCAGTTTCACAGTTACTGCGAAGCTGATCTGCGCCTTTGTTTTCGCCTATGCAGATTGTTGGTTTTCCCATGTGGCAGCTCAAATATAATTAGGAAAATCAATGCATCGTGAAAAAAACAAACAAATATTTTCAACAGTTAAAATAAGAAAACTATGTATATCTTAAGCCGTTGGTTGGCTGACTGCTTTCATGTTTTATACGCCACTTCAAAGCTCAGATTATATGGAATCAAGACTTAGGTTTACAGTCATTTAAAAGACTGGAAAAGCCCTAGTCCCTGGTTTAAAAGGCCAGCAGTTGAACCACTACGCCAAAGATGCTTCTGTCTCAAACTGTCATATCACAAAATGTTTTACTTACAGTATAAAGGATTATCACAGATATAAACTGAATGAAACTGTATAAGGCCATGTACTTGAAACAACCAAATGAGGTAACCAGAGCTGCACGACCTTCCCTGAAAAAATATAAGCCGCATCATGAGAAAACTGGATTTTTGTCTATGCCAAAACAAAGTCGCAGACCAGCTGTCAGTAATTGCACAGCTGATCAGCACCTTTGTTTTCTCTACATGGCTAGTACAATCCCTCTTCTTCTTAAATCCAAAATTCAAGCCACTAGCCTGCTTCTATAAGGGTACAGGCCCATTTGTGTTGGACATGGTCCAAGCTGGTCTTGTGTTACTTCTTGCATTATAGTGCTAAAGTGCACTGTAGTGTTATTACACAAACATGCACTTAGTCTATAAATTGGCTCTTCATTAACTCAAGCTATGGTAGTGTTGCTTCCTTCACATGTGGGCTCTCCAAGGCTACAAAGTCACTTCTCGAGTTAGAACTAAATCCCAGCCACTTCTTGTCGTTATTGTGTTTCACTAGTAAAATAATCTGATATTCTGCACTAGTAAAATATTCTGATATTCTGGGGTTTCACAAGTAAAATATTCTGATATTCTGGCATTTCACTAGTAAAATAATGATATTCTGGCATTTCACTAGTAAAATATTGATATTCTGGCATTTCACTAGTAAAATATTCTATTCTGGCATTTCACTGGTAAAATAGTCTAATATTCTGGCATTTCACTAGTCTACGAGTAAAATATTGATATTCTGGCATTTCACTAGTAAAATATTGATATTCTGGCATTTCACTAGTCTACGAGTAAAATACTGATATTCTGGCATTTCACTAGTAAAATATTCTCATATTCTGGCATTTTACTAGTAAATACTCTGATATTCTGGCGTTTCACTAGTAAAATACTAATACCAATGATTTATATTTGTTTGAGTTGAGGCTGAACATCCTAGACAACAAGTCTGCGGTCATGTTAGTAGAGAGTCACCATGTTCTTAGTCTTCTACTAGCTCTAAGTGTCTTGCTCAATGACATTACAATGCAGCAGGTTTTGAACCATAATCTCTCGATTTAAAATCTGTCTCTCTACCACTGATCTAGTGTAGCAGGCTGGTGCAGTCGGTAATGCATCAGACTGTGGGCAGAGGGGTCCCTGGTTCGATCCCCATCAGGGGCGTCATCTGTTGTGGCCTTGAGCAAGTCCAATTTCCACAGCTCAATGTTTATAGTGTACATATGTTCTAAAACTGTCGCAATAAAAGCTCTACAGAGCTTATGTTGATTGCTGAAATACAAAGCGACTTGAAATGAAGATTATTTTTATTATTATCTTATGTCAAAGTGCTTTTCTTGAGCTAAGCTGTTTGCTTGTTGGAATTTCATCCGAAAAGCAGGTAAGGAAAGATTACTTGGATTTAAGATTTTTACTTGTTTAAATGCTTTGTAGCTTAACACCCCAGTAAACATCTTTTCAGTCATGTCCAGGTAAGGCCACCACTTCCTGAGTATTAACCAGTACTATTGGGAGCTTAAAGTGTCTCGTTCAGAGATACTACAAGGCGAAGGTAAGATGAATCAATCCAGGACTTCTGGAGTCCTATTCTCTTCACACTCCCCAAAGCATTATAATGAGGTTGATTTATTCTAACTTCTTGGATATAAGAATTTGAACTGTCGCTCACCTCATGAGTGTTACAACACACTCAATATTGTTGGCCCTGGAAGTGAAAGGGGCTGCCACTGAGGCCTCAGCTTCTGATAGCGATATACCTGCATGGGCGGCCTTCAATGCCTCACAGTCATTAGCACCATCCCCGCACATCCCGACACTGTAGCTGCCATACAGAATAAAAGTTGTACCACAAGTTTTAGTTACCTAAAACTCATAATTAACTTTAATAAAAAACAAACTGGCTCCTTATTTGAAGGACAAAGGCAAACAGCATAGCCCCAGATGTGACACCATAGAATGCGGCATCCTATCTTGGGCTATTCTGTTTGCTTTGAGGAGCTTCATAGAAAAAAGTAATAAAATTCTTAAATAACTCCTTATGCCCCAAAAATTAAAACGATAGTGATGTTTCAGTCCATAATTTGTGAAAAATGGGTTAACATAAATTTTATAGGGGACTGGAGGAGTAGTGGAATGGTATAGACCAAGACCAAATTGTTCAAAGACCAATAACTTTTAATGACAAGTCATCTTGGTATTATGATTTTGGGGAGAAAAAGCAATGATTAACAACAAATTATCATCTTTATCATTTTATATCATTAATTTCATATTGCTCGTCCAACAGGAATCTCACATTCAGTCACATTCAATCTACCCTTATTATCTTAGTGTACATACCCAATTTCCTGTAACTTTTCAATGAGTTGACATTTCTGGTCCGGCAACATCCTGGCAAATATTGTTCCCTGTACGCAGATTTTGGGCAGCAGTTCCGGGAAATAGTTTGTTAAAACGGAGAAAGTTTTGCCGCTTACAGCCAGGTGTGTTTCGCTAGGGGTGAGATCTACTCTTGAAGAAACCTGGAAAATAGTATTTGACGTCAACTCTGACCCCCATCAAAAGCATAAATAGTCTTGTCCTCAATGCCTGAAAATTGACCTCTTACAATAAATGAATAAAAATATATACAAGTAAATGATGGTTAAAATTCAAGTCATGCCTATAGAGTATAAATGATAGATAAGACATCTGTATTTTGTATTACATTTTCAAGGTTTAGCAAGCTAGCTTAAGACAAGCAAAGTATTTGACAAGAGAATCATTTTAAATGCCTAGAAAGTCAACTTGAAGACTTTTTTCAGATTTGTAGCTGAAGCACAAGCAAAAGCTTTGTTTCTTGATCTCTTTCTTCTGTTCCTTTCTTTTATCTGTTAAATGAGATTATCACACATGAGCCAACAAGCGAGAAAACCGGTCGTAGGGGATATCGACCAGGCCTGGCACAAACTGGCCTCTACAAGTACAGAAGAAAACTAGGAGCTTGAAATTTTGGATTTAATTAAGAAGGAGAGGAATTGCACTATCTGTGTAGCGAAAACAATGGTGCTGATTAGCTGTGCAGTTACTGCACAGCTGATCTGCACCTTTGTTTTCACATATGCAAATTATTGCTTTTCTTATGTGGAGACCTTGATGAGATTATTTAAGAAATAAATTTCATTTTTTTGGTGTTCATGGAGCTATGAACCATAGTCGGTCGCGTGCAAAGTGAATGAACCCCGAAGGGGTTCATGTAAGCTTTGCTAGCGACCCACTGCGGTTCATAGCTCCATGAACAACAGAAAAATTAAACTCATTGCTTATATTTACATTCATTTCTCTCTATCGCTTGTTGAAAAATCACCAAGGCGGTCACATTTACCAGCCAACAGAGAATCTACACACAGTGTGTGTTCAAACAGCGGAACGGCGTCGACGTCCAATCAAATTGGCGAGATTCATGTTTTTTGACATCAAGTTTGGATTACGTCACGTCGAGTGACACAATGTTGTTCATGGAAGTATGAACACAGATGAACATCTAATGGTTCATCTAAGGAGGTTTTAGAAAAATGTAAATATTACAGGATAATAGATGTATGCAGTTAATAACATTCCAATACCAAAACATGCCAAATTAAGAGGAAGAAACAACATGCAATTATTAAGCACCAGAAAACTGTTATATAAGCCATGCTGTTATCAGTACACTGTATCTGAATACTAAACTTGTTATAATAAGAATCATTACGAAAACATGCCCATGCAATAGAAAAGATTTTTTAAGTTTAAAAAATTCAAAATGTTCAGTAGAAAATTTTTGTTATTTTTGCTCAAAACATAGATTTTGGGTACAAGTTAGAACCGCCTCGACGAGGCGGTTCTAACGAGTACCCACAATCTATGTTTTGGAGCAAAAATAAGAAAAATAGGTATACCCCTGCATACCCCAGTTTTACTATATGAAAGTGGGGTATAAGGGGGTATTCATTATGTGGACATGTTTTCCTAATGTGAAATATTAGTATTTCAAGTTATTACAAGTTATCTTAAACAGGTGATTGACGTTATGATGTGTGGTTTAGTGGTGTTAGTGTTTTAGTAAGAGGCCATTAAAATATTTAAAGTATATATTTTCAGTTTTTTATATTAAGTAAAAGGAATGCCAATTTATTCTGACAATAGGTGGAATAAAAGCATGTTGAATGCCTATCACTATACTATTCCCTTTAAAAAAAGATGTGGAATGACTATCCCTTTAAAAATGTGGAATACTTATCCCTTTAAAAATGTGGAATACTTATCCCTTTAAAAATGTGGAATACTTATACCTTTAAAAATGTGGAATACTTATCCCTTTAAAAATGTGGAATTCTTGTCCATTAAAGTGTATGTGCCTGAATACCTGTCCTTTTTAAAACATACAGTGGTGTTATGGCTAAAAACCCAAATTAGCCGTTTTAACGGCTAATTTGTTAACGGCTAATTGTAAAATTTCGCGGCGAAATGGTGTGAAAAATAAAAGTCAGCGCGAAATTTTGCCGCAAAATTCCGCCGCGGAATTCCGAATTTCACGGCGATATTTCGCGGCGGAACACGGCGAAAAAGTATACCTGTCATTATGCATAAAAATCAATTGACCGGTGTTTCGCGGTGTTTCGCGGCGAAAAAGATGGCAGTCACAAAAGTTTTTTTTTTTTGTTTTAAATTTAATTTTAATTTGGATGTTTTTATATCATTTCAAGTCGTATCAATAATTTGTTTTTGTTTCAATGATCGTTTTAGTCGCGACAGTCACAAAAGCTTTATTGTTTAAATTTCATTTAAATTTGTATGTATTTATTTCCTTTCAAGTCGTATAAATATTTGTTTTAATTTCAATTTTGTATGATAATCATTTAAGTTACGTATTTTATTCGTGTCGTGTGTTGCAATCGGCTTCAACTCTTCTTTAGACATTTAATCGCCTGTGGTAATGACACTGCTAGAAGCATCAGTGAATTTTCGATTACGTCAATAGGACGCCGTTTCGTTGAAATCAATTTAGTCGAAACGACATACGACCATCACCGGGTCGATACGATATTCGATCGAATACGAGCAGTACAGCAACGTACATGTTCACAAGTGTGTCGACATTGTCAATAATTGACGGGGTTCTTTTGCATTGCTAACCGTTTTGAGTTAAACAGCATGTTTGTGCCTTCCAAAATCCACATGTACGGATGGTTTGGAACACGTACATGCATGTCGAATGTCAAAACCTCATTGTATACAAGGCACAATACACTAGTAAAAAGGAGGATACTGTGTTTAAAACAAAGTATTATAGTTCATACTTGTACACTAATTTTGTGTAAGAAATGGGTCATATGAAGTTTTCAGTTTATTTCGGGACACATATATACAGTAAGGGCCACGAGTACGCACCGTGGCAATATGAGCGCATGCCGCATAAATCGATGGTGAATAGATTAATCAGAACAAAGTTGAGCGCAGAAGCCCAGTGGTGGATTGTAGGAATTGACCGGAAACAAAGTGTCCTGTGTTCGATTCCTATATTCGTTGGGTTTCGAACTTGAGCAAAACCGGTATACATGTATTACCCTGAAAGTGTTGTCGCCATTGGACTCAAACATTGTCGACTGTTAAACTGAACTCAGGATGTACTTCTACAAGGCAAGTGCAATGTATAAATCGATATGATTGCGATAAGTCTTGTGCTGGCATTCATAGAGGGTGATCAGAGTGGTAACCAGCAAGCCCAAATGTCAATATGTCTCTTTTTGTTTTGTCGTTTTTACATGGTTGAGCTCAAATTAAGTTATCATAGTTCATATCTTAAACGCTATAAAGTGAAGCAATTGAGGAAACTGTTAAAAAAGGAAGCAAGGAATCTTACTATTAATTGAGCAATACCCTTTATACAATGTTTATGCTACAAAACAAGGCACAAAGTTAGATGGCCCCTGCCCATTGGGAACTACAGAAATATATAGGCTGCCTTCAGGCAAAGCTTATACGCTATTGACTGATCATCTGATCACTGGTTTACCGCTCAGGTCTGTGCCTGCCTAGAAAATAGTTTCAAGTCAAACCATCCGTACATTAAAGTAGTTAGAGGGATGGTTATATTTCAAACACTTGTTGGATATCATGACGTCCCAGAAAATGGAGGCAGCGTCCCGACATTAACATTGCTGTTGATTTGGACGTAAAGCATCTAGTTATTAAACAAGCAAACAAACAAAGTTAGGTTCAACGAGCTGGCTCATTACATTATAAATATTTTCGTCTATCCGTGATTTCGCTATCGTACCATGTAATACCAATGGAAAAGTCGCATTATTCACGTTGTTCATTTCTATACATGCATAATTGTACAATCATAATATTAATGTACACGTAAATCACGATCTATACCAGGAACAGATGAATCATAGTGTGGTCATTAAATTAAAAATAAATAATTTTATGTTAACATTTATAGGTATTTCGCCGTGTTTCGCGGCAAAATAGGAAATTTTAACTTACCTGTTGTAAACGTTAAAAAAAGAATTTCGCCTCGAAACACCGCGAAATTTCACCGCGAAAATCGGATTTTCGCGGCGAAAAAATTAACCGATTAACCGTTTAAATTTTCCCTTGGCCGGTGAAATTTCGCGGTGGTTTCGCCGCGAAAAATCACAAGTGATCAGCGCGAACTGTGCAAAATTGGGTTTTTAGCCATAACACCACTGTATGTGGAATGCTTATCCATTAAAGTGTATGTACCTGAATACCTGTCCTTTTTAAAACATATATGGAATGTCTGTCTCTTTAAAAAGTATGTTGAATGTCTATCCCATAAAAAGTATGTAAAATGCTCACCCTTTTAAGCACAAGGAATGTATACTGCTTAAAAGTGTATGGGATACAAAACCCTTTCCAAAGCAGATGGAATGCTTTACCCGTTTAAATGTGAAAACAAATGTAAAAAGAAAGTGTGAAAGTGCAAAATCCTTTCAAAGGGGAATGCAAAATGCTTTTAAAAGTAAGTATTTGAAGAGAAAACTCTGATGTTTTGAAACAGAAAGTAGTAGGTGGGAAGCCTTAGAAAAGTGGGGCATATAGAGGTAAATATCATGCCAATGGAAATAAGGTTAGTAGAATGGTTTAATAGTTAAAGATTATGGTAAGTTAGTCCCACTATCTATGAGACAGACCTGTTGAGCGGCGTTGTAGTGATACTGAGCATATCTAACATCTCCTCTCTGTAACAACACCAACATGCAACGATGGGGTTAATCATACACAGGCATGCACATGACGCAGGCACATTGTTACTAATTATTACAGGTCAACCTTATTATAACGCTATCTTTGGGGACCATGGAAACAGACCGTGTTACAGGTGAACCGTGTTATAATGAGATTATTTACAATAGGCATATAGCAAATTAATTTGGGAGCCATGGCATGGCCCTGTTATACTGAATACCACACTATAGTGAGGCATGTTATAATGAGGTTGAACTGTAATGTATTATTTTCTTTGAAAAAGCACACATGATGGAAAGACATGTTGTGGAGAGCATAAATGTCAAATCTCATATTCTAACTTTACCAAGCTAATTATTACATGGGCAGCCCCCGTGGCCAAGCGGTTAAGAGCGCTGTTTCTTAATCACTCGATCATCTAACAGCTGTGTCTGATGTGGGTTTGAGCCCCGCTCTGGCCACATGTGAGACAAGCCAAGTTCTGCTTGCGGTTGTGCCAGGTGTTTTTTCTCGGGGTTCTCCCGTTTTCGCCCCACATACTGACTGGCCCGTCTGATATGACATGAAATAGTCTTGAAAGGGACGTAAAACTGAATTAAAAAAAAAAAAAAAATATCACATATTATACTTAAAAGAATAAAATTGAAAGGAAACATGCGTTTTTGAAAATTTAAAATTCACAATACATACATCACACATATAACAGTGCACATTACAAAACAAGGCAGCAACCAAAAAAATGTTTTTCAGTTCACAAATGCTTATCAAAAGCTGCTTAAAAATAATGCATCTTCTGCATTTTTAAAGAAATTTAACAGTAACTGTTGGTAACAGTGTATTTGGTTTCTACCTATCCAGAGTCATGACTTCCAAAATACTACATAAAGAAAACTGAAAAAAATATTTAGACAAGATATTTGCATCAAAAAGTAATTATTCAGGTTTTCACTCATGATCCAACATAACTGGTTTTTACCTATACTGCAAATGTTCTGACAGTTCACATAATAAATGGATAGAAATATCCAAATTTCTTAAGAAAGAATACTTAAAAAGGAAAGCCAAACTTTGCCTCTCCATAGACCGTTGCAAAGTTTATAGCATTTCCTTAATTCCCTGTAAACATTAAAACTAATAAAAGTGGCTTTGAACCATTACAGCATACACAGTAAGTACTGGAAATCAAAAACCAGAGGACCAATGGTCCTGAGAATGCTCACCTGAGATTAGGTCTTTGATAAATGGCCTTTGGCTAATCAAGGTAAAAAATAACCTTGACCTTGCGTGCCTGATGCTCCATACCAACTTTCCGGTTCCAGAGGAAAAGATTGTTTAAGTTTTAACCATATATATACTGGCATGACGGCCATCTTAGTCATGTGATTCCCCCTTCCTAGACACTCCCTTTGTGGTTTGGCTTTGATTGGCACAGTGTTTTTTGGAGAACAAAGTTTCAATTTAGGGCTAAAAAATAAATTTTGGAATTTAAGTGAGGAAACTGATCTTTAAAACAGCCATATGTCTCCTCTATTAAAAACAAGAACAAGTACTTTATTTATCCTACAAGCGTTGCCATGGCAATGCCCAGAAAAAACATAGATAGAGCACATTTTGCACTTTTTGGTATATTTTTGACCATTTCTGAACACATTTTGTTATTTTTAAGTGCCAGCCCACACGACGAACAAAATGATACTTAGCATACAATATCTCTGGATGGTACTTCATATTTTATTTCATAATAAGAAATTGTTGGTCGAGTGGGCCGGTAGTTGAAAATGGTGTTGAATGATGAAAAATAGACACAAAATTGAAAAAAAAGAGGCATTTCTATGCTTTTCCGAGCGTTGCCATGGCAACATGTGTAATTTGAATGTGATAGTTGTGCTAGAGGTTATAAGCAGGGGCCTATACCTGCTATTTGCAATACTTTTCTCCTCAAAATTCCAAAATTCATTTTTTTACACATGAGGCCGAAATCAGGCCTTAAATCCCCTAGGCCTTTTAATTGCAAATGACCATAGGCAAAGGTAAAAAAATGACATTGACCTTGAACATCACTTCATTAACTCAATAAGTTGTCGGTACCTACCTACTTTCAGGTCTTATGCCACAAAACTTTCTGGAAAATACAATGTTTCCCACTTTTTCTCATTGAAAAAAACATAACTGACTGACCTATTTTAAGGCAACATGTTGATAATGATATATACAAACTATGATTAGCCAGAGACCCTGATGCTACATACTAAGTTTCCTTGAAATTGGTCAATTGGACTGGGAGAATTTTTTTAAAGGTTTTTGCTATTAATAGCCCTGGTGGCCATATTGGTCATGTGACCTGGACTGGTTATAAAAACTTTGATTCCCCCTTCCTAAGGATGCAGCACGTGAAGATTGGCTTTCATTAGAGCAGAAGATCTTTGAACATTGTGGACAATAATGGCAACAACAACGACGGGTGCCAGAGTATGGGTATACTATAAGCTCACCTATAAGCCTTCATTCAGCTCAGGTGAGCTAAAAAGCTAGCAAATTATATCAAGCAAAATAATTTTTGGCTAAAATTGCAACATCTCTAGTGTTAATGATGTGGTCATTATAAATCCCAGCACCAAAAATATAGAAATTTCAAAAGGCCTTCCACAAGAAAATCTGTCTAAATTACAAATATTGAGCGAAAATGTAAAATCTAATGCTGAATCCCATAAACCTTTTCTTAACTATATGTATATAAAAGTTGTTTTTTATATAATGTATATATTTTGTCATTTTGCAAAAAATTTAAAACAGAAAATCACTGTTGTCTTACGCCCCTGTGATGCTCAGGTTGGTAATGTAGGCCCCAGTGAGATAATTGATTGGTTTGAGTTTCAAGATGGTGACACAATTAGATTCAAATTTGTTTACACATTCTGAAAGGAATTGATACAAGTAAATTAATTTCTCATATGAGCTGCCTCGCGAGAAAACCGGACTTTTGCCTATGCGAAAACAAAGGCGCAGATCAGCTGTGCAGTAACTGCACAGCTGATCAGCGCCTTTGTTTTCGCTACACGGATAGTACAATTCCTCTTCTTCCTAAATCCGAAATTTCAAGCTTCTAGCCTTTTTCTGTGACTGTACAGGCCGGTTTGTGTCAGACCGGGTCGGAAACCCCAAAGACCGGTTTTCTCGCGTCGTGGCTCATATGAAATATGATATTCTGACATTATATCTAATAAATGTTTGCTTAATTTTAGCATATTGATTCCTGTACACGAACTATTTCTTAATTAACTATGCTCACAAAAAACAAAATATTACAAATGATCAGTTGCCTTGAAAATGAAGTCAGTATTTAGCCATACTCTGCACATGTGCTCCGTTTCTTAGGCAAACCAGCAAACAGGTATTGCTCTTACTAAGTAAGAATCTTATTTGGTGTGGTTCTATCATTTGCTATCAAAAATTACAGATATTCTTAGCTCTTGACCCAACCGTTTAGCACTGGATCGTTATTTTGAAACTCAAACCAATCAATGTTCTCACTGGGGCCTACATTACCAATCTGAGCATCATGAGGGCATTCAACAACAGTGAAAATGTCAGGAGAGAAACATGTGTTTGTTTTTTATGTTTATCCCAGTCTACATTTTTTCAGTCATAACTGGACAAAGCTACTGCATTCTGTGTAGTAACTAGTTCTATTTTAGTTAACATCACGGAGGTGATTCAAATGATGCTACCTGTGCTGTTGTCCGAGTACTTTGTATACCATCACATGCAAAGCACTGCTGTCGTCAGAGTATATGGTCGCCAGCTAAGTACGATACTATTTATTTTGCTGTCGTTCGAGACATGATACGACAGTCGATATACTCAGACGACAGCAAGCTTTGGGGTTCCACACCCCCCCTCGCAATTAGCCTTTACTAAATCAGGAAAAACATTTGTCACCAACATCACAGGCCGGGGATGGAACCCGCAACCCACAACCTCTTGATTGCTAAGTGAATACACTATCCATTAGACTACCACGGCTTTGTATTGGTGGGAATCAAATCTCCACCCTCCAAATACAGAGTCTCACACACTACTACTAGGACATGGTTGAATGCCTTCTAGATGAAAAAACTGTTTGAATAATACAATTAGTACGCACAAAAGGTACAAATGAAGTAAATTAGCTTAAAAACATCTACAGCATATTTTCTCATCCCTGCTTAAAAACACATTTAGCATCTAGGTCCAATACACACAAAACTACACTTCCACAATATAAAGAACAAAATCACACATATTAAACAGAAAATACATGTACTTACAACACTATTGTGGGTGTTTAAAATTACACAAAATATTGTACCCAACTAGTTTGAAAATCATTTAAAAACCAAGGTGTAACTATTAAGCCCCGTTTACACATTCACGATTTTTGGCTACGGTACCGCTACGATTCGCCACGATTTGTAAAATCGTCTTGAACCGTGGTGTACTGTGGCAATTCGCAGTAGAACCGTGGTGAATCGTGGTGAATCTTGATGAAACGTGAAGATTTGGGAAACTCCACGGTAGCGCTACGGAAGTTTTAAACTGTTTAAAACATTTGTGGCGTATCGTGGCAAATCGTGGTGGTTATTGGGCGTGGCCTAATTCGTAGCGCACCATAGCGGAATCGTGCTTATTCGTACAGACACCGTAGCTACATTCGCGGCTATTCGTGAGAGATCGTAGCCAATCGTGGAGCTCCGTAGTGAAACCGTGGAATCTTTGACACCACGAACTCTCACGATTCACCACGAATTGTGTACGGTTGTCCTACGAATCATCCACGGTTTCACTACGGAGCTCCACGATTGGCCACGACGGCTACCGCCATGAATCGTACTAGTACCGTATCGAACCGTACAAGCACCGTGAGCATTCGTTGTGCCACCGCAGTTTATCCTCATTGACCATAGTGTTGCCGTCATGAATCATCATCGATTCGTAGTGATACCTTACAGACACCGTACCGGAATCGTAGTGACACTGAATATTTCCACTTTTCGCCACGATTCTCAACGATTCACCCCGATTTTTCTGACCATGAGAAATCAGGGTGAATCGTGGTGAATCGTAGAGAAAATCGTGAATGTGTAAACGGGGCTTAAGAGATATGAGCGCCATCATGATAAAACCGGACTTTTGCCTATGCGAAAACAAAGACGCAGTGCCTTTGTTTTCGCTACACAGATAGTACAATTCTTCTTCTTCCTAAATCCAAAGTTTCAAGCTTCTAGCCGTCTTCTGTATAGGCCATTTTGTGTTGGAGCTGGTCGGATATCCCGGTTTTCTCGCTTCAGGGCTCATATGTTTTGCAGATTTGCTTGATAGAATGCCTTGTATTCACAATCAACAGCTCAGGTAATGTTGGGATCGTCAATTCATCCTTATCAAACTGTTACTGGCAAGGCCAAGCATATAGCCAGAAAACAAGAACACGATGCACATTTCTCTCAAATAACTGACAATTTCCCTTCTTGAATCAGCAAAAAAAAGAAGAAGAACTGTAGAAATATTTTAAGACTAAATCTTCATGAAAGCAATGGGCTGAACACGTACAGCAATCTCAAGTTTGCTTCATTATAAACTGGACAATATCGATCAAGTAACCATTCCCCATTCTTAGAAAAGGTTTGAGTCAGAAATACTCAAGGATATCAGAACCATTTCAGCCATGACGTGAGAAAACCGGTCTTTGGGGTTTCTGACCAGCTCTAACACAAACCGGCCTGTATAGTCAAGTCACAGAAGAAGGCTAGAAGCTTGAAATTTCTGAGTTCAGAAGAAGAGGAATTGTACTATCCATGTAGCGAAAACAAAAGCACTGATCAGCTTCGCAGTTACTGCGAAGCTGATCTGCGCCTTTTTTTTCGCATAGGCAAAAATCCGGTTTTCTCATGACGTGGCTCATTTTATTTTCAAACCAGTTGGGTACTTTGGCTACATGCAAAGAGATGTTACAATTAATAGCTAGAATAGAACAGAAAGGGGGGTGGTGTAGGTTGCCATAGTTACCAACCTTACTGTGTAACTGATACGAGTTTGTCAAAAAGGGTGTATCCTGAAATTCATGGCATTATGTCGCTTTAACACATTCACTGCCACCCATGACTGTAGTCGTTTTAAGAGCGTACCGGTATGTCCCAGGTTATAGATGAAAGTTTTAAAGGGGGTAAATGTATTGTATATCAGATTTTTCAGCGTAAAAAGTCCTTTTCAGTGATATATGGTATGCGCATATATCTATAAAAAAAATATTTAATAAATAAATTAATTTATCAATAAAAATAATAATGAAATATATGCTTTGCAGTGCAATATATTTTTGAGAGGTGTGGCAGTAAAAGTGTAAAACACTGGGTTATTCTTGCGAATTCAAAATATTATACATCTAACAATATATGCCTAGAAATGTATATTCAGAATAAATGATTCATTCATATTAACGGGCAATAATATACATGCTGCTTTTCAAGAAGATAATTTTAGCTTAAAGCTAAATACTGGAGACGTTTTTACAGAGAAGCAGTACGATGGCTAACTTTGTATCAGACCAGATTCCGAGGTTATAAAACATTTTTCATGCTTAACTCAGCTGAGCATAAAACTTAAACTGCTCATAAATACCAGAAGTAGCCCAAATATATTGCAATTGAAGGTTTAGAATACAAAATCCTGTAATTTATCTTGCTGGTAAATGTTAAAATGCCAACAATTGTTGGCATTTTAACATTTACCAGCAGGATAAACTTTAGTCTCAGCTGAGCTGAGCATGAAAAACGTTTTAAGACCTCAGCACCAGGTCAGAAACCCTGATGATTCCATATGAGCCACGTGAGAAAACCGGATTATTGCCTATGCGCAAACAAAGGCGCAGATCAGCTGTGCAGTAACTGCACAGCTGATCAGCGCCTTTGTTTTCGCTACTCAGATAGTACAATTCCTGTTCTTCTTAAATTCGCAATTACAAGCTTCTAGCCCTTTTCTGTGACTGAATGGGCCAGTTTGTGTCAGACCTAGTCTGAAACCCCAAGACCGGTTTTCACGCACTGCCCCTCATGTTACATCTGAATTGCCAGAAAACCTGCCCCTGGAGTACCTGATCAGACGCAACAGACGCTTAAGAAGCCTAAAAGCCTAAAAATTCTTATTTAGAGCATAGTGGAATTGCACTTCCTACATTGTGAAAACAAGGGCATTAATCAGCTGCCGTCTGCAAAAAAAAGCAATTATAAATTACCTCTTGATCAGACTGCTCCGGTACATCTTCTTGAGGAGTTTCAGCTCTTTCCCATTCTAGCCTCGCCGGTCCATCTTTATCCGGGGGATGACCGTTCACGATGATCACCTGATCCCTGGATCCAACCATCCCACAATTCCTAGCTACACTGATGGCAGTTTTGGCCATATCGCCTGCAAATTTTGTTTAAAATCAGTGGTGGATTTAGAGACAAAATTATTTCATTTTCATGGGGAAAGTTGAGAAAAATATGGTGAAATTTAGCAAACAACCCCCCTTGTCAGACTAAATATGAACCCCCTTCCCAAAATCCTGGATCCACCACTGAAACTTATTTGTTTGTTTTCATGCTTTCTATTCAATGTCAATAGCTTACTGTGGTTGAGTGTGGACAGTCAATTTACCTAACCACACTCTTCCTAGGTAAACCTCCAACAAGCTGATTACCAGTATTTAGTTGATACTGTTTTTGCTATAAACTGACAATGCTATTTTTGCATCAGCAGAAGAGGAAGAGAATGGATGAATCATGAAAAAAATGTGCTGGGTGTAAATGCTACTGCAAAAATTGAGCATGTCTAGGTGTGAAGGACCTGGGTTTTGGTACTATTTTCAAGATTTTTAGGGGTATTACTTTTTGTCTTGGTCATTTTACCTTATTTTACCTCATTTTGATATAAAAACTAATTCTTAGTAAAAAAGACTTGTATTTTGCATTTTCTAACAATGTTAATGCTTTTATCTGACAATATTTAAGAAAATATCATATTATATGTATTATTATGTAATTTGCTGAAGTTTTAACCATATTTACTGTGGTCATAAGTAACCTTTTTCTTGACACACCTGTGTCATGTTCAAGAATTGTGTATCCAAGATTAGGTCAAGAAGTATAATGCTTCAGTTCTTGTATATTGACCCCATTTTTGGGAGTGTCCATTATTAATAGGTAAAACAGATTTTGGTTTAGGATAACTGACTTTAAATTGGTCTTTTAAATGCTTTTTGTCATATGTTTTGAATTGTTATGTTCAAGTGTAATACTGTTTTTATACCATTTTCTGTATTTAATGCTTATTTATGCTTTAAAACCTGCTTTTTGAATTGGATGAGAACATTTATGTTATGGGTTAGGCAGGTGGCATTTCTGTGTATAAAAAGGCCTGTTTTTGGTCAGTCGAGAGAGTCAATACACATTTTGGAATACACTAAACCTGCGACACTTTGGACTAAATTTATTTATTAATTATTAAATAATTATTTATTTTGTATTGGCTTGTTTTGGACTTTAAACACTTCAAAATTATCAGAAATTGATAGGGAAAATTAGGAAAATTAAGAAAAATCATTTTGTGCTGATTTTGGCATTTTCAATATTATCAACATTTTTGACCGTTGGACTTGGAAAAATTTGCTGAAATTATATAAAATCTAGTAAAGTTCTATTCATCTGAAATTCAGAGATATTTAGGCTTTTTAAGACATTTGTTATGTTTATGTAAATTGCTTTTGTTGTTTCATGTTGTAAATATATTGAAAAAGAACAAAAAAATTACAAAATCATAATAGTGAAATTCATTCATTTGTTGTGTGTTTCTTTAGCAAACAAGAGTTATGTTTATCTTAGGATAAGCCTGAGCCTGGTTTGCTATTTTGGCTTCTGACTTAGCCTTATAATTTAAGTCAGTGGTGTCGGCTATCTTGACAAGTTAAAATTCATTCCTTCAAAACGGATTTATTTAAACTAATTCAAAACAACACTCAAAGTTGCGGAATCTGTCGACCAGCCTAAGACATAAACCTATCTTTAAATCCGGGTATCTGGTCGAAGTAATTTGAGACCATTTTATTTTGCTCCAGTTTTACCCGGGTTTACTACAAAAGTGGTGTCAGAAGTGGGATTATTTCTCTCAGATTTCTGTGTTTCTAGCATAGCTGGGAAAATAATCATATTTGCAAAAGAACTTGTGCTTGACAGACTGTAAAATTTTGAGTGGTGTTGGTTTCACTAACTGTTTCTGTTTTATTTCAGAGTGCTAATTTTCATTACTAATTTTCTATTTTCTTTCAGAACAACTTGAGCTGCAATCATTTATTGTATTTTTTGTTCTGTGCTGTGCATGTTCTGGTGAGAAATTGCGTCATTAGGCAAACTTACCATATCTACTAATCTGTTATTCACTTTCAGGACATAGAACTGTTAGCTTTATATGTGTTAAGTAATTAAGTTCTAGTTCTTAAGTTCTGTGTTTTTTGTGTCCGTGAGAAATTGCGTCATTAGGCAAGCTCACACGTCTTTTAGTGGTTAAGAGTAGACTAGTCCTGCCTCGTGGTTTTGAAGCATGTAAAAATCGCTAGAAGGCAAACTAACCACTTCCGTTAAGTCATCACTAACAAAATTCATGTTATATGTTTTGTGTTTGTCTGTGAGTGTTTTTAGTGGTTAAGAGTAGATTAGTCCTGCCTCGTGGTTTTGCAGCATGTGAGAATCGCTAGAAGGCAAACTAACAATTTTCGTAAATTCATCACTAACAAAATCTATGTTATATGTTTGTGCTGTTGGTGAGAGATTGCGTCATTAGGCAAACTCACCTTGTCTTATAGTTATGTTAGCATTGATTTTACATGTGTTAATTTAGTTCTGCATGGGTGACAGAGAAATGCGTCATTAGGCATCTCTGTCAATTAATTGCTTTTTGTTTGTTTCTGACACAGGTCTAGCAGAATTTGAACCAAGCCATTGACGCCTGTGTACCTTTTTTCTTGTTTGACAATTTTCTATGATTTTGCATGTGTGACAGAGAAATGTGTCATTAGGCATCTCTGTCAACTAATTGCTCCATTTGTTTCTAACACAGGTCAAGCTGAATCTGAACCAAGCCACTGACACCTGTGTACCATATTTCTTGTTTGTCATTTTTCTTTGATTTCCATGTATGACGGAGAAATGCGTCATTAGGCATCTCTGTCAATTAACTGCTTTTTGTTTCTGACACAGGTAAAATTGAATCAAGCCAAAGACACCTGCAATTATTGTTTTACATGTATTTTCATTTGGAAACCAAAATTAATATCTGAAAGAGAAATGCGTCATTAGGCATCTCTGACAGTTTTTCGTAAGTTTTCAGATTAATCAGGACTCTTCAGAACCTTTGGATATTTCTGTGGTGGACAATTCTACTGGATTTACCTCACTTGTGAACTGCTATAGTGTACAAAATGGATTTTACCTACAAACTTTCACCAAAGCAGACTATCGGACCTGACTGTGCATATGACAGGATGACACTTAGACCTTATTCAAGGGACAATGACTATGAAACTGTTTATGTTCAAAATGACTTCAAGCCCAGACTTCCTACATTTGAAGGTAAACATGATACCTGGGAGCCATTCCTTATGCGGCTGAACCTATTGTCCCATAGTTATAATTGGTCAGACAGAAAGTTTAGAGAACAACTGATCTTTGCCTTGAGAGGAGAAGCTCTAATATTTGTCTCCTCCCTCCCTTTGGAAACTACTCAAAATACAGAGAAGCTTCTCCGCTCCATAAGACAGCGATTCGGTGAATGCCTCCTACCTGAAACACACAGAGCCAACCTATACTCCATCAAGAAGCAACCCAAGGAAAATCTTCAAGAATATAGTGCCCGTGTAAATCATATGATGATGAGAGGCTATCCAGGAATACAGGGCACAAAAATCTACAATAGCCTTGCTGTGGAACATTTTCTCAGGGGGCTCCCAGACCAGAAATTAGCCTATGAAATTTTGACGAAAAAGCCTAGGGATCTATCAGAAGCTGTCAACATGGTAACCTGGCATGAGGCATGTAAGCAATTTACTACCAGAACAGTAATCAGCCGGGTTGAAAATGTTCCACCTCAGAAGAAATCCAAATCAAGACAACGTTATCGGCTATGTTACAACTGCCGCAAGAAGGGGCATGAATCTAAACAGTGCCCAGAGGAACCAAACCAGACGACATCAACGTATATCTAGTGTTCTGTTTCATTCAGCTTCAGTGGATTATAACTAAGTTAAGAAAGTGTCAGTGAAGTTTATGTATTGTGTAAATAGTAAAATCATGTGTGTTAAATCTTTCAAATTTAATTTAGAAATTGGAATTGCATGTTAATACAAAGCAATAATTCTTGAGCATATCAGTGCAATATTCTTAATTGGATTAATATTCCGGGCGTTAAGTTGCAGCTTACAACTACCCCATTAAGCTGCAGCAACATCGACATGAGGGTCTACTTCATGGTCCTTTCACTGAGGGACCAACTTCGTGGGACTTTCATCACCAATATTCATCGTGAGACAATCATTATTTACATACTTCGTGGGACATTTATCGTATACATATACACATTCTTCGTGGGACAGTCATTCGTCAACGTAACATTACCCAGTAGTCTATGAACTGAACTCTTGCATATTATCAAATTAGTTATCTATTGAAAAACTGTCAAGGAGTGCAAGTAATTGTTTTCATGAAAAGCATTTTATTATTTGTTGAATTCTATGAATCTGATCATTTATGTTAAATAGTTTTGCCTGGTCTTGTGCACTGCGTGTGCCTGCCTTATGCGTTAGGTGGAGAAGAGCCAGGAGATAAGGACTTACTTTGTGCATTCACTGCGTGTGTCTGTACCTTCACTGCGTGTGAGGAGTAGTCATGTCATATGAGACTTTGCTATGTGCTGTCACTGCGTGTGAGATTTCTTGCGTATGAAATCAGTCAGACTGTTGTACTAAGATTGTTAAATGTTCATCGTTTCAGTTTCATGGTTTCAAACTTACAAATGCTTGACATGTTACTTGTGCTTGGGTTAGGGGTATCTTAAATTTATGGATCCAAAAGTTATCTGTATCTGATATCTCTAAACCATTTTGAGGTGTGGCATTTTCTAAGGTATGCTTGACATGTTATTTTTGCTTGATTGTGTCATTGTTACACCAAAACCCAGGAATTATTTCTTAGTGATTTGGAATTCCTGGTCTGAAATTCCTCTGTTATTTTTTAATTCCGGGGACGGAATTGGAATGTATTTTGGGTAAAATACATTCTTTTTCCAAAGGGAGAGCAGTGTGAAGGACCTGGGTTTTGGTACTATTTTCAAGATTTTTAGGGGTATTACTTTTTGTCTTGGTCATTTTACCTTATTTTACCTCATTTTGATATAAAAACTAATTCTTAGTAAAAAAGACTTGTATTTTGCATTTTCTAACAATGTTAATGCTTTTATCTGACAATATTTAAGAAAATATCATATTATATGTATTATTATGTAATTTGCTGAAGTTTTAACCATATTTACTGTGGTCATAAGTAACCTTTTTCTTGACACACCTGTGTCATGTTCAAGAATTGTGTATCCAAGATTAGGTCAAGAAGTATAATGCTTCAGTTCTTGTATATTGACCCCATTTTTGGGAGTGTCCATTATTAATAGGTAAAACAGATTTTGGTTTAGGATAACTGACTTTAAATTGGTCTTTTAAATGCTTTTTGTCATATGTTTTGAATTGTTATGTTCAAGTGTAATACTGTTTTTATACCATTTTCTGTATTTAATGCTTATTTATGCTTTAAAACCTGCTTTTTGAATTGGATGAGAACATTTATGTTATGGGTTAGGCAGGTGGCATTTCTGTGTATAAAAAGGCCTGTTTTTGGTCAGTCGAGAGAGTCAATACACATTTTGGAATACACTAAACCTGCGACACTTTGGACTAAATTTATTTATTAATTATTAAATAATTATTTATTTTGTATTGGCTTGTTTTGGACTTTAAACACTTCAAAATTATCAGAAATTGATAGGGAAAATTAGGAAAATTAAGAAAAATCATTTTGTGCTGATTTTGGCATTTTCAATATTATCAACATTTTTGACCGTTGGACTTGGAAAAATTTGCTGAAATTATATAAAATCTAGTAAAGTTCTATTCATCTGAAATTCAGAGATATTTAGGCTTTTTAAGACATTTGTTATGTTTATGTAAATTGCTTTTGTTGTTTCATGTTGTAAATATATAGAAAAAGAACAAAAAAATTACAAAATCATAATAGTGAAATTCATTCATTTGTTGTGTGTTTCTTTAGCAAACAAGAGTTATGTTTATCTTAGGATAAGCCTGAACCTGGTTTGCTATTTTGGCTTCTGACTTAGCCTTATAATTTAAGTCAGTGGTGTCGGCTATCTTGACAAGTTAAAATTCATTCCTTCAAAACGGATTTATTTAAACTAATTCAAAACAACACTCAAAGTTGCGGAATCTGTCGACCAGCCTAAGACATAAACCTATCTTTAAATCCGGGTATCTGGTCGAAGTAATTTGAGACCATTTTATTTTGCTCCAGTTTTACCCGGGTTTACTACATAGGTCAAACAAATGAGTTACCGCATAAGAAAACCAACAATCTGCATATCCAAAAACAAAGACAAAGATCAGCTGTGCAGTAACTGCAGCTGATCAGCGCCTTTTTTTTTTGCTACAAAGATAGTACAATCCCTCTTCTTTATAAATCCGAAATTTCAAGCTAGTGTAGGACCTGCTCGGAAATCAAAATTGTTGGTTTCTCATGCGAAGGCTCAAACAGAAAGGCTGTTTGAACAGCTGAATACTATTGCTTTTTAATTATTTTTTTTATTTAGTTTAACGTCCCTTTCAAGATTATTTCAGCTCATATGAGACAGGCCGATCAACAGGTGGGCGAAAATGGGAGAACCCCGAGAAAAACCACCTAACACACCTGCAAGCAGAACGGCTTGTCTCACATGTGGCCAGAGTGGGGCTCAAACCCACACCAGACACAGCGGTGAGATGATCAAATGGTTAAGTTCGGTAATGAAATATCAGCGCTCTTAACCATTTGGTCACGGGGGCTGCCCTATTGCTTTTTAAGTTCTCTTGCTTCATTTCCATTCACTTGGTATTCATATTAGTCTGGAAATGTTCAAAAGTACTTGTGTGCTTTTTTTAGCAAATCAACAATTTTCAGTTATGCCAGGATGGATTTCCTTACCTGTGACCATGACACTCATGATATCAGCTGACCGCAACGTTCTGATCACCGGCCTGGTCTGCCTCTTTGTTTTCCACAATCATCAGGCCGAGATGTATATGGTGGGGGAGGGGTTAATGGCTTAAGCTCCATGACAACATTTTTTCAATCAAGCCACAAAGGACATTCTTACCTGTGACCATTACACTCCTGATATCAGCTGACCGTAACGTTCGGATGACCGGCCTGGTCTGTCTCTTCAGCTTGTTCTCCATGATGATCAGGCCAAGGAAACGCAGGTCACACTCTACTTTGTCTCTGTAAGGAATATCAATGAAAGTTTTGTAAAAACATGCCTTTAACAAGAGCATAATCAGAAAATTATGTTATATGCACACGCTACTCTAAAAGAACAAAAGTGGCAAAATTGACATCTAAATATTGACAAAATTTATCCATTAAACTATATCACAACTTCTTACATTATCCATGCATACTTTGTGCATACTTTGAGAGATGGATCTGTCTATGTTCAGTTTATAAAACTAAATTCATGCTCACCTAAACGACAAAATCTACCATGCTACAAGTGTTTAAAAAATGTTTTTATATTTCTTAATTACCAAGATAATTATCATGTTTAGAAATATAAGCATGAGATTTGCTATGATTCTTTGTATCATTTTTTAAGCTCTGTTATGTTGAGCATGAAGGAAATTCTAAAACCTCTGGGCCTGTTCTACACTCTCTTAAATTGTAAATTTTATGTACATGTATAGCATGTTTTATCTATAATTGAGGATAACAGCCACTAATTTTAATCTTACATTTCAGGTAATTTAGACAGGGATGTATCAGTTAGACTGTTAAGTGAAGTTCACCACTGTCATAAGCTCATTCTTTTGCCATAAGCTGACTAATCACTATTCTGGAATAACATCTCAATAACTCAAACTTACCTGGATATTCTTTGAGCTTGATGCCATGTGACCTTGGGGTCAAGAGGTCGCCATGCAAGGGCAATAACTCTAAACCCTTGAATCGTGTACTGGTGAAGGGTTTCATGAAAATCCTCTGGAACTGAAAATCAGATGTAAATATTTGAGAAAACCATGAGAAAACCAATGATGTGGTTACTGAACAGGTCTGACACAAACCAAGCTGTACAAGCACAGAAGATGGCTAGAAGCTGGAAATCTTAGATATAGAAAGTAGAGGAATTGTACTATCTGTGTAGCAAATACAAAGGCATTGATCAGCTTCACAGTTAAGCTAAGGTGATCAGCACCTTTGTTTTCGCATATGAAAAATGTTGATTTTCTCACAATGTGGCTCATTTAATAACATATTTGTAACAAATGGACTTGCCTATCATTATCTGGGGTAAGTTCACTTTCACTTTTAGAGGCATAAGGAGTGAGTTTACAATTTTACTTCATTTTTCGAAGAAATTCCTGCAAGCAAACAGAACAGTTCCAGTTGAGACGCCAACTCGTTCTGCAGTGTTGTGTAGACTTTATGGCTAATAGTAATACTTTATGAGCAAGAATTTTGAATTTTATTTCACAATTCTAACACGACGTTATCGCTTTTCCCATTGAACCTAATGGAAACGTCACCGTGTGCAAATTAGCAATAATTCACCGTGACAAAATTATGCCCGTTAGGTGACGTTTTTGTGACGTTGCACACTAAACATTCGTGTCAGCTGAGAATAAGTCTACTCGAAAAATATTTTGAAATGTAAGCATTTATTTATTAGTCGTGTTAGAATCGAAAGAATTTTACTTTACGTTGAATCATCTTTGCTTAACGCGTGATGTTGTCTGGCAGATGCGATATTTAATTCACTCCCGCTGCGCTGTCGTGAATTAATACATCGCAATCTGCCCTCCAACATCCCGCGTTAATCACGATAATTCACCGTAAAGTAATTATTTCTTAAATATTCAAGGCAGCTAAGTTCTCACCAACATTTACTAACTGTGTCGCGTCGTGAGAAAACTGGATTTTCGCCGATGCGAAAACAAAGGCGCAGATCAGCATCGCAGAAACTGCGAAGCTGATCAGCGCCTTTGATTTCGCTACACGGAAAGTATAATTCGTCTTCTTCTTAAATCCGAAATTTCAAGCTTCTAGCCTGCTTCTGTGACTGTACAGGCCAGTTTATGTCGGAGCTGGTCGGAGCTCCCGAAGACTGGTTTTCTTGCATCGCAGCTCAACTTACAGCACTAACTTCTGAAAGAGACACATCTAACTGCGCGGATCTGCAGGTCTTTCTTTTTTGTATCTTGTAATTTTTGTACAGTTTGCACTCTATTATGTACATTTTCATATATTTAGTTAAGTTCTGGTAAACTGAGTGGCCACCTGTTGGGAAATAGCTGCTTACTCAGCTTACTGTATGTTCTCTCTGCTGTTTGCACTTTATGTATGTTTACATATATTTAGTAAGTTAGGTTAACTGAGTGGCCACCAGTTGGGAAATAGCTGCTCACTCAGCTTAACATATGTTCTCTTTGTTAAATGTTTTAGTACCTGACTGCCAATTTAATTTTTCCCCCCTTGGTTTTTGAAGTGGGAATTTATTTTCTGATTGCACCATTTCCTGATCATTGCTTGCTTTTCCGTTGTAGTTAAAGTGTTTATACATACCAGATTCAGGGTTGCACAGACTAGCAATCTTTTCAGGTGCCCCTTTACAGTACACCTCCATGTAGGGGTCCATGATGTTGCGGGTTATAACACTCATTCTCTGTAGACTGGAGGAAAAGGTGAACTGGCGAACTATTCCTACTTCATAGTTACTCTGAAAGACAAAATACTATGGTTTAACATTACTTCACCAGCTAAGCTCACAGGCACACAAAATATTGTAAATCATTAGAAAGTTTTTTAAAACGCTAATTTGTAGAATGAAGGAAAAGGTTCAGTCTTAAAAAAACAACTAGCCCAAGGGCAACGATTGCTCACCTGAGAGTCAACAAGTACAGTCACTGGACAAAGTGGTTGGGTTTTTTTTTACCATACATGGGTATGATGGCCATCTTGGTCATATGATCCAGATTTCGCGATCAAACTTTTCTTCCCCCTACCAATGGAGGCTCCACATAAAATTTCACTTTCATAGGCCAAGCGGTTACAGAGTAGAAGATCTTTGAAAAGCGTGTATGGACGACAGATGGGCCAAGGTCAAGAGATGACCTTGACCTAAATTAATCACATACCTTCATCTACTCTATTAGTTGTTTGCATCTACCGCTTTTCAGGTCTCAGGCCGCAATAGTTTTCCAAAAAATCCATAGTTTTCACTTTTTCCCATGTAAAAGCCTATGTTTCCAAAACTGACCTTGCCATAAAATAGGTCAAGTTCATCCTAGGGTCATCATTTGATCACATTATGATGGGCTGAAGTCCCAAAGGCTGCATACCAAGTTTCGTGAAAATCAGCCTGCCAGTTCTGGAGAAGAAGATTTTTGAGTGGTTTTTACCATATATGGGCTTGGCGGAACAAGAGATGACCTTGACCTAAATTAATCAAATACCTTCATCTACTACATTAGTTATTTGCATCTACCACTTTTCAGGTCTCAGGCTGCAATAGTTTTCAACCAGAGGACCAATGGTCCTGTAAACGCTCACCTGAGATCAGCTGCATATACCAATAAACATGTTTGAATATTATGGTATTTAACTCCAGTGCAGGGGCAGATAAGCCCTTGGGCCATTTTCTTTTTTCAGAATCTTCAATATTCTGTCCATTTGCCAATTTCCTGTTGGCTTTTTCCTTCAAATGACATTTTAACAGTTTTCCCAATTCAGATGCACAGGCAACCCATGTTGACCTTGCCATAAACTTGGTCAAGGTCATCACAGGGTCATGATTTATATATACATTGGAGTACTTTAGCCATCGATGCCTCACGCCAAGTTTCCTTGAAATCAGTCTATTGGTTTCAGAGAAGATGATTTTTGATGGGTTTTTACCATATATGGGCATGGCGGCCATCTTGGTCATATGACCTAGATTATTTATATATACATTGATTCCCCCATTCTATAGATGCTTCACTTAAAATTTGGCTTTGTTTGGCCAAGCGGTTTCAGAGGAGAAGACGTTTGAATATTATGGAAATATACATGTATATTGCCCCGGGGTGGGGGCACATGAGCCCCTGGGGTCCAATTTTTTTCAGAATCATTAATATCCAGTCCTACTGCCCATTTCCTGCAAGACTTTCACTTTAAATGACATTTTAAAAGTTTTCCCCATTCAAATGCATTGGTGACCTATGTTGACCTTCCCGTAAAATAGGTCATGGTCATCACAGGGTCATGATTTATATACACATTGTAGTGCTTGAGCCATCGATGCTTCGTGCCAAGTTTCGTTGAAATCGGTCAACCGGTTCTGGAGAAGAAGATTTTTGAACGGTTTTTACCATATATGGGCATGGCGGCCATCTTGGTCATGTGACCTGGATTTTTTATATACATATTTGTTACCCCTTCCTATTGATGCTTCACATAAAATTTGGCTTTGATTGGCCAAGCGGTTTCAGAGGAGAAGATGTTTGAATATTATGGAGATATACATGTATATTGCCCCGGGGTGGGGGCGGATGAGCCCCTGGTGCCCAATTTTTTTTAGAATCATTAATATTCAGTCCTACTGCTCATTTTCTGCAAGATTTTTCCTTTAAATGACAATTTAACAATTTTTCCCATTCAAATGCATTCACGACCTATGTTGACCTTGCCGTAAAATAGGTTAAGGTCATCATAGGGTCATGATTTATATACACATTGTAGTGCTTGAGCCATTAATGCTTCATGCCAAGTTTGGTTGAAATCGGTCCAGTGGTTCCGGAGAAGAAGATTTTTGAAGGGTTTTTACCATATATGGGCATGGCGGCCATCTTGGTCATGTGACCTGGATTATTTATATACACATTGGTTCCCCCTTCCCATAGATGCTTCATGTAAAATTTGGCTTTGATTGGCCAAGCGGTTTCAGAGGAGAAGATCTTTGAAAATGGCGGACGACGGACGGACGGACGGACGACGGAGCATGGGTATACTATAAGCTCACCTTGTGAGCCTGACGGCTCAGGTGAGCTAAAAAATCCATAGTTTTCACTTCCATGTAAAAGCCTATGTTTCCAAAATTGACCTTGCTGTAAAATAGGTCAAGGTCATCGTAGGGTCATCATTTTATCAAACTATGATGGGCTGGAGTCCCAAATGCTACATACCAAGTTTCGTAAAAATCGGCCTGCCGCTTCTGGGGAAGAAGATTTTTTAGTGGTTTTGACCATATATTGGCGTGGTGGCCATCTTGGTCATGTGACCCGGACTTCGCAATCAAACTTTCGTTCCCCCTACCCATGGATGCTCAACATAAAATTTCACTTTGATTAGCCAAGCATTTCAGAGAAGAGGATGTTTGAAATTGTGGACGGCGGACGCCGGACGGACGCCGGACTGATTGGTATACTATAAGCTCACCTTGTCAGCCTTCGGCTCAGGTGAGCTAAAAACATTGTTGTCAATTTATTGTTTGTTAAATGAAAACCACATTCATAAAGACTCTTATGAAATCTATGCAGTGATATACCAGAGCCACCACACAGCACTATACCATCTAGGTTTACACTGATGCATGCAGGTCTGAATAACACCTCACACAACAATGACTGATTAATACTAATTTTCTGCAGTTCATAAAATGTTTGAATTAAACCTGAACATACTGTCCTAATAAAATTCACTTACAGCAGAAATATCAATAGTTTTAAAGCCAGGCCTCCAGGTTATAAAACATTTTTGTGCTCAACTCAGCTGTGACTTAAATTTATCCTGCTCATAAATGTTAAAATGCCAACAGTAGTTGGCATTTTAAGATTTATCAGCAGGATAAATAGGCTTTGGTGATCTAAACCTTCATTTTCAATTTATTGTGGCTGTTTCATTGTTTATGGACATTTTAAATTTCAGTCTCAGCTGATTTTTATTTGTTTTTGTTGAGGCTTAACATCCCAGCCAACGCTGCCTGGATTTAACCACTACTGTAGGGAGTTAATGTGTCTTGCTCAAGGACACAACACGGTGACGCATGTGGGGATAAAACCCAGGATCTCTCGATTCGGAGCCCGACGCTGTACCACTATGCCACAGCTTCAGTTTCAGTTGAGTTGAGTTGAGCATGATAAAAGTTTAAGAACCTTGAGGCCAGATTGTGGTGTACTTACAGCAGAAATATCTTCACTGGTGGTGAAGGTCTCCCTGGTGATTGGTCTAACAACTGTGGGCATGATGGTGTCAAACTTGCTCGTATCTCTACCTGGCTCATCTAATACCTGGGAACAAAAATGAGAAAACATGCCCATGCAATATACAGAGACTTAGAACTGTACAAAAATTAAAACAGGTGAATAATTTCAATATATGAGCCCCCTCGTGAGAAAACCAACAATTTGTGTAGGCGAAAACAAAGACGCAGATCAGCTTCGCGGTAACCGCGAAACTGATCAGCGCCTTTGTTTTCGCTACTTGGATAGTACAATTCCTCTACTTTCTAAATACAAAATTTCCATTCTCTAGCCATCTTGTGTGTTTGTACAGCCTGGTTTGTGTCGAACCTGTTCGTAAACCACATTGTTGGTTTTCCCACGGGGCGGCTCATATGTCTTGTTTTCGCTACAAACAAAGACTTTGAATCCACATTAGAACCGCCTCTGTTTTTGGAGTAGGGATTTCTTTCCAACTGCGCCATTTCTTGATCATTTACCTTTTCATGATGATTTCCGCTGAAAACAAGGCTTACTATTGACTCAGTCATGTATTTATACAAGAGAAGTTAAACTTTGAAAGGAAAAAGAAAAAAATCGCTAGATAGCCTGTTTCTATTTGAGCCGCCTCATGAGAAAACCAACAATCTGCATATGCGAAAACAAAGGCGCAGATCAACTTCGCAGTAACTGTGAAGCTGATCTGACCCTTTGCTTTCACTACATGGATGGTACAATTCCTCTACTTTCTAAATCCAAAATTTCCAGTCTCTAGCCATCTTCTGTGCTTGTACAGCCCTGTTTGTGTCGGACCTGTTCAGAAACCACATTGTTGGTTTTCCCACCAGGTGGCTCATTTACCACTTGAAGACTGGTTATATAATCATTATAATTATCATTTGACCCTAAAAAGTTATTTTTCAATTCTTGATCACAGAAAAATCTAGGCTGCTTACCCATCTGGTTGATTTGAACATAATAAGGTCCAGGGGGTCCCCGGATATTTCTCCGTCAATTATTGTAAGGGAGTGACAGGTTACCATGCCAACCAGGAAAGACCCTCGGTCTAGCAGGGAGGGGTCGTGGACAACTTGAGCAAATCTGGAAGAATAAAATACCAATTGAACATTAACAAAATGTTCTAAATTTCCAGAAACAAACCATGTTACTGAGAACAAGCAGCTCAGATAAAACAGTTAAAGACTGTATTATGCCAATTTCTGTCTGGGAACAACTTGCAACATATCATCATGAGCTTCGGCAAGTTATTTCCGAGAAGGCATGTACTCTTTAATGTTGCCTTCAATACTGATTTCATCTTCTAGATTTTTTCCCAAATAATGTTGGCTGTCTCTGGATAATGCGTGTGAAAACCTTTGCAGCTTGGGCTAGTCATGTAAGTCCAGAAGCCAAGAATCTGCAGCTTTGTAACCATTTTTAGCTATTTTGACCCAGTTTTGTCAGTTTTTAGAATAATCTGCCAAGTAAAAATTTCCTGAACTGCAATATAGGTTTATACTGGAATTCATTGTCAAGTTTAAAAGATCAGCGTGCATGGTTCATGTTTTTATAACTGTGATAAGGACGTATTATTGTTTCAGTCAAGGTAGGATGGAGCCACATCTTTCTGGGTATCAACCTATTTATGACGAATGGACTTGCCCATCATTATCATTTGGAAGAGTCTACTGTCATATTTTGGGACATCAGGAGTGATTTAAGTTTTTTATTCCCTTTTTTTTTTGATGAAAATCCTCTTAAGCAAACAGAACGGCCCAAGATGGGACACCATATTCTGTGGCATCACATCTGGAGCTATACTGTTTGCCTATGATGGCAGGCTTATATGGGTTAACCAGTAATGTGGGAAATTAATGAGCCTTACACGAGCTAGTGGAATTTGAACCGAGGACATCTCGATTCAGACTGACACTCTCTCACTAGGCCACCAAACTACCCTATTAATTTATTTGCCTTATTTCTTATGCATGTTTTCTTTGCTCTTAAGGGACCTAAATGTTTTGGGGTTTTTTTTATTTGAAAGGACAGAAGTTTAGACTGGTTTACCTATTATCCTCTGTAGGAAGTACACCCCACATGTCTAGACCATCCTCTGTTAGTGTACCAGTCTGCAAATATAATATTGTAAAACGATCAAGTTTTGTTTCAATACCTTTTTACATTTCTAATTAGTTTGGAGCTGTCATTTTAAGTTCTTAGTGTTTTTTCTGTGTATGGGTTAGTGTGCGTCTGCATTTCAACACTACTTTTATCTGCAGTATAACAGTAACTATGTAAAAATTATTTCTTGACCAAATTCATATAGATTTTTTCTCTGCCACTCTCAATGTAAAATTTGCCACTCTCAATGTAGAGGGATAGATTAAGCAAACAAATGACAATTTATTGTAAAACCATGCATTTACAACTGTCTACTGAAGTTTACTTCCTTTATGACAAGAAGCTTAATTGAGCCATGTCATGAGAAAACCAACATTTTGCAGAAACTGTGAAGCTAATCAGCGCCTTTGTCTTCGCTATATGGATAGTACAATACCTCTGCGTTCTTAATCTAAAATTTCAAGCCTCTAGCCATCTTCCGTGCTAGAACAGCTCGGTTTGTGTCGGATCTGTTCGAAAACCACATTGTTGGTGTTCTCGTGAAGTGGATTAATTCATTTATGATGTTATGCCGAATGTGATATTCCAATGCCTTTCTCACCTTATCAAAGCAAAACGCATTCAGTCTCCCACAGAAATTGATCCTTGGCGGACTAATACAGAATATTTGTTTCTTCTTCAATCTGCTTTGGGCATATACTGTACCAACTGTCATGGCTGCCGGCAAGGCAGGGGGGACAATTATCATTATTCCTCACCTTATCAAAACAAAACACATTCAGTCTTCCACAGAAATTGATCCTAGGTGGACTAATACAGATTATTTGGACTTTGGGCATATACTGTACCAACTGTCATGGCCGCCGGCAAGGCAGGGGGACAATTATCGTTATTTCTCACCTTATCAAAACAAAACACATTCAGTCTTCCACAGAAATTGATCCTAGGTGGACTAATACAGAATATTTGTTTCTTCTTCAATCGACTTTGGGCATATACTGTACCAACTGTCATGGCCGCAGGCAAGGCAGGGGGGACAATTATTGTGATGATGTCCAGAACTCGCATTACAATACGCTTGACTTCAGCCTGTATAAGAAGAGGGATAAAAAATCTAAATTCTAATCAATTATTCAGTTTTGTTATAAGTATTTTGAATAATCTTTTCTTTCTACACATAGAGGATCTTACACAAGTGGTCACTTCATATGCTTTATTAAACGAGCCTATGAGTTTATCAAATAACTTTTAAAATACAAGTAGGATTTTATCACCTTCAAAGTAGACAAAGTATCAATGAAAATTTACATTATTGTTACGGACATCATCAATAATATTACACATCCCCACGAAAGTGTTAATACATGTGTGGTCTTAACACTTTTTATTACATGATATTATCCACTGGAAAACAGCAACATCATATGAGAAAACTTACTCTCTAATGCTACACCACTTACTCTCTAATGCTACACCACTTACTCTCTAATGCTACACCACTTACTCTCTAATGCTACACCACTTACATCTACTTTCCAATGCTACATCACTTACTTTCTAATTCTATACCACTTACCCCTAGTCTGATATAAGCATATACACTGTAGGCCATGCCAAAGAAAGCAACACAGGCCAGAAAGAGTATAAACTTCATAGCATCCTGATAGAACTTGAATCCCAGAGGTTTAGGAAACAAAATTGCTCTAACAAGCTCTCCCTTCGCAGTGCTGAAACCTGGAATGAATTGGATTATTTAGCTAAAAGATTGCATATGGCTTTGTTTCTTTTATCAAAGTGTACTAAAGGAACAGGAAAAAATTTTGATTTGTTGATTTCAAATTTTACATCCCATTCAACAGCCAAGGTCATATTATGGATATGGGACCTCAATTTAAAAACTTATCTGAAAGGCTGGAAAACCTCAGGATCAAACTCATGACCCCTGGTTAACAAGGAGAAAGGTTTAACCACTACACCATAAAGGCTTCTAGGAACACATTGACTCTAACTAAACTAGAAATAAGTGTTTGTAAAACACTATGCCCCCAACTGTATGCTTGCCACTAACCTGGCACAGTTTTTTCATTATTTTTGAAAATCATGTAAGCAAACACAGTTGACCTGGGCTCAAATAGCAAACTTGAGGACTAACAGTGATAACAGATGCACACTTAAATCCGAAAGTGTTGAAATTGATAAACTTGCAAAATTCCGTAATTTTGTCAAAATTTGACAAAAAGTTCTCAAAAGTTAATCAGGTGATCTACTCCTTGGCCCCAATCAGCATACCAAATATGAAAGCACTAGCTCAAATACTTTTTGAGATATCTTGCACACAAGATTTTCAAGATTTTTTTTCAAAGGGAGATAATTCAGAAAGGGGGCATAACTCAGAAAAGAAAAAAAATACGGGTCATCTTTTTTTTTTTTCATGAGGAATCCATATATGAAATTTCAAGACACTAGCATCCACTGTTTGAAAGTTTCAAATTTCATCCAAAAGTGGTAAAATAGATAAATTTTCAAAATTCCGTAATTTTGTCAAAATTTGACAAAAAGTTCTCAGAAGTTTATCAGGTGATCTACTCCTTGGCCCCAATCAGCATACCAAATATGAAAGCACTAGCTCAAATACTTTTTGAGATATTTTGCACACAAGATTTTCAAGATTTTTTTTCAAAGGGAGATAATTCAGAAAGGGGGCATAACTCAGAAAAGAAAAAAAATATGGGTCATCTTTTTTTCATGAGGAATCCATATATGAAATTTCAAGACACTAGCATCCACTGTTTAAAAGTTTCAAATTTCATCCAAAAGTGGTAAAATTGATAAATTTTCAAAATTCCGTAATTTTGTCAAAATTTGACAAAAAGTTCTCAAAAGTTGATCAAGTGATCTACTCCTTGGCCCCAATCAGCATACCAAATATGAAAGCACTAGCTCAAATACTTTTTGAGATATTTTGCACACAAGATTTTCAAGATTTTTTTTTCAAACGGAGATCATTCAGAAAGGGGGCATAACTCAGAAAAGAAAAAAAAATACGGGTCATCTTATTTTTCATGAGGAAGCCATATATGAAATTTCAAGACACTAGCATCCACTGTTTGAAAGTTTCAAATTTCATCCAAAAGTGGTAAAATAGATAAATTTTCAAAATTCCGTAATTTTGTCAAAATTTGACAAAAAGTTCTCAAAAGTTAATCAGGTGATCAACTCTTTGGCCCCAATCAGCATACCAAATATGAAAGCACTAGCTCAAATACTTTTTGAGATATCTTGCACACAAGATTTTCAAGATTTTTTTTCAAAGGCAGATAATTCAGAAAGGGGGCATAACTCAGAAAAGAAAAAAAATACGGGTCATCTTTTTTTTGAGGAATCCATATATGAAATTTCAAGACACTAGCATCCACCGTTTAAAAGTTAAGAAAAAAGTGGTGCAGACATACGGACAAGCCCAAAGCAATATGCCCTACCAACTTTTTCAAAGTTGGGGGCATAATTAACACATGCAAAACTAGCTCATAGGATTGTTTTATAGATTTTTACTATTTTCATCTTTTCTTTGTAACACAGCAATATAGGGCTGATGTTACACCTCAAAAATTGTACATTTCTTCCGGATACCAAATAGTTCTTTCAACTCTTTGGACAGACCCGTCAGAGCATGTCTTCAGACAAATATTTTACAATAGACTTGGTCATTTCACACCCATACCTGTTCTAACCACTACAGCCAACACTTTAGCAGAGCCATAGTATCTTGTCTGTACTACTTTGGTTCCAGCAAACAATGTGTGTCGCTTGTGATTCTCTGGGGAATATATTTCCTCATCTTCTTGTTGGGACAATGGGGTCTTGGTCACTGGGACACTTTCACCTAAAAATAATAGGCTACAATATTGGATTAACGATGATGATGATGATGATGATGATGATGATGATGATTATAATGATGATGATAACAATGATGATGATGATGTTGGGGTTTAAAGTCCAACCAACAGCTTAAATCATATAGAGAAGCTGCCTAAATTCATTTGACTTAGTCTCATTCATATGACTGTAGAAGACCAGGATCAAACCAATGACCCTACCTAGTTTACATGGTGTGTGGCTTTAGTTTACCACTATACTATGGAGGCTTCTCACATAAAGCTTTCTTTTACAGAAAATAAAATACCATGAAATTATATGAGTACTGCCAACATGTCTAACCAGAGGACCATTGGTCCTGAGAACGCTCACCTGAAGCCTGATCTTGGAGTATTAAGTCATCATGAAATGACCTTGACCTTGAATACTCACACACCTTTATTGACTTCACAAGTTGTCTGCATCTGCAAAGTTTCAGGTCTCAGGCTGCAATAGTTTCCAAACCCAGTGATGTCTGAGAAAACCATGATTTTAATTTTGATATTTAAATGACCTTGGGTCAAGGTCAACAAATGACCTTGGCCTTCATTAATTACTTACCTTCATTAACTCCATTAGTTGTCTGCATCGAGCAACTTTCAGGTCTCAGGCTGCAATAGTTTCCAAAATATCCATTGTTTTCGCCTTTTCCCATGTAAAAGCCTATGTTTCCAAAATTGACCTTGCCGTAAAATAGGTCAAGGTCATCCTAGGGTCATCATTTCAACAAACTATGGTGGGCTGGAGTCCCAAATGCTACATACCAAGTTTCGCGTAAATCGGCCAGCTGGTTCTGGAGAAGAAGATTTTTGAGTGGTTTTTACCATAGTTGGGCATGGCCGCCATCTTGGTCATGTGACCCGAGTTTCGCGATCACACTTTCGTTCCCCCTACCTATGGACGCTCCACATAAAATTTCACTTTGATTGGCCAAGCAGTTTCAGAGAAGAAGATCTTTGAAAAGTGTGTATGGACGACAGACTGGCCAAGGTCAAGAGATGACCTTGACCTAAATTAATCACATACCTCCATCTACTCCATTAGTTGTTTGCAGGTCTCAGGCTGCAACAGTTTTCAAATAAAAGCGCTGCAGGCATGCATGATACCCCGCCACGCAAATTTAATTTAGTACAAATGCACGGCATTAATCTACAATACCAAACCACATCTTCCAGATATGAACTCCTTAACAAAGTTTGAAGCAAATTGGTCTACAGATGCTCAAGACAGCGCCTAAAAACAATATTGTAACATAAATCAAGGGCCATTACTCTGTATTTATTTGACGAAAATTACCAATCTTCAATCCCAAACCACTCCTTCCTGATATAAACTCCTATACAAAATTTGAAGAAAATTGGTCAATAAATGCTCCAGATAGAGCCCAAAAATGAAATTTTAACGTAAATCAAGGGCCATAACTCTGTACTTATTTGACGAAATTTTCCCATCTTCAATCCCAAACCACTCCTTCCTAATATGAACTCCTATACAAGGTTTGAAGAAAAATGGTCTATAAATGCCCAAGATATAGGCTGGAAACGAAATTTTAATATAAGTCAAGGGCCATAACTCTGTACTTATTCAACAAAATTTACCCATCTTCAATCCCAAACCACTCCTTCCTAGTATTAGCTCATATACAAAGTTTGAAGAAAATTGGTCAATAAATGCTGAAGATAGAGCCCAGAAACAAAATTTTAACGTAAATCAAGGGCCTGTACTTATTTGACAAAATTTACCCATCTACAATCCCAAACCACTCCTTCTTAATATGAACTCCTATACAAAGTTTGAACAAAATTGGTCAATAAATGCTCAAGATAGAGCACGGAAACGAAATTTTAAAGTAAATCAAGGGCCATAACTCTATACTTATTTGACGAAATTTGCCCATCTTCAATCCCAAACCACTCCTTTCTAATATTAACTCCTATACAAATTTTGAAGAAAATTGGTCAATAATTGCTCAAGTTAGAGCACGGAAACGAAGCGCTGACAGACGGACGGACGGACAGACGAACAGACAGACGGACGGACGGACACTCGAACGCAAATTTTTGCGGAGGGTATAACATAATACCCCGCACTTTTTGAAGTGGCGGGGTATAAAAATCCATAGTTTTCACTTTTCCCATGTAAAATCCTATGTTTCAAAAATTGAAATTGCCGTAAAATAGGTCAAGGTCATCCTAGGGTCATCATTTGATCAAACTATGATGGGCTGGAGTCCCAAATGCTACATACCAAGTTTCATGAAAATCGGCCTGCCGGTTCTGGAGAAGAAGATTTTTGAGTGGTTTTTACCATATATGGGCAAAGGTCAAGGTCATCCCAGGGTCAGGATTTATACAAACTTTGTTGATGCTTCATGCCAAGTTTAAAAAATCATAGGCCTTCTGGTTCTGGAGAAGATTTTTAAAGGTTTTTGCTATCTATAGCCATGGTGGCCATCTTGGTCATGTGACCTTGACCAGTTATATAAACTTTCTTTCCCCCTTCCCAAGGATGCTCCATATGAAGTTTGGCTTTGATTGGCCAAGCGGTTTCAGGGGAGAAGATGTTTCATTATTATGGAAATATACATGTATATAGCCCCGGGGCAGGGACAGACAACCCCCAGGGGCTAAAATTTTCCATTAACATTAATCTTCTGTCCATTTGCTGTAAGTTTTACCCATTAAATAGCATTTTACCATTTTTTCCCATTCAAATGCATTGGCAACCTAAGTTGACCTTGCTGTTGAATAGGTCAAGGTCATCCTAGGGTCATGATTTATATAAACTATGATGGGCCCACGTCCCCGATGCTACATACCAAGTTTCGTGGAAATCGGCCCACTGGTTCTGGAGAAGATTTTTAAAGGTTTTTGCTATTTATAGCCATGGCGGCCATCTTGGTCATGTGACCTTGACCATTTATATAAACTTTCTTTCCCCCTTCCCAAGGATGCTCCATATGAAGTTTGGCTTTGATTGGCCAAGCGGTTTCAGGGGAGAAGATGTTTCATTATTATGGAAATATACATGTATATAGCCCCTAGGCAGGGGCAGACAACCCCCCAGGGGCTAAAATTTTCCATAAACATTAATCTTCTGTCCATTTGCCTATTCCCAGTAAGTTTTACCCATTAAATAGCATTTTACCATTTTTTCCCATTCAAATGCATTGGCGACCTAAGTTGACCTTGCCGTTAAATAGGTCAAGGTCATCCTAGGGTCATAATTTATATAAACTATGATGGGCCCACATCCCCCATGCTACATACCAAGTTTCATGGAAATCGGCCCACTGGTTCTGGAGAAGAAGATTTTTAAAGGTTTTTGCTATTTATAGCCATGGCGGCCATCTTGGTCATGTGACCTTGACCATTTATATAAACTTTCTTTCCCCTTTCCCAAGGATGCTCTATATGAAGTTTGGCTTTGATTGGCCAAGCGGTTTCAGGGGAGAGGATGTTTCATTATTATGGAAATATACATGTATATAGCCCCGGGGCAGGGGCAGACAACCCCCCAGGGGCTAAACTTTTCCATAAACATTAATCTTCTGTCCATTTGCCTATTCCCAGTAAGTTTTACCAATTGAATAGCATTTTACCATTTTTTCCCATTCAAATGCATTGGCGACCTAAGTTGATCTTGCGGTTAAAAAGGTCAAGGTCATCCTAGGGTCATGATTTATATAAAATATGATGGGCCCACATCCCCGATGCTACATACCAAGTTTCGTGGAAATTGGCCCACTGGTTCTGGAGAAGAAGATTTTTAAAGGTTTTTGCTATTTATAGCCATGGCGGCCATCTTGGTCATGTGACCTGGACCATTTATATAAACTTTCGTTCCCCCTTCCTAAGGATGCTCAACATGAAGTTTGGCTTTGATTGGCCAAGCGGTTTCAGAGGAGAAGATCTTTGAAATTGTGAACGACGGACGGACGACGGACGGACGACGGACGGACGACGGAGTATGGGTAAACTATAAGCTCACCTGTGAGCCTTTGGCTCAGGTGAGCTAAAAATCCATAGTTTTCACTTTTTCCCATGTAAAAGCCTATGTTTCCAAATTTGACCTTGCCGTAAAATAGGTCAAGGTCATCCCAGGGTCATCATTTTATCAAACTATGATGGGCTGAAGTCCCCGATGCTACATACCAAGTTTCGTGGAAATCAGCCCACCGGTTCTGGAGAAGAAGATTTTTGAAGGGTTTTTATCATATATGGGCGTGGCGGCCATCTTGGTCATGTGACCTGGATTTCGCGATCAAACTTGATATGCCACTACCCAAGGAGGCTCCACATAAAATTTCAACTGGATCGGCCAAGCGGTTTCAGAGAAGAAGATCTTTGAAATTGTGGACGACGCCGGACGCCGGACGGACGGACGCCGGATCATGGCCATCCTATAAGCTCACCTTGTGAGCCTTCGGCTCAGGTGAGCTAATAATGCGAGAGGTAAGAGAAGAACTTCAGATACAGAAATACAAACCTATCCTATCTGTCAATGAATGGCATCAAAAAGCAAGCCTTGAGATACTTTAAAATTATACATGGATTAAATTTGTCTTTCCATACTAAACGTTTCAAAATCTAGATAAAATCATTCTTTCTTTCAACATTCAAGGTCATACAAGCACAAGTTTTATTCATTTTTTTTTTTAAAGATTTTTGTTCTACCTGTTAACATGCTTTCGTTTACAATACATGTTCCCGCCATGAGTACCGCGTCACAGGTCATGGTACAGCCATGAGAGGGAACCACAATCACGTCGCCGGGTACCAGACTGGTGGCATCCACTTCCTCATAGCTACCGTCGCCACGGGAGACGTGGAGCAGTGACGTCTGGGTAGCAACCATGTTGTGCAGGGTCAACATTTGCTGAAACAATTGATTATTGGTAATCATATCTCTAGCATTTTGAATGTTTGTTTGGTCTGATTCTTTTGTGTCAGTCAACAATTTTTCAGCCTTATAAGGATAGAGACAATATAAGGATGCTTCCTGGGCATTTTAACCAGTACAATGAAGACAAGTTGCGCACAAGTCAATTCAAAGTCAGACGCCCTACCACAGTAGGTTTTCACCAAACATTTTTCCTTACAGAGTCTGAACTACTGAGCTCCTGGCCCTGAGATTTTTTTCATGCTCAACACAGCTGAGCATGAAATTTAAACTGTTCATAAATACTGAAATAGTCCAAATTAATTGAAATTTCAGACCTTCTTCGCATTTTAACATTTATGAGCACAATAAATTTCAGTCTCAGCTGTGCTGAGCATGAAAGACAATTTGGGTTTAGACCATCAAAGCCAGTAATTTATCCTGCTAATAAATGCTAAAATGCCAACAATTGCATACCTTTTTAGTTTCATACAGTGAAATCCCCATTGAGATACATGAGATTAGTAGAATACACGCTGCATAGTAGTAATAGTTATCTGCAGTCCATAGCACAATACTGGCTATTTGGAATATATAGAATGGATTTAACACCTGAAAAGATATAGAATCATATTTAAATACCTGGATGAGGCACTCATATAAATGTCATAGTAAACATTTTATCGCTCATACTGAGCACTTTATAACTCTGAGCACAATCAACGCAAGAAAATGTACCTTCGGACAATATTTTGTCTATCAGAATATCAATTTTACTTTGAAAGTATATTGTATCTTGCGTCCAATAGTCTTTATTTGACCGGATTAATTTAATTACTTTTTGAGTTATGAAATGTTTACTGCATGAACCCTAGAAACGTCATTGTTCTCAAAAATGACGTCAAAGTTACGTAATGCAATTCTGCATATTAGGGGTGCCTACAAAACTAAAGTATTCCCTGAAAATTGTTTATATATTGGCCAGCAACTATTTTGAAACAAAAATATTATCATTACAAGGAATCTGTCGAAATTATTTTGTCTATTATTGTGACCATGTGGTTGCTATGGTTATCGTTTGACGACACTATGGGCTAAATAGAAAACCAACAATTCAGGGTAGAGTCACAGAAGCAGGCCAGAAGCTTGAAATTTCGGATTTAAGAAGAAGAAGGATTGTACTATCTGTGTAGCGAAAATAAAGTTGCTAATCAGATGTTACTGCACAGCTGATCAGCGCCTTTGGTTTCGCATATGCAAATTGTTGGTTTTCTGATGCATTGGCTCATTTTATATGTACCTCCTCTATGAAGAGTCTCCAGTATGATTTGACCTCCACATTGATCGTGTTATTACCATATACAACCCGCTTCTCTGCCTGCTGAAGGGTGCTGAGACCATGGTACTTCTCATGAAGGTCTGCACATTTGGTGTTTGAAGAGAGATCCCTAAATAGCAATTAAAAAACATTTGAAATGGCTCATTGTGTGTTTCAGTCTGTCACACACAAAAGATATCATAATACTTGGCAGAAGTCAGTAACCATACTTTAACACATTACATGCAATGTTGCTATTGATATTTTGTGACTTCTTAACAGCTTTGTCTTATGTCTTACCATTTGCTTTTGATCGAGTATCTGTTAAGTTTGTGTGTTTTATGTCACAGTAAAATCTCTACAGAACCTATATATGCAATGTTAAAAATGTTATTTTTTTAATCTTTCTTAAAAATTGTTTGGTACATTTGTACTGGTCATTTTGGTATCTGTATACATAACCACAAAATGATGCATCTCTCTTAACTGTATTGTTTTACCCAAAATGGTTGACCTGAGGATATTTTCTGATAACATTTTATGCTTCAAAGTTTATTTGAAAAATATGAAAAGCCCCAAAAGAGCAAAATACAATGAAAGTAACACAAGTTTGAAGGTTAGTTGTACTGTTCATAAGGAATTTGGTTTAGTATATAATAGACTTACTGGAGTCTAGCAAAGGATTTCGACTGATCATCCCAGATGTAACGCACATGCTGACTATCAAAATATCGTGTGGACGGTTCAACCTACAAATATACAAAATGTATAGATTACTACTGCATTACTATACTTTAGGTTCCAAAGAAGCTGACATTGCCATACAAACAAATCTGTAATAATGCTATTTCAACTAGAAAAAGTGCCTTGAGAGGCACGTATACCCCCGGCTGGTAGCTCCCTCCAACGCCCCCACCCCTCAGCCCACCGCCACCAATCCAGACATGCTCACTGTCAGTGACACATTAAACCTCAATTCCTGATGAACTAGAAATTGGCTGCAAGCAAGGCTTTCAGTATACCCCCCGCAAAATTATCTGAAGCTGGCCAATAACTTCCTAAGTCAAACATGCAGAAAATTTGTCAAAGATATCTTTTCAGCATTATAATCCTTCATGTACATCCCCAGTATGCCAGTCACATCTATAAGATATTAAAAGAATATATTGAAAGCTTGAGGTTGATTTCACTGTATGCACTATGATCATTGTTTATCATGAGAAATGGTAAAAATTGGCTAAGTTAAATAAAAGCTGTAAGTTTGTCAAAAATTAAATTTTCAGCATGAAGATTATTCATGCACATCTAAAATATATCTGGAACAAATCTACAAAGAATCTAAAAGAAATATTGAAAGCCCTAGGAGGAGTTGATTTCACAAAGTATGCACTACCAACCATTATTGTATATAAGCAATGGTCAAGAAATGGCTATGTTGAAAAATGATGTAAATTTGTCAAATATCACTTTTTCAGTATTATAATTATTCATGCACATCTTCAATATGTGTGGAACATGTCTGCAAAGTATTGAAAAGAAATACTGAAAGCCCTAGGAGGAGTTGATTTCACAAACCATCATTGTATATACACTGTAAGCAATGGTCAAAAAATGGCTATGTTAAAAAATGCTGTAAATTTGTCAAAAATTAATTTTTCAGTATTATAATTCTTCATGCACAGCTTCAATATGTGAGGAAGATGTCTGCAAAGTATCAAAAAGAAATACTGAAAGCCCTTGGAGGAGTTGATTTCACAAAATGTGCACTACCAACCATTTTTGTATATAAGCAATGGTCAAAAAATGGCTATGTTGAAAAATGCTGTAAATTTGTCAAAAATTATTTTTTCAGCATTATAATTCTTCATGCACATCTTCAATATGTGTGGAACATGTCTGCAAAGTATTGAAAAGAAATACTGAAAGCCCTAGGAGGAGTTGATTTCACAAAATATGCACTACCAACCATTATTGTTTAAGCAATGGTCAAAAAATGGCTATGTTAAAAAATGCTGTAAATTTGTCAAAAATTATTTTTTCAGCATTATAATTCTTCATGCACATCTTCAATATGTGTGGAACATGTCTGCAAAGTATTGAAAAGAAATACTGAAAGCCCTAGGAGAAGTTGATTTCACAAACTATGAACTACCAATCATTATTGTAGATAAGCAATGGTCAAAAAATGGCTATGTTGAAAAATGCTGTAAATTTGTCAAAAATTATTTTTTCAGCATTATAATTCTTCATGCACATCTTCAATATGTGCGGAACATGTCTGCAAAGTATTGAAAAGAAATACTGAAAGCCCTAGGAGGAGTTGATTTCACAAACTATGCACTACCAACCATTATTGAATATGGCAATTATCGAAAATTGGCTAAGTTCAAAATGCTGTAAATTTGTCAAAATTCATTTTTTCAGCATAATACTTCTTTATGCATATCTTCAATATCTCTGGCACATATCTGCAAAGTATCAAAAGAGAATATTGAAAGCTGTAGGAGGAGTTGATTTCACAAAGTATGCACTATTAGCACTATGGCAAACATTCTATGTATAGGTTTAAAAAGTCCCATAACTCTTGCAAAACTGACCCTTTGGCCCCTAAATTCATACCACACATGTGTTGTCTTATGGTGCAGGTGTGTTGAAAATTTAAAGAACATCAGGCAAAAACTACTTAAGTTATTCAGCAAAGATGTCAAAATGTTGACGGAATGACGGAATCACGGAATGACGGAATCACGGAATGACGGAATCACGGAATTACGGACAGACTGAAAACAGTATACCCCCCTAAAACTTCGTTTTGCGGGGGGTATAAAGAGAGCGCCCTCAACAAGTAAATCTTATAAATTTGTATTTGCAAAAAACACTGTCTAAAACCATGGGGAGGGGGGGGGTGTAGTAGAATGACAGATCTATTTTAGAGCAGTATACAGAGCTGACTTGTATACTCAATCTAGGACTTGATCGCGGACATTGAGGGTCAGGTCCTCGGTCCTAGATGTAAAGTAGAATGTCATTCTTCAATAATATTAAAAAAAAAAAAAAAAAAAAAAAAAAAAAAAAAAAAGATGTCCTATATTTTGACCTCTAGCCCCACCCTCAGGGCACGGACCCTAGAGTCTAATGTCATTAGGAACAGGGCAAACCTTATAGTGTACCTTTGGTGCAAGTACGAATCATTTCTGAACATGGTGATAAAGAAAAGTAAAGAAATACATTTTTTTAAAGAAGTTCTAGATTTTGACCTCTAGCCCCACCCCCCGCACATGGACCCTAGTGTCTGAACCTTACATGGTACCTATGGTCTAAGTATGAATGCTTTCTGATAAAACTTTGTGGATGTCAAGAAAATAGACTTACAGAAAATATTTATTATGATATTTATCATATTATAAATAAGTCCTAGATTTTGACCTATAGCCCCACCCCCCTGGAGATCATACCGAGCATGGAGTATGAAAGCAAACCCTATAGGGTATCTATGAACTAAATAAGAATACATCCCTATGATTGTTTGTTAAGATATGGACTTATAGAAGAAACATTAAAATTGTAAACAGCATATTTTAAAGGTGACCTAGATTTTGACCTCCAGCCCTACCCCTGGGGATGGGCCCTGGGGTCCGAACTCATGGAAACAAAGCAAACCCTATAGGGTACCTATGGTCCAAATATGAATGGTTTCTGACCATTGGTTCATGAGATATACACCTCTAGAGAAACTTTAACCAAAACTTTGACGTAAATTCCACGAACGTTCCGGAATTACGAACGAAGAAACGAACTAACTAACTAACTAACTAACTAACATACGAACGGACGAACGGAAAAGCGAAAGCTATATACCCGTCGGCATAAATGCCGGGGGTATAATTAAGCTGTAGGAAAAAACTAGTTGATGGATATGATCATTTTGTACCAAAGCCCACATTATTGTGAGGCATGTTAAAATTAGGTCAAGGTCAAACTGTATTTGAGCCTCTGCATGAGAAAACCAACAATTTGGGTTTCCGACCAGGTCCTACACAAACCGGTCTGTACAATGACAGAAGCAGGCTAGAAATTTGAAATTTTGGGTTAAAGTAGAAGAGCTAATATTGTACTATCTGTGTAGCAAAAACAAAGGCACTGATCAGCTGTGCAGTGACTGCACAGCTGATCTGTGCCTTTGTTTCACCTAAGAATTTTGTTGTTTTTCTCATGCAGTTGCTCACTTAACAACTTCTTAACAACTTATGATCAGGGATGATTCAATGATCACCATGATCAACTGAGAGCCTTCATGGTAAAGAAGCATGTTTGGTAAGCCAATATTAAATAAACAGCACAGTATTTCTTCTTCTTAGGTCCTAAACTTCAACTCTGACCATTTGGTGCTGCTTTACAGCCTTGTCCCTGAGATTATAAAACTTTTTTCATGCTCAACTCAGCTGAGCATTAAATTTTAATTCCTCATAAATACTGAAATAGCCCAAGATAATTTGAATTTTCAGTTTAAACCATCAATTCCAAGAATTTGGTCTGCAAATAAATGTCAAAATGCCAACAATTACGATTGTTGGCATTTTAACATTTATGAGCAGGATAAATTTTGATCACAGCTGAGCATGAAAAAAGTTTAATAAACTAAGGGCCTTGTCTTTTACCTGGACAGAAAACCTACAGACAGATTTCCTCACATCGTGGTTCACATGTATTTACCTGTTTAACTGTTAGTTTAGCGACATCATCTGACTCCAGCAGGTTTTCAGGGTATTGGTAATCATCTCGATTGTAACCATCAGATAAGCCTTGGCTGAAACAAAGCAATTTTTTTTTTAAATCTTAACCAATCTTTTTTCCACATCAGGAGTATACCTAATTTTCTTATATCTGATCCACACACACACACACAAAAAAAAAAAAAAAAAAAAAATCATTTTGTTTTTCTACTGAAATTTTCAATATCTATAATTCAAGTAAAATCTGCATATTGTATTGACATGTTTTCATAATGATAATTTGGTTGTTGGAATAAATGTTTGACACCCCTGTCAACAACTTTTCAGTCATGTCAGGATTGAACCACCATTTTCTGGATACCCAATCAGCTCTTGATACCCTGGATACCCGTTTAACACTCTAAAAGCCAAGTATACAACAAATAATATGAACTTATCTGATGCACTTTTGAATTTTAAAACAGCTGGTCAGATTACAAACCAGATACATAAAACAAGCTTTTCTTTGAGAAAATTTGCCTTTAAGGCTTACCAGCTCAGTTTACATGAATATTTTGTTCATGCAGGACATCAGCATACTTTTCTTCATGCAGGACATCAGCATACTTTTCTCAAGAGTTTGAACTATTTAAAATCATTTTTATGGACATCAATATCAGGACCAAAAGGCAAATATCCAAACAATCATTTTATGAGAATATGAGCCTGCTTTAAATTCATCAATATTTTGTAGAATTCTTAACACACACTGTAGCTTAGTTTACTGACATTAATGATTAAAGCAATACAAAAAACTTTTGTGATGAATGATACAGCACCACAAAAGCAGCTGTAACCCACATAAGCCTGATGTCCTCTTTAAGGGACATAATGCAAACAGTAAAGCCCAAGATGTCATGCCACCGAACTGAGCATCCTATTGAGGGCTATTTATGTTCGCTTAGAGGAATATGAACAATATGAGTAAATGAAATAAAATAAAACATTGAAATCATTCTTACTGCCCCGAAAATGATATTGGACCCGCCAAATTATAATGATGGGCAAGTCAATTAGTCACTGATGGGTTAAAGTTGGTGCAATGATTACTTACATTTCATCATGAACAGCAAATGACTTGATATTGTTGACATGCTTCTGAGCGTACAGGTCCTGAAATAATATTTAAATGAAAATTACACAATGACGCACTGATGATAGGCTTAGGGCCTTAGGCTGCAGTCAAAACTATTTTTGCTCAATAAATGTACATGTATCCAAAAAAACCTAATGGCAATAAAATTTCAGATAAGATGGCAAAAGATTTTCCCTTCTTTTCATTTCTCGCAGAGAAAGATAATGAAATGCACCCTTTCCTTAAAAGCTGACTTACATTTGTTATTTTTATACTTTTGTTTGTCAAAAAATAACTTGTTGAGATCATGTTGTTTGTTACACTGAAATCAATTTTGAATGACAATTCTTGTATCTTGTGAAGGAGCTGATCCAGTACACTTCAACCTCATGATAAAGCGCCTCGTTATAATGCAGTTTTCAATGTGGCCATGTCATGGCTCCCAAATTGATTATATTGCTATATATCTATAGTAAGCAACCTCATTATAACATGGTTTCACTTATAACACGGTCTGCTTCTACGGCCCGCAAAGGCGTTATAATGAGGTTGTACTGTAATGCAACAAGTTCATAGACAACTATATGTCTTAACCATGGTGTTTCCCAAACTGGATTCACTGCTTTTCTTTTCTTAGATTTCGAAAATGGTTTCATTTCAGTAAAAAGAAAAAATCCTCACCGTGAGTAAGACAGTATCAGCCTTGTAAAGAGGACATCTGGATTTCTTGAGGTAGCAGTCTAGCTCTGGTTTCCAGTACAACAGTAATAGAACCAGTCCGAGAGTTGCAAGTACCAGGATGTAGAACAGGAACCTCTTGCAACTATTATCACAGTAGCCATAGCACACCTGAAAACAAGATTAAACATTACGAAAACTTGCCCATGCAATATTTAGAGATTTTTTTCGCTTGTAAAAATTAAAATTTTCATTTGAGAAAATTTGATACTTTTAATATTTATGCTCAAAACATTGATTGTGGGTACACGTTAGAACCGCTTCGCTCAATTACACAACAAGGCCCGGTCTTATTTGACTCCCAAACATATTGATTCAGTGTCTGCCACTCTCCCACTAGGCCACCTCATTCACCCTAGCATAATTTGAGAGACGAAGCGAGAAAACCGGTCTTCGATGTTTCCGACCAGGTCTGACACAAACCGGACTGTACAGTCATAGTGAAGTGCTAGATGCTTGAAATTCTGGTAATAAGTAGCAGCAATTGTACCATACGTGTAGCGAAAACAAAGGCTGCGCCTTTGTTTTCGGCAAGGCGAAAATACGGTTTTCTCATGACACGGCCCATTTTCTACTGTGAAAGAAAACCATGCCCGCTTTCAGTTGAAATATAGGATACTATTTGTCTATTTCCACCTACCAGTTCATCTTCAGTTCCTTTGTTCAGGACTGTATGGTCCGACAGGAGACGACCTAGTACTGCTGAATCTTCACCCATCCTGCTAGCTATAAATAGGAACATTTAAAATGGCACCATTAGTTTGTTTAATTTAATAAAAGTGTGAGAAAATAAAAATACATGGCTCTGTTAAACATTCTGCTGTACAAGTATAATTTTTTGAAAAAACCTTCAACTTTCTCAGCACTATATTCAGTGTATGACCATGCGTGTCTTCTCGTGATGATATGCTACAGCGACCATGAGATTTCACTTTAGATGGGTGTTACTTGTGAAGTTGTGATCTCATATATGAGCCATGACGCGAGAAAACTGGTCTTCGGGATATCCTACCAGGTCTGACACAAAACAATCTGTACAGTCACAGAAGCAGGCTAGAAGCTTGAAATTTCGGATTTAAGAAAAAGAGAAATTGTACTATCTGTGTAGCTAAAACAAAAGCCGAGATCAGCTTCACAACTACTGCGAAGCTGATCTGCGATCTCCCTGGTCAGCGGTGTACCCATGCGTGAACAAAAAAATGATGAGAAAGGGTACTTTTTTTCAGGCAGGGCAGTGCGCAGCGCTGTGCATCGTTTAGGGTAGGAAAAATGCTGATTTTGTGGAAAAAGGGTAATGTTTTTTTCTCAAGTTCGCTAAACTTGTTCGCTGTGACAAGGGGGTGTGCTAGGGGCTGAAATGACTTCTGCTTCCCAAAACTGCAGTTGTGTCTATAGTAAACTGCAGTACTGTTGTATCTATAGTTTGGTGGTTGAACAAGTTGTGCTTATTATTCTTAGTGTCACTGACAGATTCAATTTCCCATCAAAGTCTGTTTCGTTTATTGTGATCCATTTGATTTCAGTGGAGGCATCCTGGATGAAGATGGTTTTTCAAGAATGAATTCGGGAAAAAATATTGCTTCCTAGTGTTTTAATTGACTACACTGGAAAGGGTACTTTCTGACTGGACACAGGGGAAAAGGTCACATTTTAAAGAGAACACAGTGAAAAGGGGGGCCAAATTCAAAATGTCGATCAAACTGTTTAGGGTATGTTCAACAACCCTTTGTTCGTGCATCGGTACACCGCGAAAAAGAGAGCGCCCCCCAACCCCCCCCCCCCCCCCCTGGCTAAAAATGTCAATCCATCAATTCCGGGACATCTCGGACAAACTCGGCCCATGACAAACTCGGCCCTTGACAAACTCGGCCCATGACAAACTCGGCCACCAAATCTAGGACCATACAAACTCGGCCCATACAAACTCGGCCCATATCTATAAATACTATGACAACCACATTTCAGAGCAGACATGGGGTAATCATAATCAGTAATTTAATCATCAGTAATCGATTACAAATTTTTTAATAATCATGGATAATCATTAATCACAAAATTTCAAAGTTATTTCAATCATAATTCAATCATAATCATGTTTTATTAGGCTAGTAATCATGATTATTTATGATTACTTTCATGATTACAGAAAGAAGTTACAATATCAATGTCATTTAAAAATCTGCCTAAAACAAGTTTGTATCGCTGTATACAATATGTTTGTATTGATGCTGCTTCACTCTTGGAATGAACGAAACCCTGTGCCATGCATTCTGTATACGAAGCACTGCTCAAATATCAGCTGGCCTGGCTGACAAACCATGACTTGCCTGACATAACCTCTTTCCTAGCAGGGCTGTAACCTTGTATATGTAGTCACTTATCATATAACTAGAAAGGCAATTCTAGCAGCCTAACAAATTTTCCCAGCTTTCATAGACAGAGAAGAGAAATGAGACAATACCATCATTGTACATAATTGTTTTCAGTTCAATTGTTGAGGGGTAAACAGTCAATTTTAAACTTTACAAACATGACAAACAGCCAATTTTCTCTCATTTACTCAAACACTATTGTTTTTCATTTACTCAAATTTCCCTTAGAGGGTGTGAACTGACACTGAGGCAGTGTGTATTAATAATTGATTGTTGCAAAACAGCAGTGATATATACATATATATTTTTTTCCAACCAGGGAGCTGTTTTGATCTTGATAAAAATGCAGTAGGTTTGAACAGGACATACACTTTTTATTCTGGAATGTACATCCTTTGAATGGGGTGTCTATGGTGAAACTATGTTTCATGGAGATTTAGGATAACTACACCATACATCATTGCTTGTGTCAAAAATTTAGAAAAACTAAAGATGTACATGTAGTAGAGAACTGCCATTGAAGTTATCCAATTCAAATTGTCCCTTCATTATTTAATTTAAAATTGAATGGTACATCTTTGTAATGGCCAGGGCAGCTATACCTAATAGGTTTCTGTAGGTGTCTGTTGTATCAAGTGTCTGCATCTCATTCAACAACAGAAAAAAAATAAATAAAAATGCATCAACAACAACAAAAATTGTAATCATTAATCATAAAAGTAATCTGATTACTTTTTCACATTAATCATAATTTAATCAATTACTCTTGAAAAAATGGGTAATCATAATCATAATTTAATCATACAGATAGCCCAGTAATCATAATTTAATCATTACTGATACCCCAGTAATCGCCCCATGTCTGTTTCAGAGTATTGTAGGAAGTTATATACAGTGATTTGATATCAAAATATCATTTTTAGCATTTTTCAAGATAATACATATTAGCAACTCTAGGTTACTTTCCAATCCATATTCTCAATGAATTATGATTGATATTAAGAACTGCTGCCTGAACAAATGATTTCAAGTAATGCAGAGTTTGTCATTATGCCGAGTTTATTATCGATCGTGGGTATAGTTGAAAGAAAGAAATAAGAAAGAATGAAAGAACTGGTAGTGAGTACTCTATGTAAAAGAAAGTTAGTCAATAAAAAATAAAATGATCATTGTCAATGTTTTGTCACACCTGGCCAGTAATTAGACAATGACGTTGACAGTATTTGTTTGGATGAAGAACTCAGTCAATTATGCAAAACAAACAATTACTGAACAAACCAATATAATTATCACTGTTCAGACTGCATGCATCCTATTTATTAAAAATAATTGGTTTACTTGCTTGAATTAAATTGGTAAAATGATTCAATCAGAAAACACAAAATTAAACTTTGCTGTGTGTCCTTCTTTATTTTTACCTTCTTCCCTTCTGTTTGTTCTAACAGAATCATGGTGAAAACAATTCTCTAGTCTTATGAAAAAAATAAGTCCACTGAAGTTCATTAAAGTTTTTGAAGTTTAGGAAACGCGATTTTCAAACCAATCTGCAACTGGTCGTATTAATAGAATATATTTTTCCAAAAACAATGTCAATAAAATTTTCTTACATTATAAAATAAATACATGACTCTAACATAATGTCCTCAATTGTTTCTCAAATGAAAAAATACTACATTTTATATCAACGCAAGTCAAGCAACACAAGTCAAGTATACTCGTATAAAGATGAGTATATAAATAATAAGAGAATTGTATCATGTATATGAAGACTTCGTAATTTGTTTTTATCAGTACTTGTAAGTAACTATAATATACTCGAATATTCCTTTAATGATTCTAGGAAATCCATATTGTATCAATATTATAAGTAGATGCCGAGTTGGATATGGGCCGAGTTTGTCATGGGCCGAGTCTGTATGGGCCGAGTTTGTTATGGGCCGAGTTTGTCATGGGCCGAGTTTGTTATGGGCCGAGTTGTCCAGTTACCAATCCATCATAGGAGAAAAACAAAATAAGCAATTTTGCTTCCGTTCTAATCTTTTTTCAGATGTGTTTTCTTGTAGTTTATGTAAGCATGTCTATGTTGTAGATAATCATGAAATAAAATAAAACCAACAAGTTTTACTTTTAATCCTAGCCTACCCCACCCACCTCGTCACCCAAGCAAACACCGCCAAATTGATTTTACAGACAAATGAAAGAACTGGTCACCTATATGGTTCTTCTGTGTAGATGAAAATATGTCTAAGCATAATTTTAAGGGTTTAAACAAGTCAAAACTGAAGGTGAAACAAAACTTTTTATTTGTTTCCGTGAGTTGTCAAATCTATTTGTGCAATCTTCGTTCTCAATCATCTATTGGTATAGCTATCGTGCCTCAAGAATGATTAAGAATGATTCCAGGTCGTTTCGGCCATTGTTAATGATGCTGGGATCGCTCTGTATACTACAATGACATGGATCGAGTTTATCAGAAATGCGTCGGTCCAAATAAAACCTAATTTCTGGCTTTTAAGTAGTGAAAAAGTTGGTGGTACAGTAAACCAATCCCCTAGTAACATTATAGCTTGCACCTGAGATAAAGATGAATAGTATATATCTCTGCTTGCACCAGTAAATCGAGAAGGCCGGAGGCAATGGTGTAGACCCAAAGCTATGGATCAAAGGTATCATATTTATTACTTCATCATTGTTCTGCTTCTGTAGAGTGCATGGCATTTCAATGTAATGCACCGGGAGAGAGTTTTAGTTGCGCTTGCTACGGTGGTGTTTGAAGCTCTATACTGTCTCTTCATGCACGGCCGCTGTTTCTAGATGGTTCCACTAAATGATGTTTGTAAGAAAAATCTGTCTTACATTGCTCAATTATAAATCCTCTGTCGTTGTACACAGAATAATTTTCTACTATGCTAGCACTTTTAAATACAGAGTATGTTTTGGGTTTTATATGTCTTTTAGGTTTTTGTTGTTTCAGAAGTTCATCTGGATTGGTGGATTGGTGGCTGTTACCAACCTCTCAACTACCTTAAAGAGAAAGACTAGTCTCATTTTTATATTACTACGGTAAAAGGTGGTGCATCTTATAATATGAAGTTTATAAATGTCAAATTTACGTACCCATGTTGAATTATCATGACTGGAAGTTTAATTTGTCCACCGTGACGCTGTATCATGCGGCCATATTAGCCGGTAACATGGTTACCAATGATAACAATCACCAACATCATTTTCCTCCACCAAACTCCCTGAAATGTTAAAGTTCTTGGAAATGTACCGTTAAATAAATGTTTATAATGTATACAGAGCTCATGGGAACATTTTAGAAAGATGCTTATCAGCAATCGCAGTGGGTGTCTTGAAGACAAATCAGCAACATTTAGTTTTATTCATGAGGCATCAGTTTCAACATAAAAACACACATATTTTGACGTAAAATGATTCGGTACATAAATTGGTGCAGCATATTCATTAAAGAATGTCAAATATGGTGCTATCAGCCCAATCCGTTATTGGAAAAGGTCCTTCCACAGTGTTTACTTTGAATATGAAGAAAATTGTACCCATGATCGACTGATCTCTCTCATTTACGCGTTTTGTCACATAAAACGCTTAATAAAAACTAGTGAACCCGTCTATGTTGACTAGACAGTTCACTGCAAACAATTTAATTTATCCATTGTTGACACTCCCTGTCAAAACGCGGTAAATATCTAGCAAGCAGTCTCGATCGTGACGACTTCTTATCATAGCGCATCTAAGTTAAGATCGTAGATACCCTGATGAGGGGTACAGAAACTATAAGAACTCTATATGGCTGACTTTTAGCCCATCACATCGGACCCATGGGTCTCTTTCCGGTAGCAAGTCAAAATTCAGAACTCGGTCACAAATTGACTGCACTGCAAAATGGTTTTCTACACTGTGACATATCGACATATTTGATTGTAATCGTGTTCTCTTTAGAATTAGCTTTGATTCTGTAACATCAGAAATTTTAGTCAATGCCTTGAGTGACAGATACACACACTGGTCAAGCGTTCATAACAGGAAACGATATTTATACGAAAGTGAAACGAATGGGAATCGAAATTAATGACAAACCAGAGAATCAACAACACTGAAATCTAGAGCAAAAGGAAGCTCATATATCAAACTGCTGCTGACCTTTTCATTGGTTTCTTTTTAAAGAAGCCAACTTGTATTTGACATTGTCAATGTTCATGCTGGTATTAGTATGCCATTCTTTTAATTGATTTTTAAGACAGTGATACAAACAACCAATATTAAAAAATAAATTGGTGCTTTCATCAATGAGTGATTTCCATGAATGTTGTGTATCAAATAGCCGAACAAAGCCACGACAAACCCCATCGGTGGAAAAGCATGCTCAGCCACCAAGGGTTGTTTACTCTGCTGTATATGCGACATTTACTAACTTCGCCAACTATCGAGTTGGAAATTTGCATATCTACTTATAGCAAACCGTTATACTACTTCCCCCTCCGAGAAGACTCGGCCCGAGTCATGGCCTGGGAACTACATGGGTAAGGCAACTACGGTCTAGCAGTTGTCATTATCCCGCCGTTGCCAGCAAATGTAACGAACAGCCAAACCAAGCCACACCAAACTCGGTGGAAAAGCATTATCATCCACCAAGGGTGGTTTACATGTACATGAATATGAAGAAAAATGTACCCATGATCGACTGCTCTCTCTCAATTACGCGTTTTGTCACATAAAGCGCTTAACCCGTCTATGTTGACTAGACAGTTTACCGCAAACAGTTTAATTTATCCATGGTTGACACTCTCTGTCAAAAAGCGGTAAATATCTAGCAAGCAGTCTCGATCGTGACTTCTTATCATAGCGCATCTAAGTTACGATCGTAGATACCCTGATGAGGGGTACAGAAACTATAGGAACTCTATATGGCTGACTTTTAGTTCATCACATCGGACCCATGGGTCTTTCCGGTAGTGTGGCTGCAAGTCAAAATTCAGATCTCTGTTACAAATCGACTGCACTGCAAAATGGTTTTCTACACTGTGACATATCGACATATTTGATTGTAATCGTGTTCTCTTTAGAATTAGCTTTGATTCTGTAACATCAGAAATTTTAGTCAATGCCTTGAGTGACAGATACACACACTGGTCAAGCGTTCATAACAAGAAACGATATTTATACGAAACTGAAACGTATGGGAATCGAAATAAATGACAAACCAGAAAATCAACAACACTGAAATCTAGAGCAAAAAGGAAGTTCTTATATCAAACTGTTGCTGACCTTTTCATTGGTTTCTTTTTAAAGAAGCCAACTTGTTTCACCAGCTACCGAGTTGGAAATTTGTATATCTATTTATAGCACGCCGCTACAGCAAACCGCGATATGGCCCATCTCTTTTCTCATTAATATGCTCGCTGCTCTTGGGGGACCTCCGTTTAATTTTTGTTTACATGGACCGCTTCATAATAAACCTTACTAATTGGTGTTTTAGCATGTTCAACACAAACAGGACTGTCCAGCTACTGAAAATAGAAAAAGCTTGAGATTGCTTATTTAGACTTGAAAGGAATCGTATTTTTAAGCAGCAATAACAAAGCCAGTGATTACTAGAAAGCAGATCTGCGTATTTTACTATATTTGCTAAATATGCAACCCATATGAGTTCAATTAAAGTAACAACATAAAAACTTAACATTCAAGATCAGCTAACATGGATGTAAAATCTACACCTATTCAGTTCGTGACCTCCACTTCCATGAATTTCAGAGACAATTGATTATTGTTGATGTATGTGATGTAAAGTACGATTACTGTACAAAAAGAAGTTTCTATATAAAATAACCTTTTTATATCAGAGTTCTTGTGGTTGTGCCGTGTGGCGGTCCTAAAAGTCTCCCCGTACATCCATTTAATGCTCTTATTTTTCCAATCCTCAGGGATTGCTTGCAATCAGTTTGTACCTGATTGTTAGTTTGGTTTTTTCCCACCTCGGTTTTTGGAGTGGGAATCTCTTTCTGACTGCGCCTTTTCCTGATCTTTGCCTACTTGTACCTTTCTATTCTACCTCTTATATTCCCTTATCTTTCTTAAAACAAAAATATGTCACTTTCATGTCATTGCCATGAAAATGCTATGGAAGAACTATGTGCAATGGAAGAACTACATGGTGCAGATGAAATTATATTGTTCTATGTCAAGTAACATTTACTTCGTAGACACTGTGTATACAGTTCTTTGTACAGTAAATAAAGACCACTGCGTCCTTAACCTGATTTTAACTGTAATCATCAGGATAACAAGTCCATGTCATGTATAGCCCCTAATATACCCCACTTCTATATATAGAAAAACTGGGGTTTACAGAGGTACACAATTTTTCTCACTTTTGACCCAAAACATACATTGTGGGTACTAGATAGAACCGCCTCGGTGAGGGGGTTCTAACTTGTACCATCAATGTATGTTTTGAGCGAAAATATTTAAAAAAAAATTTTTTTCCAATGTAATTTTCATTTCTTTTCTGGAAAAAATCTCTGCATTTTGCATGGGCAAATTTTCGTAATGTTGCCATGAAAATATTATCATACAGTTATTGCAGTATTACATCTCCAGCTATGACAATCATTTACATATTGTACATGTATTTCGTACACTTAATTTCATTTTGAAAGCATATATCCTTGTTTTAACAATTAAGAACCATCAGTATCGCTTTTGTATTTAGCGTTCTTCTTCCACCCAGGTCTATGATCATCGCCATTTGATTTTCCGTCTTTGAAATCATAGAGAAGGACGCCAGATAGTCTCTTGGCATCCTCTGAGCTTGCTACATCTGGGATCTCAGTTGGGCACTTGATGTCGCGTGGTACGTACGACGGAAATCCGGTAATATCTTGGGAAGACCAGTGTGACGTCATCCAAGCATTTTCATAAGCCTCTTTATGGTCCGCGATATCCTCTTTCGATGCCCATATTGCAGGTGTCATGGAAACGAAAACCGTATAACGCCATCTACCTGGGTGTTTTCGATTTTTCAATGGTCTTGCGTTTGCGTGAATTAGCCTAGAGTCCCATAAGACCATTCCGCCCTTTGGAACCGCCACTCTCGAAATAGGACATCCGAGGTCTTTGACAAAATCGACTTCGTCACGTTCTAAATAGTAAACACCAAGTGGTTCGGACTTCTGCGCTGCACCTGGATATAGATCGTAGAAAACATCTAAATACTGGTGCGAACCTTCCATAACATGAAACGTCCAATCATCTTCGCACTGTTCTTCTAGATATACGCCCCCTTGGTAGGCATGGAGACCCAGGCGCGATGCATGCTGGTCAGTGTGCAGCCAATGGTCATCTGGTTTTTGAAATTCTTCTTTTCCTTCTTCTGGGGGCCGCCCTATAGATATCGCGTCGAAACTGGTCAATAGCTTTTCAGTTTTCCAAAGTTGTGCAAAAACTGGTTTTGCCTTTAGTCTGATTTCCCAAGTCGGTATCATGTGACCTGTATTGTACCGATTTATGATACCACTAAAATTCTTAGGCCATGCACCATTTTTGAACTGTGACAGCCATTGTTGGTATTGGCATACTGCAGAGTCACAATCATGCGATGAAAGTACGTTGCTTACTACCGTGTATCCCTTCTTCTTCAAATCTTCAAAGTTTTGCTCCGTTATCATCTGGAATACATTTATTGAAATTATGTATTAATATGACTGAAAATAACATCCTTTAGACTTTAGAGGAAACTCTAACACAAATTAAGATACCAAATCGGCATTTATATTGACACTGCGTCTTCTATTCTCCCGATGTATCTGAATTCGTTTGTCATCAGAATAACATGCCCGTGTAATGTATACCCCCTCATACCCCACTTTTATATAGTAAAACTGGGCTATGCAGGGCTATACATATTTTTTTCTTATTTTTTTTTTCTCGTCGAGGCGGTTCTTACGTGTACCCACAATCTATGTTTTGAGAAAAAATAAGAAAAGTAAAAAAAAAAATCTTATAAAATTTTCAATTTTTCTCTGTATACACTCCACCAGAAGATAATAGATAGAGAAAACAATTTATGTTTCAAGACTTTGAATATTTCACCTCTCATCATTAAGTAAAGTGGAACATACCTTTTCTCCTTTAATCGTTCGTAATGACTAACTAGGAAGGTCTTTTTACTTATTTATTATATACAAAGTAAATTTTGTCACAATTAATTTCACCACAAATAAGATAAAATTATTAAGTTTATCTCATAAAGTTTATTGCACAATAAAGATGAAACAGGTAAATACGTAATACACTGTATATGCACTTTTACGTATAAAGATGACGGTCGAATACGAGTAATTTTCGAGATCACACCCAACAAAGTCATATCTTAGAGATATTTGTGGGTAGAACCCCGCGGTGTATCTTTATATAAAACTGGTATGTATGTGTACCGCCCTGTGTAAGATAGGGGGCTTTCAGATCGGATCAAAGTTTTAAGAGCTGATCGAGCTAAAAAAAAAAAAAAAAAAAAAAAGCGGATGTTTCCAAAGCTCTAAGAAATAGCGGCTTTTAGAGCTTTAAATATATTTTATTTTTGAACTAAATTACTTGAAACGTGTGGTCAGGGCGACAAAAACCCATACTGGTCCAGTATTTGAGTATGCCGTGAGGTAGAAACGCTCATTGTCACAGTCACATCTGCAACCAGAACGAACATTGCAGTACTGCAGTCTTGAGCCTGCCCAGTATGTCATGGTGGTTACGAAACGGTCATGTTCACAAATGGAGTTTCGTACGGCGATGATGCGTGTGTTTGGGGTTCTCCAACGGAACCATGATTGGTACCATGTATACCATGCGCCATTGGTAATGGATTGATGCAAATGGTTAAAATGTTAATGACATTGGCGCAAATGACAGAAGACCATACAAGTGTACCAATTGTACCACTGGGATAATCTCGAACACATACATTGACAAACAGAACTTAGCTGTGTGCGTCCACATTGTCGCTGACAGATAGCGCTCGGCGGACTGACCTATTGCCTCTGGCCAATGGGATCTTGGTTGTTCATGTTAAGTGTAGATGCTCTTGTCTTCTTCAGATGCCATCATTAGCCAGAATCGATTGGACCCAACATTTCAAAGCGTCAAACGCGAAAGATCAAGATGATGTCCCGTATGATTTAACGATAATGAGTATACCCCATTATAAAGTGCACTACTCGGCTGCTTCGCGAAGTCCAGTTACTAATTGTGTACTACATGGTGCCACGGAAGTATATACCTTGTATAGCCTCTGTGAAACGGCATTGGGTCCCATGTTTGTTTTTTTGCTGATGACTGGCTCTCAGAACAAAGGCAAACTGCTAGCTCTGCACAGAAACTGACACAGTAATCCCTGTAAATCCCTGACTGGGGACAAAGTAAAACAACAAGAAGAAATCATTACCACCATGCAAATTATCTAACATTAACATTGTTATATTCTAGCTAAAACATACGGGCTTACAGGGTTTTCTTTCTTTATATACTGGCATACGCCTTCGCAGGCATTCTAGACAGGTGTGCGCTGTCAGTGCTGAAATAAAAGATGAGTAAATGAGATAAAGTGCAAGATTATATAGTGAGGTGAGCAAAGATGGGAGGTTAAAAGTACAGCTCCGTTTCATAAGTTAAGTACATACCGATTTGTTTCATGAGTAAATGCATAGCAGTACCAGTACTTGAATCTTGGCCAAATTGTATTGGGTGTTTGCAGGTTTAAACGGATTTCGCTATGTCACACCTAATACATAGACCTATCCACCGATTGCAACATTTTAGATTTTGATCGATTTATAAATAGATAGTAGCACATAAAATATGATAAACGAAATAACACAATTTCTGTGACACTGATATCAATGTTAACATTGGTTTCTCACACTACAGAAAAATTTGAATTAAAAATTTATTATTCCAATAAAATGAAAGAGCGTCGAGTAGACTACACCTGGCATAATATCGGGCATAATATTTGGTCTACCCTATATACAGTCGAGGTTGTTGAAGCTTGAAATCTTGCATTATGCGCGACTGCTTTACCTTGTTTGGACTGTCATTTTGCCATTTGTGTCCCAGTACCTTTTCGAGTGGCATCCTCGGGATCAAATATTTACATACAACTGTTTGACCAGTGTTATTTGTAAATACAACCGATTGAATGTGTTATTATGTATCAAACGCTTACTGATTGGAAAAGGTCCCTCAGGACCTTTTCCACAGTGTTTACTTTGAATATGAAGATATGAAGAAAATTGTACCCATGACCGACTGCTCTCTCTCAATTACGCGTTTTGTCACATAAAGCGCTCAATAAAAACTAGTGAACCCGTCTATGTTGACTAGACAGTTCACCGCAAACAATTTAATTTATCCATTGTTGACACTCCCTGTCAAAAAGCGGTAAATATCTAGCAAGCTGTCTCGATCGTGGCGACTTCTTATCATAGCGCATCTAAGTTAAGATCGTAGATACCCTGATGAGGGGTACAGAAACTATAGGAACTCTATACGGCTGACTTTACGTCCATCACATCGGACCCATGGGTCTCATTCCGGTAGTGTGGCTGCAAGTCAAAATTCAGAACTCTGTCACAAATTGACTGCACTGCCAAATGGTTTTCTACACTGTGACATATCGACATATTTGATTGTAATCGTGTTCTCTTTAGAATTAGCTTTGATTCTGTAACATCAGAAATTTTAGTCAATGCCTTGAGTGACAGATACACACACTGGTCAAGCGTTCATAACAAGAAACGATATTTATACGAAACTGAAACGTATGGGAATCGAAATTAATGACAAACCAGAGAATCAACAACACTGAAATCTAGAGCTAAAGGTATCAACCTGCTGCTGACCTTTTCATTGGTTTCTTTTTAAAGAAGCCAACTTGTTGTATAATATGGTGTACCAGGGCTAGTAAGGTGCAATTGTTCAAGCTTCAATAAACTTGAATATACACAGAGTAGACCAAATATTATGCCAGGTGTAGTCTACCGTGCAATATGCCAATTTAGCAATATAATATGTTTTTGGTTAAACCTTTCTTGAATGGTATGAAATCAATGTTAAAGTTGATATTTGTATCCCAGAAGTTATGATATTTTGCTTGTCATTTGAATGTGTTACTATTTATAATTAAATCGATCAAAATCTAAAATGTTTAAATCAGTGAATAGTTCTATGTATTAGGTTTGACATAGCGAAATCCGTTTAAATCTGGAAATATCCAATACAATTTGGCTAAGATTCAAGTACTGGTACTGCTATGCCATTACCTATGAAACAAATCGGTATGTACTTAACTTATGAAACGGGGCTGTAGGTGAGAAGAGGGTTAAAATCAAATTAAAAGCATCATGTCATGATCTACGGCCTGGAGTGGTGCAGCTTACCAACTGCTTCCTTGAACGCATCAAGGGTTGGCAAGCACACCGCCAACTCTGGGAGAGCATTCCACTGGACAATTGCCAGGGGATAAAAGGTGTATTTGTAATAGTCTGCTGAGGTGTGGACTTGGCGGAAGGCCATTGAGTGGCAATATCTGGACACGCGGGTATAGGGCTGGATATATTCAGGCATGGGTATTGCCACAAGTCCTCTGATGCACCAATAGTTTATACATGCATCAACAGAAAAGAGCCCTACAAGAAAGAAGATATATATATATACGTAATTAAAATGAAATACAGTTCAGAGAAGGGTACATGACAACTCCATATATGGACTTGTATTGAGTATTAGATTTTAGCAGAGAAAAACAACTAATGAGATCATTCCAGTTCTTGTCCAGATTGTCTGTAGTGGTGAAACTTCTATACTTCCAGGGGTATACAAAATACCATTTGTGATAATTTCCGCTACGTCTATTTTTGGGAGTACGGTCACCTGTGGGTCCAGCCTGTGTAGCTAGAGAATTGGTTCCAGCCTATGAAGCTAGTGAATACTAAAATACCTTTTCCCCGAATTTAACAATACCTCGGGTCCAATATCTTGGATCGGAGAAAGTACCAGGTCCGTACAAAACTGATTTATCTGTGTTGAGAAATTAACTGTCAAAATGAGATGTTTATAGACTTTTATCATTAAAAGTGAATACAAACAGGCCCCTATTCTGGATAGATCTGCCTCATTCATGCACGATATTGTCGTCACAAAGGAAGGGGTGACCAAATATTTCAGAAGCCTTAACCCGTTTAAAGCCTTAGGGCCTGATGAGCTTCATCCCAGTGTCCTAAAGGAACTGGCAATGGAATTAGGTCCGGTATTCGCCCATCTCTTCCAGCAGTCAATTGATACTGGTGAAATTCCTACAGAATGGTCTCTTGCTAATATTTGCCCCCTGTTTAAGAAGGGCGACAGGTCTCTTGACCGCAATTACCGCCCTGTTTCTTTGATACGCATTCCTTGTAAGCTTCTTAATTATATTGTATGCTCAAACATTATGGCCCATCTTGACTGTCGGATAGGCAACACGCATTTAAAAATGGCATAGCTGTGAAACTCAGCTGGCCATGGTGATAAATGATTGGGCAAAAAATGACAGGTTAACACTTTTATACTAGATTTTGAAAATGCATTTGTTACTCCTCCCCATGAACTCCTTAAAAGCAAATCGTTTAGCTATGGAATAGGTGGGACAACATTGAATTGGATAAACACGGGCAGTAGTAAGTGGTATTAAATCGGATCGGGTTCCCATTGTGTCGGGTGTCCCTCAGGGCACGGTTCTCGGTCCCTTTCTGTTTTCCTTGTATATAACAGTTTGTAAATGACATCTCAGTTGACACTGAGTCTGACATAAGATTCTTTGCTGATGATTGTTTGCTATCGTGAAATCAAGAATGAAGAGAATACATTGAAACTTCAGAGAGACATTGATCATTTATGCAGTTGGGCTAGGAAATGGGGACTGAGTATTCAACCCGTCAAATGCAACATGATGCAGTTGACAAATAAACGGTCTAGTAAGATACATGCTAACTATATATATATATACACCCTTGAGGACACTGTACTGGAAAACGTTGAAAGCATAAAATACCTGGGTGTAACTATGACAAATGATCTGAAATGAAATGCTCATATTTCCAATGTTTGCACAAAGGCTAACAGAACTCTCGGATTCTTGGGGAGAAATTTACACATATTCTTGTCCCCAATATGTGAAAGAAGCAGCTTATAAAGGACTGGTGCGGCCGGTCTCGGAATATGGCAGCTCAGTTTGGGCCACTCACACTCATGGCCTCCAGGAAGAACTGGAAAAGGTCCAAAATCGTGCGGCAAGGTTTGTGACTGGAAATTATGTTTTTGAAACCGGAAGCATGACTGGCGTTTTAGGTCAACTGAAATGGGAATCGCCTAAGAAAAGGAGGAAGGATAGTAGACTTATAATATTGCTATACAAAGGTCTAAAAGGTAAAGCCAGAATACTCACAGATGACCTTATCCCGAAGAATAGGCGTTGTAGAAATCAACACTCTTTGGCTTTTCAGATACCTTCAGCTAGCAAAGAAGCACGTTACAAAAGTAGTTTGTTTCCACAGACTATCAGGGACTGGAATGACCTCCCTGATTCTCTGAAATCCTCTGCTGAAATGTCTGGTGACTGTGTGTCCAAGTTCGCATCTCTTGTGAAAGCCAGGGACTAATTTCCCTCCCGACACAGTATTGCCAACTTGGCGTATCACCAGTAAATCATTTAGATTCAGAATTTTGTGAAGATTCAATCAGTAAAAATGGCCGTAAAAATGGCATGTGGCTATCCTATCTTCTGATACTGAGTCGATCAATTTCTGATCATCACCTCAGGTGATTATTATGACGTGTTAAGGTAAAAAATTACGAGTTAGTAAATCTGAATAGTTTCTGAATAGTTTACTGGTGACACGCCAAATGACATTATTTCACCAGGGACATTATTTCACCAGGGCATGTGAGCATATCTATAAATAAACAACATAAGCTCAGACAAACAAATGTAAATTAAATAAAAGTAACAGAATAGTACACATATATGGTCAAAATAGTGATAGTCGAAATCGGCGGCGAAAGGATCAGGTCTGTACGGTAAGCGCTTTGTGTACCGGCTTTTGTCACTAATTCAGTTTACCGGAAATGAAAGAAAAAAATTGACTTTGCAGATTGTTATCGCAAAGTTTGGCGCCCATTTTGCATATTGTAGGTGGTAGGTGACACGACTGACTTACTAAGAAAACTATTCTTTTACTAAGAATATTTTGCAACGTTATTTCACAAAATCAGACATCAAATAGGACGTTTTTCGGTGAGTTACATTTTTTTTTTGTTCTGCGGGTCTATTGGCACGGTGCCCGTGCATTGGCTCGGTGTCCGTGCATATAAAGAAAGCACCAGTATTTCAATAAGCAGTGAGGGAATTTTACTGGTTATCACAACTGAGTCATTATTAATGCAATTAAATTTATCAATGCAATTAAAGTAATCTCCCTTTTTTCCTTTTTTGTTTAGACAAAGGTCTAAAGGGGAGAGCAAAAATACCCACGGATGACCTTATCCCCAAAAATAGGCGTTGTAGGAATCAACACTCCTTGGCATTTCAGATACCTTCAGCAAGTACAAATGCCTATTTACACAGTTTCTTCCCCCAGACCATTAGAGATTGGAATGAACTCCCTGATTCTCTGATCTCCTCTGCTGAATTGTCAGATGATTGTGTGTCTAAATTTACTTCTCTTGTGAGAGCTCGGGACTAATCCCCTCCGGTCAAGCCCCATCCCCCCTGGTGTAGTATTGTCAGTTTGACGTTTCACCAGTAAACTATTCTGATTCTGTTTTAAAACTGTAAACTGAATTGATCAGTTTCTGACCATTACCTCAGGAGCCGTGGCAATGTGACTTGCTCAAAGCCACAATGTAAGGCGCCCCGGCTGAGGATTAAGCCCGGGACCTTTGGGACCGGAGTCAGTTCCATCCATAAAACTCCGGGATTTTCCCGTTTTTATTGTGATGTGTATTAGGTTTCATTAGAAATACCTGCCATTTGATTACGCATAGGACAGCAAAACGCTCTTGCGCTGCTCTTTGTGTCAATGGTATGAGGATGAATTAAATGGATCAAGACACTTATGTAGTCCGATTATAACACCCTTTTTCTTGATGACTGCACTAAAGAGAACTTATCCGACTTACTGCCAAGTCTATCATGCAGAAATTTTCCAATACACCATCGACAAACAGCCGGTCATTTTGACTGTTATTTGGATCATGTGTCCAGGCCCCAGATGTAAGACGCGCTACCGTTACAATTTTATTTTTGAACGAAACAAAAAAAATCGAAATCATGACGCTCCGCTCTTTCTAGATTTTCTGCATCTGCCAACACCGATGCCAACCAACAAATCGATCATTACCTCATCAAACCAACAACTTCCGATACTTTTAAGCCACAGATTTAAGGCAAAGGATCATTTCCGTCCTATTGAGTTTCGGTTTGAGTCGTTTCGGCCCCGAATATTTTCGTCTAGTACCATTGCGGCCTTGGCGTTCATTTTTTGTACATTTCTCAGCACTGGGTAAGTCTTTTTTTACTCAGTAAATATTTCGATCACTACTGATTATTGTTACGCAGGACGGGTGCGTTCCTTTACCGGAATGGACATAATTACCGGAATGGACTACCGGAATGGACATTGTGCTACGGCTTTGTGTGCTTTAAATGTATTTTATCTGCATAAAATGTACTTCTGCAGTCATATGAATAGTTTGCATAAGATAAAATTCATCTCAGTATAGCAAAGTTGACTTCCCATGGTGGTTAGGGTAGCTCAGTGGTGGGGTCTGGGGTAGGGCCACTGTTCGAAGGTTTCTTTGATTGAAATATACAGAGATCGCTAGTGGTTGTTCTATAGCAAACACATGGATGAATAGAAGTATAAATGAGAAATTTTGCTGGCACTGTGATAGGGACTCATATAAGCACATGAGTACCTGACCTAGGCTACCCGACCGTACGGAACACAATATAACTGTACTTAAACCACATGATTCTCAAGCAAATCACTGTCTCTATATATTCTAGGCCAATATGTCCTCAAAAATCGAATGAAAAGTACTCAAGGACGCATTTAAATGTCCATTCCGGTAGTCCATTCCGGTAATCGCGTCCATTCCGGTCCATTCCGGTAAAGGGACGCACCGTGCAGGACTAATCTATGTAAAGTAAGCAGGGTATTCCAGTGGGAGCAGATTCTATTTTGTTTTAAAATGTGAGTTCCATGTGTTTAAGATGGGACTTGGTGTGTTACTGAGCAGCTGAGAAGGGGTGTTAGAAAATACTACTTTAAGTATTGGGGCTTTCATGGATGTTTCGTGTTGCTTTAAAATTGACCTTTTCATGACAAAAGTGCATAATATTAATATTTTTTTGTGGTCAATGTGCTTAGTTAAATTTTAACTCTAGCATCAAGATGACAGGTCAGCAAAATGTTTGCCTTCTTAGACATGTTAGAGTCCACTTTTATATAGTAAAACTGGGGTTGAGGGGTGTACATGGGCTATTTCTAAAACATAAATTGTGTGTACTCATTAGAACCATGCCGAATTTGAAAATTTTCACTTTTTACAAATGAAAAATTGCACTTTACTATACTGGCTTTTCAAAATGGTTATGTCTTTGATCACCATCTCAAGCGCCTTAAATAACTGATGCACACCGTACATACGGCTCGTCAAATTCCAACTGGTACGTCAAATTCCAGATGTTTATGTCAGCGCGTGCGTTTTGGCGGCTAAAATATTTTTGTTGTTTTTTCTTGTTTTAGTATACTTTAGCTAATGGTTTCAAAAGAAAATAATAATCGGCAGTCGTGTGTGGACCTCCACGCATCTGTACATACAGGTGTCATGGTCAGCTTATCCGTGGATTGGCGAAAACATTGCACGAAAGTCTTAAAACGGCACGTTTTCAGAAAACATCCATACTTTTTGCCAAATATCTCCATAACTAGAAATAATTGAAAATCGCATGCTCGAATATATATAGCTTAGTATCTATTTAAAAGCCTGATTTAAGCTTTTATTCAAATTAATTACTACTATTGATAGCGCAGCTCATTCTTTTGCACCATGTGTGATTTTACATGATACGAACCACGACAGTCGCTTTATACTTGAAAGACCAGACGGACAATAGCTTTTGATACGTCAAATAACAGACGTAGAAACGACTTTGGATACGTGTCGCATCAGACGTGTTGAGTGCGATTATTTCAAATACCCATGGCACCCTGGCATTGTTTGGCCTTCTTAAGCGGTCAACTTGGAAGTATACGTTCAAAAAATAAATTGTATTTCTTGAATTGGAAATGTTATGGATGCCATACAGTTTATAGATGGGTAAAGAGAAAATGGCCACCTTAAAGACACACGACATTGATTCACTATATCAACATTTGCACAAAATGTTGAAACCGTAGAATCAACATTAAGACACACATTGTTGAAATATTGTTAAAATAATGCTGTTTCGGTCAACCTTTAAATATTGTTGAATCAATTCGATTCACTGAATCAACATTGATTCTACAACATTGTTTCAAAGTTGAATGAATCAACATTGGTTCGAAATTGTTTCAACTTTGTGTGTCTGCTGTTTTGTTTCCACTCAAACACAGTATAAATTTATAAGAGTGATATAGTGGTCGGGGTTTGAAAAGGTACAAGCAGACAAAGATCGGGAAAAGGCATAATCAGAAAAAGATTTCCACCTGATTGTCTCAGTTCTTGATCCTTGGTTAATCTTATTTTAAAGGCGCTGATAGTCAGCGACCTTAACCACGGCCGGTTGTGCGGTCGTGTGATCTAGTGGGTAGTTAGTTCCCATCATCCTCCAGAGGTTGTGGTCTCGAACCCCGACCGACACATACGCGTGTCATGTTGATGACTTTTGAGCCCCTGGACTCTGTGGCAGTATGCAGGATGCACAATATATACATCAGTATATGTATTTGAAGGTGGTTGGGTTGCGATATGGGCACTCACCCATTGGGGGCTAAAGAAATAGATGGGCTGCTTGTACATCCAGGTAAAGCTTATACACTACTGACCGACCATCTGATTACTGGTTAACCCCTCTGGTCTGAGCTTGCCCAAAACGTGGTTCAAGTCATACCATCCATACGTATAAGCATTTTTGGCTTAGTTGGATGGTTATATTTCAAGCACTTGTAGGATGTCATGACATCCTCATTTTGCGTAAAAGTCCCATAAAATAGAGGCAACGTCCCGACATGACCTTATCTGTTGACTGGGACGTAAAGCATCAATTCAAACAATCAAAAGCACATGTTTTTGTTCCGTTGGAATAAAAATTAAATTCCATCAAAGAAGCACATTGGCAAACAAATAAAGCACAGGTTATGCCATGGTGTTTCTAGGGCGAAGACTCAACCGAGCGAAACCAACAATCAGTTTGAACCCTGGTATGCCCAGGCACAGACCGCAAAGTTCTGTTCCGGCCCATGCCAAACTGAATTTATAATCAAAATTAGGGGTATACATATAATTAAAGCTAGAAACAATGCGCTATTCGTAAATAATTCCCCGTCTCATGGCGCTTATACATGTGCGTGTACTGAGTCGCGTAGTGTTCTATTTGAATATTTAAAATTGCTTTGCAGTAGCCATGTATCAGTTAAGTTATGTGGAATATTATCAAATGTTCACACTATCTGCTTTCATTTTTTTTCCAAATTTCTATATAGTCAAAAGTACAATCAGCTTTTTGTTCATCGACTGGCCATCTTGAGTGGCATATAAAATCGTTTAAAGACAGTCGTTTCACTTTGTTTCCTTCCCAAGTAATGTTTTCTTTATGCAATTTATTGTTTGTAGCGATGCAAATTAAACCATATACTGACTATTGCATAACAAAGAAGTGTTTTAGTAGACCCGTATCATAAAACGTTGATCTACCGTCTGTGTCATTCCGTATCGGCCGTCTGTAATTTCACTTATCATATGACATTCGCCCGTCTGTACTTTGGCGTATTGTTTTTGTCGCCAAGCGACAGAATAAAACGATAAATACACTGTAAAAGTTGATTATAAATAATCTTTCAGATAGAGATTGAAAAAATATAAGCCTCAATAAGATTATACCATGAAAAGTTTAGGTATTCTTTGTAAAATACAGCAAAATAACTTACCCGCCAAACCGCACGCGCTGACATAAACATCTGGAATTTGACGTACCAGTTGGAATTTGACGAGCCGTATGTACGGTGTGTGATGGGCAAGGGAAAAGGATAAAAAAATCTGGAAATAATCACACACTTTTTCAAACATCATTTATAACAGTTTTTCAGCATTCAGTAAGTCATTTATCCATGTACGATTTAATATCCGCTTCAGCTCTGGCCTGACATGTGCATTTTAAGATACATAAGGAACAACAAAGGCCACACTCACTTGCACATACCTCCACATTACACCCCTCACATGGCCGAGTCGTCATTGGTTTTTCGCTTCACACAGAAAAAAACACCTAATATTTGCTCTCTGATGCATTTTTTCTGTGGCACTTTTTACGAGATTGGACATTATTTCTTTTTCGGTCGTTTTCAGTGAGGCTGTAAAATTATCATATAGTATCAAGCTGTAACCTGGCTGACCGTCCCTGGCGCAGCGTCCAGTTTTTGTTCAATAAAAAAAAATTGAATCCTAATTTGGTTGTCACCTACAAACAACGATATGAAACAAGATGGAAGTTTTACTCTTCGGTGACAGTTGGTTTTATTTTCTCATTTGACATGGTAATAAGAGTAATTGGAGACAAATATAAAGCCTACGGGCAGGAAATAAGTTTATTGCATTGACTATAGTAGTAACTGTACATAAAAAGGCGCTGAAATCGATCTATTTTGCAGTACCTTAATTAGGCTGCGTATTTGCGTAATTACCCAATTAAAATATGAAAAAACACAATTAATAACGATCTGATAGCGTAAGAAAATGCAAAAGAAATCGCCGATACGCAATACCGGAAAAATCAACTGCGTACCGGTTTTTATCGGTGTGCGCCGCACAACGGCTTACGCCGTCTACATTAAACAAAAATGTCATTGGGCATGCGCAAATCGATCGATTGGAAGCCATTTCTTTTCTGTTTTTTTCGTTGGTTGACTGCGATTTTAGTTAATTCTCTCAACCAATCAATGTTTCCCTTTTATTTTATGCTATGCAAAAGCGAAAGTAGAAGAAAATAAGGAAAGTACACCTCGAACATCATTTTTACCAAATTGTTTTCCATTTTACCCAATTGATTGAAAATAGAGTGCGTAACAGAATTGAACTTACCCAATTAAAATTCCAGATACGCAATTGAATGAAAAAGGGGTGCGTAAATACCCTATAGGCTAAAAAATTAATTAAGGTACTGATTTTGTAAAGTTCAAATGCTTACTAAGGTGTGGACTTTCCTTGTTAATCGTCACAGATGGACAACTAAGAATATCAGTCCATAAATCGGTCCATCCTGATGGATGATAAACTGGTTGATCTAGGACCGGAGTCGACCCCTGCGCCAGTCCGATCCGCAGTTACTTTAATTGGGTATTTTTTTACAACTTATATTGATCCGGTCCGCAGGCTACTCTTTAGCGTGAAAAATTCAATACTGGCTGGAACTGCTCCTTTCCCGCATTTTTGTTCATTCAGTCGGGGTATAACTCTGTCAATATCCATTATCGTTGTGATTTAATCATTATACCCCTGGCATTTATGCCGACGGGTATATAGCTTTCGCTTTTCCGTTCGTCCGTTCGTATGTTAGTTAGTTAGTTAGTTCGTTTCTTCGTTCGTAATTCCGGAACGTTCGTGGAATTTGCGTCAAAGTTTTGGTTAAAGTTTCTCTAGAGGTGTATATCTCATGAACCAATGGTCAGAAACCATTCATATTTGGACCATAGGTACCCTATAGGGTTTGCTTTGTTTCCATGAGTTCGGACCCCAGGGCTCATGCCCGGGGGTAGGGCTGGAGGTCAGAATCTAGGTCACCTTTAAAATATGCTATTTACAATTTTAATGTTTCTTCTCTAAGTCCATATCTTAACAAACAATCATAGGGATGTATTCTTATTTAGTTCCTAGATACCCTATAGGGTTTGCTTTCATATTCCATGCTCGGTACCATCTCCAGGGGTGGGGCTAGAGGTCAAAATCTAGGACTTATTTATAATATGATAAATACCATGATAAATTTTCTGTAAGTCTATTTTCTTGACATCCACAAAGTCTTGTCAGAAAGCATTCATACTTAGACCATAGGTACCATGTAAGGTTCAGACACTAGGGTCCATGTGCGGGGGGTGGGGCTAGAGGTCAAAATTTAGAACTTCTTTAAAAATTGTATTTTCTGTACTTTTCTTTACCACCATGTTTAGAAATGATTTGTACATGCACCAAAGGGACTCTATAAGGTTTGCCTTGTTCCTAATGACATTAGACTCTAGGGTCCGTGCCCAGGGTGGGGCTAGAGGTCAAGATCTAGGACATCATTTATTCTTTTTTTTTTTTTTTTCTTTTTTTTTTTTTTTTTTTTTTTTTAAATATTATTGAAGAATGACATTCTACTTTACATCTAGGACCGAGGACCTGACCCTCAATGTCAGCGATCAAGTCCTAGATTGAGTATACAAGTCAGCTCTGTATACTGTTCTAAAATAGATCTGTCATTCTACTACACTGAATTGAGGTTCAGTGAGTATGTCTGGACTGGAGGGCGGTGGGCTAACGGGTGGGGGCGTTGGAGGGAGCTACCAGCCGGGGGTATACGTGCCTCTCAAGGCACTTTTTCTAGTTTTTAGACACTTGTAAAATCATAATTTGCCAGAAATATTATGGGGTTCAAACCTTGAGTTGAAGAAGAGATAATTTAAAAGTGATTATGAATTTTGTTTTCATAGATATACATTCTGCTTATAATTCAGTAAGGCCATACTGCCATAGTGATATCATAAACACCGAGTCATTCACCTCGAATGAATGACTGATGACATCATTTTGAACAGATCACTAAGTTATGCTTTTAATCAGCGATAGGGATTGACATAAGCAGATGCCTGAATGTCTGATTTGGGCTGGATCTGTGTGGCCAAGTTAAAATAGCCCAATGCACGTCATTTCGTCGAAAATGTGTTTTGTTGAAAACTTTGTAACTTCAAAGATATTCACCGCAAAATACTGAGATTTATCCCGTAGAAGACTAGCCTATAGGTACACATTTTGAGCCAACAACCACTAGAGTTCGGGTAAAGGTCTGGGCATGGGGACATTTTCGACAAATGTAATTTTCGACGTAATGTCGCGGAAGCAAAATAGCCAGCTGTAAGTCCATCGGGCTGGGAAAAATTGTCTCAGTAGTGTTTCCCCTATCCATTATGAAAACACGCCCATGCAATATACAGAGATTTTTAAGTTGTAAAAAATGAAATTTTCAGTGGAATTTTTTTCTTTCTTTTTTTTTCCTATTTTTGCTCAAAACATAGATTGTGGGTACACGTTAGAACCGCCTCAGCGAGTACCTACAATCTATGTTTTGGAGCAAAAATAAAAAAAATAGGTATACCCCTGCATACCCTAGTTTTACTATATAAAAGTGGGGTTTAAGGGGTATACATTACACGGACATGTTTTCCTGATGCACTTTTTCTATGGCGCTGCCCCATGACATATTTCTCCAGCACCATGCTTTTTTTCCAGCATCATGTCCTTTTTCTGAATCTATATTATTCTATGTCCTACATTGTGGTAAAAAGTAGATGTTTAGTTTGAAATCTTCAGAAACATTTGGCAAAATTTATGAACATGACTTCCACAGTTGTTGATTGCTTTAATCCCTTGTTTAATGTTTTTTGTCACTTAATTGCAGTGGCAAATGTTATTACATAAATTACTCAATGGCAATACCCAATATGACACCAAATGAGCTGTTTATCAGAAATTATTTTGACAATCATCAGTATTAAAGTAATATGAGGGAAAAGAAATCTTAAAGTTGTCTCTGGTAAATATTTATGGACTTTGAGGAAAGAGCAAAAGCTGAAAAGCAAATTACAGAGATTATATAACAACAGTGTTCTGCTTAAATAAATGTCCCCTCCATTATAACAGGGCTTTTTCTGACCTATTTGGGAAATTTTTAGTACCGATGAAATTGGGAAAAAGTTGTGTGATTTTGGGAAAAAATACAACAATTTGGGGAAAAAATAGTGCAATTTTTAGCAAAATTGGGAAAGTTTACCTTTTAAATTGGGATTTTTCTGCTAATTGGGAATGTTCCAGGTCAATTGGGAATTTTTTCAGCCAATTGGGAAAAAATTTGGTACCGTAAACCGGACCAAGTTTTGTATAGAGAAAAAGCCCTGGCCATAGTATGCCATGTTCATAACCTACTCTTATGCCAAACTGCACAGCTGATCAGCGCCTTTGGTTTCACTACTCAGATAGTACAATTCCTCTTCTACTTAAAGCCTTGTAAAGTCATAGTTCTTCCCAATAAAGGCTTACATTTATCAGCAGCTTCATGGAACGCACAGGGACTCAACTGTGAATTCTAGAACTTGCTAATAATTCGGAAACAGAAAATTTGGGAAATATATGTCACATGAAACTATCCAATTTACCGTATTCAAGATTTTGATTGCCATTCTCCTTTTCTGAAATCACCCATTGTTTTTAGCTCACCTGAGCTGAAGTCTCACATGGTGAGCTTATAGGATTGGACTTGAGCCAGTATCCATGCATTCATGCGTGCGTATGTGCATCCATCCACACTTTCAAATGTATATCTCGGAGACCAGATGGCCAATCTCCAAAATTTTGTCATTAGCTCGTATAAACCTGGCATCCTTTTTAATGGACATAGGCAAACAGTTAAGCCCCAGACGTGATGCCGCAGAAAGCAGCGTGCTATCTGTGGCTATATTGTTTTACGGTTCAGTGATTTTGCCTTGTATCTTGGCACTCAGTTGGTGTATGTACATACTTCTTTCACGATATGAGTGAGACCTTTAAACCATAGTTATTAACTTAACAAAAAAAGAAACGCAACAATAGGCCGCTTAGGATTTTTGAGTTTAAGTGTCAAACGTTGATAATTTCAGGTCTGTTGCTGTATGATTCCCATTCATGGGATATTAGAGTATATCATGCAAAAAACTGATTTTCATTTCGATAAAAATTGAATGAATTTTTTTTTGTCGTCTTAAATAATGCAAATCGGGAAAGATTTGGTCTGCGCATGCGCACACTTTTGAACCCCAAATCATCAAGGAATAATGTCAGCTGCACCCTTATTAAAATTTACGAAAAAGAAATAAAGTTCCACGACACAAAAGCTTGTAATTAAAGCCACCAATTTCCCTATATGTTTAATTGAAAGGGGGATAATTTCAATTTTATTTCTTTAACATGTGAGTTATCTGCTGAGTGGTACATTGTGATTTTAAATGGGGGTTTATAGCGGATTTAAATCGTACCATTATTTTAATACTTGTGCATATGCACTGTGTGGTTTACTACTTTCAGCATGCCCATGGTCGGCATCGAATAACTCCGTTTATACTCATCAAAATGAAAATCGGTTTCTTGCATTCGGAAGCCTCATCTAATGCAGAAGTAGAAAATGCAATGATTTCTGATTGTGTCCTAGTTTGCTCAAAATATAGTGGAATATAATTGTTGCGTTTCTTTTTTTGTTCAGTACAGTTAACTGATTTTGCATTATAGCATCAAGGCAAAAAGATGTTGCATTAGCATAATGCTTTGGGTTATAGGTCGAGTTTGGCCTTATGTTTGACAAAGGTCAGAAGCAGTTGAGCGCGCTGTCCTTTGACAGCTCTTATTCATATATGGGTTAAAGTACAGAGTGTTAAGATATTCTTTGCTTTTCAGATTTATACCTCACCATCAACAACAACTTGGGATCTAAACTGAGTATACATGTGATGGGGAATCTACTCTACATTCTTGATCGTGAGGCACAGACTAGTGTGAAATTGTCAAAACTGAGATAAATAGATATAGAAATTCATTGTTGAGGATACAGAAGTGAGACTACAGGAATAGCCATCATGGAACAGTTAGAACTTTTGAAAGAGATTCCTGGTTATAAAGCCATTCTCAAGTCTGTGATCAAATCACAGATCCAGATCTTGGTAGGTTTGATATAGGAGAAATATTTACATCAAAGTACTATCAAGGATTTTAAGCTCACCTGAGCCGAAGGCTCACAGGTGAGCTTATAGTATACCCATGCTCCGTCGTCCGTCCGTCCGTCGTTCACAATTTCAAAGATCTTCTCCTCTGAAACCGCTTGGCCAATCAAAGCCAAACTTCATGTGGAGCATCCTTAGGAAGGGGGAACGAAAGTTTATATAAATGGTTTAGGTCACATGACCAAGATGGCCGCCATGGCTATAAATAGCAAAAACCTTTAAAAATCTTCTTCTCTAGAACCAGTGGGCCGATTTCCACGAAACTTGGTATGTAGCATTGGGGACGCGGGCCCATCATAGTTTATATAAATCATGACCCTAGGATGACCTTGACTTATTTTACGGCAAGGTCAACTTAGGTCGCCAATGCATTTGAATGGGAAAAATGGTAAAATGTTATTTAATGGGTAAAACTTACTTGGAATAGGCAAATGGACAGAAGATTAATGGTAATGGAAAACTTTAGCCCCTGGGGGGTTGTCTGTCCCCGCCCCGGGGCTATATACATGTATATTACCATAATAATGAAACATCTTCTCCCCTGAAACTGCTTGGCCAATCAAAGCCAAACTTCATATGGAGCATCCTTGGGAAGGGGGAAAGAAAGTTTATATAAATGGTCAAGGTCACATGACCAAGATGGCTGCCATGGCTATAAATAGAAAAAACCTTTAAAAAACTTCTTCTGCAAAAACAGAAGGCCTATGATTTGGAAACTTGGTGTGAAGCATCAGTGACTGGAGGCTGGAGCTCTACAAAGTTTATATAAATCATGACCCTGGGATGACCTTGACCTATTTTACGGCTAGGTGAACATTGGTCTCTCATGCATTTGAATGGGGAAAAGTGTTAAAATGTCATTTGTAGGGAAAAACCAATAGCAAAAAAACCGTTAAGAAGCTTCTTCTCCAGACCCAGAAGGCTTATGATTTTGAAACTTGGCATGAAGCATCAGGCAATGGAGCTCTACAAAGTTTGTATAAATCATGACCATTGGATGACCTTGACCTATTTTACGTCAAGGTCAACTTAGGTCGCCCATGCATTTGAATGGGGAAAATTGTTACAATGTCATTTGAAGGGCAAAATTTGCAGTAAATTTGCAAATGGACTGAATCTTTATGATTTAAAAAAGAAATTGACTTGAGAGGTTGCTCTGAACCTGCCCTGGGGTTATATACATGTATATTACCATTATAGTCAAACAAGTTTATTGGTACATGTATATATCTCGGGTATCAGGTCAGCGTTTACAGGACCATTGGTCCTCTCTGGTCTTTGATTTTTTGGGACACTATTTGAGCCTTTGCGTGAGAAAACAAACAATTTGGGTTCTGTCCAGGTCCAACACAAATCAGCCTGTACAGTGTATCATCTACACTCTACAGTCACAAAAGCAGGCCAGAAGCTTGAAATTTTGGATTTAAGAAGATGGATTGTACTATCCTTGTAGCAAAAACAAAGGCACTGATCAGCTGTGCACTGTGGTGTCTCATTTGTTTTCTGTCAAGAGCCTGTGTCAGGATGTCAAGACCCCTGATAAAAAAAAGTCTGAATATTGAATTTGTGATTTGAGAATTAAAGTTTCCAGAAATAACTTCTGAGCCTCGACGCAAGAAAACTGGTCATCGGGGTTTCCGACCATGTGAGACACAAATCAGCCTGTACAGTCACAGAAGCAGGCTAGAACATTGAAATTCCGGGTTTAAGAAGAATAAGGTTTGTACTATCCGTGTAGCGAAAACAAAGGCGCTGATCAGCTTCGCAGTTACTGTGAAGCTGATCTGCGCCTTTGTTTTCGCTTAGGCAAAAATCCGGTTTTCTCATGGCGCGGCTCATACCATTTAAGCCTAACATTTATTTACATCATGTATCTATGTCTAAACTGTGTACAATTTGATTGATTGATTGGGGTTTAACGTCCCACCAACAGCTAAGGTCATATGGAGACGAGACCTCGGTTTATAGTCTCAATCCGAAGGACTGGAGAAGCCCGGGATCGAACCTGCGACCCCTGGTTTACAAGGCAAGTGGCTTAACCACTGCGCCACGGAGGCTTCATATTTTGGAATATTTAGAGGACTTTGAAGTCAAAATGTTTATTTCCAATTCGAAACGGTTTGTCTAGAATGCAATCACAAAAGATTAGACTCCTGAAATTTTAACTGGGATAGTACTCTATCAATATTGCAAAGCAAAGGTCCAATTTCAGATCAGCTGTGCTGTACCCTAAACATTTTTTTTTCAAATGCTTAAAAGTTTTTTTTCATGAAGGAACTCATGAAATCATATACTGTATCTCTTTCTGTTTTACAGTTGGAGCAGTTATCCAATCACACTGGAGAAGAGAGTATTATTTTGACGGCCAGCCTCAGTGAGGGGACACTATCCCACCTCGGCTCTACTATGGGGAAGGGGTTCCTCGAGGGCAGAGATGAAATCAAGTCCCATTTTCTGGCGTATTGTCTACGGAGTAAGTATCACAATGGTTTTAACATTAATTGAGACACGAGAAAACAGATCTCTTTGGGTTTCCAACAAGGTCAGACATAAAGCGACCTGCATAGACACAAAAGGTTAGAATGCTTGAAATTTCAGATTTGAGAATAAGAGGTCTTGTTCTAACTGAAGCTGAAACAAAGGTGCTGATCAGCTTGCTGTGACTCCACAGCTGATCTACGTCTTTGTTTTCACATGTGTTAAAAGCAGGTTTTCTCATGATATGGCTCAAATTGAAGGCTTAGAACTACAAAGCCTGTAGTTATCCTGCTAATAAATGAAAAAATGCCACCAATTGTTTGCATTTTAACATTTTATGAGCAGGATAAATTTTAGTCTCAGCTGAGTTGAGCATGAAAAAAGTTTTATAAACTCGAAATCTGGCAGGAAACAAGCTCCTTTCCTCAATCTGCTAAAAATCACAATCAGTAAACTATTTTAATTCTTCTACTGTAATTTCAGGCCAGCAAAGACGTTCCATGCCAGAGCCACGGACAGCATTCCAGGAACAGTGTCACCCAGATGACTCGGAATCAACTGCTAAACGACAGAAAATCGCTGATCCGTTTGTTGTGCCGAATCAGGAAGTGAACCGCCGCACAAGTGCTGACTCATTTGTTATTCCAAATCAGGACAACCACAATGCTACAAATACTGTAACTATGCCTATGTTAAGCCCTCAACATAATTTTACCCCAAGCCCAAATTCAGAGACCACTCTTGAAACCCAAGCAGGAAGACCATTTAATATTACTCCAGATGAAAGTCGGACTGATTTTGCCAAAGTTGAACCACCACAAACAGACTCTAATATGAGTGCAAGTGACTCCAATATGAGTATTAAGCTTGAACCAGTCGGAGAAGGGGAGCTTGACTTGGAGATTACGGGAGTTGAACTGGGGTCAGTAGGGCCTATGTTAGGCTCAGGGTCATTTGGGGCCGGATTAGGCCCAGGGGCTGGACCAGGACTGGGGCCAGTAGGGTCAGTGGCTCCCTCAGGGGCTGAGGGTTTCCATGGTGACTGGGGACAAGGTACATCAGGAGGATATCCACTTGCAGATTCAGGGGACAGCACTCTCAACCAATCAGGAAGCCAGTACAGTAAGTCAAGTTTCAATTTGAGCCTGTGCATGAGAAAACCAACAATTTGGGTTCCGACCAGGTCCAACACGAACCGGCCTGTGCACCTACAGAAGATGGCTAGAAGGTTGAAATTTCTGATTTGAGAAGTAGAGGGATTGTACTATCCGTGTAGTGAAAACAAAGGCGTGATCAGCTTCACAGTTATTTCGAAGCTGATCTGCGCCTTTGTTTTCGGCTATGTAGATTGTTGGTTTTCTCATGCAGCAACTCATTTATTGGCTATTGCCTATTGTTGTGGTTCTAATAATTCCAACAGCAGCAAACTAAATGTAGCAAAAAATGTGCAATAATTTCTCTGTATCAATATCATACGTCAAATTGTCTTTTTAGCTCACCTGAGCCGAAGGCTCATGAAGAGCTTATAGGATCTATAGGCATGCTCTGTTGTCATCATTGTTGTCGTCATCTTCATCATTCTCAATGTTCAAACCTCTTCCCCTGAAGCCACTTGGCCAATGAAAGTCAAACTTCATGTGGATCACTTTAGGAACGGTAAACTAAAGTTTTTATAAATGGTCCAGGTCACATGACCATGACCAAGATGGCTGCCAGGGCTATAAAGTGCAAAAACCTTTGGTGTTTTTAGTTGCATTTGGACAAGATCTCTGGTTGCTGTGGCAACTTTAAGTTTCCATAGATTTATAATGGGAAAGTGAAATGTGCAGTCACATTGGGGATATTTTGAATTTTGTTTTTGCAGAAATGTTTATAAAGTAGTCCTCTATGTTGCATAATGATGACATTTCATTCAAATCATTTGATTTGATAGTCATTACATTAAGCGATAGTTGAAAACTCAGGTGAGCTTGATGCCTCATGGATCTCTGGTTTTCTATTTTTTCCTCTGGTAGTGAAAATGTAAGTGTATTTTCTCTCTAAAAAAATTGTAAATGGTTGGAACTATTAGCACATTGACAGTAAAATGTACCTTGATGTGAGTTTTGACCACATTACAAAAACATGCCCGTGCAATATACAGAGAATTTTTTCTGCTGTAAAAATTGTAAATTTCGCTGAAAAAATTTTGATATTTTTAATTTTTTTTTTTTTTTTCAAAACATTGATTGTGGATAGGGTACACGTTAGAACCACCTCGCCAAGGCGGTTCTAACAAGTACCCACAATCTATGTTTTGGAGCAAAAATAAGAAAAAATGTAGATCCCTGTACACCCCAGTTTTGCTATACAAAAGTGGGGGTTAAGGGGGTATACATTACTCAGACATGTTTTTGTGTTGATAAATTTATACTGGGTATGTTTTGATTTGGTATGATGCTTTACACTCATGGTCAGCAACCATGGTCAGCCCATTGGGGCTTTAGATAGATGGGCTGCTTGTGCCTCCAGGCAAAGCTTATACACTACTGACTGACCATCTGATTACTGGTTAACCGCTCTGGTCTGAGCCTGCCCAGGAAAATGTGGCTCAAGTCAAACCATCTATACATATAAGCCTTTTGTGGCTTAGTTGGATGGTTATATTTCAGACACTTGTTGCATGTCATGATATCCTCATTTTGGGTAAAAGTCACATAAACGTCCCAACATGACCTTAGCTGTTGATTGGGGCTTGAAGCATCAATTCAAACAAACAAACAAACAACCACACCTAGAGATTACCATTACTTACTAGTCAGCACACATTCTCTCACCTTTTATTGACAACTACACGTCAATTCTTTTCATGACTAAATCTCAACAAAGAATTGTGCTAAAGAAAATTTAAGAAACTCACTGTTACAGAAAATCATTTAACATTCAGAAATAGTGATGGTGAACAAAAATAGGGCAGGCTACTGTTTACTAAGCCAGAAAAATACCTTCAGAATGCATATTTCAACAGCTGAAATATACATTCGGAAGGTATTTTTCTGGCAAAAGTAATGTATGTGAACTTGTGATTAAAACGATTTGAAGACAACTGAATGTGCACTTATTGGACCATGTGACTCAGTAGTACGAATATGGTCAGCATCAGTACAATGTATGTATTGCTAGTTACAGTAGCTTTGTGCAAAAATGTGAGAATTGCCTGTTTCATGTAGCGTTTCATAAATTTACATGTACATGTATACAAAGTTGTCCTGTGCATATTGTGTCAAAAAATAGATTGAAGTGACATCCATGAAAGATGTGCATTTATCAGTTGGGAACAGTGTGGCCTAGTGTATGTCTGACTCCTGATTGAGAGGTCATGGTTCAGACCCACTAGCCCTAGGTTATGCCCTTGACCAAGACACATTTACTCCCCATAGTAGTTCTGGTTAATACACAGGAAGCAGTGGTGAGCATGGTGGTGTGGTAGAGCATCAGACTCCAAATCAAGAGATCTTGGGTTAGATCCCCACTGGGGGCACGGTCAGTGTTGTGTCCTTGACCAAGACACATTTTCTCCCCATAGTAGTACTGGTTAATACACATGAACAATGGCTCCCTCCTGACGTGTACTGAAGATGGAATGTTAAACCCTAAACAAACCCAATGATTTCAGTAGTGTGATAGTTCTGTTTCCTGGTTCTTTCACAACGGCTTACTAATATATAACAAACTGAGTTGATGTTGACTAATCATTATCTCTCATTAACAGACACAGTCATATTATAACTTTAAAGAATCATATTTTGGGATAACTTCTGATAGTAATTATCTATCAAAGGAAGCCTGGTTGCTTAGTGGTATTGTTGAGGGGACTGGAGCAACTGAGATCCTGTGTTTGATGTCTACCTCTGCCTTGTAGTGGCTTTGAGCAAGACATTTAAGTTCCTCGTAGTACTGATTAGTGCCCAAGAAACGGTGGCTCCATCCCTACATGAATGAAAAATATTTGGGACATTAATCCATAATCCATATTTTGAGCATGCAGATTGCAGAAGGGACTTTAATTTTAAATACCTGTAACTTATATATGCGGGCTGTCGCTTGATTAGTACTGATGCAGTTCATAAATGCTAAGTTTGAACCATATAGCCATGATAGCTGGCACATTCTTTGGGAATGGGTGTTAACAAAAGTTACAATGTACACAGGACTCGGTTATTTTATTTTGATGAAGAAATGAAGTTTCAAGAATCAAAGGATTTTATTTCAGGTGGGTATAATGTTTGATAATTATGATTTTCTTGGAGTCCGCATACATGTCCAAAATGGCTTTAAATAATATAGATGAATACAATTAGCTCCATAAGTCAACTAAGGTGTGTATAGATGGATGGTTTGACTTTTCCGGGACATGCTTGGACGTTCTCAGCAGCTATCCAGTAGTACTCAGGTGGTCTGTCGGGCAGTTTCTGATGAGGCATCCAATTTCTTACACACCCGTTTGCTGAAGAAGCTGGGGGGGCTATTAAATATGTCTCTTGATGATACAAGGCTGACAAGCATTATGCAATGTAGTACATGTACAATCATCATGACTGCCCTTCCGCAAAGCATAATGAGTTTTCTTCATAGCTAGTCCCTTTTCCTGATTGCATATCACACCACTACATAGCATATTGAGTATTTGCCAATCACAGGTGTATAAGTTTGTTTGCTTGAATTGATGCTTAATGTCCCAGTCAACAGCTAATGGTCATGTTGGGACGTTGCCTCCATTTTATTGCACTTTAACCCAAAATTAGGATGTCATGACATCCAAAAAGTGCTTCAAATATAACCACCCAATAAAACCAATAAGGCTTTTATGTATGGATGGTTTGACTTGAACCATTTTTCCTGGGCAGGCTCAGACCAAAGCGATTAATCGGTAATCAGATGGTCAGTCAGTAGCATAGAAGCTTTGCCTGGAGGCGCAAGCAGCCCATCTATTTCTTTAGGCCCCAATGGGTGGGGGCCCATATTCCCAGCCGACCACCTTTGCAGGTATATAAATAACATTGATGATCACAAATCTTCATCGTTAGTCATAAAGAAATTGTCAGAAAAAAACGGACACATTGCATAAGTTATAAAGCGAATTTATTAGGTTTGTTTGTGTTGAAAATCTAGTATACAATCTAAAAAGGCATGTATTCAACATAATGTCAAAACTGATTCCAAACCACATGGTATGTTTTCAGCAGATCGGCTGGAGGTGAAAGAAGCTAGATAAATTATAACAATCTTATAACATGCTCTGATTTTTGAAAGATGTCTTAAGATTGGAGTTAAAAAATAATGAAACAAATAAACACAGAGATATTTACACATTTCGCATCCCTCATTTGCATTGTAATGAATTTATTATTATCACTCATAATTACCTTATTTTGCCATGAAATACATATAGCTGGATTGGTGGGGGTGTTGACTATTTAGCATTTTTAGAACTTAGGCGGTGAGAATTTAGTGGCATGATTCAGTGTTCTGTACTTTTACAATTTAAATATTTAAAAAATGTGTTGGCTTAAGCATGCCATTTGCTTTAGCTTTCAATAGACTCAGCAGAGTTTTCAATAACCTATAAATGGGTGAGGAAGACTTTCCCAGAGGTGTTTGAAATTGAGGAAGCAGTTCTTATTTGATACCAGATTTGTATAAGATGTGGTTATAAAAGGTTAGTTTAACTTTGTAAGGTGTTCAAATAGATTGCGTCTGGGCGGCATGCTCAGAAACTGATTTTAATGATGACTGATCGCCCTGACTTTGCCTGCGAGCCACATAGAGCATCAACTTAAAAAATCAAAGTTTCGTCATCCACTATAAATTCACTTTTTTTTTGTACAATTGGCATGTTAAAAAATTTCCATTTTATAGATTTGTCAAATTACTTGTAGTTTGCGTATGGAACTGTTAATGAGAGATAATGATTGTTTGTTGACATTTTTTTTTAATCTTGAGGTTGGCTTATGTAAAAACAAAAGGCAGTTAACTGGATATATCATTAATACATTTGGTGTTGTGCACACATAATGGGCATTTTTAGCACAAAGCAACTTACAGAATTGACAGAATTTCGGCATTCATTTCAGAGCAAAGGAAAAGAACCTCATTTTCATGGAATCAACTCAATCAACTAGAAAAAGAATATGAAATCACGCCATATCCAACCTTGGAAAAGAAACAGGAAATAAGTGACAGACTGAACCTTGACACTAGTCAGGTTACGGTTTGGTTCCAAAATAGGCGCATGAAACAAAAGAGGATGGAAATGTTAAAACAATTGAAGACACCTGAGCAGACACTTGAACAACGCCAGATGATGAATAATAGATGGATGCCTCAATAACATTATGAAAACTTGCCCATGCAATAAACAGCGATTTTTTAAGGTTTAAAAATTGAAACTTTTCAGCTGAAAAATTTTGATATTTTTCTTATTTTTGCTCAAAACATAGATTGTGGGTACACGTTAGAACCGCCTCAGCGAGGCGGTTCTAATGAGTACCCACAATCTATGTTTTGGAGCAGAAATAAGAAAAATAGGTATACCCCAGCATACCCCAGTTTTACTATATATAAAAGTGGGGTATGAGGGGGTATTTATTTCACGGACATGTTTTCCTGATGGAGAGTTGTTATTCAATTCTTTTTTGCTTTAACAGGCCACACAATCTTGTTTGGTGCTATTGCTCAGGTCTTTTGTAACCTCAGTCCCCTACCCCCGGGGGAGGGTATAAGGAAACAGGGCAGGGCAGGAAATACCTGGGTTTTGTTTAATATATACATATGATAGGGCAGCCAAAAGCTGGGGGAAAGGCCTTGGTTTTATTAAGTGACTTTTCCACATTGTGGGGGCTTAGCAATGCATTGTCGGGGGTTAAAGCACTGGTTTGCTGGCCAAAAGTCAAAGTTTTCACAGTTTCCTAGGGCTGGGGGCCATGGTTACAAATGACTAGTGCTCAACCATTAGAACCATATGAGTTGATGTAGTGTTCAACAAACAAACAAAAAGGTCAAGATAATAATGCACTTGGCTGACCTGTTCTTTCGGAATATCTTTCAGAACCACGTAAAAGAACGTCTTTTTCGGGGTACCAGATTTCGGAGTTAGAGAAAGCATATGAACTACAGCCATATCCAAGTTACCATGATAAACTACGAATTTGTAACAGGCTGAAATTAGGTGGTGCCCAGGTTTCCATCTGGTTTCAGAATAGGAGAATGAAAAGAAAAAAGAAGATATTTCAAAACAACTTACTGCACAGCAAAAGGAGATGTTAAACTTAATGTCTCAGTGATGGTAGTGAAAAATATTCTTTTGGATGTATAAATACAATAAATTTGAATAGATATTAACCCATATTTGACGAATGGATTTTCCCATCGTTATCAATTGGGCGAGTCCACTTTCATTTTTAGGGGCGTCAGAAGTGATGTTTAAATTTTATTCAATTTTTCGATGAAAATTCTCTAAGCAAACAGAATAGCCCCAGATGGGACGCCGCATTCTGCGGCGTCACATCTGGGGCTATTCTGTTTGCCTATGTCCCACAAAAGGGACGCCAGGCATAAATGAGTTAACTAAGTTAGATTCTACATGTATCTATTTCAACTGTTTGCATAATATAGGATGAACTGGGCTTTTGCCAGTTGTTATGAAAATATGTAAATCTATGTTATTCTTTGAGAGCTCATATTCTTGAGGTCGCATTGTGTTCAATTGAAAGGAGATGTATGTGCATTATACTAAGTGAAATTTTGGGACTAAGTGCATATGATATGAAGTAAAAAATAAGTAACAAAGTTACATGTGCCAGGTTACAAAACAAAATGGATTGCCAAGAAATGATTGTGTGTGTTAAAGGGAAACGCAAGTTGAAAGAGAATGCATCTTTAATAGTTGAAAGTACAATGTACCTATCTCTTCAAACAATATGCTACAAGTTTTAATATTATGGGGGTGAAGTTAATTTGGATATTCATGAATTTCTGTTTAAGGAGGTACATGTAGCAATGTTCACACTTTTAAAACAAGGGTTGTTGGATTGATCCCAGGCTTCTCTAGTCCTTCAGACAAGACTTTAACTCAAGGTCCTGTTTCCATTCAGGAAGATTATTCGATGTACATGCATAAAAAAATCTTTTGATATACAGCATTGAATCTGTTCATGAGAGATAATATTAGCCTTCGCCTGGGAAAACCAACAATCTGGTTTCCAACCAGGTAGGACACAGACCAGGCTGTACAGCCTCAGAAGCAAGCTAGAAACTTTCCATTTCAGATTTAGAAATAAGAGTCATTGTACTATCTATTGGCCGAAAACAAAGGCACTGATCACAGGGTTGTGCTCTTTGTTTTAGTATGTTGGTTTTCTTATGGGGCAGCTCATATATGATGCAACTTCCCTATGCTTCCAAAAAGGTTACGTCCTTGTGGTGGAACCATGGATTATAAGTCTGTTCAGCCCGGCATGACGTAAAACTGCCACCTTTTACTACTACTACTTTCAAAAAGGTTATGAATCCTATTGAACAGCATTCTCACCACAAAAGGTGATTTTTAATATCTCAAAATTAATGTCTACAATAAATTGATGTTTTGGGAGAAATTAACTCATTGGCGTTCCTTTTATGGGACATAGGCAAACAGAATAGCCCCAGATATGACGCCGCAGAACGCGGCGTCCCGTCTAGGGCTATTCTGTTTGCTTAGAGAGTTGTTATCGAAAAATTGAATGAAAGTGAAAAATCACTCCTGACGCCCCTTAAAATGAAAGTGGACTGACCCAAATGATAATGATGGGAGAATCCATTCATCATATATGGGTTAAGGGTTGCCACAAGGCACAGATGAGAAAGCATAGATCAACAATTTTTTGTGGTATTACTTTTTTGCAGGGCGACGTCAAAGAACCTCATTTTCTAAATACCAGATAAGTGAATTAGAAAAAGAATTTTTAGAGCAACCTTACCCAGGTATGACAGAAAAATACAAAATTTGTGACAGGTTGAAATTAAATGAAGAACAAGTCAGAGTGTGGTTTAAAAACAGGCGCAAGAAACAAAAATTGAAAGAGATTTCGGAGCAATTAACCCCTGAGCAAAAGGAAATGCTAAGTTGGATGTCAAAATGATTCTTATATATGGGTAGAGTTTTGGTCTAGTGTTAGAGTGTCAGACTTTCAATCCAGAAATCCTGTGTCCTGGCCTCGGGGGTTATAAAACTTTTTTCAAGCTCAGCTGAGCTGAGCATGAAATTTCAACTGCTCATAAATACTGAAATAGCCCGAATACGAGTAAATGGACATTTCAGGTTTAGATAAACAAAACCTGTAACAATTGTTGGCATTTTAACATTTATGAGCAGGATAAATTTTAGTCTCAGCTGAGTTGAGCATGAAAAAAGTAAGTTTTATAACCTCGGGGCCAGGTTTTCTTAGCTATGTTGTCAATTTCCCTCTTCCTTTTTATTATGAGGAGCATGTTGGTTTAGTGGTAGTGCTCGGGACAAGAGAGCAAAGTGTGAGAGTTTGAAACCTACTATCAGCATGCTGTGCGTCCTTGAGCAAGACACATTTCACAGCAAATGATGTATTGCACTAGTAATGTAATAAGTCAGTAAGTGATGGCATTTACTGAAACATTGTTGACTGGGATGTTAAACCATAACTTAGTAAACTTAGTAACCAACAAAGACCCTTGACTTCAAGATAAAGTTGTGAAGCTGTGCAATATTCTTTTATTTACATGTGAACACTTACATTCTTTTATTTACATGGGAACCCTTACATTTTTTATTTACATGTGAACAATTTACATGTGAACACTTACATTCTTTTATTTACATTTGAACACTTACATATAATCTGTGTGTATTGATTCTACCATTTCATTGAAACCAATTTATTTTTCCGTGCAATTAAGAATTTGTGAGAAGTTCCTAAAAAGAAATCTTTGTTAATTGCAAGTCAATGCAAGTGGCTGCAAAAAATAAGTTGATTTACAGTTAATTTTGTAATTAAAGTTTCTAGTTTCGATGTCATTTGATGTTGTACAGTAGTTTTGTAGATCCTGTTGTATAGTTATATCTTGAATAGTCCCATTTTAAGCGGTAAGGTAAGAATCAAAACCCAGAGATTGACACAATCATATAAAATCCCAACCAAGACTACAAAGACTTGCCCATGCAATATACAGAGACTGAAGTTTTTTCAGTTGTAAAAGTTGAAAATTTCATCTAAAAGTTTATTTTTTCTCAAAACATACATTGTGGGTACACGTTAGAGGCCGAGGCAGTTCTAACGAGTACCCACAATGTATGTTTTGGATCAAAAATAAGACTGTATACCCCTGCAAACCCAAGACTGTATACCCCTGCAAACCTTAGTGTTTCTTTATAAAAGTGGGGTTTAAAAGGGTATATATTGCATGGACATGTTTTCCTGATGACATTGATGTGTGGGTGATTTCTTCCTCTATCTTAAAGTTAAGTTATTCTATCTTAATAATACATTAGAACTAATCACTCAACTCTGATTATTAAGCCAATGCAATATTTTTATTCCATTCTGTTCTTGTATAAATACGACATTTATTGAATTATGGCCTGTTATTTGATTGATTCGATAAAGAATTTTCTTTTGTTGATGTACATGTATTTTCATTCTTGATTAGTTTTAAACAATTTTGTTTTTGTAAGCATGGTAAATGATGTTTTGAGTATTTTCTTCACTCGTTGGAATATAAATTTTTAACAATTGAGCCCGTGCGTGAGAAAACCAACAATTTGCATAGGCGAAAACAAAGACGCAGATCAGCTTCGCGGTGACCGCGAAGCTGATCAGCTCCTTTGTTTTCGCCACAAGGATAGTACACTTCCTCTTCTTCTTAAATCCGAAATTTCAAGCTTCTAGCTTTATTGTGTGACTGTGCAGCCTGGTTTGTGTCAGACCTGGTCGGAACCCCAAATTGTTGGTTTTCTCATGCACAGGCTCATATAAATTTTTAACATCATATCTATATTTTGTCTATTTACCACACACGCCACACTAAATCACCGTCAATGCCAAAAATTATGTTTTAGTAAACACTGCCTTTTTATATGTCATTGTATGTTTCAAAATGTAGTAAAAATGCAAAATTTTTGTTCAGTAGATATTTTTATGTTGTAATATACATACATGCATTATCAGTTTATTAATAAGCAAATATTTTATTATGTTTATAAATAGCAATTTTGAAAACCCTTAGTGCATAATTTGTTAATTTAGAATAAGAAGAGCAAATATGGTTAGTTCTAAAACAAAAATCAATATACATGTACTTAGTTAACCCTTATCCAGGGATCTTTTTAGGTGCTATAACTCATTTCAGAACCCCTTGGGATTTATCGCCATTCTTAATCTTTCATGTATCTTCTTATTTGTTTACATTTCTTCATTTGTATTACAATTTATTTTTGAATGCATAACAATAAATTTAGACACCAGCTTTACATTTGTTGTTTGTTAGCACACCAACCGGTCAAGAAACTGTTCTTGAGATATGAATACAATGTAGTCCTCGCCAGGATGTGTCATAAGGATATGGTAGATAGATGATTGGGTGGTTATATGGGCCTCAGCCAATTGGGGCTATGAGAAACAGATGGGCTGCTTGGGTTAGAACCTTTTGACTGACCATCTGATTTCTAGTTAACTGCTCAGATTCTGAGCTTGCCCAGAAAAAAGTGGTTCATGTCAAATTATCCAAACATTTAAGCTTTAGTTGTTTACTTGGGTGGATATACTCAAGCAAATTTTGTGTGTCATGGTATTCTAAGGCTTTCATAAAATGGAGACAAATGTCCCAATATGACCTTCGCTGTTGTCAGGGATGCTAAGCCACAAATCAAACAAACACACAAACAAACAATATGGTAGTGTACCCAAAACACTTGGAGAAGATAAGAATTTTAAATTAGAATAGAAAGATCATGAATAGGTACTCTTCAACCTCTTTTTAACACTATTTTTGGGTTCCAAGCCAGCTTCCATGTTAGCTATCCAATCTGTTATAATGAGAATAAAATTTATAGATATTTAGCAAAATCATTTGGGGTCCAACAGTAATCAGTGTTATATCCAAAACCGTGTTTTTATGAATTGTGTTATAAAGAGGTCCAGGTGTACAATTAAATTTTAAATCCCAACCCAGACACCAGCGGGTAAAGAAATGAGCCACCACATGGGAAAACCATCAATCTGCATAGGCGAAAACAAAGGCGCAGATCAGCTGATCAGCACCTTTGTTTTCGCTACTCAGATAGTACAATTCCTCTTCTACTTAAATCCGAAATTTCAAACTTCTAGCTCTTTTCTTTGCTTGTACAGGTTGCTATTTACCAGCAAGGTAGTCAGGTTGCATGAAACAAATAAAAAGATAAGCTCATCAGAGAGGTAGCACAATCGCTTTGGAGACGGTCAGTAAAGAAATGGCAGAAGTCTTAAATGGCAGAAAACCCAGCTTTTCTCTTGGAATAATGTTTATTAATTATCTACCAAACCTTGTTTGGCAAACAAGGAAAAAGTTAATTATGATATGCCATAAAACATGCACCAATATTACATGCCTTTTATTTTGTGTCACCTTGATTAGAAATTAGGGAAAATAGATAAATTTAATTTTGATGCTATATATAAAAGGATAATTTTGAATATAATATTTCCAAACAGTATGCAATTGAGATTTTTTTGTTCATTTTATGGTTTGATTTTACTAATATTTCAAACACCCAGTAGCCAGTTTAAACACTTCATCTATTGGCCACTCATCGGAGTGATGTGGCATTCTGCAATTATGCTTATGTACACTGAAAAAAAGTTATAAGAGGCCACCTCATATTTTGTCTTCTAGTTCAGAAAGTAAAATACGATCAATTAAAATTCATGATCATATGAATAAACCAATGTCTAACAGTGGCTCTGTGAGTTTCTGCATTCCAAAATGCGTGATACTTCTCACACAGACGAAGCATGTGTAAAGGTACCCTATTTCAAAAAGTCACACTTTATTAACATCAAATTAAATGTCATATTATGACGTTGTGTTTTTACATTTTAATTTATTTGAAAGTGCTACTGACTGCAATGATGCAAGATAAAATTAAGTCAAAAGTGTTGCTGCAATAAGAATCTTCGTTTCTGTTTTGCACATGCAAGAAGACAACAACCTGAATAACAGGAATTCAGCTTTTGTATGCAATTTGCATACCAACTTTGTTCTTCTCCAGTTGAGTTATTATCAGCAGCACGGCATTGAAATTTTCAGCGATTATTTAGGTCAAATACTAGACTCTGATAAACTTTGAAAATTAAAAAAATCGTCCACAAATTTTGTTATTTTGTTCGTTAAAAATTGGCATTGAAACCGGAAGTGTGCGGCAGCCTTGACATGTTGGTCCTCGAAAATGGTCAAACACAGTTCAGTCGAATTATATCTCTCATTTCCAGGCCTCATCAAGTGAATTTAACAGGGGTCAACATGTTTAAGAGGCACATTTATGATTTTTTCAAAAAATCTCAAAATTGGCGATTTTTAAAAATGCATAAAAATTCTACCAGTAGAGAAAATTCGAATGTTTGATGTTTTTCCAAGCCGTAACGACCATTTTGATGACACCCGTTCCTAATTTCAATAAATGGTGTGCTGTATCCAATTTTTTATTTAAAAACATTGATTTTTGCATTTTTACTCCAAAAACGCCTTTAGTAAAGAAAATTATTTCTTAACACTTTGGAACTTTACTTACTTGAAAGACACGTCTTTTGGCAAAAAAATGTGCAATTTTGAACTTGGCTTAGAAACAAAAAATGAGTTTGAAAAGTGGCCTCTTTATAACTTTGTTTCAGTGTATGTGTAATAATGAACTTTTTGACACTCGTGCATTATCACTAACTATTACCTTTACTCATGAGATAATGCTTTCAATACCAGTTGAGCTGCCACAGCAGAAAAACAACAATGTACTTAAGGGTCATGCGAGAACAAAGGCGCAGACCAGATTCGCGGTAACCGCAAAGCTAATCAGCACTATTGTTTCTAACACACAGATAGTACAACTCCTCTTATTAAATCTGAAATCTCAAGTTTCTAGCCTGTTTCTGCGACTGTATAGGCTGCTTTGTGTCGGACCTGGTCAGAAACCAAGATGTTGGTTTAAAAAAAAAACAGAACTCACCAGTAGGAGTCATTCTGATTAGACAAGGAAACCTGAATGATTCTTTTGTATGTGATTGAAAAAGCTGTCTTTTCATGGGACTCGGATTTCTGACCTAAGGTCTGATAAAAGTACCATCATGCATGATAGTTACTGGGTTTGAACTTTCATATAATTTAGAAAACATAGAAAAACAAGAAACAGGGGTGTCCAAATCATTTTCTCTTGTAGCAAAATTTAAAACCCTTGTAGCAAAACCTCAAAATAAAAATTTTGACCATTTTGACACCCACCCCTTCCCCCCCCCCCCCCCCCCAAAAAAAAATAAATAAAAATAAGGGGTGGCTGAGATCAGCTGGGCTTTGACTTTTGCAATCCCCCCTCCCCCGACATGTAATACATTTTTGGGCTTTCAGAAACAGTAGGGAGAGTTTCGACAACATTAACATATAGCTGTTCTTAATGTGAAAAATAAAAGACAGTTTCACAAGTCTTTTTATAAAAGATGGCAAGTAGTCTATGCAAGATATATTTTGCAAATTTATTTATGCGCAACAGTAAAGTGAAAAGATAATGAAAACACTAATTGTAACATTTTTTTCCAAATGCTGTTACTTAGTATCTAATGTCTCTCCTATTGATTTTGCATTGAGTTGCTTCCCTTGTAGTAATTTATTTTATATAAAAATGTGTTTGCCATTTTCGTTTTTTGCTTATAAACTTTTAATAATATCAATAAAAACGAACAACATACTGTTTGTCATAAATTGAAATTGAATCATTCTATTATAATATTTAATACATGTAGCTATATGAATTTTCTAAAAAATTAATGATAATTTACAAAACGCAAGTTTATAAATTTGACCATGCACATATAGTAAAACTTGTATACATCGTTAACAAGCATAGCGAATATCTGTGATGCAGTAATTACTTTATGTCACTCTCCTTGTTAACCAGGAAACGGACTTCTTTAAAAACAACAACAAAAATCAATCTCTGGTGCTCCCGGAACAACAAACCCACAAAAAAAAACAACCTCCTATAGTACTGGTCTACTGGTCTGCTCAGAAAAAAAAAAAGAATCATTTGCTCTATTACAAAAAATAAAGAAAGAATGAAAGAGTCACTTGCTCTCAAAGGTGGTGAATACATGAATGATGGTACATGTTTAACCTAAAAATGAATGCAAAAAAAAATGCACCACAGGCAAGTCAAAAATTAACCATCCACGCTCTCTTTTAATTCCCGCCAAAATGTCATTTTCTGTTTATTCCCGCCAAAATGTCATTTGTGTCAACAAACTTGACTTGAATTAAATTAGGTCAGTTCATTCACTTATCGCTTCATTACACAAAAAGATTACAAACACAGGTAAATTTGCCCAGGGCATGAAGATTAAGTTTATTGTCTAAAGTGACAGGTTGGGGTATACTATAATCCCCCGATGTGTTCAAGCGTATCGATCGCCTGCTGTTAACTAATGTTGTGTCTGTATAGGTGCGAAAACAAGGTGTCAGTAGGGGTTTATACTGGTTCCCGCATTACGATTAGCAAAATTAATATATACACTCTATCTGAACCACAGTACCAGTTTATGATAATCAGAGGCTCAATACAGGATAAAATACCGAGGTCAGGTAGCAAAATTGTCACATTTTTTTGACATAATGGCATGAAATTCGCAAAACCATCATTCGCATTTTTTAGAATTCAATTCGCAAAAAAATGCGAAAATGCGACAGATGGACACCCCTGAAGAAACATCTTTAAAAAAGATAATTGTCGAAGATTAATATCTGTTCCGCAATAGGGTACAGGATGCAGGAGAGACAGACAGACAGACAGACAGTATGACTCTTGCAGAGCCAACTCCAGACATGACCGAGAGGAAATGCTTTCAATGGTTCTTACGGCGAGAGTCCTTAAGAGTCGCTGGACCGAAACAACTCGTTCTGTTGAACAGAGCCTTTGATCCGAACACGCCTATATTTAATGGAGAAAATCCGAACGCATCTTATCTACGATGGCCTGCATGAATCATAAAATTTCAAAATCCACAGATTTTAGATTTTAATTTTTCTTTGCAAAAGCTTTCGTCACACAAAAAAATGAATAACAATAAGGACCAAAGATGGCTTGTATAGTAAAAAACATCATCTTAAGTACTTTTTAAAGAGATGCAGTTGTTGTCTTTTTCATCTTCCTTAAGGGAAAAACCCGGATGCAGGTAATATAGTACAATACCTCTTTTACTTCAATACAAAATTTCAAGCCTCTAACCATCTTCTGTGACTGTACAGCCTGATTTGTGTTTGACCTGGTTGGAACAAATTGTTTTCTCACGCACAGGCTTATATGGTATTAATTGTGCATAATTATCATTCAACAACTTGACTTTCCTCATGATTTTAGTCCCGTCATGAGAAATCTGGATTTTTGCCTATGCAAAAACAAAGGCGGAGATCAGCTGTGCAGTAACTGTACAGCTGATCAGTGCCTTTCTTTTTTGCTACTCGGTTAGTATAATTTCTCATCTTCTTAAATCCGAAATTTCAAGCTTCTCGCCTTTTTCTGTGGCTGTACAGGCCGGTTTGTGTCAAACCTTGTTGGTAACCCTGAAGACTGGTATTTTTAAGTTGCGGCTCATTTATTTTGGCAACATGACATTTTAAGTTTTTAACTTTGTTTAGTATATAAGTGTGCATCGTGACAACTGATAGTTTTACGAAAGCATGCCCATGCAATATACAGTGTTTTTTAAAGTTGTAAAAAATGAAAATTTTCAGCAGAATCTTTAAAATATTTTTGCTCAAAACATAGATTGTGGGTAGACTTTAGAACCACCTCGCCGAGGCCGTTCCAACGAGTACCTACAATCTGTGTTTTGGATCAAAAATAAGAAAAATAGGTTTACCCCCCATTTTTACTATATAAATGTGGGGGTTTAAGGGGGTATACTTTTCACGGACATGTTTTCCTGAGTTTTTATGCTGAGCAAAGGACAACTGATGCACTTCTTTATCACTTATTTCTCATAGTGCATACATGTGATACATCTGAGAAGCCAAAAAGGGAGATTCACTTTTCAAAATAAGGAGAACAATTATAAACAAAGAAGGAAATTAAGCTTCAAATTCTTGATTTGAAATCGGGGGATCTGCAATTTGAAATAGGGAGATGTATAGAATACATATGGAAATTTTGAAATTCCAATAGGATTTGCTCAAAAATAGGGAGAGATCACATGCATGATGGTGATATTAGTATAGTAACAAGTATGATAGGGCCAGGAATAGTGGTTTGCACCAGTCAGATGTTTTATAATTTTTTTTTTCAAAAGTTGGCATTTAGCTAACCCATATTTGAAGGTACTTAACCAGTCATACTATGGAGAGTAAATGTGCCTCGCCACACTGTGTAGGTTGAGTTCCACTGTTGTTCCTCTGTTGTTTTGGAGTCCCACTTCTAGTCTTGGTCACTGTTCTGGCATAGCAAAATTATGAAAGTTTTGTATACAGTAAATAACTACCTGTGACCAAAAATAAAACAATTTATCATGCTAGGATTAGTAAACAGATGAACTTATTGTATACCCATGCTATGTGGTCCGTCGTAGTTATCATTGTACTGGGCCTATCACAGCCAAACTTCATGTGGAGCATCCTTACGAGGGAGGGAACGAACGTTGTATAAATGGTCCAGGTCACATCACCAAGATGGCGGCCATGGATATAAATAGCAAAACCCTTAAAATCTTCTCCAGAACCAGAAGGCCTTTGATTTTGAAACTTGGCATGAATCATCAGTGGAGGAGAGATGCCCAATTGAGTATCACTGACCTAGATAGCTTTGACAGGTAAATGTTACTATTAATAGCAATTTGATACTCAATTGGGCATCTTTTTGTCATTTTTATAGTACTCTCAGAAAATCAAAAAAATGTATCACAGTTTTTAACCGATTTCCACCAATTTTAGAGAGCTTAAAGATGAATGAATTTCCAAACTTTTGACCGTTCAGATTTTTTTTTAATTGTCTAGAAAAAAAGTTATTAAGGTTTAAAATCAGGATTTTTTTTCTGATTTTCTGTGATTCCTATTTGGGAGCTAGAAAAAAAAGTGATGCCCATTTAGGAAATGGTGATTCCTATTCAGGAACATATAATAAGATCTATGATTCCTGAATGGGATACAAATAGTCTGTTATGCTTCCTTGTGAAGAACTTTGTTTACCAGAGCCTCACTGACTTAACTGTGATGTTATTTTCTGAATGCCTTTCTGTATCTCATATCGATCATAGAGATGTTCCACATTCAACCTTTTTTCATTTTAATGGCCAGAGTGTATTCTAAGTTCAGTTTCACAATCATTTATACAAGTGCGTTCAGTTATTGATATGCCCCTGCCATATTCAGAAATAAATTGACAACTCTTCTTGCTTTTGAACAATCTTCACTGACAAGACATAGACATCTGGATGAATTTGTTTATATAATGTGTTAAGTGTGTCTATAAATATTTACTCTGTATATAGAACTTCCAGAGTTATGATGCCGTATGCCTAAATTGATTACATAACACATGGAGCCAATTGTTTTAACAAAAAATTCGCTGATACTTGAGTTTCAAAGAATCCATAAGGAATCATGGTTAATGGTTTGTAATTTTGTTTGTAAATTATGAAAGTCAGTACTACAGCTGAAAATTTGGTGTCTTTATCAGCACTATTTACAAAGTTACACTCTGATTTTCATTCATTGCACATTTTACAATTTCATGGTAAAGCGGTTGTTACAATATAAAACTAAGCATGTCAGTGTTATTTTGCAAGAACTAATATTCTACCAGAGCGGTTTTACGAACAAAGCTTGCTTGTGGGTTCCTTCATGAAGTAAGCATGCCTTAAGAGTTTATCAATATTGACAGGAGTGGGTGGGGTATGTTAAACAGACATATACTGTTTTTTTTGTATTCTGTCAATCAAATGATGATGTGCATTTATTGCTAATAGATGTCACAGATACAAGGAATGACTAAATGTACATGTAGTTATTCTTTTAAAATTTTAAATAGCTTGGTTTAGAATTTCGTGGGACCCATTTCCTGGAAAATGGAATGCATGTGAATAAAAATTACACAAAGCCTACATGTCTAGGATACATAATCTGAAAAATTAAAGATTATTTTGGGGTCATGGAAATGTATTTCTCTGGAAAAAGTTTTTCTGGAAAATTCTCGAAGTGAGTATTTTTGGGCGGCTCGTGTGCACTTATTGTTTGCTGAAAGATGACATGCCTTTTGTTTCAGGTTCTTATGTGACTGAAGTCAATGACTACATCGAAAAATCTGGCTTTTTTTTCAAAAAGCTAAGAAAAATGGGTCCGACGAATGACTCACTTGCTCTGAGCTGACCTGAACTCATTTCACAATCATGTATACACAAATCCATGTATTTGCAACATATTCAACAGCCCCATGATAAAGCATGCTAAAGAATATAATATTGTTGACAAAAATAAACAATGCTTTTTTATACAAGTAAATCTTCAAACATAAATATACAGTGACCACACATAAGTCCTTACAGTACTATGGAGTCACCTATATCTTTGTAGTCTGCCAAAATGTGGGTTGGCATTTCATCATAAAATTCGTGGTTTGTTTTCTTGGCACAGAATACCATAGGGGACTGGGACTTTCACAGAGAAACATTTATACTTGGCTATGTCTCACTGCTCATATTCATGATATTTAAATCCTCTTGTATAGGCTTTAAGTCAAGGGAATCACCAGGACATTCACAGACAGACATTCTTCTAATACATGTATCAATAATGTATTTTGCGGATTACGGATGAATACAAAGAATATTGCCTTGTACAGCTGTATTAATACTACTAGTTTTTGACATCCTTTACTGGCATGTTAATTTCCATGACTTAAACCCTATAGAAGAGGTTTTGAATATCACGAAGAGGAGATATGAGTCATTGCTTAACAATAAATTTAGCCCACTTAGCCCCTCGGTGAAACAATCATGAAACTGTATGATGAAATGCCAACCCACGTTTTGACAGAATACAAAGTCATGGGTGACTTTAGAGTACTTTAAGACATGCTTACCTCATGAAGGAACCCATAAGCAAGCTTTGGTCATAAAACCGTCCTAGTAGAATATTAGTTTTCTTGCAAAAACACTGACATGCTTAGTTTTATATTGTAACAACCGCTTTACCACGAAATTCTAAAAAGTACAGCTCCGTTTCATAAGTTAAGTACATACCGATTTGTTTCATAAATAATGGCATAGCAGTACCCGTACTTGAAGCTTGGCCAAATGTTATTGGGTGTTTGAAGATTTGAAAGGATTTCGCAAAGTCAATCCTAATACATAGAATTATTCACTGATTGTAACAATTTAGATTTTGATCGATTTATAAATAGAAAATAACACATAAAATATGATAAGCGAAATAATATAACTTCTGTGACACAAATATGAATGTTAGACATTGATTTCTCACATTACAGGCCAGTTTGAACTAAAATGCATTATTCTAGTAAAATGACAGAGCGTCCAGGAGACTACACCTTACACAATATTTGGTCTACCCTATGTACAGTCGAGTTTATTGAAGCATGAAATCTTGCATCCTACTAGCCTGTCCTACCTTGTTTGGACTGTCGTTTCGCCATTTTGTGTCCCCTTTTCGAGCGGCTTTCTTTGGATCAAATATATATATTCAACTGTTTGACCAGTGTAATTTGTAAAAACAAAAGGTTGTATGTGTAATTATGTATCAAACGCTGACTGATTGTATACTTTGGTGTACCACGGCTATGTGGGTGCAATATTTCAAGCTTCAATAAACTTGAACATACACAGGGTAGACTAAAAAGTATGTTAGGTGTAGTATGACGGGTGATATGCCAATTTAACGATATAATCTGGTTTTGGTTAAAACTTTCTTGAAGTGTATGAAATTAATGTCAAAGTTTATATTTGTATCCCTGAATTTATGATATTTTGCTTGTCATTTTAAAATGTTACTATTGATAGATCAATCGATTAAATTCTAAAATGTTACAATTACTGAATAGTTTTATGTATTAAGTTTGACATAACAAAATCCGTTCAAATCTGCAAACACCCAATAACATTTGGCCAAGCTTCAAGCTGCTATGCCATTATTTATGAAACAAATCGGTATGTACTTAACTTATGAAACGGAGCTGTACAATGAATTAAAATCAGCGGTGTTACATTGTAAATAGAGCTCATAAAGACACCAAATTTTCAGCCGTAGTACAAAAAGGCTATTCTTTCGTAATTTACAAACAAAATTACAAACGATTAATCATGGTTCCTTGTGGTATCTTTGAAACTCGAATATCAGCGAATTTTTTTGTTAAAAATTTGGCTCCATATGTTATGTGATCAAAGAAGGCATACAGCATCGCAAACTCTGGAAGTTGTATATTATACAGAGTAAATATTTATAGACACACTTAACACATTTTATAAACAAATTCATCCAGATGTCTATTTCTTGCCAGTGAAGATTGTTCAAAAGCAAGAAGAGTTGTCAATTTATTTCTGAATATGGTAGGGGCATATCAATAACTGAACGCACTTGTATATATGATTGTGAAACTGAACTTAAAATACACTCTGGCCATTAAAATGAAAAAAGGTTAAATGTGGAACATCTCTATGGTCGATATGAGATACAGAAAGGTATTCAGAAAATAACATGACAGTTAAGTCAGTGACGCTCTGGTAAACAAAGTTCTTCAACAGGAAGCATAACAAACTATTTGTATCCCATTCAGGAATCATAGATCTTATTATATGTTCCTAAATAGGAATCACCGTTTCCTAAATGGGCATCACTTTTTAGCTCACCTGAGCCGAAGGCTCACAGGTGAGCTTATAGGATAAGCAGGCATCCGTCGTCCGTCGTCGTCCGTCCGTCCGTCCGTCTGTCCGTCGTCCGTCCGTCCGTCGTCCGTCCACAATTTCAAAGAAGAATATTTCTGAAACTAGTAGGCCGATCTTGATCAAATTTAATGTGAACCATAATTGGGTTGGGGGATTGATGGCATTAGGTTTTGGAGCAGATTGTATCAAAATTGTGGTTTCCATGGCAACAGATAGGTCCCATAGACTTACAATGGGAAAAACTAAAAAAATCTTCTTCTCTGAAACCACTAGGCCCACAGCTTTGATATTTGGTATGTAGCAATGGCTAATGGTCCTCTACATAAATTGTGCCATTCGTGCCCCTGGGGTCAAATTTGGCCACGCCCCGGGGGTCGATAGTCTCCATAGACTTACTATGGGAAAAAAATAAAAAAATCTTCTTCTCTGAAACCACAGGGCCCACAGCTTTGATATTTGGTATGTAGCAATGGCTAATGGTCCTCTACATAAATTGTGCCATTCATGCCCCTGGGGTCAAATTTGGCCACGCCCCGGGGGTTGATAGTCTCCATAGACTTACTCTGGGAAAAAAATAAAATAAAAAATCTTCTTCTCTGAAACCACAGGGCCCATAGCTTTGATATTTTGTAGGTGGCAATGGCTAATGGTCCTCTACATAAATTGTGCCAATCATGCCCCTGGGGTCAAATTTGGCCACGCCCTGGGGGTCGATAGTCTCCATAGACCTACAATAGGAAAAAAACTAAAAAAATCTTCTTCTCTGAAACCACTAAGCCAACAGCTTTGATGTTTGGTATGTAGCAATGGCTAATGGTCCTCTACATAAATTATGCCATTCATGCCCCTGGGGTCAAATTTGGCCACGCCCCGGGGGTTGATAGTCTCCATAGACCTACAATAGGAAAAAAACTAAAAAAATCTTCTTCTCTGAAACCACTAAGCCAACAGCTTTGATGTTTGGTATGTGGCAATGGCTAATGGTCCTCTACATAAATTGTGCCAATCATGTCCCTGGGGTCAAATTTGGCCACGCCCCGGGGGTCGATAGTCTCCATAGACCTACAATAGGAAAAACTAAAAAAATCTTCTTCTCTGAAACCACTAGGCCCAGAGCTTTGATATTTGGTATGTAGCAATTGCTAATGGTCCTCTACACAAATTGTGCCATTCATGCCCCTGGGGTCAAATTTGGCCACGCCCCGGGGGTTGATAGTCTCCATAGACTTACTATGGGAAAAAAAATTAAAAAATCTTCTTCTCTGAAACCACTAGGCCCACAGCTTTGATATTTGGTATGTAGCAATGGCTAATGGTCCTCTACATAAATTGTTCCATTCATGCCCCTGGGGTCAAATTTGGCCAGGCCCCGGAGGTTGAGTCTCAATAGACTTGCTATGGGAAAAAATTCAAAAATCTTCTTCTCTGAAACCACAGTGCACACAGCTTTGATATTTTGTATGTGGCAATGGCTAATAGTCCTCTACATAAATTGTGCCAGCCATGCCCCTGGGGTCAAATTTGGCCACGCCCCGGGGGTAGATAGTCTCCATAGACTTACAATGGGAAAAACTAACAAAAATCTTCTTCTCTGAAACCAAAAGGCACAGAGCTTCTGTATTTTGTATGTAGCAATGTTTGGTAGTCCCCATTATAAATTGTGCCAGTCATGCCCCTGGGTCAAATTTGGCCATGCCCCGGGGGTCAATAGTGTCCATGCATAGACTTTCATTGGTCGATTCTCAATTAGTTTAAATCTCATGAGCTTACAATGTGATAATCTCTCAGGTGAGCTACAGGACCAATGGTCCTCTAGTTTTTCTAGCTCCCAAATAGGAATCACAGAAAATCAGAAAAAAATCCTGATTTTAAACCTTAATAACTTTTTTTCTAGACAATTAAAAAAAATCTGAACGGTCAAAAGTTTGGAAATTCATCCATCTTTAAGCTCTCCAAAATTGGTGGAAATTGGTTAAAAACTGTGATACATTTTTTCGATTTTCTGAGAGTACTATAAAAATGGCAAAAAGATGCCCAATTGAGTATCAAATTGCTATTAATAGTAACATTAACCTGTCAAAGCTATCTAGGTCAGTGATACTCAATTGGGCATCTCTCCTCCACTGATCATTATTCAATTGAGCTAGATCTACAAAGTTTGTATAAATCATGACCCTGGGATGACCTTTACCTATTTATGGCAAGGTCAACGTAGGTCGCTAATGCATTTGAATGGGGAAAATTAGTAAAATGTAATTAAATCGGGGGAAACTTGATGGGATTAATTGCAAATGGACAGAAAATATATGTTTATGAAAAATAAAAAAATGACCCCAGGGGGTTGTCTGCCCCTGCCACGGGGCTATATACATGTTTATGTCCATAATATTCAACATCTTCTCTGAAACCGCTTGGCTAATTAAAGCCAAACTTTATGTGGAGCTTTGTTAGGAAGGGGAATGAAATTTTTTTTATTAAAGGGCTAGGTCATATGGCCAAGATGGCCACCTTGGCTATAAATAGCAAAAAACTTTGAAAATCTTCTTCAGAACCAGAAGGCCTATGATTTTGAAACTCTGCATGAAGCATCAGAAAATGGAGCTCTACAAAGTTTGTATAAATCATGACCCTGGGATGACCTTGACCTATTTTATGGCAAGGTCAACTTAGGCCGCTCATGCATTTGAATGGGTAAAATAAGTAAAATGTAATCAAATGGGGGAAACTTACTGGGTGTATACAAATGGACAGAAGATTTATGTTTATGAAAAAAACAAATTGACCCAAGGGGGTTGTCTGACCCTGCCGGGGCTATATGCATGTACATCTTCTCTTTAACTGCTTGGCCAATTAAAGCCAAACTTCATGCGGAGCATCATTAGGTAGGGGGAATGAAACTGTTTTATAAAAGGTCAAGGTCACATGAACAAGATGGCTGCCATGGCTAAAATAGCAAAAACCTTTAAAAAATCTTCTTCGGAAAGGTAAGGCCTATGATTTTGAAAACTGGCATGAAGCATTCGGGAATGGAGCTCTACAAAGTTTATTAAAATCATGACCCTGGGATGTCCTTGACCTGTTTTATGGCAAGGTAATCTTAAGTCACATATCCCAGATCGTAGGTAAGCGTTAACAGGACCATTGGTCCTTTGGTTTAGTCAACAGCTCAGCAACCACTCCACAGAAGGACTCTTCAAAATTCGACACCAATAAGCAGTACATTTTGTTGATAATTTTATTTTTTTGTTCTTCGTTTCATCTACATATTGCTGCACAAGAATGGCGGAGAACGATGTCACAAAAAGTCACAAAAATTGACATCACTAGCGCGTTTCTTTTTGGTGTGTTAAACAAAACAGGAACACAGTCTTTAGTTAGTCAGTAGATGTGGCCTTTATTCGGTCAGTAGCACTTTTTTAGGCCGATGGGTTATAAACTGGTTTATAAGGACCAGACAATTTAACAATAGCAATAGTGTATCATCTAACAGAATCATTTTGTAAAAATTGAAGAAAAAAACATGTCATTATCTCGGCTTACCGGTAAATCATTCTGCTTGCAGAAGACACAAAACATGCTGGGGTGCCAAAGAGACAGTCATGTGATCTTGCCATCCAAACAGCCAGTTCTGAAGCAGAATCCAACAGCACCTCAAGGCCTCCTACTAATGGAATTGAACAAGACACCAACAATTACTCAAGGCCATCTAGTGACAGAAATGAGCAAGTTAACATGGGTGCTAACATGGATAGGACCAAGAAGGAAAGGACTGAAAGTGGGGTCCATACTCATAGTGACACAGCTTTGCCTGATAGATCTGACAGTATAAGCCCATTTTCCCATACTCTCATCAGGAAACAGCTAGTGGGCGTCTCTGCCCAGCTAGTTGTAAATTTGGAAAGAGTGGAAGACAGAATCGATAATGGAAATGAGGCTGAAACTGATATATCACTAAATAAAACGAACTTGGAACAGCCCAGTAATACAGGGCTAAGAAATTCAGACTCACCACAGTTAAAAACAAAAAGGCAAAAATTGAGTATTGAAGACAAGACTTGTTCTGTATGTGGCTGGGTAGGGCGGGGCAGAGGAGATGTTCAAGACCATATGGTGAAACACACTGGTGAGAAGAGATTTTCTTGTTCTAAATGCCATGAAAAATTTAAATGCAGACCAGGCCGAATAAGGCATCAAAGAAAATGCCGTGTTGGAGAAAACAGAAAAGATCAATGTTCATCCAAATCAAGAGTAGATTTTACAAAGAAAGACAAAGTGAAGAATGTGGATAATGTAAAAGTTCTAGGTTATTCAAAATCAACGGAAGGTTTTACTAAGAAAGATAAAGCAAAACGTGTGGTCAATGACAAGGATGAAACTGCATCAGAATCAAATGCAGATTTAATGAAAAAAGATAAAGGAAAAAGTGTAGTTAATGACAGTAGTCAAAGTGTTTCAAGTGGAAGTGTAGATTTTACTAAGTTTACTAAGAAAGATACAGTTCAAACTATGTTTAATGAAATGGATCAAAGTGTTCCGAGTGCCAATATAGGTTTTTCTAAGAAAAATACTCAGACGAGAACAAAAAATCTGAAAAATGGCCGTCAGTGTCATTATTGCGGGAAAATTTGGGCAACAGTAACACAACTAAAAATACACTTACCAAAACATACAGGTGAAAGGAATTTTAAATGTTCCAAATGTGATTTAAGGTACAAATATCCTAAAAATCTCAGAATGCATGAGAAGAAATGTTCTGGGTCAGGAGTTGCAGCAAAGAGATTAGTTAAATTTGCAACTTTGAAAAAGCATGTTAAGGTAGTTAACTTCAGAAATGTGCTCAATAAATTTAAATGCAAACATTGTCAAAAGCAGTTTTCTGAAAAAGCAAAACTTGATGAACATGCTATATGCCATACAAAAAAGTTTAAAACTGTGCCCAGTACATTTGTATGCAAATATTGCCAAAAACACTTTTCTAACAGAACAAAACTTGTTGAGCATATTGTTTGTCATACAAAAGAGAAACTTTTTTCCTGTAGCACTTGCAAATTGAAATTTGTTCATCGAACAGCAGCAAGATCCCATATGATCAAGAATAATTGTGGCGGCACATTAATAAGCAAGGTCAGGATGTACAATCTAACAAACTCCAAGAGCCTATCAGCTGGAAAAGCCATAAGAAAAGTTGCCCAAAAAGGTTTAAGCGAGAAAAGAAAGTTTGTTTGTTCCATTTGCTCCAAAGCATTTATGTATCCTTCTAAACTTAAAGAACATCAGCAAGTCCACATCAAAATGAAGAAAACACAAAATACAGCACAAGCTGTGCTAGCTAAAGCAAAGCTCAAGGCTAAATACAGTAAGAAAGAACATAAACAGATGGCAGAAAAAACTCATTTAAACAAGAGTGGTGGTATATCTGACATTGTAAAACCAACTGATGAAATAAAACATGTCAAAGGAGAACCCCAAGTACATGGCCAAGGACCAAAATCAGAGGAAATTCAATCAAGCAATCGCAAGCCTCATTCGTGTGAATGGTGCTTGATGAGATTTGAACATTTCAGTGAACTGAAAAAGCATCAGATAGACAGTTGTTCAGAGAAAACACTTATGCAAACTACTGAGAATAGCGCCTCTAGAAGTGCCTCCAAGAGAACACTGAATACGGAGAGTAGTGCATCTGATAAAACACTAACACAGACTATGGAAAGCAATATAGAAAAAGCTGAAGTTGTATACTTTTCATGTGACAAATGTCATAAAAAATTCAAATATAGAAAACTGTTTCAGATGCACATCATGAAAAGCCAGTGTAAACTTATAGAAAAACAGGGAAAGGCTGAGGAAAGAGAAATGCCAGATGATAATGATTCATCTGACAAATCCAAAAATGCTAATGATACCTTTAGCCTAACCTTAAAGAATTACATAGTAAACGCTGTAGTAAAACCAAACATTTCTTCAAAAAGATGGCAAACACAACCAACAAAAGAATCTCGAATTCACCCGTGCCCAATATGTGATTGTAAGTTTACAAGGAAAGATACTGTTGAAAGACATCTGAAAAGACATATTGGTGAAAATATGATTTGTAAACTTTGTGGTCTTGAGTTTAAGTCATTTACGGAATTTGAGAAGCATGCAGGCACTGCTCATACAGCAGAGAGAGGTGATTTTGGCAATATGACAGGAAATATCGACAATAATAGTGAGATACCAGTTGGTAATAGCCATATTGATAAAGGGAACACGCCAGAAAAAACTATTGACAAAAATATTGAAGAAACGACACAATGTGGTAATCTGGAAAAGGGAAACATGCCGGAAAATATCAGCAAAAACATTGAAGAAACAACCAGTGAATTATGTCACACAGTGATTGATAATCATGATTACAGTGAAATGAGTCAATAACCAGTGAAATGTGTCAGCCCATCACAAAAAATCACAATAAATTACAGTGATTTGTGTCAGTAGCCAGTGAATTGTGTCACACAGTTATTGATAAGCATGATAAATTACAGTGAAATGAGTCTGTAACCAGTGAATTATGGCAACTACTGTCATTGATAAACATGATAAATTACAGTTAAATGAGTCTGTAACCAGTAAATTATGGCAACTACTGTCATTGATAAACATGATAAATTACAGTGAAATGAGTCTGTAACCAGTGAATAATGTCCACCAGTCATTATTATTTTTAATGTTAGTGGTGCTGTAGAAGCCAGTACTTGCCTTTTAATGTATTGAAGCTGTCATATCCAGATAACAGTCCATAAGTGTATTTTATATACATGCAGATAATGATTTTTTATGATTTTTAAGGTTTGATTTGTATGTTTGAGTCAGCAGCTAAGGTAATTTCGGAAAGGTCAGTTATCCTGGCCAAGCCTCCCAGAGACAGGTAACCTGTACCCGAGGTTACAAAACTTTTTCATGCTCAGCTCAACTGAGACTAAAATTTATCCTGCTCATAAATGTTAAAATTCTAACAATTGTTGGCATTTTAACATTTATTAGCAGGATAAATTACTAGTTTTTGAGTTTTGAACCTGAATTTTCCACTAATTTTTATTATTTCAACATTTATGAGCAGTTGAAATTTCATGCTCAGCTGAGCTGAGCTTGAAAAATGTTTTATAACCTATGGTACAGAACCCTCTATCCTCAAATAGAAAACAGGATTTGAATTTGTATTCAAGTCAATAGTCTCTGAGTTTGGCATGTATCATATATGCTACATTGGACATTAAGTTTTTGCAAGTGAAAAATTCAGGGGCCCATAACTCAAGTGTCAGATAATAGTTTTAGTCTTTTTGGTGTACAATGTATAATTATAAGAAGAATCTGCTGGCTAATATTCATTAGGGTATCCCAGAAGTTATTGTCAGAATCATGAGATTTGTTTTTTGAAAAACTTGTTGCCTGATGTATCATATATGCTACATTTGCGTTTTTTGACTTTGTTCAACTTTGGTGGCTTATAAAACTCATTTGCTATATGATATCACAATTAAAATATTACAGTCATATTTAGAAATGCCTTACATTTGTTTCAAGCAGTGACAACTTGAATAATAATCAATACACTGGTCATGGCACAGAGTCATGTAGCAGATATGCTACACCAGGCACTAGAGGGTTAATTCACACTTTTTCACCACATACAGACATATGCTTTTCTTGAATCAGCAGAATAGGAAGAATGGCAATAGAAACATTTATAACGACCAAATCTTCATGAGAGAGATGTTCTGGAATATGTGAGAATCAATTTTAGGTCGGCTTTGTTACAAATTGGATGCTACAGATCAAGCTATCATGACAGGAATGGAACTGTAGTGAAATTTATGACTGAAGAATGTGCAGCATTGTCTCATAAACGGACTTGGAACCGTCAGGGAATTTGTTTCTGCCTGAGCTCACGGCTTTGCAAGCCTGTAAAAGCTGCCTGCATTTGCCTTTTTCCCAAAATTTAGATTTTCAAGCTTATAGCAAACATGTGATACACCAAAGAAGTCAAATAGGGAGATTTCCTGTTCCAAATAGGGAGAATGATTAAACAAAGAAGGCAATACTTAAATTTTGAGTGATTGATTGATTGATGTTGAACGACTGTGACTTCAACCCTAATGGGTCATTAGCGTATAACAAAAGTAATATGCATAATTTAAATTTGGTAGGCAGATCTGAAAATCCAAATAGGGAGAAGTTTGTTTTGGCAGACCCTTGGAAATCTTAGCAAATAAACTGCATTGGAAATATGAATTTTTCAAGTCCCCGGACTAGGTAGACATATAAGGTATAAAGGGGAAATATTAAATTCCAAATAGGGAGCATCAGGAAAACATGTCCTTGCAATTTATATACCCCCTTAAACCCTTTTTTTTATATAGAAACACTGGGGCTTGCAGTGGTATTCCTATTTTTCTTATTTTTGCTCCAAAACATAGATTGTGGGTACTCGTTAGAACTGCCTGCTAGGCGGTTCTAACGTGTACCCACAATCTATGTTTTGAGCAAAAATAAGAAAAAAAAAAAAAAAAAAAAAATTCTAATGAAATTTTAGATATTTTACAACCAAAAAAAAATATAATGTACATTGCATGGGCGTGTTATTGTAATAGATCCCTCCAAAGAAGGGAGACTGTTGAATCTATGGCTTCTATGTTGTGTTTCCTAGTTTCTGATAATGTTTTTTTTTGCAGATATTTTGCATGTGTTAAAATAAACGTTGATGAAACCTTTTCTGAGTACAATTGAACATTCAGTTTGTCAAATAATGTGCAGCAAATTTAAAAAAAAAAATAATAATAATAATTTTTTTGAACAGGGATTTTCTGTACAAAATCTCACGTAAGGGAAGTAAATATTTTCCCGCAAAACATTAAATTCTCAATATTTTATTATGATTGTTCAAAATCATTATAATGACACAAATAACTGATCAAATAATTTTGAAAAGTATCCATTTTCTTGATCATCGATTACCGCTTTTGCCAATGCAGGGACAAAATTTTCATGATTAAATAAACTTTTTCACAAAGTATCCATTTTCTTGATCATCGATTACTGCTTTTGCAAATGCAAAATCCCTATTCAAATTCATTTTGGCCATTAAAACTTTATCTGTGGATCTATTTTCAAAGTCTGTAGAGGTCCCAACTCCTATATTATGACAAGCTAAGATCAAGATTTTGACATGAAAAGAATTTTCCTATCTCCCTGCACACAAAAGTTTTCTGTGAAAAAAAAACATTTTCAGAGACAAGACCTCAAACTGAAGCAATACATCCATGTTTATAACAAGGAGCGTGACTTGAAACCATGACATTGAGTTGTTGTCGATTTTTCATGACACTCAAAATTTCTTACATTTCATTCTGTATTTGCACAAGAAATTATTTTGCTCAAGTTCTATTTCATTTATAATTTTACTCTTTTTTATTTACTAAATACATGTAATCCATATTTCTTTCAACATTTTTAAAATTCCTTTAGACTGAGAACAGATCTTTAATGGAGAAAAATAACTAACATTTGTCAAATTCATTGATGATGTGTATAACTTTGTACAATGTATTTGCTGTATATTTTTTCCCTCATTTATTTATATCATGTTTATGTTGTTTATGATTTATATTGAATAGAGACAATAGCTGTGTGCATTTAGCATTACTACTGTCCTTACACCGTCTTACAGAAAATGCCTTTTTCAAAATCACCCTTTCGGAAACTTCTTGACTAATAATACCATGTCATCCTTTTGTCTTCTAAAAGTCCTAAAAAGTGTCGCAAAAAGTTTTAAAATAGGTTCACTGATAAAAATTTTATGCCAAAAATTATACCCGACCAAAAAAGAAACACAATGGTCGGAGAGATTTTCTTGTTAAGTTCTTCATAAATCGCTCAAATTCAAAACATCATAGAATGTCTATTTCTAATCAAATTTTGTTATAATTTAAGTTGAGCACACATAAAAATGTGTTCTATACCAATACGAAGCAAAAAAACATTTCCGTAACCGGCAAGCATCTCTAGGACGTAAATATTAAAAGGTACCATAAACAGAAATTGAGGGTATGCGGTTCAATTGTAAGGTGCAAAAACGATCCTTTTTGCATTAATTTAGAAGCTTGTGAAGTTAAATAATGTTTTTTGCCTATAAGAGACTCTAATTTGATACATCTCACAAAACTAAGCCTAAAACTTATCATTGTTTATACGGTTTATCTCCAGTATGCATTTTGTGTTAAAATGTGGTTAAAAAAAAGAGCTGCCAAGCCTTAAAGGACCGTGTTTGAACAAACTGAGGATAAAAGATGGAAAGAGAACCCAGCAGGCACATGACGTCAAATCAACATCGATGTGACGTCATGACGTCACATTGACGTTGATATGACGTCATTCTGACGCCATGTGCCCGCTGGGAACATGTCTGGGGTACTTAAGGTGTACTCAATAGGTTCCAAACATCTAATATAAATATCCAAGAGAGAATGGAAAATGGTGCATTTTTATATGACTTTAACTTTTGACCCCCACCTAGTTGATGGCCAATTTTTGAAGCACAGTTTTTTGCCGCTTGTTCAAAAGTGTATGAAATGCATGGCCGAATAGCATATCTTTAAAATGGTATAAATGAAATTTTGTTAATTAGTATTAGCTTTATGAAAAAAATGATTAATGGCACCATTGTGCTTCTTATGGCATTCTGCATGTACAAGGGAAGTACTCCAAAAACCTTTATATTGAAATTCTAGCAAATCTGTGATTTTAAGTCTTTGGACCACAGTTATGTATACTATACAATTTTGTAGGGTTCGATGGATTTTGAATGAAAAATAATCAATTTAATTTTTAACAGAAAAAAAAATTACTTGCAGTTTAACAATGGAAAGATTTTTTGCAGTGACGGGTTGCAGAATGATATTTTCATTGAGATGTTTTAAAAATATGATTTTTAAAAAGGAAGTTTCTGAAAGACAGTGTAAGGACAGTAATCATGTATCATACATGTGATAAGATTATATGAGAGTCTTCATAGTCTCAGCCATATCATTGGTGTAGTGGTATTGTACAGGACTTTAGAGCTACAGGTTTAGGTTCAATACCTACTTTCACCATATAGTGTCTGTGAGCAAGACACTAGATTACTGGTTAATACCTAGAAAGTGGTTGCATCGCAACATGACTGAAAAAGTATTGACTTGGACAATTAAGCCATTAGATTACCAAACCGAAAGTTATTGTGACTTTTCATGGGGTACCTGCACAAGCTTAGAAGGGGAGGTTTCTCTCTGAGCTGCATGACTTTTCTGTTTGTGTCTGCATCTGCACCAGGGCTGAGCATTTTTTTAGAACAAAATAAACCAGTTACAATGTATGCGGTTTAGCTGTCACTTGGGGCTTATGTTGGTTTAAGAGGGATATCCCAGAATTCCAAGAAGTTGCATTCGCTTTCTACCACATCTGGTAGCCCTTGCGATCTCATTACAAAACATGCCCATGTAAATACAGAATAAAACAGTTGTAAAAAGTGAAAATTTTCAGTAGAAAATTTTTGATATTTTTCTTATTTTTGCTAAAAACATTGATTGTGGATTCACGTTAGAACCGCCTCGCCATATCCACAATCTATGTTCTTAGCAAAAATAAGAAAAATATCAAAACTTTTCAGTTGAAAAAACTGGGGTATGCAGGGTCATACCTATTTTTCCTTATTTTTATCCAAAACTTGGCTTATAAGTACTCGTTAGAGCCACCTCAGCATAACCTGTATCCACAATTTATGTTTATATCAAAATCTTTAATAACTACTGGTAAAATCTTTCAGTTTTTACAGGTTCAGAAAATTCTATATATTTCATGGGGCATGTAGTAATGAAGATGTCAACATTTAATCTTTTTATGTCTCACATACATTTTGTTTCATATATATTACGTCAAGAAATCTTTGTTCATTCATTTTTCATGTTTAATTTCCTATCTGTACTTTTTAAAATGCTTGTTTTATTTTGTAAATATTGGAATGAACATAAGTTCTGTCTTTTTTTATAAAAATGAATTTTTATGTTGATTTGTTATTTGCAGGGTGCATTTTTATATACTCCTTGGTTTATACACTGCATAAAGAGACTGGTTCTGAATATTTTTATTTTCATGACATAATTTTATTTGAAAAATAAATGGAAAGTTTGAGTTAAAAATGAGAAAACATTAAAAAAAATGTTTGGACCTTTTTTGATCTTGACTTGTCACGAGAATAAATCACCCATTGTAATAGTACACAGGAAATGGTGGTTTTATCCCAAAATGATTGAAACATTGTTGACTTACACAAAGTTCAAAAAGTATTTTTATTAAGCAAGTTTGTTTCTTGGTTCAAATTATGTACATATAAGTTAAATCATTAAAACAAAGCCAAAGGCGCAGACCAGCTTTACGGTAAACCACAAAGCTGATCAGCGCCTTCGCTTTCGCTACTCAGATAGTACAATTCCTCTTCTTCCTAAATCCAAAATTTCAAGCTTCTAGCCTTTTTCTGAGACTGTACTGTTTGCAGGCCGATTTGTGTCAGACCTGGTTGGAAACCCCGAAGACCAGTTTTCTCGGGTCGTGGCCCATTTGTATAATTCATTTCCTTGGAAACGTATCATCATGTATTTTGTCTCAACATGAGATCCAGGTGGTATTATCACATTCCATATCTATGGTATTCGTTCTAATTAGCACACATGCTCCAATAAGCGCACACCCTTGTCGTTTCCGAAATTATATGCGTAAGTGCACTCTGTTTGACTAGCATATGAGCCGCTGCATGGGAAAACCAACAATTTGCATATGCGAAAATAAAGGTGCAGATCAGCTGTGCAGTAACTGCCACTGCTTTTGCCACATGGATAGTACAATTTCTCTTCTACTTTTATCCAATCAAGCTTCTAGCTTTCTTCTGTGACTGTACAGGCCGGTTTGTGTCGAACCTGGTTGGAGACACAAATTGTTGGTTTTCTCACACACTGGCTCATATTCTTTGTTTACACCAATTTTACACATTAATCATTATTATTCCACATTAACGTTAATCATAATAAAATTTAACCTTGGACATGTTGGATGATCAAACACTACTTTTTCAACAATAGGAACTTTTAAATGACATAGTCATTGGTATTTATAGCCCCGCTTTGAAAAAGTGGGGGCTATACTGGATTCACCCTGTCCTTCCGTAGTTCCGTTATTCTGTTATTCCGTCCTTCCGTCCTTCCGTCCTTCCGACATTTTTGTTTCCATTCATTATCTTGAGAATGGCTCGACAGAATCTGACCAAATTTTGTATGCACATCAACATTGACAAGATCTAGCTTGGGATTGTTACCCGTCATTTTTCGCAAAATTTTGATGGAGTTATGGCCCTTGATTGATGTCAGAATTTCGTTTCCGCTCAATATCTTGAGAACGAATTGACAGAATCTGACCAAATTTTGTATGCACATCAACATTGACAAGATCTAGCTTGGGATTGTTACCCATCGTTTATCGCAAAATTTTGACGGAGTTATGGCCCTTGATTGACGTCAGAATTTCGTTTCCGCTCAATATCTTGAGAATAAATTGACAGAATCGGACCAAATTTTGTATGCATATCATCATTGACAAGATCTTGCTTGGGATTGTTACCCGTCATTTTTCGCAAAATTTTGACGGAGTTATGGCCCTTGATTGACGTCAGAATTTCGTTTCCGCTCAATATCTTGAGAACGAATTGACAGAATCGGACCAAATTTTGTATGCACATCATCATTGACAGGATCTAGCTTGGGATTGTTACCCGTCATTTTTCGCAAAATTTTGACGGAGTTATGGCCCTTGATTAACGTCAGAATTTCGTTTCCGCTCAATATCTTGAGAACACATTGACAGAATCCGACAAAATTTTGTATGCACATCAACATTGACATGATCTAGCTTGGGATTGTTACCTGTTATTATTTGCAAAATTTTGACGGAGTTACGGCCCTTGATTGACATCAGAATTTCGTTTCCGCTCATTATCTTGAGAACAAATTGACAGAGTCCGACCAAATTTTGTATGCACATCAACATTGACAAGATCTAGCTTGGGATTGTTGCCCGTCATTTTTCGCAAAATTTTGACGGAGTTATGGCCCTTGATTGACGTCAGAATTTCGTTTCCGCTCAATATCTTGAGAATAAATTGACAGAATCGGACCAAATTTTGTATGCATATCATCATTGACAAGATCTTGCTTGGGATTGTTACCCGTCATTTTTCGCAAAATTTTGACGGAGTTATGGCCCTTGATTGACGTCAGAATTTCGTTTCCGCTCAATATCTTGAGAACGAATTGACAGAATCGGACCAAATTTTGTATGCACATCATCATTGACAGGATCTAGCTTGGGATTGTTACCCGTCATTTTTCGCAAAATTTTGACGGAGTTATGGCCCTTGATTAACGTCAGAATTTCGTTTCCGCTCAATATCTTGAGAACACATTGACAGAATCCGACAAAATTTTGTATGCACATCAACATTGACATGATCTAGCTTGGGATTGTTACCTGTTATTATTTGCAAAATTTTGACGGAGTTACGGCCCTTGATTGACATCAGAATTTCGTTTCCGCTCATTATCTTGAGAACAAATTGACAGAGTCCGACCAAATTTTGTATGCACATCAACATTGACAAGATCTAGCTTGGGATTGTTGCCCGTCATTTTTCGCAAAATTTTGACGGAGTTATGGCCCTTGATTGACGTCAGAATTTCGTTTCCGCTCAATATCTTGAGAACAAATTGACAGAATCGGACCAAATTTTGTATGCACATCATCATTGACAAGATCTAGCTTGGGATTGTTACCCGTCATTTTTCGCAAAATTTTGACGGAGTTACGGCCCTTAATTGACGTCAGAATTTCGTTTCCGCTCAATATCTTGAGAACGCATTGACAGAATCCGACCAAATTTTGTATGCACATCAACATTGACAAGATCTAGCTTGGGATTGTAATACCCTTCAGTTTTTGTTAAATTTTGACAGAGTTATGGCCCTTAATTAACGTCAGAATTTTGTTTCCGCTCAATATCTTGAGAACGAATTGACAGAATCCAACCAAATTTTGTATGCACATCAACATTGACAAGATCTGGCTTGGGATTGTTACCCGTCATTTTTCACAAAATTTTGATGGAGTTAACAGCCCTTGATTGACTTCAGAATTTTGTTTCCGCTCAATATCTTCAGAACGAATTGACAGAATCCGTCTAAATTTTGTATGCACATCATCATTGACAAGATCTAGCTTTGGATTATTACCGTCATTTTTCGCAAAATTTTGACAGAGAACGAATTGACATAATCAGACCAAATTTTGTATGAGCATCAATATTGATGAGATCTAGCTTGTGATAGCCTGTGATAGTTACCTGTCATTGTTTTTTTTCACCCTGCAAAAAAAGCTGAGAAGCGGGGCTATAGTCAGATTCTCTGACAATTCTAGTTTGACATTGTAATTTCAGCTGTTTTTGTGTAATTTTTATCCCCAGTCTGCGCCTATTTGAACAACATTTTGTTACCTTTTGAAAAGTTAAACGCACTGTGCGCTAATTAGAGTGAATATGGTATTTACAATATATTACATTTAGGTATGACATGGTGTAGTTACAGACCTTGTCAAATTAACACATTTTTTTTTTGCCTTATGTGATAAAAAAGTTACATTTATTGTTGAGAGTACATTTACACATTTCAATACTCATTTGTTTCGTTTTGTTTTGTTTTGATTCAGTTTAACGTCCCTTTCAAGATTATTATAGCCCCGCTTTGGAAAAGTGGGGCTATACTGGATTCACCCTGTCCTTCCGTGGTTCCGTGATTCCGTCATTCCGTCATTCCGTGAACATTTTTGCATTTTGTTTCCGCTCAATATCTTAAGAACAAATTGACAGAATCTGACCAAATTTTGTTAGCACATCAACATTGACAACATCTAGCTTGGGATTGTAGCCCATCATTTTTCACAAAATTTTGATAGAGTTAAGGCCCTTGATTGACGTCAGAATTTTGTTTCCGCTCAATATCTTGAGAACGAATTGACAGAATCTGACCAAATTTTGTATACACATCAACATTGACAACATCTAGCTTGGGATTGTAGCCCGTCATTTTTCGCAAAATTTTGATAAGAGTTACGGCCCTTGAATAACGTCAGAATTTTGTTTCCGCTCAATATCTTGAGAACGAATTGACAGAATCTGACCAAATTTTGTATGCACATCAACATTGACAAGATCTAGCTTGGGATTGTTACCCGTCATTTTTCGCCAAATTTTGACGGAGTTATAGCCCTTGATTGACGTCAGAATTTCATTTCCGCTCAATATCTTGAGAACGAATTGACAGAATCCAACCAAATTTTGTGTGCACATCATCATTGACAAGATCTAGCTTGGGATTGTTACCTGTCATTTTTAGCAAAATTTTGACAGAGTTACGGCCCTTGATTGACGTCAGAATTTTGTTTCCGCTCAATATCTTGAGAACGAATTGACAGAATCCAACCAAATTTTGTATGCACATCAACATTGACAAGATCTACATGTAGCTTGGGATTGTTACCCGTCATTTTTGCGCAAAATTTTGACGGAGTTACGGCCCTTGATTGACGTCAGAATTTTGTTTCCGCTCAATATCTTGAGAACGAATTGACAGAATCTAATCAAATTCTGTATGCACATGAACATTGACAAGATCTAGCTTGGGATTGTTACCCGTCATTTTTCGCAAAATTTTGACAGAGTAACGGCCCTTGATTGACGTCAGAATTTTGTTTCCGCTCAATATCTTGAGAACGAATTGACAGAATCCGACCAAATTTAGTATGCACATCAACATTGACAAGATCTAGCTTGGGATTGTTACCTGTCTTTTTTCGCAAAATTTTGACGGAGTTACGGCCCTTGATTGAATTCAGTATTTCGTTTCCGCTCAATATCTTGAGAACGAATTAACAGAATCCAACCAAATTCTGTATGCACATCAACATTGACATGATCTAGCTTGGGATTGTTACCCGTCATTTTTCGCAAAATTTTGACGGAGTTACGGCCCTTGATTGACGTCAGAATTTTGTTTCCGCTCAATATCTTGAGAACGAATTGACAGAATCCGACCAAATTCTGTATGCACATCAACATTGACAAGATCTAGCTTGGGATTGTTACCCGTCATTTTTCGCAAAATTTTGACGGAGTTGCGGCCCTTGATTGACGTCAGAATTTCGTTTCCACTCAATATCTTGAGAACGAATTGACAGAATCTAACCAAATTCTGTATGCACATCAACATTGACAAGATCTAGCTTGGGATTGTTACCCGTCATTTTTCGCAAAATTTTGACCCCTTGATTGACGTCAGAATTTTGTTTCCGCTCAATATCTTGAGAACGAATTGACAGAATCCGACCAAATTTAGTATGCACATCAACATTGACAAGATCTAGCTTGGGATTGTTACCCGTCTTTTTTCGCAAAATTTTGACGGAGTTACGGCCCTTGATTGACTTCAGTATTTCGTTTCCGCTCAATATCTTGAGAACGAATTGACAGAATCCAACCAAATTCTGTATGCACATCAACATTGACATGATCTAGCTTGGGATAGTTACCCGTCATTTTTCGCAAAATTTTGACGGAGTTACGGCCCTTGATTGACGTCAGAATTTTGTTTCCGCTCAATATCTTGAGAACGAATTGACAGAATCCGACCAAATTCTGTATGCACATCAACATTGACAAGATCTAGCTTGGGATTGTTACCCGTCATTTTTCGCAAAATTTTGACAGAGTAACGGCCCTTGATTGACGTCAGAATTTCGTTTCCGCTCAATATCTTGAGAACGAATTGACAGAATCCGACCAAATTTAGTATGCACATCAACATTGACAAGATCTAGCTTGGGATTGTTACCCGTCATTTTTCGCAAAATTTTGACGGAGTTACGGCCCTTGATTGACGTCAGAATTTTGTTTCCGCTCAATATCTTGAGAACGAATTGACAGAATCCGACCAAATTTAGTATGCACATCAACATTGACAAGATCTAGCTTGGGATTGTTACCTGTCTTTTTTCGCAAAATTTTGACGGAGTTACGGCCCTTGATTGACTTCAGTATTTCGTTTCCGCTCAATATCTTGAGAACGAATTAACAGAATCGAACCAAATTCTGTATGCACATCAACATTGACATGATCTAGCTTGGGATTGTTACCCGTCATTTTTCGCAAAATTTTGACGGAGTTACGGCCCTTGATTGACGTCAGAATTTTGTTTCCGCTCAATATCTTGAGAACGAATTGACAGAATCCGACCAAATTCTGTATGCACATCAACATTGACAAGATCTAGCTTGGGATTGTTACCCGTCATTTTTCGCAAAATTTTGACGGAGTTACGGCCCTTGATTGACGTCAGAATTTTGTTTCCGCTCAATATCTTGAGAACGAATTGACAGAATCTAACCAAATTCTGTATGCACATCAACATTGACAAGATCTAGCTTGGGATTGTTACCCGTCATTTTTCGCAAAATTTTGACCCCTTGATTGACGTCAGAATTTTGTTTCCGCTCAATATCTTGAGAACGAATTGACAGAATCCGACCAAATTTAGTATGCACATCAACATTGACAAGATCTAGCTTGGGATTGTTACCCGTCTTTTTTCGCATAATTTTGACGGAGTTACGGCCCTTGATTGACTTCAGTATTTCGTTTCCGCTCAATATCTTGAGAACGAATTGACAGAATCCAACCAAATTCTGTATGCACATCAACATTGACATGATCTAGCTTGGGATAGTTACCCGTCATTTTTCGCAAAATTTTGACGGAGTTACGGCCCTTGATTGACGTCAGAATTTTGTTTCCGCTCAATATCTTGAGAACGAATTGACAGAATCCGACCAAATTCTGTATGCCCATCAACATTGACAAGATCTAGCTTGGGATTGTTACCCGTCATGTTTCGCAAAATTTTGACAGAGTAACGGCCCTTGATTGACGTCAGAATTTCGTTTCCGCTCAATATCTTGAGAACGAATTGACAGAATCCGACCAAATTTAGTATGCACATCAACATTGACAAGATCTAGCTTGGGATTGTTACCCGTCATTTTTTGCAAAATTTTGACGGAGTTACGGCCCTTGATTGACGTCAGAATTTTGTTTCCGCTCAATATCTTGAGAACGAATTGACAGAATCCGACCAAATTTAGTATGCACATCAACATTGACAAGATCTAGCTTGGGATTGTTACCCGTCATTTTTCGCAAAATTTTGACGGAGTTACGGCCCTTGATTGACTTCAGAATTTCGTTTCCGCTCGATATCTTGAGAACAAATTGACAGAATCCGTCCAAATTCTGTATGCACATCAACATTGACAAGATCTAGCTTGGGATTGTTACCCGTCATTTTTCGCAAAATTTTGACGGAGTTACGGCCCTTGATTGACTTCAGAATTTTCGTTTCCGCTCGATATCTTGAGAACAAATTGACAGAATCCGTCCAAATTCTGTATGCACATCATCATTTACAAGATCTAGCTTGGGATTGTTACCCATCATTTTTCGCAAAATTTTGACGGAGTTATGGCCCTTTATTGAGGTCAGAATTTCGTTTCCGCTCAATAACTTGAGAACGAATTGACATAATCAGACCAAATTTTGTATGCGCATCAATATTGATGAGATCTACCGGTAGCTTGTGATAGTTACCTGTCATCGTTTTTTTCACCCTGCAAAAAAGCTGAGAAGCGGGGCTATAGTCAGATTCTCTGACAATTCTAGTTTCAGCTCATATGAGATGGGCCAATTGGTAGGTTGGTCAAAAATGGGAGAACTCCGAGAAAAACCACCTGACACACCCACAAGCAGAACTTGGCTTGTCTCACATGTGCCACATGTGGGGCTAGAACCCACACCAGACACAGCGGTGAGATGATCAAATGGTTAAGTGCGGTAATTAATGTTCAATACTCATGCCTGTAGCAATGTCATCAAACAAAGGGGTGTCTAGGGGTATTCCTATTTTTCTTCTTTTGTTCCAGAACACAGATTGTGGGTACTAGTTAGAAATGCCTCGGTGAGGCGATTAACTAATACCCACAATCAATGTTTTGAGCAAAAGTATGAAAAATATCAATTTTTCCAATGAAATTTTTCATACTTTTGCTCCTGATAAAAATTTCACTTTATTGCATGGGCTTATTTTCATAATGGCTTTGCAGAAATCCTGAACAAACATTTTTTTTTTTTTTTTTTTAAATAAAATCGGTTTCACAGATTTTATCCAAGACAATGCTTATATTGAAATTTTCACTCTTTTTTTATTTCAATATTTATAATTGAAAAAAAAAAACCTGTAAGAAGCCACTGTCTTGATCTGAGCAGCATCATGAGAAAACAATCTGCATATGCGAAAACAGAGGAGCAGATCAGCTTCGCAATAACTGCGAAGCTGATAAGCGCCTTTGTTTTCGCTTCACGGATAGTAGAACTCCTCTACTTTCTAAATCCAAAATTTCAAGCTTCTAGCCATCTTCTGTGAAGGTACAGACCAGTTTATGTTGGAGCTGTTCAAAAACCCATTGATTGTTTTCTCGCCTTGTGGCTCATTTAGTTTGATCAAAGTTTTATTTGTCAGCAGGGTGCTCATTGTTTACATTTGTTTTGTATATAATAAATTATGCTACTCATTTCTGTTTATCTTTTTGTGAATTTCCAGAAAATAAGTTTTTCACGTCTAGAAGGTTTGAATCATTGACTTTGAAAAAGTTGTAAGTAGTTATTAAGTAAGCTATGAATTACATAATCTTAACATGTGGTCAGAAGCTTAGAAAGCTACATGTATGAATCATGGACACTTAAAGACAGGGCTGGTCTATATAAAGGGGATTAGCATTAAGTTGTCATTTTCTCACAAGACTTCAGACCATTCACATCAAATTTCAGCCAATAGATGATATATAGTCCTAAATACAATAATGTGATTGGCTTATTCCTGTCACCAAAAAATCAATAATTGATTACCTGTGTTTTACCTGTATTTTGACCCCCCTGCACAGAAACCCTGTCTTTAACATGTGGCCATTATGACTCTTAATGAATATGTGGTCAGCAGTTAAGCAAGCTATGAAACGTGTAATGAAACACGAGTCTGTTGGGATAGTTCAGTTGGTAGAGCGTTGGTCTTTGGATACGGAGGACCCGGGTTTGAATCCCAGCGCAGCCACTGAGTTGTTTGGTTGTTTCCTTGAGCAAGACACTTTACAGACATTGCTCCTCTCCACCCAGGTGTATAAATGGGTACCTGTGAGGGATGTGTGCCAGTGTACCAGCGGAGTTAATGTGGAAGTCGGTTGGACATTCATTGAGAGTGGATAACAGACTATAAACTGCCAAGGAAAGCTAACTCCACAGTCTTAGGTCAAGTCTAGCCAAAAATTCAAATTCATCCTAGGTATGGTTGTTGTTGTCACTGCCAAGAATAATAAAGATCCAATCAAAAGTGAGGTCGCCAGAGTTGCCACAACACTAAATATATTATTTTCAAACACTCAGGTATCACAGTAGTCGATGATGCGATCTGGCCAAATTTCGAAGAAAAATCAGATTTCATTATCAGCCTTGTGAGAATGAGAAAGATCCACTGAAAATAAAATCCCACCAGCTCCCATTTGCCACAACATTTTCACCAGTATAAGTATATATGGTGATTTCATCCAAACGCTCAAAGACAGCTAACTCAGCACTCAGTTGGCTAAAATTCGACCTCATCTGAGATGTGGTTGTCCATGTTACTAATTCCAATAAAAATAAAGTCGCTAGAGTTGCCACAACAGTTTCTCCATTATAGCCCTAGGGGGTCTATCTGTTGCCATGGAAACATGAGTTCTCAACCAATCTGCTTCAAAACATAATGCAGACCATCCTACACCCAATGATAGTTCGTTGCAATTGACCAACTTGTCTCAGAAATATTCGTTTTTGAAAGTATCAATGGACGCCCGCTCGAGCTCATCCTTTAAGATCCTTTTGTTAGCATTCTGCTCATGTAGGCTAAAAAGTAAAGGAAAAACTAGGAACCGTTGTCTGCAGAACCAAATACATGTCCCAAAAGCGAAAGTGGAACAAGTAGGCAATGATCAAGAAAAGGCGCAATCAGAAAGAATTTCCCACTCCAAAAACCGAGGTGGCAAAAACTAAATCGACAATTAGGTGCTTATACTTAGAAAATATAAAGTAAAAAGTACAAGTAGGCAACGATCAGGAAAAGGTGCAATCAGAAAGGAATTCCCACTCCAAAAACCGAGGTGGTAAATACTAAATTGACAATTAGGTACTTGTACTCAGAAAACATATTGTTAGCCGAGTGAGCAGCCATTTCCCAATAGGCGGCCACTCAATTACCGTAACTTAATAACTAAATAACGTACATAAGGTTCAAACAGCATAAAAACCCACCCCAAAACATAAAACAAATATACCCACAACAGGAGTATTGCATTGAAACGATCAGTAAAATAGAATTACCGGGGTACTCTGACAAAAAGAGAACAATATGTCGTCTGAGTGTTCAGCTCTTTCCTTAAAGGTGCTCATTCAGTTAACCAAACTAAATTTCATATGTTTATATATACAATAAAAATAAGCCAAAACGCATTAAAACAAACACCAAAGTCAATGGTCTTATAAATGATCACTTGATAAATGTTGAAATTTGTTATAATATACATGTTCAAATGTTTCGACCAAATGTATCTTATAGAACCGTAAATATGCAGATGATTAAAGTACAAACTTGATTTAACATATTCCCGCTTGCAATGTCACATTATGTATGCTCGACTTTAATAAGAAAGAATTGTCATTGTGGGCCCTAGACCATTTATTAGCTCATCTTAGCTTTTAAGGCATTCAAGGTGTGATCTTTATAGTATAATTTTGGATCCGGCATTTTTCTATTGCCCACGGTATCGCCTGCGATCCGGAACAAATGTTTGCTTGGAAATATCTACATCACATATTCAAGGTGCACGTCATGCCAACACGTCAATTTTCATTAAAGTCTGTTCTGTTGTAGAGTATGGCGATACAGCGTTTTGTTTTTAAGGTTTTACACTTAGACTTCAATTAAGGCATATAGCAGAAGATGAGCGGTTTTAGTTGATTTTGAAAAAAAAAAATATTTTCCGCTTTCTATTTGGTACCGTTTGTTTTTTTCATGCCTTCTTTTGCAGTTATTATCAAATCATAGCAATGTTGATACCTATTTTTAAAATAAGAGATCTATGCCTGTAGTTTCATTTTGGATATATGATTGATTTTTCAGTCTAGCTCATTGCATATCTTGTAAACCTGGTTGTGTTCATGAGATGTAATCAGGCTTAAGTGTTTATATAAATGCAATTTTTTCAGACGACCAATCAAATTCGGCCAAAGAAATGATCACAGAGTACATCAAAACAGTCAGGGAGCAGAATCTTAAAACTTGCAACCTGTGTGGGCGGTCGTTCAAAAACAAGTACAAACTGGAGAGACACTTGAAGACGCATTCAACAGAGAAAGATGAAGTATGTCAATACTGCCACAAGGCGTTTAATAGGAAGGATCATCTGAAGAAGCATATTGATACAAAGCATTTGAAGACAAGAGAAATTATGTAACATATTTCATTAAAATATTCAACAAAATTTAACAGACCATTGCGATCATTTGACATCAAGGTAACGTTTGTAAACAAATTTGATTAAAATGTCTGAAGAAGCATATTTGGACAAAGCATTTGAAGCATTTGAAGACAAGTGAAATCGTGTAACATATTTCATTAAAATATTCTACAAAATTTAACAGACCATTGCGATCATTTGACATCAAGGTAAAGTTTGTAACCAAATCCCAATAAAATGTCCATACATATATAGGTCGAGTATCTGATGAGAGAAAAATTGTAACCAAATCCATTAGTTGTAAAAGCCTGCGTGATACAGTGGCTAAGTCCCTCGCCTTTTAAACCAGTGGTCGTAGGTTCGATCCTGGGGCTACTCCAGTCTGTTGGATGAGACATTAAACTGAGGTATCGACCTCAGTTGTAAATGGGACGTTTAACCCCGAATCAACCAACCAACCAAGGATTTGCCTGATCGTGTATACATTTTATTTGACCAAATATTGATGATTGTGTAACGAACTCTGTGTGAAAGTCTATACATTTTTGGCTGTGAAAATAAAGAGGTTCAGATGACAGAACTTCTGCAATTTAATAATTGCTTACTAAAGCTTCACCAAATAAAGATTGGGCCTGTGATGTATAAACTGCATTGATATGATCCAGTTATTTCGATATTATGTAAATACTTTCTTATAAAATACGTTCCTTATTTCACTTTATCACTGCAGCTGGTGTTATGCCGTGTGTTGTACATAAACAATATGTCTGTACAACATGATTTGACAGATTTGCTGCTTTGTTTGCTCCATTGAAATCAGTGTGGACTGTCTAAAAATGTCCAATCAGAGTATGTTTAGTTTAACGTTGTAAAGAAAATTTTGATTCTGTTTGCAATTTAGACATAAAGTCTCAGAATTTAAATTTTAAGTGCATTGTATTATTGTAATGTATCTTCGCTGCTAGATGTTAGGGGTCACAGAAAAGGGCCCGATATGGTTTCTTTTGTATATATTTTACTACTTTCAATGTAGCTATCTTTTTCATTCACATTGTCTTCAGATTATGTAGATAACTAAAGTGTGTTTCCTAGTGTCCGATAATGGGGTTTCGCAGATATTTTGCAACTGTTTAAATCTAGATGAAGTGTTTGCTTAGCACAATCGAGTATAAAATGCAGCAACATTTTGAAAATCGGTTGACAAATAAAAACGTTCTGGTAAAAAACATTCTTGAATAGGTATTTTCTGTACAAAAATATCATGAAAGAGAGGTAAATATAATTTCCCACAAAAAATAAATTCTTGGTATTTCATTATGATTGCTCAGTCAAAATCATTATAAAGTGACAAATGATTTACGTCATTTACCTGAGAAAAAAATCTTCATGATCAAGTAAACATTTAAGAAAAGTGACCATTTTCATCATGATGGATTATTTCCCTTGCCAATGCAAAATTTGTATTGAAAATTCTTTTTGCCATTAAAACTTTATCTGCTGACCGATTATCAATTTTTTGAAGGTCCTGTTAAGACAAATTAAGATCAACTTTTTGACATGAAAATGGACTTCTGATCTTTGCCTACTTGTACCTTTTCCTATCACCCCCTACATAAAATTTTCTGCGAAAGCCCAATATCAGAGACAAGTTTTTAAACATTTAACATAGTTTTCATAATTGTTTTGTTTGTTTTCATTTTATGTTTGAACAGTTTAAACATGTATAGTTTTCATAATTATTTTGTTTGTTTTCATTTTATGTTTGAACAGTTTATGTAGTATTTATCCACAAGAAAGCATCATTTTTAAAGTTTGACATCGGTTTATTGCATGCTGTCAAGAATTCGACCATGGTTTAGTGTAATCCATTTGTTTAAAAACATTGAAAAATAGTTTCAACGTGTTTTGAAATAAGTATTCTCATGTCAGTTATACAATATGGCCACTGAATCTTCCTCTAATTATCAATGCGTTTATCCAAACCTTTAAAGGTGTTTACAAAGTTCTATAATTCTTTTTTATTATCCAGTATGAAACGTGTAAAGGAATCATACATGCGTTCAATTTGTATTGATGATCAGAAAGTATTTCGAGATTGTTAACATATTTATGAAATAAAAAGTATGAGTAATTTTGATTGTTGAATTTGTACTTATTACATGCCAAATATTAGGTAAGTAAACAATTCAAGTTTACGAATATATGAATGGATAGTTTGATTTAAACATTTTTTCCATGACAGCCACAAGCTTTCTGAGCGGTTAACCAGTTCAGCCGCTTATAAGCTTTGCCAGGAGACACAAGCAATCCATTTATTTTCTACGGCTCCAATGGGCGGTGGCTCAGAACACTTTTTAGTAGCCATACGATTAATCCTTCAGTGTCAGTGATCGTGGTGTTCCAATGATTGAGTTTAGCACGACACTGCCTCTGGCCGTTTTGGAAAGGACACGGTATTTTAATACTGCTTGGACTTCCCATTTAATCTATATGTCAAGATTCTGTGAACAAACAATAACATTACTTCCCATAATAATGCCGTTTTAGTTCACCTGAGCGGAAGACTCATTGAAAGCTTATAGGATGGGCATGCTGTGGCGTCCGTCGTCGTAGTCGTCGATCACACTTTTCGAACATCTCCTCTGAAACCGCTTGACCTAAAAGCCAAATTTCGTGTAGAACATTCTTAGGAAGGGAGAACGAAAGTTTATTTAAATGGTCCAGGTCACAAGACCAAGATGGCCGCCAGGTTTATAAATTGCAAACCCGCTTAAAATCTTCTTCTCTGGAACCGGTGAACCGATTTCAATGAAATTTGGTATGTAGCATGGTGGACTTAATCCCATCATAGTTTATATAAATCATGACCTTGGGTTGAACTTGACATATTTTACGGCAAGCTCAAGATTGGTCACATAGGCTTGTGTAAATATTGCATGTTTCGGAAAGGTTTGTAGCGTGTGACCTGAAAATTGGTACATGTAGATACAGACAACTCATCAAATTCATGTGACTTTTCAAGGCCATTTCTTTAACTTGACCCAAGGCCGTAATTTTCTTAGAAATCACTGGGTTAACCAAAGCCAAATTTAATGTGGAGCCTCATTGGGAAAGTGAAATGAAAGTTTATATAAATGATCCAAGTTACATGGCCAAGATGACGGCCATGACCATATGGCAAAACTCTTTCAAAACTCTTCTTGTCTGGAATCAGTGAGCCGATTTCAATGACTGTATGTATGTAGCATCAGGGACACTAGAAAATCATAATCTATACACATGCACATCGTGACCCTGGATTGACCTGACCTATTTTACTGCCGGGTTAAATTTGGTCGCATGGTCTTTTCAATTTGAAAAAAAAAATGTAAAATTGGAATTTTCAGAAAGTTTTGTAGCATGTGACCTAGAAATTCTTAGAAACAGTCAGTTTTTAGGCAATGAAATTATTTGTGTATTCAAGGTCAATGTCAAAGGTTATTTTTTCAAAGGCCAAATCTCAGGAGCGTTTTAAGGACCATTCTTCCGCTGGTTTAAATTGCGTCGTTTTCTCCATCTATGATCTATTGATAAAGAGAAATGATTGCCATTATATCTAATTGACCATTAAATTGTCACACAGGCCGGGCACTTTTCTTTTTTGAATAGTTAGAAATTAAATTATACTTGGCGTCAATGAAAAGTTACCAGTACTCAGGTTCAATTAACACACGACACTATTTGATTAATTCTGAAAAGAAAACTGACGGTACTTCAGCATTCATTTTCATGGCATAGAATGCCATCCACCATTGCTATTGAAAACGCTGTTCATCACAACCGAAAAGATTATAGGCAGTCTTGGGCAAATGTCAGAAGCTTCCATCGAAATGCATTGGGGAATGCAGAATTTGGGTACTACCCAAAAGTAAGGTCCTCAATTCCGGCTGTCGATGGAAAATTTTAAACCAATTTTGTGGCGTTTTAACTGCGGGTGATAGTAGCATGAGAAGACATGACGACTTCTGAAAATAAGGCTTTCTAGTTCTCAAAAATTTCGAAAATCACAAATTGCACGTGTTGCACGTGGACCATAGTTCCAGGGTTAGTGGAACTGTTGAAACTCTCTAAATGAATTTGCTGTTGACCAGAATCATGAATAAAGCTACAATGTTTGAAAGAAATTTTGTATTTTCAAAATATCGAAATTTTAGTGGTAGTAACTTTTCATTGACGCTGAGTATATTTCTAGTTTAATAAATCCGGTAGGCTTGTAGAGAAACAATGTATCTAGGATAAATGACAGCTCAAAATTAGTAGCTAAGCTGATGGGCGTGTGTAAAAAAGAAGCCGGACGAATGAGCCACCTCATGGGAAAACCAACAATGTGGTTTCCGAACAGGTCTGACACAAACCGATCTGTGCAGTCACAGAAGCAGACTAGAAGCATGAAATTTCGGATTTAAGAAGAAGAGGAAGTGTACCATCCGTGTAGCGAAAACAAGGTTGCTGATCAGTTTCGAGGTTACCGCGAAGCTGATCTCCTTTTTGTTTTTCATATGCAGATTGTTGGTTTTCTCAGAAGGCGGCTCAAATAAAAGAAGGTGAAGAATTCTAAAGAGCGTTAAGATACATTTGTGTAAGTGATTTATATGTAATGGCTTTTCAGGCGAAACTTGGGATTATGAAACAAATTGTACTACCTCAGGCACCTTTGATGCTTCAAATGACGATCAAATGTACAATTTGAAGAGAAATGACCAAGGCGCAGGATCATATATGTGTGCTCAATGTGGAAAAATATTTAAGAACAAATACAAACTGGAAAGGCATCATAAAGTGCACAAAGGGGTGAAAGATGAAATTTGCCCACACTGTCAGAAGGCTTTTACACGGAGAGATCATTTGAAAGTTCACGTGTGGAACAAACATGGCCTACAGATGAAGAAAGTGCAAAAATCATACACATACTCGTTTGAGTAATATATTACTTGAGGTAATTTTAGGGTGAATATTTTAACTAAAATAATTTTGATTGGTTTTCGGATGTGAAGCTGTTGGTTATCTTGAAAAGCATTTGTGTCTCTGCGTATCTTGCAGATGTTGTTATAAATGCACATGCTGAATAAAACACATCGCGGTGGTCTAGGTAACTAATGCTAATCAAAAACACTCTCAGTGTCAGAAAGAAATAAACCCTGAATATTATAGGCGAGACGCTAGATTCTGTATCTACCGTATTTAACGAAATCGCACAACACCCTCAACATACTTTGTTTGCAGTATGCAATTGGTCCATTGGTCATCCTAGATGAGTTCTAGGCACGTTGTCGCCCCGGCAAGTGGTGCACAATAGTTCTGTAGCTCGTTACATAAGTTACATGTTCAAAATATATTTGTACCAACAAAATAGCGAAACCTACTGTGCTCCACCCACTTTAATCATACAGCAATACTAATTATATCACGTGCTAGAACAATTTAACGGACATGCTTTATGATCTTTAAAAGTTGAAAATATACATTATATGGTGTTACAAACGTTACTTCTACATCTATGGCGTGAAAATCAGGGTTTGGGTTCAAAAACGTTTTTGTTTTTGGCATTTCTTTCTTCATATTCCAAAAATGATAGGTCCTTTCTTACTGACCAGTAGTTCAACTTGGCTATTACACAAAAGTATATGTTTATATTGAATATCTAATTTATTTTATTTAGATAATTTAACATTTCCTAAGGGTACCGCCGTATGCGGTCACATTTGAAAAGTAGGCGTTTTAACAAAAATATCAAAATAAATAACTGTAATATGTTTTTGTAAATTATTTAGTTCTATTTTACACACCCTATGATAAATACATGTTTAGTGTGCTAAAATACACAGCCTGTGACTTGCAAGTATGCTCATGGTAACGTATGTAACACCTTAATGTTCAAACATGGGTATATTTCATTTTGGTGATTATAAATGTATGTATAGTGAGCCGCTTCATGCGAAAACCATATATTTCCTATATGAAAACAAACATGCAGTTACTGCACAGCTGATCAGCACATTTGTTTAATCTACACAGATAATTCAAACTTTTTCTCAAATCCGAAACGTCTAAATTCTGTTAATGTGTAGAAGGAATATTGTCGGAAGAGGGATTTCGCGCGCTGCGGCTCACGTGAAAGTGGTCTCACATAAGTATCTGCAAAGGTTTTCGCATAGAACACAGTAAGGTGTCTGGGATATGTTGACCCACTGGTGACTTGTCAGTATGCTTATGGTAACGTATGTAACACCTTTTTCATGTAGGGCACTGTAAGGTATATATTATGAGTTGTTGACCCATCGTTAAAGCGTCCGCTCCTGATTGCGAGTTGCCATGTTGTGTCCTTGAACAAGATCCACGATCCACGATGAATCTTTCACATGTGCGAACTTAATGACTTAGGAACACAAAGACATCGCAAATATCACACTGACAGTCGCATCCAACTAGATGCGGATATTATCATCAAACACCTGGACCCATTTATTTTATACTATATGTGGTATTCCTTACAGCTTGTGTGCGCCTTTCGAAACTATTGATTTGACGTAGTTTTTGATATATTCCTGTAGAGTAAATCCATCAGATCGAAAGAAGGACATTATCTAGCCCTGCGGCACCAGTTCCCCGGGAGTGGCAAAATCCATTGTAAAGCAGTAATAACACAAAATGTGAATTTCTTGAGGGCCCTCGGTGTGAAACCCGAACATAGAACAGGGTGTGTGAACAATGTGTATCCGTTTTTACAGATAACGAAAATGCTTTCTTGCCAGGGATGACGTAACTGCACTTTAGACAATGAAGACACAGATACGCGAATTTTCATAACAACCACGATGCTTCTGACGGTACAATCATCTGAATCAGATGTCTTGGTTTTATGCTGCTGTCTATTCTAGCCAAATGATTGCAATATATCATGGTTCCACGCTGGAAATCCAGAAAAAGCACGATACTAGCAGTCTGTCGTTTTGAGCAAACCTTGATGTCCTTGTGAGACTCTCGACCATTCCATATCTTCAAGAAAATAGAAGTTATGACTATACAATAAGGCAGTTTAGGTGAGACTCCACACAATGGCATTGGTAAAACGAAAGCTTGGAATGTTGCTGAGAAAAGCGATCAATCACAAACTACCTTGTGCAAACAGACGATAACACTCCCCACAGCACATAAGAAGGTGTACGAAAAACCATTTGCCGATTCTGTTCATCTGCTGGGCAATCTGGATCAAGTGTAAATAGTGTCCTTCACTTGTTCTGTTGCCATTAGCGCTACACAAATGAAAATGTACCACCAAAGCATGATCGTTTGATGACACATTTATAACGTGAAAACTTCAAAAACATGTTTTCAGCCTTAGCAGAAACGCTCAACCGTATCAGCCTAAGCAGGATCCCTCAGAAGGTTGGTCAGATGGGAATATGGGCCCCGCTCATCGGGTCCTTAAGAAATAGATGGGCTTCTTTTGCCTCGAGACATAGCTTATACGCTACTAACTGACCATCGTATTACTGGTTAACCGCTCAGGTCTGAGCCTGACCAGGAAAAGTGTTTTAAAATAAAACCATCCATACGTATAAGCCGTAGTGGCTTACTTGGGTGGTTATATTTAAATATTGTTTGGGTGTCATGGCATCCGATTTTCGGGCAAAAGTCCCATAAAATAGAGTCAACGTCTCAATATGACAATAGCTGTTGACTAGGCTGTTAAGCATCAACTCAAAATCAAACAAAACAACCGCATCAGGCAATGTCTGGAACATCAATGGTACTTATATTGAAGCAGTGCTCATGACCAAGGACTGAACAATTTTTGTTCCGTTTAACGTCCCTTTCAATATTATTTCAGCTCATATGAGACGGGCCAACCGGTAGGTGGGGCGAAAACGGGAGAACCCCGAGAAAAAAACACCTGACACACGCGCAAGCAGAAATTGGCTTGTCTTACATGTGCCCCGAGCCCAGACAAAATGAATTAGCATGCGCAGATTGTGCTTTTGTATGGCCGGTGAGTTAATTCATAATCCGGAAATCGGAAAACAAGCTTAAGGTGACGATTATTATATCTTATTTCTATTTGTTTTCCTTAGGTTTTAACACCTAAAATTTTAAGTGAAAAATGTGTTACATACATTACTATTAAATCGCCCGTCACCCGCATTGATATTTGCTTACTAATATTGGTAAGCTTTGTGAGAGGTAACTTAAGAAATAGTGACCGACGGTGTTGATAATGTCATTTCATAACATTGGATACTTACAATGGTGTAAAACATGCTTTGGGATTTTGTGGTTTGAGTGTGCACGCTTTAAGTTCACTGACAACCGGAGTACACTCTTGAATATTTGCTATATCTTAAATGATTTCTAAATTAGTGCTAAATCATAATTACATACAGCGAAGAGCATTTTATCGGCATTTTCATCATTAAAACTGATTTTTTGATATTTAATAATCATGTGTTACATACGTTACCATATTTACCAATCAAAAGTACACATTTCTGGCAAAGCAGTGAGCATTCAACTTAAAGAGGGCATATTAGATGTTATTGATCTACAATACGATGATTGTATAGTTTTTTCTACTTTTCTTCAAACTTGTCTGTTCATAGTTGACTTTGAACGCTTTATTCTTTCATAATCTGAAGTGAGTTACTGTGGACTATATGCAATAACTTTCGACTAAGGAATGACATGATGATTAGTTTTTTTCAGGTTTGTAAAAGAAAAGGAATAAGTGTCTTTTAGACCAGTGTATCTAAAATATAAATGTGCAAAGAAAAGTATATTAAAATAGCTTACTGTTCTGTAATTAAACTCTGAACAGTCTGTTTTGAAAATGTAACACACGTAACACCATCGATGCATATATGTGATTAAAAGTATCAAAACATGTGACAGTAACATTCTTTCATCAGATGACATTAATATATTTAGGTTTGGAATTTATTTTAAAGATTCATAGTGCATTTTTCAAACTTAATGTATATTTCTGTTTTGAATGGGTAACATACGACGTGCGTAACGGCTTCTGGATGGCAAATGCACCATACCATTGGGCGACAACGTGCATAGAAAATCTTTATATTGATCAACGAAGCCACCCGTAGTGTATTAAAAGTGAAATTCGCAAAGAAAAGTATATTAAAATAGCTTACTGTTCTGTAATTAACATTTACACAGGCTGTTTTGAGAATGTAACATACGTAACACCATCGATGCATGAAAATGATTAAATATATCAATGTATGTGCCCGTAACATCCTTTCATCAGATGATATTGATACATTGAGGTTTGGAATTCAGATTAGAGATTCATAGTGTATTTTAAAAACTTAGAGCACATTTCTGGTTTGAATGGGTAACATATGTAACGGCTTCTGGAGGACAAATGCACCATATCACAGGGCGACAACGTGCCTAGAAGCTCTTTATATTGATCAAAGAAGCCACCCATAGTATCAAACCTAGTATGTGGAGGGTGTTGTGCGAAACGAAAAATTTCCCTACCCACCGTCTCCTCTATTAGGTGTTTGAGCATAAAGGCTTTATTTAGTCTATATAGTCCATACTATCTCCCTTTAAATGTTTTTACTGCTTCCAAAGGATCAAACCTTTACTTTTATTTCTGATATTTTGGTGTAGTGTATGTACAAATATTAGGTCAATTCGATTTATAACCAGGCCCTAGCTTAAATTTCATTTCATTATTTCATGACTTTTTCAACTCAAATGTAAATAAATTTGCCGAATTGGTTTTGGTTTTTTCTTTATCAATTCATCCGTTATCCCATCGTAGCGCGATTGCCTAATGGTTAGAGCATTCTTCTTCGGATTTAGAGATTTGGAGTTTGAACCTAACTGATGCTGGGTTTGGTCCCTGGAGCAAGGCACATAAACGTACTGTTTTGTACTCTGGAAGTGTGGCTTCATCCAGATGTGGCTGAATATTGTTGACTGGGAAATTAAACCACAAAACAAACAATACAAACAAACCATTTTTTAGTTTTTACTTTTTTTTCAATTTGTTGTCACGCTTAGTTCTTTTTCTGCATTGTTTTGTACTTACATGATTGTTTATATGGAAAATACATAAAACAGGAAAGCACACACATACACGCAATAGAAACGCAACACTTTTTAAAATGTTTGTTTAACTCAGAACCTTTCTACTTGGTTGGTGCTCAGGAAAGCTGTCAGATAGATTAGATAGCCATTCTAGTTGTCTTTCATGCAATATGAAAAAATAGACTAATGTTGCTCATGGTCGGCGAGCTACCACGAGAAGTCAACCCAATTTTCAAAGTTAGAGATTTACGTAACATTACTTTATCGTTTCAGATCGATATCTGGTTTTGAAAGCAATGTGGGGAAAAACAGAAACAAATGAAAATATTTAAATAAAGCGTATTATGCAGTTTACGACATTCTTAACATTTTGTTTGTAAAACTAACTTAAATGGTTGGCCATCCCAAATAGTTCAAACGGTAGAGGGTTCACATCTGAATTAAAAGGTCACGGCTGGTACCAGTGATCGCCTTGCTTGACGTTAGCATTACAAGACAGAACCTGCTGCGCATAAATGCAAGCGTCGCAGTATCGGTAAACAAATAAAACGTCTTAGATATGTTTATTTACCAGAAAACAAATTTTATTTTACTGATCGTTCCAAGGTTTTATTTCTGTTGTGATTCTAATTGTTTTGTGTTTTGGAGTCGAATCTTTGTGCTGTTTGAGCCTTATGTACGTTTTCATATTTTAGTTCAGTTCGGGTAACTGAGTGGCCGCCTATTGGGGAATAGCTGCTCACTCGGCTTACGATATGTTTTTTGCTATACTTACCTAAGTGTCATTTTAGTTTTTCCCACCCCTCGGTTTTTGGAGTGGGATTATCTTTCTGATTGCGCCATTTCCTGATCATTGTCTAATTGTATCTTTTTCAGGCTTTTCATCAGCATCATTCCAGCCAGAATCAAATGAAGAAACGTCGGATTCTATGAAGAAATTCTCGTATCCGTGTGATTTGTGTGATAAAGTTTTTACGTCAAAGAACAAACTGAACAGACATATCTTGGTACATTCGGGAGTGAAATTATTTAAGTGCCAATATTGCAATCGTGATTTTAATAGAAAGGATAATTTGAAAGTTCATATCTGGAATAAACACACCGCACAAATGACCAAGGATGCCTGATCGTGTTCATGTTATATTCACTTTCTTCCATGTTTAAGTGCCATCAGCTTTCAAAGAATTGTTTTTGGTACATACCGGGGTGAAATTATGCAATTTCCAGTATTGTAACCGTGATTTTTATAGGAAATTCATATCTGGAATAAGCACACCACGGAAATTATTAAAAATGCGTGATTGTTTTCATGATACATTCCCTAACTTACTTGTTAAAATGTCAGTCAGTTATCAAGGCACTGTTTCTGGTACAAACCGGTGTGTAATCGTGATTTTAATAGGAAAGATAATTTGAAATTTCGTATTTGCGTTAGAACGAATTTCGTATTTGTGTTAGAACAAGTACACTACAGAAATGACAAAGGATGTCTGAATATATATGCTACACTCAGGTATTATAAAGTTAACGAGGACCGAAAAACAACAATGTTGTGAACCACCGCATAAGATGAGGGTGAGGTTAGGCGCCTGTAAAACCGGTTTAAGCCCCCAGTAATTTTATATTACTGGTCGTTCCATGGCGAAACTTCTGTTGTGGTTCCATTTGTTTTATGTTTTTGGGTCGAGTTTTTGTCCCGTTTGAACCTTATGTACGTTTTCATAGTTTTATTTAGGTTTGTGTAACTGAGTTGCCGCCTATTGGGAAATAGCTGCTCACTCGGCTTTCGATATGTTTTCTAACCATAAGTACCTAACTGTCAATTTAGTTTTCCCCACCTCGGTTTTTGGAGTAAGAATTTCTTACTGATTGCGCCTTTTCCTGATAATTGCCTACTTGTACCTTCAAAGAGGGTAATTCTACCTCTATGTTGTACTCGTCGCCTTCGTAATTGGTTGGTGCAAGACGGATGGCTACCTTGTTTGGAATGAGCTAGTCATCTTTTTTCACACGTGTTGTAACATTTCCTTTCTCGCCCATTTGGTGTCTAGGTTAGGATTATGAATTTAATTGTATCAGTTCCAGTGCCTTCTATTCTTACTTTCAATAGGAAAGTGCATATTTGGAGTTAGTCTACAAGCAAAACCAGAGCACGTAGCAGTTTTCTTAGGAAGGATACTGTATATTTAATTTATATTTGAATTAATGAACGTGTGCGTTTTAAAAAACATAATCTGGACTAATGTACCAGTCATTTGTATCCACGGCCCCTCTGGGACCGGGGAATAGCGGGGCGTTTAACTTTTTTAAAGCGCGGCTAAACGCCCGGCACTGCTGAGTCATATTTCTGGTAAAATCCATGCTAAAAGCGCCGGATCCCCGGAGGCTGGCAATAATATGGAACAACAGCTGGTAGTTGTTTTAATGAAAACATATGAGATGGGGATTTGACTTTATGCATGTAAATAAACAGGCGCATTTTTCAGTTGTATAGGGACCATAAAAGTAATTTTAAAAATAAACATTACAGTACAGCTGTTATATCATTTGAATTAAAGTGATCGTGTATTGGTGGGAAATTAAAACCCTAGCACATCCCCAGCACTGCCGGTACTCATCAGAGGTTAAATCACGGCATTTGAGCACCGCTGTGTCTCTGCTATCCACGGTCCTAGGGGAGCCGGTGATACAAATGACTGGTGCATAATGTATACATAGTACAGACAGGATGAAATCAAAGTAAAATTCCGTGACACCATCAATTCATTTAGATTGAAAATGATATTAAGAATCACTACAGACTTGACTTAGTATTAAATATATGTATTTCCACACACACACACACAACAGTTTTTTAACATAACGACTTGACTGTTCATATTTATGGCGATGGGTCTAAACTATTATGATTGCATATGCTATATGTGTAGGAATTTCCCTTCGCGTTAATTTTAATTTTTAATCAAAATAGAGATTCTTGAAGAATTTGAAAATTTTAAAGTTGTCAAAATTGGACATTTTAAAGTGCTTTGCAATATGGAATTTTCGACATAGTATAAACTTTGTTCCTGCGCTTGCACATCATTAAAATACATTCAAAGACGCTGCCATCGAACAATTTCAGTTATTTTTTTGCACTATTGTGGACTGACAAATTTCAATTCACTTTTAAATAATCTGCACTTGCTTCCTTTTAAAATATGGTCAATATTTACTTTTCTATCGGGTACATAAATAAATGAATAAAGGTTGTGTTGCTGTTGTTTCTTTTTTGCCGCCATGGGTTAAGGTCCATTTCAGATAACTCCAAGGTATAATTATTGTTTTTCTTTTATCGATTTTAGCTCACCTGTGGGCCTTCAGCCCGCCGTCAGTCCGTCGGCCGTCGTCGTCCACCATTTTTAAAGATCTTCTCTGAAAGCGCTCGGCCAATCAAAGCCAAATTTTATATGAAACGTCTATAGGAAGGGGGCACCAATGTGTATATAAATAATCTAGGGCACATGACCAAGATGGCCGCCATGTCCATATATAGTAAGATCCCTTAAAAATCTTCTTCTCCGGAACCGGTGGACCGATTTAAACGAAACTTGCCATGAAGCATAGCATTAGTGACTCAGTCACTACAATATTCATAATATTCGAACATCTTCTCCTCTGAAACCGCTTTACCAATCAAAGCCAAATTTTATATGAAGCATGCATAGAAAGGGGAACCAATGTATATATAAATAATCCAGGTCACATGATCAAAATTGCCACCATGCCCATATATGGCAAAAATCCTTCAAAAATCTCCGGAACCAGTGGACCGATTTCAATGAAACTTGGCATGAAGCATCGATGCCTCAATCACTACAATATATTTATAAACCATGACCATGTGATGACCTTGACCTATTTCACGGCAAGGTCAACATTGGTCGCATATGCTTTTGAATGGGGAAACTGTTAAAATGTCATTTAAAGGGAAAATCTAGCAGGAATGGGCAGTAGGACTAAATATCAATGATTCTGAAATTGACCCCAGGGACTAATCTGCTCCGATCCCGGAATATACACGTATATTGCCATAATATTCAAACATCTCTGAAACCGCTTGGCTAATCAAACCTAGATTTTATAGGAAGCATTGATAGGAAGGGGGGACCAATATATGTATAAATAATCCCGGCCACGTGACCAAAATGGCCGCCATGCCCATATATGGTAAATAAAAAAACTTCAAAAATCTTTTCCAGAACCGGTTGACGGATTTCAACGAAACTTGGCATGAGATATTAATTAGTAAAGTACTACAATATGTAAATCATGACCCTTGACCTATTTTACAGCAAGGTCAACATAGGTCGCCTATGCGTGAATGGGGGAAAACTGTTAAAATGTCATTTAAAGGGAAAAACTTGCAGAGAATGGACAGTAGGACTGAATATTAACGATTCTGAAGAAAATTGGAACCCAGGGGTTCATCTGCCCCCACCCCGTGCGATATACACGTATTTTACCATAATGTTCAAACATCTTCTCCTCTGAAACCGCTTGGCCAACCAAGGCCGAATGTTTTTGAAGCATATATAGGAAGGGGGAACCAATAAGTACGAGTATATAAAAATCCGGGTCAAATGACCGAATTGTCGCCAGCCAATATTTGGTAAAAAATCCTTCAGAATCTTCTCCAGAACGGTGGACCGGTTTCAACGAAAATTGGCATAAAAAATGAGTAAAGTACTAGAGGTTTATTTAAATCATGACCCTGTGGTGACCTTGACCTATTTTACAGCAAGGCCAACATAGGTCGACCATGCATTTGAATGGAGAAAATTGTTAAAAAACTTTCAGGAAATGGGCAATGGGACTAAAGATTTATGGTTCTTAAAAACAAATGTACCCAGGGCTTCATCTGCCCCTGCACTGGGGCTATAATAATACCATAATATTTAAACATGTTTATTAGCTCACCTGTCCCAAGGCTCACAGGTAAGCGTATAGGATAGGCACCCGTCCGTCCGTCGTCCACACTTTTCAAAGATCTTCTCTGAAACCGCTTGGCCAATCAAAGCCAAATTTTACATTAAGCATCTATGGGAAGGGGGAACCAATTTATATAAAAATAATGCAGGTCACATGACCACCATGCCAATATATGATAAAAACCCTTAAGAAATCTTCTCCAGAACCATTGGACCGATGTCAGCGAAACTTGGCATGAAGCATCGATGACTCAAGTACTACAATGCATATATAAATCATGACCATGTGATGACCTTAACCTATTTTACGGCAAGGGCAACATAGTTTGCCTATGCAAGAGAATGGGGAAAACTGTTAAAATGTCATTTAAAGGGAAAATCTTGCAGGAAATGAGCAGTAGGGCTGAATATTAATGATTCTGAAAAAAAAAAGGACCTCAAGGGGCTCATCTGTCCCCCACCATCTACTTTCCATAATATTCAAACATGTTTATTGGTATATACAGCAGGTTTCAGATGAGCGTTTGCAGGACCATTGGTCCTCTGGTTGGTATAAATAGCAAATCTCATGTGAGCGTTTTCAGGACCAATGATCCTCTGGTTTTCATAGTAAACAGGTTAGCAGGTAAATCCAAAATATTGTCCTCCATTAGTCAGAAAGGAGCGTACAAATACTATTAAACAAACGAATTGCTCTTTCCAACCCAATATCTCTTTCCTAGCTATCCATATCAAAATTCCAGCAAAAGCTAAACCAGAGGACCAATGGTCCTATAAACGCTCACCTGAAACCCGAAATATATACCAATAAACTTGTTTGACTAGAATGGTAATATACATGTATATAACCCCAGGGCCGGGTCAGAGCAACCCATGGAGTCAATTTCTTTTTGAAAACATAAAACTTCAGTCCATTTGCCAATTTACTGCAAGTTTTGCCCTTCAAATGACATTTTAACAATTTTCCCCATTCAAATGCATGGGTGACCTAAGTTGACCTTGCCGTAAAATAGGTCAAGGTCATCCAAGGGTCACGATTTATATAAACTTTGTAGAGCTCCATTGCCTGATGTTTCATGCCAAGTTTCAAAATCATAGGCCTTCTGATTCTGGAGAAAAAGATTTTTTTAAAGGTTTTTGCTATTTATAGCCATTGCAGCCATCTTGGTCATGTGACCTTGACCATTTATATATACTTTCATTCCCACTTCCTACCAATGCTCCTCATAAAGTTTGGCTTTGATTGGCCAAGCAGTTTCAGAGAAGAAGATCTTTGAATATCACTGTAATATACATGTATATTGCCCCGGAGTTGTGACAGACAGACCCCTGGAGTCCAATTTTTTTCAGAATCATCAATCTTAAGTCCATCTGTCCATTTCCTGCAAGTTTTTCCCTACAAATGACATTTTAACACTTTTCCCCATTCAAATGCATGAGCGACCTATGTTGACCTTGCCGTAAAATAGGTCAAGGTCATCCCAGGGTCATGATTTATATAAACTTTATATATAGATTTTTAAAGGTTTTCTTTTCTTTCTATTTATAGCCATGGCGGCCATCTTGGTCATGTGACCTTGACCATTTATATAAACTTTCTTTCCCCCTTCCCAAGGATGCTCCATATGAAGTTTGGCTTTGATTGGCCAAGCGGTTTCAGGGGAGAAGATGTTTCATTATTATGGAAATATACATGTATATAGCCCCTGGGGCAGGGGCAGACACCCCCCCCCCCCCCCAGGGGCTAAAATTTTCCATTAACACTAATCTTCGGTCCATTTGCCTATTCCTAGTAAGTTTTACCCATTAAATAGCATTTTACCATTTTTCCCATTCAAATGCATTGGTGACCTAAGTTGACCTTGCCGTAAAATAGGTCAAGGTCATCCTAGGGTCATGATTTATATAAACTATGATGGGCCCGCGTCCCCGATGCTACATACCAAGTTTCATGGAAATCGGCCCACTGGTTCTGGAGGAGAAGATTTTTAAAAGGTTTTTGCTATTTATAGCCATGGCGGCCATCTTGGTCATGTGACCTGGACCATTTATATGGCTTTGATCGGCCAAGCGGTTTCAGAGGAGAAGATCGACGGACGGACGGACGACGGAGCATGGCCATCCTATAAACTCACCTATGCGTGCAGATGCGAGCCGAATGACTTGAAAGTATTGGACAGTTGTTACGCTGTCACTATCAACTAATCTATGATTTCTGAGGTTGTTTGGTTTATTGATTTACGCCCCAGTCAACAACTATGGTCATGTCGATAGGTTGCCTTGATTTTATGAGACTTCTTTCTATAATTTGCATGTCATTGCATGCGGTAGTAAACACCTAATGTTATATGTATGAATGTGTGTAATCCTGGCTCAGACCTTTTAAAGACTTAGCTCCTGAAGGAGCTATATAGGTACCACTATTTATTCGGTGATCCTTGGATCAAAGGACTGTCATAATGAGGTGATTATCACATCTCTGCAGGTGGGTAATAAAGAGGCCCCTAAAGGATAATACCTGAAGTTTCACTGTTTATTGTTTTTATGGTCCCTGATAACCTGTGAATAAAACTGCCTCCCTCTGCAATCAATATTGATTTTTACTGTTTTTGGCCCGTACCTGTATTTTGAGTCATTGTCAGGCCTCTATGTTTTCTAGTGCCCTGTCCCTTATCTAATGACCATCATAGACAGGGAAATAGGTCTTTAAAGACCTATTTCCCTGTCTATGATGGTCATTAGATAAGGTCAATAAGGTCAGACGATTATAAGCTTTGCCTGGAAGCATAAAAGGGTCGGAAGTATTTCCAAAACGTCGAAGCTCGATTTTCATGCCCCTCATTGTCAATTATTTTCTTATTTTAGGTGTCATTTGAAAGTCGTTTTTAAAGACACAATTTAAACGCTTCAATTTAAAAAGGAGTGAGCAAATGTTTAATTTGACAACTTAAATGACATGTGTTTTGTTTCTTGAATTATCAAAAGTTTCAAAAGACTGAACAGTAAATGACGATGTTCATAAATAAAACCAGTAAATCAAAAATACTTTGCAAGTGAAATACTGATAGTTTTGTGCAATATATTAATGTCAGGCTAGGTAAGATTCGGCTGATTTTGTAGCATGCATTATAAAATTCATTGACATATTTAAATAGTGAAACATAGACATTGACCGAGACGAACCTAAGTGTCACGTCTTAAAAAGGTACAAGTAGGCAACAATCAGGAAAAGGCACAATCAGAAAAAGATTCCCACTCCAAAAACCGATGTGGGAAAAACTAAATTAATAATCAAGTACTTACACCACGGAAACATACCGTAAGCCGAATGAGCAGCTATTTTCCCTATAGCCGGTGACCACTCAGTTACCTAAACTGAACTTAAAATATGATAACATACATAAGGCGCCAACAGCACAAAAATTTTAAACACTAAGACATACAACAATGAGAACCACCACAGAAGTATCGCCTTGGAATGATCAGTAATATAAAATTACTGTAAAAGTAGGCTTGATTCATTCAAATGATTGTCTTATTTAAGTAATAATGATTTTATATACACGCTTATAACTTCTGATAATCTTTTGCTCCAGATTTCAGTGATGTTGTTTTGCAGGGATCTCCACTAGCTGGGTAGCTTATCGTATCTGAGGTTCCTCGTTTTTTATTCATCATGTGTTTGTTATAATTTATTTGTTTGTCCTTGGTGGTTCATTGACTAGTTAGAGATTCACCACGAGGACCGAACGTTGTGAAACACTGCAGAAGCTGAGGGTGAGGTTATGGCCATGTAAAACTGGTTTTGTCAATTAAGTTTTTTCTCCACCTCGGTTTTTGGAGTGGGAAATTCCTTTCTAATTGCACCATTTCTTGATCATTGCTTTCCTTTACCTTTCCAAAGTTTACAAAACGTATTTTCAAAACAGTGGGGAGGCCGGGAGGGTGCAACAAAATGAATCATACAAGAAGCATAATGAAGCACCATGGAACGCCCAGATATTTAAATAGTATAAAACCAACTAGTAGGCGTCGTTTGTTACTATACAGCGCTAGTACGCAGACCTAGCGTTGCAAAAGTCACACGATATGAAATCAGACGATAGTTTGATATTTGACAGATTGGACGATTTTAATGACATGGAAATTTTCATAATTGTCAACTGTTTCAAACACATTGATAAAGGCATGACGACAGTTGAATATTGTAACTCGTAAATCAAATTGTTTCTCTTACAATTTTTCTTGCTTTCTTTCAATGCATTTTGGGATTGTCACAAGACACTGTTGAGCTATAACCTTCAACCTGTCAATCCACACATGCAATCTTTCCCGTTATAACAAGCAAAAGTGATATGCTTTCCAAATTTTTGACAAATGGAACAGCAAAGCTGTTGATCAGACTGAAAAACGCGAAGATCTTTCGCCTTCAGTTTTTGTTGTCAAAAAGGCATTTTTCAACATGCGGCTGAGTAAATTAGCATTCATAATTATAATTGTGTATCCAATTTCCAATTTTTCGTTTTTCTCGCTTTTGTATAATATAATTTCACGCACAATACAATAGAAAAAATCTGAAATTGTCAATTTTTACAAACTTTGGGTTCAATTTTGTTTGGCGTTCCATCCCGAAGGCCCAGATTTAGACTAAGCCAGACGTTTGCCTAATTTTCGAATAAGTCACGATTTATCAATTATCTTAAATACAAAGATTTTGTTCTTTTTGCATTCGTTATCAACAAACAAAAAACGAACTGCCAGTAAAAGAGAAACTGTACGAGAACATAGATCAGCCTACGAGTCTACGCTGTTCGGTTGAATCATCGACTGCGCTTTTATCCTCGTTTAATAATTTGTGCTAAGCAAAGTGCTAAGTCTGAATTGATTCCTCGGTTTTGTTGTGAAATAGCGCAACCATATTATCATTTTTGTCATGTCGCGATTGATAAAAAATGACAAATTAACAGCCAAAGACACTGATGATTTTCGAGTGCCCAAAGAGCATAAGTTCTATAATTATACTGCAGGTGAAATTTAAATACATTCGAAATTACAGGCCATCCTTTTTGACTGTGCTTTCATATCTGATAACACCATATCAGATAGATTTTTGGAAGTAATTTGGAATTAGTAATTTTCATTAACGTACACGAAATCTTAAAAACGTAAAAAGTATTTTTGTGTTGTTAAATGTTCCAAATAGAATGGATTATGCAGAAGTGTATTGCAGATCAAATGTGATATTTTATCTGAAAATATATAGCACCTTCGCTGTAAACATTTCCCGATTTGATATTTAAAATAAGTTTCTTTTGAAAATACTGTTACTGACATGGGTTACTTTATCGGTCTGTTTTACTAGCTGTTTAGGCACAATTTCTGCTCTATTTCCACAACTCATTTATAGCCCTTATTCAGTTCTTTCTTTATTTATTTATTTTGAAGATTCTTGATTCAGTTTTTGAATATTACGTGTATGAACCTGTGTATATGAATTCATTTTAAGTAGAAACAACTTGTTACAAATTGACACTAGTGGCCATGACTTTAATTTTAGGTACTAGGTCTAATTAAATACAAACAACACAACCGTTATTTTATTTGTTTATTATTTTTGAATGTCGAAATCATATACAATTGCGATCGTAAGCATTATTACTTATTTCGTAACTTAATGCTTCATATATGACAATCGGTTTTCGCAGGATGGTCTAATAGGATAGTTATACAAAGCTAATGTAAACTAAAAGCACAAAGAACTCATACGAAGGTATAAAATGACGATTCTAGTAGTTTAAAAAATTGCATAATCAAATATCTTTAATACAGGCTACCATATTTGAATGAGACGGGATGTTGCTTGGAGCGAGAGTCCTTCTGTTGTTCTGTACTATGCAAACAGGTAACAGCTTCATTAATATACGATAACCACCCATGTAATATAAAAACTAAGTTGAAAAAGTGAAAACTCTCAGTAGAAAATATTTGATATTTTTCTTATTTTTCCTCAAAACATAGATTGTGGGTACACGTTAGAACTGCCTCGCCGAGGCGCTCCTAACGAGTACCCACAATCTATGTTTTGGAGCAAAAATAAGGAAAATAGGTATACCCCTGCATACTCCAGTTTTAATATATAAATGTGGAGTTCAAGGGGGTATACATGTCACGGCCATGTTAGCCTGATGACAATGTGAACAAGGTGGACAAAAGATTTGTCAGTTATTGAAAATTCCATAGACTTCAATGTTTTTTCATGTTCACAAGAAAAATAATCTTGCCGTTCCTGGTCAACATGTCTTAAATGCTTTTGGTGTCATTTGGAAAGTAATGAATATAGCACAAGGCATTTTTGATGAAGTTTCGACATTGTATTTATTATATGCAGCAATTTAAAACTTTAGTAAATTTAAAAAAAAAATCACTTTCCCATTGACGTCAATGACGAGTCGCCCAAAAATTGTCTAAACATTATCACAATTTTTAAACAATTGTACATGTAGCTTTAAAACGCATCTTTAAATGAAAATACCTTGTCTATTGCTTTATTTATTTAGTTTTCAAATGACATCAGCAACATGGCAATATTTTCACCAGAAATGAAAGGATATTTTGAAAGTCTATGGAGTTTTCAAAACGTGACGAATACTTTCGTCCACCTACTACCTTGTATGGATCAATCTACACAGTGCACCGCTAAATGGATTCATTTATTTAAGACAAAGAAATACAGAAAGCACAGAGATCTACACTTTATTCATTTTTCCCCTTATACTAACGTAGACTCCTATGTGCTTTCAGGTCATACAATCCTGGCGTCCTTTTTGTGGGACATAGTCAAACAGCATAGCCCCAGATGTGACGCCACAGAACGCGGCGTCCCATCTGGGACTATTCTGTTTGCTTAACAGGAATTTCATCGAAAAATGGAATAAACATTCAAACTCACTCCTAACACCCCTAAAATTGACAATTGACTCATCCAAATGATAATAATGGGAAAATCCATTCGTCAAAATGGGTTAATAAAATGTGTTTTAAATTACCAGCTTCACCGGGTTTGATTGCACAATGCCCAGATAAAACGATATTTCCCTCTGGTGGACAACTGATCTCGGTTGATGGGGAAAGTGAATGTTTCCAACAAGTGGGAGAATATTGTAACGTGTTTTGTCCCTCTGGTGACTATATACCAGTGTACTGTGACGAAAGTTTTATGTGGAATAACACTGACCCGTGTTTTGGTAAGTTTTAATAGACGGCAATAGAGAATAGATTACCTACAGTAGGCAAGTTTTTATCTGTTAAGTGGCATTTTTTTAATTTTGTTGTCGATTTCCGTCGCCGTCGTCGATTATTGTCAATGTCATTTTCAGTTTTGTTTTGTCTTCTTGTTACCCTCATCAATCTATTTCTGATTATTCTTGGGAGGTGTACATTGTACACTCCGGTGTTTTGCAGGATGAGCCTACGTGCATGAGGATAGAACCTGTGTAGGGATCTTTAGCCTGCACAGGGGATGACTTTCCCAGCACAGGGGCCTCCAGCTAACATCCCGATCCGAAGGACGGCGCAATGTATCATGTCATTCCTGCAAATGACACGAAGGGAAGCGTGCTCGGACCAACAAATTTTCCTCGACGCCGGCGGGGATCGAACCCGGGACCTCTAGCACAAGAAGCCAGTGCGCTATCCACTCGGCTACCTCGCTTCCTGTGTATTCAACAACTATTTTCATAGAACCGTGCTCTTTTAGGGCTCAAACCAGGCAATCCATGACAGGAACTTTATATACAGGGTGTCCCAAAAAACGTAGCCGCTACAATATATGTTTATTAGAGCGATGTGGGGTATTATCGACACCTTAAGCCTTGTTTTGATTTTAAATAGTCCCTTTTGTAAATATCATACTGAATTGACCTGTTCTAGTTGGCACAACTATCTGTTTCGCTAATTAGAAGTAGATCTTTTGATTATTGTTTAAATTTTGAAATTGACCCTTTGATCATGTCATGTACCGTATGTGAGCAGTTATCAACACCCGCAGGTAGTTATCAACACCCCTGTTATCCCTAAATCCTGATGTTGAAAATAATATTTTACTTAAGCAGCATTCTTAAATGCATGTTCTGCTCATATAAAATAGACAATGAATGAATAATTTTCCTGAAATTCAGATATAAAATCTCAAAATTTCTGTTTTCACACATTCAATGACAAAATCTACAAAATAATGAAAAAAATAGGGAATTTTAGGGAAAAATACCCCCAAAATATGAAAAATTCTAAGTTAGCAAAAATATTTAGATTGTGTACATAAAAATGACTTGTTTGCTTTCATATGAAAATTTAACTTAAAAACAAACCATTTTCCTGACAGATTTGTTTATCAAAGCACATTTTAGAGAAATTTAATTAGGGGTGTTGATAACTACCCACGTGGTACATTCACGTAGGTGGTTATCGACACCCTGGAGGTCAAAATACATGTAGCATTTATGACTAAGAAAAGTTCAACCAGGTCTGCTTTAAGTGATAGTCTATGATGTCTATTTGTTTCATTTTTACAGGTAACTCAATCAAACTTTGCAGGAGTATGCTTTAAAACAATGTTTATAGATATATATTAATTGCAATCACATATACGACTAATATCTGAAATGACCACCATTATTGTAAATGGCCGCTTTCGGAGTAATGAAATTTTTTACATGACACATTTGATGGTCGTTCACTCTCATTTTGGAATACAATTTCCATTTTTCATCACGTTTTGTCCATTTTTAACAAACTTGTTTGAATTTCTGATAGTCAACATTACTTACCCCACTTAATATCCTTTTTAAAGCAGAATAAAAGCTTGAAAATGCTCGGGTATTGCATCTTGTTACTGCTTTCCATTTCCAGGAATGCAAGTTGCAGCAGATAACAGGAAATGACATCACAAATTTGTTATGACGTCACTTGCTAATGAAGCACCACTTAGCTAAATGGATGTCATATTGAGAATCAGTTATAATAGCACTACCACTGCATAAAATATCTTGGTTATATCTGTTGTATTTAAAAAGCTATGCACTTTTTTTGTAGCGGCTACATTTTTTGGGACACCCTGTACTTGTAACTGTGCATTTACCAAAAACAAAACAAAAAAGCAACATTTGCAAAGAACAGATAAAGTCCATGAACTCATCATCCCGGTGACAGATAAAATTTAAATCCCAAGTCGGTACCAGGTGGGGAAGAAAAGGATATTACTAGACATTACAATTAGTCTATACATAGTTAACCAATAATTTGACGAGCAAGGTCACCAGCTCTTTTCAGCAAGATGACCATCTGGCTAGCTATAGAATAAACAAAACACTGGCGAGCATAACAAACGAGTATAGTAGAAATATTCATTTAAGACAGTATCGGCTGCCATGTGCGATCAATTCTGTTTTAGGAGAGCGCGGTTGCCTTGTGGTTATCGCATGGTAGGGTTGTGTCCTTGAGCAAGGCACATAAACTCTTCAAAGTACTGATAATGTAATACTCAGGAAGCCGTGGCTCCGTCCCGACATGACTGAAAATTATGTAGTGGGTCTTTAAAATGTTAAGTACATAAATCAATTTCACTTTGCAAATGCAGTGCGGAATATCAAAAAAGTAATGCTCATTGTATTTTTTTTTTCGTTTACCAGATATCTCAACAACTCCAGATTATGGTAAGTTTAAATTAACACATCAAATAATTATTATTATAGACCTGTGTAGACCACGATTAGAGTCTTTGCTGGCAAAGTATCCTAAACCACACGCGAATACTCATAAGATTTAAAGCGTATGACAGCGTCTACGTCAAAGCAGGAGTGATGTCAGAACGTGTGAATCGGTGCCACATGTCAATAAAATGATAAATTGTAAGCGGATCAAATAAAAATGATTTTTAAAAAAAGAAAACCTAACAAAAAATAAAAATAATAAAAAAAGTATTGTGTAAAGAGGATACGGCTTGCATCTGAAATGATTTGCATTCACTGCTGCTACCCTTTGAAGCTTTTGGTGCCCTATATGATATATCATCTCCATCAGTTGAAGCACATTCCGGCGGTCCCCGTGGTCGAGCGGTTAAGAGCGCTGTTTCTTAACCACTTAAGAATCACTGCCAATATTAGATAACTGAAACATTATCTTTCCACATTCAAAGAAGGGCATGTCGTATTCCAGCGTCTCCAGTTCGCCTCTATGTCACGGATACCCTGGGTTATGTATACAGTATAGATGAAACTGGGATGGTTACACAAGAGTATGGTTTATACGGTGCAGCGTCTATAGCAATTGACCCATTGATGTCCAAAACAGAAATTCCTAGACTGATCTACGGAGCTGAAACACTTCATAGCCGGAGTATATTGGGCGGGGAAAATGAAACATTGATGGACGTTTCAGGTAGTTTTGAATAACGCTTTTCAGGTTGTAATCTGTTACATCAGGATACCATGTCCATGTGATGCATACCCCCCCCCATTAAACCCACTATTTTATAGTAAAACTGCGGTGTGCAGGTCTATTTTTCTTATCTTTAATCCAAAACATAGATTGTGGGTACTCGTTATTTCTGATGGGTTGCTAGCAAATGCAGTTTCATGATTTGGAAATGTTACAATGGTTCCTAGCGTGTTTCAGTATAGTAGAAGGCACTAAAGCCTTTAGTTTTATGTTTTACTTGTCATTAGCCTATTATTGTCAAGGAACAGTGTATCAGAAAACCTGTGGGACTGACAATAGCTCTGATTACAGACAGGGGATCCCGAATATTAAAAACAGTACTTATTGCAAAGGGAGGTATTTTTACTGCACACATAATCTAATGCCATAAAACCAATAAAGAGTGGTTATGTTTTATCCTTTGGGTGACCTCTTTAGAGCCACATGCAGAGATATGATAATCACCTCATTATGACAGTCCTTTGACGTCTGGACCATATTGCATGGGCAGAGGTGATAAACCCAATAAACAGTGGTTCCACTTCTTCTGATTTATATTGTCACTTTCAATACAAATAAAATGCTAAAATAGTGACTAATACGTAGATATATCAAAACAAATAAAGTTCTGCTCTGTTCCTTATTTTTTCTATTTTTATTTTCAGTTTATGGAGGGTATGCTCATCGATTGGCGCTGGATCCGACCTCAGGGAATTTGTTCTATATCAGCTCCTCTGATTCGTCGCCAGCATCATCAGAGTGCAATATATCAGTAGTCTCCCCTGCTGGGGATCACGTGACTTTGATAACAGGGTACCATGACGTCAGAGATATTGTTATCAACCCAGAACACGGGTAAGCTCTACTTGTTTAATCAGTTGATTTTTTGACGAAGTAAGTCATGTGTTCACATGCCATGACAATAAATGTATAGAGAAATGTCAAGTACAATGTTTAGTATAACTCATTTGATTCGTTTTACAAATAGAAAAAAAAATCATGAAGTTTTAATTTCCACTGTTTTGCTAGTTAAAACAACTGAATTTGCATATTTTTTGTCAAATATAATCCGTCCTGGTTTGATCACTTGGACTGGTTGAATGTTTGTATTTGTGATGATGTTGTATCACTTGACTGTTGAAGTTCCAGGAATATATCCTTTCAGTATGTAGAATTTTCTTTCTTTATTTGTTGTGGTGTTACATTATGAATTTTACTTTACAGATTGTTGTTCTTCTTAGCTGTAGATGGCATACCTTTCATAGGTATGGTATTCATGGATGGTTCGAGTGTTAATGGGTTTGACCATATATTCTGGTATTTAGAAGAACCGGGATCGTCACCGTTTGGGCTTGCAATTGATTATTGGAGTAAGTACTTCCGAGGGTCTATTGCAATAGTCGAAATCAATTGATTTAACATGTGATATTTTAATAGTAATTTTCTCTGTCACTAACATTACCTTTAATCATGAGTAGGTGTGGTAATAAAACAATGATTCGACGTGAATCAGAGACAACTTGCATGTTACTTGCTTTTTGTCTTGAAATCATGAGGCTGTTACAGCTTGGAATCTATGAGTGTTTAGTATTTTCAAATGTTAAAAATATAAATGTTTAAGCCCCCAGTAATTTTTTAGTACTGTAAATTCTGAAATTTTCGCGTGACTTTTATTTCGCGAATTTTCGATTTCCAAATTATTAGCGAGTCTTTGAATTCGCAAACGAGTGCTCGTGCAGTATATAAAGCTATTGTAATTCTTTATTAACGAGAACTTTATTTTTGCGGGGCAACGAAATCGCGAATAATAGCGAAAATAAGTTCTCGCGAACATTTCCGGATTTACAGTACTGATCGTTGCAAGGCGATACTTTTGTGGCGATTATTATTGTTTTATGTCTAGGCGTTGATTTTTTTGTGCTGTTTGAGCCTTATGTTTTCATATTTTTAGTTAAGTTTTGGAAATTGAGTGGCTGCCTATTGGGAAATAGCTGCTCACTCGGCTTACGATATGTTTTCTTAGTATAAGTACCTGAATGTTAATTTAGTTTTTCCCACCTCGGTTCTTTGGAGTGGGAATTTATTTCTGATTGCGCCATTTCCTGATCATTGGCTACCTTTATCCTTCTCTTCGGTATAATGCTTCTCTGTTTTGCAAAATCCTTGGATAAATCGTTTTATGTTTTAATGCTTTTCGATAAAATCACAAAATGTTCCAACCTTTCAGACAACCGGCTGTATTGGTCAGATTCTACCCGTATGGTCATAGAAAGTTGTAAATATAATGAGCCATGTTCCGAAACCCTAGTCACGTTCATGGACACACCTGTGGAGCCATACGACATTCTGATAGACGGGGAATTCCTATACTACAACAATATGGAAAACGGGTACCGATACACACACACGCACGCGCGCGCCTTATTTTCTAATATTATGTCAAATGAAGGAACATATAAAATAAAAACAAGCTTCAATGCAAGCCTCGAAACATTAAGGAATGAGGGACTTGTTGTTCTCAAATAATAATAATAGGGTACCGAGTAAATAATAAGTAAAATCCAGCGAGTCGAAGACGAGCTATTTTTATCCATTTTGTTTATAATTGATAAATATTTCAAGGATGGAGTTAACTTTATTTTGGGCCAATATGAAAATACATTTGTTTAAAACAACACATTCTGTGGATAAATAAGAGAAATCAATCATATTTAAGTGTTTACATGCGTATATCTTAATTTTGTAAATGGCCTGATAGGGTCTTTAATGAAATTGAATTTTATCATGTCATATTTTCTTTTTATTTACAGTGACATCACAAAAGTACGTTTGTCTAACACTGCTGACCAGACAACGTATACAATCCCAGAGGCAGGGACACTAAACGCTATGACAGTTTACTCCGGCAACGTGCTTCAGTTATTAGGTATTTATATTTTGTCAGACTTTGCTACTTTTTTAAAATGACATGAACGAAATTCTTGTTTTCATTCAATTGCCAGAGTAAGATATACACCATCCATACATGTCCCATACATATCCCACTATTATACATTTTAAACTCAGCTTATGTATAAAATAAAAAAAGTGAACACAAGATAAATATGATACCAATTTTAATTACTGCTGACGTTGAATTTCTCTCTCTCTCTCTCTCTCTCTCTCTCTCTCTCTCTGACTTCACTCTAATGTTGATTGCCGAGTACTGTAACAAATAACCATATGACTTTGTTTAATTTCACTTCGTTGGCAGCAAAATCTCATGTATGACAAAATGCATATTGATCTTATTTATATAAATACAGACTTTCCAAACATGGATTGTAATGGGAGGCACGGCCTGGGTAACTGCAGTAACATGTGCCTACGAGGTTCGGAGGGACCAGTGTGTAAATGTGGAGATGGAGTTAATCTGCAACCTAACCAGATGACCTGTGAAAACGGTAAGACCTTGTATAACATATAACATATATTTCCTTTGATTTATATTTTCTGTTGTATATCTTAAGAACTACAGAGACGGTTCCCTTGCATATATATTTGTGCCAGTTGTGTATATTTGCCTGTATATTTGTAACTTAGACATTGTTATTTGCATTTAATATGTCTTGATTTGATATGCTGTTATCTTTATATTATTGAGGAAATGAAGATAATAATAATAATAATAATAATAATAATAATAATAATAATAATAATAATAATAATAATTATTATTATTATTATTATTATTATTTAGTCTCCTAATCATGTTTTGATATAACTAAAGTGTAAAACCTGACCTCTGATGATGAATTTCGTAAATAATGCTTGTCTGTCACATGCAATAAAACATTTTCTTGACAGAATTTTGATTTTAGTTTGTCTAATAGGAAATACAAATATTTAAAACAAAATGGGTCAGCAGAGCATGTTTTATAGAAATTAAGCTTTGACATTTTGACAGCACATTTTGCAACAAAGTGTAAAATTTTGCCCAAAAAAAATATTTCATACAGTTTGAAAATATTGGCAAAATGCATTTATTAGACGCATGTACACGCGAAAACTTTATTTTTCTCAGACATGTAAGCCTTAGATTCTACAAGCCGTAGGAAGAACCCATATTAAGTTTGATTTAAAGACTTAGCTCCTTTGGTTTAACGACTTAGCTCCTGAAGGAGCTATATTGGTACCACTGTTTATTCGTTTAATGACCCCATATGGTGCACTATGGTCCAGATATCAAAGGACTGTCATAATGAGGTGATTACCTATCTCAACATGGGGCAATAGAGAGACCCCTAAAGGAAAATACCTGTGATCCACTGTTTATTGGTTTTACTTGTTTTGGCCCCTACCCGTATTCAAAGTCAATGTCAGGCCACCAGGTTTTCAAGTGTCCTGTCCCTTATCATTGATCAGCTAATGGCTCTCAATAGACAGGGGCATATGTCTTTAAGACCCATATCGGAGCAATATGCTCTAGACATCAAAGGACTGTGTGAGCAATGTGCTCTAGACATCAAAGGACTGTCATATGAAGGTGATTATCGTATCCACACTGGTCAACCTATGCGTCGATTTGCGGTGTTTACGACGATTTGCGGGTATTTACGCTGATTTACTGGAGACAAAAAATGGCGGCGACCAGTGAATAAATTTTGGATTTTTCATTTTAAATCGTGTTGATGCTGTATAGAAACACATACAGCATGTCAAAGGGACTATAGATTTATGTTAGTTTTAAGAATACGACATTCACCTGGTGATTGATGTACAGGCATTTAGGGATGATTTCGAGTACCGACCTAAAGGGTAAGTCGTTTTGTTTTAATCCTCTACCTCCTTCATCGGTAATCGAATATATTCTTCAATGCATACATAAATCGAGCGCTGCAGGGCATATTCACAAAGTATACATATTTCTACAGTCCCTTTAGCATATGGCATGCTTTTCCATAGAGTATATATGCAAATATAGACGAAATAGAACCACTTCCAGGTTTTAGGCACCGTCAAACTTGCGTAAAACCCACCAAATCAGCGTAAAGGTTGACCAGTGTGGTATCACTGCATGAGATTAAAAAATACCCAAACTTTACAGTACTATTCCTTCTACAATACAATCAATATTGAAAGTATAGGGTCTATAATGTAATGAGGCAAAACCAAGACACTACATTACGAAAACTTGCCCATGCAATATACATCGATGTTGTTGTTTTTTTCAGCTGTAAAAATTTCATGAGAAAATTTTTGATATTTTTAACATTTTAGCAAAAAAAAAATGGACTGTGGTAAACGTTGGAACCGTCTTGCTTAGGCGGTTCTAACAAGTACCCATAATCTATGTTTTCTAGCAAACATAAGAAAAATAGGTGTACCCCTGCAAACCCCAGTTTGGCAATATAAGATTGGGGTATAAGGGGGTATAACACGCACATGTTATCCTAATGAGTAAGCTGCACGGAGACTGCTAAGTTGTAAATATGTAAAAATGATGTTTTCTCACGAGAGGTCTCGTAGCTCTTTTCAAACATGGGATTGCATGTTAAACAAGTAATTGTGGACTATAAAACAACGCAAAAATAATAATCGCCTAGGTCTACACTCCAATGGTAATGTGAAAAGAAACACCACCTGAAATTACAGTAATTTTGGAATAATTAGACTTAAGTTAAAATAACTCTTAATGTTTTCAAGATAAAGAACTTAACGTAATTATGAAAGAAATAGTGATAGAACACTTAAAAGGACATATTTTATAAGCTAGGTAAACAGATTCGTAAAAGCCATATGACTTCTTTCTGAATCCCATTATGTATGGTTTGTATTGTATATAATAATGTGAATTTATAAAGAATAAATAAGTTGAAACAGTTTCTGTTGTAATTTTGCAAACCACTCGAGTTATATATAGAATTGGGGTTCGAGTTACAATTAGTATACCTATGTACAGCTTAAGATGAATTGTCTTTGTGTGCCTTTGCATAATACGTGCAAAAATTACTGCCATGAATATGTCGCTGTTAAAAACAATTTATTTTTGGCACTTTTAAATCTATTACCAACTGAACGAAATGTTTTACTTGTATGTCTCTAAAAAACGAACTAAGACTAAGAAACAGCAAGATGGAACTTGAATGTCCAACACCTAGTGGTACATATTAAATAAACATACCAATACAATTATAAAATTTTCGGAAGCTGTAAAAGTTGAAAAAAAATCGGTTGAAAAAGTTTGTTAATTTTCTTGTTTTGTGCTCAAGACATTGATTGTAGGTACACTATAGAACCGACTTGCCGAAGCGGTTCTAGCGAGTACCCACAATCTATGCATTAGAATAATGATAAGATAAGAATAGCAACTATATAAAATTGGTGTTCAATTTGGTATTCTTTTCAAATACATGTTATTCTAATGAAAGATGACTTGAAGTTATTTCTATTTCTAGCTGTTCTCTGTGACAAAGTTATATCAGAGGATGTTGTTCTCGACCCTTCTTGTAACTATCACGAGTACGAGGAATGTGGGTATATGTGTATGTCTGACAGTGAGCCACAGGTCCCCATACCGACCGTAAAGTGTGAAAAAGGTGGCATCTGGAACGGTTCCATTTCTTGTGGAGGTAAATATCTTAACCCATATTTGACGAATGGATTTTCCCATCATTATCATTAGGGCGAGTCCACTTTCTTTTTTAGGGACGTCATGAGTGATTTTTAAATTTTATTCAAATTTTCGATGAAAATTCTCTTAGCAAACAGAATAGCCCCAGATGGGACGCCGCGTTCTGTGGCGTCCCATCTGGGGCTATTCTGTTTGCCTATGTCCCATAAAAGGGACGTCAGGCTTAAATGAGTTTATATTTTAGCATTTCATTAGTAAAATTGTAACTCTATATTTGCAAACTCTGAAATACTTTTAACGAGACTGATGTCCAAACATTGATTACGGGGGTGATATTTTTATGGGGTATCAGTTTTAATTGGTGGGTTGGAGTACGGACGACTTTGCAACTCGGAATATTGTAACTTATGGAAACTCAAAGTAAATCACGCTAAGTCTAAAATTATTATTTTCTCTCGAAAAACTGAACTTAACTATGAATTTATTCTAGATAACGAACATTTAGAAATAGTAACAGATTATAAATATCTAGGTATTCTGTTTAGCAAAAGTAACGCATTCTACAAAACAATAAAACAGTTAGCAGAACAAGGGACCAGAGCCATGTATAGTCTACTTGCAAAAGCTAGAAATCTGCGACTTCCTATTGACATGCAAATTGATTTATTTAAGAAACTGGTGAAACCAATACTTCTATACGGTTGTGAAGTGTGGGGATTCGGTAACGTTGACGTGCTAGAACGAGTACAGCTTAAATTCATTAAACAAGTTCTAAAGTTAAAGTCTTGCACACCTAATTATATAGTATATGGGGAGGTTGGACTCTATCCCTTATACATAGATATTCGTGGACGTATGGTATCATATTGGGGAAATGTTAATTCTATCGAAAGATTAGGGCGCTTGCAAATAGTATTTATCTTGTTGCACGAAGCGTTTATAAATTCGGTAAGGTTTCTCCTACATCAACGTACTTTAGATGGATGAATTGTATAAAGAACATTTTATGTTCAACTGGCTTCAGTGGTATATGGGCCAGTCATGTGTTTCCCAATAAACGTTGGCTTGCTAAGGCAGTCAAGCAAAAGTATATAGATGCATTTCTTAATGATTGGTATAATGATGTTGCTTCAGACACGAATTACAGACTTTTTAAACATAAATTTGAATTTGAGCGTTATTTGATTACATTACCGCCAAATTTATTATATTATCTTACTTCTTTTAGAACCAGAAACCACAGACTTGCAGTAGAAACGGGAAGATGGTCTAAAACAGATCATAAAGAGCGCAAATGCGGCCTTTGTAAAGCAGAAATAGGAGATGAATATCATTATCTTTTAACGTGTAAACAGCTAGAGCATATTCGCAAAGAACACCTTAAACCAATATATTATAAAAGGCCAAATACTATCAAGTATGAAAACCTAATGAAATCAAAAAATAAAGCAACATTGAAGACTATAGCAAAATTTATTAAAGTTATATATGACACTGTTAAGCAATAGTCAAGAAATGAATATCGTTTAACATATAATCCATACTGCAAGATAAATTATTCATTCGTATAAAACAAGTTATTTTTTCGCAATGCCACGCCTGATATTGTATCGATTACGAGTCCAAAATATTTGAACTTGGAATTTAATTAAACTTGCAATAATATCTTAACGATTTGTATTTAAATGTGTATACATAGATGTGTATATATGCTGTAGGATGCTATAATTCATATCATGATTTGTAAAACAATAGTATGTAAAGCAATAATGTTTGGCCAGATTTGAGTATAGATATTGTCACAATGTTGATACCTGATATATTGCCCTCCAGGCAGCACAAACCTTAACACATAACATTTTATCTGAAAAAGCACATGTCTGAGATGATGATTGTATTCTACGATCACAACTATCTGTACTATCGGGTATATAAATTACTACGTGTTAAATGTACGTCAACGCTCAAGCCTCAATCATGTCTGTTTATTGTTTATTCCTCATGTTGCCATGTATTTGTATGGACTGAGAGAAATAAATTTATTTGTATTTGCAATAATGTCCGATAAAATGGCATAGAAATGAATTGTCAAGAGTATTTAACAACCTAAACGAATAGAAATAGATTTGAAGAAAAAGTACAATGCGCGTGGTCATTACGTCACTAAGCTAACAAAATATATATTTTTTGCATGCGCATGACAAACTTTTTTCTTCCTTTATTGAAACATCTACTATGCCATTATTTGGTCGTTACGAAAACTTGCCTATGCAATATACAGAGATTTTTTAAGCTGCAAAAAATTTAAATTTTTGTAAAAAATGATATTTTTTAATTTTGCACAAAATATATATAGATTATGGATACACGTTAGAACCGCCTCGCCAAGGCGGTTCTAACGAGTACTCACAATCTATGTTTTGGAGCAAAAGTAAGAAAAATAGGTTTACCCCTACATACCCCAGTTTTGCTAAATAAAAGTAGGGTTCAAGAGGGTAAACATGTCACGGACATGTTTTCCTGATTTCTTTGTTATATTTCTTACCTTGTAGTGTTTACAACAACGGCTATGACCATACCAATGTTGGAAACTGGCGGTAAGTTCATTGCATCATCATGTGTTACTTGTTGGTGCCTTACACAACTCTTTGGTGTGCACTCTTTTAATGTAGATAAGCTGGCTAATCTACACTCCGATACACTTCGTGACATCGCTCCACTTCCGTGATGAGAGCTCTAATGGAGCACCGATTGAAATATTCCGTCTACTTTTAATGCTGCCATTATATTCATAAAATCATACTTTAAAATATTGTGATAAATTATCTACTTTTGCTGTCTTTTCCTATGCTCACTGCAGTTTCGGCGCTCTTTGATTTAGCTTGAGTAGCACAATGAATGAGCCACCTCATGGGAAAACCAACAATCTGCATAAAATTATGCGAAAACAAAGGCGCAGATCAGCTTCGTGGTAACCGCGAAGCTGATCAGCGCCTTTGTTTTCGCTACTCGGATAGTACAACTCCTCTTCTACTTAAATCCGAAATTTCAAGCTTCTAGCTCTTTTCTGTGCTTGTACAGGCCGGTTTGTGTCGGACCTGTTCGGAAACCACATTGTTGGTTTTCCCACGAGGCGGCTCAAATGGTTTTAGCCATCGTGTTTCTTTGCGCTCTAATGTACAGTTTGTCTGGTATACTGGTGGCAGAATAAACATTGAGTTTAAAATACTTCACGCGTTACAACAAAATTTAAAACTCTGAATAATGACGTGAAAATATACCACTTTTAAACGTTTGGCTTGAAAAACACAATGTCATAATTAAAAAATCTCAATAATGACGTAGAACCATACCGCCATTTTTTACCGGTTATCGCCACAGAATGTGCGTTTAACTGGACTATAGCTGACGACTATGGAGACATGAAGGGATTCGTGAGTGCAATAATTGAGAATGATTTAGTAATCAACAGAAATGCCACAATAAATGTCACAGTTTTCAACTTCGAGTCAGATTACGAGTGGTTTGGTTTCGGTATCAGCAACGACGAATTTATGGTAAGTCCTCCTATAGATTGATTTTATATCCTACTGCCCTTCCTCCTATTTTAACTCACATGAACACTTAAATTCGCAGGGTGGTGCTACATGTATAATATTCCCGTCCTCTGCGATCCGTCGGCGTCTTCCACCATTTTCACCATTTTCAAAATAATTCTGCCCTGAAACTGCTCGCACTGATATTTGAAAAACACGCTCTACTCAATTTTTCTATCCCACCAAATAGTCGTTAATGATGGATGATATCGTCCTTTTCTGGACCAAATGAAAAAAAAGAGCATGAGGCCTGTAATTAAAGGAATTAAAGGTATTAAACTGAATATTAATGCTATTGAATTCAGTAGTTAAAAAGCTGGTCTTCTCACTTAACAGTCATGCCGTTCACCATGTTCAAAGACTTTCTGCTCTGAAACCGTTTCTACATGTACAGTAAGTTTATTTTTTCAGATGAATAGTGATATGATCATGGCGTTCAAAAATGGCGAAACATGGAACATTAGCGACAGGTAGGTTTTAGATATTTAAAGCATATTATTAAGATTTGATCCTGCAAACGTTATGCTTATTGTCAAATCCTGTTTAACACATGACAATTTAGTTTTTTTCAACCTTGGTTTTTGTATTGGGAAATTCTTTCTTATTGCGCCATTCCTGGTCAATGCCTATTTCACTACCTCTTTACGTGACATTGTTTGTGTTTGACTCAAGTACGTACTGTTAATACAATATGATATTATGAAATATTATTTAAACCAGCTGCACGTTAATAGCAATAATTATATACTCCTCAAAAGAAGTTCTGTACCACTTTATTATTATTATTATTATTATTATTATTTCGGCACCTACGCCCCTACCCGACCCCATATATACGCATCTTAAATAACATGTATATATACTACGAAAAGTTTGATAGGGATCAAAACTTTATTTTTGTTCACAGGACATACTGGTGATCTAACACTTTAACTTTTGCTATAGATATGTAGCAGAACCATCACTGTGCAAACATTCAATCTTTTATCGCACTGCCTGCGATCATTTCTCGCAGACTTGCAGAAACGATGGAACCCCTCTGAAATTGAAGTTATCACTGTTGCCTACCCTATCCAATTCTGTCATTCATCCCCTCTTACTGGTTCAGTCAGCTGTAAAATTGTTTTGATAATCGAAATGTCGACATTTTTATGTCTAAAACTCACTTTGGGAAAATTTCAGAAATCTGTGATTTTTGGTTAAAAACACGATTTTTTACACCAATTTTTTTTTTTTCGCTTAAAATGTTGTCCTTAAGCTGCGAGTTTGGAACAGAAAACCGATTTGAGCTACGGGCATTGGTTTAGATTTTACATCGTTTTAAAACATTTGTTATATGAAGAAACTATCCAATCTGTTTCTGTTGAAAAAAATGTGCATTAGTGATCACTTTGCCGTATTTTGTAACCGCAAATCACACGCGTCTTTTAGTAAAAATACACATCAAGTCATTACATAACGGTCTTTTAAAAACGTTGAAGAGGCCTATTTTCTATCTGACTTAAGTAGTGTTCCCTGGGAAATATTAGAGCAGTTTGATAATGTTGATGATATAGTTAATGTTTGGAATACATTATTTTTAGAAATTCTTGATAAACATGCACCAATTAAAAGTCATAGGGTTAAGAAAAAATACCAACCTGAATGGTTATCCCCAGAAATACTTGATTGCATGAAACAACGAAATAAATATAAACTAAATGGTAACATCTCCGAGTATAAACAAATGCGGAATAAAGTAACGGACTTAATTGACATAGCAAAGAAGAAAACATATCAAACAAAAATTGAAGACGGAAAGTCAGACCCACGAACTATTTGGAAATTGTTTAAAGAACTTGGTTTAAAAGGCAAAGGAAACGACAATGAAAACATTTTTGCTATAAAATGCGAAGATAACATAATAACGGCTGAATCAGATTTAGCAAAACTTTTTAATAATTATTTTGTGAATGTAGCTTCTAAATTACAAGAGCCAATTATAAACTCTGAATTTGAATACCTTAACACTTTTGTTGAATCTAAAGTTCCAAATGATGTTGAATTTAAAATTCCGTTAACTAATGCGGCATTTGTAAATACATTTTTATCAAATCTAAATATAAGCAAGTCAACTGGTTTGGATAACATAGGTCCTAAAATTCTAAAATTGTCTGCAAACATCATAGCCCCAAGTCTTGTTTACATAATAAACAAAAGCATTACTTCTGGTACATTTCCTAGTGTATGGAAAGAGGCAAAAGTTAAGCCGCTATTTAAACCAGGAGATATCAATAATTACAGACCCATTTCAATTCTTCCGACTGTGTCGAAACTAATTGAGAAATGGATCGATGTTAATTTATCGTTGTTTTTAAACAATTTCAGTTTGTTACACAAATCTCAAAGTGGGTTTCGTGCAAAACATTCGACGGAATCTGCTATGATTCTTATGGTGGATTCATGGCTAAAAGCCTTAAACAGTGGGAAACTAGTAGGCTGTGTAATGGTTGATTTTCGCAAGGCGTTTGATCTTGTTGACCATCAAATTCTATTGAAAAAATTTCAGTCTGATAAATGTAGTGAATCTTGTTTATCTTGGTTTAATTCGTATCTGATTAATAGAACTCAGCGTGTTGTCTTGAATAATGAGTTGTCTGATTCATCAGTAGTAAATTGTGGAGTTCCCCAAGGATCTATTTTAGGTCCTTTGTTATTTCTACTTTTCACAAATGACTTACCCTTGTTATTGCATGATACCGTATCGTTTGTTGATCTATATGCAGATGACACCACCTTATATGAGCAGCATTCTGATTTGAAAACTCTTCAAAGAAATTTACAAAAGTCATTAAACTTGCTTCATGATTGGTGTAGAAAAAACGGTATGGTATTAAATACATTAAAGACGAAAGTAATGTTGATCACAAGTAGACAGAAAAGAAATAACTTACATGAAAGCACATTAACTCTTACAGATAGTGATATGGACATTAGAATGACCACAAGTGATAAAATTCTAGGTGTTTATGTTGATGAAAACTTATGCTGGAATGATCATTATCAACATATATCAAAGAAAGTTTCATCATATTTATGGCTTTTAAGCAAAATCAAATCTTATTTATCACTAGATCACAAACTTCTGTATTATAATTCATATATTAAGCCCCAGTTTGATTACTGTAGTATAATATGGAGCAATTCATCTAATTTTAATGTCAATAAGATCAATAAATTGCAGAGGAGGGCATGTAAATTAATTTTATCGACAGATTATAAAAGTTTAAATGAATCTTTAGAACAACTGGATATTTTGTCATTTGATCAGAGTGTTTTCCTTAGCAAGGCAAAAATTATGTACAAAGTTTATAACAACCTAGCTCCCGGTTACTTGATTGAATTATTTCAAATGAGAGAAGGCAGATTGGATAGCACACTTTCAAGTTTAAGATCGGTCGCAAATAGAAACTATGTACTTCCTCAGGCGAAATGTAATTTATTTAAGGGTAGCTTGTCTTTCTCTGGAGTAGTGATATGGAATAGTATCCCGCTAGAAATAAAACAATCATCATCCTTAAATATTTTTTAGCAAAAGATGCTCTGAGTGGATTAAAAGTTAGTTATATTTTGATAATTTTGCCTCCACCGCCAATCTACGCATTTAATTTCTCCTGTTATTATATGTCACGCTTTCCTTTTTTTTTTTTTTTTTTTTTTTTTTTTTTTTTTTTGCTCACCACATTATATCCATTAATCTACATGACCATTTATTGCATAAAATGATTTTGTACAATTGTTGTATATATGTTAACTTGTTTCAGAGGGCCCCAAGGAAGATTGGTATTACCAATTGGGTTACCCTCTTAAAATAAAGAATTTACTTACTTACTTACTTACTTACTTACTTACTTATTGGAGTGAACATTTTCTTAATGAAAAGTTGCATTATGTGAGTAAATCATTTGACAACACATTTTAAAAACTCTTTTTTTGAACCAACCAGAGTGCGAATTCAAAATCGGTTTTCAGTTTCATACTCACAATGCAAAGGAGAGCGAAAAAAATATTTTTCGATTTTTTTGGTGAAAAACGTATTTTGACCAAAAATTACAATTTTTGGAATTTTTAAAAATCTGTGTTTTATCACTTGGATATCAAACTTTTCACACAAAGAAACCTTTTCATGATAAAATGTTTCTTGAAATTAGAGTAAGGAAAAATGTGTACCCCGTAGGCCAACCCACTCGTTTTGTGTTCGGACCCATGTGTTGAAAAAATAAAAAGAGAGAATTTAATCAAACTTTCAATTTTCTTTACATGGATAAATGTTTTACACATTTATGTAAGAATTGTGAAAATATATTTGTTATAGGTCTCCTGGCATAATAATTTTTTTTTTTTTTTTTTTTTTTTTTTTTTTTTTTTTTTTTTTTTTTTTTTTTTTTGATTCAGTTTAACGTCCCTTTCAAGATTATTTCAGCTCATGAAATATCAGCGCTCTTAACCACTCGGCCACGGGGGCCGCCTGGCATAATACTGAAAAAGTGATCCTTATCAAACTTTTAGTAGTATATAGAAATAACACTAGATTCTTTAAGAGCAGCGAGCATATCATTTGTATTTCCCTATATCTAATTACCTTAGTGTTGTGATCCACTGCAGAAGCTGAGGGCGAGGTTATGGCCATGAGCCCGCCAATATTTTATATTACTGATCGTTCCGCGATACTTCTGTTGTGTTTCTTATTGTTTTATGTCTTGATGTTGATTTTAGCTCACCTGAGCCGGAGCTTATAGTATGGTAGTCGAGCCGTCCGTGCGTCCGTGCGTGCGTCCGTGCGTCCACACTTTCAATCTTGAATATCTCTGAGACTGGCTGGCCGATGGCAGTCAGATTTTACATGAAGCAGCATTGGGGTGGGGGATTGCCTGCCATAGATTTTTAAGCACGGATCGGAACTCTGGTTTCCATAGCAACAGATACCTCCCATTGAGATATAATGGGGAAAATGTTGTGGCCACTCTAGCAGCTTCATTGTTGATTGGATCTTCTTCATTCTTGGGAATAATAAGAACAACTATAACATCTCGGATGAGTTCGAATTTCGGCCAGGTTCGACCTCAGATTGCGGAGTTAGCTGCCCTTGAGCGTCCGGAAAAATCCCCATAGACTTATTATGGGAAAAATGTTGTGGCCACTCTAGCGCCTTTATTTTTCAGTGGATCTTCTTCATTCTTGCAGGTAACAAGAAAAACCATAATATCTCGGATGGGTTTGAATTTCAGCCAGATCCGACCTCTGACTGTGGAGTAAGCTGCCCTTGAGTGTTTGAAAAATCATTATTTTGTGTTGTGGCCACTCTAGCGCTTTCAATTTTGGTTGGATCTTCTTCATACTTGGAAGTAACAAGGATAGCCATAACATCTCGGATGAGTTCGAATTTCAGCAAGATTCAACCCTTGACTGCAGAGTTATCTGCCCTTGACTGTGTGAAAAATCAATATTTAGTGTTGTGGCCACTCTAGCGCCTTCATTTTTATTTGGATCTTCTTTATTCTCGGAAGTAACAAGGACATTCCTAACATCTCGGATGAGTTCGAATTTCGAGTAGTTCCGACCTCTGACCGCGGAGTTATCTGCCCTTGAGTGTTTGAAAAATCAATATTTAGTGTTGTGGCCACTCTAGCGCTTTCAATTTTGTTCGGATCTTCTTCATACTTGGAAGTAACAAGAACAGCTATAACATCTCGGATGAGTTCGAATTTCAGCCCGGTGCAACCCTTGACTGCAGAGTTATCTGCCCTTGAATGTGTGAAAAATCAATATTTAGTATTGTGGCCACTCTAGCGCCTTCATTTTTATTTGGATCTTCTTTATTCTTGGAAGTAAGAAGGACATTCATAACATCTCGGATGAGTTCGAATTTCGACCAGATCCAACCTCTGACTGCGCAGTTATCTGCTCTTGAGTGTTTGAAAAATCCATATTTTGTGTTGTGGCCACTCTAGCATCTTTGTTTTTTAGGGGATCAGCTTCATTCTTGCAGGTAACAAGGATAACTACAATATCTCGGATGAGTTCGAATTGCGACCAGATCCGACCTCTGACTGCGGAGTTATCTACCCTTGAGTGTTTGAAAAATCTATATTTTGTGTTGTGGCCACTCTAACATCTTTGTTTTTCAGTGGATCTTCTTCATTATTGCATGTAACAAGAATAACTACTATATCTCGGATGAGTTCGAATTTCGGCCAGATCTGACCTCTGACTGCGGAGCTGCCCTGTAGTGTTTGAAAAATCAATATTTTGTATTGTGGCCACGCTAGCGCCTTCAATTTTGATCGGATCTTCTTCATTCTTGGAAGAAACAAGGATAACCATAACATCTTGGATGAGTTCGAATTTGAGCCAGATTCGACCCTGGACTGCGGAGTTAGCTGCCCTTGAACATTTGAAAAATCAATTTTTAGTGTTGTGGCCACTCCAGCATCTGCAATTTTGATATGAAATGACCAAAAAAAAAAAATAAATAAATAAAAAAAATAATAAAATAAACAACACTTTGTCCAGTGACTGTACTTGTTGACTCTCAGGTGAGCGATCGTTGCCCCTGGGTTACTTACACATTATGTGCGTTTTAATATTTTAGCTAGTGTTGTAACTGAGTGGCCACCTATTGGGAAATAGCTGCTCACTGGGCTTACGATATGTTTTCTTAGTATAAGTACCTAATTGTCAATTTAGTTTTTCCCACCTCGATTTTGGAGGTGGGATTTTCTTTCTGATTGCGCCATTTCCTGCTCAATGCCTACTTGTACCTTTTCAAACTTATTTTCTAGCAACTCTTTTTGGTTTCCAAAATATAAAAGAAGACATTTGGAAACAAAATTACTGTAGGATAGTGTGCATTCTTTCAAGCTACGGGTCATTTCCTTCATATATATCTTGAACACATATACATCCAAAACGTTTTCAAATATCATTTTACTTCGATGGCTTGTCTGATGTATACTCAAATACAGTATAATTAGGAAAATATCTGCAGCCGTTTAAGGGGATGCCAATTGTTAAAATCTAATACTTGTATAATTTTACCTGTATAAAGAAAAATGACAATTTTTCCAAGGAGACTGGATATTCCTGAAACATTCTTGTACGAGTCATTTAAACATCGAATACAGATTATTTAATGCCCAAAAACTCAGCTCTAGAGGGCTCAGCAGCACGCTTATCAGCATTGGTCAAGTTACTTCCTGGTTTGATTCCGTTGTCATCTGTCTGGCATGCTGGATAAGTTTTACTAAAAGCTACCACCATAAACATGATCTCCAAAAGCCAGACTACAATCTGTGAAAGTTTGTCCACTCGGAGATGATTTCTTCTCGGGGAAAACATGGTATTTATCATATATGCTGAAAACCTTATACAGCAGATACAGTAAATAGTATGATTTCTCCCAAAATATTGACTTTTTGTTCAAAATACTTTCACAGATTGTAGTCAAGACATTGGAGATCATGTTTACGGTGAAAGCTTTTAGTAAAATTTATCCGGCATGCCAGACGGATGACAATGGAATCAAACCAGGAAGTGACTTGAACAATGCTGATAAGCGTGCTGCTGAGCCCTCTAGAGCTGAGGTTTGGGGCATAAAAGAATATGTATTCGATGTTTGAATGACTCATACAAGAATGTGTCAAGAATGCCCAGTCTCCTTAGAAAAATTGTCATTTTTCTTTATACAGGTAAAAATTATACAAGTATCAGTTTCTGACAATTGGCATCCCCTTAAGAGTGATTCAACAAAATAGAAACCGAAGTTAAAAATGTCAAATGTTAGCAGTGAACATCTTTAAAGTTTGAGAAAATCTAATTCTTGTGAGAAGAATATTTTGACGAAGAATTCCTTTCAATTCTATGATACTTAATTCTAGATTAGACATACAGATATGTTTGGCAAGGTATATATAAGGATATATTTGCACAAAGATATATATCGCAACACCTCGATATTTCATTACAGATTTGCGTATACAAATGCAGAGCCCACTGTCGATGCACATAAAGACATTTATGACGAGACAATCAGTACCATTGATGGCACTACTTATACTCTGTTGTACCACCGACCAGTAAATACAGGGGATGTCCAAGATCTTGAATTAGATTATAACAAGCATTTTCTCTTTGCTCATGGAACCTTCTCGGGTGGAGTGTTGGGTCAACATTATTTCAGCAAGGCTACACATGTTGTTTCTTTAGCGTGCCATGGTAAATACTAGCTGTCCTTGTAATTCGCACATTCACATAATGATACTACTTTAAACAATAAGTTTATTGAAATATATGGTAAACTTATTGGCCACGAGGTTGCAACACAGCTACTATAATCGAAACAGATACGTATACTTATAATCAAATGCTACACAGCACATTAAGAAAACATGTCCATGATAAGTATACCCCCTAGAACCCCAGTTCTATATATACCCGATAAAAAACAAGAAACGCAATGACGATATTTTCCCATTAAGTTCTTTATTAATTGCTCAAATTCAAAATGTTGTAATTTTCTTATTTGTGATCCAATCTTTATATAATTCACGCTTGGAGTACTGGAATACCTGCTCTGTACAGCTGTATAGATGAAAGACATCATTGGAACCGGCAAACATGCATTGAATATGGTTATTGAACTGTACCACCAAGTTTCGGGTATTTGTTTCAATCTTGAAGCTGCAATAAACTTCAGATGACCTTTTGAACATTGACAACCCTTATTTTGAAGGTATGGTCAATCAAATTTATCCACCTGAACTTCAGTTGAACAAAACCAATATCTCAGATACCGAAGCCCCCTTTTTAGATCTACATCTTTCTGTTGCAAATGGATTTGTTTCTTCTAAAATTTATGATAAGCGCGATGACTTTGATTTTGATATAGTAAATTTTCCATTTTTGGATGGTGACGTTCCTCGTCGTGCTTCTTATGGTGTATACATTTCGCAACTTATTAGGTTTGCTAGAGTCTGCAATCATGTTACAGACTTCAACGCTCGAAATAAATGTTTAACGGCAAAACTTCTCCAACAGGGCTATCGGTATCATAAACTTCGAAAAAACTTTTCTAAATTTTATCGTAGACACTATGAATTGATTTCCAAATATAATGTTGGGTTAAAGACGCTTTTAAGTGAGGGCCTTTCGGAACCTGAATTTTATGGTGACTTGGTTTACAAATTTAAGAAACTTATAGGAATTAATGATTTTTCTTTTCAGTTCAGAAAAATCTTAACACGTTACAGACGTATAGGTTATAACTTGAATGATATGCGACAGTCTGCATGCTTAGTTTTTAACCCAATCATGGTTGATAACTATGCTGCCTTTTTTAATTGCACGCCGGCGGGTCGGGCGTCAGACTCTATGATGGCCCCGACTTAAAGCTATTCATTTTAGTTGGTTGGGGCCGGAGCTTCTTGTCTGTTGCTTGGCCCACCGGGGTCCAACTGGTGTTTTTCTTTTGCTCCGGAGTTAGTAGGTTATTCGGCGCCCAGGGATCTCCATCGTCGGGCAGCTTACTCAATCTGTGAGTCCTGGTTTTTGATTCATCAGGATGTTTATCATGATTTATTTGTTTGTTCTTGATGATTCATTGACTAGTTAGAGATTCACCACGAGGTCCGAAGAACTAACTAAATGTTATGAACCACTGCAGAAGCTGAGGTAGAGGTTATGGCCATGTAAAACCGGTTTAAGCCCGCCAGTAACTTTGTGTTACTGATCGTTCCAAGGCGATACTTCTGTCGTGGTTCTTTTTGTTTTATGTCTTGGTGTTTAAATTGTTTTTGTGCTGTTGGCGCCTTATGTATGTTTTCATATTTTTAGTTAAGTTAAGGTAACTGAGTGGCCACCTATTGGGAAATAGCTGCTCATTCGGCTTGCGATATGTTTCATGGTATAAGTACCTGATTGTTAATTTGGTTTTTTCCCACCTCGGTTTTTGGAGTGGGAATCTTTTTCTGATTGCGCCTTTTCCTGATCTTTGCCTACTTGTACCTTTTTAATCTCGAAGCCCATGCTGTGTGTCTTTAAAAACTAATTTGATCGCTCATGACCTATCTGTTCTTTAAAATTATGCTTGATCTTATCGCACTTTATAAGGTTTGTCATCGGTTGTTGTTGAAAAGGGTGTCAAATGACATGAGCTGCCAAGCCTTTGATGAAAGATGGAGCGAATGTCTGAGTACATTCAGATTTACACAAAAGATTCCATACACCCGCAGCATTCATGCAGAGAATAAAAACTTGTGAAATTTTAATGCGACTTAACATTTGACCCCCACATTTTTCTGAAGCAAAGATATGGTACCTGGTTTTTAACGATATACAATACATACCTGAATAATATGCCGTTTTAAATATATAAATGAAATGGTGTCACTAGTTATGATCTTTAAGATAAATTGATAAATGGCATTCTTGCGTTTCTTATTGTGTCGGGTATGAAGTAAAATTGGGGTGTAATGGGATATACAATGCTTCTTATTTTTCACCCAAAACATAGATTGTGAGTATTCGTTATAACCCTCCGACGATGCGGTTCTAACATGTACCTACAATTATTGTTTTGGGCAAATATAAGGAGAATACTTAACAAAATTCAACTGAAAGTTTAAGATTCTCAAAGCCGAAAAAATCTCTATGGACGAGATTTCATAATGAAATGACACCACTAGAGAAACAGAACGAACTTCATTTACTGTTGATTTCGACCGGTTAGCAATAATTGCTGAGGTGTGAATCCATTATGATCTGCTGTATTGATGCATCATCATTTGGCAGATCAAAACACTATTGACTGAATGTAGCTGACCGAGAATGCACGCTTTTTGCATACAATATAGGCCGAAATGCGTGAAGAAAAGCGCTCACTGTAGAATAATACAACGGCAGTTGTCATGGTAATGATAATGTGTATGCCATATTAATAAAAAGTATTCTCGATTGCGTTGTCGAGTATGTCATAGAATACATTTTGAAATATTCTGTTCTAGGGACACCTACTACAAGTATGCCTACCACTGGTGAGTTTTGTTATTGTTTTAGACTAAGTATTTTAGTTTTTTCATGCTAGATGATTTTTATATCATTTCTGATGATTAAAATTATTGTTATTGTCTGAAAAATGAGCCGCCTCGTGGGAAAACCAACAATCTGCATAGGCGAAAACAAAGACGCAGATCAGCTTCGCGGTAACTGGTGTTTTTCTTTTGCTCTGGTTTTCAGTAAGTTATTAGGCGCCCAGGGATCTCCATCGTCGGGCAGCTTACTGAATATGTTGAGTCCTCGCTTTTGATTCATCAGGGTGATTATCATGATTTATTCGTTTGTCCTTGATGATTCATTGACTAGTTAGAGATTCACCATGATGACCGAACAGCTAACTAAATGTTTTGAACCACTGCAGAAGATGAGGGTGAGGTTAGGCGCCTGTAAAACCGGTTTAAGCCCCCAGTAATTTTATATTACTGATCGTTCCAAGGCGATACTTCTGTTGTGATTCTGATTGTTTTGTGTTTTGGAGTTCTGATTGCGCCATTTCCTGATCATTGCCTACTTGTACCTCTTATCAAATTCTGGAAAATATCATTAAATTATATCTATGTACGAGTAACGTTGAGTATTCAAGTATTCAACGTTGATGTTAAGGAATTAGAGACCATTTGATCCTTTTGATTAATAATCATGGGGTGCAACTTGGTAAAAATACTTTCAGTAGTAAGCATAAAAGATAATAATGATAATAATAATAGTATACAGAACGTATCAAAACTTAACATTTACAAGATGACTCATTGATAGTAATGAAACAGAAAGTTCCCGGTGATTGAGTCGTAGAGTATTTTGTTTTTCTTACATGTTCATCAGACCTTTGTCCAGCCGATTTCGTATCAGGCGGTACCCTTATGTCTCACACTTCCAACTCGTGTTCTCGGCAAAAGAATGAAGCGTGTTACGTCACTTGTGATGATGGAAATATGAAAGATTTATTTTGTTCAGAAGCTGGTGTCTGGGACATACAAGACCCTTGCTCAAGTAAGCCACATTTTAGCTCACCTGAGCTGAAGGCTTATAGGTAAATTATAGGATAGGCATGCTCTGGCGTCGTTGTCATCGTCGTGAAAATTATTAATCTCTGAAGCTGCGTGACCAATCAAAACCAAACGTCATGTCGAGAAGGGGAAACTAAAGTGTGTAAAGATGAACCTGATCACATGTCCAAGATGGTCACCATGCCTACATGTATATATGTGGTAAAAGGCTTTAATTTTTTTTTGTCCCAAACTGGTGGACCAATTTCAACGAAATTTAGTATGTAGCATAGGGGACTTAGCCCCATCAAAGTTTATTTAAATCATGATCTTTGGTGACCCTTGACTTATTTTACAGCAGACCAAATTTGGTCACATGGGCTTTTCAATGAGAATAGTGTAAACATTGTAGTTTACAAAAGGTTGAATGGCCTTAGACCTGAAGTTGGTAGGTACGGATACCTTATTGCATAAATGAAGTTATATTGGTATTCAAGGTTAATGTTCATATTGAAATTGAAACTTAATTTTCATAGGAGCTGTTTGGTATTATCAAAGTCAAGTTACATGTGAAGGCTTCAAATGAAGGGTGAAAGAAAGTTTGTATTAATGATCCAGGTCACATAACCAAGATGACCACCATGCCAATATGTGGTAAAACCCCTTCAAAATCTTCGTCTTAGGAACCAGTGGACCAATTTCAATAAAACTTGGTATGTAACATCTGCAGCCCTCACCCGTCATAGTTTGTATTAATTATGACCAATTGATATAATAATGTACCTTGAACTTCTTTATGGCAATGTCAAATTTGGTCAAATGGGCTTTTCACTGTGTGCATGGCAATGGAAAAAAGTGGAAACAACGTCTTGTAGCTTGTGACCTGAATGTAGGTAGATACAGACAACTTATTGAGTTGATGAAGTTATGTGAGTATTCAAGATGTCATTTCTTGACCTTGATCCAAGATCATTTACATATTAAAAATTAACGTGGGAAGGTTTATATATGGTACAGGTCACATGACCCCAAGACCATGTATGGTTAAAAACCTTAAAAAATCATTTCTCCCGATGTACCGATTTCAAAGAAATCAGGGACTCTTGTTCATCATAGTTCTCTAGCCTTTGGTTGACCTCGACTTTTTACGGCATGGTCAGATTTGGTCACGCAGTCCTTTTATTTGAAATTGTGTGAGCATTGACCTTGACCAAAGATCATTTTGCAAAGACCAAATCCCAGGTGAGCATTCTCAGGACCATAGGTCCTCTAATTTTGTGTGTTCTAGTTAAATATAATTTACTTTTCATGTTGTCCTCAAAGACATCTGGATTAATTGATCTGCTGATTTGAGTGACAGTTGTAAACTAAATGACCTTTAAAACGGCAAACTCGAGTGAATTTTTTATCTTACTATGTGGAATTCTGGCCATATACATACTGATAGGTAACTGCTAAAATTGATAAAATTCTGCTTTTGTCCCTATTCTATTTCAAATGTGTGTCTTGATATGCATTGTATATGTTGTGCACAGAATTTTGAATTAAAATGTGTTTTAACCAAACAATTACAATGTCTTTATCAGAAGAGGTGACATCATTACCTAAAGATAAATGCTGAATATATTTTAAGAACACCTGACACCTTGGACACTGTTTCAGTTCTAAAATAGAATAAAAAGTTACCTGATTTACACAAAAACTTGATTGACCTAAATGCTCAAACGGCAAACTCGAGTGAAAGGGGGTGTATGTCTCATCTAAGTTTGTTCAAAATAACAAAGACACTACAAATCATTCAGAGTAACACTGCTCAATTGAAATTATTATACTATCACTATTTCAATTTGCCAAGTAATTGTCATAACGACTCCATTTTATGTTCTTTTGAAGCGTTCCGCTTTTACGCCACAAGCGTAGCCGATCGAGCTATCTATGTCCTTGATGAAATTGGAATGCCTATCGAAACTATACAACGTATAGATGGTTCCAACATCTGGGGAATAGCGGTGGATTATTTCACGTTAGAATCGGATCCTATAAACCACAGCGTTGTATTCTCTTTCGATAAAACACCAGAATACCAGTCCGCACGAGTTTTCAGGAAGTATGTGAAAAGCCAACAATACTCGACCGGAAACCAGCTATTTTCAGCAATAGGTACATGTACAGGTTTAATCAAAACATCATTTTAACATTTTCACAAAGTATCTCTCTCTCTCTCCCTCTCTGTCTCTCTTTCTCTCTCTCTCTCTTTCTCTCTCTCTCTCTCTCTCTCTCTGGGTGTGTGGGTGACGATTTCTTTTTTTAATTTCAAAACATGTGGTTCATTTGCGCTTATAATCCAGGTAAACGTATTCATTTGCGTGCACAAATTGCCGAATCGGATGTAAAAGTAATATTTGTGTTCACATAATTTGCTCAGGTAAATGGTATGTTTGCGCTCACAAGACTGTATAGACCAGCCAAGAGCTCATTTCCAGTTCAAGATATATACACCTTATTAATTCCAAGCGATAGATCATGCCTCCTCATCCAAGCACTGAAACAGAACTGCAAGAAGTAAGCAATAGAACAACAACGGGAAAGACAGAATAAGTCAATCGAAGACGAACTGAAAAAAAAAATCCAGTCAGCGAGATACATCCTAAAGATGATATGATAAAATACAAGTTCTTGCAGCAAACTAAGGAAGAGATGCAAAAACATGCGCGCAAATGGAACACTAAAACTGAGCGCAATTGATATACTTTTCTGCGCGCAAATGAATAATTCTTTGAAAAATGAGCGCAAATGTAATAGCACCATCATTCTTTGTCTAGGAGTTTTGACGTTTCAGTGCATTCCTCAAACAACCTCAATGGACTTTGACAGCAGGCATTTTCACTGACTTCGAATATAGCTCTATAGTAAATAGCATTTGTATCGGGAAACACCAAAACAAGAAACAAATAGAACACCACAATAGAAATAGTCATGAAAATGAGAAATAGAGAAAGTCTATGTGAATTGTTGAGATAACGTTATTCATTTACAATTCGTTTAACTGTCATCGTTACAGATGATCGTGCAGTCATAGCAAGAATAGCAGTGGATCCGAACTCAGGATTCATCTACTATACAGGGTTTGTCGCGAGCAATGACAACACTAGTTATATAGGAGTTTATAGAAAGGACGGATCACAAGGTCAATTAGTAACCGATCTTAGAACTCCATGGGATATCGTTTTAAACCCAGAAGAAGGGTAAGAATATGTTCAAATTTTGCCTATGCCTTGTGAAAATAGCACCCAAATACAAATGTTTGATTGACAAATGATTATTTGATATCTAAGTTATACATACAAAGGTTGATCATTAGCTAGTTAAATAAACGTTTAACCATCTTTGATGATAGTAGAAAAGTGTAAGTCTTAACCCATTAAAGCTATATGACTAGCGACAATCCGACATATATAGCTGGCTATACGTACGTGCCCCACCCTCCCCCGAAAATATCAACTCTTGTGATTCTAACAACAAATTTGTTTTATATAATAAATTTATGTTTATATCAAGCAAATAAGGACAACGTCAAACATAAAAAACACCAAATAATTAAAGGGGAATGATGAGACATTAGACCTTTCATATTTTGCTCGAGTATTTATACAAATGCACAGACGTGGCACAAGCCCATATATGCATAGGAAAAGTAAGTATATTTATTATATGCAAAAGAGGACCAATAGCTCCAAATAATAAATATACTCATCAAAAGATGTTTTGCACCAGTTAATATTTTTCTCATTTTAAAATTATGTTTAGTATAGATCTGTTTCAAATAAACTTTTAACACTTAATTAATACCATCTTAAAGGGCTGGGCTTCTTGAATAACAAAGCAACAATTTTCCGTGAAAAGAATAAGTAATAATGTACCAAAATGCATGTTTCTGATAACACCAAAATTTTGGATGCAGCAAAAAGCCCACATCTTTATTTCTGGGCTTCCAAACCGAAATTCGTTTCACATCCTCACTCGAGATACTGAAAGCAATCATTTAAAGCAAAAAAACTCAAAATTGAATGTTTTGGACAAAACACTATTTTTGACCAAAAATAACGATTTTTGAGATTTCGTTTAGATTATCAGATAAAGCTTAGTAACTCATCTCTCCAATAAAATGGGTTGTTGTTGTTTTTTTTCATCAAACACAGCATGCAGCATCCCTTAATGTTTAATTGGAGTTACTGGTTTTCAACTCATTCAAATTCCGACTTTTTAAAAAGCTGCATATCAAAAACATACTCATGCAATATCTTTGACATGAGATCGCCTTTAACAGAAAGAAAATAGGCGGTAGGTTTTGGTGCCAAAACATCTCATAGACATCAAAAATTGAAATGAATTTTGATTTTACTATTTTCTCCAATATATATGATTTCTCCTCAAAAATTCCAATTTTGTTAAAACATGCATTTTTACCCAAATTTTGAGATTTTTTAAAATTGATTTTGGCTTATTCATTTGCTTTGGAGCTATTGTGAATAAATTTGGAAACAAAAATGAGTTTTTAACACTGTGGCATTTTTGGTGGAATTTTTTCGAGTTTCCAATTTTCAGTTCAGAAAAATCATAACACGTTACAGACGTATAGGTTATAACTTGAATGTTATGCGACAGTCTGCATGCTTAGTTTTTAACCCAATCATGGTTGATAACTATGCTGCCTTCTTTAATTGCACGCCGGTGGGTCGGGCGTCAGACTCTATGATGGCCCCGACTTAAAGCTATTCATTTTATTGGTTGGGGCCGGAGCTTCTTGTCTGTTGCTTGGCCCACCGGGGTTCAACTGGTGTTTTTCTTTTGCTCCGGAGTTAGTAGGTTATTCGGTGCCCAGGGATCTCCATCGTCGGGCAGCTTACTCAATCTGTGAGTCCTTGTTTTTGATTCATCAGGATGTTTATCATGATTTATTTGTTTGTTCTTGATGATTCATTTAGTGATTCACCACGAGGACCGAAGAACTTACTAAATGTTATGAACCACTGCAGAAGCTGAGGGTGAGGTTAGGATCCTGTAAAACCGCTTTAAGCCCGCCAGTAACTTTGTGTTACTGATCGTTCCAAGGCGATACTTCTGTGGTGGTTCTTTTTGTTTTATGTCTTGGTGTTTAAAATTTTTATGTGCTGCTGGCGCCTTATGTATGTTTTCATATTTTTAATTAAGTTAAGGTAACTGAGTGGCCACCTATTGGGAAAATAGTTGCTCATTCGGCTTACGATATGTTTCATGGTATAAGTGCCTGATTGTTAGTTTGGTTTTTTCCCGCCTCGGTTTTTGGATCGGGAATCTCTTTCTGATTGCGCCTTTTCCTGATCTTTGCCTACTTGTACCTTTCAATATTTACAGAAAACGGGAGTTTTCTCAAAATCGTTTCCGCAACGTTTTTTTTTTTTTTATCTGATCACACACATGATCAAACTCTTTCAGACTGTGCAAATTCAAAAAGGTAGGTTAAAATTTTGTTAGTTAAAATGTCACTTAAAGTTATGAAAAAAAATCTAAGTGGTGCAAAACTTCTTTTGAGGAGAATATAAATAAAACATGTTTTAATACATATTGATTCGGCATTCGATTGTTCAAAGATGGCAAATACATTGTTAGCTCACCTGTGTCGTCCGTGGTCGTCGTTGTCGTCGTCGTTGTCCACAATGTTCAAAAACCATCTCCTCTGAAACCTTGGGACAATTAAAACCAAAATTAATGTGGAGCATCCTCAGATAGTGGAAATCAAAATTTATATAAATGGTCTAGGTCACATGATCAAGATGGCCACCATGGCTATTAATAGCAAAAAACTTTTTAAAAATCTTCCTTCTCCAAAACCAGAACGCCTATGATTTTAAAACTTGGCACGAAGCATCAGGCACTGGAGCTCTACAAAGTATATATAAATCATGACCCTGGGATGACCTTGACCTATTTTACGGCAAGTTGAACTTAGATCGCCAATGTATTTGAATAAATGTAATGAAATTGGATGGACTTGACGGGAGTATGCAACTGGACAGAAGATTTATATTTGTGAAGAAAATTTGGTCCCATGAGCTTGTGTGCCTATGCCTCGGGACTATATACATGTGTATTCCATAATATTCACACATCTGCTCTGAAACTGCTCGGCCAATCGAATCCAAATTCTATGTGGTGCATCGGTAGGAAGGGGGAATGAATGGTCAAACTCACGTAACCAAAATGGCCACCATGGCTGGTAATAGCAAAAAAAAAAACTTTTAAAATCTTTAAAAGAACCAGAAGGCCTTGTCATGAAGCATCAGGGAATGAAGCGCTACATAGTTTGTATAGATGAACTTGACTTATGTTACGGCAAGGTCAGCATGCACTTGAATGGGGAAAATTAGTAAAATGTCATTTGAAGGGAAAAAATTTGAAGGATTTGCAAATTGACTGAAGATTTATGATAATGAAAAAAATGGTCCCCAAGGGTTGGTGTGCCAAACCCGGGGAAATATCACTATAATATTCAAATACCTTCATCTCTGAATATGCTTTCACAGTAAAAGCCAAATTTTATATGGAGCATATATAAGACGGGGGAATTGTACCAATGCACCATAGTCATATGTGGTAAAACCCTTCAAATATCTTCTTATCTGGAATCGATGGACTGATTTCAACGCATCGGGAACTAGAACACTACAATGTGTACATAAATTATGTCACTATGATGACCTTGACCTATTTTATGTATGCAGTAAACTCTTTTAAAAATGTCATCGACGTACAAAAATTCCAGGAAGTTAGCAAACGTACAGAAAAATTATGATTCTGATATTGATCCCGTTGGTTCATCTGTCCTTGTCCAGTCAAACACGTTTATTGGTATATACCTCAGATCTCAGGTGAGGTTTACAGGACCATTGGTCCTCTGGTTATTTCTTAAACATGTACATGTATTACATGATATTTCCACTTTAGTGCAGATTTCTACGAGTAACGTCTAAATGTCCTTTGGTACATATTGTCGCATTGAGATTTATCTATTCAGTATTTTCTACGTTGCTAAAATTTCATCATGCTCGCTCTTCTTTAGGATGATTATTTGGTCTGACCTCGGAAAGGATGTCATTAGCACTGCTGGGATGGATGGCTCTGATGTCATCGAGATAGTAACAGGGACACAAGCTTTAGCCCTCGCCATAGATCTGCAAGGTGAGTATTGATCAGGAAAACATGTCCGTGAAATGTATATCCCCTTAAACCCCACGTTTATACAGAAAAATAACTGGAGTTTACAGGGATATACGCATTTTTCTTATCTTTATACAAAGCATAAATTGTGGGTACTCGTTAGAACCGCACAAACAATGTTTTGAGCAAAAACATTTTTTTCTTTCGTAATGAAATTTTAAATATTTTCAATTGAAAAAAAAAACTGTGTTGATTGCATGGACAAGTTTTCATAATATTAGGGGAGCGCGATGGCTCATCTGCGGATCGAGATATCAGGAGATGTTAAATGGCCACACTTATTTTATTGTCAGCGCAATACTGCATTTAAATGTGGTCGATATAGCGACCGGGGTGAAAAATAAAGATCAAGGGCACAGTTTGAAGTTTATGTCAATGACAACTTCTGCTTGCAGCTGTCACTACTGTAGAGAAATACACTTTTATTATTAACTTGACATAAAAAAGATAAAGTCGACGGACCAAGCGCACCGGATCAATATGTATGACTGAAGGTATTCAATGACAAGTAGTATGTCGGGTTTCTTGCTACCACTGCTACAGAGAAAGACTCGACACAATAAGATAAAATTGTTTACAAAGTCGATGAACCGTTAAATGTACATGTAGGTCAATGGCACCGGATCGAGGTACATGGTCCAAGAGTATGTCAATTGGTCCGTCCGTCATCTATCTACAATTTTCGTCTTTGAAATAGATGAAAGGCAATTTTTATTTGGAGCTTTTTTGGCGGGGATGGGGGCAAATAGTTTAGATAGTTAAAACAGACGTTGGGCCCACAAATTTTAAAGCGCTGAAAAGTCTTCTCCAGAACAGGCGGGCAGATTTTCATGGAACTTGGTAAGTAGCATTTGGAACTATATATGTTAATCTGACGATTCTAGGATGATCAGATGTCAGGTGAGCGTCTACAGGAACATTGATCCTCAGGTAATATAGTCGCATTATTTTCTATTTCTCTATTTCTATTGTATTTGTATTTCTAGATTCTCTTTTATACTGGGCGGACTACGACGCTTATGAAATCAGGACGTATGCCTTAGATGGAAGCTCTATAATAACAACTTTCACAGTGCTTCCAGAAGTTATCATAAACGATATAACGATCCATGGCAGGCTATTGTACTACACGTCGGCAAACTCAAAGTAAGTGTATAATTTGAGCCGGTCTTCGGGGGTTCCGACCAGTTCCTACACAAACCGGCCTGTACAGTCATAGAAAAGGGCTTGAAGCTTGAAATATTTGATTTTAGTGGAAGAAGAATTGTACTATCCCTATAGCGAAAACAAAGCCGCAGATTAGCTGTACAGTTACTGCACAGCTGATCGTTGTCTTTGTTTTCGTACAGGCAAAAACCCGGGATTCTCATTATTTGGCTCATTATTATCTGTAATGTGTTTATACGCCTAACATTGCTTGACGTTGCTGGGAGCTACCACATGCCCAACGGACGCACTATTTGTTTGCTAAATTACTATAGTAAAAAATAACTTTGAGCGTGCCAGTTGACCTCACGTGATTAAGTTTTGTAAACAATAGAAAAAAGGTACCAACTTGCCTTTCAAGTGTCATGTGAAGCACGTGGCATGCTGAATTTCATTGCTTAAAACATACCCATTTGAAGCAGTCCGGCCAAACTTTGAATGCAAATCTATGTCAAAGGTAAACCTGCACGGCCAAAGAAATTGCACTGCACTAGAGCTTTCAATCGAAGATTGTGAGGGTTTTTTTATCTTCATTTCTCTAATAATTTTGTTTCTTTGACCGTTCTACATTGACATGATTTGTCTTGCTCTTTTTATCTTTTCAGTACGATTAATACAATTTCTCTTGACCAAGAACAATATGCACCACTGGCGAAACGACAAGTAGAAATCACGTCATTCACTGCATATAGTGCCAGCAGTCTAAACGCCATAGCAATATATAATTCAAGTTCAGCACAAACACAACCATGTAAGGTTTTCTTCAAATGATATTTATATTTTTGTTAGCAATATGCATTCTACTTACATGTAAATAAAGACATGGCTAATGTCCATAAATATAATTACTTAAACAAAAATAAGTGATGACTCAATATCAGACTTATTTTTCGCTAGGGGCCTAGTGCTTATGCAGTCGCACTATGTATTTACCAAGATGGCGCTTCCGGCATTTTATTTGTTTTTGGACTTTCATCATAAACACTCTCCTACACTTTCAGTGCTATGCACAGTATTATGCACATGGCTATTTCTTCAGTGCTTTTGCAGTCCATGGCCGATAGGTATCTATCAAGATGTATCATTTGTATTATGACCGTTTACATTTTTGTTCTTTCTACACTTACAGCAGTATGTCCAGTTGGCTATTACGTCAATGCTACTGAGGTCAGCGGTTGCTCTCCTTGCCCGATAGGTACCTATCAAGATGTCCCTTCTCTCAGCACCAGCTGTCTACCCTGTCCAACAGGATATAACACTGCGACAGTCGGGGCTACGAGCCCTGCATACTGCACGATCGGTAAGTAAAACTTGCATGGTTATGCCCAATTGGCTATTTCGTCAATGCTACTGAGGTCAGCGGTTGCTCTCCTTGCCCGATAGGTACCTATCAAGATGTCCCTTCCCTCAGCACCAGCTGTCTACCCTGTCTAACAGGATATAGCACTGCGGCGATCGGGGCTACGAGTCCTGCAGTCTGCACTGTGGGTAAGTAACACGACTTTTAAAAAATGCATTATTGTCCGATTGTACACGACAATTACATATCGCTTATGAAAACACCATAGGAAAATTACAGATAGTCTATTTGTTTCAAATGGTTATTGTGACTTGAGCCTTTGAGATAATCTGCGCTTTTATGGTGATGCATCCCCTTTCTAGAGTGTCCGAGATATGTTTAGCTCTAGACCGTACACTTCATTTTCTTTTATTTATAGCTAAAATTATGCAGTACCTGTGTTCTAATGCAAAATAAAATCATGTTGTTTTTTATATTTTTACAAGGCGGTGAAAAATAAAATGTAAAAGACTGATCCTTTAGAACGTTTAAATGAAGTCCTATTGGACACAAAAATGTTATTCATTTTTGCTACCATCTAGTGGTCTCTATAATCCTTGCATTGTTGATTGTCACCTCCCCGTGACCACCTGTGTCCCGTTTACCTTTTAAGTTAACGGAACACGGAACCAAAGTGACCTTTGCCACGACATGTTTATATAATAGGATTGTAGTATGTTTGTTCTTCAGATTTATCAAATCAGTGCCCAGAAACATTCGCCTCTGGCGGACAACTGATCTCAACTCTTTCCCTATCGTGTAATAGGCAACATTACGAACTGTGCGAGGTAGAATGTACCCCTGAAATTACACATCCTGTTACATGTTTTCCGAATGGTACCTGGAGTGAGGCAGACCCATGTTCAGGTAACAAATGGATAATTTTTATTGGGTGCGCTAAGACCATGCTGTTGTGTGCTTGAATATTCTTTACTGGCGAGCATTGGGTTTCAATGTCCGTATTTCTTATCTATTCTTGTTTAGCGTTCGCCCAACTAAGCTATTAAATGGGATTGAAGACAAACCTGCGTCAGAAGATTTTTGTCATTTATCCATTTATGACGAATGGACTTTCCCATCATTATCATTTGAGAGAAAGTCCTCTTTCATTTTTAAGGGCGTTAAGAGTGATTTTTATATTTTTTCCATTTTTTCGATGAAATTCCTCTAAGCAAACAGAATAGCACCAGATAGGACGCCGCGTTCTGCGGCGTCACATCTGGGGCTATGCTGTTTGCCCATGTCCCATAAAAAGGAAACCAGGCTTATATGAGTTTATTCTGACAATGTCTAAATGCATTTTTCGTCTCTAAATGTCTCTGGCTTTGGTTAATCATTGCAATCATTTAACTTATTATGATATATTTATTACAAAACACATTTTATTATTCAGAGCCAGCAAATTTATGCCCACAAACGTTCGAATCTGATGGTATACTCACATCAACTACCGGAGAAGCTACGTGTGACGGATTACCAGGCGATACATGCAATGTTCAGTGTCTTTCCCAAGTTATTCACACTCTGTATTGTCATCCAAATGGTACATGGAACAAGACAGACCCTTGCAAAGGTAATATATTTTTTTTCAAAGTCACTTGCATCATGGAAATCTTTTTCCAGACTTAAAGCAATGAAAATAAATTCAGTTTCAGTGTATCCTATGTTTCAATTCACGTCATTCCTATAATAAAATTTAAAAAAAAAATGAGTATTTTTGGAAAATCAAGCATAAATTGGATCATATTGGGGGTAACCAGAACTTTAGTTTGAATCGTTACATAAGCTCTTCTAAATTGTTGTTAAGTTTTCTTTTTATTTCAGATGAAATGAAAATAATTAACCAAACTAAGAAAAATAACGAAAACAATGTGGATTACTATAGCTTAGCTAGTTCACATGTAGATCGTCTGATTGACTTAAGTCAGATACTATTGTCATACTTTTGAGATGCTTATCATGCAGGCCTAGAAAAATCCACACGTCCGCTCGTATTTACGAGTGAAAGTTCGATACGGGCGAGTGGAAATTTACCCTGGCTCGCCCGACAGGACGAGTAGCATTTTCGGGACTGACTCGAGGCAGTAAATGTCCGTAAATGCAAAATCAGCTGAAGATGTCAACCGGATGTTTGCATTACATCACTAGTCCGCAGTAAATGAAATTCAATAAAATCCGGTACATGGTCCAAATACCGGAAAGCACTGGTCATTTTATTCACGGCACGCCGTACTATCGAGACTTAAGACGTCCCGGGTTTTATCTCCATGTGATAAAACGGCTTACACCAAAAGTCAAATAATCGAGCATTTCCATTTTGATATCGAAAGTAGACAAAAAATGTCGAAGCAGGGTGACATTAGTTTTTGATGATTTTTGTCTCTTTTGAAATCCAGATTTTAAGGACGAGTGCACCAGCAGTAAGGACGAGTGAAAATTGTTTACAACTCGCCCCACAGGACGAGTAGGTCGTCAGAAAAATTTCTAGGCCTGTTATGTTGCGAAAAGAGTATTCATTATTTCAGAGAGTAACATAGCAAAGCTTAACTTTAAGCTTGTTCATGTTGGTTTTACTACTTTTGATTTATATATCTGAAAATTGATCTATATATGAATGTAGTTTCAGACATAAATCCAGACTTCAGAATTTTGGCAACAACCACTCGGGGAAATAAGATTTACTCTTTCAATAAAGCGGGGCAACACGTAGACACCTTCAACTCGGCAAACAGCCTACCAGTTTATGGCCTAGCCGTTGATTATTTTATGCCCATGTCAAGCTCAGGGCCTCATAATCCAAGCTTTGTCTACAGCATATTGATTCCAGGCCAAGTAGGGTTCTTCAGACAGTATTTCAACGGGACAGCACCCATGTTTATCGCTCTTGGTAAGGACCATGTTATACTATTTTTATAAATACACTGGTGTTATTTACATTCATGTAATATGATATCTGAATTATGTCACATTCGTAACATTTTGACAGACCGCATACCCCAGAAATGAGTATATTTACCTCGTCGTCTTTACTTTAAAGACATTTTTGTTGCTTCTATACTTAAAGTCTATTGAAGATAATTAGCTGGTCAATGATAAGGGATAGAACACCAGAAAACATGGTTGCCTGACAATGACTCTAAATACAGGTAGGGACCCAAACAGGAAAAATAAATATTGATTGCAGAAGGACACATTTTTATTGCACAGGTTATCATTGGCCATAAAACCAATTAACAGTGGATCTCAGGTATTATCCTTTAGGGCCTCTTTATTGCCCCTGACGAGATAAGGTAATCACCTCATTATGACAGTTCTTTGATCTCTGGTTCATATTGCACCATCAGGGGTCATTAACCGAATAAACAGTAGTACCAATATAGCTCCTTCAGGAGCTAAGCCTTTAAGTCGGTCTCCCATGATCAGCCACAATAAACAGTCTAAGTAGAATATCCCACTTCAAGGGCTTACCTCTAAGTGATAGTGTGGTCTCCTGGATGGAGCCATATAAATGGGCAATGATCAATATGTACTGATAATTGGTTTTAATTATCCCTTCATAACCTGTGAGAAAATTTATCTTCAAGGGACTCTTATCAATTATGCCCTTAGAGTCCAAACGTGCTATGCAATCCAAAATGTGATCTTAACATAAACTTTTCTATATTTTTCTATATTTTTTTCTATATTTTATACATTTCAGTCGCTAACGTAGAAGTTGAACGAATAGCCATTGACGCAGGCACAGGAAATATATATTATACCGGTATCTACGCAGAGCCCGAGGACCCGGAGTATCCCGGATTTATAGGCCTTGTTACACGGTCTGGTGATCAAATGACGGTCAGAAATTATCTGATACAGCCAAAGGATATCGTCTTATATGGATTGGAAGGGTAATGCTTGCTTAAACAAGTAAAAATAGGCAATTATCAGGAAATTGGCAATCAGAAAGAAATTCCCACTTCAAAATCTGAGGTGGGAAAATACTAAATTGGTACTCATACTACATGTGATGATCAAAAAGTAATGAAACTGGTCGTATTTCTCCGCCCAGAAACTCCCTACATGTATCATAATTTTCATCAAAGAACTTCAACCTTTTGACAAGTTTTATGCAAAATGTGGATGAAAAATAACCACTGACAGCAAAAAAGTGACATAACGCGCAGCACTACCATGCGAACATCGCCGCGCGCCGAAAACATCAAACTGCACCAATCCTTTTCCGTTTAATGAATTTCAGCTGACAGGTAATGGAGCTGCTTAAAATTGCCACTTAATGCATTAAAAAGATACAGATAAGATATTAACAGTTTACTTTATATGATATTTTAACGATCGGTTTGAAATAGACAGCCGATAAAATATGTCTTGAATTCGCTGTAAAATTCTGGAAATACTGCAGCTTCAAACATTCAGATAATCAAAAGACACATTTTTTTCTGTTCATCGACATCTGCATTCTGTTTTCACCAGACGTTTACTGTTTTATTTTAATTGAGTTTTTCATCTTTCAACTGACTAACACATTTAAAAATCAAGTAAGCAAAGATTTAAAACAGCTGGCGTAAGTAACGTTTCTGATCACAGAGTGACATTTTAAAATGCTGAGATGTTTTTTTTTTTTTTTTTTTTTCACATTGCCTTTGTTTAAAAAGAGACTGGGGAAGGAAGCTCTTTCTTTTACACAATCTAACTTATTCTAGGAGATTTGTGAAAGTTTCAATCGATTATCTATATTTTCGGCATGCATTTTATGTGTTGCTTTTCGTGTACCCTCTAAAAGAACGAACGTATTAACTGTGGCGTGCGGTGAGGTCTGAAAGGAAGGGCATCATTTTGTGCTCATTGAATATTTTTCAACCAAACTTGGTATATTTTCCGCCTACATGCCAATGTTTATACATAATGAATTATCACTTGAACATACATTTCCAGAACGGAGTTTTTAAGCGAGTTTTATTACTTTGTGATAGACCCTCGTAAGTGAACATATTGTAATCCCAAATAAAACTAAAATAAGCCGAGTGAGCAGTTATTTCACTGTCACTCAGTTACCCGAGCTTGACTAAATATATGAAAACGTTCATGAGGAGCAAACAGCACAAAAATATATAACACCACGTTCAAGAGGAGCAAACAGCACAAAAATATATAACACCAACACATAAAACAATTAGTACCACAACATTTACTTAGATTCGTCAAATAAGACCCTCATCTCCAAAAAGAAACTTTATTTCAGCTACCAAATACGCAAAGTTCGGTATTTTAATTGCCTTCGAACCACGTACTTGTCTGGTGGCAGGATTTTCGTTCTTGTGGACTGGACTGATACTGACAACCTTAAGCGAGCTACAACTCATATAATTAGTATTTCATGACAACGTTTGACTTTGGCGTTTTTAACCGAAAACAAAAGTCGATTTATGTCTCTATTACAGTTTGGTGTATTGGTCTGATTTGGGAGATTCTGCTATTTATAAGGCATATATGAATGGAACTGGAATGGAAGCCATTGTTCAAGGTGTCCAGGTCTATGGCCTTGCGTTGGACCACGCAGGTAAACAACGTTTTCAAACATCTTTTACAAATAAGAAAAGCGTGTTAAAATTATATATGAGTCTAAGTTTAATACGTTATCTTAGCAATCAGCTGATGTTTTCTCATATACATTTTATTCGCAAAATACGGTCTTCATTATTTGTCGCGCTATAGTAATTTGCGTTTAAAATGTTATCACTTTTCCATTCCTTAATTAATTTGAATTTGAAATAATGCTTTACGTCCCAGTCAATAGCAATGTTCATGTCGGGACGTTGCCCCCATTTTATGGGACTTTTACCCAACATAAGGATGTAATGACTCAAAATGTGCTTCATAAATATAACCACCCAAGCAAACCAATACGGTTGATATGTATGGATGGTTTGACTAAACCCACCTTTCCTGGGCAGGCTCAGACTTGAGCGGATTGCTTAATGAGCAAGGCCTTTAATTAATTACTAGTTCCTAATATTTTACAGAATATATGTTGTATTGGATCGAAGTTGTATTCCTAGAAGGAGAAATGGAATCAGGAGTTATGTCACTTGATTTACATGACGAAACTTTTATGACGACACAAAAGCGTTACTTTGGAGAGTTCCTCAGCGACATATTAATAGATGGAAAGTTCTGGTATCACACACATGCAGACGCACCGTGAGTTATCACTATATCAACTAAATGTACAAATAACTACACCAAAAGTTCGACAGACGCTCGTCATTCTCATTACGAAAACTTTCCCATGCAATATATGGAGATTTTTTTCAGTCGTAAAAAATGAAAATTTTGATTGTTTTTTAAACATTTTTGCTCAAAACATTGATCGTGGGTACACGGTTAGAACCGCCTCGTCGAGGCGGTTCTAACGAGTACCCACAATCTATGTTTTGGACTAAAAATAAGAAAAATAGGTATACCCCTGCATACCCCAGTTTTAATATATAAAAGTGGGGTTTAAATGGGTATTCATTAAACGGACATGTTTTCTTGATGACGTATCTCTATTTAACAACCCAATCATTTTAATAAGAAAAACGTGACAGAAGGGGAAGTAGGAATAGAAGGTCCTGGATTTTTTTAAAATGCCAACCAAGACCCAGGCAGGAAAGAATGGATAACAAAAATGTCAAAAAAATGGCTGCGATTTAGCAACAAGATGTTTTTTTTTTTTTTTTTTTTTTTTTTTTTTCAGTTTTCTACTTAGTTAATCAAACACCACAGAAAACAATGCATGTAAGCACTAGGATGAAGTAATAACAGGAGCAAGCAAACGTTAAATACATGAGAATTAAAAATGTTTCGATGGCTCCGAATTAGCATATTCATGTACTCACTGCATTAATTAAAAAATATCCCTGATTTGCCTCCTTTATCTTAACTAAGATAGTCGGTTCTTATTTTTGCAATTAAACTTTTTTATTTTTTTTTTCATTTGTCATAAATTGTCAAATTAGGTTGGTAGAAATTGTTTATGAAAAGGTAAAAATAAGCAATATCAGGAAATAGCGCAATCAGGAAGACATTCCCACTCCAAAAAGGTCGAGGTGGGGAAAAAACTAAATCGACAGTCAGGTACTTATACATAGAGAACATATCGTAAGCCGAACGAGCAGCTTTTTCCCAGTAAGCAGCCACTCAGCAACCAGAACTTAACTAAATAAATGAAAACGTATGTAAACAGCACAAAAATACAATACCGAAACATAAAACACTTAGAACCACAACATAAGCAACGAATGCAAATCAGTTACCATGTGTAAAATCTCGAACTTTATTTGCGTCATGTATGGATTGTCTCACTTGGCCAATTATTTACAGAGAGATTCATAAGGTAAATACATCTGTAATTGAGGACGAGATTATATTTTCTACTGTTTCTGGTATAACCAACTTGGACGCCATTGCTGTCTACTCGATGGATTCTTCTGCTGCACCAAGTGAGTTAACAACACATAACGAAAACTTGCCCAGACAGTATACAGAGATTTATTTCAGCTGTAAGAATGGAAAATTCCATCAGAAAAAATTATATTTTTGACACTATTGCCCAAAACATGGATTGTGGGTACATGTTAGAACCGCCTCGCCGAGGCGGTTCTAATGAGTACCCACAATGTATGCTTTGGATCAGAAGTAAAAAATAGTATACCCCATACACTCCAGTTTTAACATATAATAGTGGGGTTTAGGGGGTGTACATTTAACGGACTTTTTTCCTGATGCATAATCATCTGTGCAATAGTGATTTTATTCATGTCTGAGAGAAACACGTTTAAATAGCAAAAAACAGATACTTCAAATAAAAAACAAACATATTCTTAACTTAGCAACTGACATCTCTGAACGTGTCCAATCTCCTAAAATAAAATGTGAAACAAATTCACACATGCGTATCTTTACCAAAGGTGCTACAAGAATAGACAATTGTAAGCATAAATACATCGATAAGACGTTAAATTGTTAATCATATTCTGGCCATATTATCGAAAACTGCTATTAATGTTGAAAAAAGTGTGGCTCGTTTGGTATCAGATTCTTTTTTTTTTCCTATTTTGTTTGACAAAAATTAACGGTGTATTAGATCTACATTATACTGATCGAATTTTAACGAAACGTTAACTGACGATACTATTAATTTTGAACAAATGGTTCTAGGTAAATTTAGTATGTTAACTAAGTTAAAACCTGACTGGCAGTTAGTATAAAGAATACAAATAAAACTGAGATCCTTTAAGAGCAGGAATGATAATTTTCTATGTTTATCAGTACCATATTTCTTACCTGTAGGGAGTTTTGTGTGTGAACCTAGAGAAGGCCTTGGAGACTGCAGCACTATCTGTCTTCCCAGTTCGGCAACCACACGTTCATGTCATTGTCCAGAGAGCGACGTAATACTTGAAGATGGAAAGACCTGTCGAGACGGTATTTATTAATTGGTCGTTTGCCTCTCACTAATGAGAAAGACCATCTTTATTTATGGGAATAGACACAAAACAAAAATATTAACAATTTACATATTTAATTCTTAAATCATTTCTCTAACAATACCCACAATCTACATAATCTTAAATAGAAAACAGAAAACCTATCCTGATTGGCATTCAGGGGCCAGTCCCATGACTGGTTCTCTGAAAACCAGTTGGTGCCAAAGGATGGGACAAAGAGACCAGTCATTGTTCAGAAATGAATTGTTGAAGATCTGAGCTGGCCTCAAATGTACATCAGAAATGGCACCAACTGGCAAACAGAAAAATTAGCCAAAATAACATTTAATTATAATAACAAATCTATTGGATATTTGGGCCATCATGAACAAATAACAACTACTTATTTGTGAAAATCGCTCGCCCGCACTTATAGGACTAAACCCCTGTGTCCATTATGACAATGGTGGTGGTGGGGTGGAGGATGGTTAGCCTAATTCAATCAGAAGCTTTCGAGCAACTGATGTATTTGAATCGCAGTATTTCTATTAAAAATGAGGTCATATATACTGGTCTACAAAATACACTGGAAAACAACATATTGTGATTCCCATAAACTGCAATTAATGTAAACATTAATTTTTATTTTATGGGAATAGACACAAAACAAAAATATTAACAATTTACATATTTAATTCTTAAATCATTTCTCTAACAATACCCACAATCTACATAATCTTAAATAGAAAACAGAAAACCTATCCTGATTGGCATTCAGGGGCCAGTCCCATGACTGGTTCTCTGAAAACCAGTTGGTGCCAAAGGATGGGACAAAGAGACCAGTCATTGTTCAGAAATGAATTGTTGAAGATCTGAGCTGGCCTCAAATGTACATCAGAAATGGCACCAACTGGCAAACAGAAAAATTAGCCAAAATAACATTTAATTATAATAACAAATCTATTGGATATTTGGGCCATCATGAACAAATAACAACTACTTATTTGTGAAAATCGCCCATATCGGATGACCCAGTCAGGAGATAGCCCCAAATAGCCGACCATCTGTATTTCTAGAATAAGGTTCATGTGTGTTGATGAGTTCTTTGATGATTGACTAGGTCAATTCTAGCTTTAAACTGTCGGTTGCAAGTAAAGCAAGTCAATGCCATGGAATCTTCTGGTGGCTTTGTGTTCTTTCAGCTTCACTGATTCTCTTTTCTTCACAGAGAGCTGCTCCTGTGCAATCTGTTCCCAAGACCCCATTGGTCTTAACTACATTTTTGTCATCACACCATAATCATCACGAACTTCATGATCTTGGGCCAGTTGTTCAAAAATTAACGACATTGTTGGTTAATAACTATTCGATAAAATTTCAAATGGCAATATTCCAAATACACTGTTAATTTTGTTGAAAAAATGCCAGAATCTTTGGCATTGCAAAGGATTATCACATTTTTCAAAAAATAACAGTGACAGTGTATTTGCATTTGAGGTCGATAGGTAGTTAACAAATTGAGGGCTTAACGCCAGCGTTACGCTAGCAAAGTTTTGAACAACTGGGCCCAGACTGCTCCAGATTACATTTGCATCCTGACGATCAGACACTCCGGCCAGACGTAACTAATTTCATTATTTCCTAACCACTTACTTTTCTGCTAATCTTTTCTATTTCTTCTACTACCAGTCCCCTACCAACCATCCACAGTTGATATTCCCTTCGATGTAATTTGCTGCCCAGTGTGCGTCATAATGTCTGATTTAACCGAAATTGACCGTCAATGAGTGGCAACCGAGTTGTGCCATTGTGCACAATCCGCCATTAACGCAGATAATATCGGTCGTTGACGATGACCAAAATGACTGTTTTGTCCACTATTATAGTGGTCGTTGGTCCCGCCAGACAGGAACTCACTTAAGAGAGGTCAATTCACATTTAAAAAACGCTCGTGATGAGCTAACAATAGGAGATCGCAAAAGACTGGCCTGGACTGTATTGTGATCAAAGCATCAAACATAGTTGTGTTACAATTTTATAGAACACAAACGACCAAAATCGTCTTGTTTTTTAAATGTTTTGAAAATGGACAGAAATTTGCTAATTTGTTTTCTTACAGCACCTCTTTGTCCAGATTCCATCGAAGGTGGAACGTTTGTTGATCCTGAAAATTGCTCGTTCTTCAAGCTCGATATGTGCAATGTTATTTGTGATTCTTCGCCTGCTACAACAACGACTATACAGTGTAAGGAGGATGGCTCTTGGGACAATCTATGTTCAGGTAATTATCAAGATCAAGATCTAGCCTTTTTTCTCTTTATATCCAACTTTTAAATGCATTTTATGTAATTTACATTATCTTTAGGATATCAATTCCTTTGAAAAGGTAAAAGTAGGCAATGATTCGCCTAATCAGGTAACAGAAACGAAAATATTAATATTTTGTAAATATTATCATTATTTTTGTCGGTTATTGTGTTGGTAGCATTGTGATCATTATTCTTACTTAGAATATCTTGATCTAATTTTATATATATATTTATCAATGTCATTTGTCTGCTTGCAGTTGTTATTACAGACTATCCATTGCTGTTGCATTTATATTAACAAGGTCATGCTAATAAAGTCACTAAAACGATTACTGCTTCACCCAGTGTGTTCAAACAGTTCCTTATGCTTGATTTACATTCCAGATTCTATCAGTTTTAATGCCGCTTTAAATACAAGTTTGATAAACTTAGTAAATAAGTTTCTGTTTTAGGGCACTTTATTTTTAAATAATAATAACACAAAGTTTATCAAACTGTATAGTTTTTTTTTAATTAAAATGCTTGATTTGAAACAGTACTCAGAATACTTAAAATTGTGTCCAGTTATCATCATTATCATTTACAGTGTCATGCCCTGCTGGCCAACACGCAAACATTACCGAGGTCAGTGGATGCTCACTTTGTCCTCTGGGCAGATATAAATCCATAGCCGGCAGTTCACCGTGTGAAATATGCACTGTAGGATATAGTACTTCTGCACTTGGCTCGACTTATATTGCAGAATGTACTGAGGGTAAGTAGTGCAATTATCCGTATCAGGACTCTGTGTTTAGGGTTTCGTACAAGGTCCCAAACAAACCGTGCTCTGTAGTTACACACGCAGGAGACTTTTATCTCGTTTTAGTACAAATAGGTTTGCGTTATTTGTTCACTATGTTTTCTGAGCACATATAAATCCATGGCCGGCAGCTCATCATGTGAAATATGTCCTGTATGATATAGTACTTCTGCACTTGGCTCAAATTATATTGCAGAGTGTACGGTTGGTACGTTCTAATTCACTAAGTATGTATACTGTTTGTGCGTAGATGTGAAAATAGAATTATCCACATCCGAAACCCAGGGGTCATAATTTGTGACCGTTGAATGTCCTAGAAAAACTAACTGGGCTCTACTGTCACAGACAAGTGAAACTTGATCATGTTTGAGAAACAAGGTTTGTGCTGTTGATGTGGTGAAAACAATCTAACTCCGCAAATGGTTGTGAGCTAGTTTTGACATATGAAGACACATTACCAAACAAACAGTTTATAAAAAGGTACAAGTAGGCAAAGATCAGGAAAAGGCGCAATCAGAAAAAGATTCCCACTCCAAAAACCGAGGTGGGAAAAAAAACAAACTAACAACCAGGTACTTATACCATGAAACATATCGTAAGCCGAATGAGCAGCTATTTTCCCAATAGGTGGCCACTCAGTTACCTTAACTAAAACCATGAAAACACACACAAGGCGCCAACAGCACAAAAAAATCTCAAACACCAAGACACAAAACAAAAAGAACCACCACAGAAGCACCGCCTTGGAACGATCAGTTAAGCCCCGTTTACACATTCACGATTTTTGGCTACGGTGCCGCTACGATTCGCCACGATTTGTAAAATCGTCGTGTACCGTGGTGTACCGTCGTCATTCGTAGTAGAACCGTGGTGAATCGTGGTGAATCTTGATGAATCGTGATGATTCGGGAAACTCTACGGCAGCGCTACGGAAGTTTTAAACTGTTTAAAACATTCGTGGCGTACCGTGGCGAATCGTGGTGGTAATTGGGCGTGGCCTAATTCGTAGCGCAACCGTAGCGGAATCGTGCTTATTCGTACTGACACCGTAGCTATATTTGCGGCTTTTCGTGAGAGATCGTAGCCAATCTTGGAGCTCCGTAGCGAAACCGTGGAATCTTTGACACCACGAACTCCCACGATTCACCACGAATTGTGTACGGTTGTCCTACGAATCATCCACGGTTTCGCTACGAAGCTCCACGACTGGCCACGACGGCTACCGCCGTGAATCGTACTAGTACCGTATCGAACCGTACAAGCACCGTGAGCATTCGTTGTGCCACCGTGGTTAATCGTCATTGACCGTAGCGTTGCCGTCATGAACCGTCATTGATTCGTAGCGATACCTTACAGACACCGTACTAATATCGTAGACATTCTTACTGGAATCGTAGTGACATTGAATATTTCCACTTTTCGCCACGATTCATCCCGGTCCACCCCGATTTTTCTGACCATGAGAAATCGGGGTGAATCGTGGGTGAGTCGTAGAGAAAACCGTGAATGTGTAAACGGGGCTTAACACAAAGTCACCGGCGGGCCCAAACCGGTCCCACAGGCGCCCAACCCCACCCCCAGCCTCTGCAGCGGCTCACAACATCCAGCCAGCCCCTCGGTCCTCGTGGTGAATCCCCAACCAGTCAACGAATCACCAAGAACAAACACACAAATCAAGACAAACATCCTGATGAATCAAAACCCAGGACCCACAGACCGAGCTAGCCGCCCGAAAACTGACATTTTTTTGCAACAATGTTGGAAATAAAAATTAAAACTGAGATCCTTTAAGAACAGTGAACTCATTGAAAAAAAGGGGATGGACCATACCGCGGTTTCGACTATTAAAGTCTCGTCAGTGACCCTATGGAGCCAAAGAGAATTACTGAAATTTTGCAACTTTCTAATTGGTAGTCGATACAAAGACAACTATTATCTGAATGGGACCAAATATGTTAAATATTGGTTAGAAAATGAATCTTTAGCATTTATTTATGCTGGAAATGTTGCTGAATTCTTTTATTATTATTATTTTTTCATGATTTGACTTTGATTTGGCATTTTGTTTTAGATCCGACCTGTGGAAATTCCCGATGTCATTTCTATATTCACTTTACTATAAATGCCTTATTTTACTTAATTTGTTTGTAGAATGTTCACCAGGAACGTACTGGGATGATGGAGCTTGTATAACATGTCCAGTCGGCTCGGTACAGCCATTGGCTGCCGCGCTCGTGTGTGACGAATGCTCGAACGGTACGGAGCCAAACAACGTCACAGTTCCGACAGCGTGTGGTAAGATGATTAACCCTATTATAGACTTTCCCAATGTTATCATTAGGAAAAGTACAAGTAGGCAATGACAGCACAAAAAATCGACTCCAAAACACAAAACAAATTGAAACACAACAAAAGTATCGCCTTGGAACGATCAGTAATATAAAATTAATGGGGGCTTAAACCGGAATTACAGGACCTTAACCTCACCCTCATCTTCTGCATTGGTTCACAACATTTAGTTAGTTGTTCGGTCCCCGTGGTGAATCTCAAACTAGTCAATGAATCATCAAGGACAAGTCCACTTTAATTATTAGGGACAGCGTGAGTGATTTTTATTTTTTATCATTTTTCGAAGAAATTTTCTCTAAGTAAACCGAATAGACATAGCAGAATGCGGCGTCACATCTGGGGCTATACTGTTTGCCGATGTCCCATAGATAGGACATCAGACTTATATGAGTTAAGATTATCGGGAAACTAAGTGGCAACTTATAGGGAAATACGTTTTCGTTGTATTAATGATTGTCCGTTTAGTTTTCCTACCTTGGTTTTTGGAGTAGGACTTTGATTCTGAATGCACTAGTTCCTGGTCATTGACTTCTTTTACAAACAAGCTATCAAATTGTCACAGAGGACCACTGTAAAAATTGAAAATTTCATCTAAAAATTTTTGGGACCAAAACTAAGAAAAAATGGTATACCTCTGTATACCCCAGTTTCACTATATAAGGGTAGGGTTGAAGGAGGCACATGTATAGTTTTCATGGACATGTTTTCCTGATGTTTTTCTTTAAAATAATTTAAAAAAATCAAAAACAGCATATAGAATTTTGATAACGACTGAATTGCAAATAATGCATCCTTTGCTCTTCTGTTTATATTTTCTGCAAAAATAAGATCACTTCTGTGATCTTTAACATTTTCCACATGAAACAATATGATGATTTTGGTATCCTGTAAGACCGCTAGATAGATTATTCTATATTTTGTGTTTAATGTTTCAGTTACGCGATGCCCCCCAACATTCCACTCGGGTGGAGTTCTTAGCCATCCTAGCAAATATATAGGACCCTGTGATAGAAATGCATACGATATGTGCGAAGTAACATGTCCCTCTGGCGTTGTGCACCCAGTGTTCTGCAATCCAAATGGTACATGGAATAGCCAAGACCCATGTTTAGGTAACATATGATCCGCATAATGAGAAACCAACAATTGGGTTTTCCGAAAGGTCCGACACAAATCGAGCTGTAAAAACACAGAAGATGACTAGCGCCTGAAAGTAGAGGAACAGTACTATACATGTAGCAAAAACAAGGCACTGATCAGCTTCGCAGTTACTGCGAGGCTGATCTGCGCCTTTGTTTTCGCATTTGCAAAATGTTGGCTTTATCATTCCACGGCACAATTATTATATCCTTTATGTGACCCCTGTTGATAAGCTTATTAATCTGTACATGTGATATCCAAGACCCATGCGTATAGATAATAGCTAATATTCTAACTGTAATGCTATGTACCTCCGAACGGTACATGTGATAACCAAGACCCATGTTTAAAGCCCAAACTACACATCCCCCAAGTCACCGTAAAACGTTTAACACACAGCACATAATGGCAATCTCCATCATCCTGCAGTTGGGTAAAAGACAAAACAAGTCCAGCAAGAATGTATGCAATGAGTATGCAATTCCTAGGTACATGATGAAGTCTATTATTCCCAGCATGTGTATTTTATTAGTTTGGTTTGGCTATGGCTTAACATCATGAAGGGATTGAGTCTTTTTTTTTCTGGTTATGGAAGTTAAAAGTGTCTTGCTCAAGGTCAGTACATGGCGGGGGTAAGCATTGAATCCACTCTACCACTCTTTGCCTGTGTTTTAGCATAGATACATAATCATAGAAGTAATGTATACATGGTTTTAGTAGTTTGAAATTCATATATTCTTTATTTGGTTGTGAAGAATATTCATACTCATCAGATTGTTTACATAAACAATCTAGTTGTAACATTCATTAGGCAATTTAATCCGTGTCTCTTCTGTCCCATTCATAGTTTACCATTTCTAGTGACTGATAATGTTATCTATGGGTCATATTATCTGCCAAAAGCTATGGTCTACAATGAATCGTACTTTATGCATGGGGTGCAGAAACTGCATTAGAATAATGGTGACCACACGTGGTCCACGAGGAAGGAAACAGGCAACAGTATTAATTAGCACATATTTGTCACCATTTGTGTGTTTATTGGGGGTTAAGGAACAGCTAATATACTAACTGTAATGTTATGTGTCCTTGTGATATGCACTGAGTATTATGTACCCCAAACGGTACACGGAATAAACTAGGCCCATGATAGAGGTAATAGCTAATATTCTCACTGTAATGTTATGTGTCACGGTCATGCTATCTGAACGGTACATGAGGTAACCAAGACCCTTGATTAGGTAATTGCTTATGTTCTAATTGTAATGTTATGTGTCACGGTCATGCTATCTGAACGTTACATGGGATAACCAAGGTCCTTCTTTAGGTAATAGCTAATATTCTAAGTATATTGTTATGTGTCACGGTCATGCTATCTGAACGGTACGTGGGATAACAAAGGCCCAAAGGTAACAAAGATAACAAATATAATATAATAGCTAATATTCTAACTGCAATGTTATTTGCCTAGGTGAATTCTATTATCCAAACAGTACTTGAGATAACCAAGACCTGCGTCTAGATAAAAGCTACCCGCCTCTCTGTTGTTGCACCGGTATCCAAACAATACAAGTGATGGCAACGATTCTTGCTTAAGTCTATTGCCCATTACAAAAGTTAGTGATCATGGTCATAAAATGCTTAAAACTAGTATTGAAAAGTGAAATGTAAAGAGGGACAAGGTGTGTTGCATTTTGCAAATGTCTACATCATCACAGAAAAAAAAACAATACCATTTTTTTTTTGTTTCTGTATAATTTCAGTTTCAAATCCAGACTTAAGGATATTGGCTACAAGTCACGCCAGCGTCTTTTCATTTAACGAATTCGGCGAGGTAGTGGATGTGTTTGACTCGCAAGACAACTTACGTATTCGTGGAATTGCTTTAGACCATTATATTCCAATGTCAAACTCTGGGTCACATAGCCCTAGCTTTGTCTACAGCGTAGAACGTGATAGCGATGCAGAATTTTACAGACAGTTCTTGAATATGACAGGACCTGTGCATTTCGCCACTGGTAAGCTTGAGGATCATGAAAGAGAAATGATTAATAACAAAGAAATAGCTTAACCCTAAGTTTAATATCTGCTCATTAAATTTAGTGTATCTAAGCTGCATTGCAAATTCATACAATAAAATATACAATTAAACCGATAATTGATATTCTAGACAAACAATATCAAAATAAAATTTTAAATTAATTAATTTTGATAATAAAAGTTATATGTGATTATGTTTATACTGGCAAGCCATTTACACAGGTGTTGTCTATATCAACACACATGGAACGGGCAATTGTTTAAACACTGAATTCTCCCGCGTTGCCCCTCGTCCAAATAGGTGATCATCAACATGATCAATCTCAATACTCTGGTTTGATCATTTCAGTACCGCATACAAGAGTGCAGCGGATTGCCATCGACGCTGGATCTGGGAACATATATTACACTGGCGTCAATTTAGAACCGCTGAATGTTGAAACGCCCGGCTATATTGGGGTGGTAACACCATTTGGAGATCATCTGGTAGTTGTAGAGGGCCTTGTCAAGCCTATGGACATCGTCTTGCATGGATCAGAGGGGTAAATTTACTATTTAACAACTATGCAAAAATTGTTGGTGTCTGTAATACCAAAGGTATACCGAAAGAACAGATAGTTAAACCTAACCAAGTATAAATAAACTATATAAACGTAATAAAACTGCATTCTCCAGTCTTTCGTATGAGACTATAAACCGAGGTCCCGTCTCTATATGAACTTAGCCGTTGGTGGGACATTAAACTCAAAATTTACCAACATAATAAACGTTACTCAAAAATAAAATTAAAATCTTCAAAAATGGCGTTATACACAGAGTAACGCCATTGTTTTTACAAAGTTAATGTCTTAATCCTCCAGTCGGGCTATATGCGATGTATGCAAAGTATATGGTGGGCTTTCAATTTTGCATAGCAGCTGGTAGACGACCCAGTCGTTAGTACAGCTTATCCGTTTTCTTTTCATATAATATATATAATGATAAACAGATTTTTTCAGCCGGGTGTATTGGTCAGATATTGGAACTTTGATGATCGCCTATTCGTACATGAATGGTGACGGATTCGAAATAATTGCTACAGAAACGGAAGCATATGGTCTTGCTTTGGACTATCTAGGTAAGTATAAGTGCATACAGCATTTGACAACTGATCTTTGTACGGCAATGTTTATTGAAGCGATCAACTGTATTGTGCAGTTTCTGTTCTTTAATCACAGCGTTTTTACAATTGTTTTGTTCTTTGCTGTTTAACTCGGAAAAACTTTCCTCATGGTATATATTATGTTACTTACACAACAAAAGGTACCCTCTTTTGATATGCTAAGTTATTGTGTATTGTTTCATGCATTAAATGCATTTTTTTAAAATTCATAACACGTTGTGATCAGCGTTGTGCCAGGTTGATCCATCAGCTACTGAGGACAATGACAAATCATGAAAAGCGATCTTACAAATATGCCATCAAGATCCTATCTGGACAATCTGAACAATTACATTAGGATAAAGCTATGCCAGAGGAACAGTATTACTGAGAGCCCTCCAGGTGGATTTCCGAAAAATAAGGCCTTGATCTCACCATTTTATCCTCATATCTAAGTATTTTGCTCATAGAGCTCACAAAACCGCAAAACATATGCTTGCTTCCCAGCTCCCCTTAACTAATCACTAGTGCTCAGCAGCTTCCAGAAAACAAAAGGCCTTCTCCTCACCCCACAAACCCCCTATAATGGTCTCATTACTGAATTTACATTGATACTGTTTTTTTTGTTTTTTTTTTGTTTTTTTTTTTTGTTTTTTTTTCAGATGATATTTTGTATTGGGTGGAGGTAGCTTTCTCCGATGATGCTCCTATGTCAACAGTCAAGTCGTATAATATTCATGAGGAATCGGCAATAGCGATAGTGAAGTGGTACCAAGGTTTCCTTAGGGATATATTGATAGACGGGTACTATTGGTACCATTTACGAAATGACACATCGTAAGTATTGCAAATTCCCGTAAAATTTGGTTATTGTATTGACGCCCATTCCATATGTTGTGATATGCTCGGGATAACAGCTAGAGTTTTTATCTTTCAAAGAAGCATATAATAAAACAGGCTTAAACTTCTATAATAATTTTAGCGAAGTCGCACTAGTAATTTTGCTTTTATTAGATGAATATGTAAATGATAATGTGAATGAGTATATTAAAAGATTTGAATTACCAATATTATAATTATTTATGTTCTGTTTCACAGGAAAATTGACAAAGTTAGTAAACTTGCAACAGAAAACGAAGATGCATTTACTACTGGTAATGATGTACCATACCTGGATGCCATGGCTGTCTATTCAGGGGATTCGGCTTCTGTACCGAGTACGTTACACGCAATTTTTCAATTTATTTATCCTAATAGCTACATGTGTCGGTTTATCCTTGCTTGTTTTATATAAGCCCGGATGATCAATACCTATATGCATAACTGTCACAAGTTGTGTATTTAGTCTAGAGTTCTGTTTTGTTGCTTTTTCTTTTTTAAAAAGTTGGGAAATCATGATTTATGATTATGTCAGTTTCCGGTTATTCCCAATTTTAAATTCACATTCTAGAAGGTATCATCATAAGCTATTTTTGGTATCATTTATTTCTTGAAAACTATAAAGTATGCAATGGTCAGGAAATGGCACAGTCAGAATAAAAGTCCAGCTCCAAAAAAAAAAAAAAAACGAGTTGGGAAAAAATTGACAATCAGGTACAAAGACAACTAATCGTAAGTCAAGTCAAGTGAGCAGCTTTTTCCCAGTAAGTGGACACTCAGTTGCCCGGGCTTAACTAAAGATATGAAAACGTAAATAAGGTGCAAACAGCACAAGAATTCAACACCAAAACATAAAAATTATGAAAACGGTTTTAAGTATAAAGATTTCAAATAATTATGTTATCAGTTGTCAGATGATAATATGTTGTAAGAGGTTTGTCACTTTAAAATACTTCAAGTCCAATATGGGAATATCGTGTTGGCTTAAAGGAGCTTCATCGAAAATGAAAATAAAAATCACTTATGATGGCACTAAAAATGAAAGTAGGCCCACCAAAAGGATAAAGGAAAAGAAGGACAAAGTTGGCCAAGCCCACGAGATATTAATTGGGACTGATAATGAATGGCAGTCTAGTAACGTCAGGAAAATGTGATTGTTTCCATTTTCAACCCATATTTCTTACCTATAGGGAGTTATATGTGTGAGAACAGAGATGGCCTCGGTGACTGCAGCACTATTTGTCTTCCAAGCTCATCTTACGACCATACTTGCCACTGCCCAGATGGAGAAGAGATCTTAAATGATAAAAAGACCTGTGCCAATGGTATTGATTTTAAATGTTGTGATTTGCATACATTTACATGTTCCAAAATATTTTTGAATATTATTGAAAGGTACAAGTAGGCAAAGATCAGGAAAAGGCGCAATCAGAAAAAGATTCCCACTCCAAAAACCGAGGTGGAAAAAACCAAATTAACAATCAGGTACTAGTTCCATGAAACATATCGTAAGCCGAATGAGCAGCTATTTTCCCAATAGGTGGCCACTCAGTTACCTCAACTTAACTAAAAATATGAAAACATACATAAGGCGCCAACAGCACAAAAAATTTAAACACCAAGACATTAAAACAAAAAGAACCACCACAGAAGTATCGCCTTGGAACGATCAGTAACACAAAGTTACTGGCGGGCTTAAACCGATTTTACATGGCCATAACCTCACCCTCAGCTTCCGCAGTGGTTCAGTAATATACAAGAAATAAGAGAAAAATCATTTTAAGAAAATACTAAACATAGATACCAACGTCTAACATGAATAACGGAAAGCAGGGTGAGCAGCTATTGAAGGTTTTAGGTGGTCACAGTGCTAGCTTGAACAGAACAAGTAAAATGCAGAGGGCTAAGTGAAGAGCCAAATTATAATCGGGTGGCCACAAAGCCATGCAACATGAAACTCGTAATCGGAATATCTTTGATAAGTGTGAACCACAGCAGTAGTACCGCCTTGGAACGGTCAGTTATAAATAACTGGGGGGCTTAAACCGGTTTTACATGGCCATAACCTCACCCTCAGCTTCTGCAGTGGTTCATAACATTTAGTTAGTTCTTCGGACCTCATGGTGAATCTCTAACTAGTCAATGAATCATCAAGAACAAACAAATAAATCATGATAAACATCCTGATGAATCAAAAACCAGGACTCACAGATTGAGTAAGCTGCCCGACGATGGAGATCCCTGGGCGCCGAATAACCTACTAACTCCGGAGCAAAAGAAAAACACCAGTTGGACCCCGGTGGGCCAAGCAACAGACAAGAAGCTCCGGTCCCAACCAACTAAAATGAATAGCTTTAAGTCGGGGCAATCATAGAGTCTGACGCCCGACCCACCGGCGTGCAATCAAAGAAGGCAGCATAGTTATCAACCATGATTGGGTTAAAAACTAAGCATGCAGACTGTCGCATAACATTCAAGTTATAACCTATACGTCTGTAACGTGTTATGATTTTTCTGAACTGAAAAGAAAAATCATTAATTCCTATAAGTTTCTTAAACTTGTAAACCAAGTCACCATAAAATTCAGGTTCCGAAAGGCCCTCACTTAAAAGCGTCTTTAACCCAACATTATATTTGGAAATCAATTCATAGTGTCTACGATAAAATTTAGAAAAGGTTTTTCGAAGTTTATGATACCGATAGCCCTGTTGGAGAAGTTTTGCCGTTAAACATTTATTTCGAGCGTTGAAGTCTGTAACATGATTGCAGACTCTAGCAAACCTAATAAGTTGCGAAATGTATACACCATAAGAAGCACGACGAGGAACGTCACCATCCAAAAATGGAAAATTTACTATATCAAAATCAAAGTCATCGCGCTTATCATAAATTTTAGAAGAAACAAATCCATTTGCAACAGAAAGATGTAGATCTAAAAAGGGGGCTTCGGTATCTGAGATATTGGCTTTGTTCAACTGAAGTTCAGGTGGATAAATTTGATTGACCATACCTTCAAAATAAGGGTTGTCAATGTTCAAAAGGTCATCGAGGTACCTAGATGTGGAATTAAAAGCCTCGATAACATCAGCTTGATTATCATGGTTAAGAGAATCCATGAAATCTCTTTCGTAGCAGTATAAAAATAGATCAGCTACGAGAAGTGCGCAATTTGTACCCATCGGAATTCCAACAATTTGTCTGTATAACTTGGTCCCAAATCTAATATAAATATTATCAAGGAGATAGGACAAGGCGTCTTACACATTCTGACATGACCAAAGTGTATACCGACTTTGGTCAGAGGAAGTGAAAAAAGCCTTTCTGTCATTACATGCCAAATAAAGTGAACCGTAGTTTTTTAATGCCCTTTTGAAGGTCCACTCTGTCAAATCCAGAAGTTTTTCTTTTATTAGATTATGTGGTAATGTTGTATACAGAGTAGAATAATCATATGTGGACAAGCTTGTCGCACGGAACCCTCTACACTTCAATTTACTGAGCACCTCACCAGAACTTTTTATTGACCAAAACCAATTGTTATTTGAAGTTTCATACACTGTCTCACAGTATCTTATAACATGAGATTTGATAGCAGTAAGACAGGAAGTTAATAATTTAGAAAGTTCAGTGGTAGTACAAGAGCTAGAATTTGCAATAAATCTAGCTTTGTATGGTCTTTTGTGAAGCTTAGGTAACCAATACATCGTAGGAAGTTTGTCTTGGCCTTCACTGACACAAACAGAAAACTTAACAGGTAAATCGTTTAAGTGGGCATTAACTACAGACACTTCATCAGTATCTGTCTCCAGATAAGCCCTGGTACCATCAAGCTCCTGTTTTAAGGTGTTAACGTAGTGAAGCCTACAAAAGTGAAGCATTCGTACAACGATGACAAAATTTGTATATAAGTATTTAACTGGGGCCAGTTGTCTCAAAATTAACGATATCGTTAGTTAACGATTCGTTAAAATTTCAAATGGCATTATTACAAATACACTATTATTTTATTTAAAAAATGTGAGAATCCTTTGCAAAGGATTCTCACATTTTATCAACAAAAAACAACTGTGTATTTGCTTATGTAGTCTGCATTTACTTAACGAGTTGATGTCTTAACGATGTCGTTAAGCTAACGAAGTTTTGAACAACTGGGCCCAGATGAAGTTTTGTTCCACAATAAGATCATTGTACATAAAGCCATGCTCACAGCTGGAGTCCGAAATCCCCAGTAGGCTTTAAAATATGGTGTGCTAATACATGCCTTAGTTCTTCAATCCATGCAATCAACGGTATTAAATAAAACTTCCTGCGACAGCAAAATAAAACGTAAAATATTCACTCCGAATTCATTTTAATGTTTATTTCTTACAGCAATACAATGTAAAACCAGCATTAGAGGTGGGGTATTCGAGAGCCCGGCAAGTTGCTCGTTCTTCAAGCTTTCTACGTGTGAGGTTTTATGTGATGGCGCTAGAAATACAGTTTCTATACAATGTACCAAGGAAGGTGAATGGGATAACCCATGTGCAGGTGAATATGACCTATGAGCCATGCAGCTTGACCACTGCAGAAAACCTTATGATGTACTAATGTGTCTTTTTGTCCTTTTGCAAATATTATTATTAATATTATAACAAATTTTAGGAAACACACTTAACCTGATTTAAAATTATGGTAGAGCATCGAACTCCAAATCGAGAGGTCCTGGGATCGATACCAACATGGGGCACCTTCAGCAAGACGCAAGAATTCCCCAGCACTGGTTAATACCCAGGAAGTATTGAATTCGTCCCGACATGAATGAAAAATTGTTGAGTGGGACGTTAAACTCAATACAAGCAAACCTGATTTATAGTCTGGTTTCAATCAATACTTTCATACTACTTCATGAATATCATTTTACACGAGAAATGATATACCACAATACGATTTTTATCTAATAATTGTAAAAATAAATCTCAATATAATTTTCAGAGCCAACTTCTTCAACCTCAACTCCGACGTCAACCGAGACACCTTCAGCAAGTCCAACACCTTCAGAGCCAACTGAACCGACCGGGCCGACACCCTCAGAGCCGACCGGACCGACACATTCCGATTCTACCGGACCAACACCCGATTCTACCGGACCAACGCCTTCCGGACCGACACCCTCAGAACCGACCGGACCGACACCTTCAGATCAGACAGGACCGACACCTTCAGATCCGACAGGACCGACACCTGATTCTACTGGACCGACGCCTTCCGAACCGACCGGACCGACACCTTCAGAGCCGACTGGCAGCACGGCTGGACAAGGTACCGCGAGTACTGGAAGCCAAGTAACCGGAAGTACTGGAGGTCAAGGAACCGGAAGCGCTGGTAACCAAGGTAGTGGCAATTCCGCTGCCATGACAACAGCGAAAGGTGTGACAACAACTCTTGTTCTGTTTATCATATCACTGATGAATCTCTTGTTTTGAATTATACAACTAATATAAGTTTACTGTAATATTCGTAAACATGTATGCATTTATGGTTAGAAGACAATGATACAACTTGTGTTAACTAATCTGTAGTATGGAATGTGCATCGAAACGTTCGTTTGATTGTTAGCTACTGATCAACTCGTCAACAGTTCTAACAGTTTTCTTCAAAACTTTATTTTTTCTGAAAATCCTGTTGCAACCTCGTATATGCAGACCTGTCATCAGTATCAACAATAACTTAGAATGTATAATTTTGTCTGTATTTTTCTAGGTATTTTACAGTTTATAACGTTTATTAAAAATCTAAAAAAGTTGCTACGAACATTTTACCACGAACTCATATTGTCTAACTTTTTGCATGTTTGATTTGGATCTTAAAGGAAATAGTCATATCGGAACTTTGTTTCGAAAATATCGAATGATTTTATTTCGTTGATGAAACATTGTGACCAATAAATTGTACAGCAACTAGATCATAATTTAAAGCACTATCATAAAAAGTAAACAAATAATTTTCCAAAGTATGCCTTAGCATCCAAACTGGCTTTCTTTTGCCACTTTTTAATCTATTTCCATTATGTATGAAGGCGTCTGAAACACCATAGAATTTAATTTTATCTATGGGAAATTCGGCTGTTATCAGGATCTTAATAGCCAAACATGGTTAACGAGAAATTAAGATACATGTGTATTCTTTTGAAAAAAATCCGTCCATAACTTGATATATGCATTGGTAAGACTACATGCATGTATACCGCGGTTTGTTTTTGAAATAAAACTGCAGGGCAGTGAATGTGTCTTTCGTTTGATTTATATTCCTCATTAGATGCAGCCCTCGTGTGAAAGTTTTATTTAACAATTTAACGGTGCATACCAACATGGTATCGCACAGCCCGTATAACAAACAACCTGCATAGTTTTAAAGCAAGACTCGGTTGTACGAAGCTTAATTAAATTTTCAAAGTTTTGCTTTCCTCTTTAATTGCACGCTGGTTGGTCGGATCTCTGACCCTGTCCAGGATATGACTATGCATGAAATACTGGCTATTGACGGGTGTTCTTGTACCGTTAATATGCATAGCAACACACTGGGATTCAATTCCATATCCCATGATTCTTCCCATTTTTGAAGTTGGTCCAGATCATCTTGGAGTAGCTGGGGATTATTTTGTCACCGGCTAAATAGATAGATGTGTCGTCTGCAGATATTGGCAAGTATTTTATATTACACAGCAAAAATGATATTGGTCCCAGCACTGAGCCTTGGGGGACACATGGAGTTTCTATTATCTCGGTGCTGACAAAGTATGACCGTCTCGGTCCTTGCAATAAGAAAAGACTATTGTAGGAAATTGCTACATATGTCATACATTTTAAATACTAAGACGGTGTCTATTTGCAATTGGAACTTTAAATATAATTGCCAGCTAAGGCCTCCACCAGTTGAATCCGTTGAGTTTCACATGATCTCCGTTCACGAAATACATGCTAGTAATCATAAAGGATGTTATATTTGCCAAATGTTTGGTAAGACTGAAGCGATTACATGCTCCTTGGTCTTGCAGAGGATGCATGCATAAATGAGATTGGATGGTAAAGGGCTGGTTCCGATTTGCTGCCTTTCTGTATAGTGACCTGTGCATTTTTTCCAGTATGATGGAACGGTACCGTCATCTAAGTTTTTTGGAATATGACAGCCACAGCAGGTGCAATGTCGGTACTGAGTTTCTTTAGGACAACAGGTAATACGGCGTCAGGCCCAGCTGCTTTGGCAATATTATTAATATTCAGGTTTGATAGTTTTTTTTTTTATTTCTGGCATGTTTGGATACTTACATCGAAATGATTCCGGTATCATGTTTCCAAGCAGAGATATGCGCCGCCTCATGGGAAAACCAACAATCTGCATAGGCGAAAACAAAGGCGCAGATCAGCTTCGCGGTAACCGCGAAGCTGATCAGCGCCTTTGTTTTCGCTACTCGGATAGAACAATTCCTCCTCTTCTTAACTCCAAAATTTCAAGCTTCTAGCCTGTTTCTGTAGCAGTGCAGGCCGGTTTGTATCGGATCAAGGCGATACGTCTGTGGTAGTTCTTGTTTTATTTCTTTGTGTTAAAACTTTTTTGTGCTGTTTGTGCCTTATTTTAGTTAAGTTTAGGTAACTGAGTGGCCACCTATTGGGAAAATAGCTGCTCATTCGGCTTACGATATGTTTTCATGGTATAAGGTTGTTAATTTAGTTTTTTCCCACCTCGCTCTTTTAATAAACACAGTCTATTTAGATTAACTTTGTAGAAAATAATGTCCTCCAAACTTTTTCAATGTAAGACAGTGAGTGAGACTGATGGACCCGGTTGAAAAAAAAATCAACTTGTAAATGTAGATCATCGTCATCTCACTGAAACCAGAAATCTCAAATTCTTTGTACCCTATTCACGGACCAACTACCACATGAATTCATATTTCCCAAGGACCATCAGATATTGGAATACTCTCCCATACAGCATCCTGGCCAGCACCACCTTGTCTGTCCACCGTAACATTTTAAACTCATCATATTGTTTTTAGCAGTAGTAAAAGCAGGTCTTTTAAAATCATCATCATTTTCATTATGTCGCCCAAATTTCATCATTCCTAGCTGCTTACAGCTATCGACTGTCACAGTGAAAGTACAAAGTAAAAGTAGAATTACCATGAAACCCATTCTGTTCAAATCAGCATTCTCAGAATCATATTCCAGTCATGGCAGTAGTTACTCCACACGCCACTGCCAATCTGTGGTTAAGTGGTTGAATTACTGTCTAAAAACTTGCCTCTGATAATGGTTTTTCGCAGAAAATTTTTGTATGGGGGACGACAGAAAAATTATTTTAATGTCAAAATCTTAATCTTAGTTTGTCCTAATAGGACCTGCAAAAATTTTGAAAATCGGTGAACAAATACAGTGTTTATGGCAAAAATGAATTTTGCATAGGGATTTTGCATTGGCAAGGGAGATAATCGATGATCGTGAAAATGCATATTTTTCGAGAATTTTTACCTGTTCATGAAGATTTTGTTTCAGGTATGTCATTTGTTTCAATCTAAAATAATTTTGAGCAGTCATAATTAAATAGTTAGAATTTAAAATTTGTGCGGGAAAATATTTACCTCCCTTCCATGAGATTTTTGTACAGGAAATCCCTATTCAAAAATGTTTTTGACCAGAACTTTTTTATTTGTCAACCGATTTTCAAAATTTTTGCTGCACATTTTGTGACAAACTAGATGCTATATTGTGCCTATATTGTTCTTCTACATTTGAACAGTTGTAAAATATCTGCGAAAAACCATTATCACACACTACGAAACAGACTTTAACTGCATTATTCTTTAGTTCTTATCAGACATGTCAGATGTCCGGTAGTTGATTTCTATTCGGTAAATAGTAGTACCTAATCGCCAGAGCCATTCGACGGCGTATTCACCACAGATTACAAACAAGCGTGTGTGACTTTTGGCGGGAAAACGTTAAAACAAAAACTCGTTTTCCGTTTGGCAGCTTTTTGACTTGATTATTCCAGGTAATTTTGCTCCTACTAGTAGATCTTTCTCGTATTGAATTCTGTTTACTTTATTTACAATGATATGTGGCAGGATCAGAAAAAGTAGTCTGCTTGCAGTGCTGAGGACAACTGGACGTATCGTCGGAACTTACGTTTTCACGCACATACGATTTCACGCGCAGTACATTACGGCTGGATATTTTGAGAACGTGACACTGTATTACGTCATCGCTTTCTGTTTATTTACACTGACGATGACTTTAAGCAACTGCGATAAAATATGTGAAAAATTTAGCTTGGAACGGTAAATTTCATGCTCACAATTTCAGCGAGGGTAGAAAATGCTATTTTTACTGTGTGTCACTATTGGTAGGGAGTGAGTTTCGAGTAAGAAAAGCGAGTTTCTGGCAAGAAAAGTGAGTTTCGAGTTAAAAAAGTGAGTTTCGAGTTAAAAAAGTGAGTTTCGAGTTAGAAAAGTGAGTTTCGAGTTAAAAAAGTGAGTTTCGAGTTAAAAAAGTGAGTTTCGAGTTAGAAAAGTGAGTTTCGAGTTAAAAAAGTGAGTTTCGAGTTAAAAAAATGAGTTTCGAGTTAGAAAAGTGAGTTTCGAGTTAAAAAATCGAGTTTCGAGTTAAAAAAGTGAGTTTCGAGTTAAAATAGCGAGTTTCGAGTTAGAAAAGTGAGTTTCGAGTTAGAAAAATGAGTTTCGAGTTAGAAAAGTGAGTTTCGAGTTAAAAAAGTGAGTTTCGAGTTAAAAGAGAGAGTTTCTAGTTAATATATAAAAAATGAGTTTCGTGTTTAAAAGCGAGTTTAGAGTTAACAAAGCGAGTAGCAGGAACGTCACACGTACGTGGTATATACTTCGAACAAAATACGCTTCAGACCTCGGCTTTTCGAAATTCTCACAGATACGCGAGCGATGCGCCGCTGATACATGAATGTATGACAGAGCTGAGCCGCTGATACGTGAATGTATGACAGAGCTGCTATTATTATTATTAATATTGTTTCTTTTTAGTAAGAATTTAGCCACATCTTCTTTGACTTGACTAATTGTTAAATTGAAATAGTCAAATGGTCACCATTTTATAGGTCCATTTTCATAAATAACAGAATTCTTTAGAATATTAAACATAAACCTTCTGATACGGAAACTGAGGCCCTAAGAAGAAAGTAAGATCTGGTTTTATTGCAGCCTCGATCTGACCCCAGACATGCAGGATGTCTCCCATACAGTGACGAAGTTCTTGATCACATTCTCAAATTATTTTTTATCAAAAGTCAGCTTATTTTTGTTTTTGTGCACGAAAACAGCTTTTACATGGTGGAATCAGATATTATCGTGAAAGAAATTATTATTAAGTGTTGGAAGCTAGTTTTGACAGCTCTTGCAGGTTTAGTAACTGTTGAAAGTTTTAATTATTGTTATTCTCCAAATTTGTTTCATATTATGTGTCCCTATATGAGTGATTAATTGGTTACAATGTTTCTGTGATGCTGAGTCTCCAAGTAGTCATTTTTGATCGTATCAAATAGAAACAGACAACTGCCGATTTAGACATTTCTGATTTACTGTGTTCCAAGATTTTGAATACAGGACTGCAATTGACTTTTGTTTATTTTTGGGCGTTTCCCTAAAGGAATACAACAAAGAGCCAGATATATATGTATACATTTTTGCCTTATATATTACGGCTCTTCTGGTCCTGGCTATCGGTGTACCGTGTTTAAACATAAACAATGATTTTTCAAGATGGGTAGTATGTATGCAAGTTTGTGGGACATACCATGGTGTTGTTTTTTTTATTTTAGGTCATTTTGGTCATTTACAAGTCTGCTGCGATTGGGGTTACTTAAATCTGAGGCAAACGATTATAAATTTGCAACGTATATCAAATACTTTATATGAAGCCACGCCAGGTCACTTGTTGTAAAACATACCAAATTGCAGCTGTAAGACAGAAAATGAAAAGGGTGGGATACATTTAATTGAAAATCATTTGGCTTCACAACCCTCGGACTATCGGGCCCTCGGATTAATGGGCCCTAGGACTATTGGGCCCTCGGACTATCGGAATAAAAAAACAAAAACTTTAACACAAAATCCTCGGACTATCGGAATAAAAAAAAACAAAAACTTTAACACAAAATTTCTAAGTCCATGACCTTGACCTCAAGGTCACCCAGGGTTGGTCATGACGGTACTGCATAAAACTTCGGACCAATTCTACCAACATGCAAAGTATCTACTTTATCCATCAACAGGACCAAGAGATATATAGACTTATAAAAACTTTAACCAAAAACTTAAACACAAAATTTCTAAGTCCGTACCCACGGATGACCTTATCCCCCAAAAACAGGCTGTGTAGGAATCAGCACTCCTTGGCATTTCATATACCCTCAGCAAGTACAAATGCCTATTTGCATAGCTTTTTCCTCCAGACTCATCGGGAAAACATGTCCATACAATATATACCCCCTTACACCCCACTTTTATATAGCAAAACTGGGGTATGCAGGGGTATACCTATTTTTCTTAAGTTTTTGATCCAAAACATAGATTGTGGGTACTCGTTAGAACCGCCTCGGCGAGGCTGTTTTAACGTGTACCCACAATCAATGTTTTGAGCAAAAATACTAAAAATATCAAGTTTTCCAATGAAACTTTCAATTTTTGCTGCTGAAAAATATCATATTGCATGGGCAAGTTTACGTAATGTATTAAAGATTGAAATGAACTCCCTGATTCTCTGATCTCCTCTGCTGAAATTTCGGATGATTGTGTGCCTAAATTTACTTCTCTTGTGAGAGCTCGGGACTAATCCCCTCCGGTCAAACCCCATCCTCCTGGTGTGGTATTGTCAGGTTGACGTTTCGCCAATAAACTATTCTAATTCTGATGTCGTGACAAATGTCAGATTGGTTCCGTTAACTAAAAAAGTTAAAACGGATTTCAGTCGGTCACGAGGAGGCGACAACAAACAATGCAAGGATTATACCAACCAGAGGACCAATGGTCCTGTAAATGCTCACCTGAGATCTGGGATATATACCAATAAACTTGGCAGACAACCACCGTGGGGTAATTTTTTTACATAAACATAAATCTTCTGTCCATTTGCTCACTTCAAGCAAGTTTCCTGCCATTAAATGACATTTTCCCAGTTTTACCCATTCAAATGCGTAGGCATCCTAAGTTGACCTTGCCGTGAAAGGTCAAGGTCACCACAGGGTCATAATTTATAAAAAAAAAATTGTAGAGCTCCATTCACTGATGCTTCAAGGCAAGTTTCAAAATCATAGGCCTTAGAAGATTTTTAAAGGAATTTGCTATTTATAGCCATGATGGGTCATCTTGGTCATACGACCTTGACCATTCATACAAACTTTCATTCCTCCTTCCTAACGATGCTTCAAATAAAGTTTGGCTTTGATTGGCCAAGCGGTTTTAGAGAAGATGTTTGAAATTGTGGACGACGGACGGACGCCGGAGCATGGGTGTACTGTAACTTCGGCTCAGGTGAGCTACAATCGATTTCACAAAGGCACGGCGAAAGCGGTGATGCAAACATGAGAAAACTAGACCTGTCAATGAAATATTTTAGGTCACGAGATCAAATTGTACTAATGCGGAAGTCAAAAATACACATCAAACGAATTCTTTCTGATTGAAGTTTGTTCTTAGTGCAGTAAATGGTCATGTCCAGAGAAAAGGAAATTAAATATCAATGAATTTATCAATGTTTTTTCTTGATTTACATCATTATCATAAACTTAGAGGCAATCAATTAGATACAGATCAGTTATAGGGTAGATTTATTATAGAACATTGTGACTGAATGAGATAAACTGTCCAGTCAAAAACGATTATTGGAAAATCAACGTCTTTTCGCATGACACAGCTCTGTACTAATGACCTTTCCTTTTTAAAAGTGTATCATTTTCGGAAAACACGCTCACTGACCTTGGTTCAAAATATTTGGATTGACGCAATATGAATCGTCGTGGTGCACAGAAATTGATTGTAAAAAGCGCGTTTTTAGCTCACCTGAGCCGAAGGCTCACAGGTGAGCTTATAGTATACCCATGCTCCGGCGTCCGTCCGTCGTCCGTCGTCGTCCGTCGTCCGTCGGCGTCCGTCGTCCGTCGTCCACAATTTCAAAGATCTTCTCCTCTGAAACCGCTTGGCCAATCAAAGCCAAACTTCATGTGGAGTATCCTTAGGAAGGGGGAACGAAAGTTTATATAAATGGTCCAGGTCACATGACCAAGATGGCCGCCATGGCTATAAATAGCAAAAACGTTTAAAAATCTTCTTCTCCAGAACCAGTGGGCCGATTTCCACGAAACTTGGTATGTAGCATTGGGGATGTGGGCCCATCATATTTTATATAAATCATGACCCTAGGATGACCTTGACCTATTTTACGGCAAGGTCAACTTAGGTCGCCAATGCATTTGAATGGGAAAAAATGGTAAAATGCTATTTAATGGGTAAAACTTACTGGGAATAGGCAAATGGACAGTAGATTAATGTTAATGGAAAATTTTAGCCCCTGGGGGGTTGTCTGCCCCTGCCCTGGGGCTATATACATGTATATGACCATAATATTCAAACGCCTTCTCCCCTGAAACCGCTTGGCCAATCGAAGTCAAACTTCATTTGGAGCATCCTTGGGAAGGGGGAAAGAAAGTTTGTGTAAATGGTCAAGGTCACATGACCAAGATGGCTGCCATGGCTATAAATAGAAAAAAAAACTTTAAAAATCTTCTTCTCCAGAACCAGAAGGCCAATGATTTTGAAACTTGGTGTGAAGCATCAGTGACTGGAGCTCTACAAAGTGTATATAAATCATGACCCTGGGATGACCTTGACCTATTTTACGGCAAGGTCAACATTGGTCGCTCATGCATTTGAATGGGGAAAAGTGTTAAAATGTCATTTGTAGGGGAAAACTTGCAGGAAATGGGTAAATGGACTTCAGATAGATGATTCTGAAAAAATTTGGACCCCAGGGGTCTGTCTGCCCCCACCCCGGGGCAATATACATGTACATTACAGCAATATTCAAAGATCTTCTTCTCTGAAACTGCTTGGCCAATCAAAGCCAAACTTTATGAGGAGCATTGTTAGGAAGTGGGAATGAAAGTTTATATAAATGGTCAAGGTCACATGACCAAGATGGCCGCCATGGCTATAAATAGCAAAAACCTTCAAAAATCTTCTTCTCCAGAACCAGAAGGCCTATGATTTTGAAACTTGGCATGAAGCATCAGGCAATGAAACTCTACAAAGTTTATATAAATCATGACCCTTGGATGACCTTGACCTATTTTATGGCAAGGTCAACTTAGGTCGCCCATGCATTTGAATGGGGAAAATTGTTAAAATGTCATTTGAAGGGAAAAACTTGCAGTTAAATGGCAAATGGCCTGAAGTTTTATGATTTGAAAAAGAAATTGACTCCAGGGATTGCTCTTACCCGGGCTTGGGGTTATATACATGAATATTACAATTCTAGTCATACAAGTTTATTGGTATTTATCTCAGGTTTCAGGTGAGCGTTTACAGGACCATTGGTCCTCTGGTTTAACATTGCGTCAGCACACCAATGACACACATAAAAATATCAAGGTTACATGTGATTTGCATAAATATTACATCAGTTTTATGTCCCCAAGGTCGAATTCAAATCATGTCAGAAACATGATATATGTCACGTACCAACATCAAAAAACCGGATGTTAGTCAATCAATAAAGCCAATCTTCGATGATTGTCAACCGAAAGTACATGTCATTCGAATTAAAGAGTATTTCTTCGATTGGTTAGCATAGAGATCATCTAACTCCTCTGCAAGAGATCATCTATCGCCATTTTTCTATTTTTCTAGTTAAAATTTTCGAGTTTCTAGTTACAATTTTCGAGTTTCGAGTCAAAATTTTCTAGTTTCGAGTTAAAATTTTCGAGTTTCGAGTCAAAATTTTCTAGTTTCGAGTTAAAATTTTCGAGTTTCGAGTTAAAATTTTCGAGTTAAAATTTTCGAGTCAAAATTTTCGAGTCAAAATTTTCGAGTTACAATTTTCGAGTTAAAATTTTCGAGTTAAAATTTTCGAGTCAAAATTTTCGAGTCAAAATTTTCGAGTTACAATTTTCGAGTTAAAATTTTCGAGTTTCGAGTTAAAAAGTCAGATTCTATGGGCCCGTTTTAGGGTCGTTCCAGAATTAACCATATGGGGGGGGGGAGGCAGTTTTTTTCAAGCCCCACCACCAATAAAAAAAAAGAAATCAGCCCCCACCATGCACAATTTTGAATAAAAATTCAAACCCACCACCCATAATAAAAAAAAAAATGCTTGCCTACCCACCTAGCATTAAAAAAAATGATTGTGGAACCCCCACCTGGTACAAAATAAAATAAAAAACCTTTTTTCGTCTGTTAAACATTAAACATCACTATTTGGTCTGGTGGTAGTACTGTCGATTTAAAGCTGCATGGTAATGAGTGTAAACAACAACTGACCGCTTGATCGGTCAATGGCGTGGTTTTCGCGAGTCTATAGGTCAATTCGGTCATGTATGTTACGCGGTTTTATAGAGAGAGAGAGCAGTTTTCTTACAGTTTCTCTTTATGGTAAGAGAGAGAGAGAGAGAGAGAGAGAGAGAGAGAGAGAGAGAGAGAGAGAGAGATTGTCAGGCGTTCGCCAAGGTGCAATTTTCTTACAGTTTCTCTTCATGATATTATGATACAATGAAACCAATATATATTATCTTTTGCACATTTTAAAAGGAAAAGATCGCGTTTTCTAGAAGAACAAGAACAGAACTTTATTGTGATACAAAATCTCAGACCACACGCAGGTGGTATATGAGAAAATCAGAAAATCGAAATTAAAGTGTAACATGGCAACTGAATCTGTCCCGGATACGAGAGATGAGCATGTACGCGTCACGCTAGCCTACGCTTATTTATTTACCGTGTTAGGTGCACAGTCTGATCCGGATGTGCGGCACAACGGCTCGACATTTTTAAAAGGCAAATTTTTCAACCATCTCCTAGGGGGGAGTCACATGCACATCTTTCGTAATCGGGTTATAGAAATTAATACCGTATTACCTGCATGTTTTGGGACTAAAAAAAATAATTAGATCTCTGGCTGTCTCAATTATCTCAATTTAAAAAAAGTTGAAAAAAAAACTGTGTCTGAACTGTTAAGGTAATTACCATTCCTTCCCAGGTTAGCGACAATGTTTCAATGTTTGCATCCAAATTCCTTCGCGGGAAATGGATGCGAGAGAGAGAGTTTTGCTGTGTGCAGTGCAGGGGTCCCTCCCGCAAGGAACCGTCTGTAATACGGTATCCTATAAGCTTTCTAACAAAAAGTATCTGTACATTGATATTATTGTTCTTAAATTTTAAGTCTTGAAGGTGTAGAAGACTTCCGCATCTTTTTTGGTGAAATGTTGTTATACCTTCACAAGGGAGCATTTCCCCTTTGCATTTTTTGTGTAATTATCGGCTAATTACCAAACTAATATGTTGTTATTTGAAGGCCCATTTACCTGACTAATCATGTTGGTGAAGAACTGCACTGGTATCCATATAAAACGTTGGTTATACGTTTTCAAGGGAAATAACTCATGACTTACTTTGTGTATCTTGCCCATGCATTGAATTGCAATACGAAAACAAACGGGACCAAAATCGGTTTGCTTTTGAAGACTGTAGATACAGGATATGCTGCACATATTTGTTTTATATGCACAGGGCTTCGGATCAGTGTCATGACGGTAAGGGTCGTTTGAACTACTTTCCATGGTTCAGTGATTTTGCCTTATATCTTGACACTCAATTAGTATATTTTCTTACTTTCAGATTATGAGTGAGTATGACCAGACCTTTGACCCCAATATACTTATAGGTCACTGTGACCTAATTTCACGGTTCAGTGATTTTGCCTTATATCTCGGTACTCAAATGGTTTATGAACAAACTTCTTTCAAAGTATGTTTGCGTATGACAAGACCTTTGACCTAAAGTAGTCCTAGGTCACTGTGACCTAATTTCACAGTTCAGTGATTTTCCTTTATATCTCGGCACTCAATTGCTATATGGACATACTTCTTGCACGATATGTATGAGTATGACAAGACCTTTGACCGTAAAGTATTCCTGGGTCACTGTGACCTAATTTCATGGTTCAGTGATTTTGCCTTATTTCTCGACACTCAGTTGGTATTTTTTCATACTTCTTTCTGATTATGAATGAGTATGACCAGACCTTTAACCCAAACATACTTATAGGTCACTATGACCTAATTTCATGGTTCAGTGATTTTGCTTTATATCTCAACACTGAATGGGTATATGATCATATTTCTTTCACATTATGAGTAAGTATCACTAGACCTTATAGGTCAGTGTGACCTTATTTCTCGGTTCAGTGATTTTGCATTGTGTTGGTATATGAACAATATGAGTGAGACCTCTAAATCTTAGGTAGTTATAGTTAACTTTCATAGTTCAGTGATTTTGCCTTATTGCATCAAGGCAAAAAGATGTATGAGCATAATGCTTTGGGTTACTGGTCAGGTTTGACCTTATGTTTGACAAAGGTCAGAAGCAGTCGAGCACGCTGTCCTGCGACAGCTCTTATTTTTTATCGAAATTCTCTCTGACATTTTTCAAATCATTTCAGGACCCTTCTTACAAAGAGGTACAAGTAGGCAAAGATCAGGAAAAGGCGCAATCAGAAAGAGATTCCCACTCCAAAAACCGAGGTGGGAAAAAAACCAAACTAACAATCAGGCACTTATACCATGAAACATATCGTAAGCCAAATGAGCAGCTATTTTCCCAATAGGTGGCCACTCAGTTACCTTAACTTAATTGAAAACATACATAAGGCGCCAACAGCACAAAAAAATTTGAAACACCAAGACATAAAACAAAAAGAACCACCACAGAAGTATCGCCTTGGAACGATCAGTAACACAAAGTTACTGGCGGGCTTAAACCGGTTTTACAGGATCCTAACCTCACCCTCAGCTTCTGCAGTGGTTCATAACATTTAATAAGTTCTTCGGTCCTCGTGGTGAATCTCTAACTAGTCAATGAATCATCAAGAACAAACAAATAAATTATGACAAACATCCTGATGAATCAAAAACAAGGACTCACAGATTGAGTAAGCTGCCCAACGATGGAGATCCCTGGGCGCCGAATAACCTACTAACTCCGGAGCAAAAGAAAAACACCAGTTGGACCCCGGTGGGCCAAGCAACAGACAAGAAGCTCCGGCCCCAAACCAACTAAAATGAATAGCTTTAAGTCGGGGCCATCATAGAGTCTGACGCCCGACCCACCGGCGTGCAATTAAAGAAGGCAGCATAGTTATCAACCATGATTGGGTTAAAAACTAAGCATGCAGACTGTCGCATAACATTCAAGTTATAACCTATACGTCTGTAATGTGTTATGATTTTTCTGAACTGAAAAGAAAAATCTTCAAACACTTCTTCTTTGACCTCAGTGACCATGCTTATAAACATAGAATTGACCTCATTCTAAATAGGCTTTGAAACCTATTGCAAAAGTTCAAACCTATTCTTACCTGGTCACACCTTTACAGATTAACTAATAAACAGGTGTCATATGGGTTGTGTTGTCAAAACACCCTGGAACAAGTTGGTGACAATAAACAAAAGATTAAGGGAAATCGATCTCCCCCTATCTGTAGAGAGGCCATGACAGAGAGTGATATTACCAAATTCAGTGATGTCAAAACATAATTTTAGATCTCACGATGATGTGTGTGTGTGTTTATAATTTGGGTAACAACTCCAAATTAGATAAAAAAAAATGCCAATTGATTAGAGTGTTGCAGTAATTTTGATCAATCAATCTTAAGATAAAGTGCCCAATACACCTAGATGATTCTTATATGCCAATATAATACCATATACAGTTAAATCATAACTGCTTAATTCAAGACTGGCTAGATTATAAATGCAAAACTAATCGATTGATTATTCGATTACATTTGCAAATCATTTGTTATTGTAATCGATTAAATTCAGGAAAAAATATTTTTAATCGTAATCGTTAATCGTAAGATTGAAATTAATTGTAATCGTTAGTGATTAACTTTGAAAGTAATCGATAACAGGTCTGGTGGACAAAATGGCGGGGTAAACTAAACTGATACCCTGAGAGCTCGGGACTAATCCCCTCCGGTCAAGCCCCATCCCCCTGGTGTGGTATTGTCAGGTTGACGTTTCACCAATATACTATATTCTGATTCTGATGTCGTGGCAAATGTCAGATTGGTTCCGTTAACTAAAAAAGTTAAAGCGGGTTTCAGTCGGTCATGGGGAGGTGACAACAAACAATGCAAGGATTATTCCAACCAGAGGACCAATTGTCCTGTAAACGCTCACCTGAGATCTGGGATATATACCAATAAACTTGGCAGACAACCACCGTGGGATATTTTTAGCTCGACTGCACGAAGTGCATAGAGCTATTGCAGTCACCCCGGTCGTCCACGTTCCCGTTCCCGTGCGCGTGCGCGTGCGCGTGCGCGTTCCCGTGCGCGTCACACTTGCGTTAAAGTTTTCTAGAAGTCCATATCTTGACAACCACTCATCAGAAAGCATTCATACTTGGACCATAGATACCCTGTAGGGTTAGCTTTCATTCCATGGCATCGGGCCCCTGGGTCCAGGCCAGGGGGTGGGGCTGGAGGTTAAAATCTAGAACACCTTCAAAAATGGCAGTTCTTGTGTTAAAGTTTTCTAGAAGTCCATATCTTGACAACCACTCATCAGAAATCATTGATACTTGGGCCATTGACACCCTGTAGGGTCAGCTTTCATTCCATGGCATCAGATCCCTGGGTCCATACCAGGGGGTGGGGCTAGAGGTTAAAATCTATAACACCATTAATAATAATGGCTTTTCTGTGATATAGTATTCTAGAAGTCTATATCTTGAAAACTTTTTATCAGAGGGCTTTCATACTCGGACCATAGGTACCCTGTAGGGTTGAGTTTCATTTCATGGCATCGGATCTCTGGGTCCATGCCTGGGGGGTGGGGCTGGAGGTTAAAAACTAGAACACTGTAAAAATAGATGTACTGCTGTGTAACTTTTACAAGGAGTCCATATCTTGACAACAACTTATCATAAAGCATTCATACTTCATACACTTTAGGTTGGATGACATCGGACCTCTGGGTCGGAGTCAAGGGGGCGGGGCTAGAGGTCAAAATCTAGAACTCCCCGAATTTTTTTTCTTTTTATTTCTTAATAGAAACAACTTAGGAAGATGGTTGGTCATTCATCTTTTGACTTTGTGACACTGACTTGTGTGTCATGATGGTAAGGGTCGGTTGACCTACTTTCCATGGTTCAGTGATTTTGCCTTATATCTTGACACTCAATTAATATATTTTCTTACTTTCAGATTATGAGTGAGTATGACCAGGCCTTTGACCCCAATATACTTATAGGTCACTGTGACCTAATTTCACGGTTCAGTGATTTTGCCTTATATCTTGACACTCAATTAGTATATTTTCATACTTTTTTCAGATTATGAGTGAGTAGGACCAGACCTTTGACCCCAATATACTTATAGGTCACTGTGACCTAATTTCACGGTTCAGTGATTTTGCCTTATATCTCGGTACTCAAATGGTTTATGAACAAATTTCTTTCAAAGTATGTTTGCGTATGACAAGACCTTTGACCCTGAAGTAGTCCTTGGTCACTGTGACCTAATTTCACGGTTCAGTGATTTTGCCTTATATCTTGACACTCAATTAGTATATTTTCATACTTTTTTCAGATTATGAGTGAGTATGACCAGACCTTTGACCCCAATATACTTTTAGGTCACTGTGACCTAATTTCACGGTTCAGTGATTTTGCCTTATATCTCGGTACTCAAATGGTTTATGAACAAATTTCTTTCAAAGTCTGTTTGCGTATGACAAGACCTTTGACCCTGAAGTAGTCCTTGGTCACTATGACCTAATTTCACGGTTCAGTGATTTTGCCTTATATCTTGACACTCAATTAGTATATTTTCATACTTTTTTCAGATTATGAGTGAGTATGACCAGACCTTTGACCCCAATATACTTTTAGGTCACTGTGACCTAATTTCACGGTTCAGTGATTTTGCCTTATATCTCGGCACTCAAGTGGTTTATGAACAAACTTCTTTCACACTATGTTTGCGTATGACAAGACCTTTGACCCTAAAGTAGTCCTAGGTCAATATGACCTAATTTCACGGTTCAGTGATTTTCCTTTGTATCTCGGCACTCAATTGGTATATGGACATACTTCTTTCAACAACTTATCATAAAGCATTCATACTTCATACACTTTAGGTTCCATGACATCGGACCTCTGGGTCGGAGTCAGGGGGGCGGGGCTAGAGGTTAAAATCTAGAACTCCCCGAATTTTTTTTCTTTTTATTTCTTAATAGAAACAACTTAGGAAGATGGTTGGTCATTCATCTTTTGACTTTGTGACACTGACTTGTGTGTCATTATGGTAAGGGTCGGTTGACCTACTTTCCATGGTTCAGTGATTTTGCCTTCTTGACACTCAATTAGTATATTTTCTTACTTTTTTCAGATTATGAGTGAGTACGACCAGGCCTTTGACCCCAACATACTTATAGGTCACTGTGACCTAATTTCACGGTTCAGTGATTTTGCCTTATATCTCGACACTCAGTTGGTATTTTTTCATACTTCTTTCTGATTATGAATGCGTATGACCAGACCTTTAACCCAAACATACTTATAGGTCACTATGACCTAATTTCATGGTTCAGTGATTTTGCTTTATATCTCAACACTGAATGGGTATATGATCATATTTCTTTCACATTATCACTAGACCTTTGACCCTGAAATACTTATAGGTACGTGTTACCTTATTTCACAGTTCAGTGATTTTGCCTTGTGTCTTGGCACTCAGTTGGTATATGAACACACTTCTTTCACAATATGAGTGAGACCTCTAAATCTTAGGTAGTTATAGTTTACTTTCATGGTTCAGTGATTTTGCCTTATTGCATCAAGGCAAAAAGATGTATGAGCATAATGCTTTGGATTACTGGTCCGGTTTGGCCTTATGTTTGACAAAGGTCAGAAGCAGTCGAGCACGCTGTCCTGCGACAGCTCTTATTACATAAGCATAAATCTTCTGTCCATTTGCTCATTTCAAGCAAGTTTCCTGCCATTAAATGACATTTTCCCACAAAATCATAGGCCTTAGAATATTTTTATAGGAATTTGCTATTTATAGCCATAATGGGCCATCTTGGCCATGCGACCTTGACCATTTATGCAAACTTTCATTCCTCCTTCCTAACGATGCTTCAAATAAAGTTTGGCTTTGATTGGCCAAGCGGTTTTAGAGAAGAAGATCATTACGAACACGTGTTCATGCAATAGGCTTTAAAAATTGAAAATTTTCAGCTGAATAAATTTCATATGTTCCTAATTTTGCTCAAAACATAGAATGTGGATACACTATAGAACCGCCTCGCTGAGTCGGTTCTAACGAGTACCCGCAATCTATGCTTTGGAGCAAAAATAAGAAAAATAGGTACATTACGAAACTTTGCCCATGCAATACACAGAGATTTTTTTCAGTTGTAAAAAATGAAAATTTCTTCAGAAAAATCTTGATATTTTTGCTCAAAACGTAGATTGTGGGTACACGTTAGAACCGCCTCGGCGAGGCGGTTCTAATGAGTACCCACAATCTATGTTTTGGAGCAAAAATAAGAAAAATAGGTATACCCCTGCATACCCCAGTTTTACTATGTAAAAGTGGGGTTTGAGGGGGTATACTTTACACGGACTTGTTTTCCTGATGTACCCATGCATACGCCAGTTTTGCATTATAATAAAAGTGGGGTTTAAGGGGGCATAAATTGCATGGACATGTTTGCCTGATGTGTTTGAGACGGACGCCGGAGCATGTGTATACTGTAACTTCGGCTCAGCTGAAAAGGGCGTTTTTAAACATTGCGTCAGCACATCAATGACACACATAAAAATTTCAAGGTTACATGCGATTTGCATAAATATCACATCAGTTTTATGTCCCCAAGGTCAAATTCAAATCATGTCAGAAACATGATATCTGTCACGTACCAACATCAAAAAACCGGATGTAAGTCAATCAATAAACCCACGATGGTTGTTTTCCGCGAAAGTCATCCGAATTAAATAGTATTTCTTCGATTGGTTAGCTAAGAGATCATCAAACTCCTCTGCAAGAGATCATCTATTGCCATTTTTCTATTTTTCAAGTTAAAATTTTCGAGTTTCGAGTCAAAATTTTCGAGTTTCGAGTTACAATTTTCGAGTTTCGAGTCAAAATTTTCGAGTTTCAAGTTACAATTTTCGAGTTTCGAGTCAAAATTTTCGAGTTTCGAGTTAAAATTTTCGAGTTTCGAGTCAAAATTTTCGAGTTTCGAGTTACAATTTTCGAGTTTCGAGTTACAAATTTCGAGTTTCGAGTCAACATTTTCGAGTTTCGAGTTAAAATTTTCGAGTTTCGAGTCAAAATTTTCGAGTTTCGAGTTACTATTTTCGAGTTTCGAGTTAAAATTTTCGAGTTTCGAGTTAAAATTTTCGAGTTTCGAGTTAAAAAATTCAGTTTCTATAGGGTGCCGTTTTACTATTTATTCATCATTTTAGGATATCCATAATTCAAAATCACTTAATCAAGCTGAATTACGGAAATTTAGGATATCCATAAATCGAATTTTGGATATCCAACAATCAGCCTGAATTTTGGAAATCCAAAATTTGACTTATGGACATCCATAATACGATTTATGAATATCCATAATTTGACTTATTCATATCATTAAATCAGTTTGATTTTTGGGTATCTATAAATACAATTATGGATATTATAAGTTGATGGATAGCAACTAATCAATGCAAATCTTCACGCATATTTGGAAACTTTCATACTTCAAATTGGCTTTATTATGTACATTGATGTCGGTCAAGGATGATAGTTTATTAACGATTATTTACTCAAAACAGAAGGGCTACTTATATTAAGCGAAATCCATTAACCAGTTTATGGTGAATGGACTTTCCCATCGTTATCATTTGGGTAAGTCCACTGTCATTTTGAGGGGAATCAGTTTTGATTTTTATGTTTTATTTAATTTTTCAATGACATTTTCTTTCAGCAAACAGAAAAGCCCCAGATGTGTGCGTTTGTATGGTTGCGAGGAGTGGACCTTTTTTCAATGCTACGTAATGAAATTTGAGAATAAATATTACTTAAACCAGTTTTTGGAATTTTTTTTTTAAATAAGCCACTTTTTAACTCGAAACTCACTTTTTTTTTAACTCGAAACTCACTTTTTAACTCGAAACTCACCTTTTTAACTCGAAACTCGCTTTTTTAACTCGAAACTCGCTTTTTTAACTCGAAACTCGAAACTCACTTTTTTAACTCGAAACTCGCTTTTTTAACTCGAAACTCACCTTTTTAACTCGAAACTCACTTTTTTAACTCGAAACTCGCTTTTTTAACTCGAAACTCGCTTTTTTAACTCGAAACTCACCTTTTTAACTCGAAACTCACTTTTTTAACTCGAAACTCGCTTTTTTAACTCGAAACTCGCTTTTTTAACTCGAAACTCGAAACTCACTTTTTTAACTCGAAACTCACTTTTTTGACTCGAAACTCACTTTTTTGACTCGAAACTCACTTTTCTAACTCGAAACTCGCTTTTGTTACTCGAAACTCACTACTCGAAAAAAAGAACTCCTCATTTTTACTAATTCCCTTTTGTCCCTTTCTTAAAATCCCTCGCATTTCCTTAAAAAGCAGTAAAATTGTTCTCTGACTTCTGTGTCTGCTCCCGCCTAGGGCTGAAACGATTCAGATGAGCATCGATTCGGTTCGATTTTGATTACAAACACCTCGATTCGATTACTTTCGATACGATTCGTTCGGGAATTCGAAACATTAACATCCACACTACGCTTTCGTTTCAAATGGTATTGATTAAATCATGTTGCTGTTACCTATACACATCGAGAAACTGGTGTGACATGTCGCAAAATCTTTATCACAATGTTGAACAAATGATAATTGTCATTTTGAATAATTATAAGGTGACACAATTCATTGCCGGCAAGGATGAATGACACCCATTGTTTTCTTACGATAGGCCAAAAAGTTGTGAAAACAAGCCAAGCGATACACAGCATCTCTTCAGGGGATTATCATCAGACCGTAAACGAGATCATAAACAACGTTTTCTAACCTTTACATAATTGTCCTTTTATTCCTAATCAGATAATCACCATCAATTACTCATGCACGCCAAACAATACGCTGACGTGATATCGGTCAAACATGTACACGACCCTAATTATCAATCATCACTTGACCACGTGTTGATGAAAACGTAAACACAGATCCAGTAATTCACCTGTCAATCAAATATGTGGATAGCCAATTACTAAGCGCGGCCTGCATTCAACACGAGCGCTCATTGGCCGATCGATTTTTCTGAAAGTCACTACAAAACTTAACGCGCGTATGAGTTTTCAAAGCGGTATGATCAAACAGCACAAATTCTCCTAACCATTATAGCGGGTTGCACCTGAATTTTGAGGAATTTCATTGTCAACTATAGTAACTGTTGAACTACATGAAGCTTGAATATCGACTTACGGAACTACAGAAACGGCGAGCAACCTGTTCGGACTTGGTTAAATAGCACCACACGCGACGCATTCGAGATTTGTTGACCCCAACCAGCGCCTTATCACTGACGAAATGAATAGGATTTAATGACAATTTCAGGGCTAAACACATCACAAAACGGAGAGACTCCGATCTGACACTTCGACAGACACATATCAAATCACGCGTAGTATTGGTATCGATTTAATAAGCTTATTAAAAAATTCAAACACGACGTTATCGTCTTTCCCTTTGAACCTAATGGAAAAGTCAACGTTTGCAAATAAACAATAATTCACTGTAAACAAAATTACGCGCGTAAGGTGGCGTTTTTGTGACGTCGCACATAAACATTCATGTCCGCCGAGAATCAGTCCACTGGAAAAGCTTATTAAAATGTTTAATACAACCACCTGGAAATCATGCGAGCGAACCGAACCGAACTACCTCGAGTGTGAATCGTGAATCGAACCGACGTCAGAGAACTCGGTTTTCGATGCACCGCGATGAATCGTTTCACCACTACTCCCGCCATATGTCATCTTCAAAGTCTCATCCGGGTTACATGACCCTGATAGCCTCATTATAATATTTTCGCTGTATAGGGCATGCTACACGCTAATTTTATTTTATGAGCGGTACCTGGTCATCTCGCCCCCATGGGTGCTTCTTTAGTGTATTTTGTTATGCAACTGGCTATGTGAGGGCATTAATACCCATAATCACCAACAGCAATTGGCATCCGCCCATCAGAAAATGAAGGAGATGAAATGCTCTATAAGAAAGATAACCAAGAATTATGGAGTTCCAGCAGCTACTTAGAGAAACAGATTGACAGGCCATGTTAATCCAGAGGGAAACAAGTCAATTTGTTCAAGATAAAAAATAAATGAGCCAATTGCTTTTTGTTCATTAAATTTCACCTCTTTATGAAACTTTGTCATCTACTCAATAATTTCCTTTTCATCCGACTACTTGCAGCACAGTGGCATTGAGAAAAACGCTATTTTTAGAAAGTGCGTGATTTCTTATGACATTTTTCACAAGTTATGGAATTTGGGTAGCCCAAAGAAAACATGGCTTCCGCGGTAGGAGATCATTGATAATTTGTGGCGATCTTTGTAAATAAACAAGTAATCGCACAGCATTTAACAGAAAAAAGGTAAGTGCATAACTTTGTTTGTTGTTCTGCAAACAGAAACATTAAAGCGTATGTGCGTGAAAACCCATATCGCCGGGATAGCTGTGCACTGTTCATTTTAGTCTGTTGGGTCAGCCGTCAAAATGAATTTTTGATAACTGATATTTTTTTAATGGTTATCATTTTGATGTCGGCAAAACGATCCATTAGATATAATGAATAAGATGATTAATTTGTTTTGCCGGCTGGCCAGCCAGGCAATGTTCATTTAGTACGGTACATGAAACTGAAACTTGGCGATAAAATGCATCCATAAGGGGAAAGGACAAACTTGGTCTCAAATGAAAGCTTATTACCCCTGCTATTGATTCCCGTTTGCTGTAGCTTTCCAAAAGTGTAGCGTCATTAGAAAAAGGGGAGATAACTCCCTACTATATATATATCAAAGCAAGTTTCGACTGACAGTTGTTTCCGTTAGAAATAGTCATCAAATTATTCATCGAATTATTCATTGAACAATGTCAATGTGCATTTCCAAGTTATATAATACAAACATGTATTTTGCGGCGATTAGTTGCAGTTTAGGTTCCTTGAACGCCAAGATGATGTTATTACCTAATATTACGTAATATACTCATAAAATCGCTGTAAATGAATATTTTCAATTTAATTTGCACAATTCATATACATACTTTCAGGGATCTCACTAGGATTTTGAAAACAGGAGTCGGAGACTCCTCCAAAAGAAAAAGTAGGAGTCCCAGACAAAATTTAGGAGTCCCACTACAGAAACTCAATTACAATCCTAAATTTTTTCGACCAAAAAATCATAATTATTTTACCTCTTTATAAACAGGGTTTGGGGCTTCCATTTCTTAAGACAATAATATTGACCATGGCACTTGTCAAAACCTTACTCTCACCTGATGGTATAAAATGACATGCTATCAATTGTAGAATTGGTTAAATTAAACATTCTTAGTAATGTGGTTACACTGGTTAGGTACAGGAGGGGGACCTGCCTAGAATGTCCGCGAGGGCGTATGGCAGTATATAGAGATAGATAGATAGGGTCTACTCTACTAGCTAAGACCAAGAAATGTGTGTAATGCATTTCAAAATTAGCTCCTTTTGTAGACAAAGCCTTTCCGTGACATCTGTCTATTATATAATGTTAGGTGTATATCATTTACTTTCGCCTGTTCAGTTATGAGTTTGGGGTCAATGAGGGGTGACCCTTCAAAGGCTGGATTTCCTACTCAGTCTGTCAACATGGTCTGGCATGCATTCTTCATTACTAAATATGGACACTAAACCTCTTTTGAACACTTTAAAAAAAGTTTTACCAACAAATTATGATTTAGAGGCAACAAGAACAAACAAATAATTACGATTTTTCCATTAATTCTTAAGTCGCGAAAATTAATGACATTTCAAAAATCGGTCCAAAAATATAAAAATTTTGCTTTTTTTTAATTGTTTATGTAATTCAATTGATCTTTAAATGAAAATCGCTAGGTTTTCACAAGATTTTATGACTGTTTCAGAAGTAAATTGTTTTATGGTAGACGACCGATCAACCGTAACATGTATGTTTACACAAAGACACATGTTTTGAACGCGACCGTCACATTGATCAGGCGCCGGAGGCGTGAAACTTTATAGCATGTCTAATGTGCATTGGGACAACACCGTTAATTTGAGTAATCCCTATCTTGATTGGAGATAATTGATTCTTGGAGCTAATAAACAACAAAGCCAAGGTAAAGATGGGAATTTTGGGACGTCTAATGGCGAAAAAATCTTGCGTCCCGGGAATCATCTCTTGGCAGAATTATGCATCCGAGCCCAAGTTTTCTCGTCCCGGGACGCCGAATCTGGCGTCCTCGAGATCTCTGTACTTTTGAAGCGAATTTTCTTTAGTCGTATAGACAATTTCATAAGCTTTACAACCGTATAAACTACATTTCTGTACAAATTTTATTAATTGACTTATATCCCTTTGAAGAGTGGCATCCACTTTAAAAACTTGCACATTTTAGTGAATAGATAATGGGAGTACACAAAGAAAATCTACTTCTACTTCTTACTCCCAACAATCAATTTCTGATTATTACTGGGAGGCGCTGTCGGGAACAGCTATGAAAATGATGAAAATGGGTGATGTTAAGGCATAGATGAAATGAATGATCATGAAGCTAAAAAGATCTACATTTACTAAGGCTAAAAGTTAAAACATAAAAAATGGACCATATCTTAGCTGTTTTTAGCTCGACTGCACGAAGTGCATAGAGCTATTGCAGTCACCCCGGTCGTCCACGTTCCTGTTCCCGTGCGCGTGCGCGTCACACTTGCGTTAAAGTTTTCTAGAAGTCCATATCTTGACAACCACTCATCAGAAAGCATTCATACTTGGACCATAGATACCCTGTAGGGTTAGCTTTCATTCCATGGCATTGGGCCCCTGGGTCCAGGCCAGGGGGTGGGGCTGGAGGTTAAAATCTAGAACACCTTCAAAAATGGCAATTCTTGTGTTAAAGTTTTTTAGAAGTCCATATCTTGACAACCACACATCACAAAGCATTGATACTTGGGCCATTGACACCCTGTAGGGTCGGCTTTCATTCCATGGCATCAGATCCCTGGGTCCATGCCAGGGGGTGGGGCTAGAGGTTAAAATCTAGAACACCGTTAATAATAATGGCTTTTCTGTGATATAGTATTCTAGAAGTCTATATCTTGAAAACTTTTTATCAGTGGGCTTTCATACTCGGACCATAGGTACCCTGTAGGGTTGAGTTTCATTCCATGGCATCGGGCCCCTGGGTCCATGCCAAGGGGGTGGGGCTGGAGGTTAAAAACTAGAACACTAAAAAATAGATGTACTGCTGTGTAACTTTTACAAGGAGGCATATCTTGACAACAACTTATCATAAAGCATTCATACTTCATACACTTTAGGTTCAATTAAACTTATTCCAGGCATGGAAAGAAAAACAGGCTATTAACTTAAAAATGTTTAAAGTTTGCCAGACTAATTTTTACAATATTTACAATGAAATAATAGGATCTGAATGAAGCTTTTTAACAATCATTAGTGAGATCACATGCATATTAAGGCCTCATACTCAAGACCATATATCTCAATGAGACTGTAAACTATAAATCGCTTGGAAATGTTATCAAATAAAAGAAAAACACCGCCTAAACGATTGACCTGCAAAGCAAGACCCCTCCACAGCAATAAACCTCCTAAATGCTCATTGGGCGGAAGAGGGTGGGTAGAAACAATTTCTATGCTGTCGCTTTAGTGTTGACAGGTCTAAGTTAAAGCTCAAAATGAACAAAGGAAAATCTTAGAATAGTGGCGCCTCCTAAGCAGCCAATGAAAAACGATGTTACAAAACATATTCGCCACACAGGCTGGATCCCAGCGCCACAACCTGGCCAACTCGCTTCCACCGTTTAATTAAACATTATGGAACATAATCTCACAATTAAACTTATTCCAGGCATGGAAAGAAAAACAGGCTATTAACTTAAAAATGTTTAATGTTTGCCGGACTAATTTTTACAATATTTACAATGAAATAATAGGATCTGAATGAAGCTTTTTAACAATCATTATGTGAGATCACATGCATATTAAGGCCTCATACTCAAGACCATATATCTCAATGAGACTGTAAACTATAAATCGCTTGGAAATGTTATCAAATAAAAGAAAAACACCGCCAGACCGAAGGTCCGCCAAACAAAAAACCTTCTTACTAGCAACAATGTCCTGTCCTGTGAAGAACCGGCCAGCCCATTTCGCTCCTCAGACCATGTACAAATTTCCCTGGGCGCCTCGAAGTCGGAGATGACCATGGTACTCACCACACAACCAACCTGCAAAAGATTTGACAAATAACTTGTCTTGCAGTTTTGAACAACAAAATTACTGTTATCAATGAACACAAACATGTAACTAAATGCTCAGGACTGTAATGAGCTTTCTGGTTCTGTTCACATATATACTAACTGTAAAAAATAATGCAACCAGATCTATTAGCCACCAGTTAACAATAATTACTGTCTATACCACTAAGCTTTCTAGTAATACAAATGTTCTACTCACAGGTTAGTTGATACCGTATTCCATACGACAGGCAGTCTTACCCAAATATAATATTCAAACTGAAAAATTTCAAACACAATATGTACAAAATATATGACCACAAACTCTATCACACAGACCCTCATCAACACCAACAGAACACCAACAACACGGATGAACAGCGGTCCCGCCGTCGATGCCGCGGCATGGCTGGGCCGAGAGAAGCCATCACGTACTACCCCACACAGTCCTGGTCCAGGAAATAACATACTTTCCCATGATCCAACCAGTATCTCGGGGCAACAAGGCACCCCGAGTATACTTAGCCGGTAACCAAGCCCCGGAAAGGACGGAGAGACCACTGACAACCCAACTTACTTGCTATTACTTGATACCATGAATCAGATGCGCTACGGTGTTGATGAAGAACTGTCTCAACCTTCTGGTACCCTCAGTGTTTAAGTGAAGACCCTGATCATTGACTGCGTATAATTCTCTAACTGGCAGGCGGGCTTTAGTGAATGGTCTAAATGTATGCAAGTACTGAACCTTTCTGTCTTTGCATAATTTTTCAAGTTTGTTATTCACAACTTTGACCTTATCCCCAAGAGCACTATGATCAACTGGAGCAGATATTACAATGCGAGTGGAACTTTTCTTCCTGATTAGGGAAATTAAGTTGTTATAGCAACTTAGCATGGCACCCGCTTCCATGTAAACCACATCATTGGTACCGACGTGAATAATTGACACTGGTTTATCCAAATCCAGGTTTCCCTTCTCAATCTTATTGGCCAGCTGATTAATGCGGATACCGGGAAATGAAACAACTTCCGAATGACGAATGCCAGCCACATGCTTTGCTATGGAATCTGAAACAATCTGGATTTTGACAAGCCATCTTTGTGAAAAACAGGATGGAAAAAACAACCATGAACATTCAATCTATGGCAACTATTCTACAAGCCATCCTTTCACTTACAGACAGTTTTTCTTGAAAATCAAATGTCAAATAATTCTTATAGCAATCCGACAGCCAGTCGCCAGGTGCTGGATCAGGTTGGAAGGAACACCTGCTTTAAAAGCCCAAGTACAGCCTCCGCGTCTTAAACTGTGGGAGCTGTAAAGGTTTGCGTCTCTGCCTGTCTTTGCTATCGACCATTTGATTTTCTCCTGCAACTGCCCATAAGTAAGTGGCACTAGCTTCTCCTTTAAGGTTTTGCATAAAAAGGCTGGTTGAGAATGATGCGCTGGTACCAGTTCCGCCATATTACTATACGCCTTAACAGGACACAGATCTGAGCCTGGAATGGATACTAAGGGCACCTTTAACAGCCTGCTTCCAAACTGATTCGTTTTAGACCATTTTATCAAAACAACCAAAACCCCATTGAAAACCACAATATCTTGTCGCTGCAGCTGCTTGTCAGGATCAAAGTCTTTCACTGAAACAGGAACCATGTTTGACTTTCTAGCCATCAAAAAGAACATAAATAAAATACAACACCAAAAAGTTGCATCTTCAGGTTTTTCCAAATTTAGAAATTTGAGCATATCATTCAAGATCTGTGGAGTGATGGGTAAAACTCTATTTGGCAGATGAGGACTTTTTCTAGCCATGCCCTTAAGCATCAAATCAAGCTGGACTCTATTGTCTATAGGGAATTTGATGTCCAGCATGTAATGCATAGTCTTTACACCTGATATGTAATTTTTAACTGACTCCACTGATTTGAATGACCTCCCCAAAAATTGTCCAAATAAGCACAGTATTTCATATGTTGTGGGTATAGATTTCAACCCATAAAAATCACAAAATAGGAGATAAGCTCTCCATTGTACCCTCAAATTTTTAGAGGTGCCTTCAGCAAATGCGGCTTTCACAGAGTCCCTGACTTCTTTTTGCAATATCTTCAAGGAGATTTCTGTAAAAATATAATAATATTCTGAAAAATGCTATGAAGGACCCCTGCCCACACTGAAATTCCCAATTAATGGTATGTGCATAAAAACTGAACATTAAAATACTGAACCACTACAAGCCTGATAAGCACTTAGCTGAACACCCGTTAACTACCAAGGGTTTGAGAACGAGAACAGTGAGCTATCTATTACAATCCTAGTATATTGTTCCTCTCCGATCTGTTCTCTGAACAACTGTTCTGAGTTAGAATGCAGGTGCCATCTGCCACCCTGTTATCGCTACCTCTGGTATGCTGTGCTTTGATGCTGAAATTGTTCACTGCGGCCGTAAAACAAATCTCGCGGAGACAATCCTGGTGAAAATTATCCCTTGAGACCCCCCTGTTTATCAAATTGACAGATGACATATTGTCACAATACATCAGAACCTTTTTGCCCCTTAACTTGATGCCCCACACTTTCAAAGCCACCACAATGGTCAAAAGCTCTAGGGCATTAATATGCATTTTAAGCTGGGCAATGTGTGGGGGGAACTCTTCATGAAAATATTCACCACTGATAAAACCACCACATCCAGAAGAAACAATTTCTATGCTGTCGCTTTAGTGTTGACAGGTCTAAGTTAAAGCTCAAAATGAACAAAGGAAAATCTTAGAATAGTGGCGCCTCCTAAGCAGCCAATGAAAAACGATGTTACAAAACATTTTTGCCACACAGGCTGGATCCCAGCGCCACAACCTGGCCAACTCGCTTCCACCGTTTAATTAAACATTATGGAACATAATCTCACCATGACATCGGACCTCTGGGTCGGAGTCAGGGGGGCGGGGCTAGAGGTCAAAATCTAGAACTCTCCGAATGTTTTTCTTTTTATTTCTTAATAGAAACAACTTAGGAGGATGATTGGTCGTTCATCTTTTGACTTTGTGACACTGACTTGTGTGTCATGACGGTAAGGGTCGGTTGACCTACTTTCCATGGTTCAGTGATTTTGCCTTATATCTTGACACTCAATTAGTATATTTTCTTACTTCTTTCAGATTATGAGTAAGTTCGACCAGGCCTTTGACCCCAATATACTTATAGGTCACTGTGACCTAATTTCACGGTTCAGTGATTTTGCCTTTTATCTTGACACTCAATTAGTATATTTTCATACTTTTTTCAGATTATGAGTGAGTATGACCAGACCTTTGACCCCAATATACTTATAGGTCACTGTGACCTAATTTCACGGTTCAGTGATTTTGCCTTATATCTCGGTACTCAAATGGTTTATGAACAAACTTCTTTCAAAGTATGTTTGCGTATGACAAGACCTTTGACCCTGAAGTAGTCCTAGGTCACTGTGACCTAATTTCACGGTTCAGTGATTTTGCCTTATATCTTGACACTCGATTAGTATATTTTCATACTTTTTTCAGATTATGAGTGAGTATGACCAGACCTTTGACCCCAATATACTTATAGGTCACTGTGACCTAATTTCACGGTTCAGTGATTTTTGCCTTATATCTCGGTACTCAAATGGTTTATGAACAAACTTCTTTCAAAGTATGTTTGCGTATGACAAGACCTTTGACCCTGAAGTAGTCCTAGGTCACTGTGACCTAATTTCACGGTTCAGTGATTTTGCCTTATATCTTGACACTCAATTAGTATATTTTCATACTTTTTTCAGATTATGAGTGAGTGTGACCAGACCTTTGACCCCAATATACTTATAGGTCACTGTGACCTAATTTCACGGTTCAGTGACTTTGCCGTATATCTCGGCACTCAAGTGGTTTATGAACAAAGTTCATTCACACTATGTTTGCATATGACAAGACCTTTGACCCTAAAGTAGTCCTACGTCAATATGACCTAATTTCACGGTTCAGTGATTTTCCTTTATATCTCGGCACTCAATTGGTATATGAACATACTTCTTTCACGATATGTATGAGTATGACCAGACCTTTGACCGTAAAGTATTCCTGGGTCACTGTGACCTAATTTCATGGTTCAGTGATTTTGCCTTATATCTCGACACTCAGTTGGTATTTTTTCATACTTCTTTCTGATTATGAATGAGTATGATCACACCTTTAACCCAAACATACTTATAGGTCACTATGACCTAATTTCATGGTTCAGTGATTTTGCTTTATATCTCAACACTGAATGGGTATATGATCATTTTTCTTTCACATTATGAGTAAGTGACCTTTTTTCACGGTTCAGTGATTTTGCCTTGTGTCTTGGCACTCAGTTGGTATATGAACACACTTCTTTCACAATATGAGTGAGACTTTTAAATCTTAGGTAGTTATAGTTAACTTTCATGGTTCAGTGATTTTGCCTTATTGCATCAAGGCAAAAAGATGTATGAGCATAATGCTTTGGGTTACTGGCCGGGTTTGGCCTTATGTTTGACAAAGGTCAGAAGCATTCGAGCACGCTGTCCTGCGACAGCTCTTATTATCCTAGATCACAGAACTTGGTCTCATTTTATAGCGGAGACATATTTCTTGTATCATATAATAAACAAGAGCGCCGCAGAGGTTGATATCGCACCTGCATTGGGCAAAATAACTAAAAACGTGAAATATAGGTCAAGGGCACCACTTCAAGGTGTGCTCTGAAAGGGTCAAGGACAATTACTATACTAGGTTGCACACTCGCAGCTATCACAGGTGCAGAGAAAACCAAACTTTGACGTAAAGATTAACAAAGTCAATGGACAATGAAATATAGATCAAGGGCACTGGGTCAAGGTGCATGCTTGAAGGGCATGTCAAGAACAATTACTATGCAAGCTTTCACACTTGCAGCTATGATGGATGCAGAAAAAACAAACTTCCACATGAAAATTAACAAAGTCATTGGACCATGAAATATAGGTCAAGGTCAGCAGTTCAAGGTGTGTGCTTGAAGGGTATGTCAAGGACAATCACTGATGTCGAGAAAACTGAACTTCGACGTAAAGTTTGCCAGAGTCAGTGGACCGTGAAATATAGGTCAAGGTCAGCAGGTCAAGGTGCGTGCTTGAAGGGTATGTCAAGGACAATTACTATGCAAGGTTTGAGACTCGCAGCTATCACTGATGTCGAGAAAACCAAACTTCAACGTAAAATTTGTCAAAGTCAGTGGACCGTGAAATATGGGTCAAGGTCAGCGGGTCAAGGTGCGTGCTTGAAGGGTATGTCAAGGACAATTACTATGCAAGGTTTGAGACTCGCAGCAATCACTGATGTCGAGAAAACCAAACTTTGACGTAAAATTTTTCAAAGTCAGTGGACCGTGAAATATGGGTCAAGGTCAGTGGGTCAAGGTGCGTGCTTGAAGGATATGTCAAGGACAATTACTATGCAAGGTTTGAGACTCACAGTTATCATCGATGTGGAGAAAACCAAACTTCGACGTAAATGTTGACGGACGAATGAACGAACGTACTGACGGACAGAAATTTGGACTCCTATATCGCACCCTGCTATAAGCAGGGGCGATAAAAATGTAAATTATCTAATTTGCATATTCAATTATTTTAATTAATTCATCAAAATGACAGTATAAACCATAAAAACAATAAATAGACTTATTTCATACATACACTCAGGGATACACAGTGTTAGAAATAAGACTTGCATAGCAACTTGCCCGGGGGGCAACCTGAGGTCAAGTTCAACTTGCCCCCCAGGATTTTAACTTGCCCCCCAAAACTTGCGATTTTTTTACCAAAAAAAAAATAAACATGTGTCAATAATTTGATGTGCAATTCATGTTTCAGACAGTGTGATCACGTTATTAAAGCAACTTTGGTTCCACTCTATTCCTGCAGTTGAAAATTTGACTAAACAGATTTTAGCATCATCAGCAAAATTTTGTGCATACAATGACAACCATGCGGAGTGCATTTGTAAAATCTAAGAAGAATATTTGTTCTACAACACTCGGACTCACCTGAGGAATTCCACTTGTGACTGTTTACTGTTTTTGAAGTTTTGCCATTGATTATAACTTTTTGCTTTCTACCAGATAAAAAATCTTTAATCCACTTATAAATGTACTTGCACAAATATACCATACCCCTACTTTTTCAACCTTATATTTGGTACTTTTCAAAGCATTTATAACCATCAAAGATACATGACAGCCAGTTTCAAAATAAAATAAAAGAAAGTTTCAAAATTTCTTCTGTCCCAGTGTTTACATCCACTTCAAGCTCAAAAGGTTGATGTACCGATCAGCTGATGTTTTGGGGGTTTTTCTCATTAAGCTATTTTGTGCAACTAAAACATTATTTGCATGAAACTTTTGCTTGCCCCTTTTTTAAAAAGTCAAACTTGTATTTAGAAAACTGTGGTTCTATAAATAGAAAATCTGCTTTGACCCAAAATACTTAATCACTTGCAAATTATTTAGATTGCAATATTCTTGTGTTAAATACTTAATAATTTTTATTTACTCAAAAATATATTGTCAATAATAACTGACAAAGAACTGAAACTGTTTTCCTTCGCATTGTTAACCTAGTGCAGAGTGGGTGGGGTAGAGTGACTGTCAAAAAAGATCGTGAATTCTGAACTTGAAAAACATGATTATGCCTAAAAAAGAAAGTTAAAATCGAGTTAAAATCCACTGGTTTTTGGTATTACAAACAAAATGAAACAAAACTGGGTTGAAAGCAAGTGTCTCTGCCCGAAATAATTGCTGGAAATGGTAAACTTTTCTACTTTCGTTTTTACAGATGCGTCAGTTTGAGGTGTTGCGGTCAAATTTTAGTGCCATGCCATATTTTTTTGCGTAAAATATGCATGGCTCAAGGGTAGATGGATCACTGAGACTGTTTTTTTTTTACTTCAGAGTGCTCCATTCAGGTTTATTTCACAGATACTCGGGGTTACTGTTTAGATTTTGCAAAAAGCTAATACTTGTACTTTTTTTTTTTTTTTAATTATTCTTGTATTTTTTCCTTCTTCATTTAGCTTTTCTGCATTAGTCCTGACCTTATACAATTAGAAAAATATGTCTAGAATACATAAAAAGCATTAGAAATACTGATAAGCAATCACTAATGTAAAGAAAAAGCACAAGATAAACAACTTCGCTTCTCCAAATTTTCGACCGTCACTTTGAAAAGACAAACTGATTCACTAATCCGTAACTTACAAGAATCTTATATATATCAGCATGTCCGGGAATCATTACGCTTCAAACGGATACAGAAAGCATTTAAATATTCCCTTGCATACCCACAAAATCGGCTATTAAACAACGATTCTCATCGCTACCGCGTTGAGATGGCCGGAAGTAAACAATGGATGAGACTGGATTCCGGGTGTACGTTGTAAAACGGCGAAAACGGGTAACCAGCGATCAAACCGAAAGTAACCTCTGATTGCGTCAGACTTGATTGACCAATGAAAACAAGCGGTTCAGTCACATGGCAATTTGAATTTCGTTGCGTCATACCTGATTGACCAATGAAAACAAGCGGCCCAGTCACATGACGAACGGGATTTCCTTTACTGTAAGCCACTGTGGCCACCTCAGTGCGGTAGCGATGAGAACTGCTGTTTAACAGATGATTTTGTGGGTATGCAAGGGAATAATTAAACACTTTCTGTGTCCGTTTGAAGCGTAATGATTCCCGGACATGCTGATATATATAAGAGTCTTGTAAGTTACGGATTAGTGAATCAGTTTGTCTTTTCAAACTGACGGTCGAGAATTTGGAGAAGCGAAGTTGGTTATCTTGTGTTTTTTCTCTACATTCAGGATGGCATATCAGTATTTCGATTGCTTTCTATAGATTCTCGACATTTTTTCTAATTTTGCAAGGTCACGACTATTGCAGAAAAGCTCAAAAAGATAACAAAAAATATAATTGTAAGTTTTGAAAAAAAGAGTACAAGTATGAGCTTTTGAAAAAGTCTAAACAGTAACCCCAAGTATCTGTGGTTTATTTAGCGGCTGGTTCATCTTTTTGAGGCCCGAATATCGGTAAAACAAGTACTGATTCCATACTTTTTTCTCCCCAAAAGAAACGAAAAAGGAGGCTACTGATTGGTCAATATAATCACATCTACCCAATCAGAATGTTCGTTACATCGAATACATTCAATAACCGCATTTAACTGCACTGGATAAAAAGTGAACGAAATGACCGAAAACGACCGGAATTGAAGGAAAACGGATCAAAATTTCAGGTTGTCCGGCGGGCAAGCGCAAGGCAAACGTAGGTTGTCCGACGGGATTTCAACCCGTGTCGGGCAATCGGGCAATTGCTTATTTCTAACACTGGATACAGACTAATTTTTTATAGGGGCAAGCTGGGCCCCTAAAAAATGAAAACTCGGGGTCCACATGAAAACTTAGGGGCCCACATTTTTATTCGCATAAAATGGGCAGATGCATCAAAATTTATTCAAGAACATCAACAATAATATTAATAACAGTACCTGTTCATGTGTTCTGTCAGGCCTAAGAAACTGTTTGTTTGGCATTGGTGACCCAGTGTCTCACATGAATGCGTCATTCGGTTGCCATTTTATTGTATTTACAATGTTTTTGTCAAAAGCTAAAACTTGTCAGATCCATACTGGGCCAGGCAAATCGGCAGATTTTTAGTTTAAATTCAAGAAAGAAGAGCGGTTGTCATGCTCAAGATTGATGCTTGTTCGCATGATTATCAACCATAGTCGGAAAGTCTTTCCATGATTTATAGAAAAAGTCCTCATTCATCCGGAACCAACAAACAAAATTCTTTGCTGCTTGCATGATCGAACTTGTGATTGGTCGTCTAAATATATTCGGTGTCTGGTTCACAATATTTTACTGCGATAGATTGCAGATATTTTGCGACATCGAATACCAGTCAAAATAAAAACGAATGGAAAAAAATGAACCGAAACGGTCAGTTTCGGGATGTTACGCTTCGTAGCGTAGTCGCTAACTGGGCGAGCATCTCTTTAATTTTAGGGGCCCAGCCCGATTTTTACTCGCTGTGGGTGAGTGGGCGACCCCTAATCTGTATCCCTGACACTATTACTATGACACATTGTTATTGCACCAATAATACCATTTGACAAAATTGTTGATGTACCTAAATGAAAATTATATTATAATCATCTTCATGAATGTTAATGAAAATTTCAAAAATCAGGAATAACTAGGGGAAAATATTTTGCCATTGAAGACTTTCGGGCGGGTAATATGATCTACCTTGCACTCTTAGACACATTTTATGGCGGCCAGTTTTGTCAGAAGAATACCAGAATGCCCAAATGTGTTACCTTCAACACTGAACACATTTATATGATGTAAATTTTATAGTTTCCCAACCCACCCCGAATGTGATCATAAATAATGGGGATGTACAGTCCCGGTAAAAAATCAACAACATATTCCTCTTTTCTCGGAGGACCCTAAGCTATTTTTCTCGGAGAAAGAACGCTAAATTTCTCTTTTCATTAAGATATTTCGCGTTTCGTTCAGTTCGATTTCTCGGAGAAACACCGAGAAATTTCACCGCGACCGCAGGTATTAACCGGTGAAAACAGGTAAGTCCAGATTTACCTGTTCGCGGTGTTTCTCGGAGAAATATTGTGCACGATTGTGAAAATCGATTTTACCATATTTTTAATAATTAAAGTAGTTTTAGACCTTTAACTGATCAGTATTTATAAGTGTTTTTGTATATGGCACCTCTAACAGTTTGACACGTTTTAATAAGGCACATTAATTACTGAGCAAACATTCCACACTCTTCTTCACTGGTTTCCGTTACGGTTGGTCAGGCATGACTCGACTCGCATTTGACATACAAATTAAGAAGTACTTTGTTTCATCTCAATTATGTCTTTATCCAAGTAGTTTCATTTGTTTGAGCTAGGAAACATAAAAGCAATAGGCCATAAACATGTACGAGTATAATAGGTAACCATTTTGCGCATTCTTGAATTCATATTGTAATGAAATAAATGTTTTCTGGTTCTGGTTGTATGTCAAGCTATGGAAACGTGCATGTAGAATGAAATGGCATAATTTCATCACATTGTCAGCTTATGGAGCAAGCTATTTTTGTAAAATTTTATTGACCCGATTACCCTGCAGCGATCTCCTAACTCCTATATGAATATGCATTACAACATTCTCGATGATAAGGATACACAGTATTTAACCAGCATAAAGTTTTGTCAATACCTCTAAATCACTCGTTTATCAGGGGCACTGTTCGCATAAACACTTTTTTTCATACCAAATTTATGACCAAATCTTCACATAAGAATAAGGCGGATAACGAGAAAACAATTTTCTTTTTTTAAGCATCTGTTTTTCTTGCTAAATGCATAAACGCAAAACCTATTGCCATGCATAACGACAACTCCGCCATGACCATTTTGTGTTGGCGGCATGTTGTTTGTACAAGGTGCGGTCCGAAATGTCAAGTGCATAGGAAAGTGCATGATACATGGTGAAAAATGACAAGTAAAGACAATTTATCAATTACTGAGACAATTTATCAATTACTGATAATTGATAAATTAATTGATAATTAATCGAGTAAATTAACAAATGCATTTACATGTCCATGTGCTTTAAACCCATATAAATTGTATGAGGTATTCCTCAACATATTTACACACATCATGATAACATGTCCATGTAATGTATACCCCACTTTTATATGAGCCGCGTCATGAGAACGCTGGACTTATACTCATGCGATAATAAAGTCGCAGATCAACTGTGCAGTATCTGCACAGCTGATCAGCGCCTTTGTTTTCACTACTCGGCTAGTACAGTCCCGCTACTTCTTTAATCTGATATTTCTGTACGCTGTGGCTTGGCTCGGATGTACGTTACATGTAACGTGGCTGTACGCTACATGTAACGTACAACCGAGCCAAGCCACAGCAAACCCCGTCGATGGAAAAGCATGCTCATCCACCAAGGGTGGTTTACTGCGCTATATACCTAACACTTACTCGATTCACAAAGTCTCGAGTTTGAAATTTGCATATTTCCAAGGGAAGCTATCCCGTTACATTACTTCCCCCTCCGAGAAGACTCGCCCCGAGTCTTGGCCTGGGGACTACATGGGTAAGGCAACCCCGGTCTGGCGGTTGTCATCATCCCACCGCTGCCACCAAATGTAACGAGCGGCCGAGCCGAGCCACAGCAAAACCCGTCTATGGAAAAGCATGCTCATCCACCAAGGGTGGTTTACTGCGCTATATACCTAACACTTACTCGATTCACAAAGTCTCGAGTTTGAAATTTGCATATTTCCAAGGGAAGCTATCCCGTTACATGATCAAGATGTATAGATATGAATTTTTCACCGTATTTGATCTAATAAGTGCACTTGTTCCAAAAATCGCACATCCTGATCGTTTCCGAAAAACATGTGCAGCTCGACTAGCACACAGCTCAACTGGCGTATGGATATCTTACATCAAATTTACACGTTAAATCACATTAAAACTTGACCTTTATTAATGTTTCCGTAGAAACGTAGGTCATGTATTTTACACGAAAACAAATACATGACCTTATATTTTGGTGTCAGTTTTAAAAATTACCGGGACCGTCTAAGTATACAAACTTTAATATGCACGTGCATGAATAGAAAAATCTCTGCGCAATATTGCTGTTACTAACGTCCTTGTCCTCAGCCACGGTTATGTCGGTATGTTTTCGTCGCTTTATGGTACTGTACAAGTTTGGGATGTCCTGACGTTCGAAATGGGCTACACAACATTCGTATTTGTAAACCCTTCACTTACAAAAACTACCGAAACAGCATCCGACACGCTATGAACTGCAGATACTTGAGTATGTATGTTTTGTATGTTTGATGCATCCACATTTATATCTAGATGTCGTAACACAAATGACGACAAAATAATGGTGCATACGTAAAAGAAAAATAAAAGAAAAATACTATCATAACCGACATTGTCCCAAATTCATGTACATGTAAAGAACAGTTTGTATATTTCAGCCACTTACTTTGATGCACTGTGTGACATATCCTATACAAAAGTATTTGTTGCACATAATGCATTTTTCATCTAATAATATCAATCAGATTTAAAGAGGGAGCGAAATAAAAATTTAAGACCATTAAAATTTCTCGACTGTATATACATGTACATTTACAATGTTCCATACAAACCGCAATTCTGCACAAGGTATAACAAACATGTAAATGTATTTATTAGGTTTTCCGATCTCTCCTTCCGAAAGCGTTGCTGCTTTTTTGTGTCGATGATGTTTTAAAGAAATAATTTCAAACTTTAAAATTACGAAAACATGCCCATGCAATATACAGAGATGTTTAAAGAGGAAAAAAAATGAAAATTTTCTGTAGAAAATGTTTGCTTTTTCTTATTCATGCTCAAAACATAGATTGTGGGTACACGTTATAACTCAAACTAGTACCCACAATCTTATGTTTTGGAGCAAAAGATAAAAAAAATAGATATACCCCTGCATACCCCAGTTTTGCTTTTGATGGGATACACATTTTCCATGAAATGTTTTCCTGATGTAAAATGTTTGAACAAGAATGATTTTAATGATGCAAATGCATGTGCGTGAATAGCAATGTATGGACATGTACATTCATATCTACGTGATGTATTTAACCGTCAATTGGGAGTAAGTCATATGACAGTGTTGGCTGCACGGTCGGCATTTTTATTTGATTGACTTTTTATTTCACTTTACGGCAGACAGCTTCCTTATCATGTGAAGGAGCTGTTAATACTAACATATAATAATACAGTGTCAGCTTCGTGTTCATTAGAGAATGTGACACAAGAACATGACTGTGTATGCCGAAACACACTTCCTGGTAATGCTGCAAATTCTACCACTTGGCCAAATCAGTCAACAGTGATTTCTGTAAATTTTGTTGACCATTTATGTATGTTAATACCATGCAATATTACGGGTGAAAGGGCAGCAATTTAGGCGATCCCATAAGTTCATGATTTGAACGGCTTTCTGGTTGTTCATGGAGAATAACTTTTGATGCAAATTCTTTCCTACTACATGTAGTCTCGATCTAAAACATACAAGTATATATACATGTACATGTACATGTACGAATGCTCAAATTATTTGCGATTTATATGGAACCATAATCTGAATATTTGATAACGGTTACGTTAACAGCTTACCAAGAAATGCTGGCGGACAAGTAAGGTCCAAACATTTAATAAGACAGGCCGCGATGGTTTTACATGAGTGCGTTCGCTTTGAAATAAAAACGTTGCGATTTCGATCTCCGGCCGGTATATTCATGTTATTTTGATGACTTGTGTTTATTCTGACATAATTAAAGTAAACCGCCTGTTAAATCATTGCTATTGTACATAATTAAATACCTTTGATCAAATGTCATTAAACTTATTTATTCATTCAATGAAAATGATTTTGATTATCCACATAGTCACTAGAAGTGTGGTAATTTTATTCTTTGTCGGAAAGGACAATGCTCAAGGCGCGAATTTTTAATGACGCCCTTGATTTTTAAATGATTTTTTTCCATTCTTCTGTTCAAAGATCGAATAATCATGGATGATGTGAAAAACAACACAAGTGACAAAGGACATCATAAATTTTAATGTACAGTAATCAAGAATATATTTATGTGGATTATAAGCCATCTAAACAAATATGTAACATCTGCAAGTTTCATACTTGCAAATACTTATTATTTTTTTAATTTATTGTTTTATATTTATTCAAAAATTATAAACATGCATTTGTCTTTTAAATTCCTCCGAGAAACTCCGAGAAAAAGAGTTTTATCGATAAATCCAGGTAATTACCTTTCTCGGAGAAACACCGAGAAATTTCACCGAGAAACACCGCGAAATTTCGCGCAGACGATTTCGTCTACCTGGCTTATTTCGCGGCGTTTCTCCGAGAAATGAAAATTTCGCGTTTGCCATGGTTGCGGAGAAACGCGGAATATGTTGTTATTTTTTTACCGGGAGTGTACTTACTCATATACCATCAACAGCATTCTCTAGAAGATTATAGTTTTTTCCAATAGTAATACACGGACATGAAACTTTTACATAAATACACATTAATATTCAAACCATTGATTTTTCATGAAATTAATAAAACATAAGAAAATCGCATAACGTGTACATCGTCTTAGGTTTTGGACCCGAGTTTACCCGTTAAAATCGCGTTTTGGCGGGTATCCTCGGGTTGGTACTTATGTTGTAATCCCGCTGTGCGTACATGTGCTTTTTATTAATATCGACCGGTCTGGCTGCAAGAGATGATCAAAAGTTGTAACCTGATAACGTACCATCTAGGTATGGGAATTGATTATTCTTTAAGAAAAAATTGAATTTTGTCATAATTATTTCCATTGAAGAAAGAAATAGAATCTTCACAAAAAATTAATAGGAATCGTTTTTTCAACCGTTTTTCTGCGTTAAGGAATAAGTATTTTAGTATTTAATTTGCTGGCGTAATCTACCAGTCCATCAATGAAAGTGCCTGATTACCAACCGCATTGCCTTAAAAATAGTCCCAATATTTCAAACGATTATTTCAAAAATAAAACGGGATGACGACTTATTTATTGCATTAATAAATATGAAACATAAAACCGTTTATTTTTGAAGCTTTTGAACACATTTATAAGTTCTTTTTCTGTAATTTGAACTGCTAGATGGCGTATTTATATCTCAACGACATTGACTGACAGGTCACAGGAGATCGCGCCATATTTAAATAAGAACTATTTGCGGAAAAAAAATGTGAAGTTGTGATGTTATTACTAGATGTTAATATTAGTAAAACAGCATAATACATTAGCGTATAACCCAAACGCGCACCGGGCGTATGAAAAATCTCAAAACGCTGAAAATTTTGGATTTATAAAAATAAATTTGTTAAGAGTATCGTTGAGGCCTATGCCGAACGTATAAAATAAAAAAAATGAAAATTTTGGAGTACATTTGTGTTCCGTTTTAGACTCGCTAAGCATGCGTTACACAGGCTCGCATCAAACCGGTTAAACGCGCATCTCATACACGCTTTGGGCTCATTACTGAAGCAACAGTCTAGTAGAATCGGAACGAGCATGTACATGTAGCTTACACAAGCTTGCCTAAAACGTGCACCAAATGCATTCAAAGCGTATTCAACGCACCTGTAACGCGCGTGGAATTTATTCGAACCGAGACACGCCGAGCTTCTAGACAAAAAATCGAACAAAAATTGCTTCCTTATAAGCTTGGTTAACATAAAAGGTGAAAAAAAAGGAAACTTAAAGAATGTAAGCCTGAAAATAATTAATTCAGGCTACTGGAGGCTTATCAACAGATATAGGTAGAAAAGAAGTTCCGACCACTGAGCATCACAACATTATCAGTAAATCCAGTTAGAGTTAATTGGTGCTAATTGGTTTATAGCAGCTCACAGCATGAAGAGACTAATGACCAAAGAGCATTTTTTGGACCTAAGAGATGTACACCTAATGGGTACAGTATGGGGGAATAGTTACAAAGTCACTCGAATCTGAGCTGTTTATAAACATTTAACACTGAAAGTAGTATCAAGTGAATGCTATGACAATGATAGATCACCCTCATGTCTGATTTAAGACACCTGATTTTCATTTTCATGAATATTAATGAAAACTTGAAATTGGAGAGAAAAAAATAAAATAAACGGGAATATCTACAAAATGACGTGTTTCTAAACAACCAAAAACCCTAAAGTGCTGAAATTGGTATCAAACGATTGCTATAGCAAAATTATATCACTCTATTCTACAATATCTTCGTTTAATTTTTGTTTTTAATTAACTCTGTAGAAATTGGATAAAAATGAATGGGGGTACACCTATATTATCACACCCATCTGGGCTACTGATATAACCAGAGAGCTGAAATTGGAATAAATTGTTTGCTAGGACACTAGACTATAACCAAATACTAAAAAATATAAAATGGCTGACTAATGTATTGTTCAATTGTTAATAAAACTTAAAGAGTGTTGAGAAAATCAGTGAAAAATGAAGGGGTATATCAACAAAATGGCTTATATCTCAGCTAGTAAAAACCTCAGATTTTTGTGAATGGTACCAAATGATTGCTATGGCATTTTGCTATAAACATGTAATAAGATAAGTTGATCAGCTGAAATTCTTGTTGTTTTTATTTAAATGTGAAATATAGATATTATAGAAAATCACAGAAAAAGGATGGGGGTATACCAACCAAATCGCTTATATCTCAGCTTCTAAACGCTATAGAGTGTTGAAAATGGTACAAAGTACTTGCAAGGACATTGTGCTATAATCATGTACAGGACAGACCCGCTTTACCGCGCCTTGAATTAACGCGGTGTTGGATATAACGCGAGGGCACCTTGGATCCCAAAACTTCGCCCACCTACTTTTGAAAAAAAAATCGAGGCGACGCGAAGGTGCCGTTTTACCCAGATATATATTCCTTTATTGTATTACAGTTAAAGGCGTTTATGTGCGGATGAATTCACTGTTAAAAAGATCGTTTGCAAGGAATTCGGTAAGGTTCAGTTTTCTCTCAGTTTCTCTTTATGGTACTCGAGGAAGAGAGAAAAAAGGCTGTTGTCAGGCATTTGCCAAGGTGCTATTTTCTAACAGTTTCTCTATATTGTACATTGAGAACAATTAATGTTAATTATCTTTTGCATTTTTAAAACTGAAAGAACAGGTTTGCTTATAGAAAACATAATGTGTTTACGAACCGTGTCGGCTGTGTGTATATTCACGAGTGATAATTGTCATTTCAGTAATTTTTAGACTGACACAATCCACTGCTCGCGAAGCGTGGATGACACATTGTTTTCTTAAGATTAGCCATAAAAGTTGTGAAAATAAGCCAAACGCGCTAGGGGATTATCGATAGACCGTAACGAGACCGTAAACACAGGTTGCTGTAGGCTATTTATGACACCTGTTACACAGCGTTGCTCGATTTCGACGGCGACACAAACCAAAGATTGTCTTCGTAAGCATTGGGACACCTATTTCTTGTATAATTATATCCGATCAGAAAACGCATTTGTACTTTCTCGATTAAGAACGGCGAATTAAAATAGTTGTTAATACGGTATCGGCAAATTCACACGTGTCCGCGTTAAATATCCGGGTGCGCCAGTAAGTCAAAGGAGGAACTCTACGATACAACAGCAACATAAGCGCGATGCCATGGATGCTTTTTAGCTCGACTGCACGAAGTGCATAGAGCTATTGCAGTCACCCCGGTCGTCCACGTTCCCGTTCCCGTGTGCGTTCCCGTTCCCGTTCCTGTTCCCGTTCCCGTGCGCGTCACACTTGCGTTAAAGTTTTCTAGAAGTCCATATCTTGACAACCACTCATCAGAAAGCATTCATACTTGGACCATAGATACCCTGTAGGGTTAGCTTTCATTCCATGGCATCGGGCCCCTGGGTCCAGGCCAGGGGGTGGGGCTGGAGGTTAAAATCTAGAACACCTTCAAAAATGCCAATTCTTGTGTTAAAGTTTTCTAGAAGTCCATATCTTGACAACCACTCATCAGAAAGCATTGATACTTGGGCCATTGACACCCTGTAGGGTCGGATTTCATTCCATGGCATCAGATCCCTTGGTCCATGCCAGGGGGTGGGGCTAGAGGTTAAAATCTAGAACACCATTAATAATAATGGCTTTTCTGTGATATAGTATTCTAGAAGTCTATATCTTGAAAACTTTTTATCAGAGGGCTTTCATACTCGGACCATAGGTACCCTGTAGGGTTGAGTTTCATTTCATGGCATCGGATCTCTGAGTCCATGCCTGGGGGGTGGGGCTGGAGGTTAAAAACTAGAACACTGTAAAAATAGATGTACTGCTGTGTAACTTTTACAAGGAGTCCATATCTTGACAACAACTTATCATAAAGCATTCATACTTCATACACTTTAGGTTCCATGACATCGGACCTCTGGGTCGGAGTCAGGGGGGCGGGGCTAGAGGTCAAAATCTAGAACTCCCCGAATTTTTTTTTCTTTTTATTTCTTAATAGAAACAATTTAGGAAGATGGTTGGTCATTCATCTTTTGACTTTGTGACACTGACTTGTGTGTCATGACGGTAAGGGTCATTTGACCTACTTTCCATGGTTCAGTGATTTTGCCATATATCTTGACACTCAATTAGTATATTTTCTCACTTCTTTCAGATTATGAGTGAGTACGACCAGGCCTTTGACCCCAATATACTTATAGGTCACTGTGACCTAATTTCATGGTTCAGTGATTTTGCCTTATATCTTGACACTCAATTAGTATTTTTCATACCTTTTTCAGATTATGGGTGAGTATGACCAGACCTTTGACCCCAATATACTTATAGGTCACTGTGACCTAATTTCACAGTTCAGTGATTTTGCCTTATATCTTGGTACTCAAATGGTTTATAAACAAACTTCTTTCAAAGTATGTTTGCGTATGACAAGACCTTTGACCCTGAAGTAGTCCTAGGTCACTGTGACCTAATTTCATGGTTCAGTGATTTTGCCTTATATCTTGACACTCAATTAGTATATTTTCATACTTTTTTCAGATTATGAGTGAGTATGACCAGACCTTTGACCCCAATATACTTATAGGTCACTGTGACATAATTTCACGGTTCAGTGACTTTGCCTTATATCTCAGCACTCAAGTGGTTTATGAACATACTTCTTTCACACTATGTTTGCGTATGACAAGACCTTTGACCCTAAAGTAGTCCTAGGTCAATATGACCTAATTTCACAGTTCAGTGATTTTCCTTTATATCTCGGCACTCAATTGGTATATGGACATACTTCTTTCACGATATGTATGAGTATGACAAGACCTTTGACCGTAAAGTATTCCTGGGTCATTGTGACCTAATTTCATGGTTCAGTGATTTTGCCTTATATCTCGACACTCAGTTGGTATTTTTTCATACTTCTTTCTGATTATGAATGAGTATGACCAGACCTTTAACCCAAACATACTTATAGGTCACTATGACCTAATTTCATGGTTCAGTGATTTTGCTTTATATCTCAACACTGAATGGGTATATGATCATATTTCTTTCACATTATGAGTAAGTATCACTAGACCTTCGACCCTGAAATACTTATAGGTCAGTGTGACCTTATTTCACGGTTCAGTGATTTTGCCTTGTGTCTTGGCACTCAGTTGGTGTATGAACACACTTCTTTCACAATATGAGTGAGACCTCTAAATCTTAGGTAGTTATAGTTAACTTTCATAGTTCAGTGATTTTGCCTTATTGCATCAAGGCAAAAAGATGTATGAGCATAATGCTTTGGGTTACTGGTCGGGTTTGACCTTATGTTTGACAAAGGTCAGAAGCAGTCGAGCACGCTGTCCTGCGACAGCTCTTATTTATAGCCCCGCTTTGGAAAAGTGGGGCTATACTGGATTCACCCTGTCCTTCCGTGGTTCCGTGGTTCCGTGGTTCCGTGATTCCGTGGTTCCGTGATTCCGTCATTCCGTGAGCATTTTTTTATTTTGTTTCTGCTCAATATCTCAAGAACAAATCGACAGAATCTGACCAAATTTTGTACATGCATCAACATTGACAACATCTAGCTTGGGATTGTTGCCCGTCATTTTTCGCAAAATTTTGACAGAGTTACAGCCCTTGATTGACGTCAGAATTTCGTTTCCGCTCTATATCTTGAGACTCAATTGACAGAATCTGACCAAATTTTGTATGTACATTAACATTGACAAGATCTAGCTTGGGATTGTTGGCCGTCATTTTTCACAAAATTTTGACGGAGTTACGGCCCTTGATTGACGTCAGAATTTCGTTTCCGCTCAATATCTTGAGAACGAATTGACAGAATCCGACCAAATTTTGTGTGCACATCAACATTGTCAAGATCTAGCTTGGGATTGTTACCCGTCATTTTTCGCAAAATTTTGACGGAGTTACGGCCCTTGATTGACGTCAGAATTTCGTTTCCGCTCAATATCTTGAGAACGAATTGGCAGAATCCGACCAAATTTTGTATGCACATCATCATCGACAAGATCTAGCTTGGGATTGTTGACCGTCATTTTTTGCAAAATTTTGACGGAGTAACGGCCCTTGATTGATGTCAGAATTTCGTTTCCGCTCAATATCTTGAGAACGAATTGACAGAATCCGACCAAATTTTGTGCGCACATCAACATTGACAAGATCAAGCTTGGGATTGTTACCTGTCATTTTTCGCAAAATTTTGACCGAGTAAACGGCCCTTGATTGACGTCAGAATTTCGTTTCCGCTCAATATCTTGAGAACTAATTTACAGAATCCAACCAAATTATGTATGCACGTCATCATTGACAAGATCTAGCTTGGGAATGTTACCCGTCATTTTTCGCAAAATTTTGACGGAGTTAGGGCCCTTGATTTATAGCCCCGCTTTGGAAAAGTGGGGCTATACTGGATTCACCCTGTCCTTCCGTGGTTCCGTGATTCCGTGGTTCCGTGATTCCGTCATTCCGTGAGCATTTTTTTATTTTGTTTCTGCTCAATATCTCAAGAACAAATCGACAGAATCTGACCAAATTTTGTACATGCATCAACATTGACAACATCTAGCTTGGGATTGTTGCCCGTCATTTTTCGCAAAATTTTGACAGAGTTACAGCCCTTGATTGACGTCAGAATTTCGTTTCCGCTCTATATCTTGAGACTCAATTGACAGAATCTGACCAAATTTTGTATGTACATTAACATTGACAAGATCTAGCTTGGGATTGTTGGCCGTCATTTTTCACAAAATTTTGACGGAGTTACGGCCCTTGATTGACGTCAGAATTTCGTTTCCGCTCAATATCTTGAGAACGAATTGACAGAATCCGACCAAATTTTGTGTGCACATCAACATTGTCAAGATCTAGCTTGGGATTGTTACCCGTCATTTTTCGCAAAATTTTGACGGAGTTACGGCCCTTGATTGACGTCAGAATTTCGTTTCCGCTCAATATCTTGAGAACGAATTGGCAGAATCCGACCAAATTTTGTATGCACATCATCATCGACAAGATCTAGCTTGGGATTGTTGACCGTCATTTTTTGCAAAATTTTGACGGAGTAACGGCCCTTGATTGATGTCAGAATTTCGTTTCCGCTCAATATCTTGAGAACGAATTGACAGAATCCGACCAAATTTTGTGCGCACATCAACATTGACAAGATCAAGCTTGGGATTGTTACCTGTCATTTTTCGCAAAATTTTGACCGAGTAAACGGCCCTTGATTGACGTCAGAATTTCGTTTCCGCTCAATATCTTGAGAACTAATTTACAGTATCCAACCAAATTTTGTATGCACGTCATCATTGACAAGATCTAGCTTGGGAATGTTACCCGTCATTTTTCGCAAAATTTTGACGGAGTTAGGGCCCTTGATTGACGTTAGAATTTCGTTTCCGCTCAATATCTTGAGAACGAATTGACAGAATCCGACCAAATTTTGTATGCACATCAACATTGACAAGATCTAGCTTGGGATTGTTACCCATCATTTTTCGCAAAATTTTGACGGAGTTACGGCCCTTGATTGACGTCAGAATTTTGTTTCCGCTCAATATCTTGAGAACAAATTGACAGAATCTGACCAAATTTTGTATGCAAGTCATCATTGACAAGATCTAGCTTGGGAATGTTACCCATCATTTTTCGCAAAATTTTGACGGAGTTACGGCCCTTGATTTACATCAGAATTTCGTTTCAGCTCAATATCTACCGAACGAATTGACAGAATCCGACCTAATTTTGTGCCCACATCAACATTGACAAGATCGAGCTTGGGATTGTTACCCATCATTTTTCGCAAAATTTTGACGGAGTTATGGCCCTTGATTGACGTCAGAATTTCGTTTCTGCTCAATATCTTGAGAACAAATTGACAGAATCCAACCAAATTTTGTATGCACGTCATCATTGACAAGATCTAGCTTGGGATTGTTACCCGTCATTTTTCGCAAAATTTTGACAGAGCTATGGCCCCTGATTGACGTCAGAATTTCATTTCCGCTCCATATCTTGAGAACAAATTGACAGAATCCGACCAAATTTTGTATGTACATCAACATTGACAAGATCTAGCTTGGGATTGTTACCCGTCATTTTTCGCAAAATTTTGACGGAGTTACGGCCCTTGATTGACTTCAGAATTTCGTTTCCGCTCAATATCTTGAGATTGAATTGACAGAATCCGACCAAATTTTGTATGCACATCATCATTGACAAAATCTAGCTTGGGATTATTACCCATCATTTTTCGCAAAATTTTGACGGAGTTACGGCCCTTGATTTACATCAGAATTTCGTTTCAGCTCAATATCTACCGAACGAATTGACAGAATCCGACCTAATTTTGTGCCCACATCAACATTGACAAGATCGAGCTTGGGATTGTTACCCATCATTTTTCGCAAAATTTTGACGGAGTTATGGCCCTTGATTGACGTCAGAATTTCGTTTCTGCTCAATATCTTGAGAACAAATTGACAGAATCCAACCAAATTTTGTATGCACGTCATCATTGACAAGATCTAGCTTGGGATTGTTACCCGTCATTTTTTGCAAAATTTTGACAGAGCTATGGCCCCTGATTGACGTCAGAATTTCATTTCCGCTCCATATCTTGAGAACAAATTGACAGAATCCGATCAAATTTTGTATGTACATCAACATTGACAAGATCTAGCTTGGGATTGTTACCCGTCATTTTTCGCAAAATTTTGACGGAGTTACGGCCCTTGATTGACGTCAGAATTTCGTTTCCGCTCAATATCTTGAGAACAAATTGACAGAATCCGACCAAATTTTGTATGCACGTCATCATTGACAAGATCTAGCTTGGGATTGTTACCCATCATTTTTCGCAAAATTTTGACGGAGTTACGGCCCTTGATTTACATCAGAATTTCGTTTCAGCTCAATATCTACCGAACGAATTGACAGAATCCGACCTAATTTTGTGCCCACATCAACATTGACAAGATCGAGCTTGGGATTGTTACCCATCATTTTTCGCAAAATTATGACACGAGTTATGGCCCTTTATTGAGGTCAGACTTTCGTTTCCGTTCAATATCTTGAGAACGAATTGACATAATCAGACCAAATTTTGTATGTGCATCAATATTGAAGAGATCTAGCTTGTGATAGTTACCTGTCATTGTTTTTTTCACCCTGCAAAAAAGCTGAGAAGCGGGGCTATAGTCAGATTCTCTGACAATTCTAGTTCACATTTACTCATAGGTTGTAAATAAACGAATTTTATCGTTGTAGATCGTTTTTAACTGATTAAAATGTGGGAACACACAAAGTTTCACTTTTGTTTATTATAGCCCCGCTTTGGAAAAGTGGGGCTATACTGGATTCACCCTGTCCTTCCGTGGTTCCGTGATTCCGTGGTTCCGTGATTCCGTCATTCCGTGAGCATTTTTTTATTTTGTTTCTGCTCAATATCTCAAGAACAAATCGACAGAATCTGACCAAATTTTGTACATGCATCAACATTGACAACATCTAGCTTGGGATTGTTGCCCGTCATTTTTCGCAAAATTTTGACAGAGTTACAGCCCTTGATTGACGTCAGAATTTCGTTTCCGCTCTATATCTTGAGACTCAATTGACAGAATCTGACCAAATTTTGTATGTACATTAACATTGACAAGATCTAGCTTGGGATTGTTGGCCGTCATTTTTCACAAAATTTTGACGGAGTTACGGCCCTTGATTGACGTCAGAATTTCGTTTCCGCTCAATATCTTGAGAACGAATTGACAGAATCCGACCAAATTTTGTGTGCACATCAACATTGTCAAGATCTAGCTTGGGATTGTTACCCGTCATTTTTCGCAAAATTTTGACGGAGTTACGGCCCTTGATTGACGTCAGAATTTCGTTTCCGCTCAATATCTTGAGAACGAATTGGCAGAATCCGACCAAATTTTGTATGCACATCATCATCGACAAGATCTAGCTTGGGATTGTTGACCGTCATTTTTTGCAAAATTTTGACGGAGTAACGGCCCTTGATTGATGTCAGAATTTCGTTTCCGCTCAATATCTTGAGAACGAATTGACAGAATCCGACCAAATTTTGTGCGCACATCAACATTGACAAGATCAAGCTTGGGATTGTTACCTGTCATTTTTCGCAAAATTTTGACCGAGTAAACGGCCCTTGATTGACGTCAGAATTTCGTTTCCGCTCAATATCTTGAGAACTAATTTACAGAATCCAACCAAATTTTGTATGCACGTCATCATTGACAAGATCTAGCTTGGGAATGTTACCCGTCATTTTTCGCAAAATTTTGACGGAGTTAGGGCCCTTGATTGACGTTAGAATTTCGTTTCCGCTCAATATCTTGAGAACGAATTGACAGAATCCGACCAAATTTTGTATGCACATCAACATTGACAAGATCTAGCTTGGGATTGTTACCCATCATTTTTCGCAAAATTTTGACGGAGTTACGGCCCTTGATTGACGTCAGAATTTCGTTTCCGCTCAATATCTTGAGAACAAATTGACAGAATCTGACCAAATTTTGTATGCAAGTCATCATTGACAAGATCTAGCTTGGGAATGTTACCCATCATTTTTCGCAAAATTTTGACGGAGTTACGGCCCTTGATTTACATCAGAATTTCGTTTCAGCTCAATATCTACCGAACGAATTGACAGAATCCGACCTAATTTTGTGCCCACATCAACATTGACAAGATCGAGCTTGGGATTGTTACCCATCATTTTTCGCAAAATTTTGACGGAGTTATGGCCCTTGATTGACGTCAGAATTTCGTTTCTGCTCAATATCTTGAGAACAAATTGACAGAATCCAACCAAATTTTGTATGCACGTCATCATTGACAAGATCTAGCTTGGGATTGTTACCCGTCATTTTTCGCAAAATTTTGACAGTGCTATGGCCCCTGATTGACGTCAGAATTTCATTTCCGCTCCATATCTTGAGAACAAATTGACAGAATCCGACCAAATTTTGTATGTACATCAACATTGACAAGATCTAGCTTGGGATTGTTACCCGTTATTTTTCGCAAAATTTTGACGGAGTTACGGCCCTTGATTGACTTCAGAATTTCGTTTCCGCTCAATATCTTGAGATTGAATTGACAGAATCCGACCAAATTTTGTATGCACATCATCATTGACAAGATCTAGCTTGGGATTATTACCCATCATTTTTCGCAAAATTTTGACGGAGTTACGGCCCTTGATTTACATCAGAATTTCGTTTCAGCTCAATATCTACCGAACGAATTGACAGAATCCGACCTAATTTTGTGCCCACATCAACATTGACAAGATCGAGCTTGGGATTGTTACCCATCATTTTTCGCAAAATTTTGATGGAGTTATGGCCCTTGATTGACGTCAGAATTTCGTTTCTGCTCAATATCTTGAGAACAAATTGACAGAATCCAACCAAATTTTGTATGCACGTCATCATTGACAAGATCTAGCTTGGGATTGTTACCCGTCATTTTTTGCAAAATTTTGACAGAGCTATGGCCCCTGATTGACGTCAGAATTTCATTTCCGCTCCATATCTTGAGAACAAATTGACAGAATCCGACCAAATTTTGTATGTACTTCAACATTGACAAGATCTAGCTTGGGATTGTTACCCGTCATTTTTCGCAAAATTTTGACGGAGTTACGGCCCTTGATTGACGTCAGACTTTCGTTTCCGCTCAATATCTTGAGAACAAATTGACAGAATCCGACCAAATTTTGTATGCACGTCATCATTGACAAGATCTAGCTTGGGATTGTTACCCATCATTTTTCGCAAAATTTTGACGGAGTTACGGCCCTTGATTTACATCAGAATTTCGTTTCAGCTCAATATCTACCGAACGAATTGACAGAATCCGACCTAATTTTGTGCCCACATCAACATTGACAAGATCGAGCTTGGGATTGTTACCCATCATTTTTCGCAAAATTATGACACGAGTTATGGCCCTTTATTGAGGTCAGACTTTCGTTTCCGTTCAATATCTTGAGAACGAATTAACATAATCAGACCAAATTTTGTATGTGCATCAATATTGAAGAGATCTAGCTTGTGATAGTTACCTGTCATTGTTTTTTTCACCCTGCAAAAAAGCTGAGAAGCGGGGCTATAGTCAGATTCTCTGACAATTCTAGTTCCATTTTACAAGGACACAGTGATAAACCGCCAAGCTTAGTTAAGCCAATAAACATGTCGTATATGTTCCCCACCCACCAATACACTACAGAAATTGTGATCAGCCTGGTCCGACTTAGTAGATTTGCATTACGCGCCTCACCTATAACGCACATGCGACTTGTGGACCCCGACCAGCGCGTTATAACGGGTCTGAAGTGTAATAAGATATGTAAGCTATTTGACTTTCTTAATGTTCGAACATAAACGAAAACAAAATAGATATCAGAGAAAAAACGCAGAAAAATGAAGGGTGTATGCCAACAAAATCACAAATATCTCAGCTACCAAATGTCATAGAGTTTGAAAATTTATTGCTATACTGAGACAAACATATAACGCAACACGGTTATTGGATGTTTTTCGCATTTTAATGTAACGTATGACGTTCTACCCGACATATAATGGTCAGCAATTACCAATGAATAAATTGGTTACAAAAGTTTTAGATTTCTGGGCATGGGTCATTGAGCTCGAATCTGATTGGTCAAAACGGTTATTTTGCTGGCATGCGCTTCCTAAGAGATTCTGGAAATCAGTTTGCACACAGATTGCTTCTTTATGGATCGCCCAGTGAGGTTCGATGAGGCAATTGCAATATGGACTCCATTTGTACCCAAAATTTCAAATCAAAGTTTGCATCATTGAAAATTTGACGTTCAATACTGCGCATTCCATTGAACACAATAGAAAATGGAGTTAGTGAAAAATTCTAACGGCGAAGGTTTTTAACGAAACCTTTGTGAAAACATGTTCATTTCTTCATTCAGCATTGTTAGAAAAAACAACAGCGTCCAATTGTTGGGACAGGAACGTCTGTAACAAATGTTAAATTGTGAGTAAACTTGAATGGTTGGGGGTAAAAATGAGTCTTCAACTCTGTTTAAAATTGAGCAAAATTGACCCTTTGACTGTAAAATTATTCATTGTCTAAAATAGGGTAGGAGTAACCCTGAAAACCGACATTAATTTCTAGGGTACGAATACACGTCACATGTCGCATTCTGGAAAATCACAATGCATTTGATTTTTTGCCAAGACCCTACCTCTGAAAAATGACTAATTTCTTGAGACGCATAACACAGAATGTTAAAAACAAGATCTTATGAGATGGTTCGGTCGTCTGGTAATCTTATTCAGTGGAGGAAAAGTTTATTTGACACTGTTCTTGTGTATAACAATAAAAATAAACCGATGTTGCGTTATAAGTTTGGCTCAGTATAGATCAATGTACTATATCCATGTTATAAGATATATAAATCATCTGACTATTAATTTGTTGTTCGAATATTAACTGGAACATTAGATATTGATTCAGAAGTAAACAACACAAAAAATAGAGGGACTATACCAACGAAATCGCTTATATCTCAACTAGCAAAACCCTTAGGGTGTTGTAAATGGTACCAAAGGATTTCTAAGGTGATTCTAGGATTTTTAAGGTGATGCACTATTGCCCTGCAGTATGATATATTAACCACTTTAGATAACTTTTAGTGATGATCATTAACAAGATCAAATGTGTATCAGACCTGGGTTAATCTTAATCATTAATCATGAATACTTTTATTTGATTGAATTTTTTTTCAATCAAAAATTATTCTGTAATCATAGATTTTTACGATTGAAATTAATCTTATTCTTATTCGAATACTTTTCAAAAATGCATGTAATCGTGATTTAATTTCACGAATAAATTTAGATTACATTTGCAGTTGTGCTGAAAATTCCCTTCCTCAGATAAGGAAGAAAGTAAGTGAATTTGTATCTATTATTATGATAACAACATGAATATAAATGAGATATATACACATTACAATGTAAAATACAAACAAACAACAATTTCCATAATGAAGTAATAAATTGTGACAGTTATGGAACAGATTATTATAGCCCCGCTTTGAAAAAGTGGGGGCTATACTGGATTCACCCTGTCCTTCCGTAGTTCCGTTATTCCGTCCTTCTGTCCTTCCGTCCTTCCGACATTTTTGTTTCCATTCATTATCTTGAGAATGGCTCGACAGAATCTGACCAAATTTTGTATGCACATCAACATTGACAAGATCTAGCTTGGGATTGTTACCCGTCATTTTTCGCAAAATTTTGACGGAGTTATGGCCCTTGATTGATGTCAGAATTTCGTTTCCGCTCAATATCTTGAGAATGAATTGACAGAATCTGACCAAATTTTGTATGCACATCAACATTGACAAGATCTAGCTTGGGATTGTTACCCATCGTTTATCGCAAAATTTTGACGGAGTTATGGCCCTTGATTGACGTCAGAATTTCGTTTCCGCTCAATAAATTGACAGAATCGGACCAAATTTTGTATGCATATCATCATTGACAAGATCTTGCTTGGGATTGTTACCCGTCATTTTTCGCGAAATTTTGACGGAGTTAAGGCCCTTGATTGACGTCAGAATTTCGTTTCCGCTCAATATCTTGAGAACGAATTGACAGAATCCTACCAAATTTTGTGTGCACATCAACATTGACAAGATCTAGCTTGGGATTGTTACCCGTCATTTTTCGCAAAATTTTGACGGAGTTACGGCCCTTGATTGACATCAGAATTTTGTTTCCGCTCAATATGTTGAGAACGAATTGACGGAATCCGACCAAATTTTGTGTGCACATCAACATTGACAAGATCTAGCTTGGGATTGCTACCCGTCATTTTTTTGCAAAATTTTGACGGAGTTACGGCCCTTGATTGACGTCAGAATTTCGTTTCCGCTCAATATGTTGAGAACGAATTGACAGAATCCGACCAAATTTTGTGTGCTCATCAACATTGACAAGATCTAGCTTGGGATAGTTACCCGTCATTTTTCGCAAAAGTTTGACGGAGTTACGGCCCTTAATTGACGTCAGAATTTCGTTTCCGCTCAATATCTTGAGAACCAGTTTACAGAATCTGACCAAATTTTGTATGCAGGTCATCATTGACAAGATCTAGCTTTGGTTTGTTACCCGTCATTTTTCGCAAAATTTTGACAGAGTTACGGCCCTTGATTGACGTCAGAATTTCGTTTCCGCTCAATATCTTGAGAACGAATAGACAGAATCTGACCAAATTTTGTATGCACATCAACATTGACAAGATCTAGCTTGGGATTGTTACCCGTCATTTTTCGCAAAATTTTGACGGAGTTACGGCCCTTGATTGACGTCAGAATTTCGTTTCCGCTTAATATCTTGAGAACGAATTGACAGAATCCGACCAAATTTTGTATGCACGTCATCATTGACAAGATCTAGCTTGGGATTGTTACCCGTCATTTTTCGCAAAATTTTGACGGAGTTATGGCCCTTGATTGACGTCAGAATTTCGTTTCCGCTTAATATCTTGAGAACAAATTGACAGAATCCGACCAAATTTTGTATGCACGTCATTATTGACAAGATCTAGCTTGGGATTGTTACCCATCATTTTTTCGCAAAATTTTGACTGAGTTACGGCCCAAAATTTTGACTGAGTTACGGCCCTTGATTGACTTCAGAATTTCGTTTCCGCTTAATATCTTGAGAACAAATTGACATAATCAGACCAAATTTTGTATGCGCATCAATATTGACGAGATCTAGCTTGTGATTGTTACCCATCATTTTTTCGCAAAATTTTGACGGAGTTACGGCCCTTGATTGACTTCAGAATTTCGTTTCCGCTTAATATCTTGAGAACGAATAGACAGAATCCGTCCAAATTTTGTATGCACATCATCATTGACAAGATCTAGCTTGGGATTGTTACCCGTCATTTTCGTTCAATATCTTGAGAACAAATTGACATAATCAGACCAAATTTTGTATGCACATCAATATTGACGAGATCTAGCTTGTGATAGTTACCTTTCATTGTTTTTTTCACACTGCAAAAAAGTTGAGAAGCGGGGCTATAGTCAGATTCTCTGACAATTCTAGTTATTACAATAATGACACTGGCATACTGGTCAACATATTTAAAACTGTTGTTTTATTTTTCTGGTCCTATTTGCTTTTCACCTAAAATCTTCCCATGGACATCTCATTTCAGGATTCCACTTATGATACTTTATGTTGATCTCATCTAATAAAAGAATTTTAAAATCACACTGCATTTTTGAAATTGCAAATGTTACACCTTTACAGATTAAATGCTCACTAAGTGTCATAAAAGTTGTGTTTTCAAAACACTCTTGAGAAGTGACAATAAACAAAGGATTAAAGCAATCGACAACTGTGACAGTCATATAAAATTTATCTTATTTTTCACTGCAGTACTCAAACAAAACGATCTTTAAACTTCTTTAATTTTTGTCTGATTTTGACTTTTTTTTTTTCAGAATAAAGAGTACAGGATGTGGAAGAAACCAAAAATAATGTTTATGCTTTACTGTGTTTTTTATAAGTCTACAATCTGAAGATAGAGTAAGAGGATTCCTATAAATTAAACCAAGCCAATATAATGATAAAGAGTTAAATCATATAAATCAAGACTGGCATGACTAATCAGGCAAAATCAATCGATTAATTATTCGATTACATTTGCAAATCAATTGTAATTGTAATCGAATACATTCAGGAAAAATTATTTTCAATTGTAATCGTTAATCGTAAAATTGAAAGTAATTGTAATCGTTAGTGATTAAATTTGAAAGTAATCGATAACAGGTCTGATGTGTATAGTGCATTGTCGAAGCTATTATCTAATGCAAAGTCTTAATTCTCAAGGGTTATTACTAGCTAAGATACGTGTGGTTTTATAGGTATACCACCTTTTTTTTCTGCAATATTTCTCCGATTTCTCAAGATTTTATTCATAGTCATGAAACGAAAGTCAGGGTGTATTATATTGTCTATGTAATATTTTACACCAATTTCAGTAAACTTTTGGTTGCTGAGATACAAGTCATCTTGTAGGTATACCCATTTAATTTTCAAATTTATTATCACCAATTTCTATTTTTCATTAATATTCATGGAATTGAAAATCAGGTAAGGCTTATATAACCATAGCATGTATTTGATACTATTTTCAGTGTTCTGTGTTTGTGTACAAAAGTGTAAAAGTGTCAGGTCCAAGTATTAATACAATACCAATCTTAGTAATTTTGTCAATTGTGAATGGAGAAATAGCAATTTAGTAGGTTCACAACGTTGCTTTAAATGTTAAAGTTTTTGGTTAAAGTTTTTATGAGTCTATATCTCTTGAAGTTGTAGATGGATCAAGTTGATACTTTGCATGTTGGTAGATATTGGTCTGAAGTTTTCTGCTGTACCATCATGACCCACCTGGGTGACCTTGAGGTCAAGGTCACGGACTTAGAAATTTTGTGTTAAAGTTTTTGGTTAAAGTTTTTATGAGTCTATATCTCTTGAAGTTGTTGATGGATCAAGTTGATACTTTGCATGTTGGTAGATATTGGTCTGACATTTTATTCTGTACCATCATGACCCACCTGGGTGACCTTGAGGTCAAGGTTACGGACTTAGAAGTTTTGTTTTAGAGTTTTTTGTTAATGTTTTTATAAGTCTATATCTCTTGGATATATAGATGGATCAAGTTGATACTTTGCATGTTGGTAGATATTGGTCTGAAGTTTTATGCTGTCACGACCCACCTGAGTGACATTGAGGTCAAGGTCTTTGGTCATAGATTTAATAGATTTAGTGGCAAAGCACAAGTCAGGCGAGCTACGCTGTCCTGCGACAGCTCTTATTGTGGTCCCTCTGAACAATTTGATATATGTGAGGAATTGATCTACAGTTATAAGGTAGATCTTATATCTATATACCACCCCAATCTCTTAAGTGACAGAATTTCTACTAATTTCCCTGATTAGTCGATGTTTTGATAAATATTAATGGATATGTAAATAAGATAATCTTATTCAGGTCCATGTTATTAGCAAATGCGTCAAATAGTATTACTGGTACAAAAGCAATGTGCAGCAATAATGTTTTGGGTCTGAAATATTTGGGGTTTGAATGCTTTTTTTTCATTATTGATATTTTATTGAAGTTCCGTGAATAAGCATTAGATTAGTTGCATTAACCAGATGGAAAAAACTATATTTAAGCTCTTAACTGAGACCAGGTTAGTGGTCTGGGATTACTAGCAGTGGCAATAATATTGATTAAGTATTTTACACTCAAAACAAAACATACATACAAAATATTTTATTTCTAAGTGTTATGGTATAGAGTTATCTCCCCAATTAACGATATGACGGTACACATCTGGATACGGCAATAAGAAATAACAGAAAGGAGGGATGATAATCTTTAATTTGACATACTTTTTAGCATTATGTTGCTATTTCTAGCGGATGTGCAAGTCATTTTTGTAAGTAAACTGTTCAGTTTTTCCGCCTTTTTCTGCATTTTGATGTTTTCATTAATATTCATGAAACTAAAATCTCATGATTGTATACCTTACTATTTGTGCAAAAGTTCATTGTCTGAGCATTCATTGGAAAATAGCTTTCAAAACCCTATGTCTAACAACAACCCAGGTACATGTGTTTTTGTAGGTATAGTCCCTCAACTTTTGCATAATTTATCTCGGATTTTACTAATATTCATACATATGCAAATGAGACGATTTTCCTACAGGTCCATAACATGATAGAACTTGTCAGATTATATTAGATCTACCGGTGCAATAAAACTTCACCACAATGGTGATTTTGGTCTTAATTAATTTACTTTTTTTATTTTAAATGATATTGAAACATGCTTTGCCATGACATTTTTAATGATTTTATCAATAATCATGAATATGCAAATTAGATAATTTGCATAACTTACCTGTAGACGAAAGGGGTATGTCTACGCTTTAGAATGAGACCAAGTTTAATCATCTAGGATAACTAACAGTGAAGATATGGATGATTTAGCATTATGCACCCTTTAGAATATTGCATTTTATAAGATTTTAGTACAGAGTTATCCCCCCATCCCCCCATTTAATAATATGACGCTACACTTTCCGGACACTACGACAACGGGCAAATGAAAGAAGAGATGATAAGCTTTAATTTGAGACTAATTTCAACCTTTCCTTACAAAGGTGAATTTTTCGTTCGATTTAAGCGTCATACAGGATTCATGTACCGCACTATCATGGACAATGAATAGAGATATCGGAGATTTGCCCTAAATAAAAAAAAAAATTCAATAGAATAAGCTCACCAGTAGATGCAGAAGATCATTTGGAACAAGATGCAGTTTGAATTTTGAAAATCTATGGAAAAATAAATGAAATAGTTATCTGGTTATTGAATTTTAAAAAAAGATGTTATTGTTTACTTTTTCTGCCATTTTATCGATCAGTATACACAGCTCAGTGACCGCATGTACCCGAAATTTTTGATGTGCCACATGCATTTGGAATAGAGACAGTGGGTGTTTCTGACCTTCTTGCGGGACATGTGCGCTCAGGTTAAAAATACATGTAGAAATTTCAGCATGATGTCATTGTTTGAATATTCATTGACTATTTGGATGACTTTGTCCACTTTTCTTACTCTAAAATAAGGAATTTCCCTGTTTAAAAATAGACAATTTTCAATCCAATGGCATCCATGGTAATAAAATGCCAGGATGAAAAATTTGCATATCAGGTTAAAGATTGACCTTTTATCTATAAATACCTATCGAGATATTTAAAGAAAACCAAAAAAAAAATAGGATGTAAAATAACAAATGATCAAAAAAGTCACCTGCGAGCAATTCAGTGGCAGCCTTGTTTGTCTTCGAAAAACGGGTTATGTTCCACTGACCCAAATATACATAAAATCAATAAATTGAAATTATTTCAATGTCTTATTTATAAGTTTAAATATTTTTCTTTCATTTGGTATCAATTCCTTTTGATTTTGATTTCATTTGAATAAAAATATAATGCTTTGAAAATGTATCATTTTACATTGTGCCAGAAGACATAATCAGAAAACTGTCAAACCGCTGATATCACTACCATGATTCAGCTGCTGAAATTACCAGTTACACCACAACCTCTTTATAAAACTTGTTGGGGTCCAAGCCAATTTTCGCAGATCCAGTCCCGGTTCCATTACGAAAACTTCCCCATGCAATATACAGAGATTTTTTTTTCACCTGTAAAAATTGAAAATTTCATCTGACAAAAATTTTTTCTTATTTTTGCTCAAAACATAGATTGTGGGTACACGTTAGAACCGCCTCGTACCCACAATCTATGTTTTGGTTTTACTATATAAAAATGGGGTTTAAGGGGGTATCTATTGCACGGACATGATTTCCTGATGCTATCTGGTGTCCCACAAGGATTGGTTTTGGGTCCAGTCCTACTTCCTATTTTCATTAATGGTCTTCCAGGTCATCTGTTCGGCTATTTGCTGATGATTATGTTCTGTATTGGAATATCATGTCAGATTTTGCAAAATGACCTGAATAGCCTGGCCAAATGGGAAAGAGATTGGCAAATGAAATTCAATGTTAGCAAATGTCATTCAATGAGGGTGACCCCAATTCATCCAAGCAATCATATTTACAGTTCAATTACACAGTGCATCAAGCAGCATCAGCAAACATTCCACTAAATACTGTATCTAGATTTAACTATCACAGACAGTCTTGATTGGGCAATATATTTTGGAAATTACATGCAAGGCAACTAAGACTTTGGGTTTTCTTCGGCGCAATTTGGCACTTGCACCTATGCATACTAAGGAAGTTGCATACAAAACATTGGTTCGACCCCATCTTGAGTATGCGGCTCCTATTTGGCATCCCTATAATGATACTCAGACTGCTAAGGTGGAGAAGGTTCAGAGGACTGCTGCCCGGTGGACCTGCAGGCGATGGAGGAACACCAGAGCGTCGGTGATATGCTAGACGAACTTGAGTGGCCATCCCTGGAGGCCCGCAGGGAGCGGTCCTCCTTAACCTTCTACAAGATACACTCCGGTACAGTCCCTTGATAAAGACAAATACCTGACCATGGTATCCAACCTAAGGCGAACTCGGGCATCGCATGAATCACAATACACAAGACAATTTGCCTATAGTGATGACCTGAAAAATTTGTTCTTCCCCAGAACTATTCCGGTTTGGAAAAGTTTCCCTTCTTCAGTGGTCTCATCGAAGACCATTGAGAAATTGAAAAATACGAATCCTTGACCTGTCAATCTGTGTCCAAAACCGTGATATAATGAAACATGATGTAAAGAGGTCCAGGTGTATAATCAAGAAGGCCTTAGAAATGTTGTTTGTTACTGAATATGAATCTGAAATGTTTCCTTGTGACACGCCACTTTGACAATACTTCAATAAGAGAGGGGGGTGCACCAGGAGAGACATTAGTGGTTACAGCCGGGCTGGCTAATCCAAGCCAAACTGCTAATCGTAGTAATTGGTATGTTCATTTGGATAAGTAACGAATTAGTAATCGCTCTAATAAGAAAATTATGTCCGATTGTCTTGCATATCAAATACCTTTAAAATTCCTAACAATGCCTTGCAAACAATCTTTTTATCAGCGAATTCACCTGCACATAATGCTTAAATGTAATACACTATAAAGGAATATATGGGTAAAACGGCGCCTTGGCGGCACCACAATTTTTTTTTCAAAAGTGGATGGGCAAATGTGCCCTCGCTTTATACTCAACACCGTATTAATTCAAGGGGCTGTATAGCGGGATTGCCCTGTACACGTTTTCTCAAGACATATCCTTTGTAATCTGTTGTTCTTCTCTTCACAGCCATGTCACAGCTAGCCTCTAACCTAGACGCCTTGCGGGATATCCCCGGCTACAAGACAATCCTGAGGACCCTCATCAAAACACAGATACATCAGCTGGTATGTTAGTAAGCTGTAGAATTTGAGCCACGATGCTAGAAAACCTTTCTTCAGGTTTTCCGACCAGGTCTGACACAAAACTAACCTGTACAGTCACAGATCTGAAGCAGGCTAGAAGCTTGAAATTTCAGATTTAAAAAGAAGAGAAATTGTACTATCCATGTAGCGAAAAAAAAGGCACTGATCAGCTTCACAGTTACTGCGAAGCTGATCTGCCCCTTTGTTTTCGCATAGGCAAAAATCCAGTTTTCTCATGATGCGGCTCATTTGTTACAAGACTTTGGGAAGTAGCCCCACCCATTTGAACTGTGAGAAATAGATGGGCTAAGTCGCTTTTGCTTCCAGGCATAACTGATTGACTGAACATCAGATTACTGTTTAATTGCCTAGAAGGTCTGAGCTTACCAGTGAAAAGAGGTAAAGTAAAACCATCCAAACAGATTTATAAGCCTTTGTTGTTTATTGGGTCACCAGGTTATATTTTGACACACATTTTGCATGTTGAGACATCATGTTGGGACAAAGTCCCATAAAATGGAGGCATTGTAAGTGTCACTTGTATGAAATGTATCAGGGATCTGAAAAATTGTGTGCATATTTTGGTGGCATTATTCAGTGATACAACTTCATTAGCATGATTACTGTTAATTGGTAGGGTGACCCAAAGATTCATGCACGGGTTATTGGAATTTCAGAGAGGATACAATGTGTTTGCAAACGACTGGTTCAAAAGGATTTACTCTATATGAGCAGCGACACAAGAAAACAGGTCTTTGGGGTTCGACGTAAACCAGTCTGTACATTCTCAGAAAATGGCCTGAAGCTTGAAATTTCAGATTAAAGAAGAAGAGAAATTGTAATATCCGCGTAGCGAAAACAAAGGCGCTGATCAGCTTTGGAGTTACTGCGAAGCTGATCTGCGCCTTAGTTTTCGCATAAGCAATAATCCCTTTTTCTCACGATGCGGCTCATATTTTCACAGATGAAGCAGCTCTCTGAGCAGACTGGTGAAGAATCTGTTATCCTCATGGGAAGTATTAATGACGGGACATTGACACACCTGAGCTCGGACAAGGCCACAGGTTTCTATGAAGGAAGACACGATGTGGGAGAACAGTTCTTCAAATATCTTGCCAAAAGTAAGTGAGCTGCGACATCAGAAAAACAGGTTTTCAGTGTTTCCGACCACGTCAAACACAAACCGGCTTGTGCAGTCACAGAAAATGGCTAGAAGCTTGAAATTTAGGAAGAAAAGACAAGCAAAAACAAAGGGGCTGATCAGCTTCACCTTCGCAGTTACTGCGAAGCTGATCTGCGCCTTTGTTTTCGCATAGGCAAAAATCCGGTTTTCTCATGACGCGGCTGAAGTAATAACACACCATTTACTAAACTATTCAGCCTAATCTTTACACCAAATTAACTCGTAGTTAACTAGATACAAACTAGAAAAAACATCAAAGTTAACATGTATATGTATCTAGAGACATGTTTCTAGAGACAAGTACATGATACAGTTATAATTTCTAAAACAAGGACATCAACCTCCTCCTGGGGAAACTTCTAAAACATGTTTTGGGCAAACAAACATTTGTTTTAGTAGATGCCCTCTAAAAGTGAAAGTTGATCAGTAGATGCCCTCTAAAAGTGAAAGTTGATCAGTAGATGCCCTCTAAAAGTGAAAGTTGATCAGTAGATGCCCTCTAAAAGTGAAAGTTGATCAGTAGATGCCCTCTAAAAGTGAAAGTTGATCAGTAGATGCCCTCTAAAAGTGAAAGTTGATCAGTAGATGCCCTCTAAAAGTGACAGTTGAACAGCACCTTTGTTCTCGCTACACTGATAGAGTATATCCTCTACTTTCTGAATCCTCCTCAAAATTTCCTGTCTCTAGCCTTCTTCTGTGCTTGTACAGCTCGTTTTTGTCGAACCTGTTCAGAAATCAATTTTTTGGTTTTCTCATGATGCAGCTTGTTTCTCACCGAGGCGGTTCTAACATGTACCCACAATGTATGTTTTGTGCAAAAATAAGAAAAATATCAAAAGATTTCGATAGAAAGTTTTCAATTTTTACAACGTAAGAAAAATCAGTATTTTACATGGACATGTTTTCGTAATGAAACTTGTTGCTTTTTCAGGAAGTAAGTAAGTAAGTAAGTAAGTAAGTAACGTCTTTATTTTATGAGGGTTACAACATTTAGCATATACACACACAGATACATATATGTGAAAGCTAATCTTCCATGAGGCCCTCAGTATATACATATGTACAAGTACAAACAATGACAAAGAAAAGAATATGTGATACAAAAATGAAATTAGGCTATGAAATGATCAATGCAGATAATATGAGACTCATCCTGAGGAAACAGGACTGATTCAGGCTTGCACCAAGCACTTCATACAATTAAGAAAAACAAAAGACAATGATAAAATATCAATAAAATAGACATACAACTGTAGAAAAAAACAAAAAACAAAAAAAAAAAACATTCAATGTGACTGTTTTTACAAGTGACCATCTATATACATAATGTTAAATATTTACTGAGTTAGTTTGACAAACAGGTAATGAGAAAGAATGCAATCCAAGGGTGGCAACAGTCATACTAGTGATGACAACTTTGGGTAAAAATCCATAGGTTTATTAATCAACTTTTTCAAGAGCTTTTTAGACAGATCTGCAACTATGCCAGAAATCTGATGTGTCTAAATTCAGAAGATGTATTGGCATGAGTGTATTCAGTTTAAATAATACAAGGAAGGGTCGTGGCCTAATGGTAAGAGTGCCAGGCTTTTCATAGAAAGGTCTTTGGTTTTAACTCCCCTTGTTCTGGGTTATTTCTGTGAGTCTGACACAGTTAACTCCCCTTAGTACTGGTTATTATCCAGTGAGCTACTGCTTCCATCCTGACATGACTGAAAACTTATTTTCTGGGATGTTAAACCACAATTTCAAATCAAACAAACAAAATGAGCCTGTGCGTGAGAAAACCAACAATTTGCCTATGCGAAAACAAAGACGCAGATCAGCTTCGCGGTAACCGCGAAGCTGATCAGCGTCTTTGTTTTCGCTACACGGATAGTACATTTCCTCCTCTACTTATTCCCAAATTTTCAAGATTCTGGGTTTCTTCTGTGACTGTACAGGCTGGTTTGTGTCGGACCTGGTCGGAACCCCAAATTGTTGGTTTTCTCACGCACAGGCTCAAATATCTTTTTCAGACTTCTTGAGGAACACCAATAATCCTTCAGCACAGTCAGGACGCACATTTCAAAATAAAGTCCCAAATCCCCAAAAACAGAAAGTATATTCCCTAGTAGGGGTAGGGGGAAAAGATCATCAGACAAAACAGAGCTACTACAAGCTTTCTAAGAAAAGGCCAGCAGATCCACATCAAGGGTCTCAGGTTTGGACCCCAAAGCTGGTGTGCAATAATGAGAAATCATCTGCTAAAGATACAGCTACAGAGCATAGTCAGCAGGCTTTATCGGTGAACAAGAACAACCAAGAAACAGTACCAAGACCAGATATTGTCCCTAATTTAAAGCATTCAAAAGAATGTGTACCCAAACCTAGTGCCACTGTAGTGCCCCAAAACAGTGCGGTTCCAGTGCCCGGACAACCTGCTACAAAAGTTTGTGTAATTTCATTGACTGAACAGGGCAACGTCTCTATGAGCAAACAAAGTGTAAGTCAAGACAGGCCTGGAGGTAATTTCCATGATGACTACAGATCCAATGTTATTCCTAGAATAAATACCAATAAATGTGCTGGCCCCTCGAAACGACAGCCTGAAAGTTGGAGCGCACTGTCTGACTCAGATGTGGAGAATAGTGAAAGTTTGAAAAAAGCTTTTAATCTCACAAGGCCAGCTAGAAAAGCAGAAACTGATAATGATTCAACAGATTATCCCATAAATGATTTGAATACTCAGGAGGCCACAACTATGATTTTGAAAAATTTGGACCATGATTTTGAAAAACACTTTGCTTCAGATTCAAGCATACAGTCTCTGAAAGATACAAATGGACAACAAAATTCATACTTGAAACCAGATAGTGTAAGCAATCTTGATGAATGTAAATTAGATACAGGATTCATGTCAGATTCAGATACCATTGCTACTACTGTAAGTGACACATTTGCTACTGCTGGTAGTGATATCTATTCAGGAGATATTTCAGATTGGACTGCAAAGGAAACTGACATTGATGCTACAGGGGATAACAGACATTCCTCGTTAGAATCTGTCAAAGATTTGCTATCAGATAAGCCTTCAAATAAAAGTAATACATCTGGGGCAACAAAGGAAATTAGAATAAATGCTACTGGCGATTGCACAGGTTCATCAGAAACTTTCAAAGATTTACTATCAGATAATTTTTTGAAAGAATGTAGTAGTACAGTTACAGATGGAGAAAATGTTCCAGATGATAAAACAGAAATGTTAAATGCTGTCTTTAATGTCAAACTTGATAGAGCAGTGACTGAAACAATGAAAAAGATAGAAAAGGATACTACAAGCAATTTTGATTTAGATCATACAAAAGTGAAAGATGCACATCGTGTTCTTGCTGCAGTGTCTGATAATTCATCTATTAAGACTGCTACTGATGTAGGTACTATTCATACAACAAATACTGGAACAAATTTAGACATATGTAATAGTGTAAATGAAGTAATAGACAAAACACTTTCAAATGCTAAAGAAAAGTGTGCCAGGGCATCAGTATCTAGTGTTGAAAATTCAACCTCTGAATTAAAAACTTATGTGAGTATTGAAAAAGAAAGTGATGCAAAATCTACTTCCAAGGAATTTGAATCTGTCTCTCAGCCAAATGATACAAATCATGATTCAATGAATGATAGTTTGCATAAACAGCCTGAAACTCCTATTTCAGATGATAAGGAATCCTTGAAGAATACAGATCTTCAAATTGAAATTACTGATCATCAAAGTTCAAACAAAGTCATTGGAATGGAGATGGCTAACATTGATATTAGCTTCAGCCCAGATATTCAAACAGACACAATGTCCTGTACCTCAGTAGACAATCTAAATAGTATGACTTTTGGTTTAAAGGAAACAGCAGTCAATGCTAAAGAACACATGGATACTGTTGCTAGTGCAAATACTACTGCTGACCAAGTTGGAGTTGGTTCTGAAAAAGTAGTTAAAGGAAACTGTGCAAGTGAAATGACAGGCAATTATTCAGAGACAGTATCTCCTGTGAGTGGTAATGTTAAAGGAATGGAAAAGTCAAAGAGCCAGGCTCCTCATAAGACAGGTTCAGAGCTTGCTGCATTTATAGACAACAAATTGAAAACAGTAACCGAAGTTTCAAGCACTAGTAATGCAAATAATCATGAAAAGACGAAAATTGATAATCTTATTACAACTACCAATGGTGTAAACACCGATACAAATTCCACTTTGTCGGATAAGAGAACCTATTCACCAGCCAAGAATAAGGAGAACTCTTTAAGCTCAGCCTGTGATATATCTAGTTGTACAGGTTCAGTCAAAGATTCTGCTTCAGATGATAACAATACTCATACAAATGCTGAATTAAATCCAAACCATCTCTTAAATGGAAATATTTCAAATCAAGTCAGTGCTACTAATGATATCTCAAATGGTAATGATTCCATCTTGACAAATTTTGAGCAAGCTCTAGATACTTTGGCAAGTAAGGCTGTATCAAATCTAGGAAGAAATAATCAGACAATTATGTTAACAAATGATGATAGCATTACAAGTTATATCAAATTTGAACCAGAAGAGACCAGCGTGTCTGAGTTTATTGACAATTTGGAACTTCAACCTATGAAAATTGATGATCATGAGAACACAAAGTTCGAAACATCAGAAACTGTTATCACAAACCCTGATGAAGTGCAAAAATTTGAAAACGATATGGAAGGGATTACAGGTAAACATACAAATGTAATAAGAACAGATAGAGATATGCTAAAGGATCGGGAAAAGAAAGATTCCACAGATAAGACAATGAAAACATCTGACACTATCAAAGAGGGAGTTAAAACAAATCCTGCTGAAGTATGCACTTATGAAAATGCTTTGGACCTAACTATAAACAAACACAGAAAGAAAATACAAACCTGTGAAGCAAAAGGACAAGAAGTGAATAAATCAGTCTATACTGTATCAATAGATGGATGTAAAAGGGGTAGACATAAAGAATTGGAAACAGCACAGAACTTATCTATAGATGGGACTAAGAAGTCAAAAGGAAATAAAGTTATTGTAGAAGGAAAGAAAAAAGCAAAGAATGTATCCATAGGGTCTCAAAAATCAGTAGAGAATGAAATTGTTGTTGAAGGAAAGAAAACTGCAAATTATGAAATCATTGAAACAAGTACACAAGAAGCAGCAAAGAAGGTATCCTCAGATGAGACTAAGAAAATGAAAGGAATGGAAATTATCGAAACAAGGCAACAAGAAGGAAATACAAAAACAAAGAAGGTATCTACAGATGGGTCTAAGAAAACAAGAGAAATTATTGTTGAGATTGTAGAGCCAGCTATGGATGAAGGTGTGGTTGATGGTGTTAAACAGTTAGGGGTGCCCGGTACAGCACAACCTGGGACTATCATAATGGGCGATAGTGGAAAACAGTACATTATCGGAGAAGGGTTTGATGCCAGCAAAATTGTGGGAAGGCGGAGGGGTAGGCCCAGTAAGTTTTATTCTGTTTATGAATATTTATATATATTCTTTTTCATATTGAATTTTGCAATTAGAAATAGCTACGAGGTATGGCAGGAAAGTTCGTAGACACTTCAGCTATCAGAAAAAGTAACGCGTTGTTGAAGAAGCGTTTTGCACAATTTCAAGCAGCAATATCTTATGGGTATATTTCAGAAATTTTGTGCAATTTGAAGTAATAACACGCTTGTAGTGGCCACTTTTCTGTTTGAGGGTAGGGCCGTGAGGGGCAGGTGTCAAAACGTGATAAAATGTGACGATTTTCACAATTTGTTTTTGCTTGTGAAACGGCACGGAAGTGTGCTGTAACGATAAAATATTTTGATCCTGAAAGAATGTTCAATCAACAACGTTTTCTGAATGTTTGGGCCTTGGCAGTAGTACAGTTTGATATCTGTGAATAAAATTTCAGATGCAGTCCGAAAGAATTGTTTGAAAAAAATGGCGTAATTTTGACGTCGGAGAACAGCCGATAACCATAAAAGTGCGTGTTTTTGTTATGGAAATGGCCAACAAACACGATGGAAATGATATAAACAATAACATAAAAACTATCAGCTTGTCTGTCACCAGTTTACAAGTGGCAGAGTTGATTTTTGGATGCTCGATAGATCATCTAAGATGATAAACGGCAACGGGGGCACTCATCTTACATTCTCAGCGAATGGAAATGGTTTCATATGTTCAACCGGTCATCAGAGAACCTGAGGACAGTTGGCACAAATCTGCATTTGACAGCTGGATACACATAATAATATTGTACCGATATCCAAGGACTCTTTGTGGAATAACTCTGAAACATGGTTAAACTTGTTACAAATATATAAAGCACTGACAGCAATAAACATCAAGTAACGTCACTGAGACGTTGACCCTTGCCCCGCTCCCGGTTAGGGAGGTGCACATAAAAGGCTGTAGAAGATGTCGTGTTGGCCAGATTTTCATAATATTTCGTCTATTTGCTCATGAAATATTTTTGCAAAACCAGCTATATTCATTTTGACTGAATTTCTTTTCCTGTTGAAAATACTAATGGCGTCTACGAACTTTCCTGCCATACCTCGTATATATATGGAAGGTCAAAGGAGTACCACAATTGAATGATGCAGTCTGAATTGGAAGGTATAAGTAGGCAACAATTAGGAAAAGGCGCATTCAGAAAGATTCCCACTCCAAAAACCGAGGTGGGAAAAAAAGTAAACAATCAGGTACTTATACCATGAAAACATATTGTAAGCCAAATGGGCAGCTATTTTCCCAATAGGTGGCCACTCAGTTACCTAAACTTTACTAAAAATATGAAAACATACATATCAAACAGCACAAAAATTTTAACACCAAGACAAAAAACAATAAGAACCACCACAGAAGTATTGCCTTGGAAAGATCAGTAATATAAAATTACTGGCGGGCTTAAATCGGTTTTACAGGTACCTAACCTCGCCCTCAGCTTCTGCAGTGGTTCACAACATTTAGTTAGTTATTCGGCCCTAGTAGTTAATGTCTAACAAGTCAATGAATCAAGGACAAACAAATAAATCATGTTAACCACCACGATGAATCAAAAACAAGGACTGCCAAAATGACTGTTGCTCACCAGCCTAACCTAAGCATTCAAAAGAACCTTCTACAAATAAAAAAAGCAAAATAGTAAAAGAATGCATATTCTGTATTGCTTTTTAGCTCACCTGAGCCGAAGGCTCACAAGGTGAGCTTATAGTATAGTAGTCGAGCCGGCGTCCGTCGTCGTCCATCGTCGTCAACATTTTCAAACGACTTCTCCTCTGAAGCTGCCAGGCAGAATCTTTTCATATTTCACATATAGCATCTACAGGTGGGGGTAACGAATATTTGTGTTTTTTATTTTGATCCGATAAGAACTCTGGTTGCTATGGCAACTTGAAGTTTCCATTGACTTGTATGGAGAAAAAGTGGAAATTGGCATTTTCCGTTGTCAGGCTGGGGATATTTGAATTTTGTTTTTACGTAAATGTTTATTGAGTAGTCCTTCACGTTTAAGGATGTTCGCTGCCAATGAAAAAGTTTTCAAACTTTTTTTCTTACCACTCTTTTTAGCTCACTTGAGCCGAAGGCTCATAGGTTAGCTTATAGTATACCCATGCTCCGGCGTCCGTCCGTTGTCCGTCCGTCTTCGTCCACAATTTCAAAGATCTTCTTCTCTGAAACCGCTGGGCCGATTGTTCTCATATTACACATACACCATCTACAGGCAGACCTGTCAACCTCCTGAAAATTCTAAGAGGGAGATTGCGCGAAACAGTGATTTTTTTACCAAATAAGCGTGCAACTTGCGCGCGCGCTTTGGGACCTATAAAATTTCAAGGAGGGAGATTTTTTCTTCAGGAGGGAGATTTTTTCCAGCTTTTCAAAAAGACAATACTTGTTATTGGCAAAGATAGTATACCGCTAGCATTCACCGATACAAAACCCTTTAAACAAGGAATAATTGAGACGGTGTCATACCTCGGGTATTGCAAATTCGCTTGTGCAATTTTCTATAACGACTATGATGCAAAAATCGCGAAGAAAGGATGAAATTCGATCGAAAAATCAATTTCGACATATTTCTACCAAGGGCGCGGCCATATTGAGAGTTTTCCCGACGATCATTAGTTACATGCAATCTGATTGGTTCCGAAATCAACTTAAAAAAGTTATTGGCTAATCACAAAGCTTGTTTTATCTTTCACCGGAATTTCCCGATATCATGCTTTATGAATAGATCGGAGAACCGGAGAATCTCGAATGCGAACGGAGATTGCCGAATACGCTAAAAATAGAAATCAGAACGGTCGAAAATTCCCGAACTCAACCGGAAATTTTCAATGACCTTGACTTTGTTTGTGTAAACACGGAAAAACCGGGATATGTTTTCTTTTTTGTTTCGGATGTTAAAATTAACCGGTAGACAGTCCGAAATCCGTTAGTTTGGCGTTTTTTATTGAAATCGGACGGGAGGTCGTTAGTCCATGGCAAAACCGTTAGAATAACGGGATGTCCGGGAGAGTTGACAGGTCTGTCTACAGGTAGGGGGAAAGAATAATTGTGTTTTTTGTTTTGATCGGATAAGGACTCTGGTTGCTATGGCAACTTATGCTTCCCATAGACTTATAATGGAAAAAGTGAAAATTGCCAGTTTTTGCTGTCTTGTTGGAAATATTTGAATTTTGTTTTTGCAGAAATGTTTATTGAGTAGTCCTCTACGTTTCATGTGACTTTTGTCCTAATCCTTCATTTTGATTGGTTGCAGGGGCCCCATATAGGGCAAAATTTCGAAAAACATTCAAAAATCTTCTTCTCAGAAACTGTCAAGGGGATGAAGCCTATACTTTGTATACATGTTCCTGACAGTGGCCTCTACATAATTTGTGTTTTTTATTCCAGGCGGATAAGAACTCTGGTTGCTATGGCAACTTAAAGTTTCCATAGACTTATAATGGGAAAAGTGGAAATCGGCTATTTTTCCGCTAAAATGGCAGACATTTGAATTTTGTTTTTTGCAGAAATGTTTATTGAGTAGTGTTTGACGTTTCTTGCGAGTTTTGTTCTAATCCTTTATTTTGATTGGTTGCTGGGGCCCCATAAAGGGCAAAATTTTGAAAAAAAAACATTCAAAAATCTTCATCTCAGAAACTGTCAAGTGGATGAATCCTGTACTTTTTATGCATGTTCCTGACAGTAGCCTCTACATAATTTGTGTTTTTCATTCCGGTCGAATAAGAACTCTGGTTGCTATGGTAACTTTGAGTTTCCATAGACTTATAATGGGAAAAGTGGAAATTAGCTATTTTTTGAAAAATATTGCAGCTTGAGATCTGAAAAGTGGTAGATGCAAACAACTAATGGATTAGATGAAGGTATATGATTAATTTAGGTCAAGGTCATCTCTTGACCTTGGCCGGTCTGTCGTCCATACACACTTTTCAAAGATTTTTTTCTCTGAAACCACTTGGCCAATCAAAGCCAAATTTTATATGAAGCATCTATAGGAAGTGGGAACCAATGTATATATAAATAATCTAGGTCACATGACCAAGATGGCCGCCATGCCCATATACGGTAAAAACCCTTAAAATATCTTCTTCTCCAGAACCGGTGAACCGATTTCAACGAAACTTTGCATGAAGTATGGATGACTCAAGTACTACAATGTATGTATAAAACATGACCCTGTGGTGACCTTGACTTATTTTATGGCAAGGTCGTCAATGCATTTGAATGGGGAAACCTTTTACAATGTCATTTTAAGTGAAAGGGCAGTAGGACTGAAATTTAATGATTCTGAAAAAAAAAAATGGACCCCCAGGGGAAAATCAGCAGGAAATTGACAAATGGACAGAATATTGATTATTCTGAAAAAAGAAAATGGCCCAAGGGCTTCATCTGTTAAATACCATAATATTCAAATATGTTTATTGGTATATGAAGCAGATCTCAGGTGAGCGTTTACAGGACCATTGGTCCTCTGGTTTATTAGCTCACCTGAGCCGAAGGCTCACAGGTGAGCTTATAGTATACCCATGCTCCGGCGTCCGTCCGTCCGTCCGTCCGTCGTCTGTCGTTCGTCGTCCGTCTTCCACAATTTCAAAGATCTTCTCCTCTGAAACCACTTGGCCAATCAAAGCCAAACTTCATGTGGAGCATCCTTAGGAAGGGGGAATGAAAGTTTATATAAATGGTCCAGGTCACATGACCAAGATGGCCGCCATGGCTATAAATAGCAAAAACCTTTAAAAATCTTCTTCTCCAGAACCAGTGGGCCGATTTCCACGAAACTTGGTATGTAGCATCGGGGACGTGGGCCCATCAAAATTTATATAAATCATGACCCTAGGATGACCTTGACCTATTTTACGGCAAGGTCAACTTAGGTCGCCAATGCATTTGAATGGGAAAAAATGGTAAATTGCTATTTAATGGGTAAAACTTACTGGGAATAGGCAAATGGACAGAAGATTAATGTTAATGGAAAATTTTAGCCCCTGGGGGGTTGTCTGCCCCTGCCCCGGGGCTATATACATGTATATTTCCATAATAATGAAACATCTTCTCCCCTGAAACCGCATGGCCAATCAAAGCTAAACTTCATATGGAGCATCCTTGGGAAGGGGGAAAGAAAGTTTATATAAATGGTCAAGGTCACATGACCAAGATGGCCTCCATGGCTATAAATAGAAAAAAACCTTTAAAAATCTTCTTCTTCAGAACCAGAAGGCCAATGATTTTGAAACTTGGTGTGAAGCATCAGTGACTGGAGCTCTACAAAGTTTATATAAATCATGACCCTTGGATGACCTTGACCTATTTTACGGCAAGGTCAACATAGGTCGCTCATGCATTTGAATGGGGAAAAGTGTTAAAATGTCATTTGTAGGGAAAAACTTGCAGGAAATGGGCAAATGGACTTAAGATTGATGATTCTGAAAAAATTTGGACCCCAGGGGTATGTCAGCCCCCACCCCGGGGCAATATACATGTATATTACAGTGATATTCAAAGATCTTCTTCTCTGAAACTGCTTGGCCAATCAAAGCCAAACTTTATGAGGAGCATTGTTAGGAAGTGGGAATGAAAGTGTATATAAATGGTCATGGTCACATGACCAAGATGGCTGTCAGGGCTATAAATAGCAAAAACCTTTACAAATCTTTTCCTGCAGAACCAGAAGGCCTATGATTTTGAAACTTGGCATGAAGCATCAGGCAATGGAGCTCTACAAAGTTATATAAATTGTGACCCTTTGATGACCTTGACCTATTTTACGGCAAGGTCAACTTAGGTCGCCCATGCATTTGAATGGGGAAAATTGTTAAATGTCATTAGAAGGGCAAAACTTTCAATAAATTGGCAAATGGACTGTAGTTTTATGTTTTCAAAAAGAAATTGACTCCAGGGGTTGCTCTGACCAAGCCCTGGGGTTATATACATGGATATTACCATTCTAGTCAAACAAGTTTATTGGTATATATCTCGGGTTTCAGGTGAGCGTTTACAGGACCATTGGTCCTCTGGTTCCAAAAAACAACACACAACATTTGAAAACAAAATAAGTATAGGGTAGTGTACATTTTTTCAAGCAACAGGCCTGTGAATGAGACCTCTGAACACCATGCTTTAAATTTAGTAAAATTAATTTAATTTTCAATTCTTTTAAACATTCCTGTCTTGAACAAAAATACAACTATAATGCTTTCAAATGTCATAATTTTTATGTAATGCAGACTATTTTGGACCAAAAGCATAGAAAAATTTGCAACTTAAAGTGGATGACAAAATTTTACGAGTCGTTTTTCAACCCTACCCCCAGACTTGAAAAGTCCGAAAAAATCAATATTTTGAAATGTGCCAAACCCATGTTTGTAGATTCAAAATTTTTCTTGTATTTTTAGCTCACCTGAGCCGAAGGCTCACAAGGTGAGCTTATAGGATGGCCATGATCCGGCGTCCGTCCGTCTGTCGTCCGTCGTCCACAATTTCAAAGATCTTCTTCTCTGAAACCGCTTGGCCGATCTAGTTGAAATTTTATGTGAAGCCTCCTTGGGTAGTGGCATTTCAAGTTTGATCGCGAAATCCATGTCACATGACCAAGATGGCCGCCACGCCCATATATGGTAAAAACCCTTCAAAAATCTTCTTCTCCAGAACCGGTGGGCCGATTTCCACGAAACTTGGTATGTAGCATTGGGGACTTCAGCCCATCGTAGTTTGATAAAATGATGACCCTTGGATGACCTTGACCTATTTTACAGCAAGGTCAAATTTGGAAACATAGGCTTTTACATGGGAAGAAGTGAAAACTATGGATTTTTTGAAAACTATTGCAGCCTGAGGCCTGAAAAGTGGTAGATGCAAACAACTAATGGAGTAGATGAAGGTATGTGATTAATATAGGTCAATGTCATCTCTTGACCTTGGCCAGTCTGTTGTCCATACACACTTTTCAAAGATCTTCTTCTCTGAAACTGCTTGACCAATCAAAGTGAACTTTTATGTGGAGCATCCATGGGTAGTTGACACGAAAGTTTGATCGCAAAATCCAGGTCACATGACCAAGATGGCCGCCACGCCCATATATGGTAAAAAACCACTCAAAAATCTTCTTCTCCAGAACCGGTGGGCCGATTTCCACGAAACTTGGTATGTAGCATCGAGGACCTCAGCCCATCATAGTTTGATAAAATGATGACCCTTGGATGACCTTGACCTATTTTACGGCAAGGTCAAATTTGGAAACATAGGCTTTTACATAGGAAAAAGTGAAAACTATGAATTTTTGGAAAACTATTGCAGCCTGAGGCCTGAAAAGTGGTAGATGCAAACAACTAATGGAGTAGATGAAGGTATATGATTAATATAGGTCAAGGTCATCTCTTGACCTTGGCCAGTCTGTTGTCCATACACACTTTTCAAAGATCTTCTTCTCTGAAACTGCGCGGCCAATCAAAGTGAAATTTTATGTGGAGCATCCATGGGTAGGGGAGACAAAAGTTTGATCGCGAAATCCTAGTCACATGACCAAGATGGCCGCCACGCCCATATATGGTAAAAACCACTCAAAAATCTTCTTCTCCAGAACCGGTGGGCCGATTTCCACGAAACTTGGTATGTAGCATCGGAGACCTCAGCCTATCATAGTTTGATAAAATGATGACCCTTGGTTGACCTTGACCTATTTTACTGCAAGGTCAAATTGGAAACATAGGCTTTTACATAGGAAGAAGTGAAAACTATGGATTTTTTTTAAAACACAGACCGAGGCCTGAAAAGAGGTAGGTGCAAACAACTAATGGAGTAGATGAAGGTATGTGATTATACCCCCGGCATTTATGCCGACGGGTATATAGTTTTCGCTTTTCCGTTCGTCCGTTCGTATGTTCATTCATTCGTTCGTTCGTTAGTTTGTTTCTTCGTTCGTAATTCCGGAACGTTCGTAGAATTTATGTCAAAGTTTTGGTTAAAGTTTCTCTAGAGGTGTATATCTCATGAACCAATGGTCAGAAACTATTCATATTGGGACCATAGGTACCCTATAGGGTTTGCTTTGTTTCCTTGAGTTCGGACCCCAGGGTCCATGCCCGGGGGTGGGGCTGGAGGTCAAAATCTAGGTCACCTTTAAAATGTGCTGTTTACAATGTTAATGTTTCTTCTCTTAAGTTCATATCTTAACGAACAGTCATAGGAATGTATTCTTATATAGTTCATAGATACCCTTTAGGGTTTGCTTTCATATTCAATGTCACCAAATCCTGGTTACCGTCCCCAGGGGTGGGGCTAGAGGTCAAAATCTAGGACACATTTTTATATGATATATACCATGATAAACTTTCTGTAAGTCTGTTTTCTTGACATCCACTAAGTCTTGCCAGAACGCATTCATACTTAGACCATAGGTACCATGTAAGATTCAGACTCTAGGGTCTATGTGCGGGAGGGGGGGGGGGGGAGCTAGAGGTCAAAATCTAGAACTTCTTTAATAATTGTATTTTCTGTACTTTTTTACTATCATGTTGCCCCATAGGTACTCTATAAGGTTTAAGGTTTACCTTGTTTCTAATGGTATTAGACACTAGGGTACATGCTGGGGGTGGGGCTAGAGGTCAAAATCTAGGATATCTTTTTTTTTTTTTTTTTTTTTTTTTTTTTTTTTTTTTAAGAATGACATTCTAATTTCATTTCAATCTAGGACTGAGGACCTGACCCAAAATGTCCGCGCTTATGTCCTAGATTGGGTATACACGTCAGCTCTGTATACCGCTCTAAAATAGATATGTCATTCTAAAACTACACTTCCCCATGTTTGTATGTAAAGTACTTTACACTGCTTATTTCTAAAATGTACTTGATGAGGGTGCTGTCTTTCGTTGGTGATGTGAGGTTCAATGTCAGGGGTGAGCATGTGCCGGGTTGTTTAGGTAGGGGGTAGGGAATGGGGCTTGGTGGTTTCTAAAATGTACTTGATAAGGGTACTGTTTTTCGTTGGTGATGTGAGGTTCAATGTCAGGGGTGAGCATGTGCCGGATTGCTTAGGTAGGGGGTAGGGAAGGGGGCTTGGTGGCTATCAGCCGGGGGTATACGTGCCTCTCAAGGCACTTTTTCTAGTTAATATAGGTCAAGGTCATCTCTTGACCTTGGCCAGTCTGTTGTCCATATACACTTTTCAAAGATCTTCTTCTCTGAAACTGCTTGGCCAATCAAAGCGAAATTTTATGTGGAACATCCATGGGTAGGGGAGACAAAAGTTTTTTAGCGAAATCCAGGTCACATGACCAAGATGGCCGCCACGCCCATATATGGTAAAAACCACTCAAAAATCTTCTCCAGAACCGGCCGGCCAATTTTCATGAAACTTGGTATGTAGCATTTGGGACTCCAGCCCATCATAGTTTGTTGAAATGATGACCCTATGATGACCTTGACCTATTTTACGGCAAGGTCAATTTTGGAAACATAGGATTTTACATGGGAAAAGGCGAAAACAAACTGTTGCAGCCTGAGACCTGAAAGTTGCTAGATGCAGACAACTAATGGAGTCATTGAAGGTTAAGTAATTACTGAAGGCCAAGGTCATGTCTTGACCTTGGCCCAAGGTCATTTAAATATCAAAATTAAAATTATGGTTTTCTCAGAAATCACTGGGTTTGGAAACTATTGCAGCCTGAGACCTGAAACTTTGCAGATGCAGACAACTTATGAAGTCAATAAAGGTGTGTGAGTATTCAAGGTCAAGGTCATTTCATTATGACTTAATACTCCAAGATCAGGCTTCAGGTGAGCGTTCTCAGGACCAATGGTCCTCTGGTTACACAACATAGAACTCGGTAATATTGTTCGAATAAAAGAACAAAATGTATAGGGTAGTGTGCATATAAGAGAGAACCAACAACTTGAAAATTACCATTTCAAGCCTTTTTTCGGCTGTTTTGTTTCTTAAAGCCTATTTCATACAACCACCCAAAATTTTAAAACTAGCGCACCAAAGACGCAAAGACTGACTTAGAAGACCATGTACACAGATACTGCTGCTAAAATAAACATCGAACGAGTGCAATTAATTTGAAGATGTGTAATATTCAAGTTCAATCTACCCTACCCCCTAAATTTTACTGACAACTAAAATTTCCTGAAAACTTGGCGAAAATGGGGTGAAAAATGAAGTTCCTTAGACATGTTAGATTGACAATTTTCATGGCTCATTCAATGCATATCATCAATATGTATCCAAATATAAAATATTAGGAAAATATCTGCAACCGTTTACAAGATATTCAACAAGAGAAAAAACGGAAGTTCCGAAATGTCAATTGTTGGCAGGGAACATCCTTAAGGCAACTTTTGTAAAAATCACTTTATTCGTTTTGTTGCTATAGCAACATAAAGGGTAAATTTTCGAAAAAAGTATTCAAAGTTCTTCTTCTCAGAAGCCATATGGGGGATGAAGCTGAAATTTAGCATACATGCTTATGACATTAGCCTGTACAAAGTTTGTGTTTTTTATTGTCTTTGTCCAACTATTTTGGTTGCTATGTTAACTTGAAGTTTCCATTGACTTATAAGGCAAAAGAGGAAATTTTCAATTTCTGCCGTTTCATTGAGGATAATGAAATTTTGTGTTAACATAAATGTTTATTGAGTAGTCCTTCCCGTTTTAGGCAACTTTTGTCAAAATCGCTTTATTCGTTTGGTTGCTATAGCAACGTAAAGGGTAAATTTTCGAAAAAATATTCTAAAATTTTCTTCTCAGAAGCTTTAAGGCGGATGAAGCTGAAACTTTGCATACATGCCTATGATATTAGCCTCTACAAAGTTTGTGTTTTTTATTGTCCTTGTCCCACCACTTTGGTTGCTATGGCAACTTAAAGTTTCCATTGACTTATAAGACGAAAAAGGGAAAATTGCAATTTTTTTGAAAACTATTGCAGCCTGAGACCTGAAAAGTGGTAGATGCAAAACAACTAATGGAGTAGATGAAGGTATGTGATTAATTTAGGCCAAGGTCATCTCTTGACCTTGAAGGGTCTGTCATCCCTACACACTTTTCAAAGATTTTCTACTCCGAAACCGCTTGGCCAATCAAAGTGAAATTTTATGTGGAGCATTCCTGGGTAGTGGGGACGAAAATTTGATCTGGAAATCTGACCAAGATGGTTGCCACGCCCATATACGTGGGTTGGGATTTAAGTTCGTAGACTTTCTTTCTAAAAGATCAGATGTCTGTCACACAGAAACTCAAAAGCTATAATCTAAAAATACATTCGTTAACCTATCATATAAGGTATAGAACATTGTTCTACTCAAAATGGTATTCGCACAACAACGAATTGAACATAATGACCTTTCATCACCCGGGGCACGTCGTCGAAATTCTGACGTCAAAACTACGTCAAATTTCAATAAGTGTCAGCATTAAAACGCCTTGTTTGGAACCAAACAACAAGCCACACCTTTACTAATTTGCAAGATTTCCTTCAGGAATTTCTTAATTATTAGTGTGGAAATACTGCGATCATCAGATATAGTTCTTATACATAACTTTCTTTGCGTATCATGCATATCAGTGTTTTAAATCAACAATGTTGGCCGTAGCATTTGAAAACTTACTGTAGACGAGTGCATTTCTCGTCGTTAAAATTCAAGTATGTCCACCTGAAATCTCACATACCATTTATATACCACTGCAGGATCTGTTCCACAACTGTACAACACATCCGTGTTATTTTGAATGTTTCTGTGGGTATTTTGGCTAATCAGACATAAGATTTGATCAATGCTGTTGTTTCGACGTTGCCAGTTAACGCCATTTTTCTTTTCGAAGTAGCGCGACTGGCCATACATTTTCTCCAATAAAAACCAAATCGTCGACATAATGCTTTAAAATTTAAACTGAGATAACAACATGATACTACAATGCCTTAAACTGATTTAGCCCAAGTTTTTGTTTACAATATGATAATTATTGGTGTGTTCTTCAACGCCACATAACTTCAGAATCGTTTAAAATTCGACGTGCCCTGGGTAGCGAAACCTAGGTTGCTATGGAGACCATTTTATGAGCACTGCACAAGATCGCTCACCTGAGAGTCAACAAGTACAGTCACTGGACAAATTTTTTTTTTTTTCCATATATGAGTATGACGGTCATCTTGGTCAAGTTTCAGGCCTATGGCTGCATTGGTTTCCATAGGATCATTGGTCCTGTAAATGCTTACCCCAAGACCTAGTTGTCACTTTTTCCCATGTTTACATGTTTGCCTATGTTTCCAAAATCGACCTTTACCTACATTAATCACATACCTTCATCTACTCTATCAGTTGTTTGCATCTATCACTTTTCAGTTCTCAGGCTGCAATAGTTTTCAAAAAATAACATTTTAAAAGCCGATGGGCTCCTGGGGTCCATTTTTTTTTCAGAATCATTAAATTTCAGTCTTACTGCCCATTTCCTGCAAGACTTTCACTTAAAATGACATTTTAAAAGTTTTTCCCATTCATATGCATTGACGACCAATGTTGACCTTGCCATAAAATAGGTCAAGGTCACGACAGGGTCATGTTTTATATACACATTGTAGTACTTGAGTCATCCATACTTCATGCAGTTTCGTTGAAATCGGTTCACCGGTTCTGGAGAAGAAGATATTTTAATGTTTTTTACCATATATGGGCATGGCTGCCATTTTGGTCATGTGACCTGGATTATTTATATATACATTGGTTCCCACTTCCTATAGATGCTTCATATAAAATTTGGCTTTGATTGGCCAAGTAGTTTCAGAGAAAAAAATCTTTGGAAAGTGTGAAAAGAGGCTCCACATAAAATTTCAAGTAGATCGGCCAAGCGGTTTCAGAGAAGAAGATCTTTGAAATTGTGGACGACGGATGGACGGACGCCGGATCATGACCATCCTATAAGCTCACCTTGTGAGCCGTCGGCTCAGGTGAGCTAAAAAGAGTGTATGGACGACAGACTGGCCAAGGTCAAGAGATGACCTTGACCTAAATTAATCATATACCTTCATCTAATCCATTAGTTGTTTGCATCTACCACTTTTCAGATCTCAGGCTGCAATAGTTTTCAAAAAATAGCTAATTTCCACTTTTCCCATTATAAGTCTATGGAAACTTAAAGTTACCATAGCAACCAGAGTTCTTATCCGACTGGAATAAAAAACACAAATTATGTAGAGCCTACTGTCAGGAACATGTATACAAAGTACAGGATTCATCCACTTGACAGTTTCTGAGGAGAAGATTTTTGAATGTTTTTAGCTCACCTGAGCCGGAGGCTCACAAAGTGAGCTTATAGGATGGCCATGATCCGGCGTCCGGCGTCCACAATTTCAAAGATCTTCTTCTCTGAAACCGCTTGGCCAATCAAAGTGAAATTTTATGTGGAGCATCCATGGGTAGGGGGAACTGAAGTTTGATCGCGAGATCTGGGTCACATGACCAAGATGGCCGCCACGCCCATTTATGGTAAAAACACTTCAAAAATCTTCTTCTCCAGAACCGGTGGGCCGATTTCCACGAAACTTGGTATGTAGCATCGGGGACTTCAACCAATCATAGTTTGATAAAATGATGACCCTTGGATGACGTTGACCTATTTTACAGCAAGGTCAAATTTGGAAACATAGGCTTTTACATGGGAAAAAGTGAAAACTATGAATTTTTTGAAAACTATTGCAGCCTGAGGCCTGAAAAGTGGTAGATGAAAACAACTAATGAAGTAGATGAAGGTATGTGATTAATTTAGGTCAAGGTCATCTCTTGACCTTGGCCAGTCTGTCGTCCATACACACTTTTTAGCTCACCTGAACCGAAGGCTCACAAGGTGAGCTTATAGGATGGCCATGATCCGGCGTCCGTCCGTCCGTCGTCCACAATTTCAAAGATCTTCTTCTCTGAAACCGCTTGGTCGATCTACTTGAAATTTTATGTGGAGCCTCCTTGGGTAGTGGCATTTCAAGTTTTATCGCGAAATCTAGGTCATATGACCAAGATGGCCACCACGCCCATATATGGTAAAAACCCTTCAAAAATCTTCTTCTCCAGAACCGATGGGCTGATTTCCACGAAACTTGGTATGTAGCATCGGGGACTTCAGCCCATCATAGTTTGATAAAATGATGACCCTTGGATGACCTTGACCTATTTTACGGCAAGGTCAGTTTTGGAAATATAGGCTTTTACATGGGAAAAAGTGAAAACTGGATTTTTTGAAAACTATTGCAGCCTGAGGCCTGAAATGTGGTAGATGCAAACAACTAATGGAGTAGATGAAGGTATGTGATTAATTTAGGTCAAGGTCATCTCTTGACCTTGGCCAGTCTGTTGTCCATTCACACTTTTCAAAGATCTTCTTCTCTGAAACTGCTGGGCCAATCAAAGTGAAATTTTATGTGGAGCATCCATGGGTAGGGGAGACGAAAGTTTGACCGCGAAATCCAGGTCACATGACCAAGATGGCCGCCACGCCCATATATGGTAAAAAGCACTCAAAAATCTTCTTCTCCAGAACCGGCATGCCGATTTTCACAAAACTTGGTATGTAGCATTTGGGACTCCAGCCCATCATAGTTTGATAAAATGATGACCCTAGGATGACCTTGACCTAATTTATGGCAAGGTCAATTTTGGAAACATAGGCTTTAACATGGGAAAAAGTGAAAACTATGGATTTTTTGAAAACTATTGCAGCCTGATGCCTGAAAAGTGGTAGATGCAAACAACTAATGGAGTAGATGAAGGTATGTGATTATTGTAGGTCAAGGTCATCTCTTGACCTTTGCCAGTCTGTCGTCCATACACACTTTTCAAAGATCTTCTTCTCTGAAACTGCTGGGCCAATCAAAGTGAAATTTTATGTTGAGCATCCATGGGTAGGGGAGACAAAAGTTTGATCGCAAAATCCAGGTCACATGACCAAGATGGCCGCCACGCCCATATATGGTAAAAACCACTCAAAAATCTTCTCCAGAACCGGCAGGCCGATTTTCATGAAACTTGATATGAAGCATTTAGAATGCAAGCCCATCATAGTTTGAACAAATGATGACCCTAGGATGACCTTGACCTATTTTACGGCAATTTCAATTTTGAAAACTTAGGCTTTTACATGGGAAAAGTGAAAACTATGGATTTTTTGGAAACTGTTGCAGCCTGAGACCTAAAAAGTGGTAGATGCAAACAAGTAATGGAGTAGATGAAGGTATGTGATAAATTTAGGTCAAGGTCATCTCTTGACTTTGGCCAGTCTGTTGTCCATACACACTTTTCAAAGATCTTCTTCTCTGAAACTGCTTGGCCAATCAAAGTGAAATTTTATGTGGAGCATCCATGGTTAGGGGGAACGAAAGTTTGATCGCGAAATTCTGGTCACATGACCAAGATGCCCACCATGCCCAACTATGGTAAAAACCACCCAAAAATCTTCTTCTCCAGAGCAGGCTGGCCGATTTAGGCAAAACTTGGTATGAAGCATTTGGGACTCCAGCCCATCATACTTTGTTGAAATGATGAACATAGGATGACCTTGACCTATTTTACGGCAAGGTCAATTTTGGAAACATAGGTTTTTACATGGGAAAAGGCGAAAACGATGGATATTTTGGAAACTGTTGCAGCCTGAGACCTGAAAGTTGCTAGATGCAGACAACTAATGGAGTCAATGAAGGTAAGTTATTAATGAAGGCCAAGGTCATTTCTTGACCTTGACCCAAGGTCATTTAAATATCAAAATTAAAATTATGGTTTTCTCAGAAATCACTTGGTTTGGAAACTATTGCAGCCTGATCATGAGACCTGAAACTTTGCAGATGCAGACAACTTATGAAGTCAATAAAGGTGTGAAGGTGTGTGAGTATTCAAGGTCAAGGTCATTTCATGATGACTTAATACTCCAAGATCAGGCTTCAGGTGAGCGTTCTCAGGACCAATGGTCCTCTGGTCAAAGATCTTCTCCTCTGAAACCGCTTGGCCAATCAAAGTGAAATTTTATGTGGAGCATTCATGGGTAGGGGTGACAAAAGTTTGATCGCAAAATCCAGGTCACATGACCAAGATGGCCGCCACGCCCATATATGGTAAAAACCACTCAAAAATCTTCTTCTCATGAACTGGAAGGCTGATTTTCACGAAACATGATATGTAGCATTTGGGACTACAGCCCATCATAGTTTGATCAAATGATGACCCTAGCATGACCTTGACCTATTTTACGGCAAAGTCAATTTTGTAAACATAGGCTTTTACATGGGAAAAAGTGAAAATTATGGATTTTTTTGAAAACTATTGCAGCCTGAGACCTGAAAAGTGGTAGATGCAAAACAACTAATGAAAATATGTGATTAATTTTGGTCAAGGTCATCTCTTGACCTTGGCCGATCTGTCGTCCATACACACTTTTCAAAGATCTTCTCTGAAACCGCATGGCCAATCAAACTGAAATTTTATGTGCAGCATCCCTGGGTAGGGTGAACGAAAGTTTGATCCGGAAATCTAGGTCACATGACCAAGATGGCCGCCGCGCCCATATATGGTAAAAACCACTCAAAAATCTTCTTCTCCAGAGCCAGCAGGCCGATTTTCACGAAACTTGGTATGTAGCATTTGGGACTTCAGCCCATCATAATTTGATAAAACGATGACCCTAGGATGACCTTGACCTATTTTATGGCAAGGTCAATTTTGGAAACATAGGCTTTTACATGGGAAAAAGTGAAAACAATGGATATTTTGTAAACTAAATGCAGCCTGAGACCTCAAAAGTGGTAGATGCAAACAACTAATAGAGTAAATGAAGGTATGTGATTAATTTAGGTCAAGGTCAATTTTGGAAACATAGGGAAACATGGGGAAAAGTGACAACTAGGTCTCAGGTAAGCGTTTACAGGACCAATGATCCTATGTTAACTATTGCAGCCATAGACCTGAAACATTACGGAGATGGCCGTCATACCCATTTAGGGTAAAAAAAAAAAAGAAGAAAAAAATTCACTTTGTCCAGTGACTGTACTTGTTGACTCTCAGATGAGCAATCGTTGCCCTTGGGCTACTTGTTTTTTTGTTTTTTTTGGTTTTTTTTTTAAATTTATCGTCCCTTTCAAGATTAGTTCAGCTCATATGAGATGGGCCAATCAGTTGGTGGGGCGAAAATGTAGAACCCCGACAAATACCACTTGGCACAAACGCAAGCAGAACTTGGCTTGTCTCATATGTGCCCTGTGTGGGGGCTCGACCCCCACACCAGACACAGCAGTGAGATGATCAAATGATTAAGTGCGATAATGAAATATCAGCGCTCTTATCCACTTGGTCACGGGGACTGCCTGTATTATTATAGTCACATTGATATCAATTTTGACTTGAAAACCAATCAGGTGGCTTCTATGAGGTTAATAGGGCTGATATTTCTTTACTACGCTTAATTATTTGATTATCTCACCGCTGTGTCTGGACCCCACATGGGGGCACTTGTGAGACAAGCCAAGTTCTGCTTGTGGGTGTGTCAGGTATTTTTTCTCTGAAAAAAAAAAAAAAAAAAAAAAAAAAAAAAAGATTCAATTTTGTCTACTTGATTGGTCAAATGTAATATAAATTATAAATCACTCATCAAATTGACTGGTTTTATAATGTTCTCTTTTCTTTCAGGCAAATATGATAATAAAAATCCAGCTATTCCACATCTTGCACAAGCAAGCATCTGTTCAGATGGAGCTGTTTTGGTTGACATGAAACATATCAGTAACGAACAAACAACACAGAATGAAATCCCTAAAGAGCAACCAAAAGTGTATAAGATTAAATTGTTTGGTAGAAAATCAAGAAATAAGGTTGAAAAAACAACCAAAAAGATTAGCTCTCAGGAGGCTTTGGCAAAGTTTACCAGAAATGTTAAGTCTCATAAAGCTACTACAAGTGATACTCCTATTCAAAATGCAAGAGAAAACACATCTTCAATGGAATCTCGTCCAAAATATATACATTTATATCAAGACACAGTTGATGCCACATACAATTCAAACAGTAAGGATAATAATCAACCCCATGTATATACAGAAACAGTTGACGCCACATACAGTTCAAACAATATGGTTGACAGTCAAGTAGTTCCTGAAGTAAGTCTTGTGTTCCATCCAAGAGAACCCATTATGACAGCGTATAGTGATGAATCTGTTTATCGCAAGTCTGCTTATGGTGATATGAATAACAACCGGAAAAGTAGTACAAAAAACACAGCCACAGAAACTTTGTATAAAAATAAGGTTGTAGGATCGAAAAAAGAGTCTGATCCAAGGAACCCAGAAAATGCAAAAACTAAAAGTATGGATGAAGGTCCAAGCACTGAAGAGCAAAAGGTCAATGACAGAACAGTTTCCGTATCATCAGTATATGAAGCACTCTTTAAAGAGAATGCTATTACTAAAGGTTTTAAGACGTATGGCGCAGAGTTTCCATCAAAGCATCCAGAATTATGTATAACTCATGTTAAAAAGGAACCTGGTGTCATTGACTGTGTTTCCATCAAACAGGAAACAAAGAATGAAATCAATGATATATCTGTGGAAAAAGATTCTGATGTATCACTCATAATGTCAATGGGTAATAGTCATCAACATACTAAATACAGTGGAAAATCTCAGTTCAATAATGCTGAAAATTCTGATGATATTCAAAGTGATATTCATACCAGTCAAGCAAAGACTTCTAGAAAGAGAAAAGCTGATAATGCATGTGCTTCAAGTCAAAAGCACAAGAAGGCAAAACAGTCAAGACATAACGTTCCAAAAAGATTGTCAATGAAAACTGTACCAGGGAATGCTCTTTTTGCAAACTTCAATGAACCGACTGAGGTCTATACAAAGCCAACACCTCATAAATCATCAGAGAAAGGTGGTATAGATTTATCTGCCTCGGTAAATGATGCTGAACTTCCAACTGAAATCAAGGAAGAGCCAGAAAAGGATTGTAATGTAAACTCATCCAAAACTACTAAAGTGAAACGAGCATGCAATTTAAGTAAAACTTCTGATAAGCAGTCAAAGAAAGAAAACAAGTCACAAGTATCAGATTTGTTTGAGGTAGTTGATCTTAAACAACCCACAAGATTGATTAACTCATCATTGTCCCAAATGCCAGATACACTGGAAGTTAGACCAATGGATGTTTGTGATGTTTCTGCTGAAAGTCCAAAATCAAAACAGGAATTGATTGATAATGATAAAGTTAAGAAAAAGAAATTTAGTAATAGTAAGACAGTTCTGAAAAAGAAACCTATGGATCACAGTAACGCAGGCAAAGAAGGCTCAGTGGCTGCTGATCTGGAAGTCTCAAACAAAAGAACAAAACGTGGAAGACCTAAAGGAAAAAGAGCAAATAGTGGATATACAAACAAAGATGGTAAAGAACACTCTGTAACATCAGATCCTGAAATCTCAAAAAATGAAACTAAAACTAAGAAACTGAATGGAACCCCAGCAAATGTACTTAAGCGTAATTATGTCAAGAAAGCCATAAAGTCTGGTTCTTTGTTGATTTGTGAAGAATGTGGTAAGTGGTTCAGTTATCCTTCTAAGCTACTGATCCACCGGCTGGTCCACTCCAAGGAGCTCCCATACAAGTGTCTTGTTTGTCTTCAACGGTTCCAGCTGAAACACCAGATTAAGAACCATACTAGAAAAAAACATCCAGAACTAGTTTATCCATGTTATCAAACAGATTTTGACAAAAATGAGGATTTAGAAGATGGGGAAGTTAAAGAAGAGTGTGAGGATTAAATCAGCCTTGAAGTGAGAAAACCTGTCTTCTGGGTTTCTGACCAGGTCCGACACAAATCAGCCTGTAAATCCATTGAAGAAGGCTAGAAGTTTTAAATTTTAAGTAGAAGAGGAATTTTACTGTGTGCTTAGTGAAAACAAAGGTGCTGATTAGCAAAGCAATTACTGTACTGCTGATCTGTGTCTGTTTTTGACATATACATAAAGCTTGGGGGGAGGGGGGGAGATGTAATGATGGGGCTAAAAGAGCTTGACACAAAATTACTTGTTTCAGAGTTCTTGAACTTGGTCTGGCACAAACTGGACCTTGGCATTTTGTATTTTGAAAGAAAAAGGGATTAAACTATCTATGCAGCAAAAACAAGGGCAGCCATTATGTGCCTTTGTTTTCACATATGCAAAAAGGATGTTTAGAGTATGACTTGGTCAGACATAATACAAAAAAAAACAACATTCTACACAGCTGAACACCTAGTAAGATGCATGAATGGTAGGATCCATAAATTATTAGCTCACCTGAGCCGTTAGGCTCACAAGGTGAGCTTATAGGATGGCCATGATCCGGCGTCCGTCCATTGTCCGTCCACAATTTCAAAGATCTTCTCCTCTGAAACCGCTTGGCCAATCAAAGCCAAATTTTATATGGAGCATCTATAGGAAGGGGGAACCAATGTGTACATAAATAATCCAGGTCACATGACCAAGATGGCCGCCATGCCCATATATGGTAAAAACTCTTCAAAAATCTTCTTCTCCAGAACCAGTGGACAGATTTCAACGAAACTTGGCATGAAGCATCGATGCCTCAAGCACTATGATGTGTACATAAATCATGACCCTGTGATGACCTTGACCTATTTTACGGCAAGGTCAACATGGGTCGCCAATGCATTTGAATAGGGAAAACTTTTAAAATGTCATTTAAAGTGAAAGTCTTGCAGGAAATGGGCAGTAGGACTAAATATTAATGATTCTGAAAACAATTGGACCCCAGGGGCTCATATGCCCCCGCCCCGGGGCAATATACATGTACATTACCATAATATTCAAACATCATCTCCTTTGAAACCGCTTGGCCAATCAAAGCCAAATTTTATGTGAAGCATCAGTAGGAAAGGGTTATCAATGTGTACATAAGTAATCCAGGTCACATGACCAAGATGGCCGCCATGCCCATATATGGTGAAAACCCTTCAAAAATCTTCTTCTCCAGAACCAGTGGACCGATTTCAACAAAACTTGGCATGAAGCATCGATGCCTCAAGCACTACAGTGTCTATATAAATCATGACCCTGTGATGACCATGACCTATTTTACAGCAAGGTCAACATAGGTCGCCAATGCATTTGAATGGGGAAAACTTTTAAAATGTAATTTAAAGTGAAAGTCTTACAGAAAATGGGAAGTAGGACTGAATATTAATGATTATGAAAAAAATGGACCCCAGGGGTTCATGTGCCCCCACCCCGGGACAATGTGTATATAAATAATCTAGGTCACATGACAAAGATGGCCACCATGCCCATATATGGTAAAAACCCATCAAAAATCATCTTCTCTGAAACCAATAGACTGATTTAAAGGAAACTTGGCGTGAGGCATCGATGGCTAAAGTACTCCAATGTATATATAAATCATGACCCTGTGATGACCTTGACCAAGTTTATGGCAAGGTCAACATGGGTTGCCTGTGCATCTGAATTGGGAAAACTGTTAAAATGTCATTTGAAGGGAAAAGCCAGCAGGAAATTGGCAAATGGACAGAATATTGAAGATTCTGAAAAAAGAAAATGGCCCAAGGGCTTCATCTGCCCCTGCACTGGAGTTAAATACACTTCGACCTCATTATAACGCGCCTCATTATAATGCGGTTTTCAATATAACACGGCCATGTCATGGCTCCCAAGTTGAATATTTTGCTATATGTCTATAGTAAATAACCTCATTATAACACGGTTCACTTATAACACGGTCTGTTTCTATGGACCCCAAAGATAGCGTTATAATGAGGTTGGCCTGTACCATAATATTCAAACATGTTTATTGGTATATGCAGCTGATCTCAGGTGAGCGTTTACAGGACCATTGGTCCTCTGGTAATATTACTTTTTAAGCAGGAAAGGAACCATATCTATTATCAGCGACAATTTTGCTGGGTTTGCATCGCAGTTGTTCTTATTTCAAATGCGAAAACAGGTATAGACAAGACAGTACTGTGTCAGATGCAAGTCTTTTGGCATCATCAAGATTTCCACATGAACGTTTCTTATTTCAAATGCGAGAAACACGTATAGACAAGACAGCATTGTGTTAGGTGCAAGTCTTTTGGCATCATCAAGATTTCCAAATGAACGTATGCAGCGCAGTTGTTCTTATTTCAAATGCGAAAACAGGTATAGTCAAGACAGTATTGTGTCAGATGCAAGTCTTTTGGCATCATCAAGATTTCCAAGTGAACCAGGCCCCGAAGTTATAAAACTTTTTTCAAGCTCAGCTCAGCTGAGCATGAAATTTCAACTGCTCATAAATGCTGAAATAGTCAATAATTGTGGAAAATTCAGGTTCAAAACTCAAAAACTAGTAATTTATCCTGCTCATAAATGTTAAAATGCCAACAGTTGTTGGCATTTTGTAGGCATTTTAACATTTATGAGCAGGATAAATTTTAGACTCAGCTGAGTTGAGCATGAAAAAAGTTTTAAAACCTCGGGCCCAGTGCTGTGTATATTTCAGTGATTATTGTGGCCAGTGAAGCCTGGTTGTTAATAAAACTTGTGTAAGAACATTGAATAAATCCATTCTCATGATAAAATCTGAAACATTTTATATTGTACTTGAAGTTTAATATATAGGGAGGCATAGTGGTCCTGTGGTAGAGACTCCACATAGAGAGTTCCTGGGTCCATACCCATAGGCAGCATGTCCAGAGGTTATAAAACTTTTTTCATGCGCTGCTCAGCTGAGACTAAAATTTATCCTGCTCATAAATGTTAAAATGCCAACAATTGTTGGCATTTTAACATATATGAGCAGGACAAACTACTGGCTGTGATGGTCTAAACCCAAACTTTCAATGAATTTGGGCTATTTCAGTTTTTATGAGCAGTTGACAGTTTGTGCTCAACTGAGTTGAGCATTAAAAAAGTCTTATAACCTCGTGACCATGTCTAGTGAAACAAAAATTACATTTTTACTCCCCCTAGTCTGGAGAGGCGTCTCTGTCCTAATATGACCTAAACATTGTTGACTGATATGTTTTAAAATTCTAATTGAGCCTGTGCATCAGAAAGCCAACAATTTGGGTTCCGACCAGGTCCTACACAAACCGGGCTGTACAGTCACAGAAGATGGTTAGAGGCTTGAAATTTCGGATTTAAGAAGAAGAGGAATTGTACTATCTGTGTAGCAAAAACAAAGGCACTGATCAGCTGTGCAGTTACAGCTGATCTGCGGCTTTGTTTACACTTATGCATATTGTTGGTTTTTTAATGTGTAGGCTGAATTGAAAAGCTAAGTTTTATATAAAGCTGTATATACAGAATATTTCCTTGTTATTTTTATTGTTTAATATGTATACATAATTGATGTTTTATTGAGAATTACATGTATATCACAATTTCAGATGCCAAACAGGGTTATAAAACTCAGCCCTACTGGCATGAAATTTTCACTCCAAATTCTACACAATCTACATGATTCATTCCAGATAATTTTTAGCTCACCTGAGCCGAAGGCTCACAAGGTGAGCTTATAGGATGGCCATGATCCGGCGTCCGTCCGGCGTCCACAGTTTCAAAGATCTTCTTCTCTAAAACCGCTTGGCCGATCTAGTTGAAATTTTATGTGGAGCCTCCTTAGGTAGTGGCATTTTAAGTTTGATCGCGAAATCCAGGTCACATGACCAAGATGGCCGCCATGCCCATATATGGTAAAAACCCTTCAAAAATCTTCTTCTCCAGAACCGATGGGCCGCTTTCCACGAAACTTGGTATGTAGCATCGGGGACTTCAGCCCATCATAGTTTGATATAACGATGAACCTTGGATGACCTTGACCTATTTTACGGCAAGGTCAAATTCGCAAAGATGGCTTTTTACATGGGAAAAAGTGAAAACTATGGATTTTTTGTAAACTATTGCAGCCTGAAGCCTGAAAAGTGGTAGATGCAAACAACCAATGGAGTAGATGGAGGTATGTGGTTAATTTATGTGGGAGGTATGTCGTCCATACACACTTTTCAAAGATCTTCTCTGAAAGTGCTTGGCCAATCAAAGTGAAATTTTATGTGGAGCATCCATGGGTAGGGGAGACGAAAGTTTGATTGCGAAATCCAGGTCACATGACCAAGATGGCCGCCACACCCATATATGGTAAAAACCACTCAAAAATCTTCTCCAGAACTGGCTGGCCGATTTTCATGAAACTTGGTATGTAGCATTTGGGACTCCAGCCCATCATAGTTTGATCAAATGATGACCATAGGATGACCTTGACCTATTTTACAGCAATGTCAATTTTGGAAACATAGGCTTTTACATGGGAAAAAGTGAAAACTATGGATTTTTTGAAAACTATTGCAGCCTGAGGCCTGAACAGTGGTAGATGCAAACAACCAATGGAAAAGATGAAGGTATGTGATTAATTTAGGTCAAGGTCATCTATTGACCTTGGCCTGTCTGTCGTCCATACACACTTTTCAAAGATCTTCTTCTCTGAAACTGCTTGGCCAATCAAAGTGAAATTTTATGTGGAGCATCCATGGGTAGGGGAGACGAAAGTTTGATATAGCGAAATCCAGGTCACATGACCAAGATGGCCGCCACGCCCATATATGGTAAAAACCACTCAAAAATCTTCTTCTCCAGAACCGGCAGGCCGATTTTGATAAAACTTGGTATGAAGCATTTGGGACTCCATCCCATCATAGTTTGATCAAATGATGACCCTAGGATGACCTTGACCTATTTTACGGCAATTTCAATTTTGGAAACAGGCTTTTACATGGGAAAAGTGAAAACTATGGATTTTTTGAAAACTGTTGCAGCCTGAGACCTGCAAACAACTAATGGAGTAGATGAAGGTATGTGATTAATTTAGGTCAAGGTCATCTCTTGACCTTGGCCAGTCTGTCGTCCATACACACTTTTCAAAGATCTTCTTCTTTGAAACTGCTTGGCCAATCAAAGTGAAATTTTATGTGGAGCGTCCATGGGTAGGGGGAATGAAAGTTTGATCGCAAAATTGGGGTCACATGACCAAGATGGCGGCCATGCCCAACTATGGTAAAAACCACTCGAAATCTTCTTCTCCAGAACCGGCTGGCCGATTTACGCAAAACTTGGTACCGTATGTAGCATTTAGGACTCCAGCCCATCATAATTTGTTGAAATGATGACCCTAGGATGACCTTGACCTATTTCACAGCAAGGTCAATTTTGGAAACATAGGCTTTTACATGGGAAAAGGCGAAAACAATGGATATTTTGGAAATTGTTGCAGCCTGAGACCTGAAAGTTGCTAGACGCAGACAACTAATGGAGTCAATGAAGGTAAGTAATTAATGAAGGCCAAGGTCATTTGTTGACCTTGACCCAAGGTCATTTAAATATCAAAATTAAAACCAGAGGACCATTGGTCCTGAGAACGCTCACCTGAAGCCTGATCTTGGAGTATTAAGTCATCATGAAATGACCTTGAATACTCACACACCTTTATTGACTTCACAATTGTCTGCATCTGCAAAGTTTCAGGTCTCAGGCTGCAATAGTTTCCAAACCCAGTGATTTCTGAGAAAACCATAATTTTAATTTTGATATTTAAATGACCTTTGGTCAAGGTCATCAAATGACCTTGGCCATCATTAATTACTTACCTTCATTGACTCCATTAGTTGTCTGCATCTAGCAACTTTCAGGTCTCAGGCTGCAACAGTTTCCAAAATATCCATTGTTTTCGCCTTTTCCCATGTAAAAGCCTATGTTTCCAAAATTGACCTTGCCGTAAAATAGGTCAAGGTCATCCTAGGGTCATCATTTCAACAAACTATGATGGACTGGAGTCCCAAATGCTACATACCAAGTTTCCCATAAATCGGCCAGCTGGTTCTGGAGAAGAAGATTGTTGAGTGGTTTTTACCATAGTTGGGCATGGTGGCCATCTTGGTCATGTGATCCAAATTTCGCGATCACACTTTCGTTCCCCCTACCCATGGACGCTCCACATAAAATTTCACTTTGATTGGCCAGTTTCAGAGAAGAAGATCTTTGAAAAGTGTGTATGGACGACAGACTGACCAAGGTCAAGAGATGACCTTGACCTAAATTAATCACATACCTTCATTTACTCCATTAGTTGTTTGCAGGTCTCAGGCTGCAACAGTTTTCAAAAAATCCATAGTTTTCACTTTTCCCATGTAAAAGCCTATGTTTCCAAAATTGAAATTGCCGTAAAATAGGTCAAGGTCATCCTAGGGTCATCATTTGATCAAACTACGATGGGCTGGAGTCCCAAATGCTACATACCAAGTTTCATGAAAATCGGCCTGCCTGTTCTGGAGAAGAAGATTTTTGAGTGGTTTTTACCATATATGGGCGTGGCGGCCATCTTGGTCATGTGACCTGGATTTCACAATCAAACTTTCGTCTCCCCTACCCATGGATGCTCCACATAAAATTTCACTTTGATTGGCCAAGCAGTTTCAGAGAAGAAGATCTTTGAAAAGTGTGTATGGACGACAGACTGGCCAAGGTCAAGTGATGACCTTGACCTAAATTAATCACATACCTTCATCTACTCCATTGGTTGTTTGCATCTACCACTTTTCAGGCCTCAGGCTGCAATAGCTTTCAAAAAATCCGTAGTTTTCTTTTTTTTTCCCATGTAAAAGCCCATGTTTCCAAAATTGACATTGCTGCAAAATAGGTCAAGGTCATCCTATGGTCATCATTTGATCAAACTATGATGGGCTGGAGTCCCAAATGCTACATACCAAGTTTCATGAAAATTGGCCAGCCGGTTCTGGAGAAGAAGATTTTTGAGTGGTTTTTACCATATATGGGCGTGGTGGCCATCTTGGTCATGTGACCTGGATTTCACAATCAAACTTTCGTCTCCCCTATCCATGGATGCTCCACATAAAATTTCACTTTGATTGGCCCAGCAGTTTCAGAGAAGAAGATCTTTGAAAAGTGTGTATGGACGACAGACTGGCCACCTTGACCTAAATTAATCACATACCTTCATCTACTCCATTGGTTGTTTGCATCTACCACTTTTCAGGCCTCAGGCTGCAATAGCTTTCAAAAAATCCGTAGTTTTCACTTTTTCCCATGTTTCCAAAATTGACATTGCTGCAAAATAGGTCAAGGTCATCCTATTGTCATCATTTGATCAAACTATGATGGGCTGGAGTCCCAAATGCTACATACCAAGTTTCATGAAAATCGGCCAGCCGGTTCTGGAGAAGAAGATTTTTGAGTGGTTTTTACCATATATGGCGTGGTGGCCATCTTGGTCATGTGACCTGGATTTCGCAATCAAACTTTCGTCTCCCCTACCCATGGATGTTCCACATAAACTTTCACTTTGATTGGCCAAGCAGGTTCAGAGAAGAAGATCTTTGAAAAGTGTGTATGGACGACAGACTGGCCAAGGTCAAGAGATGACCTTGACCTAAATTAAACACATACCTTCATCTACTCCATTAGTTGTTTGCATCTACCACTTTTCAGGCCTCAGACTGCAATAGTTTTCAAAAAATCCATAGTTTTCACTTTTTCCGATGTAAAAGCCTATGTTTCCAAATTTGACCTTGCCGTAAAGTACTTACTGGAGATAGACGTCAAGCTAGGCATTTCTACTTAGCTAAGCAATTCTGCTTCTTAGACGCCGACTGTCTAGTGGTGGGGGAAAGCCAGGGCAGTTCTCGACGTTCGGTCGGGAAATACCCTGTGAAACCACCGCGCCCGGAAGGTGACAGTCAAACCATTGGTACATACCGATGCAGGAACCATTGATAGTTTTTTCAATAATTGATAGTTTTTACTGGCGTCGCCAGTGGGATTCGAACCTGCACGGCAGAGGTACATAGCTAGTCAGAAGCCAAACACGCTACCGACTGAGCTATCCGGGCGCCCCTAAGTAGGTCAAGGTCATCCCAGGGTATTCATTTTATCAAACTATGATGGGCTCAAGTCCCTGATGCTACATACCAAGTTTCGTGGAAATCGGCCCACCGGTTCTGGAGAAGAAGATTTTTGAAGGGTTTTTACCATATATGGGCATGGCGGCCATTTTGGTCATGTGACCCGGATTTGCGATCAAACTTGAAAAGCCACTACCCAAGGAGGCTCCACATAAAATTTCAACTAGATCGGCCAAGCGGTTTCAGAGAAGAAGATCTTTGAAATTGTGGACGACGGACGGACGTACGCTGGATCATGGCCATCCTATAAGCTCACCTTGTGAGCCTTCGGCTCAGGTGAGCTAATTATGGTTTTCTCAGAAATCACTGGGTTTGGAAACTATTGCAGCCTGAGACCTGAAACTTTGCAGATGCAGACAACTTGTGAAGTCAATAAAGGTGTGTGAGTATTCAAGGTCAAGGTCATTTCATGATGACTTAATACTCCAAGATCAGGCTTCAGGTGAGCGTTCTCAGGACCAATGGTCCTCTGGTTAACATTACTGTGCATGTAAACATTTCTATAGCTTGGTGTTTAATCTGTTGTCAACTTATTAAAATGTTTTGCATAGCCCTCAGAGCTTATGTTTAAAGGAAAACCTGGCAATGCCAATTTTACCTTGAGACATACATGCATTGGTCTTGCACACCTTAATGTTGGTAATAAGATGTTAATTTTTACCATTTAATTATACTGCATTCACATAAGCATTGTTGTGAATTCTTTATTGACTTAGACGGAATGTCAGATATCCTTGGTCAGATACTAGAAATGTCGGCTGCCCCCATGGCTGAGTGGTTAAGAGCGCTAATTTTATTACAGCGATTATCATTTGATCTTCTCACCGCTGTGTCTGGTATGGGTTCGAGCCCCGCACTGGCCACGTGAGACCAGCCAAGTTCTGCTTGCAGGTGTGCCAGGTGTTTTTTTCTCGGCTCTCCCGTTTTACCCATCTACTAATTGGCCCGTCTCATATGAGCTGAATTAATCTTGAAAGGAATGTAAAAATAATAAAAAAAAAGGAAAGAAAAAAAAAAGAAATTTCGGACTCCCATCATACTTGTATTGGCTGTGTGAGAAATCAGTTATGCAGCGTCAGAGGGGCAAGCATGTGCTTTTATCATAGTTATAAAACACTTGACTTCATTTTTACTGTACGCTATGCCTGTAGTTTTAGCACTGTTATTGCTAGTCTGAGTTTTATGTTATTGTTATTGCTAGTCAGGAGATAATTTTATGCCATTGTTATGCCTGTAGTTTTGCACTGTTTTGTTTGTCATTATTTGCATGTAAATCTGGGCCCAGTTGTTCGAAATTAATGACATTTTTAGTTAACGATTCGTTAAAATTTCAAACATGAATATACACTGTTATTTTTTGTTGATAAAATGTGAGAATCCTTTGCAATCACAGCAAAGGATTCTCGCATTTCATCAACAAAAAAATAACAGTGTATTTGCTTATGTAGTTGGCATTTATTTAACGAATTGAGGTCTTAACAATGATGTTACGCTACCAAAGTTTTGAACAACTGGCCCCCATTTTTAACTCTTGACGCAGATTTGAGTTTTATTGTGAAAGAAAGGTATCTTTTGTTAATTTGATTTATTCTTTTACGTCCCAGTCAACAGCTATGATCAAATCAGGACGTAAGCTGTTGAAAGGGACATAAAGCAATAAATCAAACAAACAATAATTCCTTTACGCAATAAAACGCAAGTCGAAGTCAAAGGACTTTTGCTTGTGTGTGACGAGGCCTTGAATATTCTATATTCTTGAATATTCTATACACCATTATATAAACATAAACTGTTTGTGGCATATAAAAATACAAGAAGTTGTTTATCAAAAAAACTCCTCTTGCTGTCTTTGAACTAAATCACTGATTCAGCAGTATGGAATGCTCATATTGTATAATCTACTGGTTTGCTAAATTGTTTTGTTTAATGCTGGGTACTATGTCAAATTCTGACATTGTGGTTGCTAATATGAAAAGTTCTGGGGTTTCTTCTTATTGTTTTTCTATTATATATGAAGCAAAGTAATAAATTTTGTTATTTCTATATTGATCAACATCAGGTGGAATTGGGGGAAAAAAACTGATTATTACAGTAATTAAATGGTGGTGGCTCTAACTTTCAAGGCAGTAAAGGCAGGGATAATAAATTCTTATGTTCTAAATACAAGGGTGATCCAAGAAGTAATGCGAACTCATGTGTAATTTCTTTCGCCATTGCCATTTTTCAAGATAGTTACATCAGAATTATCATGCATTATTCAATTTTCCAGATCCGATTTCTATTTTGACTGAATCTCATAGCAACCCTCGTTGCCTAGCAACAAGAGAATGGGAGGTAAACGACCTTGGCCACGGTTAAAATTGATTTTATTTATGTACTGCAGTGTCATATGCAAAACACAATTACGTCAATAATCGTTTAATTCCAATGTACAATAATCCCTTGAATAGATTTACAGAACATACCTTTATGAGTTTAACACAGCGCAAATTATTGAAGTTTGGCTATCTGTACCCCCTAGAATTTGAGTCAATTTTTATCTCTCAAAATCTCCACATTTTCATCAACGCCCATTCTACTTAACCAAAAAGGTTACATTCCATACAATTTTTATTTTTTTAATATAAATTCTTCGTTGCGATAGGCTGTGGGCATAAATATTGCTATTTACAATCTTATCGGAGTCAAATATACGCACGAATTATAGGTATTTGTCGTACTTCGTGAAAATTGTGATATTTTTGTCAAATGCCGTTGCTAGGCAACATAGAATAGTCCCTGCTGATCTTTGCATTTCGCTTTCTCTATTATTTCCATACATAATGAATATATAACACAACTAATATGATTTGTATGTATGTAAATGTCAATTTAATAAATTGGAGCACAAAATCTTTCCCTGTACCCCTAACAAAATTGACGTTTTCAGCCAATTTTGCATCCATGTCGACTTCGGGTCGACAAATCAAATATTCCTTAAATCTTAATTGGTCTTCCGAACTTCATGATTTTATACCTAATTACTGCACATATATACACGTGTACATATGCCAAATTTTTTAAATGTATCTGCGTTGGTTACTAAAATACAGTTGTGTTCGCATTACTTCTTGGATCACCCACGTAGATCATGTATTGTAAATATTGCAGCTGTCGTTATGGGTGCATTCACACATGACATTTTAAGTGGCATCAAACTGATCAGATTATATGGTGATTATGACTGTTTTGCTTAATGTGAAATGATTAGTGTCCTGAGAAAACCAACTTTTTGCTTTTGCGAAAACAAAGGCACAGATCAGCTTTGCAGTAACAGTGATGATGATCAGTGTGTTTGTTTTTGCCACACGGATAGTACAATTCCTCTTCTATACAATTCCAAAATCTCAACCTTTTAGCCATCTTCTGTGACCGTACAGGCCAGTTTGTGTTGGGCCTGGACAGAAACTCAGATCATAGGTTTTCTCATGCGAAGGCTCTGTCAGTCTGGATCAATCTGATGCCAATGAAAGTGTCTGGTGTGAAGACATCCTTAGATTCTACTAGTCATGTTTCTTGTTTGATTTATAGTTAAGGATTTTTATAAAGTTAATGAGAAAATACAGTTTATTACAATAATTGTATTTCTTGTTTATCAAGGCCCACATGAGCCATGTCGTGAGAAAACAGGATTATTGCCTATGCGAAAACAAAGTCGCAGACCAGCTGTGCAGTAATTGCACAAGTAACTGCACATCTGATCAGCGACTTTGTTTTCGCTACATGGATAGTACAATTCTTCTTCCTACATCCAAAATTTTAAGCTTCTAGCCATCTTCTATGCTTGTACAGGCTGGTTTGTGTCAGACTGGATCGGAAATCCCGAAGACATGTTTTCTTATGCCATCTCTTGGAGGCCTGCATGGTGAAAAGGTAAAGCCACTTCCTTGTAAATCAGATGTTACCGGTTCGATCCTATGTTTCTAGTCTTTCGGATGAGCCTTTAAACCGAGGTCAAATCTGCATATGACCTTAGCTGTTGGTGGGACAGTTAACACAAATAAACCAACCAAACCATGTAGAAGAAGCTCCAAATTCTAGCATAGGTTCCATTATGAAAACCTGCCCATGTAAGGTACAGATATTTTTTTCAGGTCTAAAAATTGAAAATTTCATTCGAAAATTTTTTATATTTTTAGCTCACCTGAGCCGAAGGCTCACAAGGTGAGCTTATAGTATACAAATGGTCCGGCGTCCGTCCGTCGTCCACAATTTCAAACATCTCTGAAACCGCTTGGCCGATGAAAGCCAAATTTTAATGTGGAGCATCCTTGGGTAGGGGGAACGAAAGTTTGTTCGCGGGATCTTGGTCACATGACCAAGATGGCCGCCACGCCCATATATGGTAAAAACCACTCAAAAATCTTCTTCTCCAGAACCGGGGAGCCGATTTCCACCAAACTTGGTATGTAGCATCGGGGACTCCAGCCCATCGTAGTTTGCGAAAATGATGACCTTTGGGTGACCTTGACCTATTTTACGGCAAGGTCAATTTTGGAAACATAGGCTTTTACACTGGAAAAAGTGAAAACCATGGATTTTTTGATAACTATTGCAGCCTGAGATCTGAAAAGTGGTAGATGCAGAGAACTAATGGATTAGATGAAGGTATGTAATCAATTTAGGTCAAGGTCATCTCTTGACCTTGGCCGGTCTGTGGTCTATACACACTTTTCAAAGATCTTCTCCTCTGAAACCGCTTGGCGGATGAAAGCCAAATTTTATGTGGAGCCTCCATGGATATGTGGAACGAAAGTTTGTTAGTGAAAACCGGATCACATGACCAAGATGGCCGCCACGCTCATATATGGTAAAAACAACTCAAAAATCTTCTTCTCCAGAACCGGCGGGTCGATTTCCATGAAACTTGGTATGTATCATCAGGGACCCCAGCCAGTCATCGTTTGCGAAAATGATGACCCTGGGATGACCTTGACCTATTTTACGTCAAGGTAAATTTTGGAAACATAGGTTACATGGGAAAATTTCAAACATCTTCTTCTCTGAAACTGCATGGCCGATGAAAGCCAAATTTTATGTGGAGCATCCTTGGGTAGGGGGAACGAAAGTTTGTTCTTGAAAACCGGGTCACATGACCAAGATGGCCGCCACGCCCATATATGGTAAAAACCACTCAAAAATCTTCTTCTCCAGAACCGGCTGGCCGGTTTCCACCAAACTTGGTATGTAGCATCCGGGACTCCAGACCATTGTAGTTTGCGAAAATGATGACCTTGGGGTGACCTTGACCTATTTTACGGCAAGGTCAATTTTTGAAACATAGGCTTTTACACTGGAAAAAGTGAAAACCATGGATTTTTTGATAACTATTGCAGCCTGAGACCTAAAAAGTGGTAGATGCAGAGAACTAATGGATTAGATGAAGGTATATAATCAATTTAGGTCAAGGTCATCTCTTGACCTTGGCCGGTATGTGGTCTATACACACTTTTTAAAGATCTTCTCCTCTGAAACTGCTTGGCCGATGAAAGCCAAATTTTATGTGGAGCCTCCATGGATATGTGGAACGAAAGTTTGTTAGTGAAAACCGGGTCACATGACCAAGATGGCCGCCATGCTCATATATGGTAAAAACAACTCAAAAATCTTCTTCTCCAGAACCGGCGGGTCGATTTCCACGAAACTTGGTATGTATCATCAGGGACCCCAGCCCGTTATAGTTTGCGAAAATGATGACCCTGGGATGACCTTGACCTATTTTACGTCAAGGTAAATTTTGGAAACATAGGTTACATTGGAAAATTTCAAACATCTTCTTCTCTGAAACTGCATGGCCGATGAAAGCCAAATTTTATATGGAGCATCCTTGGGTAGGGGGAACGAAAGTTTGTTCGCGGGATCTTGGTCACATGACCAAGATGGCCGCCACGCCCATATTTGGTAAAAACCACTCAAAAATCTTCTTCTCCAGAACTTGTGGGCCGATTTCCACCAAACTTGATATGTAGCATCAGGGACACCAGCCCATTGTAGTTTGCGAAAATGATGACCTTGGGGTGACCTTGACCTATTTTACGGCAAGGTCAATTTTGGAAACAGGCTTTTACACTGGAAAAAGTGAAAACCATGGATTTTTTGATAACTATTGCAGCCTGAGATCTGAAAAGTGGTAGATGCAGAGAACTAATGGATTAGATGAAGGTATGTAATCAATTTAGGTCAAGGTCATCTCTTGACCTTGGCCGGTCTGTGGTCTATACACACTTTTCAAAGATCTTCTCCTCTGAAACCGCTTGGCCGATGAAAGCCAAATTTTATGTGGAGCCTCCATGGATATGTGGAACGAAAGTTTGTTGGTGAAAACCTGGTCACATGACCAAGATGGCCGCCATGCTCATATATGGTAAAAACAACTCAAAAATCTTCTTCTCCAGAACCGGCAAGTCGATTTCCACGAAACTTGGTATGTATCATCAGGGACCCCAGCCCGTCATAGTTTGCGAAAATGGTGACCCTGGGATGACCTTGACCTATTTTACGTCAAGGTAAATTTTGGAAACATAGGTTACATTGGAAAATTTCAAACATCTTCTTCTCTGAAACTGCATGGCCGATGGAGCATCCTTGGGTAGGGGGACAGAAAGTTTGTTCGCGGGATCTTGGTCACATGACCAAGATGGCCGCCACGCCCATATTTGGTAAAAACCACTCAAAAATCTTCTTCTCCAGAACTTGTGGGCCGATTTCCACCAAACGTGGTATGTAGCATCAGGGACACCAGCCCATTGTAGTTTGTGAAAATGATGACCTTGGGGCGACCTTGACCTATTTTACGGCAAGGTCAATTTTGGAAACATAGGCTTTTACACTGGAAAAAGTGAAAACCATGGATTTTTTGATAACTATTGCAGCCTGAGATCTGAAAAGTGGTAGATGCAGAGAACTAATGGATTAGATGAAGGAATGTAATCAATTTAGGTCAAGGTCATCTCTTGACCTTGGCCGGTCTGTGGTCTATACACACTTTTCAAAGATCTTCTCCTCTGAAACCGCTTGGCCGATGAAAGCCAAATTTTATGTGGAGCCTCCATGGATATGTGGAACGAAAGTTTGTTGGTGAAAACCTGGTCACATGACCAAGATGGCCGCCATGCTCATATATGGTAAAAACAACTCAAAAATCTTCTTCTCCAGAACCGGCGAGTCGATTTCCACGAAACTTGGTATGTATCATCAGGGACCCCAGCCCGTCATAGTTTGCGAAAATGGTGACCCTGGGATGACCTTGACCTATTTTACGTCAAGGTAAATTTTGGAAACATAGGTTACATGGGAAAATTTCAAACATCTTCTCTGAAACTGCATGGCCGATGAAAGCCAAATTTTATATGGAGCATCCTTGGGTAGGGGGAACGAAAGTTTGTTCGCGGGATCTTGGTCACATGACCAAGATGGCCGCCACGCCCATATTTGGTAAAAACCACTCAAAAATCTTCTTCTCCAGAACTTGTGGGCCGATTTCCACCAAACTTGGTATGTAGCATCAGGGACACCAGCCCATTGTAGTTTGCGAAAATGATGACCTTGGGGCGACCTTGACCTATTTTACGGCAAGGTCAATTTTGGAAACATAGGCTTTTACACTGGAAAAAGTGAAAACCATGGATTTTTTGATAACTATTGCAGCCTGAGATCTGAAAAGTGGTAGATGCAGAGAACTAATGGATTAGATGAAGGTATGTAATCAATTTAGGTCAAGGTCATCTCTTGACCTTGGCCGGTCTGTGGTCTATACACACTTTTCAAAGATCTTCTCCTCTGAAACCGCTTGGCCGATGAAAGCCAAATTTTATGTGGAGCCTCCATGGATATGTGGAACGAAAGTTTGTTGGTGAAAACCTGGTCACATGACCAAGATGGCCGCCATGCTCATATATGGTAAAAACAACTCAAAAATCTTCTTCTCCAGAACCGGCGAGTCGATTTCCACGAAACTTGGTATGTATCATCAGGGACCCCAGCCCGTCATAGTTTGCGAAAATGGTGACCCTGGGATGACCTTGACCTATTTTACGTCAAGGTAAATTTTGGAAACATAGGTTACATGGGAAAATTTCAAACATCTTCTCTGAAACTGCATGGCCGATGAAAGCCAAATTTTATATGGAGCATCCTTGGGTAGGGGGAACGAAAGTTTGTTCGCGGGATCTTGGTCACATGACCAAGATGGCCGCCACGCCCATATTTGGTAAAAACCACTCAAAAATCTTCTTCTCCAGAACTTGTGGGCCGATTTCCACCAAACTTGGTATGTAGCATCAGGGACACCAGCCCATTGTAGTTTGCGAAAATGATGACCTTGGGGCGACCTTGACCTATTTTACGGCAAGGTCAATTTTGGAAACATAGGCTTTTACACTGGAAAAAGTGAAAACCATGGATTTTTTGATAACTATTGCAGCCTGAGATCTGAAAAGTGGTAGATGCAGAGAACTAATGGATTAGATGAAGGTATGTAATCAATTTAGGTCAAGGTCATCTCTTGACCTTGGCCGGTCTGTGGTCTATACACACTTTTCAAAGATCTTCTCCTCTGAAACCGCTTGGCGGATGAAAGCCAAATTTTATGTGGAGCCTCCATGGATATGTGGAACGAAAGTTTGTTGGTGAAAACCTGGTCACATGACCAAGATGGCCGCCATGCTCATATATGGTAAAAACAACTCAAAAATCTTCTTCTCCAGAACCGGCGAGTCGATTTCCACGAAACTTGGTATGTATCATCAGGGACCCCAGCCCGTCATAGTTTGCGAAAATGATGACCCTGGGATGACCTTGACCTATTTTACGTCAAGGTAAATTTTGGAAACATAGGTTACATGGGAAAATTTCAAACATCTTCTTCTCTGAAACTGCATGGCCGATGAAAGCCAAATTTTATGTGGAGCATCCTTGGGTAGGGGGAACGAAAGTTTGTTCGCGGGATCTTGGTCACATGACCAAGATGGCCGCCACGCCCATATATGGTAAAAACCACTAAAAATCTTCTCCAGAACCGGCCGCCAGAACCGGCGGGCCGGTTTCCACCAAACTTGGTATGTAGCATCCGGGACTCCAGACCATTGTAGTTTAAAATGAAGTTTTAAGGGCGGTATACTGTTTTCACGTCCATTTATTCTGGTCTCTGCTTTCCATCCATCAATAACACTTTGTTTCCTTAATATCTTGAAAAAAATACTTGGCCGGAATTTCATGAAACCTGTCAGACACATACAAAATTGATGGAGCAAACAACTAGAACACTCTCAGGTGAGCTACAGGACCCTTGGTCCTCTTGTTTAATATTTTAGCCCAAAACATTGATTGTGGGTACATGTCAGGTATGCCTTGGCGAGGCGGTTCTAATGAGTACCCACAATCTATGTTTTGTAGCAAAAAATAACCAGAGGACCAGAGTGGTCCTGTAAACGCTCACCTGAGATCTGCTGTATATACCAATAAACATGTTTGAATATTATAGAAAATAGTCCCAGTATTGGGGTAGATGAAGCCCTGGGGTCATTTTTTTTTTTTTTTCAAAATAATATTCTGTCCATTTGCCAATTTCCTACAAATTTTTCCCTTCAAATGACATTTTAACAGCTTACCCATTCAAATACATAGGCAACCAATGTTGACCTTGCCTTAAAATAGGTCCAGGATATCACAGGGTCATGATTTATATACACATTGTAGTACTCGAGTCATTGATGCTTCATGCCAAGTTTCTTTGAAATCGGTAAACCAGTTTCGGAGAAGACTTTTGGAGGGTTTTACCATACATATATGGATATGGCGGCCATCTTGGTCATGTCATTGGTTTTGATTGGCTGAGCGATTTCAGAGAGGAAGATCTTTGAATATTATTGTAATATACATGTATATTGCCCCGTGGTGGTGGCAGACCAACCCCTGGGGTCCAAATCTTTTCATAATCACATCTTCAGTCCAGTGGTTCTGGAGAAGAAGGATTTTGAAGGGTTTTTACCATATATGGGCATGGTGGCCATCTTGGTCATGTGACCTGGATTATTTATAACAAATTGGTTCCCCTTCCAATAGATGTTTCGTACAATATTTGGCTTCGATTGGCCAAGCGGTTTCAGAGAAAAGATCTTTGAAAAGTGTGGATGACGGACGGACCCCGAATCATGGCCATCTTATAAGCTCACCTTGGGAGCCTAACAGCCTAGGTGAGCTAAAAATAGCTATACCCCTGCATACCCCCGTTTTGCTGTATAAAATTGGGGTTCAAGGTGTTATCTTGATGGATGAGATTTAACAGGGTTGCCACCTTGGGTGGATTCCCCCCCCCCCTCTGGAAAGTCATTAATTACTACAACACACCTATCAGAACTCAATTCGCCCATAAAATGCACTTATGGAAATAGTCTGGTTTATGACTGCACCAAAAACATTGATGGGATGGATGAATTCACTCAGTAACTGGTCATAAAAGTCAAAATTTCCCCGACAGTTTGCCAAATTCCCTGACCTTGAAAAAATTAAATGTTTTACTTATTTTCTAGCTTGGTTGTATACCACCATGAGATGGGGCACGAGAAAACTGGTCTTCGCCATTTCCGACCAGCTCCAACACAATCCGGCCTGTATAGTCATGGAAGATAGCTGTAGCATAAACAAAGGCGCTAATCAGCTGTGCAGTTACCGCGCAGCTGATCTGCGCCTTTGATTTTGCATAAGCATAAATCCTGTTTTCTTATGACATGGCTCATATACCATCTCTTGTCCCTGTTGTAAAAATGTTTGGCCCATCATTATTTTGAACCGAGAGCCAATCTCTGTACGACATTTGCTGTTGGTGGTCGCCCATTTTTAAATGAGCCGCTACGCCAGAAAACAGGTCTTCAGGGTTTCTGACCAGGTCCAACATAAACCAGCCTTTTCAGTCACAGAAGAAAGCTAGAATCTTGAAATTTTAAGTAGAGGTAGAGGAGGAATTGTACTATCCATGTAGCGAAACAAAGGCGCTGATCTCCGCCCTCTCATAAGTTTATATCAATTACTTGTACAAACTATTTTCTAAATATAACATAGACTGAAAAAGCCAGATTTATGGGATGAAAATAACTACAAAATATGTTTTCAACAATAGTTTATTGCCAAAATAACACTTAAATATTCAAAAAGTGTTTTTTGTTTTTCAGTATTAATTTAAATGAAAAAAAGGAAATATCTTTAAAATAAATAAATATCACAGCAATTAGAATAAAAACTGTTTCTTTTATGGAAATAGTCAAGCTAATGTATAGTGCAATTACTTTGACCATTCCCGTTTACCTCAAGTGATAGTTTTGTAAATACCTGAAAAGGGGCATGTTTTATTTTTCCAGTGCCATGTGAAGCATGTGATCACATATTGTTTACCGTCATAGAGTTGCATTATTGAAAACACGCGTATTTGAAGCAGTCTGATCAATTAATGCATATCTATGTTGGAGGTAAACAGGCATGGTCAAAAATTTGCAGTTTAGAAGTGTTTAGATGAGACATGCATCTTTTACATAAACAGCTGGTACTCAAACATGGACGGAGAGTTAAATAGCCAAACTATGTATCACAGTTTTTTATGTATTCAATGTTGACTGCTGATGTACCTACAGGTTCAAGTTAACCTTTTGGAAGAAAAAAACAAGTGCAGCAAAGATTTATTGCCTAAGATTGGGTCATTTTTGGCTGGTCAATTATTCGAACTCTACTTTTCCTGGACATGCTTATCCTTAGCAATTTATCAGTACTAAATACTCATTTAGACAAAATTTTGAGCTGCGGCATAGGAAAACCAACAATCTGCATAGGCGAAAACAAAGGCACAGATCAGCTTCACGGTTACCGCGAAGCTATCAGCACCTTTGTTTTCGCTACACGGATAGTAGAATTAGGGGATAACTGTATTCAAATTTTTCATTTGGGGCGGTATATCGTCGGATATACGGTCGGAAATTTTGTTTTACGGCGACGCGTTAGCGGAGCCGTAAAACATGATTTCCGACCGTATATTCGACGATATACCACCCCAAATGAAAAATTTGAATATTGTTATCCCCATTCTAATGTACTTTTTAACTATAAACATCGAAAAATGCTTTGTTTTTCACGAAATGTGAGCGTGACGAGCGACGTATAACCACGACGTTATCCAATCAGAAACGACGTTGCTCATGACGTTAGGTTTCCGACGGTACATCGCAGAATATACTGTCGCAAATTTTTGACGTTATCCAATAAGACGTCGCGTAACATTCTCGAGTGCATTAGAATCCCTCTTCTACTTAAATCCAGAATTTCAAGCTTCTAGCCTTTTTGTGTGACTGTACAGGCTGGTTTGTATCGAACCTGTTTGGAACCCAAATTTTGTTAATTTTCTCATGCACCACGGCTAACAAACCTTTAAATGCGTAACCGCGGTTAAGAAAAGAAATCCGATTCATGTCCTTCCGGTTTCGCATCAGATGACCAACAAAAGGTAAACAAACTTTTGCAGCTCGTGTTTCCGAGTAAAATATTTCGATTCGAAGACAAATATTATAATTCTTTCAATGCTATTTTATTAGTTAGACATTGCTATATTTGGACCCCAAAGGATTTCCAGATTTTTTTCTTTATAATCATGATTTTTATTCCCTACCCCAAAACACATTTTGGGATTGCATTGTACACGACGAAAATGTGGGTCAGTCGCAGGGATATTTTTAGATTTCCGCTCATTACGTCCATATTAACGGAAAGCAATACAGTGCGCAGATGATTTTAACATTGTGTGAGGTCTGGTGACAGTTTCGTTGCCTCTGGCCAATGCATTCTATGCATATGTGCTTAAAAGCTGTGTCAACATTTCGGTTACAAATTTAATCATTAGAATGATAGCAATATATTCATTATAGAACACATGTATTAAAGTTTTTGTTTTTGTTAATTGTTTTACGCTGAAGATTATTGTCACAATAGGTGCTTACTCAAATTTGGTGTGTTTGTGAAAATGTTTGATATAAAATAATACAAACTGTCTATGAAATACATGTAACACAATAGTTCACATGCATGATATTCCTGTTCATGAAGACGATTTTACAGCATTCTGTATACTTTAATTTGTTTTTTTCTTGGTTTTATGTCTTTCAAAACGCTTTACAGGGAAATAGATACCATAACTTGAACAGGTTGAGGTTTTCAAACGTATCTTGAAATATATCCTTCATATTTTAATGATTAAATGCGTACCCATCTTTTCCTTCCCTTCAAATCGATAATGCCGGGCACTAACACAACGAAATACTGGCACAGACATCAGATGCAATTTAGTTAATACATATCTGTAAATTTGTCGTGGAGCAATCACTAAAATTTGATATTTACCAGCAAATTGTCCAATTTTTAGTTGTATTTCGCCGACTTTGGCCTTGTTGGAACACCGGGTTCGAAGAAGGGAATAAATAACTCAAAGACCATCAAATTATTTTGCGAGCTACTTTGGTGCTGACTTACAATAGTAAATAAGTGACAAAATAGCATTCATAGAGAATCGATATATTTCTGTACTAAAATATAATCATCAATCGATCCTAGTAGTGTATGTTTTGTTAACCTTTTCTTGGTCTTCATATGCGCAACCGGAAGGGCGTGAATCGGATTTTCTTTCTTAACCGGCGGTTACGCATTTAAAGGTTTGTTATCCGTGTGCACAGGCTCAAATATCTAACAATTAGTGACAAAAGGTACTGGACCACGAAAACTTTCAGTCAGTTAAAATGCAGGTCCAATGGCTCTTTCATAAGGACTGGCTTCACTTATTAAACATTTTTTATTTCTTTTTTAGATCACCCAATGTTTATTGTTGATTCCACATGAACATGCATAAGCCCTATACCAGTTTAGTAAACAGCAAAAAGGTGACCCTTGACATGATAGGTTTACTTATAAATTGAGCCGCATCGGGAGAAAACCGGATTTTCACCTATATGACAACAAAGATGCAGATTAGCTTTGCAGTAACTATGAAGCTGATCAGCGCCTTTGTTTTTGCTACACATATAGTACAATTTCTCTTCTTCTTAAATCCGAAATTTCAATCTTTTAGCCTGCTTTCGTGACTGTACAGGTCCGTTTGTGTCAGACCTGGATGGAAACCCCGAAAAACAGTTTTCTCACGTCGCAACTCAATACTGCATGCAGTCTTCAAACATCCAAAAATTTCGAAACTTTCCAGGAATGTTTTAAGTACCCAAGGAGAGTTACTCTGACACAACCATGGCTCTCAGCATGACCTTGAACTGTTCAGAAACATCTCCTTTCAATGTGACAACAACACTCGTCTCCAAGATCTCATTGGGCTGGAAAAAGCACGCAAGAATTAATGTTTAATTTATTTGTAGGACCTGATCAGGGACCAGTAAATAGATGCATATGAAAACAATTGATCACATTCAAGAAAATACATTTTTTGAAGAAAAAAAAAAGCCATGAGACAAAAACTGCAAAACTACACAGCATACACAAATTAACTCAAATATTTAAGCCTGGCATCCTTTTTATGGGGCACATGCAAACAGTCTAGCCCCAGATGTGACGCCACAGAACACCCCCCCCCCCCCCCCCCCCACACGGGGCTATTCTGTTTGCTAAGAGGATTTTCATAAAAAATTTATATGAAATTTTAAAATCACGCCTGATGCCACTAAAATGAATGTCGATGGACCCAAATGATAATGATGGGTGAATCCATTCATCATGAATGGGTTAAAGTACTCACATCATGTCCTTGTGGTGGTGTCCAGGTTATTGTTACGGGTTTCAGCAGCCCAGCTTCTACCATGCCCTGCAGAAAAAAAATACTGTAACTCTTCCTCCAATAACATTACAAAAACTTGCCTATGCACGATCATCTGTAACAATTGAAAATTTCATTCCCCAAAAAATTGACTTTTTTAATGCTTTTGCTCAAAACATTGATTGTGGGCTACATGTTAGAACCGCCTCAGGCGGTTCTAAGAGGCGGTTCTAACGAGTACCCACAATCATTGTTTTGGATCAAAAATAAAAAAAAAAAGGTATACACCTGTATACCCCAGTGTATAGTGTATACCCCAGTTTTACTTTATAAAAGCGGGGTTCAAGGGGGTTTATATTTTACGGACGTGTTATCCTGATGTAGAAAACAGTAGTTTTATAAAACTGCCAATAAGAAAACTTGTAATTGTTAATTACTTTTCCTGATTAGCAAAGGAAAGGAGAACATCTCTTTTGAATAGAAATCTGCCTATAGAAATTTAAAAATAAAGACGAATACTGCCATAAACAGTATTCGCAGTTTATTTTGGTGAAGCAGTTTGGTCAAATCTTCGTTCGGTGCATCTCACCTCTTAATTGTTCCAATTATTGATTTTGTTAGTCCTAATTGGATTGCTAATTGATCGAGCTGTCAATCATAATGTGATGTCATCGATCATTGATGATGTCACATGGTCATGTGACTGCCATGCTGCCTCTACTTCCTTTTCCTGTTGAACCTCAAGAAGGAACAAAGCGAAGAAAATTACAAGTGCTTAAATCTTAAGAAATCTTAAAATTAAGAAGATGCCAGGGAGTGGCAAGGCCAGAAAGGGTCCCCAAAGGGCCAAGGGCAGCAAGAGGCAGGCTGAGGATGGGGAAAAATCACACCCAGCAAAGAAATCCAAGAAATCAGCTGACAAGCAGGCAGACCATGAGGTGGAGCATGAGCCTGAAGAAGTCCTGGAAACTATTACCCTTCGCCAGGATTCTGGTAAATCAGGTATAGGTAAACATCAGGAGCAGCAAGAAGGTATTATCCACTTTGACAAAATTTTTAAGGATGTACAATTTTCTGCACCACCTGAAATCGAGCCTTTGCGGTGCGGTGATGATAGCCTTGCTTTCCATCTACCAAAGCATATCCAAGATAAAATCACCAGAGGACCAATGGTCCTGTAAACGCTCACCTGAGATCTGCTGCATATACCAATAAACATGTGTTTGAATATTATGGTATTTAATCCCAGTGAAGGGGCAGATGAAGCCCTTGGGCCATTTTCTTTTTCAGAATAATCAATATTTTGTCCATTTGCCAATTTCCTGCTGGCTTTTTCCTTCAAATGACATTTTAACAGTTATTCCCATTCAAATGCATTGGCAACCCATGTTGACCTTGCCATAAACTGGGTCAAGGTCATCACAGGGTCATGATTTATATATACATTGTAGTACTTGAGCCATCGATGCTTCAAGCCAAGTTTCCTTGAAATCGGTCCACTGGTTCCGGAGAAGAAGATTTTTGAGAGATTTTTACCATATATGGGCCTGGCAGCCATGTGACCTGGATTATTTATATACACATTGATTATCCCATCCTATAGATGCTTCACATAAAATTTGGCTTTGATTGGCCAAGTGGTTTCAGAGGAGCAGATGTTTGAATATTATGGAGATATACATGTATATTGCCCCCGGGTGGGGGCATATGAGCCCCTGTGGTCCATTTTTTGTCAGAATCATTAATATTCAGTCCTTATGCCCATTTCCTGCAAGACTTTCACTTTAAATGACATTTTAAAAGTTTTCCCCATTCAAATGCATTGGCGACCTATGTTGACCTTGCCATAAAATAGGTCAAGGTCATCACAGGGTCATGATTTATATATACATTGTAGTGCTTTAGCCATCGATGTTCCATGCCAAGTTTCATTGAAATTGGTCCACCGGTTCCAGAGAAAAAGATTTTTGAAGGGTTTTTACCATATATGGGCATGGCGGCCATCTTGGTCATGTGACCTGGATTATTTATAAACACATTGGTTATCCCTTCCTATTGATGCTTTACATAAAATTTGGCTTTGATTGGTCAAGCGGTTTCAGAGGAGCAGACGTTTGAATATAGTGAAGATATACATGTATATTGCCCCAGGGTGGGGGCACATGAGCCCCTGGGGTCCAATTTTTTTCAGAATCATTAATATTCAGTCCAACTGCCCATTTTCTGCAAGACTTTCACTTTAAATGACATTTTAAAAGTTTTCCCCATTCAAATGCATTGGCGACCTATGTTGACCTTGCAGTAAAATAGGTGAAGGTCATCACAGGGTCATGATTTATATATACATTGTAGTACTTAAGTCATCAATGCTTCATGCCAAGTTTCATTGAAATCGGTCCAGTGGTTCCGGAGAAGAGAGTTTTTGAAGGGTTTTTACCATATATGGGCATGGCGGCCATCTTGGTCATGTGACCTGGATTATTTATATACACATTGGTTCCCCCTTCCAATAGATGCTTCATGTAAAATTTGGCTTTGATTGGCCAAGCGGTTTCAGAGAAGAAGATGTTTGAATATTATGATAATATACATGTATATTGCCCCGGGGTGGGGGCGGATGAGCCCCTGGTGCCCAGTTTTTTTCAGAATCATTAATATTCAGTCCTACTGCTCATTTTCTGCAAGATTTTTCCTTTAAATGACAATTTAACAATTTTTCCCATTCAAATGCAAAGGCGACCTATGTTGACCTTGCCGTAAAATAGGTCAAGGTCACCGCAAGGTCATGATTTATATACACATTGTAGTACTTGAGTCATCGATGCTTCATGCCAAGTTTGGTTGAAATCGGTCCAGTGGTTCCGGAGAAGAAGATTTTTGAAGGGTTTTTACCATATATGGGCATGGCGGCCATCTTGGTCATGTGACCTGGATTATTTATATACACATTGGTTCCCCCTTCCCATAGATGCTTCATGTAAAATTTGGCTTTGATTGGCCAAGCGGTTTCAGAGAAGAAGATGTTTGAATATTATGATAATATACATGTATATTGCCCCGGGGTGGGGGCGGATGAGCCCCTGGTGCCCAATTTTTTTCAGAATCATTAATATTCAGTCCTACTGCTCATTTTCTGCAAGATTTTTCCTTTAAATGACAATTTAACAATTTTTCCCATTCAAATGCAAAGGCGACCTATGTTGACCTTGCCGTAAAATAGGTCAAGGTCACCGCAAGGTCATGATTTATATATACATTGTAGTACTTGAGTCATCGATGCTTCATGCCAAGTTTGGTTGAAATCGGTCCAGTGGTTCCGGAGAAGAAGATTTTTGAAGGGTTTTTACCATATATGGGCATGGCGGCCATCTTGGTCATGTGACCTGGATTATTTATATACACATTGGTTCCCCCTTCCCATAGATGCTTCATGTAAAATTTGGCTTTGATTGGCCAAGCTGTTTCAGAGTAGAAGATCTTTGAAAATTGTGGACGACGGACGGACGGACGACGGAGCATGGGTATACTATAAGCTCACCTTGTGAGCCTGACGGCTCAGGTGAGCTAACAAGTCATCAATACATTAATCTTGCGTTACTTATGAAGGGTAATATTGAGCTGGAGGAACTCTGTTCTGGCGGCACATTGCACCTGAATGAAAAAGGGGGTCTTGAAACGCGACCCAAATCATCAAAAAACACTATCCGTAATATTGATGAATGGACAGATGCATTTACAATTTTTGCCAGCGTATACCTAAGTAAATTTCCTGCAAAAAATCTGGAAATTTTGAAGTACATGTCCATTATTAGAGAAGCTGCCACTAGATATCCGGTTAGTGCATGGTGCAGCTATGACCAGCAGTTCAGGCTGCGCCAGGCCAATGAAAAGACAAGGCAGCCATGGAGCTCCCTCAATGGTGAGTTATGGCTAAGGCTGATGTCTAATCCTTCCCAGAACAATGCCGGTTTTAACACAGCGAAACGCCCAACAGGTGAGTCCCCTGGCCAGTTAAATTCCAACCCGTGTTTTGCCTTTAACGAAGGTAACTGTTCTTGGAAAGGGTCATGCAAGTATAAGCATGTCTGTTCAGCTTGCAACTCGTCATTGCATGGTCAGGCAAACTGCCCGCACACCTGGCAGAGACCTGCAGATGGACCCCACCAAAGCTATGCACCACCACCAAATCCAATTTTTCGGGGCAGGGGACATACCAGGGGACGTAATTACTTCAGGGGAAGCCGCTACAACAGACGATAAACAATCACAAAACACAGCCTCCCAATTGACTTCATTGGCTAACACACCTGTGAATATTGATGCTTTAAGGAGGGAATTGCAATTCTACGAATCAAATGAGGCACAAATTATATTAGATGGCTTTTGTAATGGATTCCCACTGAACTATGTAGGACCACGCATACCATCGGAATCTAAAAATCTCAAATCAGCACTTATCCGGCCAGAAATAACTCAACAAAAAATTGATAAGGAGGTATCTGAAGGGAGAGTAGCGGGTCCTTTTACTTACCCCCATTACCAAATTTACGTATATCTCCACTTGGTTTAGTTGAAAAGAAAAAACAGGGTGAGTTTAGATTGATTCATCACCTGTCATATCCCAAGAACAACTCTGTCAATGATTTCATAGATCCCAAGCTATGCTACGTGAAATATGCTAGCTTCGATCAAGCAGTTGAAATGATACAAGAGCTGGGGCAGGGCTGTATGCTAGGTAAGTCAGACTTGAAAAACGCCTTTAGGATAATTCGTGTTGCCGTATCAGATTTTGATCAGCTCGGGTTTCAATTCAATGACAAATATTATTTTGACAAAGCTCTTCCATTTGGATGTTCAATAAGTTGTGCCACATTTGAAAGATTTGCTACTTTCCTTGAATCAGCCGTCCGCAGACGGTCCCCCGTGGGTAGGCTATTACATTATCTAGATGATTTCCTTTTTGGTGGTAGAAAGCATACCAGAGACTGTCATGCCATCATGAACCATTTCCATAACTGCATGTCTGAACTAGGGGTCCCAGTAGCAAGTGAAAAAACTGAAGGCCCTCAGACAGTGCTGGTATTCTTGGGACTGGAGTTAGATTCCGATGAGATGGTGGTTCGTGTGCCAATGGAGAAGGTCGGGGAAATCATGCAGAAAATTGAGGCTGTGCTGTCAAAAAGGAAGGTAACCTTGCGAACAATACAGTCTCTGATTGGTGTGTTGCAATTTGCTTGTAGGGCCATCATTCCCGGCCGGCCATTTTGCAGGAGACTCATAAATGCAACGTGTGGAATACAGCTCCCTTATTACCACATCCGTGTTACACAGAATATCAAAAAGGATCTTAAAATGTGGCTTGAATTTTTCAAGCAATACAATGGTATCTCTGTGTTTCACGACCGTTTCTGGATATCAAGTGCAGATGCTGAGCTGTACTCTGACAGTGCAGGCAGTATTGGTTTTGGAGTCTATTTTGCAGGGAAATGGTCATATGCCACATGGCCAGACACATGGCATGAGTCAGGAGTGACCAGAGACATAACGGTTCTGGAATTATTTCCTATTCTAGTGTCGCTGTGTCTCTGGGGCAATGAGCTATGCAATAAAAAGATTCTGTTTCACTGTGACAATGCAGCCGTAGTCTATGCTGTAAATACAATGACATCAAAATCGGACATGGTCATGACCCTGCTAAGAGCAATAACTCTGAAGTGTCTACTGCTCAACATTGTCGTCAAAGCAGAGCATATCCCAGGTAAATTCAACATAACTGACAGTCTGTCCCGTTTGCAGATCGACAAGTTCCGCCAGCTTGCACCACAGGCAGAAAAAGAGCCAGAAGTCATCCCGAGCCAGGTCTGGGACATATTCAGTCAACAACCAGACAGCTTGTGAGGGCTAGTTTGGCAACAAACACACAAATAGCATACAGGAATGCAGTGGCAGCTTTCAACAAGTTTCGGTCCCATCACAACTTTGGTATCCAATGGCCTCCTGAAGTAATGCACGTACAGTACTTCATAGCTAGCTGTTTCGATAAGGGATTCTCCCCCGCCACAATTTCTTCATATTGCTCCGGCATTGCCTTTTTCCACAAAATAAATCATCTCTCGGACCCAACAAGCACTTTTATCATACAAAAGATGCTTGAAGGATGCCGCCGGTCTCGAAAACAAACTGATAATAGAGCCCCCATCTCAAAGCAAATGCTGTCAAGTATTTGTTGCAAATTAACGGAAATCTGTCATAGCCACTATGAGATGTTGCTTTTTAAGGCTGCCTTCACATCAGCTTATTATGGGTTATTTAGAGTCAGTGAGCTTGTTTATACAAGCCACACATACAAGGACAGGCCATTACAATTAAGTGATGTCTCTTATGATACAAAGAACAAAGTGCTCATACTTCAGATTAGAAAATCTAAAACTGATCAGACTGGCAAGACTTTCAGAGTAAAGTTATATCCTGCTGACAAGAACAGCATTTGTTGTGTAAATTCATTACTGATGTTCATGCGGGCGCGGCCTAAGTTTGAAGGCCATTTGCTATGTCACCAGAACAGAGATCCTTTGACAAGATATCAATTCACTAGTGTGTTAAACAAGTGCATTTCCAAATTAGGCTTAACTACAGAATTCATCAAAACACACTCCTTCAGAATCGGCCGAGCAACCGATCTGTACAAAGAGGGTGTAACAGCAGATACCATAAAGAAGCTAGGGAGATGGCAATCCAATGTTTTTCAAAAATACATTCATACATGAAAATTATATCCTATACAGTTAATTATATAGTTCTGTTTTGCAGAAGTTTGGATTGTCGGTGATTCTCTTGTCAGGCATGGGGGGGAGTATGCACACGATCTAGGTCGCCAGCAGCTGGGTCAGACGAAGTATCAGATTGTATGGGACGGAACATCCAGTATGAGATGGGAACAGCTCCTGCCACGCCTACAGCTACTGATGATCAACAGGGGACATCCCAGGATCATAATATTACATGTAGGTGGAAACAACATTGACTCTGTCCCACAAATGACCCTGATGCAATCAATCAAAGATGACCTTAAATACATACATTCAGTATTTAGCTCTTCCCTATTAGTATGGTGTGATATATTGCCTAGGCTGTATTGGCGAAACAATAAAAAGGAAGATTCAAAAACACTTAATCTCAAATGTAAAAGGATAAATAGAGCAGCACACCAATACATGAATGACCTTAGTTTAGGTCAAGTCCTTTCTCCACATATACAGTGGTATATGACTGAACTTTTTGACCGTGATGGGATTCATCTGTCTGATTTCGGTAAATTAACATACATACAAACTTTCAGAAATTTTATTCACATGATTATCCGTAAGTCAAACTAGACAAAAGTACAATCAAAATTTCTTCAGAATTTGGGGGAAAATATTTTATATTTTCGTGGCGGAAATTCTAAAGAAATTCCAGCTCACCTTGAAGCCTGCATAAGTTTAATGCATGTATGTCTGCAATAGTAAATTTAATCAGTCTAAATTGTTGCTTTAAGATAAATAGAAATTTCAAAGAGTCACAAAGATTGCCGGTTTGAGGCGAGGGGCATTGGCCAAAGGGTACTGTTTAATGTGAAATGTTTAAAGGTTGATGAGTTATGAGTGAGATACAGACCCCAGTCGATGCCACCTTGGGCCTCTGTCTGAGTATGAAGTGAGTGAAAAGTTTTACATGAAATTATGCAAAGATCGCCTAGTCCAAGTGATTGCAAATGTTGAAAATTAAATGATGCAAATGTTGCATAAGATGACTGGAAATACTAAGTATTACGCATTTGATTTAGGGATAAAATACTTGCAGGCTTCATGGGGGGCTGGGATTTCTCACATAAAACTGACATGGTATCAACCATGCAGATTTCTCACATAAGACTGACACTGGAATCAACCATGCAGTCTTAAATTATTCTTTCTGCCTTGCGGCCAGTCAAATCCCATCCAGTCAAATATAAAATAAAATTTGTTGAATATAAATTGTGTTCGTCAATTGAGTCATCCTAAAATAAAAAAATAATATAGCGGAAATGAAAAAAATCTCTTCTAAACAATAGCTGGTCTGGTTCTCGAATATTATCCCAAAATTTGTTTTCTTGGTTGATGAAGTTCCTTTTTGAAAATTTGGGTTAAAAATATAATTTCCCCTATTAAACGAATTTCTCTGCACCCAATTCGTGTCTCTAGCTTAGCTTTGCATTGTGAAGACTTAATAGAAGTTTATCATAACGAAGCATATTTGAGACAAGTCAAGATCTGCTTGGACAGATTTTATTCTTTGATATACATGAAAATGTTCTCTGGGTCAGTTTTATTGCCATAAAGCGCAAACAATTAACGTGGATTGATATATTTACAAAGTCCCTAACCCCCCCTAAACTTTGAACATGTTGTTCTCAGTCCTGGGATACAGATCATTCATGATATTACATCTCCTGAAAGGGCTATGAATGACAAACGTTATCCTAGTAATATAACCAGAATTTGTATTTGCATTTTCGTGCATGTTGGTAGTGAAATGCACTGTTAGTTTGAAAACTGCTTTTATTTTTCTTGCATTGTTTTACGCTTAAATAAGAAATATTGTGGGATGAGTGTTGGCACGGTAGTTAGTAAGTAGAAAAATCTATCAACTGCTATCATTTTTGTTCTGTTTGAAACAATTCTTACCGAAATATCTGCAGACAAAAAGCCCGTTTTTTTGAGAATAATCAAGGTCAAATTGATGGGCTTATTTGTTATGTAAAAAGGCTATGGAAATATACTGTATATGTATGTTCTACCTGAATGAACAGACTACCTGTCCTATTTTAACAGGTATACACGGCGTGTACATACTATAATGCATATAAATATACTGTACAAAATAATTTTATCTATGTTTTATTTGAGACATGTCTCAGAGGACTTTAAATCCAACGTTACTTCAACACCACACACCAATTGTTTTTACCCTTATTAGATATATAAAAGATATTGTCAGAAGAACTTCCCTAATGTCTAAAACGTATGAAGACACTGTTCAAAGTAAAAGTTGCTTAATTTATTTGGCATGGTATATTTAAGGTACAGGTATTTGCATAAGTGACGGACAATATTATTTAAAGTAATAAATCTGATAAAGATGATGCACCTGCTATTCATGCAAATCGTTTCTAAGCTAATTTTTCAGCTTGCAAATTAGTTGGAGAACATTATTTAGACCTTCACAAAGGTTTCTATCAATTAAAATCAAAAATTTATTTTAAAGGATTATTTATGGAAATTTATTAGAAAAATAGGTAATTTCACTAAAAACTTCTATTACAATGGCCTCCCTTTGGAAAACATTATCATTCATAAGAAAGTTTAAGGTTTAGGGATTATTCTGGTATGTAACATGCCACATTTTTTTAAAAAAATCTATGAAATATTTATGAGCAGAAAACACTATTATTATAGTAATAAGGAACCTTAAGTTTTGATGTAGCACCCATGTACATTTATCAGACACACTACTAAAAATCTTGGTATCGCATGTATATTGTATAAGGTGTGTATTTATGATATACCTCAGTGAAAAGGGTACTAGGTAATACAGGTTATGCTCAAAAGTTATGGACAATATAATTATTGACCAACGGAATGCAATATTTTTTATTTGCTTTTCCACCTGCAACATCTTATATGTCCCAAATGTTACATTGGCATGTATTAGACGGATATGGTCGGAAAATCAATTTTTTTTTGTCAAAAAATTACCCCTACCCTCAAAAAACTGAAGCCATGGCAAGTATGTGAACAATGTTCAAACAAATTTCATTTTGTCGAGTGCACAAGACATCAGGCTTTCATAAAAACACACGCTTACAGTCATAACTTTCGTATTTTTCAAGCTACAGGCTTTCAAAATATAAGCAAACTGAATGCTATTTCGCACGTGATCCTTTACTTAGGAAGGCAGCTTATTCAGAAAATGAAGATAATGACATTTAAATTGCCCCACTGTACTACCATGGCCAAGGGCCTCCTATTGGATATTGTATTTTGCCCTCTTCAGCAAATTTCACTCATAAACTGGCATAATTTATTTAAATAGTGCAGGATGTGATTAAGAGAATTTTGCATGTTGAATTTTCTGGCCTTGCAGGAGGAAAGAGCTGACTTTTTTTCTGTAAGATGCAGGTCCTTTATGCAGAACTTGTTTTTTGGGTGTCTAAGAGTGTCCTATTGTATAAAATACCACTACAAACTTGTTAATTACTAAAATGAATTTGTACCTTTTGTGGTTTAATACTAGCTGTACACTTCCAAATAGGAACTCTCCAGATTACTGAATTACACCCAGGAAGCGATAACTCCTTCCCAACATGACTGAAAAGATGTTGAGTGGGATGTTGAGCCATAACCAAACCAAACCAAAGTCACTTTTATATAAGATCATACCTTTTGTGGTTCAATATTGAATCCTTTCTGTGCTATCAGCTGTACATTCTCAAACTGGAACTCTCCATTCTGTAAAACACATAATATTACAGGTTTAATTTGCGGATCTGTGACCAAGTGCTTAAAGATGCTGATTTCATGACGGCTCTTAACTATTGGATCAGCTCACTGTGTTCAAGCCCCACATTAGGCATGTGGCACATGCCAAGTTCTGCTTCTAGGTGTGTTTGATGGTTTTTCTCAGGGTTTCCCCACCATCTACTAATTGGTTTGTCTCATAAAAATGAGCTGAAATAATCTGGCCCGTCTTATATGAGCTAAAATAATTTTGAAAGGGACACCAAACTGTTTTCATGTCCCTTTCAAGATTATATCAATCACAATGTGGGCTAAAATGGAAGTACATGTACTTGTGATTAAAGTATTTGACACACCTGCAGGCAGAACTTGGCTTGTCCCACACGCGACTCGAGAAGTCTCATACCTAAAATAGTGCATGGTACTTGTGCAATGTCAGCAGTCATTTGTTGTTGTTGTTGTTGTTTTTTCCTTCCATTAAATGCTCTGGTGAAGTTTCATGATTGCTCATTGATATTTTACATCCCACTCAACAGCTAAGGGGTGATTATACCTCAGTTTAAAGTCTCATTTGAAAGACTGTGGAAGCATGGGATCGAACCAATGACCCTAAGTATATAAGGTTTTTGGCTTTACAGCTACCACACACAGAATTTTGCTAGTAAAAAAGTCTAACAGACAGAACATTTGGTCAAACTCAGGATAACTAGACATGCAAATTTGACAAACAAACTTTCACAAACAATGCACAGGTTAAAAAATTGATACATGTAGTTTAATGAAGTTGTTTTTACAGAAGCAAATACATGTATTTTTTTAAAACATTTTAGCAAGAACTTTGTGGTGTTTTCTCTGAAGAAATAAAGATCAATTTTTCAATGTTGATTAATGTTTTACTCCATTTACAAACATCTGAGTGCACAAACACCAAACTGTCAACTGTACAAAATCACAAACGTTTTGATCCTGTGATTTTACAGGGTCCTTTTCTCATCTGTGCAACCACACCCAATGCTTTGTATTATTGTATTTTATTGTATTATGGTATGTGTGCGCATACGGCATATTGCAAGTGAAAGTATACATAGTGACATATGTAATAACATAGGCGAGTGTATGACATAACCAAACCATGGCCAAAATGACCTGACACGTAGAAATATGAACCACTTGTTATCTAGAGACAACCAAAGTAGATCAAAGTGACCCATGACAAGGCGTAAGCAGGCATATACATTGTAGTTCCATCCTACAGACTTATATTGAGATCAACCATGTTGGTTGTTATCAGTTGCCTTGGTTGTCGCTGGACAACTCACAGAAGACAGTGTTGTATTCTGGAAAAACTTAAGTCTAATGTGTCACAAACACTTTGAAGCAACTTGACCCTAAGCGTTGTGTCTTTATAACCATTTATTGTGTTCATGAACATTTTTCATGAACACTCATTGTAGTTTGTGAGTTATCTCCCTTTTACCACTATTTTCCACCACCATTAACTTGTATGGATAAATATACAAATTACCCTTAGACTAGAAAACTTGTCCTATGGAGAAAATACAGTATCATTTATCTCATTTATCTAGTATGTTTTAACCAACAAAATTAGGATATTATAACAGAACCTGATTCCATCACTGGTATTTTAATCTGGAAGGTTACATTGAATGTTCAAGTATTAAATTAACAGAAAATCATAATAAGTGCATTTTATATAACAAATCAGGCTTGGCTTTAATATGCAGAGCCTTACCGTCCCAACATTTTCTGACAAAAACACAATTGCCATATCTGAAGCTATTTATTTATCACTTTTTTCTGCTGGTAGCACTTGTTTTCAAAAGAGAAATTGCTTTTTTTTTTTTTCTTTTTTTTTTGCTTACTTCAAATTTTTGCTTAGATACCTACCTTGTAACCTGGTTTTGGAGCATCCTTCAAATACAGGAAATGACGTCATAAGCAAACAGCATGCACAGGAAGTGAGACAGAAACAGGAAGTGAACATGGAATGGATTAATTGGTTAGAATTAATTTTAGACAATGTTACAAACTTTAATATGTACAGTTACAGGGTGCACAAGTATACACTGAAAAAAAGTTATAAGAGGCCACTTTTCAAACTCATTTTTTGTAACTAAGCCATGTTCAAAATTGCACGATTTTTAGTCTAAAAACGTGTCTTTCAAGTAAGTAAAGTTCCAAAGTGTTCAGAAATAATTTTCTTTCACTAAACGCGATTTTGGAGTAAAAATGCAAAAATCAATGTTTTTGAATAAAAAATTTGATAAAACACAACATTAATTGAAATTATGAGCAGGTGTCATCAAAGGGGCCCTTCCGGCTTGGAAAAACATCAAACATTCGAATTTTCTCTACTGGTAGACTTTCTGTGCATTTTTAAAAATTGCTAATTTTGAGATTTTTTGAAAAATTCATCAATGTGCCTCTTAAACATGTTAATCGCTATTAAATTCACTTGATGAAGCCTGGAAATGAGAGATATAACCCGAATGAGCTATTTTAGACTATTTTTGAGCACAAAGAGGTCACGGCTGACGCACACTTCTGGTTTTAATGCCAATTTTTAACGAACAAAATAACGAAATTTATGGACGTTTTTTTTAATTTTCAAAATTTATCAGAGTCTAGTATTATACCTTAATACTCGCTGAAAATTTCAATTCCATACTGCTGATAATAATGCAACCAGAGATGAACAAAGTTTGTATGCAAATTGCATACAAAAAGCTGAATTCATGTTATTCATGTTGCTGTCTTCTTGCATATACAAAACAGAAACGAAGATTTTTATTGCAGCAACACATCTGACTTAATTTTATCTTGCATCATGGTAGTCAGTAGCACTTTCAAATAAATTAAAATGTTAAACACAACGTCATAATATGACATTTAATTTGATGATAATAAAGTGTGATTTTCGAAAAGAGGGTACCTTTACTCATGCTTCGACTGCGTGAGACATATCACACATTTTGGAATGCAGACACTCTCAGAGCCACTGTTAGACATTGGTTTATTAATTTGATCATGAATTTTAATTGATCGTAATTTACTTTCTGAACTAGAAGAAAAAATATGAGGTGGCCTCATATAACTTTTTTTCAGTGTATAAAGCATGTGAATTAAGCAAGAAAAATAAACTATAAACATAAACTGCATGCTCAAATTAAAAAAGAACAATAACCTGGCCCTGAGGTTATAAAACTTTTTTCATGCTCAGTGCAGCTGAGACTAAAATTTATCCTGCTCATAAATGTTAAAATGCCAACAATTGGCAACAATTGGCATTTTAACATTTATTAGCATTTCAACATTTATTAGAACGATAGAAAACAGGCTTTAGTGATTTAACCCTAAAATTCCAAGGTATTTGGGCTATTTCAGTATTTATGAGCAGCTTAAACTTCATGCTCAGCTGAGGAGTCTGAAAAAAAAATATATAACCTTGGAACCAGATATGAAACATTGCTGAGCATTTATGGTGCATTACCAATGTAAAAACGGTAATGGGTTTAGGGCTTATTTTCATTGAAGATTGTTTAATAATGTCATTTTGACACCAAAGGCAGGCTATATTTGAGCAGCCGCATCAGAAAACAAACAATTTGCAAATGCGAAACTGCACAGCTGATCAGCGCCTTTGTTTTCGCTACACATATAGTACAATGCCTCTTCTTCGTAAATGTGAAATTTCAAGCTTCTAGCCATCTTCTCAAACCTGGTTGGAAATATAAATTGTTGGTTTTCTCGTACAGAGGCTCATTTTCACATGATAGACAATAGCCTAGTCTACCTCCACACTTCTCCCCAAAATTTCCTATACAGAACAATTTTTTGTATCATAAAATGAAAAAAAAAAAAACACAAAAAAAAAAACAAACAAAAAACTATGACTGTAATCATGCTTGTTAAAGTGAGATGAATAATTTCAGTCCACTTCACTTTTCTTAAAAGGTTTATGCAAATGTCATTTGTAACCATGCCCCAGACCCTAGGAATGGTTTTCATCCAGCAAACCTGCTAAAAGCTCCATGCTGTGGGGACATTCATTTAGACAAGTGTCTGCTAATTTCCCCCTGCAGTCTTTTATGCTTTCACTGCACTGCTGATTTGTTTTTGTTTTTTTTGTTTTTTTGCATATATAGTGCAAATCATGAGAAGTTACCCTGCTCTACATGGGCAAATCAATGGTAAAACCTCCGCTCATTACCGCGGCTATCCCCCCTTCTTCCCGTGGAGGGTGTGTGGATACAAATGACCAGTGCATTATATATCAAATATTTGTTAGATGTTAGAGGTACATTTATTAAACAAACACCAATGATTAAAATTATGTCATATTAGAACTGTAAGCTACTATATTACATGCAAGCACCCATTATTTAATATAAAAGCATGTTAACACTGCCAAAAGGATAAGACAATCAAAATTAAATTAAAATGAAGTAATTTTGCCTAAGTCTCCATATACACATGATGTAGGAAGTCACCAGAAGTACCTGAGCAAGATGCTTTTAATGAACTTACAATCAGTATCTAACCCATTAGTGATGAATGGACTTTCCCACCCTTATCATTTGAGCCGCATCGTGAGAAAACCGGTCTTCGGGGTTTCCGACCAGGTGCGACACAAATCGGTCTGTACAGTCACAGGAGCAGGCTAGATACTTGAAATTTTGGCTATGAGTAGAAGAGGAATTATACTATCCGAGTAGCGAAAACAAAGGCGCTGATCAGCTTCGCGGTAACTGATCAGCTTCGCGGTTACCGCGAAGCTGATCTGCGCCTTTGTTTTCGCCTAGGCAAAAATCCGGTTTTCTCACGATGCGGCTCATTTGGGTGAGTCCACTTTGATTTTCAGAAGAATCAGGATTGGTTTTAAATTTCATTCACTTTTTTGATGAATTATCTCAGCGAACAGAATAGCTTCAGATGGGATGCCACAACACATCTGGGGCTATACTGTTTGCCTATATGTCCCATAAAAGGAAGCCAGGCTTGTACGAGTTAATGACCTCCTACAACCTATGTCTCAATATGAGCCGCGACGCGAGAAAACCGGTCTTCGGGGTTTCCAACCAGGGCTGACACAAACCGACATGTACAGTCCCAGAAGCAGCATAGAAGCTTGAAATTTCGGATTTAATAAGAAGAGGAATTGTACTATCCGTGTAGCGAAAACAAAGGCGCTGATCGGCTTCACGGTTACCGCGAAGCTGATCTGCGCCTTTGTTTTCGCCTAGGCAAAAATCCGGTTTTCTCACGATGCGGCTCATATGTCTCAATATGGAAAACTGATGCAAAACAATGATCACTTATCATCAAATATGTATTTTTTATACCAAAAATTCCACTGAAACCTACCTTTTTCTGGCTAACCGCCATTGTTCTGACGCAGCCAATGAAGAGCTCTCTTGTTCCGGGTATATTCTCATCATCTTTGGCTGTACTTCGTATTGTCACTAGCACCGGTGTCATCTGTTGTTTGGCCTCTGTCAAATGCAACGTAAAATGTATGGCTATTTAAAATATTATTTACTTTCTAAAATGTTTGTATGCACAGGACTCCAGAGTGAAATGTCCACCTTGTTGTGTCTGAGCAAGACACTTTAAGCTCCAATCCCCGCCGAATATATGTACTAGTTAAGACCCTGGAAATGATGTCTCTGTCCCAACATGGCTCAAAGATTGTTAACTGGGACAGTAAGCCATAGCCAAACCAAATCTAACATTTAAGAGCCAATGGCTTACACTCAGTAGGTGTGACAAGATAGATATTTGCAGCTCTAAAACTAATACTGTAACCTAGTACTGTTTTTTGCCACCATTTTGTAACCCCCCCCCCCCCACCACCATGGGGAAATTGACTTTTGGTCCAGCAAATCCCCGCCAAAAGCCCCACCCTACGGTGACTGCTTGTTGGTAAAACCACTACTGTTTTCCACCACAGCTTGCTATCTTTTCATTTCACGGCCCTTTTTGCCAATATAAAACAAACCCCGGGTATTTCCCCCGCACTGCCATGGCAAAACATTGGTCAAAGCATTGCTCATTTCAATGGTTATCCCCCACCCTGGGGGCCCAGGGTGGGGGCAGGGGGGGAGGCTGTGATTACAAATGCCTAGTGCATAATGTTTTTGCCCTTTTTGTCTCTATACATATTTTTTTCTGCATTTATTTTTACATACAGAAGAACTGGCCTATCAAGAATAATTTATAAAATACAATATATTAAAAATGAACTTTTTTGCTGAGATTTATTATCTTGCAAATATTGTGAAAATAAAATGCTCTTGAAAATAACTGATTTACAATATACTTGACTTCTGACTTTGCTGGATCAATAAATTTCTTTAAAACAGAATCCATACAGAAAGATAAATTTTAATTTCTATAAATAGAGAATGTGACCTTTACCTTCTTCATCAAGGGGTGGGGGTGGTTTCACAGCTAAAGATTCTACATTTGGAGCAAGTGGATCACCCCCTTCTATAAACATTATCCTCTGTTTTGCTGTACCTAGCACACTAAACTCATGGGATTCTTCCTATAATAAATGAATAATGTTACTTTTTCAATTACATTTTCCAGGGGATCCTTTGAAATTATGCAGCATCCCAATTCTTGCAAGATAATACAATGTACCTCATTTTTATCTCTCGCATCTGGCGCATTGAATAGTTGATTTTGGCTGATAGCTCTTCAAGAGCATCCTGCATGACTTGCCAAGACCAGATTGGCCAAAGGCAACAGGACAGTACTTATATTGTGCTACCTGTTACCGATATTGTGAATATAATTCTATCGAAAAATTAACTAAAAATTTTAAAATCACCTCTGATGCCCCTAATTATGAAAATGGACTTGCCCACATGATAACAATGGGCAAGACCATTCATCATGAATGGGTGAAGTAAAGATATACCTTTCCAAAGAGTTCAACTTTCACTCCATCAGAGTAGTGGTCACTGGCGTGGTCTGGGGCAAACGTCACGGTGATCTCCACGCTGCCCCCAGGGTCTATTTTACCATCCCCAGGGACCAGGTCAAACACATTCTGGCCATTATTGTTCTGTACACCTGTAGTGGAAAAGTAAACCAAATTCAAGACTTTAATATGAGAAAACCAACAATCTCAGTTTCCAACAATCTCAGTTTCCAACACGTCAGACACAAACCAGGCTGTACAGTCACATAAGCAGGCTATAAGCTTGAAATTTCGGATTTAAGAAAAAGAGGGATAGAACTATCTGTGTAGCAAAAACAAAGATGTAGATCAGCTGTGCAATTACTGAACAGCTGATCTGTGTCTTTGTTTTCGCATATGCAGATTTTTGGTGGTCTGGTGCAGCAGCTCAAATTCTCATCTCGGAGAAGCCAAGGAGCAAACAAATGAAACATAGATTCCCTGGTTTTGAATCTGAAAAGTTCTGAATAGAATAATGCCTAAATGCCAATACTTCACATCATGAGAAAAAGAACAATCTGCATATGCGAAAACAAAGAGGCAGATCAGCTTTGTGGTAAACCCTGAAGCTGATCAGCATCTTTGTTTTCTTTACATGGATAGTACAATTCCTGTACCTTGTAAATCCAAAATTTTAAGCTTCTGGCCATTTTCCCTGATGGTACAGACTGGTTTGTGTTGAACCTGTTCGGAAACCACATTGTTGGTTTTCTCATGAAGGGGCTCATATAAGGGCTGTGGATTAACCATGTACAGCACAGAGGCTTGTCTAATTCTGTTGACAGACTATACCTTAATCAACTTACCCACAAGACTTTTGTGTTTAGCTTTCTTATCGAGGAATGGTGGTATTTCTTGTGCATGGGCATGTCTTAGTAGAGACAAACTCTCCAGTCTTATACTGTACTCTATAGACAGAGATGAGGTATTCTGCATCTGTAAATACATACACAAAATCTGTGTATATTATTGGCACCTAATTGGTTTTCTTATCTAGGAATGGCAAGATTTTTTAGCCTGGGCATGTCTTAGTAGAGACAAACTTTCCAATCATATACTGTATTCTATAGACAAGAATGAGGTGTTCTGCATCTACATTAACTAACATGATATTGTTATGACGATTCCCTGTTTGTTCAAATCAATGTCTTAACAAACAAACAGACAAACACAAAATATGTTGTTAATTTATATTCACCGCCAATTTCTCTATTTCACACACATGCTCGAATAAGTGCACACCGTCTTGAGCCAACAATTGGTGCACAATATGTGCAAATTGCATGACTGGCATTTTTGAACATCCTATGTGTTTTAGAAATTAATCCAAAATGAATAAAAGAATATTTGATAAGATAAGAGTACATGTACTAAAATTGCATCACCAATCAAATTACTTCCAAGATAATGTCAGAAAAGTCAGTCATCTTAAACGCACTGATCTTGGGCACTTTACCAAGAAATAATGCAGATCTCTTTCATCACCAATGACTTACTGACAAATGAGCGAAGCTGATCAGCGCCTTTGTTTTCGCTACTCGGATAGTACAATTCCTCTTCTACTTAAATGCTAAATTTCAATCTTCTAGCTCTTTTCTGTGCTTGTAAAAGTCGATTTGTGTCGTACCTGTTCGGAAACCACATTGTTGGTTTTCCCACAAGGCGGCTAAAATGTTCTTTTTAGATCAGCAAAAGAGGAAGTATAGTCGTAGAAATAATTGAGCCACCTCGTGGAAAAACCAACAATGTGGTTTCTGACCAGGGCTGACACAAACCGGTCTGTACTATCACAGACAAGAGCTAGAAGCTTAAAATTTTGGATTTAAGAAGAAGAGGAAGTGCACTATCCGTGTAGCTGTTAACGGGAAGCTGATCTGCGCCTTTGTTTTCGCATATGCAGATTCTTGGTTTTCCCATGAGGCGGCTCAATTATACTTTTTATAGGATCATATTTCATTCAATATGTACATTTATTGTAGGGATCAAATATGATTTTCTATTCATTAACATTTACTAGGTCCGGAGGGGAGTGTTGAAAACCGAGGGTGTAGCCGGAGGTTTTCAACACTCCCCGAGAGACCTAGCGAATTTTAATGAATGACAAAATCATTTTATCGCTATTATTGCATAAATTCTGCACAAAAGAAAGAAATAATGGTGCACTGTATTTTACAGCCTCATAACATTTTCAAATGCGTAAAAGTTTTCATTCTAATGCTTGTTCCAGGCGGACTTCAGTTAATCATTATCAGCATGTGTTTTGCATGGCGCTCGGTAACAAGCATAAACAACAGCACCTGCGCACGAGAATTGCTATATGAATGCATGGCTTTCTTTTCATTAATATATGGCTGTTAATATCATGTGACACAGGTATTTATGCAATAATTGCTTGATTTATGTACCTTAAACGTCTTTTCAACATATTCTCCTGCAAGGACTGCACCCATATCGAAAACACCATTCTCAATGGCCGTCAGGCTGACCAATGGACTGACTCCCTTACCAACGAGGGTCAGATGCAGAGAGGCTGTCAGTGTCTTGATGTTGAGTACCTCCTGGAAGACACGACCTGCCGTCGGCGTGAAGGACACCAGCATGGTGTGGGTGGCGTCGGGTGGTAGTATTCGGAAGGAGTTGAGGACCACGAATGGCCCGGTAGTGTCTAAAGCAGATGAGGATAGCTGAAATATCATAGTAAATAAAGATCAATGTCAGTAGGTTTCATACAAATCATGTCCTCAGTAATGGAGCCTAGAGGTGCACAGATGTCGAGACGTCATCTGTGTGGGCTTGTATTCCGAGGCCATCAGTAATTCTAATGTTTCAGACATTGAAAGTTTTAAAATAATAAGAGCTGCCTCGTGGGAAAACCAACAATGTGGTTTCCTTACAAGTCTGATACAAATCGACCTGTACAGTCATAGAAAAGAGCTAGAAGCTTGAAATTTCGGATTTAAGTAGAAGAGGAATTGTATACTGAGAGGAACTAGAAACTTAAGTTTCCAACATTTTTTATTCTTTGCTTATTTTTAGATATAATTTACATATAACTAGTTGGTATATTTTGATTATGACAGTGTGCACTTCTGCTATACATTTTGCATTTTGAAAATTGCATTCCGTCATTTGGAATTGAGTTACGTCATTTTGACGTTTTCGTACGAAAAATCATGCACGACCATGAAAAGAGGCATTTTCGATGATGAAGGTTAACGAACATAAACATCTGCGATCGAAGTCATTAGAATTTGCTCAACATAATGTTAATGTGAAATGTTTAGCTGCAAAACGTTATGTTTAATTTTTGACGTCAAACATGAAAGTGCATTTTCGACGTTTTCTTATGTCGGTAAAGAATTTTCATGATGAATAATTAAAGTTGGTGTGCATTGAATCTCAGACAAGTCATTTGTCTTCTCGACATTGAAATCTTTAATCCGCTGTCGGTGTTTACAATGTTTACGTTTTTATTGTTAGCGTCACGTCAAAGTTAGGAATTGAGGTACCCTTTTTTGCAAACAGGCGTTTCATTAGATCAGCAAATGATAAACGCATTAAATAAAGATTAAATGGATTAGTTTCCTTGTACAAGAAAGCGTGGTTCATTTACACTTCAAACGTCAATGTGACGTCAAGCATAGGTGAGTGGACGTTTACAAAAACTGCTTACAGTGCAAAATTGATACCATGTGACAATTTCTAAAAACCTAATGGAAGAAAAAGTCTGCAAACTCGCAGTGGAAGCAAAATAATGGCTACGTTTATGACGTTAAGTTGAGAACGTCGGGGAAAACTAACGTGTGATTTTCAATGCATAAAATGTACAGGGGACAACTTTCTTAAAGCTCCATTGGTTTGAGACACAAATCATAAAGATTTATGGTTCTTTACAGCATCATACACTTGAGCTTTGGATTAGATAAATGAATTTGAACACTCTGATTTTGACCATTGCATCAAAAATCTGACCAGAGACAGTCCCCTGGGCAAATTTCTTATTTTGTGACGAACCAATATTGTAACAGAAGCGTTACTTTAAGCAATTTTTATAATAGGAAACCAATTTTTTGTGTTGATTCAAAACAGGGACTCTCTAAAGACAAAACTTAAGTTTCTAGTTCCTCTCAGTATACTATCCAAGTAGCGAAAACAAAGGCGCTGATCAGCTTCCCGGTCACCGCAAAGCTGATCTGCACCTTTGTTTTCGCCTATGCAGATTGTTGGTTTTCCCATGTGGCGGCTCATTTAATAATAATGAATGTATTAACTTGCCGATGTAACATACAAAGAATTTTAGAGATGTAAAAATTCAAAATTTTCAGTTGAAAATTTTTGATAATTTTTAAATTTTTGCTCAAAACATTGATTGTGGGTACCAATACACATTAGAACCAGGGTGTATACATTATAAGGACATGTTATCATGATGTTTGTATCTCATATAGATGGAGCATTAAGCAAAAATCAAAGTTTGGGCATAACCATTATTTCTTGCTAGGTCATTCCTAAAATCTCCATTTTGATAGATGTGATCCTGAAATAACCATTCAAAGCATTTGGAGATACAATTCTATGTCATTATCCCAGCAGGCACCTGACGTCTGTTTGACGTCAGATATTGGTTATATTTTGGTCGCGACGTCATATAACCAATTTCCAACGTCTATCAGACGTCATTTCCTGGCGTCTTTTGGACGTCTGGATTGGACGTTGTTTTGACGTCAAACTAGTTCGTCAGTTAGACGTCGTAATCAAGACGTGATTTAGACCTTGGCGTGTTTTTCATATATGTCGACAGAGTTAGCTGCCCTTAAACTGACATAATTTCTTACACATATTATGTAATAATATCAAATTCAAATAATAATTTCAACCTTGCCACTTAAAAGTCATATCTGAGTCTCGTATGGGAAATCCCATATTTCGCCCTCATGCTTAATTAATGTAGAAAAAATAATTATTTATTAATCAAAATAAAGTCTTTCACTAAATTATCGAACTTTCAATTAATATGAACATAAAATTTGTATATTTAAATATTTATTTCACCATTTTAAATAATTATTTGTTCAGAATAATTTTATTTCTTACACTAATGTCTTATTGGTTTTAGCACCATAAAGCAATAAAATTTTGCTTAAATAAGATGTACCAACATCAGGCTGAATTAATATCTTTAACATTTTGTATGTCCCGAAAAACTCTTTCGAAGGAGTGAAAGGGACAATCAAAAGTGCATCACTGCCCTTCTGAATGCACTGTTAATCAAAAATGCGAAAAAATATATACCTTAAACTATTGATATGACATAAATTTAAACATCGTTTTTAGAACGTCAGATTGACGTCAGCTTTCAGACGTTAAACCGACGTTGGCTTAAGCACGTCAGTTGACGTCTGTTTTTGACGTCAAACAAACTTTCAAAATCAACCTAACTCCAACGTCATTATGACGTCGGAGTCTGACGTCAATCTGACGTCCAACTGACGTCAAATGTCTGCTGGGATAATGCGCCTCAATATAGTACAGTTTTCAATATAAAATATAACATGGCCAAGTTATGGCTCCCAAAATGATTATTTTGCTATACATCTATTGTAAATAACCTCAATATACCACTTATTTCATGGTCTGTTTCCATGGACCTCAAAGATAGCGTTATAATGAAGTTGACCTTCACATTGGAAATATATCACAAAAGATTTTCACAATACATACAATATCTAGAAATGGCAAAATCTTACCTCCAAAACTTTCTTGGAAATGTTCTGTATTGTGATAGACTTGATGATATTTTGTCCGATGGAGACTTCGCCAAAGTCAGTAGTTGTCTTCCCACTATCTGAGATGACGACCAAGGGTGGCTTCACCGTAGGGCAGTGAACTTCTAGATACAGGGTGTTATGGATACTGTAAACATATACATTGTATTTTTTATTAGCAATAGAGCGGCAAAAACATGGGCAGTGTAGATACCAAAGTCTCAGCTCAGTTTGGCAATGGGCATTTCTCCAATTTTTGTCTGCATTGAAAATACCTTTTACATGTATATGCTGTTCTACTTTAGTAACTAAAATTTATGCAAAAATAGGGAAAATTTGACAAATTTCCATAAAAAAGTGATCATTTTTCCATGTGTAGAACAGTAAAATCACACCATAGGAATATTGATAAAGTAATAAGGGAGGTAACTAACCTGTAAGGTAGTTCTCCAGGGTTGGTACAGGCCCCTGATGCCACATAACATGGTATCACATATGAGTTAAACTTCCCTTTAAACTGCCGTAACAAAGACCCAACTGCCGCTGCATAGGCAGATGAACTGAAATACACAGAATTCAATCTTGAATGAAATTCTAACAGCTTATTTTTCTATAAAATGGACAAATAGGTTTGATTTGATTTTTAACATCCAAATAGACAAATTTTCAGGCATGTGTGGATGGAGCCATTGTTTCCTGGGTAGAATCAGTACTATATGGGGAGTTATGTTCTTGCTCAAGGACATACCCCTGACGGGGTATTGAACCCCAAGTACTTCACTCTACCGCTGGACACCATGCTTCCTGCCCAGAAAAAGAATTTCAGATTGAAAATCACAATGATGAGATGAAAATACTCACTCAGTTGTAATGTCCTCCTCTTTCGGTGGTATGACAGGGGTCGGCCCCGTCACAGCTACCGTGCTGCCCCCTGGGGTCTGTTTGCCCTTTGTTGCCTGGCTGGCTTTGCCCCCTCCCCCTTTCTTTGCTGCGGCTTTCTGTAAATTGATTTAAAATACTATGATTACAAAATGGATCTTTCAAGAAAACATGAGCAGATTTATTGTCTAAGGGTAAAATGCTATCCTAAGAGGAGTCATTTCTTTTTTTTTTTTGGTGGGGTATGTACCAGATCTCTTTAAAATTTAAAGTGGCTGTTAATGCTAGATGTTTATTATATGATATGAAATGAGTATTATACATGTGGTCAATTGGTTATAAAAAAAGCATAGAAAAAGCAATCATGGGCAAGGTTATCTTTTTGTGGCTGTTGGTCATAATTTACATTGACATTTACATTAACCTTTATATATATCAGTGCTAAAATGAGGGTTAAATGGAAAAAGAAATGTTAAACCGGAGTCTGCTACATGTTCAAAAATGTTATGTTTGAAAATGTAATCAATGACTGCCTCAAAGCTACAATTTCTTTCACACCCACTGGTATAATAATTGGGTACTGGCTACATTTTAATTCATTGAAATATATATTATATTTTTATGTGGTGTGCTTCCATTGTTGTGGAATGATGGTTAGAAAGACAAACACACATTAGTAACCCCTACAAATGTTCTTCTACACTTTACTAGTTTTCCAAACATGTTCAATCCAGTAACAACAACATATCAGTTAAGACTTAAATCAGTCTGCTTATCTGCATAGTCCAATATCCTTTTGTTTTTAACCATCCCAATATTAAATATCTGTATTATGCAATGTATTATTCTATCTTGCTTTTTTGCCTGTACACAAAAAGTCCCCAACATTCAGTAAATGCAAACACCCTAAATCAAGCCACAGTACCCATTCCACCCACTATTTCTATGTCATGAAAAACATAAAAGCAGTACTTCAAAAACACATATCACTTCTTATAATAAAACAATGTTTGTTATATAACATATATGGTAGACAAAATATATCATGTCAATAATTATCAAAAAGGCTCTGAATGAGAAAAGCAACAATTTTAATTTCCAACCAGGTCCAACACAAACCGGTCTGTACAGTCACAGAAGCAGGATAGAAGCTTCAAATTTTGGATTTAAGAAGAAAGATTATACTGTCTGTGTAGCGAAAACAAAAGCGCTGATCAACTTCGCAGTTACTGTGAAGCTGACCTGCACCTTTGTTTTCACAAATGCGATATGTTTGTTTTCTCATGACACGGCTCAATTATCAAATCCAGTTTGCACTACAGCTTGATTTCATATTGTTCAAAGTCCGGCCTATGCCTTGGCCAATGCTATTATAAAAGCCATGAGTTGATCTCGGCTGTAAATTGTTCTTTTTCAGTAGAATCATTTCTCTATCCTTTCACTTTTTATCATACCTATTTGGCACACATTTACATGACTGATTTTGGTGCATTTTTTAAGTACTGCTTGTGACCCCTATTCCCTCAAAACATCATACAACAACTTTTACATGTAAAGATTCCTCTGACTGTGAAAAATAATAAAATGCATATTTATATATACATATGTTCAAAACAATTTTACGTGTACAAACTACATTTTGTTGGGGTTCCAAGACGGTTCTGCCATGATTTATCTTTATGTTTTCTGTTTATTCTGTTAACATCACCTTTGTACATATTTGGCTGATGCCAGCCAGATGGCCACCTTGCTGGGAAAAAGCCAGTATTCATTTTGCTTGTCATAGGAGTTGCAAAGATTCTTTGCGATGTTTCATGCTGCCCACTATTTCTTGCCTAGTGTCTCGGTCAGGATTTTAAATTTAATTGTATCAATATCAAAGCCTTCTATTCTTATTTAACCTTATTCTCAACATCCATAGCGAGCGCGGTGGCGTAGTCGTAGAGTGTAAGACTCTGAATCGAGAGGTCCTGGGTTCAACCCCCACAGGGGTATTGTGTTGTGTCCTTGAGCAAGACACATTAACTCCCTACAGTACTGGTTAAACCCATGACTGAAAAATTGTTGACTGGGACATTAAGCCTCAACACAAACAAACAAAATCAACATTCATGTAAAAAATTTGCTCCTGTGTCAAAATACTCTACCACAAGGCTTAATGAATGAAAAACGCAAGAACCACAATCATAAAATAAGCTATAATAGGAATGACATAACACAACTTGTTTGTTTGTTCGCTTGTATTGAGGCTTAACGTCCCTGTCAACAATTTTTCAGTCATGTCGGGATGAAGCCAACGCTTCCTGGGTTTAACCAGTACTGTAGGGAGTAAATGTGTCTTGCTCAAAATGTGTCTTGCTCAAGGACACAACACGGTGACGCCTGTGGGGTTCGAACCCATGACCTCTCGATTCAGAGTCCGACGCTCTACCGCTACGCCACCGGGCTCCCTAACACAACTTGTGGCAGAAAAAAAAAATCTAGTTTTATAAATATCAAAATGAGGATGGAAAGCTGGATTATAAAAGGTGATATGATACAGCAACTCAAACAGGTGATAGGTGATACAGTACTGCAAATCATTCAAAATTACGAAAACTTGTCCATGCAATATTCAGAAAAAAAAAATTGGCTGAAAAAAATGAAATTTTTCACTAAAAAAAAATTGATATCTTTCTTATTTTTGCTCAAAACATAGATTGTGGGTACACGTTAGAACCACCTCGGCGAGGCGGTTCTAACAAGTACCCACAATCTATGTTTTGGAGCAAAAATAAGAAAAATAGGTATACCCCTGCATACCCCAGTTTTTCTATATAAAAGTGGGGTTTAAGGGGGTACATATTGCACAGACATGTTTTCCTGATGAAATTTACTAGCATTCTGCCAGAAAGAGAGACTCGGGAAAATAAAATTTCATATGCCTAGGCAAATCAGTCTTCTGACAGGATAGTTAAAGAAGGAATGATTTTTGCATGGTAGCAGTGAAGACTGGTTGAACTGAAGGCATGTCCCTGCTTATTTGAGTCTTCAATGGGCACAAATAATTTGAGCTGCCTCATGAGAAAACCAGATTTTGCCCAGGCAAAAACAAAGACGCAGATCAGCTGTGCAGTTACTGCACAGCTGATCAGCACCTTTGTTTTTGCTATACGGATAGTATAATTCCTCTTCTACTTATATCCAAAATTTCAAGCATCTCGCCTGCTTTTTTGGCTGTACAGGCTGGTTTGTGTCAGACCTGGTCGAAAACCCAAATTGCCTGTTTTCTCATATTTCATATGCCTAGGCAAATCAATCTTCTGACAGGCTTGTTAAAGAACTTGTTTGTAATGTGCTAAACACACATATTTTAAATGTGCTAAACACACATGTGCGAGTGTGACTCTTACTTTTGCTGGTTCTATCTATAATACAGACAATATTATTATATATGGGAATCATAAAATCATCACCTGTAAAATATCAACAATGTCTAGCCTTAATGTACTATTTAATATCATAAAAACAAAGAAAAAATGGAATTTGCAAAGCTGAACATACACCAAAATACTATAAATGAAACCCTGGCACGATAAAAGCTCAATCCAAAATTCTAGAAGCCGAACCTAAAAAAATATCATGACGATTACGCACATAAATTTTGAGAAATTTTAGAGACATTTAAGAAAATATGCAGAATAAAAATGACAAGCTATGGCTCAAGGTGAATACATTCTACGATAAAAGATGTAAAAATTGCATATTGCCATGCCTAGCCATTTTACCTTGTAATCCCTTCGAACTCGAAACTTTGGCTTTTATTGTGAAATATAAAATATGATAACTGAACAGTAAATGTATGCTGATTCATGTTTAAAACAGATACCTTTTGTTATAAAGATAATCATAGATTCACAACACTTCTTTGATAATATAACACAGATTTGGGCTTAGATGATTATGTGACAGTCACAGTGATCATATACTGTTCTCTAATGTAGTTTGTTCTTACACACTATGAAATGAGCCACATCATGAGAAAACCGGATTTTTGCCTATGCGAAAACAAAGGCGCAGATCAGCTGTGCAGTTGAAATAACTGCATAGCTGATCAATGCCTTTGTTTACGCTTCTCAGATAGTACAATATCTCTTCTACTTAAAGCCTAAATATCAAGCCTCTAGCCTCTGTGAAGGCCGATTTGTGTCACACCTGGACGGAAACCCCGAAGACCGGTTTTCTTGCGTCACGGCTCAAATGTGCTTAAACAATTTTACATAACACCACAGCTTACATACATTTACTGCTTCCTCTGCTTTCTGTTTTATATACAAATCATATTTATATAGCAGAAAACAATAGAAAATACAACGTATGTATATCAAAGTTTGTCTTAAAAACATTATGCACCAGTCATTTGTAACCACTGCTCCTCCACCTATGGGGAAGGGCGGGAATTATGACTTTCAGTTTTCAGTGCCCTGCTATGAGCCCCGTCCCCATGGGGCAAACTGGAGGAGGCCAAAACTTTACTCTTTGCCCCGCCCTTCACAATAGAAAATCTCCCTGGGGTAAGAATCATAATGTCAAAACCCCGTCATTTTCCCTGCACTGCAGGGGACACTTGAAAAGTAATTGCCCCAAACTTTAGCCCGGCTATCCCCCACCCTTCCCCGTAGGTGAGGGGGAGTGGGGGGCAGTGGTTACAAATGACTGGTGCATTAATATGTTTAGAAAGGATTGCTGACAATTCAATGTTCCTGTGTTAGGTATATGATGCTGTCAGGGGGTTATTAGAGCTAAAATTGATTAATTTTAGAACTGTACAGTGATCATTTCAAAATCATCTCACATTAAAGTAGCCCTGTAAATTTGAATTTTAATAATTTTGTTAATCCTGCAATTGAGCCGCGTCATGAGGAAGCCGAATTTTTACCTATGTGAAAACAAAGGCACAGATCAGCTGTGCAGTGACTGCACAGCTGATCGGCGCCTTTGTTTTCGCTACATGTACAGTACCATTCCTCTTCTTCCTAAATCCCAAATTTCAAGCTTCTAGCCATTCACTGTAGCTGCACAGGTCGATTTGTGTCAGACCTGGTCAGAAACCCTGAAGACCTGTTTTCCCATGTTGCGGCTCAAAGAAACAATACATTACTTATTCACTCTAAAAACAGCAATTACCTGTGCTTCTTCTGCTGCCTCTTTCTGACGTTTCAGAGCCTCCTTATACTCTCTCTCTGCCTGCTGTTCCAGTTGTTTGGTCGCCATTCGGACAGCCTCTTTACGTACAGTGTTCTCATCAAGTTTCGGTGCAAATCTGATGTGTACCTTTTGCTTCTGTAATTACAGATTTTATTAACAGCAAAATATAGGTCACAGTGACCTACTTTTTATACTCTTGTCTCTCCGCCAGTTGCTCCAGTTGTTTGATTGCCATTCGGACAGCCTCTTTACGTACAGTGTTCTCATCAAGTTTCGGTGCAAATCTGATGTGTACCTTTTGCTTCTGTAAGTACAGATTTTATTATTCTTGAACAATAAACAGCAAAATATAGGTCACTGTGACCTACTTCTTATATTCTCTCACGGCCTGTTGCTCCAGTTGTTTGGTCGCCATGCGGACAGCCTCTTTACATACTGTGTTTTCATCAAGTTTTGGGGCAAATCTGATGTGTACCTTTTGCTTCTGCAATTACAGATTTCATTATTCGTGAACACTAATATAGGTAACATTGATCTACATCTTAAACACCTGCTGCTCCATTTATCCCTTCATACAGCCTCTTTACGTACAATGTTCTTGGCAAGTTTTGGGGAAAATCTGATGTGTACTTTTTGCTTCTATAAAGTAGAAATTAACAGGTAAAATGTATTTGATTTTATTTTCAACAACACTTAACAGTGAAATATAAGTCACAGTGACCTACTGATGCTGCCACTTAATATACTGTCTTGAAAATATATTTAGTGAAGTCTCTGAAATGTAGGTCACAGACCTTCAAATGGGATTGCATCAACAAACATTTGGCTTTATGCATATGGGAAAATAAAGATGTAGATAAGCTGTGTTTTCTCTCCACAGATACACCACAGCCTCTTTATAACACTATCATTGGGGTCCAAGTCAATTTTCGTGTTAGCTATCCAATCCGTGTTATAACGAGAGTAAAATGTATAGACATAGCAAAAATAGTTTAAAATTACCAGTTGTGGTCCAACAGTGATCAGTGTTATATTCAAAACTGTGTTGTAGAGAAGCGTTTTATAAAGAGGTCCAGGTGTAGTACAATCTTTCTTCTTTTTAAATCTGAAATTCTGAGCTTCTAGCTCTTTTCGGAGACTGTACATGCAGGTTTATGTCGGTCCAGGTCGGAAACCACAAACACCAGTCTTCTTGTTTTGCCGCTCATATAATGAACCTACCTTGCCTGGTTCAATGGTCCCCACAGATGGTGATATTGTAATTGGAGCATCTTCTGGCAGTACAAATTCAAATGATGTAGGTCCTACTGGTGCAATCTCTCCTAAAATAAAAAAAAATGTTTAGTCTTAAAATCTGCATAAAGTACTGGTAATCTGCCTCTGAGGTTTGCCCAGGAACAGTGAAGCTCAATCTGATTAAAATCGTATCCCCATGCACACCTGTAGATCTGACAACTACCTGTGAAAGGCCCCCATTCACTGACCTAGGATTTTCCAGGGTGAAGCTATCTTAAGAAAACCGATCAATGCTCATTTTACATCACATTTTATATTTATTAGTGTGATGTTACTTGACGCTGCTTCGAAAACTTATGTCATGTCATATTTTTTATGCCATGGTGTAGAGGTTAAGTGGATGACATTGGTGTATTGGTCAAGGTCATCCCACTGTCATGATTCGTATAAACTGTGTAGAGTATGTAATGTTCTGTAATACTTTTGCCAATTCTCGATACAGGGTGTATAAACTCATTCATACTAGTGTCTGAGTTAACCATATGTAGGGAGGCTGAAGAGACCTTTTGACCTTGGTGTAAAATACGTCAATGACATCCCAAGGTCATGATTTGTATGGCATGTAAAGTCCTCTGTACAATACTTTTGTCTATCCTAGGAATGGGGTGTGTAAACTCGTCCATACTAGTGTGTGAGTTCACCACATGTAGGGAGGCTGTAGAGACCTTGTGAAGGTCACAGTCATCCCAAGGTTAAGATTTGTTTGGCATGTTAAGTCCTGTAATACAATACCTTTGCCTATCCTAGGAACAGGGTGTGTAAACTCGTTCATACTGGTGTGTGAGTTCACCACATGTAGAGAAGCCTTAGATACATCATACAAAGACGTAGCAGCAAAGTGGATGACCTGGTTTGTCAGTTCTAGAGGTGGGTGGACGCCCGTGCCAGTGCACTGGATCTTGAACTCTCTGTAATTTATCAGGATGATAAAAACATGTAGTGTATACATGGTATATCCCTCTAAACCCCACTTTTATATTAAAATTGAGGTGTACATGGGTATACATGTTTTCTTAAACCATATATTGTGGGTACTTGTTTGAACTGCCCCAGCAAGGTATTTACAATATACAGGCATGGCCACCAGTTTGGTCGTTTGACTTTGACCACTTTTGCAAACTTAAGTTCCCTTGGCCTTCTGAGTCTGAAAAAGAAGACTTTTAAAGGTTTTTACCATATATGGACATGGTAGGCATCATGGTCATGTGTGGCAATCCTAAAGAGCACCCATAACACAGGTTTCTGTCATGAACTAACAAAAATTTTCGAAAAGGCAAGAATTTTTTCTTCAATTTGTTTACCTGTTGATAATGGACTTGCAGTTGAGTTCAAACTTGTAGTCCCTGGCTTTCTTTGGGCTAAAAATAACATCAAGTTCTATGGTCTCCAATGGTAACAGTGTACCGAACCCGTCATTTGGCTGGACTTCAACATACTGAAACAAAGATTTAGTCCGATTATGACTTAACAATTCAACATCCCAATCAACCATTTTTCAGTCATGTCAAGATACAGCAACTGTTTCCTCTGAATTAACCAGTACTACAGGGAGTAACTGTGTCTTGCTCAATGACACATTCTGCCATTAGTGGGGTTCACTGACCTCTTGCTCCAGATTCTGATATGCTGACCACTAGGCCTTCAAGCTCCCCTTGCACACTAATCAAACATTATTTCACTTCATTTACAAGGAGTGCAAAAATATGTAGTTAATTAGATCCTTCGTAAGTATTAATTCATACAAAAAATAAGACCACTGAAAAATATATCCCGTTTTGCAAAAGTATATCCTTTGTTGCAAAAAAAATATCCTCTTTCATTTAAAATTTGAATTCAAATCATATGAGCCCTGACGTGAGAAAACGGGTCTTCAGGGTTTCCGACCAGGTGTGACACGAATCGGCCTGTACAGTCACAGAAGCAGGCTAGAGCCTTGAAATGAAGAGCAATTGTACTATCTGAGCAGCGAAAACAAAGGTGCTGATTACTGCATCTGCTGATCTGCGCCTTTGTTTTCGCATAAGCGAAAATCCGGTTTTCTAATGATGCGGCTCATATAGTATCAAGAAGATGAAATTCTTGATTTGCACTACTATAATGTTATTAATCAAGTTATTTCGTAGTGGACCAGTTACAGGTCCGAGGTTAGCTGTATTGGACCGAGGCCGGTCAAAAGTCCATATCGGTCCATATCATCCCCTATCACATCAAACATATCTCCGCCATTCTTAGCGCCAATGTCTGACATTCTTTTCAAAGATGTTGACATTATTTATATTTGTTTGTTCACTATTTGAATCACCGCCATTGTTTTTCTCTCAACTCATTCAACGCGGCACGTGACCTTGCACGTGAATTTTTACCAATCAAATGTAGGGATTTCCATATAGATAGCAGGTCAATCCGTATAGATACAAGGTCAACCGTATTAGTGCGAGGTCAGCTGTATTAGGTCGAGGTGAAATCCAGTATAAACTATACGAAAAAAGAAACGTCACCAGTATCACTCAGACCAAATTCTTCGTATAAGTACTATATACTAATAAGTTAATTAATAATCATGCAAAAAGTACTCATGCTAAATATGATTTGAAACAATTACATCAGTGAAGGCCTTATAAGAGGTTATCAAAATTTTGGATAATTACAAAATCTATGCATTTAATGGGTTTTCTATGCATACCTCTGGATGTCCTACAAATCCAAAATCTTGGGGCAGAATTGACTTATTGGTCAACTTAATGGTCGTCTTTGTCGACTCATATATAGTGCAGCAGCCGAAGTCAATATCCTGTACATCAAACTCCATGTCTGAGTTAGTGACCACAGCCTGGACCGTGAAGGGTACCGGAGCAGTCTGGTCGGCGACTCGTATTATCATAGGAGCTTCTAGTACACCTGTGTCCTTGTCGAAGTATTTGCCAGCCTCTTCAAATAAACTGGGCCTTAAAAAGGGAAAAGGTGCATAATTTTAATATTAATGATTATCACTGCAGTTCAGTTTTATCCTACAGACAAACATTTTCACAATATGAGTTTTACTGTATAACCCTAAAAAACTGGTTCACTGAAGCTGGGTAGGAACTTGAGTTGCAATTCGGTGGAACCTCGCCATTTTATAAATTTACTAATCCTTGACATGAATAAACCTGTTTATTTTTGGTCATTGGGAAGATATTAACTATTTACCTCGGTAAGAACTTGTGTTGCGCGGAGAACTGTGACTAAGCCTGGGTGCAACCTGTTTAAGGCAACAGTTCAAGATAATTATGCAGCTCATTACAGACCTCAAACTTAATCCATAGGACTGTTTTTGCTAGTGGAAATCTCTGAACTAACAGTAATTCTATTTCTATTTACCTGGGTAGGAACTTGAGTTGTGCTGAGAACTGTGACTGGGCCTGTATGTAACCTGTCTTGGGCAACAGTTCAAGATGATTCCTCAACTCTTTACACACCTCAAACTTAAGCCGCAAGGCTGTTGTGGCTCTGAAATACACGTAGTAAAATCATGCAATAGTTGAGAAATGAAACAATACACACATATCTACATAAAGGGATATTCAGCTTCAGCTTTTTATCATATGGACCTACAGTCTCTCCATAATTATATCCTGCCAGTTAAAAATGTGTGGGGTATTATGTTATACCTTCCGCAAAAAAATTGTGTTCGAGTGTCTCTCCGTCTGGTTGTCCATCTATGCACACAAATGTACACTTGTTGGGTAGTTTTCTTAACGGAATAAATGAGATGTTTAGGCATCCGACCTATTGTCCATACATCATCTCTCAGAAACTGCCTTTTTCAAAATAACCCTTTTCTTCAACATCTCCAGACATTTACGGCTGTCATCCTTTCACATTCCAAAAGTTTAAAAAAAAAAAGCTGCAAAAACTTTGAAAATTGGTTCAAAAATAAGATTTTATGCCCAAAAATTATTTTGAATAGGCCTTTTGCATGCACAAGGGAGGTAATCTAAACACCTTCAAATTGAAATTCAAGCACATCTGTGGAATGATTTAAAGCGTTTGGAGCTCAGTTAGATATAGTATACAATATTGTTTTACGAGGGATCATCAAAAATTACGTGGACTTTTCCCATAACTTGACAACAATTCCGGCAAACATATTCAAATTTCAGTTGACAATAAACTTGCATATCTCCACTAGATTCTGAAAGTTTGGTTAATATAAAATGTTTTATTAGCAGTTGGTGATGATTTTTCTTACCCCACCCTCCCCATGGCGGAGCACGTCAGAAATGACGTTAAGTTTGGCACTGCAGTATCGCATTTCTTTTGCGTTTTCTTCAAAACGGTTTTGCAGATCACAGCCAAACGTGCCATGTGTCTTAATAAATCCATAACAAAACAATTTATGCTTGCTCAAAAATTACGGTGGTCCGGTTGTGCACCTACGTTGTTTTGCTTAGGCATACATGTTTGCTTTTTTCAAAATGTTTAAGCGATGTCTGAATTGCATGCAACACAGATCAACCGGCAATATTTTACAATTCCCATTTGAAACTAATCCTAATTTCGTAATTTGCTGGTAAAACTTCAAGGTCCTTCGATAAAGCATTACAAATGAAACATTTTGTGCACGTTTGAACAAATAGGACCCCAAATAAATATCGAAATTCATATCCGTCACTTAAAATGTTCTAACGTGTAAATTATAATGTTAAAAGTCAGCATCCTTATGCCCAGTCCAAATTTATTTTCAAATCAAGGCAATACATTAAAAAATTTATATAGATTTGTAATTTAAACCATGTCCCAATAGTTAAATAATCTTTTAACATACTTTGAGCAGTAAAACTGTAAAAATCAGTAGCCCTAAAAAGCACATTTTGTGGTTCAAAATCAGTGTTTTTGCGTCGACGTCACTGACGTCATCGGAGTGCTCCATGGTGGCGAAAGTGGGTGTTTTCATTTCACAATAACTTTGTAACGGATGAAGGGATTATGATGAAATTTTGCACACTGCTGCATATTACATGGGTCCATGTGGATTGAAAGTTTGAGTGGAATCGAGTCATATAATCATAAGTTATCAGAAAAGTCCACGTAATTTTTGATGATCCCACGTAGTTTGGTGCAATTTTAACAAGAAATAAGCAATTTTGATTTTTTCCAGTAAAGCTCTTACTTCCCTTGCTCACATTTTTACAATGGAAAAGCTCTACGCAAAAGTATTTTCTCGCATACAAATTTTATTTTTAACTGATTTTTAATTTTTTTATGGTTCTTTTTATGACTATTGGTATAAATTTCAGAAAAGTATGATTTTGAAAAAGGCAGTTTCTGAAAGATGGTGTATGGACACTAGCTGTAAATGCAAACACAATAATTGTTGACTCCTGAATGCCTCACCTGTTATTTACTGTAATGGTGTCCTGATAAAGCCTATCAAACATACAGATTTTCAGGTCCACAGTTTGTCTCTCCACCCATACTGGGACGTCTATAGCATTGGCAAGAGCTCGTATAGATATCTACAATCATATATACATGTATGCATATCTTATGTAAATGTATTTGTTATTCAAGGCACTACTTTTAAACCAGAGGACCTGAAGCCTGATCTTGGAGTATTAAGTCATAATGAAATGACATTCACCTTGAATACTCACACACCTTTATTGACTTCATAAGTTGTCTGCATCTGCAAAGTTTCAGGTCTCAGGCTGCAATAGTTTCCAAACCCAGTGATTCCTGAGAAAACCATAATTTTATTTTGATATTTAAATGACCTTGGGCCAAGGTCAAGACATGACCTTGGCCTTCATTAATTACTTACCTTCACTGAATCCATTAGTTGTCTGCATCTAGCAACTTTCAGGTCTCAGGCTGCAACAGTTTGTTTTCGCCTTTTCCCATGTAAAAGCCTATGTTTCCAAAATTGACCTTGCCGTAAAATAGGTCAAGGTCATCATAGGGTCATCATTTCAACAAACTATGATGGGCTGGAGTCCCAAATGCTACATACCAAGTTTCATGAAAATTGGCCTGCCGGTTCTGGAGAGGAAGATTTTTGAGTGGTTTTTACCATATATGGGCGTGTGACCTGGATTTCGCGATCAAACTTTTGTCTCACCTACCCATGGATGCTCCACATAAAATTTCACTTTGATTGGCCAAGCAGTTTCAGAGAAGAAGATCTTTGAAACGTTTGTATGGACAACAGACTGGCCAAGGTCAAGAGATGACCTTGACCTATATTAATCATATACCTTCATCTACTCCATTAGTTGTTTGCATCTACCACTTTTCAGGCCTCAGGCTGAAATAGTTTTCAAAAAAATCCATAGTTTTCACTTTTTCCTATGTAAAAGCCTATGTTTCCAAATTTGACCTTGCCGTAAAATAGGTCAAGGTCATCCAAGGGTCATCATTTTATCAAACTATGATGGGCGGAGGTCCTCGATGCTACATACCAAGTTTCTTGGAAATCGGCCCACCGGTTCTGGAGAAGAAGATTTTTGAGTGGTTTTTACCATATATGGGCGTGGCGGCCATCTTGGTCATGTGACCTGGATTTCGCGATCAAATTTTTGTCTCCCCTACCCATGGATGCTCCACATAAAATTTCACTTTGATTGGCCAAGCAGTTTCATAGAAGAAGATCTTTGAAAAGTGTGTATGGACAACAGACTGGCCAAGGTCAAGAGATGACCTTGACCTATATTAATCACATACCTTCATCTAATCCATCAGATGTTTGCATCTACCACTTTTCAGGCCTCAGGCTACAATAGTTTTCAAAAAATCCATAGCTTTCACTTTTTCCTATGTAAAAGCCTATGTTTCCAAATTTGACCTTGCCATAAAATAGGTCAAGGTCATCCAAGGGTCATCATTTTATCAAACTATGATGGGCTGAGGTCCTCAATGCTACATACCATGTTTCTTGGAAATCGGCCCACCGGTTCTGGAGAAGAAGATTTTTGTGTGGTTTTTACCATATATGGGCGTGGCGGCCATCTTGGTCATGTGACCTGGATTTCGCGATCAAACTTTTGTCTCCCCTACCCATGGATGCTCCACATAAAATTTCACTTTGATTGGCCAAGCAGTTTCAGAGAAGAAGATCTTTGAAAAGTGTGTATGAACAACAGACTGGCCAAGGTCAAGAGATGACCTTGACCTATATTAATCACATACCTTCATCTACTCCATTAGTTGTTTGCATCTACCACTTTTCAGGCCTCAGGCTGCAATAGTTTTCAAAAAATCCATAGTTTTCACTTTTTCCTATGTAAAAGCCTATGTTTCCAAATTTGACCTTGCCGTAAAATAGGTCAAGGTCATCCAAGGGTCATCATTTTATCAAACTATGATGGGCTGAAGTCCCCAATGCTACATACCAAGTTTCGTGGAAATCGGCCCACCGGTTCTGGAGAAGAAGATTTTTGAGCATTTTTTACCATATATGGGCGTGGCGGCCATCTTGGTCATGTGACCTGGATCTCGCGATCAAACTTGAAATGCCACTACCCATGGATGCTCCACATAAAATTCCAACTAGATCGGCCAAGCGGTTTCAGAGAAGAAGATCTTTGAAATTGTGGACGACGGACGGACGTCAGACGGACGGACGCCGGATCATGGCCATCCTATAAGCTCACCTTGTGAGCCTTCGGCTCAGGTGAGCTAAAAAGTTGACATGTAATTTTTATTAAACAGCATATTTTTTTTCATCAACATCTTACAGGCAGAAATGCCTTCAAAACCTTATCTCCACCCCCTCTTTTTCTTTTGGCTGTTTTGGTTAATGGGTTAATGCTTCCATTACATAAAGATGAGAAAATATGCGACATGATTTTTTATGGTTTGCTTTTTTCTTTATTTTTTTCTTGTTTTCTTTTTTTCCAACTTCAGCACCATTCTCGCCAGATCAGACGGGACCTCCTCTTGATCTTTCAAAAATGACACTTTGAATTGTGGGATACAGCCGATTTTGGCTAAAAGTTGCACACAAAGAAAGCAAAAGCATCCTGCATGAATTTCTCAGATCCCATTGGTCAACTGTGACAGATCAGAGTGTGAAGCGCTACCTGTCAGCAAAATTGACTAGCACTGCATTATTCAGTGACTGAGGCTTTTATATTACAATAAATGAGCCGCCTCGTGGGAAAACCAACAATGTGGTTTCCGAACAGGTCCGACACAAACCAGCCTGTACAAGCACAGAAAAGAGCTAGAAGCTAGAAATTTCGATTTAGGAAGAAGAGGAAGTGTACTATCCGTATAGCGAAAACAAAGGCGCTGATCTACGTCTTTGTTTTCGCATATGCAGATTGTTGGTTTCCTCATGAGGCGGCTCAAATATATATAAACTCTTACCCCATCAGACAATGGATCGGTGAATGTCACAAGAAACTCCGTATCCACTTTCCCCGGTACCGTTGGCTGCCAGATTATCTCAAGCTTGGTGGAGGAGAATGGCCCGATCTCTCCTGCTGACAGAGGCCCTACTTTCATTCCGTCCAGGGAGCCGTAGTCATACTCGCTGATCGCAAGGTCTGGGGTACCTTCGCCTTCAGCTTCACCTGAGCATAAGAATCTCTCTATGAGCGGCGTCATGAGAATACCAATAATGTGGTTTTCGAACAGGTTTGACCCAAACCAAGCTGTACAAGTACAGAAGATGGCTAGAGGCTGGAAACTTTGGATTTACTTAGTAGAGGAATTGTACTATCTGTGTAGAGAAAATAAATTCGCCGAACAGCTTCGCAGTTACTGTGAAGCTGATCTGCGCCTTTGTTTTTGCATATGCAAATGTTGGTTTTCTCACTCATGATGTGGCTCATATCTCTATATTTCAGTACTAACTGAATTAGTAGGATAACATAATTAGCATGAAAGCTTTGGTGAATACAGACACTGACTATTAATGGCCAGTCACGTCGGGACAGTGTCTTTGCTTCCTGGGTATTAACCAGGATTATTTGGGAAGTTAAGTTCTCAAGGCCACATCTCAAGAGTCTATGGGGATCAAACCTCCAACTAGTGTTGCCCAACTATCAGTGAGATGTCCTACTGCCATGCCAATATCCCTTACTGCAATGCATCTTGTATGGTGGGGGGGGAGAGGGGGGGGGGGAGCGGATTTTCCCAAAAAATAACTGATTTCAAGATACATTTGATATTATCAATAAACAATCTTAAAATGTTTCCATCAATACTACATTTCTTTGTTTTTATCTACTTATTTGTGTAAATTTTCTTTCAAATCAAACTCGTATAATGATTAATTTAACAGGTCATAATACTAAAAAATTTCAATGTTCATCGCTTAACCAATAAAGAAAGGGAGACCACTTACCTTCACCTTGTTCAGTCACAGGTTCTCCCCCTTCAGTTACTTCCCCTGTCCCCTCCTGTGGCAGCTGACCTTCCGATGTTGTGCCCACCTGGGTGTCCTCACCACTTTTAGTCATTTCTCCACTTTTTGTCACATCTAAATAGAAAGGAAGATAAATAACAAATCTATGATTACACCAGCCTATCAGGAGTTAACCTGATTTTTGCATAGTACACATTGCATAGCCGATCTGTGCTTTTGGTTTGGCTTCACGGATAGTACAATCCACAAACTTGACTAGGATCCACAAAAAAACCAAACAAAACAATAAAACTGACCTGTTGGTTCTTTCTTATCTCCTGATGCCCCAACAGATGTTTTCTGTTCGTCAGTGTCAGTAGCTTCTGGGGTCAAAGGAGCTGATTCTCTGCCCCACCCTACCCCACCCAATGAGTTGTCAAGATAAACAAAAATACTGACCTGTTGGTTCTTTCTTATCTCCTGATGCTCCTGCTTCTGGAGTCAGAGGGGCCGATTCTCCCCCACCCCATCCTCCCCCGACACCCCCAAAGAGTTGTCAAGATAAACAACAATACTGACCTGTTGGTTCTTTCTTGTCTCCTGATGCCCCAGCTGATGTTTTCTGTTTGTCAGTATGAGTAGCTTCTGGAGTCAGAGGGGCTGATTCTCCTCCCCTCCCCCACCCCACCCAATGAATTGTCAAGATAAACAACAATACTGACCTGTTGGTTCTTTCTTGTCTCCTGATGCCCCAGCTGATGTTTTCTGTTTGTCAGTGTCAGTTGCTTCTGGGGTCAAAGGGGCTGATTCTCCTCCCCTCCCCACCCCATCCCATCCCACCCAAAGAGTTGTCAAGATAAACAACAATACTGACCTGTTGGTTCTTTCTTGTCTCCTGATGCTCCAGCTGATGTTTTCTGTTTGTCAGTGTCAGTTGCTTCTGGAGTCAAAGGGGCTGATTCTCCTCCTGTCGTCTATAGATAAACGAAACAAACCACTTGTTAAACTTAAGGTATTAAGCAGGGTCTATATTCTGACACAAACCACAGAAGCTGGCACCAAGTTAAAGCTTAATATTTATACTATAAAGTGATAAAGGTTAAATCTTGTATTGTATTACCAAGGAGCTGATCATCACCATAGTGTAAGCATGTTCAAAAAACATTTTTCTTTGGCAGAATTTTCTTACCAAATTTTTTTGGTGAAAACATGAAGCTTGAAGCTATAGATATCTTCAAACATTCTGTCTTATCCTTTCCTATTTGTCTTTTCTTTTTTCTTTTTTTCAATTAATGGAGTCTTTAAATCTTTCACACAAAAAATAATAAATATTTTACATACCAGTCTTCCCAGGGAGGTCTCTGCTGTGGTCACAGTCATACCTTTTCTTCCTGAAAAATACAAGACAAAAACTGTTACCAAAATCAAATGTCAATTTTTATCAAAAATAAACGCAATCTACTCACCTTGTAAACAAGGGGTCGCAGGTTCGATCCCGGTCTCCTCCAGTCCGTCAAATGGGACTATAAACCGAGGTCCCGTCTCCATATAACCTTAGCTGTTGATGTGACATTAAACCCCAATCAACCAACCAATAAACACAATCTAAGAGCAATCGAGCTATAATAATTAGCAATTGTTTATGGGCATCTACTTTATTAAGTCTGTATATATTTGCCTCTCTTTTTCCAAATTTTCAGCCCTTGGCCTTCTTCACAGATGAAAATTACAAATTTCTTCAACTAATGGAATGCATATTGGACAATTATAATTTGAGAAATATACATCAGTAGTCAGGGGTAGTGTCACGTCATTTCCAGTGAAGCTCCAGTCAGGGTTGTGTGGTGTCAAATGATTTTTGCCTATGCGAAAACAAAGATGCAGATCAGCATGCAGATCAGCTTCGCAGTAACTGTGAAACTGATCAGCACCTTTGTTTTCATTAAACGGATAGTACAATTCCTCTACTTTCTAAATCCAAAATTTCAACTTTCTAACCTGTTTTATGTTTGAGCTGACGACCATGCATGGTTACAAGAGACTAGAGCATAAACTGTCACTCAACTCTTCAAGAACTCACCAGTGACTTTGAAGAAGTCAAATTTTGTTCCGAGTGCTCCTCTGTTAGTGAGAGTGAAGGTCCTCTTAAGAGTTTCATCAATCACTGTCGTACCAAACTGAATCTCTGACATGTCAACTGATCACCGTTCATTTACAAATTTGTCGCGAACATCCAATTTTTATATTGTAAAACTGGGTTATACAGTGGTATGCATTTTTCTTATTTTTGCTCCAAAACTTAGATTGTGGGTACTCATTATAACCACTTTTCTGATGAAGATCTTACCTGTATCAACAATCTTTGTTTTAAACAGACTAAGAAAAACATCAACATTTTTCAAATGAAAATTTTCCATTTTTTTTTTCAGTTGAAAAATATGCTTAATATTACATGTGTGTTTTCTTAGTGTTTATGAACTCACCGGTGACTTTGAAGAAGTCAAATTTTGTTCCGAGAGCTCCTCTGTTAGTGAGGGTAAAGGTCCTCTTCAACGTCTCATCAATCACTGTTGTACCAAATTGTATCTCTGACATGTCCACAGACAACTGTGAAATAGAATACATATGAGCCTTTGCATGACAAAACCAACAATTTGGGTTTCCGACCAGGTCCGAGACAAACCGGGCTGTAGAGTCACAGTAGATCAGCTGGCTAACCTGCACTCCGATACACTTCATGAACTCGCTCCTCTCCCGTGACAGCTTAGCATAGGTTGCCTTTAAACTATGGTCGAACAGATTATGGATTTCGTAAGAAGCTTATAGCTGCTTTATTTGGTGATAATAGTTATAATTTTTGTTATGTTTTGTTAGAAAATGCATAAATCTTTTAGTAAACATCTGGTTAGCCTGCAGAATTTGAATAAATTTGCAAAAAGCAATCGATTTTCTACTTTTTGTCTCATATTCTACAGTAGTCTCCCCTTATCTATTTATAGACGTATGTGATATTTTCAATAGAAAACACTAAGTATTTTATGAATGTGCGTCATTTTACATCTGGAATATATATAAATTAAGTCATATCAGTCAGGAGAGATATAAGATAACATAGTTTTCAATTTCTTTGGAGTCTTCGATGATTTTTCATTTTCGACTAAGGGCTCAATAGAAGTCATTTCCGTCGGTATGGAGAGGTCTAACGGAATACCGATGGAAATATTCCGTATAGAGTCACAGAAAATTGATATAGGCTGGAAATTTTGGGTTAAGAAAGTAGAGGAATTCTATTATCCGTGTAGCGAAAACAAAGGTGCTGATCAGCTTCGGGGTTACCACAAAGCTGGTCTGCGCCTTTGTTTTCGCCTATGCAAATTGTTGGTTTTCCCATGCAGCGGCTCATTACGGTACAAAAATTAACAACTATATTTTACATTTTCCATCTTTTTTTTTTCCTCCTAAATATATTGTTGCAGATTTGGATTTTCTGGGCCTATTCACACACCAGGAGCAGATCCAGGATTTCTGGGAGGGGGGTTCAAATCCATCTAGAGGGGGTTTGTTTTCAATACTTTACCTCATTTTTCATAAATTTCCCCATGAAACTGAAATAATTTGGTCCCAGAGGGGGTTCAAGCTAACCAACCGAACCCCCTCTAAATCTGCCACTGCACATTTAAAGACATACTGAGCATGATGCAATACCAGTCACATGCAATCATATATCAATACTTCATGCACATTCTTTTGCTCATAACTAACACACTTCACATTGCATACTATGGACCGGACCTCTATCTTTTTTTTTTTTTTTTTTTTTTTTTTTTGTAAAATATTAATTTAACTTTTCTTAGACCAGGATACCAGGGCTCCTTCTTGTATTCCATATCTTTTAATCTTTTATACAGTGGATCCCTCGATCGGTTTGCTTGCAAGACTAAACTTGTCTTTGATTCTTTTGTACAATTAAATCATTACTGATTGACTTACATCACATTTCTTTGTGGTACATCTCAGTGGTATAGAGAATGGTCCTGTCTGTGATAAGAACTTCACCTCGCCCTCAAGGTCCTCGTTGATCTATAAGGGAAAAATGTCACATTGCATGGATAATCTTATCAAAGTTTTGCACATTTTTTACAAACAAAAATAGAAAGGTACTTGAATTGTTTAAGATAAGGACTCAACTAATCCAACTAAAGATTTTTCTGCTAAACTCTGGATATACCAGTAAAACTCAAGTACTCTGAGATAAAGTCATCATAACTTCATGCCATCTTTTCCTTCACAGGAAGATATAAAAATAAATAAGACAGTTTGTCAATTACAGTGAAATTTTACCTGTGCAGCTAAGAAAAGAAAATACACGAGTACTTACCATAGGTTTAAATGTGACCAACATTTCACATGTGAGGCCAGCTGACATCTGTCCTGGTGGGTCGAAACTGAAATTGAATTGTATCACAGCACATTACGAAAACATGCCCATGCAATATACAGAGATTTTTTCAAAAGCAAAATTGAATATTTCATTGGAAAAAATTTGAGTTTTTAAAATGTTCACGCAAAACATACATTGTGGGTTCACATTAGAACCTCCTCAGCAATGTGGTTCAAACGAGTACCCACAATGTATGTTTTGGATCAAAAATAAGAAAATTAGATATACCCCTGCATACCCCAGTTTTGCTAAATAAAAGTGGGGTTTGAGGGGTACACATTTCACGGACATGTTTTCCTGATGCAATGGAAATTACGAGTGTAAGTCATATCACTAAAACAGCAAGTTATCCAAACATTTTAATGTTTATGTGCAGGACAACTCCCATGCTGAGTTAAGCATGTTTTAAAGTGTCAGGACCATGACTACAGCAGATTTTCACCCAAAAGGTTAGGCAATGAAACCTCAAAAATTGAATTTCTTAGAATAATCAAATACTGAAAAAAAATTATCTTATGGAACATGGAATTCAGAAACACCATATAACTACTGTATAACCTCATTATAACACTATTTTCATGGTCCACAGAAACAGATCATGTTATAAGTGAAACTACCTTATAATGAGGTTTTCTACAACAGCAATATAGGCAAATAACCAATTTGGAAGCTCAGACATGGCTGTGTTATATTGAAATCTGTGTTATAATGATGTGTGTTATAATGAGGTTGTACTGTAGCAACTTTTAACTGTAGTATTATCACTGTCAATCCGGAAATATTCGGGATGACTTAATTTTCGCTAATATTCGTTGACTTGCAAAATTAAAGTTCTCGCTAATAAAGAATTACAATAAGCTTTATATACTGCACAAGTACTAGTTCGCAAATTCAATGACTCGCTAATAATTCAGAAATCCAAAATTCGTGAAAATTTCCGAACTTACAGTATTGTATAGAAGTATGATGCTTTACTTACTGTATATGTATGAAGTCCTTCAGTCTTTCTGTTATGTCAAGAAATTTACAGTAGTTCACAGTGTATGATACATTGGTCAAAGTCACTTTCTTCTTGTATGTCTTACCAACATCAAAATCCTGAAATATTAGCATTATTTGGGTCACTGCATCAGAAACCCCAACAATTTGCTTATGCAAAACCAAAGTCGCAGATCAGCTGTGCAGTTACTGCACAGCTGATCAGCACCTTTGTTTTCACTACACAGGTAGTATAATTCATCTTCTTCCTAAATCCAAAATTTCAAGCTTCCAGACTGCTTCTATGTCTGCACAGGCTGGTTTGTGTCAGACCTGGTTGGAATACCAGATGTTGGTTTTCTCACGAGGCAGCACATTTTTTTTTGTTTGTTTTGTTTGTTTTCCTTAACAATCAAGTCAACAGTTTTTCAGTCTGTCAATGACAGTTTCAAACTGCACTTTCTCTCACTTTAACCCATTTATGGCGAATGGATTCAACCATCATTATCATTCGGATAAAGCTAGTATCTCACTGGAATGCGAATTTCTCGCGACTGTTTTGCGAATTTTGTCGCGGACTTTCGCACGAATGTCGTGCGAGTGTAGCGCGAGTGTCATGAGAATTTTCTTGTGTCGCAAACTAGTCGCGAACTGGTCGCGAAGTTTTTCAACATGTTGAAAAATTTTATGCGAATTTTTTCTCCCAAATATTTCGCAAGACTGTCGCGCGACTGTCTTGCGACGGTCGCGTGACGTTCGTGCGAGTGTCGCGAACTTGTCGCCGCGAAATTTTGGCGAATTTACAACGCGACATTTTCGCGACACTCGTACGAATGTCGCGCGAGTGTCACATGACGGTCGCGCGACAGTCTTGCGAAAACCTCGCGACTATCTGGCGAGAAAATAAAACTAAGCAACATTAGTACGAATGTCGCGCGACACTCGCACGAATGTCGCGCGACTGTCGTACGAATTTAAATGAAAATAAGTTACATTCGCGGAAAAGTCGTGAGACACTCTCACGAATGTCGCGCGACTGTCGTGCAACAGTCGCGCGACTATCGCGCGACAGTCGCGCGACAGTCATGCGATATATTTTCAAAAATAGACCGAAATTGTCTATTCAATGAGACTGCAACGTGAAAGTTGTGTTTATATCGTTTATCGTTGTCGCGAAATAGTCACGAACTATTCGCGAACTAGTCTCCAGTTGTCGCATTCCAGTGAAATAGGGGCTTAAGTCAGCTTTCATTTTAGTGGCATCAGGAGTGTTTTTGAATTTACATATACTTTTTTGATGAATTTTTTCTAAGCAAACAGAATAGCCCCAGATGAGACACCGTGTTCTGCAGCGTCACATCTAGGGCTATACTGTTTGCCTATGTCCCACAAAAAGGATGCCAGGGTTAAATGAGTTAAACAGAATTTACTATCAATGGCACAAAAAGTTACAATATGCATATGGCATAATTCTGACGTCTTTGACAAAAGCAGACCAAGATCACAGACAGCAGTTTGATCAGGATCTTTATCAAGGATCCCCTAGAAGTGCAGTCTTATCAGAGTTTCACTGTTTGCTGCAGGTCTACACTTGAGCTGCAATGTGAGAAAACCAGTCTTCCGTGTGTCCGACCAGGTCCGACACAAACTGGTCTGTACAGTCACAGAAGCAGGCTAGAAGCTTGAAATTTCGGATTTAAGAAGAAGAGAAATTGTACTACCCATGTAGTGAAAACAAAGGCGCTGATCAGCTTCGCAGTTACTGCGAAGCTGATCTGCCCCTTTGTTTTTGCATAGCCAAAAATACAGTTTTCTCATGACGCGGCTCATTTCTTAATGGCCAGACTAATTTTAAAATGTATGCCAGCTGGTTTGGTCCTTATTTTATGGTTATAAATATCTATCTAGGATATCCAAAGTGTTGGACATGGAAGTAGTACAGTGGACGCAATGTTTATCGTCACCTTCTCGTGAACAGCAATGTCCTGTTTTAACTATAATTCAATTAATGGAACACTGAACCGAAATGACCTATGCCACGACATGTTTACAAAATGGCATTATAAAAATATTTTCTTTAATAAATCACTACGACTCACTCACCTTAAAGTGTATGATATCTGGTTTGCTATAGAAAGGACAACCTGAGAATTCTCTTCCCGCAGCCACCTGTTTCACTACTATTCCAGCACGATGCTTGTCCAAGACAGTGTTCAGAATAGACTGAAACAAGTTGAAATACAACATATATATGAGCCGTCGCACCAGAATACCAACAATCTGCATAAGCGAAAACAAAGACACAGATCAGCTTTGCGGTAACCGCGAAGCTGATCAGCGCCTTTGTTTTCGCTACACAGATAGAACAATCCCTCTTCTTCTTTAATCCGAAATTCCAAGCTTCTCAGTGTTTTCTGAGACTGTACTGGCTGGTTTGTGTCAGACCTGTTGGAAACCCAAATTCTTGGTTTTCTGATAAAAATACATATATATAAAATAAATCTACGCATTTACATGTATGCGTCTCATATCTGTTCATGAGACACATTAAGTTTTGCTTTGTAATTTACAAATACTGACCAATTTTGTCTCTTTACACCAAGTTTCGCTGATAATGTTTTTATTTGGCAGCCCCATTGACCAAGTGATTAAGATCATTTTTCATTATTACAGTTCACTATTCCATAAGCTCACTGTGACCAGTGTGGGTTCTAGTCCCACATGGAGCATGTGAGACAAGCCAAATTCTCCTTGCAAGTCTGTCAGGTGTTTCTTCCCTGGGGACACACATTTTCATCCTATATCCCAAATGACTGAAATATTATTTTGAATGGGGCATAAAGCTGATTCAGAAAAATAATATATTGGAAAGTTTTTCTAATAGCAAATTAGCCTAGAAAACTTTAAAATTCAATATAAGGTCCTTGGATAATCATTTAATTTTACCTTGTCCATTTTAGAAGCCCCAGGGATCTTGAGCGGTGAGACTTCAACCTCTTTAGGGACCTTGTAAGGCTTGTGGGTGTCCCAGAGACCTTCAAACTCAGGCTTGGCCAAGTCAACAACATTACGACCTGAAAGATATTAAGGAAAATATTTTTAGGGTCCTAGCTCATATGAGCGTCTAGCTTATGAGTATCTAGCTTATGAGTGTTTACAAGCTAATGAGTGTCTCAGAAAGTCAACAACATTATAATCTGTGCAACTGACCGGAATATTCTGATAATAATAGCGAATGCAAGTCCAAGTCAATGTTAACACTTCTGGTTGTTCCGAAATGTATATTTTGTGCAAGTTATTAAGATTTTGAACATATATGATCAAGTTTCAAAAACCTTATTATAACACTATGTTCAGTCATATACACAAAATCATCTGCCTTTTTGTGGGGTGTTTCATGTGGGTGAAGGTCAATGACATTAACTAACATAAAAACCTTCCCAGTGAGCAATGCAGGACTGAATTTTTGCAATATTCGAACCATTACTGAAGACATTTATGACCCATTTTCAAAAAAAATCTATATATCTACCAGCATCACTATCTTCACTATCGCTGCTAGAGTCATGGTCTTGTGGCAGCTCAACTGTAACTTCTCTGTCTCCCTTCTCTGTGTCGTCATCTGCCTTCTCATCAAGCTAGAAAAAAGAATATGAGAATCTTACATGAGAGCAGACTGTCAGATATCTATAAACAAATCTGTCCCAAGGGTCACTTTTGCATTACAACACCCAATTTAGCATCACATGGACGCCATGTGATGTCAAGGTATGACTCTAGGGACAGATTTGTCTATCCGTACCTTACACTCCTGACATGTTCTTTTTCTCGAAAAACTTTAGTTGGCCATGCTTAATTTCCATCAACTTTACCTGTAAGCCATTTCGAAATCGCATGCTTTAAAGGTTGCCATGACATAAGCACTGAACAACAAAGTTACCTGACATCCAAAACAAGCAATGTTGAACAGGAACATGAGACCATCTGAGCCACGTCATGAGAAAACCAGATTTTTGCCTATGCGAAAACAAAGCCGCAGATCAGCTGTGCAGTAACTGCACAGTTGATCAGCGCCTTTGTTTTCACTAGGATAGTATAATTCCTCTTCTTTTTAAATCCAAAATTTCAAGCTTCTAGCTTCTTTGGCTGCAAAGGCCGGTTTGTGATTGACCTGGTCAGAAGTCCTGAAGCCTGGTTTTCTCGCACTGCAGCTCATTTGTCTCGTCATTAATTGTTGGTACACCATAGAATGGGGTTCTGACATGTACTATCTATGTTCTGAGCAAACAGTAAGATAACATCTTCATTTTATTTTTCAACCAAATATTATCCTTTTTCATAGGCATATTTTTGTAAAACACTAAACAGCCAGCTTACCCCATCAGCTTCATCAAGCGAGTCTTTCAGATCTAGCGACAGTTCTGCGTCAAACCCCGACATCTTACTGTACTCTTGAAATGTCTTCAATGGCTTCTTTTTCTGGGGACCAACAATCTATAGGAGAATGAATGAGGATCAAATTTCATTTATTGCATTTTTCACCTGGCTTTTTCATAAATTTCAAGACGAAAAGCATCTGGGTATACAAGATGTATGTAGTATAGTAAGAGTAGAAGGACCAGGAATCAATGCAATCAAGTCCCAACACTGACACCAGGAGGGACAGAAAACACATCACAAAACATAACAACACATCATAACTTCACAACCATCTACTCTATCCACTAGGCTGCTTTCAGATCAAATTTCACTATTTAAAAGTGAAAACAGATAATTTTGGTAAGCATGGTGACCTAGTGGTACAGCATTGGACTTCTAAAAGAGAGGTCCTGGGTTCATACCTCACTGGCCTCTGGCTAAGTAGTGAGCTTATCACAACAACTCCCAATGATACTGTTTAAGTGGTGGCTCCACCTGATATAATTGTAACATTGTTGACTTAAGACAATAAATAACAAAACAACACACAAAATAATTTCAACATGTTCTCTGACTTAACTTTTTTCTTATTTTTGGATCCAGAGCAGTGGTTATTGTTTCTTTCTCTGCTACTTCAACCCCTCCCCACCCCGTACGATTATTGCACATGTACATTACAACAAAGGTAAGCTGGACACTTTGTGACTGACCTTTGATTTCTCTCGTTTTGGATCGTCCCACAGCAGTGGCTGTTGTTTCTTTCTTTGTCTCATTCTTTCTTCTTCAACAAGAACTTTTTCCATGATCCTGGCCTGTTTCTCTTTCTGTGACGCTTCAAACTGACTGAAATAAATTTGAGTCATGACATAAGGAAAATGAGCCGCATCATGAGAGAACAGGATTTTCGCCTATGCAAAAACAAAGGCGCTGATCAGCTGTGCAGCTACTGCACAGCTGATCAGCGCCTTTGTTTTCGCTACTCGGATAGTACAATCCTGCTTGTTCCCAAATCCGAAATTTCAAGTGTCTAGCCTTTTTCTGTGACTGTACAGGCCAGTTTGTGTCAGACCTGGTCAGAAATCTCAAAGCCTGGTTCGCTCGTGTCGGGGCTCAAATGGTCTTTGTGGTTTCCAACTGTACAGACACAGAATATGGTAAGAGGTTTGACATTTTGCATGTAGGAGGAACAGAGGTTGTTCTGTCTATCTAGCAAAAACAGCTGTACAGCACAGCCAATCTTTAGCATATGCACATAGTCACTTCTCTACAGAATAATAACTTCTGTAACCGCAATCTACACTTTTTGGAACCAAGATAAGAAAACGTCTTCTTTTTTGTTCACTTGCAAATTTTCGTTTTTATAGTTGTAAAACTGTAAATTAATATACCACATATATGCAAAGATTAAAGACATATAATGAACAGGATTAAAAGGCATAACAGGCTGCTAGAAAGGGGTAATAGTGCACAATGTCCAGCTAATCTGCTCTAGATGAGGCATAGATAACTTTGATTTGGTCCAATTTCTGGGTTTTTAATTTGTGAGGCAGTGCTTATGCAGTCTAGAAAGGAAAGTAATTAGCCTTTATTAGCAAAAATTTTAAAAATTAGCAAAATTTTATTTTTTGGGGAATGTTTCCATTTACAGTACCTCTTCTGCCTCTGCAGATCATCGTAGCGTTTTTGTATGAGCATGATTTCGTCTGGGTTTCCACCCTCGTTGAGAATTTCCTGCCGTTTTTCAAACTCTTTCTGGCTGTTCTGTCTCTCAGCGGCTTTGTCTCTAGCTCTCAGGGCTTTCAAATTTTCCTGGAATACAAATCATTGTAAAAATACAAAAAAAAAATAACCCTTGTTAAGAACTCAAAAGTCCATCAGGATATGTAATGTATAATATCTATGTAATGTATACCCCTTTACAACCCTCTAAAATATGAGCCTGTGCATGAGAAAACCAACAATTTGTGTTCCGACCAGGTCCTACACAAACCAGGCTGTACAGTCACAGAAAATGGTTAGAGGCTGGAAATTTCGGATTTAGAAAGTAGAGGAATTGTACTATCCATGTAGCGAAAACAAAGGCGCTGATCAGCTTCGCAGTTACTGCGAAGCTGATCTGCGCCTTTGTTTTCGCCTATGCAAATTGTTGGTTCTCCCATGCGGCGGCTCATATAGATTGTGGGTATGGGTATGTATTACAATAGCCTACATGAAAGGACACTAACATGTTAATACCACATCAAAACTTTCAGCAATAAGGACAGAAAATATTAAATTTTTCGACTAAAAATTTTAATTTTTACAGCTAAAACAAAATCCTTATCCATTGCATAGGCTTGTATCGTAATGTATCTTTAATTTCCAAATATTCTGATGACTACAATTACCCTATTGACTGTAATGTCACCCTTCAGTTTCAACAGCATGTCCATTTTCCTCTGCATATCATCTTTGTAGCGCTGGTCCTCCTCTTCTTGTCTCTGTTTCATTCTGAAATGGGTACCAGAACACTGGTTTATCCAGATACAACCAACAGAACTGAGTAAAATGAACATAGCTGAAATGAGCTGTGTCATGAGAAAACCAACAATGTGGTTTCCGAACAGGTCCAACACAATCAAAGCTGTTACAGGAATAGAAGATGGCTAAAAGCTTGAAATTTTATATTTAAAAAAGCAGTGGAATTATACTATCAGTGCAGCAAAAATAAAGGCACTGATCAGCTTCACAGTTACTGCGAAGCTGATCTGCGCCTTTGTTTTCGCATATGCAAAATGTTGGTTTCCTCATGATGCAGCTTAAATCTCAAAATGAGGCTCTTTATTACAAAACATCTGTCTGGGAAAAACCTGCCACGGATCAAGTATTTACTTAATATTTCTCATAACTGTTGCCTATTGATTTCATCTGCATTAGTTGTTCTCGGTCCCCTTCAGCTTGGTTGTCTCTGTGATCAGGAAGACTAACAATTGAGCTTATAGATGAGAAAACCAACAATTTGGGTTTCTGACCAGGTCCAACACAAACCAGCCTGTACAGTTATGGAAGCTGTCTAAAAGCTTGAGATTTCGGATTGAAGAAAAAGAGAGATTGTACTATCCGTGTACATGTAGCAAAAAACAAAGGCACTGATCAGCTGTGCAATTATTGGTTTGTCGTTTTCTTATGTGTTGGTCAAAAGTCTCTTTTATTTGACTCCTATCAGGCTTATCCCAACACTTGTCAGATTTTAGACTCATTATATGGCCAACTTCACTTCAGTTTAACTTAATCCATTTTGGTTTGAATCCCTTGAAAATGATAGCTGCATTTGGGTTTGGCTAAAATAAATCAATCATTCAAAGTGAGTGTATAAACATTTCATCATCTATGCAGCTAGGTTGAATAAAACATACTGAATTTCTTTCTGCATTGGCCTTTAGGGCATTTATTTTTATAACTTATACATGTATGAGTATATAACTGTATTAAAATGCAGCATATGTATTAATTTTATTGACGGCTAAACTTCACTAGCTAAAAAAAAAGAAATAAAAAAAACAGGAAGCATTAGTTTGGATACAAAGTATATACATTTGCTCAGTTTATATACCTGACATAATGTTATGAGATAATATTCTGAAATGCTTCAGTGCCTGCAGAAAATCTTTAATCTAAAGATCTATGTTATAGAGAATCATAGCCTGATTTAACATCAGAGTTTATGTCCTGTCTAAAATACATGTTCATGCAAGTCTTTAGCTTTTAATCTCTGCCCAAGGTCCAATACCAGTCAAATGTCTGTGTAATGTATATTTCCTTACAACCGTTTTTTTGTTTGTTTGTTTTTTTAAAAAACGAAAACAAAATTGTATGGTCTCATCAAAATTGTCCCAGTTTTGTCGTAAAATTAAGTCCGCTGATACTGGGCATTTCTGAAGAAACCTTACATGTAAAGTTTTTGTTTTTATAAGATTTTTAGGTACGAATATTAGAAAGTTTCGTGTTTTTGCAAACAGAAATACTTTTTGGTCAAAACCAATCACAAACATACATCAGAAAGGACTTCCTAAGACTTCATTCAAAATATCGGAAAGGTTGTGCTTTGTCTTTTGTAACACTGTCGGAAGGACAAAACGTGCCAGTGTAGATATACTGCAGTGTTTTGACTGGTCTCACACCATACGCAGGTAAGAAACATCACTCTTACTGAATATATACATGCATACATGTAATAGCATACCATATGAGCCACATCATGAAAGAACTGGCATTTGGCTTTGCGAAAACAAAGACTCAGATCATCTGTGAGGTAGCTGCACAGCCAATCAGCTCCTTGTTTTCACTACATAAAGTACAATCTCTTCTTAAATCTGAAAGTTCAAGTTTCTATTAAACCTTCTTTTGTACAAGTACAGGTAAGTTTGTGTCAGAACTGGCAGAAAACCCCAGACACTTTTTTCTAGCAACACAGCTCACATTATACTAGCTAGATTCTAAGAAAACTTGCTTTTTGATTATGCAGAAAACAAAAGCACATTTAAGCTGCATACTGTGCATCTGCTTTCACAGCTCTATGATACAATCTTTTGTCTGAGTCTGAACTTTTCTAAGTATAGTTCTGAGACTGCTTCTGGTCGAAACCCTAAAGACAAGTTTTCTATTAGAATCTGTAGAATATCATTGTGCACATGGTAAATTATCAGTAATGCAGATAAAAAAGTATGTTCAAAAATACTTTTCACATTTGTATATTGCTGTCTATTTTATTGAGTTTAAATAAAAATTAAAATTTTCAGTAGAAAAATTTAGATATTTTTGTTATTTTTGCTCAAAACATTGATTGTTGGTACACGTTAGAACCGCCTCGCTGAGGCGGTTCTAACGAGTACCCACAATCTATGTTTTGGATTGAAAATAACAAAAGTAGGTAAACCCCTCTATACCCCAGTTTCGCTATACAAAAGTGGGGTATAAGGGGTATACATTACATGGACATATTTTCCTGATGCTAGTGTACTGAAGCTCCACTTTCAATATGGAGAGACTTTTTCTATTTTAACAGCTTAAGTCTTGTGATGCTTTTTCAGGATATATTATAGAGACAATTTACCATTCGCATATTTAGATGATATCTCTAGGTGCACAACTACTTACTGCAAAAGAAGTGGGCTGAAGAATGAATACACATACAGAAATAATGACAGGGTTCTAAAGAAATTGGATTGAAAAATAAATCTAAAGCATTTCAGAAAAAAAAAACACACAAATGGAAAGGGTCTAAAGGAATTGGATTGAGAGGTTTTCTAGCTCCCCATTTGAATTTATAACTCGATAAACTGACAATTTCATTTAATGACAAAACATAATGTGCATGTATTTGTATCATTTGCTCACTTGTTTTCTGGTTTAATGTCCCAGTCATAAAGTTGTCAGTCATGTTCCGAGAGAGCCACTTTCTCCTAGATATATTACCCAGTACTATGGGGAGTAAATGTATCATGCCGTTTATGGTCATTAACCTGCTGCCCAAGGGGTTCCAACCCATGACCAGGCCCTGAGGTTATAAAACTTTTTTCATGTTCATGCTCAGCTGAGCTGAGACTAAAATTTTTCCTGCTCATAAATGTTAGTTTAACATTTATTAGAAGATTAAATTACAGGCTTTGGTGATCTAAACCTGAAATTTAAATTTATTTGCGCTATTTTATCATTTACAAGCACTTTAAATTGAACGTTCAGCTGAGTTGAGCATGAAAAAAGTTTTATAACCTCAGGGCCTGAATCTTGAGTCAGAGTCCAAAGCTCCAAAGCTCTACCACTTAGTCACCATGCTCCTAAATATTAACATTTAAAATAAAAAGATGGACAAACAACGATATTTATCTAAAACAATCACCACCCTATATACTGGTAATGCAACAAAATTTGCCACTGCGAAGAATGATGCAACATCACACATCACATGGCAAAATGGAGTGTAGTGATTGGAAGCCAGATTGGTTAGGCAACAACCTACAGCAAGGTAATGCCATCTTCACTGTCAGTTGTTGCCCAATTGATCTGCTTTCCAATCACCATACTCAGTTATGTTACAGGTGTGATATAACATCAATCTGCGCAGTAACAAATTTGGTTGCATCAAGGATATACAGGGTGAATCGGCCCCAGATACATACTTTGTAACTGTCTGACTGAGAAACTTGCTGTGTTTCTCTTTACTTTTCTGTGCCTCTTCTATTCTGTGGCGCTTCTCATACTCTTGATTCATCATACTTTCATAATTTTGCCTGAAAAAATGTTGGGAAAACCTAAGAAAACTGTGGTTTATCAGGGACCTACATTTGAGCCGCCTCGTGGGAAAACCAACAATGTGGTTTCCGAACAGGTTTGATACAAACCGGGCTGTACAGCTACAGAAAAGAGCTAGAAGCTTGAAATTTCGGATTTACGTAGAAGAGGAATTGTATTATCCGAGTAGCGAAAACAAAGGCGCTGATAAGCTTTGCGGTTACCGCGAAGCTGATCTGCGTCTTTGTTTTCGCCTATGCAGATTGTTGGTTTTCCCATGAGGCGGCTCATTTTCTGATGCTTTTAATTGTTCATACTTTCATAGATTTGCCTAAAATAAATTACAAACACAACTATATTTATAAAATGACTTTGTGCTTTTTGACTATTTGAAAATTGCATACATGTTATATCTCCCTATTTTGAAGGGATCTCCCTATTTTGAAGGGATCTCCCTATTTTTGAGGGAATCTCCCTATTTGGAATTTCATATTTTCCCTTTATATCTTATACATCTCCCTATTTGGATTTTCAGATCTTCCTACCAAAACTCAAGAATTTCCTTCTTTGTTTTATCATTCTACCTATTTGGGAATGGAAATCTCCCTATTTGACTCCTTGGAAGTATCACACATATGAAATGAGCCGCCCCATGGGAAAACCAACAATCTGCATAGGCGAAAACAAAGGCGCAGATCAGCTTTGCTGTAACCGCGAAGCTGATCAGCGCCTTTGTTTTCGCTACTCGGATAGTACAATTCCTCCTCTACTTAACTCCAAAATTTCAAGCTTCTAGCCTGCTTCTGTGCTTGTACAGGCCGGTTTGTGTCGGACCTGTTCGGAAACCACATTGTTGGTTTTCCCACGAGGCGGCTCAAATTGTAAGATGTTTTTTGTGCCTCTTCTATCCAGTGGTACTTCTGATGCTTTTAGTTTGCCTACTTTAATAGATCTGCCTGAAACTTTGGTCAGGAAAATGATGCTCACTATTATTGTAGGGTTTTTTTTCCAAGGAAGACCAACGAATAGTCAGTTCTCAGTCTGAAATTGTGAAACCTTGCAAGATACAGATTTTTAACTTACTATATGTAATACATGTATGATGATGTGATAAGTCAGGTTGCAATATTTTCATTTTTTTCCCTAATTCTAGCTTGAACACTGCATCAAGTTTGGTCATATTTTTTTTTTAAAAATTCCCCTACCTGTCCCTAGTTCTCATATTCTTTTCAGCCTGTCGTGCCTTCCTCTCCTCCTTCTTGAGTCGTCTCATAGCCAGTTCAGTTTTCTCCTTGGCTAGGGAATTCTCTTTCTTAATTAGCTCATCTTCTTTGAGAAGGAACTTCCCACGTTCAACATCCACCTTTGATAATTCATATCTGTAAATAAAATTTCACACGTAAATGCATCATATGGCATAATTTTTTTTAATCAGAACTGTTCATACTATTTCAGACGAAATTTCAAAAGCTCAAATTACCGGTAACCTAAGAAAATTAATGCCTGTCAATGAAACCTGTCTATTATTAAACTTGTATAACCAAAGTTAATCATGTGACATCATTTGTTTTTGCGACATAAAATTTTCCCCAAACGGCTGATATAGTCCCAATTCACCTATAAATTCCCAATTAGCAGAAAAACTCTAGTCTGAAAGGTTAATTCCTAATTTCCACACAATGTTTTCTCCAATTTTACAAAACAAAATAGGCTATTTTTCCCAATTTCAAGGGTTCCAAAAATTTCCCAAAAAGTTGAGAAAAGCCCTGTGCAGTATGATAAACTTACTCCTCTTTTTCAAGTCTTTCACAGATCAGTTTCTCTATTGCTCTCTCATCGGAGATCTCCTGACTCAGCTTGTCGTGTTTGGCTCGTAAACGATGTATAGCTGACCTGGAAAGGAATTTGATAAGAGCACTATAAAACCAAAATTGATGGCCAGATTAGGGGAATTTTCAAACAGTACATTTTTACACATGGTTGGGAAATAAAACCCTAGATTTTAAAAATTGTCTGATTCACCCTGGGTGTCCTGCTCCCCACCCTCCCAACTCTCCAGATTAATATTGATAGGTGCACATGTAATGTTTGTCATTGCATCTACATTTTGTGACAATTGTCTATGTAATTTGGCTTCTTTCTTTGAAAATTAGGGCAATTACAAGCCTAAACAATTAGTTAGTCTACAAACATCTGTAGAGGTACATGTAGTACAAAACATTAAAGAAATCTACAAAATGACTGACAAAGCCATATGCATCAAACATATACAGCCATATGTATCAAACAAGTACAACTCACTGGTTTCCTGCACTCTCTGTTTGTCCTATCTCTGTCCGGGTCTGATGTCTTTCTCTCTCCAACTCTTCAATCCTGTCTCGACACTGTTTCAATTCTTCCCTGAAAATGATTAACACAATTCTTTATGAATGGACTTGTCCATCATTAGAGTACAATTTGGGTTACTCCATTTTCCTTCTAGGGGTGTCAGGAGTGATTTTACATTTCTATTTAATGTTTCATGCAATTCCAAAGCAGAATAGCCCCAGATTGGACACTGCATTCTGAGGTGTCACATATGTGGCTATACTGTTTGCCTAATTGTCCCACAAAGAGGTGCCAGACTTACCTGAGCTTAAAAGATTCTGAGTCAAAGAGTCAAAGACAAGCAGTTTTTACTTACTTTTTGTGAAATCTTTAAAGGATTTGAGATATGAACGAACAGTAATTGACATATCAACATACTAAACTCTACATCAGGAAAACATGTCCGTGAAATGTTTACCCCCTTAAACCCCACTTTTAGATAGCAAAACTGGGGTTTGCAGGGGTATACCTATTTTTCTTATTTTTGCTCCAAAACATAGATTGTTGGTACTCGTTAGAACCGCCTCGCCGAGGCGGTTCTAACGTGTACCAACAATCTATGTTTTGAGCAAAAATAAGAAAAATATCACAATTTTTCCAATGAAATTTTAAAATTTTACTGCTGAAAAAATTTTCTGTATATTATATGGGCATGTTTTCGTAATGTAATATTGGAAAGTTGCTGTACAGTCTAAATCATGCTGACTAGCTTATTTTTGGATAGAAGAATGGCTTTAGATTTCACCAAAGACTCTTGAAGTTTGGTTATAATAATTGCTATACTTACAAAAACAATTGAGGGATATGGTTTTTGTTTCGATTTCATTGCTAAAGGTATAATTTTTTCTACCCAAATAATTAATAGATATGTAGCAGAACCATCACTGTGCAAAGATTCCATAAATTTTTCACGTTGCCTGGAAGCGCTTCTCGCAGACTTGCAGAAATGATGGAACATCCCTAAAATTAAAGTTATCACTGTTCCATACTCTTTCCAATTCTTTCATTCACCCCCTCTTACTGGTTCATCCAAATGCAAAACTGTTTTGATAATCGAAATGGTGACACTATTATGTCTAAAACGCACTTTGGGGAAATTTCAGAAATCCGTGATTTTTGGTAAAAAACACATTTTTTAACCAAATTTTTTTTTTCGTTTAAAATGTTTTTCTTTGCACTGTGAGTATGAAATTGAAATCCGTTTTTGAATGCGCGCTCTGGTTTTCTCAAAACAGCCTTTTTTAAAATGAGTTGTCAAATTTTTAATCACGTAATGCAAATTCCCATTAAGGTAATTTTCCGTTCTTTAGCAAACATTTTGAAACGCTGTAAAATCTAAACTAATGCCTGTAGCTCAAATCGGTTTTCTGTACCAAACTCGCAGCTTAAAGGGCAACGTTTTAAGCAAAAAAAAAAATTTTGGTAAAAAATCGTGTTTTTAACCAAAAATCACAGATTTCCCAATATGCATTTTAGATATAAAAGTACGGGCATTTCGATTATCAAAACAGTTTGGCAGTTTAATGAACCAGTAAGAGGGGAGGAATGGCAGAATTGGGTAGGGTAGGCAACAGTTGGAACTTCAATTTCAGGGGTGTTCCAACGTTTCTGCAAGTCTGCAAGAAGTGCTTCCAGGCAACGCGAAAATTTTATGGAATCTTTGCACAGTGATGGTTCTGCTACATATCTATTAATTATTTGGGTAGAAAAAATTATACCTTTAGCAATGAAATCATACATGTGATATCTCCCTATTTCGGAGGGATCTCCCTATTTTTGAGCAAATCTCCCTATTTGGAATTTCAAAATTTCCCTATATAACTTATACATCTCCCTATTTCAAATTTCCGATCTCCCTATTTGAAATCAAGAATTTCCTTCTTTGTTTAATCATTCTCCCTATTTTGAAAAGTAAATCTCCCTATTTGGCTTCTCAGATGTATCACATGTATGAATGAAATCGAAACAAAAACCATATCCCTAAATTGTTTTTCTAAGTATATATTAATGCTACAACAGTATCTATGTGCCAGTTTGATTTAGACATGTTAATGCCTCTTTGTAATTACTCTGGGACTTATTACCAAAACTTAAGCCACCAGTGATCTATCAATAATTGTCCAGGCACTGAGGTTATAAAACTTTTTTCATGGCCAGCTCAGCTGAGACTAAAATTTATTCTGCTCATAAATGTTAAAATGTCAACAACTGTTGGCATTTCAACATTTACTTTAGCAGGATAAATTACAGGTTTTTAATGGTCTAAACCCAAAACTTTAAATAAATTTGGACTATCTCAGTATTTAAGAGCGGTTGAAATTTGATGCTCAGCTGGGTTGAGCATGAAAAAAGTTTTAAAACTTCGGGGCCAGGACAACAAACCTAGTTTTCTCCGTGAGGTACTGATGGTGTTTGACTTTCTCTGTAAGTTCATTGAGATGACTTCTCAGATGTATCATCCGGATCTGTTCCTGTTTGGATATTTTCTCGTCAGGGGTGGGGGGATAGTCGGGAGATCTATGAACAAGAAAAATTGGCTGATCTTTCAAAAATCCATGATAATAAATTACTTCTTCTCATCATTTAAAATCTGTATTATCTGTTGTATCTAATTTGTTACATTACCTGCCTAAATTTTAAATACATGATCTGAGAAAAAATGAATGTTGTAAATAATTTAATGCTGAAATAATTGTCACTTTATAACCATAAGAGTAACAGATCAATATAAAAGGCATTTTGGGGAGCACAGTTGCCTTATTGTAGAGCTTCAAACTCCGAAGAGGTCTGAGGTTCAATCCCAAGGTCTGCCCTGGGATAAGACAAATTCACTCCCCACAGTACTGGTGAATACCCAGGAAGCAGTGGCTCCATCCCAACATGACTGAGACATTGATGGCTGGGACAAAAAAAAAACAATGTGTTTCATATAATTTTATCATAATGGACATATCAATATTAAACTTACTCAAAGTAGGTTTCTTCATCACTTTCCTCTGAGCCCAAGTCCAGCTCTCCCTCCCCGTAATCCTGGATCATACCCTCCAGGGAGAAATTCTGCCCCATGGTGTCGAGGTCCTTAAAGAAATCATCGCCCTCAAGCAGAGGCATGCCGAAATCTGACCTCAGGCCAAGGTCACCTTCCTCCATATTGAGGCCTTTACTTCTAACTGATAGACAGATCAACTGTTGAGACTGAAATAAACCAAAGCAGAAATTATAAAAAAAAAATGTTGAAAATTTCAATTCTTTTAATAATGTATGCTTCTTAATACGTAATTGAATAAAGTTGCTTAATCTTTGTCTATGCCAATGTACAATGTCTATGCCCACGTCATGCAGAGACTATCTAATATTTTATTAATGATATTTTATAAGTCACCATTTTGGACAATGTAAAAAGGACAAGATATGATCTCAACCCCACTGGAATGAAATAACCGAAAGTAATATATACATTTGTCTAGTTTCTGAAGTATTATTAATTGTTACAACCTCTTTTTCAGGTAAAATGTCTGTTAGGCAATGAGTCACTTAGTCATTATGTTGTTTTGGCCATGTTTTTTTTTTTTTCCAAATGGATTGTTTCAACAAGAGTTGTTTCTGCAAAATTAAGAGGATCATTTTGGGTCCTACTGTTCATGAATTCATTAAAATAAAGCCAATGTAAACATGTTCATTAATGCTTAGTGTAGACTTGTATCATCAGCCATTACAGGCAGCACTGTTCTCAACAGGATATTTTCACATGGTTTGTCTCATCACACAGCTGAGGCTATCCGCACGACGGTCGTGCGGATAAGCGGCGTTATCCGCACGACGGTCGTGCCGATAAGCGGCGTTATCGGCCCGACCGTCGTGCGGATAGCCAATGCTACAGGTATTGGCTATCGGCACGACGAGAGTATAAGATTTTCTAACAAGCATATGTATGCATTGAACTATTAATTTGTCATTAAATAGATTAATTAAGCATTTATCTATTGAAATGTATTCGAAATTAACATTTTCATTAATTATGAATAAGAAAACTAATCTAGCTTATAAACTGTTCAAATCACAGTAGATTTCTAACAGCGGATAAAAATATAACCATTGCATTTTAATTGTGTTACTGAAATGTTTCCATACTCCATTGTTAAAATCAAAGGCTGTTTATTCTTTTGGATTACCATATTACTTTATTATTTAGTTTAAGATAATAACTCTCATTTTTAGCATACGCATGACTGATTTTTTACAGGTAATAATTCACAGGTAAGCCAATTTCAGCAAAATAACAATTTTGTTAATTAAAAAGTAAAATTTCCTGCATGTGCAATATTCTGTTTCAGTTTTGAAGCCAGTGTAATATATTTATCAGCTTAAAATGAATCCATTTCTAAACATTCTTAGGCTTAAAAAAAAAAATGTTATGTTTCCGATTTCCCGACCGACTGGTCAAAATCTGCGCCGACTGCAACTTTTTTAGCGCTCTGAAAAAAAAAAAAAGTCGGGGACCCACCCTGTTCAACGATTCCGGTTTTTATCAAAAGTCAAAACCATTTCGTTACGAGAATTTGTCCGCGCCGATTTTCGGATATTTTTGGTCTTTAACAATTACGATCAAGAACAACAACATGGCTACTGTGTAGTGTGTTGACACGACCAAGCACATTAGTCACCATTTATTTCGACAAATGTAGCCATATACCTGCTTCAAATGTAATAAAAGCCTTGCGGCACAATGCCCAGTTATCCCTGTTATACGAAGACGGCCATCCTCGGTGTAAAGGTTTCCGATTTGGAGTCAAATGTGCGGTAAGAAGAAAGTCTGGCCTTATCATTTGGATATTGATTTCCCTGTCGTGCCGATAACGCCGCTTATCCTCACGACGGTCATGCCGATAATGCTGCTTATCGGCACGACCGTCGTGCGGATAGCCAGTGTCTCATCACACAGGCGATTTTTGTGAAAGCTTATACTTGTTATCAATGAAGGATGCAGTGCAAGGTGCCCTTTACAGTGGATAGATATTTCTTCTTATTTTTTGCCCTTCGTTGCATAAATGCATTAAGTCTCCAGTGTATATTTAAATAGAAGCGGTGCTTTCGAAGGCTGATAAAGAAATAAAATCGTGGCGAGTTGTCGGTACCTTCTTTCAACCGCTGTTTACAAAAATTTCCCAAGCAACGACGCGAACAGTTCTAGTAGTCTAATTATCGTGCAATCGCATCCGAGTCATCTCGGTCCGACACGTGTCACTACTATCAAACCTTGTCTTGTAATGCATTCGCACCTTCTTCCAGGGACATGTGCCTTTTTGATTTCCTAATATAAACCTTGCCTCTTATAACGAATTTTGGTGTGGATAATTACGGTACTTACCTTTCACGTACAGAAAATCAATTTTCAAGTTTTATCTACTGTTTGGCCAGAACCTTGTTACTTCTCAACAGGTTTTCCCAAAGTTTGCTGTGTATCTTACACAGGAAGCGAGGTAGCCGAGTGGTTAGCGCACTGGCCTCTTGTGCTAGAAGTCCCGGGTTCGATCCCAACCGGCTGCGGGGAAAATTGGTTGGTCCGAACACGCTTCCCTTCCTGTCATTTGCAGGAATGACATGATACAATGCGCCGTCCTTCGGGTCGGGACGTTAACTAGAGCCCCATCCCCACCCCCCTGTGCAGGGACAGTCATCCCCTGTGCAGGTTAAAGATCCCTACACAAGTTCTATCCTCGTGCATGTAGGCTCATCCTGCAAACAAACCGGATTTACAATGTACACCTCTTTAAGAGTCTGAATAATCAGAACGTATTGATTGATGGGAGTAACAAGAAAACAAAACAAAACAAACTTCAAAGTAAGCGCTGAATTTTTTATATTAACTAAGACTGAGACATCTAGAAAATATCTTTAAATGTCAAAAACTAATAAGTTGTTGTTTTACGTGTTTATCCGTATCATTGTCGTGACATTATATAGCCGTGGAGAAAGTACAAAAACAGACAGCTCGGTTTATGAATAATGACTATAAATCAAGATTTGAAGGATGTGTAGGACCTAAAGTTACGAACATTACAACAACGAAGCCATGATTCAAGACTGGTTATGTTATACAAAATGGTGCGGGGTATGGTACCAGCAATCAATGCTGTTCCTCATTCCACTTAGGAATAAAAGAAACATCAAACCATGTTTATGCTCTGACTTTCAAACTACAAATTTTGTGACGCAAGATATTCAGTAAACCACACAGAGTGTTTTAAGGTACCGGAATCTAAATAGGATCAATTCAAAAACTCATTCTTCATAAGAACTGTTTGTGATTGGAACCAACTGGGGGAGTGTCAGATTAGTGCAGAGACAGTGAACAACTTCTGACAAGCTGTCCATAACAGTTTCTGACTTTTCATAGCGCACACACCGCGATTGTAGATGCCAGAATTAGATTCTACCGCTATTACCATACAGATATAGATACGTGATAAAAGACAAATAGAACTTCTACATATTATGAATAGGGATTTTGCATGGGCAATAGATATAGATACGTGATAAAAGACAAATAGAACTTCTACATATTATGAATAGGGATTTTGCATGGGCAAGGATTCTGAAAATGAATATTTTTTCGAAAATTTTTACTCGATCACGAAGATTTGGATTTATTTTAGTTAAGAAAAAAACTAAGAATTTGAAATTTTTGCGGTAAAAATGTTTACCCCCCCCCCCCCCCCCCCTCTTCCATGAGATTTATAATACAGAAATTTTCAGAAAATCTCTATACAAAAATGTTTTTGGACAGAACCTTTTTTATTTGCCAACCGATTTTTCAAAATTTTTGCTGCACCTTTTGCAAAAAAAAATATTTCATCTTCATTTAAACAGTGGCAAAATACATCAGGCAAACATGTCCATGCAATGAATACCCCCCTTATATCCCATTTTTATATAGCAAAACTTTGGTATGCAGAGATATACCTATTTTTATTATTTTCGCTCCATAACATAGATTGCGGGTACTCTAGCGAGGCGGTTCTAACGTGTACCCACAATTAATGTTTTGAATATAAATATGGAAAGTATTAAAGTTTTTCAAATGTTTTGCTGAAAAAATCTCTGTTTGTTGCATGGGCAAGTTTTCGTAACTTGTCTGCGAAAAAAAAAGTTTTAAGAAACTAGGAAACACACTTTAGAGTACTAAGTTTATGGAAATGAAATATTCCATTGGAGAACGTTAATTTAAATGCGATGGCGCTGAATAAGGTCAGGGTGTTGTAAAAACGGATGAGGTATGAAAGACAACCCGCGGAGCCCGATGTGCCGGGCTGGATATTTTGAATTCGTATTTTTGTCAAAGTCAAGATTTGGATTTTACGAAAGATATTTTTGGTAACTCCTATACACTAAATAAAAGCTTCAGCAGTGGAATTTTCTTACATTTCTGGAAAATTATGCTTTTATTTTCATTTTCAGCTCCGTCAGGGGTATGAAAGACACGGCTGAGAAAATATCTATTAGAGCAAATGTTGAATATCAGATTCAGAACAGTTTAGTGGTTAAACGTCAAACTGACAATACCACACCAGGAGGATGGGGCTTGACCGTAAGGGATTAGTCCCGAGCTCTCACAAGAAAGTAAATTTAGACACAATCATCTGACATTTCAGCAGAGGAGATCAGAGAATCAGTGAGTTCATTCCGATCTCTAATTGTCTGGGGGAAAAGGCATTTGTACTTGCTGAAGGTATCTGAAATGCCAAGGAGTGTTGATTCCTACAACGCCTATTCAGTTTGGGGATAAAGTCATCCGTGGGTATTTTTGCTCTCCCTTTTAGACCCTTGTATTTTAGCGATATAATTATATTGTCCTTCCTTCTTTTCTGCAGGGATTCCCATTTTAGTTTATTAAGGATGTCAGTCATACTACCTTTTTCATATGTATAATTCCTAGTTACAAACTTAGCTGCACGCTTTTGCACTTTCTCCAAATCATCTATCAGACCTTCATAAATATTCATATTCAAGAATACATCTCATCAGACCTTTAGAGGCAGCTTCTCTCACATCTTGGGGGCAAGAAAACAGATTTTGTCTCAGAAAACCAAGGGTCCTATTGGCTTTAGTGCACACATTGCCGATGTGAGTATTCCATTTTAAATCCTTAGTTATTGTTACACCGAAATATTTGATACTTTCAACATTTTCCAACACTGTACCCTCAAGTTTGTAAGAAGCCTGAATTTTACTAGCTAGAATGTAGCAGATAATAAAGTAAAATAGTGAGTAAGAATAAAACATTTTAGAGCAGATCGAGATTTAAAGGCATATTAATAACAGTGTTAAAATTGTGGGTACGTATCGGTGTTTGATCGGGCAGATAAGATACAACCGCACAAATACCAGCTTAGCAATTCACAAGTTTCAGACATCTCAAAATCAGTTGTCAAAGACTAGAAATTGACAGTCCACAACAGTCATCCAGGTGCAATCCAAATATAGAAAAAGTTGCTCGTTTCTTTAAAATAGCCAAATGCTGTCAAACAATCACCTTGCTCTGTTTCATTTTTTTTCTATTAACCAATGAAATTTTGAACAGAGAAATCAACATCTGTCAATTCCATCTTACTGTGACCAATCAGAGATATATAAGGTGATGATGTACATTTCAATGTTGATGCAAATATTGGACAGGAAATGTCAATTTCATCTTTTTGACAACTAGTAAAGAGATGCTTGAAACAGCTGCTATTTGCGTGGTTGTAAGACAAGCTTTATTTTGAGTCAGCAAGAATTATAACAGTACGACATATGCTCTGGTGAGCTATTTAATTGAATATAAAAAGCTCGGCAATTTTTTTGATTTTTCAAAACTCAGCCTCAGATGTGTTCATTTTGACAAAGTGGGTTATGAATCGAGCCGAAATGATACACTTGAAAATGTGTCTTGAAAATACGCATGTTACATACGCATGAAAATACAAAGGGCCGAAAAGACACAAAAGTTTCCGAAATTTTTGCACGTAGTCTAAATCAATAGTCAAAAGAGACGGGTTCTCTAGCTTCTGTATCTCTTACATTTTTCGGTAGGTAATTTTTACGATGCAGTCCAATGACACGTCTCGCCATGATGTTTTGATGTTTGTAGAAATGTCAAAACACTCGTAATTCGTCTCCAAAGTATTCCATATCCATTTATGCAAATCAGATGACAAGTATGGCTAGGCACGGTGGAACACCTAAAGTTATTGCTGGCGTAGTTTTATTTTTTGGTCTTGTTTATTTAATTTATATTTACAATGATGTTTCTGGGCAACTAAAAGACACTGAACACACAGCAGAAAGGTACAGGAGAGAATCTGAAAGTGTAGCTGCACAGCTATCAGGTATATTTGAGCCGCGACGCGAGAAAACCGGTCTTTGGGGTTTCCGACCAGGTCCGACACAAACCGGCCTGTACAAGCTCAGAAGCAGGCTAGAAGCTTGAAATTTCGGATATAAGAAGAAGAGGAAATATACTGTCCGTGTAGCGAAAACAAAGGCGCTGATCAGCTTCGCGGTTACCGCGAAGCTGATCTGCGCCTTTGTTTTCGCATAGGCAAAAATCCGGTTTTCTCACGATGCGGCTCATTTTGTATGTCAATGAATTTCGGTAATCCTCGGATAGCTTGATTAGTCTGTTTTAGGCTATTTCTTTGTTTATACAAACCTGTACACCTCTTACACTGGCTTGGTGGGGTATGAAAGACCCTGCCGAGCCGAGCTGCCGAGCTTACTATGCCGAGCCAGGTTTTTGTCTAATTATTGCTTAAAGTTCGATATCTTCATGAGGTGATGATCAGAAATTGATCGACTCAGTATCAGAAGATAGATAGAATGATATTTTATAACATTTGAAATAATTCTATGTAATTGGAAACCGTTTACATAAGCCCAGTTATGCTAATTTGCCAAATTTATTGGATTTGATAGAAAATTTCAGCTTTTGTACCAGTCAAATAGAAAAATGTTATATGTTGTTTTCAAAGTAATCATGACGAATAATATCTTTAACATTTGTGCAATATTATCTATTTCAACATATGAAACCATTCATTTTTTGTATTTTGTGTTTTATTGGCAATTACAAGTCAAAAACCTGGCTCGGCAGGGTCTTTTATAAAGCTCGGCTCGGCAGGGTCTTTCATACCACACCCACTGGCTTTGAAGTTTCTGCTCTGGTGTAGGTCAGTCAAGAGCAAGGTTTCCTTCTAATCAGCCACTTATTTTCAGGGATGCTTTATCAAGTCAGTCCGATATGCATATGTATACTGCACTAAGTCTTGAACATAAAAATTGGGACGCTTGAATTAAAAAAAAAAGATGTAAACTAAAGTGCATAAATAAACTATTTTTGCAAATCAGAGGACATGGCATATCGGGAGACTTTCGGAAAATGGGTATAGGAATCGGGAGATATCACATGTATACCTCAGACAGCCTCACCATTACTTCATATGGTAAAGAGACTTAATTAATTGTTTTTATTGTGATCTGGTTTTTAAGTAATTTTTATGTTTACCACGTACAGGTTTAAGCATGTTCTCTTTAAATATCATTCCTTTCTTCCAGCTATTTATTATGGCTGTCACATATGAGCTGAAATGATTTTGGAAGGGATGTAAAACTAAATTAAAAATTGCTTTGGTTAAGCTTGAAATGAAATTGTTTCTCAACTCAAGACTCATACACTCGTTATATTGTAAGTGAGCAACATTGTTTCTAAGATAAAAGCATGCGGATAAATGAATTCTAGAACTTGACAATGAATTGAAAAGTGGACATTTGGGATCCTACATATAATCACACATCACAATTGCTTTCTTTGCTTATTTTATGTCACTTTATGTTGCTTTCACTATGGTGTTTACGGCTGGTCATTATTAGCTTTCACTTTGCTACTGGTTGAGGTATGCTTGTTTCAGTGGAATTTGAACTTAAAGGCCGCTTGCAGAAGGCTTTGCTTCAGGAAAAACAAAATTGTAAAGCAAATGTGGATGGTAAGTGGGTGCCACATGGCTTGCTGCATGGTCGATGATCTGTACTTGGCTTGCTGAAAAGTCTGCATGTGGCTTGCTGCATGGTCTGCACATGGATTAATGCCTGATCACAACCGATAAATTGCACATGCAAATTGATTGATTGATTGATTGATTATTGTGTATATGGCTTCAGTAAACAACTGCTTTCATATATATGTGGTATGCAAACCAGCACACAATTTTCCTTGTTATGCTCAGCCGTAGTGCCGAACTACTACACTGTTCAAATTTTTTCAGCAGTATCTGACAGCTAAGTACTACAAAAAGAATGTACCAGTCTGAAAACAGATGCACAGTTCTTTGCCATAAATGCAGATATTGGCATGAATGTCTATGATTTGAGCCGCCTCGTGGGAAAACCAACAATGTGGTTTCCGAACAGGTCCGACACAAACCGGCCTGTACAAGCACAGAAAAGAGCTAGAAGCTTGAAATTTCGGATTTAAGTAGAAGAGGAATTGTACTATCCGAGTTGCGAAAACAAAGGCGCTGATCAGCTTCGCGGTTACCGCGAAGCTGATCTGCGTCTTTGTTTTCGCCTATGCAGATTGTTGGTTTTCCCATGAGGCGGCTCATTTGCTATTTGACTTGCTCAGCATAGCATGCAAGCATGATGTTTAAGATCTTGTGTGACTTTTTGTCTTTGTATAGTATTTGTTTATTTGCTTTTCTACACCTCAAGCAGTTATGTAGCCCATCTTGGTATATTCCCGTCTCCATATGACCTTAGCTGTTGGTGGGACGTTAAACCCCAAATCAATCAACCATCTTGGTATAGTACATGTATTTGTTTATTTGATTTTCTACACCTCAAGCAATCATGTAGCCCTGTCACTGGATGGTTAGGATTGCTGGTTAGTTTAATGATCTTGCATTCTCCTTGCTGTGGTAAAATTGATACCCATACTGGTCTGAAAAGGAGGTAATAAATATAATCTAAATGTTCAATTTGTAAATATAAAAAGATAGTTGCACATTGTAGTTGGATGAATGCTGTATTGTGCAGTTTAATACCAGCCAACTGATGGTTACATTAAATGTGCAAATTATTATGTCAACTTGCAATTTGTATCTTTTGTGTGTAGTGCCATTTCATTGTATAGCATGCTTGCAGCTCATTTTTCGAAAATAAGTTGGTTCATGTTTTTATTAAAAGAATACAAAAAAAGAAAAAGAAAAGAAAAAAAAAGAGCAATTGAATAAAGCAAAATTAATGCTAATGGTGTTATTGCAAATTCACTGTACATATTCTGCAATGAAAACCATCAAAATACTGTGCAACTCATGTTTTCGTACAATATTCATATGTAAAGATTATGTTGCAAAATTTTGTAGATAAAATGTACATCTCTGATTGTCAAGCACCAGTCTGTTTTAAAATAACTGTAAACTGGTAATTAATATAAGCTGTTGGCTAGAAATGATGAAAGTAGACATTATGAAAACATGCCCTGGCATGCGATATAAGATTTTTTCTTTCAACTAACAATTAAAAACTTCATCAGTATTGTTTCTTATTCAACTAAAATGCGACCCAATGTTGAGTAGCAGTCTTACAAAAATTTATGTGACATCCCAACATGACAATAGCAGTTTACTACTAGGATATATTGCAACATAAGAAATAAAACTTACAAATATGTTTATACATAAAAATTAAATTAATAAATACACTGGCCAACGTCATTACAATGCTATTGTTGGGGTCCATAGAAACAGACCATGTTATAATGAGGTTATTTACTATAGACATATAGCAAAATAATCAGTTTGGAAGCGATAGCATGGTCATATTGTTATATTGGAAACCACATTATAATGAGGCATGTTATAATGAGATTGAAAAGAAACCGTAGTGAGTTTTGTTTATTTCAGAACTGACAGTGGCGAAAGAAGAACTGAAGCAAAGATGTGAAACAGACAAGGTAAAACGGAATACATGTACATGTATACATGTAGTTATATGTTTTAGCATAGCCTATTTTGTAAGTCAAATGCTGCTTGTGTATTTTTGGATCACTTTAAGATGCTTTGAAAATTTATAAAAAACTGCTAAAAATGCAATATACAGAACAATATGATTTTGTCTCTTAAATTTCAAAGAAAGCTTTTCATGTCAATGTGATTTTGAGTTTTCAATGTTTATTTTCTTCCAGAATTAAGCAAGAATCATTCTTCTTATAATGCCTGGTATAAATGCAGTTTTGTTGTTTTCTTTACAGACTGAATTTTCCAACAGACTAACAGCTTTACAGCAACAGCATAAAATGTTAAAGGTATGTAAATATATACACATTTTGTAACAATTTTGTATCCCAGAATAGAATACAACTTATCTCAATACTAAGGTAAAAAAGAGAAGTTGACAAGGGTTCTAAGTTTGATGATGTAAAGTGGTAGTGTGATGGATTCTGGGTTCATGACATTTATACTGGTACTGCCTAGGATGTATTGACTCTATTTTGAAAATGACCGAAAAATGTTAACCAGGTTGTTTAAAATCAGTCCAAACATAACAAATGAGCCAACACATGGGAAAACCAACAATCTGCATATGCGAAAACAAAGGTGCAGATCAGCTTCGCAGTAACTGTGAAGCTGATCAGCGCCTTTGTTTTCGCTACACGGATAGTACAATCCCTCTTCTACTTATAGCCAAAATTTCAAGCATCTATCCTGCTTCTGTAACTGTACAGGCCGGTTTGTGTCGAACCTGTTTGGAAACCACATTGTTGGTTTTCCCACGAGGCGGCTCAAATAAATAACTTTGTACAGGTAGTCAAATTATAATCATTAAACTCGAGCTTCAAACCCTGAGACGGTGGAGGTTGACAGGGAGGTTGACAGGTTTTCTCATGGGGAGTGTGGTTGCCTGGTGGTATAGTGTTACATTTGGAAATCAAAGGTCAAGGGTTGGAACCTGGCTGGGGCCCGGGACTGTGCCCTTGAGCAAGACATATTATCTCACGGTGGATTACCGGTTAATACTCAGGATGGTTCGGTCCATACATGACAATAAAATTATTGACTTGGATGTTATGCCATAACCAAAGCAAACCAAATTGATTTCAGAGCCAACATGAAGACATGCAGACCGAGTACCATAAACTACAGAAGGAACATGAAAACGAGGCTGAGGACCATAAACTTATCGATGAACAACGGAACCAGGAATATAACCAGTTTAAACAAGAAAAAATTCTAGAAGTTTCAAATTTAAAAGGTAAGATATTTGAATGCTGTAAGTTAAGAAATGTTCAAGAGAAATTAATTTGTTCTAGTATTCAAAAATTAATTCCTACATGACTTTGAATTCCTCATTAACTAAGACTTTCTGTAAGATTCACAGACAGAACCAGTACCCACTCTCGAATGCAAAAACTGGATAATGATTTAGAAATTTTACAGCTCTTAATTTGGAATAAGAAAATTTTCAAGATAAAAATCATGCAAAAATTTTAGAATTTACAGTATTTATAGTATTTTAGCATTTATTGCAGGTGATAAGAAGTCCAACAAATTCATTGCTCTTTGTTATTTAAATGATAAAGTGAAGTGAAGTAAGTGGCAAATATTTTTTGAAAAGGTCAAAGTTATACTTACATTCATTCCAGACCAGGTAGCCAATTATGAGCGAGAGAAAGTACAAATAACAGGAGAAATAGCAGAGCTGAAGAAAAGATTACAAGAAAGTTTTGTAAGTTTATGTAGGCTTCATTGAGCGATTGAATAGGATAGTGATGTTCAGAGATTGTCATTGGCACGTACCTGGAGAAACATTCCCAATTAAATATTTGACAAAAATAAATGTGTTCAGCCTGCACTGTTTGAAATAAATCTGCTATGCAATATGAAATACATTTGTATCTTCAATTTTTTTGTCGCATTTGATTTAACTACACTTCAACCTCTGACAGTACAACGAGCCTCACTAGAATGGGGTTTTCAATATAGCATGGCTCCCAAATTAATTATTATGCTATATGTCGATAGTAAGTGACCTTATTGCAACACAAGTTCACTTATAAAACAGTCTGCTTCTATGGACCCCAAAGATAACGTTATAATGAGGTTGTGCTGTATTAGAGTTTTCAACAAGGCCTTGAACAAATGTGGCTCTGCAAGCATAGAAGGTAGAGGCTTAAGATTTGGATGTAGAAGAAACAGCTTCAACAGGGATTGTTCTATGTGCTCAAAACAAAATCAAATGCATGGTTTCTGCACTGTGCAGGCCCTCTTTTGTCATAGACAAATCACCTATTTTTTTACCTTGATTTAGTTCAAATAATAGGTAGGTGTACTTCTTTTCACAGAGTCAAATCCAGACAGACCAACAGACAATAGCCAGTTTACAGCAACAGCTTATGAACTATAAGGTGAGATTTAAACCAAAAGATAAATTCAGGAAAACATAGTGGTGTAACAGTATTGGGTGATAAAAAAGGGATAATGTTTGCTTACATCTTTATAAAACCATATGAGCCTGTGCATGAGAAAACCAACAATTTGCATATGCGAAAACAAAGACGCAGATCAGCTTCGCGGTAAACGCGAAGCTGATCAGCGCCTTTGTTTTCGCTACACGGTTAGTACAATTCCTCTTCTTTCTAAATCCAAAATTTCCAGTCTCTAGCCATCTTCTGTGCTTGTACAGCCTGGTTTGTGTCGGACCTGGTCGAAACCTAAATTGTTGGTTTTCTCAAGCACAGGCTCATATGTAGAAACAACTTGCCAAGGAGAATCTAATGAGCACCCTCAGCATAGTAATTGTTATAAAAACATCTTTTAACTGAGCATTTGCATGAGAAAACTAACTATTTGGGGTTCTGAACATGTCTGACTCAAACGGACCTGTACAGTCACAGAAGAGGATAATAGCTAAGCTTGAAACTTCGGATTTAAGCAGAAGAGGGATTGTACTATCCATGTAGCAAAGACAAAGGCGTAGATCAGCTGTGCAGTTACTGCACAGCTGATCTGCGCCTTTGGTTTCGCATATGCAGATAGTTGGTTTTCTGATGCAGTGGCTCATTTATCATCAAATACCCCTTTTATCCAGTCCTCTGGGGTATTTATCCTTATACTGTGGATTTACTGTCCCTACACCATCTTTTAGAAACTTCCTTTTTCAAAATCACATTTTTCAGAAAATATCAGCGCCTTTGTTTTTAAATGGATAGTACAATTCCTCTGCTTTTCAAAATCCAAAATTTCCAGCCTCTAGCCATCTTCTGTGACACGGGCTGGTTTGTGTCTGACCTGTTCGGAAACCACATTGTCGGTTTTCTTATGAGGCGGATCATATGTGTTTACAGTGGTCACATAGCAAGTATTATGCACCAGTCATGTGTAACCACTGCCCCCCCCACCCCCGTAGGGGAAAGGGTGGGGGATAGCCGGGCTAAAGTGCAGGGCAATTTTTGAGTGTCCTCTCAGTGCAGGGGAAATGACCAGGTTTTGACATGAGGATCCTTACCCCAGGGAGATTTTCTATTGCGAAGGGCGGGGCAAAGAGCAAAGTTTTTACCTCCATTTTGTCCCCTGAGGGTGGGGCTCATGGCAGGGCACTGAAAGCTGAAGAGTCATAATCCCCACCCTTCCCCGTAGGTGGGGGAGGAGTAGTGGTTACAAGTGACTAGTGCATTACATGGTAACATGTATTGTATAATTTTATTGCAGAAGTTTAAAATTGGAGCGCCTAGAAATTCTACAGCACTAAATCAGTCTTTACTGCAGGTTATAAATACACCCAGTACTCCAGTTTATTTGTAGTTAGACCTTACCCTGCATATATATTGTGATGTAAAACTTTGCATTCAGATTCCAAAATAGTGTTGTTTTAATCAAATATTAATTTAGTTATGTAGATTGATGTATGTACATGGTTACATGGCCAATATTTTGTTTCTGTTTGGATTGGGGGTATGAGGAATCTTTCACTAGTCAATACATGTATAAAGTTAAATGCAATGTATGCAAGTTAAGTATTGTCAAGTACACTTTTATTCTTAATTATTCATTGAAATAGCATTTGAGTTACTATCACTATCCACTGAATAACAGCTATACCATGTGACAAATTTAGATATACACAGGTACTGATATAAGGTTATAAAATTGAGCCGCCTCATGGGAAAACCAACAATCTGCATATGCGAAAACAAAGACGCAGATCGGCTGATCAGCGCCTTTGTTTTCGCTACAGGGATAGTACACTTCCTCTTTTTAAATCCGAAATTTCAAGCTTCCAGCCTGCTTCTGTGACTGTACAGCATGATTTATGTCGGACCTGTTCGGAAACCACATTGTTGGTTTTCTCATGCACAGGCTCAAATATCTACATTTTAATCCCCAGAATCAAGTGTCACTGGACCAACAGACCATAACCAGCCTTCAAACACAGATTTATAACCTCAAGGTCTAATCGTAGTCGTTGTGTAGAACACCCTCCCAATACCTTCTTGTGTTGTGTCATATGAACCACTTCATGAGAAAACAATACGCAGCTTAGCTTTGCAGTAACTGCACAGCTGATCAAGGCCTTTGTTTTCCCTTTTCAGATAGTACAATCACTCTTCTTAAATCTGAGATTTTTAGCTAAAAGCCTTCTTCTATGACTGTACTTACTGGTTTGTGTCAGATCTGGGTAGAAACCCCAATGACAGGTTTTCTCATGACACAGCTCATGTGAGCACATTATGAACAAACCCTGTCTTCTGAGCTTCCAACCTGGCCTAAGGTTATTAAACTTTTTTCATGCTCAACTCAGCTGAGCATGAAATTTAAACTGCTCCTGAATACTTAAATAGCCAAAATTAATTTAAATTTCAGGTCTAGATCACCAAAGTCAGTAATTTATTTTGCTAATAAATGATGAAATACCAACAATAGTCAGCATTTTGGCATTTATCAGTAGGATAAATTTTAGTCTCAGCTGAGTTGAGCATGAAAAATGTTTAATCACCTCGGAGCAAGGCCAAATATGAACCAATATGTACAACCCCTCAAGATGAGCTACCTGAATCAACATATTAAAGAGGAAGAGACATTGCACTTTACATATAGGGAATGCAAAGGTGCTAATCAGTTGAATGACCGTCATACAGTTGATCTGATCCCTTGTTTTCGAATATGCCAAAAAAAAAAAAATGGTTTCTCATGAGATGGCTCAAATGGCAATTGTACTTTTCATTAGCTAGAGGGACAGTCCCCTTCAGCCAGCTCATTATTGCATGCTCCTATAGCACTTTTGGGCTCTGGGAGAAATTGCTTGCCTGAGTGCATGTTCATCAGCCATGAGGAAAGTACCATATTTTCCCTTTAAACTATTGGTTTAGCTTCCTCAATTATTCAAGACTTCCCTAGCTTTTCCTGCTTGGGTATCAAGGGAATATTTTGTGCAGAAAATATTTTTACATTTATTTAAACAATACGGGTTTTACCAGAGGAATTTGTTAAATGAGTCTATCTATATACTACATGTACATGTACTGTCTGCCAGAACTAAGTATTTCTCTATCAGTTTTATGGTGTGAATTTACTCTCTTAGAAATCATAAGCAGAGGATGCTTACATTTAACTGCGTCCTGAGTAAACCAACAATCTGCATATGTGAAAACAAAGGCACAGATCAGCTTCGCTAATTCTAAAATTTCCAGCCTCGATTTATCTTATGTACTTGTAGAGCTCGGTTTGCGTTGGACCTGGTCAGAAACCCAAATTCTTGGTTTTCTCATGCAAAGGCTCAAATGTTTTAGTTCTGATAACCTCAAAGTGATGAACTCGGTCTCTTTGAGTTCAAGATAACGAGAGTGGCCTGTATCATGTGACATGCTTCACACAGCAGTTGAACCGCATTATAACAAGCCTCATTATAATGCTGTATTCAATATAACATGGTCATGTTATGGCTCCCAAAATGATTATTTGGTGTATGTCTTTTGTAAGCTCATTATAACACAGTTCACTTGTAACATGGTCTGATTCTGTGGACCCCAAAGATAGCATTATAATGAGGTTTACCTGTAGCAGTTCCCTTCACCATCCCAAATGTTTTCCCAATCCACAATCAAAAGGATGCCAAGTATATGACCTGGATCATAGTTTATGGGGAGTTCAGTGGCCTGGCCTCGATGTTATAGAAATATATTCATGCTGAATCAGCTGAGCATAAAATTTAAACTGCTCATAAATACCAAAATGGCCCAAAGAAATTGAAAGTTTACGTTTAGATCGCCTACGCCTGTAATTTATTTTGCTAATAAATGATAAAATGTTTAACATTGATGAGCAGGATAAATTAAGTCTCAGCTGAGCTGAGCATGAAAACTGTTTTATAACCTTGGGACTGGTAGTAGAATGTCTGACTTCTGTTTTAAGAGGTATGTGTTCAATTGTCACTTGGGGCAAGGAGTTGTGTTCCTCCACATTAGCTCCCCAGAGAGAACTGGTTTATACACAGGGAGCAGTTGTTCAGTACTGACATGACTGAAAACTATTTAGGATGTTTAACCAGCAAACAAACAAAAGATCAGAGTTGTCTGGCCACAAAATTAGGCTATGTACAGAATAGACTCCAAGACCCTGCTGTAGTAATATATGGGTAGATCAGGGGAACCAGTTTCAGAGGATATGGGCTTTGAAATAGTTAAGAGCCAGGACCTCCCTATGCTCCCCCCCACCTGCATCATAATTTACAGCAGGCTGTTTTTTTTTCTTTGTAAAGTACCCCCCCCCCCATATGGCACAGAATAGCTTTGCACAAGCAAAATCCAGGGCTTGCTTAAGTTAGTTATGATCTAGTGGATGATTTTAATTACAAAGTTCATATTGATTCAGGCTGGAGTTAAAGAAATAAAAAAAAGAATATGAGCAAAGTTAATCACAATTTTATAATTCCATGCATTGAACAGATGTCTCCATATGAGCCTCATGAGAAAATGGGATTTTTGCCTATGCAAAAACAAAGGCTGTACAGCTGATCAGCGCCTTTGTTTTTGCTACACAGATAGTGCAATTCCTCCTCTACTTATAACAAAAAATTTCGAGTTTCTAGCTTTCCTCTGTAAATGCACAGACCGGTTTGTGTCGGACTGTGTCGGAAACCCCGAAGGCTCATATGAAAGACTGAGACAAAGTATGAGAAGTTAAACCCCAAAGATTTTCTCGCGTCTGAGCTCATCATGTTATTTTATCATACATGCAACAGATGCCACTTTGACACAAAGGACGTAATTATCATTGAATTATGACACAACATAATTGAAACATGGGAAGATAAAATGTATTACAAAAAAAAAAGCAATGTACAGCACATTTTTCGTTTCCAGAAATGAAAATTTTGAGGTACAAAAATGAAAAATGCATATTTTCATCAAGACATAATCTGTGGGTACACGTTAGCACCACCAATCTTTGTTTCAAATAAAAAAATATGACGAACTTCAATACCCCGTGCATGCCAGCTTTCCTGTATAAAAATGTGGCATAATAGCAGATATGTTACCTTATGTAAAGATTAAAATAAGTTTTTTGTTCCACCCTTTCAGAATGCTGCAGCCCTACAACAACAACAGAATCTGGCTGCTGCCGTGCAACAAGGGGCTCAACAGGGGGTGAATTTACAACAGGGGGCTCAACAAGGGAACTTACTGCAGCCAGGGGCCCAGCAGGGGCAATTCCTGCACCAGCTACAAGGAATAAGACAGGATCTGCAACAAGGAGGGGCTCAACAAGGGGGAATCCTGCATCAAAATCTTAATCAGGTTTGTGTGTTTTTATACCCCCCGCAAAACGAAGTTTTAGGGGGGTATACTGTTTTCAGTCTGTCCGTCATTCCGTCATTCTGTCATTCCGTCATTCCGTGATTCCGTCATTCCGTCAACATTTTGACATCTTTGCTGAATACAGGGTGGCCACGCACTCTGGAAAACAGGGAAAACAGGGAAAATGATAAATAAAAATTCCCTGCAGGGAAAAATCAGGGAATTTGAAAATTTTAAGAAAATCAGGGAAAAATCAGGGAATTTTGAAAATCTTGTGTTGATAAGATGTAACTTGTGAAGTAGTCATCATGCTTACTGGTGGTTTTTACCTGATTTACATGTAACATTAGTGAATTTCTCAATTTAATAGTTGTAAGATATACAGTGTAATTACGGGGTATATGTGAAGTAAATAAAAATATGCCTTCTTTAACTATGCTTTCAAACCTTTATGGACATGTTTACAATTCCAGAGGCACTGGTTTGTAAAAATCATTACATTTTTTTTCTGAGAAATAACTTTATTTCAATTTTTAAAAACACATTGCATGTACCATTTGGCAACAAAATACAAAGCAAAAGGCAAAAGTAACAAAAATTTCAGTTTGTAAATTCTGCTATTAAAGACGCATAAATGCAACAAATATCACAATCATATATTGTACTTAGCCCTGAAGGTGTTTCCAGTTTTTGTGGTTTACATGTATTTCAGCTGAAACTGTGTTTTCTCCAGTTTTCCAGTTTTTAACAGCATCTACCGTGTAAGATTTTTTCTTTGAGGGTTGTTCAATATTTTTCATTGATCTGAATTTGAATATGGGACTTAAGCTTTATTCAAAATGAGTAGATGCCTTGAAAATGCTTCCAGTATCACACCTGACAATGCATTATTTTCAAAAGCACTTTTTACAATTCACAAGGTGTAGTAAAATAATGAAACATTAAAATATTAAAGGAATTGTTTTAAGCATTGAAATTGTCAGTAATTTTTTGAATGACCCACAAATTTCATTGCCTTGCTTTTAATGACATCAAAGATCAATATGTCATTCAAAATGGCATCTATACAAGCAATAAACAAAACTTCCATGACTGGATAAGGAAAGCTGGACATTACATGCCAAAGATTATCATGCATCATTCCACAGTTATTTAAGATCTGTTTCTATCATCCTGGAGTTGCCTATGAATTATTTTAATACCACAAAAACTGGACCAACCATCATACTAAGAATGGTCAAGAGCTAAACAGAAATGAACCAGAAGGCTATGCATGCATGTCGTAAAATGGTATTACAAAAGGTAACCCCACCACCATATAGTAATCTTACATCTGTTGAATACTTTTTGTTACCAAAGACACACTTCAGTAATGCTGCAGTACAAATTGCCTTCATAGATTTTGCTTATGAATTTTAGACTTGATGCTAAAATGATGTCACTGTTATTTGATGATAAATTCAGTATAATTCTTGGGTCTAGGATATGCTGGGTCTAGGGAACACATCTAGAAATAAACTGTCAGATTGTAAATTAAAAGATCTTATGCACTCAGCTAATTTGTCTTTCAAAATAAACTTCAAAACACAAAACAACAAACACATCAATATGTGTACATCTTTCAGTATTTGTATGGCAAATAAGCCCATATTTGTTTGCTTGAAAAATGCTGTTGACAAACAACTGCAAATCAGTCCCAAGTCTAATGGTTCATTTTGGCCAAATTTAGGGTGGGTTGTGAAATTATTTAGTTGCATTATCTGGGTTCTGTTAATTCAGCCAAACTGTTTTATAAACAAAAGTGTATATATTTCTTTTCCTATAAATGCTAGATTCAGCCACAAAGTCATAACTTGAAAAATTTGTCCTCCCAAATCTGTGATTTAGGGAATTTTTACATCTTATGCATAGAGATCTTTATTAGCACTTGTATGATTTTGAATGATTTTGATCAGTGTATGTAAAAATGCATATAAGAAGGTACCATGTATTATTTAACATAATTGGAGGTTTTGATAGGAAAATGAAAACACTTTTTGTCAAAATACCCAAGTTTGAACTTTGAAGTAGAACAATTTGTCACAGTATGAGTAAATTTCATCAGGGAAAATTGAGTCCGGATCAGGGAAAATTCAGGGAAAAATCAGGGAATTTGATTTTCAAAATTGTGTGGCCACCCTGGAATAACTTAAGTAGTTTTTGCCCTATGTTCTTCAAATTTTCAACACACCTGCACCATTAGACAACACATGTGTGATATGAATTTAGGGGCCAAAGGGTCAGTTTTGCAAGAGTTATGGGACTTTTTAAACCTATACATAGAATGTTTGCCATAGTGCTAATAGTGCATACTTTGTGAAATCAACTCCTCCTACAGCTTTCAATACTCTCTTTTGATACTTTGCAGATATGTGCCATATATATTGAAGATATGCATGAAGAAGTGTTATGCTGAAAAAATGATTTTTGACAAATTTACAGCATTTTGAACTTAGCCAATTTTCGATAATTGCCATATTCAACAATGGTTGGAAGTGCATAGTTTGTGAAATCAACTCCTCCTAGGGCTTTCAGTATTTCTTTTCAATACTTTGTAGACATGTTCCACACATATTGAAGATGTGCATGAAGAATTATAATGCTGAAGAAAATAATTAATTTTTGACAAATTTACAGCAGTTTTTAACATAGCCATTTTTTGACCATTGCTTATACAATAATGGTTGGTAGTGCATACTTTGTGAAATCAACTCCTCCTACAGCTTGCAATATTCTCTTTTGATACTTTGCAGATATGTGCCAGAGATATTGAAGATATGCATGAAGAAGTATTATGCTGAAAAAATGATTTTTGGCAAATTTACAACATTTTGAACTTAGCCAATTTTCGATAATTGCCATATTCAACAATGGTTGGTAGCGCATAGTTTGTGAAATCAACTCTTCTTAGGGCTTTCAGTATTTCTTTTCAATACTTTGCAGACATGTTCCACACATATTGAAGATGTGCATGAAGAAATATAATGATGAAAAAATAAATCTTGACAAATTTACAGCAATTTTTAACATAGCCATTTTTTGACCATTGCTTATATACAATAATGGTTGGTAGTTCATAGTTTGTGAAATCAACTTCTCCTAGGGCTTTCAGTATTTCTTTTCAATACTTTGCAGACATGTTCCACATATATTGAAGATGTGCATGAAGAATTAAAATGCTGAAAAAATTATTTTTGACAAATTTACCGCAATTTTTAACATAGCCATTTTTTGACCATTGCTTTTACAATAATGGTTGGTAGTGCATATTTTGTGAAATCAACTCCTCGTGAGGCTTTCAGTATTTCTTTTCAATACTTTGCAGTCATGTTCCACACATATTGAAGATGTGCATGATGAATTATAATGATGAAAAAATAACTTTTGACAAATTTACATCATTTTTCAACATTGCCATTTCTTGACCATTGCATATATACAATAATGGTTGGTAGTGCATACTTTGTGAAATAAACTCCTCTTAGGGCTTTCAGTCTTTGTAGATTTGTTCCAGATTCTTTAGATGTGCATGAATAATTTTCATGCTGAAGAGTTAATTTTTGACAAATTTTCAGCTTTTATTTAACTTAGCCAATTTTTTACCATTTCTCATGATAAACAATAATGATCATAATGCATACAGTGAAATCAACCTCAAGCTTTCAATATATTCTTTTAATATCTTATAGATGTGACTGGCATACTGAGGATGTAGAGTGAAGAATTATAATGCTGAAAAGATATCTTTGACAAATTTTCTGCATGTTTGATTTAGGAAGTTATCCGCCAGCGTCAGATAATTTTGCGGGGGGTATACTGAAAGCCTTGCTTGCTGCCAAATTCTAGTTGGATCGGTTCTTTCTTTCAAATTTACTGGTCTGGTCCAAAATCTTGAGGGCACCTTGTTGTGTCCTTTAGCAAGACACATTAACTCCCTGCAGTACTGGTTGATACTGGGACGTTAAACCTCAAAACAAACAAACCAACCAAAATCTTGAGATGGGTATACATGCACTTGCTTGGTAGAAGAGTCTCAAACGCTGGATTGAGAGGTTGGACTGATGCCAAGTTGTGTCCTTGAGCAACACAATTGACACCCCATAGTACTGGTTACTAGTAATAGCCATGAAGCTGTGGTTGTGTCCCATAATGACTGCAATATTGAAATTTACTGGGATAACAAGGGTAATGATGTGGTAGCCTAGTGGTACAGCGTAGGATTTGAGAGGTCCTAGGTTTGAAACCTTACCGCCACTGTGGTTTGTTCTTGATTAACACATGTAGTACCTTAGTCTTTACTTCCCTGAGAGCCATCATTTTTCATCAGTTAATCGAGAAAAAACAACCTTACCACATATTTTATGATCTTTATTTCAGCCAGTATTTGAACAACAACAACAGCAAGGACAGCAGCAGGGTGGCGGACAAAATTTTAATATCTTTGGTCATCAACAGTTTGTCCCTGGAAGTCAGTTGGTAAGACACAGGATAATTTTTCAAGTTTGACTTCCAGGGAATTGCCTACAGGGCAATTAGAGAGAAATAACTTCTCCCTATTTTCAGCTGAGGGAGAAGTGAAAATGTATAGAATATATAGGCAAACCTGAATGTCAAGTAAAAACTTCTCCCAAATATTCTTCTCCCCAAATTTCTTGGCTAGTTTGAACCCAGACTTCTAAGAAAAAAAATCTTAATATTATAGAAGATAAAGAAATAAGCAATGACCAGGTATCAGTGCAAGCAGTGCCAAATTAGAGGATTCAAAGGAAATAGCCTTTTAAAGTTCATCTCCTCAGTTTTACAATACAGAAGTTGGGTATAAGGGGGGACATATTTCATGGACATGTAAGCCTAATGTAAACATTGATTTTTGTTTGTATGTTTTGCAGAAACAAAGCCAAGAAGTCCACCCAACAGCCAAAAAAGATTCTAAAGAAGAAGGTAAGGATATTCTGCTAAAGTAGTCCAGAGACAGCTAACCTCTCCGGAATTTTGAATGGGATAAGGCTCACAGATATATTTGTACATGTAAAGTAACACACCCTCATTGATCCAGTCGGAATGACATCATTGGTCATTTGTACAAGGCAAATTACTTGGTGCTTATCGCTGTGACCTTACTGAATTCAAAGCAGAAAATATGAAAATAGAATTAAAATTTCCATGAAAGGTTTGCATATATCTTTAGATTGTTATCAATTCTTACACTCTTGGTATTAAACCTGTGATATTTCTGGCAATTATGATTTTATAAGCTTCTAAAAATGATTAAAGTAAATCATAAAGTTATTGACTGAGTTATACCCTCGACCAAATGAGCAAGAAGGCAGAAAAGGAGCAGTTCCTATAACGAATATTGATTTCTTCTCATGAAAAAGTAGCTTGCCAACTGGATCAATTGGAACTGGTGCATCTTAATTTGAGATAAAGTCTGAGAAAGAAACCTCAGTGGTGTAGTGTTTTGCCACTTGCCTTGTAAACCAGGATTAGCAGGTTCAATCCAGGGCATCTTTAGTCCATCAGATGAGACTAAACTGAGACCTGGCCCCAAGGTTATAAAAAACTTCTTTCATACTCAGCTGAGACCAAAATTTATCATGCTTGTTGGCATCTTAACATTTATCAGCAGGATAAATCACTTGCTTTGATGGTCTAAGCTGTAAAATTCTGTTAATCTGGGCTATTTCAGTATTTATGAGGAATTTCAATTTCATGCTCAGCTGAGTTGAGCAATACTTGACAATTTTAAGCAAATTCAGATTATGCTGTTTTACTGAATTGTCAGGAAGTGGTTTGTGTTTCTTTCCAGCTGCAAGAGTAATGAAAGAGCAAGAACAACACCAGATCAAGCCTCCAGGTGCTGCAGATGTAGATCTACATGAAAGGGAAGGTCTGGGTCATCAGAAGCTTGGACAAGATATGATAGGTTTGGTAGGTCACTGTTCGGGATTAAAAGTATGGAATGCCATACTAGATCATGATGAGCAAAGCACAACTATTCCTCAGTTCAAGAAAACATATAATATTTGCAGAGAATTTTCATAACTGAAGAAGTTTTTTACTGTGGGTTCTTTAATGCATGCCTGTTACTGTGAATATTGTATATGATGTATATCATATGTATATAATTGTATTATGTATCAAATGAGGATCACAGGGAAGATTGGACTTGAATCCAACAGGGCCTCCCCTTTAAATAAAATCTTTATTCCTATTACCATGACTTCACAGAAAGCCAGTAAAGATAAAGACATCCATGCCGATGGCCAAGAACAGATAGGACGCCCCAACTTTGATAAAAACCAGCCCTTAGATAGTTTAAAGAGTAAAGAGGATCAGCATGAAGGAGCCGCGGACGGAGCCCTCGGTCACCATGATGGCAGAATAGAGAATCAGGGGCCAGTTAATTTACAGGTAGGGTTTTATTTTCTAGTAGAGGCCTTGAACTCAATTTGGGAGGTCCTGGGTTGAGTCCCCACTGGTCACAGGTTGTGTCCTTGAGCAAGACACAACTCCTCACAAGAGCCACCCTCAGAGTAAAAGTTAATTCCCAGGAAGTGGCAGCTCCAGCCTGACATTACTGAAAAATTGTTGTTTGTTACACTAAATCTCAATATTAACACATTATTGCGGATGGTGTTGATTGAGGCATTTTGCAAGATGACATGTTGAACATAGATTGTGGGTACCCGCAAGAAATGTTCCAGCCCATATTGCCTGAAGATTTATTTCTCAGAAGAAAAATAAATATGTTGCTAGTTGATAATAGACAAGAAATGATATGATACTATATTCTGTGTTTTAGGTGTTATAAAGGACCATGTGCTTATCATAAGTTCAGACCCATGATTATGGCAATGGATTGATGTTTCCATAATAATTAGAACGTTTAGGAGAATTATATCAAAATTAACCTATTGTAGCTTCAAGGGCCTGTTATTTAGGACCATGCAGAGCCAAACAGACCTATAGTCGATAATAATGCTTATCTCACTTTATCCTCATAGCCACAGCAAATGATGTACACTTCTCAGTAATAATTTGAAAGTGTTGATGAATTATATGGGCCACAACGTGAGAAAATGTACTTTCGGACAATTCTTTAAGTATTAGAAAAACAAAGTTACGCGGAATATATGATGTTTCTAGAGTCTGTTACACTTTATTTGACCAGATTATTTCAATTATTTTGTGAGTTATGACCAATTTACTATATGAACCGTACAGACGTCATTGTCCTGAAAAATGACGTCAAAGCTGCGTAATGCATTTCTGCTTAAGTAAAGCTTACAAAACTCGATGCATTTGCTTTAAACTGTTTAAGCACTGGTCAGAACCATATTGCTAAGATAGAAGCATGCCATCCTTACAGGCAATCTGTCGTAATTATTTTGTCTATTTTTTATGATGATGCGGTTGCTATGGTTACCGTTTAACAATAGATACAGGAAAATTATGTGTATTATGAGCTAAAACAAGGGCAGATAACTCAAAATATTGACAAAACATGTTTTAAAATTCATTCATTTGGTAGCCCAGTGTTCAAAGATTACAAATACAGTGTTATTTCTGTAACGTATATTACATCATTTTTCCACTTTTTGCTGCTTTCTACCAGTAATGTCAGAATGTCCGAAGGTACATTTTGTCGCGTTGAGGTTCATATAAATTTTACACCATTTACCAATTATAGGTGCAAGAGCCTGTTATAAAAGACCATGCGGAGCCGGACAGACCAATAGTTGATGATAACGCTAATCTCAAGTTCCGACCCATAATGCCTGAAGATGTACAGCAACAAGTACAACCACAGGCTCATGATGATACGATAAAGAAAGAACAGATAGATCATCCTATATTGAATCATCAGGTAATGTTACAACCACAGGCTCATGATGATACAATATAGAAAAAACAGATAGATCATCCTATATTGAATCATCAGGTAATGTTACAACCACAGGCTCATGATGATACGATAAAGAAAGAACAAATAGATCATCTTATATTAAATCATCAGGTAATGTTACAACCACAGGCTCATGATCAGGGCTCAGGAAATCCGATAATTTGTCGGTTTAGACCGATTTTGAATTCATGGGACCGAATCATTTTTCAGAAAAAGCTTTTTTATCGGTCCGAAAACTATGAATTTTGGCCGATTATAAATGTATTTTCAAATACCGAATCATAATAAAATTTGCAAGACCGGTTTTTGCTAAATCGGTCCATAATTCTCAGGTTTTCCCAATCACCACCCCTTGATTACTCACGTGTCAAGCTGTTTATTGTCCAATAATCAAAACACTGCAGTAAATATACTGAATCGTGACCTAATTGTTTGTCTCGTTTCGTATCACTGCACGGCTTGCAAACAAGCAAGTTTCTGATTGGCTAAAGCCAATTACACTGACAATCGTGAGGGAGGAGCTATACGGTAAAGACCAGCAGATTTTTATTTGATCTGTTTTCGCTCAAATGACCGTCAAATAGGCGGTCCATTTTAAGAAAATTATGCTGTTTTATATAAGCTCATTCAAAGATTCTGAAAATGGCATACACTTCAGACCCGTTATAACGTGCTGGTCGACAAGTCGCATGCGCGTCATAGGCGAGGCGCGTAATGCAAACCAGGCTGATCGCAGTTTCTGTTATGTTTTGGTGGGTGGGGAACCTATACGATGTGTATATTGGCTTTACAAAGATTGGCGGTTAATCGTGGAGTCCTTGTAAAATGGAATAAACAAAAGTAAAACTTTACGTGTTCCCACATTTTAATCAGTAAAAAACGATTTACAACGATAAAATTCTTTTATTTAAAACATACAATTTAATATGAAAAAAGCGTCCATGTATGCTGGCCCTTCGTATTTCTTGTGTACTAACGCTTCAACGATCGGTATAAAGCTATTAACAATTAATTCTACATATACATAAGTATAAAGTAACCCTGAAATAATAAATGTCATTAGTTTTCGTGACTATGTATCAATGTATGACAATGCACATTGGTATGTCGCCGATGACGTCATCACTTGGCTGGACCGATTTGGCAATCAAAATTTCCTGAGCCCTGCTCATGATGATACGATAAAGAAAGAACAGATAGATCATCTTATATTAAATCATCAGGTAATGTTACAACCACAGGCTCATGATGATACGATAAAGAAAGAACAGATAGATCATCCTATATTGAATCATCAGGTAATGTTACAACCACAGGCTCATGATGATACGATAAAGAAAGAACAGATAGATTATCCTATATCAAATCATCAGGTTATGTTACAACCACAGGCTCATGATGATACGATAAAGAAAGAACAGATAGATCATCCTATATTGAATCATCAGGTAATGTTACAACCACAGGCTCATGATGATACGATAAAGAAAGAACAGATAGATCAGCCTATATTAAATCATCAGGTAATGTTACAGCCACAGGCTCATGATTATACGATAAAGAAAGAACAGATAGATCATCCTATATTGAATCGTCAGGTAATGTTACAACCACAGGCTCATGATGATACGATAAAGAAAGAACAGATAGATCATCTTATATCAAATCATCAGGTAATGTTACAACCACAGGCTCATGATGATACGATAAAGAAAGAACAGATAGATCATCCTATATTAAATCATCAGGTAATGTTACAGCCACAGGCTCATGATGATACGATAAAGAAAGAACAGATAGATCATCCTCTATTGAATCATCAGGTAATGTTACAACCACAGGCTCATGATGATACGATAAAGAAAGAACAGATAGATCATCTTATATTGAATCATCAGGTAATGTTACAACCACAGGCTCATGATGATACGATAAAGAAAGAACAGATAGATCATCCTATATTGAATCATCAGGTAATGTTACAACCACAGGCTCATGATGATACGATAAAGAAAGAACAGATAGATTATCCTATATCAAATCATCAGGTTATGTTACAACCACAGGCTCATGATGATACGATAAAGAAAGAACAGATAGATCATCCTATATTGAATCATCAGGTAATGTTACAACCACAGGCTCATGATGATACGATAAAGAAAGAACAGATAGATCAGCCTATATTAAATCATCAGGTAATGTTACAGCCACAGGCTCATGATTATACGATAAAGAAAGAACAGATAGATCATCCTATATTGAATCGTCAGGTAATGTTACAACCACAGGCTCATGATGATACGATAAAGAAAGAACAGATAGATCATCTTATATCAAATCATCAGGTAATGTTACAACCACAGGCTCATGATGATACGATAAAGAAAGAACAGATAGATCATCCTATATTAAATCATCAGGTAATGTTACAGCCACAGGCTCATGATGATACGATAAAGAAAGAACAGATAGATCATCCTCTATTGAATCATCAGGTAATGTTACAACCACAGGCTCATGATGATACGATAAAGAAAGAACAGATAGATCATCTTATATTAAATCATCAGGTTATGTTACAACCACAGGCTCATGATGATACGATAAAGAAAGAACAGATAGATCATCCTATATTAAATCATCAGGTAATGTTACAGCCACAGGCTCATGATGATACGATAAAGAAAGAACAGATAGATCATCCTATATTGTATCATCAGGTAATGTTACAACCACAGGCTCATGATGATACGATAAAGAAACAACAGATAGATCATCCTATATTGAATCATCAGGTAATGTTACAACCACAGGCTCATGATGATACGATAAAGAAAGAACAGATAGATTATCCTATATCAAATCATCAGGTTATGTTACAACCACAGGCTCATGATGATACGATAAAGAAAGAACAGATAGATCATCCTATATTGAATCATCAGGTAATGTTACAACCACAGGCTCATGATGATACGATAAAGAAAGAACAGATAGATCAGCCTATATTAAATCATCAGGTAATGTTACAGCCACAGGCTCATGATTATACGATAAAGAAAGAACAGATAGATCATCCTATATTGAATCGTCAGGTAATGTTACAACCACAGGCTCATGATGATACGATAAAGAAAGAACAGATAGATCATCTTATATCAAATCATCAGGTAATGTTACAACCACAGGCTCATGATGATACGATAAAGAAAGAACAGATAGATCATCCTATATTAAATCATCAGGTAATGTTACAGCCACAGGCTCATGATGATACGATAAAGAAAGAACAGATAGATCATCCTCTATTGAATCATCAGGTAATGTTACAACCACAGGCTCATGATGATACGATAAAGAAAGAACAGATAGATCATCTTATATTGAATCATCAGGTAATGTTACAACCACAGGCTCATGATGATACGATAAAGAAAGAACAGATAGATCATCCTATATTGAATCATCAGGTAATGTTACAACCACAGGCTCATGATGATACGATAAAGAAAGAACAGATAGATTATCCTATATCAAATCATCAGGTTATGTTACAACCACAGGCTCATGATGATACGATAAAGAAAGAACAGATAGATCATCCTATATTGAATCATCAGGTAATGTTACAACCACAGGCTCATGATGATACGATAAAGAAAGAACAGATAGATCAGCCTATATTAAATCATCAGGTAATGTTACAGCCACAGGCTCATGATTATACGATAAAGAAAGAACAGATAGATCATCCTATATTGAATCGTCAGGTAATGTTACAACCACAGGCTCATGATGATACGATAAAGAAAGAACAGATAGATCATCTTATATCAAATCATCAGGTAATGTTACAACCACAGGCTCATGATGATACGATAAAGAAAGAACAGATAGATCATCCTATATTAAATCATCAGGTAATGTTACAGCCACAGGCTCATGATGATACGATAAAGAAAGAACAGATAGATCATCCTCTATTGAATCATCAGGTAATGTTACAACCACAGGCTCATGATGATACGATAAAGAAAGAACAGATAGATCATCTTATATTAAATCATCAGGTTATGTTACAACCACAGGCTCATGATGATACGATAAAGAAAGAACAGATAGATCATCCTATATTAAATCATCAGGTAATGTTACAGCCACAGGCTCATGATGATACGATAAAGAAAGAACAGATAGATCATCCTATATTGTATCATCAGGTAATGTTACAACCACAGGCTCATGATGATACGATAAAGAAACAACAGATAGATCATCTTATATTAAATATCAGGTAATGTTACAACCACAGGCTCATGATGATACGATAAAGAAAGAACAGATAGATCATCTTATATTAAATCATCAGGTTATGTTACAACCACAGGCTCATGATGATACGATAAAGAAAGAACAGATAGATCATCCTATATTGAATCATCAGGTAATGTTACAACCACAAGCTCATGATGATATGATAAAGAAAGAACAGATAGATCATCTTATATTTAATCATCAGGTTATGTTACAACCACAGGCTCATGATGATACGATAAAGAAAGAACAGATACATCATCCTATATTGAATCATCAGGTAATGTTACAACCACAGGCTCATGATGATACGATAAAGAAAGAACAGATAGATCATCTTATATTAAATCATCAGGTAATGTTACAACCACAGGCTCATGATGATACGATAAAGAAAGAACAGATAGATTATCCTATATTAAATCATCAGGTAATGTTACAACCACAGGCTCATGATGATACGATAAAGAAAGAACAGATAGATCATCCTATATTAAATCATCAGGTAATGTTACAACCACAGGCTCATGATGATACGATAGTGAACAGATAGATCATCCTATATTAAATCATCAGGTGAGGCAGAGTTCTGTTGGGGCCCCCGTGGCTGAGGGGTTAAGAGCGCTGTTTCTTAATCACTCTATCATCTCACCGCTGTGTCTGGTGTGGGTTCGAGCCCCGCTCTGGCCTCGTGAGACAAGCCAAGTTTTGCTTGCGGGTGTGCAAGGTGGTTTTTCTTGGAGATCTCCAGTTTGCGCCCACCTACTGATTGGCCCGTCTCGTATGAGCTGAAATAATCTTGAAAGGGGCGTTAAACTGAATTTAAAAAAAAAAAGTTCTATTGATTGCCGCCCTATCTTTCATCTCTCATCTCTTCGCGAGACACACTAGTAAAATTGTGAAACTAAACTTCACTTAAATCTGAGAATTTAGTTGTCTCTTTCAGTAATACATTTACCTCTGAATGATCTGCACAAAGAAGAAAAAAGTATGATAAGCTCAATTTCTGATTCCAGGAAATCTAAGGTAATCTGATAGACGATCATCCACATATAGAAAAAATTGACTGTAATTTTCATGCTGCCGCAAATAACTGAAACATTGTTGACTGGGATTTTAAACCACCCAACTAAACAAATAAATTCTGTTTCCAGGAAATCCAAGGTAATCTGATAGATGATAATCCACATATAGAGAAAAATCTCGGGCCTCTGGAGAAAGAGGATGATGGTAGGTGAAAATTTTACCCATTTATGACGAATGTACTTGCCCATTATCACATTTGGATGAGGCCACTTTCATTTTAAGGGGCATCAGGAGTGATTTTAAATATTTTATATTTTTTTTTATGAAATTTTTTGTTAACAAAAAGAATAGCCCCAGATGGGATGCCACATTCTGCGGCACATCTTGGGCTATACTATTTGCATATGCCCCGTACATATGTAATGCACAAAAAGAGAGCAGATTTCCGAAAGGTTGCATTTTCATTACACGTAACATTGTGGATATGCAAGACTTAAACAGGATAATACTGGGAGTTGATCCTGATTGTGAAAACTAATTTTGCTAATTTCTTAAGAAAAGTGGTTGGTGGTCACATGACAGAACAATTGTTAACTGGAATGTTAAGAGTAAAATCAGACAAGAAAATCATAATATTCACTTAGGATAGAACATTGGATTATGCATATGAGCTGCGTCATGCAAAAACCAACAATTTGCATTTTGTGATAAAACAAAGGCGCAGATCAGCTTCGCAGTAATTATCATAGCCTTTATTTTCGCTACAAGGATCCAAAATTTCCAGCCTCTAACCATCTTCTTTGCATGTACTGCTTGGTTTGTGTCGGCCGTGTGGAAACCAGATTGTTGGTTTTCTCATGACATGGCTGATATGTTTATGTCCTTTTTGTACATGTGCCTCATGTGGGTCTCAAACCATCACCAGACACAGCTTTGAGATGATGCTCTTAACCACTCGGCCACTGGGGTCGCCCGATGTGAAAGTGAATAAGAAAAAATTGAAACAAAGTATCTTTGTTAATCTAAACCCAACATTTGCTCTACTTTAGGGCTCTAAACCCTAGGTAAGTTCTCTGAGAAAAATGATTAAAGAAAACATTACGCTGTTCAGCCGTTAAGATAAATGGATTTTGGTATTTGATTGCTTGAACCAGATATAACAATGTTCAAACTTGATGTTTTTAATAATCTGTTATTTTCAAGGAAAGCATTTTACCAAAATGTTTTGTAAACATAGACCATATTGACTTTTATTCAGTTATAATTGATACTAAATCTAAATAAGGTACCCATTTACCTTAACATGCCGTATTTGTGCATTTGGTGCTTATAGAGACCATTATGAGACAAAGAGAAAAACTGCTTCTTCGCGAGAAATCCAGATTTTTGCCTATGCGAAACCAAATGTGCAGATCAGCTGTGCAGGAAGTGCACAGCTGATCAGCACCTTTCTTTTCGCTACTTGGATAGTACAATGCCTCTCCTTTTTAAATCCAAAATTTAGCTGCACAGACCACACACCGTACAACCGGCGCCTTCGATGACAGATTATTAACATTGATGACAGACGAATTGTTTTGATTCATTAAGTAGGTGGGTGATGTTTTTTGATTTTTAAACATTCTCAGAGAAATCCTCTGGTGTTCTGTGACTGGTAATTCAGCTTGTAGATGTCTAAAGAATTTACAGATGCATGATGAATATATACCTGTCACTATTAAGGCCAAACTTGGTCATCGTTACAGCGTTTTCACAAGAAAAGTCACGAAAATTGGTTACCTGCTCAGGGCTGGCGTCTTTCTCTTGTTTTTTGCTGAATTTACTTATATACAATAAAACTTCTATCATTTAACTACATTTCTGCTAAATCTGAATTCCCAGTTCGACAATGTAAAAAAACTGGATGCCTTCAAAGATGACAGGTACTTGCAAAACGGCTGCCTTTGTCTACAGATGGATTTTGACATGGCTGTTTTTGATGACACCAGACAAATTTTAGTGGCTAACGTTGTAGACAGATCGGAATTTTATGAAGATACTTGAAAAAAGACTATTTTCACTGAGGATGGTCGCAATAGAGAAGAAAAATCAATTTCCACGTTGAGTCAAAATCATACTGGACTCATATTGTCGCTTTGAAGAAAAATACCGGCTCATATGCAGTTCTGGTGCACCCACAACCTCATTTGAAGAATAAACACTCCTTGATGTGTTAACCTTATATCAGCTGGCCAACCTGCACTGCGCTACACTTCGTTTTCTCGTTCACTCTATTGTGACTGAACATCGACAGGAACACCCTGTCGGTACATCAGGATAGCATGTCCGTGAAAATTTTACCCCAGTAAACTACTCTTTTATATATTGAAAATGGGGTTAACATAGTCATATCTATTTTTCTTATTTTGCTCAAAAACTTAGATTGTGGGTACTCGTTAGAACTGCCTCGCTGAGGTGGTTCTACCGTGTAGCCACAATCTATGGTTTGAGCAAAAATAAGAAAATATATCGAAATTTTCATTTTCATATTTTTACAGCTGAAAAAGTTACTGAATAGTTATTATAGGCGCGTTTTCGTAATGTAATAACCTTTGAATGATGGATTTTCGTTTGGTGAAGTAGCAATATACATTGAGGGTTGTGATTGACAACTGGTCAAAATCAGATTACTTTACTGGTGAAACGCCAAAATGACAATACCTCACCAGGGGGTGCGCTTGGGGGAAAATTAGTCCCTGGCTCTCACAAGAGATTCCAATTTGGACACACAATCATCTGACATTTCAGCAGAGGAAAACAGTGATTCAGGGAGGTTATTCCAGTCCCTGATAGTCTGGGGAAAGAAACTATATTTGTAGGCATCTTTACTAACTGGGGGTATCTGAAATGACAAAGAGTGTTGATTTCTGCAACGCCTAGTCTTGTGAATAAGGTCATCCATTGGTATTCTGGCTTTACCTTTCAGACCTTTGTATAACATAAGTCTACTGTCCTTCCTCCTTTTCTTAAGAGATTCCCATTTAAGTTGTCCCAAAATGTCAGTCATACTCACGGTTTCAAAAACATAATTTCCGGTCACAAACCTTGTAGCACGGTTTAGAACCTTTTCTAATTCTTCATGGAGACACTGAGTGTGAGGATCCAAAACAGAGCTACCGTATTCCAGTACCGGTCCTTTATAAGCTGCTTCCTTGACACTTAGGGGACATGAATACCGATTTCTTCTCAAGTAAACAAGAGTCCTATTTGCCTTAGTACATACATTGGTGATATGAGTGTTCCATTTCAAATCATTTGTAATAGTTACACCAAGATATTTGATACTTTCCAGGACTGTGCTCTCAAGGGTATAAGTAGCCTTGATTTTACTAATGCGCTTATTTGTCAGCTGCATCATTTGCATTTGACAGGTTGAAATCTCATACCACATTTACTTGCACAACTTCATAACCGATCAATATCTCTCTGCAGTTTCAATGTATCATCTTCCTTCCTAATTTCACGGTAGCAAACACAGTCATCAGCAAAAAGTCTGATTTCTGACTCTATAATATGTCATCAATGTTAGCCACGAAAATTCCCATACCGTCATCAAAGACAGCCACTTAAAAATTCATCTGTAGACAAAGGCAGCCATTTTCTGCCTACCTGTTGTTTTTGAGGGCATGCCATTTCTTTATAATACAGAATTGCGAATTCAGATTTGGCAGAAATGTAGTTAAATGATAGAAGTTTTATTGTATATAAGTAAATTCAGCAAAAAACAACAGAAAGACGCCAGCCCTGAGCAGGTAACCAATTTTCGTGACTTTTCTTGTGAAAACGCTGAAACGATGACCAAGTTTGGCCTTAATAGTGACAGGTATGTATTCATCATGCGTCTGTAAACTCTTTAGACATCTACAAGTTAAATTACCAGTCACAAAACACCAGAGGATTTCTCTGAGAATGTTTAAAAATCAAAAAACATCACCCACCTACTTAATGAACCAAAACAATTTGTCTGTCATCAATGTTAATGATCTGTCATCAAAGGCGCCGGTTGTATGGTGTGGACCAGGATTGTGTTTGACCTGGTTGGAATTCTCGTGTCATGGCTCATATGCAAAAACAAAGACATAGATCAGATTGCACTGCCGATCAGGGTCATAGATAGAACTATACCCACAAACTTATTAAAAGTTTTCCTTGCAAAAGTAGGTTTTCTCCTGTCATGGATCATAAAAAATCTCACGGCTAGTCTTCTTCACAGCATCTGCGGAAATGTACATGCCTGGGCTTCAAATCTGGTTCTGAGGTTGAGTTTTTTCATGCTCAACTCTGCTGAGACTGAAATTTATCCTGCTCATAAATGTTAAAATGCCAACAATCGTTGCCATTTTAACATTTATAAGCATGACAAATTTCAATTTATTTGGGCTATTTTGTAATTTATGGGCAGTTTAAAGTTCATGCTCAGCTGAGTTGAGCATGAAAAAAGTTTTATAACCTCAGGACCTGTTCTTGTTGAACTTGCTAGAATTTTGAGCATTTTAAGCGAATGCACTTGGGGAAATATTTTTTGTCTTGACATTCAGTAAAGCTTTGTGTCCCCCGCCTTTTCGAAGAAAAGTGGAGGGACATGGTTTTTGGCTTTCCGTCATTCCGTCCGTCCGTCCGTCCTTCCGTCCTACTATAGGAGTATGTACCTTGTGTGCGCAACTCCTCCTACAGTTTTATTCCAATTCTTTTGAAACTTTACAGATGTCATAACTATGCTTTGAAGATATGCATGTGGTTTGGATATAATCCTCAGATTAATTTTTCACACTTTTTTCGCAATTTGAACTTAGTCATTTTTGGGGTATTTTGACAATTAAAGTGAATGGACAGGGGTACCTCTTGGGCGCAACTTCTCCTACAGTTCTACTCAGATTCTTTTGAAACTTTACAGATGTCTTGACCATGCTTTGAAGATATGCATGTGATTTGGATATTATCCTCAGATTAATTTGACACTTTTTTTGCAATTTTAACTTAGTCAATTTTTCAGACATTTTGACAATGCAAGTGAATGGATGGTGGCTACCTTGTGGGCACAACTCCTCCTATAGTTTTATTCTGATTCTTTTGAAACTTTACAGATGTCTTGACCATGCTTTGAAGATGTGCATGTGATTTGGATATAATCCTCAGATTAATTTTTGACACTTTTTTTTTCGCAATTTTAACTTTTTCGGACATTTTGACAATGCAAGTGAATGTATGGTGGCTACCTTGTGTGTGCAACTCCTCCTTCAGTTTATTGGCACTATTATATAAACAAAAACACAGGCGGGGGACATAAATTCTTTGAATTTGCTTGTTATATTTTATATTTGTTTTATCTGTTTGAGGGTCTTTTTGTTTATTTTGCTGATTTTTTATCACTATAAAGTCCTCTGAAAATTCCCCTAATAGAGGAGCATCGTGACCCATTGGTAGAGTATCTTACTCCCAATAGAGTTTAAGGGTTAGAAATACACTCCCCATCATACTGGTTAATACCCAGGAAGCTGTGGCTCTGTCCCAGTATGACTAAAAAATTGTTGATCAGAATATTGAATATTACATTCTAACACACCTCGTTTATATAGCCGATGGTTAAAAAAAATGTGTGATATTGTGCAACATTTCACTGGGCGAAGCATGACATTACTTTGAGCCATTTCAATATCATTTGTGACGTCAACTATCCCATGAAGCACCGTTAGACGATGTAATGTTGTTATAGTGCATAGCCAACCTAATAAATGTGTGTAGAAAAACGCATTAAAGTCAAATATTTGGTGGGATATCTAAAATGCAAGTGTGTGAATTGTTGAATAATAATTCACTGTTGGGAGGTCACTTGTAAAAATATAAATCACTCGCGCTACATGCTCATGATTTGATCTTCTTAACAACTGACCTCCAAACAGTGAATTATTACTCAAGAACCCACTGCTAAAGCTGATCTATTTCTTAGATTGGAGCCGAATTATGTGTACATTATAGCTGTTGACTGGGACATAAAGCAGCAATTCAAGCAAACAATACATGTAATTACAATATTCAACCAGGAAAGATGAATATTTTCAGATGATGAAAATTATGATGACGATGAATATGATAATGCTAACGATGATGATGATGATAATGACCAGTAAGGTGATAAGTCACATGACCAGTCATATGATTGTCATGTGACTTGTTTGTTGTTCTGTGTTTATTGCTTTCCGAGTGCTTACATTAAAACTGGTTCCAAGATGTTCAGAAAAAGTTGGGTGACCTTCATTTGCAAATTTTTGATTTCGAAGTTATATTCAATCTTGAATTCCTCAGGCTGAGCAAGCATTTTTTTTTTTTTTTTATAGAATAAGTATCGAAAAGACAGTATTTTCAATGCAAGAGGGAACATTGAATTCGTCTGACAAGAAATTAGAGAAAATTTAGTTCTCAGAAACATTTCAGAACTTACAGTACTAAAACCATTTAGTTTCCCAATAGCTCAATGATTTCATTACAAAAGCATACCCATGTAATATACAGATTTTTCATTAGTTGTAAAAAAATCTAAATTTTCATAATAGAAAATTTGTGGATACGTTTCTTATTTTCGGTCAAAACATCGATTGTGGGTATACATTTGAACTACCTCAACGAGGAGGTTCTAACAAGTGCCCACAATCTATGTTTTGGATAAAATTAGATATACCTCTGTAAACCCCAGTTTTACTATATAAAAGTGGGGTGTAAGGGGGTATACATTACATGAACATGCTTTTGTGATGTGGTAATGTACAGGAATATGGAATGAGAGGACCTGGGTTTGATACCTACCTCCTCTGTGCAGTGTCATCAGGAAAACCATGTCCGTGCAATGAATACCCCTTTAAACCCCACTTTTATATAGTAAAACTGGGGTATGCAGGGGTATACCTATTTTTCTTATTTTTGCTCCAAAACATAGATTGTGGGTACTCGTTAGAACCGCCTCGGCGAGGCGGTTCTAACGTGTACCCACAATCTATGTTTTGAGCAAAAATAAGAAAAATATCAAAAATTTTCCTCTGAAAATTATCGATTTTTGACCTGAAAAAAATTACTGTATATCATATGGGCATGTTTTCGTAATGCCTTGACAAAAACATTTTTTCTCACCATTGTACTTTTTTTTTTAAATGTTGACTTGGATGTTAAGCCATATTATATAACCAAACCTAATAAAATCAAAAACATTTTTGGAGCCAGTTACTTTAGTATTCTCTTTAGATGTTCCTCCTTTGACACTGCTGTGTGAAGCTGAAGACTTAACATTACTTAAGCTTTCATGCTTAGTGCAAGCTTAAAATATGAGCCGCCTCATGGGAAAACCAACAATATGGTTTCCGAACAGGTCCGACACAAACCGACCTGTACTGTCTCAGAAAAGAGCTAGAAGCTTGAAATTTCGGATTTAAGTAGAAGAGGAATTGTACTATCCGAGTAGCGAAAGCAAAGGCGCTGATCAGCTTCGCGGTTACCGCGAAGCTGATCTGCGTCTTTGTTTTCGCCTATGCAGATTGTTGGTTTTCCCATGAGGTGGCTCATATATTCATAGTTTCATACCAGGAAGTAACTCATAGCATGAATGAATTGCATATCATATGTACAACTGTATGTATAATATTAAATATTGTGTATTGGCATTATTATTTAGGTTGCAATAAGCATGATTATATAGGATGCATGCCAGCCTTGTAAATGCAGAAATAACGGAAATCTATAAATTGATGCATGTATGAGAGCAAACTATACGGTAGCTTGTTTTAACAATCTTAAATTAAAAATGATATTAACCTATATATATTACATTGGTCAAGTTGTAGCTTTCATACATATTTCAATATGCCAGAACGTAAAACTTGTTGTAAAAAATGGCTCAGTATTGTGAGCAATATTTTCCTAAACACAATATTGTCTGCAAGTGATTAACATTTATTATTTTTCCCCTTTAGGAATAGTTTTAAAAGAACTTTAATTTTTGCACTCATAGATTTGATAAATTCTGCACCAAAATAATCTCTTTACACATGGATTATGCAGAGATATCTAACGCAACTGAGAATACAAATATTGATGAAATCAGTTTACGGTAAGGCTAGTATTCTTATGAATATGAAAGTTTGTAAATAAGAGATGATGCATTGTTTGATAGAAATCCCACCTCCCTGATGGGATTCGATCCCAGAACGCCGGGGTAGAAATTCAGTGCTCTAACCACTGAGCTAAAGAGTCTGATGCAGTATGTCAGAGATTGTACTTATCGGAAACATTGTATCGAATAGCTGTGCTATTTATAGATGCTACGCATCATGTGATCTGCCAACCCGACCTTCCAACTACGGCAGATAATCTTGAATCAAGTCTTGGAACAACTTTCCACTGATTGGTATATGTCCTGATGCAAAACAAAGCTCTCCACAGTACTGGCTAATGCCCCGGAAGATGTGGCTCTGTCCCCACCTGACTGAAAAATTGTTGACTGGGATGTTAAGCAATTACCAAACCAAACCAAACAAATTGAAAGAAAGATAGGTGTATATAACCTATTGTCACAAATTGATTTCATCTGCGTTTGTTGTTCTTAGTTGTGGTGGTTGTCTCTGGATAAACGGTGTGGTTTAGGCTAGCAGCAACAGTTGAGCCGTGTCATGAGAAAACCAACATTTTGCATATGCGAAAACAAAGGCGCAGATCAGCTTCGAAGTAACTGCGAAGCTGATCAGCGCCTTTGTTTTCGCTACACAGATAGTACAATTCCTCTACTTTCTAAATCCAAAAATTCCAGTCTCTAGCCATCAGCTGTGCTTATACAGCTCAGTGTGTGTGCGACCTGTTCGGAAACCACAGTGTTGGTTTTCTCATGACGCGGCTCAGTTTATAGTGGGGTCGCTGAGTGGCCTATAGTGGTAGTTTTAGACTCTACAGCATTTCAAAGGTCTGACCTCCAACACCTCTGAGTTGTACCCTTGACGTAATGACACAGCCAGTACCCAGAGGAGGCAGGTTATTGTGTCATTAAATGACTGAAAAACTGGGACCTCAGACAAAAAGTAAAACAAAACAAAAATAGTTTTTAGTTGTCCCCCGCCTTTTCGAAGAAAAGCGGAGGGACATCGTTTTTGGCTTTCCGTCATTCCGTCCGTCCTTCTGTCCATCCGTCCTTCTGTCCTTCCGTCCCGCTATAGGAGTATGTACCTTGTGGGTGCAACTCCTCCGACAGTTTTATTCCGATTCTTTTGAAACTTTACAGATGTCTTGACCATGCTTTGAAGATGTGCATGTGATTTGGATATAATCCTCAGATTAATTTTTGACACTTTTTTTTGCAATTTTAACTTAGTCATTTTTTAGACATTTTGACAATGCAAGTGAATGGATGGTGGCTACCTTGTGGGCGCAACTCTTCCTACAGTTTTATTCTGATTCTTTTGAAACTTTACAGATGTCTTGACCATGCTTTGAAGATGTGCATGTGATTTGGATATAATCCTCAGATTAATTTTTGACACTTTTTTCGCAATTTTGACTTAGTCAATTTTTCGCACATTTTGACAATGCAAGTGAATGGATGGTGGCTACCTTGTGTGTGCAACTCCTCCTTCAGTTTACATACATCCTGCAATTACAATTTTATTGCCACTATTATATAAACAAAAACACAGGCGGGGGACATAGATTCTTTGAATTTGCTTGTTTGTTTACAAATTTATATGTTATTGGCTAGACAGAAACCTAGATTTAAATTGATGGTACAAATGTATGTTTTTATTTGAGCCACGTCATGAGAAAACCAGATTTTTGCCTATGCAAAAACAAAGGCACAAATCAGCTGTGCAGTAACTGCACAGCTGATCAGTGCCTTTGTTTTCGCTACACAGATAGTACAATGCCTCCTCTAATAATACCCAAAATTTCAAGATTCTTACTTTCTTATGTGACCGATTAGTGTCAGACCTGGTCAGAAACCCCGAAGACCAGTTTTCTCGCATTGCGGGTCATATACTTGAGCCGCCTCGTGGGAAAACCAACAATGTGGTTTCCAAGCAGGTCCGACACAAACCGACCTGTAGAAGCACAGAAAAGAGCTAGAAGCTTGAAATTTCGGATTTAAGAAGAAGAGGAAGTGTACTATCCATGTAGTGAAAACAAAGGCGCTGATCAGCTTCGCGCTTACCGCGAAGCTGATCTGATCTGCGTCTTTGTTTATGCATATGCAGATTGTTGGTTTTCTCATGAAGTGGCTCACTTTGTTATGAATCAGAGCTACTCTAGATTGTTTTTCATACAGATTTTCTGATTGTTTTTAGCTAATATTAAAACCACAAGGGTTGATCTGCTGTTTTTATTTTTCTGTGGTTTTATTACTCCATCTTTTATGTTTGAGATACATGTTTACAAGTGTTTTTTTTTTTTTTTTTTTTTTTTTTTTTTTTTTTTTTTTTTTTTTTTTTCAATTTTCAGATTTTTATTGTTTTTAGTGAAAAGGGTTCAGGACAATATTGTTTATTATGAAAAAAAAAAAAGAAAGAAGATAATACATGTGATAATAAAAAATACAGCATTTTGAATTTTTGCCCTCGATAAATACTATAGGACCAACATCATTTATCAGATGCAAAAAGTGTAGGCTCTATTGATGCCCAGTCCATAGGGGTGTGAATATTATATCATAAGTGCCCCATCTCTTATGGCAGAAATTTTGAATTTCAATGTGCAATGAGTTTACTGCAGTTTTTTAGCTGTTTAAAGATCTTCAGTGTTTTACCTTATCAGAGGTAGTGTAGCTGCCTTGTGGTAAGCTGATCAGACTGGGCGGGGCTGGCATCCCACTGGCGCCAGGCCGTGCCATTGAGCAAGACATGTCAAGATAAAAAAAAAATGGTTAATACCCAGGAAGCAGTGGCTCCATTCCAACTTGAATGAAAATTTTTGACCAAAATGTTAAATCACAAAGCTAGTATATCAACATATCAGCAGTATGATGTAGGTCTCATTCCAAATCAACATTGCAGGTAAAAAGATTTAACAGTTGAATTTTTTTTTTTCTGTTTCTCACATCTGGCCATGTGTGTGGGTTAAGCCCAACAGGGGGCTCATGTGAGACAACCCAAGTTCTGCTTCCAGGTTTGCCAGGTGTTTTTTCCCCGGAATGCTCCCATTTTCTCGCCCACCTACTGATCAATCCCATATGAGCAGAAATCATCATCAAAGTTATGTAAAAACTGCATTAAAAATAAAATGAAATAAAAACATTTTCTCTGTTTCAGATAAAGGAGATGGCTTAGTAGGGGCTAGAGCTCAGGGACGAGTTTAAGATGATTTAGACTGTGATACAGGTGAAATAATTTATGCAACCAGTCCAGCTACTAGACTGTGAAATATTGTGATCCAGACTGACTTTCAGTCTGCTGTGTGTAGGGAATGAAAATCAACATAAAAATTATAGAACCAGACTGTTTGTTGACAGACTAGGTGAAATGTAGTGGATTTACACTGATATTCAGTGAAATAATTTATGCAACCAGTCCAGCTGAAAATTTGTAATATGGTGTGGTGTTTAGTCTCCTGTGGAGGGCATTTCAAATGCAAGAAAATCATTCTGTTATGATGTAAAATGTTACATGTAAATGGATGTGTACTCGAAAGTGCGGATTATCCGGGCACAATACCTGATGGGTAGCATGTCCGATTTGAGCCGCCTCGTTGGAAAACCAACAATGTGGTTTTCGAACAGGTCCGACACAAACCGGCCTGTACAGTCACAGAAAAGAGCTAGAAGCTTGAAATTTCGGATTTAAGTAGAAGAGGAATTGTACTATCCCAGTAGCGAAAACAATGGGGCTGATCAGCTTCGCGGTTACCGCGAAGCTGATCTGCGCCTTTGTTTTCGCCTATGCAGATTGTTGGTTTTCCCATGAGGCGGCTCATTTGTAACGAAGCAGATGCATGATGGATCCTCACGTCTAGCACATTTCTTTCATGAACATCTGGTCATCAAAATATTTCTATGACCATTCGCCCGCTTCTACTGATTCAAGAAGAGCATTTGTCAGTTAGTGGTGAAAACGTGCACTGCATACTGGTAACCTGCCTCAGGGTGGTTTGCCAAGGAACAATGTGGATAGGATAACTGACAGTCCCGACATAACCTTAGATGTTGACGGTGGACATAAAGCACTTTTAAAATCCAACAAACAAAAGAGATTGTCTTATAAAATCATATTTTCACTTTTGTGAAAATATCCACTATTTTATTTGTTAAGTTGCACCATTATAACACACTGCTAAAACTAAGTGTGCTAGACACTTTTAATTTGGAACCATAATAAGCATAAACCAATTATTTTACACACCATGAGTTGATAGAGTAGACTGGTAAACTGCATACTGACCGTGCTGCTGATATGCACCATTATTTTCATATGTCATTTATTCACCATGCTCGTCATTTTACCCACAACATTGCACTGAATGGTCTTGTAATTACTTAACATATGTATGGATGTTATATAGAATGCATTAAAATGATCGCTGAATTGTAAATGCTGATGATTGGATGAATGGAAAAAAGAAAAGCAGTGATTGGATAATTTGAAAAAAAAAAATGTAAGAATTTATAACCAATGAGATTGGATAAATGGAAAGAATGTAGGATATGAATGTAAATCCAATACATGTATATAGACTGATTAAATGGGAAAAAAGGTTATAAATAGAGCCGCGTCATGAGAAAACCGGATTTTCGCCTATGGGAAAACAAAGGCGCAGATCAGCTGTGCAGTAACTGCACAGCTGATCAGCGTCTTTGTTTTTGCTACACGGATAGTACAATTCCTCCTCTAGTTATACTTAATATTTCAAGATTCTAGCTTTCTTCTGTGACTGTACAGGCCGATATGTGTTTGATCTGGTCGGAATCCCGAAGACCAGTTTTCTCGTGTCGCGGCTCAATAAATTTTTTATGTAAAGTGAATTTATAGATGAAAAGAAATGTTATTACCTGTGATACCGTAGGAAAGTTCACTGGGGTGTTTTCTTTAAATGTGATGAAAATAGATTTGCAAAGTGATACTAAATTGGCAATATAAAATGTAAATACATAATGTATAAGAAATGAAAAGAAATTCAGACTTCGTGATAAATAAGTTTAGCTTACGTATTTCATCACTCAATACAACCTAAAAGTTTGGATCCACTGTTTGATATGCCATAAAACTATTAAAAGAAATGGAGAGAAGTATTCCAATAGATCAACAAATTTTATTCTGCTGACTTAATAATTATGTTTACAGTTTACACCCGGTGCTTCAGATATACAGCCCAGCATTTTGTTCTTTTAAATGTTAAGAATTGGTTGGTTAATTTGGGGTTAACGTCCCACCAACAGCTAAGGTCATATGGAGATGGAACCTTGGTTTATAGTCACATCCGACAGACTGGAGAAGCCCAGGATCGAACTGCGACCCCTGGTTTACAAGGCAAGTGACATAACCACTGCGCCACGGAGGCTTCTAAATGTTAAGAATTGGTAGAATATAATTATAATATTGTATTCGGTTTAAACTAAATTTATATTCGTTGTATTTGAAAATCCATGCTCGTTTTTGTAAAATACATGTTAGGTTGTTATGAGTTTGCTTGTTATGTTTCGATAGTAATGGACAAGAAGAAAACCATTTAAGCTGCCGCATAAGAAACCCAAAAATCTGCATATTTGAAAACAAAGGCACAGACCAGCTTCGCGATAACTGCAAAGCTGATCAGCGCCTTTGCTTTCCCTACACAGATAGTACAATCCCTCTTCTTCTTAAATCCAAAATCTCAAGCTTCCAGACTGCTTCTGTGACTGTACAGGCTGGTTTGTGTCAGACATGAGGTTTTCTCTTGACGCAGCTTATGAAAATAATGCAAATCATTACTATTTTATGTCATAATCATGTTCAAAGATCTAGTTATTCTTGTTTTTAATCAAATATGATGTTTTGTTTATTTGATTATAGTTTATTAATGATAAAATATGAGCCGCCTCGTGGGAAAACCAACAATGTGGTTTCCGAACAGGTCTGACACAAACCAAGCTGTACAGTCACAGAAAAGAGCTAGAAGCTTGAAATTTCGGATTTAAGTGGAAGAGGAATTGTACTATCCGAGTAGCGAAAACAAAGGTGCTGATCAGCTTCACAGTTACTGCGAAGCTGATCTGCGTCTTTGTTTTCGCCTATGCAGATTGTTGGTTTTCCCATGGGGCGGCTCATATGTACAATTATTGATTACTATGTAAATGTTTTTGTACATACGTGTAGAAAGTGTATATTTCTTTGGTTCATTTTGTTGTATAGTAGAAATTTGTACAATATTTGATGCTTACATTTAGAGTTTTTCAGCTTTTAACTTTTCAGTTTTTTATGTCTGGCCTCAAGGTCATAAAACTTTTTTCAAGCTCAGCTCAGCTGGAATTTCAACTGGTCATAAATGTTGAAATAGTCAAAATTAGTGGAAAATCCACTTTCAAAACTCAAAAACTGTTGTAGTAATTTATCCTGTTAAAAATGTTAAAATGCCAACAATTGTTGGCATTTTAACATTTTTGAGCAGAGTAAGTTTTAGTCTCAGCTGTGTTGAGCAAAAAAAAAAAAAAAAAAAAGTTTTATAACATGGGACCTGGTTTGTATTGCTCAAATGTGCACATTCCAGCCATCTGCATTATGTAAATCTGGTCTCAGCTATACTGCGTAGTACAGCACCGGTTGCAGCGTAAGTTTTGTTTCCCATCACCAATCTTTTTTTTTTCAATTTGAACTCAATGTGCTTTTCATGAAATTATTTCCTGCCTTGATTATAAACATGACATTTCTTATTCTGATCATGTCACTACCATTGAGTAATTGCGAATGAAATTGATGACCAATGCACAAATCCAAACCATCTTCTAAACAATGTTTTAATTATTCGACTCAGTTTAGGCATGTGTCTTTGAATTAGACTTCCCATGTGTAAATACATGTATTTGGAATCTGGCTATCGTTGCCAGTTTATAAATGGTCACTGATGAGGGTTCAGTACCCGAAATTGCGCATTATGGCACATACCTAATCCCTTTGAAAGTTTTCACTGCTTCCAAAGGATCATAAAATTTGTATTTTATTCATTACATGAGCTGCGTCATGAGAAAACCGGATTTTTGCCTATGAGAAAACAAGGCGCAGATCAGCTGTGCATTCTACTGATATCCACAGTTTCAAGCTTCTAGCCTTTTACTGAGACTGTACAGGCCGGTTTGTGGTTGACCTGTTCGGAAACCCTAAAAACCTGTTTTCTTGAGCCACGGCTCACTTAATCAAATACGCGTAGGTTCCATGTCCTACCGGTAGTTGTAGATTGTCAGATTCTGTAGTGAGAGGTGTGTTCCGAGTTTTACCACTGTCGGGTTGTGTCCTTGAGTAAGAGACATCAACTCCCTGTGGTACTGGTTATTACCCATGAATCATTGGCTTTGTCTTGACATAACTGAAAAATTGTTGACTGGGATGTTTAAACACAAAACTATAGCTAGAGGTAGACATATCTGGGGCCAGTTGTTCAAAACGTCGTTAGCGTATCCCTATTGTTAAGGCCTCAACTCGTTAAGTAAATGCCGACTACATAATCAAATACACTTATTTTTGTTGATAAAATGTTAGAATCCTTTGCTTTAAAGGATTCTCACATTTTATCCAAAAAAAATAACAGTGTATTTGTATTATTTATGTTTGAAATTTTACGAATCGTTAACTAACGATGTTATTTAATTTTGAACAATTGGGCCCTGATTTATATCTTGATGACCTCTTACATTTTCATTAATATTATAACTGCATATTTCTTATATCAAATCATGTTCACAGTATTGTCACTAATGTTTATTATTTTATGGTGTTGATGATATGTTTGTGTATAGAAATATGTTAGATATTCACATTTTCAGTTAAGTTGTGACTTGTGTGTTAGTACTCAGTAGATATCAGAAAAATTTCTCACCTGGGGCAAGATGAAGGGGCTCATTGATTTAACCATGCCCTTGACCCCCACCCCTCTCTCCCATTCTGAATCCATGCATGCATGAATGTTTTTAATATGGTATTTGATGCCATTGTTGGATGATAAACCATATTTCTTAATTTCCCAGTGAACTTACACCATATTTTAGTGCCTTGTTTTTCATATCAAGACTTTTATGTAATATGATCTAATATGATGTTGCAAACTTGTCCCCAACACAATGAAATCATCGGATTTAAATAGTATGGTCCAGTATATCTTTTAGAGCCCGGCACTAGCCACATGTGAGACAAGCCAAGCTCTGCTTGCGGGTGTTCCAGGGGGTTTTTCTCGGGGTTCTCCCATTTTCGCCCACCTACTGATTGGCCCGTCTCGTGTGAGCTGAAATGATCTTGAACGGGACGTAAAACTGAATAAAAAAATACTAGTTGCCTGTTACCTACTGATGAAAGGATATGCACTTTATACTGGTAAACTGCTTAACTGACCATCAGAGCTTGACCTCTCCTGTTCCAGAAAAAAGGATTAGGGAAACTTGCTGGTTAGGATTACTACTGTAAGTAACTAACTCAACTTCATGTACCAAAACAACTTATCAATAAATATTGTGGTCAGGCTACATGACTGTCCCTACATGACTTAAGATATAAGTAGAGAAATTACCATTTAGCATGTAGAATAGGTTTATTTCCTCTTTGTCTTTTTATGTTAACTGCACATGGCAATGCTTAACTGCATATGGCAATGTGATTGTTTGTTTTTATCATTTGTGTGTTGAATGTTTTCTATAAAATCCTCTGTGCATTCTTTATCATAGTCATTCATTTTAATGGATTAAATCCATATTGTACATGATATTTTATTAAAGGAAGAGTGTATAATAATTGCAAGAAAACTGAGTACAAGATTTTTGTTTTTTGATGAAAGATTGCTGAATTTTCTTTCTTTGTAAAAAAAAACCCATTGTTAATGTCAGTTTTAAAAAATGTCAAGGATGCTACATTTTAATTCTTTGATGAACCTGCTTATTTCTCAAGAAGCATATCTGTTACTACATGACCTTGTTTCTCAAGAAGCATATCTGTAACTACATGACCTTGTTTCTCAAGAAGCATATCTGTAACTACATGACCTTGTTTCTCAAGAAGCATATCTGTAACTACATGACCTTATTTCTCAAGAAGCATATCTGTAACTACATGACCTTGTTTCGCAAGAAGCATATCTGTAACTACATGACCTTGTTTCTCAAGAAGCATATCTGTAACTACATGACCTTGTTTCTCAAGAAGCATATCTGTAACTACATGACCTTATTTCTCAAGAAGCATATCTGTAACTACATGACCTTGTTTCTCAAGAAGCATATCTGTAACTACATGACCTTGTTTCTCAAGAAGCATATCTGTAACTACATGACCTTGTTTTGCTTTTCAAAGTGCATTATGAAAACTTGCCCATGCAATAATCAGAGAATTTTTTCAGAAGCAAAAATTGAAAATTTCATTGAAAAATTTTGATATGCTTAATATTTTTGCTCAAAACATTGATTGTGTGTACACATTAGAACGGGGTTATCCTGATGTTTAAGCTTGGATTTTGAAAGTTGATGTGAACTCATTAAAATTGCAATCAGACAAATTCTAAACTAAAATATCTGCTTTTGTTGAAATATCCAAGTTGTGTAGCTTAAAATTAAAAATCTAGTTAAAGGTACTTTTTGCATAGTATTTTAAGAGAAAGACAATTGCCTTTCAAAAGGTCTATTGGTAAGATACCATATTCGTTCTAATAAGCGCACATGCTCCAATAAGTGCACACCCTGGTGGCTTCCGACTGACTAGCTTTTTTTAGCTCACCTGAGCCGTTAGGCTCACAAGGTGAGCTTATAGGATGGCCATGATCCGGCGTCCGTCTGTCGTCCGTCCGTCGTCCACCATTTTCAAAGATCTTCTTCTCTGAAACCGCTTGGCCAATCAAAGCCAAATTTAATATGAAGCATCTATAGGAAGGGGGAACCAATGTGTTTATAAATAATCCAGGTCACATGACCAAGATGGCCGCCATGCCCATATATGGTAAAAACCCTTCAAAATTCTTCTTCTCCGTAACCACTGGACCGATTTCAACGAAACTTGGCATGAAGCATTGGGGACTAGAGTACTACAATGTGTTTATACTTTATGACCTTTGGATGACCTTGACCTATTTTACGGCAAGGTCAACATAGGTCGCCCATGCATTTGAATGGGGAAAATTGTTAAAATGTCATTTGAAAGGCAAATCTTGCAGAAAATGGGCAAATGGACTGAAGGTAGGTAATTCTGAAAAAAATTGGACCCCAGGGGTTAGTCTGCCCCCACCCCAGGGCAATATACATGTATATTACAAAAATATTCAAAGATCTTCTTCTCTGAAACCACTTGGCCAATCAAAGCCAAATTTTATAGGAAGCATCTATGTAAAGGGGGAATCAATGTGTTTATAAATAATCCAGGTAACATGACCAAGATGGCCGCCATGCCCATATATGGTAAAAACCCTTCAAAATTCTTCTTCTCCGGAACCGTTGGACCGATTTCAACGAAGCTTGGCATGAAGCATCGGGGACTATTGTACTACAATGTGTTTATAAATTATGACCTTTGGATGACCTTGACCTATTTTACGGCAAGGTCAACATAGGTCGCCCATGCATTTGAATGGGGAAAATTGTTAAAATGTCATTTGAAAGGCAAATCTTGCAGGAAATGGGCAAATGGACTGAAGGTAGGTAATTCTGAAAAAAATTTGGACCCCAGGGGTGGTCTGCCCCCACCCCAGGGCAATATACATGTAGATTACAAAAATATTCAAAGATCTTCTTCTCTGAAACCACATGGCCAATCAAAGCCAAATTTTATAGGAAGCATCTATGGGAAGGGGGAATCAATGTGTTTATAAATAATCCAGGTCATATGACCAAGATGGCCGCCATGCCCATATATGGTAAAAACCGTTTAAAATTCTTCTCCTGAACCAATGGACCAATTTCAACAAAACATGGCATGAACCATCGGGGACTGAAATACTACAATGTATATATAAATTATGACCTTTGGATGACCTTGACCTATTTCACAGCAAGGTCAACATAGGTCGCCAATGCACTTGAATGGGGAAAACTTTTAAAATGTCATTTAAAGTGAAAGTAGGAAATGGGCAGTAGGACTTAATATTAGTGATTCTGAAAAAAATAGGACCCCAGGGGCTCATTTGCCCCAGCCCCGGGGCATTATACATGTATATTACCATAATATTCAAACATCTTCTCCTCTGAAACCGCTTGGCCAATCAAAGCCAAATTTCATGTGAAGCATCTATAGAATGGGGGAATCAATGTGTATATAAATAATCAAGGTCACATGACCAAGATGGCCGCCATGCCCATATATGGTATAAACCCTTCAAAAATCTTCTCCAGAACCGGTGGACCAATTTCGAAGAAACTTGGCATGAAGCATCAATGACTCAAGTACTACAATTTATGTGATGACCTTGACCTATTTTAAGGCAAGGTCAACATGGGTTGCCGATATGTATTTGAATGGGTAAAGCCCCGTTTACACATTCACGATTTTCTCTAAGATTCACCACGATTCACCCCGATTTCTCATGGTCAGAAAAACCGGGATGAATCGTGGCGAAAAGTGGAAATATTCAGTGTCACTACGATTCCAGTACGAATGTCTACGCCATTAGTACGGTGTCTGTAAGGTATCACTACGAATCAATGACGATTCATGACGGCAACGCTACGGTCAATGAGGATTAAACACGGTGGCACAACGAATGCTCACGGTGCTTGTACGGTTCGATACGGTACTAGTACGATTCACAGCGGTAGCCGTCGTGGCCAATCGTGGAGCTCCGTAGCGAAACCGTGGATGATTCATAGGACAACCGTACACAATTCGTGGTGAATCGTGAGAGTTCGTGGTGTCAAAGATTCCACGGTTTCGCTACGGAGCTCCACCATTGGCTACGATCTCTCACGAATAGCCGCGAATATAGCTACGGTGTCAGTACGAATAAACACGATTCCGCTACGGTTGCTCTACGAATAAGGCCACGCACAATAACCACCGCGATTCGCCACGGTACGCCACGAATGTTTTAAACAGTTTAAAACTTCCGTAGCGCTACCGTGGAGTTTCCCGAATTATCACGATTCATCAAGATTCACCACGATTCACTACGGTTCTACTACGAATCACCACGGTACACGACGATTTTACAAATCGTGGCGAATCGTAGCAGCACCGTAGCCAAAAATAGTGAATGTGTAAACGGGGCTTAAACTGTTAAAATGTCATTTGAAGGGAAAAACTTGTATGGACAGTATATTGATTATTCTAAAAAAAATAATTGCCCAAGGGCTTCACCTGCCCCTATATTCGGACTATTTTCTATAACATTCGTATATACAGCAGATCTCAGGTGAGCGTTTACAGGACCATTGGTCCTCTGGTGTCATTTATACCATATCGGGTGCATTAAAACTTAACATTCAGTGACCAAACACTATTTTGCAATGTATGGAACACTTGATTAAATGGCATCATCATTGATAGTTTGGGCATGGTTATTTTGGCTATGTGTTGTTTTAGATCATAGTGTATGCTAATAGAAAGATATTTTGTTTCCCTAACTTTAAGTTATTTTGAAAAGTTAGGTACACTAGCTGTGTGCTAATTAGAACGAAAACGGTTTTTAATGTTAGAATTTCTTAAATGTTGCACCTACAGTTTGTAATAAATTGATACAACTTTGTCTATGCATTTTACTCATCAATCTGGAAAACATGTCCATGAGAAGTATACCCCCTTAAACCTCACTTTTATATAGTAAAATTGAGGCATACAGGGTTATACAATTTTTCTTATTTTTCATCCAAAACATACATTGTGGGTACTCGTACTTGTACCCACAATCAATGTTTTGAGCAAAAATATTGAAAATATCCATTTTTTTTTTTTTTTTTTTTTTTTTTTTTTTTTTACAGCTTAAAAATATCTGTATGTTTCGTGGACATGTTTTCATAATGCATTTTTTATCTCACACAGCCAGGTCTGTGTATCCTATTAGATTATTGTAGCCATGGTATGAGCTGCGTCATGAGAAAACCGGATTTTTGCCTATGCAAAATCAAAGGGGCAGATCAGCTGTGCAGTAACTGCGCAGTTGATCAGTGCCTTTTTTTAGCTACTTGGATAGTACAATATCTCTTATACTTATAGCCAAAATTTCAAGCTGCTAGCCTACTTCTGTGACTGTACAGGCCGGTTTGTGTCAGGCCTGGTCAGAAACCCTGAAGACCGTTTTTCTCGCGACGCGGCTCATATGTTCTGGGTAACAGAGCAGGTCAGACACAGATTAGGCTGTTCAGGCACTTGAGATGTTGTCAGAGGCTTGAAATTTTAGATTTAGAAAGTAAAATGACTGTACTGTACATAGCAAAAAAATCTGCTTAGGCTGAATAGCTGATCTGTGTCTTTGTTTTGACATTAAGAAATGCTGGTTTTCTCATGTCATGACTCATTTTGTGTTGAAGAAGGGAATAAAGAAAAGGGAAATGTCTTTTTTATCTTTCCTTTTTATTTGTTTAACCATCATCACAGTATGCATATGTCTTAATTAACTGCATACAGAGTGAATACACATACACAGTACACACAGTGTTGTGAAAAATCCTGGCAGACTTTCAATGGGGAAAATGTTGTGAACACTAGCTTCTTCAGTTCTAAAATAGAACAAAAAGTTAATTGATTTACACACAAACTTGACTAACCTAAATGCTCAAACGGCAAACTCGAGTGAAAGGGGCTGTATTACTGCAGGATACTGCAAGATTGATCAGGATACCGCAGGATAATGACCAAACATTGCATTTAAACAACTCAGAATGAAATATAATCTAGAAATAGCCCCATTAAAAGAACCCAGATTTTCATTTTAAGATGAGTCTCTGAAATATTAATTCAGATTTCCAAATTATTAATTAAGATATCTTATTTCCTAATTAAGATATCTTATTTGGCTTGCTTTATATGATATCTTATTTGCTAACTAGGATATCTAGTTTAGCCTTAAAGATATCTTATTTACCAAAGTAGATATCTTGATTAATCTTGTAAATAAGATAAGGTTATTTAGGTATAGTAGATATCTTATTTAGGTGTAGTAGATATCTTATTTAGTATATAAGCTATCTAAATCAATGTATGGATATCTAAATTATTATATATTATATGCTATGTAAGATATCTACTTGTAGCCGCGATTTGATAAGATATCTTTTAGCATGTTAGATATCTTCTTTACTGTATAAGATATCTCAGAATATAAGATATCTTATTTGATAAAAAGATATCTTTATTGCTAATTAAGATATCTTATATCCTAATTATGATACATTATTTACTATTCAAGATATCTAATAAGCATAATAAAAAGAAAAACCGCTTGCTATAGTCTCAGCATGGGTGCTTTTAACTAATTATCTTTTCATACGGGTATGATCGGAAATCAATTTCTATGTAAACCTACTGACATATACGGACAATTTGAGTAGTGGACACTGTGCATGTTGAATAATACATTGTTTTGACTAATCCTCACAGATGATCTCAACTGATAAATATGAATTCCATCAAATAACTTTGACAATGACATTTCATCACATATGTAGGTGATCAGATGCATTTCTTGAATGACATTGTATGACATTGTATTTTGGTTTTGTTGCTGTTCAACTTTTGCTGTTTATTGTTCCACAAATGGATTGATATTTTTATGTATTTTGATTTTATAAGAATGTATCATATAGGATACACCAGAACTTAATGCCCAATGTATCATATATGATACATGCCATAAAATCGCACCAGATATTCAAATTCATTAAATATTCACATTTTTATAATAGTTTCCATGGTCGTAGTCCACTATCATGAAATAATAATTTTCTGCTCAGCAAAAAGGTGTTTGGGCACTAGAGTACCATATTGATATATGCTGTCTGACTGGGTACCTCAGGATTGGCTTTTAAGTGCTAATTGGTCGTTCGTCTCTCACTTATGAGAAAGACCATCTTTATTTCTTGAATAGGTTCGTGTGTGTGTTTGAGTTCTTTGATGGCTGACTAGGCCAATTTTGGCTCTAAACTGTCGGTTTGGCAGCCCCCGTGGCCGAGCGGTTAAGAGCGCTGTGTCTTAATCACTCGATCATCTCACCGCTGTGTTTGGTGTGGGTTCGAGCCCCGCTCTGGCCACATGTGAGACAAGCCAAGTTCTGCTTGCGGGTGTGTCAGGTGGTTTTTCTCGGGGGTTCTCCCGTTTTCGCCCCACCTACTGATTGGCCCGTCTCATATGAGCTGAAATAATCTTGAAAGGGACGTAAAACATATATATAAACTAACTGTCGGTTACAAGTAGAGCAAGTCAAGAAGAAAGAAACCTGAAAATGCTAAACTAAAAATACGATTATTAATCGTCTGTAAACGAGTGTCACTAAAACAAGTTTTAAATTGATATATGTAATATAAAAAAAATTGCTAAATTTATTTTGCATAGTTTATGTTCTTAGTTAGTCACAATAAAAAGCACAGAGCTTATGTTGATTGTTAAAGTAAGTATGTACGAGTACATATATCACGGGGACCCAACTGTTAATCGTGATTATTGATGCGACGTGGAATGTTAATGCATGCCGTTATGAAGTTTCGTATGTGTCGGCGAGATCGTTACGAATGAGACGTTCCACATCCTCTGCCCTCGGACGGTAAGTACCACATGTTTTGCTCTCATGAAAATAAACCAAGCCGAGTTTACAAAATCGGCGTCCATTATGATCTGCAAAATTCTTCTATGTTCCCACTTGAAGTCAATTGGAATACTTACGGCACTTGTGTTTTTCAGCTAATGGTTTATAAAGTTGAAAACATCACGTTTAAAACAAAAAGTTTACTGGGTGAGAATTCGGAGAAAACATTTGCTTTCCTGTGCATAGGTTTGTTTGTGCCTAGTCGTTCTGAATGTTAAATGTATTTTGTACATCGAGTAGCAATTGTTTGGCTGTAAAAATGTAAACATTCAGTTGAAAATGTTTGATTTCTTTTTTTTTTCCAAATGAATATTCTGGAGGGAATAGATGATGAACACTAGGCACTAAAATGTTTGATATTTTTTCGTATCTTTGCTCAAACATAGATTGTTGGTACACGTTATCTTTGCTCAAACATAGATTGTTGGTACACGTTAGAACCGCCTCGGCAAGGCGGTTCTGCCGAGGCGGTTCTAACGAGTACCCACAATCTATGTTTAAGGATGTTCGCTGCCAATGAAAAAGTATTCAACTTTTTTTCTAACCCCCCTTTTTTGATTCCAAAATACAACACAAGACATTTGATAACAAAATAAATATAGGGTAGTGTGCATTTTTTCAAGCTACAGGCCTCTGAATGAGACCTCTGAGCACCATGTTTTAAAATTAGTAAAATAAATTTATTTTTTTAATTCTTTGAAACATACCTGTCTTGAACAAAGATATAGATCTACTTTCAAAAGTCATAGTATTTACGTATCGTAAATTATTTTGGACCAAAAGCAACGAAAAAATTGCACTTTGAAGTGGATGACAAAATTTTACGATTCCTTTTCCAACCCTACCCCCATACTAGAAAAGTCGGAAAATAGCAATATTTTGAAATGTGCCAAACCCATATTTGTTGATTCAAACTTTTTCTTGTATTTTCACACTTGAAAAAATGCACACTACTCTAGTTTAGAAAAAGAAAATAGAACTTGGTAATATTGTTCGAATAAAAGAAAGAAATATATAGGGTAGTGTGCATATAAGAGAGAACCAACAACTTGAAAATCGCCATTTTCAGCCTTTTTTCGGCTGTTTTATTTCTTAAAGCCCATATCATAAAACCACCTAAAATTTCATAACAAGCACACCAAAGACTGACTTAGAAGACCATGTACACATATACTGCAGCTAAAATAAACATCGAACTAGTGCAATTTTGAAGATGTGTAATATTCAAGTTTAATCTACCCTACCCCCCTAAATTTTACTGACAATAAAACTTTTCTTAAATGTTGCAGAAAATGGGGTGAAAAAATGAAGTTTCTTAGATTGACAATTTTCATGGCTCATTCAATGCATATCATCAATATGTATCCAAATATAAAATATTAGGAAAATGTCTGCAACCGTTTACGAGATATCCAACAAAATAAAAACCGGAAGTTCCGAAATGTCAAATGTTGGCAGCGAACATCCTTAATCTATGTTTTGGAGCAAAAATAAAGAAAAATAGGTATACCCCTCCATACCCCAGTTTTTCTATATAAAAGTGGGGTTTAAGTGGGTATACGTTACGGAAATGTTCTCCTGATGCGTGTCAAGGACCATAACTCTGACAGAAGTAGGGTGATAGAAACAGAATAATGGAGCAAGACGACAATTAGATAAGTATCTTGACACAAATACATGTATAAAGTTTATTTGATTGCCAATGCCATGCTCAGTATGCTCGTACAGTAATACTGACTAATTATCAACTTTTTCTATATAATCTAAAATATGAGCCACCCCATGAGAAAACCAACAATCTGCATAGGCGAAAACAAAGGCGATCAGCTTCGCGGTTAGCGCCTTTGTTTTCGACACTCGGATAGTACAATACCTCTTCTACTTAAATCCGAAATGTCAAGCTTCTAGCTCTTTTCTGTGCTTGTACAGGCCGGTTTGTGTCGGACCTGTTCGGAAACCACATTGTTGGATTTTCCACGAGGTGGCTCATATTTTTTATCCGACAATGGTTCCCCCGCCTGTCCCCGTTGTATGTTGTGACGCAGTTTGTATCTCGCCTGTGTATATAAACGGGGGAGCTGGCAGATTAGAGGATGCGCTGTAAATCGCACACCGTTTCAAGGGGCACGGGGACTCTTTCCAAATATATCTGAAAATTAGAATAAGAGTTCAAAACTGAAAAGAAGTCCTACAGGAACTAAGTATGAAATTAAATGCTTCTTTAATGCCATAAAAAGTGTTATAATGAAGTCAAACTTACGATTTATAGAAGCAATGTTGAATGTTTGAGAATCATGTCTCTGCATCATATAATAGGGCTTCGAATATAAAATTAATCTACTAATGGTGAAGTGAAACAAATATACCTGAATTCTGAAATTTCATATTTTGAGTTTGGAACTGTTCAAACACAACAACAGCTCTTATTATATTCGTTTATGAATCAATGTTTATTCTATTTATTTATTTATTTTTTGTTCAGTCGAAAAAAGCGACATTCTTACAAGCTATTTTCATTGACTAAGAAAGAGAACGTAACATAGATTACCTTCACCAGCAAAAGTCCCCACAGTCGTTACGAAAACTTGCCAATGCAATAAACAGAGATTTTTTGAGCTTTAAAAATTGAAAATTTCAGCTGAAAAATGTTAGTATTTTTCATATTTTGCTCAAAACAAAGATAATGGATACTCGAGGCGGTTCTAACGAGTACCCACAATCTATGTTTTGGAGCAAAAATAAGAAAAATAGGCATACCCCAGTTTTGCTGTATAAATGTGGGGTTTAAGGGGGTGTTCATGGCACGGACCTGTTTTCCTGATGGTACAACCAGTAACTTCAAAAACAAATGTAGAGTCGCTATGTTTGACTATGGTTTTCTTACAGAGAAAAGAGATTTAAATTTAAGCTTACAAATTACCTTAACCCAGCAAGTTTGGTTCCTCCGGTACAAGCAGAGAGCCTAAGAACAACTGTTGAGTTACCATGTTTGACTATGGTTGCTGGGGTCCATGACGTCGCCGAACAACCAGATGTGGGAACAGCAGAACAACAGGTCTGTTAATATATACTACTGAGAATCACGTGGTATTGTATCAACGGTGACACACATTCCAATTGAGGCCGAAGTTGAGGTGAGATTTTCCTATTTTCTCCAAAAGAGTACACACTATGTTTTGGAGCAAAAATAAGAAAAATAGGCATACCCCTGCATACCCCAGTTTTGCTGTATAAATGTGGGGTTTGATAGTTTTCACTTCTACAATTCGATGAGAAACTCAGATATTTAAGCATTTTAGGCTTAATCATGCGCGTATGATTAATCAATAAATCAATCAATCGATTTTTCATTTAATGTCAATCAGTTACACTACCAATCAATAAATCAATCGAACCTGAATACTTTTTTACATTTCATAAAATGGTCTAAACACATTATAGCTTCATTGTCTTTCGAGATAGTTCGATCTTGAGTGATAAAAAATCAAACATTGTTGGATCTTTTCAGGAACATCATACCCTAATCCTTACCTCAAACCCGCTGTTAGTGTTCACCTGTAGATCAGCTGTCCCATTGTCATATTCGACAATCAACTGATTGGTGGAGGAGTCTAACCGTATTCCAGTAGGAAACGGACCTTGAGATTTAATATCCTTTTCACCATATGCCACATTTCTGGCGGCAAGGAAAAGTCGCTCTGCAATGTCTTGCTTGTATCGAGGATGAATCCTGAAGAAGTCGCTTTGTGTTACACATTTGTGGCGAATGGACTTGATTCGGTGAGTGCACTCACATTTTATGGGCATCAGGATTGATTTTCATTTCATTTTCCAAACAATCAGAATAGCTCCGGATGGGACGCCGCGTTCTGTGTGTCACATTTGATGCTATAGTGTTAGTTAATAATGTACCATAAAACAGACGCCAATACGTACGTATTATGCGAGTTTAAGTAAGTGACACACTAAATGTTCACATTTCAAACGAAACATTAGAAAAAAAATATAAGAATACCGCTGTGACAAGTAAATTAACCATCTGGAATTGATGCTGTTGTACCTTTTAGTACTTATAAAGAGTTCGTAGACAGCATTGCCTTGACTCTATTTTTTAAATATGAAAAAAAATAACAAACGAACAATAAAACGCTCAGAGTGCAATCACATCTGCGGACAATCATGAGCATGAAAAATAAGCTAGATCTTCCACGCCTTGGCTAAGATAAAACACTGTATGTGCCCTCTTTTCAGTCTGTCTTGAAACTATTCTTTAAAAAGTATTCCGCATGGAAGTGTATTGTACAAGCAAGTACAGTTTTAAGGGCAGCCTAGCGATACAGTGCCTAACTCCCCAACGAGAGATCCTGGGTTCGAAACCTCAGTCGGCTGTGTCCTTCAGCAAGAACACAGTAATGATTGAGCATCAAATGAGCGTTGGCTGCGACCGGACATGACTAAAATGTGTTAACTGTGTCGTTTTATTTAAGCCATTAAGTTAAACGACCATTCAGAACGTGCTCTGAGTAATAAATTATACGTACGGTCCTGAGGGAGACTTAAAATCTGGTAAATCGGCTGCCATCGCCATGAACGTATTTGGCATCTTTGGGTTTGGTACATATCCGACGTTAGCCGTTTGAGCCCATCGCAAGTAGGGTATTGGGCCCACACTTGTTACAGGTCGGTACGGAGCCAACTGAAACACGGCATGTAAACGCCTGTTGATGTTGGTTCTTTCAACAGATAATCGGAGGTTGGAATGACGTCCCTCATTTCTTATTCTTCTGCTTTAAAGTATTGTACTTTTGTGCCTTCTTTTTAGTTCCGTGGCTCCTATAGAACCGTCTCCCGCACGAGACTCATAGTAAGAAAAAATTGGCATACCCATGTAAATAGCATACGGACCACTTAAGGATTATGTCACAAAATTGTGGCCAAGATTGGCAATCGAGAGATTACCTGAATGACGCCACCTTCACCTGTAGTTTGATGTTTAGTGCCACGCTTCCTGTTTGCCTCTAGAGTATCGTTCCGTAGAAATAAAGCCGCATTACTTCGGTCTCATCGTATGATTCGTAGACTTCTACGACCCTACTATCTCCAAGCCACCATCAAAGATGAAATACGTTGTCAACGAGAATCCTAACGCCTTTGCGAAAACAGGAGTAGAACGACGTCATGGTCTAGGACGTGACGCTACCTTCACGTGGTCTAGAGCGTTACTCACCTCTGAGTCCCAGATGAAACCGAGCGCGTCCACCTCCATCTTGTGTGTAAAATCTATGACGTTATTGGTCTCCCGATTGAGGCCATCTTGGCCGTCATTTTCTGACGTCAATGGCACTAAAGTGGCCCGTATACTACTATTGTAAACCCCAGATTTACTACATAAACGTGTGGTATAACGGGTATACATTTATAGACGTTATCGTGATGAGAAACGTTTAGCTCCTGAGAGCTAAAAGAGCGCGACAACGTACCTGTACAAATCCAAAGGGGAATTGATCGGAGGTTTCCCCTTCCGAGCCACCGTGGAATTTCTTTCTCCAATCAAAAATCATGGCTGGGAATTGGCAGGAATATAGGTTATATCCACCAGCATTTGATTCCCCTGGTAGGTAATATGCCAAAATAACATTAATTACTCCTAAATATTATGCATATCAATGCTTATTATAAATGTAACATTTTAAAATGTTATGAAAATATAAAATTCCACATGTTTTAGGGTCACTGACATGCCATGGGTGCCAGTCTTCCCATCCATTGGACCCTTCGATGAATTTATAATTCGCTGAGAGGCATTGATAATTATCTGACCAAAGTGTTAGTGGAACAGAAGAAATCATTTCATGAACCCCTACCTAGTAAATCTTTAAACTACCTAAATGTATTTACCTTGATACCAAATGGTACCATAAATTGTCATGTTTAAGAAGGGCTGATCATGGAGTAGATTCAGAATTGCCGATCATGGAGCTCCATAACACACTGGGGCTACCTATCTAAATGTATTTACCTTGATACCAAATGGTACCATAAATTGTCATGTTTAAGAAGGGGCTGATCATGGAGTTCCATAACACACTCGGGCTTGTTGGCAATGTCCACCTGGAAAGATCCATTCAAATCTTTATTAAGTTTTCAGTGACACTGTCACTTTCAAAATGCTTGTCAAAACATCTGTCAGACTTGATGAAAACTATTTTGGATGAGGCTTCTGTATATTGCTATGTTCTCATGATGTTGGTTAATAGAAAATCTAATTCTGACATGATCAGCTGATGATATGCGATTAAGATTCCTGTATTATTCTGCATCAAAAGCATCAGGAACACATGTCTGTGCAATGTATACCCCCTAATACCCAACCCTAATACCCAACAGGCGCTTGAAGTTATATAGCCATAAATCAGAAAAAAAATAATGCTTCATATAAGTATTTACATGGCAATACGAAGTAGCCACTATCATTTAGGGCATATTTTAATGATTTATGGTTATAACTTCAAGCGCCTGTGCTTTTATATAGTAAAAGTGGTGTTTGCGGGGGGTATATCAGAATCAGAATCAGAATAGTTTACTGGTGACACGCCAAATGACATTATTTCACCAGGGGGTTCGGATGGGGGGAAAAATTAGTCCCTTGAACGCACGAGTGAAGCGAACTTGGACACACAATCATCTGACATTTCAGCAGTAGAAAACAGAGAGTCAGGGAGGTCATTCCAGTCCCTGATAGTCTGGGGAAAGAAACTACATTTATAGGCCTCTATACTAGCAGATGGAAGCTGAAATGCCTTGGAGTGGCTATTTCTACAACGCCTAGTCTTTGGGATAAGGTCATCTGTAGGTATTCTGGCTTTACCCTTCAGACCTTTGTATAGTAATATAAGTCGATTATCCGTCCTCCTTTTCTTGAGAGATTCCCATCTGAGTTGTTCAAGAATGCCAGTCATACTACCTTCCTCGAAAGTATAATTCCTAGTTACAAATCTAGCGGCACGATTCTGAACCTTCTCCAATTCCTCCTGGAGGCATTTAGTATGAGGATCCCAAACAGAACTTCCATATTCCAGGACTGGGCGCACCAGTCCTTTATAAGCTGCTTCTTTAACATCTTGGGGGCAAGAAAATAAATTTCTCCTCAAGAATCCAAGTGTTCTGTTGGCTTTAGTACAGATATTATTGATATGGGTATTCCACTTGAGGTCATTTGTAATTGTTACACCTAGATATTTAATGCTATCAACATTTTCCAAAACCGTTCCCTCGAGGGTGTACGAGGCCTCAATTTTATTTATCCGCTTATTTGTCAGCTGCATCATGTTGCATTTGACAGGTTGAAATCTCATGCCCCATTTTCGGGCCCAGCTCCCTAAAAGGTCAATGTCTTTCTGAAGTTTCAGTGTATCTTCTACTGTTTTAATTTCACGGTAACAAACACAGTCATCAGCAAAAAGCCTGATTTGAGAGTCAATGCCAACGGGTATGTCATTTATGTACAAGGAGAACAACAATGGACCGAGAACGGTGCCCTGAGGGACACCAGACACAACAGGGGCCCAGTCAGATTTAACACCATTAACTACTACCCTTTGCTGCCTGAAGCACAAAAAAGCATTTATCCATTCCAATGTCTTTCCACCTATACCATAACTAAATAATTTGCTTTTAAGAAGTTCATGTGGAGGGGTGTCAAAAGCTTTTTCAAAGTCCAAAATAAAAGTGTCAACCTGACCCTTTTTGTCCAATATTTTTGCCCAATCATTTATCACTGTAATTAACTGAGTTTCACAACTATGCCATTTTCTGAATGCATGCTGTTTGTCCGACAAAAGATTATACTGGTCAAGATGACCCATGATATTTGAGCAGACAATATGTTCTAGAAGTTTGCAAGGAATACAAGTCAAAGAAACTGGGCGGTAATTACAAGCAAGGGACCTGTCACCTTTCTTGAAAAGTGGACAAATATTAGCAAGTGACCATTCCTTGGGGATTTCACCCGTATTGATTGACTGCTGGAAGAGATGTGCAAATACAGGTCCTAATTCTTTTGCCAATTCTTTAAGGACTCTAGGATGGAGTTCATCAGGTATATAGCAATTTTATACCTAATTTTCTTATTTTTGATCCAAAACAATGTGGGTATCCACAATGTATGTTTTAAGCGAAAATTTTAAAAATATCAAAATTTTTCTAATGAAATTTTCAGTTTTTACTGCTGAAAAAATCCTCTGTTTATTGCATGGGCGAGTTTTCGTAATGGTATATAAACAAGAGTGAGATCAGAACTATAGTCCAAAAATATTCACCTGGTGTTGGGTGAACTCTATTAGTATATAATTATAGTTCGTTGCAATTCTAAATATATCCTCGGAACGCTACGTGATTGCTCGTACATTATCGTGACTCTTCGTGATTGTAAGCAAGGTAAATGTATCGGTATATAAAATTGCTATATACTAAGAAATTGTTCCGGACTGCATAGCTCAAATGGTAGAGCATGTAGATTAAGATGATATATTAATTTTAATTTTACAGACAGCGGTTCGAGTCCCACGATTGATCGCTTTTTTTTAATTATTATTTTTTATGTACCCTATTCATTCTCTATCGTATCTAATAATTTGACTTTTTGGTCAATTTTGTGTTTGTTTTTCTCTATTTTATACATATATATAGATCAGCTGGCTAACCTGCACTCCGATACACTTCGTGACCTCGCTCCTCTCCCGTGACTCACCTCTGATATGGAGAGGTCTAACGGAATACCGATGGAAATATTTCGTCTAACATATATATACATATATTTCATACTCTAATTAATTTCAAATTTCAAATACAATAAATTTCATTCGTCGTCGTTGCTGCTGTCGTAACAAAGCAAGAATATCATGTTCTCCGTGCGATTGCTTCTGATAAAACGTGATGTGCATTTTAATAAAATAAAAAGAAAAATATATAATTCATCTTCTATGGGATTCAAACCAGGGATCCCCATGTTACAAATCCGGTGCCCTAACCACTGAGCTATGGTCCTTGTAATACACGATGTAGCAAACTGCTTATATATTGGGTACACATTCTTCGCGTACTTTATCGAGTTTTACCGACGGTGCACGAATCAATTACGATAATATCGATAATTTATCATACAGCATCATAGCGACTTAATCTATGCAATGCATAATGGTCAACGTCGGGTAAATTGTTTTGGACGATAATGCGTCGTTATAGCTCCCGGGCGATTGGAGTAGACTTTCGTCACGCCTGTTCCTAATGGTCCAATGCATTCGTTTCATTCATATGTATAACGGTAAACCTGTGACGTAAGTCTACTCCAATCGTCCGGGAACCAACCAACGAACAAACCCACACACACAAAGCCCTTTAAAAGAGAAATCTGAGCAACAACAGTTATAACCCCGGACGATCGTAGTAGACTTTCGTCACAGATTTACCGGCGTTATAAATATGAATGACACCCCTGTCCCTATTGGTCAAATACATTCATTTCACTCATATGTATGGAACGCCAAAGCTGTCTGATGGCAAGGAATAAAAACATTGGATTCATCATCGTCATTATATCCTGCTCACGTTTGATTATATGTTGTATAGTGTGCATTATATTATGAGAAAAGTCCATTATATGTTGGACCAGGTTCTTTATACTATGAAAATTTTCATTATATGATGAGTAAACATCTTTATATTATGGTAGACTTACATTATATGATGGGTAAACATCTTTATATTATGGTAGACTTACACTATATGCTGATACAACCTCATTATATGATGTGACAACTACATTATATTATAAATGGGCTATTGTCTTTATATGCATCAAGTTGATTATATGGTTCGATAACTTCATTATATGCGCAAACTTCATTATATGCGCAAACTTCATTATATGATGTGACAACAACATTATATGATGTGGACGATTTTGCGAGATGAAGAATTACATTGACACCGTTTAGAGAGTTATTGTATACATGCCGTCACTACCGGACATACTGCTGATTCTATCTATCTATCTATCTATCTATCTATCTATCTATCTATCTATCTATCTATCTATTGTTATGTATGACAGTTACTTGTTGAAAGATGTGCATTCAGTACTAGTAAACTTCCCAAGGGAGTATGCCCAGGAAAGTATGATGTTATACATATGATGTTTACTTGTTGTCCTTAGCAATTATTTACTTTTAGTGTCCCAGATATTGGACATAAACAGGTTGTTTACTTCAGAATTTTCTAGAAATTTCAAATTGTTCTTTGACGGAAAAGTCCTGAAAAATCTGGAAGAACCAAAGATGTAGAATCTTCTAGAAAAATCTTTTTTTATGTCAAAAGAATATTCCAGAACATTAAATTTTGGTAAACAACTTGTTATTTTTAGTATATGATATCATAGAATTTGCTGGAAGAATCCTGAATGTTCCTCAGTGCTATATAAGGGCTACAAATTTTCATAAGGACAATCTTTGGGTACTGTTACTATTAAGAAGTCAAAATCTATCTTACTGGAATTTAAACTTATTCTTGGATTACTTTGTGATATTCGATTCTGGATTGGGACATAGTGCTATTTTGAAACAAACTTTAATTCTTGGGATCAGAAACTGATACAGACTTGTGTTAAAAAATTCTGAGGGACATTCAGACATTCTTTAAGGGAATTAACATCTTGAAAGGTATTGTACATTCATTTTTGTTTGATTGTATATATGCTTTTGATTGTTTCACATGTAATTACTGGTTAAATCACTTCTAAATAGATTTGTTAAATTTTAAACAAAGCTTGTTGCTGGCTAACCAACTTGTTGGTTTCCTTAATCTTCTAGTTACGCCTGGCACGTAACAGAATTGGGGGCTCGAGTCCGGGATTGAAATTTCTTGTGCACCAAATTTATTTAAAATTCTAAAGTATCTTCACTGTTTGCTGTTTAAATAGCTAAAGCCAGCAAAAAGCAACATGTCATTCAAACTAAGTGACTTTATTGCTGCGCCTTCTCAGGAGCTGTTAGATAAGGCCAAAAAGAGTGACCTCTTAGACATAGCTGATCATTATGGGTTGTCAAATATCAAGACTTCCATGTTAAAACATGAAATCAAGAACATTTTGATTCAGTTTTTTGTTGACGAGGAAATTTTTGATTCCTCGGCTACTTCTCAGATTCTAGTCACTCAGACTGACTTGCAGTTGAGGGAACTAGAAATCAAAAGACAAATTGAGATGGAAAAACTAAAATTTGAGTATGAAGAAAGAATAAGGTTGGAAACTTTAGAACGGGATGAAAGAATAAGGGCAGAAAAGGCCGAAAGGGAAGAAAGAATAAGATTGGAAACTTTAGAACGGGAAGAAAGAATGCATAAACAAAAGTTAGAAATGGAAGAACGAGAGAAGGAAAAACAAAGAGAATTAGAACGAGAAAAAATTGAGTTAGAAAAAGAAAAATTAGAAAGAGAAGAAAGGCTTGAAAAAGAAAAATTAGAACGAGAAGAACGGCTCGAAATTGAAAAAGAAAAATTGAGATTTGAAAATGAAGAAAAAGAAAGAGAAAGGCTATTTCAGTTAAGAATCAAAGAAATTGAATTTAATGAAAAATCAAAATCAAAATCTTTATCTTCAGACACAAGCAAAATATTTGATGTAACAAAACATATCCGACTCGTTCCTCCATTTCAAGAAAAAGAGGTTGATAAATATTTTCTACATTTTGAGAAGGTAGCAGAAAACTTGAAATGGCCAAAAGAGCATTGGACCTTGCTTTTGCAAAGTGTTGTAATTGGTAAAGCTCGAGAAATTTACACTCAGCTTTCTCTTGAGCAAAGCTCAGATTATGATACAGTAAAGGAATTTATTCTTAAGGCTTATGAGCTGGTCCCTGAGGCATACAGGCAGAAATTTAGAGACTGTAGAAAAGAACATGACCAGACTCATGTTGAGTTTGCTAGAACAAAAGAACAACTATTTGATAGATGGTGTTCTTCAAAGAAAGTAGGTTCTGATCATGCAAAGCTAAGGCAGCTCATGCTTGTTGAAGAATTCAAACGGTGCATAAATTCTGATGTTAAGGCTTTCTTGAACGAAAGAGAAGTTGAAAACTTGGAAACAGCAGCACGTTTAGCTGATGACTATGCTTTGACTCATAAGGCTTCATTTGTCAACAAGCCATATCCTAGGAAACCATATAACCCTCAATCAAAGCAAATTACCCCTCAGTCAAAACCATATTCCCCTCAGTCCGGTCCCAAAGCCAATTCCAGTAATCCAACTGACAATTCCAGTCCAAAACCCAAATTTTCTAGTGAAAACAAAGGACAAAATCCATTATCCCAGCCAATTTGTAATTATTGTAAGAAAACTGGCCACATTATTTCTGAATGTTTGGCACTGAAACGAAAGAAAGAAAGAGAAAATCTAGATAGTGCTAAACCGACAGGCCTCACCTCCTTAAAGGCTAAACCACAGTCTTGTATCCAGGAAGAAAACCCTATACTGACCAGAACTTGTAAAGAGTCAGTCTCTGAGGATTCTATTATGGAGATTTATGAACCATTCTTATCAGATGGTTTTGTGTCACTTAACAGTGACTCTGCCCAGTCTACCCCTATCAAAATCTTACGAGATACCGGAGCTTCTCAATCCCTTATCTTGGCAGATACCTTGCCATTTTCCGAGAAGTCTTCTTCTGGGACAAGTGTCCTTATCCAGGGCGTAGAGTGTGGATTTGTTAACGTACCCCTCCATAATATCTATTTGTCCTCTGACTTAGTAACAGGTCCCGTGGCTGTAGGTATTAGACCTTATCTACCTTTTAAAGGTGTTCACTTGCTGTTAGGCAATGATTTGGCAGGAGATAAGGTTGTGGTAAACCCACTTTTGACCAGCACACCATGTGTTGATCAACTACCTGATCCCATTGAGCAGGAAATTCCTGACCTTTACCCTTCTTGTGCTGTTACTAGGGCAATGGCTAAGAAAGCCAAATTATATGCTGGGATGCAGGACATAAATTTAACTGACACTTTGATAGGTCAGTCCTTTAATAAAGAGATTTCAACATCTCTTTCCCCTAGTCAGTCTGATATTCAGACTGACCCTAGCAATCCAAGGTCAGGGTCAGAAAATGACCTTCCACCTTCCAACTCAAATGACCAAGGTCATGACCAGCTGTCAAGGTCACAGCTTTGTAAAGAACAACACAGTGATCCTGAGATCTCGCCTTTATTTGAAAGGGCTTTTAATGAAAATGAAATATCCCAGGTTCCTGTTTGCTATTATGTCAAAAATGGCATTTTGATGAGAAAATGGCGTCCTCCGGATGTCTCCGCAGCAGATGAGTGGACTGTTAACCACCAAATTGTGGTTCCTAGGGTTTATCGCCCTGAAATCTTAAACTTGGCTCATGAAACACCCATGTCAGGCCATTTAGGTGTAAATAAGACCTATCACAAGATTCTAAATCATTTCTACTGGCCAGGATTAAAATCTGATGTTTCACAGCATTGCAAATCCTGCCACACTTGTCAAATGGTAGGAAAGCCCAATCAGACCATTCCAAAAGCTCAATTGCAGCCCATTCCTGCCTTTGATGAACCTTTCAGCAGAGTGATTATTGATTGTGTAGGTCCCTTACCCAAAACAAAGAAAGGTTGTGAATATCTTCTGACCATAATGTGTGCTTCAACTCGCTTTCCTGAAGCTATCCCACTCAGAAATATCAAGGCTAAAACAATAGTTAATGCACTTGTGAAGTTCTTCACATTTGTAGGCCTCCCAAAATCTATCCAGTCAGACCAGGGCTCAAATTTTATGTCAGGAATTTTTCAGCAAGTCATGTACGAACTTGGAATTAAGCAATACAAGTCATCGGCTTACCACCCTGAAAGCCAAGGTGCCTTAGAAAGATTCCATCAAACTTTGAAAAACATGATCAGATCTTACTGCTTTGACACTGAAAAAGATTGGGATGAAGGCAAACACTTGCTTCTATTTGCTGTAAGAGAATCTGTACAAGAGTCTCTGGGGTTCAGCCCATTTGAGCTTGTTTTTGGGCACACTGTACGTGGACCGTTAAAACTTCTAAAAGAGAAATTTCTCTCAGATGATGACAGTTCTTTGAACTTACTTCAGTATGTGTCTGATTTCAAAAACAGACTATCAAAGGCCTGTGATGCAGCTCGGTCCAATCTCAAATCTACTCAAAGCAAAATGAAGATTCGTTATGATGAAAATGCTAAAGACAGAAATTTTGAACCTGGAGACAAGGTACTTGCTCTCTTGCCCATTCCTGGCAGACTTTTACAAGCTAGATATTATGGCCCGTATACTGTTGATAATAAGTTAAGTGACGTGAATTACATTGTTAACACTCCTGGGAGGCGCAAGCAAAAACAGCTATGTCACATTAATATGCTCAAGAAGTATATTGATAGGGATAGTTCTGTTATTTCATCAGTAAATATAGTTAATTCTGTCCCTCATGAACAAAATCAAATGGACTCTGAGGACTTCAACTTGGAGAAATCTGATCCCTCGTCATCGAAACTCCAGAATTCTGACATACTACAGAATCTTGATCAGAAACTGTCTCACCTTGATTCAGACAAAAGACTTGAACTGAAACAGTTAGTTCTCGAATATGAGCACTTATTTCCGGACATTCCATCCAGAACTGACAAAATCTATCATGATGTTGACATTATTGAAGGTTCAAAACCTGTAAAGCAACATCCTTACAGAATGAACCCTGTAAAACAGCAATATCTCAGGGAAGAAGTTCAATATTTGCTGGACAATGATTTCATTGAACCCAGCCAAAGTGAATGGAATTCTCCTTGTATTCTTGTACCAAAGCCAGACGGGACATTTAGAATGTGCACAGACTATCGAAAAGTCAATTCTGTCACTAAAACAGACACTTTTCCCATCCCACGAATCGATGATTGCATTGATAATATTGGACATGCCAAGTATGTTACAAAGTTCGATCTGCTAAAGGGATTTTGGCAGATACCCCTCACGGACAGAGCAAAGGAGATCTCGGCATTTGTTACACCAGATGGACTGTACCAGTATAAAGTCATGCCATTTGGAATGAAGAACTCGCCTGCGACTTTTCAGCGGCTGGTCAACAGTTTGATTTCCAATCTGGATGGCTGTAAAGCCTATATCGACGACGCTATTATCTTCAGTGAGGAGTGACAACAACACTTGCAGACAATCAGAACATTCTTTGACCGGCTAAGTGATGCTAAACTAACTGTGAACTTGGCAAAAAGTGAATTTTGCCATGCAAACTTGACATTTCTTGGACACATTGTAGGTCAAGGTCAGGTAAAACCTGTAGAAGCTAAAGTTGAGGCTATCTCAGATTTTCCTGTACCTACTAGCAAAAGACAACTGATGCGCTTTCTGGGTATGGCTGGATATTACAGGAAATTCTGCAACAACTTCTCGGCTATAGCTGAGCCTCTGACAAACTTGCTTGGTAAGAAGGCCAAGTATGTTTGGACGGATGACTGCCAGAAGTCATTTGATAAGCTCAAGGCCATACTTAGAAGTGCTCCGGTTCTCTTAGCACCAAGTTTTGACAAAGAGTTCAAGTTGGCTGTAGATGCCAGTGATGTTGGTGCAGGCAGTGTATTGTTGCAAGAAGATGACAATGGTGTTGACTATCCTGTTTGTTATTTTTCCAAAAAGTTTAACAAGCATCAGAGAAATTACTCTACCATAGAGAAAGAATGCCTATCTCTAATCCTTGCGCATCAGCACTTTGAAGTTTACTTAGCTTCTTCACATGCACCAATTGTTGTCTTCAGTGACCACAATCCACTGACTTTCATACATAAAATGAAAAACAAGAACCAGCGTTTACTCAGGTGGAGTCTCATGTTGCAAGAGCACAATCTTGACATCAGACATATCCGAGGAAGAGATAATATCATTCCAGACACCCTAAGCAGAGCTTAAGTGCCTCTACAATGCTGATGTCCAGCTTTGTGCTGTTGTATTTGATTAGTTTTGCACAAATTTTGCTAAACATATTGTATACAATTATCCAGTATTGCAAAAGAAAGCTTTATTTTATAAAACTTTCTTTTCTTTGAAGAGGGGAAGTGTTATGTATGACAGTTACTTGTTGAAAGATGTGCATTCAGTACTAGTAAACTTCCCAAGGGAGTATGCCCAGGAAAGTATGATGTTATACATATGATGTTTACTTGTTGTCCTTAGCAATTATTTACTTTTAGTGTCCCAGATATTGGACATAAACAGGTTGTTTACTTCAGAATTTTCTAGAAATTTCAAATTGTTCTTTGACGGAAAAGTCCTGAAAAATCTGGAAGAACCAAAGATGTAGAATCTTCTAGAAAAATCTTTTTTTATGTCAAAAGAATATTCCAGAACATTAAATTTTGGTAAACAACTTGTTATTTTTAGTATATGATATCATAGAATTTGCTGGAAGAATCCTGAATGTTCCTCAGTGCTATATAAGGGCTACAAATTTTCATAAGGACAATCTTTGGGTACTGTTACTATTAAGAAGTCAAAATCTATCTTACTGGAATTTAAACTTATTCTTGGATTACTTTGTGATATTCGATTCTGGATTGGGACATAGTGCTATTTTGAAACAAACTTTAATTCTTGGGATCAGAAACTGATACAGACTTGTGTTAAAAAATTCTGAGGGACATTCAGACATTCTTTAAGGGAATTAACATCTTGAAAGGTATTGTACATTCATTTTTGTTTGATTGTATATATGCTTTTGATTGTTTCACATGTAATTACTGGTTAAATCACTTCTAAATAGATTTGTTAAATTTTAAACAAAGCTTGTTGCTGGCTAACCAACTTGTTGGTTTCCTTAATCTTCTAGTTACGCCTGGCACGTAACACTATCTACATATATTATGGGCTATTGTCTTTATATGATGATGATGATCGATCGTGATGATGATCGATCATGATGATGATCGATGATGATGATTGATCATGATGATCGATCATGATGATGATGATCGATCATGATGATGATCGATCATGATGATGATGATCGATTATGATGATCGATCATGATGATCGTAATGATGATCGATCATCATGATGATCGATGATGATGATCGATCGTGATGATGACCGATTATGATGATGATGATCGATCATGATGATGATCGATCATGATGATGATGATCGATGAAGGTCGATGATGATGATCGATCAGCATCATCATGATCGACGATGATGATCGATCATGATGATCGATGTTGATGATGATCGATCATGATCATGATGATTGATCGTCATGGTGATGATCGAAGATGATGATGATCGATCATGATGATCGATGATCGATGATGATGATGATGATGATGATGATGATGATGATGATGATGATGTTCGATGATGATGATATTCGATGATCATGATACAAGATACAAGATACAAGAAACTTTATTTAACGTCGGTTATGAGTATAACAATAAACATTAGCTACATGAGCTATTTTCCGACAAACATGATAGTAGAATAACATATAATATAGCAGCTGTAAAACAAAAGGTATTTAAGTTAATTATAAGTATTGGATATGATTAATAATACGTAAATATAATTTAAAACAAATATTGTTGCAGTAAAGTTCATTTGAATTTACATAAAAATTTCATAGTTTTAAGAGTATAAATTATGTATAGGAAGTGCATTTGAGATCATATGAAATTATTAATATATTATATATATATGATGATGATGATGATCGATAATGATGATGATGATGATGATGATCGATATTGATGATGATAGATCATAATGACGATGATGATGATGATGGTGATGATCGATCGTGATCATGATGATGACAGACAGACAGACAGACAGACAGACAGACAGACAGACAGACAGACAGATAGATAGATAGATAGATAGATAGATAGATAGATAGATAGATAGATAGATAGATAGAATCAGCAGTATGTCCGGTAGTCCCGGCATGTATACAATAACTCTCTAAACGGTGTCAATGTAATTCTTCTTCTCGCAAAATCGTCCACATCATATAATGTAGTTGTCACATCATATAATGAAGTTTGCGCATATAATGAAGTTTGCGCATATAATGAAGTTATCGAACCATATAATCAACTTGATGCATATAAAGACAATAGCCCATAATATAATGTAGTTGTCACATCATATAATGAGGTTGTGTCAGCATATAATGTAAGTCTACCATAATATAAAGATGTTTACCCATCATGTAATGTAAGTCTACCATAATATAAAGATATTTACTCATCATAATAATGAAAATTTTCATTATATAAAGAACCTGGTCCAACATATAATGGACTTTTCTCATTATATAATGCACACTATACAACATATAATCAAATGTGAGCAGGATATAATGACGATGATGAATCAAATGTTTTTATTCCTTACCATCAGACAGCTTTGGCGTTCCATACATATGGTAATAACGGAAAACCTATGACGTAAGTCTACTCTGATCGTCCGGGAACTACACTACCTTTTACGACCAGGTTTATTTGGGCAGGCTGCTATGGCGTCTGGTGAGCTCCATACCTCTATTGCTGTTCCACCCCAGTTGGACTCAATTAGGCCCACGGGGATCTTGTATTGGTCATACACGTGTTTCCCAAACAGGAAACATAAAGCAGAAAACGCATCTATAATACCTGGAACAAGGGACAGACACATTACGAAAAGCACGCCCATGTGATATACTTTTTCCTGATATTTTGCCGGGATATTCTAGACTCGGGCTAGACAAAGTCCGATTTATGTTTATGTTATTTTATAAGCATTTCATTGATCTGTATAGAAGCTACGACAAAAGTCTACGTTATTTTGGATCATGTAAACGGACAGTTGGGGCTGTGAGAAATAGATGTGCTGCTTGTGCCTCCTGGCAAAGCTTATTCCTGACTGACCAACTGATTACAGGTTACCTGCTTAAAAGATCTGAGCCTGTCAAAGAAAAGTGATTAATTCAAACCGCTTTAGATGTTTGCTTGGTTGGTTATATTTTGAAGCAGATTTCGCATGCAATGACATCCCCACGTTAGATAGAAGCCCCATACCAAAGGTCCTGTAAACGCTCACTTGAGATCTGATATATACATACTTTACTATTATGGTAATATGCAAGTATATATAACCTCAGGGTAGGAGAAGATGAACCCTGGGGTCATGTTTTTGTACTCATTTATAGTCTGTCCTGCAAGTTTTTACCTTCAAATGACATTTTAACGGTTTTTTCCCATTCAAATGCATAGGAGGCCAATGTTGACCGTGCGATATCAACATAGGGTCATGATTTATGTACACAGGTACACATTGCATATACATGTAGTACTCTAGCACCGGATGCTACGCGCCAAGTTTCTTTGAAATCGGTCCATTGTTCCGGAAAAGAAGATTTTTGAAGGGGTTTTATCATACAGGGTCATGGCGGCCATCTTGGTCATGTGACTTGAATTATTTTTGTATACATTTTTTTCTCCTTCCAATAGATGCTCCATATAAAATTTGGCTTTAATTTTCCAAGCAGTTTCAGAGGAGATGTTTGAATATTGTGGTAATATGCATGCCCCGAGATGGGGTAGACCAACCTCTGGGGTCCAACTGGGAACCAATGTATTTCAGAATCATTAAAGTTTTGTCCATTTGCCCAATCATGATTTATAAACACACCGTAGCACTCTAGTATGCAATGCTTTGTTCAGTGGTACTGGAGAAGAAGAGTTTTCAAGGGTTTTATCAGGACGGCGGACATCTTGGCCATATGACCTGGATTATTTACAGATATATAGATAAACTGCCATCCTCCCCCCCCCCCCCCCCCATCCCTTTGTATAGATGCTTGAAGTAAAATTTGGCTTTGATTGGTCAAGGGGTTTTAGAGAAGAAGATTTTTGAAAATGGTGGACGACGACGGACGAACGCCGGGTGCCTGTCCACCTGTGAGCCGAAGATGTAGCTGAGCTAAAATTTACATTTTCCTACCTACCGTGCATTTTTCGAGAGAAAAAAATAGAGCAAAAGTAAAAAGATTCTCCTACTTAACCTTTTTTTTATTTCAGAGCGTTCGTGGAAACACAGCCTCACCGATAAAGCTTTCTAAAAGCTACAAGAAATTTTGAAATAGAGTCAATAGGTAGGATTTTTTTTTTCATGATTTACTTATTTTCATTTATAGGAAATCAAAATGGCTCTCTAAATTCCCTAAAACTTTCTAAAAAGTTTGGGTCGGGGGTAAAAAAATATGCAAGGTCATGTAACCCGAAATATACATTTTTTTTCTGGCTTAACATATATATGTATCAGGAACATTGTTTTTCTTCCACAGTATAGTCATCCTGCCTGATTCTGAAATATTTGGAAACTCTAGGGCCATCTCTGTAGCTATACTGATTGGTAGCTGGATGACTTGGCTAGAAACCACAATGGTAACATATATTTAGCTATTTGACTGATTTGCACGGATACATGCTCCAAGCCCTGTTTCATATAGTATGTATAGGTTATAATTTGACTTTTAAAATTTAGATTTAGGCTGTTCATGAACAAAGGATGTAAATTTATCTCAGTTACGTCGTATTATGTTTTGGAACCTAATTAGATGAAACAAAATACTGTGTTTGAAATTGTCTTGAAAGACTAGAAGAGCCTTTAACCATCAGAACAATAGTTTACAATATTAACAAAAACTTCAAAACAGCAGACCACAAATGAAAACTGATCAGAAAACAATCCTATTAACTGGATCCTGTCTAGTCAAAGGAGTTGCTTTAAGGATGTTCGATGCTAACATTTGACATTTTAGCTCACCTGAGCCGTTAGGCTCACAAGGTGAGCTTATAGTATACCCATGCTCCGTCGTCCGTCGTAGTGTTGTCGTAGTCGTTGTCGTCGTCCACAATGTTCAAACGTCTTCTCCTCTGAAACCGCTGGGCCAACCAAAGCCAAATTTCATGTGGAGCATTCTTAGGAAGGGGGAACGAAAGTTTATATAAATGGTTCAGGTCACATGACCAAGATGGCCGCAATGGCTATAAATAGCAAAAACCTTTAAAAATCTTCTTCTCCATAAATCATTACCCTGGGATGACCTTGACCTATTTTATTGCAAGGTCGACTTAAGTCGCATATCCCAGTTCTCAGGTGAGCGTTTACAGGACCATTGGTCCTCTGGTTGAACTTCCAATTTTTATTTTGTTGAATATTTCTTAAATGGCTGCAGATATTTTTTTTTATATTTTGTATTTGAAAAAATTGATGGTAAACATCGGACGAGCCATGAATATTGTCCATCAAAGGAACTACTATTTCACCCAATTTTCTGCAAAATTTCTGAAAATTTTAGTTTACGGTAGGGTAAATAAAACTTTAATATAACCACACATGTCAATGGAAAAGCAGGCTTCCTCCATTCGTCAAATACGGGGTTAAATTTCCTAACCTTTTGTGGGCGCTATCCAAGGCATCTGGACAGGTGCGTCACGTAAAGGAACATGTGACTGTTGTAGCTTTGTGTAGAACATTCTTACGTTAGTGTAGTTGACGGAATTCTCTATCTCCTCTACGCTATTGTTAACCTGGTAATCAGTATAAAACCGAACGTTTAGTAACAAAAATTGAAACCTACTTTATGCAAACAACATTACTGTTACCAAACTGGTATTTTGAGTTGACCTACACGTATTCATTGCTGCCTCCCTTACGAAGACAATAATTAAACACCATCCAAATTTATATCCAAAGTTCTATGGGGAGCGAGGTAGCGTAGTGATAGAGCATCGGACTCCGAATCGAGAGGTCATGGGTTCGATCCCCACTGGTGGCATCCTGTTGTGTGTCCTTCAGCAAGACACATTAGCTCCCCAGAGAACTGGTTAAACCCCAGAAAGTAGTGGCTCCGCCCCGACATGACTGAAAAATTGTTGACTGGAACGTTAAACCTCAATACAAACAAATACATATGTGGTTCCATATTGAAGGTATTTGACTTTAAAGAATTTTGGCATGTCTCAAATGAGTTCCTCTGACATTTTGGTTTTTGATGCAGCATGAACATTTTAATCTTGATGCTTATCAAACGTTGAGTAGAAGATCTATTATTAACTTCGATTGTGAAATTTCCCGTGACAGGGGAGTCTTTTTATCGGAGGCTGAATCAGTTTTTAATTCTGAATCTGAGTGCTAGATCTATTGTACCTCTCTCATTGTGAACTGCATGTTGCTTTGTCCAGAACATAACCAGACGTCACCAAACATGACGTCATTGATGGTAACTCCGCCCTCACTTGACTTCACGGTAATGCTGTATGGTCCCGAGTGGCTCTCTGGTGGTAACTTCATCTTCCAAATGCCGTTAAGACCTGAAATATTACAATTAACCAATATGCGAATGGGCTTTCCCATCATTGACGTCATTATCACTTTCATTTTATTATTGACCCCATTATTAATTCAATTTCAAAGCAAACAGAAGGACGCCTCGTTTTGTTTATGATGCTGGGTTACCACACCTGTGCAGAATCAAGATTCTATTACAGTTCGCTGGCAATTCCCTTATTTTTTGCACAAAACATTGATTGTGGGTACACGTTAGAACCGCCTCGGCAAAAATATGGCCCTTTATATCCCAGTATTACTATATAAAAGTGGGGTTTAAGGGGGTATACATTACACGGACACGTTTTCCTGATGCATGAAATACTCTTGCGGATCCTGACGATAGATGACACTGTACTCACGACGGGGCATGACTTTTCTCCCAAAGTATCATGGGTTCTGGAACGATCACCTTGTGAGCCTTCGCCTCAGGTGAGCTTAAATCAATTTCCCTGACTTCTCTCTGTTACGATACCAATCCCATGAACCCCGTAATATATGTAGTTCATCTCCTTGGAAAGTACACAGCACACGAAGTGCAAAAATAGGCCTTCTCTCAAATACCATATCATCAAATCCATTGTGCTCTATTTTACTACCTTCTAGGCTTTCATAACTGACGACAAAGTGCGCAAATGTCAAATATGCTCGATATTTGAGCCGCCCCATGAGAAAACCAACAATCTGCATAGGCGAAGAAAACAAAGGCGCAGATCAGCTTCGCGGTAACCGCGAAACTGATCAGCACCTTTGTTTTCGTACTCGGATAGTACAATTCCTCCTCTACTTAAGGATGTTCGCTGCCAATGAAAAAGTATTCAAACTTTTTTTCTAACCACTCTTTTTTGATTCCAAAATACAACACAAGACATTTGAAAACAAAATAAATATAGGGTAGTGTGCATTTTTTCAAGCTACAGGCCTCTGAATGAAACCTCTGAGCACCATGTTTTAAATTTAGTAAAATTAATTTAATTTTCAATTCTTTGAAACATACTTCGGCTGAGACACAATCAGGGTTGCCTTTACTACCTTGGTCATGTTATGCATCTGTAATTCAGTGTGATATTATCCAATACCTATTGTTTTTTATTTTATTATAACACTGGGATAATAAGCTTTCTGGCGATATATACTGATACCATATTGTGTACAATATTTTGCGTCAGTGAGAGATTATATGCTAAAAAAAACACTGTTTTTAACATGTTATGATGTTGCACTTTTATTTTGGGTGTTTTGTAAACATGTTTGCTTTAATGTTCATGAATGAAATATGTTGCAAATGGCTCTAGAGCTAAGGAGACATATGTCCCCTGTAATATACTTTTTACGGCTTTGAATTTGGACTAAAATTAATGAAAATATGGAGTATGAAGTGAAACAGTACTTTTCTTATGTTTTTCAATTTTTCATGGTGTCTTTAGTTGGCAGGTAAAAACAATACACCCATGATTAGAACATGATTTTTTGGTATCTAGTCTTTCATTGTTAAGACAATAGAAAGTTTAGAATCAATGGAAGTTGAATTTATCCTCACAGTGAAGAGAACTTGTTTTTTTTTAAATCATCATTTTTATGTAGAGTCCGTAGCCCCTATTTTCATAATGGATGTTCAAAGCCAGATTCCTATTAACAAGGATGAAATGGTCTTATTATTTTTCAGACTGAGGACTAGTAAAATATGGCTGAAGGTTTTGTCAAGAAATTGTACAGGACCGCTGATGTGGTCAAATATATTTTTGCATGGCCTGTAGAGTCCGTAGCCTCATGTTTAGAGACACCCTAGAAATAAAATGTGTGTTGCAGTCAAGGTTTCCTTCAATTTTTCATATGCAACCACACATGTTACATTGTATTAAATTAACTGCAGCATGGAACAATGACTTATCTGGGCTGCATATGATCTTATTTAAGCAGCCCAAAACACTGGTTTGAAGCTCCTTTTCTGAACTATTCCCATTACCCACTATGGTGAAATTTGAAAAACGTGAGAGCCAAAAGAATTATTTCTGGAATATAAACCTGATAGGTCATAAGTTATTATAAACCAAGAAAAATGAAAATACAAAGAGGTTACTTTTTTGCCTCAAGTGCAACACAAAAGGCAACCCTGATTGTGTCTCAGCCGACTTGTCTTGAACAAACATACACCTAGAATGCTTTCAAAAGTCATAATATTTACGTAACGCCGACTATTTTGGACCAAAAGCATAGAAAAATTTGCAACTTGAAGTGAATAACAAAATTTTACGATTCTTTTTCCAACCCTACCCCCATACTTGAAAAGTCGGAAAAACTCAATATTTTAAAATGTGCTAAACCCATATTTGTTGATTCAAACTTTTTCTTGTATTTTCACACAACATAGAACGTGGTAATATTGTTCGAATAAAAGAAAGAAATATATAGGGTAGTGTGCATATAAGAGAGAACCAATAACTTGAAAATCGCAATTTTCTACCTTTTTTCGGCTGTTTTGTTTCTTAAAGCCCATTCAATAAAATCAACTAAAATTTTAAAATCAGCGCACCAAACACACAAAAACTGACTTAGAAGACCATGTACACATATACAGCAGCTAAAATAAGCATCGAACTAGTGCAGTTAATTTGAAGATGTGTAATATTCAAGTTTAATCTACCCTACCCCCTAAATTTTACTGACAACTAAAATTTTCTGAAACGTTGCAGAAAATGGGGTGAAAAAATGAAGTTTCTTAGATTGGCAATTTTCATGGCTCATTCAATGCATATCATCAATATGTATCCATATATAAAATATTAGGAAAATATCTGAAACCGTTTACGAGATATTCAACAAAAGAAAAACCGGAAGTTCCGAAATGTCAAATGTTAGCAGCGAACATCCTTAACTCCAAAATTTCAAGCTTCTAGCCTGCTTCTGTAGCTGTACAGGCCGGTTTGTGTCCGACCTGTTCGGAAACCACATTGTTGGCTTTTCCACGAGGTGGCTCATTTGTTGTCAGGTTATGGGGTGGTCTGTGATGATACCTTTTTTTTTTTTTTTTTTTTTTTTTTTTTTTTTTGATCATCAGGAAACCATGTCCATGAAAAGAATACCCCATTTGAACCCCACTTTATATAGCAAAACTGGGGTATGCAGGGGATACCTATTTTTCCTTATTTTTGATCCAAAACATACACTGTGGGTACCCGTTAGATTCGCCTCGGCGAGATGGTTCTAACGTGTACCCACAATCTAAGTTTAGAGCAAAAATAAGAAAAATATCAAAAATTTTCATCTGAAAATTTTCAATTTTTAAAGCCCAAAAATCTGTATGTTGCTTGGGCAAGTTTTCGTAATGGATTGCGGACTAAGATGGTACAAACACAGATACAAGCGAGCAGCAAAACCTTTATACAATGTTAGGCACCAAGGCTGTTTTAGAGACGGAACCTGAATGTAAATATTAATAACACAAAAGTTATTTAAATAAGTCTGGAAAAGTACTTCAAAGGGTTTCTCTTTCACCTTTGACGATCAAATTGACGAGATAGTTAAGGAGTATATAAATATCTGGCTGTCTGGATCGTCTCACTGAGGCTATAAGAAAGCAACATGGCTTCTTTTTGTTTAAAGAAAGCTGTAGATTTTCAATACTTAAATGCTGATCTCTTACTGAAACTTTTTGAACAATGCGTTAAACCTATTCTGCTTTACTATAGTGAAAAGTACAAGCAGGCAAAGATCAGGAAAAGGCGCAATCAGAAAAAAAATTCCCACTCCAAAAATCGAGATGGGAAAAAACTAAATTAACAATAAGGTACTTATACCATGAAAACATATCGTAAGCCGAATGGGCAGCTATTTTCCCAATAGGTGGCCACTCAGTTATCTAAACTTAACAAAAAATATGAAAACATACATAAGGCGCCAACAAACAGCAAAAAAAAAAAAAAAAAACAAAAAAAACAAGTATCGCCTTGGAACGATCAGTAATATAAAATTACTGGCGGGCTTAAATCGATTTTACAGGTACCTAACCTCACCCTCAGCTTCTGCAGTGGTTCATAAAAATTAGTTAGTTCTGAATCTCTAACAACAGCACAAAAAAATAAAAACCAAGACATAAAACGAAAGAACCACCACAGAAGTATCGCCTTGGAACGATCAGTAATATAAAATTACTGGCGGGCTTAAATCGATTTTACAGCTCAGCTTCTGCAGTGGTGCATAACATTTAGTTAGTTCCTCGGTCCTAGTGGTGAATCTCTAACTAGTCAATGAATCACCAAGAACAAACAGATAAATCATGATAAACATCCTGATGAACCAAAAACGAGGACTCGACAGATTCAGTAAGCTGCCCGACGATGGAGATCCCTAGGCGCCGAATAACTTACTAACTCCGGAGCAAAAGAAAACTATGTTGGACCCCGGTGGGCCAAGCAACAGACAAGAAGCTCCGATCCCAACCAATTAAAATGAATAGCTTTAAGTCCGGGCCATCATAGAGTCTGACGCCCGACCCACCGGCGTGCAATTAAAGAAGGCAGCATAGTTATCAACCATGGTTGGGTTAAAAACTAAGCATGCAGACTGTCGCATAACGTTCAAGTTATAACCTATACGTCTGTAACGTGTAATGATTTTTCTGAACTGAAAAGAAAATCATTCCTTCCTATAAGTTTCTTAAATTTGTAAACCAAGTCACCATAAAATTCTGGTTCCGAAAGACCCTCACCTAAAAGCGTCTTTAACCCAACATTATATTTGGACACCAATTCGTTGTGTCTACGATAAAATTTAGAAAATGTTTTTCGAAGTTTATGATACCGATAACCCTGTTGGAGAAGTCTGGTTGTTAAACATTTATTTCGAGCGTTGAAGTCCGTAACATGATTGCAGACTCTAGCAAACCTAATAAGTTGAGAAATGTATACACCATAAGAAGCACAACGAGGAACGTCACCATCCAAAAACGGAAAATTTACTATATCAAAATCAAAGTCATCGCGCTTATCATAAATTTTAGAAGAAACAAATCCATTTGCAACAGAAAGATGTAAATCTAAAAAGGGGGCTTCTGTATCTGAGGTATTGGCATAGTTCAACTGTAGTTCAGGTGGATATATTCGATTGACCATACCTTCAAAATAAGGGTTGTCAATGTTCAAAAGGTCGAGGTACCTAGAAGTCGAATTAAAAGCCTCGATAACATCAGCTTGATTATCCTGGTTAAGAGAATCCATGAAATCTCTTTCGTAGCAGTATAAAATAAATCAGCTATGAGAGGTGCGCAATTTGTACCCATCGGAATTCCAACAATTTGTCTGTATAACTTGCTCCCAAATCAAATATAAATATTATCCAGAAGATAGGATAAGGCGTCGCACACATTCTGACATGACGAAAGTGTATACCGACTTTGGTCACTGGAAGTGAAAAAGGCCTTTCTGTCATTACAGGCCAAATGTTTTTAATGACCTTTTGAAGGTCCACTCTATCAAATCCAGAAGTTTTTCTTTAATTAGATAATGTGGTAATGTTGTATACAGAGTAGAAAAATCATACGTGGACAAGCTCGTCGCACGAAACCCTCTACACTTCAATTTACTGAGCACCTCGCCAGAATTTTTTATTGACCAAAACCATTTTTATTTGAAGTTTCATACACTGTCTCACAGTATCCTATTACATGAGATTTGATAGCAGTAAGACAGGAAGTTAATAATTTAGAAAGTTCAGTAGTGGTACAAGAGCTCGAATTTGCAATAAATCTAGCTTTGTATGGTCTTTTGTGAAGCTTAGGTAACCAATACATCGTAGGAAGTTTGTCTTTGCCTTCATTGACAAAAACAGAAAACTTAACAGGTAAATCGTTTAAGTGAGCATTAACTACAGACATTTCATCAGTATCTGTCTCCAGATAAGCCCTGGTACCATCAAGCTCCTGTTTTAAGGTGTTAACGTAGTGAAGCCTACAAACTACAACAACATTGTTCGCAGCTTTGTCTGTTGGAACCAGGCCATACTTTCTATGAAATTCTTGGATTCCCTGCTTCAAATGCCTAAATGACGATTTGGGTTTAGGAGGTAAAAGATTAGTATTTTGTGAATAAAACTTTATACGTTTATCCATGATAGTGAAGATACTTCTTTTCCATTCTTTAAGAGCAGTATCCTCAACACCCTCTCGTTTACTTATCCATGATAGTGAAGATACTTAAGAGCAGTATCCTCAACACCCTCTCGTTTACACCATCGATTACCGAAATCATTCAATGCAGATGCAATCTCCTCCCTACATTTGTCGAAATTAATGTAGGAAGGGAATCTATATTTCGGATTTTTAGAAACAATTTTGCGATTTCTAGAATCCGAAATTATTTTTAAATTTCCAGTAACTACATGTCCGGCTTGTAGATAAAAATATTTTGAATCTTTACAATCTCAAGACTTAGGAGTATTACCATGGATCTCAAGATCAGAAACAAGCTTATTGAAATCAGGGTCTCTGTAGAAGGGGTCAATTAAGAAACTATGCATTGATTTTTCCAATAATCAAAAATTCAGGTATGTCAAGTACCATATATACGGACAGTGTTGGGAGCAGTTATAAAACTTACTCAAAAGTGAGTTTATCATAATAAAAATTGTGAATACCCTTTTAAAGATATGAGATACATTCCATTAAGCAATGCATCATATCAGCTTCACAATCATATAATTTTCAACAAAAATTGTGCAATGTTCCAGAAAATTGTTCCAAAAGATTTTATGTGAATGAAAGTTGTGAAAATGGACACTGTGGTACATATTAAGTCTTCCAAACTATAATGCTATTATTAATGTAGATTGGATAATTTAGCATGTTCTGATATAGAAAAAATGAAAGATTCAATAACAGGATTATGTAAAATTGACATAAATAATAAATTCTGAATGTACGTTTTAATACGAAACTGACATACAAGAATTTTGAACATAGGGTAGAGATTCTCGACCCCTTCTATAGAGACCCTGTTGAAGTTAAAAATAGTATTTCTGATTGGTTTATTATATTTGTAACAAATAATAGGAAGTTTTGAATATTGGAAGTACGTAGGTATAGACTGTATCACTGATTTATCCTGGAATATGCTGGGTAAATCAGTAAAGTCAATTCCTTTATTAATGAAAGGAATTTTAATAAAACGTCTAATGTGATTAGATTCGGAATCGATAAATGGACGAAGAGCATGTTGAGTATAACATCTTGTTAACAGTGCAGCGTCATGCATCTGATGATTTCTATCGTAAAATCTTTTAGCCTCTGTGTCCAAGGAACGTAATACAGCAATAGGTAGAGAACTAAGATAAGAAAGCATATGATGTCGACCGTGAATCCTTAGTTTAACCGCTAAATCATTAAGGGAAGTGTTCATTCAATTTCATTGCAGCGCACCGTTTACGTTTGTCATTACCCTTTTTCCGTATACCATGAGATCTAGATTTACGTTTACGAACTCTGGAAGTGTAAGTACATCGAAATCGGGCATTTTGGAAATATTCCCCTCATGGTAAATGTTGTCGTTAAATCCCAGTGGAAAGGGTGTTTGCAGTAATTTTATCCATTTAAGTTCAGTTTCAAATCGTTTGATGTTTTTGAACCTACCAGAAGAATTTTCATCATATGAGATTTTCTCCACTGGTTGAACAATAACATTATTGGGAGAATGACCACGTGGGCCAGTGCGCTTAAAATGCTGGTACAGAAAGGTATCGTTATTTTAGGGCTTTCTGATTCTACGATAGTGCTCACCAAATCGTTTTTGCAAGGTTCGACAAGTTTGCCCAACATATTGCATCTTACAGTTGTTTGTATTTCAAGTAAGAACATATACAAGATCCATTGATTTTCAGTCTAAATCGGAATCATTAACCACTGAAATGTCCTACCTTTCACTGATGAAGTGATAGTAGTCTTAGAGGATAAATGATTGCAACAGTTGTACTTCTTGGCATTGCACTTAGAAATACTAGGGTACAGGACGTCTAGGTCCCTTGAACGGATTAATATATTTACGTAAAATTGGTGATTTGAGTGGAGATAACCTTATCTGAAGATTATTACGAAACATATTAGAGTTAGAGGCTCCGTGTATATTAACAGTAGATGCCGAAAATAAATTTAGAGGTGTCACCCTAACAGTAGGTTATAATTTTTGAAAATTGTTAGTTGAATGAGGAATCCGTACAGTAGACGCGGCATGTAACCTAAGGGGAGTTAATGTGATTCCTAATCTTTTTGTAATAGTCATAGTTGGGAGTTCTGTGTTGATACTGCCAAAAGAAGCGCGACACTCATACCGGTTATAGAATAAATAATGCACTTTTAATCGTAATGCAAAATCTTTCGAATGAAAGAGAAAGGTATAACAGAAGCCCACATCGCCGGTCCATGTCTAATACAAGACATGGATAGAATCGTAAGAATCACCTATAAATACAAAGAGCTACTAATGACCTTCAATACAGTATCGAAGAGTTGTGGTAGTTAGAGATAGGATGCAAGCAATCCTTGAGGACTGGAAAAACAAGTTGGCTTCTTTAAAAAGAAACCAATGAAAAGGTCAGCAGCCGTTTGTTATAAGAGATTCCCTTTGCTCTAGATTTCAGTGTTGTTGATTCTCTGGTTCGTCATTAATTTCGATTCTCATACATTTCAGTTTCGTTTCCTATACATGAATGTCGTTTCTTGTAATGAACGCTTGACCAGTGTGTGTATCTGTCACTCAAGGCAATGACCAAAATTTTTGATGTTATGGAATCAAAGCCAATACTAAAGGGAACACGATTACAATCAATATGTCGATTTGTAGAAAACCAATTTGCAGTGAAGTCAATTTGTGACAGAGTTCTGAATTTTGACCTGCAGCCACACTACCAGAAATAGACCTATAGTGCGATGTGATGGACTTAAAGTCAGCCGTATAGAGTTTCTATAGTTGCTGTACCCCTCGTCAGGGTATATACGATGTAAACCTAGATGCGCTGTGATAAGCAGTCACCACGATCGAGACTGCTTGCTAGATATTTACTGCTATTTGACGGGGAGTGTCAACATTTGATAAATTAAATTGATTGCGGCGAACTGTCTAGTCCCTATAGATGGGTTCACTAGTTTTTAGTAAGCGCTATATGTGACAAAACGCGTAATTGAGGGAGAGCAGTCGATCATGGGTACAATTTTTCTTCATATTCAAAGTAAACTTTGTGGAAAATTTCCAATAAGAGCATTAATGGATGTACGGGGAGACTTTTTAGGGCCGCCACACGGCACAACCACAAGAACTCTGATAAAAAGTACAAGTAAGCAAAGATCAGGAAAAGGCGCAATCAGAAAAAGATTCCCACTCCAAAAACCGAGATATGGTGCTTAAATAGAGTTTTGTTTAAAGCTTCCATCTTAGAACAAAAATATGAACATTTAAATGACAGAATAAGATTATACATTAGTTTAATTAACTGCACTTTAATTCACTCTCCATGTATTGTATTGTTTATGGTGACAATCCTGAGGGGGGGGGGGGGGGGGGGGGTGAGCCGCCGCTCCAGAAAACAATAGTCTGCATGTGCGAAAACAAAGACGCAGATCAACTTCGCAGTCACTGCGTATAGCTGATCAACGCCTTTGTTTTCGCTACACGGACAGTACAATTCCTCTACTTTCTAAATCCATAGTTTCAAATCTCTATCCATCTTTTGTGCTTCTACAGCTCGGTTTGTGTCGGACCTGTTCGGAAACCACATTGTTCGTTTTCTCATGATGAGGCTCATTTGTTCATTCTGTTTTACCTGTTGCATTCCTGTTGACTGTAGTATGGCCCAGATTTACGCCATTCTTTAGAACCGTCACTGAATCGCCGATTATGTCAGCATAGCCCCAAATAATTGCTCTTTTCGGCGCCCTCTGTAATACCATGTGGTCGCCAAAAATGCTCGCAAATCGAATTTTGCAAAATCCATCTAAAATAAATTTATGAGCAAAGCGTTTAAAACTTGACTGATTAGTCACAGGAGTACGTGACTTGACTTGCTAGTAAGATGATGGATCGAAAATGACGGTGACAACGTTGTTCGATTTACGTTTTCTCGCGGCCCATGCAGATGGAAAATTAATTGATTTTTTATATATATTTCCTCTACTTAATTTCTACTTTTGCTCAACATTGTTTGTGGGAACACGCCAGAAGAATCGCCTCATCTCTACCGAGTACTTACTCTACCTTTGTTTTGGGTAAAAAAAAAGAATGTTCTACACGTCCCACTTTTACTATATAAGAGTGGGGTTTAGGGGGTGTCTAATACATGGACATGTTTACGTGATAACTATAACTTCAATTGCATCAACGTTCAGCAGGGTCCAGTCCATATTAAGCATCCTGGCATAGACATATATACTAACTGGGCTCGAAAATCTAACCCTACCTTCTATAAATGCTAAAATCAGACACACTATGAATATATCCAAACCAATCCTCATTTTTCCTTCACTGGTCTTATCATTGAATTTTACTCTCACGTAAGTCTTATCTGTGTCAAAACCATACTTCATACCAAAATAAGCTTGTTAAACTTGAGTAATAAAGATGGAAAAGAAATTTTATATTTATCATAAATGAGCATCTATGATAATTTGAAAGTTATATTTAACCTTTCTGATTTTTTTTTTTTTTTTTTTTTCACCATTGACGGTAAGTGTCGTTTTTAACTTTTTAACGTCCCCGTCGATATTTATATACCATGTAGAGAGAGAGAGAGAGAGAGAGAGAGAGAGAGAGAGAGAGAGAGAGAGAGAGACAACAAAAAACTATGCCATCTTGGCGCCCTTGCAGGTGATTCAATACGATTCAAAGTACCGGGGAAACGCTACTAACTGAATAGAACTGCGGTAATGGGTCTCCCTAATTACCGACAAGAAGTGACAAGAACCGCCAGGAGCCGCCAAGAGCAGAAAATTGCCGACAAGAAGCAGAGTTTTGTTATTTTGTTCTTCAAATGTTGTTTAAACAGCATTTTATATGTATGAGCAACTTCAGAGATTCAAAAATTGAACTTTGAATCTGATTTTTACCAAATAATGGACGAATGAGTGTGAACGCTGATTTCATTCATACCGTCAAGAAGCAGTGCAGACCGACAAGAAAGTTTTATGCATGTATCTCTAATGAATAAGCTACACCCTACTAAACTGCACTTCTCATGGCGTTGAAATATATTTTGAGCTCAAGTAAATATAATATATTGTGAGCTAAAGAAAAGCCATAGATGCAAAACTTAAACTTGGAATTATTTTTTTTTAACCGAATAGGTCATAGCTGGTTTCATTCATACAGTCAAGCAGCAGTCCAGACCGACAAGAACGTTTTATACATGCATATCTTATAAATAAGCTGCACTTTTTATTCTTGTTACGTATTCCATAGTAAATAAGACAATGTTTGAAACGATGTTTTGATGGTTATATCACGTAATACATCTAATTTTGTGTTATAGCTAGTTTTTTTTTTTTTTTTATTACACTACCGACAAGAAATATTGCTGACGTCAATCGCAATCATGTGCCGACAAGAAGAATTTATATGTATATGTTAGAAATAAATCATTGTTCTGAATAAAGTATATTTGTATGAATACATTTCAACGAGTTTTTAATCCGTTTTAAACAAAAATTGTTTTGATTAAAAGTAAGAATTCAAAAATTAATTTATGAGAGAGAGAGAGAGAGAGAGAGAGAGAGAGATTGTCATACAGGCCATTCAACCGAGTTGCTCAGTTAGTACAAAAAAAACGCCAATCATCGAGATAATTACCTTAACTTCTTGTCGGTAATTAGGGAGACCGGCGGTAATTGGTTGGACTAGTTGTGGGATTTACCCACGCACGTGTCCGTACCGCATGTAAACACTACTGGTTCTCCATTCACTTAAGTTTTTCGATCGATTAGACATCCGAGCTGGAAACCACACGAAAAATGTAAGTTATGAAACAATTATAAAACACATTTTAATCTTGTTGACAGTTGAAAATCAGACGTGACAGCTACATAACTGGTTGTAAAAGCAAGAGATTTGAATGGAATCAGCAAACTAAGGAATATATTGAAGAGTTTGAGCTTGGTAAGTGTAGAGTGTTAGGTCTGTCAGGCTATATTATTTCAGGGAAGTGTGTATATTACACTTTCCTGATTATTCCTAGCAGTGTCTGAATCTGAATCATACAGCATACAGTCAGTAAACTTAAAAAAAAATCAATAAGAACTTTTACAAACAACTCAAGAGAAAATATTTTCTTGAATGTTCTATTTCTGAATGTTTATTTTTGTGGCATGTATATAACCATTTCTTGTCATGATTTCAGGAAACAACCCAGCTATGTCTGGTAGCGGTAGCACAGCCAAAGTTGCCCCTAAGACCAAGGGGATGAAGAGAAAGCGTGTGCTGATCGTTGGGGCTGGGGCCGCGGGGACGGCAGCTGCGTACAGTCTTGGCAAACAACCTGACAGGTTTGACGTTCAACTGTGGGAGAAGGCCTCAGGTAATAAACACATTAAACTTTAATAAATTCAAATGAATCTGTTAACCTATAAATGTAAAGTATCTATCTCTATATGATTCTGAGCCATGTTTCCAGTGAAAAAAAAAAAAGAGTCGCATTCAGTGGCAGATTTAGAGGGGGTTCGGGTGGTTCGCTTGAACCTCCCTCTGGGACCAAATTAGCTTAATTTCATGGGGAAATTTGTGAAAAATCAGGTAAAATGTTGAACATGAACCCCCTCTTGACGTATATGAACCCCACTTCCAGAAATCCTGGATCTGCCCCTGGCATTAATCCAGGACGTCTTTGGTGAAAAATAGACAGACTATTAGCCTAATATTGACTGGCAGTTTGTGGGTTTGCACCCAGATAAGACTCTGGTTAGAGTCACATCTGTCTGTGTGTTTTCATGTACTTGATTTACATTCTATTTTTTTTTTTTTTTTTTTTTTTCTCTTCTTTTTTTTTTGTTTTCAAGAATTGGCATATGAATCATACATGTATCTGATAGTTTATAAATGCTGTTTACAGTGCATCTTCCAAATATATTATCGTCAGTGGTAATGCAATTGTCATTGTAAAATACGTTTGAATTAACAGATTTTCCTAATTATTTTTAAGTATCAAAGATAAAAGAATTATCATAGCTTAGAGTGGGCCCCCATCTCAAGGTGAGCACCCTGTAGATCTGCCTATTTGTTACCCTTCATTACGAAAACTTGCCCATGCAACATAGAATTTTTCAGCATCATGAATTGAAAATTTCGTCGAAAAAAAATGATATTTTTCTTATTTTTGCTGAAAACATAGATTGTGGCTACACGTTAGAAAGCTTTGCCGAGGCGGTTCTAACGTGTACCCACAATCTATGTTTTGGAGCAAAAATTAAGAAAAATATGTATACCCCTGCACTCCCCAGTCTTACTAAATAAAAGAGGGTTTAAGGGCCTGTTTATTTCACGGACATTTTTTCTTGATGGATGTAAAAATGTTTGTAATATTACAGTGCCAGGAGGTGTAGCAGCTACAAACTCTCTAGAACGACGAGGAACCTACGTAAACTATGGTGTACAAGGTGGAACACCGACTTACAGAAATACAATGAACTTAATCAATGAATTTGGCTTTGAAACACATCCAGTTCACATGATGATATCTTTTGGTAAAGGTAAGAATTTAAATACAGGCCAACCTCGTTATAACTGTGACCATCTCTTGGGTCCATGGAATGTACCGGTATAGATGAAACTGAGCTAGGCATGTATGAGCCACAAAGCGAGAAAACTGGTCTTCGGGGTCTCTGACCAGGTCTGACACAAACTGGCCTGTACAGGCAAAGAAGAAAGCTAGAGGCTGTAAATTTTGGCTTTAGAATTTAGAGGAATTGTACTATTTGTGTAGTGAAAACAAAGGCATTGATCAGCTTCGCAGCAGTTACTGCGAAGCTGATCTGCGCCTTTGTTTTCGCATAGGCAAAAATCTGGTTTTCTCATGAATGAGCTCATCGATCATTCTCTGTTCCATGACAAATTAAAAACATTATAATGAGGTTAAACTATACATGTACACCATCCTCTCACTTTGGAAAGCTATGTTTTGAACACATTTTATGTCCTTACATCTAGCAGATTACTAATTTAATCAGTCCTTGTGTCCAGTCTTACTTAATATTTTTGGGAGCTGAATATTTAGTTTAAACTTTATTTTACTTCAATTACACAGAAAGCTGAACATTTTTTCATGCATGAGGGTAAATGCAATGTGTATAAGGTTATGCGATACCTGATTCTTTATGTATGTTTTTCTCTTCCTTACAGGACCAACAGCATGGACCAACTACACAGAAACTCCCCTGATTGAAAAACTCCAGAAAGAAATCAAAAGATTTGAAGGAACTCTCAAAACCATCAACAGATTTGAATTCATCTTCATATTCTTGCCGATATCAAAGGTGCTGCGCTGGTTTGGGTACTCAGACGAGTTTATGAACCAGATGGTTTTCCCGCTTACAGCTTTGTTCTTTGGCACAGGGAACCAGACGCCAAATGTGTCGTCTGCTATCATGGCGAGAGTTTTCCTGGACGATGATTTGAGACTATTTGATTATGATGCGAAGAAGTTATTGAGTCAAACGCCAGAAATGTTCGCTTTTCCAAATTTAGAACTCATGTATGAGACAATTTTGAAAAAGAGCGGAGTGAAATTTTGCAGAGGAAGAGGAGTGAGGAAGGTGAGGCGGGAAAATGGCCATGTTTATGTCAAAGACAGTGATGGTAAAGAGGAAACTTTTGATGAAATACTGTTCGCCTGTGATGCAGAAACAGCTCTTAAAGTGCTTGAAAACCCATCCTTCATGGAACGACGGACTCTGGGGAATGTTCGTTACTTTAATGACTATATTATCACCCACGAGGATGAGGAATATATGAACAAACATTATGAGCTTCACAAAGACATAGATCAGTACCTAGTGAGGACGGACCCCAAAGATCCATCGAAGATAGAAATGTCCTTTGACCTTTCAAATTATCAGCCGCAATTGAAGAAAATCAGAGATGAACAACAGCATGTGTTTCAGACGATTTATTTGAACGATGAGGAATCTGAATTCTGGACACTTGATGAAGTTAAGAAGGATAAGGTCATGTTGGGACATTGGTGGCGTCAGTTCTCACACACATGGCGACATTTCGCATTCACTGTTCCACAAATGCGATACATCCAGGGCCACAAGAACACATATTACTGTGGCTCATATACTCTGGTCAATACTCACGAAGCTGCCGTGATGTCAGGCCTCGCTGCAGCACATCGTCTCGGTTCACCCTATCCCTTTGCCCATGACGATCTGGCGAGGAAACAGTTTGACCATTACCTCCTGATGGTTCATGGGAAGACCCGTAGATTCGGGTGCAACTGTGACACAATCAAGTCAGGGTTTCTTGCAGTGTTCATGGGATTGTTCCTGGTCTTCTCGCTCATTGCGAGACTCTTCGTGGGTTGTTGCTGTGCACCTAGGCCTGCTAGGTTAGTTGGTATGTCAAAGTCTAGATGTATACCTTAATGCACCTGCACAATCACTAATCATGATAAAAGCTAATTTGCTTCAACAAACAACGAAACTAGGCAAAAATGTCAATACCTATATGACCAGTACATGTACATAAAGTAGCAACTCTGACATCGTAGTGAAGTTATTTTTTGTGTCAAAATTCAAATAGATATTCCCATATAAAAGTTTCAGGGGGAATAGATAATGAAAACTAGGATATTTTTTCACTCGATTTCAAATTTTCGGCACCAGGCATTTTCATATTTCGGTTAATTGGACCTCTGGGATTGGACATTGGTACATGTACATGTATGTTAAAAGAACTAGACTTAATTGAAAACACCTGCACATTCACTTAGAAATCATCACGAAAACATGTCCGTGTAATGTATACCCCCTTGAACCCCACTTTTATATAGCAAAACTGGGGTATGCAGGGGTATACCTATTTTTCTTATTTTTGCTCCAAAACATAGATTGTGGGTAATCGTTAGAACCGCCTCAGCAAAAATAAGAAAAATATCAAAATTTTTCGGCTAAAAATTTTCAATTCTTAAAGCTCAAAAATTCTCTGTATATTGCATGGGCATGTTTTCGTAATGTGTAAGGATAGGTCATTAAGATCAGTAGCTAATGAGCACTACATGAAAACCTACAGCTTGAGCTTTTTGAAAGGATAAACAAATTAGCAAATATCATTAACTCTAATGCACCCTTGGAATTTCCATTCTGAGATGATCTGAAATTAACCTGTATGGAGCATCACTGTACAATAGTTCACAATTAACAATAATAAGTGTCTTTGAAAGAGAGCACTAGTTAGATATCAACTTCACCAAACATGAATCCACGCGAAAACGTTACAACACTATGACCACAATGCTTTCTGTTTGTCATTTAGAATCAAGATAATTATGCTTAACTACTGTGCATGGCATGTCATTAATTTGCTGTGCTGTCATTGCAAGGTATCCTTTTTATGGGACATAGGGCTAAGGCAAACATTATTGCCTCAGATGTTACGCCACATTCTGCGGCGTCTAATCTGGAGCTAGTTTGTATGCTTAGAGGAATTTCAACTAAAAATGGAATAAAAATTCAAAATCCCTTTTGATGCCCATAATAATGACCGTGGACATACCCAAATGATCACAATGGGAAAGTCCATTCGTCATAAACGGGTTAAAAACATTATGATAACGTCATATTGGTCATATTGGTGATTACCTGTATCACATTTATTCTAAAGGATAAACATTAGGAAAACTTGCCCATGCAATATACAGAGATTTTTTTCAGCTTTAAAAACTGAAAATTTCATTGGAAAACATTTGGTATTTTTAATATTTTTTGCTCAAAACAACTATTGTGGGTACACATTAGAACCACCTCACCAAGGCGGTTTTAATGAGTACGCACAATCTCTGTTTTTGAACAATAGCAAGAAAAATAAGTATACCCCTGTCCCCTCTAAACCCCAGTTTTACTGTATAAAAGTGGTATTTAAAGAGGTATATGTTTCATAGACATGTTATCCTTATGCATGTACATGACAATGTATATGTAAAGGGCAATACTGTAAATCCGGAAATTTTCGTGTTTCTTTTATTTCGTGAATTTTCTATTTCCAAATTATTCGCGAGGTTTTTAATTCGTGAATGAGTGCTCTTGTAGTCTTTATGGCCTATAGAAATTCTTTATTAGCGAGAACCTTGAATTCGCGAGGCATCAAATTCACGAATATTCGCAAAAATTAAGTTCTCACAAAAATTACTAGACTTACAGTATATTTAGGCCTTATCTTTATTTTTGTAAATTTTTCAAATACCGGAATATATTTTCAGGAGAGCAAACCTCCGCTGGTCAATGGACGAAGAAGCAGGAACATTATAATGGGGAAGTGTATATACACGGCAAGAAAGAAGTCTGACCTACTCACAGTCACTGTTAAATCACAAGACAGCATGCATTGGATGATGAAACAGATTAATTGGAGCTGCGTTATGAGAAACTGGACTTTGGCATAGGCGAAAACAAAGGCGCAGATCAGCTGTGCAGTAACTGCACAGCTGATCAGCGCCTTTGTTTTCGCTACACGGACAGTACAATTCCTCCGAAGTCTCAAGCTTCTAGCCATCTTCTGTAGCTGCACAGACGGGCTTGTGTCAGATCAGGTCGGAAACCCCAGACCGGCTTTCATTTAGTGGTAAACCAACACTGTTGAATTCTTAGACTCGGAAGGCAGTCAGTTTCCAAGACAATACTAGCTTTATACTGAAATCCAGTTGATACGCACACTGCTTAGAATTAAACAGCTACATGTAAATATTATAAGCAGGATCATATGATGTAAGCCTGAATTAATTTGTCAACCGTGACAAAACCAGCAAGAATGTGCCAATTTCAGACTTTAAAAGCACTCTTTTCAATAACATGACCATAACAATTTATAGCCCTTTCACACGAGCTTGTTGTTAGAGCATTTGTATTACACAAGAACACCATGTGTTCTGAAGATCTGAGTTTCTTTTCTTGTTGTCCACAAAGACCTCTCGAATGTTTGATCTGCTGATTTGACCTGTAAAACGGCAAGCTCAAGTGAAATTATTATCTTACTCTGTGGAATTTTGGCCATGTAGATACAAATAGAAGACTGCTAAAATTAATACCAGAGGACCAATGGTCCTGTAAACGCTCACCTGAGTCTGCTGCATTTACCAATAAACATGTTAGAATATTATGGTATTTAACCCCAGTGCAGGGGCTTATGAAGACCCTGGGCCGTTTTTCTTTTTTCAGAATAATCAATATTCTGTCCATTTGCCAATTTCTTGCTGGTTTTTCCCTTCAAATGACATTTTAACAGTTTTTCCCATTCAAATGCATGGGCAACCCATGTTGACCTTGCCATAAACTTGGTCAAGGTCATCACAGGGTCATGATTTATATATTTATTGTAGTACTTTAGCCATGGATGCTTCACGCCAAGTTTCGTTATAATCAATCTATTGGTTTCAGAGAAGAAGATATTTAAAGCGTTTTTACCATATATGGGCATGGCCTCCCTCTTGGGTCATGTGACCTACATTATTAATATATACATTGGTTCCCCCATCCTATAGATGCCACACATAAAATTTGGCTTCAATTGGCCAAGTGGTTTCAGAGGAGAAGATGTTTGAATATTATGGTAGTATACATGTATATTGCCCCGGGGTGGGGGCATATGAGCCCCTGGGGTCCAATTTTTTTTTCAGAATCATTAATATTCAGTCCTACTACCCATTTCCTGCAAGATTTTCACCTCAAATGACTTTTTAAAAGTTTTCCCCATTCCAATGCATTGGCGACCTATGTTGACCTTGTCGTAAAATAGGTCAAGGTCACCACAGGGTCATGATTTATATCGTTGGCTCGTTGACAAAACCTCGTAACTGCACTTTTTTCAAAAAATCGTTTTTTCACATGGCGCGATTCAAAACATTCAAATTCAGCTTGTGACAAAGCCTTGTAGGTTATGTCCAATGGGAAGTTAGTTTTTCGATGACCTTACAAAACCTCGTAACTACAAATGGTAAACGGACTTGAAAAAAGGTGACAAAACCTCGTATATGCAATTTCAAAAAAATTTAAATACAAGAAAATCTTTATCTTTTAGATATGCAAAAGTTGCATATGAATGATTTCTCATAAATGCATTTTTAATTCATCATTAGAATCTGCTTCTAGCTTTCATTTATCAAGTTTTGTATATACGACAATTTGTAAACATGCACATTTATATATTATTAATATACAAGTTTTAGTGTTTTGCTTCTCCTGAAAATTTTGTTTTTTTTGCAGTTACGAGGTTTTGTCAACGAGCCAACGATATATACATTGTAGTACTTCAGCCATTGGTGCTTCATGCCAAGTTTCTTTGAAATCGGTCCACCAGATTTGGAGAAGAAGATTTTTGAAGGGTTTTTACCATGTATGGGCATGGCAGCCATCTTGGTCATGTGAACTAGATAATATTTATATATACATTAATTCCCCCATTCCATAGATGCTTCACATAAAATTTAGCTTTGATTCACCAAGCGGTTTCAGAGGAGAAGATGTTTGAATATTATGGTAATATACATGTATATTGCCCCGGGGTGGGGGCAGATGAGCCCCTGGGGTCCAATTTTTGTCAAAATCATTAATATTCAGTCCTACTGCCCATTTCCTGCAAGACTATCACTTTAATTGACATTTTAAAAGTTTTCCCTATTCAAATGCATTGGCGACCTATGTTGACCTTGCCATAAAACAGGTCAAGGTCATCACAGGGTCAGGATTTATATACACATTGTAGTACTTGAGCCATCGATGCTTCATGCCAAGTTTCTTTGAAATCGATCCACTGATTCTGGAGAAGAAGATTTTTGAAGGGTTTTTACCATATATGGGCATTGTGGCCATCTTGGTCATGTGACCTGGATTATTTATATGCACATTAATAACCTCTTCCTATTGATGCTTCACATAAAATTTGGCTTTGATTGGCCAAGCGGTTTCAAAGGAGATGATGTTTGAATACTATGGTAATATACATGTATATTGCCCCGGGGTGGGGGCATATGAGCCCCTGGGGTCCAATTTTTTTCAGAATCATTAATATTCAGTCCAACTGCCCATTTCCTGCAAGACTTTGACTTTAAATGACATTTTAAAAGTTTTCCCCATTCAAATGCATTGGCTACCTATGTTGACCTTGCCGTAAAACAGGTCAAGGTCATCACAGGGTCATGATTTATATATACATTGTAGTGCTCGAGCCATCGATGCTTCATGCCAAGTTTCGTTGAAATTAGTCCACTGTTTCTAGAGAAGAAGATTTTTACAGGGGTTTTACCATATATGGGCATGGCGGCCATCTTGGTCAAGTGACCTGGATTATTTATATATACATTAATTACCTCTTCCTATTGATGCTTCACATAAAATTTGGCTTTGATTGGCCAAGCGGTTTCAGAGGAGATGATGTTTGAATATTATGGTAATATACATGTATATTGCCCCGGGGTGGGGGCATATGAGCCCCTGGGGTCCAATTGTTTTTCAGAATCATTAATATTCAGTCCTACTGCCCATTTCCTGCAAGACTTTGACTTTAAATGACATTTTAAAAGTTTTCCCCATTCAAATGCATTGGCGACCTATGTTGACCTTGCCATAAAACAGGTCAAGGTCATCACAGGGTCATGATTTATATACACATTGTAGTGCTTGAGCCATCAATGCTTCATGCCAAGTTTCGTTGAAATCAGTCCACTGGTTCTGGAGAAGAAGATTTTTGAAGGGTTTTTACCATATATGGGCATGGCGGCCATCTTGGTCATGTGACCTGGATTAATTAAATATACATTAATTACCTCTTCCTATTGATGCTTCACATAAAATTTGGCTTTGATTGGCCAAGCGGTTTCAGAGATGATGTTTGAATATTATGGTAATATACATGTATATTGCCCCGGGGTGGGGGCATATGAGCCCCTGGGGTCCAATTTTTTTTCAGAATCATTAATATTCAGTCCTACTGCCCATTTCCTGCAAGACTTTGACTTTAAATGACATTTTAAAAGTTTTCCCCATTCAAATGCATTGGCGACCTATGTTGACCTTGCCGTATAACAGGTCAAGGTCATCACAGGGTCATGATTTATATACACATTGTAGTGCTTGAGCCATCGATGCTTCATGCCAAGTTTCGTTGAAATCAGTCCACTGGTTCTGGAGAAGAAGATTTTTGAAGGGTTTTTACCATATATGGGCATGGCGGCCATCTTGGTCATGTGACCTGGATTTCTTATATATACATTGGTTCCCCCTTCCTATAGATGCTTCATATAAAATTTGGCTTTGGTTGGCCAAGCGGTTTCAGAGAAGAAGATCTTTGAAATTGTGGACGGACGGACGGACGACGGGCGTCCTATAAGCTCACCTTGTGAGCCTAACGGCTCAGGTGAGCTAAAAATTCTGCTTTTGGTCCTATTTCAAATGTGTGTCCTTAATATGTATTGTATATGTCGCATAAAGAATTTTGAGAATGTTTTTATTAGAAGAGGTGACAGAAATGCTGAACAGATTTTAAGAACAACTGGCCGCTGGGATACTGTTTCAGTTCTAAAATAGAATATGCTCCACATGAAGTTTGGCTTTGATTGGCCCAGCAGTTTCAGAGGAGATCTTTGAAATTGTGGACGGACGGACAACGCCGGAGCATGGCCATCCTATAAGCTCACCTTGTGAGCCTTCGGCTCAGGTGAGCTAAAAAATGAAACAACTTGATTGACCTAAATGGTGGAACAGCAAGCTCAAGTGAAAGGGGCTATATTTTGTGTATGATTGTATGAAGCGCTGGCTGAACAAATATGAGTGTAGCTTTATTGTAATAAGATTGTTCTTATAGATACAAAACTTCCAATTTTATATATTTTCTTATTAATTTTTCTATTTATTGTCTGTATATTTGAAATAAATGGTTAAAAACCAGCTCTCTCCGTGCTTTTCCTACTTTCCATATGTAATATGCATACTGAATTGATTCCTCAATAAGCACACTATAACCACATAAATATGCATTTTCTTCATCAAACACCTTGGCATAGCTGAATTTACCCATAAAACACCTGGCTAGTTTCATGATACTGTAAGTTCAGAAATGTTAAATTTCAGGAATTTGTTGCCTCCATTACGGACACATCTCTGTTTGCAAAAATGTTTTATAATAAAGCTTTGATTTATTTTTGCATTAATTATACTTGTTTACCATAAATCATGCATTTTGCGTGCCTGTTATGAACTTTTGATCACATTATAGGAGCGATTCTATCAAATGCCCAACATATATGATTTTATGAATTATTGTTAAAAATCAATAATTTTATGCAACTTTTAAAATGAAGGGTAGAAACTGCCCTAAATTTTATGTACAGTTCGGTTTAATCACCATTCCAATATGGGTCATGTTTTACCTGGCAGTAAACTGCTGCTTGCCAGAGCACTTGAATGCATCTTTTTGGTGCCAGCTTGCAAAAGGAGGAATTGTGGACAGGGCAATAGGGTCAAGAACGACTTATTGAGATTACAATTTAAAGTACAAAAGGTATTATGCTTTATTGTGTCATTTTATTGTTTCAAAGTCTTTTGGGCTCAAAATGAAGCTGGGACAAATCTAAATGAGGTGTTCGAGTCAATGGCAACAGCAGTAGACTGACCAGAAGAATCAGGCATAGGCTATAGACTGGTAAAATGTTTATGAACCAGTCTCGAAAAGTCACATAGAGGAACACAAAGAAGCTTCGTTTGTGCAAGTCGGCGGACAAGATGTCACTGCCTTCTAACTGGTATATGAAGAGAAAACTAACTGGTATATGAAGAGAAAACATACTTCATTTTAAATCAGCAGCTTTTTTTTATTATAAATCTAAAAAAAAAATAACAAGATCATGAGCAAACATAACCAGTTTTTTTTTTTTGGCATTGATATAGTAACAATGTTATGAAAGGTATAGGCACTGGTTATATTACAAAAATGTGCCCATGCAATAAACTGAGATTTTTTAAGTTGTAAAAAATGAAAATTTTGTGTAGTTTTCTTATTTTTGCTCAAAACATAGATTGTGGGTACAAGTTAGAACCATCTCAGCGAGGCATACCCCTGCAAACCCGTTTTTCTATATAAAAGTGGGGTTTAAGGGGGTATATGTTTTCCTAATGGAGGTTCAGATCTCATGTTAACCTGCTGCTGATCTTTCGTGTAGACTTCTCAAATCTAAAATTTCAAGCTTTGTGTAATTTTCTATAGTTATATAGCTTGGCCGAGTCTGACCTGGTCAGAAACCTCTGACAAGTTTTACTTAGATGCAGTTTTAAAAGATGCATGCTTTCAAAAGCATTGAAAGGGTAAATGATCAACAGGTTTGGTGCTTGTGGAGCGGACTGGTGCAGTTTGACTTTGGGCCGAGGGGTCCCCAGTTCGATCCTCGTCAGGGGTGTCGTCTGTTGTGGCCTTGAGCAAGTCACATTTCAACAGCTCAGTATGTATACGTGGGTGATCCAAGAAGTAATGCGAACACAACTATATTTTAGAAACCCATGCAGATACAGTTAGATAATTTGGCATGTTTACACGTGTATATGTGTGCAGTAATTAGGTGTAATATCATGAAGTTCGGATGACGAGCTGGGATTTAACGATCATTTGATTTGTTGACCCGAAGTCGACATGGACGCGAAATTGACTGAAAACGTCAATTTTGTTAGGGGTACAGGGAAAGATTTTATGCTCTAATTTGTTAAATTGACATTTATATACACACAAACTATATTCGTTGTGTTATATACCTTATGTTTGGAAATGATAGAGAAAACGAAATGCAAAGATCAGCAGGGACTGTTCTATGTTGCCTAGCAACGGCATCTGACAAAAATATCACAATTTCGATGAAGTACGACAAATACCCATAATTCATGCATATATTTGACTCCGATTAGGTCGTAAATGTCGACATTTATGCCCACAACCCATCACAACGAAGAATTTCTATTCAAAAAATAATTATTATATGGAATTTAACCTTTTTGGCTTAGTAGAAGGGGCGTTGACAAATATGTGGAGATTTTGAGAGATCAAAATTGACTCAAATTCTAGGGGGTACAGATAGTCAAACCCCAATAATTTGCGCTGCGTTAAACACATAAAGGTATGTACAGTAAATCTATTCAAGGGGTTATTGTACTTTGGAATAAAACGATTATTGACGTAATTATGCTTTGCATCTGACACTTCATTACATAAATAAAATCCGTTTTAACCGTGGCCAAGGTCGTTTACCTTGCATTCTCTTGTTGCTAGGCAACGAGGGTTGCTATGTGATTCAATCAAAATAGTAATCGGATCTGGAAAATTAGATAATGCATCATAATTCTGATGTAATATATATTGAACTAGAAATGCGTGTTTGTAAAACACTATGCCCCCAACTGTATGCTTGTCCCTAAACTGGCAGCTTGTATGATTCATTATTTCATTCGAATTAAGTGAAATCTAATTTCCTAAAAAAGCTGTTCGGTTGCCTTTTTTGCCTCCATCCAGAAACAGAATGTAAGCCTTTGCATACAAGTTAGAAATGGAGTAAAAATTTCAAAATTGAGTTATTTTGTCAAAATTTGATGGAAAGTCCTCAAAAAGTAATCAGGTGATCTTCTTCTCAGCCCCAACCAGTATACCAAATATGAAGGCTCTAACTTAAATACTTTTTCAGATATCTTGCACACAAGATTTTCAAATTTTGTTTTAAAAGGGCCATAACTCCAAAAAATGCATACCTTGAACATGAAAAAAATGCCTGTCAACTATTTTTTCATGAGGAATTTGTATATGAAATTTCAAAACCCTAACATTCACTGTTCAAAAGTTTCAAATTTCACCGATAAGCGGAAAAATCAATCAAAATTTCAAAATTCTGTATTTTTGTAAAAATTAGTAAAAATTTCAAAATTGAGTTATTTTGTCAAAATTTGATGGAAAGTCCTCAAAAAGTAATCAGGTGATCTTCTTCTCAGCCCCAACCAGTATACCAAATATGAAGGCTCTAACTTAAATACTTTTTCAGATATCTTGCACACAAGATTTTCAAATTTTGTTTTAAAAGGGCCATAACTCCAAAAAATGCATACCTTGAACATGAAAAAAATGCCTGTCAACTATTTTTTCATGAGGAATTTGTATATGAAATTTCAAAACCCTAACATTCACTGTTCAAAAGTTTCAAATTTCACCGATAAGCGGAAAAATCAATCAAAATTTCAAAATTCTGTATTTTTGTAAAAATTTGACGGAAAATTCTCAAAAGTTAATCAGGTCATCTACTCCTCAGCCCCAACAACTGTACCAAATATGAAGGCTCTAGCTTAAATACTTTTTGAGATATCTTGCACACAAGATTTTCAAATTTTGTTTTCAAAGGGACATAACTCAAAAAAGGGGCATAACTTGGCCATACAAAAAATACGGGTCAACTATTTTATCATGAGGAATGTGTATATGAAATTTCAAAACCCTAGCATTCACCATTCAAACGTTTCAAATTTCACCAAAAAGTGGAAAAATCAATCAAAATTTCAAAATTCCGTATTTTTGTCAAAATTTGACGGAAAGTTCTCAAAAAATAATCAGGTCATCTACTTCTCAGCCCCAACAAGTGTGCCAAATATGAAGGCTCTAGCTCAAATACTTTTTGAGATATCTTGCACACAATATTTTCAAATTTTGTTTTCAAAGGGACATTACTCAGAAAAGGGGCATAACTTGGCCATACAAAAAAATACGGGTCAACTATTTTATCATGAGGAATGTGTATATGAAATTTCAAAACCCTAGCATTCACCTTTCAAAAGTTTCAAATTTCACCGAAAAGTGGAAAAATCAATCAAAATTTCAAAATTCCGTATTTTTGTCAAATTTGACGGAAAGTTCTCAAAAGTTGATCAGGTCATCTACTTCTCAGCCCCAACAAGTGTATTAAATATGAAGGCTCTAGCTCAAATACTTTTTGAGATATCTTGCACACAATATTTTCAAATTTTGTTTTCAAAGGGACATAACTCAGAAAAGGGGCATAACTTGGCCATACAAAAAAATACGGGTCAACTATTTTATCATGAGGAATGTGTATATGAAATTTCAAAACCCTAGCATTCACCTTTCAAAAGTTTCAAATTTCACCGAAAAGTGGAAAAATCAATCAAAATTTCAAAATTCCGTATTTTTGTCAAAATTTGACGGAAAGTTCTCAAAAGTTGATCAGGTAATCTACTCATCATCCCCAACCAGTATACCAAATATGAAGGCTCTAGCTCAAATACTTTTGGAGATATCTTGCACACAAGATTTTCAAATTTTGTTTTCAAAGGGAAATAACTCAGAAAAGGGGCATAACTCGGACAAGAAAAAAAATACGGGTCAACTATTTTTTCATGAGGAATACACACATGAAATTTCAAATCCCTAACATTCACCATTCAAAAACAAGGCGTTACACACGCACACACAGACAGACAGACAGACAAGCCCAAACCAATATGCCCTTCCAACTTTTTCAAAGTTGGGGGCATAAAAAAGACAATGGAGAAAGAAATGACGCACAAGTTCGCATTACTTCTTGGATCACCCTCGTATATGTATTATATGTTCTTTGTTAGTCGCAGCAAAAACCTCTACAGAGCTTATGTCTTATGTTGATTGTTAATATAATTATGTATGCGACTTTAAATAAAGATTAAGAAAAAGAATTTAAATACAGATTAAGTCCATTTAGTCCTTTGGTTGATCATTTGAAGACTCCTAAGCTGCTTGGTGTGGAAGTCAAAGGGAAAAAAATTGCTTTTTCTCAATCAAAATCTTGCACAAACACAGTTCATCACGTAACAAATGCAGCCCGAAATGGTCGTCTAAGGTGCGGGTCTCCAATGTTATTACCATGGTAATATCAGCTGAGGAAGTATGTAGATTCCTTCTCTTTTTCTAAGTCAACATCTAGCACAATGCACCCACACCAATTTCCAAAAGCCTGATAGGCAGGCGGGATGCCGCACTGAGTCTGTGCAGGGTGACCAATGTTAATGTCAACTCATGGTGATGATGTTATCACGGTAACATCAGCTGAAGAAGTAGGTGGATTCCTTCACTTTTTCTAGGTCAAAATCACCTGTAATGACAAATTGAACACATTGTTTTCATGTAAAAATTGCAATGAAATAATTGTTAAATGCCATTATATAATTGTCAGATAATAAAAGTAATAATAATACTAAAGACTTTATTTAAAGAGGAGTTGAATTTAAGTCCAATCTTTCCTGGGGCCCTCAAATGCCATTGAATAATTGTTCTATCATTTAAATGTGCCTAAAACTCTGCTTTGCCAACAGTTATGTATCTTGTGGTGTGCACCATGTCAGTCATATCTTTTGTCGTAAAGATAAAATACACAAGATCTGAAGATTTATACTTTTGTCAAAGTCAGACATCTTTGACTTTTGTTGTGGTACTGCCTGATAAGTGTCAGATGGTCAGAAACAATGAATATATTTTTTCGAACATTTCTCAAATAGTCTTACCTCTCTCTGGCACACTAGTTAAAACCTTCTTCAAGAACAAATTTTTCTGATATTCAGTCAACTTTCTGCTACTTCTGGAGCCTTCTTCATTTCTTTTGTGTTTAGCAGTATTTTCTGGCTCCTCCTTTTCTGACTGTGTCTGTTCAGCATTGAGCAAGTCTTCTGATTGACTAGATTCCAAATCTATTGAATCACTGTCTAAATGCATGGATTCTGTATCATTATTTGAATCACAGTCTGAAAATTCTGAGTCATTATTTCCTGAATCAGAATGTAAATTTTGTTTTGAGCCACTATGTAAATCACAGTCTGAAAGATTCAATTCTTCACCACTTTCCAAATCAGTATCATTGTTTGATTGGTTGGTTTGTTCTGATAAATAAGACACATCCTCTGATTGGTTTGTTTCCAGTAAGGCATTGTTTGATTGGTCAGTTTCAGACAATGAATCTGATTGGTTGCTATCTTTAGACTGGTTCCCAGCCTCTGAGGCTGATATGTCTAAGGCTGATATATCACAGAAAGTTTTCACAAAGTATTTTGACAAGTTCTCCAGAATTGGTTGATTATGAAGAGAAATAAACTGTTCTCTGGTAATCTGAAAAGTTAAAAACCAGAGGACCAATGGTCCTGCAAACGCTCACCTGAGGTCTTTCATATAAAACTTATAGAAAGCTATCAACTGTTTTGGGAGGGCATTCAGGTGCAACCAAAGCCTCTGTGGCATGTTGGTTAAGCTACTTGTCAAGATCCTGGGTTCAGTCCCAGGTGATCCAGTCTTTTGTCAAGACTTTAAAAGTAAGCTCTGAATCCATATGCCCATAGCTATTGAGTGGGACATAAAACATGAAATCAATTGACCAAATCTGATGAAAGATTTGTATTACCTTGAAATTGGGTCAGTTCTTGTCAGCATTTTATAATATTCAATATAAAATTGTCTATTTCTACTTGACACATGCTATTTCTGTTTCATATTTAATGAATGCTGTAGAAGGTTGCAGAAGTAAATTGTTGCAGTTTTGTTATTTTTTAATTTATACCTCATCTTTTTGAACTTAATATTAAGCACCTCTAAAATTAGTTAAACCCAATTACAGTAAACTTCTATTGATGAGCTTTCAAAAATAGTACTTTTACTATGGTTCTCTCTAGTTTATGTTTTGGTGTGGAGTTTGGTCACCTTTTGGGAAACAGCTGTTCACTCTGCTTACCATATTATGTTGTTCTTGTATCAGTATCCATTTGTAAATTTGGTTGTTGACTATATGTTCTTAGACTTTGTTCTCATTGTGCCAGTTATGATCATTGCTTTAATACCTGCTACTTCTCTGTCCTTTCATATCCAACTTTGTAATCAATAGGTCAGAATCAACTTACTGTCACCATTTTAACAGTGCTACCCAGGCAAGCCAAATTAGTTGCTGCAGTTGGAGTTTCAGTGAAAACAACTAGTTTCTTTATCCAATACTTTTTATTTATTGAATCACACTACACTGATTCTTATAGTTTTCTATTAAAATCCATTAAAATTAGACATTTATTACTATAACACAAAAATACTACACAAATGAGAGTTATTGTAATCTAATGACAACATTTTAAAAAATGAAGAAAAAAGATGAAGAAACTTAATCCTGAATCTTGAATGATAGATTTAGAAGTCATGAGACTGTGTCTATAACATTAAGAGTTGGACCACATTCCAAGACTGAACTTATGCTAGTACATTTCTGTGACTAAAATAGATACCTTGTAAAAACCATTGTAATGGTACAGTTTAACACAATCTAACAACTATACTAGAGTAGACCACAACATGGAAAATAGGTAAAGTAATGTCACATTATTACTGGACAATATATTCATGAACTTGTCAATGAACATAAGATTGTATGCAAGTTTTAACGTAACAAAATACAAATGCATGCACTGATAGGATATTTATATATTTTTTTTAAATCTAGCATTTTCAAGTTCTTCATTTTCATTTAAAGCTATATACTATGTACATATTTGCAAATTATACATTCTTTTGATCATGATGTACATTATAATCAACACTGAATCAAGCTCTATGTAACTATACATTTGTGGGGCAACATGAGAATCTGTCCAAAACTCACAGCCATCCATTAATATCCAGATTCTTTAAAATAAAAAAGCACTGCCACTTGCTGTTCGTCACATTGAATAATATCTTTTTGCAGAACCCTGCAACAAAGCATATCTGCTTTCCAAACCTTTATACATCATCTATATAAAACTATAAAGCACTTGCTATATCAGTTATCACTGTATCATTACAATAAAACTTTTACAATGCATCAAACTGCTTCCTTTAACTGAAATCAATAGTTTACTGTATATTTGAGATTCTATTTAAATTAGATGTTATAGTCACAGTCTCATTAATTCTACATATATTTTGAGGAATACATTGCAAAAAAGTTACAATTGGACTCATACATAAAAAGGAATAAAAAGAACACATTAGGTAATACCTCACTCAAATGTAAAAAAAGTGAGAAATTATTCTTGTGTTTATCATATAGTCTCTCCAGAATTTTTATTTGAGAATATGTAAAGAAAAAAAAAAAAAAAAAAAAGGTGGCAACCCCAAAACTTGCTAAACCACCAAATTTAAGACCTAGTGGGGTTACGCACTGCAATTTTTCTCTTCAATTCTCTTCTCTGTATTGATACACAAGCTGAAAAATTTTATAGAGATACAATGATTTATTTGAACCAAGTAACAATTTAATAGCTAACCTTAATAAATACACAATTTAGTTCATTACAAATTCAGCTATCCATCTTTGTGGGATTATGAATTTGCCACTATACATAAGAGAGATTATTTTTCAGAAAAGGGTTAACACTGGTTGTACTGTACCAGTTATTGTACAGTTATTCATGTTTTGCATCACCTCATTTGAATATCTATTTGTCTAGGGCGCAATATATAATTTTATGATCAGACCAATATGCCTCAATGACATCACAAAATCCATCAGAATTTGAAAATATCAAATCTAGTACAGATCCACAGTCAGTTGTACATTGTTTAATATGTTGCATACATCCAAATAATGTCTCCACAAAATCCACAAATCCTGTACTGGCACCATCTATCTGTATGTTGAAGTCCCCTAATATGACCAATTTAGCATTCAGGTCAATAACTGGCCTAAGATGACAGCGAATATCATTTCTAAAATCAGTCTGTGAACTTTTTGGGTATTTGTACAACACAACAACTTGAACATAACCTCGCTGAATGCTGAATGTGCCAGTGAATATAAATTCAAATGACTTACATTGCATTTTCATGACTTTCTGAATCTGCAAGTACTCCTTTACATACAATGCAAGTCCATGATATGGTCTTTTGTTTGCCTCTTTTACTGTATCATCAAGCCTAACAAGTCTAAACCGCTTCAGGGCAAAATGTACATTTTCATCCCTACTACATAACCTTGTTTCAGCAAATCCAATGATATCTGCCGCCAATACATTTGGTTCAGATTGAACATCTTTATAATGTTTATGCAAGGATCTAGCATTATTGAATGCAATTTTGGTTTTGTCTGAACCAATTTTATACAGCGGAACATAACATAGTTCTAAGGTAGCATCTGTGCGTAGCCTTTTCATTTCTATATTCACAATTTCACATCATCATCTAATGCCATAGCAGCTTCATTCATATTCAGTATATATAAATCTTCCAGCTTTTTCACTCTACTAAACGCAACATAGTGAATGTGTGGTATTTTCCTTGTCTCCTTCTGGGACAAATCAACAACTACCTTGTCAACCGTTGCACCTTCAGCTTTCCAGACTGATTTACCTGAGGCTGGTGTCACTGGAAATTGGCTTCTCTGAAATGTTTTGTAGTTATGTATAAATGTTCGCTGTGTTTCAAATACAGGTGTCCAGTCTGCATGAATGCTTGAGTTGTAAAATTTCCTGTTTTTCTCACGTGTTGCTCTACCAACTCGAGGGTCATCAAACAATACCCAAATAATGCTAGGACGGTTTGTTCCTTCCATCCACCTGAAGTCAATGTGTTTTACCACACCAGTAGCACCATTGGTTAAACCGTCTTCTACATCTACATTAGCTGTATGAACAACAATCATTCCAACAACTACTGTCAATGATTTCTTTAGCTGGCCTGTTTGTCCATAGTCCTTTGGGAGCTTATCAATCAAGGACTGGTGCCTGTTGGCAGGAATGTTTGCTGAGACAACAATGTCATGGCATGATATCACATACTTTTCTCCTGGCAACTGACTCAAAATAGTGTCATTGTGTTGGTCTACATAATAATTCTGTGCAAACAAATGAAGAGCATCCTTTGGATAGTCACCAGTTTCACGGTCAACAACACGTGTCTGCAGCTTTTGTTTGTCTTCCTCTGTCATTTCGTTCAATCGAAGTCGGTTTAATAACTGTGCAAATGCTAGATCGTCTTTCTGTCTCATGATATCAACCAATTCATACATTGTAAAGAGCTCTTTCCATAAATTCCTTCCCAGTGAAGATGCTCCCTTTTTCAAATCAAGACTTATCAAGTAATCACCTACTGGCTTAAGTTGGTAAAGATCCCCAACAGCGATAACACTTAAACCACCAAAAACTTCTTTTGTTCCCATCAGCTGCTGCAAGCGAGTGTCAATAAAGCTTAGTGTCATGTTGCCTACCATTGATATTTCATCAATAATGATAATTTTCAGATGTCTGTACTTAATTCTGAACGTATTTAACTCATCAGCTGCAAGATGATTGGTTCCCTTTTGATACATTTTCCTGTGGAATGCAGAGCAAATGGTTTGGCCACTAATATTAAAAGCAGCAAAGCCCATGTAAGCACACAGCAGAATTCTCTTATCATCTGGATTTTCTCCATCTTTCAAATTCAAAATCCTGAACAGACTTTGATAAAGTGCTCGAATCACTACTGATTTACCAACACCTGCCCCTCCTGTTAGAAAAGCATAAACCGGTTCATCTTTACATTTAATCCAGTGCACAATATGGTTAAAGAATTCTCTTTGTCTCAAATTAAGACTTCTGAGTAGTTGTAAGTATTCATCATCTGGTAATAAAATACCACTTGTTTCTACTGGTGGCATTGAGCAAGTTGACTGTAATTCTATTCCAATGTCATAATGCCTCTGCTCTACAACTCTGCTTGGGTTAAAGCAAACAAATTTTTCTGATTCTGCTGACCCTTCTTCTTCTGTCTCTCTATTTTCTTGCTCTGCATTTGGTGCAATTTGATCATAGTCCCTTTCCTCATTTTCCATCATTTGTCTTGCAATCTCAAGCTCTTCAGCATGATGCTCATACTCATTTCTTTTGGACACCAGGGATGACTGCACTGAGTTATACCGAGCTTCATATGTTCCAAAAGAACCTGTCAAATCCTTCTGTTCATTTCGCCATGGTACAAAAAGCATAAGCTGCTCTCTAAAGTAATTTTCTGGATCCCTTTTTCTGTTGTATCTTACATACCTTATTACTCTTGGTACTTTTCTATTCTTGTATTTTGTTCCATTTTTTGCTTCAAACAACAGGTCTGAACTTTGACTGTTATTATCATCAAAGCTATCATCACTTTCATCACCAGAGCTATTGACAAAACTGTCATCATCATTAGTGTCATCAACTTTCTCAGAAAACTTATTCCCTTTTGGATAAGTAACATCAACCTTAGAGACATAATCAGCTAAACATAATTTCCCAAGCTGCCTGGGTCTTTTAGAATACCTCTGTATAACATTTTCAGATTCTACATCCGTGGATTCAGCTGGAAGTTCATCAAGAGCAGCTTTTGGTTTCAACAGAAAGATTCTTTCTTCTGGTATAGATGTGTTGATGAAAACAATATCCCTCGTACATTTTGTCAAAGGAATTTGCAGATCAAGATAAACAGCTTCTTGAGCACTGACCTCAACACAGTTAGAAAATACATTCCCAATATGCCTGACTTGTTTTTTTAGGTCAAGATTTCCTCTTCTTGCCTCTTTCGCTGCTGCATCAAGTTGTGCACTCATACCTCTTTGTGATTTACTTATATAACCAACTATATATGAAGCACAACCATATGGCTCAAGAACAATCTGAATGTCAAGATTGGCCTTCCAGGCAAGAAGTATGTTTTCATTAAATGGATTTATTCTCATTTCCTTCACTTTTCGCTTTAAGAAAACTTTTGGTGCTTTCAATGAGCTTCTTATGCAACAAATATAGTCTTCGAAGTCCATTTTAGCAATTTTTTCTAGAAACTCCTCAAATGGCATATCGTCATTTTCTTTACACTCATTCATTGATTTTTGGAGCTCTACATTCTTTTTCTTGTACTTGTCAATGTTTTCTTCAAGGGGATACAGCAACATAGTTTTCGGCAATGGTGGCAATGGAAATCCAAACCTGCATATTGGTTTCCCTTTTTTTCTACAGGTTCTGGAATGTTTGTGACTTTGAAGGTTAATAAGATTTGCTGTTTTCTCATTATCACTACTGCAGGTAAGATATCCATCAACAAATTCAATTATTTCCTCTTCTGACTTTGTTTCTAAAGTTGGAGCATTTTCTACCCAAACAAGCATGTGAATATGAGGGGAGCCACGTTGTTGAAACTCAACTCTATAAAAATAGTCAAGTACCTTTCCAATTGGCTCAGAACTGCTTTTTAGAATTGTATTAAGGAACTCTTGAACCCTATGATCAAAGTACCTTGAACATGTAACTGGGTCTTTTTGAACTAGCTTTGTTTTCTCTTGCCAAGTAAGCTTTTCTAATTCTGTTTCAGAATATTCAATACCATCATTCAATTTTGCTAACATCTTTAACAGATCTATCCATCTAGTATCAGCAGCTGACAATGACATAAACCAAGTAGGCAATGAAAGTTGCCTAATCATTGCAAAAATATCTTTCTTGCGCATTTCTAAATAGGCGGGTGAATTTCTCAGTTGACGAAATATATAATAGCCTTCATCAAGGTTTACAAGTTTGTCCAAATAGTTTGCATCTCTAGCTTCAGCTGCAGTTATTTTTTGACCTCGCTTTTTACATCTTCTGACAGCCAAGTTGACTTTATCACTGATTTGTTTCATCTGTAGTTTTTTGTGTTTGAAGAATATATTTGGAACTGACTGTGCAGCTCTCCTGTCAACACTTCTCAATTCCCATTTAACAATGTCACTATAATGAACTGGAACAATTCTCTCTTCCTTACTGGGCGGTGTTTGTCCACAGAATATAGATGGGAAGCACAAATATTCTGCATCTTTATCATTATATAGACTTAAAGGATGTTGTCCTTCTCCTGGTGCAAAAGTAAAAATTTGACACACTTATTGTCAATATCAGCATCATCCACTAATGTATCTATATTGCCAACATGGTCATTAGCATCTATCTCACTGTAATGATCAGAATCATAATCAGTTGGGGCATCAGATTCCTTTTTACTTGAGATTTCTTCCTGCTTTTCATTATCCATACTATGTTTGTGATTTGTTTGTTCTCTTGAAACTCCTAAAAATTCTCTGACTGTTTCCTCTGCACTTTCATTAACTTCCCGAAACCAGTCATCATCAATTACTATGCCAGAGTTCTTGTATAGCTTGCTGTTGTTCATAAGCCAATGCAGAGCAGTCAAAACTCTTAATGGTCTTACATTTTCTTTAAAGTCAACGGTTTTATAGGAAAGTTTCTTTTTCAGCTGGATAGCAACTGTAAAGTTTTCATCCATTGGCCTTGGCAGACAGTTTATTGTAGGCTGAATATCAACTGGTACATTAATTACATTCCCTTTCAAGGAGTACTGGCCACCACGTGGCAATTCTCTTATCTGCATAAATGGAATACGCAGTGCTATTAACCTTTCTTCTAACTGATGTAAGTTTAACTCTGGTGGCTTGATTGGCCATTTCATGCCATTAGTTACTGATAGCTTAGGGTGTTTCATATTTTGGACTTTTTCTCTGATCAAGCTGATTATTATACCAACTGTTCTCTAGCTTGAACAAAGTGTCCATATCAAATTTCAGTCAAATCCAAAAATGTTTAGACCCACCCCTACCGACTTGAAAATTTCACCAATTTGGTCAATTTTGACAATTTTGCTAATATTAAGGGTACTTATAAAAGCATTTAAAATCAAATCCTTTGCATATACTTGGTATTCTTTGGCATAAATGCACTCAATCTGATAGTAGAATGTAACAACAGAATAATTTTCAAGCCACTTCTTGTACAATGTGTCATTTAAATATGTTATATTTCATCTCGTTTTTCAGCAATTCACGCAATTTAACTATGTGAGAATTGGACACAAGAATGATACGTCCTGTTTGACCGTTGTCCCTGGCAGCATTCGCATACTCTTGTATGTCTTTAACACCTCTTTCAGCTGTGTCATTTACCACTTCCAGGGGAGAAAGTGTTTCTCTCATGCTGACATACTCGTCAGTGTCCCATAGCCGAACTGGCATTTGTAGCCAATTCTCCCTAACCTACCATATTAGGATTTACCCAACCTTACCCTTCTTTAATACTACCCAACCTACTAGTGTACTACACTACCCTTCTAATACACCACCCTACTAAATCAGCTAGCTAACCTGCACTCTGATACACTTTGTGACCTCGCTCCACTTCCGTAACATGTGTGGAGAGGTCTAACAGAACACCGATGGAAATATTCTGTCTACCACCCTACATACCCTTGTAGGGTACTGCCCTTTCCTAGTGTACCTCCCTACTAGGGAGCCATTCTACATACCCTCACATACTAGGATACTACCTTAACCTAATAGGCCCTACCACCCTACATACCATACTAGGGTACTACCCTGCCCTATCATACTGGGGTACTGCCCGTTCCCTACTATGCGATTAACTACATTTCCGTACTATGCCACTAACTACCCTTCCCTAATGTACTAGGAAAGTAGAATACAATCCTTTCTATCTTCAACTTGGGACCACAATTCCCCACCCTACTAGAGTACCATCCTATCCTAGCTATTATGGTACTACCCTCCCCTAACTTAATATTGTACTACCCTATCCTACCTTTCAAGGGTAATTAGGGTATTGTAAGATAAAGTAGTGTATGTGGTAACATAGACGGACTCGGTACTAGTACCGTGTCCGTCTATGTTACCACATACACTACTTTATCTTACAATCTTACAAGGACACCACAATTCCTCACCCTAGTTTATCACGCCCTTACCTATACTATGGGTATCATAACCTCCTCTGCTATAAAACAATACTATCCTTACGAATACTACTAGTGTACTACCCTACCAGTGGACCAATCAACCCTCCTTGTGGGTTACTCTACATTTCTTGGGTACCACCCTATCCTAGGATTAATCTATAATCCTACCCTACTAGGGTTTTACCCTCTCCTACCCTACTAGTGTACTTTACCACCATAGCCCACAAGGTACAAATGTACTTACTTACTCTACTAGTGTATCTCCGTAACATCCCTCTCCTTCGGATGTACTACCCTACCCAATAAGAGTACCACCCTGACTCTATCCTTCTGGTGTACTATCCAAAGGTATCTATCCTTGCCAGATTAAGCATCCTTTCAAACGCCACAGTATCCTAGTTTAGTCTACTCTACCCTACACTAAGGTACCTATCCCTTTTGAGATTACCCTATCTGGTACGACCTTAAGGGTCAGGTAGGAAGGCTCAGTAATAGGGTGGATTCTTGTGCTATATGAGGGTAAAGTATGATAGTTTGGTTCAGTAGTAGGTAGGTCAGAGTAGTACCTTAGGGTGATATCCTAGGATAGGGTAGTTGGCTACTATTGCCGATTCGACTATGGGACACTGGCAATGAGCATGACAGCATGAGAGAAACACTTTCTCCCCTGGAACTGATAAATGACACAGCTGCAAGAGGTGTTAGAGACATTCAACAGTATGTGAATGCTGCCAGGGACGGTGGTCAATAAGGATGTATCATTTTTGTTTCCAATGCTCACAAAATTAAATCACGTGAATTACAAGAAAATGAGATGAAATACAACATATTTAAATGACACTTTGTACAAGAAGTAGCTTGAAAATTATTATGTTGTTACATTCTATTATCAGATTGAGTGCATTTATGCTAAAGAATACCAATTATATGCAAAGAATTTGAGTTTCAATGTGTTTTCATAGACCCTAAAAATTAGCGAAATTGACCAAATCGGCCAAATTGGTGAAATTTTCAAGTCGGTAGGGGTGGGTCTAAACATTTTTGAATTTGACTGAAATTTGATATGGACACTTTGTTCAAGCTAGAGAACAGCTGGTATAATAATCAGCTTGATCAGAGAAAAAGTCCAAAATATGAAACACCCTATGATAGCTTTGGAATTTTACTATCTCTTAAGGCACTTAGGCAAGTATGACATATCCATTCTTCATTATTGACAGATATAAAGTCTGTACAATGCTGTCGTTTACTTTCTGCTGAAATATGGACATTCATTAACTTAGAAACACTTTTCCTGAACCATGTCTGGTGACAACATGAACAAACATACAAAGGTCCAATAGAAATATCTGAATGAAATTGTTTGATAGCCTCTTCAATAGTTTTTAAGTCTTTCTTGTGTGTTTTTGGAAAATTATCTGTGTCATGCTTATATCTTTTTCTAGGAGTAGTGACTTCTGAAGTGTCGTCAAATTTTCTTTTTTCCTGCCTTACTTGCTGCTTCTTGATTCTCTCACATTCACGAACATAAGCATTTTCTCTTGCCTTCTTTTTTGATATATTCTGGTATGCTTTCTCCTTTGTTTTAAACGCCTGATTTTCTCTTGCTAACTGTTTTGATTCTTTCTGATACACAGTTTCTTTTGTCTTAAAACTAGGATCCTTTCTTGCAAATTGCTTTGATTCTTTCTGATACACAATCTCTTTTGTCTTAAAACTAGGATATTTTCTTGCAAATTGCTTTGATTCTTTCTGATACACAATCTCTTTTGTCTTAAAACTAGGATCTTTTCTTGCAGATTGCTTTGATTCTCTTTCTCTTGTTTGAAACATCAGGTCTTTTCTTGCAGATCGCTTTGATTCTTTCTGATACACAATCTCTTTTGTCTTAAAACTAGGATCTTTTCTTGCAGATTGCTTTGATTCTTTCTGATACACAATCTCTTTTGTCTTAAAACTAGGATCTTTTCTTGCACATTGCTTTGATTCTTTCTGATACACAATCTCTTTTGTCTTAAAACTAGGATCTTTTCTTGCACATTGCTTTGATTCTTTCTGATACACAATCTCTTTTGTCTTAAAACTAGGATCTTTTCTTGCACATTGCTTTGATTCTTTCTGATACACAATCTCTTTTGTCTTAAAACTAGGATCTTTTCTTGAACATTGCTTTGATTCTTTCTGATACACAATCTCTTTTGTCTTAAAACTAGGATCTTTTCTTGCAGATTGCTTTGATTCTCTTTCTCTTGTTTGAAACATCAGGTCTTTTCTTGCAGATTGCTTTGATTTTTTCTGATACACAGTTTCTTTAGCCTTAAAACTAGGATTTTTTCTGGCTGATTGCTTTGATTCTCTTTCTCTTGTTTGAAATGCTTCATTTTGTCTACATTTTCTTTTGTAATTTTTATAATATTCAGTGCGATGCTTAAACTTACTGTTCTTTAATTCTTTCTTTGATTCTTTAATTAATGTGTTTGATGCATTACTGGATATGTTTTGTACTTTATTTTGTGCTTTGTTAGCTTGTTTCAATCTTTGATCCTTGAAGTAGGCTTCCATATTACTATTCATTTTACTTTTACAGCTCTGTGGTTCTTCAGACTTCTTGATTTTGATAGGCAAAAAGTCAAACTGCAAGTTGGTGTCTAGATTTAAACTGTCATAGAATGCATACATGTATGTAACTAGATCATCAATACTTGAGAAAGTTATCAAACAAGATGACCCATCATTTGAAGACAGTCCATTGTCACCATGGGAATGAGAATCAAAAAACATATACATGCCATCCTTTTTAAATACAGCAGAACATATGGCCCCAATAGTTATAAGACCTGATGATACAGACATGAAGGCTAGCTGTAAGGTATCATGAAGTGTTGGCAAACCAATATTTTGGGTATCAATAAGAGGGCCACACACAATAGGCAGTTTTTCTAATGTAAATTTTCCTATCTCAACTTTAAAATCATAAGGGATTTCATCTAAGCTCAGCAGACGATGATCAAAATTTCCATCTGATTTCAATCCACTGATAACAGTTTGATAGAGAGCATCTCCTTCACATAGCACTTTATCTAGTATCTGGCTATTATCTACATCATGACATAGTGAGTATGACAGCATACATAATGCATTGCATGTGCACTGAAATCCTCTTGAGTGCAGAGAAAGTCTATCATCATTCTGGTGGAAACTTCCAAAGACCAAATTACCTGCATTCCAAAGCCGTTCAGACAATCTTACTGCTTGATAACATACCAAATCATTGTTTACACATGTTTTTGCAGAATCATTGTTGAAATGATGCTGAGCTATAACATTTTTATCATGCTCTGTATGTTCTGTATGCTGTTTGAGCATTGTATTTTCAAGAAAAGAGGCTATATTCTCTGCATTTTCTATATTCTCTTTGTCTTTATATGATTTTTCTATGACTCTTGATTGATATTCAGCATTAACATCAGGAAAAGTTTCGAGGATTACTGTTTCGAAATCTGACCGTACACTTGAGCTAACATTTTCTATTAGCTTGTTGAGATCAATAATTGCCTGTTTAAACTGACTAATATCAGTATCCATACTATCAGATTTGCTGTCACATGATTTTTTCAAATTTCCTTTCAAATATCCTTTCTCAGTGACAAGGTTAACTGAACCTTGCACTATGTCTTCTTTTTCTGTTTTTAATGAGGCCAGCTCCTCAGTCACGTCATGTAAGTTGTCCCTGTTTTCTGTTTTTAACGAGGCCAGCTCCTCAGTCATACATAAATCATACTTACCTCTTTCACTTACCTCCCTACTGGCATTCACATTTCCCCTCTTCACTGCAGCTTTCTTCCAATCTTTTCTTCTAGGCATTCTTTACCTGAAAATACACAATTTTGTTTCATTACGAAAGTGTTTTAACAAGAATTTAGCTGCAAGCAAGGTTTTTAATATTCCGACCTGTGACATTACTGCCCTGAAATGCAGTTTCAAATGCTAATGAAAAGAAAATCATGTTCAGTGAATTTATGATTCAGTAGGTGCAATGCCTAAATATTCAGTGTGTTGACAAATCTGTACACTTCTTCTTGCACATCATAAACATGTCTGCCACACTCCTTCAAAATATTCAATGATAATTAAAAATTCTACTTCAGATTTTTTCAAAATGTATTCCCTTTAGCTTGGGCCAAGTTTCGTTCAAATTGGAACAAAAATGTATATTACATGTTAGCTATACTACAAAAAATTGCCTGTACGGAATAACGGAATGACTCAAAACAGCATATCCCCTCAAACTAGATTTGGGGGTGGGGAGGTGACTACCAATATGTTCTATTACTTTCTTTGAAACATATTTTGTTATACAAATGAACATCAGAATTCTTTAAACATTATCATATAATTTGTACATTTAAATGGTACTCAGCAAAGGGTATATACAGGATAAAAAGTCTGCATTCCAGATCATCTTATCTATGTAATTACAGTTGCAACTTAAATAGTTTGTCTTTACACATTTTTAACAGACCCCTTCAATTTATGATATTTCAATCAGATATCTATTTCAAAGTAAGTTTTAGAAAAGCTAGCATACTCTTATCCACCTTGTATAAAAAAACTACACAAATCACATTAGCCCAGACCCAGCTCAAAAGTTGTCACTTGTGTGTACATCAGTTTTCATTGAAAGAACGGGAAAAGAGAGAGAGAGAGAGAGAGAGAGAGAGAGAGAGAGAGAAGAGAGATCAGGTTTCCTATCTGAGAATCACTCAATCACTCAAAGGAATGATGCTCATTTTGTGTTGCACTTTCTTTTCTGGTGATATTATAGACAGGGTTTGGAATCTTATTGTATCAGTTCCAGAGCCTTGCTTCTTCCAATTTTGAACAAGTACACAACTTTTTATACTCTAAGATAAAATATTTACATTTATTTATTTAAATTGTCATCTTATGATAGACTACTAATATCCATAGAATCTATTATACAGACTTAGGCATCTTATAGACAAGACCATGACCATTTATGATCTTTTCTTTCTGTAATGAGCATCACCTATATTCAGCTTTAGTCTATAATACACTTGAGTATGTAATAAAATGTACTTTGCCTGATAGGTTATTATTTAATTATCATTTCTTGATAAATATGTTTGTAGATTTTCTTCCACATTATATTTCTGCAAACAGCTTTACTCTGACAGTGACAAGGTTATACTGAACCTTGCACTTTGTCTTTGTTTTCTGTATTTTAAATGAGGCCAGCTCCTCAGTCACGTCATGAAATTGTCTTTGTTTTCTGTTTTTACGAGGCCAGCTCCTCAGTCAAAGTAAAATATTGACCTAACTAGTCATACTTATCTTTGTTGTCTTTACATTTCCCTTCTAAGTTCCTCTGATTCTCTTTCCTTTTCTGAAAATATACAAAAAGGACTAAAAATCAAACTTCTACAAAACTATTATTCTTTATGGCAATGGCTACCGCTTCTAACAAAGAGGTTTGAATCAGTGACATGTATACAAAGAATAGTCATCCCCACTTTTTAAGAGATCTCATACATTTTTTTGAAGAAAAAAAATTTGAAAAAAAAAATGTATGGGATCCGCCATATGTATTAAAGGTAAAGGTAAGCAATGATCTGGAACTGGCACAATTAGAACTAAAGTAAATGAAAATAAAATTGAGATCCTTTAAAAGCAGTGAGCATATTAATGAGAAAAGCGATGGGCCATAGTAATACTGTGACGAAACAATTTTACTAGCAAAAGTCACATAAAATGTAGAGGACTACTTGATAAAGATTTCTGCAAAAACAAAATTCAAATATCTGCGATTGAACCAGAAAAATAGCCAATTTCCACTTTTCTCATTATAAGTCCATGGAAACTTCAAGTTGCCATAACAACCAGATTTCTTATTTGACTGAAATAAAAAACACAAATTATGTAGAGACTACTGTCAGGAACATGTATACAAAGTACAGGCTTCATGCAGTAGACGGTTTCTGAGGAGAAGATTATTATATGTTTTCATAATTTTGCCTTTTATGTAGCCCCAGCATTCAATCAAAATAAAGAATTAGGAAAAAAGTCACATGAAACTTAAATATCTATTCAATAAACAAAACTCAAGACTTAGTATCTGCAATTGGACCAGAAAAATAGCCTATTTCCACTTTTCCCATTATAAGTCTATGAAAACTTTAAGATGCCATAGCAACCAGAGTTCTTATCTAACTGGAATAAAAATCATAAATTATGTAGAGGCTAGTGTCAGGAACATGTATACAAAGTACAGTATTCATCCACTTGACAGTTTCTGAGGAGAAGATTTTTGAATGTTTTTTCTTCAAAATTTTGCCCTTTATGGGGCCCCATCAACCAATCAAAATAAAGTATTAGGACAAAACTCATAAGAAACATCAAACACTACTCAATAAACATTTCTGCAAAAACAAAATTCAAATGTCTACAATTTTAGCGGAAAAATAGCCAATTTCCACTTTTCCCATTAAAAGTCTATGGAAACTTTAAGTTGCCATAGCAACCAGAGTTCTTATCGGCCTGGAATAAAAAACACAAATTATGTAGAGGCCACTGTCTGGAACATGTATACAAAGTACAGGCTTAATCCCCTTGACAGTTTCTGAGAAGAAGATTTTTAAATGTTTTTCCATATTTTGCCCCATATGGGGCCCCCGCAACCTATCAAAAAAAAGGATTAGGACAAAAGTCACACGAAACAAATAGGACTACTCAATAAACATTTCTGCAAAAACAAAATTCAAATATCTCCAACAAGACATTAAAAACTGGCAATTTTCACTTTTTTCCATTATAAGTCTATGGGAAGCATAAGTTACCATAGTAACCAGAGTCCTTATCCGATCAAAACAAAAAACACAATTATTCTTTCCCCCTACCTGTAGATGGTGTATGTGTAATATGAGAACAATCGGCCCAGCGGTTTCAGAGAAGAAGATCTTTGAAATTGTGGACGACGGACGACGGACGGACGGACGGACGGACGACGGACGGACGGACGGACGCCGGAGCATGGGTATACTATAAGCTCACCTATGAGCCTTCGGCTCAGGTGAGCTTTTGTAATTTTTATAATATTCAGTGCGATGCTTAAACTTACTGTTCTTTAATTCTTTCTTTGATTCTTTAATTAATGTGTTTGATGCATTACTGGATATGTTTTGTACTTTATTTTGTGCTTTGTTAGCTTGTTTCAATCTTTGATCCTTGAAGTAGGCTTCCATATTACTATTCATTTTACTTTTACAGCTCTGTGGTTCTTCAGACTTCTTGATTTTGATAGGCAAAAAGTCAAACTGCAAGTTGGTGTCTAGATTTAAACTGTCATAGAATGCATACATGTATGTAACTAGATCATCAATACTTGAGAAAGTTATCAAACAAGATGACCCATCATTTGAAGACAGTCCATTGTCACCATGGGAATGAGAATCAAAAAACATATACATGCCATCCTTTTTAAATACAGCAGAACATATGGCCCCAATAGTTATAAGACCTGATGATACAGACATGAAGGCTAGCTGTAAGGTATCATGAAGTGTTGGCAAACCAATATTTTGGGTATCAATAAGAGGGCCACACACAATAGGCAGTTTTTCTAATGTAAATTTTCCTATCTCAACTTTAAAATCATAAGGGATTTCATCTAAGCTCAGCAGACGATGATCAAAATTTCCATCTGATTTCAATCCACTGATAACAGTTTGATAGAGAGCATCTCCTTCACATAGCACTTTATCTAGTATCTGGCTATTATCTACATCATGACATAGTGAGTATGACAGCATACATAATGCATTGCATGTGCACTGAAATCCTCTTGAGTGCAGAGAAAATCTATCATCATTCTGGTGGAAACTTCCAAAGACCAAATTACCTGCATTCCAAAGCCGTTCAGACAATCTTACTGCTTGATAACATACCAAATCATTGTTTACACATGTTTTTGCAGAATCATTGTTGAAATGATGCTGAGCTATAACATTTTTATCATGCTCTGTATGTTCTGTATGCTGTTTGAGCATTGTATTTTCAAGAAAAGAGGCTATATTCTCTGCATTTTCTATATTCTCTTTGTCTTTATATGATTTTTCTATGACTCTTGATTGATATTCAGCATTAACATCAGGAAAAGTTTCGAGGATTACTGTTTCGAAATCTGACCGTACACTTGAGCTAACATTTTCTATTAGCTTGTTGAGATCAATAATTGCCTGTTTAAACTGACTAATATCAGTATCCATACTATCAGATTTGCTGTCACATGATTTTTTCAAATTTCCTTTCAAATATCCTTTCTCAGTGACAAGGTTAACTGAACCTTGCACTATGTCTTCTTTTTCTGTTTTTAATGAGGCCAGCTCCTCAGTCACGTCATGTAAGTTGTCCCTGTTTTCTGTTTTTAACGAGGCCAGCTCCTCAGTCATACATAAATCATACTTACCTCTTTCACTTACCTCCCTACTGGCATTCACATTTCCCCTCTTCACTGCAGCTTTCTTCCAATCTTTTCTTCTAGGCATTCTTTACCTGAAAATACACAATTTTGTTTCATTACGAAAGTGTTTTAACAAGAATTTAGCTGCAAGCAAGGTTTTTAATATTCCGACCTGTGACATTACTGCCCTGAAATGCAGTTTCAAATGCTAATGAAAAGAAAATCATGTTCAGTGAATTTATGATTCAGTAGGTGCAATGCCTAAATATTCAGTGTGTTGACAAATCTGTACACTTCTTCTTGCACATCATAAACATGTCTGCCACACTCCTTCAAAATATTCAATGATAATTAAAAATTCTACTTCAGATTTTTTCAAAATGTATTCCCTTTAGCTTGGGCCAAGTTTCGTTCAAATTGGAACAAAAATGTATATTACATGTTAGCTATACTACAAAAAATTGCCTGTACGGAATAACGGAATGACTCAAAACAGCATATCCCCTCAAACTAGATTTGGGGGTGGGGAGGTGACTACCAATATGTTCTATTACTTTCTTTGAAACATATTTTGTTATACATATGAACATCAGAATTCTTTAAACATTATCATATAATTTGTACATTTAAATGGTACTCAGCAAAGGGTATATACAGGATAAAAAGTCTGCATTCCAGATCATCTTATCTATGTAATTACAGTTGCAACTTAAATAGTTTGTCTTTACACATTTTTAACAGACCCCTTCAATTTATGATATTTCAATCAGATATCTATTTCAAAGTAAGTTTTAGAAAAGCTAGCATACTCTTATCCACCTTGTATAAAAAAACTACACAAATCACATTAGCCCAGACCCAGCTCAAAAGTTGTCACTTGTGTGTACATCAGTTTTCATTGAAAGAACGGGAAAAGAGAGAGAGAGAGAGAGAGAGAGAGAGAGAAGAGAGATCAGGTTTCCTATCTGAGAATCACTCAATCACTCAAAGGAATGATGCTCATTTTGTGTTGCACTTTCTTTTCTGGTGATATTATAGACAGGGTTTGGAATCTTATTGTATCAGTTCCAGAGCCTTGCTTCTTCCAATTTTGAACAAGTACACAACTTTTTATACTCTAAGATAAAATATTTACATTTATTTATTTTAGGATACCAACTCAGAAACAAACAAATATAAAAGCAATATCATGTGCTTTATTCTTGACTAGAACATTGATAGCTATGGCACATCAGCCCTTATGTATATGTACTTTGTGATAATGACAAAATGGAACAAATAAAATTCAGTTAAAGCCAAAATTGACTTAGAACTATGAATTGTAAGTGGAGGAATATGGACACCAGGCGGTTTAATCCGAGCCCGGGACGGGCGTCCAGCTGATCAAACTTAGAGTCGCACGCACCAAACCCTGATTTATGCTTGCAGCTTCCATTTTGAATCCATAATAATAATTCCGAGATATGCATTCCAAAACATGCATTCCAAAATATGCATTCCAAAATATGCATTCCATTCGATCCATAAATGCATTCCGAATTATGCATTCCATTCAATGTATGTGTTAAGAGCAATTTCCTCGAGATGCCATATAAACAGAATCCAGATCTGTTGGACAAACTCGAAAAAATATTCCGAAATTGCCAGCGTCTGGCGCGAGCGACAAATTTATTGTAACGATTTGAATTTCAAAAATTTAGCCTAGTTAAGATCTGGGATCCACCTCGTCTAAAGGTTCCGGTATTCAAGTACCGTGTCCGGAAGACAAGATTTCTCCCAGTCTATACTAAAACCTAAAGGATAACAAACAGAAGAGTCACTTGGGCCCCATTCCTGGTTGCAAGTATAAATTTACAAGCCAGATTCCAAACCCAAGCCTCATATAGCTTAGTAAACTTAGTAGATCAGCAAGACGCCCACCCCGGAACCGCTGAATTCCGCCCGATGAAGAAACTTATTTAAGGTATTGAATAATATAAACAAGAAGCAGAGTCATCAATGTCCCCATATTTGGTTGTAGTCGTATTGATAATCATAAAATCCATAATGCCTTGTCAAATCCACCAACATGTAAATTGTTTGCAACAACTCAGGCAACCAGCGAATAGATCCAGTAAACCGCAACACCGCACAGTTTGTAATTGTTTAAGCAGATCTTCAAATATTAAGGAGTCCCAAGAGAGTAAGTTTCCCATTTCTATGTCACATCATCGATCAGGTTATTGACTGTCTTTATCCATAAATATGGCCTCTAAACTTAGCCTGAAGCATCAAAACCACCTGACTAGCGATGTGTGCCTGGAATGATAAAAACTACGAACAGTATCAATATTCCAATAGTAAGACTGCCAATTAACACAACCACAGTGGCGGGAGGGTGGGTTTTCAATTAAACGTGTATTTTCTTTTTCGGAAGCAAACGGAAAAGGAAGTGCGACAGCGCAAAGAATGCTGGGATTGATTTGATCCATTTCTTATCGTGTAGGCGCTTGATTGATGGAAAGTAACTATGAATAAAGCGCTTATAGATTTGATAAACTGTCATGGCTGATACGATAAACAAGATTTACAATTTGCAAAATTTGATGAAAGAAAACCCTTAATAGGTATTTCAAATACTCCCAAAAGCCACAGTGGTTGCGCAAAATAGCGGTCCATCCGCTTCGTCGGTCCCAAAATAAATGGGATTATCAACGAGATGATAATCCTGATTATTTTAGGATACCAACTCAGAAACAAACAAATATAAAAGCAATATCATGTGCTTTATTCTTGACTAGAACATTGATAGCTATGGCACATCAGCCCTTATGTATATGTACTTTGTGATAATGACAAAATGGAACAAATAAAATTCAGTTAAAGCCAAAATTGACTTAGAACTATGAATTGTAAGTGGAGGAATATGGACACCAGGCGGTTTAATCCGAGCCCGGGACGGGCGTCCAGCTGATCAAACTTAGAGTCGCACGCACCAAACCCTGATTTATGCTTGCAGCTTCCATTTTGAATCCATAATAATAATTCCGAGATATGCATTCCAAAACATGCATTCCAAAATATGCATTCCAAAATATGCATTCCATTCGATCCATAAATGCATTCCGAATTATGCATTCCATTCAATGTATGTGTTAAGAGCAATTTCCTCGAGATGCCATATAAACAGAATCCAGATCTGTTGGACAAACTCGAAAAAATATTCCGAAATTGCCAGCGTCTGGCGCGAGCGACAAATTTATTGTAACGATTTGAATTTCAAAAATTTAGCCTAGTTAAGATCTGGGATCCACCTCGTCTAAAGGTTCCGGTATTCAAGTACCGTGTCCGGAAGACAAGATTTCTCCCAGTCTATACTAAAACCTAAAGGATAACAAACAGAAGAGTCACTTGGGCCCCATTCCTGGTTGCAAGTATAAATTTACAAGCCAGATTCCAAACCCAAGCCTCATATAGCTTAGTAAACTTAGTAGATCAGCAAGACGCCCACCCCGGAACCGCTGAATTCCGCCACAGCAAATTTATGCGAATGTCTTAATAGCAAAAATTTGCGTTTAGATAAACAGACTGAGAATTATCAGAAATGCTTGCTGCTAACAATTGCTGGGAATTCAGGAGAAGATGCTCCAAAGGTGGTTTGGAATTGGTGTTGGATATGGATCGGCATCTGGTGCGAGCTTGCGGAATCTCTGAAATTGAAAACGACTTAACGCATCACAAATTTGATTAGAACAACCACTAATATGTCGCGCTTTAACCACAACATTTAAATGAAGGCATCTCAGTGTAAGGGCTCTCAGAACAGTCATGACTCGATCGGATTTAGATGTCATTGTATTTATGATATGGACTACTGCAATGTTATCAACACGAAATACAATTTTCTTGTTGCGTAATCCCTCACCCCAAGTATGTAATGAAACTAGAAGGGGGAAAAGCTCTAAAACTGTAATATCAGCGGTTATTCCTTTATCAACCCAGGATTGCGGCCACGCACCTTGGGCCCACTTTCCGACAAAATAGGCACCGAAGCCTAGGTCAGGACCCCCCGTGCTATCTGTAAAGAGCTGAATATCATCGTTGGAAATCCAGAACCTATCATGAAATACTGAAATACCATTGAAGTCCTTGAAAAATTGTAGCCAAAGCTTCATGTCTTTCTTCATTTCAACGGTTATGCGAAGGTGGTGGTGTGGCTTCTTTAAGCCACAAGTAGCATTGATGAGGCGCCGACAAAATGGCCTACCAGGGACAATTGCTCTACAGGCGAAATTAAGGGAACCAATCAAAGATTGCATTTGTTTCAATTTGCACTTCTCGCGAAGTAAGAGCTCCTGAATTTTGGAAGTAATCTCCTCAATTTTAGGCAAGGGGATCCTAACGACAAATTCTTCAGTATCGATTTCTAAGCCAAGAAAACAAATTCTTGTTGTAGGACCCTCAGTTTTCTTATCTGCAATGGGTACTCCCAATAACTTCATTTTTTCTTGAAATAAAGACACCAGTGCAGCATCTTACCCTATTCATTACTTTTTGCTTTGAAACTGGGTATGCGCCATCCACTCTTACTACTTATTTATCAGCACTTAGTTTTTTCCACAAGATTAATAATATGATAGATACTACAACAACCTTTATAGTGAAAAAATTACTTGAAGGTTGTAGACGAACCCGACCACAGCGTGATGTCCGGGCACCTATCACGGAAGCAATGTTGGGTAAATTATGTGCGGTGTTACCTGGAATATGTTTCTCTAGATATGAAACCATTCTTTTTAAAGCAGCCTTTTTAACGGCTTATTTCGGTTTGCTTAGGGTTAGTGAGGTGGTTTTTACTAACCAATTTCAAGCTTTCAAGCCCCTACTCAGAACCGATGTTCAGTTTGAAGATGAATTAAGAGCTTTAATCATTTCTATTAGGATATCTAAGACTAATCAGGCTGGTCCTCCTACGAGACTCCGCATTCCGATGTCAGCCGATCCCTCACTCTGTTGTGTGGCTGCAGTTCAACAGTTTCTTAATTATCGGCCAGCTAATGGTTTTTATCTTTTTTGTCACCAGAATGGCCGTCCATTGACGAGCAACCAATTTAGTGGTGTATTGTCAAAGGCAGTCCGGGAATTGGGTTTATCACCTCAGCTATACACTTCACACTCGTTTCGTATTGGCAGGGCTTCTGATTTGGCTGCTAAGGGAATACCTTGCGAAACCATTATGAAGCTTGGTCGCTGGCGAAGTGGCGCTGTAGAACGTTATATTAGATCATAGTTGCAGACTATATTAGTGGTTACATAATTTTCTAAATTACTTTTACTTGCAGATATTTGGGTCTTGGGGGACTCATTGGTATCCCATTTACAACATGATTTGGAAGAACTGAGACCTTCGGCTGTAACCAAGAGATTCTCATGGCATGGAAAAGGGGGCATGCACTGGGATGAGTTGAAGGGGGGTTTTCAGAAAGCCATGCTGTTCTCTGTTGCTCCATTCATGATAATCATTCATTTAGGCGGTAATGATTTAGGTACGATTAAGCAAGGCAAAATGATCAAGTGGATCAAACGCGATCTTAAATACATCGCTTCGGTTTTTCCTCAGGCCATATTAGTGTGGTCCGATATCTTGCCTAGGCAGAAATGGAGGGGGATGATTAATTCTCCTCCAAACCTAAAACAGATAAATAATAAACGGAAAAGAATAAATAGAGCTGGCCGTCAAGCTGTTAAAGATCAGTTTTCTACGATTTCTCTTCTTTTTCAATTAAACGTGTATTTTCTTTTTCGGAAGCAAACGGAAAAGGAAGTGCGACAGCGCAAAGAATGCTGGGATTGATTTGATCCATTTCTTATCGTGTAGGCGCTTGATTGATGGAAAGTAACTATGAATAAAGCGCTTATAGATTTGATAAACTGTCATGGCTGATACGATAAACAAGATTTACAATTTGCAAAATTTGATGAAAGAAAACCCTTAATAGGTATTTCAAATACTCCCAAAAGCCACAGTGGTTGCGCAAAATAGCGGTCCATCCGCTTCGTCGGTCCCAAAATAAATGGGATTATCAACGAGATGATAATCCTGATTATTTAAATTGTCATCTTATGATAGACTACTAATATCCATAGAATCTATTATACAGACTTAGGCATCTTATAGACAAGACCATGACCATTTATGATCTTTTCTTTCTGTAATGAGCATCACCTATATTCAGCTTTAGTCTATAATACACTTGAGTATGTAATAAAATGTACTTTGCCTGATAGGTTATTATTTAATTATCATTTCTTGATAAATATGTTTGTAGATTTTCTTCCACATTATATTTCTGCAAACAGCTTTACTCTGACAGTGACAAGGTTATACTGAACCTTGCACTTTGTCTTTGTTTTCTGTATTTTAAATGAGGCCAGCTCCTCAGTCACGTCATGAAATTGTCTTTGTTTTCTGTTTTTACGAGGCCAGCTCCTCAGTCAAAGTAAAATATTGACCTAACTAGTCATACTTATCTTTGTTGTCTTTACATTTCCCTTCTAAGTTCCTCTGATTCTCTTTCCTTTTCTGAAAATATACAAAAAGGACTAAAAATCAAACTTCTACAAAACTATTATTCTTTATGGCAATGGCTACCGCTTCTAACAAAGAGGTTTGAATCAGTGACATGTATACAAAGAATAGTCATCCCCACTTTTTAAGAGATCTCATACATTTTTTTGAAAAAAAAAATTTGAAAAAAAAAAAATGTATGGGATCCGCCATATGTATTAAAGGTAAAGGTAAGCAATGATCTGGAACTGGCACAATTAGAACTAAAGTAAATGAAAATAAAATTGAGATCCTTTAAAAGCAGTGAGCATATTAATGAGAAAAGCGATGGGCCATAGTAATACTGTGACGAAACAATTTTACTAGCAAAAGTCACATAAAATGTAGAGGACTACTTGATAAAGATTTCTGCAAAAACAAAATTCAAATATCTGCGATTGAACCAGAAAAATAGCCAATTTCCACTTTTCTCATTATAAGTCCATGGAAACTTCAAGTTGCCATAACAACCAGATTTCTTATTTGACTGAAATAAAAAACACAAATTATGTAGAGACTACTGTCAGGAACATGTATACAAAGTACAGGCTTCATGCAGTAGACGGTTTCTGAGGAGAAGATTATTATATGTTTTCATAATTTTGCCTTTTATGTAGCCCCAGCATTCAATCAAAATAAAGAATTAGGAAAAAAGTCACATGAAACTTAAATATCTATTCAATAAACAAAACTCAAGACTTAGTATCTGCAATTGGACCAGAAAAATAGCCTATTTCCACTTTTCCCATTATAAGTCTATGAAAACTTTAAGATGCCATAGCAACCAGAGTTCTTATCTAACTGGAATAAAAATCATAAATTATGTAGAGGCTAGTGTCAGGAACATGTATACAAAGTACAGTATTCATCCACTTGACAGTTTCTGAGGAGAAGATTTTTGAATGTTTTTTCTTCAAAATTTTGCCCTTTATGGGGCCCCATCAACCAATCAAAATAAAGTATTAGGACAAAACTCATAAGAAACATCAAACACTACTCAATAAACATTTCTGCAAAAACAAAATTCAAATGTCTACAATTTTAGCGGAAAAATAGCCAATTTCCACTTTTCCCATTAAAAGTCTATGGAAACTTTAAGTTGCCATAGCAACCAGAGTTCTTATCGGCCTGGAATAAAAAACACAAATTATGTAGAGGCCACTGTCTGGAACATGTATACAAAGTACAGGCTTAATCCCCTTGACAGTTTCTGAGAAGAAGATTTTTAAATGTTTTTCCATATTTTGCCCCATATGGGGCCCCCGCAACCTATCAAAAAAAAGGATTAGGACAAAAGTCACACGAAACATAGAGGACTACTCAATAAACATTTCTGCAAAAACAAAATTCAAATATCTCCAACAAGACATTAAAAACTGGCAATTTTCACTTTTTTCCATTATAAGTCTATGGGAAGCATAAGTTACCATAGTAACCAGAGTCCTTATCCGATCAAAACAAAAAACACAATTATTCTTTCCCCCTACCTGTAGATGGTGTATGTGTAATATGAGAACAATCGGCCCAGCGGTTTCAGAGAAGAAGATCTTTGAAATTGTGGACGACGGACGACGGACGGACGGACAGACGGACGACGGACGGACGGACGGACGCCGGAGCATGGGTATACTATAAGCTCACCTATGAGCCTTCGGCTCAGGTGAGCTAACAAGTTTTTTCAAACATGAGATTCTCGTCATGGTGTGTCATTTACCTAAATCTATAACTAGGAACAGTGTTACAGAAACACAAAGCCCCCAACATATACTTTACTTGCTAGTATAAACAACGCCTCAGAAAACAATCTTTTTCACTTCCTTAAAATTGAAAAATAGCCCATGCTGCCAGGCAGTGTTTAAGCTCTTGTGGCTCAATAAAATACAAATCTTCCCCAACAAAAATTTCACATTCAATTCTCGATTTGAATTTTAAGAAATCTTAAACTGATCCCTTATTGTTCCCTACCTTGTTCATGACCTCTACATCACAGGGGTGGGTCCAGAAACAATCATGCACTGATACAAACGTAATTCCTGCTCTGAAAATCATAAAGAACATCATAAAGAATCAGTATTCTTTGTTAAAGTAATATTTGTTAAGTTAATTTACAAAGACGTGGGAACTAATCAAAAATACTGTACATGTATTAATCACATAATCATACCCTCTACAAACTACACTCCTCGTAATGTTTATTGTCTAGTCAAAGGTGACTTTTGGTTCCATGTTCCATTAACTTAACATGTAAACTGGACAATGCTGGTCACATGGCGGCGTCATGCAAACATTAAAGGTATTATACCATTCTCCGTCTAATAGGGTCAGTTAAACCTCATTATAATACGCCTCATTATAATACAGTTTTCAATATAACACAGCCATGTTATGGCTCCCAAAATGATTTTACTATATGCCTACTGTAAGCAACTTCATTATAAAATAGTTCACTTATAACATGGTCTGATTCTGATAACAAGGTTTACCAGCAATAAAATTTTAAGTGTTTTTTGTAAATTTTTTTAAGACAACTGATGCAATCATGACACAAAGCCTGAAGCTTACCTGAGACAGTACAGTGAGGTCAACATCATATGGGTCGAGTCGAGGGAATGTACAAAGTTTGGAGCAAATGCATTCTTCTGCTTTACCACTGAAGGGAATCTGGAACGGAAATCATTTTGTTACAAAATTTAAGCGGCTTCATGAGAAAACCAGATTTTTGCCTTTGCGAAAACAAAGGCGCAGATCAGCTGTGCAGTGACTGCACAGCTGATCAGCGCCTTTGTTTTCGCTACATGGATAGTGCAATATCTCCTCTTATTATACCAAAAATTTCAAGATTCTAGCTTTCTTCTATGGGTGTATAGGTCGGTCTGTGTCTGACATAGTAAAAATCTTGAATAAAAATAAAACTGAGATCCTTTAAGAGCAGTGAGCATATTAATGAGAAAAGGGGTGGGCCATACCATGGTTTCGGCTACTAAAGCCTCTTCAGTGACCCTTTAGATTTGGCAAAATGGAGCCAAAGAGAATTACTGAATTTTACAACTTTCAACGGGATAGTCGACAAGAGGACCAATGGTCCTGTAAACGCTCACCTGAGATCTGCTGTATATACGAATGATATACAAAAAAGTCCCAGTATAGGGGCAGATGAAGCCCTTGGGCCATTTTTTTTTTTCAGAATAATCAATATACTGTCCATACGAGTTTTTCCCTTCAAATGACATTTTAACAGTTTACCCATTCAAATACATAGGCAACCAATGTTGACCTTGCCTTAAAATAGGTCAAGGTCATCACAGAGTCATGATTTATACATACATTGTAGTACTTGAGTCATCAATGCTTCATGCCAAGTTTCTTCGAAATCGGTCCACCGGTTCTGGAGAAGAAGATTTTTGAAGGGTTTATACCATATATGGGCATAGCGGCCATCTTGGTCATGTGACCTGGATTATTTATACATACATTGATTCCCCCATTCTATAGATGCTTCAAATGAAATTTGGCTTTGATTGGCCAAGCGGTTTCAGAGGAAAGGATGTTTGAATATTATGGTAATATACATGTATAATGCCCCGAGGCTGGGGCAAATGAGTCCCTGGGGTCCAATTTTTTTTCAGAATCATTAATATTCAGTCCTACTGCCCATTTCCTGCAAGACTTTCACTTAAAATGACATTTTAAAAGTTTTCCCCATTCAAATGCATTGGCGACCTATGTTGACCTTGCCGTAAAATATGTCAAGGTCATCCAAAGGTCATAATTTATAAACACATTGTAGTACTCTAGTCCCCGATGCTTCATGCCAAGTTTCGTTGAAATCGGTCCAGTGGTTCCGGAGAAGAAGACTTTTGAAGGGTTTTTACCATATAAGGGCATGGTGGCCATCTTGGTCATGTGACCTGGATTATTAAGAAACAAATTGGTTCCCCCTTCCTATAGATGCTTCATATAAAATTTGGCTTTGATTGGCCAAGTGGTTTCAGAGAAGAAGATCTTTGAATATTTTTGTAATATACATGTATATTGCCCCAGGGTGGGGGCAGACCAACCCCTAGGATCCAAATGTTTTTCAGAATTACCTACCTTCAGTCCATTTGCCCTTTTCCTGCAAGATTTGCCTTTCAAATGACATTTTAACAATTTTTCCCATTCAAATGCATGGGCGACCTATGTTGACCTTGCCGTAAAATAGGTCAAGGTCATCCAAAGGTCATAATTTATAAACACATTGTAGTACTCTAGTCCCTGATGCTTCATGCCAAGTTTCGTTGAAATCGGTCCAGTGGTTCCTGAGAAGAAGAATTTTGAAGGGTTTTTACCATATAAGGGCATGGTGGCCATCTTGGTCATGTGACCTGGATTATTAATAAACAAATTGGTTCCCCCTTTACTGTTTACTGAGTCGATCAAATTCTGACCATTACCCCAGGAGCTGTGGAAATGTGACTTGCTCAAGGCCACAACGAAAAGCGCCCCGGCTGAGGACTGAACCCGGGACCTCTGGGACCGAAGTCAACCCGATGCTTCATGCCAAGTTTCGTTGAAATCGGTCCACCGGTTCCAGAGGAGAAGATTTTTGAAGGGTATTTACCATATATGGGCATGGCGGCCATCTTGGTCATGTGATCTGGATTATTTATAAATACATTGGTTCCCCCTTCCCATAGATGCTTCATATAAAATTTGGCTTTAATTGGCCAAGGGGTTTCAGAGAAGAAGATCTTTGAAAATGGTGAACGACGACGGACGACGCCGGACGCCGGATCATGGCCATCCTATAAGCTCACCTTGTGAGCCTAATGGCTCAGGTGAGTTAGGCTCAGGTGAGCTAATAAAAATCTTGAAGACTGTTTTCTCACATCACCGCACATTTAATAGGGTACTGGAAAACGTCGCACTAAAATTTGTCAAAACTGGTCCATACTGTTTACCTAAAAGCTGAATTTATTCTTGTCATTCTGTTTCAAATATGAATATATGACTTGTAATAAAGCACCTTAACTACTGTGTAATTTTTGGTGATACGCTAAATGAGGCCCCACAAAGTGTAGGCCCCACATAAAAGTTCAGCTTTGCTTGGCCTAAGGGTTTCAAATATCTTTAAAAATGTGAACAGCTCAGGAGCACTAAAAGTACTTACTCGTTATCCAGTGAAGCTTTGGATGTCACACTGACACCATAGCTATGTCCCTGCACTGGTCTGAAATACGGCTGAATGACGGGGAAGTTCAGCGGAGTAATCCACTCCACCGGCTTGCGAGCGATACCACAGATGCTGGTAGCACAATCGTTGAACCAGTCCTGTGGAATAAACATATGTGTATGCTGTAAATAAGTTCTTTTTGATTTTTATTTGAAGGGTGTACAACAGAAAAGTTCAGCCAGGTTAATCACACTACAGGCGTGCGCTTGACTCCATAGATGCTGGTTGTACATGCATTGAACCAGTCCAAATAATAAACATGCACTGAGCCACGCCAGGAGAAAAACAAAATTTGCCTATGCGAAAACAAAGGCGCAGATCACCTTTGCAGTTACTGCGAAGCTGATCAGCGCCTTTGTTTACGCACCTCTGATGGTAGAATTTCTCTTCTACTTGTAGCTAAAATTTCAAGCCTCTAGCCTGCTTCTGTGACTGTACAGGCCGACTTGTGTTGCACCACGTCCGAAACCCGAAAGAACGGTTTTATTGTGTCGCTGCTCCATTCATATACAGGCTTTGTCAGAAGTTGTTTTAAGATCCTGAATGGATTCCACAGTAACTGTGTTACTATAAATTGAGCCATGACACGAGAAAAACGGTCTTCAGGGTATCCGGCCAGGTCTGACACAAACTGAGCTGCACAGAAGACAGCTAGAAGCCTGAAATTTTGAATTTAAGAAGAAGAGGCATTGTACTATCCATTTAGCAAAACAAAGGCCCTGATCAGCTTCGCAGTTTCGTCGAAGCTGATCTGTGCCTTTGTTTTCGCCTACGAAAAATCCGGTTTTCTCATGACGCGGCTCAATAAGACATCCTTTATATTGGCCAGATATGAGCTGGCTTTTACGCTATATACTTTATGTACCTGTTTCTTTATAACCAAAGCAAATATCTGCAAAGGAATGTGTTGTATGCCAGACATGAACTGGCCTCCTTGACTTGCGAATCTAGCAATCCCAATTTTTCAAATATCACACTATCTTGAGACGAGTGCCATACTTTGTTATGTTACATTATGTTACGTAGTACTACCTGTATCTGTTCAGCGGAAACAAACATCTGTTGCAAGCAAAAGAACATGCTGTCTGCCAGATGTGTACTGGCAACATGGACCTGTGAGTCTGACATCCTTCGATCCTATAACTCCCGAGCTATCTGAAGACAGGCGCCATAGTTTGTTATGTTACATTATGTTATGTACCTGTATCTGTTTAGCGAAAGAAAACATCTGTTGCAAGCACAAGAATGTGCTGTCTGCCAGATATGTACTGGCTTCTTTGACTTGGCTATCTGGCATCCCTCTATCTTTCAACTGTAATGCTATCTTGAGATGGGCGCCATACTTTGTTGTGTTACATTATGTTACATACCTGTATCTGTTTAGCGGAAGAAAACATTAGTTGCAAGCATAGGCTGTCAGCAAGATACGTACTGGCTTCCTTGACTTGGCTGTCTGGCATCCCTCTATCTTTCAACTGACGGGCTATCTGTAGTCGGGCACAATACTTTGTTATGTTATGTTACATACCTGTATCTGTTTAGCAGAAGCAAGCATCTGTTGTAAGCATAGGAACGTGCTGTCAGCAAGATATGTACTGGCTTCCTTGACTTGGCTGTCTGGCATGCCTCTATTTTTCAACTGTCATGCTATCTGGAGACAGGTGCCATACTTTGTTGTGTTACATTATGTTATGTACCTGTATCTGTTTAGCGGAAGAAAACATCTGTTGCAAACACAGGAATGTGCTGTCTGCCAGATATGTACTGGCTTCTTTGACTTGGCTGTCTGGCATCCCTCTATCTTTCAACTGACGGGCTATCTGTAGTCGGGCACCATACTTTGTTACGCCATAAACTGTTGTCATAATTGTCTGCTTGATCACCTTAAAATGTAGACATAAAGAAAACTCGCCCATACAATATACAGAGGTAATTTTCAATAGAAAATGTTGAAAATTTCATTAGGAAATTTTGAAATTTTTAATATTTTTGCTCAAAACATTGCGGGTACTGGTTAAAACCCATTCGCAAAGTAAAACAGGGGTATATGGGGTATACATTATGCGGCCATGTTTTCCTGATATCAAACATTTATTACTCTTAAATGTCCTAATCAACAAATTTTCAGTCATGTTAGGAAGGAGCTGCTGCTTCCTGAGTATTTTACAGTACATGTACTATGGGAAGTTTATGTGTCTTGCTCAACATCACACCTCGGTAGAGAGATATTTGAAAACAAAGCCACTGTTTGCCACGTTTGCTCAGTAACTGCACAGATTATCAGTGCCTCCGTTTAAAAGACATGAATAGTGAAAATGCCTCTACTATCAAAATTGGATGTCAAGCCTTAAGCCATCCTTTGGATGTGCCACCAGGACCCAGTTGTTCAAAGCATTGTTAGCTTAACGACATTGTTAAGACATAAATTTGTTAAGGGATACAGATATATATAAGTCAACAGACTTCCACCTGTATCCCTCTTCTTCGTATATTCAATTCAATATTATTGTACTTGTTATATTATGTTTGTTATATACAAGAAAGAAATAAAAGTTTAAACTAAATTTGTTCAGCAAATATCAGCTAAAGTAACAAATACACTGTTATTTTTTGTTGAAAAAATGTGAGAATCCTTTGCAGTGCAAAGGATTCTCACATTTTTTCAACAAAAAATAACAGTGTTTTTGCAATATTAATGTTTAAAATTTTAACGAAATGTTAACTAACAACGTCGTTAGTTTTGAACAACTGGACCCTGATTTGTAAGGTACAGGGTCTGCATCTCTCTTATAACGTTGTCCAAAACAAGGGTTTAATAGTTACATGTGCCACGTCATGAAAAAAGCAGCTTTCTGTTTATGCAATAACAAAAGGTAGATCTGCTGTGCAGTAATTGTATAGCTGATCAGCTTCTTTGCTTTCTCTACATGGTTAGTACAATCCCTTAACTTTCTAGACCTGCCTTCTTCTGTAACTGCCAATTCCTGATGGACCTGGTCGGGGACCTGGTCGGAAACCTCGAAGACAAATTTTCTCACCACACAGCTCATTTTGCAAACATGATCCATACTTACCTTTCTTTCAACATGACCTTCACACATTTTGGCAGTTTTTTGCACTTTGTTGTCTCCTGTTGCAAGGTCTTTCTGTCGTTTCTTTTCAACCTGTTGGACATATAAACCGATGTTTAAGTATGAGATGAGCCCCGTCATGAGAAAACCCGATTTTTGCATATGCGAAAACAAAGCCGCTGGTTTGTGTCCGACCTGGAAACCAAAATTGTTTCTTTTCTCATGCAAAAGCTCTTTATTTTTAAAGATAATTTTATAACTGAACCATTTATAATCTCTTTATTATTAATAGTGGAAAATAGCAACATTCCACTGACCACAGCAAAAATTTAACTGTACAAAATCAACCAAAAAAAAAAAAAAAATAAATAAATGAGCCGCCCCATGGGAAAACCAACAATCTGCATAGACGAAAACAAAGGCGCAGATCAGCTTCGCGGTTACCGCAAAGCTGATCAGCGTCTTTGTTTTCGCTACACGGATAGTACAATTCCTCTTCTACTTAAATCCGAAATTTCAAGCTTCTAGCTCTTTTCTGTGCTTGTACAGATCGGAAACCACATTGTTGGTTTTCCCACAAGGCGGCTCAAATAAAAAAAACAAAAAAAACAAAAACAAAAAAAAACGGACGTTACTTCCTATGCGAACAACTTCAAGGTCAAAAGGTCAACTCACCAACTCCACTACATCTTGGTAAACATCTGAGGGGGTATCAAAGGGGTAGAGATTCACCGACTTTGCCCCTGCCAAGTCCCTCCCCAGCGCGGCGTAGTGCTGCAGACCATTACAAGACCCATCTTGATGGACAGGGAAGCCAGAGAGGAAGGCGGCAGGGTCGTCACTACGTGAGGCTGCGGCGATCTCCATACAGCAGGCCAGCGTCTGCCAAGGTTCGTCAGAGAATGTCCACCATCTACGGCCCTAGAGGGGGATAAATATGAGCAATGTAATGAAAAGCATGTCTATGGGGGTTTCAAGTCATGTCTGACACCAACCTGGCCTCATAGTCACAGAGGCTGTGTTGTATAGACTTGGGTGTTTCGGTGAAGAAGAGAAGTTGTACTATTGTTTTTTTACCTCAGATGGACCAAAATAGCCCAAAATATGAGGCACATCATGAGAAAACAATATGGTTTTCAAACAGTTCCGACACAAATTAAGCTGTACAAGCATAGAAGAGGCTGTAAAATTTGGATTTAAAAAGTAGAGGGTTTGTACTATCCATGTAGCAAAAATGAAAGGCGAAGCTGATCTGTGTCTTTGTTTTCACGTATGCATAAGTTTGTTTTCTCATGACGCGGCTCATTTTATCTTTGATTTGTTTCTGGTCTTTATATGTAGATGTAACCAAACAAAATACTTAATGGCTAACAATGCTAGAGTAGTCAAATCTGATATTTGTGGTGGTCTTCAAGTCCCACACAAAAGCTAAGCCCATATGGAGACAGGACCCCAGTTTAATGTCTCACCCAAAGACTGAAGAAGGCGGCGACCAAGCACAAAACCCCTGGTTTACCAGGCAAATAGCTTAACCACTATGTGACACAGGCTACTACTGCAGCTGGTGTTGTGCCATGTGGCAGCCCTAAAAAGTCTCCCCTTACATCATCCATGGTGCAGATTATATTTTCCTTTTGGTCCTTTGAGATCAGCGAGGGTATTCTGAGAAATCAGAAAATTATTATCGCTTTAGATTCATTTTCTAACCAAAGTTTAATATATTTTGCCCCATTTGGATTATACTTGTCTTTTTATCGACTACCCTGTTGAAAGATGCAAAATTACAGTAATTCTCTTTGGCTCCATGTTGCCAAATCTGAAGGGTCACTGAAGAGGCTTGAGTAGCCGAAACCGCGGTATGGCCCATCCATGTTCGCTGCTCTTAAAGGATCCCAGTTTTATTTTTATTCTACATAAAATCTTTGGCTGTTAATTCTATCTAGCACATCCTATTGATCAACAAGAAAACATGTCAATGATAAGTATAGCCCCTCATACCCCACTTTTATATAGCAAAACTGTAGTTTATAGAGGTAAACCTATTTTTCTTATTTTCAATCCATAACATAGATTGTGGGTACTTGTTAGAACCGCCTTGCCGAGGCGGTTCTAACATGTACCCACAATCACTGTTTTGAACAAAAATATAAAAAAAATTTCCAATAAAATTTTCAATTTTTAATGCTGAAAAAATTCTCTCCATATTGTATGTGCAAGTTATCGTAATGATTACCTCTAGGGGCTTGTCGGCAGAATCTAAAATCTCCTCCATATTTTCATTAGCAAATGCTAGTCTCTCGGCAAGCGAACATCTTTTCTTCAAGCCAGTCAAATTGATCAGGTGAATTTTCAACCAGTCCAGCCCATTTGGACCGAGCGGTTTCTCTTTGGCAAACTTGATCATGGCCCTTGAAGCATCTCCGCCGTGCTGGTTGAAATGGGGAGGTAGTGCGTAGGTTCGACCGCGAAAGTCCATGTTGTGGGGAAACCAGAAGGTCTCGTCACGAAACTGAAATGTATGATTGTTTTTTTTTTTTTTTTTTTTTTTTTTTTTTTTTTTTTTTTTTTTTTTTGGGGGGGGGGGGGGGGGGGGTTCTTTTTTTTTGGAGGGGGGGTCTTTTTTGGGGGGGTGGGGGTGTTTAAAGCTTAACATTTCTAGCCAATAATGTTTTCAGGCATGTTGGACCGTATCCCATTCTTACTGCTTTAATATTATCAAAGTATATCATAAGGAGACAATGTGCCTAGATGTTGATGGTCATGTTGGCAACTAATATTCATCCTGACTAAATAAAGGCAAACCACACTATGTGTAAGAAGGTTACAAACTAGCAGAAGTACGTGTCAAACCTCTTGATTCTGTATTCTACAATCTACCGTTAGGACAATTTTCCCCCAATATAAAATGAATTGATTCTCAGATACCAAACTTGTGTCGAAATCATCATCAGAGTTAAGTACACCTTGACCTCTTTATAACACAGTTCATTATAACACATTTTTGGATACAACAATGATCAATCTAGGGACCCCAGTTAAGTATTTTTGCTAAATGTCTGTACATTAACACAGATGGGATAGCTAACAAAGAAATTGGCTTGGACCCCATCAATAGTGTTATAGAGAGGTTGAGGTGTACTATGTACTAGGTTACACAGCAGCTTAACTCATATAAGCCTGGCGTCCCTTTTATGGGACATAGGCAAACAGCATAGCCCCAGATGTGACGCCGCAGAAGGCGGCGTCCCATCTGGGGCTATTCTGTTTGCACAGAGAAATTTCATCGAAAAATGAGATAAAAAATAAAAATCACACCTAACACCCCTAAAAATGAAAGTGGACTCATCCAATTGATACTGATGGTAGAATCCATTCGTCAAATATTGATTTAAATGTTATAGGAGCACTTTACCTCATTTGCGATGGAGAACTTGTATAGTGAGTTGTACCACAAGCCGGTAGCCTCCAGTTCTTTTTTCTTATAAGTCAGTTTTTCCTTGTAAGCCTTTACTTTGTCTTCCTTTGTCTTCCTGTGCAGAAAAAAATAACAACAAATGAGCCGTCACATGGGAAAACCAGCGATCTGCATATGCGAAAACAAAGACGCAGATCAGCTTCGCAGTAACTGCGAAGCTGATCAGCGCCTTTGTTTTCTCTACACAGATAGTACAATTCCTCTACTTTCTAACTCCAAAATTGCCAGCCTCTATTCATCTTCTGTGACTGTACAGCCCGGTTTGTGTCGGACCTGGTCGGAACCCAAATTGTTTGTTTTCTTACGCATAGGCTCAAATTGAATTCGGATAAAGAAAAGCACATGACGAGGGCATATAATCAACCTAAGTTCTCTAACAATCATTACAAGACCATTATAAGCCAAGCTGTTGAGTAGGAGGTAAAACATCAACAATAACTCAGAAACATATTCTTCAATTACCAACAAACAGTTTGGATACGTAAATCCAGAAATTTCCATGTGACTTATTTTTTGCATTTTCTATTTCCAAATTATTAGCAAGCTCTTGAATTCGTGAGAGCGTATTCATTCAAACAATAAAGCTTTTAGTAAATCTTTATTACCGAGAACTAAAACTTCGAGAGGAAACAAATCCGCGAATATTCGTAAAAGTTAAGTTCTTGCGAATATTTACGAAATTACATGGCATCTAAAAGATGTTTTATATTTACTTCAATGGAACTCATTAGAAAATAAATCAACTGTTGTCAAACGAGCAATAATTCTCGCAATACACATTTAGAAAGTACACAAAAGAAAATGTCCATCAAATATCAAGAATTTACAATTTATAAGTGTTTCGATTGCAAGCAGGAGTCATCATCTTATGAACTGCATCATGAGAAATACAGATAATTGCCTATGCAAAAACAAAAGCGCAGATCAGCTTTTCAGTAACTGCGAAGCTGATCAGCGCATTTGTTTTCGCAACATGAACAGTACAATGCCTATACTTTCTAAATCCAAATATTCCAGCCTCTAGCCATCTTCTGTAGCTGCACAGGCCTGTTTGTGTCGGACCTGATCGGAAGCCCCAAAGACCGTTTTTCTCGCTTCATCATCATATAGTGCTTACGGTTTGAATTTCCGAGGTTTCTCTATGGACGAAGGCAAGATTGGAATGTCGAGAAAATCATCACCTCCGTTCCTGAATACTTGAATTATCACATCCAAGACCTGCAAAACAAAGCCAGTAATTTGAGCCGCCTCGTGGGAAAACCAACAATGTGGTTTCCGAACAGGTCCGACACAAACCAGCCTGTACAAGCACAGAAAAGAGCTAGAAGCTTGAAAATTATTTCGGATTTAAGTAGAAGAGGAAATGTACTATCCGAATAGCGAAAACAAAGGCGCTGATCAGCTTCGCGGTTACCGCGAAGCTGATCTGCGTCTTTGTTTTCGCATATGCAGATTGTTGGTTTTCCCATGAGGCGGCTCATTTATTATTAATTATTAACCAATTTATTTTCCTGAGCATTTACTTTTTGGCAATTTTCATGAGGAATAGTACATTTTGTCATACTGGACATTACTCTTGCTTTGGCCAGTTCTTCATTCTGAAAATAAAACAACAACAACAACAAAAACAAAACAAATCTCTGCATAAATATATGTGGAGACAAAGTCGAGAAATTTAATACATGCAAAAATAAGTTGGGTTACAATTTTATGGAATGGCGGCCCCCGTGGCCGAGCGGTTAAGAGGCTGTTTCTTAATCACTCGATCATTTCACCGCTGTGTCTGGTGTGGTTTGGAGCCCGGCATTGGCCGCGTAAGACAAGCCAAAATCTGCTTGCGGGTGTGCCAGGTGGTTTTTCTCAAGGGTTCTCCCGCTTTTGCCCACCTACTGATTGACCCGTCTCATATGAGCTGAAATAATCTTGAAAGGGACGTTAAACTGTATCAAAAAAAAATAAAAAAAAAAAAAAAAAAAATTATGGAATGGCTGCTAATGTTTTAAAAAGCAAACACTAGAGAAGCTTTAATTTCAATGTATGGATAAGCTGTCACAAGATTGTAAAAAACTGAAGTCTTTATGCAAAAGTTGTTGAGATCGGGTTACAAGTCAAATCAACTGTAAGCCTTCGACTGTGACCATAACTCCTTGTTTATATTCAGTTTAACTTATTTAACCCCAACATGCCTTTTATGGGACATAGCAAACAGCATAGCCACAGATACGCGGCGTCCCATCTGGGGCTTTTCTGTTTGGTTGGAGGAATTTCACCGAAAAATGAGATAAAAAATAAAAATCACTCCTAACACCCCTAAACCAGAGGACCATTGGTCCTGTAAACGCTCACCTGAGTTCTTACATATAAGACCCTAATAGCTGGCTATCAACTGTTCTGGGAGGACATTTGGTCAACCAAAGCCTCTGTGTAATGTTGGTTAAGCTGTTTCTCAGGATCCTGGGTTTGATCCCAGGCTTCTAGACTTTAAAAGAGGTTCTACCTCCATATGCCCTTAGATGTTGAGAAAACATGAATAAAATCAATTGACCAACTTTGATGAAACCACCTTAATTAATTCTTGGTGCCTCCCTTTATTTTAAGTGCAAAGTTAGACAACTCTTAAACTAATTAAAGCCTAGTCACAGTAAAAATTATATTGCTGAGCATTCAAAGATGGAAGTTCTGCTGTGGTTCTCTCTAGTTTATGGTTTGGTGTGGATTTTGGTTACCTTTAAGAAAAAGCCACTACATTTGACTCTGCTTATCACATGGGATTCTTTTAGACTTTGTTCCCATTGTGCCAGTTCTTGATCATTGCTTTAATACCTTCTACTTCTCTGTCCTGCCATACCCAACTTTGTAATCAACCGGTCAGAATCAACAAATGGTGATCATTTTAACAGTGTTATCCAAATAAGCCATATTAGCTGCTGCAAAAGGAGTTTCAGTGAAAACAACTAGTTTTTTTATCTAATATTTTTTATTCATTTAATTGCACTACACTGATTCCTAAAGTTCATCCATTAAAATCTATTTAACTTAGACCCTTATTACTAAAACACAAAAGTATTACATCAATAAGAGCTACTTAATTTAATAACAACATTATGAAAAGTGAATCAAAAAGATGAAGAAACTTAATCAATTATGAATCTTGGTTAATCTAGTATCTTAAAGTAGATGTAGAAGTAATGAGACTGTGTTTACAACATTAAGAGTCAGAAAACATGCCAAAACTGGACATATGCAAGAACATTTCTGTGGCTAAAATAGATACCTTGTAAAAATCATTGTAAAGGTACAGTTTAACACAATCTAAGAATTATACTAGGCCTAGACCACAACATCAAAAATAACTCCAGTAATGTCACATTATTACTGTTCATAAACTTGTTGCTAGGCATTAGCTTGTATGCAAAATCTAGCTTTTTCCAGTTCTACATTTTCATTTAAATCTATATGCATATTTTCAAATAATAAAAACTTTTGACCATTACTTATGTACATTATAATCATTATCGAATCAAGCTCTGAGTTACAATACTTTTGTGGAGCAACATGAGAATATGTCCTAAACTAACAACCATCTGTCAATACATGTATACAGATTTTTCAAAATCAGAAATATCACTCCCACTCACTTTTCATCACTATGCAATATTACAATAATGTCTTGTAACAAGATATACTGAAAAGCATGTCTTCTTGCCAAACATTTATTACACATTTATCTAAAACTATAAAGCACTTGTTACATCATTCATCACCGTATCAATACAATGAATCCTTAACAATGCAATGTAATTGCTTGTTTTAATTTACCTGAAATAAGCATTTTACTTTTTATTTCAAATTCTATTTAAAAAATTATATGTTATAGTCACAGTCTCTTTCATTCTTCATCTTATTTAAGAATACATTTTTTTTTTTCAGTTTCATTACAAACAAATTATACATAATCACCATTACAACTGTATTTCACCATAGTCTAACAAATATTTTAAATGTGTTATTCATAATACATAACTTTTGAATCTCATTGCTCCCTAACTATAATGATAAAACAATTATTTTGTCCTTTTTGTTGGAGTTGAGTTTTAACATCCCTGACAAAATCTTTCCAGTTATGCCAAAAATAAGACCAACTGCTTGAAGAGTACTAGACTAATACTTTTGTGATTAAAGCTTCTTTTGCAAAGATATAACACCACAGCATGAGGGCTCTCACTCAAGATTTAATGGTCTACCACTAGGCCTCCATACTCACTATTTAAGGAGCTAATTCAAAATAAATTATTGCTGATACAGTACATCAAACATTCCACTGAGAAATAATTGTAAGAACCCATAGTGAAACAATACCTGACATGAATATAAATGGATGTACATGTATTGTTACAACTACAAAAAAATACAATTAGGCCCACACACACATATATATAAAAAAAGAAAAATAAAAAATTGAAAAAAAAAAAATATGGTGGCAACCCCAAGTTTTGCTAAACCACCGAATTTAATACTTAGTGGGGTTACGCCTTTGCCGTTTTTCTCTTTTCTTTTTCATATACCAAGGACAAGGTTTCTCTACTCTGTAATGATACAACAGTTGGAAAGTTTTAAAGACACCTTTAGTAGCTAATCTTAGTCAATAACAATATTTAGTCATCACATATTCAGCTTTTCATCTTTTGGGGGTTGTGAAGTTGCCATTATACGTAAGAAACATTATTATTTGTCTCAAAAGGGGTTACACTGGTTGTTCTGTACTTTATTCATGTTCTGCACCACCTTTCCATTATTTATTTGTCTATGGCACAATATATTATTTTATGATCAGACCAATAAGCCTCGATCACATCGCAAAACCCTTCAGAATTTGAAAATATCAAATCTAGCACTGATCCAGAGTCTGTTGTACATTGTTTAATATGCTGCATACACCCAAATAATTTCTCCATAAAATCCACAAACCCTGTACTGGCACCATCTATCTGTGTGTTGAAGTCACCTAATATGACTAACTTAGCATTCAGATCAATAACCGGCCTAAGATGACAGTGGATATCCTTTCTAAAATCAGTCTGTGAACTTTTTGGGTATTTGTACAACACAACAACTTGAACATAACCTTGTTGATTGCTGAATGTGCCAGTGAATATGAACTCAAATGACTTGCATTGCATTTTCACGACATTCTGAATCTGCAAATACTCCTTTACATACAATGCAAGTCCATGATATGGCCTGTTGCGAGTCTCTTTTACTGTGTCATCAAGCCTAATAAGTCTGAACCGTTTGAGGGCAAAATGTATGTTTTCATCCCTACTACATAATCTTGTTTCAGCAAATCCAATGACATCTGCTGCCAACACATTTGGTTCAAATTCAACATCCTTAAAATGTTTATGCAAGGATCTAGCATTGTTGAATGCAATTTTGGTTTTGCCAGCACCAATTTTATACAGAGGAACATAACAGAGCTCTAATGCAGCTTCTCTGCGTAGCCTTTCCATCTCTATATTCACATCATTATCAACATCCAGAGTATTTTCATTCATATTCAATATATATAAGTCCTCAAGCTTTTTCACTCTACTGAATGCAACATAGTGCATATGTGGCATTTTATACTTTCTATCTTTCTGGGATAAATCAACAACTACCTTGTCTACTGTAGCTCCTTCTGCTTTGTAGACTGTTTTACCTGAAGCTGGTGTCAGCGGAAATTGGCTTCTCTGAAATGTTTTGTAGTTCACTATAAATGTTCGTTGTGTTTCAAATACAGGTGTCCAGTCTGAATGAATGCTAGAGTTGTAGAATTTCCTGTTTTTTTCACGTGTTGCCCTACCAACTCGAGGGTCATCAAACAAAACCCAAACAATGCTAGGTCTATTTGTTCCTTCCATCCACCTGAAGTCAACATGTTTCACAACACCCGTAGCACCATTAGTTAAACCGTCTTCTACATCTACATTAGCTGTATGAACAACAATCATTCCAACAACTACTGTCAATGACTTCTTCAATTGTCCTGTTTTCCCATAGTCGTTTGGAAGCCCATCAATCAGGGACTGTTGCCTTTTAGCAGGAATGTTTGATGAGACAACAATGTCATGGCATGGTATTGTAAATTTTTCTCCAGGCAAATGACTCAAAATAGTGTCATTGTGTTGGTCTACATAAGAATTCTCCGCAAATAAATGAAGGGCGTCCCTTGGATAGTCACCGGTTTCATGGTCAACAACACGTGCCTGCAGCTTTTGTTTGTCTTCCTCTGTCATTTCATTCAACCGAAGTCGGTTTAATAGTTGTGCAAATGCAAGGTCATCTTTCTGCCTCATGATATCAACCAATTCATACATTTTGAAGAGTTCTTTCCACAAGTTTTGTCCCAGTGAAGATGCTCCCACTTTCAAATCAAGACTTATCAAATAATCACCTACTGGCTTTAGCTGGTACAGATCACCCACAGCAATAACACTTAAACCACCAAAAACTTCTTTTGTTCCCATGAGCTGCTGTAAGCGAATGTTGATAAAATTTAATGTCATGTTCCCTACCATTGATATTTCATCAATAATGACAAGTTTCAGATGTCTATACTTAATTCTGAACGTGTTTAATTCATCAGCTGAAAGATGATTTGTGCCCTTTTGATACATTTTCTTGTGGAAAGCAGAGGAAATGGTTTGACCACTTATATTGAATGCAGCAAAGCCCATGTAAGCACACAGTAAAATTCTTTTATCATCTGGATTTTCTCCATCTTTCAAATTCCACAGTCTGTACAGACTTTGATAAAGTGCTCGAATGACAACTGATTTACCAACACCTGCACCTCCTGTTAAAAAAGCATAGACTGGTTCATCTTTGGATTTTATCCAGTGAACAATATGGTTAAAGAATTCTCTTTGTCTCAAATTAAGACTTCTGAGTAGTTGTAAATATTCATCATCTGGTAATAAGATACCACTTGTTTCTACTGGTGGCACTGAGCAAGTTGATTGTAATTCTATTCCTATGTCATAGTGCCTCTGCTCCACAACTCTGCTTGGGTTAAAGCAAACAAACTTTTCTGATTCTGCTGGCCCTTCTTCTTCTGTTCCTCTATTTTCTTGCTCTGCATTTGGTGCAATTTGATCATAGTCCCTTTCCTCATTTTCCATCATTTGTCTTGCAATCTCAAGCTCTTCAGCATGATGCTCATACTCATTTCTTTTGGACACGAGTGATGTCTGCACGGAGTTATACCGAGCTTCATATGTTCCAAAAGAACCTATTAAATCCTTCTGTTCATTTCGCCAAGGTACAAAAAGCATGAGCTGCTCTCTAAAGTAATTTTCTGGGTCTCTTTTTCTGTTGTATTTTACATACCTTATTATTCTTGGTACTTTTCTTTTCTTGTACTTTGTTCCATTTTTTGCTTCAAACAACAGGTCTGAACTTTGAACGTTATCATCAAAGATGTCATCACTTTCATCACCAGACATATTGACAAAACTGTCATCATCATTAGTGTCATCAACTTTCTCTGAAAACTTATTTCCTTTTGGATAAGTAATGTCAACCTTAGAGACATAATCAGCTAAACATAATTTCCCAAGCTGCCTGGGTCTTTTAGAATACCTCTGTATTACATTTTCAGATTCTACATCTGTGGATTCAGCTGGAAGCTCATCAAGAGCAGCTTTTGGCTTCAACAGAAAGATTCTTTCCTCTGGTATAGATGTGTTGATGAAAACAATATCCCTGGTACATTTTGTCAAAGGAATTTGCAGATCAAGATAAACAGCTTCTTGAGCACTGACTTCAACACAGTTAGAAAATACATTCCCAATATGCCTGACTTGCTTCTTTAGGTCAAGATTTCCTCTTCTAGCCTCTTTTGCTGCTGCGTCAAGTTGTGCACTCATACCTCTCTGTGATTTACTTATATAACCAACTATATATGAAGCACAACCGTATGGCTCAAGAACAATCTGAATGTCAAGATTGGCCTTCCAGGCAAGAAGTATGTTTTCATTAAATGGATTTATTCTCATTTCCTTCACTTTTCGCTTTAAGAAAACCTTTGGTGCTTTCAATGAGCTTCTTATGCAGCAAATATAATCTTCGAAGTCCATTCTAGCAATTTTTTCTAGAAACTCATCAAATGGTATATCTTCATTTTCTTTACACTCATTCATTGATTTTTGGAGCTCTACATTCTTTTTCTTGTACTTGTCAATGTTTTCCTCAAGAGGATACAGCAACATAGTTTTCGGCAATGGTGGCAATGGAAATCCAAACCTACATATTGGTTTCCCTTTTTTTCTGCAGGTTCTAGAATGTTTGTGACTTTGAAGGTTAACAAGATTTGCTGTTTTCTCATTATCACTACTGCAGGTAAGATATTGATCAACAAATTCAATTATTTCCTCTTCTGACTTTGTTTCTAGAGTTGGAGCATTTTCTACCCAAACAAGCATGTGAATATGAGGGGAGCCACGTTGCTGAAACTCAACTCTATAAAAATAGTCAAGTACCTTTCCAATTGGTTCAGAACTGCTTTTTAGAATTGTATTGATGAACTCTTGAACCCTATGATCAAAGTACCTTGAACATGTAACTGGGTCTTTCTGAACTAGCTTTGTTTTCTCTTGCCAAGTAAGCCTTTCTAATTCTGTTTCAGAATATTCAATACCATCATTCAATTTTGCTAACATTTTCAATAGATCTGTCCATCTAGTATCGGCAGCTGACAATGACATAAACCAAGTAGGTAAAGAAAGTTGCCTAATCATTGCAAAAATGTCTTTCTTGCGCATTTCTAAATAGGCAGGAGAATTTCTCAGTTGGCGAAAGATATAATAGCCTTCATCAAGGTTTACAAGTTTGTCCAAATAATTTGAATCTCTAGCTTCAGCTGCAGTTATTTTTTGACCTCGCTTTTTACATCTTCTAACAGCCAAGTTGACTTTATCACTGATTTGTTTCATCTGTAGCTTTTTGTGTTTAAAAAATATATTTGGAACTGACTGTGCAGCTCTTCTGTCAACACTTCTCAATTCCCATTTAACAATGTCACTATAATGAACTGGAACAATTCGCTCTTCCTTGCTAGGTGGTGTTTGTCCACAGAAAATGGATGGGAAGCACAAATACTCTGCATCTTTATCATTATATAGACTCAAAGGATGTTGTCCTTCACCTGGTGCAAAAGTGTAAACTTTGTCACACTTATTGTCAATATCTGCATCATCCACTAATGTATCTATATTGCCAACATGGTCATTAGCATCTATTTCACTGTAATGATCAGAATCATAATCAGCTGGTGCATTAGTGTCCTTTTTACTTGTGATTTGTTCCAGCTTTTCATTATCCATGCTATGTTTGTCATTAGTTTGTTCTCTTGAAACTCCTAAAAACTCTCTGACTGTTTCCTCTGCACTTTCAGTAACTTCCTGAAACCAGTCATCATCAATTACTATGCCAGAGTTCTTGTACAGTTTGCTGTTGTTCATAAGCCAATGTAGAGCAGTTAAAACTCTTAATGGTCTAACATTTTCTTTAAAGTCAACCGTTTTATAAGAAAGTTTCTTTTTCAACTGAATAGCAACTGTAAAATTTTCATCCATTGGCCTTGGAAGACAGTTGATAGTAGGCTGAATATCAACAGGCACATTGATAACATTTCCTTTTAAGGAGTACTGGCCACCACGTGGAAGTTCCCTAATCTGCATAAATGGAATGCGAAGTGCTATTAATCTTTCTTCCAGCTGATGCAAATTTAGTTCTACAGGTTTGTTTGGCCATTTGAAGCCATTACCTACTGATAATTTTGGACATTTCCTTTCTCGTAATGCACTCAAGCAAGTATGACAAACCCATTCTTCATTATTTACAGACATGTAATCTGTGCAATACAGCCTTTTACTTTCTTCTGGAATATGAGTGTTCTTTAACATTGAAACACTTTTTCTAAACCATGTTTGATGACAACATGTACAAATGTATATGGGGCCAATAGATATATCTAAATGAAACTGTTTGATAGTTTCTTCAATAGTTTTAAATGCCTTCTGGTGAGTTTTATGAGGCAAGGTTTCTGTATCATGTTTGAATCTTTTGCACGAAACATTCATTGTAGAAATGTCATTACATTTTCTCTTCTCTTGTCTTATCTGTTGTTTCTTGATTCTTTCACATTCCAGAACAATCGGATTTTTCCTTGCATTTTGTTTAGATACATTCTGGTACACTTTCTCTCGTTCCAGAAAAGCAGGATTTTGTCTTGCTGACTGTTTTGATTTCTTCTGATATGCAACTTCTTTCATTCTAAAAGCAGAATCTTTTCTAGCATGCTGCTTTGATTCCTTTTGATACCTAATTTCTGTATCCTTAAATACAGGATTTTTTCTTGCTTGCTGCTTTGATTCCATTTCTTTCCTTTTAAAGGCAGGGTTTTTCCTTGCATGCTGCTTTGATTTCTTTTGATACCTTATTTCTGTATCCTTAAAAACAGGATCTTTTCTCGCTTGCTGCTTTGATTCCATTTCTTTCCTTTTAAAGGCAGGGTTTTTCCTTGCATGCTGCTTTGATTTCTTTTGACACCTAATCTCTGTATCCTTAAAAACAGGGTCTTTTCTTGCACGCTGTTTTGATTCCTTTTGATACCTGATTTCTGTATCCTTAAAAACAGGATCTTTTCTTGCTTGCTGCTTTGATTCCATTTCTTTCCTTTTAAAGGCAGGGTTTTTCCTTGCATGCTGCTTTGATTCCTTTTGATACCTTATTTCTGTATCCTTAAAAACAGGATCTTTTCTCGCTTGCTGCTTTGATTCCATTTCTTTCATTTTAAAGGCAGGGTTTTTCCTTGCATGCTGCTTTGATTTCTTTTGACACCTAATCTCTGCATCCTTAAAAACAGGATCTTTTCTTGCAAGCTGTTTTGATTCCATTTCTTTCCTTTTATAAGCTGAATTTTTTCTAGCCAATTGTTTAAAAGTTCTATAATATTCAGTGCGATTACGCTGCTTTCTTTTTTTCAGTAAAGATTCTTTCTTTGATTCAGAGTTGAGTCTACAACTGCCATTTCTTTGTGTTTTCAGAGCCTGTCGAAATCTCTGATCTTTGAAATAGCCTTCCATACAACTTGTCATTTGATCTTCGTACGTCTGTCCTTCTTGACATTTCTTAATATGGACTGGCAGGAAGTCAAACTGCAAATTAGTATCAGTTTCTAGTTTCATGCTGCCATAAAAGGCATATATATATGTAACTAGGTCGTCCAGGTTTGAGAAAGTTATTAAACAGGAAGCACCATCACCTGATGAAAGTCCATTTTGCCCATGGGAATGAGAATCAAAAAAGACATACAACCCATTCTGTTTAAAAACTGCAGAACATATTGCACCAACAGTTAATAGGCCACATGATACAGAGGAAAATGCCGACTGCAAAGTAGAGTGAAGTGTTGGTAAGCCATGATTTTCAGTATCAAGAAGAACACCACTTTCAACTTGAAACTTTTCTAAAGCAAATTTTCCTATATCTACTTCAAAATCATCTGGGATTTCTTCTAAGCTCAAAAGCTGGTTAATAAACTTTCCATCTGTTTTCAACTTGCTTATTACAGTTTGATACAGAGAATCCCCTTCACAAAGTACTTTATCTATCATTGAGCTATTATCTACACTATGACCAAGTGCGTATGACAACATATATAACGCATTACATGTACACTGATATCCTCTTGAATGCTCTGAAAATCTCACATCATTTTGATGAAAACTTCCAAATACCAAATCAGTGGCATTCCAGAATGGTTCAGGTAATCTTGCTGCTTGATAACTAACTATATCATTGTCTAAACAGGGTTCACTGCATGAATCATTGTTAAAATGATACTGTGTGCTAACATTTTCATTATGCTGAGCAAGTTGTTGAAGCATTGTATTTTGAGGACAAGAAATCATACTATCTTTTTCACATGATTCTTCAATGACTATTGACTGATGGTCAGCATAAACTTGAGGAAAAGTATCTAGAAACACTGTATCAAAATCTGTCTGTGCATTTGAGCTAATATTTGCTATAAGTGAGTTGAGCTCAATAATTGCCTGTTTGAATTGACAGATATTTGCTTGTTTGCAGGTCCTTGAATGTATTTGCTTGTCTTTGCCATTTATTTGTTTGCCTTTGTCATGTGCCACCAAGTTGGATGGACTTCCTGCCACCACGTTGGATGGACTTCCTGCCACCACGTTGGGTGGGCTTCCTGCCACCACGTTGGGTGGGCTTAATGTCACATCATTGTCACAATCTGTTCCTTGTCTCTCTCTATCCATAACTGTTCCATCTCCATCATCTACCTTCGTCCACTGCTTCCCCCTTTCTGTCTCTGCTTTTCGTCTGCCATCTGCTCTCAATCTCTCTCTCCATTCCTTCCTTTTTGTCTCTGACCACTTCCAACCCTTTCGTCTAGGCATGATTAATCAACTGAAAATATAAAGAAAAGGTAATGTGTAGAATCGTTAAATATTTAGCCTATATAAATCTTCAAAATAGAACCTAGAAATATTATACCATCATAGCAAAGTTTAAAAAAAAATGTAGCCAGTTAGTGGAGCTGCTCAGACTCATCTGTCACTTTGCTGTTTTCATAGCATAGTAGTTTTTCTAGTGCTGAAGGAGATCTACACTAAATTTACTTTAAACGCAAACAAAGAAGCAGATCAGCTGCTCTAGTCTACTCGACAGACTGATAAGCCTCTTCATTTTCAACAGCTAAAATAGTATGATCTTTCTAGTTTCTAAATTTCAGATTGCCCCTTTTACAAAAAAATTATTAAAACTTATCTGTCACTTCATCTGTTCTTGACCTCCCTTTTATTTTCTATTTTCAGCCAGTTCTTGCTCCTAGGCATGAAAGCACCTGAAAATAGAATGGAAATACAATGTAATGTCTAAAATACAATAATGGGCCAGGCAGCATACAGGGTTAACATTTCTCTGATAAATATAAATCTTGTATCCATTTGAACATTTGTTGCGAGCTACCACCTTTCCCACCTTGGTTTTTGGGGTGGGTTTTTAAATCTGATTGCGCCTTTTCCTGATCATTGCCTATTTGTACCTTTTTAAATATATGACTTTGTAACAATTTTCCCTATTTTATGAATACTTCATGTCAAGTTTCAAGATAATAGGACTTCGGATACTGGAGATTTTTAAGGCATATGACAGCCATCTGGGTCAGGTGGTCATGACCGATTTTAAAAATGTTGTTGATAAAGATCAAAGGAAGCTACATGTATACGATTTTGGCTTTGATAGGCCAAGCGGTTTCAGACAAAAATATGTTGATATAATATGGTCGTTTATAGCCCCAGGATAAGGGCAGACAACCCATCGGGTCTATCTTTTCCTTGAAATAAATTTTCAGTCCATTTGTGAATTTTTACCATATATGGGCAAGGCGGCCATCTTGGTTATGTGACCTCGAGTATTTACATATACACTATTTCCCCTTTCCTACAGATGATTCGTTTAAAATTTGGCTTTGATTGGCCAAGCGGTTTCAGAGAGGAAGATGTTTGAATATTATGGTAATATTCATGTATATTGCCCCGATGTGGGGGAGAGATGAGGCCCTGGGGCCCAATTCTTTTTTTTCAGAATCATTAAAATTCAGTCCTACTGCTCATTTTTTTCCTTTAAATGACAATTTAACAATTTTACCCATTAAAATGCATACGCTACCTATGTTGACCTTGCCGTAAAACAGGTCAAGGTCATCACAAGGTCATGATTTACATATACGTTGTAGTACTTAAGTCATCGATGCTTCATGCCAAGTTTCATTGAAATCGGTCCAGTGGTTCCGGAGAAGAGAGTTTTTGAAGGGTTTTTACCATATATGGGCATGGCGGCCATCTTGGTCATGTGACCTGGATTATTTATATACACATTGGTTCCCCCTTCCCATAGATGCTTCATGTAAAATTTGGCTTTGATTGGCCAAGCGGTTTCAGAGAAGAAGATGTTTGAATATTATGATAATATACATGTATATTGCCCCGGGGTGGGGGCGGATGAGCCCCTGGTGCCCAATTTTTTTCAGAATCATTAATATTCAGTCATACTGCTCATTTTCTGCAAGATTTTTCCTTTAAATGACAATTTAACAATTTTTCCCATTCAAATGCAAAGGTGACCTATGTTGACCTTGCCGTAAAATAGGTCAAGGTCACCGCAAGGTCATGATTTATATACACATTGTAGTACTTGAGTCATCGATGCTTCATGCCAAGTTTGGTTGAAATCGGTCCATTGGTTCCGGAGAAGAAGATTTTTGAAGGGTTTTTACCATATATGGGCATGGCGGCCATCTTGGTCATGTGACCTGGATTATTTATATACACATTGGTTCCCCCTTCCCATAGATGCTTCATGTAAAATTTGGCTTTGATTGGCCAAGCTGTTTCAGAGAAGAAGATCTTTGAAAATGGTGGACGACGGACGACGGACGGACGACGGACGGACGGACGACGGAGCATGGGTATACTATAAGCTCACCTTGTGAGCCTGACGGCTCAGGTGAGCTAAAAATGGAAGTGGACCCATCCAATTGATAATGGTGGGAGAATCCATTCGTCAAATATGGGCTAAAAGTTGAATCAATATGAAGGTCATTGGTCATATCAGTAAGACTAAAGCAGCATTGGTCTTTGATTATGACCCCTTGTTCAATATAACCCATATCTGACGAATGGATTTTCCCATCATTATCATTTGGGTGAGTCCACTTTCTTTTTTAGGGACTTCAGGAGTGATTTTTAATTCTATTTAATTTTTTGTTGAAAATTCTCCAAGCATCCTGCGGGCTATTCCGTTTGCCTATGTCCCATAAAAGGGACGCCAGGCTTAAATGAGTTAACACAGAAACTTCTAATGTGTAAAATAGTCAGGAATCTTGCATCTCAAACGGTTTAGAATCAAGTTTCATTTCAGCTCACCCAAACACTTGTCAAGTGAGAAAAAAAGCTTGGAAAGTGATAAATATTCTGTTCACTCCCAAACTCTTACAGAATTCAAGCGGCATACATGTATGACCTTCAGATGAGCTGTTATTGAATTGCAGATTCCCATGTAAGAACAGATTCTCTGAAACCCTAATTCTGTACTCACTTGTTTATTGACTTTCCATGGACACGCCCCAATGAGGTTGAGCGAGTCGAGCACAGCTACTCCGTCTGCTTCCTCCTTAAACATGCTCATCTGTTTGGCAAGATGCCAACGAATACTCTTGCCTGAAATAGATTACAACTTTTACTTAACTTTATTGTGATAAATGGATTGTCTCTTATACCTACCATTGGTGAAGTTTGATTTTTATATAAGATTTATAAATTGAGCCGCGACGCGAGAAAACCGGTCTTCGGGGTTTCCGACAAGGTCTGACACAAACTGACCTGTACAGTCACAGAAGTGGGCTAGAAGCTTGAAATTTCGGATATAAGAAGAAGAGGAAATGTACTATCCGTGTAGCGAAAACAAAGGCGCTGATCAGCTTCGCGGTCACCGCGAAGCTGATCTGCGCCTTTGTTTTCGCATAGGCAAAAATCCGGTTTTCTCACAATGCGGCTCAATTATTGTTCATTTCATTATCTTCTTTTTCATTTGTCAATGAAATCTCAGACAGCTAATAGCAAAAGGTTGAAAACATCTTATCTTCACTTGTTACAAAACAGTTTTTATGAAAAACACATTTGCATGTATTTCCCTTCCCTCTGATGCTCCGTTTTATTTATTCACAAAGGCCATTTAAAGCAAGAATGTCACAATGGCCACTTAGGCCTGGTTTCCACGGACAATTTTTCTTTGACAAAGTAGGTTTGTCGCAGAAAAATATGCTCATGTAAACTCAATTCTGTGGCAAAGTTTCATTGTCAAATATCTGTGAAAAAGATGAGTGAGCTAAGTAATATAAGTTATCTTTGCTGTGTGTGAATGCAAACTCATTACAAAAGTTTTTGTGACAAATTATCTTTGTCAAAGAAACATTGGCCGTGGAAACCAGGCCTTATCCTCACCACTTTTTTCCTGGCCAAGCTGACCTGCATAGGTGGATAGCCAATATCTTATATTCATCCTTTTACAAGAAACTGACAACCAGTAATAGAACTTGTGGAAAGGATGAAATGGACAAACTGCCAATCTACCTTGCACAGATGGTACGTTTTACCTGTACTGAAGAAGTTACACCCCTGGGTAGGTGTGGTCCAGGGGAGAGGGGGTATAACCATTGGCAGTTCCGACACTTGAAACATCAGGTTGTCCTGGGCAGACATCAGATTTATAAACTAGGCATGGGGCTGAAGAAGTTCTTACCTGTACTAAAGAAGTTACACCCCTGGGTAGGTATGGTCCAGGGGAGAGGGGGTATAACCATCGGTAGCTCAGAAACTTGAAACATCAGGTTATCCTGGGCAGACATCAGATTTATAAACTAGGCATGGGGCTGAAGAAGTTCTTACCTGTACTAAAGAAGTTACACCCCTGGGTAGGTATGGTCCAAGGGAGAGGGGGTATAACCATCGGTAGCTCAGAAACTTGAAACATCAGGTTATCCTGGGCAGACATCAGATTTATAAACTAGGCATGGGGCTGAAGAAGTTCTTACCTGTACTAAAGAAGTTACACCCCTGGGTAGGTATGGTCCAGGGGAGAGGGGGTATAACCATCGGTAGCTCAGAAACTTGAAACATCAGGTTGTCCTGGGCAGACATCAGATTTATAAACTAGGCATGGGGCTGAAGAAGTTCTTACCTGTACTAAAGAAGTTACACCCCTGGGTAGGTATGGTCCAGGGGAGAGGGGGTATAACCATTGGTAGCTCAGAAACTTGAAACATCAGGTTATCCTGGGCAGACATCAGATTTATAAACTAGGCATAGGGCTGAAGAAGTTCTTACCTGTACTGAAGAAGTTACACCCCTGGGTAGGTGTGGTCCAGGGGAGAGGGGGTATAACCATTGGAAGCTCAGAAACTTATAACATCAGGTTGTCCATGGCAGACATAATCTGTATGAACTGGGGGTGGGGCTGAAGCAGTTCTTACCTGTACTGAAGAAGTTACACCCCTGGGTTGGTGTGGTCCAGGGGAGAGGGGGTATAACCATCGGAAGCTCAGAAACTTGAAACATTAGGTTGTCCTGGGCCGACATAATCTGTATGAACTGCTGATGGGGCTGAAATATCAACAAAATATTTTGTGTCTAGCTAGAATCAGGTCAACTACTGTAGATTGGTTTACAAAAAAGATTGGCAAATTCCCGTTCATTTTCTGACAAACTAGAAATTCCTGAAAAGCTGACCCATAGAATGGCAGGACATCTTTGAGTACTCTACAGTAAGTCAGTTATCATAGTGTGAGCCGCCTCATGGGAAAACCAACAATCTGCATAGGCGAAAACAAAGACGCAGATCAGCTTCGCGGTAACCGCGAAGCTGATCAGCGCCTTTGTTTTCGCTACTCGGATAGTACAACTCCTCTTCTACTTAAATCCAAAATTTCAAGCTTCTAGCTCTTTTCTGTGCTTGTACAGGCCGGTTTGTGTCGGACCCGTTCGGAAACCACATTGTTGGTTTTCCCACGAGGCGGCTCAATTATCTATTTTCTGGACTGAGACTCCATTCTTACAGACCAAGATTTTGCTATCCATTTTCCGAGGCACTCACCAATATTTCCTCTTCCAGCTGTTTTTCCTTGTCTCTGATCACAGTGGCCAATGCCTTCATCCGCTTCCTGTAATATTAACCCGAAAATTTAAATTTATGTTGTTATCATTTCAAATGGAATACTATTTTGTGTGTGTGTGTGTTTTTTATCCTTTTTTTTCTGAATTCTATGTGACGGATTACAGCTAAAATTTATGTTACTAAAAGCATTCAGCCTTTTAAGCTGTGACACGAGAAAACCAACAATGAAAACCAACAATTTTCAGACAGGTCTAACACAAACTGAGCTGCACAAGCACAGAAGATGGCTAGAAGCTGGAAATTATGGATTTAGAAAGTAGAGGAATTTTATTATCCGTGTAGCGAAAACAAAGGCACTGATCAGCTTCGCAGTTACTGCGAAGCTGATCTGGGCCATTGTTTTCACATATGCAAAATGTTGGTTTTTTCATGACGTGGCTCATTTTAACAGTAAAATGACTTACGTCTGGCCACCAGCTCCCCTCTGTGGTACAGGGACCTTTATTTTATTCAGAATGATCTCGTACAACTGCTTGCCGAGCTGAAAAGACAGTTATGTTTAGCAATATCAGTTAAAGCTTTTTGTAAAAGCTTGTGCTCTCTCAAAGCTATTTTCATTGTAAAACATTGTTTATTCCTGAGGCGAAAACCAAAGGCTGAAAAGACTGAGGCCTTAAAAACTCACAGATTTTACTTAAGAGTTATGATAGGTGCAATTCCTAACATTTTTTTTTCTATCTCGGATATGATAACTCTGAACATTTAGCAGTGCACCCATACATGCAATTTTTGAAGCCCCTTTTGTAAATCATCACTGGCACCTTTTGGGGTGGTCCATTAACTCCAAGCTGTGAATCCTTTGCAACTATGAATACTCTCTCACCATATGACTTTTCACAGAATAGCAAATTTTGTGTATCCAAAATGTAAGATTCTAAGATGCAACAACTCTTGGATATTCAACTTGACCATGGAGGCTTTAAAAATTAGACTAAAACTTACAGCTTTCTTGATGAACAGTGACCACTGCTTTGCTTCTATCTCCTGAAACAGATATGAGCCGCCTCGTGGGAAAACCAACAATGTGGTTTCTGAAAAGGTCTGACACAAACTGGCCTGTACAAGCACAGAAAAGAGCTAGAAGCTTGAAATTTCGGATTTAAGTAGAAGAGAAATTGTACTATCCGATTAGCGAAAACAAAGGCGCTGATCAGCTTCGCGGTTGATCTGCGTCTTTGTTTTCGCATATGCAGATTGTTGGTTTTCCCATGAGGCGGCTCATATAGTAATACACATGTGACACACAGACTTATGATTGCCATTGGTACACTTTCAACTGTTTTTGGGGGTACACAATTCAATTTTCAAGTCATTTTTTGATGAAATAACTTGAAGCAAAAAGACTAGCCCCAGATGACATATTTTCTAAATGAGGCTCATAGAAACATTCTAATAAAATAGAGTGTTATGGGCCATTGTTTTTTAGAAATCTGTGTAAAGAAACTGGCACACAGTTAATCAATGCCATTATTTTTTTCTACATTAAAAGTACGCCTTTTCTACAAAATTAACACAAACTTTCCAACCTCCAACCACCAGCTCATTTGTGTCATTGGGACCTTGTCAAAAAACTGAATAGAAACTCTCTCACCGATACAATATAAAATGAGACATGTCATGTGCAAACCAGTCTTTTGCCCAAGTGAAAACAAAGACGCAGATCAGCTGTGCAGTAACTGCACACCTGATCAGTGCCTTTGTTTTCGCAACATGGATAGTACAATTCCTCTTCTACTTAAATCCAAAATTTCAGGCTTCTAGCCCTTTTCTGTGACTGTACAGACCGGTTTGTGTCAGAGCTAGTCAGAAACATCGGACCGGTTTTCTCGAGTTACATATCTAAAACCTCACCAGTGATTGTCCATTGGTGACTTCATTCTGTACATCGAGCCAACAAGCTCGGTGGTTTAAACTAGTAAGGTCAGGGTCTAATATCTTCTCTGTGTAGCTACTGTAGATCTTCTTAACCTAGCAAAGAAAGCAATGAAAATTTATCTAATGTGCATACACTTCAAACTCATTATAAAACGCCTTATTATATTGCAGATTTCAATATACACGTCATAACTTGTCATGGCTCCTAAATTGATTATTTTATTATATGTCTATAGTATGTAACCTCATTATCACACATTCACTTATAACATGGTCTGTATCTATGGACCCCAAAGATAGCGTCATAATGAGGTTCGCCTGTATTTAGATTTGTGATAAAGAATTTTTTTTCGACAATTTGACAATTACTTGTATCAATTTTCTGTGCAGTACTTTATTGTTTCAGTATCTTCTAGTTTCTGAAGGCTACTTAATTTGTCAGACTATACTATAGGGATCAAATATGATTTTCCATTCATTAACATTCGCTAGGTCCCGAAGGGGAGTGTTGAAAACAGAGGGCATAGCCCGAGATTGGTCACAACATCTGTAAAGTTTCAAGAGAATCGGAATAAAACTGTAGGAGGAGTTGCGCACGCAAGCTACCCACTATCTATTAAGAATTAAAAAGGGAAATAACTCTCACAGAATGGACCCCTAGCCCCTTGAATTTACCTGAAAGAAAAAATTCAGGTCCTCTTAATTTTCATATACAAACTACATACCAAATTTCAAGATCCTAGCTCTAACGGTTCCTGACCGAGTGCTAAGCGTTACTCACGCATCACAGACTGCACACCACTGCACTGCACGGACAGACCCAAACCAATATGCTCCCTCAACTTCTTCGAAGTTGGGGGCATAAAAACCTTAACATCATTTGAGCCTTCTCATGAGAAAACCAACAATTTGCATATGCGAAAACAAAGACGCAGATCAGCTGTGCAGTAACTCCACAGCTGATCAGCGCCTTTGTTTTGCCACACGGACAGTACAATACCTCTTCTACTTATATCCAAAGTTTCAAGCTTCTAGCTTTATTCTGTGACTGTATAGCCTGGTTTGTGTCGGACCTGGTCAGAACCCAAATTGTTGGTTTTCTCCACACAGGCTCATTTTGTTTTCACCTTCGATGTAACATTGTTGTCAGTCATCGTCTGCATATGGTATTTATCCAAGATTTTGTCCGCCAAACCTCGGTACCAGACATGGACTGCAGGACTGTAGTACTCGCCAACTAGGCCCAGATTCTCTACTTCCTGAAATAGAAATCACAATAAATGAGCCGCCTCATGGGAAAACCAACAATCTGCATATGCGAAAACAAAGGCGCAGATCAGCTTCGCGGTAACCGCGAAGCTGATCGCGAAGCTGATCAGCGCCTTTGTTTTCGCTACACGGATAGTACACTTCCTCTTCTTCTTAAATCCGAAATTTCAAGCTTCTAGCCTGCTTCTGTGACCCTACAGGCCGGTTTGTGTCAGACCTGTTCGGAAACCACATTGTTGGTTTTCCCACGAGGCGGCTCAAATGAGAAGCTTCATAAGAGCTGTGAAGGGAGATAATCTGTTATTTATCTGGTGTTAACCTGTTAATGAGACAAGGAACCAAAAGTGACCACGGACATGACTTGTTTACAGCACTGTTTTGCCGATTTGATTTTTAGCCATATATTTCTTCCTATGCAACTTTTGATGGGCTCTTCAAAATGATTTTGTACGTAGAAATTGCTACGTCTGATTTTTGGACCTTACAGGCATTGCTATTGTGTGTATCCCAATTTCACAATGTTTTTTTTTACAAATTAGCTGCATGAGAAAACCAACAATTTGAGGTTCAACACAAACCGACCTGTACATTCAAAGAAGCCAGCTAGAAGCTTGAAATTTAAGATTTAAGAAGAAGAGGGATTGTACTATCCGTGTAGCGAAAACAAAGGCGCTGATCAGCTTCGCAGTTACTGCGAAGCTGATCTGCGCCTTTGGTTTCGCCTATGCAAATTGTTGCTTTTCCCATGAGGCGGCTCAAATGTTTTTACAAATAACAACAGAACCTTCATCAGCATGTTGATGTAAACATCTTCCGGCAGTAGTTTGAAGTAAGGGTACAGGTTCATTGTGTAACTCCCTGAAACACATAATACAGCATATTTAGTTATGCTATTATAGTTAGGGTATTATACCTTTCACCATTATTGGTTATTTAACAATCGCTTGTCTTGAATCATTTGAGCCCTGTCATGATTGAGCCCTGTCATGAGAAAACCGGATTTTTGCCTATGCGAAAACAAAGGCGCAGATCAGCTTAACTGCGAAGCTGATTAGAGCCTTTGTTTTCGCAACACGGATAATACAATTCCTCTACTTTCTATATCCAAAATTTCCAGTCTCTAGTCATCCTCTGTGCTTGTACAGCATGGTTTGTGTCAGACCTGGTCGGAAACCCCGAAGACCGGTTTTCTTGCATCGCGGCTCATTTAAGAAAGATTATGGCCCAGGTATTGATCCCAGTTTTAAGGATTGTTTTATGGAATGGAGATCGAACCCACGGCCCCTAGTTTAAAAAGCAAGTAGCTTCACCATTACACCATGGAGACATCTTAAAATTGAAGTTAGGAAAAACATCAATGCAACAAGTGAAAACTGTAATGCTTCCACATGTAAAAGTAGCACCAATTTTAGAATTTTACCATTCAAACTGACATTAAACATTCAAAGTGTATATATACTAAATAAAACATTGAAATAACTTTGAAGATAATCACAACTTACTCTTGAATTTCTTCTCCAATTCTTCGAGTTTTTCTCTAAAGCCTTTTGTAAGTTCTCGACGCCATTCTTTTTTCATTGCAGCAAGTTTTTCTTTTGAAGGCTCAGCTTGCTTCTAAAGTAAATAAATAATGCAAGATGAAATATCTAAAAGCCTCCAGAAAATCTGTCATTTTTTTTTTCTTTCTTTTCGTAATTGTTTGTATTGGTGCTTTACATCCACGGTCAACTGCTAAAGTAATGACAAAACGGTCAGTTATTCCATTGCGAAAACATGTTCATGTAATGTATACCCCCTGAACCCCACTTTTATATAGCAAAACTGGGGTATGCAGGGGTTTACCTATTTTTTTACTTTTGCTCCAAAACATAGATTGTGGGTACTTGTTAGAACCGCCTCACCAGGAGGCGAGGCGGTTCTAACGTGTAACCACAATTTATGCTTTAAGCAAAAGTATAAAAAAATAATAAATTTTTACAACTTAAAAAATCTGTGTATATTGCATGGGCAAATTTTCGTAATGTTAGACACAGTACTGCTTGGCAACCCTCCAACTAACCGACAAATGCTCTTCTTGGATCTGGTGGAAGAGGAAACATGGCCATAGAAATATTTTCATAAACAAATCTTCATTATACGTGCATCCTTTAGGTTGCACGTTATACGTTGTACTTAGGCTCCAAGAAAGTGTCTGTCAAAAGGATAAGGAAAAGAACCGAAGGACTCGGACTGATTCATTAAATGGCCGCGCCCTGTATAATTGGGTGCAACCCTGTCGCGGCATAATGAAAATATATGCGGAGTACTTTGCTTTCTTCCCACTCATCGTATGTCTAAATTCCCATAATTCATTACGTGCAAAGTGTGGTTTAGATCACGAGACTGCGTCGCGCACGGACCGCGGAAACACCCTCGCGCATGCTCCCAATCGTCCAATCAAAGATGATCTTTTGAATGAACTCGCCAGAAAAGCGGGCTAATCTTTCGACTGCGCAATGCGCATTGGCATGCTCCGCCCACTGACAGAGGTCGTTTGTCAGCTGTTAACCGCCGCCATTTTTGAAGCTTAAAAGCCACAGACAGAGCACTTTTTCAGGTGTTTATTTGATAACTGAACGGATTTGTCACTCAAAACGATTTGTCATAGGTAACGTGGCAGAGGGGGTCGCGCGTCAGCGCGACACCCGACCTGAGCATCACGACCAGCGTAATCTTTAGTCTTGCCAACAAAACCCGATTTGTGCGATCCCAAATCTTGTATAATACTCATACAACAAGGACCTTTGGCTACAGTTTTAGATGTTGGCTATGGTCAATTAAAGCGGACACGTGTGGCGTCTTGTTTATGTAATAATCTTTTTTTTCCTGTTACATGTACTCCCATCAATCAATTTCTGATTAATCTTGGGAGGTGTACATTGTACACTCCGGTGTGTTTTGCAGGATGAGCCTACAAGGCTACATGCATGAGGATAGAACCTGTGTAGGGATCTTTAATCTGCACAGGGGATGACTGTCCCTGCACAGGGGGCCTCCAGTTAACGTCCCGATCCGAAGGACGGCGCACTGTATCATGTCATTCCTGCAAATGACACGAAGGGAAGCAAGTTCGGACCAACAAATTTTCCTCGCCGCCGGCGGGGATCGAACCCGGGACCTCTAGCACAAGAAACACTCTGCATGATGAAATTGCCCTCTCTTTCCTTCTTTCCTGCAGCACCCTCTCGCGTGGATTATGTTTCGTTTCATTATAGACTTGTTTCTTTCTATTCTTTCTTCAGATACTGAGTCGATCAATTTCTGATCATCACCTCAGAATATTGAATTGCATAACATAGACAGCTAAATATTGCAGTGATTTCGCTGAGTACAAGCCATTCCCATCTCATAAACTTGTGCATTGCAGTCCGATATAAAGAATGTCAATGGAATGACAGAAGAACAAAAAATAAAGAATAATCTGTTGATCGCATTGTCACCCTTGGCTCTGCGTGCGCAGATGTCAATTATAGACCGACTTCGATCGGAGACTATAGACTTTATGCTTCGATACACATCAATTTGTCTGATGTCATTTCCCTGATATCATAGTTCTGAATGGTTTCGCCGGACCATGTATGACCAGGGACTGTTAACCTGGCAGTTCCCTGGTATGACCAACCGTGTTGAAAATATTTCCTGGTCCTTTATAATAATACATTTGATTAATCGAAAAACGATGATGGCGGGGGGGGGGGGGGATTTTGTTACTTTTTCTTGTTTCTTTGATGCATTTTCTCATGTTTTTCAATCCTCTGAAATATTCTCTCTTTTTTATTTTGAAATTTAACAAATACAAGACGGTTGACCATGGGCGCCGCCATATTAGCTTCCATATATACCAACCAAACATTGTTCGACCTTCCGGGACTAGTCTATGGTCTGAAATCGAAGTCCCTCATTCTGTCAGCTAAATAATAAGTTGAGGGGTTGAGAAGTTTTCCATACAATATATTAACATTGGTAATCTTTAACCAATAGATCTAGCCCTACTGTTCTCTTCTAGATGTTGGCTTTGGTCAATTAAAGTGGCCGCATGCAGACTTATAAGGGGGGGGGGGCGTCTTCTCAAGTCAACGTAATAGTTGAGTATATCAATATATTCCACCTTAATTTCTGCTGTATATACCCTGCATACTCTTTCTTTCGTTTCAAAAATTTCAATACTGATTGCATAACATAAGACAAAACTATCAGACATTTAAAGCTAGTATCTCACTGGCATGCGAATTTCTGGCGACTGTTTTGCGAATTTTGCCGCGGACTTTCACACAACATTCGTACCAGTGTTGCACGAGTGTCACATTGAAGTATTTCATGTGTCGCGAACTGGTCACGAAAGTTTTTCAACTTGTTTAAAAATTTTATGCGAGTTTTTTCACCAAAATATTTTGCAAGACTGTCACGCTACTTGTGGGACGTTTGTGGGAGTGTCGCGAACTTGTCGCTGCAAAACTTTGGCAAATTTACAACTTTGGCAAATTAACAATGCAAAATTTTTGCGACGCTCGTATGAATGTCATGCAAGTGTGGTATGAAGTTTGCGCAACAGTCTTGAGAAAAAAATGCGAACACCTCGCGACTGTCTGGCGAGAAAATAAAACTAAGCAGCATTCATTCCAATGTCACGCAACTGTTATACGAATGAAAATGAAAATAAGCTACATTTGTGGGAAAGTCCGGAGACACTCTCATGAATGTCTCGTGACTGTCGTGCGACAATCGCGAGATATATTTTCAAAATTAGATTGAAACTCCCGAATTTGTTTCATAAACGTCCATTCAGTGAGACTGCAACGTGAATGTTGTGTTTGTATCTTAAAATTTTGTTGAAAAATAGTGGCAAACTATTCACGAACTAGTCTCCAGTTTTCGCATTCCAGTGAGATAGGGGCTTAAGCAGATATATCTTTTTTTACGGTTTACCGAGTCAATCAATTTCTGACCATTACCTCAGGAGCTGTGGAATACCAGCTGTTTGACTGCTGAATGCTGATCACTCTTGGATCAGCCACGTGGGATCAGCTCTAGCAGTGAATTGTTGAGTAATAATTTACTGTTTGGAGATCAGTAAAGAGGATCAAATCACGAGCGCATATTCTTACAACTGACCAAAAAACTGAATAATTACTCAACAATTCACACGTACTTAAGCTGATCTATTACGATTCTAACACACAATAAACGGAATAAGTCACTGAAAACGTCAATATCGTTCAGCTTTCCGCAATTGCATTGTAGATATCTCCGCCAAATATTTGACTGATAAGCAGGTATTTACACATTTATTGCGTTTTTTATGCTCTAAAACCACGTTACCCCGTCTAACGCTGCTTGATGGAATAGCTGATATCACAGAAGGCGCAAAGTAATTACGCTTATTGGCCCAGTGAAATTATTGCACAATATTATAACACATGTAATATAGGTGAGGTGTGTTAGAATTATCATATGATGTTGTTATTTTCCAGTGTAAGATTCTCTATTTGTTTTTCTATTTTGTAGTGATTCACAGAGGTTAAAAGTACTGTAGTTAGACTGGTGAAACAGTTACAGAGTAATTTGGGTAAGTTTTGTTTACTATCCTTTTAACCTTGGAATGAAACATTGAAACATACAGCTATGGTCTTTAGCTATCATTATGAAAACTTTACCATGGATACAATATACATCTCTAGATTCTTTTCAGCCGTAAAAAATGAAAATTTCATTGGAAAAATATTGATATTTTTTCTCAAAACATAGGTTGTGGGTACATGTTAGAACCGCCTTGGCTAGGCATTTCTAACACCCACAATCTATGTTTTGTATCAAAAATAAGAAAAATAGGTATACCGCCTGCAAACTCCAGTTTCTCTATATATAGAAGTGGGGTTTATGGGGGTATACATATCATTGATATGTTAATTCTGATGTTATGCAAGATATTTAAGTTTTTCAGTGATAGTAATGTTACATTGATCACGAAGCATTAATCCCACCCCAGCATCTTGCATTAATTTAATAAATTTTATAGGGAGTACAATCATGACAATGGCATTACGAAAACTTGCCCATGATGCAATATACAGATTTTTTGAGCTTTAAAAATTGAACATTTTCAGCTGAAAAATTGATATTTTTCTTATTATTGCTCAAAACTTAGATTATGGGTACACGTTAGAATCGCCTCGGCGAGGCGTTTCTAACGAGTACCCACAATCTATGATTTGAAGCAAAAATAAGAAAAATAGGTATACCCCTGCATACCCCAGTTTTGCTATATGAAAGTGGGGTTCAAGGGGGGTATACATTACACGGACATGTTTTCGTGATGGCGTAGTGGTAGAGTGTTGAACTCCGAATAGAGAGGTCCTGGTTTCAATCCCCACATGCGTCACCTTGTTGTGTCCTTGAGCGAGACACATTAACTCCCCACAGTACTGGTTAAACCCAGGAAGAGTTGGGTCCGTCCTGACATGACTGAAAAATTGTACGCCTCTATACAAGCAACAATAAGTTTCATACGGATATATATGGAAATAACCATGAGTGTGATATTCATATTTTCAATGAAAATTTACATTGTTTTTACATACGTCATCAATTACGTCTCATATTCCCATAAAAGTGATAATACATGTCATGTGTGTTCATAACACTTTTTATGACAGGAAATTATCCACTAGCATGTGTGAGACAAGCCAAGTTCTGCTTGCGGGTGTGCCAGGTGGTTTTTCTCGGGGTTCTCTTGTTTCTGCCCACATAAAGTACTGATTGGTCATAGATCTAGGGTAGACGCTAGAACCGCCAAATATAAGGAAAAATAGATATACGGTCCAAGATGTAACAGCGGTTTTATAAGCTGTAACAATTTAAAATTTCAGTTAACGCCTTTTGATAAAACGAAAATCTTTGATATTTATATTTTTGTTTTAGCGATGCCACTGTTGCTGAAACAGGTGCTGAAACCGCCACATCCCGATTTGTGCCGACAGTATCCGATTGTGAGATCCGTCAGCTCATAGAGAACCATAAGAACAGTTCTAAACACAAAGAAAAACACAAACTGGGCTGCAGGGGTCCTTTCCTCTTGGAGAAAAGCTGCTGGACCTGAATTCGTGCCGGAAATACAGTTAATGACAGTGGAGCAGATGAACCATTATTTGAGCAGATTTGTGGTGGAAGCGCGGAAGAAAGAAGTCGAACCCTATCGCCCATGGAAAGTATGTCGAGTTCAGTAGACAAAGCTCCAAAGCGAACAAAGGGGGCTAAAAGGACTTGGAACTCTCTAACAAACGGATAAGACATTACAGCCTAAATGGTATGTATCTTTTTGTTATATTTTGTCATTGAATGTCATGCCAACATGGCTCGTATTTCAGAAACTGCGCTTTTGTGGAGCACCTGAAGGAAAATTTGTCATTCTGTCACGTTCAAAAAGTTGTCACATAAATAGAATGAAAACCTGTATTGAAATAAAAAAAAATCCAAGAATTTCCCGTGGAGAAAATAAATTTGAGAAAATGTTAGCAAGGGAAGTAATTATTTTGAAAAAAAGATTCTGAAAGATCATGTTTGGTATGCGCAGATCCAGAAAATTTTCCCGGGGGTGGGGGTGGGGGGGAGTCCAAATTCCCAGAAGGGGTCTGACGGAAAATTTCAACATGGCAAAAACAAATAATCTGGCAATTCCAGGGGGGGGGGGGGGACCCCTGTCCCCCCCTCTGGATCCGCCCATGTTTGGACAGTAAATATTATAGAAATAATTTGTGTAAACAAGTGGAACTGATGTCTGAATTAAATTGTACCAAATAGTCCGATTCTTAGCATTTATACGAAAAATTGAAATTGAGATCATTGCAGCTCTGTAAAAATTGAAATCTCATTAGAAAAATTATGATATGTTTATTTTATGTGCTCAAAACATTAATTGTAGGCACACGTGAGAACCGCCTCGCTGAGGCGGTTTTAACGAGTACCCACAATCTATGCTTTGGATAGGCACATCCCTGTAAACTCCTGTTTTACTGTATAAAATAGGGGTTCAAGGGGGTATTTATTTCACGGACATGTCTTCTTGATGGTGTGTTTTTTTTTTCAGATGTGAAACCAATTGCAGATCTTTTAAGAAATATTTGGTGGCGTTAAATAGAGGCGCTTTCTACCGAAGACCACTAGCTGGACTCCCTATACGCTATGGCAATCAAGTCATTGGAGTAAATAAACATATAAACATGATAAAAATAATATGGGCACATGCTGAACTTTCTGGGAATTATACCAATCATAGTGGTAAAAGAACGTGTGTGACACAACTCTACATGGCAGGGGTGGATGAGCAAGAAATAATGCAAAGGACTGGACATAGATCTGAGAAAAGTGTACAGAAGTATAAGGTTGCTTCAAGTGAAATTCAGAAGCGAGTAGCTGCTGTATTAGATCCTCCAAAGGAAAATCTAGTGCCCTATGAAACCTAAGCTGGAACTAGCTGAACACAATTGCTGCACTCCGCCTGAGCAGTCTGATACAGAGTCTGGTAGGGCAGTGCTTGGCGAGACGGCCTTATTTCGCCATCTGTAATGTTTATTTGAGATATTAAATATTTGCTGAAGCCCAGAGTTGTTGATATAGGCGATTCTTAAGTTTATGATATTTTTGATGAAAAATCAAGGCACACAAATTTGATTGGATATAAACAAAATTATCAATTTTGACCAAATTATCGATGTTTGTTATCATAATTGTTGGTTGATTTTATTTTGGTGACTTTGTTTACCTTTAGACTTTAATGAGGGTGAAAATAGACTTTAATGAGGTTACAAAATGTTGCCTATTTCTGAAACGTAGTCACACATTTTATCGCACCTGCTTATAGCAGGGTGCGATATAGGAGTTCAAAGTTCCGTCCGTTCGTCCGTCCGTTCGTCCGTCCGTCAACATTTACGTCGAAGTTTAGTTTTCTCGACATCAGTGATAGCTGCGAGTCTGAAACCTTGCATAGTAATTGTCCCTGACATACCCTTCAAGCACGCACCTTAACTTGGTGCCCTTGACCTATATTTCACGGTCCACTGACTTTGAAAATTTTAACGTCGAAGTTTTGTCAACATTTACGTCGAAGTTCGGTTTTCTCGACATCAGAGATAGCTGCGAGTCTGAAACCTTGCATAGTAATTGTCCTTGACATACCCTTCAAGCACGCCCCTTAACCCGATGCCCTTGACCTATATTTCACGGTCCACTGACTTTGAAAATTTTTACGTCGAAGTTTGGTTTTCTCGACATCAGAGATAGCTGCAAGTCTGAAACCTTGCATAGTAATTGTCCTTGACATACCCTTCAAGCACGCACCTTAACCCGATGCCCTTGACCTATATTTCACGGTCCACTGACTTTGAAAATTTTTACGTCGAAGTTTGGTTTTCTCGACATCAGAGATAGCTGCAAGTCTGAAACCTTGCATAGTAATTGTCCTTGACATACCCTTCAAGCACGCACCTTAACCCGGTGCCCTTGACCTATATTTCACGGTCCACTGACTTTCAAAATTTTTACGTCGAAGTTTGGTTTTCTCGACATCAGAGATAGCTGCAAGTCTGAAACCTTGCATAGTAATTGTCCTTGACATACCCTTCAAGCACGCACCTTAACCCGGTGCCCTTGACCTATATTTCACGGTCCACTGACTTTGAAAAATTTTACGTCGAAGTTTGCAGGCTGTCAAACAATTCCTATATTCCTATTAAACTCCTATATTTTGGGTCCAAATCCTATATTTTTAAGCACCTCCTATATTCCTATAATTTCTCCTATATTTTGAAAATATTTCCTATATTTTTGGGAAAATTTGTTGCCGATGAATAATCATATATAGTAAATAGTAGTGCTTTTAAACTGTCTTTTGCCTCTTTATATTTCATTCTTTATTTTTTTAAATAAAATCATATTCATAATGTATATTATATAGTGCATAAATGGCCATTATGTCACTCCTTAGTCAGGGTTACTTTTAAGTCCCAAGCATGTCCCATTTTCATAACAATAAGTTATGTATCCTAGTTTCCATGTGGATCAAAGTTTAGATGTAGAGAAAAAAAATGACCTTAATTTTCTCTTTATTCTTTGAATATATAATTTTATATATTTTCGGTGAAAAAGGCTTTATTTTACCAAAAAATGCCTTTAAAAAACCTTTAATTCTGTGAGAGTCAGCTTATGGGCTTGTGTAGTATCACCATCCTGCATAATGCTTCAGCACACTTCATCACATGAATGGTCACCTGTCTGGATTTTGATGCTTTGGCTTTATCCAGATATTTTAGATATTAATTTAGAAAAAATGAGTGTGGAGGTAAGGATTCTTAGTATAAGAGCAAAGAATAAAGCTATTTTCACGAGAAAACTCCTATATTTTTTCCTCAAAATGAGCTAAAACCTCCTATATTTCTTAGAAAAAATTCCTATATAAACTCCTATATTTTTTAGAAGACTTGGTTGACAGCCTGAGTTTGGTTTTCTCGACATCAGAGATAGCTGCAAGTCTGAAACCTTGCATAGTAATTGTCCTTGACATGCCCTTCAAGCATGCACCGTAACCCTGTGCCCTTGACCTATATTTCACGGTCCACTGACTTTGAAAATTTTTACGTCGAAGTTTTGTCAACATTTACGTCGAAGTTTGGTTTTCTCGACATCAGAGATAGCTGCGAGTCTGAAACCTTGCATAGTAATTGTCCTTGACAGACCCTTCAAGCATGCACCTTAACCCGATGCCCTTGACCTATATTTCACGGTCCACTGACTTTGAAAATTTTTATGTCGAAGTTTGGTTTTCTCGACATCAGAGAAAGCTGCAAGTCTGAAACCTTGCATAGTAATTTTCCTTGACATGCACTTCAAACACGCACCTTGACCCGGTGCCCTTGAACTATATTTCACGGTCTATTGACTTTGCCCGATGCAGGTGCGATATCGACCTCCGCGGAGTTCTTGTGATTGTATTGAGGGTTGATGAATAAATTGTTTAAATTCATGATTTTGATGAATACCCACAAAGTATGTTCTATTAGACTTTTTTAGCTCACCTGAGCCGAAGGCTCACATGGTGAGCTTATAGGATAGCCATGCTCTGGCGTCCGTCCGTCACCTGTCGTCGTCGTCCGTCCACAATTTCAAAGAATTTCTCCTCTGAAACCACTTGGCCAATCAAAGCCAAATTTTACATGAAGCATCTATACGAAGGGGGAACCAATGTGTATATAAGAAATCCAGGTCACGACCAAGATGGCCACTACGCCCATATATAGTAAAAACCCTTCAAAAATCTTCTCCAGAACCGGTGGACCGATTTCAAAGAAACTTGGCATGAAGCATTGATGGCCTTGACCTATTTTATGGCAAGGTCAACATAGGTCGCCAATGCATTTGAATGAGGAAAACTTTTAAAATGTTGTTTAAAGTGAAAGTCTTGCAGGAAATGGGCAGTAGGACTGAATATTAATGATTCTGAAAAAAATTGGACCACAGAGGCTCATGTGCCCCACCCTGTGGCAATATACATGTATTAGCAGTATATCTCCATAATATTCAAACATCTCCTCTTAAACCGCTTGGCCAAACAAAGCCAAATGTTATGTGAAGCATCAACAGGAAGGGGTAACTAATGTGTATATAAATATAATCCAGGTCACATGACCAAGATGGCCGCCATGCCCATGTATGGTAAAAACCCTTCAAAAATCTTCTTCTCCAGAACCAGTAAAACGATTTCAATGAAACCTGGCCTAAAGTATCGATGGCTCAAGTACTACAAAGTGTATATGAATCATGACCCTGGGATGACCTTGGCATATTTTACGGCAAGGTCAACATAGGTCCCCAATGCATTTGAATGGAGAAAACTTTTAAAAAGTCATTTAAAGTGAAAGTCTTGCAGGAAATGGTCAGTAGGACTGAATATTAATGATTCTGAAACCAAAATTGGACCCAAGGGCCTCATCTGCCCCACCCCGGGGTATTGTATATGTATATTACCATAATATTCACACATCTTCTCCTGTGAAACTGCTTGAAGAATCAAAGCCAAATTTTATGTGAAGCATCTATAGAATGGGGGAATCAATGTGCATATAAATAATCTAGGTCACATTACCAAGGTGGCCGCCATGCCCATATACGGTAAAAACTCTTCAAAAATCTTCTTCAGAACTGGTGGACCGATTTCAAAGTTTGCTTTGGTCATAGTTTGATGTCTTTTTTTCTCTCTTTATTTTTTTTTAAATTTTATGACTATCCAATATAAATGAGAATTGTTACGTTACCATCTAGTTTATCACACTGTAAATGCATCATGAGCAGAACATTGTTCTTAGAAAGTATAAATGTATGAGCTGTGTTATGAGAAAATTGGTGTTTGGTTGTTCTGACCAGGTTCTGGGTGTTTTGACCAGATCCGAAAGCTATTATACAACCACAGAAAATAGCTCTAGATTTGGAAATTTGGGTTAACAAACATTATAGGGATTGAACAGCTATGCAAAAATCCAGTTTTTCAGATGACGCAGGTCAGTCAATACCAGGGAGGCTCTCACTCACACATACATGTACTATCAGGGCCTTTGATTTGATTTAATTATGCAATGATTTGTTTTGTATGTGATTAAGCTGATCTGTGATTGTGTTTGATAGTTGGATGTTTGTATCAATCAGGGTGTCAGGTGTCGTATATGAGCCTTCCCACGAGAAAACCAACAATCTGGGTTTCTTACCAGGCCTGACAAATATCTGTACAGTCCTAGATTTAAGAAGCTTGAAAATTTGATTTAACAGGAAGAGGGATTTTACTATTCCTGTACTGAAAAGAAAGGCGCTGATCAGCTGTTACTGCACACCTGACCTGTGCCTTTGGTTTCGCATATGCAGATTGTTGGTTTTCTGATGCGGCGGCTCATATATGAAAATTAATTGTTCTTTAATGTTTATCACATGATTATTTTAATAAAGAATGAAACTTTTATTTTTGTTTGACTAAATCGAAAATGCAAAAGTGGGGAATGGCAGAAACTTACCAGGGAGTAATTAGTCAAATTATCCCTTGTATAGTTTCACAATAGACAGTATTTATTTTGCATTTTCTGTTGCAAAATTCAACGATTTTAGCTGACCTGAGCCGAATGCTCATGGATAGCTTATAGGATGGTACTCCAGTCGGCGTGCGTTCGTACAGTCATATTTTCAAAAATCTTCTTCTCTGAAATCCCTTGGCCAACCAAAGCCATTTTTTTTATCTACACAAGCTCTAAGGGAGTGGTTATCGTTCGTACACACGGACGAACCATATAATAAGTTGCTTATTGCACTTTTAGCACCCTGCACCTTGTGCATCTCCAGGTTTCTGACGTTGAATACTTAAAGGGTGCAATATTTTTCTACATTATTATGGTAAGGTATTTCGGTATTTCAGATATCTAACACTCATGGTCATATCATATGAAACTTATTTGAGAATACTTTGGTGAGTTGTGAAATAAGTACTCGTGTAAGATCATTTATTGCATAGCATTTATATTATTTTATTTTAAAGTTTTCATTGTTGTGTGTTTAGGATGCACGGCAATAGGTAAAACCTATTTATTTCATATTAGAATTTTATCTGACATGAAGATGAATCTGTTTCCTTTCAAATAAAACATGCTCCCCATCAAGCTATTGTGCCCAGTCGTGGTTTTACTTTTGAGTTCTTACTGCATTATATTACCCACGGCAATTTGAAATTTGTTTGTTTGTTTGAATTGATGCTTTATGTCCCAGTCAACAGCAATGGTCATGTCAGGACGTTGTCTCCATTTTATGGGACTTTTCTTTTACCCAACATTAGGATGTCATGAAACTCAAAAAATATAATCACCCAATCAAACCATTAAGGCTTTATATGTATGGATAGTTTGACTCTTTTCCTGGGAAGGCGCAGACTTCAGCCGTTAACCAGTAATCAGATGGTCGGTCAGTAATTAACAAGCTTTGCCTGGAGACACAAGCAGCCCATCTATTTCTCCTAGGCCCCAATGGGCATTTGCATTGTATAATACTAAGAGCACTATGTAGAGAAAATATATCCTAAAGCTCACTACAAGCAGCATCTGGAAACATCTCTTTTATAAAATCCTCTCGTCTTCTCGGCAGTCTATCTAACTTCCTGCAGCAGTTCTCCAAAGACAAGATATAAATCTATGTACAGTTTTGACAAATTCTGAAATTCTATTGGAATCTTACCTTGTTTTTCTTGTCAGTGCTCACGACCTTGGTTAGTCTTGGCATTATAGGTTTGACATACACGTAACTGTCAGTCTCTCTCTTGAACTGTTTCTCAGCATTCTTTAACACCTCTTTGGGGGTAACTACGCCAGCATGGGGGTTAGGCTCGACCATCTGAAGACAGAGAATTTTGTTCATTTATTTGTATTGAGGCTTAACATCTCAGTCAACAATCTTTCAGTCATGTCGGGATGGAGCCAACGCTTCCTGGGTTTAACCAGCACTGTTGGGAGTTAATATGTCTTGCTTAAGGACAGGTGCTGTCTGTGGAGATAGAACCCAGGACCTCTTGATTTTTTTTTTGATTCAGTTTTAACGTCCCTTTCAAGCTTTTTCACTCATATCGAGACGAATCAATCGTTAGGTGGGGCGAAAACCGGAGTACCCGGGGAAAAACCACCTGACACACCCGCAAGCAGAACATGGCTTGTCTCACATATGAATTCGTGCCCCGTGCGAGGCGCGAACCCACATCGGTGAGATGATCGAATGATCAAGAGCACTGAAGTCAGCAACCTTAACCACTCGGCTACGGGGGCCGCCCTTTGTTTGTTTGTGACTATCACTGAATATTGTGATGGAGCCAATATAATTGAGCCGCGTCATGAGAAAACCAATGTACTGAATATGTGAAAACAAAGCTGCAGATCAGCTACCATGGAGCTGATCAGGCCTTTGATCTCACTACACGGATAGTACAACTCCTCTTCTTTTTAAATCTGAAATTTCCAGCCTTTAACCATCTTCTTTGCTTGTACAGCTCAGTTTGAGTCAGACCTGGTTGGAAACCAGTGTACACTGTTGGTTTTCTCATGTCGCAGTTCATTTTTATCAGGACCAAGGAAGCACTCAGTGTAAACTCACCTCAGATCTTGGCATAGGTGTATTCAGATCTTCTACCAATGGCCCACTGTAAGCAGAGTAGCCTTTCTGTGGCTGAAGCTCAAATCCTGGGACTGCTTTCTGAAGGACCTGCAAACAAATTCATGAAAACTTTTAAACATTAAACTTACTTTTTCTCTCCCTTGATCCTTACAGTCAAGTTCATACCATTACCATAAACACCTCAAACAGTCAATCTTCGTTATGACCCACCATCTTTCTCTTTAATATTGTCTGTGCTCTCAATGTTAAGTTGAAACATTATTTATTTTACTTGAATTATACAGAAAGCTCACAGAACTTATAAATGAGCCTGTGCATGAGAAAACCAACAATTTGCATATGCGAAAACAAAGGCGCAGACCAGCTTTGCGGTAACCGCGAAGCTGTTCAGCGCCTTTGTTTTCGCTACATGGATAGTACAATCCCTCTTCTTCTTAAATCCAAAATTTCACGTTTCTAGCCTGCTTCTGTGACAGTACAGGCCGGTTTGTGTCGGACCTGGTCAGAAACCCAAATTGTTGGTTTTGTCACGCACAGGCTCAAATGTGTTCTTGAAAGTGCAGATGTTGGCATTATGTGATCAAACATGGAAGAGACCGGAGAAATGTTACACAGAAGAAGAAGCAAATGAGCCGCGACGCGAGAAAACCGGTCTTCGGGAGATCCGACCAGCTCTGATATAAACCGGGCTGTACAATCACAGAAACAGGCTAGAAGCTTGAAATTTCGGATTTAAGAAGAAGAGAAACTGTACTGTCCGTGTAGCGAAAACAAAGGCGCTGATCAGCTTCGCAGTTACTGCGCCTTTGTTTTCGCATAGGCAAAAATCCGGTTTTCTCATGACGCGGCTCAAATAAAAGAGTTTAACTAGATACAGCATTGTCAGAGAATATGACTATAGCACTGCTTCAGTACTTTTTATGCCATGGAAAACATTTTCAGATTTGCAAAATGTTGTTCAGTAAGTAATTCCTACAAAAATCTTGTTAATGTTGATGTGACACAAAGTTTGGTCAAATTCTGTCAATTCATTCTCAAGATTTGAACACATAAAATTCAGACAACTATCAAGGGCCATAACTCTGTTAAAAATTTGCAAAAATTACAAGTACAAACTGAAACTAGATCTTGACTATGTTGCTGTACATACAAAATTTAGTCAAATCCTGTCATTTTATCTCGACAAGTCTGCTGTAAAAGTCTAACGCAAGCTAGTAACCCCACCATCCCCCAGGGCTGGGGTATGTGGTTACAAATGACGAGTACAGAACAAAGCAACTGACCTTGACAATTCCATCTATTTCTACACTGGAACACTGTAATGTATGGAAGATTTTGTCCACCTCGAAACCCTGTAATATAACATGTATTGTACGCCCAAAATCTGATGTGTATAGTTCAAAACAAATATGGACTCATCCACGAACAAGTTTACTAGGAATACCAGGTTAATTCAATTCAACCCAAATTATCTCCCCTATCTACATGTAGAAGTAATTACAATTTCAGCAAGAATATATGGGTCGGCATCTGAATTGTTTAGAAAAAATGACATGTCTGAAGATCTGTTGAATCTCATTGACAGTCATCACAATTAAATTATCCAACCCATCACGAACACATGTCCGTATAATGTATACCCCCTTATACCCAACTTTTATATAGTTAAACTAGGGTTTGCAGGGGTATACCTATTTTTCTTATTTTTGCTTCAAAACATAGATTGTGGGTACTCGTTAGAACCGCCTCGCCGAGGCAGTTCTAACGTGCACTCACAATCTATGTTTTGAGCAAAAATAAGAAAAATATCAAACATTTTCTACTGAAAATTTTCATTTTTACATATCAATTTTTCATATCAATTTTTTTTCTGTATATTGCATGGGCAAGTTTTTGTAATGCCTAGGAAAAATCATCATTACCTCCCTTTCCATGTCAGTAAGAATGTACTGGACTATGACTGGGTCAGCATCAGCATTATGACTCAAACAGTACAGTGACATGGCATAGGTCTGAAGGTCTGGTTTAATGCCGTCTCCAGTCATGACTGCCATCAATTTTTGAACACTTCTCAAGTCTCCCTGTCAGGCAAAAATAGAATGATTACATTCATAAATCAGCACAACGAATGCTGATATAAGAATCATACTGTATTCGTTCTAAGGCTGAATATAAAATATTGTTTGTTTGTCCTTTACTGCCCTACCCATAATTTACCCCCGACTCAAAAAATTATATTGCATTCTCTGGAAAAAAAATATTTTTATTGACGTTTTTGGCCGAAACGTCCGGTACTGACTTAGGATTCCGGTTTTTATCTAAAACTAGTTCGGGTGTTCGTCGTACCTGTATCGTGATCTTCAAGAAGCTTTGTTGATGCATTTACAATAAGAATAAAGTGCTCGTAGATCATGATTGGTGGTAGACTGTGCCACGGTTAATTTTCGCATCCAAATGCCTCATTCCGCTTACAAAATTCAGAACCCAATCTAGATTTTCTCCAAAATGGCCAATGAGGCCTTAACATTTTCCGTCAGTGTGAACAAGGTTGTTGACGGAAAAAAACAATGAACAGATCATCAAAAACAACATACGTAGAATATCCAAAACAAGCACATGGTTCGATCTGTTTGATTATGCCACTGATACTGTGCCGGATGATGTTCTCCCCAGATTATGTTATGACAATTTTGAAAAATTATCGGCCGTTTCAGTGTCTGCCACTCCACATGGGGAACAATTCAATGTGGACCCCTATGAAAAAATTCACATATCACACTTTGACACATCCCTGAAGTATGTTACCATAAACTTGAAAATTGAGTCCTCAGATATCAACAACAACAGAAAATGTGAACAGCAAGATGCAATGGCTGTTCTGATGGCTGCAAGAACTGCCACTAAATTGGCAAAGCCACTAGATATATCACTGGTAGGTACAATGATTTGGGGGATGTTCTTCCTTTATGCACTAGTCATTTGTAAACCCCCCCCCCCCACATCCCCGGAATAGCGGGGACTGACTTTTGATCCAGCAAATACCTGCTAAAACCCCTGCCCTGTGGGGACAGCTGGTTGGTAAACCACAGCTAATTTCCCCCGCTGTCCGTTCTTTTCATTTCACTGCCCTCTTTCTATATGCAAATCTCAGATAGTTCCCCCCCACCCCCCATCGCACTGCCGGGGCAAAACTTTGGTTAAAACCCCGCATGCTCATTTCTACGGCTATCCCCTGCATTGTCTGAGTCTTCTCTGCTGATTTAGTGGCTCTCAGTTATTTTGATATTTGTCACTAATCGGCGTTAGTGGCAAATAAAAAAAGACCAGAGGACCAATGGTCCTGTAAACGCTCACCTGAGTCTGCTGCATATACAAATAAACATGTTTGAATATTATGGTATTTAACCCCAGTGCAGGGGCAGATGAAGCCCTTGGGCCGTTTTCTTTTTTCAGAATAATCAATATTCTGTCCATTTGCCAATTTCTTGCTGGTTTTTCCCTTCAAATGACATTTTAACAGTTTTTCCCATTCAAATGCATGGGCAACCCATGTTGACCTTGCCATAAGCTTGGTCAAGGTCATCACAGGGTCATGATTTATATATACATTGTAGTACTATAGCCATGGATGCTTCACGCCAAGTTTCATTGAAGTCAATCTATCGGTTTCAGAGAAGATATTTGAAAGGTTTTTACCATATATGGGCATGGCGGCCATCTTGGTCATGTGACCTAGATTATTAATATACACATTGGTTCCCCCATCCTATAGATGCTTCACATAAAATTTGGCTTCAATTGGCTAAGTGGTTTTGGAGGAGAAGATGTTTGAATATTATGGTAATATACATGTATATTGCCCCGGGGTGTGGACATATGAGCCCTTAGGTCCATTTTTTTTTTCAGAATCATTAATATTTAGTCCTACTACCCATTTGCTGCAAGATTTTCACTTCTAATGACTTTTTAAAAGTTTTCCCCATTCCAATGCATTGGCGACCTATGTTGACCTTGTCCTAAAATAGGTCAAGGTCAACACAGGGTCATGATTTATATACACATTGTAGTACTTCAGCCATTGGTGCTTCATGCTAAGTTTCTTTGAAATCGGTCCACCAGATTCGGAGAAGAAGATTTTTGAAGGGTTTTTACCTTATATGGGCATGGCAGCCATCTTGGTCATGTGAACTAGATAATTTATATATACATTAATTCCCCCATTCCATAGATGCTTCACATAAAATTTGGCTTTGATTTGCCAAGCGGTTTCAGAGGAGATGTTTGAATATTATGGTAATATACATGTATATTGCCCCGGGGTGGGGGCAGATGAGCCCCTGGGGTCCATTTTTTTCAGAATCATTAATATTCAGTCCTACTGCCCATTTCCTGCAAGACTTTCACTTTAAATGACATTTTAAAAGTTTTCCCTATTCAAATGCATTGGCGACCTATGTTGACCTTGCCGTAAAAAAGGTCAAGGTCATCACAGGGTCATGATTTATATATACATTGTAGTACTTGAGCCATCGATGCTTCATGCCAAGTTTCTTTGAAATCGATCCACCGGTTCTGGAGAAGAAGATTTTTGAAGGGTTTTTACCATATATGGGCATTGCCGCCATCTTGGTCATGTGACCTGGATTATTTATAAACACATTGATTACCCCTTCCTATTGATGCTTCACATAAAATTTGGCTTTGATTGGCCAACCGGTTTCAGAGGAGATGATGTTTGAATATTACGGTAATATACATGTATATTGTCCCGGGGTGGGGGCATATGAGCCCCTGGAGTCCAATTTTTTTCAGAATCATTAATATTCAGTCCTACTGCCCATTTCCTGCAAGACTTTCACTTTAAATGACATTTTAAAAGTTTTCCCCATTCAAATGCATTGGCGACCTATGTTGACCTTGCCGTAAAATAGGTCAAGGTCATCACAGGGTCGTGATTTATATAAACATTGTAGTGCTTGAGCCATCAATGCTTCATGCCAAGTTTCGTTGAAATCAGACCACCGGTTCTGGAGAAGATTTTTGAAGGGTTTTTACCATATATGGGCATGGCGGCCATCTTGGTCATGTGACCTGGATTTCTTATATATACATTGGTTCCCCCTTCCTATAGATGCTTCATATAAAATTTGGCTTTGGTTGGCCAAGCGGTTTCAGAGTAGAAGATCTTTGAAATTGTGGACGGATGGACGGACGACGGACGGACGCCGGATCATGGCCATCCTATAAGCTCACCTTGTGAGCCTAACGTCTCAGGTGAGCTAAACCAGAGGACCAATGGTCCTGTAAACGCTCACCTGAGATCAGCTGCATATACCAATAAACATGTTTGAATATTATGGTATTTAACTCCAGTGCAGGGGCAGATAAGCCCTTGGGCCATTTTCTTTTTTCAGAATCTTCAATATTCTGTCCATTTGCCAATTTCCTGTTGGCTTTTTCCTTCAAATGACATTTTAACAGTTTTCCCAATTCAGATGCACAGGCAACCCATGTTGACCTTGCCATAAACTTGGTCAAGGTCATCACAGGGTCATGATTTATATATACATTGGAGTACTTTAGCCATCGATGCCTCACGCCAAGTTTCCTTGAAATCAGTCTATTGGTTTCAGAGAAGATGATTTTTGATGGGTTTTTACCATATATGGGCATGGCGGCCATCTTGGTCATGTGACCTAGATTATTTATATACACATTGATTCCCCCATTCTATAGATGCTTCACTTAAAATTTGGCTTTGTTTGGCCAAGCGGTTTCAGAGGAGAAGACGTTTGAATATTATGGAAATATACATGTATATTGCTCCGGGGTGGGGGCACATGAGCCCCTGGGGTCCAATTTTTTTCAGAATCATTAATATCCAGTCCCAGTGATGTAGATAATCATTTTTCACAATGCGTACTGTACGCATCAAAATAAATGTTCAGTGCGTACCGACAATACAATGTGTACAAGTTTCCTGAGGATTCTATTCTAACCTCTCATTTAGAATCCAACTTATAGATAAAGGTACACGTATGGATAAGACCATTTAATCAAGTATGAAAATTCAAGTAAACTGGTTGATTATCCTGTAATTACATGTCATTCTATCATTTAGGCATGTTAAACTATACTTTAGTCCCGTGCATAGATAATAAGAGAACCAAATGAAGAAAACATGAAAGACTGGGATGGCTGTAGAACATGGATACATCAAGTTTTAAATTGAAAACAATGATCAGAAATCAAAGCGACAGACTATCATTAAACTTCATGAATAAACCTTCTCTAAATAATTTATCTGGCCAAGGTACTGAATGGAGAGCACGTATATGGTATAACTACTGAAGATACATAATATATTGCATGATATGTAATATGGAACGATTAAAAGCTGCATTAATATTGCAACTACTTATCGATTGTTGAAAGAGCAGCCAGACAAAACTAGTTGAACAATTGTCATTTTGTGACAATTTTGAAGGTATTTTTATCGGAGTACGCATAAAACTGAAAACTGTTAGCGTACCGCTGATTTTTACTGCGTACATGGTACGCACAGGTCTGAATTTTTTATGTGTACAGAGCGAAAAATCGTGCGTACATACGCAGTACACATCGTTATCTATTTCGCTGCAGTCCTACTGCCCATTTCCTGCAAGACTTTCACTTTAAATGACATTTTAAAAGTTTTCCCCATTCAAATGCATTGGTGACCTATGTTGACCTTCCCGTAAAATAGGTCAAGGTCATCACAGGGTCATGATTTATATACACATTGTAGTGCTTGAGCCATCGATGCTTCGTGCTAAGTTTCGTTGAAATCGGTCAACCGGTTCTGGAGAAGAAGATTTTTGAACGGTTTTTACCATATATGGGCATGGCGGCCATCTTGGTCATGTGACCTAGATTTTTTATATACATATTTGTTACCCCTTCCTATTGATGCTTCACATAAAATTTCGCTTTGATTGGCCAAGCGGTTTCAGAGGAGAAGATGTTTGAATATTATGGAGATATACATGTATATTGCCCCGGGGTGGGGGCGGATGAGCCCCTAGTGCCCAATTTTTTTCAGAATCATTAATATTCAGTCCTACTGCTCATTTTCTGCAAGATTTTTCCTTTAAATGACAATTTAACAATTTTTCCCATTCAAATGCATTTGCGACCTATGTTGACCTTGCCGTAAAATAGGTCAAGGTCATCATAGGGTCATGATTTATATACACATTGTAGTGCTTGAGCCATTAATGCTTCATGCCAAGTTTGATTGAAATCGGTCCAGTGGTTCCGGAGAAGAAGATTTTTGAAGGGTTTTTACCATATATGGGCATGGCGGCCATCTTGGTCATGTGACCTGGATTATTTATATACACATTGGTTCCCCCTTCCCATAGATGCTTCATGTAAAATTTGGCTTTGATTGGCCAAGCGGTTTCAGAGAAGAAGATCTTTGAAAATGGTGGACGATGGACGGACGGACGACGGAGCATGGGTATACTATAAGCTCACCTTGTGAGCCTGACGGCTCAGGTGAGCTAAAAAGCCACTAAAACATCAGAGAAGGCTAGGATTATGCCTTGCACTGCCCCGGGGGTGAGTAAGTCGGGGTTACAAATGACAAGTAAATTGTTTCAATATATTTGGCGCAATCAATACCAACGTCCCGCCCTATATATATACAGAAAAACTGGAGTTTACATGTGTATACCTATCTTTTCTTATTTTTGTTCAATATATAAAATGTTGCACAAGTTTGTAAAAAGCACACATTGAACTTGACAGGAAAACAAAACATTTTAGAGCCACAAATAACTATCAAGTTGGAAAGGTCAGTAAAAAAAATATATTGAGAGTGGGATAGGGGAGGACTTAAACTAGTTTTGGAGTACATCTGACGTGTCCTCAGCTTAACAAAAGATCCAATGGAAATATGACATGAGCAAATCGCATTCCCAGATGCCAAATGTAAGAAGTATGTGTGCCATTGTTTGGAACATTTGCTGACCAAATATCCTTACATTTGCAAATTTTGCACCAATATAGGCAATTTTGAGTTCATTGGTGCATGTAAAGTGTAACCTGATCCAGGTATTCACTATTGATTGATTTTGTTCCAATGGTACATGAGCAAGCAGGAAAGGGATGCACATCTATTCTACTGAGGTGTGGTTAGGTCAGACATGCACATGCTACAGGCACTTGGTTAGTTATACACATACTACTTTAAAAGGATAAAGCAGAATTCAACATGGAAAGCAAGGTTAAAAGTGATTTGAACTAGTTAAAACATACAGTACATGCTTATTCTGTAAAACTGTTTAGTGTCCGATTTCCATAAAATGCAAAATATAATAAAATAATTTCCCTACCTACCTACCCAGGTGTAAAATAGTGGGTAGGTAAAGGACAAACAAACAATTTTTTAATTTAGGCCTAATTAGCACACATGCTCCAAAAAGCGCACACCATGGTTGATTCTGATAATTATATGCATGAGCGCACACTGCTCGATGAGCATATTGGTATTTTACACCACTTTTGTACATTAATACCACATTAAAACTTAATTTTAGATTATCAGAGACTATTTTGCAACAATTAAAACACTTACATGAAATCATTATAGATATTTTGACATTGTCATTTCATCAGTTTATGTGCAGTTTTGCGTTCCTAGTGTGCTCTTATTAGAACAATATTTTGTTACCTTAACTCTGAGTTACTTTAAAAATTTAAGCGCACTGTGCGCTAATTAGAAACCAGAGGACCAATGGTCCTGTAAACGCTCACCTGAGATCTGCTGCATATACCAATAAACATGTATGAATATTATGGTATTTTATTCCAGTGCAGGGGCAGATGAAGCCCTTGGGCCATTTTCTTTTTTCTGAATCTTCAATATTCTGTCCATTTGCCAATTTCCTGCTGGCTTTTCCCTTCAAATGACATTTTAACAGTTTTCCCAATTCAAATGCATAGGCAACCCATGTTGACCTTGCCATAAACTTGGTCAAGGTCATCACAGGGTCCTGATTTATATATACATTAAAGTTCTTTAGCCATCGATGCTTCATGCCAAGTTTCCTTGAAATCATTCTATTGGTTTCAGAGAAGAAGGTTTTTGATGGGTTTTTACCATATATGGGCATGGCGGCCATCTTTGTCATGTGACCTAGATTATTTATATATACATTGATTCACCCATTCTATAGATGCTTCACAAAAAATTTGGCTTTGATTGGCCAAGCGGTTTCAGAGGAGAAGACGTTTGAATATTATGGAAATATACATGTATATTGCCGCGGGGTGGGGGCACATGAGCCCCTGGGGTCCAATTTTTTTCAGAATCATTAATATTCAGTCCTACTTCCCATTTCCTGCAAGACTTTCACTTTAAATTACATTTTAAAAGTTTTCCCCATTCCAATGCATTGGTGACCTATGTTGACCTTGCCGTAAAATAGGTCAAGGTCATCACAGGGTCATGATTTATACACACATTGTAGTGCTTGAGCCATCAATGCTTCATGCCAAGTTTTGTTGAAATCGGTCCACCGGTTCTGGAGAAGAAGATTTTTGAAGGGTTTTTACCATATATGGGCATGGCGGCCATCTTGGTCATGTGACCTGGATTATTTATATACACATTGGTTCCCCCTTCCCATAGATGCTTCATGTAAAATTTGGCTTTGATTGGCCAAGCGGTTTCAGAGAAGAAGATGTTTGAATATTATGATAATATACATGTATATTGCCCCGGGGTGGGGGCGGATGAGCCCCTGGTGCCCAATTTTTTTCAGAATCATTAATATTCAGTCCTACTGCTCATTTTCTGCAAGATTTTTCCTTTAAACGACAATTTAACAATTTTTCCCATTCAAATGCAAAGGCGACCTATGTTGACCTTGCCGTAAAATAGGTCAAGGTCATTGCAAGGTCATGATTTATATACACATTGTAGTGCTTGAGTCATCGATGCTTCATGCCAAGTTTTATTGAAATCGGTCCAGTGGTTCCGGAGAAGATTTTTGAAGGGTTTTTACCATATATGGGCATGGCGGCCATCTTGGTCATGTGACCTGGATTATTTATATACACATTGGTTCCCCCTTTCCATAGATGCTTCATGTAAAATTTGGCTTTGATTGGCCAAGCGGTTTCAGAGAAGAAGATCTTTGAAAATTGTGGACGACGGACGGACGGACGACGGACGGACGGACGACGGAGCATGGGTATACTATAAGCTCACCTTGTGAGCCTGACGGCTCAGGTGAGCTAAGAATGGTACATGGGATGGCAGCTCTGATGTATTAAATGGTGTAAAACACTTTTTTTAAAACATCCATTCATTTTTGAAAACAAGTCGGTCAATAATTATCCTTTCATTTAATTTCAAAAAGGTCAGATATCTCACTGACTCATACAAAGACCAAACCTGAAATATCATCTTCTTTTAAACATGAAGCTGACAAACAAGGGCAGCTATCTTACCTTCTGAGCTAGGTTTCTTATAATGCTGTTGTAAATCCCCACATCTTCTACTTTGTATCTCTTTTTTCCGGCTTTGTACAGACTGCGATAGTGGTGAAGACAATCAAGTGCATGATGATGCTGAAATAAATGGAAACTAACAATGATACTCAAACATTAAAAGACTTATTAAAGTCAAAGTCAAAACTTAAGGAAAAGGAGTTTTCATTTACCTGTACAAACTTCCACATTTGCAACAATCTAGGGCCAGTTGTACAAACTAACGGTGTCGTTAGTTAACGATTCATTAAAATTTCAAATGGCAATATTACAAATACACTGTTATTTTTTGTTGATAAAATGTGAGACTCCTTTGCAATTCAATGGATTCTCACATTTCATCAACAAAAAATGACAGTGTATTTGCTTTTGGAGTCAACATATAGTTAAAAAATTGAGGGCTTGACAGCATTGAGCTAACAAAGTTTTGAACAACTGGCCCCTGCTGTTTTAATTCAAATATATTTGTCAAAGCATTTTTCAACTTTCTACCCTTGTCCAAATATTGTCTAGGAATCAGTAATTATTTACAGAGGATGCACAAGTCTAAAACTACACTGAAATGGTGTCCATAGAAACAGAATACTTTGTTTTCATCTAATTTTCTTAGATTTTTGCATGTGTAATGAACAGCCGAGCAGAGCCACAGCAAACCCCGTCATTGGAAAAGCACGCTCATCCACCAAGGGTGGTTTACTGCGCTATATAGTCATCACTTACTCGCTTCACAAAGTTTCGAGTTTCTAATTTGCATATTACGAGCACTCAAGATGCCGCTAATGCTTTGCACCAACGTATTTTAGCAAAAGGGAGGCTATCCCGTCACATTACTTTCCCCTCCAAGAAGACTTGCCAAAAGTCTTGGCCTAGGGACTATATGGGGTAAGCAACTCCTGCCCAGCAGCTGTCAGTATCCCACCGCTGCCACCAAATGTAACGAACAGCCGAGCCGAGCCACAGCAAACCCTGTCGGTGGAAAAGCATGCTCATCCACCAAGGGTGGTTTACTGCGCTATATAGTCAACACTTACTCGCTTCACAAAGTTTCGAGTTTCTAATTTGCATACTTCGAGTATTCAAGATGCCGCTTATACGTTGCACAAACATATTTTACCAAGGGAGGCTATCTTGTCACGCATATATCGCTACAAAAACTCACCAAGCCAATACTACAGCAAGCATCCACAAAAGCTCCAAAATCTTTATTGAAGATCTTTATAGTATGTTCCTCATAAGATTTATCCAGCTCTTTTCTTTGTTTCTGTTCCTTGGCTTTCTTTTCATGAGAATGTTTCACACCATCTTTGCTTTCAACTTTGATTTTCTTAGACTGTTTTACTTTATCAGTTTTAGATTTTACTCCTTTTTCATTTACAGACACTTTTCCTTTATTACCTGGTGTCACATGAGCAGGTTTAGAAACAACTTTCAATTTTGAGGTTTTCTTCTCAGTTAGAATATCCCTTGTTTCTGATTTAGTTTCAGATAAATCGTCTTTGGAATGTTCTGTTCGAGCAACCAGAATGTTTTCTACATCAAGTTCTTCAGTTGATGTTTTAAAGTGACTATCACTATCTTGGATCTGCGATCTAACCTTGTCAGTTTTAGTCACAGTAAGAGTTTCTAAAAGATGTTTAGCTGCCAGCTGATTTTGGGTCAAAAGTTCAGTGCTATTGCTATCTGTGTCCTTAACAAGATTTTCTGATAACTGATATCCAACATTCACAAAATCACCCGTATTATCTTTAAGAACCTCTTCTTTAGATTTGTCTCTTATCACAGAATATGCCCTTAAATTTTGTTCAATTCTGTCTATCACTGTTGAAGGTTCATCTATTTTGTCTTTTCCTTTCAACTTTACATCTGACCTATGACGTAGTTCAGTCAAATCTGTTCCTTTTGGCACACTTTTAACTGAAATAGGTGCCACAGCTCCTTTTTTTTCTCTTAAAAGTTCAATTTCCTGCTCAAGCTTTGAGATTTGTTCAGAATCAAATGACTTTCCTACAAAGTACACATTCTGTTCAACTCGGCCATCTTTGGAAGTTTTGTTGCCTAGCAACTGCAGAGCCTGGTCCCCACTCCGAGATAATACCTGGTTTCCAGGAGAGGCTGATAACTGTACTAATCGTGCATCCAGGCCTGAAAGGGATATGAGCCGCCTCATGAGAAAACCAACAATCTGCATATGCGAAAACAAAGACGCAGATCAGCTTCGCGGTAACCGCAAAGCTGATCAGCGCCTTTTTTTTCACTACTCGGATAGTACAGTTCCTCTTCTACTTAAATCCGAAATTTCAAGCATCTAGCTCTTTTCTGTGACTGTACAGGTTGGTTTGTGTCGGACCTGGTCGGAAACCACATTGTTTGTTTTCCCACGAGGCGGATCATATTATTGTCTCCTTAATCGTTTTAAAAGATTTTCGTGACTGCCATCATGTAAATGTAAAATAGATTGCATGGTTGGTCAGATGCAGTCATGTTAAAGGCCATATGGAAACAGCAGTTTTAAATCTTACTGAAGCGTAGGTCTAAGGATCTAACCCACAACCCCCAATTACGAGTTGGTTATCCACTATTCCAAAGTTGTCAGTTAGGGCAGCTGGGCTGTTTGGCCTGATGTGGGTCCAGATTGTTTGCCACTTCAACATTTTAATAAGATGTGACAATAAAAAAACATATTTATTAATATGCAGATAAAAATTCAAACGGCAATAAATAAATTGTTTTGTTTTCACAATGACAAAGTAATAAATGACTTGTTTTCCTTCATTTATTTATTTTAAATTTCTGCAATGATCTCCTACAGATAAAGCTTTACAAACTGCTTTTTAATAAATAAAATGTACCCTGAAAAGAGAGCTCATATGAGCCACATCATGAGAAATCCCGATTTTGCCTATGCAAAAACAAAGATGCAGATCAGCTGTGCAGTTACAGTGCCTTTGTTTTCGCTTTAGAGATGGTACAATTCCTCTTCTACCTAAATCCAAAACCTCAAGCTTCTAACATGTTTCTGTAACTGTACAGGTTGGTTTGTGTCAGACCTGGTCAGAAACACCAAAGACTGGTTTTCTCGCATCGCTAATCATATGAGCCGCTTCATGGGAAAACCAACAATCTGCATAGGCGAAAACAAAGGCGCAGATCAGCTTCGCGGTAACCGCGAAGCTGATCAGCGCCTTTGTTTTCGCTACACGGATACTACACTTCCTCTGCTTCTTGAATACAAAATTGCAAGCTTCTAGCCTGCTTCTGTGCTTGTACAGGCTGGTTTGTGTCAGACCTGGTCAGAAACCCCAAAGACTGGTTTTCTCACGTCGCGGCTCATGTAATACATACTCTGAGTGAGTTTCTTGTAGAGGTTTGCTCTCTTTTTCCATTTCTTTTTCTTGAAGATAACTGACTGTGGCTTCACTCTCACATTTGTTGAGAATTCTGAAACGAATGGTCATATAAATGCTATAAACATTGAACTGGCCCAAAGGTTATTTATAAAAACTTTTGTCATGCTCAACTCAGCTGAGACTAAAATTTATCCTGCTCATAAATGTTAAATTGTTGGCATTTTAACATTTATAAGCAGGATAATTTGCAGGCTTTGCTAATCTAAACCTGAATTTTTCAACCAGTTCTAATCTAATTTATTTATTACATTGTATTTCTGTATTTATGAGCAGTTTAAATTTCATGTGCAGCCGAGTTGAGCAAGAAAATGTTTTATAACCTTGAGGCCAGGAGAAGTATAATGAACCGTTTCATCGGAATAGCACAAAGTGGCATTGGTGCAACTCTGTCAAACCGAAATTGAGATGTGCGTGCACCACCAGACATACAGCAGAACTTCATGTCAATTGTACTCAAAGAATGGTCTTACCTATTTATGATATGTACAGATTTTGATGAGATTCAACAATTTTTACATGTGTGACAATTAAATAAACTCACTGATCTTCAACAACGAAATGAAAAGTTAAGACAACTAATCATGTGAATCCCAGCTATTGACCACAGTCCAAGATCTCACATCCGGTCTAGACAATCAACAACAGATTGACGCCATCCTACTAGACTTGATCCATGGCTGGTCTCCAGGCCTTTGCAAATCATGACCTTGGTCCATAGCCTAGCCTTTGATAATGTTCCTCATCAAAGGCTTTTGATGAAACTGGAACACTATAGAGTCAGAGGAATATTTAGCCCTCCAATGGATAAGAAGTTTCCTATCAGATAGCACACAGAAGACTATCGACGAGGGCAAGACATCTAGCTCAGCCCCAGTCAAGTCGGGCGTGCCACAGGGTACAGTGCTAGGCCCTTGCATACATCAATGACCTGCCATCATATAAAGTCAAAGCCACTGTGTCTTCACTGATGATTGCCTATTATACCGCAACATCAAGACGAATGAGGATGCAGAGTCTCTACAAGACGACATTAACGAACTACAGGAGGCTGATTGGCAAATGCACTTCAACCCTTATAATGCGAACTGATAAGGATTATGAACAGCACAAGACCATCAATACAATGTACCAAATCCACAGCATCCAACTGAAACAAATCATACGTGTTCAACTGAAACAGAAAAAGAAAGCCAAGTACCTGGGCCTCACGTTCACAAGCACATTGTCCCGGAATGCCCAAGAAGGCCAACAATACCACTACCTTTTTGCAGAGAAATCTGTCAACGTGCCTTAAGAAAGTCAAGGACGCCCGATACAAAACCTTCATATAACCACAGTTGGGATACGCAGCGACAGTCTGGGACCTTCTAAATAGTATGTAGTGAATACGAAATCGATCAGTTCTTTTTCGAGAACTAGGGACCTTCACTCAACCAAAAACATCAAGAAAGTTGAAGCTGTCTTATTGAGAGCGGCTAGATTTGTGACAAGTGACTACCGCACCACTAGTCACCACCATGATTGATAGCCTTTCCTGGGAAACCCTCTCAAGCATTCATTATAATGGGGCAATGGGTCTTTGGTCCATTAAGCTGTAACCAATTAATCCATGATGTTATCATAATTCATTTATGAATTGATCAGTCTTCTTACCCCAGTGTCTTATTACTTAGCATGGACGTAGCCTTCAGGCCCAAGAGAAGTCAAAAATCTAGGTACAGCACTAAGATTTTGGTTTAGAACTTAGATCTTGGCTTCAAAAATATACATCAGTGTAAACTATATATAAGTTTTGATTTTACTGTAAAAATACTGTTTTATACCAGCAAAAGAATAGCTAGTTCAGCTGTGCGTTATCATCACGCCTCTACATTTCTTTAGTTTATATGACTAACATATTTCTATTTACTTTTCGCTTTTGTATGCTTTGTTTAATGATCAATGCTATTTTATCACTTGTTTTGCTAGCATCATGATTTTAAATGGTTTAATAAGTTCCCTTGTTAAAGATGTACAAGCTTTTAGAATATTTCTCTTTATCTTTTTTTTTTTTACATTTCATTTTTTGGTCTTCAATAGATATATATAGTTTTCAGTTGATAAAAAAGGGGTAGAATGAATAATTACTGAACAGTACCAAGTCAAAGAAGGTGAATACTGTATAATGTGAAGTATTTGCCTGTCAGTTTTTCACATTTATTTCAAAATTGTCAAATTTTTTATTAAAATATCCAAGTTTTAGCAAAAAATTCCTCGCTGAAATTCAGATATTTTTCGATTTTCAAACTTGTATTGACAAGCTCTTCCATCAACACTGGGAACTGGTATGCAATTTTCATGGAGTTTTAGTGCACGGAACAATATTAACTTTTGTGTGTATTTTTTAAACCAAGATCTAGGTTCAAAACCAAGATCTTAGTACTGTACCTACTGTCTGAACACCATCTTTCAGAAACTGTATTTTTCGAAATATCACTTTTCTCAAAGGCCTCAAGAAAAATATGAGCATGTCACCATTTTGCATTCCAAAAGTCTTAAAAAGTGCCACAAAAATTTTGAAAATCGGTTAACAAATAAAAAATGTATGCAATAAAATATTTTTGAATAGGGCTTTTTCCATTGTTAAATTGCCAGCAAGGGAAGTAACTATTTTCCCGGAAAAAAATCTAAATTTATTATTTTTCATCTAAAATGCACCAAACCAAAACAAAATTGTTTTGTATTTATAGCTGAGCACCAAACTCTTAAAATTATTCCACAGATTTGCTTGATTTTCAGTTTTAAGGCGCTTGGATTACCTCCCTTGCACATGCAAAATGCCTATTCAAAATGATTTTTGGGCATAATCATTTTATTAGTGAACCGATTTTCAAACTTTTTGTAGCACTTTTTTTCTGGGATCGACTGGGCTCATCAAAATCGAGGACTGAAGAACAGCAAATTGAATCCCGCGCCATCATTCAAGGGCTGTTGGATACCTGCTCCCAGAACTCAGTCATCGCTTTTACTGATGGTTCTTGCCAACCAAACCCTGGACCATGTGGTGCTGGTTCCTGCATCTTCATGCCCAATCAGGATGAACCAATCTGCCTGAAGAAGCCAGTTTCCAGTCATAGCTCCATTCTCTTGGGCGAACTTGTTGCAATCCTACTGACCATAGACTATGTCACGGAAGAAATCAACAGAACAAATTTTACAGACATCCACATCTTCTCTGACAGTCAATCGGCAATAGGGATTTTGAAATTGGGGTGGCAGCCAACCCAGCACAAGCAGACTGTAGCAGAAATCAGACAGAAAATAGAGAGACTTGAACATAATAACATAACAGTAAATATCTCCTGGACTCCTGGACATGCTAACATCAGAGGAAATGAGGAGGCAGACAGATTAGCCAAAGAGGCATCCAGTGAGGCAGCAGAAATGAAGAGTGAGACAGAGATAGTAACTATGGCAGACATTCAGCAGGCAGCTAATAACTTGGGTCTGTCACAGTGGCAGAGACAGTGGGAATCATCTGAAACTGGAAGATCATTGTTCAATTATAAACCAAATGTTAGAGACAAATCCCGAATTGACTTTCCCAATACAGTTGTGTACAGGAACATTGCCAAACAAAGATTAGGTTACAATAAGTTGAAAGAATATCAGTTCAAAATAGGTATCTCTGACAGTAACTTATGTGAATGTGGACAAATTGAATCTGTGGAGCACTACCTTCTTAACTGTGAACTATATTTCAATGAAAGAGAGGCACTCAGAACACATATTTTTAATACAACTGGCACATTTGAATTGTCATGTGAAATGCTCTTGGGCTGTTCTAAAACTGACTTTAGAAGAGATCATGGAGAGAATATTTGCTTAATGCTGGGTGACTTCATCACTCAGACAAATAGACTTTAAGGTGCACCTCCCATACGTGAAATAAAATACAGTGTGACTATTACTAAGAAGATAATTACGCGTGAAAATACAAGAGACACACATACCAGAGAAGAACCCCACTACCTGAGAGACCAATTCTGTCGTTACGACATAGATTCAACGATTCAACGATAGGACTGATGGTTTGTATAAAGATGGTATGGTCATATTTTTCTTGTGGTGTTTTAAGAAAAGTGAGATTTCGAAAAATGCAGTTTCTGAAAGATGGTGTTCAGACAGTAGACTTCTGACTTCTATTGGGCCTGGCCTTTTATGAAAACAATAACTTGAAACTGTTAAAAAAAGATTATGCAAGTGCTAAGTAGAAAAAAGCTCTATGATCGTACCATTTCGAAGTTGCTGACAGCTTGTGCATAACAGTACAGATTCTGCCAGGTATGGTTGATGACGTGACAGAAACTTCGCTTGAAAATTTCTTGAAAGTCTCAGAATTTGTGACATTCTGTGCACATGGAAAATGACCTTGACCTGAAAGTTGCTAGTTTACTAGAAAACTAACCACATGTTCCCAAATGGACTCGACAATTTGTGCAAATCAGTAGACAGTGTAGTCTGAGGTAGGGTAGGGTAGGGTACGGTAGGGTAGGGTAGGGCAGGGTGGGGTGGGTGGGGTGGGGTAGGTAGGTAGGTGCGTAGGTAGGTGGGTAGGTAGGTAGGGTAGGTAGGTAGGTTGGTAGGTGGGTGGGTAAGTAGGTAGGTGGGTAGGTGTCTAGGTGGGTAGATAAGTGGTGGGTGGGTGGTGGGTAGTTAGGTGAGTAGGTGGGTAGGTTGGTAGGTAGGTATATGTGGATGGGTAGTTGAAAAGGTTGTTAGGTATGCAGGTGGATGGGTGGAAAGGTATGTGGGGAGGTGGGTGTGTAGGTAGGTAGATTGGTGGGTGGGTGGGTGTTTGGGCGGGGTGCTTGTGGGGGTGGGTAGGTAGGGAGGTGGGTGGGTGGGTGGATGGGTAGGTACGTAGATTGGTAGGTAGGTAGGTAGGTAGGTAGGTAGGTAGGTAGGTAGGTAGGTAGGTAGGTAGGTATGTAGGTAGGTAGGTAGGTAGGTAGGTCAGTCGGTCAGTCGGTCGGTCGGTAGGTAGGTAAGTTGGTATGTGGGTGGGTGGCTGGGTGGCTGGGTGGCTGGGTGGTTTGATGATTAGATAAGTAGGTAGGTGGTACCATAGGTAATTAAATTGGTAATTAAATTAAATTGGTCCCGGATTTTGGTCCCGTGTTCCGGGCGTTGGTTCCGGGTTTTACTCCTTCCCGTTTTTCAAAGACATAAGCGGTTTGTTTATGTTTTGACATGTTGTAAGCGACGTAGTCCAAGTTTCAGGAAGTGGACCACTGTCTCTTTATTGAACTTGTAATTAGTGATCTTGTTGATAAAACTGAACTTGGCCGCCGGAAGTTCATCACACAATTAAGTAGGCCGCCGGAAATTGCGTATTGAGGTCAATTTTGAAGAACGGATAAATGTATGCAACGAATGAATAATTGGTTTTATTGAGCGTTTAGTTAGCAATATAAATGATCATAAATGTATAAGTATTTTATTCCTTTAATACTGATTATGTTATGATTAGCGAGCTGGTCAAGCTATATATAAAACACGATCGTTTAAGGATCTTTAATCATAATAATGACAAGTATAAGCTTTAACAAAAAGCTTGGTCTACGCTTCGCATATATAAACTAGAATGTCAAAGCTCCCATTTCATCGTGGTTCATGTGACTGAACAGAAATAAAAAGCTGCGCGGTCAAAGCATTCATACCTGACAATCGACCGTCACAATACTGTCGGTTCATTTCATTCCATTGTGGCTTTGATAGAATGTAATTGGCTAAACGGCAGGTGGGGTGCGGTCAAAGCTTTCATACCTGACCATATAGCGTCACAATACCGTCGGTTCATTTCATTCCAATGCTGCTTAGATAGAATACAATCATGTACCAGTTCCACGAATCTAACAATTTGCCCTTTTTTGGTACCTACTGCACCATTGGTACAAATGTTACCAACCAAAGGGAGGTTTGCATGGGTGTTTTGGGTGTTTACACGGTCCTTGGCGAAACGACACGGAATCCTACTAACACGATGGTCAAGCCACTAGACCCAAACGTGCAGTTGCAGTTGTAGCGAGGTGTATGAGTTGTCTTTAAAGTAGGTCAATCTCAAACTTTAGAGTAGTCTACGCGCTGGCGCGTAGACAATAATGTTGATAATCTATTTATCAGTTTTATCTGCAAATTTTTTCAATAGGTAGATTGATTAAATGGAACTATATAGGCTATATACTCGGCTTTATGGGGGTATTAAACTTCGATCTATGCAATCATCGAATGGGAGATAACTCTATTGATAGATCATACCTTGTGCATCAGACAATGGCGAATCAAACTCGACAATTGAGAATCAGATATTACGAAAGAAAAATATATTTAAAATGTGAATTTTTGTACATCAACTGATGCGATTATAATTACGAAATCAAACAAATTGTCATGTTTATATACATCTATACAAGTAGGTTTGTATATATATATTTTATGTATGTTTTATGATTTACATGTAGGACCAAAATTTCATGTTTGTACTTAATATGTAATCCTCTCAAAATAAAGACACATTATTATTATTATTATTATTATTATTATTATTATTATTATTATTATTATTATTATTATCCTGGTCGGCAATCACACAGGCAATGATAAAAACGCACAGGCAATGGCAATTACAACGTCAAGACAAGGACAACAGTGGTCGATGCTCAAGCCGCCGTAGACGGAATATTTCCATCGGTATTCCGTTCCATACACGTAGGAAAGTGAACGAGGTGCCGAAGTGGAGCGGAGTGACAGTTAGCCAGCTGATCTAACGCCGCAGGGGGTGACTACCCTTGAAATTTTATAGCCAATTTAATGCTCAGTGCTTCAAACTAGTACCGACATTGTCAAGTTTTCCTTGCTCTTGAAGTCCCGGTCAACTATATTTCAGTCAATTGTGGACGACGCCACCGTATCCGGGATACTGAAGTCAGTACTATGGAATGTCAAAGGATATTACAATAAGATAAGAAAGAAAAAATAGATCTAGATTTTGATTTTTTTTTTTTTTATTTGATTAGTAGATTTGAATTTAACGCGGACATTTTTTCAGTGTATCTGGAGTACAATAAGTATGTAGAGTTAATTCAAGGAGAAGCCACGCGCATTTGCTTAGAACTGTACAAAGTTCAACACAATCGCTATTCAAGGCATCTAGTGTACGTACTGGACCTGGTCCTTTAACCTTTAACAAAATATGAAAACACACATAACAGCACAAAACTTCAACACCAAAACATATAACAATGCATTAGAAACACAGCAGAAATACTGCCTTCGAACGATCAGTAATATAAAATTACTCGGGGCTTAAACCGGTTCTACAGGACCCAAACCTCGCCCTCAGCTTGTGCCGTGGTTCAATTATACACAGATATAAACAAGAAATAAGGTAAATCATGTAAACAAACTATAATGCATACTAGCAAGTTTCACTTTTTCCCATTATAGTTTATGGGAAGCATAAGTTGCCATAGCAACCAGAGTTAGCGATCAGAACAAAAATATTCGTTTCCCCCAACTCACTCTAGATGCTACATGTGTAATATGAAAACTGTTGGCCTTCCGGGTTCAAGTGTCATCCCTATATTAGCAAATACACATTAAATTATTGGTCGTCGAAATAGAACCACAAAATCAACATTTCTTCTAGATGAAACAAAAAATGGCTCGATTTTGCAAGCATCTGTCAGAGGAGATTCATGCAGAAAACAAATCAATCAAGCCTATTCGCAGTTCCAACAATTTACACACAAGTATTATAAATACAGCAGGTCAGAGTTCATTTGTAGCAGAAAATGTAAACAAACCATATCAGCTGTTCTTGCTTTATCAATGAATAAAAATAAAACTTAGAGCCTTTATACAAAGCAGTGAACATATTAATGAGAAAAGGGGATGGGTCATACCGTGGCTACTTAGCCTCTTCAGTGACCCTATAGATTTGGCAACATGAAGTCAAAGAGAATTACTTTAAATTGCAACTTTTAGCAGGGTAATTGATACAAAGACTAGTTTAATCCAAATGCGGTCAGATATATTAAACGTTGGTTAGAAAATGAATCTAAACCGATCATAACTTTCTGATTTCTCAGAATAGCCTCTCTGACCATAAGGACCAAAAGAAAAAGATAATCTGCACTATGAATGATGTACGGGGAGACTTTTTAGGGCCGCCACACGACACAGATCAGCTGCGGTATAAACAAATGAAAATATAACTGAGATCCCTTTAAGAGCAGGAAACATATTAATGAGAAAGGGGATGGGCTATCATCGTGACCGCGGTTTCAGCTACTTAAGCCTCTTCATTATCAGTAGTAAGTGGTTATCAATGCAAGTTTTGTAGTGTTTCTTTTATTTTAGTTGTTATTAAAGCAAAACGTGCACAACAAATGAGCCGACTCATGGGAAAACCAACAATGTGTATGGACCAAAACAAAGACGCAGATCAGCTGATCGGCGCCTTTGTTTTCGCTACACGGATTGTACAATTCCTCTTCTTTCTAAATCCAAAATTTCAAGCTTCTAGCCATCTTCTGTGACTGCACATGCCGGTTTGTGTCAGACCTTGTCAAAAACCACATTGTTGGTTTTCCCACGAGACGGCTCAAATTGTATTAGAATAAGCATTGGTCTTTTTCAAACAATGTGCATATTTCTGTCCGTTAAGATTTTTTCATACTTCCTTCTGCTTTTTAATTAATTTCTTTTCGTCAGTCGAAAGGTTCAATGCTGGGCATGTCAGAACACCACTTTTTGTTAAACATTCCTATGTAAAGCTCGCAATATTCTCTGTTGAGTACACAAATATTTATAGTACTTTGGGTCTGTCCGGAACTGGCCCCTAACAGGTGATGTAAAAAAATATGTTAAAATATGTTCCAAAGTTTCTGCTATTTTATGAGATCGACAGATATTGAAGAACCGTCTGCAAGTATTTTCAGGCACATTCGATCATAAGTATTTTGTGTAATTTTTCATAGCTTAAGTGTCTGTCCGTGAAATCTTGTCAATGCTGTTAGTGCTTTATAAATCGTTCGATAGGTCTGTCCCCCATATTGCTGTGTTTTGGTATTTTGGTGTCATTTAAAACGTGTATTATATAATATAACAATCATAATAGAAACCGACTCCCCCAAAAAGCAGTAATGCCTTGGTTTTTGACGATTGTTTAATAACCATTAGGTATGTGATCGGCAAGTGTGTCAAATGTTGTTATCATTACAAAGTTCATAACTAATCAAATGTTAAAATACAGGGCATTGTTTAATTGCAGTTGTAAAGCGGAAGACATCCCGGTTTTAATTTTGCTCGAACAGATATCATTTAAGGTTTTGTTTCAATGCGTCAATGTTGTTACTGTCAATGATGTTACTATTAATATTGTTATGGTAACGTCTTTGAAGAATATGACTTTTTCTGTCTCATGCAGGTTGCACGAAAGATACAATTTGTTAAAAATCGGCTTTATTTATCACGATTGTACGCATTTTTATAATGCAAGTTTTACAGGAAGCCTTTCTATCATTGTTTATATATTATTCTTGCCCAAAGGTAGTAACAACATTGACTTGCATAGTAACAACATTGACCAGCATAGTAACAACATTGACCAGCATAGCGACAAAGGCTTTGTTGGTATATTACTAAAATATGTTGATTTGTTGCTCGTAATAATGAGGCACGATAACTGTGATGCAGTTTTATTATTTTAAAGATCACCAGATAGGATTTAAACAACATTTTGTAATGAAATGTCAATGTAATTACCAATTAGTGGCAATTACGTCAATATTGTTACCAATTATGTCAATGTTGTTACCAGTGTCATTGGTGTTACATGTAATTATTGTGAACCTGGTCAGTTAAGGCCGAAAATATATGAATAATTCATTTAATGCTTGCTAAATCACTTCGGTTTCATGATAACATTACAAAACCATTTACATGTAGCATTGTTTTAATGCTAACAACATTGACATTTCTTTAAAATGACCACATGTTTTAATAGCCATAGATTCCATATGGCTAATTCTAATTCTGAGCTCCCATATGTACTTCCCATGTAATAAACGCAGCATAAGTTGAAAAGCAATGACTAGTTGTTTTTTTGTTGTTTTTTTTTTGATAATTTTTAACCTCAAATGTGCACATTTTATGCCCGGCAAAGAAGCGACTTCCTACGGTGAACACTTCATGAGCGGAAATAAGATACCATATATTGCCAATGTTTGCGTCAACATACATTTTAGTCTATCATTGACGTTATCACAAGGTTGGTATCATTTTTGGAAAAGGGAAAAGTCTGATAGGAGGCTCACAAATGCACCGGCATTTAGTGAATTTATGCCTTGCAAGTAAACATCATATAGCAACATTAGGAACTTTAATATATTCATTCAAACGAACTCATCATGAATTTAAGGCTACAAAATTGTCGAATCCAGTACTTGAAGTTCAAGATCATCATCATCATCATCATCATCATCATCATCATCATCATCATCATCATCATCATCATCATCATCATCATCACGTAAAATCATTTTCTGTTCATGACGCATGTACTTCTGTGAAATCCGCATTATACATTATCATCTGAAACCTGGCTTTACTTTTAGAAACCATGAATGTATATACCCTGACATAACTGACCCCGATGCAGTCTTCAGACCTTCTCCTGCATTGGACGTCTATGTCTGGGTATCGCATCGTTTTCCTATACCACGAAATGAAATCCTCAAGCTTAGCTTGTGCGCGCATCAGAACTTTGCACAAAGATGTGGACAAGAGCAAGCAAACGCAAATTAGCCCATCCGTCTGCATAAACGGCCTCCCGTACCACGAAATAGAATCCTAAAGCTTAGCTTGCGCGCGCATCAGAACTTGGCACAAAGATGCAGACAAGAGCATGCAACCTATCAGTGCCCCGCAGGTTTTCTTGTTTCGCCACAAAGCGCACCAAAGCCTGCTTCAGGGGCTTTTTCAATGTAAATGAGAGGGGTGGGCCTGGAGAACGGCGTCCCATACTTACAAATGGGATTGTCGACGCTTGCCTCGCATGTCAGTCGACGGCTTGAAGACCAGAGAACGAGTATTAACCAGTCGATACCCCGCAGGTTTTTTTAGTTTGAGTAGCCGCCATAGCACTTCCGGTCATTTGCATGCAGAACGCAAAATAGCCCATCCGTCTGCATAAACGGCCTCCCATACCACGAAATGGAATCCTCTAGCTTAGCTTGCGCATCAGAACGTGGCACAAAGATGTGGAGAAGAGCATGCAACCTACCAGTGCCTAGCAGGTTTTCTTGTTAGGCCACAAAGCGCACCCAAGAGGCGTTTTTTAATGCAAATGAGAGGGCTGGACTTGAAGAACGGCGTCACATACTTACAAATGGGATTGTCGACGCTTGCCTCCCATGTCAGTCAACAGCCAGAAGACCAGAGAACAAGTATTGATCAGTCGATACACCGCAGGTTTTTTTTAGTTTGGCTAGCCGCCATAGCACCCGTTTTATTGCAAGCAGAACGCAAATTAGCACATCCGTCTAAATAAACGGCCTCCCATACCACGAAATGGAATTCTCAAGCTTTAACTTGCGCATCAGAACGTGGCACAAAGATGTGAACAAGAGCATGCAACCTACAACTGCCCAGCAGGTTTTCTTTTTTGGCCACAAAGCGCACCCAAGCATGATTCAGGGGCCTTTTTCAATGCCAATGAGAAGGTTGGGATTGAAGAACTGCGTCCCATACTTACAAACTGGATTGTCGACGCTTGTCTCGCGTGTCGGTCGACGGCCAGAAGACCAGAGAACAAGTATTAACCAGTCGATACCCCGCAGGTTTTTTGGTTTGGCTAGCCGCCATACCACTTCCGGTTTTCTGCATTCAGAACGCAAATTAGCCCATCCGTCTACATAAACGGCTTCCCATAGCACGAAATGGAATCCTCAAGCTTAGCTTGCGCATCAGAACGTGGCACAAAGATGTGGACAAGAGCATACAACTTACCAGTGCCCCGCAGGTTTTCTTGTTTGACCAGAAAGCGCACCCAAGCCTGCTTCAGGGGCGTTTTAAAGCAAATGAGAGGGCTGGACTTGAAGAACGGCGTCCCATACTTATAAATGGTATTGTCCACGCTTGCCTCGCGCGTCAGTCGACGGCCAGAAGACCATAGAACAAGTTTTAACCAGTCGATACCCCGCATGTTTTTTTAGTTTGGCTAGCCGCCATAGCACTTCCGGTTTACATACCATTGCAGAACACAAAATAGCAAATCAGTCTGCATAAACGGCTTCCCTTACCTCGAAATGGAATCATCAAGCTTAGCCTGTGCATCAGAACGTGACACAAAGACGTGTACAAGAGCATGCAGCTTACCAGTGCCCCGCAAGTTTTCTTGTTTGGCGATAAAGCGCACCCAAGCCTGCTTCATGTTTTTTTTTCAATGCAAATGAGAGGGGTGGGCTTGATGAACGGCGTTCCATACTAACAAATGGGATTGTCGACGCTTTTCTCGTGTGTCAGTGGACGGCCAGAAGAAGAGAGAAAAAGTTTTAACCAGTCGAAACCCCGTAGGTTTTTTTGGTTTGGCTAGCCGTCACAGCACTTCCTGTTTACATACCAGTGCAGAACGCAAAATAACCAATCCATCTGCATAAACGGCCTCCCATACCTCGAAATGGAATCCTCAAGCTCGGCTTCGCATCAGAAGGTGCCACAATTAAGTGTACAAGAGCATGCAATCTACCAGTGCCCCGCAGGTTTTCTTGTTTGGCCACAAACGCACCCAAACCTGCTTCAGGGGCTTTTTTCAATGCAAATGAGAGGGGTGGGCTTGAAGAATGGCGTCCCATACTTACAAATGGGATTGTCGACGCTTGCCTGGCATGTCAGTCGACGGCCAGAAGAGTAGAGAAAAAGTTTTAACCAGTCGATACCCCGCAGGTTTTCTAATTTGCCTAGCCGCAATAGCACTTCCGGTTGTTTGCATGCAAAACGCAAATTAGCCCATCCGTCTGCATAAACGGCCTCCCATACCATTAAATGGAATCCTCAAACATAGCTTGCGTATCAGAACGTGGCACAAAGAAGTGGAAAAGAGCATGCAATCTACCAGTGCCCCGCAGGTTTTCTTGTTTGGCCAAAAAAGCGCACCCAAGCCTGCTTCAGGGCTTTTTTTCCATGCAAATGGGAGGGGTGGGCTTGAAGAACGGTGTCCCATACTAACAAATGGATTGTCGACGCTTGTCTGGCATGCCTGTCGACGGCCAGAAGAACAGAGAACAAGTTTTAACCAGTTGATACCCCGCAGGTTTTATTAGTTTGGCTAGCCGCCATAGCACTTCCGGTTTACATACCAGTGTAGAACGCAAAATAACCAATCCGTCTGCATAAACGGCCTCCCATACCATAAAATGGAATCCTCAAACATAGCTTGCGTAACAGAACGTGGCATAAAGATGTGGAAAAGAGAATGCAATCTACCAGTGTCCCGCAGGTTTTCTTGTTTGGCGAAAAAGCGCACCCAAGCCTGCTTCAGGGGCTTTTTTCAATGCAAATGGGAGGCGTGGGCTTGAAGAACGGCGTCCCATACTAACAAATGGGATTGTCGACGCTTTTCTCGTGTGTCAGTCGACGGCCAGAAGAACAGAGAACAAGTTTTAACCAGTCGATATCCCGCAGGTTTTTTAGTTTGGCTAGCCGCCATAGCACTTCCTGTTTAATTACTAGTGCAGAACGCCAAATAACCAATCCGTCTGCATAAACGGCCTCCTATACCTCGAAATGGAATCCGCAAGCTCGGCTTCGCATCAGAACGTGCCACAAAGATATGGGCAAGAGCATGCAATCTACCAGTGCCCCGCAGGTTTTCTTGTTTGGCCACAAACGCACCCAAACCTGCTTCAGGGGCTTTTTTTTTCAATGCAAATGAGAGGGGTGGGCTTGAAGAATGGCGCCCCATACTTACAAATGGGATTGTCGACGCTTGCCTGGCATGTCAGTCGACGGCCAGAAGAGTAGAGAACAAGTTTCAGCCAGTCGATACCCCGCAGGTTTTATAGTTTGCCTAGCCGCCATAGCACTTCCGGTTTACATACCAGTGCAGAACGCAAAATAACCAATCCGTCTGCATAAACGACCTCCCATACCTCGGAATGGAATCCTCAAGCTCAGCTTGCGCATCAGAACTAGCCACAAAGATATGGACAAGAGCATGCAATCTACCAGTGTCCCGCAGGTTTTCTTGTTTGGCCACAAACGCACCAAAACCTGCCTCAGGGGCTTTTTTCAATGCAAATGAGAGGGGTGAGCTTGAAGAATGGCGTCCCATACTTACAAATGGGATTGTCGACGCTTGCCTGACATGTCAGTCGACGGCCAGAAGAGTAGAGAAAAAGTTTTAACCAGTCGATACCCCGCAGGTTTTATAGTTTGCTTAGCCGCCATAGCACTTCCGGTTGTTTGCATGCAAAACGAAATTTAACCCATCCGTCTGCATAAACGGCCTCCCATACCATTGAATGGAATCATCAAACATAGCTTCGTATCAGAACGTGACACAAAGACGTGTACAAGAGCATGCAATCTACCAGTGCCCCGCAGGTTCTTTTTGTTTTATGTCTTGGTGTTTAAAATTTTTTGTGCTGTTGGCGCCGTATGTATGTTTTCATATTTTTAGTTAAGCTATGGTAACTGAGTGGCCACCTATTGGGAAAATAGCTGCTCATTCGGCTTACGATATGTTTCATGGTATAAAGTACCTGATTGTTAGTTTGTTTTTTCCCACTTCGGTGTTTGGAGTGGGAATCTTTTTCTGATTGCGCCTTTTCCTGATCTTTGCCTACTTGTACCTTTTCAAGGGCGTTTTTCAATGCAAATAAGGGGCTGCCTTGAAGAACGGCGTCCCGTACTAACAAATGGGATGATCGATGCTTGCATCGCATGTCAGTCGACGGCCAGAAGACCAGAGAACTAGTTTTAACCAGTCGATTTGGTCGTATGGAAGGCCGTTTATGCAGACAGTTTGGCTAATTTGCGTTCTGCACTGGTATGTAAACCAGAAGTGCTATGGCGGCTAGCCGAACTGAAAAACCTGCGGGCTATCGACTGGTTAAAACTTGTTCTCTGGTCTTCTGGCCGTCGTCTGACACGCGATGCAAGCATCGATCATCCCATTTGTTAGTACGGGACGCCGTTCTTCAAGGCAGCCCCTTATTTGCATTGAAAAACGCCCTTGTAAGCAGGTTTTGCGGGTACGTTTTGTGATCAAATAAGAAACCCTGCGGGGCACTGGTAGTCTTCACTTTCTTGTCCACATCTTTGTACCACGGTCTTATGCGCAAGCTATGCCTGAGGATTCCATTTGGTCATATGGGAGGCCGTTAATGCAGACGGATGGGCTAATTTGCGTTCTGCACTGGTATGTAAACCGGAAGTGCTATGGCGGCTAACCAAACGGAAAAACCTGCGGGGTATCGACTGGTAAAAACTAGTTCTCTGGTCTTCTGGCCGTCGACTGACACGCGATGCAAGCATTGATCATCGCATTTGTTAGTATGGGACGCCGTTCTTCAAGCACATCCTCATTTGCATTGAAAAAAAAAAGCACCTGAAGCAGTTTTGGTACGTTTTGTGGTCATTTTAAGACAACCTGTGGGGCACTGGTAGTCTGCATTTTCTTGTCCACATCTTGGTACCACGGTCTGATGCGCACGCTATGTTTGAGGATTCCATTTCGAGGTATGGGAGGCCCTTTATTAAGACCGTTTGGCTAGTTTGCGTTCTGCACTGGTGTGTAAACCGGAAGTGCTATGGCGGTTAGCCAAACTAAAAAACCTGCGGGGTATCGACTGGTTAAAACTTGTTCTCTGGTCTTCTGGCCGTCGACATACACGCGAGGCAAGCGTCGACAATCCCATTTGTAAGTATGGGGCGCCGTTCTTCAATCCCACCCCTCGCATTTGCATTGATAAAAAGCACCTGAAGCATGCTTGTGTGCGCTTTTTGGTCAAACAAGAAAACCTGCGGGACACTGGTAGGTTGCATGCTCTTATCCACATCTTTGTGCCGCGTTCTGACGCGCATGCTAAGCTTTCGGATTCCATTTCGCGTTATGGGAAGCCGTTTATGCAGACGGATGGGCTAATTTGCGTTCTGCATGCAAAAAAACCGGAAGTGCTATGGCGGCCAGACAAACTAAAAAACCTGCGGGGTATCGACTAGTAAAAACATGTTCTATGTTATTCTGGCCGTCGACTGACACGCCAGGCAAGCGTCGACTATCCCATTTGTAAGTATGGGACGCCGTTCTTCAAGCCCACCCTTCTCATTTGCATTGAAAAAAAGCCCCTGAAGCAGGCTTGGGTGCGTTTTGTGGCTAAACAAGAAAACCTGCGGGGTATCGACTGGTAAAAACTTGTTCACTTGTCTTCTGGTCGTCGACTGACACGCGTGGCAAGCGTCGGCAATCCCATTTGTAAGTATGGGACGCCGTTCTTCAAGCCCAGTCCCTCATTTGCATTGAAAAAAGCCCTTGAAGCAGGCCTGGCTGCTCTTTTTGTGACCAAACAAGAAGACCTGCGGGGCACTTGTAGGTTGCATGCTCTTGTCTACATTTTTGTGGCAATTTCTGATGCGCAAGCTGAGCTTGAGGATTCTATTTCGAGGTATGGGAGGCCGTTTATGCAGACTGTTTGTCTAGTTTGTGTTCTGCACTGGTATGTAAACCGGAAGTGCTATGGCGGCTAGCCAAACTAAAAAACCTGCGGGGTATCGACTGGGTAAAACTTGTTCTCTGTTCTTCTGGCCGTCGACTGACGCGCGAGACAAGCGTCGATAATCCCATTTGTTAGTATGGGACGCCGTTCTTAAAGCGCACCCCTCTCATTTGCATTGAAAAAAGCCCCTGAAGCAGGCTTTGGTGCGTTTTGTGGCTAAACAAGAAAACCTGCGGGATATCGACTGGTAAAAACTTGTTCACTTGTCTTCTGGTCGTCGCTTGACACGCGTGGCAAGCGTCGGTAATCCCATTTGTAAGAATGGGACGCAATTCTTCAAGCCCACCCCCTCATATGCATTGAAAAAAGCCCTTGAAGCAGGCCTGGGTGCTTTTTGCAGACAAACAAGGAAACTTGCGGGGCACGGGTAGGTAGCATGCTCTTGTCCATATCTTTGTGGCTCTTTCTGATGCGCAAGCTTAGCTTGAGGATTCCAATTCTAGGTATGGGAGGCCGTTTATGCAGACCGATTGGCTATTTTGTGTTCTGCACTCGTATGTAAACCGGAAGTGCTATGGCGGCTAGCCAAACTAAAAAACCTGCGGGGTATCGACTGGGTAAAACTTGTTCTCTGTTCTTCTGGCCGTCGACTGACACGCCAGACAAGCGTCGACAATCCCATTTGTTAGTATGGGACGCCGTTCTTCAAGCGCACCCCTCTCATTTGCATTGAAAAAAGCCCCTGAAGCAGGCTTGGGTGCGTTTTGTGGCTAAACAACAAAACCTGCGGGGTATCGACTGGTAAAAACTTGTTCACTTGTCTTCTGGTCGTCGACTGACATGCGTGGCAAGCGTCGGCAATCCCATTTGTAAGTATGGGACGCCGTTCTTCAAGCCCACCCCCTCATTTGCATTCAAAAAAGCCCTTGAAGCAGGCTTGGGTGCTTTTTGCAGCCAAACAAGAAAACCTGCGGGGCACTGGTAGGTTGCATGCTCTTGTCCATATCTTTGTGGCTCTTTCTGATGCGCAAGCTTAGCTTGAGGATTCCATTTCTACGTATGGGAGGCCGTTTATGCAGACTGATTGGCTATTTTGTGTTCTGCACTGGTATGTAAACCGGAAGTGCTATGGCGGCTAGCCAAACTAAAAAACCTGCGGGGTACCGACTGGGTAAAACTTGTTCTCTGTTCTTCTGGCCGTCTACTGACATGCGAGACAAGCGTCGACAATCCCATTTGTTAGTATGGGACGCCGTTCTTCAAGCGCACCCCTCTCATTTGCATTGAAAAAGCCCCTGAAGCAGGCTTGGGTGCGTTTTGTGGCTAAACAACACAACCTGCGGGGTATTGACTGGTAAAAACTTGTTCACTTGTCTTCTGGTCGTCGACTGCCACGCGTGGCAAGCGTCGGCAATCCCATTTGTAAGTATGGGACGCCGTTCTTCAAGCCCACCCCCTCATTTGCATTGAAAAAAGCCCTTGAAGCAGGCTTGGATGCTTTTTGTGACCAAACCAGAAGACCTGCGGTGCACTGGTAGGTTGCATGCCCTTGTCCATATCTTTGTGGCACTTTCTGATGCGCAAGCTGAGCTTGAAGTTTCCATTACTAGGTATGGGAGGCCGTTTATGCAGACCGATTGGCTATTTTGTGTTCTGCACTGGTATGTAAACCGGAAGTGCTATGTGGGCTAGCCAAACTAAAAAACCTGCGGGGTATCGACTGGGTAAAACTTGTTCTCTGTTCTTCTGGCCGTCGACTGACACGCGAGACAAGCGTCGACAATCCCATTTGTTAGTATGGGACGCCGTTCTTCAAGCGCACCCCTCTCATTTGCATTGAAAAAAGCCCCTGAAGCAGGCATGGGTGCGTTTTGTGGCAAAACAACAAAACTTGCGGGGTATCGACTGGTAAAAACTTGTTCACTTGTCTTCTGGTCGTCGCTTGACACGCGTGGCAAGCGTTGGCAATCCCATTTGTAAGAATGGGACGCAATTCTTCAAGCCAACCCCCTCATTTGCATTGAAAAAAGCCCTTGAAGCAGGCTTGGGTGCTTTTTGCAGCCAAACTAGAAAACCTGCGGGGCACTGGTAGGTTGCAAGCTCTTGTCCATATCTTTGTGGCTCTTTCTGATGCGCAAGCTTAGCTTGAGGATTCCAATTCTAGGTATGGGAGGCCGTTTATGCAGACCGATTGGCTATTTTGTGTTCTGCACTGGTATGTAAACCGGAAGTGCTATGGCGGCTAGCCAAGCTAAAAAACCTGCGGGGTATCGACTGAGTAAAACTTGTTCTCTGTTCTTCTGGCCGTCGACTGACACGCAAGACAAGCGTCGACAATCCCATTTGTAAGTATGGGACGCCGTTCTTCAAGCGCACCCCTCTCATTTGCATTGAAAAAAGCCCCTGAAGCAGGCTTGGGTGCGTTTTATGGCTAAACAAGAAAACCTGCGGGGTATCGACTGGTAAAAACTTGTTCACTTTTCTTCTGGTCGTCGACTGACACGCGTGGCAAGCGTCGACAATCCCATTTGTAAGTATGGGACGCCGTTCTTCAAGCCCACCCCCTCATTTGCATTGAAAAAAGCCCTTGAAGCAGGCTTGGATGCTTTTTGTGACCAAACAAGAAGACCTGCGGGGCACTGGTAGGTTGCATGCTCTTGTCCACATCTTTGTGGCACTTTCTGATGCGCAAGCTGAGCTTGAGGTTTCCATTACTAGGTATGGGAGGCCGTTTATGCAGACCGATTGGCTATTTTGTGTTCTGCACTGGTATGTAAACCGGAAGTGCTATGGGGGCTAGCCAAACTGAAAAACCTGCGGGGTATCGACTGGGTAAAACTTGTTCTGTGTTCTTATGGCCGTCGACTGACGCGCGAGACAAGCGTCGACAATCCCATTTGTTAGTATGGGAAACCGTTCTTCAAGCGCACCCCTCTCATTTGCATTGAAAAAAGCCCCTGAAGCAGGCTTGGGTGCGTTTTGTGGCTAAACAACAAAACCTGCGGGGTATCGACTGGTAAAAACTTGTTCACTTGTCTTCTGGTCGTCGACTGCCACGCGTGGCAAGCGTTGGCAATCCCATTTGTAAGTATGGGACGCCGTTCTTCAAGCCCACCCCTCATTTGCATTGAAAAAAGCCCTTGAAGCAGGCTTGGATGCTTTTTGTGACCAAGCAAGAAGACCTGCGGTGCACTGGTAAGTTGCATGCCCTTGTCCATATCTTTGTGGCACTTTCTGATGCGCAAGCTGAGCTTGAGGTTTCCATTACTAGGTATGGGAGGCCGTTTATGCAGACCGATTGGCTATTTTGTGTTCTGCACTCGTATGTAAACCGGAAGTGCTATGGGGGCTAGCCAAACTAAAAAACCTGCGGGGTATCGACTGGGTAAAACTTGTTCTCTGTTCTTCTGGCCGTCGACTGACACGCGAGACAAGCGTCGACAATCCCATTTGTTAGTATGGGACGCCGTTCTTCAAGCGCACCCCTCTCATTTGCATTGAAAAAAGCCCCTGAAGCAGGCTTGGGTGCGTTTTGTGGCTAAACAACAAAACCTGCGGGGTATCGACTGGTAAAAACTTGTTCACTTCTGGTCGTCGACTGACACGCGTGGCAAGCGTCGGCAATCCCATTTGTAAGTATGGGACGCCGTTCTTCAAGCCAACCCCCTCATTTGCATTGAAAAAAAAACCCCTTGAAGCAGGCTTGGGTGCATTTTGTGACCAAACCAGAAGACCTGCGATGCACTGTTAGGTTGCATGCTCTTGTCCATATCTTTGTGGCACTTTCTGATGCGCAAGCTTAGCTTGAGGATTCCATTTGTAGGTATGGGAGGCCGTTTATGAAGACCGATTGGCTATTTTGTGTTCTGCACTGGTATGTAAACCGGAAGTGCTATGGCGGCTAGCCAAACTAAATAACCTGCGGGGTATCGACTGGCTGAAACTTGTTCTCTGTTCTTCTGGCCGTCGACTGACATGCGAGACAAGCGTCGACAATCCCATTTGTTAGTATGGGACGCCGTTCTTCAAGCGCACCCCTCTCATTTGCATTGAAAAAAGCCCCTGAAGCAGGCTTTGGGTGCGTTTTGTGGCTAAACAAGAAAACCTGCGGGATATTGACTGGTAAAAACTTGTTCACTTGTCTTCTGGTCGTCGCTTGACAGGCGTGGCAAGCGTCGGCAATCCCATTTGTAAGTATGGGTCGCCGTTCTTCAAGCCCACCCCCTCATTTGCATTGAAAAAGCCCTTGAAGCAGGCCTGGGTGCTTTTTGCAGCCAAACAAGAAAACCTGCGGGGCACTGGTAGGTTGCATGCTCTTGCCCATATCTTTGTGGCTCTTTCTGATGCGCAAGCTTTAATAGCTTGAGGATTCCAATTCTACGTATGGGAGGCCGTTTATGCAGACTGATTGGCTATTTTGTGTTCTGCACTGGTATGTATACCTGAAGTGCTATGGCGGCTAGCCAAACTAAAAAACCTGCGGGGTAACGACTGGGTAAAACTTGTTCTCTGTTCTTCTGGCCGTCGACAGACATGCGAGTCAAGCGTCGACAATCCCATTTGTTAGTATGGGATGCCGTTCTTCAAGCGCACCCCTCTCATTTGCATTGAAAAAAGCCCCTGAAGCAGGCTTGGGTGCGTTTTGTGGCTAAACAACAAAACCTGCGGGGTATCGACTGGTAAAAACTTGTTCACTTGTCTTCTGGTCGTCGACTGACACGCGTGGCAAGCGTCGGCAATCCCATTTGTAAGTATGGGACGCCGTTCTTCAAGCCCACCCCCTCATTTGCATTGAAAAAAGCCCTTGAAGCAGGCTTGGATGCTTTTTGTGACCAAACAAGAAGACCTGCGGTGCACTGGTAGGTTGCATGCCCTTGTCCATATCTTTGTAGCACTTTCTGATGCGCAAGCTGAGCTTGAGGTATCCATTACTAGGTATGGTAGGCCATTTATGCAGACCGATTGGCTATTTTGTGTTCTGCACTGGTATGTAAACCGGAAGTGCTATGGGGGCTAGCCAAACTAAAAAAACCTGCGGGGTATCGACTGGGTAAAACTTGTTCTCTGTTCTTCTGGCCGTCGACTGACACGCGAGACAAGCGTCGGCAATCCCATTTGTTAGTATGGGACGCCGTTCTTCAAGCGCACCCCTCTCATTTGCATTGAAAAAAGCCCCTGAAGCAGGCTTGGGTGCGTTTTGTGGCAAAACAACAAAACTTGCGGGGTATCGACTGGTAAAAACTTGTTCACTTGTCTTCTGGTCGTCGCTTGACACGCGTGGCAAGCGTTGGCAATCCCATTTGTAAGAATGGGACGCAATTCTTCAAGCCAACCCCCTCATTTGCATTGAAAAAAGCCCTTGAAGCAGGCTTGGGTGCTTTTTGCAGCCAAACTAGAAAACCTGCGGGGCACTGGTAGGTTGCAAGCTCTTGTCCATATCTTTGTGGCTCTTTCTGATGCGCAAGCTTAGCTTGAGGATTCCAATTCTAGGTATGGGAGGCCGTTTATGCAGACCGATTGGCTATTTTGTGTTCTGCACTCGTATGTAAACCGGAAGTGCTATGGGGGCTAGCCAAACTAAAAAAACCTGCGTGGTATCGACTGGGTAAAACTTGTTTTCTGTTCTTCTGGCCGTCGACTGACATGCGAGACAAGCGTCGACAATCCCATTTGTTAGTATGGGACGCCGTTCTTCAAGCGCACCCCTCTCATTTGCATTGAAAAAAGCCCCTGAAGCAGGCTTGGGTGCGTTTTGTGGCTAAACAACAAAACCTGCGGGGTATCGACTGGTAAAAACTTGTTCACTTGTCTTCTGGTCGTCGACTGACACGCGTGGCAAGCGTCGGCAATCCCATTTGTAAGTATGGGACGCCGTTCTTCAAGCCAACCCCCTCATTTGCATTGAAAAAAACCCTTGAAGCAGGCTTGGGTGCAATTTGTGACCAAACCAGAAGACCTGCGATGCACTGGTAGGTTGCATGCTCTTGTCCATATCTTTGTGGCACTTTCTGATGCGCAAGCTTAGCTTGAGGATTCCATTTCTAGGTATGGGAGGCCGTTTATGAAGACCGATTGGCTATTTTGTGTTCTGCACTGGTATGTAAACCGGAAGTGCTATGGCGGCTAGCCAAACTAAAAAACCTGCGGGGTATCGACTGGGTAAAACTTGTTCTCTGTTCTTCTGGCCGTCGACTGACATGCGAGACAAGCGTCGACAATCCCATTTGTTAGTATGGGACGCCGTTCTTAAAGCGCACCCCTCTCATTTGCATTGAAAAAAGCCCCTGAAGCAGGATTGGGTGCGTTTTGTGGCTAAACAGGAAAACCTGCGGGATATTGACTGGTAAAAACTTGTTCACTTGTCTTCTGGTCGTCGCTTGACAGGCGTGGCAAGCGTCGGCAATCCCATTTGTAAGTATGGGACGCCGTTCTTCAAGCCCACCCCCTCAATTGCATTGAAAAAAGCCCTTGAAGCAGGCTTGGGTGCTTTTTGCAGACAAACAAGAAAATCTGCGGGGCACTGGTAGGTTGCATGCTCTTGTCCATATCTTTGTGGCTCTTTCTGATGCGCAAGCTTAGCTTGAGGATTCCAATTCTACGTATGGGAGGCCGTTTATGCAGACTGATTGGCTATTTTTGTGTTCTGCACTGGTATGTATACCTGAAGTGCTATGGCGGCTCGCCAAACTAAAAAACCTGCGGGGTACCGACTGGGTAAAACTTGTTCTCTGTTCTTCTGGCCGTCGACTGACATGCGAGACAAGCGTCGACAATCCCATTTGTTAGTATGGGACGCCGTCCCTCTCATTTGCATTGAAAAAAGCCCTTGAAGCAGGCTTGGGTGCGTTTTGTGGCTAAACAACAAAACCTGCCAGGTATCGACTGGTAAAAACTTGTTTACTTGTCTTCTGGTCGTCGACTGACACGCGTGGCAAGCGTCGGCAATCCCATTTGTAAGTATGGGACGCCGTTCTTCAAGCCCACCCCCTCATTTGCATTGAAAAAAGCCCTTGAAGCAGGCTTGGATGCTTTTTGTGACCAAACAAGAACACCTGCGGTGCACTGGTAGGTTGCATGCCCTTGTCCATATCTTTGTGGCACTTTCTGATGCGCAAGCTGAGCTTGAGGTTTCCATTACTAGGTATGGGAGGCCGTTTATGCAGACCGATTGGCTATTTTGTGTTCTGCACTGGTATGTAAACCGGAAGTGCTATGGGGGCTAGCCAAACTGAAAAACCTGCGGGGTATCGACTGGGTAAAACTTGTTCTGTGTTCTTCTGGCCGTCGACTGACGCGCGAGACAGGCGTCGACAATCCCATTTGTTAGTATGGGACGCCGTTCTTCAAGCGCACCCCTCTCATTTGCATTGAAAAAAGCCCCTGAAGCAGGCTTGGGTGCGTTTTGTGGCTAAACAACAAAACCTGCGGGGTATCGACTGGTAAAAACTTGTTCACTTGTCTTCTGGTCGTCGACTGCCACGCGTGGCAAGCGTCGGCAATCCCATTTGTAAGTATGGGACGCCGTTCTTCAAGCCCACCCCCTCATTTGCATTGAAAAAAGCCCTTGAAGCAGGCTTGGATGCTTTTTGTGACCAAGCAAGAAGACCTGCGGTGCACTGGTAAGTTGCATGCCCTTGTCCATATCTTTGTGGCACTTTCTGATGCGCAAGCTGAGCTTGAGGTTTCCATTACTAGGTATGGGAGGCCGTTTATGCAGACCGATTGGCTATTTTGTGTTCTGCACTGGTATGTAAACCGGAAGTGCTATGGGGGCTAGCCAAACTAAAAAACCTGCGGGGTATCGACTGGGTAAAACTTGTTCTCTGTTCTTCTGGCCGTCGACTGACACGCGAGACAAGCGTCGACAATCCCATTTGTTAGTATGGGACGCCGTTCTTCAAGCGCACCCCTCTCATTTGCATTGAAAAAAGCCCCTGAAGCAGGCTTGGGTGCGTTTTGTGGCTAAACAACAAAACCTGCGGGGTATCGACTGGTAAAAACTTGTTCACTTCTGGTCGTCGACTGACACGCGTGGCAAGCGTCGGCAATCCCATTTTTAAGTATGGGACGCCGTTCTTCAAGCCAACCCCCTCATTTGCATTGAAAAAAAAAAAAAAAACCCTTGAAGCAGGCTTGGGTGCATTTTGTGACCAAACCAGAAGACCTGCGATGCACTGTTAGGTTGCATGCTCTTGTCCATATCTTTGTGGCACTTTCTGATGCGCAAGCTTAGCTTGAGGATTCCATTTGTAGGTATGGGAGGCCGTTTATGAAGACCGATTGGCTATTTTGTGTTCTGCACTGGTATGTAAACCGGAAGTGCTATGGCTGCTAGCCAAACTAAATAACCTGTGGGGTATCGACTGGCTGAAACTTGTTCTCTGTTCTTCTGGCCGTCGACTGACATGCGAGACAAGCGTCGACAATCCCATTTGTTAGTATGGGACGCCGTTCTTAAAGCGCACCCCTCTCATTTGCATTGAAAAAAGCCCCTGAAGCAGGCTTTGGGTGCGTTTTGTGGCTAAACAAGAAAACCTGCGGGATATTGACTGGTAAAAACTTGTTCACTTGTCTTCTGGTCGTCGCTTGACAGGCGTGGCAAGCGTCGGCAATCCCATTTGTAAGTATGGGTCGCCGTTCTTCAAGCCCACCCCCTCATTTGCATTGAAAAAGCCCTTGAAGCAGGCTTGGGTGCTTTTTGCAGCCAAACAAGAAAACCTGCGGGGCACTGGTAGGTTGCATGCTCTTGTCCATATCTTTGTGGCTCTTTCTGATGCGCAAGCTTTAATAGCTTGAGGATTCCAATTCTACGTATGGGAGGCCGTTTATGCAGACTGATTGGCTATTTTGTGTTCTGCACTGGTATGTATACCTGAAGTGCTATGGCGGCTAGCCAAACTAAATAACCTGCGGGGTATCGACTGGCTGAAACTTGTTCTCTGTTCTTCTGGCCGTCGACTGACATGCGAGACAAGCGTCGACAATCCCATTTGTTAGTATGGGACGCCGTTCTTAAAGCGCACCCCTCTCATTTGCATTGAAAAAAGCCCCTGAAGCAGGCTTTGGGTGCGTTTTGTGGCTAAACAAGAAAACCTGCGGGATATTGACTGGTAAAAACTTGTTCACTTGTCTTCTGGTCGTCGCTTGACACGCGTGGCAAGCGTCGACAATCCCATTTGTAAGTATGGGACGCCGTTCTTCAAGCCCACCCCCTCATTTGCATTGAAAAAAGCCCTTGAAGCAGGCTTGGATGCTTTTTGTGACCAAACAAGAAGACCTGCGGGGCACTGGTAGGTTGCATGCTCTTGTCCACATCTTTGTGGCACTTTCTGATGCGCAAGCTGAGCTTGAGGTTTCCATTACTAGGTATGGGAGGCCGTTTATGCAGACCGATTGGCTATTTTGTGTTCTGCACTGGTATGTAAACCGGAAGTGCCATGGGGGCTAGCCAAACTAAAAAACCTGCGGGGTATCGACTGAATAAAACTGGTTCTGTGTTCTTCTGGCCGTCGACTGACGCGCGAGACAAGCGTCGACAATCCCATTTGTTAGTATGGGACGCCGTTCTTCAAGCGCACCCCTCTCATTTGCATTGAAGAAAGCCCCTGAAGCAGGCTTGGGTGCGTTTTGTGGCTAAACAACAAAACCTGCGGGGTATCGACTGGTAAAAACTTGTTCACTTGTCTTCTGGTCGTCGACTGCCACGCGTGGCAAGCGTCGGCAATCCCATTTGTAAGATTGGGACGCCGTTCTTCAAGCCCACCCCCTCATTTGCATTGAAAAAAGCCCTTGAAGCAGGCTTGGATGCTTTTTGTGACCAAACAAGAAGACCTGCGATGCACTGTTAGGTTGCATGCTCTTGTCCATATCTTTGTGGCACTTTCTGATGCGCAAGCTTAGCTTGAGGATTCCATTTGTAGGTATGGGAGGCCGTTTATGAAGACCGATTGGCTATTTTGTGTTCTGCACTGGTATGTAAACCGGAAGTGCTATGGCTGCTAGCCAAACTAAATAACCTGCGGGGTATCGACTGGCTGAAACTTGTTCTCTGTTCTTCTGGCCGTCGACTGACATGCGAGACAAGCGTCGACAATCCCATTTGTTAGTATGGGACGCCGTTCTTAAAGCGCACCCCTCTCATTTGCATTGAAAAAAGCCCCTGAAGCAGGCTTTGGGTGCGTTTTGTGGCTAAACAAGAAAACCTGCGGGATATTGACTGGTAAAAACTTGTTCACTTGTCTTCTGGTCGTCGCTTGACAGGCGTGGCAAGCGTCGGCAATCCCATTTGTAAGTATGGGTCGCCGTTCTTCAAGCCCACCCCCTCATTTGCATTGAAAAAGCCCTTGAAGCAGGCTCGGGTGCTTTTTGCAGCCAAACAAGAAAACCTGCGGGGCACTGGTAGGTTGCATGCTCTTGTCCATATCTTTGTGGCTCTTTCTGATGCGCAAGCTTTAATAGCTTGAGGATTCCAATTCTACGTATGGGAGGCCGTTTATGCAGACTGATTGGCTATTTTGTGTTCTGCACTGGTATGTATACCTGAAGTGCTATGGCGGCTAGCCAAACTAAAAAACCTGCGGGGTAACGACTGGGTAAAACTTGTTCTCTGTTCTTCTGGCCGTCGACAGACATGCGAGTCAAGCGTCGACAATCCCATTTGTTAGTATGGGATGCCGTTCTTCAAGCGCACCCCTCTCATTTGCATTGAAAAAAGCCCCTGAAGCAGGCTTGGGTGCGTTTTGTGGCTAAACAACAAAACCTGCGGGATATCGACTGGTAAAAACTTGTTCACTTGTCTTCTGGTCGTCGACTGACACGCGTGGCAAGCGTCGGCAATCCCATTTGTAAGTATGGGACGCCGTTCTTCAATCCCACCCCCTCATTTGCATTGAAAAAAGCCCTTGAAGCAGGCTCGGGTGCTTTTTGTGACCAAACCAGAAGACCTGCGGTGCACTGTTAGGTTGCATGCTCTTGTCCATATCTTTGTGGCACTTTCTAATGCGCAAGCTTAGCTTGAGGATTCCATTTGTAGGTACGGGAGGCCGTTTATGAAGACCGATTGGCTATTTTGTGTTCTGCACTGGTATGTAAACCGGAAGTGCTATGGCCGCTAGCCAAGCTAAAAAACCTGCGGGGTATCGACTGGGTAAAACTTGTTCTCTGTTCTTCTGGCCGTCGACTGACACGCAAGACAAGCGTCGACAATCCCATTTGTAAGTATGGGACGCCGTTCTTCAAGCGCACCCCTCTCATTTGCATTGAAAAAAGCCCCTGAAGCAGGCTTGGGTGCGTTTTATGGCTAAACAAGAAAACCTGCGGGGTATCGACTGGTAAAAACTTGTTCACTTGTCTTCTGGTCGTCGACTGACACGCGTGGCAAGCGTCGACAATCCCATTTGTAAGTATGGGACGCCGTTCTTCAAGCCCACCCCCTCATTTGCATTGAAAAAAGCCCTTGAAGCAGGCTTGGATGCTTTTTGTGACCAAACAAGAAGACCTGCGGGGCACTGGTAGGTTGCATGCTCTTGTCCACATCTTTGTGGCACTTTCTGATGCGCAAGCTGAGCTTGAGGTTTCCATTACTAGGTATGGGAGGCCGTTTATGCAGACCGATTGGCTATTTTGTGTTCTGCACTGGTATGTAAACCGGAAGTGCTATGGGGGCTAGCCAAACTAAAAAACCTGCGGGGTATCGACTGAATAAAACTGGTTCTGTGTTCTTCTGGCCGTCGACTGACGCGCGAGACAAGCGTCGACAATCCCATTTGTTAGTATGGGACGCCGTTCTTCAAGCGCACCCCTCTCATTTGCATTGAAAAAAGCCCCTGAAGCAGGCTTGGGTGCGTTTTGTGGCTAAACAACAAAACCTGCGGGGTATCGACTGGCAAAAAACTTGTTCACTTGTCTTCTGGTCTTCGACTGCCACGCGTGGCAAGCGTCGGCAATCCCATTTGTAAGTATGGGACGCCGTTCTTCAAGCCCACCCCCTCATTTGCATTGAAAAAAGCCCTTAAAGCAGGCTTGGATGCTTTTTGTGACCAAGCAAGAAGACCTGCGGTGCACTGGTAAGTTGCATGCCCTTGTCCATATCTTTGTGGCACTTTCTGATGCGCAAGCTGAGCTTGAGGTTTCCATTACTAGGTATGGGAGGCCGTTTATGCAGACCGATTGGCTAGTTTGTGTTCTGCACTCGTATGTAAACCGGAAGTGCTATGGGCGCTAGCCAAACTAAAAAACCTGCGGGGTATCGACTGGGTAAAACTTGTTCTCTGTTCTTCTGGCCGTCGACTGACATGCGAGATAAGCGTCGACAATCCCATTTGTTAGTATGGGACGCCGTTCTTCAAGCACACCCCTCTCATTTGCATTGAAAAAAGCCCCTGAAGCAGGCTTGGGTGCGTTTTGTGGCTAAACAACAAAACCTGCGGGGTATCGACTGGTAAAAACTTGTTCACTTGTCTTCTGGTCGTCGACTGACACGCGTGGCAAGCGTCGGCAATCCCATTTGTAAGTATGGGACGCCGTTCTTCAAGCCAACCCCCTCATTTGCATTGAAAAAAGCCCTTGAAGCAGGCTTGGATGCTTTTTGTGACCAAGCAAGAAGACCTGCGGTGCACTGGTAAGTTGCATGCCCTTGTCCATATCTTTGTGGCACTTTCTGATGCGCAAGCTGAGCTTGAGGTTTCCATTACTAGGTATGGGAGGCCGTTTATGCAGACTGATTGGCTATTTTGTGTTCTGCACTCGTATGTAAACCGGAAGTGCTATGGGGGCTAGCCAAACTAAAAAACCTGTGGGGTATCGACTGGGTAAAACTTGTTCTCTGTTCTTCTGGCCGTCGACTGACGCGCGAGACAAGCGTCGACAATCCCATTTGTTAGTATGGGACGCCGTTCTTCAAGCGCACCCCTCTCATTTGCATTGAAAAAAGCCCCTGAAGCAGGCTTGGGTGCGTTTTGTGGCTAAACAACAAAACCTGCGGGGTATCGACTGGTAAAAACTTGTTCACTTCTGGTCGTCGACTGACACGCGTGGCAAGCGTCGGCAATCCCATTTGTAAGATTGGGACGCCGTTCTTCAAGCCAACCCCCTCATTTGCATTGAAAAAAAAACCGCTTGAAGCAGGCTTGGGTGCATTTTGTGACCAAACCAGAAGACCTGCGATGCACTGTTAGGTTGCATGCTCTTGTCCATATCTTTGTGGCACTTTCTGATGCGCAAGCTTAGCTTGAGGATTCCATTTGTAGGTATGGGAGGCCGTTTATGAAGACCGATGGGCTATTTTGTGTTCTGCACTGGTATGTAAACCGGAAGTGCTATGGCTGCTAGCCAAACTAAATAACCTGCGGGGTATCGACTGGCTGAAACTTGTTCTCTGTTCTTCTGGCCGTCGACTGACATGCGAGACAAGCGTCGACAATCCCATTTGTTAGTATGGGACGCCGTTCTTAAAGCGCACCCCTCTCATTTGCATTGAAAAAAGCCCCTGAAGCAGGCTTTGGGTGCGTTTTGTGGCTAAACAAGAAAACCTGCGGGATATTGACTGGTAAAAACTTGTTCACTTGTCTTCTGGTCGTCGCTTGACAGGCGTGGCAAGCGTCGGCAATCCCATTTGTAAGTATGGGTCGCCGTTCTTCAAGCCCACCCCCTCATTTGCATTGAAAAAGCCCTTGAAGCAGGCTTGGGTGCTTTTTGCAGCCAAACAAGAAAACCTGCGGGGCACTGGTAGGTTGCATGCTCTTGTCCATATCTTTGTGGCTCTTTCTGATGCGCAAGCTTTAATAGCTTGAGGATTCCAATTCTACGTATGGGAGGCCGTTTATGCAGACTGATTGGCTATTTTGTGTTCTGCACTGGTATGTATACCTGAAGTGCTATGGCGGCTAGCCAAACTAAAAAACCTGCGGGGTAACGACTGGGTAAAACTTGTTCTCTGTTCTTCTGGCCGTCGACAGACATGCGAGTCAAGCGTCGACAATCCCATTTGTTAGTATGGGATGCCGTTCTTCAAGCGCACCCCTCTCATTTGCATTGAAAAAAGCCCCTGAAGCAGGCTTGGGTGCGTTTTGTGGCTAAACAACAAAACCTGCGGGATATCGACTGGTAAAAACTTGTTCACTTGTCTTCTGGTCGTCGACTGACACGCGTGGCAAGCGTCGGCAATCCCATTTGTAAGTATGGGACGCCGTTCTTCAAGCCAACCCCCTCATTTGCATTGAAAAAAACCCTTGAAGCAGGCTTGGGTGCATTTTGTGACCAAACCAGAAGACCTGCGATGCACTGGTAGGTTGCATGCTCTTGTCCATATCTTTGTGGCACTTTCTGATGCGCAAGCTTAGCTTGAGGATTCCATTTCTAGGTATGGGAGGCCGTTTATGAAGACCGATTGGCTATTTTGTGTTCTGCACTGGTATGTAAACCGGAAGTGCTATGGCTGCTAGCCAAACTAAAAAACCTGCGGGGTATCGACTGGGTAAAACTTGTTCTCTGTTCTTCTGGCCGTCGACTGACATGCGAGACAAGCGTCGACAATCCCATTTGTTAGTATGGGACGCCGTTCTTAAAGCGCACCCCTCTCATTTGCATTGAAAAAAGCCCCTGAAGCAGGATTGGGTGCGTTTTGTGGCTAAACAGGAAAACCTGCGGGATATTGACTGGTAAAAACTTGTTCACTTGTCTTCTGGTCGTCGCTTGACAGGCGTGGCAAGCGTCGGCAATCCCATTTGTAAGTATGGGACGCCGTTCTTCAAGCCCACCCCCTCAATTGCATTGAAAAAGCCCTTGAAGCAGGCTTGGGTGCTTTTTGCAGACAAACAAGAAAATCTGCGGGGCACTGGTAGGTTGCATGCTCTTGTCCATATCTTTGTGGCTCTTTCTGATGCGCAAGCTTAGCTTGAGGATTCCAATTCTACGTATGGGAGGCCGTTTATGCAGACTGATTGGCTATTTTTGTGTTCTGCACTGGTATGTATACCTGAAGTGCTATGGCGGCTCGCCAAACTAAAAAACCTGCGGGGTACCGACTGGGTAAAACTTGTTCTCTGTTCTTCTGGCCGTCGACTGACATGCGAGACAAGCGTCGACAATCCCATTTGTTAGTATGGGACGCCGTCCCTCTCATTTGCATTGAAAAAAGCCCTTGAAGCAGGCTTGGGTGCGTTTTGTGGCTAAACAACAAAACCTGCCGGGTATCGACTGGTAAAAACTTGTTCACTTGTCTTCTGGTCGTCGACTGACACGCGTGGCAAGCGTCGGCAATCCCATTTGTAAGTATGGGACGCCGTTCTTCAAGCCCACTCCCTCATTTGCATTGAAAAAAGCCCTTGAAGCAGGCTTGGATGCTTTTTGTGACCAAACAAGAACACCTGCGGTGCACTGGTAGGTTGCATGCCCTTGTCCATATCTTTGTGGCACTTTCTGATGCGCAAGCTGAGCTTGAGGTTTCCATTACTAGGTATGGGAGGCCGTTTATGCAGACCGATTGGCTATTTTGTGTTCTGCACTGGTATGTAAACCGGAAGTGCTATGGGGGCTAGCCAAACTGAAAAACCTGCGGGGTATCGACTGGGTAAAACTTGTTCTGTGTTCTTCTGGCCGTCGACTGACGCGCGAGACAAGCGTCGACAATCCCATTTGTTAGTATGGGACGCCGTTCTTCAAGCGCACCCCTCTCATTTGCATTGAAAAAAGCCCCTGAAGCAGGCTTGGGTGCGTTTTGTGGCTAAACAACAAAACCTGCGGGGTATCGACTGGTAAAAACTTGTTCACTTTTCTTCTGGTCGTCGACTGCCACGCGTGGCAAGCGTCGGCAATCCCATTTGTAAGTATGGGACGCCGTTCTTCAAGCCCACCCCCTCATTTGCATTGAAAAAAGCCCTTGAAGCAGGCTTGGATGCTTTTTGTGACCAAGCAAGAAGACCTGCGGTGCACTGGTAAGTTGCATGCCCTTGCCCATATCTTTGTGGCACTTTCTGATGCGCAAGCTGAGCTTGAGGTTTCCATTACTAGGTATGGGAGGCCGTTTATGCAGACCGATTGGCTATTTTGTGTTCTGCACTCGTATGTAAACCGGAAGTGCTATGGGGGCTAGCCAAACTAAAAAACCTGCGGGGTATCGACTGGGTAAAACTTGTTCTCTGTTCTTCTGGCCGTCGACTGACACGCGAGACAAGCGTCGACAATCCCATTTGTTAGTATGGGACGCCGTTCTTCAAGCGCACCCCTCTCATTTGCATTGAAAAAAGCCCCTGAAGCAGGCTTGGGTGCGTTTTGTGGCTAAACAACAAAACCTGCCGGGTATCGACTGGTAAAAACTTGTTCACTTCTGGTCGTCGACTGACACGCGTGGCAAGCGTCGGCAATCCCATTTGTAAGTATGGGACGCCGTTCTTCAAGCCAACCCCCTCATTTGCTTTGAAAAAAAAAACCCTTGAAGCAGGCTTGGGTGCATTTTGTGACCAAACCAGAAGACCTGCGATGCACTGTTAGGTTGCATGCTCTTGTCCATATCTTTGTGGCACTTTCTGATGCGCAAGCTTAGCTTGAGGATTCCATTTGTAGGTATGGGAGGCCGTTTATGAAGACCAATTGGCTATTTTGTGTTCTGCACTGGTATGTAAACCGGAAGTGCTATGGCTGCTAGCCAAACTAAATAACCTGCGGGGTATCGACTGGCTGAAACTTGTTCTCTGTTCTTCTGGCCGTCGACTGACATGCGAGACAAGCGTCGACAATCCCATTTGTTAGTATGGGACGCCGTTCTTAAAGCGCACCCCTCTCATTTGCATTGAAAAAAGCCCCTGAAGCAGGCTTTGGGTGCGTTTTGTGGCTAAACAAGAAAACCTGCGGGATATTGACTGGTAAAAACTTGTTCACTTGTCTTCTGGTCGTCGCTTGACAGGCGTGGCAAGCGTCGGCAATCCCATTTGTAAGTATGGGTCGCCGTTCTTCAAGCCCACCCCCTCATTTGCATTGAAAAAGCCCTTGAAGCAGGCCTGGGTGCTTTTTGCAGCCAAACAAGAAAACCTGCGGGGCACTGGTAGGTTGCATGCTCTTGTCCATATCTTTGTGGCTCTTTCTGATGCGCAAGCTTTAATAGCTTGAGGATTCCAATTCTACGTATGGGAGGCCGTTTATGCAGACTGATTGGCTATTTTGTGTTCTGCACTGGTATGTATACCTGAAGTGCTATGGCGGCTAGCCAAACTAAAAAACCTGCGGGGTAACGACTGGGTAAAACTTGTTCTCTGTTCTTCTGGCCGTCGACAGACATGCGAGTCAAGCGTCGACAATCCCATTTGTTAGTATGGGATGCCGTTCTTCAAGCGCACCCCTCTCATTTGCATTGAAAAAAAGCCCCTGAAGCAGGCTTGGGTGCGTTTTGTGGCTAAACAACAAAACCTGCGGGATATCGACTGGTAAAAACTTGTTCACTTGTCTTCTGGTCGTCGACTGACACGCGTGGCAAGCGTCGGCAATCCCATTTGTAAGTATGGGACGCCGTTCTTCAAGCCAACCCCCTCATTTGCATTGAAAAAAGCCCTTGAAGCAGGCTTGGGTGCTTTTTGTGACCAAACCAGAAGACCTGCGGTGCACTGTTAGGTTGCATGCTCTTGTCCATATCTTTGTGGCACTTTCTGATGCGCAAGCTTAGCTTGAGGATTCCATTTGTAGGTATGGGAGGCCGTTTATGAAGACCGATTGGCTATTTTGTGTTCTGCACTGGTATGTAAACCGGAAGTGCTATGGCGGCTAGCCAAACTAAAAAACCTGCGGGGTATCGACTGGGTAAAACTTGTTCTCTGTTCTTCTGGCCGTCGACTGACATGCGAGACAAGCGTCGACAATCCCATTTGTTAGTATGGGACGCCGTTCTTCAAGCGCACCCCTCTCATTTGCATTGAAAAAAGCCCCTGAAGCAGGCTTGGGTGCGTTTTGTGGCTAAACAACAAAACCTGCGGGGTATCGACTGGTAAAAACTTGTTCACTTGTCTTCTGGTCGTCGACTGACACGCGTGGCAAGCGTCGGCAATCCCATTTGTAAGTATGGGACGCCGTTCTTCAAACCCACCCCCTCATTGCATTGAAAAAAGCCCTTGAAGCAGGCTTGGGTGCTTTTTGTGGCCAAACAAGAAAACCTACGGGGCACTGGTAGGTTGCATGCTCTTGTCCACATCTTTGTGGCACTTTCTGATGCGCAAGCTTAGCTTGAGGATTCCATTTTGAGTTATTGGAGGCCGTTTATGCAGACTGATTGTCTAGTTTGTGTTCTGCACTGGTATGTAAACCGGAAGTTCTATGGCGGCTAGCCAAACTAAAAAACCTGCGGGGTATCGACTGGTTAAAACTTGTTCTCTGTTCTTCTGGCCGTCGACTGACACGCGAGACAAGCGTCGACAATCCCATTTGTTAGTATGGGACGCCGTTCTTTAAGCCCACCCCCTCATTTGCATTGAAAAAAGCCCTTGAAACTGGCTTGGGTTCTTTTTGTGGCCAAACATGAAGACCTGCGGTGCACTAGTAGGTTTACATGCTCTTGTCCATATCTTTGTGGCACTTTCTGATGCGCAAGCTGAGCTTGAGGATTCCATTTCTATGTATGGGAGGCCGTTTATGCAGACCGATTGGCTATTTTGTGTTCTGCACTGGTATGTAAACCGGAAGTGCTATGGCGGCTAGCCAAACTAAAAAACCTGCGGGGTAATGACTGGGTAAAACTTGTTCTCTGTTCTTCTGGCCGTCGACTGATATGCGAGACAAGCGTCGACAATCCCATTTGTTAGTATGGGACGCCGTTCTTCAAGCGCACCCCTCTCATTTGCAATGAAAAAAGCCCCTGGCGCAGGCTTGAGTTCGTTTTGTGGGTTAACAAGAAAACCTGCGGGATATCGACTGGTAAAAACTTGTTTACTTTTCTTCTGGTCGTCGACTGACATGCGTGGCAAGCGTCGACAATCCCATTTGTAAGTATGGGACGCCGTTCTTCAAGCCCATCCCCTCATTTGCATTGAAAAAAAAGCCCTTGAAGCAGTCTTGGGTGCTTTTTGTAGCCAAACAAGAAAACCTGCGGGGCACTGGTAGGTTGCATGCTCTTGTCCATATCTTTGTGGCTCTTTCTGATGCGCAAGCTGAGCTTGAGGATTCCATTTCTAGGTATGGGAGGCCGTTTATGCAGACCGATTTGCTATTTTGTATTCTGCACTGGTTTGTAAGTCGGAAGTGCTATGGCAGCTAGCCAAACTAAACAACCTGCGGGGTATCGACTAGTTAAATCTTGTTCTCTTGTCTTCTGGTCGTCGACTGACACGCGAGGCAACCGTCGACAATCCCACTTGTATGAATGGGATGCCGATGTCGTTCTTCAATTTGCATTGCAAAAAATACCCTAAAACAGGCTTATTTGCGTTTTGTGGATGAAAAAGAAAACCTGATGGGTATCGACTGGTTTAATCCTGTTCTCTTGTCTTCTGGTCGTCGACTGACACGCTAGGCAAGCGTCGACAATCCCATTTGTAAGTATGGTACGCCGTTCTTCAAGCCCACCCCCTCATTTGCATTGAAAAAAAAGCCCTTGAAACAGGCTTGGGTGCTTTTGTGGCCAAACAAGAAAACCTGCGGGGCACTGGTAGGTTGCATGCTCTTGTCCACATCTTTGTGGTACTTTCTGATGCGCACGCTGAGCTTGAGGATTCCATTTCTAGGTATGGGAGGCCGTTTATGCAGACCGATTGGCTATTTTGTGTTCTGCACTGGTATGTAAACCGGAAGTTCTATGGCGGCTAGCCAAACAAAAAAACCTGCAGGATATCAACTGGTAAAAAATTGTTCTCCTGTTATCAAGCGCCGAGAATCCCATTAGTAAGTAAGGGACGCCGTTCTTCAAGCCCACTTATCCCATTTGCATTGAAAAAAGCACATGGGTGATTTTTGTGACCAAACAAGAAAACCTGCGGGGTACTGATAAATTGCATGCTCTTGTCCACATCTTTGTGCCACGTTCTGATGCGCAAGCTAAGCTTGCGGATTCCATTTCGTGGTATGGGTGGTCGTTTATGCAGACAAATGGGCTAATTTGCGTTCTGCATGCAAAAAAACGGAAGTGCTATGGCGGCTGGCCAAATTAAAAATCCTGCGGGTTATCGACTTTCAAAACTTGTCTTCTGGTCTTCGACTGACACTCGTGGCAAGCGTCGACAATCTCATTCGTAAGTAAGGGGCGCCGTTCTTCAAGCCACCCCCCTCATTTGCATTGTAAAATCGCATTTAATTAAGTTGACTTCATTGTATTGTCGCTCTAAAATATTACGATTTTAAAGGTCGATATCGCGAAAACAAGCTCGGAACTGCATCGATTTCTTTTTGATTTTCATATGTAGGACATCAAAATACATTCCCGTGAAAAAAAAAAAAAAAAACGTGAGGTCAATTACGTACGTCTGGCTTTAAGTGAAGAACAAATACTTAACGTATCAAGGAAACTGTATTAGCCAACAATTCATCAAACAAATCTTTATGAATATATATTGTTTATCGTGTTAACATAGGCCGTATTTCCTTATTTACATGTATAGTGATGCGTTTTCAAATTCCTTTAGTATACATGGGTAAGACAACTCCGGTCTGGCACAGGGGGGGATCCAGGATTTTTTAAAAGGGGGTTCAAATGTAGAAAAGGGGGGTTCGTCAGCCTGATTTCACTCAAAATTTCTTTAAATTCCCCATGAAAACGAAATAATTTGGCTCCAGAGGGGGGTTCGAGCGAACCCCTTGAACCCCCTCTAAATCCGCCACTGTGGCAGTTGTCATTATAAATCCCACCGCTGCCATCAAAAGTTACACAGGCTAAACCAAGTCACAGGTAATCAGCGTCGGTGGAAAGAATAATAATATTTTTATGTTTTCTTGTTACTCCCGTCAATCGATTTCTGATTATTCTTGGGAAGTTTACATTGTATACACTCCGGTGTGTTTGCAGGAATGGCCTACATACATAAGGATACTGAGAACCTGTGTAGGGATCTTTAACCTGCACAGGGGATAACAGTCCATGCACATGGGGCCTCCAGTTAACGTCCCGAACCGAAGGACGGCGCACTGTATCATGTCATACCTGCAAGTGATACGAAGGGAAGCCAGTTCGGACCAACAAATTTTCCTCGCCGCAGGCGGAGTTCGAGCACAAGAAGCCAGTGCGCTAACAACTCGGCTATATCACTTAATAATAATAATAATAATAATAATAATAATAATAATAATAATAATAAAAATACATGTTATAATAATAATGATAAATATGATGCGGATTAACGCATGTCACCATCACGCAGTATAGTTGGTGTTGCATTTATACTCTACCTTTGACGGCTGCTGTATTCTGGCGGCTGTGGAAAGTGTGCCAACTTCAGCTCGGTATCTTGTTGTTTGCTGAAGTAATTACCTTTTGCCATTCTACTTTAAAAGTTCTGCCACATTCTGTTGTGTAAATTATGATGTCTTTCACTGCATTTTTGGAGATAAATGTAAACTTTGTTCCGTGTCAAATGTTTATTTTTTTCCAGTTGATTAAAAACCACTGATAGGATTTGATTCCAATTCATTAGCAACAGTGTTGTTAAATGATCACAGAAGGGTCCTCGGATAGAAAGATGGTCTATCGTAATTCTGCCTACTACTAGACATGCTAGATAGTCATGAAAATTAGCAAATAATGTTCAATGTGGTGCTCAGGCTTTGGGCCAAGCCCTGGGGTCTGGTTTTATCCTCATAAGAGACCTTGTCTGTTGAGGCCTTTAGTAGGCCAGACATAATCTTGGCTGTGCATGCATAAAAGTCGATAAGATGCCTTAATTTTCTGTATAATGCACTATTCCTTTGTAACCACGCCCGGGGGAGGGTGGGGGATAGCCGTGGAAATGAGCGGGGCTTTGACCAAAGTGTTGCCACGGCAGTGCGGGGGAAATCCAGGGGTTTGCTTTATATAGGCAAAAAGGGCAGTGAAATGAAAAGCAGGCTGTGGGGGAAAATAGCAGTGGTTTTACAAAACTTTTACCAACGAGCAGTCCCCGCAGGGTGGGGCTTTTAGCAGGGATTTGCTGGACCAAAAGTCAAAGTCCCCGCTATTCCCCAGGCCTGGTGGGGCCATGGTTACAAATGACTGGTGCATAAGAAAGAAGAAGGGATTTGGCATATCATACATAAAATCTGTTTTTCTCATGCAATGGCTCATATTAAGGTCTAACCCTGCAGAAGAAGAAGTATTTAGAACACTTCACAACATCTTTTATTTATTGATTTATAACTGAAAAAGAAAAAAAAAAGGTAAAATCTACAGATCTGTAAGGGAAGTATCAGTGTACGCTGCAGCACTTGTGCACATTTATTATCATCCATGAATGCTTATTGCGAAGTGCTGACTGAGCATTATTTATTTATAGCTCAAAGAAAATGGCTTCCCGTGGGAGGCAGGAGACATCAAAGCTGAAGTCAAACCTGGAAGAACAGCTAGAGAGATTAATGCAACAACTGACAGACCTAGAGGAACTCAAGTAGGTGGTTTATGATTAAATGATTTAATAATGTCATTTCATCAGTTTAATTAGTTCAGGTCGATTTTTCTTGGATGCTTAAAGTATGATTAGTTGCTTGGTTCAGAAATTTCCATTAGATTATGTGAGCCCTGATACATTTGCTTTGATTTTTTTGTACAGAACATCATGTAATTTTTGTACTGTCTGCAGAAATACAGATGATAAACCACCATAATATTATCAGCATTTTGTGTTTTACAGATTTTCCATTTTTGCTATAATGTTTTATTTATAATTACATGTAATTTATAATTACATGTAATAAGATTGTAGTTATTTCAATGGATCATGTTTGAATACCTCTTCTATGAGGTTGTAGTTACAAGTGACTTGTAAATGTATAAGATTGTCCCTTTATTGCCATTCTTTGGCCCTGGCCCATTGAGGCCTAAAGAAATAGATGGGCTGCTTGTGCCTCCAGGCAAAGCTTATACGCTAATGACTGAGCATTTTATTACGGGTTAACCACGATGGTCTGAGCATGTGCAGGAAAAGTGGTTTCATGTCAAACCATCCATATGGAGTTCTCCCTGACTCCAAATTAGGAGTTTTAAACTCCAAGTTTTTATCCCGACTCCAACTCTTTGGGAAGCCCCAATAGTAAAGTAAGTAAAGTAACTAAGGAATAATCGAACATTTTAGGAAGACCCTCATTTTTACTCCAATTTCCAAAATCCTAGTGAGAAGTCTGTCCATACATATAAGCCTTGGTGGCTTGGTTTGTTATATTTTAAGTAGTTTTTTAATGTCATGTCAACATTATTCTGGGTAAAAGTCCCATAAAATGGAGGGAACATCCCAGCATGACCATAGCTGTTGACTATGAGGTTAAGCATCAATTCAAACGAACAAACTTTATGGTCATTCTTGATTTCCAGAGGTGATTTGGAGCCTGAAGAATATGAAGAAACGAAGAACGAGACAATTGATCAGCTTAAAGAATTCAAAGAATCATTGGATAAAATGGTGGGAGGTGATCTTAGTCTTGTTGATGAGTTGAATGGGATGCAACTGGTAAGAAATAGATGTCACAGATTTTGGGGGCTTGTCTGGGATTAAAATGTTTAATGATCATTTCTCTGCAATATGTCTGAAATTTGAAAATCTTTCATAAACTGTTAGTTAAAGACTCTTACAAGTACTTAAAGGAAATAAGTGATCAGCTGAGAGGATTTAAAGAGCCACTGGATAAGATAATAGGAGGGGATCTCAGTATCGTTTATTATTGAACGGGATGCAGCTGGTGAGAAATAAACAAAACAGATTTTATAGTTACCTGACTCTCCACAAACCCATTGATCAGTTGAAGGAATTTAAAGAATCACTGGATAAGACAAGACCTTAGTCTTGTCAATGAATTGATGGAGAGTAACTGGCAAGAAATCGATAGGTACAGTAAGATTGTGAAAACCTAACTCTAGTTTGAGGTACTGTTATGATCTCCTCTGGGTTCAACAAGGCTCTTGGTATTGCTTGACATCAGAAGAGCCTAAATGAGGTTTTTCTATATCACCAAACTTTGAGTATGATAATTATTTAGCATTGAAGACCAAGATCAAGTTTACAAGGTGTGCAGCTTTAACACTTAACCACTTACTTCTAAAGTGGTATGTCTAAGAAGAATTTCTAGAATTTTCAGGTTATCATTTTCACTTAATTTACAGTAAAAGCAATATCTTAAATTACAGGCAATTCAAGCAGCTATCAGTGATGCTTTCAAGACTCCAGAAGTTATCCGTTTGTTTGCAAAGAAACAGCCTGGCCAGTTACGGCAACGTTTATCAGAGGTGAGTTTAAGCTTCTTGCCATCAAGATTCATTGAATGAAGCATGGATTTATAGAATTTAGGACAATTTTATACTAGTTGGTTAACTTGGGTTAACTATCAAACTATTAGTTGGCTGTCTGATGCCTCGCTGCAAGGCTGATAACCCACTGACCATCTGATTGCTGATTAATTGTGAAGAAAATTTTTTGCGCATGCCAAGAAAAATTGTTAAGCTATCCATACAAGTAAACCTTACAGACTCTTGATGGCATGAAATCTCAATTGATTCAGATTATTCTGATAATGCATCAGAAAAACATGTCCGTGTAATGTATATCCCCTCAACCCCCACTTTTATATAGTAAAACTGGGGTATGCAGGGGTATACCTATTTTTTTATTATTTTTGCTCGGCGAGGCGGTTCTAACGTGTACCCACAATCTATGTTTTGAGCAAAAATAAGAAAAATATCAAAGAATTTCTGCTGAAAATTTTCATTTTTTACAACTTTAATAATCTCTTGTATATTGCATGGACATGTTTTCGTAATGGATAAATAGTTATTAGTTCATGCTCAGCTCTCAGAAGAATTTCTTTGCAAGACATTGGTATAATCCTTATTAAAGGAAATAAGTTTCACTGATTTCTGCTATTTTGTTAATTATGAGTTATAGTGAGTTAATGTTCAATTGAATTATGCATGATAACTATTTTTTTTTAGATCAGGCGAGATGAAAAGATTGGTAAAATTCCTTCCCACCAGGCCACTGGGCAGTGTGTAGAAATATTGACAGCTTTAAAGAAACTGGGGGACAGTCTAACTCCGGAGGAAGAAGCATATTTACAGGCTAACTCTAGTACCAGTCTAAAAGAATTTGAACAAGTTTCATCAACATTAGGTAAACCAATTGAGCCTGTGCATGAGAAAATCAACAATTTGGGTTCCGACCAGGTCCGACACAAACCGGACTGTACAGTCAGAGAAGATGGTTAGAGGCTGGAAATTTTGGATTTAGAAGGTAGAGGAATTGTACTATCCATTTAGCGAAGACAAAGGCACTGATCAGCTTCGCAGTTACTGTGAAGCTGATCTGCACCTTTGTTTTCGCATATGCAGATTGTTGGTTTTCCCATGCGGCAGCTCAATTAATGTTCATGTGTGATTTATTTTTACATTTCTCATGAAAGAGTCATTTGCAAAAACAAATTACCGCAAATGTGTCCATTTGACATATTGTACATTATTCTTGAATAAGCCTGTTCCGCTGTGGGTGAAAGTAAATTGCCTGCGAAATTGTACATGTCGGAGGACAAATTCATGACATTAAATAGCCACGAAAACAAGTTGGATTATTGTCTTTCAATAAAGTTTGGCAAGGTTGCTCTGTTCAAAGAATGCTCTGATTACAAATCAGTCACTTTTACAACACTTCTTGTGTTAGACCAAGGCGAGGTGATTCTGTAGTGTACTAACAACTGATGTTTTGAGCAAAAGTAAAAAAACTATCAATTTTTTTTTTTTTCAATTAAATTTTTTTCAATTAAATTTCAATAAGCCTGTTCCGCTGTGGGTGAAAGTAAATTGCCTGCAAAATTGTACATGTCGGAGGACAAATTCATGACATTAAATAGCCACGAAAACAAGTTGGATTATTGTCTTTCAATAAAGTTTGGCAAGGTTGCTCTGTTCAAAGAATGCTCTGATTACAAATCAGTCATTTTTACAACACTTCTTGTGTTAGACCAAGGCGAGGTGATTCTGTAGTGTACTAACAACTGATGTTTTGAGCAAAAGTAAGAAAACTATCAATTTTTTTTTTTTTCAATTAATTTTTTTTATCTTTATCAATGAAAAATCTCAATTCATGTTTTTAAAATACTGTCCATACGGAAATGTTTACAGGGAATAACCTACAGGGCGACTAGGGAGAAATACATGTAGTCTCCATAACTGAACAAACTTCTCCCTATTTTCAGCTGAGGGGGAAGTGAAAATGTATAGAATATATAGGCAAACCTGAAACTCAGGTCCAAACTTCTCTCAAGTTTTCTTTGGGAGAGAAGAAACTTCTCCCTAAAATTCTTGGCTAGGTTGAACCCTGTGCGAGATGCTTAATTTTCACTAATATTTGCGAATTTGCTGCTTCTTGAATTCAAAGTTCTCGCAATAAAGAGTTATGGCTGTTTGCGATATTCGAGCCCCTTTCGTGGTTTTCTGACATAACACCTGCATGATGTCTCAACATAAGATCAAAGAATTTGATGTTCCCAAAATAGCACCACTATAACAGTTCATTTTCAGTACAAAGAATTTTACCCAAATAACCATTTACTTAGGACAAGTTTAGCTCCGCCCACCTGCCACCACTGAAGGAAGAACTACCTGACCTCTAATTATATTGTATTGTCACTTCTCAGTGGCTGAATTTATTTCAATATAGTACATGAAATATGTGTTTTGTAGACAGGTACACTAGCACATTTAAACAGATAAGAACACAATTTAATCTTGCAATTTCATCTTATTTAATAGGAGGACAAAATATTTTTAAGAATGTAAATATTTAATTGATTTTACTTCACTTCAACCCAACTGACCAGCTGTCACACAAATTACATGGGAGGGACTTAGGTTTACTACTATATTGGCTAATTCTGTGCCACTGTCTTGAGGTTAACTTAGTTCACTTTATACTACAAAGGGTTTACATAGTCTTTGAAGTCTGATGTTGAAACATCTTGGGTTTGTCTTTGATTTTGACGCATGGGGACGCTATTTCGCAAACAGCAATACTATAAGCTTTATAGACTTTATAGACAAGTACTTTCTTGTGAATTCAAGAACTTGCTAATAATTCGGATATAGGAAACTCCCGAAATAAAAGCCATACAAAAGTTTCCGAACTTACCATCAGGAAAACATGTCCGTGCAATGAATACCCCCTTAAACCCCACTTTTATATAGAAAAACTGGGGTTCACAGGGGTATACCTATTTTTCTTATTTTTGCTCCAAAACATAGATTGTGGGTACTCGTTAGAACCGCCTCGGCGAGGCGGTTCTAACGTGTACCCACAATCTATGTTTTGAGCAAAAATAAGAAAAATATCAAAATTTTTCTACTGAAAATTTTCATTTTTTACAACTTTAAAAACCTCCGTATATTGCATGGGCATGTTTTCGTAATGCAGTATTCTTGACAAATGATACCAGTGATATGGCTTCTGGTTCATTTTCAGCATCTGGTGATAAAGTATTAGCAGTAGCTGGATCACAAGTACAGCAGGCGAACAAGTGAGGCATTGTGGGATTTTACTTCAGCGGCCATCTAATGGGAGTTTGTGTTGTGAAATGAACCGCCTCCTGGGAAAACCAACAATTTGCATATGCGAAAACAAAGACGCAGATCAGCTTCGCGGTAACCGCGAAGCTGATCAGCGCCTTTGTTTTCACTACACGGATAGTACAATTCCTCTTCTTCTTAAATCCGAAATTTCAAGCTTCTAGCCTGCTTCTGTGACTGTGCAGCCTGATTTGTGTCAGACCTGTTCGGAAACCACATTGTTGGTTTTCCCAAGAGGTGGCTCAAATGTGATAAACTCAGGGCTTCCACAAAGTGGACAGATAGCTTTTAGTTAATTTATAAATCTTGAAAAAATACATATGTTTTGCATCTGACATGAGAAAGTCTAATGATAAAACATATTTATTCAAGCAAATTACAGTACATACATATAATCTTATAGCATTTGCATGCAGTTCCGTTAAGATTGGAATGAAAGTTCTAATTCCTCCTGTGAAAATCTTATTAAAGAGAAGTCCAACAATCATGGATTGAGAAATTTACATTTGAAGATTTTGACAGTTTGAGATCTTCAAATGTGGTTTAAGATATTAGCTGGATAAAGTCCAGAACTCAAATACTCATATTGTTGCTAATTATAGCCCAATTTGGAAGGGTTAATGGGAATATTGGGTTTGGATCCGCAAAAGTAGTCTCTTGTTTGTTAATGAATGACAAAATCATATTTGACCGCTATTGTTGCATACTTTTAAAACAAAAAGCAGTGCAAAAATGAAAGAAATAATCACACATATTTTATAGCCCCATCACATTTTCATATGCATACACACTTTCATACATGCACTTGTTTGTGCAGAGTTAAGCTACTCATAATTTAGCATATGCTTTGCATGATGTCCAGTACTGAAATAAATGCCATGTATTTAAACAGCTTTCCCTGTTACTACATGACTTTTGTCTCCATTCAAACTAGCCTGTGAATAATGTGTGACACTGCCATTTATGCAATAATATTTTCGCCCAATATATCATATGCAAAATCAAATGGGCGGACCAGCAAATGCAATAAAGTGTCATCAATAATGATTCCTTCTTGGAATATGTTTAAAGATGGCTTCGGATTCTATTTCCCCATACTCTTCAGATTACCCGAGAATGAAAAAACAAACAAACAAGCTAACCGTTATACTTCCAGATGTGCCAAATTCTTGTGGAGTATGTTCCGCACATAGAGTTTATCATTATATGGTGCACATATTGTTGCGAGTAATCAACAACTACCCCCAGTTCAGGTTTCAGCAAAATAGGAATTTCTGTAGATTAAATGAGCCTGTGCGTGAGAAAACCAACAATATGGGTTTTGACCAGGTCCGACACAAACCAGGCTGTACAGTCACAGAAGATGGTTAGAGGCTGGAAATTTTGGATTTAGAAAGAAGAGGAATTGTACTATCCGTGTACCGAAAACAAAGGCGCTGATCAGCTTCGCAGTTGCTGCGAAGCTCATCTGCGCCTTTGTTTTTGCCTATGCAGATTGTTTGTTTTCCCACTCGGCAGCTCAAATGTATTTGTGCAATACTATTACATGCGCTTGTTTTGTGCTGATCATTTTCTACCTTTTTTAGCCATTTAAATTTAGCCTTGTTAGAACTAAAGATCTAGTAATTTTATAGGCTAGACACGACCTTGATGCATTCCATATGAGCTGCGTCATGAGAAAACAGGATTTTTGCCTATACGAAAACAGATGTGCAAAAGACTATGCAGTAACTTCACAACTGATCTGCCTCTTTGTTTTCGCTACACAGTACAATTCCTCTTCTACCTACAACCAAAATTTCAAGCTTCTAGCTTTCCTCTATGACTGTACAGGCCGGTTTGTGTACGACCTAGTCGGAAACTCGAAGACCAGTTTTCTCATGTTGTGGCTCCTCTTAGTGTCAGTCAGTAGTCCCTTGTACAATAAGTACATGAGCCTGTGAGCGAGAAAACCAACAATATGTGTTTCCGACCAGGTCAGACACAAACTGGCCTGTACAGTCACAGAAGCAGGCTAGAAGCTTGAGATTTTGGATTTAAGTAGAGGGGCGATTGTACTATCTGTGTAGCGAAAACAAAGGCGCTGATCAGCTTTGCGGTTACCGCGAAGCTGGTCTGCGCCTTTGTTTTCGCCTATGCAGATTGTTGGTTTTCCCATGCTGGGGCTCACATGTCTTTAGGTGTTGTGAAGATCATTAGTTGTTGACATGAGCAGTGCCATGGGAAAACCAACAATGTGGTTTCCGAACAGGTCCGACACAACCCCAGCTGTACAAGCACAAAAGATGGCTAGAGACTGGAAATTTTAGATTTAGAAAGAAGACAAATTGTACGATCTGTGTAGTGAAAACAAAGGCCCTGATCTTCTTCGCAGTTGCTGTGAAGCTGATCTGCGCCTTTGTTTTGGCATATGCAAAATGTTGCTTTTCTCATGACGCAGTTCATATGTTCGAGCAATGCAGACTGCTGCCCAGTAAAAGGACTACAGTGTCTTATATTGAGGATCTTACACAAGTGGTCATTTCATATGAAATTTATTAAACGAGCCTTCGGCGAGTTTAATAAATTTCATATGAAATGACCACGAGTGTAAGATTCGTTTTATCATATGACTTTTAAAATAGGATTTCATCGCCTTCGAAGTGGACATATTTTCAATGAAAATTTACATTGTTGTTACGGACGTCGTCAATGACGTTACGTATTCCCGCAAAAGTGTTATTACACGTGTGGTCATACGATTTTTATGACATGGCGTTATCCACTGGAAAACAGCGACGTCATATGATAAATTTTCGTCTGAATAAAAATTTGTGACAGTTTTAAAAAGAGCAGTAAGTGTGATTTTAACAATAATTTACTTGTCAAAAATTCATTTGTCTTTTGCATGTATTACATTTTGTATATTGTATGATCATAATGAAATAAAGTATGAAGATGCTTCTGTCTTATTGTATTGCTTCCTATGTTTATGGCAGAACAGTAGCTGTTGTTGAGAGAGCTAAAGACCAAGATAAGAATTTTTTTCTCTGTGCGTAAATATTTGAGCAGCAATGTGAGAAAACCTGTTTTAGGAATATCCAACCAGACCAGACTCAAACGGGCCTGTACAGCCACAGAAAAAAGCTAAAATATTGAAGTTTTGGATATACCGGTAAGTAGAGGAGGAATTTTACTATAATTGTAGTGAAAACAAAGGCGCTGGTCAGCTTCGTAGTTACTGCGAAACAGATCTGCGCCTCTGTTTTTGCATATACAGAATGTTGATTATTTCATGATGCGGCTCATAATTGAGCCGCCTCATGCGAAAACCAACACTCTTCATAGGCGAAAACAAAGACGCAGATCACGCGAAGCTGATCAGCGCCTTTGTTTTCGCTAATCGGATAGTACAATTCCTCTTATACTTAAATCCGAAATTTCCGACGGGGAGAATAAATGGGTTGCCCCAAAAAAAAAAAAAAAAAAAAAAAAAAAAAAAAAAAAAAAAAAAAAAAATTTAAAAAAAAAAAAAAAAAAATAAATCCGAAATTTCAAGCTTCTAGCTCGTTTCTGTCCTTGTACAGGTCGGTTTGTGTCGGACCTGTTCGGAAACCACATTGTTGGTTTTCCCACGAGGTGGCTCAATTATGTAGTTGGTGCATCGCAGTCACCAACAATTTTCAGTCAGTTCGGCTGGAGCCACCACTTCTTGGAAATTTGACCAGTACTATGTGTGGCTTTGTGTTTCGGTCAAAGCCCCGAGGTTATAAAACTTTTTTCAAGCTCAGCTTAGCTGAGCATGTAATTTCAACTGCTCATAAATGTTGAAATAGAAAAAAATGTGGAAAATTCAGGTTCAAAACTTAAAAACTAGTGATTTATCCTGCTCATAAATGTTAAAATGCCAACAATTGTTGGCATTTTAACATTTATGAGCTGGATAATTTTAGTCTCAGCTGAGCTGAGCATGAAAAAGTTTTATAACCTCAGAGCCAGTACTATGTGTGGCTTTGTGTTTTGGTCATGGACACAAATGGATGATGGAACATTTTGATTCCAGAAATCTCACTCTGTTGATGTCTGGTGCTCCCAACTTATTTGAACTATTTGAGCCGCATCATTAGAAAACCAACATTTTGCATCTGCAAAAACAATGCTACATGGGTAGTACAATTCCTGTACTTTCTCAATCCATAATTTTTACACAATCACATGATGCCCCACAAAATGAAAGCGGACTCTTCTACTTAAGCCACGTCGTGAGAAAACGGGATTATTGCCTATGCGATAATTGCACGGCTGATCATCGCCTTTGTTTTCGCTACACGGATAGTACAATCCCTCTTCTTAAACCTGAAATTTCAAGTTTCTAGCCTTTTTCTGTGACTGTACAGACCGGTTCATGTCAAACCTGGTCGCAAACCCCAAAGGCCTGTTTTCTCGCTTAATTGATAGGGATGTGAACGTCTATTCATCACTGATGGATTAAATACTCGAGTAGGAAAATGAAGAGAACAATATATTCTTGTTAAATCTGTTTATTGCTTGAAACATGTTCAGCAGCACAGAATCACTGGCATAGTTCATTTAAAACATAAATAACTAACAAAATACTATCCTTTAATTGGATGAAAAACATCAGACACACTTGTCAAAGTGATCATTTTCAGTTGAAAACAAACAGGAATAATTTACTGTTTTCAATATTTTAGTTGGAAGCATTTTTTTACCAATGCACTTCTCGGTTAGATAAATTGAATGTTATGGTACCTGATAACAGATTTATACGGATGCCTTATCATACCATTTGAAAGTAACAAATTATCATGATGGAATGTTCATAGAAGTAGTAGTAGATAGTGGCCTTTTTACATCATGCCGGGCTGAATGGACTTTATCCATAATTCCACCACAAGAACGTTTGAAATGTTCATTCAATCTCTAGTCACTTATATATCATCTGCATCATGAGAAAACCAGATTTTTGCCTATGCGAAAACAAAGACACTGATCCGCTGTGCAGTAACTGCATAGCTGATCAGCACCTTTGTTTTTGCTACACAGATCATAGTACTATCCCTCTTCCGTACTTATATTCAAAATTTCAAGTTTCTAGCCTGCATCTGTGACTATACAGGCAGGTTTGTGCCTGACCTGGTCAGAAACTCCTCAGACCGGTTTTCTCATGTCTCGGCTCCTAGGAAGAGGTTCCATGCCGAGAGTGACTTGTGTAATCAATTTGAGCCACCTCGTGAGAAAACCAACAATCTGCATATGCGAAAACAAAGGCGCAGATCAGCTTCGCGGTAACCGCGAAGATGATCAGCGCCTTTGTTTTCGCAACTCGGATAGTACAGTTCCTCTTCTACTTAAATCCGAAATTTCAAGATTCTAGCTCTTTTCTGTAACTGTACAGGTCGGTTTGTGTCGGACCAGTTCGGAAACCACATTGTTGGTTTTCCCATGAGGCGGCTCATATTTTGACAATCTGTGTCTGATTTTTTTCATGCAAAAATTCTCTAACAAAATTATAACAAAATGAAATGTACACATCACAAAAATATATGTTATATTTTTAGAATGCATGTAGCCTTAGTTTCTCAATCATTAATGGGAAATGTACAATAATAACCAAATGCTCAATTAACTTAAAAGAAAATTATTAAAGTGCTGATAAAATGTGCAAAAATGCAAAATTAAAGGACACTAACAGAACTTTCTCCAGTTTAGAATTCATTAAGAATCTTATTTTTCTCTGGCTCATAATCTTTCTGTAAATTCTTTAGTATTAAGATCATCATAAACAAAAATATATTACACATACTTGAATAATGCCGGCAAATCTGGAATGACTACACAATGAATATGTTCTATTACGAAAACTTGCCCATGCAATATACAGAGATTTTTTGAGCTTTAAAATTTGAAAATTTTCAGCTGAAAATTTTTGATATTTTTCTTATTTTTGCTCCAAACATAGACTGTGGGTACACGTTAGAACCGCCTCACCGAGGCGGTTCTAACGAGTACCCACAATCTATGTTTTGGAGCAAAAATAAGAAAAATAGGTATACCCCTGTAAACCCCAGTTTTACTATATAAAAGTGGGGTATAAGGGGGTACTCGTTGCATGGAGATGTTTTCCTGATGATGTTCAAAGATTATTATTTTCGGCAATAATTCAATTTCAACAGCTCAAAAGTAAAAAATTATACAAATGGAATGTATCTTGAGTGTATATGCATTAAACATAGAATCTTGAAAGGTAATTTTTAAAATTCAAAAAGGCAACATTACAATATTTGACTCAATTGAGCCGCCTCGTGGGAAAACCAACAGTTTCCCAACAGGTCTGACACAAACCAACCTGTACAAGCACAGAAAAGAGCTAGAAGCTTGAAATTTCGGAATTAAGTAGAAGAGGAGTTGTACTATCCGTGTAGCGAAAACGAAGGCGCTGATCAGCTTCGCGGTTACCGCGAAGCTGATCTGCGTCTTTGTTTTCGCCTATGCAGATTGTTGGTTTTCCCACGAGGCGGCTCAATTACATAAAGATTGCCAAATATAGCATGCACACAGGTACAAAATGCACACAGGTCCAACAGCTGCACAATTTGGCATTTAAAAATGAAGAATTATGCATGCTTTTCTTTTAAGAGAAAAAATGTTATTTTTTCATCTTATTTGGTTCTTTAAATACATGTATACATTGTGACATTGAAAAAAAAAATACTGGCAGCACATGACTGTATCAAGGGGCTGGTTATTTGACATTGTAAGTAACCATAACTGTTTAAAATAAACATATAAAAAAACAACAACACAATTAGCGTCTCTGAGAAAATATCAGCTATTCTATCATTTAAACTTATCTTATTTTTTTTTTTGTCCCCATAAAAGATAACCATTTTTGTATGAATTCAGCATATATACTTAGCCTCCCAACGTCAATATAAAGACAACAATCTGTACTGAAAAAAAAACAAAAAAACAACAAAACAAAAACAACAGTGTTGCCAGTTTCATGCCAAAAGAAAATCAAAGTAGGTAGGTTTGTTATCCTTTTTGATTTTATTTCTGGAATCCTATAAAATCTTTAAGGTGTAGATTGTGAGAGGTGAAACATTTTTGGCCGTAGCTATGCATTGAACAACCAGCCCCAGAGATGATTCTGACAACAATTTCATAGTGTGGTGTAAAATATATGAAAATGTACTCACTTTGTAGAAAATCTAATTACTGTGTACAATATGAGACAAAATTGTAAGTGAAAACTCGTGTAAACAATGACCAGGCACATAATTATTATTGTAGCCGCAATGCGTGAAAACTTCTTCGGGGTTTCCAAACAGGTCTAACATAAACCGGCCAGTACCGTCTCAGAAAAAGCTAGAAGTTTGAAATTGCAGATATAGGCAGATGAGGGATTTCACCAATCTAGTAGAAATGAAGGCACTGATTATCTGCGTGCACAGCTGATCTGTGTCTTTGTTTTGGCATTAGCAAAATCCCCAGTTTTCTTGCATCACGGCTTATTTGTTCGTTGGTAATAAGAGTGGACGGGTTACTGATGACTCTAGGGTGTATATATGACTAGGTATATACATGTTCACTCAAATATAGGCATTTCAATATATGTTCACACATCAAATGTATTAATTTAGTCATACTACATAAGAAGTACAGGTCTGGTATTAAACCAGAGTGATTTGCACCTTTGATATTTATATTTCAATCTGAAAAGGCTTCCTTAATGATGAGTGTCTTCACCATATTTAACAAAATATCACCCACTTTTATTATATTCATAAATTATTGCTTGAAAAAGTAACAAAATATAAATATTAACAAACTATAGCTTTAGAATTGTATTTCATTATTAAGGCTTTCCCACTTGTATTACAGTATTATTGCACTGATATCTGTCAATATTGACCTACGTTGAGATATCTAAGAATGTGAGTTTGCAAGAGTATCTGTAGATATCCCAGTGAGGGACAATATTCACTGATACTAGCATCATAACCTTTTAATTTTTATATAGCGATATGGGCCACAACGCGAGAAAATGTACCTTCGGACTTTTTTGGAGTATTAGAAAAACAGTAATGTGTATTACTTTGATTGTATAATGTTTCTAGAATCTAATAGTCTTTATTTGACCAGATTATTCGCGTTATTTTGTCAGTTATGACAATTTTTCTATATGAACCCTACAGACGTCATTGTCCTGAAAAATGACGTCAAAGTGGCGTAATGCATTTCTGCATGTTAGTAGTGCCTACAAAACTCAATGTTTTTTCTTAGAAATGGTGAAACATTGACCAGAACATATTTAGATAGAAGCACACCATCCTTACAATGAATATGTCGAAATTATTTTGTCTATTTATGTGACTATGTGGTTGCCATGGTTACGATTTGACAGTAGTTATGGGGAAAATAAGTTAACTTAGGGCTAAAACAAGGGCAGATAACTACAAATATTGAAAATAATTATATTTTAAAACTCACTGATTGGGTAGCCCAGTGTTCAAAGATTACAAATACAGTGTTATTTCAAAAACATGTATTAAATGATTTTTCCGCTTTGGAGCAGTTTCTACCTAGTAACGTCAGAATGTCCAAAGGTACATTTTGTCGCGTTGGGGTTCATATATATATTGACGTTTTCTATTTGATGTTAACAGTGAAAAATTAAAATTTCGCAAGCTCCCGTGCAGTTAATGGTATCTTGTTAACATTATGAAAACTTGCCCATGCAATAAACAGAGATTTTTTTCACCTGTAAAAATTGAAAATTTCATTGGATTTTTAAAACTATTTTTCTTATTTTTGCTCAAAACATAGATTGTGGGTACACGTTAGAACTGCCTCGCCGAGGTGGTTCTAACGAGTACCCACAATCTATGTTTTGGAGCAAAAATAAGAAAAATAGGTATACCCCTGCATACCCCAGTTTTGCTATATAAAAGTGGGGTTCAAGGGGGTATACATTACACGAACATGTTTTCCGGATGAAATTAAGTTTCAACTGAAGCTCATTAAAGCACTATTTATATACATTTTAATGACTATCTTCATTTAATAAATTAACTAAATAAACTAAGTTCTTTAACTTATAACAAATACTAAATAAATACAATAAATTATGAAACGAGAGGTTATAACTTCTATCCAATTAACAATTATAAAAATACTGCCCTTGAAACTGTAAACATTCCTGAGCTACATATGAGAAACACATTCTTTGGAGTTTCCGACCAGGCCCCGAGGTTATAAACTTTTTTCACGCTCAACTCAGCTGAGCACAAAATTCAACTGCTCATAAATACAGAAATAATCAAAATTTGTAGAAAATTTGGGCTTAGATTAGCAAAGCCTGTAATTTATCCTGCTCATAAATGCTAAAATGCCAACAACTGCAGGCATTTTAACATTTATGAGCAGGATAAATTTCAGTCTCAGTTGAGTTGAGAATGAAAAAAGTTATATCACCTCGGGGCCTTGTCTTGCATGGATAAGCTGCATGATCAGACATCACTTAAAGCTTGATATTTCAGATTTAGAAGGTGGGGAAATTTAAACTTTTAGCTGCACATAGAATGTATTCTCATGATGTAGCTCGATCTAAGATATAGAGTTGGCAATAAATTATTTCATAGCTCATGAAAATATTGAAAATAATAATTGGTGTAAAATATACCTGTTGATAAGTATCTTCTTTATAATAACATGTACTCATCATGAAAACATATCCGTGTAATGTATACCCCCTTGAACCCCACTTTTATATAGCAAAACTGGGGTATGCCGGGGTATATCTATTTTTCTTATTTTTGCTCCAAAACATAGATTGTGGGTACTCGTTAGAACCGCCTCGGCGAGGCGGTTCTAACGTGTACCCACAATATATGTTTTGAGCAAAAATAAGAAAAATATCAAAAATTTTATACAGAAAATTATCATTTTTTACAACTTGAAAAATCTCTGTATGGGCATGTTTTTGTAATTGCTTGGCAATACAATCTACTACTGTCTTGTAGTCATCATGTTCAGAAAAACTTTAACACAGCATTAGTCAAACTCAAGATTGTTCAACCGTTAACATCCCAAAATTGATTTTAACCGCAATAAAGCACATGAACGATGGAATAATGTACAAATGATATGATAGTAAAAATTCTATAAACTTGAGAATTTTCTTTCTTGTTGGCAAATTGAAGTGAAGTTATGGAGATTACAAAAGAGGCAATTTGATTACCTCCCTTGGATCTTCTCAGATTTTAGTGATAATGTTCAGTTTCATAGAATTTTTACTATAATGTGAAAGAATATATATCTTGTTCTAAGTAAAATAAATATAGTATATGTAAAACAGCTGGGGCACTACTTTGCAACATTTTTCATCGACACGAGTCGTATCATGAGAAAACAAACATTTGCATATATGCAAAAACAAAGGCGCAAAAACAAAGCATTACTGCTTTGCAGTAATTTCAAAGCTGATCAGTGCCTTTGTTTTTGCCTGGATAGTACATGGATAAACACATGGATAGTACAATTCCTGGATAAACAATTACAATTTGCCTGGATAAACACATGGATAGTACAATTCCTCTACTTTCTAACTACAAAATGTCCAGCCTCTAGCCATCTTCTGTGCTTATTGGTTTCCTCATAACGCGGCTCACATGTTCAGCACAAAAATGTTTCAAAGTAGTATACCCGCCGAAAGAGAATGGAATGTTTTGTATGAGTCCTTGTTAAATTGTTTACTCTCTGTAAACAAATAATTTACTCTCTGTAAACAGTTTACTCTGTAAACAAATAATTTACTCTCTGTAAACAGTTTACTCTCTGTAAACAAATAATTTACTCTCTGTAAACAGTTTACTCTCTGTAAACAAATAATTTACTCTCTGTAAAAAAAAATGTTTACTCTAAACATGCATTTACTCTCTGTAAACATGTATTTACTTTCTTTAAACGTGTTAACTCTGTAAACAAATAATTTACTCTCTGTAAACAAATCGTTTACTCTGTAAACATGTGTTTACTATCTGTAAACCTGAGAATCAACAAAACAAAATCATAGAAAACTACATGCAGTATTTGAGCTGCCTTGTACATGTAATTTGTAAGCTCAATTCTTCTGACATCTTTAAATAAAATATAGACATATCCAAACACACATGTGTGCATAGTGTATGAAAAGACAGCAGTGGTTCATTCAGCAGTGAAAAATGTGTGTATAAATAGTTACAAATTGATATACAGGAATGTTCTTTATAAATTAAATACCAGCTTTTTAGGCCAAAAAGTTGTCAAAGAAACCTCAGAACCCTTAGCAGAGGTAAATTCTAAAACGAAAATGGCTCCAAAGGTGCAAATTAGAATGCGTTCCTCAAAACATGCCCATGAAATATTCAGTTTTTTTACAGCAGCTGCTGTAAAAATCAAGAATTTTGTTTGAAAATTTGTGATAAATTTCTTATTTTCGTAAAAACATAGATCGTGGTTTCAGGTTAGAACTGCCCCAATGGGCTGGTTCTAACAAGTAGAGTGACAGGTTGCAGATTCGTACAGTTCAAGGATTCGTACACTCGGCAGTTTTAGGCCTCTGTAAGATTAAGCATCCATTTAAGAAGACAATTGATTGTATCAGCAATCAGTAAAATATGTCTGTAAGTCAGTTTGAGTGCAAACTCGCGTGTGCATGACAGCGCATGCGCAATGCAGACGATTTTTTCGGACGACCGAAGTGGCAGTTTTGTTGCATTCCTAATTGCTTTTCGTTGAAATAAAGTTTTCTGTGCGAATAAAGGGCTAATCAGGACCGTATATGATAAGAAAGTAACAACAACTTGTATCCCAAGTACTTACATTTCTGCCACTTTGTTCAGTTGTTTACAGTTTTGATCGATCAGCTGACGTCTGCTCTCAGCTGTCATCCTGGGATTTCCCTTAGGGAGACATCATTATTTTGTCAGATGGGTTATTACCTTTTCGTTCCATTCATGGTACTTTTCTACATCCATATTCAACTTTTTTGGCAAAAACCACCAGAACAATAAATGCATTCTATATGTTTTAAGCAAACTCACTGAATTTTATTCAACTTAAAAATTTGCCAATAGCAGCTGTTTTCAAGTGTTTAGAACTTACTTTCCTGTTGAAAAATAGCTATGAAACTTTGCATGCCGAAGTAAAATTGAGCTTTTTCCATCTTAAAAATGATTGTTTAAAGTTGCTTTCAATTGTTATCCCACAAGGTAGTGTACGAATCTGCAACCTGTGACGTATGATTTTCTCTGATTTTCATCCATTAAAATAATGAGAGATCCCCACCAAACAGGAACTGCTGAAAACGAAAGTAGCTCAGAAAATTAAACAAGAAGCGTGTATTATTTTTGTAGCGACAGGTGAAAGGGCTAATTAAAAAGGTGAGTGAGATGAGATGAAAAAACTTTCAAAACTGTACAAATCTGCAACCTGTCACTCTACCCTTGATCCATGTTTTCGCATAAAGATAAGAAAAATGTATACCCCAGTACAATATAAAAGTGGGGTATAAGGGGGAGATACACTTCATGTACATGTTATCCTGATGAGATCGCTCAGCCTTCCCAGTCAACAAACTTTCTTGGAATGAGGCCCATATGGTATATTGCATGGAATGTCTAGATAAATATAACAATGTGACAACAACATCCATACATGAGCCTCGTCATGAGAAAATTGGCTTTTTGCCTGTGCGAAAACCAAGGCACAGATTAGCTGTGCAGTAACAGCACAGCTGATCAGCACCTTTGTTTTAGCTACATGGATAGTACAATTCCTCTTCTTCTTATATCGGAAATTTCAAGCTTCTAGCCTTTTTCTGAGACTGTACAGGCCAGTTTGTGTCGGACATGGTCGGAAACCCCTACACCGGTTTTCTCCTGACGCGGCACACATGGGACTGTAAGGACACCAAGGTGAATTATACAAAATAAATATCTGTTAAACTCTTAAATAAACCTGCTTAATATACAGTGCAACAAAAATTAGGTTATAAAATAATTTACAAGATCATTTTTTTCTTGATAACTGGTTAAAAAGCACATCGACTGATTTCAAATAAGAAGAAAACAACAATTAACGGCTGTATAGTGTAAATATACATTTTCCAAATGTATGATAGGAATGGTTGTTGTATCACAATAAATGAATAAAATATTTAAATGTTCATTATGCATAGCAATACTCATCGAGTGAATATTGAAATTTGTAGTAAAATTTGTAGTGAAATTTGTAATATACAAATTAGGTATGTTTAAGTTTATGTGACTGCATTTGGGCAGGACCTAATACAGGTGTCCTACATTCCTCTACAAGACAGTGAAAATGGTTCTGTTTGCCAACATACGGACAAACGCTCACATGACAGTCATCAGATACCGAGTATTTTTGAAAACCTTGAGAGTTAATACTGTCCAGTTTGGCATGGTACTTTCTGTGTGTGAGAACTTTGCTGGAGTCCGTGCAACAATATGCACAGCGATGGCAGTGAAAGTGGGACATTTTCAGGTTGAACTCGCAACCAGCTCGACCGCAGTCCTGGTTGATACGAAATTGCTGCAGCTCGCCTCCTGTTATACTGTCAATTCTTTCATGTCTTAGAGTATGTTGTACAAGTCTAGATCGATCACTGAATCCGTAGCCACAATCACTGCGAACACAGTGAAAGTGAGTCACACTCTGCCGATAAGCACATTTTATATACTGGCAATCATCGTTAAATCTCCACCGCGAGTAACCTGCCGGAATACTATCGTCTTTAGTGTTTGTTCGAGGACTAGAAAGTTTCTTCGGTTTTACCATATTAAACGGTACAGTGTTACTGTCAATAAAATCATTATGCTTTGGTTTCATTATCTTTCTACCAGACCAATTTGAAGTGTCTTTCATATCAATATTTTCACCGTCGTCTGCTACTTCCTGTTTCACTTCCTGTACGTCTGCTGGACCTTCATTATCAGACGAAAACTTGTTTTCTTCTTGTGCTTTAGATATCATTTTAGAAAACGTTGATGGGTTCAAATTCAGCGACGAGTTACTCCCTATTTCTTCATTCTCATCACTTTCCACACCTGCATACTCTTTGGCGTCTGCCAGACATTTTGCTTCATCTGGATCCATGTCTGCATCAGAAGCTTGATTTACGTCTGCTTGATGTTTAGGAGCAATAGGAGTAGGACTGCTTAATTTTGATCCATGCTCAGGTCTTTTGAACTTCAGTCCATGTTTACCGATGTGAGATCGGAGTCGTGCAGGGTCAGAGAAAGCTTGGTTACAATCATAACAGTGATAATGGTCCTTCTTTTTCAGTTTACAAAATGGCCGCCCACAATTTTGTGTTATGGCATAGTGCATTTTAGCTCTTAGGTCTGACCAACTTGGTTGTGGTATCTGGTTTATGCCTCGTTGCAGCAGAACTGTTAGCGGTACTGATGGATTCTGGGAAGCACCAACGGCTAACGTAGCCTGTGGCACAATTCCACCAGTAGTCAGTATGGGTGTAGGTAATCCAGCCATTAGCTGAGGTGTCGTAACATTTGCTGGCAGTGCTTGAACAGTGCTGATGGATAATGGCACTGAAGCTTGAGGTACTGCAAGCTTTGACAAATCGGCTCCCATATGCGGCATAATCACTGTTCCTGGAGGTAAACTGGTTGCAACCGGCTGACCATTACTGGTTACCATAGCACCCAGAGGTATGGTTGGCAACTGGGAACCAGGAGATACTGGGATGAAAGTACCAGCTGTTTTAATCACAGGTGTCAATGGTGGTGAGCTCATATTAACATTTGATGATGCGGGAACAATCGGGACAAAGTTTTTCGTTGAGACAGGTGAGTCCTGTTTGATCACAGGTTGAATCGTGACTTCTCCTTCGGACTGATGCTTCCTCTCATGCTGGGGCATCGTACTGTGGCGAATAAAAGAATAATCACAGCGAGGGCGCGTGCAGTGAAAATGTTGATTGATCTGATTATTGGGACAGTTGATACGCCTGCAACTTACATTTCTGTCATAAAACTCAAAACCGTCGAGAATTTTGACAAAACTATGAAACTCCTTTGCGTGCAGGTTCATCACATCCATACGATCAGTAATCGTGTAACATCTTGGCCGAGCACAATGAAAATGGGTTTTTCCAACATAGCTACATTCTGCGTCTGGGCAAGGATCGTCTGCTCGGAAAATTCTAAAACCATTGATAACCTTCATTTTTGATGGTATCTCTCCCTCTTTCAAAGGAACTTGGGACTCTTTGATTTCTTCTTCAGAAGCTACGACCTTAGGTACCTTCGGCAAATCTATTTTTGGATACTTTGGTGGTCTACCCCTACGTCGCATGCTGCTTTCTTCAGGAGATGGTTTCGATCCTCGGTTGTATGATTTTCCTGCCGAAGCTCTGGCATATTCATGTATACGATAGTGTTCAAGACGTCCAAACGTGGGGCCAAAGTGTGGTACAACGTGGGTACAACCAGTCTGAAATGAAGGAGTTTAAGAAGAAATCAATGAAAATACTATCACTAAATTTTATAAAACATATTTTTAACATTGTTTTACATTGTATACCGTTTGAGAACATTCATAGAAAAAGTTAATAAAAACTTAAAACCACTCCTGATTCCCCTAAAATGAAAGTGGGCTCACCCAAATGATAACCATGAGAAAGTGCATTTGTGACTAATGGGTTAAGGTAAGAATAGAAAGTTCAGGAATGCAACTAAATTCATTCGTTTTTGGGAAATTACAGCAATATCTTAATCTCTAAGCCTAAAAAAGTACATAATACTCACCCAGATACAATGGTAATGTTTCTCCTTTTCACTGTATTGGCAGTTTTCTGGGCAGTTCTCCGTAGCGCCGAACTCTCTATACGCTATTGGCGTAATTCGGTCTTGGAGCTCGTGAAACCTGGCATGTTCCCGGACCCCGTCTTTGGACTTGAATAGAACCAGACACCCCTCTGTTCTACAGTGGTAGTGGTCCTTGTATAGGTACTGACATCTCGGGTTGCACGGGTCATTGGCTGTGTATCTGAAAAGATCATTTGTATTTGTTGATGACTCAATTATATATTGGAGTATATTATTTTACAGGAAATAAAATGTTGGAGAGAATACATGGGATGCAATGTATTTTATTTTTAAATTCCACGGCTGTCACCCTTAAAAAGTGTCATTGTTCAATATGGAGTTCAAAGTGGTTTATCTTCATTATACTACTGTTTATTGTGCCTGCCTCACTGTCGTGCTCGTTGTCTGTCGTTTCGGTTGAAATTTAGCGGGATGGCTACCTTGATGGGACAGAGCTAGTCATTCTGCTCTTCGTGTGTGTTGTCGGAAAAATGTTTTGTTGTGTTGTATTTTCTTTCCCACCTGGTGTCTGTGTTGGGACTTTAATTAAATTGCATCGATTCCTGATCCTTCTATTCTTACTCTGACCACCAAAACTTCTTGCTTAAAGTTATGAAAATCTTGTCTGAAATGTGTTTTGCACTAAAAGCTGAATGATTTTTTGAAAGTCCTGTCAACACAAACAGTGCCAATGAAGATCAGACAACTTTTATAAATTCATAAGTCTTAGGGGGGATTCGATAATTGGGCATATGTATCCATCTACTGTTGCATGTTGTTTTTGTTTTATGCCTATGCCTTCAAAAATAATAAAACTACTATAAGTAATACCTGACTAGGTAGTTTTTCCAGGAGTCATCTTTTTCCCGTCTTTCCATGTAGATGGTCTTCGGCGGCTGTAAAACCGTTGAAGCTGGATCAGGAACTGTCATGACTGCTTGACCGACCAGACCTGGTGGCAGAGTGCATGGCATGCCAGACGAGGCATTAGGATCTGTGAAACTTGCAGGCATGACCTTGACCTGCGTTGGGAGAGCAGACGCAGATGCAGACGACTCAGTTTGACCACTGAAGGAATTGATGGGCAAGTTCAGCGAGCCATCCAAATTCTCTGATTCATTCATCTCTATGTCTTCATTTGAATATTTGTCTGTTCTATTATTATATCTGTCAGACATGTTTGAATTTTCGTCATCTGCTGAATTTTGTTCCGTTTTTGGAGACATCGGAAAAAACGGTGTCGAGGCGCCGTCTGACATCGGACAAGGTGAAGCAGAGGGTGATGGAAAATCTGTTGAATCATCTTGATCGGATGCCGGTTCCAGTTTTGGTTTCTTTAATTCCAATGGTTCCACCTGCTCGGCTGGACGTTTCACTCCAGACGCCATTTGCAGACCTCCCATTCCGCCGAGATAATGATTTATAATGTCGGCTCTAGGAATGACAGATGGCATGGGCTGAATCTGCTGTGGCTTGTGTCCATCTCTGTCACGATATTTCTTGTAAGCGCTCTCAAAGTCACGCCTCTCATGTTTTCTCTTGTGGGAGTAAAGCTGAGCCGTAGAGTGAAGCACATAATCACAATCTGAAAATATTTTTTTTTAAACCTTAAAAACACAAAGAAAAAAGACAACACAACAACATCAGAAATTCCAAATTTACAAAAACTTGTTGTCATTATGAGCCATCTCACATACATCTACCATGTTTGCATGTTTGGTTATTGTTGTGTGTAGTTGTGAAGCATGTTTATGCATTCTTTCATATAGAACTACATTTTCTTGGAGTTACTACTTACAAAAGGAGGAGCTTATATCCATGGCAAATACAAAAGGTTTGGACCCACGCCACCAGGTCCCTAGGTTATAAAACATTTTTCATGCTCAGCTCAGCTGAGACTAAAATTTATCCTGCTCATAAATGTTAAAATGCCAACAATTGTTGGCATTTTAACATTTATGAGCAGGATAAATAACTAGATTCTGAGTTTTGAACCTGGATTTTCCACTAATTTTGACTATTTCAGCATTTATGAGCAGTTGAAATTTCATGCTCAGCTGAGCTGAGCTTGAAAAAAGATTTTTATAACCTCGGGCCTGGTCTGGCAAATATTATGCCTGAACTAGAATTCAAGTCTTTGTCACTTATCCAAATGTTTAAAAACACTTTGTGAAAGGCTAACGAAAAACAAAAATCAAGAAAAATTGCTCAGCATTTGAAGAATCAATCTAATATGAGGGAAACAATCTTGAAGGGATATAAAACTGAAAAAGAAAAAGAAACATTTGCGATACATACTATCCCTGATGCAGTGTATGTGATTGCTGACTTTAGAATATCTGCAGCCGAAGAACCCGCAGTGCTCGTACTTCATGAACTTCTTGAAGCCGTCTCGACCCAACACTTCGTCCTTCTGATGGTAACTCTTGTGCTTCTCTGTAATGATTTTCATAATACTGTAAACATTCTGATTAGCGCACATACTATAGCTTGCCAAATAGGTTACTGTGTAGGAGGCAACTTTAATATTCATATCTGGGCGTGATCAGCTAGTCCATCTATTCAAGGGATCATGGCAAAGTTGAACTCTGTGAACGAAGACCATCTTCACAAGTTTACAGTTAGAAATCAGCTACGAGGGGTGATCGGAAAGTACGTGTAAAAATGCTGTAAAATAAATTTGCGTCAATCGATTGATATGAAATTTAGTACGTATAAACATTGGTCCTTTTGTAATTAAATGCCATTCTCATTTTAAAACAATGACGTCAGACGTTCATGCACGAGGCAGCGTAATGACGTCACTTCACGTGACCCGGCGCACCTGTACCCCTGGGTTGATTTTGTTAGTGTATTTGATGGGGTTGGGAAAGTTGGTCGACATGTTTAAATGGAAACTAATTTTCTAACATTAATTGACCATTTTTCGAAAATGTATGGCATTCTGATCCTTAATCTACTAATACGGTGAAATTGAATGCAACAGGTTAGCGTAAAATATGCAAGAACGTCGATTTCATTTTGTTAACTTAAATTCAATACCTTGTTTTCTGGTCGATGTTTAACAAAATGATAAAAGACTGGTATAAACTATAAGCAGTAGAGACAATGTCAAGAATAGATATGTTTCGAGCTTGCAGTAAATATATACAGGTCAACCTCATTATAACGCTATCTTTGGGGTCCATGGAAACAGACCGTGTTATAGGTGAACCGTGTTATAATGAGGTTATTACAATAGGCATATAGCAAAATAATTAATTTGGGAGCCATGACATGACCGTGTTATATTGAAAACCGCACTTTAATGAGACGCGTTATAATGAGGTTGAACTGTACTTTTAAAATAATGACTTGCCGAAAATGCAACATTTTCGAAAATCTTAACAGTTTTGTCTATTTGACACAGTCGGTATTTGCAAGACTCTACAGACAAACCCATTCGATAAACAACCTCGTAACTTTACAAATATAAGCCGAGTACGTTGCAGTTAATGAGTATTAAATAAAATGTGGGCATACGCAATCAAAACGGGTGTTACAATACTTTGAACTAAGAAGTATTTTCAAATAAGAATAAAATTTCGACGTTACATTGCGCCGCATAACGTTAGGCGGTGTTTCCATAACGACAGCTGCAACGCACGTGCGCGTTTTATGCATGCGTTATTACAATGGATTAATTGCATATATACTCCTGGGTTATTTGATGAAATTTCATTTCGAAGTAACAAAAGATAAGGAAATGACAACATTTTTATACGTACTTTCCGATCACCCCACGTATATGCATTTTATCCAATCCAATGAATTAGGTAATCAGTAAATTTGTGAGTTGGGTGTTTCGTTTAACTGTATACACTTATTTTTTACATAGATGCCTAAGTTGTCTAGGTTTAATAATGTATTCATGAGGTAACGCCTACACACTGACCCATTTGTGGAGCTATACAATAAGCGTACACTCAGTTCGTTTTTTTAGTTATAAGTCAACCTCATTATAACACTATCTTTGGGTCCACAGAAACAGGCCATTTTATAAGTAAAATTGTATTATAATGAGGTTACTTACTAAACCGAGATAGCAAAATAATCCCCTAACAAAATTAACTTTCAATTTCTAATCCGAGTCTACACTTTGCCCAATAATACTGGAGAAGTATATTGGAAATTAGTTTGATGAATATTTTTGAAATGACAAGTCAGGTCCATCAAAACCAGGGGACACCATTATTTCAAAATCAAGTACAGGTGAACCTCATTATAACGCTATCTTTGGGGTCCACAGAATCAGACAGTGTTGAACGTGAACTGTGTTATAATGAGGTTGCTTACAATAGTCATGTAATAAAATAATTATTCTGGGAGCCATGACATGGCCGTGTTATATTGAAAACTGCATTATAATAAGGCGCGTTATAATGAGATTGTAAAATATGACAATCACTTCATGAAGCAATTTGGAACATTACAAATCGGTATATGCCATTTTGAATGTCCATAGATTTAGCCATATAGCATGTGCAAATCATGAGAATACCAATATGAAAAATTTTCAATTATTCTAAACAAATGACAGTGCATAAAATATTTGAGCCACTGCATAAGAAAACGAACAAAATGCTTGGGCGAAAACAAAGACGCAGATCAGCTTCGAGGTGACCGCGAAGCTGATCAGCGCCTTTGTTTTCGCTACAAGGATAGTACACTTCCTCTTCTTCTTAATCCGAAATTTCAAACTTCTAGCTCTTTTCTGAGCTTGTACAGGCCGGTTTATGTCGGACCTGGTCGGAACCCCAAATTGTTGGTTTTCTCATGCACAGGCTCAAATGACAGTGCATAAAATATTTGAAATATCACCTGTGACCTGAACACCAGACAAGGTTATTCACAAGGTGTGATATTTCATTACATAAACTTGCAAAATAGAGATTTTTTTCCGTTGTAAAAATTGAATTTTTTTTTTGACAAAGTTTGATATTTTTAATTTTTATGCTCAAAACATAGATTGTGGGTACACGATAGAACCGCCTCGCGGTTCTAACGAGTACCCACAATCTATGTTTCGGAGCAAAAATAAGAAAAATATGTATACCCATGCATACCCCAGTTTTGCTTAATTATAAAAGTGGGGTATATATTACACAGAAATGTTATCTTGATGCAACTTCAAATAATCTTCTGTCAAGACAGCAAAACATAAAGCAATGACCAGTCTTTGAATAGTATAGCTGAAGAGCATTTATTACTATATTCTGCTCATAAGCTAGTTTGTAAAGAAAGAATTTTCAAAACTATGAAAAGAGGGCCACTAACCCATATCAGCTTTATTCTTGAAAGTAAATTTACAGATCGGTCTGAGGCAGTGAAAATGGGTCGTCCTCTGACCGTAGAAGGCACAAGTCTGACTCCCACAATCCTCGGTGGCCCGGAACCTTTGAAACCCCTCTGACATTATGGCAGAATCCTTTCTGTGATAATTGGCATGCATCTGGACGTCTGAAGTACTGATGTAGACCTTGTCACAGGCATTCTGGGGAAATGAGAATATCCAAAGTCAAAATCAGACATAAGAATATCATTCGTTGTTTTCAGCCCTCACCCACCAAGTAATTTGATACTTACCATTCCATGTTCTTGTGACTTCTTCTGTTTCTTACTTTGATGTCAGTTTCATTGGTTTCAATTTATATGAGCCACTGCATAATTTCACAGCTGATCAGCACCTTTGTTTTTACTCTTTAGTTTGTACAATATCTCTTTCTTCTAAATCTGAAATTTCAAGCTTCTAGCCTGCTTCTGTGGATGTACAGCCTGGTTTGTGTCAGACCTGGTCAGAATCCCAGATATTGCATTTTTTATATTTGTTTAAGATATGAAGAAAGGTATTTTGAAAGTTGAGTAGTCAGGTTTTTTGAAAGTTCCCATTTTCTACATTTTCTACATTGTGGTTCAAGGATGGGCGTGTGCATATAATTGTGTTCGTTCGTGGCAATTGCATATTTTTACTTAATCATGATGAGGTGCAATTTAAAAGAACAACATACCTGCAGACAATGATAATGTGTCTGTCTGCCATTATGTGTACAGGGTCCGAACCTCTTGGTACAGTTATCTAGCGGACTGAACCGCAGAAACCCGTGGGCGAGTGACTCTTCCCTCTTTCGGTGCCACTTGTAATGCCGAACCATCTCCTCTTTCTTGATGAAGATGTGAAAGTTACAGTCGATACAGTGATAGTGTTCTTTATAGTTGAGTTCCAGGCAATTTTTCCCTCCACATTCATTTCCATTGTTGTACCTAGTGAGAAAAAAAGATTGTATTATTTTTTACATCTTGATAAACATTTTTTCAGTCATGTATGGATTCTGTCAGGGTATTAACCAGGGGCCAGTTGTTCAAACCTTCGTTAGCTTTATGTCATTGTTAAGACCTCAACTTGTTAAGTAAAGCTGACTTCATAAGCAAATACACTTTTTTTGTTGAAAAAAATGTGACAATCCTTTGCAATGCAAAATGTAATTGTAATATTGCCATTTGAAATTTAAAAGAATCGTTAACTAACCACATCCTTAATTTTGAGCAACTGGCCCCAGTACTTTGGAGAGTTAATGTGTGTCAAGGGTACAACTTGGCGCTGATGTGGTACAAGTACCTAACCTCTCGCCCCGGAATCTAATGCTCTACCGCTAAGCTAAAGCATTTCTTCTCATTTTCTTTCTTTTTTTTTTTTTTTTTTTTTTTTTTTGTAAATTATTTCAAATAAGACATCCTTTTGAAACAACATTATATTTTGTTCCAATTTTCATTTTTTTTTCATATAATAAAAGTCAAATTGTCAAAAAATAAGACAAAATTTGAAAACAATTTAAAAGGCCATTGTTCAGCATTTTCATAAAGGTCTAAAATCTACCAATTTAACATTTTCAAATCTGACATTTGTTTGAATAAGTATTTTGGGAAGTTGTCCGTTTCACACTTCACATGGAAAAATTGAGCCGCATCGTGAGAAAACCGGATTTTTGCCTAGGCGAAAACAAAGGCGCAGATCAGCTTCGCGGTAACCGCGAAGCTGATCAGCGCCTTTGTTTTCGCTACACGGATAGTACAATTTCTCTTCTTCTTAAATCCGAAATTTCAAGCTTCTAGCCTGCTTCTGGAACTGTACAGGCCGATTTATGTCGGACCTGGTCGGAAACCCCGAAGACCGGTTTTCTCGCGTCGCGGCTCAATTATTAAGATTTCCTGGTTCTCAGACATGGGAAAATCATCAATTTCTCACAAACCACTTTAAAATGGTATTTTCAAGTGCAATTTTATGTCATTCTGTACTGTCACATAATTATTATATTAAATATGGAATTAGCAGCAAAGTCTGGACAGCTAAATGACTATTTTCATGAAGGAACCTACTTTAACGTTGCAGCGACAATGCTTAATTTTTTTTTCTACAAAAATACATATACTAGAAAAAGTGCCTTGAGAGGCACGTATATCCCCGGCTGGTAGCCACCAACCCCACTCCCTACCCCCTCCCTAACCACCCAGCATATGTTCACCCCTGACACTGAATCTCAAATCCCCAATGAAAGACAGTATCCTTATCAAGTACATTTTAGAAATGTGCTTTAATAATAAAAGCAAATGGCCAACAAACATGGGGGAATGCAGTTTTAGAATGACACTACTTTAAAGCAGTATACAGAGCTGACTTGTATACTCAATCTAGGACTTAATCGCGGACATTGTGGGTCAGGTCCTCAGTCCTAGATGGAAATGATAAAAGAATGTCATTTTTAAAAAAAAAAAAAAAATGATGTCCCGGATCTTGACCTTTAGCCCCACCCCCAGCCTTGGTCCCTAGGGTCCAAACCCTACATGGTACCTGTGGTCTAAGTATGAATGCTTTCTGATACATGGTTGTCAAGAAATAAACCTATGTACACATAATATTTATCTTGATGGCTCATATTATACAGATGTGTCCTACATTTTGACCTCCAGCCCCACCCCTGGGCTTTGGTGCTATGAATATAAAAGTCAACCCTAAAGGGTATCCATGATCCAAATAGAAATACATTCCTTATTTGTTAAGATATTAATGTAGAGAAAGAAAAACACTGTAAATAGGACATTTCAAGGTGACCTGGATTTTGAACTCTAGCCCCATCCCTGGGCATAGACTCTGGGGTCCAAACTCACCGAAACAAAGCAAACACTATAGGATAACTAAAGTCCAAATAGGAATGATTTCTGATAATTGGATTATGAGATATACACCATTAGAGAAACTTTAACCAAAACTTTGACGCAAATTAAAGGTGACCTAAATTTTGAACTCTAGCCCCACCCCCAGGCATGGACCCTGGCGTCGGAACTCATGGAATCAAAGCAAACCCTATAGGGTACCTAAAGTCCAAATATGAATGATTTCTGATAAATGGTCCTTGAGATATACACCACTAGAGAAACTTTAACCAAAACTTTGTCGCAAATTAAAGGTGACCTAGATTTTGATCTCTAGCCCCACCCCCGGGCATGGACCCTGGGGTCCGAACTCATGGAAACAAAGCAAACCCTATACTATGGTATAGGGTACCTATGGTCCAAATATGAATGGTTTCTGACTATAACTGCATGAGATATACACCACTAGAGAAACTTTAACCAAAACTTTGACGCAAATTCTACTGAACTAACGAACGAACGAACGAACGAACGAACAAAGGAACTAACGAACGGACAAACGGAAAAGCGAAAACTATATACCCCTCGGCATAAATGCCGGGGGTATAATTAAAAGAAAAAAGTTTAAAGTTTAACATATGAAGCCGCCTCATGAAAAAACCAACAATCTGCATATGTGAAAACAAAGACGCAGATCAGCTTTGCAGTAACTGCAAAGCTGATCAGTGCCTTTGTTTTTCGCTACAAGGATAGTACAATTCCTCTACTTTCTAAATCCAAAATTTCCAGCCTCTAGCCATCTTCTGTGCTTGTACTGCTCAGTTTGTGTCGGATCTGTTCAGAAACCACATTGTTGGTTTTTCCACATTATGGCTCATTTGCCAAATAGAGATAGTCTTCAGTATACTGATCTGAAAGCCTATAGAAGCCAGGGGTTGAACCCAAGATCCCTGGTTTACTACAAAGCTAGCAACCCACAATCTATGTTTTAGAGCGAAAATAGGAAAAATATGTATACCCCTGCATACCCCCGTTTTTCTATATAAAAATGGGGCTCAAGGGAGTATACATTACACGGACATGCTTTCGTGATGTTCAAAAGAAAAAGTTCTCACCTTTTGAGATACTTGTTGTAATCTGGTAGCAGATGTTTTGTTGGTGCGTTAGGGTTTAGGCCTGAGCTGTTAATCACAGAGTTAATGTAGGCTGTGTTCACTGCTGGTAAACGATCGTTAGGGACCTGATGGTTGCCAGCTCCTGAAAAAAACATTGAAAAATAGATAGCATCACACTGTGGAGTGTACAGGGGTATATGTTATTTTCTTTGTATTTTTGCTTCAAAACATACATTGTGGGTACTAATGAGTACCCACAATCTACATTTTGGGCAGAAGTTAATATAGATTAAAAAAAAATCAACAGGAAATTTTCAATTTTAATAACAGACGTAAGTAAAGTACATGTAATTGTTATTTTTTCAGTCATGCCGGGATGGAACCACCCCTTCCATGCTGGGTATTGTAAACCAGTACTCTAGGGAGTAAATGTGCAGGGTTCCATCCAAGGACCAAGAATCTGACACTCTAACACACTCCTTAAAAAATTATAAGAAATGGTATAATTTTTCAACAAAAAAAAAAAGCGATGACAGAGACATAATGATAAAAGTGTCAAAATGATGAAATTATTCCATTAATATTTATATGAAACATTCAAATTTTCATCAGGAAATTATGAAGCAGTTTTTTCTTCATTTATTAAGGCAATGTTATATCTCAATATTAAAACCATCTTTCAATCTAAATGAGACATTTATTACATAATATTTGAGCTGCCGCATGTGAAAATCTATCTCCAGGGACTAAACAGATCTTGCACAAATAAGGTAGCATTATGACTGCATAAAATATCTAGAGACTTGAATTCCGGGTGTAGAAATAGTAGAGATATTGTTTGCAAAATATAGCAATGATACTGGTGCTTATTGGCTTTGCAGTAAATGCACAGCTGATCTTCGGCTTTATCTTAAGATACTAGAAAAGTAGATTTTCCTATGATGTAGCTCATTTTTATGTTTAGCACCAAATAAGACTAAAATCTACATAGCTTTGAAGTTCGCTTATTATGAAGAAATGTTGGCATTTAAATGTTTCAGAAATAGCACCCTATAAACTAATTATCTTTAACCCAAAATTAATTTTCATTTTTGCATGTATTGGCAAAGTATTTTAAGCTTATCAGTTTAGCCTTTTTTATATCAAAAATGTACTAATATACTTTGTAATACACTATTAAATAATTATTTAATGACCTAGCTTTTGTATAAAATCTACAATGTATTAAGTTGTTAGATAAAAACTTGAACAAAGTTCAGTGTTTAGCTGATTAAGATACTAATACTCTGGTTTCTATGATACTTTGGCCAAAAATATTGTATGACTGTCAACTTACACTTTAGTACTGTAGATCCAGAAATATTCGCGAAAACTTAATTTTCGCTAATGTTCGCAAATTGGTTGCCTTGCGAATTCAAAGTTCTCGCTAATAAAGAGTCACTATAAACTTTATACATGGACATTAACTCTCGAATTCAAGAACTTGCTGAAAATTCGCGAAATAAAAGTCACGTGAAAATTTCCGAATTTACAGTACATTCATGTCTCAAAAAAAAATTAAAATCTTCCACGGTTGCAACAAGACTTGACATTAAAGGGCATCACAAATGTTGCAAAGCGTCTTGAAATTTTATTAATTTACAGAATCTATGTACATGCATGTACTAGCAGATTATTCAAATTAGTCAAAACAGGTTTGTTTTTTGCTGAGGTAAAGGCAATATCATTGACACTCAAAAGTTTTTGTGTTTTTTTTTAACAAATTGGCCTATATTGGGACTTAAGAAGGTTCAAAGTTAAGTAAAATCTAGGGTTAAAATGTTGTTGTTTTTTTAACAGTGTATGAACATGTACACGCATTTTTGTCTTACAACTAGGATACTAGCTGGATTATGAAACACGTCATGAGAAAAACGGACTTTTGCCAATGCAAAAACAAAGGCGCTGATCAGCTATGCAGTAACTGCACAACTGATCAGCGCCTTTGTTTTCGCCACACGGATAGTTAATTCCTCCTCTACTTAAACCCAAAATTTCAAGATTCCAGCTTTCTCCTGTGATTGTATAGACCGGTTAGTGTCGGACCTGGTAGGAAATCCCAAAGACCAGATTTCTTGCGTCGTGGCTCATATTAAGTGAAAAAACTAGAAAACTGTAACATTCCCCTATCCCCTTGATGGCAGGTTTCTTTGTCACAGGGCCCAAGTTTTTACACAGGATTCAAAATCGTTACTTGACCCTATAGGAGCGTACTTCATATGGGGTTAACGAGTCTCAATTTTACCAAAAATCTTCAAAAATCTCTGAGCACTTTTTCTGTTGTTCCTGTATACACTTGAACGTAAATGAGCCACCTCGTTGGAAAACCAACAATGTGGTTTCCGAACAGGTCCGACACAAACCAGGCTGTACAAGCACAGAAACAGGCTAGAAGCTTGAAATTTCAGATCTAGGAAGAAGAGGAAGTGTACTATCCGTGTAGCGAAAACAAAGGCACTGATCAGCTTCGCGGTTACCGCGAAGTTGATCTGTGCCTTTGTTTATGCCTATGCAGACTGTTGGTTTTCCCATGTGGTGGCTCAAACAATTATGCAAGGAAATTAGCAAAGGAAGTACTTACATACTACTTTGCAATGTTTTCAACAAAATTTTGGTAATTGAGTTAACTCCTTAAAATGTCTAAAAGTCACTTTTAATAACATCCTTATTTGTTTAACCGAAAAAGAAAAAAAAATCTTCGCCATCTGACGAGTAATAACACAGTACTTGCAGCTTAATTTCAAAATAAAGTTTTTTAGCATCCCCCATATTTCAAAGTTATATAATCAGTGCAGGAAAAAATCTTCCCCAAAAACCAAAGTTTTACTTTTTAAGACTGATACCCACTTTTACATAACTTTAAAACCCACTTTTACATAGTAAAACTGGGCTTTACAGTGGAATATCTAATTTTTTTCTTATTTTTGATCCAAAACATAGATTGTGGGTACTCATTAAAACTGCCTCACAGAGGCTGTTCTAATGTGTACCCACAATCTAAGTTTCGAGCAAAAATATTAAAAACATCACATTTTTTTCTGATGAAATTTTCCATTTTTAAAGCTAAAAAAATTTCTGTATTTAATAATATGCATGGACAAGTATTTGTAATGATGAGCATGTTGACACGATGACTGTGAGTGATTATAATGAGATCATTTGAGCCGCGACGTGAGAAAACCGGTCTTCGGGGTTTCCGACCAGGTCCAACACAAACCGGCCTGTACAGTCACAGAAGCAGGCTAGAAGCTTGAAATTTCGGATTTAAGTAGAAGAGAAATTGTACTACCCGTGTAGCGAAAACAAAGGCGCTGATCAGCTTCGCGGTTACCGCGAAGCTGATCTGCGCCTTTGTTTTCGCATAGGCAAAAATCCGGTTTTCTCACGATGCGGCTCATTTTTTCTTGACCTATTTGTGAATTAAACTGATTGAAACATGCATTTCCTTCTCAAAATATGTCTTTTCCTTGAGTTGGCGACAAAACTTGACAAAATTCTTCATCTAAAATTCAAATCAAGGAATTTGAAAAGGTCAAAATTGACAATTTCTGATTTTTACGACACATATGCAATTTCAGAATAATTATCTCATTGTTTTGAATTTTGACTTCATTATCTAAAATGCGTGAAGTGATCGACTAATTGAGCCGTGCCATGAGAAAACCAGATTTTTGCCTAGGCGAAAACAACGGCACAGATCAGCAAAAAGCTGATCAGCGCCTTTGTTTTCGCTATTCGGATAGTACAATCCCTCTTTTTCTTAAAACTGGAATTTCAATGTTCTAGCCTGCTTCTGTGACTGTTTGTGTCGGACCTGGTTGGAACCCCTGAGGACCGGTTTTCTCGCGTCGCGGCTCAATTATGCTTGAGGTTAATAAACTTGATAGAGAAAATTCATCTTTAAAGACAATTTGTCATTTTTCCTAACTGATGGTAAAAAAGTGTCTGCTTAAATTATGGGGCTTAAAATTCATAGAAACTTGGGAAGACAGAAGAAAACCATCCACACAAAAATATAAATGAGCCGCCGCATCTACTTGTATAAAACAATAATTTCCTCCTCTTCTTAAATCCGAAATTTAAAGCTTCTAACTATTATCTGTGGCTATACAGCCTGGTTTGTGTCATACCTGGTCAGAAACCCAAATTGTTGGTTTTCTCAAGCGAAGGCTGATATGGAAAGTAAGAATAGAGAGACCAGGAATCAAGTCCCAACATAGACACCAGCCTCGTTTCTACCCTTTTTCTTTTTTTTTTTTTTTTTGCTATCATAACAGACATGTGGCTTTGATATTTATGTTTCAATTATTATAATGATTTATGAAAATTCTTTATATCAAAAGAATTAATATACAATTTCAAGTTTCAAGTCCACATTATGGAACTTCATTTTCTCATTTTATCATTGTTTCTGAATCTGACAAAATGGAAAATATTTTTATCCTAAATTAACGTCTTGGGGGGCAAATATTATTAAAATATTAAACTTATTAACATTGGGTCATTTTGCTTGCATCTTCTTTTTTCAGGAAATATTTTTCAAGCCCGCTAGTTTTAATTCTGCTCATGCTTATACCATAAAAGCTTGATTTTGTCTGCTTTGAAATACTTAATGACTTTTGTATGATTTTATTCGCCATAAATCAGGCGTTTTCCTGCATGATTCTGTTTGCAAGCTGCAGACATGATACATAAATAAGAATCTGTCAGGAAAAACAAGATCGTCATCGTTTCATCTCAAACCCAAACAAGGGGAATCTTGACTTTTGTCGTAAAACGATTTAATTTATATCTGTTCACATGAACTCTATTAATGTTCTATAGCCAAGTTGCAGAAAAATGTTCTTTTTGTTTGGTAGTTTTTTTCTTCTTTGTTTGGTAGTGTAGCAGTAACTGGTAAACTGCAGTTAACCATTTATAACTGTGAACTTTGGAGTCAACAAAATGGTTATTAAGTATTATCTTTTGATAAAGCCATTTAAGTAGCCATTTTTTGTTGTATTTTGCTGTTGTATTTTGGATCAATGTGGTTTGCTTTTATTTTTTGGCCATAAAAACTCTGTTTTATCTCTTCTTTGAAACATTTCCTGATTGGGTGAAACAAATTTCTTATTGTTCAAAACAAGCGATTTTTGTAAGCCACATCATGAATGATTCAATTTATGCATTTTTCAATATGAGAAAATTCAAAGTACACATTGTCTATGCCTCTGTTAGGCTACAATGCAAATAATTACACGAGAGAATCATTGTCTTTCATTATTTTTATTTTTATAATTCTTTTTTCTTTTTCGTTCCAAACTTTCAAGACAATAACTGGCTATCTTCTGTGCGAGTTTTGTTTAGACTGTCCTGCAGTGTGCAAATGCCAAAACCAAAGGGTTTTCTCATGTTAGGGCTATTCTTGTGTTAAGGCTAAATTAATGGTTGAAAATTACATTTATTGCCATAAAAACCCATGTTTGGGATGTGAGTTGTAACTAACCAAAGAACAAAACACAGAAATCTACAAATCATGAATAATTTATTGTCGTTTGTCCGCTTTTACCTTTTGAAGTTTACGATTTGAGGCTTGTCTCTGGTATTTATGTTGTCAGTTTTAGTTTTACTTTATAGTAAGATCATAGTAATAATAGTTTCCTGTTTTAATTAGTATAATAATAATATTAAGTTAGAGTAAAAATTAATATTTGGAATTTTTTGAGGGTGCTCTAGCTTTCACCTCCATAGCTGCTCACTCGGCTTGCGATAATGTTCTCTTTGTACCAATACCTAATTGTCTTTTGGGGGTTTTCCCACCTGGATTTAAAACTTAGGACTTTTGTTCTAATTGTACCAGCTCCTGATAATTGCTAACTTTTACCTTTCAAGACTTCCAGAAAATATGGTCAATAGCTCATTAACCATGGAAAAAAATCTTTCCCAAGCAATAGGCTAACAGGACGCTTTCCATTTAAATGCAATAAACTTCAATGTTAATCAATAAGGCTTTTATTTATTTTTTCAATGGGGTAGATCATCTATAATATTAGGCAAACATTTGAGCCACATCATGAGAAAAACAACATTTTGTACATGCGAAAACAAAGGCGCAGATCAGCTTCGCAGTTAATTGCGAAACTGATTAGTAGCTTTGTTTATGTTTCGCAGATAGCACAATTCCTTTTCTTTCTAAATGCAAAATTTCCAGCTTCTAGCCATCTTCTGTGCTTGTACAGCTCAGTTTGTGTCGGACCTGGTCCCAAACATTTATTGTTGGTTTTCTCATGACGTGGCTCATTTATAATTTCACCTGACAGTTAATGATTAATTGGTTTCTATGGTAATCAATGATCAGTAAATATTTCTGACAAATATTTTATTGGAAAACTTGAATTTAATGAATAAACATAATGGTTTAAATGAGCATAATATTGTGATATTGGCATCTGTGGTTAATAGAGACAGTATACAGAGAGATGAAATACAGGCCGACTTCGCTATCTCGAAATCAAGGGGAATTGAGAATTCACTTCGAGTTTTCCGAAGTTCGAGATAAACAAATTGTGACGAGACATGAAAATTGTCACGTACGATCTACGCTATATAAATAGAATCAACGTTTCAACAACACACTTTGGAGCATGACTGAGGTAACGCTGAATCTTTTAAATTGTTAATGAAATAAAGACAACAAAAACAGTACACTTTTATTTTTATTTTTTCAATACATGTTATATAAAAGTTTAACACACATGAATAACAAAAAAAAATGCTGAAATCGCTGTTCAGGAAAGCATTCTTGATACCATCTGCTTTCTTAAGCCACGTGGAAAGCGTGTTCTGGGCCAGTCCGTAGTGGTCGGCGATCTGTTTCTTTGTCTTGACACCCTTCTCGACTTCCATCAGGACTTCATACTTGATCTCTAGGGACTTATCGTCTAATTTTCGCTTCACGCCTTTCCTTGCTGATCCAGTTATCCCCCCTGAAACGGGTCCTTGGCTGGATTGCTCAGCAACATAGGTAAAGTTCACCGATCTAACTATCCCCCCCCCCCAGAATCAGATCTGGGTCCTTCATTAGATTTCTCGGCATTAGACAGCGTAGACATCATAACGGTTTGAATATCGAAACCATAACATGGCGGCCTTTAAATAACAAAGTCTGAGCTAATTTTGAGACGATATTGTGACAGTTAAAGAATGCCCCTGATAGCTAACATCAAACACCGCCGTTTAACAGTGTTCAAACAATTAAATTTCAAAGGCGCCGATAACTGCTTTATTGTCTAATCAAGCGCGGCCGCTAGAGTGACGTATTACGGTTCAAGGTCAATTGGTTTACACAAAGCGGCTGACCAAATCAATTAACCCCATTGTTGTGTGTAATTATCGGATACCGCATGGAAAAGTGAAAACGAAACTTAAATTTTGATGGATTAAATGACAAATTTCAGTTGATTAAAAACTCCATTAGAGGTAAATTTTGTCTTTTTTTTATTTTTTCGGACTTTGTATCAATAATGCAGTTCCGAAAATTGACTAAAATGACCATTGTCTTTTGATTTTCTACATCTTCCTTTTTCTTCTTCTTCGCTGATCATGAAGTCGGACCGATAATTTTCTATTTCAAAGTTCGACACAGACAGGGTGAAACTAATAGTTTTTTTTTCTGTTAGGATCAAATTATCACTTCGACACAGCCGGGTTTTCGCCATAACCGAGTTCGACACAAGCAAGGTTGAAATACAATAACATATAGGGAGAGACGCTCGGGAGTGGGAGATCACTTCGACATAAGTGGGGTATTCGAGACAACCGAGTTTGAGATAGCGAAGTCGGCCTGTAATTGAAACTTGGCATCAGAATGCAAGTCTTTTCAGAAATTGAGACAGGACCCACAATCTTTCTGTTTTCATTTAAGTTTTAAACTCTGTTTTTCATTCAATTTAATTAAACAAAATGGTGTGCAAAAGATTTTTAGCTATGCTTCAAGTGAAAGGGTAAAATATGTAAAACTAGTCTCTGAAATCTTCTTTTCATTTACTTTTTTTTTAGTTAAACATCCCAGGCAACAATTTTTTTCACTTATTTCAGGATGGAGCCTTGAGCAACAGTTTCCTGGGTATTAACCAGTACTATTGGGAGTCAATGTGTCTTGCTCAAGGACACAACATGCTACCCACATCCCGACCCACATACATGTGATGAGTTTGAAAGAGGAATCAGGGAGATTTTTCTTTCATTTCAGGGAGATTTTGAAAAATGTATAGAATATATAGGAAAATTTCTGATTCATTTCAGGGAGATTTTGAATTTTTGTTAAAAAGTGGTTCATTTTAGAAGAAATTTGTCCAATTTTACGGCTCATTTCCTGGAGTCTCCCTGATGATGAGGGAGGTATCACATGTATGGCTACCCAGGCCTCTTGATTTGGAGTCTGATGCTCTGCCACCAGGCCACCCAGCTCCCTTGGACATCCGAATGTCCCGACATGACCATAGCTGTCCTTTGGGAGGTAAACATAAAGCTTTTTAAGCCATTGTCAGTCATTGTTTGTTATCCAAAAAATACCCTGATTGACAGTTGCCATAACAACCAAAGTATCAAAGAAGATTTTGTTGTCTAGGACACAATTCATCACCTCAAGAAGGTTTAAGAGGGTTTAGTATCAAAACCTATTGGAAGACAGATTGGTTTATGGTCAATAGTGAATAGATCTTGACCAGTTTTACAATGACATTTTTGAATGATTATTGTTATTATTTGGTCATCAGAAATTTGCAATCTTGCCTTTTTCATTTATTCGCAATCTTGCCTTTTTTCATTTCCAATCTTGCTTTAACTTTCTGTTGTAAGCTTGGGTTTTTTCATTTGCAAAATGTTTTTTCTTCAATTGCTTGCTTTTTTTTCATTTGCAGACTTGCTTTAATTTTTCTTTACTATGTAATCTTAATTGTTATTTACCCTGTTTGAGAGCAAAATCAGACTATGCCCTAATGTCCTACAGACATTATGCAAGATATCCACCAATCAGGTAATTACAAGTCTGATTTCCAAAAGACATTTTATCAGCCTTTTCTAAAGAAAATCAGGTGGCTAAAAATTCTTCATTGATTTTACCCCATACAAAATTTATGATTTAGTTTTCCGTCCTGCTAAATTATTAACGATTCCTCTGCTAGGACTTTTACATCAAATGTTTGGGTACCAAGGTAACTAGGAGTCTCTTATTGGAATTCATTTACGGAGAACGATTTTCTGTGTCTTTGAATCAATAAGAATTGTTTCGCAAACTTTATGAAACTTGTTCGACTCAAATGTCCCAGAGCGTCTCTCAGCATTAGATTATGGGATACCATAGAAAAAAAATGAATAATGATCATAATATTATATTGCAGAGGTTTTAATTGGTTGGTTGATTTTTGTGTTTTACTTCACACACAACAGGTAAGGTCATAATGAGATGGGACCTCGGTTTAAAAATTCATCCAAAAGACTGGAAAAGTCTTCAACCAAATCTGCGGCCTCTGATTTACAACACTATCCCCATGGGATCAGAAGTTTTGGTTCGAATATATGAGCTGTCTCGTAAGAAAACCAACAATAAGGTTTCCGAGCAGGTCTGAGACAAACTGGCCTGTACAGGCACGGAGGATGGCTAGAGGCTGGAAATTTTAAGATTTAGAAAGTAGAGAAATTGTCATATCCATGTAGCGAAAACAAAGGCGCTGTTACTGCGAAGCTCATCTGCACCTTTGTTTTCGCATTTGCAGATTGTTGGTTTTCTTATGAGGTGGCTCATAATGTAGATATATTATTCCCATTCTAATAAATGAGCCGCCTCATGGGAAAACCAACAATCTGCATAGGCGAAAACAAAGACGCAGATCAGCTTCGCGGTAACCGCGAAGCTGATCAGCGCCTTTGTTTTCGCTACTCGGATAGTACAATTCCTCTTCTTCTTAATTCCGAAATTTCAAGCTTCTAGCTCTTTTCTGTGCTTGTACAGGCCGGTTTGTGTCGGACCTGTTCGAAAACCACATTGTTGGTTTTCCCATGAGGCGGCTCAAATATGCAACATTTTGTGAGGCAGTAACAAACTAGAACAATAATGACTTATTATTCTTCGGCACAAAACAATTTACCTTTAGCCCAAATTTTAATCTTCTCTGAATAAGAAAATGGGATTTTGTACCAAAATTTTCAGTTAATCTATTCAAAAACATGCTTTATATATCAAGTTCAGAATACATTGACTTTGACGCTGAAAAGAAAACTTTTTGTAGATCTCGAGGCTACTGAATTTCAGAAAATTCATCTTCTTTAAAAACTAGAAGATAAGAGTCACACATGAATGGGGGCTTATCCTGGACTTGTTGATTCAAATTAATTATGGACATCACAGGATAACAATCAATGATAACGAGGCTCAGACTCTTGAGTGAGAGGCTGTACTTCGAATCATGTCCTTGAAGAGCAACAGTTATTGAGCCCTTATAGAATGTGTGCAATATTAAATATTTCTCTCAAGTTTATAATTTTTCAACTTCAATATAAATCTAAAGCAAAAATGATTTAATAGTGCAGACTTTTTAAGTTGTTGTTTAAAAGTTCAAATATTGATTCCGAAGCATAATGTTCGACTTAATTTCCATAGCGCCAGATCCATATTTCTTTCAAATGTAGATATGCCTGTCATATTATTTCAAAGTCTACTGCTATTGTGAACAAGTCACCATGTCCGATTGATCTTCATTGTTTAAATATCGGCAGATATGCGGTTTCCATGGACATGCGACAACAAATACCGTTTTTGTGTATATAATATATTTAAACACCTTTATAGACCTATAGGTATTTATAATCCCAAAATTTCAATAAAATTTTAACTTGAGAGCCAAAATGATTTTGGTGTATATTGAATTTCTTTCCTCATAAATTTTCTAATATAAGAGTGACAACAGAAATCCAAAGTCTATGTCATAATATGTTTATTTTATGACCCTTTCACTTTTGTGTTTAAAGCAGACTTGTTTTACAAAATGTTTTTTGCAAAGTTAGGTCATTTTTCACATAAAGTTCAAAGACAAATATGTGATATTTTGTATAAAATTTCATCCTGTAAAATGCAGACATATTGAAATACAAAAATATTACATAACAAACATTTTGAAATATCATTATTATAAAATTGCAGCAAAATTTGAAACCAAATACAGGTCAACCTTATAACGCTATCTTTGGGGTCCATGGAAACAGACCGTGTTATAAGTGAACCGTGTTATAATGAGGTTATTTACAATAGACATATAGCAAAATAATTAATTTGGGAGCCACAACATGGCCGTGTTATATTGAAAACCGCACTATAATGAGGTGCATTATAATGAGGTTGAACTGTACTTAGAAAAAAAATTAAAGGGCAAGTTCACTGAGGTTTGACAGTGAAAATCTGGTCCTGAGGTTATAAAACTTTTTTTCATGCTCAACTCAGCTGAGCATGAAATTTCAACTGCTCATGAATAGCCCAAATACATTGAAACTTCAGGTTTAGATCACCAAAGACTGTAATTTATCCAGCTAATAAATGTTAAAATGCCAACAATTGTTGGCATTTTAAAATTTATGAGCAGGATAAATTGTAGTCTCTGCAGCTGAGATGAGCATGAAAAGAAAAAAAAAACCTTTTATAACCTCAGGGCCTGATGAAATTTCATTTTATTCATATTTTCTCATAAAAAGGAGACAAATTGCAAGTGATCCTAAATAAGCTTGTCAGGGAAAAAATGTTTTTTATACATGCCTAAAAACTGGTGCAGATCAGCTGTGTGGTAAATGTGCAAGCTGCTCAAGATTTAGTGCCAATTGCTGTCCAAATTTTAAGTCTCTGATGCTTGATTTGCATGATAGCTGTTGTTTAAAACTAATATTCTTTCTATGACAAAAGAGCAAGTTGGAGTGCTGAATACAGACACTCTTGTGAAGCAACAAAAATTATGAAGATACATAATGAATGATGGCTAAAATAATTTTCAGTAATTTGTTATGAAATTATGCGTCTGACATTGATATAGGAGCCGCATCATGAGAAAACCAACGTTTTGCATATGCGAAAACAAAGGCAAAGATCAGCTTCGCAGTTACTGCGAAGCTGATCTGCGGCTTTGTTTTTGCTTTATGGATAGTACAATTGATCTACTTTCTAAATCCAAAATTTCCCGTCTCTATCCATCTTCTGTGCTAAATGTACAGCTCAGTTTATTTGGACCTGTTCAGAGACCACAATGTTGGTTTTCTCATGTTGTAGCTCATAGGTCTTTTGCTAAATATGGTGAAAAATACAAAATTTGACTTTGTCAAACTTATAGCACAAGACAACAGTTTAGGCATCTTTTGATCGTAACTCGAGCCAAAGTGGTTTAGATTAATGCAATTACATTTTGTTCCACCTTCAAAAGAATAAATGGCTATGAAAACCAATAGTGTTATACCCCCTGTTCTAGTTGATTGGGTTGGAAAGTAATGACGAATTGCAAAAAAAACTCACAAAATCAAGCATGAACACATTTTTGGTCAACAACCAAAAAATTACCAAAGCATAGAGTATTTATTATACTAAAACCAATAAATATTGTGCACCATTATCGATGATTTCTGAACTATTTAAAGAAATTTTACTGACAATAAAAGAATTTACGTAGCTATATCGATAATCCTCAGATTTGCGTTTTAGATTTTGCAATTCTTTAGATTTGTTCAAAAGAATTATTTTCAATTAAAACAGGTTTTGGCAAGGAGTCCTAGCGAACAAAAATACTATAAAGAGATTAAAAAAATCTGTCTCAAATGTCAGTTTTGCTCTTGCAGTATATGCATATAAGAAAAATCAGGCATGATCTTAACAAATACAGCATTTAAGAATGTACAGACCCTCAAAAATCAGTCCAAGTCAGGCTCAGTCTAAGTAGAGATGGCTATACTTAATACTTGTCAGACAAGTTAAGCCTGGGATAAGAAAAATGGCCTTTAAAATCTAGGACCCAGTCTAAAATTTTGCTGAATCAGACTTTTTCTTGCACAATTACCTTGTAACTATGCGATCTTGCACCTTCCCACCCCTCCTATCCCAGCAGTGTTTCAGGGCACTGAACAAACCCCATCATCTCCATTGAGATGCACTACCTTCTAAATACCCTGGAAGCAGTTGTTCACTCCTGACATGACTATAAATTGTTGACTGGGATATAACACCACAAACCCCTAAATTTCTTACCTTCAACTTTAACCAGAGAAGGGAGAGAAGCTGTTGATGAGTGACTAGATGAGTTTGTATAAAGGCCTGGGATTGGCTGAGATCTGTCATGTGACCTATCATCTCCATTGACCATTGGCTGTTTCTCAGGATCGACTGGTTCCTTCTTCACGTGAATCAGTCCATTAACCTGCTGCAAAAGACTCTCATAGCTGGATCCCGGCAGAGCTCGGGAAGAATCTGACAGAAGTCCGGGCCCTGAATACCCATACATGGAGATGAGTTCATTCATGGTGCTCTCAGCATAATCCTTCAGGTGAGCTGCATGGGCTTTATTGTCTCCAGATTCCCTCTTACTCTCGCCTAACTGTCTATATGCAGAATCATTTTTAACACTGGTAGTTTTGTCATACTCAGTTTCATCAATGACTAAATTATGCCCCATTTCATCCTCATCACTAGACAAGTAACCATTGGTTGTTGACTGTTCATCTGATTTAGAAACACTGAGATCTAATGGTGCACCAATGTCTGATTCGGCATCAATAGTTTGTCTAGAATGCTGTAGGGTCTGTTTAACTTCCGCACCTGATTTATCTAGTTCCTTAGATGATCGTGATGAGTCCAAAACACTTTCATTTGAATGTGAGGAGTTGTGACTTGAGTTGTACGAGCTTTTCTCAATATCCTCATCGGCATCCTCAGGAGGAAAGTTTGTATTCTGGTTGTTTATTTCATATTCAGCAAGTTCGTCCTTTTCATCAATGTGATCAATATTATTGTAAGATTTCTGAATCTGAACAATGTTTCTAGGAGTTGAGGCTTTACGGCTTTTTCTACGACTAGAACCGATGGGGGTTAGTTTGGGACTGTCTTTAATACTGCTGCCTGACGAAGATTCATCCTTAATAGTGCTAACAACAGCTTTTGTACTGCTCTCTTGAGTTTCAGGATTTTTGAAAGACCGGTTATTTAATTTATTTGTTTCTTCTGTCCCATTTTCCTTTGTCTTGGGTTTTAATACTGTTAAATCTTGAGCGTCATCAGTCTCCTTATGGCCCCGATGAATACTGAAATCTTCTATGATATTATTATTCAGACATTTCTTTGGCTTCATAGAAAGATCAGCAGGTTCATCCTGGGTTTCAAAATGGCCGCCATTGTCGTCTGCCAAAGTTTTTGGAACAGCTCTGTCATTGTCCTTGTTCTTATGTGCTGGTTCCTGGTTGATCTGTTTGAGTTTGGCACAGATGGCGTCCAGCTTGCATAGTTTCCTTCCTGTCAGTGCCATCATGTAGTTCTCATAGGATGCTGGTATACATGTGGTTTGCAGATAGGAACCAGCAACAATGTTACAATGTCTGTCTGCACATCCGCAGTAAACCCCTGCAAAATACAATAACCATTGGTTATTTGAATTTCTTACCATTTTTTGGCCAAATTGTCAACTCCTAACACCATTTATCTCTGGACCGGAGTGACCTCGGTTGCTAAAAATGGCAAACATCAGGTATATATACCATGGTTTGTGCGCATTTAACTTGGAATGCACCTATTGTTGCTAAGGAATATACACAAAAAACACTGTTTGATGTTTACGATTCAGACAATGAATTATTATTTTAGTTTTTCCCAGAATGATCATTAGGTATTGTATAAATCTTTATAATTTATGACGTCTGCAGGTGGGTGCATTATGAAAATTTACTAATGACTTGAATAATGAAACTAGAACGAATAAAATGATAAATTAAATCAGAAAAAAATGTGAACTTACAAATTTGTATCACTGCAGCTAAATGAATCTATCAAAGACTAAATATAAATTGTTTTGAATTTCTGGCATTCAATGCAATATTATAATTTGAAAAGTTAAATGTTAAATACCAATTTGTGAAACAAAATTACTAATCAATTATTTATTATTGGCAAATATATGCAATGAATGCTGAATCGTTTCAGTATTGTAAACTAATGTTGCGATGCTGTCAGAATGAGAAAGGTTACCCTTTACATGTGTCAACTCGTTTGAACAGAAGCAATCTGTTAGGGATGAACCATGCCATAAAACCTTGCCTTCTGGATGTTCAACAAGTCCCTGATGTTATAAAAGTTTTTTGGTGCTCAACACAGATGAGATTATTACACTTTTTTCATGCTCAACTCAGCTGAGACTAAAATTCAGCCAATAAATTAATGTTAAAATGCTGACCATTGTTGGCATCTTAACACTTATGAGCAGTATAAATAATTTGCTATCAATTTAGGTAATTTCAGTATTTGTGAGCAGTTCAAATTTCATGCTCCACCAGTTCCCGAGGTTATAAAACTTTTTTCATGCTCAATTCAGCTGAGACTTCAACTTATCCTGCTCATAAATGTTAAAATTTATCCTGTTATTCTGCTCATAAATGTTAAAATTAATCCTGCTGATAAAATGTTAAATTTATCCTGCTCATAAATGTTAAAATGCCAACAATTATTGTTGGCATATTAACATTTATAAGCATGATAAATTACAGGCTTTGGTGATCTAATCCTGAAATTTCAATTTATGTGGGATAATTCAGTATTTGTGAGCAGTTTGAATTTCATGCTCAGCTGAGTTGAGCATGAAAAATGTTTAATAACCCGTACGGGGCCAGGTCTTATGCAAACTTAAGGCTGAAATGTCGCAGATGATGATTGTTAAAAACTTGAATTTCTTACTTTGGAATAACTAGTCACAAACAGATTTTCTCATGATGCAACTCATAACAGCTTGGCAATTTAAGGAACACATGCATTAAACAATCAAAGTTTTTTGTGTGTTTTTTTGTTTTTATACAAGAAGCTGGTCACAAATAATAATTTACATGTATTTATTTAATGTAGCATAATGCTTTAAAAGTCCAATTTTGTTGAAATAAAAAGATGTGAAATACATGTATATAATATTTAATTTTTACTGAAGTTTTAATTATTTAAAAAGAAAAAGCAATATTTAATACTCACAGTTTTTCTCCCCCAAAATAATCTCAATACAATCCTAGTGGTAAATAAAAATCTTTTCAATACAGAAAGTTTGTAGAAAAGCTCATGTTTTACATAAAAGTTTTTTTAAACCCTTAACAAGCTCATATATATATCATGTTCAAGTCATTGTAACTTTCACTTCAAACTAAAATGTCCCAGACGAGAAAAAGTTGCAGAACTACTACCTGGGATAATTTGGGATTGTCATAGCAACATGATCGGGATCTCTGGGATGCTTGCATAAATAATTCTGCGTTGCCATAACGATGTACCTGTTAAGACTGGCACGAACAATGAAATTAACTGAAATCAATCGGCCTTGCCGACCTATTCGAATGTTTCAATAGTAGGAACCTATAAATCCAGGTAACTTTTCTGTGGGACAATATATGAGCCACTTCATGAGAAAGCCTGATTTTTTGTACATGTAAAACAAATTTGCAAATCAGCTGTGCAAAGACCAAGTAGCTGATCAGTATCTTCGTTTTCACTCTATGGATTGTGTAACATATTCTACTTTCTAAATCCACAATTACCAGCCTCTTAAGCCATCTCCTGTGGTTGCACAGCCCAGTTTGTACCTGACCAGGTCTGAAACACCTAAGAAAGGTTTTCTTGCAGTGTGGCTCGTATATTGGAAAGCTCTGAAAGTCCGCTATTGGAGATATTCTGTGATTTGAGCGAAATTAATGATTGACGACCAGAATTTCTATAAAATATGTGTAAATAACCAATATCGCACAATAAGAAAAATAAATTTGAATTAGAAAGCGGCCTGTTTTATGGCAAACATAAAAGATGTATGGGTGAATCCAATATTGGTATGAAACGGAAAGAAACGCTACAAAAACACGAAATCAATATACCTGGCACAAATAATGAGAAAAATTGTAAAAATCTATCAATTTTTAATGCAAACCTCACTGAAAGAAATCCTTACCAAAAGTGAGCCTTTACACCCCAAAGTCTGTCTTTGGTAATGTTTGACCAGGCCAGACATTTGAAAGGCTGTTGCAACTAAACAATAATGTATAAATGTCAAAATTGAAATTTCTGATTATAAATGCATACTACAAACGAAAGAAAGTGAAAAAAAAAAATTGCAAATAGCATGTGCAGTTTGATTCCTTTTTTTTTTTTTTCTAAATATACAAAAAGCATGTTCTTTCATGTCATGGCTCATTTAATCTCCTTGCTTACATGAATTTCTAATTTGCCTAAATTCAGTATGCACGTCATACGCTATACAGACCCATCTTTTGAAGGAAATCAAAATTTTGCATTTAAAAGCCAGCAATTTTAAATCGCATAAAAATGTACATGATATTGCTTAATATGATACTGACTAGTTTATTTATTGAAATGATTAATATTTCTTACTAATAATAAAATAAATATCTCTTGAAGTTTAGTTTTTGTTGTTTTTTTTGTTTTGTTTTTTGTTGTTGTTTTTTTAAATCTCTGTACATGTACTCATTTCAATGCCTAATAGCCATATACTGTATGTTTGTGTCCAACTTGGTCCAAACTTCAGTGACTGAGGCTTAATTAAAAACATTGACGATGATCAATTATGAAAATCTTAAGTTAAAATGGAAAAAAAAAGTCACCTTACCAATGTCCGCTTTTGTTTAAAAAATTCTAACTTTTGTCAAATAAAGTGTAAAATTTCCAAACATGCTTGTTATTTTATGATTTAGTCAAACCAATTCAAGCGATTTAAAGTTCTTTGGGAATTAGTTTTCAAAAGGATTATTCAAAAACTTATATTTTACACAATGTTGAAAATCTATAAATATGGGTATATATGCCCATAAATGAACCAAAATTCATTTATTTGTATGAATTTTTGACCTGCCAACGATTAAATCAAGAAATATAGTAATCCGTATTTTCTGATAAGTCCTTTGACATTGTTCTTATTTGAAAATTCTTTTCATAGCTTCTGAACTTTTATAAAATAGATTTCCAAAAATTAATAATTAACAAAATCTGATGTAGTTGAATAATAGCTAATAATATGACAATAAAAAGCATTATTTTATGTATACATTTTTCTTTACTTTTTGTTTTAATATGTCAAACCCAGAGAGACCAAATAAATGAATTTTTGCAAGTCTTGATTTGAATAACTAGAAAAAGATAAAATGTCTATTAAACACGGATGTGACAAAGTGCAGTTCTCCCAAATTTTGTACACCATCATAATTCACTAAAAAAAACTCTGATGGAAACAATTTCTCAATGGCAGAATAGATAACTAGCACTAGTCTTTTCAAATTGCCCATACCCAATCCCTCCGTAAACTTGATGTAAGTTGTTTTTCCCTTTTAAGAAAATCATTTGGTGCAATCTTTAATATGGCTATCAAGTGCACGCTCTGCAAATTGCACCGGAATTTTTCACTTTCTGACAAATTAGCTTTGTCAAGCACCGAAACTGGAAATTTACACCTATCAAATTATTTTAATTGTCTAATTCATCAAAATTTTTAATTTCGTTTTGGTATAAAACTGTCAAAGTGTTTAGCAGTGAAGTTGAATGATGCACTGTTTTTGATAGACAATTTCAGTTTTTCATAATAAATTTATTCTTTCATAAATATTTTTGACAAGAGCCATGCTCATTAAGGTTATTAGATATGCAGACTGTCAGAAAATTGAAGTTCAACTCAATTATTTTAGCCTCGACGCGAGAAAACCGGTCTTCGGGGTTTCTGACCAGGTCTGACACAAACCAACCTGTACAGTCACAGAAGCAGGCTAGAATCTTGAAATTTCGAATTTAAGAAGAAGAGGAATTGTACTATCCGTGTAGCGAAAACAAAGGCGCTGATCAGCTTCGCGGTTACCGCGAAGCTGATCTGCGCCTTTGTTTTCGCATTGGCAAAATCCCCTTTTTCTCACAATGCGGCTCATTTTATGATTACGGTATCATTTTTCACTTCAAGGAAATATACTTGAAAGCGGAGTCTTTGAAAAATTAGGAAAAGAAAATGTCACCATCCCACTGCCAAGATGTATATTTTGGGGTGCCCGGATAGTTCAGTCGGGAGCTAATTTGGCATTACAAAAACATGCCCATGCAATATTATAGAATATATAGAATTTTCTGAAGCTGTAAAAATCGAAAATTTTCACCAGAAACATTTTGATATTTTTAATATTTTTGCTCAAAATATAGATTGTGGGTACACGTTAGAACCGCCTTGGCGAGGCGGTTCTAATGAGTACCCACAATCTATGTTTTGGACCGCAAATAAGAAAATTAGGTATACCCCTCCATATCCCAGTTTTACAATACCAGAGGACCAATGGTCCTGTAAACGCTCACCTGAGATCAGCTGCATATACCAATAAACATGTTTGAATATTATGGTATTTAACTCCAGTGCAGGGGAAGATAAGCCCTTGGGCCATTTTCTTTTTTCAGAATCTTCAATATTCTGTCCATTTGCCAATTTCCTGTTGGCTTTTTCCTTCAAATGACATTTTAACAGTTTTCCCAATTCAGATGCACAGGCAACCCATGTTGACCTTGCCATAAACTTGGTCAAGGTCATCACAGGGTCATGATTTATATATACATTGGAGTACTTTAGCCATCGATGCCTCACGCCAAGTTTCCTTGAAATCAGTCTATTGGTTTCAGAGAAGATGATTTTTGATGGGTTTTTACTAGGGATGTCAACCGGAGTCCGAACGTTCGGACTTCGGATCCCGTACCGAAGTTCGGATCCAAATTTTAGCATCCGGACGTTCGCTAAAAAAATTAATATGTCCAATATTTAGGTAAATCCCCATCAATATATCACAAAAATACACAATATCTTCTTAGCAGAATAAGAAGCAAGGTATTCAATACGAACTGCTAAATATGTACACTATAGTGTCAAAGGTCAATAAAGGTGTAACAGATTAACGGGACAATACAGGTCATGGGGAAGCGACAGTAAACAGAGAAAGGATTAAAGATGATAATTGGCCTCTTTTGTTTCCTTTTGAAAACGGTATGATTTACACTTATCAAGTTTTAAAAATAATTATTATACAGACCGTCGCCCCGCAAAACAACATGTCAGATGATTAAAGGTTCGGTTCCACTGCGCTTAAGATTGCTTACGATCGCTATACGATTGTCTTAATATTAATTTGGGGGTCATTTCTTTGACCCCGATATGCAAATTCAGAAAGCAGAAACACGTTGGCCAACATTTTACAAATTTTGCATACGCAGTCTTATCAATAAATGTATGAATAGACAATCGTACGACTGGGACGGCACTTAGCAGATATGGTTGGGGTTAAACAAAACAAAACAAGTATGATTACTATGATCTTAATTTGATAAATCAAATATGTGGATTCTTAAGCTGACCCGTTCCACAAGATTTTCTTCATGTATGATGTGACTAAATTGAATTTGTTGCTGACGAGACAGTTCGACAAAATGGGAACTCGGTAAATATTTCTTACTTTTTTTTAATGTAAATGAAGTTTCCTAAATTTCATGGCGTTTCATTTCTGCGTAACATCATCGGAAACAAAGCCAAGCTTAGTATCTCTTGATTATGAATGTTCTTTCAGTGGAACATTCGATTAACATACATGTAAATGTACATGTAATATTATGACCTGATCCGAAAAAATGCGAACATTCGAACCATCCGGATGTTTGTTTCCGAACGTCCGAACCCTAAATCTGACACGGAATGACATCCCTAGTTTTTACCATATATGGGCATGGCGAAAATTTGGCTTTGTTTGGCCAAGCGGTTTCAGAGGAGAAGACGTTTGAATATTATGGAAATATACATGTATATTACCCCGGGGTGGGGGCACATGAGCCCCTGGGGTCCAATTTTTTCAGAATCATTAATATCCAGTCCTACTGCCCATTTCCTGCAAGACTCACTTTAAATGACATTTTAAAAGTTTTCCCCATTCAAATGCATTGGTGACCTATGTTGACCTTCCCGTAAAATAGGTCAAGGTCATCACAGGGTCATGATTTATATACACATTGTAGTGCTTGAGCCATCGATGCTTCGTGCCAAGTTTCGTTGAAATCGGTCAACCGGTTCTGGAGAAGAAGATTTTTGAACGGTTTTTACCATATATGGGCATGGCGGCCATCTTGGTCATGTGACCTGGATTTTTTATATACATATTTGTTACCCCTTCCTATTGATGCTTCACATAAAATTTCGCTTTGGGTTCCATTCACAGTTTCGTACTTTTGAGGTGGGCCAAAAATTTCAATATTAAGGGGTAGGGCATGAAATTGGGCTGTAAATTATCCTCTTTCAATAATTTTCCGACATCTTTCACCAAATCGGATCAATTATGCCTCAAACATGTGAAAAATACTTATTTTCTATATTTAGACTGGTAAAAACCGGGATTATATACGGATCCCGGATCGATCGTCATTCTTAGCCGGTGACGCTCTAAACTGTCGACTTTGCAGGGGTTATCTTTGTTGACAAATAGCGAAAAAAGTAGATGGATGGCACATATTTGTGCACTGCTCATTATGATCCTGGGTTGATTCTCTAAGTATTTGCATGAGATTTATGGGGCGTCCTTTTGCACGGAATATGCATGGGGGCCCAGACTTTAGGCATATTTTACGAAAATTCACTGGTCTGAAAGAGGGGGTAGGGGAAAATATCCCCAATACAGGTAGGGTGATAGTCAGTGCTAGGCGATTTAAATGATGTTATTTTGTTGTTAGACATTTGATTTAATGATTTTATGGGAGAAATCGGATTGTTCACCAGATTTGACAGAGCTATTATCAATTTTGGCGGATCTAGCTAAATTAACTGAAAAATGCTCTAAAAACTGTGGATTGCTACCTTGATTGGCCAAGCGGTTTCAGAGGAGAAGATGTTTGAATATTATGGAGATATACATGTATATTGCCCCGGGGTGGGGGCGGATGAGCCCCTGGTGCCCAATTTTTTTCAGAATCATTAATATACAGTCCTACTGCTCATTTTCTGCAAGATTTTTCCTTTAAATGACAATTTAACAATTTTTCCCATTCAAATGCATTCGCGACCTATGTTGACCTTGCCGTAAAATAGGTCAAGGTCATCATAGGGTCATGATTTATATATACATTGTAGTGCTTGAGCCATTAATGCTTCATGCCAAGTTTGGTTGAAATCGGTCCAGTGGTTCCGGAGAAGAAGATTTTTGAAGGGTTTTTACCATATATGGGCATGGCGGCCATCTTGGTCATGTGACCTGGATTATTTATATACACATTGGTTCCCCCTTCCCATAGATGCTTCATGTAAAATTTGGCTTTGATTGGCCAAGGGGTTTCAGAGGAGAAGATCTTTGAAAATGGTGGACGACGGACGACGGACGGACGACGGACGGACGGACGACGGAGCATGGGTATACTATAAGCTCACCTTGTGAGCCTGACGGCTCAGGTGAGCTAATAAAAGTGGGGTTTAAGGGGGTATTCATTGCACGGACTTGTTTTCCTGATGTTCTCACTAGCAATATACCTCTGCTGCGCAGGTTTGAATCCCTTAAATGACTATCGAAAAACCAATCAAATTATTCTGACAGAAGTATAATGATGTATCAATGGTTTGACTGTTAGCTTCCTGGTGCGATGGTTTCACAGAGTATTTCCTGACTGAACACAGAGTATTCCCCATGCTTTAATTTCCCCACCACTAAACATAATTGCTTTGTCTTATGTTAAGAAAAGTAGGTGTTACATGAAATGAGTTTAACAACGAATTACCAACTTGACACCCTATAGTTGTGATGGGTCTATAGCCCTAGGCCCAGTAACTCTAAGGCATCATTCCCCTACTTATGACATACTTAAGATGACCACTTTAAAATTTACGCCCTTGCTGTTCCAGCTGTCGGAACTTTTTTCAAATGAAAGGTGCCACTTCGTAAGATAAGACAACACCAAAGTTATGATGCTGTTAAGTTGTCACCGTGACTTAAGGTCCTTTTCAGTTATTCACCATAAACCCTAAGAGATACTTAAGTTGGTTGTAAGTTGATCTTAAGCTTAAGATGGCTTTGAGTTATCAACCCCTGTTTTCCATAGTGATATCCATCACTTCTCACCCTCACTATAACAGTACAAGAACAGCTGATCTGCGCCTTCGTTTTCAACTACAGGTTATACAATTCCTCCTATACATCAATATACCCAAAATTTCAACATTCTAAAAGCCTTCTGTGACCTGGTCGGAAACCCCAATGACCGGTTTTCTCATGTGGGAACTCGTAAGAAAATGGTCACAACTCAGTGGACATGTTTCCACCTCATAAGATGAATAAATACTTTTTAATTACTTGTTTTCTTGGCCTAACTTGTAGCAATAATAGTTTTTGCAATAATAACTGTCAAAATCTAATTTGAAGCTCTCTAATTGAATCCTTTCATTAGAAAACCCATCTTTACATTACAAAAATTACATAGAGATTATTTTTTAGCTGTAAAAATTGAAAATTGTTTGATGTTTTTGATATTTTTGCCCAAAACAAAGATTGAGGGTACACATTAGAACTTCCTTGGCGAGGCATTTCTAACGAGTACCAAAATGTATGTTTTGGATTAAAATTAAGAAAATTAGGTGTACCCCTGCAAACCCCAGTTTTCCTTTATAAAAGTGGGGTTTAATGGGGTATACATTTCATGGACATGCTTTGCTCCCTCATATACAAATTAACCTCAACAGTTAAGCTCCCAAAAAACATGAACTGGTTTAATACTGGTTAGTATTTTGGAGATAGTGCTCCGTCCCGTCATGACTGAAAAAATTCAGGTAGGGACATTAAACAAACAGGGTTTATAATGAACGAGCTTATTTAATAATTTTGCCTATGATTTGTGTAAAAAATGCTACAAAATGCTTAAAACTTCATGCAAAGCGATATGATAATTTAACTGTCCCGTCTAATACTGCTATAACAATCAAGCATTCAATTAACCTGAGAAAAATGAAACCCAGGCAGCTGGTCGACGCCGTTATTGGAAGAAAATCATCTTTCGCAGAAATTGCAGAAAATTCAATATTTCTCATAGATTTTTCCGTTATAACTATAGTAATAGAATAATTGATAAAGAAAACAATCCGCACCTTTGTAATAGAGACCTGTTCCAGTCAATTGATAAAATCAATTGAGTCGCAATTATTGTTTTTATTAAGATGATACATGTAAAAGCTGCGGAGAACAGAGAGACAATTTCAGAAAGGAGATTGTGGCCAGAAAAATTTACAGAAGCACAGATACGCTGTCAGAGCCATATAATCAGAACCACAAGTTAAAGTTTTTAAAAAAAAAAGAAAAGCAAATGCACCAAAAATGAAGCCTCTTCGAATAGGTTGCCAACCAAAATTTATCATCTATAATCTGCACTTACATATATTTGAATTGAATGTAATATAAGAAACCACAAAATTAAAAAATGGAATTCTGATTTTTTTTTCTTATTCATTAAAATATGGTAACATTTTCACACATGCTGTTTTCCTTCCTGAAATGAGGCTGTAAATCATTTTAATTGAGGCAGTGACAAAATATTGCCAAAACTGGACAAAACACATTATTCAATAGTCAAAATTAATAAATCATAAATGCAAAAGTCAATTAATTCCTAATTCATCAACCTTCTGGAGTGCATATATGCTAAAAATATTGCACTAATGTCCTATGTTGGTATCAGAATGGCATAACTAAGACTGACAGTTCTAAAATCATATCATAAATCCAAATGCAAATTTTCTGAGTGGGCAGCTTTAGAAAAATTGCTGCTCAATTAGCTTACCCTATGTTTTCTTTGTTTTATATAATTCCACACACACATATATTTCTTAACAGAAATTATTTAAGATTCTCATTCTCATAAGGCTTAAAAAAATAATTGTTTGTTTCCGTTAACCCAACTGTGTCCAACTTTTTATAACCCTAACCCAAACTTTTTTGGGCTGTTTTACCTACCAACCCTATTTTAAAATTTCATGTTTACGTAGGCCTAAGGGTCTGCATTGCAAAGCTGCTAGCATCAAGGTTCAAATTGTTTCATTGTTTTTTAAAAAGCTTTATGTCAACAGTCAACAGCTCAGGTCATGTCAAGGGGCAGATTACCAATACTTTGTGCACATTTCATTCAACACTAACTTTTTGAATCAGTGGAAGAGGACGAAATGTCTACATGTAGAAATATTTTCGTGACCGAATCCAAAGAAATGAGACAGTGACGGAGACATCAGCATTGATCTTAATGAGTCCACTTTGTTTTTGACTCAGAGACAATCCTGATCAAGCTACCACACACATTTCTTGGAGGTGTCCATGAAAATTGGTTAGCAAAATGTTTCAGGTTCGCAAAAATCAGTGCCATTACAATATATATTAACTCATTTGAGCCTGGCATCCTTTTTATGGGACATAGGCAAACAGTATAGCTCCAGATGAGATGTCGCACTCTGAAAGCGGTGTTCCATCTGGGGCTATTCTGTTTGCTAAGTCGATTATCATCAATAATTGATATGAAAATTTAAAATCACTCCTGGAGTCCCTAAAAGTGAAAGTGGGCTCACCCAAATGATAATGATAGGAAAATTCATTCGTCAAAAATGGATTAAAGCCTGGCAACGTCTCTGCAAGAACTTGAAAAGAGCAATCATGTCAATATTGATTCTGTCGCCCTTTTTACCTGTATCATCCTGCATGGGACATTATTTTGTTTGGTTATCAATAAATTGAGTTATAAACTATTTCCCCAGTAACAAGCCCTATTGAAATAAATGGTTGCTATGGGAACAAACTTGGGATTAATGTCTTATTTCCTGTCCCAACAAGTTAATTTTTAATGTCAACAAGATGATTTGATTTACCATAAGGTCTGCAATAAAAGTGATACCAGCCTGATAAAATGACTTTGTGTCCATAGTAACAGATTTTGAACTATTATAGGTATGGTAACCAAATAAAACAGGAAAATGATAAAATAGGAAAACAGAAATATACATTTTTTACATTTCTAGCAAAATATTACAAACTGAGTAACTTTGAAATATTTTTTCTTTATGTCTAAGCTAAAACCCTTATAGTCAACAACACAATAAATAAATAAATAAATAAATAAATAGCAATGAAACAACAAAACAGTGGTATTTTAATTTATATCAATAAATGTGTCCTTAACATACAGTTCGGTTTGAGAAAAATTTGAAAATACATTTTTCCAAAAATTACAAAATGCATTTTCTTCAATTGCAATATATCATAAAAATAAAACAAGCTATTTTTTTTTTTTTTTTTTTTTAAATAATAATAATAATTAAAGCAAGTACCCTCTCTGTCCTGAAGCAAAGAAAACATTCCAGCTACAAATAACTATCTGTAACTTTTGTCAGCCCCCTGCATCCAGGAAATGTGAATGCGTACAGTACAATAATGAAGGTATACTGTACTGTGGTATGATATTAACCCATATGTGACAATGAGACTTCCCATAATCATCCTTTGGATGAGTTCACTTTCAGTTTAAGGGAGATCAGGAGTAAATTTTTCTATTTTTGATGAAATTTCAAATAAACAATCAGTGTAGCCTTCAGTAAGGCAGCATAATTTGTGCAGTCTTATACAGTGCTCATACTATAACGACTCTTATACACCCAGACGCCATGCCCGAATGGGTCATATCTTCATATGTACATTATGACTAAATAAAGGCCATACTTAATAAACAAATAAATTGCTGCACAAAGCAAATAAAGAGACTATGCTGCAGAGGCTGGGCTGCGGCCTAACATTAATAATATTATGTTGAACAAACCTTGTATGGCTATATTATGAACTTTTATGCTCTGGCTCGTATAATTTGACAATCTTTTATGTCTTTTGTTCTAATAACTATATACTAATGAGTATCGTAACTGTCATTAACTTCAAAAAGACATGTTAAATAAAACTTGTAAATTTTGAAGAAATTACAACCACAATATTCTAAAAAAAAAAAAAAAAAGCTCAACAATATTTGAGCCGCATCATGAGAAAAACGGACTTTTGCCTCGGCGAAAACAAAGGCGCGGATCAGCTGTGCAGTAACTGTACAGCTGATCAGCGCCTTTATTTTCACTATTAGGATATTCTTTCTAAATCCAAAATTTCAAACTTCTAGCCTTTCTTTCTGGTCAGAAACAGTGAAGACAGGTTATCTCGTTTCACGGCTCATTTTGTGGCCATTCCAAAACTTTAATGAGCTGCTTCAAGAGAAAAGTTGTTTGAGTTGCTCTTACATGCCATCAATCTGAAGTTACATAACTGACTTTGTACTTTACCTGGCCCTGAGGTTTTCATGCTCAACACAGCTGAGACTGAAATCTGAACTGCTCATAATATGATAAATACTTTAACGTGTAAGTAACCCAAATTAACTGAAATCTAGGTTTAGTTCACCAAAGCAAGCAATAATTTTTTTTTTTAATTCAGTTTTACGTCCCTTTCAAGATTATTTCAGCTCATATGAGACGGGCCAATCAGTAGGTGGGGCGAAAACGGGAGAACCCCGAGAAAAACCACCTGACACATCCGCAAGCAGAACTTGGCTTGTCTCACATGTGGCCAGAGCGGGGCTCGAACCCGTACCAGACACAGCGGTGAGATGATCGAGTGATTAAGAGACAGCCCTCTTGACCGCTCGGCCACGGGGGCCGCCGTGCAAGCAATAATCCAGCAATGACAACATCAGTTAAACCGTTAAACATTTTTGAGCAGGTAAAATTGTAGTCTTAGCTGAATTGAGCATGAAAAAAGTTTTATCACATTAAGATCGGGTCAGATGTTGTTTTTCCTCTCTTGCAAATGATTGATATTTATATTAATCAAACCTATATGAGCTGCATCAAGATATAACCTGGCCCTGATGTTATAAAACTTTTTCATGCTCAACTCAGCTGATACTAAAATTTTATCTGTTCATAAAATTAATGTTCAAATGCCAATTGATAATTAACATTTTAACATTTATTAGCAGGATTAATTACAAGCTTTGGTGATCTTAACTGAAATTTCAATTTTTTTTTTGCTATTTCAGTATTTATGAGCAGTTAAATTTTAAGATCACCTGAGTTGAGCCTGAAAAAAAGTTATATAACTGCGGGGCCTGGTCAGTAACGAAGAGACATTTTTGTCAAATTGTTTTTCTCTCAATGTTAATATAGGATAAAATGTATCCAAATATGTAGAGGTTCATAGTAGTACCTTTTATGAGTGAGTGTGGACTCCCATCGTTTTTGTCTTTGTGTTAGTATCAATCAATCTCTTCTCTTCAAGCCAGGTCTTCCAATCTGTAATAAAACATCCCAGTCAACAATTTTTCAGTTATGTTGGGATATAGCCAGCTTTTGCTTGGTGTTAACCAATACTAAGGGGAGCTTATGTGCGTCTTACTCAAGGGCATAACCCACTGCCAGTGCAATTCATACCAAGGACCTCTTGATTCTGAGTATTCCGATAAGATAGTGCACATGCCTGTTCATGATAGCAGCAGGTATTAATAGATCAAGTACATCACAATAAAGTTCTTTCATTACTGTACTATTGAGCCCATTTTGTGTCAAATTTAAGTCTAAAACCACAGAGATAGGAATTTTCATGACACAGCTTAAATTACTGGGTATTTCTGAAATCACACACATTTTATGCTATTTATTAGTTAATCACATTTCAATTACTTTATCATCAACTCCACCATTTATACCAATTTCAGCAATAGATTGGTTTTATTAGATTATTGATTGTATTATTACAGAGAAATTTCCTTTGATGGCATGAAAATGTTTAGAAACCAGGATTGAGGTTATTACACTTTGTTCATGCTCAACTCAGCTGAGACTAAAATCAGTTCTGCTCATAAATGTTAAAATGTCAAAAAGTACTGTCATTTTAACATTTATTAGCAGGATAAATTACTAGTTTTTGAGTTCTGAACATGCATGAATTTTCCACTAATTTTGACTATAGATCAACATCTATGAGCAGTTGAAATTTCATGCTCAGCTAAACTGAGTTTGAAAAAGTTTAATAACCCTAAGGTCAGGCATTGAGGTAATTGTACATTTCTGTGCTCAATGAAGCTGAGCATGAAAAATATTCAGCTACATGTAATAAATTTTACAATGCCATTTAATACCTTGACATTTTGATTCTGGCTATTCAAAAATAAAATTAATGAGCTGCAAAAATCTGATGTAAAGCAGAGTTGAGCATGAAAACAAAAAGAAGTTTCTATAGCCCTGTGCAAGTTTCAACAAAATTTTAACACAAACTGTTAAATATTAAAGATAGAATTAATATGGTAAAAAAAATACACTGTAAAGTCAAAAGTATATCATTATCGTTTAAATGATTTACCTTTAAATAAATCAATTTTTCTTCTATTCCTTAAATGGTTTTCTTCAATATTGTCTAACCAGGTATTTTCAACGTGACTTTTCGTCAGTCTATACTAAATGCCTTTTGTGCCCTATCATTTTACTGTATCCATATATACAAAATTTCCGAGATTTGAAATTCAGCTCATGTATCAAGTAGATAAAATATACTGTTATCAACAGATTTTGACCTTTAATAACAAATTTACTAAGTAACTAACAAATCTTAAAATGGGACTTCTCAAATAAATGTTGTTTATACAAGCTGGAGTCAAGCCAAAATTGAAAAAGAAAGCAAATAGATTAATATAAAACAAAAGCTATCTAGTAACTATGACAATTCAATAACTCAGGCACTGACGGTCATGGGACTTTTAAAATTTTGATATAACCTACGAAAAAGATGACACTGTATCTAGGTTTTGAAGAAAATAGATCAATGTATGAAAATTTAAACTGCCGTTTCATGCACAAGCTTGCCAATATAGAATGTTTAATGTTGTCCTGACAACATATGAGCCGCCTCATGGGAAAACCAACAATCTGCATAGGTGAAAACAAAGACGCAGATCAGCTTCGCGGTAACCGATCAGCGCCTTTGTTTTCACTACTCGGATAGTACAATTCCTCTTCTACTTAAATCCGAAATTTCAAGCTTCTAGCTCTTTTCTGTGCTTATACAGGCCGGTTTGTGTCAGACCTTTTCGGAAACTACATTGTTGGTTTTCCCACGAGGCGGCTCATACCTCTGCGTTCTAAATCAATAAACTTGAATAAATCTTTTATAGCCAGTTTACCTGTAAATATGCTTATTTGGATAAAATACTGGCCTTGTAAACTGCCCGCATCGAAACCTGGCCGTAATTGGTAAAGAGCAGGCATGAAAGTTTGGATCTTGAAACTAGCGTGGAGATTAATTTTTTTTAATTTACAGAGAAACAGGAACACATGCCCTGATCAGTGATCAGCTTACATGTTTTTGCTTAAGCCATTAGCAGTTATTCTCAAGATGCAGCTTATATATTGTATTCTCTATTTACTACCTTCGTTGGGATTAAGAATTATTGCAAATTTTGAACTATAGAAATAATAATTTATATATATCAGAAATCTAAAATTTATCTTTTTTTCTACTGTGTCTAAACCTTGGCCTAAGTTAGGCTGATAAATATGCAATTTAATCTTGCTAGATATAAAATATACAATTTCGCAAAGTTCAAAAATATGCAAATAGTGAAATCACTGCATTTTATGCAAAGTCACAAAAAGTCCAAAGTCCACCAATCTGTAGTTAAATCAAAACTGGATGAAATATGCATGGCTAAATTGAAAAACAAATTAATACTCTCACCAGGTACATTCTTAATGCACCAGTCATTTGAAATCACGACCCCCCCCCCCCCTCCAGGGCGTGGATAGCAGGGGCATAGTCCTGTTAGATTGCAATGTTTGGACTCATACAGGCAGTGCAGTAATATGGAGAAGCCAGGTTTTGATTTCCAGCCCTAAGAGTCCATTTAAATTTGCATTTACCTGCTATGCCAGGATTTGAGCGTTTTTTTTTTTTTTATCCTCACCATGCTTATTTGTTGTTTAAAAACTTTTTTTTTTGTTTTTTTTATGTTAAAGTTAATTTTCCAAAATATATGCATTTTCATGATCATGGATTATCTCACTTGCCCATGCAAGATCCCTATTTAAAATTTTATTTTGGACGTAAAAACTTGCTGCTGACCGATTTTCGAACTTTTTGCAGATCTAATTAGGATTCAAAATTTTTGCAGGTCTAATTATGGTAGTGCAGTAGCTCAGTGGTTAGCGCACTGGCCTCTGGTGCTAAATCTCCCAGGTTCGATCCCTGCCTGTCGGTGTCTGAACACGCTTCCCTTTGTGTCATTTGCAGGGATGACATGAACACAGTGTGCCATCCTTCGGATCTGTGCGTTAAGTGTATATCCCGGGGGTGTATATATACTAGAATAGAGCTGTATATTTGAAATAAACAAATGGATAAGGGATAAAAAATGAATCATTAAATAAATAAATGAATGAAAATAATCATTAAGCCACTCGCCTTGTAAAACAGTGGTTGTGGGTTCCGTCTTTGGCTTTTGGATGAGACTTTAAATAGAGGCTAACCATATTCATGACTGTTGAGTGGGACATAAAAAAATTAAATATAAATAAATGAATAAATAATTCATGATGAAGAGAAAAGCAAACAAACAAAACAAATTCTTACCTCTCTATAATTTTAAAACCTTCAAACTTTTTGTCTGGACTCTGGGCATGCCTAAACCTGATGGGGTTGAAAATCCATTTTTGTGTGAAAAAAGCAAAATTACAAGAAAAACACGCCCCCTTCAAAATGATATTTTCTGCAACTAAAATGAAATGACAACACAAACTGACATTGCAGAATTGAATCACTGATATTAAACATACAAAACACTGAAACTAATGCACGAAAACCTCCCACATTAGTAATTTTACAAAGTTTGAAAAGTTACCTCATTTTGCTGAACTTTTGCTGCGAGTTTGACACTTCTCGGACAAATACGGAAACTGCCGGAAAAGTACGGAGAATAAAATCACCTTTGAAAGCGAAAGAAATGAGCTAAAAATTTTGATTTTGGTGGCGCAATTAATAATTTTATTTTCTAAAATAATATAAACTTCTGTTAGCCAATTATACCGTTAGAATATTGGATTTTTTCGGCACTCAATTTTCGTATCCCCATAGCAACCGTCCGCCATTTTTTGTAATCAACAGCTCGCGGCAAACGTAAACAACAACCTGCCCCCTGATTTTTTCGGTTTAGCAAGATGTCAGACGTAGAAGGAGAAGACACCTTTGATGAGAACGAAGATACAGAAGCCCACGAAACTGCTGATGGCGAAGGTGAAGGCGAAGAGGAGCAGTTAGGCGATGAAGAAGGTGGCGAAGAGGAGCAACAAGAAGAAGAGGAGGAAGAGGTGGGTGGGGTACCTTTTAAGCAAAATAATATTTCAGCTGTTTTCACAATATCACATGAAGTGAATCTGACTGGTGCGGTGGTTTCGTCCTGGACATTGGTCCGAGAGGTCCCTGAGGTTCGAGCGTCAGTCAGGGCACTGTTTATTGTGGCCTTGAGCACATTCTGTGGAGGTTTCGTCGCTATTCGTTTATAAGGGAATCCATGATGATATATCAATATCTCAACTTGGTATAGATATAGCATGTAATGTGCTTATCACTCAAAAGAAGTTCAATGCAAAAATAACTTCACTTGTACAGTGGCGGCACTGTTGAACTTGATTGTCACCTCCCCGTGACCAACTTTGTCCCATTTTAACTGTATAGTTAACTAAACGGAACATGGAACCAAAATGACCTTTGCCACGACATATTAACAAAATGGCATTTAATATTATAGAGGCCCTATAATTCTTGAGTTTCATATCAGTGGTTTTTATCATAGTCATTTGTTTGTTTTCCCTTTTCAGAAAATTCCTGATGTAGCATTATCTGAAGAAATGATAGCTGACAGTCTATCTTTACTATGTAAAACGGGGGATGGACTGGCACATGCTTATGTGCGACTAGATGTTCATGAAAAGTAGGTTGATTTAACAAAAGACTCCCCCTTAATAGAATTTTACATCAAATCATTTTACACTGTACCTTGAAACAAAAGGGGCTTTAATACATGTAAAACCATTATTTGACATTGTTTTGATGTCCTCTTTCGATATGATGTCCTTTTTAGCTCACCTGAGCCGAAGGCTCACAAGGTGAGCTTATAGGATGGCCATGATCCGGCGTCCGTCCGTCGTCCGTCCGTCGTCGTCGTCCACAATTTCAAAGATCTTCTTCTCTGAAACCGCTTGGCCAATCTAGTTGAAATTTTATGTGGAGCCTCCTTGGGTAGTGGCATTTCAAGTTTGATCGCGAAATCCAGGTCACATGACCAAGATGGCCGCCACGCCCATATATGGTAAAAACCCTTCAAAAATCTTCTTCTCCAGAACCGGTGGGCTGATTTCCACGAAACTTGGTATGTAGCATCGGGGACTTCAGCCCATCATAGTTTGATAAAATGATGACCCTTGGATGACCTTGACCTATTTTACGGCAAGGTTAAATTTAGAAACATAGGCTTTTACATGGTAAAAAGTGAAAACTATGGATTTTTTGAAAACTATTGCAGCCTGAGGCCTGAAAAGTGGTAGATGCAAACAACTAATGGAGTAGATGAAGGTATGTGATTAATTTAGGTCAAGGTCATCTCTTGACCTTGGCCAGTCTGTCGTCCATTCACACTTTTCAAAGATCTTCTTCTCTGAAACTGCTGGGCCAATCAAAGTGAAATTTTATGTGGAGCATCCATGGGTAGAGGAGATGCAAGTTTGATCGCGAAATCCAGGTCACATGACCAAGATGGCTGCCACGCCCATATATGGTAAAAACCACTCAAAAATCTTCTTCTCCAGAACCGGCAGGCCGATTTTCATGAAACTTGGTATGTAGCATTTGGGGCTTTAGCCCATCATAGTTTGATAAAATGATGACCCTAGGATGACCTTGACATAATTTACGGCAATGTCAATTTCGGAAACATAGGCTTTTACATGGGAAAAAGTGAGAACTATGGATTTTTTGAAAACTATTGCAGCCTGATGCCTGAAAAGTGGTAGATGCAAACAACTAACGGAGTAGATGAAGGTATGTGATTAATGTAGGTCAAGGTCATCTCTTGACCTTGGCCAGTCTGTCGTCCATACACACTTTTCAAAGGTCTTCTTCTCTGAAACTGCTGGGCCAATCAAAGTGAAATTTTATGTGGAGCATCCATGGGTAGGGGAGACGAAAGTTTGATCGCAAAATCCAGGTCACATGACCAAGATGGCTGCCACGCCCATATATGGTAAAAACCACTCAAAAATCTTCTTCTCCAGAACCGGCAGGCCGATTTTCATGAAACTTAGTATGTAGCATCTGGGACTCCAGCCAATCATAGTTTGATAAAATGATGACCCTAGGATGACCTTGACATATTTTACGGCAATGTCAATTTTGGGAACATAGGCTTTTACATGGGAAAAAGTGAAAACTATGGATTTTTTGAAAACTATTGCAGCCTGATGCTTGAAAAGTGGTAGATGCAAACAACTAATGGAGTAGATGAAGGTATGTGATTAATTTAGGTCAAGGTCATCTCTTGACCTTGGCCAGTTTGTCGTCCATACACACTGTTCAAAGATCTTCTTCTCTGAAACTGCTGGGCCAATCAAAGTGAAATTTTATGTGGAGCATCCATGGGTAGGGGAGACGAAAGTTTGATCGCGAAATCCAAGTCACGTTACCAAGATGGCCGCCACGCCCATATATGGTAAAAACCACTCAAAAATTTTCTTCTCCAGAACCGGCAGGCCAATTTTCGCGAAACTTGGTATGTAGCATTTGGGACTACAGCCCATCATAGTTTGATCAAATGATGACCATAGGATGACCTTGACCTATTTTACGGCAAGGTCAATTTTGGAAACATAGGCTTTTACACGGGAAAAGGCGAAAACAATGGATATTTTGGAAACTGTTGCAGTCTGAGACCTGGAAGTTGCTAGATGCAGACAACCAATGGAGTCAATTGAGGTAAGTAATTAATGAAGGCCAAGGTCATTTCTTGACCTTGACCCAAAGTCATTTAAATATCAAAATTAAAATTATGGTTTTCTCATAAATCACTGGGTTTTGAAACTATTGTAGCCTGAGACCTGAAACTTTGCAGATGCAGACAACTTATGAATTCAATAAAGGTGTGTGAGTATTCAAGGTCAAGGTCATTTCATGATGACTTAATACTCCAGGATCAGGCTTCAGGTGAGCGTTCTCAGGACCAATGGTCCTCTGGTTGTTACTTAATTTGATGTTATAAAGAAGACAATTATGTTGAGGTAACAAAAACAAAATGGAAGCCAAATCAGTTTGGAAAACAAAAGAAAAAAAAAAAAAAAAAAAAGAAAAGAAGTAGAAGTAGAAAAAAAAATAAAACAAAAAACATTGATTTTTATGTTTGTTTGCAGGGAGCTGACCAATATTAGTCTTCTGAAATCCTACATCCATCTTCGCTACGTCGATGTCAGTAAAAATAATCTCAAAGACATTTCACCCCTCAGTGCACTAACTCACATGTTGACATTAAAAGCCGACGATAATCTTCTTACCAGTCCTAAGTTAGAAGAAATGCCATTCTTGCAAGTGGCAACGTTCAACAATAATAAAATAAACACCACAGAGGGCGTTAATCACCCAATGTTGGAGCATTTGTCTCTAAATAGTAAGTACTCAGTAGTCTTCTTCTGTTGACCATCTCCTGAGTGCAGGAGACCTAAAATTCTGGGCTCAGGGTTAATGGGTTACAAAACATATTTTCCATATATGCTGAGCTGAGTAGAATATCACAAATCTATGACATGCTCAAGTTTTTGTCATCAAAGTATTTTATAATAAAGTATATAGATATCTTTATAATAAAGTATATAGATATACAGTCCAACCTGTCTTAAGCAAGCCCTGTATTAAGCAAGCATCTGCCTTAAGCAAGCACTTTCATTTCCCCCCAATTGATTTTACATGTAAATGAACCTCTATTAAGCAAGCACCTGTCTTGTGTGGCCAGCGGCCACTAGTTTCTGTCCCAATTTTGGCTTTAAGCAGCCACTCATTTCATCAATTACATAAAAAGAAATATTTTGACATGGATGTTTAAACTGCAGATATAGATATATATAGATATACATGTAAATGAAAGACAAGAGATTATGCAAACTCTTACAACCAATGCTCAGTATTGCATTTATATCTGTATAATTCTGGAAAATAGTCCTTAAGCTTTACTTGAATGGAAAATCACTTATAAATTTAATATGCCACAAATTAAATTTCATTTCAGACAATGACATTACAAAGATAACAGGTCTTGACGCTAAGAAACTCTCTAGATTACATACATTTGAAATCCGGGGAAATAAACTCACATCCACTGATGGGGTATACTTACCTAACCTCAAAAATTTGTTCATGGTAAGTATCCTTAAAACTATTTTCATTCTCAACTCAGCTGAGCATCAGATCATAAAAAAATATAACTTGTCATTTATTCTGAAATAGCCAACTGATGAGATTTTCAGGTTTAAATCATCAATGATAGTCATTTATTGCGCTATATAAACCACTCTTCGACATTGATGGCCATGGGCATTCTTCAGCAATGGAATCTTGCTGTTCTGAGCTGAACAAGTGAGTCATATTCATTTGAGGGGGAGCGCAGTGGCCTTAGTGGTAGATCATTGGACTACGAATAAAAAAATTGTAGGTTCTAACCCTGCTGGGATTGCAGGTTGTGTCCTTGAGCAAGACACATTTACTCCCTATAATACATTTGTACTCATTAATACCCAGGAAACGGTGGTCTCATCCCGACATGACTGAAATAATTATATCGTTGACTGGGGACTGGGATGTTAAACCACAAAATAAAAAATGTTCATTTGAAAAAGTTTGAAAAAAAAAAAAACATAAACAAAACAAAACAAAACAAAACAAAAACAACTGTCTTGTTTTAAAGGGAGCCAATACCATCAAAACAATAGAAGGATTGGATAAACTACATAGTCTTACAACCCTACACTTACGAGATAACCAAATAGGGGAGTTAGATGGTTTTACGGAGGAAAATAAAATGTTGCAGTATGTTAACATTAGGTAAGTAGTACTAGTAGGCATTGGTGAGTTTTTATTCTACCAATATGGGATCAGTATGAAGTGTGCCAGGTCATGAGAAAACCGGATTTTTTCCTGTGTGAAAACAAAGGCGCAGATCAGCTTCGCAGTAACTGCGAAGCTGATCGTTGCCTTTGTTTTCACTATAAGGATAGTACAATTCCTCTTCTTCCTATTTCAGAAATTTCTAGTTTCAAGCCATCTTCTGTATCTGCACATGACGGTTTGTGTCAGACCTGGTCGGAAACCCCAAAGAGCGGTTTTCTCGCATCGCGGCTGAAGTATCCTTCTTCTACTATTGTGTGTATTTGTAATGTTACATCACTGTCCCAAATTTGGTTACTGTTGTTACTTTTACTTTCATCCATTTCTGTTGTCATTCTAGTTATTTTACAGTACTTGAGGTTCATTTTAAATAAAGTGTTTTCTCCATTGAATTACAAAAAAAAAAAAAATACATGTAATAATAAATAGGAAATTGAAGCACCCATATCATGTAGCTGAGATGCATGAAATCAGGTTTTGTGGTTATTAAACTTTTTTCATGCTCAGCTCAGCTGAGACTGAAATTTATCATGCTCATAAATGTATTATATTTATTAACAAGATAAATAGCAGCATTTAATGACTTGCTTTGTAAATTCGTGATCTAAGCCTGTTTCAATTAATATGAGCTATTTCAGTAATTATGACCAGTTGGAATTTCAGTCTCAGCTGAGTTGAGCATGAGCCAGGTTTTTGAGATTTTTTTTTTTAAAGTTTACACAAAAGTAATTTCTAACTGTGCTGCTTGCATTTTTTCAGAGGAAACAATGTAACTGATGTGAAAGAAGTCAAGAAGTTACAGGCTCTGCCAATGCTAAGAGCACTTGTCCTGTCAGGTAAATTTTAACTGTAACATTACGAAAACTTGCCCATGCAATAAACAGATATTTTTTGAGCTTTAAAAATTGAACATTTGTAGCTGAAAAATGTTGATATTTTCTTATTTTTGCTCAAAACAGAGATTGTGGGTACACATTAGAACCGCCTCGGCAAGGCTGTTCTAACGAGTACCCACAATCTATGTTTTGGAGCAAAAATAAGAGAAATAGGTACATCCCTGTATACCCCAGTTTTGCTATAAAAGTGGAGTTCAAGGGGGTATACATTACATGGACATGTTTTCATGATGTTTCAAAATTTTTTGGACAAAAGAAACTGTGATTGCTGTAATATTCTGAGGTTGAGCAGTAGAAGGCATGGATCAATGACCATTAATTGACTTTATTGGTTGGTTAATATAGGGATCAACCATGGTTTTCAGTGTTCAAACATTCGATGGATCACGAGGAAGGTGTTTGAACACAAGGCCGCAGCCTGATATCTCGTGCAGAATTAGAAAATGCAATGATTTCTGATTGTATCATAATTTGCTCAAAATTCAGTGGAATATAATTGTTGCGTTTCTTTTTTTGTTCAGTATATAAGGTAGATCTACAGACTTCATGTATTTTGAAAGTGGCTGTAGTTATCTTACAATACAGTACTTTGTTTATACAGTATATCTTATTTTGCAAGTCTTTCAGCAAACCTTTAGAAAGCAATAGCTGACATAAAAGTTTAGTTACATTAATATGAAAACTCTGACAGCTAAAAGCAGTCATAACACTAGGTAACTAACAAAACATTTTGACCAGATGATACTGACCAGATGATACATGCCGATTAATTCAAATTTCTAAAAACTCCTGAAGAAGACAACAATAGAGTTCAAGTTAATATTGCATTCAGAGAGATTGAGCGGCCGGGCAAATATCATTGACTTAAAATTTTCGGTTATGAAAATTGATGAAAGCAATCATGGCACTTGGTTACAAAACATTTTGATCAGATTGTATAGGTTGAATATTTCTATTTTCTAGAAAATCCTACCGCCGAAGAGGACGATTATAGAGTTGAAGTACTAATTGCGCTCAGAAAGATTGAGCGACTCGACAAAGATGAGTACACGGAAGATGAGCGAAACGAATGTGAGGAACTTGCCGAGGCTAGAAAAGCAGAAGAAATGAATGCTGAGGTATAGTCTGTTTGATTTATCCTAGTCAACAAGTTTTCTGTTATGTCAGGACAGAATCAATACATCTTAGGCAGTATTAGACCAATTGGGAGTAAATAATTATTAAGGTTCAAAGTAAGGACCTTGTTTTGTAATCTGGCACTAAAGTGCTAGGCCACCATAATAAGAACTACCCCAAGATAATGAAACATTATGCAGCTCCAGTAAGAATAAATATTTATCATACTTGTATATATATGTTAAAATGGTATTTTAATATTTGTTAGCATTACAAATTACTTGATGGTTTGAAACCTGAATTTTCTGGGTATTATTAGTACATTCACATGTACAGTGCATGATTGTATCTGTGCAGCATGATAGACCAATACTCATCCATAGAAATAATATAACTTTCATAAAAATAACAGTTTATCTTTGGCCCTGATTTTAGGCCACGGAGGACGGGACCGAGGCTGGAGACACGGAAACGCAAAAAGAGGATGATGATTAGGTTATAAGATTGTTTGTGTGCTAACTATACTGACAAACTAATTTGAAGCTCATGCTAGATATTACTAATTTGTTGTGCTTCTCCCTTATCTCTGCTAATCTAAGGATTGTTTGAAACTGAGCTGCCGCATAAGAAAACCAACAATCTGCATATGCAAAAACAAAGATGCAGATCAGCCATGCAGAAACTGCACCGCTGATCAGCGTCTTTGTTTTTGCTACACAGATAGTACACTTCCTCTCCTTTTTAAATAAGAAATTTCCAGCTTCTAGCCTTCTTCTGTGACTGTACAGGCAGGTTTGTGTCAGACCAAGTGGGAAACCAAGAATTAAGTTTTCTCATGCAAAGGCTCAACTAATACCTACTATTCCTATGTACATCTCATCAGGAAAACATGTCCATGAAAAGTATACCCCCTTGAACCGCACTTTTATATAGAACTAGAAAATGTGTTTATGAAACACTATGCCCCGAACTGGTAAGTCACTTTCAAGATGTAAAAATGTCCAAAAAAAAGGACTAAGTTTAAATTGTAAAAAAAGTGACAAAAATTAATCTGAGGAGTATATCCCAAGCACATGCATATCTTCAAAGCATGGTCACAATGTCTGCAAAGTTTCAAAAGTATCGGTATTAAATTGTAGGAGGAGTACAAGGTACCCTCTATCCATTCACTAAAATGCCCGAAAAAAAATGACTAAGTTCAAATTGTAAAAAAATGACAAAAAATAATCCAAGAATTATATCCAAACCACATGCATATCTTCAGACCATGCCCATAACACATGTAAAGTTTTAAATGAATTGGCATGAAAATGTAAGAGGAGTTGCGCACACAAGGTACCCACTGCCCATTCACTTTCATTGTGAAAATGCCTGAAAAATGGCTAAGTTCAAAATGCGAAAAAAGTGACAAAAATTAATCTGAGGATTATATCCAAACCACATGCATATCTTCAAAGCATGGTCACAACATCTGTAAAGTTTCAAAAGAATCGGAATAAAACTGTAGGAGGAGTTGCGCACACAAGGTACCCACTGCCCATTCACTTTCATTGTGAAAATGCCCGAAAAAATGGCTAAGTTCAAATTGCGAAAAAAGTGACAAAAACTAATCTTCAAAGCATGGTCACAACATCTGTAAAGTTTCAGGAGAATCGGAATAAAACTGTAGGAGGAGTTGCGCACACAAGGTAGCCACTATCTATTCACTTTATCAAGAATTAAAAAGGGAAATAACTCTCACAGAATTGGCCCCTGGCCCCTTGAATTTACCTGAAAGAAAAAATACGGGTCCTCTTAATTTTCATATACAAACTACATACCAAATTTCAAGATCCTAGCTCTGACGGTTCCTGACCGAGTGCAAAGTGTTACTCACGCATCACAGACTGGACTGGACGGACAGACCCAAACCAATATGCCCCCTCAACTTCTTCGAAGTTGGGGGCATAAAAAATGGGGTTTGCAGGGGTTTACCTATTTTTCTTATTTTTGCTCCAAAATATAGATTGTGGTAACTCGTTAGAACCGCCTCAACGCGAGGCGGTTCTAACGTGTACCCACAATCTATGTTTTGAGCGAAAATAAAAAAAAAATATCAAAAATTTACAACTGAAAATTTTCAATTTTTACAACTTTAAAAGACTTTGTATATTGCATGGTCGTGTTTTCATAACGTACTTTTTCCTTCTTCAAATCTTTATTTCTTGCAGACAAATCATTAAACATAACTCCTATCGCCCTATAAACCTGTGATGCAACCAAATGTTTACAGCCCAGATTTATGAAACATAACACTACACATGATGAAATGCATCAGGAAAACATGTCCGTGTATAACCCCTTATACCCCACTTTTATATAGCAAAACTGGGGTATGCAGGGGTATACCTATTTTTCTTAATTTTGCTTCAAAACATAGATTGTACCCACAATCTATGTTTTGAGCAAAAATAAGAAAAATATAAAACTTCTGTTGAAAATTTTCAATTTTTGCAAGTTAAGAAAATTCTGTATATTGCATGGGCGTGTTTTCGTGATGGGAATGTAGTGATTAGAAGTCTGCTAGATTGAGCAATATCCTACGACAAAGAATCTACCTGCCTACAGCTAGGCAATGAATGAACTCTTCACTGTATTATATTGCCCAGTCTATCCGGCTCGCAGTCTCCACACTCCAAACTTGGTTGTATTACAGGTACAGGCCAACCTCGTTATAACGCTATCTTTGGGGTCCATGGGTCCATGTTATAAGTGAAACTGTGTTATAATGAGGTTAATTGAGGTTAATTTCAATAGATATATAGTGAAATAATCATTTTTGGAGCCATGACATAACCATGTTATATTGAAAACCCACTATAGTGAGGCGCGTTATAATGAGGTTGAACTGTATATAGGGTGCATATGTTCGGGAAATGACTGTCAGAATTAAAAGTTCTTTTTCTATAATTCAAACTTGATTTCCAGGAGGCTGAACAAGAACAGGAACCGGCAAATTGTAAGAATACTGCACTGGGCACCAGTCATTCTATTTTTAGATTAGGATAGCTATAATTTGCACAAATATATTTAATTTGAAGAGTATGCAAAGATGTTTAAAACTCAAACAGGCTCATTAATATTTGAAACATCGGAAAGCCGTTATTTACAGAATATGCAAATACTGTATGTACAACCAAAAGAAGTTGACATGTTAAAATCTATTTTTCATAAGGCTTTGTTTTGCCTACTACATTCATCTGTTAAGGTTTTGCTCAAATCAGAATAAACATCCCAGCTTCATGTGTGCCTATATCAATTGAGCATTACCTAACATGAAACAAATTCCATAATGCCAGAACTAGATACATGCATGGTGTAACCTGATGTGTTGCAGCCATTGTTGCAGGTTTAAGAATGGCATATTTTGTCTTGACAGCACTTTACAAACTTTGTTTAAACTGTTTAGCATGTTATTTTAAGCACATTGCACACATATTGCTTTATTATTACATTTTATATTTAGCTACAAGTTAATGAGCATATAGATATGGTACTAACCGTTAGAGCATAAGCAAGTCAGCAAACATAGGAAGTGTAATTTTATCAGGCGACTAAAAATTATTAGAATGTTACTGATATGAGCCTGTGCATGAGAAAACCAACAATTTGGTTTCCGAACAGGTCTGACACAAACCGGGCTGTACAGTCACAGAAGATGGTTAGAGGCTGAAAATTTTGGATTTAGAAAGAAGAGGAATTGTACTATCCATGTATCGAAAACAAAGGCGTGATCAGCTTCGCAGTTACTGTGAAGCTGATCTGTGCCTTTGTTTTCGCCTATGCAGATTGTTGGTTTTCCCATGCAGTGGCTCATATGTATATACTGACATTTTGCTGTTTGCTACCAGTTAATTAACATTTTATATAGTACTAACAGATAAAAAGGAATGACTGAAAAATTGTTGATAGGGACAATACGCCATAAGCAGACCAAAGATTTGCTTTCTTTGATTTCCCATTACCCTATGATGGCACTTCTCACATCACTATGCTTGGCTTTTGTAGCACTAATTTTAATCATCAGGAAAAGTATATCCTCTCATACCCCACTTTTATATATCAAAACTGGGGTTTACTGGGGTATACCTATTTTTCTTATGTTTGATGCAACAACATAGATTGTGGGTATTCATTAGAACCGCCTTGGTGAGGCCGTTCTAATGTGTACCCACAATCAACGTTTTGAGCAGACTATTAAATATATCAAAACTTTTCAAATGAAATTTTAAATTTTTAATACTAAAAAAATTCTCTGTATATTGCATGGCAAGTTTTCGTAATGATTGAATATAAAACATTGCCTAAGATGTACAGTTTCTGTTTTTCCCCCTGACAGTTGAGTATTTTAACTTTCTGTTAAGGACAGTTTACAAGTTAATACAGTGTATTTTTATGCAAAATACTTTTATCGAAAATCTTTTTCTGGTATATGTATCTAGACTGAATACAATAATGGTTTGAGTCGGCTTAATTTTCCTGTTATAGCGATCACTAGCATTACGAAAACTTGTCCATGCAATTAACACAGATTTTTTAGCTTTAAAAATTGAAAAGTTTCAGCAGAAAATTTTTGATATTTTTCTTATTTTTGCTCAAAACATAGATTGTGGGTACACGTTAGAACCGCCTCGACGAGGCGGTTCTTACGAGTACCCACAATCTATGTTTTGGAGCAAAAATAAGAAAAATAGGTAACCCCTGTAAACCCCAGTTTTTCTATATAAAAGTGGGGTTTAAGGGGGTATTCATTGCACGGACATGTTTTCCTGATGGAGAGATAAAAATCACAAGTTGACATACAGAGGGATATACTTGCCACATCAGTCACTATAATCTACATGTATTTACTTTTAAATGAATCAGACCTTTCAAACTTCTAGCCAACTGTCAGGGAAAAATATATTTTTTCAAGGTCAGGGAATTGTCAGGGAATTTTGACATCAGTCAGGGAATTTGCATTTTCAGCAAAAGTCAGGGAAATGTCAGGGAATTTTGAAAAAACAGGTTTATGAATTGCAAAAGATATAGATAAAAAAAATAATGGCTGCATGATAATTGAATAAGAATTATGTTTTAATAAAAAAAAAAAGCATTTTACATTACATTTCAAATGATTCTTTGCAAAGAAAACAAAGGGAGTTGTGCCCCTCGCCTCCCCAGATGCAAGAAAATTACACGCGAAATAAACAAATATGAAATAGGGAAATTTGATGTGAATCAGGTAAAAAGTCAGGGAATTTTGCTTTGCTAAAATTTTGGACACCCTGTCTAGCCACATGGGCCCAGTTGTTGATAATAATTGAGCCGCCGCATGGGAAAACCAACAATCTGCATAGGCGAGAACAAAGGCGCAGATCAGCTTCCCAGTAACTGCGAAGCTGATCAGCACCTTTGATTTCACTACACGGATAGTACAATTCATTTACCTTCTAAATCAAAAATTTCCAGCCTCTGACCATCTTCTGTGACTGTACAGCCCAGTTTGTGTTGGACCTGGTCGGAACCCAAATTGTTGGTTTTGTCACGCACAGGCTAAAATATTGAAAGTTAACAACTTGTTAAATTTTTAAATGCAATTATTACAAAGACACAATTCATTCTTTGTACAAAGAATGCCCGAGTATTTTGCAATGCAAAATGTTGAGAATAGATTCTTTTACCATCATAAAGAGGTCATTATGGCATTACTGGCATATACTTAGTTCATGACAAATTGATAGTAATTTTAGAACTGTTTTCTTTGTGTTCTTGCAGAATAGAAGACTTAGATCTGAGTCTGACGAGGATGACTAGCCTATACAGAGTTATCTACCTTTGTTACAGACCAAAATGAGAGGGGACATTATTCTATAATTCCGAAACTGCCTACAGTTATCTACCCTAATCAGGACACTTCAGGAATTGTGAAGACAGTTATCTAAGCTAATCAGATCAGAAATTGACAACATAATCCAACAATTCTTCGTAAAATCATCTTGATAAAAGATAAAAATGAATTGAAGTTGCATATTCAAATTTGAAAAAAAAAAAATATTGAATACAGAAAAAAATAGTCCTACAGTGGAATAAATGTAAGAGAAGTATAAAATATATACTGTGATATTTTTATTTGTTTTTGTTTTTTTCTCTGTAAATAAATGTCTTGACATTGAAATGTTTTTCTTTCCTCATACATGTACCTTGATGAAAGAATTTGATGTGTAGGTTATCAATAAAGCCCTCGGGTTTTTATCAGACCTGGCCACAAAGTTATAAAAAAATCATGCTAAACACTGCTGAGCATGAAATTTAAAGTGCTCATAAATACTGCAATAGCTCAAATAAATAGAAATTACATGTTTAGCTCACCAAAGCCTGTAATTCTTCCTGCTTATAAAAATTTTAATGTTGTCATTTTAACATTTATGAGCAGGATAACTTTTAGTCACAGCTGTGTTTGAGCATGAAAAAAAGTTTTGTAACCTCGGGGTCTGGTCAACTTCAAAGACAGGTTTTTACAAAACCCTGTGTAGCTCCAAATGAGATTCTCTTCATTCTTACAATTGAGTGCCACATGGGAAACCAACAACCTGCATAGACGAAAACAAAGGCACAGATCAGCTTCACAGTAACTGCGAAGCTGATCAGCGCCTTTGTTTTCATTACACAGATAGTACAATTCCTCTTCTTTCTAAATCCAAAATTTCCAGCCTCTAACCATCTTCTGTGACTGTACAGCCTGGTTTGTGTCAGACCTGGTCGGAACCCAAATTGCTAGTTTTTCTCACCCACAGATTAATTTATTTTCAGCAAAATCTTCCAGTCACTGGTATAGTTCTACCAAATCTGCTTTACTAGCATCAATCCTCAACTTTATGATCGGTTCTAATGGCAAAGCATCGTACATAGCTTTCCCGTTTGTGTCCTGTATTTTCTTCCATCCCTGACCATTGCACAAAGTTTTCTAATTTTTTTGAATCTGTCACACTCCCTTTTCAGCAGGGGTTCTTAGCAATTCATTGCGTAGTCTTTCAAGGTTCAGACTAGCCAAGAAATTTAGGGAGAAGTTTTGTCTCTCCCCAGGAATATCTGGGAGAGGTTTTTACTTGAATTTCAGGTTTTCCTATATATTCTATACATTTTCACTTCTAAATCAGCTTGTTAATTTGGGGAGACTATTTCTCTCTAGTCGCCCTGTAGGCTATTCCCTGGTCTTTCCTCTTTGTGTTTGTTTCACTCGACAATGACTGGCAGTTCTGTTTTCAGCAGGTTCATGAGAACACTTCCCAGCTCTTCATCCTGAATAAAGAAGTAAAAGTAGGCAATGATCAGGAAATGGCGCAATCAGAAAGAAATTCCCACTCCAAAAACCGAGGTGGGAAAAAACCAAACTAACAATCAGGTACTTATACTAAGAAATAAGGTAGATAGTGATAAGAAAGTGCATACTGACTGAAAACAATCCCTGAGGATTGGCAAAATAAAAGCATTAAACAGATGTACGGGGAGACTTTTTTAAGCGGTAATGCAAGATCCATTTCAAATAAGCCAATAGAAACTCCATCTGTTGACCTTTTTTCTGCTTTATAAAATGAATGACATTTCTACAAGGCTTATGTACCAGAAAGCAATACTGATGTACAAAACCAAGTATAACTTGAGCCGCATCATGAGAAAACTGATTGTTGCCTATGCTAAAACAAAGGCGCAGATCAGCTTGGCAGTAACTGCGAAGAGCTGAGCAGCACTTTTGTTTTTTGCTACACGGATAGTACAATTTTTCTTCTTATTGCCAGAGTCAATTGACTGAAAACGATGACACAGTTATCTTCAGTAAATTATACTACAGTGGACCAATAAAGTTATTATTAGACGCATAGTGTTCAAAATCAATACACCTAGTCAGGAGAGGTTTATTTTTATACCCAATATTGTATTTCCAAACTGTTTATTTTTAGACTTAACTTGTTTCATTGTAAAAGTGTGTTTGTATTTTCAAAATTTCATAGAACTTTAAACTGTTGTAAGTGAAAAGTACAATGTTGAAACTTTATCAAGTAACCTTTATTTATTGCTTTATCCATTTAACTTTTAATTGACACTAAATTGACTAGAAGAGGCAAGATACTTTTTTTGTTAACAGGTTGCCTGATATGAGTCAGTCGTAAAATGAATTTTTGCAAAATTGATATTAACGACCCATTATATATAATTGAATAAGATGATTAATTTGTTTTACCAGCTGGCCAGCCAGACAAGTAAACATTAAAATACACTGAAGCCAGGGGGAACTTCCAAAGGTGGCGAATAATTATGTATATTGACTGCATATCTCAACTTTGATCCCTTTGAAATGGTCTTGCTCCTTCAATGGGAATTTGAATCTTGACCACCTCAACCTTTTAATTGAAATTTTCTATTACGGAAACATGCCCATGTAATATAAAGGGATTTTCCAAGTTGTAAAAATGAAATTTTTTTAAGTAGAATAGTTATATATATAATATTTCTTCATTGTGCACAATACAATGATTGTGGGTATACGTTAGAACCGCCTCGACGAGGTGGTTCTAATGAGTACCCACAATCTATGTTTTGGAGCCAAAATAAGAAAGATAGGTATACCCCTGCAAATCCTAGTTTTTCCTATAAAAGTTGGATTCCAGGGGAATACTTTTCATGGACATGTTTTTCTGATGTATGAATTAGAATGCGTCTACATTAAATGGCTGTATTAAGGGACAATTGAATTTAAGAACGGGTGAAAGTGCAAAATAAAAAGCCAGTCATCGAGAGCATGTGATTTAAGTTGCCCGGGGATGTGTGTGTGTGTGTGTGTGTGTGTGTGTGTGTGTGTGTGTGTCGCCAAACCTGCCAAACCTATATGGTGTTTGTAATATTGCATTGCCTATGTTTTACATGTTTCATGTAACTCCAGGGAGAAATAAACTTTGAAACATGAAACACAATTTTACATTGTTCAAAGTAAATTGGTTACATGTGCACTTCCATGATGAAGGTATCACAAAACACTAATGAGACTAATGGTCCTCACAAACGTCTGTACATGGTCACCTCAGTGGTTGAACACAGGAGCTGGGTTCAAAACTTGGGTTGTTTCAAGTCTATGTCATCGTCAACAACCAATTATTCAGTCAGTTCGGTTATATTTTGGGTTTAATGTCCCACCAAAAGGTAAGGTCATATGGAAACGGGACATTGGTTTTTCTAGGGAAGTTTACATATACCTGGTTTATCGTCTAAGAAGCTCGATCATGATCAAACCAGCGACCTCTGGTTTACAAGGCTAGCAACTTAGCCACTGCAACATGGAAGATTCCAGTTCCAGTAAAGCTACGGTAAATGACCAATTAGTCCGTACACCCTTCCAGTTCGAACATCAAACATCCTTGAAATGTGCTTAGTTAATCGTTTCCAGGGATCTTAATTTCTAATGCTTCGTACTCAAGAAACATGGTATGCTTGTAAAAAAGACGAACAAGTATGACTTTCTGACGACATCAAAAGTTCCCTTTGATAAAACAGAATTATATTTTTTTCTTTTTTTCCCCATGACAGCACATTTATGAATCTGATCATATCATGTACATGTAAATAAATACAGCAAAGGACAGACAAAATATGTAAAAACAAAACAACAAACAAACAAACAAAACAACAACTAAAAAGAAGGACGCCGTCATGGTCGGGTGTGAATATGGGCCCCCGCCCATTGGTGCCTAAAGAAATAGATGGGCTGCTTGTGCCTCTAGGCAAAGCTTCTTTGCTACTGACTGACCATCGGGTTAACCGCTCAGGACTGAGCCTGCCCAGGAAAAGTGGTTCATGTCAAACTATCTATACATATATGGCTTGTTGGTTTAGTTGGGTAATTATATTCGAAGCACTTTTTGGATGCCATGGCAGTCTAATTTCTGGTAAAAGTTCCATAAAATGGGGGCAGCATCCCGACATGACCATTAGCTGTTGACTGGGAGATTAAGCATCAATTCAAACAAACAAACAAAAGACCTGCCACCTACCATGAAACTTCTGTCTGCACATTTATAGTTGATTTTGTTCACTGTTTAGTTTATTACTGAAGACAAAAAGATGCAAAAAAGTCCATCTGATTGCAAATTAAAACATCTGAAACTTCTGTCCAAAATTTTCCTGTTGAATTGAAATCATTCCTGTTTTGCTGTGTGCTGCCTAAGTCATACGCTCAGCATGTGTTTTGCCTTTGTTATTGAATAACATTGCGCATTAGAAGACTAAACGCACAAAAATATATCATGCCACTACAATATTTTAAAATTGAGAGCCCTTTGTGCAGCCTTGTAATCTCTGACATAATATCCTTTATGTTCAGCTGACAAGAATCTGACAATTGTGTATTAAGTGAACAGATGTTGCTGTTTTTTTGTTTTTTTTTTTTTTTTTTTTTTTTTTTTAAAGGGTTTTTGTTCAGACATGAGAGGAAATATATTCAAAGGCAAACTTTTAGCAAAGGTCATTTGTGTTTATTATTATGAATGGTGCAGTTACTTCATTCTGTGGCAAGGTTTATCATTATTTCACTATATGAATCCTCTTCCTTAATTAATTGCAAATTAACCATATGGTATGTATAGCTGTAGATTTACAAGGTAATTTATTTATCATGACAAATATCTTTTTAACAGCTCAGTGGGTGGACCAAAAATTTAAGTTTGATGTTTAAATTGGTGACATTTGATCTATTGACCCAAAATTGTGATGAAATTTTGAAAATTGTCATTGTGAATTAAGCGTGTTTTGCATTGTAGTAAGTCGTGTGCCTCCTCTGTTTAATACCTGGTAGATCAAGACAGTTCTGTCATGCATGCTGCATGAGATTGATTATCAAGATGTGCACTCATTTAATTCATTTTTTGTTAGCGCAAATTTAACATTTCATAGAGAGAAGAAGAAGAAAAAAAAAACAACAAAAGGGATGAGCTAATTTCTATGTAAATGAATGTGCGGTATTTGTATTCTCTGGTTTTGGCGCCTGCTTGAAGAGATTTTTACGCACGACTGGGAAACAAACTTTCATTCCTAACTAAGTCATCCATGCGACATGCGGTGTTGACAGAGTGTACTGGGATCACATTCTCCGTGAGATGACAAACCCAGCCTGATCCGGACTGCAGGAAGTTAGGCAACAAACACAGTGTAGCAGTGTAACTGTTGAAGGATTGCATATATTATTTTACCATCTATATATCTGTCTGACAAAGTTGTTCGCAGTTTCTTTCCATGTTCATGAGGGTTCATTTAATACCGAAACTGTGCAATATAGTCCATACTATCTCACTTTGAATGTTTTACTGCTTCCAAAGGATCAAACCATTATGTTTTATTACATGCGTCAGCAAATCATAGAAGATCTTTATAAAACTTAATTACAATTAACTAGCTTCCCCAATCCAGAAATTGACTAAAAGCAAAGATGGCTTGAAGCTGGGAATTTTGCATTTAGATAGGTAGAGGATATTTACTTCGCTGTACATAGCGAAAACAAAGACACTGATAAGGGGATGACTGTTTTCACAGTTGAGGTGTATTACTTGATGTTTCAAGTAATTGTTCTGGTCTGTCTCCGATTGTTTACTAAAATAAGTATTCTTTTTATCTTGGTCACAAGTTTAAAAATGGTCAAGAATTTGACAATCCAAAGCACCATCCATACTGGGATAACGTATAATTAAGATAACGATCTTTGAAATCCTACAAACTGACTGATTCGCATTTGAATTGTTTGGTCTCAGTCAACACCTTATTGAGCTAATTCAAAAACTGAATAAATAAAATTGTGCATGCCATCAGGTTTAATAACTTGTCAATTTTGATTGATAAGTTGCAAATATAATAATTGGACTGGTCTTTTGAAACCATGTAATAGGTATGAAAGTTTACAATCTAGATATCGATTACCTGACACTTTTCATAAAATTTACACTAGAACAATTTTGGGTCATATTAAAAATCAAATGTACTTGTACAGCACAATTCAAACATCAAAGAAACTCTACTGACTGAACTGTTTACTTGTCACCATTTTTGATTGTCTATTTTGGTGTATTGATGTAGTCAGTACTCTATAAATAGATGAAGAGTACTGCAGATAAAAATAGAAGTAGAGATCCAATCAATATTGTCACAGTGACACAGAGTTTACACTCTACACTTGAAAACTTTACCTACAGGCAAACTGGGGGTGTTTTCACTCAATTGATTCTGGCAATAAATCCAAAGTTTCAAGCTTCTAGCCTGCTTCTGTGACTGTACAGGTCAGTTTGTGTCAGACCTGGTGGGAAACCCCGAAGACCTGTTTTCTCGCGTTGCTGCTCTTATAATGCCGAGCGCCACTGGTACCATTTTGACATGATGCTGCTTGGGATCAAACGAATGATCTTCCTGTGCCCAAAGCAGACGCTCTAAACCATTACTCTATTGGGACTGGTGAACTCTGTTCATGTCATTTGTTTATTTGATTTTAGCATCCCAATCAACAAAGCTTCAGTCATATTCAGATAAAGTCACCTCTTCATGTGAATTGCCAGAAGTTTGAAATGTATCTTGCTCAAGGACACAACTAGGCTGACCTAGCGTTCCAACTGAAAACCTCACTATTCACAGCCTTACTCTCTACCACTATGCCATTACACTCCCCCAGTAAACTCCAAGAATTTCTGCAATATTTGTATTTTACACTAACAATTTGTGTGTTCGGGGTTGTTACAATGGTAACATTATTTGGTAACATTCGTAACATTGACACCAATGTCATTACCTATCGCACCATTGGAAATGATGTTGGTGTCAGTTGTACAAATATTCACAACCAATTGTACCATTGGTTGGTTGATTGGTTGGTTTAACATCCCACAAACAGCTGTCATATGGAGATGGGACCTCGGCTTATAGTCTCACCCATCAGACTGGAGAAGCCAGGGATCGAACCTGCAACCCCTTGTCCCGAGGTTATAAAACTTTTTTCATGCTCAGCTCAGCTAAGACTAAAATTTATTCTGCTTATAAATGTTAAAATGCCAACAACAGTTTCTGTTGGCATTTTAACATTTATCAGCAGGATAAATTACTGTTTTATGGGATTTATGCAGGAATTTGCAACTGATTTTGGCTATTTTAGTATTTATGAGCTATTGAAATTTCATGTTCAGCTGAGTTGAGCATGAAAAACATATTATAACCTCTGGGCCTGGATTACAAGGTGGGTGACATAACCACTGCACCATGGAGGCTTCTGTGTGGTACCATTGGGGGACCCAGAAGACACACAATTTATAAATACCTGATGTGACCACGAGACTAGAACCTGTTTTGTGTCATCCCCGTCGTCACCGGTGACGTTTATCATAACGTCAGATACTGTTATTGAGCCGTCGGACGAATACTGTGTAGGGTGATCCTTTACTTTCCTAGGAAGGAGAGAAATCCAAATATAGAATTGGTGAAGACTAGTTAGACTGTGTAATGTTTATTTGAGAGATTTATCATACAATGTCTGTAAAATTTGAAACTTTTGAACAGTGAAAGCTAGGGTTTTGAAAATTGATATACATATTCCTCATGAAAAAATATTTGACCCACAATTTTTCTAATGTCCAAGTTATACCCCTTTTTTGATCCCTTTGAAAACAAAATATGAAAATCTTGTGTGCAAGATAACTCAAAAAGTATTTGAGCCAGAGTCTTCATATTTGGCATGTTTCATTTATCATAATGTCAGATACTATTGAGCTTTTGGAGGAATACTGTGTTGGATGGTCTTTTACTTTTCTGGGGAGAGAAAAAATAAATGTTAAGTAATAGACTTAGAGTGAAATCCCACGCTTAGCGACTCATTTAATTTTTTTTCCATATCTTACCCTTTTATCAGTTGATATATTTTCTCTGCAGTTTTAGTTTCTATCTGACTCTCGTCGACACAAAGGGTGGACGTAAACCTCACATTGTGCTGCGTGATGCCTAGATCTTTTAATGCCTGTTCTGGATCCATAATTTGTAATTTCTGAAATGTAAACAAGTCCTTGACCCATTCCCTTTGTCCCACGAAAAGGACGCCAGGCTTATTCGTATACATGTAAGTTAATTTTACAGCAATAAGAGTAGTGCAAAACCATATCAGAATGTCTTTCGTTTTCACTTTTAACCAGAGGACCAATGGTCCTGTAAACGCTCACCTGAGATCAGCTGCATATACCAATAAACATGTTTGAATATTATGGTATTTAACTCCAGTGCAGGGGCAGATAAGCCCTTGGGCCATTTTCTTTTTTCAGAATCTTCAATATTCTGTCCATTTGCCAATTTCCTGTTGGCTTTTTCCTTCAAATGACATTTTAACAGTTTTCCCAATTCAGATGCACAGGCAACCCATGTTGACCTTGCCATAAACTTGGTCAAGGTCATCACAGGGTCATGATTTATATATACATTTGAGTACTTTAGCCATCGATGCCTCACGCCAAGTTTCCTTGAAATCAGTCTATTGGTTTCAGAGAAGATGATTTTTGATGGGTTTTTACCATATATGGGCATGGCGGCCATCTTGGTCATGTGACCTAGATTATTTATATACACATTGATTCCCCCATTCTATAGATGCTTCACTTAAAATTTGGCTTTGTTTGGCCAAGCGGTTTCAGAGGAGAAGACGTTTGAATATTATGGAAATATACATGTATATTGCCCCGGGGTGGGGGCACATGAGCCCCTGGGGTCCAATTTTTTTCAGAATCATTAATATCCAGTCCTACTGCCCATTTCCTGCAAGACTTCCACTTTAAATGACATTTTAAAAGTTTTCCCCATTCAAATGCATTGGTGACCTACGTTGACCTTCCCGTAAAATAGGTCAAGGTCATCACAGGGTCATGATTTATATATACATTGTAGTGCTTGAGCCATCGATGCTTCGTGCCAAGTTTTGTTGAAATCGGTCAACCGGTTCTGGAGAAGAAGATTTTTTAACGGTTTTTACCATATATGGGCATGGCGGCCATCTTGGTCATGTGACCTGGATTTTTTATATACATATTTGTTACCCCTTCCTATTGATGCTTCACATAAAATTTCGCTTTGATTGGCCAAGCGGTTTCAGAGGAGAAGATGTTTGAATATTATGGAGATATACATGTATATTGCCCCGGGGTGGGGGCGGATGAGCCCCTGGTGCCCAATTTTTTTCAGAATCATTAATATTCAGTCCTACTGCTCATTTTCGGCAAGATTTTTCCTTTAAATGACAATTTAACAATTTTTGCCATTCAAATGCATTCGCGACCTATGTTGACCTTGCCGTAAAATAGGTCAAGGTCATCATAGGGTCATGATTTATATACACATTGTAGTGCTTGAGCCATTAATGCTTCATGCCAAGTTTGGTTGAAATCGGTCCAGTGGTTCCGGAGAAGAAGATTTTTGAAGGGTTTTTACCATATATGGGCATGGCGGCCATCTTGGTCATGTGACCTGGATTATTTATATACACATTGGTTCCCCCTTCCCATAGATGCTTCATGTAAAATTTTGCTTTGATTGGCCAAGCGGTTTCAGAGGAGAAGATCTTTGAAAAGTGTGGACGACGGACGACGGACGACGGACGGACGGACGGACGACGGAGCATGGGTATACTATAAGCTCACCTTGTGAGCCTGACGGCTCAGGTGAGCTAAAAATCAAGATTGTATGTTTTATTAACTTTTCAAGGCATTTAAAAATTAATTTTGTTTAGAGTTAAGATCAAAGGGAAAACTTGGTGAAACAAAGATTTTACAACAATATAATGATGTGTCAGTAAGTTTATTTTCCCCATTAAAATGCATATGAGACCGATGGTGACCTTGCCATAAAATAGGTCAAAGACATCATAGGGTCATGATTTATAATCACATTGTAGTATTCTGTTGACCGATATTACATGCCAAATTTCGTTGAAATCAGTCAAACCAGTTACAGAGAAGAAGATTTTTGAAGGGTTTTTACCATACTGTATATGGGCATGGTGGCCATCTTGGTCATGTGACCTGGAATATTTATATATACAATCGTTCTCCCTTCTTATAGACACTTTTTGCAAAATTTGGCTTTGATTGGGCAAGCAGTTTAAGAAAAGATCTTTGAAAATGGTGGACAATGACAGACAACCACGTACAGACGCTGCTATGCCTATTGTATAAGCTTCTGAGCCTTCGGCTCAGGTGAGCTAATAATGTATGAGATGTTTGGTTGTGTTTATGACTTACATTTCCTTTCATGACTAAAGCACCATGCAATGTTCTTGGCTTTTTAGGATCAGGAAAACTTAACCCTGTAAAATAAAACAAAGATTTAAAAACACATCAGCTGGTGAATAATAATAGACATATGTATGAGCAGCTTCATGACAAAACTTGTCATTATGTTTTAGACCTAGACTGACATAAAATAGTCAGAATAGACACAAAAATAGCTATCTGCTTGAAACTGTGGATTTATGAAGCAGAGGGATTGATCTTACGTATGTAGGGAAAAACAGGCACTGTTAATCTTTTTTGCATATAATCTTACCAAAACAAATGCACTGAGTGACTGCATGTTGCAAAATTACCCACAACTTATATTCTTTTATAAATTGATAGAATAGAAATGTTATCATTGAGTATTGATGCGAGGAAACCGGTCTTTGGGGTTTCCGACCAGGTCTGACACAAACCGGCCCGTGTAGCTACAGTCTACAGACGATGAATAGAAGCTTGAAATTTCGGATTTAAGAAGAAAGGCATTGTACTATTCGTGTAGTGAAAACAAAGGTGCTGATCAGCTGTGTAGTTACTGCACAGCTGATCTGCGCTTTTGTTTTTGCATAGGCAAAAATCTAGATTTCTCATCATGGAAACATCTCCGTGTGGAACTTAACCCCTTCAAACCTATACTTATATAGTAAAATTGAGGTTTGACCGGGTCAAGAGAAAAAATCAATACTTGATGTAATTATGTAATTTTAAAGTCAAAAATGCTAAATTCTAACAAAAATCAATATAATAAACCATTATTTTATGATAGACAAGGTAAATATTTGTAAAATTAAAATTTAGTTCATAAATAGATATTTAATATACACATGGAAATAAGTTAGGGAACACTTTTAGCCCTTGGGGAAAGTTTGAAAAAATCCAATTTCCTTTTTTCTGGCGATACTGAAATTTTTATCACATATATTTCATACCATGGCCTAGCTACAGTTCAATTTAGGGAAATTAACAACATTTTGTCGTTGTGCTACGGAGGATACAATATGCCATATGTGAAAAACTTCACTTTTACTGAATACAAGTTTGCCTTTTTGCTTCTGCACTCCACAAAACTCAATTTTTGAAAGCAAAACAGGAATAAGATGTTGAATCTGATCGTTCTGAATGAATAAACGACTTCGGGTCTAAAACTGCATGCTTCATCTGCAAACCAGCTAATCATACAAAATCTACAGTTTTCATTGATTTCTATGGAAAGCAAAATTCTTGGATATTTTGCAAATAAAGCCGTAAAAGAATAATTCCGCTAGGACACCTTAACCAGAATGTACATGTTTAGATTACTAAAGGGTCATATCGAATATCTGGCCCAGCATTTACAACCTGCAAAATGTATACACAAAGAACAAAACATGGACATGAAACCTACCCCCGGAAAAGTATGGGCCTACCGCCGACAGTCGGTCAGAAAATAAAGAATGTATGATGTAAGTTCCACAAGCAATGTCTCAGCTTTATGCTTACGAAAAATTACGACAACGTGAGTTCAAATAATGAAGTTATCGCAAAGACTAGCAGTGCGTTTCTTAAATTTAGCAAACTTTTTTTGAATCAAAGATGGCCGCTCTCCGCCACAGTTTATGTTTGATGCTTACCATTTTCACATAGAGGCAACTTCGGAGACTACAGATTCTGACAAATTGTCAAAACATTCTTCATATTTTTTTATAAAGAAGGATATAGACAGTCCAAAGTTGGTAGTCACATTATTACAGGTGTTCCCTAACTTAATTCCATGTGTATATGTAATTAAAAGAAATTCCCAAGTAATCATGGAGAAGTTTCCGTAATGTCATGACGAGGCTCATATTTAAGACACTATTCTATTGTGTGAATAGTGGCATGATTCTCACCTGCCATTGAGGCCTCTCTCTTCAAGAGTTTTAATGAAATGTCTACAGGAATGTTATGTTTGGTTTCCATGGTAACAGATTCACCATTCGCTGGTTTGTGACATTCAATACCTACAAAATGTATGAAATCATAAAGAACACTACAAAAGGAGTTTGGTATGCACACTTTTGCTTTTACTAATAGCTAGGCAAAATTATTTTAGTAATATGGCAAATAAAATGACCGAGTAGTCTAGAAAGGGCTGTTGTCCTCCATGGCCTCGTAGTCTTGTTCTTGGCAATCATGCAGACGATAACCAGACCATCAAGACTCTTCAGGGGATTTCTCTTTTGTGTTGACTCTAAGAGTGGAATGTTGAGTGACATGAGCACCACCTCCCCCAACCCAGTCATTTTATTATATTTTTGCAATATAGTACATGTATTTGACTTTTCTAGACTTGCAAGACTATGACTTCTTCCAGTTTTACAGTGATTTGGAAATGGTATGAAGTACACCTGAACCTCTTTATAACACTATTGCTTGGATCCAAGCCAATTTTCGTGTTAGCTATCCAATCTGTGTTATTTATAAGGAGAATGAAATGTATAGACATTAGCAAAAATAGTCTAATTGGGGTCCAACAGTGATCAATGTAAAACCATGTTGTAGCGAACCATGTTCTAAAGAAGTCCATCAAAATAATGTTATTTTTGACATCATTCACAAAGTCAAATTTAAGAAGCTTCCACGGTGTAGTGGTTATGCAACTCATAAACCAGGACTTGTGGGTTCAATTTCTGACAGCGTCTGGATAAGACTTCAAATGGAGGTTCCTTGAAAAATTTCCAGGACAAATTGTTTTCATAGACATAATGCACATGAAAATACTGGGGATTAAATAATGCCAAATGTGCTCATTCTAAGGAACCTAGTTTTTAGCTCACCTGAGCCGAAGGCTCACAGGTGAGCTTATAGTATACCTATGCTCCGGCGTCCGTTCGTCCGTCGTCGGCGTCCGTCGGCATTCACAATTTCAAAGATCTTCTTCGCTGAAACTGCTTGGCCGATCAAGTTGAAATTTTATGTGGAGCCTCCTTGCGTAGTGGCATTGAAATTTTGTTCGCAATATTTTGGTCACATGACCAAGATGGCCGCCACGCCCATATATGGTAAAAACCCTTCAAAAATCTTCTTCTCCAGAACCGGCAGGCCGATTTCCATGAAACTTGGTATGTAGCATCGGGGACATGCGCAGATCCAGAAAATTTTCTCAGGGGGGGTCCAAATTCCCAGAAGGGGTCTGACGGAAAATTTTAACATGGCAAAAATTAATAATCTGGCAATTCCAGGGGGGGTCCGGACCCCCTGTCCCCCCCCTCTGGATCCGCCCATGGGGGACTCAAGCCCATCATAGTTTGCTAAAATGATGACCCTGGGATGACCTTGACCTATTTTACGGCAAGGTCAATTTTGGAATTATAGGCTTTTACATTGGAAAAAGTGAAAACTATGGATTTCTTGTAAACATTTGCAGCCTGAGTCCTGAAAAGTGGTAGATGCAGACAACTAATGGAGTAGATGAAGGTATGTGATTAATATAGGTCAAGGTCATCTCTTGACCTTGGCCGATATGTCGTTCATACACACTTTTCAAAGATCTTCTACTCTGCAACCGCTTGGCCAATCAAAGTGAAATTTTATGTGGAACCTCCATGGGTAGGGGGAACGAAAATTTGTTCGCGAAATTTGGGTCACATGACCAAGATGGCCGCCACGCCCATATATGGTGAAAACCCTTAAAAAATCTTCTTCTCCAGAACCGATGGGCGGATTTCCACGAAACTTGATGTGTAGCATCCGGGACTCCAGCCCATCATAGTTTGCTAAAATGATGACCCTGGAATGACCTTGACCTATTTTATGGAAAGGTCAATTTTGGAAACATAGGCTTTTACATGGGAAAAGGCGAAAACACTGGATATTTTGGAAACTATTGCAGCCTGATCTGAGACTTGAAAGTTGAATGCAGACAACTGATGGAGACAATGAAGGTATGTTATTAATTAAGCTCATTGTCATTTCTTGACCTTGACCCAAAACCATTGAAATATCGAAAATATAGACTTGTTTTTCTCGGACGTGAAACTTTGCAGATGCAGACAACTAATGAAGTCAATAAAGATATGTAAGTATTCAAGGTCAAGGTCATTGCGTCAGGTGAGCGTTCTCAGGACCAATGGTCCTCTGGTTGAAATGTACTTTAGCAACAAACAATTCACTATACAGAGCTCTTCAATCTCATTCTGACTCATGCAAAAGGCAGCTGAAATGATGTTTAGGTATATGGTAAAATCAATAAACATGATTGTTACTCACCAAATTCTTTTTGTATTTTGCTCTTCAAGAAATCCATTTTGGCCGCCTCCCCGTGCACCAACATCACATTTTTAGGCTCACACCATGAGATCAGCTGCATAATGCCTTTAGCATCTGCATGTGCACTGAACGACATGTACTGTACGGAAAGTTTAACATCTATCTGTGTAAGAAAGGAAGAAGTAAAGAATTGAATATCTTTCAAGCAACTTATTTAAATTGGCATCTGCAATAACCAACAAGAAATTTTCCACCCTGCAGGAGATGAAAAGGAAACAGACCATGTTAAAAGTAAAGCTGTGTTATAATGTGGCTATTTATCATCATTATCATCATATCCGTTTTATAGTCCGTTGTCCTCTACTGAGTTTGTTTGACAAGTCTCCTTCTTAGACGACCTCTCCACTCTGAGCGATTCTGAGGATCAGCATTATCCATTCCCAGCTTTTTTCTGTCATCTAACAACACTTCATCCCATGATTTCCTTGGCTTGCCAGATCTTTTCTGTGCGTACTTGATAGATCCAGCCTTTTACAATAGACATATAGCACAATAATCAATTTGGGAGCCATGACATGGCTGTGTTACATCAGGCCCATCAAATCGCTCTATCCGACTGAAAAAGTTGAATTCAAAAAATTTATGGCTGTTGGACTACCTCATCTTTGAAAACCTCCTGTAGGAGCGTTTAAATATCATAAATCAATCACAAGAAATCAATTTCAACAAACTTAAGTTGATTATGTTGCAAGAATATACTTTTCAAAACCTGGAATTCTTGGTTGATATGCAAATGTTTCGTTTTCCACAAAGCCAGCAAGAGACCATAATTTGACTTTATGTCACACTAATTCATCAAACTGAGATTACAGGCTTACCCATCAACTTTGTTTACAGAAGTAGCCTTGACTCACCACTTGTTTATTTTCCATCTCTATTTTTCTGGCACCATTCAGTATCTTATGACCAACAGTCCCAGCTACACAATAGCCCGGCATTATCACCTGGGAAAAATGGATAATACATTATAAAAACACGCCCATGTAATATACAGATTTTTTTTAAGTTGTGAAATTGAACATTTTCATATAAATTTTATGATATTTTTAATAGTTTTGCTCAAAACATACATTGTGGGTACACATTAGAACCGCCTCGCCGAGGCGGTTCTAACAAGTACCCACAATGTATGTTTTGGATCAAAAATAGGATAATAAGACCCCAGTTTTTCTATATAAAAGTAGGGTTTAAGGGGGTATACATTTCACGGACTTGTTTTCTTGATGATAAATCAGGAATCAAATTCACTATATGGTGGAGGTAATATTCATGTTTTACACCTGACTCAGATAATGTCAAATGGAAATGAGGCCTTGGTATAAAGTCTCATCCGAAAGACTGGAGATGCCCTAAATTTAACCCTACACATCTGGTTACATGGTGAGTCACTTACCATTACACCACAGAGACTTCTAAGGCAACAAAAAAAAATAATTCAGAATAATTTTAAGACTACCGTTACTTTACCATGCAGCATAGGCTTAAAAATTTCTCATAAATCCAGACAACATACTGATCATATTCAACAGAGTATAAAAAGCTGTGGACTTATTCATGAATTATTGAAAAGCTATTTACCATATTATTATCATTTGGCGCCCATCTTTTGAATATCTGTAGAGAGAGACCAGCATGCAACATCCCAGGTGTAGCAAAGACAACCATCGGCCCTGGATTATCGATGTAAGCCCTGTCAAATGCCTTGATGTGCTTGAACTCAAACATGTTTCGCTGCACAAAAGTGTTTTTAATCTTCTGACTAGTCCAGGTGATGAACAGTTTGTAATAGTGGTTAGCCTGAAAGGAAAAGCAGGTCACATACAAAATTTGCTATAATGTATTCCAATTTTAAACTTAAGTCTAGGTTATTTAAATAATCAGTTATTGAGGTGATTATTTTTCACTTTTGTGATTTTTTTGGAGGGGGAGGGGAGATTTTATTATTATTATTTTTTTTTTTTTTTATCGCTTTTAATGCTACATATGACCTAATGCTCAATAAAGAAACTACATGGCCTGTGTCTAATACAGGCATAAATCTTTTCAGCACCTTAATTGTTGAATGGAACCAAATCAGTTGTACCCCTGTCTATGATCAATCCAAATATTTGAGATATTCAATTTACTTTTCAAACTTAAAAACTCATTAAATTATTAACTCAAATTCTACATATAAAATATATATTCACTGGCATTTTACAGAACGTATTGGCCATTTTTTTCATTATCAGGCTGGTTTTGGTTACCCATATTTCTAATATTGATTTTCTGTAAGCTGGAAACCAGCCGATAATGCAAAAATGGTCAATAATAAGAGCTGTCGCAGGACAGCGTAGCTCGCCTGTCTTGTGCTTTGCCACTTAATTTATCAAAATCTATGACCCATGACCTTGACCTCAAGGTCGCTCAAGTGGGTCGTAAAAGCATAAAATTTCAGACCAATATCTACAAAAATGCAAAGTATCAACTATCAACTTGATCCATCAACATGTTCACGAGATGTAGACTTCTAAAAACTTTAACGAAAAACTTCAACAAAAAATTTCTAAATTTGTGACCTTGACCTCACGGTCACCCAGGGTGGGTCATGATGGTACTCCATATAACTTCAGACCAATATCTTCAAACATGCAAAGTATCAACTTGATCCATCAACATGTTCAAGAGATATAGACTGCTTAAATCTTTAATGAAAAACTTTAACATAAAATTTCTAAGTCCGTGACCTTGACCTCAAGGTCACCCAGGGTGGACCACGATGGTACTGCATAAAACTTCAGACCAATATCTACCAACATGCAAAGTATCAACTTGATTCATCAACATGTTCAAGAGATATAGACTTCTAAAACTTTAATGAAAAACTTTAACATAAAATTTCTAAGTCTGTGACCTTGACCTCAAGGTCACCCAGGATGGGTCATGATGGTACTGCATAAAACTTCAAACCAATATCTACCAATAAGCAAAGTATCAACTTGATACATCTACATGTTCAAGAGATATAGACTTCTAAAAACTTTAACCAAAAGTGTGACGCGGGCGCAGACGTACACGTAAACGCGGACGACCGAGGTGACAACAATAGCTCTGTGCACTTCGTGCAGGCGAGCTAAAAAATGATAAGTACAATCTGTCAATAATTACAGTAAATTTCTGCCACTAGTCTTTTTTCTTGCCATATGTTTACCTTTTCCGTAAGTCCGAGACTGAAGTATATAGGTACTTGTAGGTTCATTCTCTCCCAGTATGTCTCTAACAATATACACAACTCTTGGGCTCGGCCCAGAGCAAATACAGGGATCAATACCTGCAAAAAAAAGCTGTTGAGATTATCTTGAGCAAGCCCCTTTTAAAAATCAATGACTTCCTTGAGAAAATGTCTAAATATAATGATGGTCATTCTTGACGAAAATACCTTCTATCATAATGTCACTGAGAAAATGCCTTTTGACAAAATCATACTTTCTTGAGAAAACCCCTACCTTTGCTATCATGATCATAGAATTTATTGAAGTAAAACACTTCTTCCATATAATTATGGAATTTCTTGATAAACCCCAGTCCTTTCCTCCACACAATCATAGACTTCCTGAAGAAAACCTGTATTTCATTTAATTTCTTGAGAAAACCCCTACCTTTCCACCTTTTTCTACACAATCATGGACTTTCTTGAGAAAATCCCTTTCTCTACATCTCTTGGACTCCCGTATAGTTGTGGCATATGTTGACTCAGTAATCAAGAGATCTGGCCGACATTTATCTATCCAGGCTGCGCCAAGATGTCTGTCAGGTGTCATGTTGTAATCACCCTGAAATCAAAATAAATTTTAAGCCAGATGAATAACAAAAATATTTCTCTCCTTGTAAAGCATACAAACAAAGTTCTTAACATGTTTGAGCTTCATGCAAAAGTAGCTGTATGTCAGGTGTCATGTTGTAGTCACCCTGAAATCAAAATAAAGCCAGATGAATAACAAAAATATTTCTCTCCATGTAAAGGATATGGACAAAGTTCTTAACATGTTTCAGCTTCATGCAAAAGTAGCTGTATGATGCATTCAGGAGATTTTTATTCAGTTAAAATCTGAAGTTTCAAAATGTTTGGATGAATTATCACACTTTTTTTTCAAAACCAATGTATGGGCCTGATCAAGTAACATTACCCATGTTGGGAATGAAAATTTTGACAACTGCGTAACTAAATATTGGACTCCAAAGTATTGATAAGATCCCCTTACAACCAAGCTGGCATTATGTAAGAAATCGTTCTGCAGAAAAAAGAGTTAAGAATGCAGTCCCTGATATACCAAAATATACCAATATCATAACAACACTTACAGTATACACAAGGGACTGTTGACCAACTCTAACATGAAACATAGCAGCACCTAGGACATGCCCTGCATAGTAAGCCTTAATTTCCAGTTCTTCATCTACCTAAAATTTTCAAGAACACCAGAAAGGTTACTGCAATAATACAGTTAAGAAAATTCATTTAAAGACAGACAACATTAAAGTAAATAACAATGAACTTTAGCATGTGCTTTTACGATGGCACAAGATAAAACACTATTTCAATCATAATATTCTTACACATCTAAAGCAAGTAGCCCAAGGGCAACGATCGCTCACCTGAGAGTCAACAAGTACAGTCACTGGACAAAGTAATTGGGGTTTTTACCATATATGGGTATGGTGGCCATCTTGGTCATGTGACCTTGAAACCCTACTTACATCAGCAGAATAGCTCTTGACTGGATTGTGTATCCTCTTGTTCGCCATTTTGGTTCACTTGAAAAAATCACCATAAAAGGTCAGGGTCCTATAATGACCCCTGGGGTGGGGCCATATTTGACCCCAGGGGCATGATTGGCAGGATTTATGTAGAGCTCCACATGACATTGTTGTATATCAAATATACAAGCTTTGTGTCATGTTGTTGCAGAGGAGATCTTTTCATGTATTTCCATTATAAATCTATGGTAGATAATGACATGCCTGGGGCGTGGCCTGTATGGACCGCAGGGGCACCATTGGCAGCATTTATAAAGGAGAGTATTATACATTAGTCAAACACAACATATGAAAGCTCTGGGCCATATGGTTTCAGAGAAGAAGGCCCCCAGGGGCAAGGTTGGCAGGATTTATAAAGAGGACCACTAAGCATTGCTACATACATATTATAAAAGCTCTGGGCCTTGTGGTTTGGGAGAAGAAGATTTTTTTTTATGTTTTCCCATTGTAAGTCTATGGGAGCTATCTGTTGCCGTGGAAACCAGAGTTCTGATCCGACCTGGCCCAAAACCTACCACAACCTTTCCCCCTCCCCAATGATGCTTTAGTTAAAATTTGATCACGATTGGCCTAGTTGTCTAAGAGATATTCTAGTCTGAAAATGTGAACGGACGGACGGATGCCGGCTCGACTACTATACTATAAGCTCACCTTGTGAGCCTTCGGCTCAGGTGAGCTAAAAATTGGCACCAGTTGAGTTCAGCTTGAAAGCACGACCTGAATGATTTTGTGTATGATTTTTTTCAATCAATTAACCATCAGGAAAACATGTCTGTGAAATGTGTACCCACTTTTATATAGCGAAACTAGGGTTTGCAGGGGTATACATAATTTTCTTATTTTTGATCCAAAATATACATTGTGGGTACTCGTTAGAACCTTCTCGGCCACCGAGACGGTTCTAACGAGTACCCACAATGCATGTTTTGAGCTAGAATATTAAAAAGTCAAAATTTTTCCAATGGAAATTTCAATTTTTGCATTTGAAAAAAAATCTCTTAATGATGCACGAGTGTGTTTTTGTAATGTCTTAAATAAACAGATATGTCCTACTATTACTATGAAATTTTCATGTTCATTTTTCTCTCAACATGCTTTATTTTCTGAAAACTTCTTCAATTAAATATACAACCTGGATGACTTCGTGCAAGTTGACCGCTTTCACTTTCTTCATGCAAGATTTGATCATCTCGGATGTGAAGAAATTTGTTTCTCCTTTTCTTTCTACTGTGATCTTTCTGTAATCCTCCTAAAATTTGTCAAAGAAAGTCAAAGTACACATTGTGTTTATTTGTGGAAGTTCTTTTTTTTTTTATTCAGTTTTACGTACCTTTCAAGATTATTTCAGCTCATACAAGGGCAAATCAGTAAGTGGGGTGAAAACGGGAGAACCCCCAGAAAACCACACCAGACACAGCCGTGAGATGATCGAATGATTAAACGTTGTGATGAAAGATCAGCGCTCTTAACCACTTGGCCAAGGGGGCCGCCGGAAGTCAAAATAAGCATTTGCGGAAAAAAAGACCTTAGATATAAGACAATGATTTTTGAATGATATTGTGTCAGTTGTCCCTATATAATTATGGGTGATTAGATGACTTAAGGAAAACAAAATCTTAAATATGGGCCTGTGCGTGAGAAATCCAACAATTTGGGTTCTGACCAGGACTGACACAAACCAGGCTGTACAGGCATAGAATAATGCTAGAAGCTTGAAACTTTGGATATAAGTACAAGAGAAATTGTATTATCCGTGTGGCGAAAACAAAGGCACTGATCAGCTGTGCAGTAACTGCACAGCTGATCTGCATCTTTGTTTTCGTATATGCGAATTGATGTTTTTTTCATGTGAAGGCTCATATTGAAAATATACAGCCCAATTACAAATATCATTCACCAATGAATAATCATGAGAGACCCATATTGAAAATATACAGCCCAATTACAAATATCATTCACCAATGAATAATCATGAAAGACTCAACAATCATGATTGTGATAACTACTCACCAGTAGTATAGGACAGATAGCTTTAGTTGGATGTGTCATATATATTGGTCCATCATACCCCACCATCTCTGACATGTAAGGTAAAGCTCCACAGTGATCCAGATGAAAATGACTAAAATACATGATTATATGAGCAGCGTCATGAGAAAAACAGATTTTGCATATGCAAAAACAAAGACAGAGATCAGCTGTACCATAAAAGCACAGCAGATCAGCATCTTTGTTTTCACCTCATGGATAGTACAACTCTTCTTCTTAAATCTGAAATTTCAAGCTTTCAGCTTTCTTCTGTGCTTGCACAGGCTGGTTTGTGTCGGACCTTATCGAAAACCCCAAAGACAGGTTTGATCGCATAGGGGCTCATATGATCTATTGTTAAAAATAATTTCAGCCTTTCAGAATTTCGTGACATTCAATGACCCAGACTTTTTACCCATTGAAAAGTGGTGATGTCATGTGCGTACAAGCCATTGAATATTAGATTTAAATTATTTGGCAATGGACTCATAACCCAGCCATACTTTACCTGTTGCAAGATGCGACCCATGTCATTTATCAGTACTCCGACTTGGTGCTCATCTTTAATCTAAATCTCAAATCAAATTGAGGGGAAAAAGGCCATGAAACTTTCATTTCTTATCATAGTAAATGTTTGCAGAACCTGGTAGGCTTAACCTGCACTCACCAGTCTAGCTAAGTTATGTCCTTTTACAGTAAATTTGGAAATGTTTGCAAGAACTTAATTTTTGCAAAAATTCATGAATTTGATGCCTCATGAACTCAAGGTTCTCAATAATAAAGAATTACTATTTCCATAAAGACTGTGTGTACACACCATCGCGAATTCAAAACCTCATCAAAAATTTGAAAATAGACAATTTGCAAAATAAAAGTCTCGCAAAAATTTCTGAATTTACAGTATGTACCTGATGATGATACAGTCTAGGTGTTCTGTTAGTCTGCCTTCCTTTGTGATGAATGTGAAGTCTGGAAACCGCCTCTGTTGAATAAAATCGTTCATAAAATACTATGGCTTTAGGTATTCTAAAGATGTAATAAACAGTTACTGCTTCAAAACAATTGTACCTCTTATCTGCTTCAAGAGAATGGAGCCGCTTAAAAATGAGCTTTGTCTTGAGAAAACCAGATTCTCGCCTATGTGAAAACAAAGATGCAGATCAGCTGTGCACAGCAGATCAGCACCTTTGTTTTCGCTACATGGATAGAACAATCCCTCCTTCTATTCTTACTTTGCAGTAGTCACAGAATAGCTGATCAGCATCTTTGCTTTTGATTCTTGAATAGCATAATACTCCATCATCCTTAATCTCAAACTCAAGCCTCCAAGCTATTTTCTGTGTCTACATTAGTATGGTTTGTGTCAGACCTGGTTAAAAACCTTATGGTTTTCTTATGAGGTGGCTAAAATGTTTTCTTACATCATCATTAAAGCCCATATGCATCCCACAATCCAGCATGAGATTTTTGCCGCCAATTGTCACCAAAATACAGCTTCGACCAACATCTGTAAATAAAGGAATTCTATCCTTCAATATTTTACACAAAAGGTGATGGGACACCATAGGGGGAACAGACAATTTTGAAAACCAAAAACAGAAACAGTTTCCTCAGAATTTCCAACTAAAGCATAAAATTTCTGACCCTTGTGTATCAAGCTAAAGTATTGTGTAGTATCTTTCTCACGGGTAGGTATCATGTGTTTCTATGAAGAAAAAATGTGTTGTTTTCCATGTCTAAACTCTAAACATCCATTTTTTCTCCAGAATTTTTCATACAAAGTACTTTTCATACATGATAAACAGAAAGCAAATATAGAGCTGTATCACAAAATGCCTGCCATTGAATAGTATAATGGTTAACATACTCGCTTGTCGCCTTAGGAGTCTAGGTTAGCAGAACCTGTGCACAGAAATGTGGCAGGTTAATGGTCACTCATCTAAATTGGGTTGATTTACCCGGGTTCTTCAGTTTTCTTCACCACATATAACCATAAAATGCCAACATCCGAGCCTTCAAGAATGTGTGATTACGTTCCATGAGCATTATGTAATTTTAGTAAAAAAAAAAAAAAAAAAAAATGTTTCTTACCTTGGCCAGCACCTGTTAATAAAAAATCAAGAAAATTGGTACAAATCATTGCTGTCACCGAACATTGGTCTAATGATATTTTTTGACAAATGAACTGAAAATAAGAGCACATTTCCTTAAGACTTAAGAAGTCAATGTCACGTTTTAAAAAAAAAAAAACAACAAACAAAAAGAAAAAAAAGGTCAAAAGTGTGTTTCAAAGTAGGTCAAAATTATTATAACAGCAGGCAGGAACTAAAGAAAAGGTAAACTTGCAATTTACATTTTGATTGAACTAAAGAAAAGGTAAAATTGCAATTTACATTTTGATTGAGGTGATGATCAGAAACTGATCGACTCAGTATCTGAAGACAGACAGACAGACTAAGGTTGATCATGTATAAGAGAGATTCCCTTTGTTTGATATAGACAATTTGCAGCAGCCAATCTGCATGATAGTTTTAATCACACTGACAGTGGTTGCTGTTGCTTAGTTTGGCTCAAGTTATAATTTCCAAAGTCCAAGATGATCCAGACCAAGGACACTCTATCGAGAGGACGACACACTCACTGGAAATCGCTCATGAAATATTGACTATGTACTATGCCCATTTTACCTGTCCGCTAAGCCGCAGCAGTCGATATTGTCGCCATTTTGAAATAAGATAAATCATACCTGTTCGAGTTTTTATTAAATAACTCCAAAGATTGGTTACATTCAAATTGATAAATCAAGAAAATGAAGTGCACAAAGTCTACCATCATCATAACAGACAGTTTTAGAACCCATTTCTTAACGAAAACCTTTCAATTTAGGAGAAAAACGTAGGAAAAAGAAACCCCTAAAACAAATTTATGAGCCGTAAATTTCCCGGAAAAAAATCGTCCTGACAAACTGACAGTATAGCTTGAACTTAGGTTTTGCATATGCCAACTTGAAGATTTGTCTTTAACATACAAAGTAAACAAAATAATTATTGGTAGAAAGCTCAAATAAAGCTGTAAAGTGTTCCAAAAGCGCCACCGTTGATTTTCGTTTTCTAAAAACGGTCCGCCATTTTGTCACGCGGACTTTGTAATTTCTAATAAGTTTACTACTACACATTTCAAAATATCAAACTCTTATATCAATTTACCAAAACTTTGATGTATCTGCTTTTCATAAATGTTATACTTACTAATAGCACGCTGCTTATATCTAAGTAATCGGTTCCAATTTATGACGACTGTGTGAAAATTGGTCGCCATGACGCCATTTTAAGGTCAAAAATAGAAACAAAATAAGGGTAAAGAAAACCACTAAAATTACCTGTAATGTGATAATTAGGGGAAAGATAAATATGTCAGATGAAAGATAATTAAAAGGCCGTTAATCTGGTAAATGGATTTAATTGTTAAAGGTTCTACTTACTGGCTCAGAGTAGATAATTCCATTCAATTAATTCTAATTTTGAAACTACCGCTCGTTTGCCGGATCACGCGGGGCAACGGGTCGTTTCGGTCCAAAATCATGTCACAGTAGATAAAGGGCAAAATAATTAGAGTGTGTCGTCCTCTCGATAGAGTGTCCTTGTCCAGACTGATCAATTGGAAGATCTGGAGTTCTGGACTCCTTCAGAAATGGAGTCTATAACACCAATCATTTGTCACCTTAATTTTCATACATTATTTTCAATTACAAACACTTTTATCTTTTTATCATGACTCGTACATGATCATACATAGGCAAAAAAACCCATGTCCGAATACTGGTGCTGTTTGGTAACTTAACCAATTTTTCAAAAAGTCAAAATCGACCACAAGCTGTTTTAGAGATGTGCCATGATTTAATTTCATGTCTTTCAAAATGAATAATGTATAAATTTACCCAGAGGAGTGACTGTTATTTCTGACATGGTTAAAATACCCTAGAAATAGTCAAAACATCTAGCAACACAATTTTCTTGACATGGGAGCTGCCATATTGGAAAATAATTAACCACATGTACTAAAATAAAGCCAATGTACCTGTTTATGCGAATTTGGTTTCCTCCTTTATAGGGCAAGCATGCACCATGGCAGAAGGTACATATCATTTTTTTTTAATTCAGTTTTTACGTCCCTTTCAAGATTATTTCAGCTCATATGAGTCGGGCCAATCAGTAGGTGGGCGAAAAAGGCCACCTGGCACACCCGCAAGCAGAACTTGGCTTGTCTCACGTGGCCAGTGAGGGGCTTGAACCCACACCAGTCACAGCTGTGATTAAGAGACGGCGCTCTTAACCGCTCCGCCACTGGGGTACATATCATAATGTTATGATTAAATACATGGACTGAGAAGACGGGGGGAGTGGGGGGGAGGTGGGGGGGGGTGATAGGCAGCATGTCCAGACAGACCTCCTCCTGATTTTCCAGTTTTAAATACTGATTTTCACTTGTAAAACTATCAGATGGTGTTGACACCTATACAGAACAGCTGCTGGTTAGCCTACATCTTTTCTATGGTACCTCATATCCATCCATTCAGAGTAGAGGGGTTTCAAAGAAGACTGATAGGAATAAGTGATCGACTTGTTGATCCCCACTGAGAAAATTTTCTGGAACTGCTCATATGGTATTAAATTTCTCAGACCCAAAATACATACTGAGTGCAAGTTTACTGGGGAAAATATGCTCATTACAAAAACAAGCCAATGCAGGACATGCAATAAAAGCGATTTTTTTCTGGCTGTAAAAGGTAAATTTTCCGTTGTAGAATTTCTTCCATAATTTTGCTCAAAACATTGATAGTGGGTACACAAAATAATCTTTACTGGATCCAAGATACATGTTACAGCCATCTCGTGGTATAACTGCCTCGTTGAGGCAGTTCAAACGAGTACTTACAATCTAAGTTTTGGAGCAAAATAAGAAAATATCGAAGTTTTTTAATGGAACATTATCATTTTTCATAGATGAAAATATTACTGTGGGTGTGTTTTGTAACGAGGCATAGAACTAAAAGCGTACCACACTTTTAAAGTATTGCCTTGGAATGTTCCATAATATATACTACTCCACTTTGACAGGGATCAAAACTTTATTTTTGTTCACAGGACATACTGATAATCTAACGCCCAAACTTTAGCTATAGAAATGTAGCAGAACCATCACTGCCATGCAAACATTCCATCGTTTTTTCATGTTGCCTGCGAGCCTTTCTTGCAGACTTGCAGAAACAATGTATCCTCCCTGAAATTGAAGTTGTCACTGCTGCCTACCCTATCCAATTCTGTCTTTCATCCCCTCTTACTAGTTCATTCAACTGCAAAACTGTTGATACTCGAAATGTAGGTACTTTTATGTCTAAAACACACTTTGGGATGTAGCCTAGCTTGAAGTTTATGTAGCCTAGCATGAAGTTTTGGATTTTATCGACAGTATTTTTCAAGCTTTGTAGAGAAATAGAGAAAACAAATGCATTGTAAATCTGTTGTTGTAATCCAGTTAAATGTCACCCCAAGTAGATATTATATGAGCCGCGGCGCGAGAAACCTTGTCTTTGGGATTTCCAACCAGATCTGACACAAAATGGCCTGTACAGTCTCAGAAGCAGGCTAGAAGCTTGAAAGTTCGGATTTCAGAAGGGAAATTGTACTGTCCGTGTAGCATAAACAAAGGCGCTGATCTGCGCCTTTCTCTTTGCATTGGCAAAAATCTGTTTTTTCTCATGATGTGGATCATATGGAGGAAACATCTCAAACCAACTGAAGAAGACCAGAATATTGAGCACATGATCTCCAAGGGAATGGCATAACCACTTTGCAAGTATCATCTAAGTCTTGTAGGAAAGACTACATACTAATGAGGGGGAAAAAACAGATTTTATCAAGGATACAGGTTTGCATATAAACAACACATCAAACAATTTTTGTAAAATTTATTGATTCACTGAATGACATTACAAGATTTTGGATGACCCATCAAGGGTTTCAACTGTAAACATTATGAAAAAAAAGATGTTCTAAATATGTCTCTGTGATGCTTTCTTTGTTCACTACAAATATGAGCATTCCTGGTAAAAAAACCTTTTTTTTTCAGGCAGATCTCAACAAGGCATTTCTGGCATATACCCACAGCAAAATAAGAAAAATATCAAAACTTTACAGTTGAAAATTTTCATTTTTTACAAGACTGCTCTTCTTGAATCGACAATAGAGACTGCAGAAATATTTTCTGGTAATAAAGGAAGAGTGAATTAATTGTAGGTCAGGTTCATTATGGATCATATATTGAGGATACATGTGGTATATAACCCAGCATACCTTACAGATGAAAATACAGCCCAAGCTAAACTGCTATTTTGTTTGTTTTGTGGTTTGCATTTCAACAATTTTTTGGTCATGTTGTGACAGAACCACTGCTTCTTGGGTATTAACCAGAACAATGGGAGTTAAATCATGCGTCTTACTCAAGGACACAAACCTGCTTCCCAGCCGGGGTTTCAACCACAGGCTCCTTGATTCTGAGTCTGATGTTCTACCACTAGGCCACCACACTCCCTCAAACAATTGAGATAACTTGCCTCAATGATGTGGTTTACAAAATTAATGAGCCGCATCACAAGAAAACTGCTCTTCAGGGTTTCTGACACGAACCGGTCTGTATGTCACAGAAGCAGGCTAGAAGCTTGAAATCTGTATGTCACAGAAGCAGGCTAGAAGCTTGAAATATTGGATATAAGTAGGAGGCATTGCATACTACATGTATCTGCATAGCAAAAATGAATGTGCTGATCAGCTGCATAGTTACAGCACTGCAGATTTGCATCTTTGTTTTTGCATAGGCAAAATTTGTTTTTCTTGTGATGCGGCTCAAATATATTCAATCAAAACACAGACGACTTTGCACTGTAAATAGCACTTATGTGACTTAAAAAATAAAATGAAGCACATGAAATAACTTCCTTTTTTAACGTAGCTGAAAAACACAGGTGCAGATTGGCTGCTTCAATCTACAATATTATATGAGCCGCCACATGGGAAAACCAACATTCTGCATAGGCAAAAACAAAGGCACAGACCAGCTTCACGGTTACCACGAAGATGATCAGTGCCTTTGTTTTCGCTACACGGATAGTAGAATCCCTCTTCTACTTAAATCCAAAATTTCAAGCCTCTAGCCTTTTTTCTGTGACGGCACAGACCGGTTTGTGTCGGACCTGGTCAGAACCCAAACTGTTGGTTTTCTCACGCACAGGCTCTTATTGATTTCATCTGCATTGTTTGTTCCAAGTTGTGTTGATTGTCTCTAGATATCCAGTGTGTGGTAGCACCTGTGTTATCATGATGATTGTCTCTGGATATCCAGTGTATGGTAGCATCTGTGTTATCATCTGTGTGCCTTAGATAATCTAGGCCCTGAGATTATAAAACTTTTTTTCATGCTCAACTCAATTGAGACAAACATTTATCCTGCTCATAAATGTTAAAATGCCAACAATTTCTCCTGCTAATAAATGTTAAAATGCCAACAATTGTTGGCATTTTAACATTTATTAGCAGGAGAAATTACTCGCTTTGATGGTCTAACCCCAAAAATTCAATACATTTGGGGTATCTATGAGCAGTTGAGATTTCATGCTCACCTGAGTTGAGCATGAAACAAGTTTTATAACGTCGGGGCCTAATCTATGGTAGTATTCATGTTATCATCTGTGTGGCTCAGATGAGCATGGTGTGTCTATAGACTTTTGGGTGGAGTTATCCAGTTTAAACATTTGAGCTGTGTAATGAGAAAACCAACAATGTGGTTTCCAAAAAGATGTGACACAATTCAAGCTGTACAAGCACAGAAGATGGCTAGGGACTGGAAATTTTGGATTTAGAAAGTAAATGAATTGTACTATCTGTGTAGAGAAAAGAAAGGCGCTGATCAGCTTCGTACTTACTGTGAAGCTGATCTGCGCCTATGTTTTCGCATATGCAAAATGTTGGTTTTCTCACGACCCGGCTCATTTATAGTGGGCACTTAAAGCCTGTGTTATCTCCTGTGTGGTTGAGGGGGAGGGGGCATTGATTGTCTTGAGTCTTTGGGTGGGGGCATCCAGCGTTCTACTTCCACAACACGGAATAACAGTTCTTTTGTGACAGGAGACTTTATACTTTCACACACAGCTGAAATAAGACAAAATGGGATAAACTTATTCAGAAGTCAAAATACAATTTTTCGCCTTGCTTTGCTCATTAGAATCATACTATGGATCTCTTATTCCAGACATTTGTGCTCTAACACTGGGCCACTGAGCTCTCCTTCTTGAAGATTTTGAGTTGTGATTTAGCATCCCAGTCAACATCTATGGTTATGTCGGCACATTCCCATCCTGATGAATGGGGCCAATAAATTAGATGCAGTGAAGTGCCTATGAAAACACAGCAAAATCATCACACTAACATGTTCATATAATGTATACCCTCTCATAACACATGTTTATAAAGTAAAACTGAGGCATACCAGGGTACAATTATTTCATTTATTTTTGCTCTAAAACATGGATTGTGGGTACTCATTAGAACCACCTCATTGGCTCCAACACATAGATTGTGGGGCCTCATCAAGGCACTTCTAACATGTGACTATGATATGAGCCGCATCGTGAGAAAACGGGATTATTGCCTATGCGAAAACAAAGGTGCAGATCAGCTTCGCGGTAACCGCGAAGCTGATCAGCGCCTTTGTTTTCGCTACTCGGATAGTACAATTCCTCTTCTACTCATAGCCAAAATTTCAAGTATCGAGCCTGCTCCTGTAACTGTACAGACTAATTTGTGTCGCACCAGGTTGGAAACCCCGAAGACCGGTTTTCTCGTGTCGCGGCTCATATATGAGCTGCATCAGGAGAAAACTGGATTTTTGCCTATGCAAAAATAAAGGCGCAGATCAGCTTCACAGTAACTGTTTTCGTTTCACAGATAGTTCAATTCCTCTTCTTATTAAATCCTAAATTTCAAGCTTTTAGCCATCTTCTTTGGCTGCACAGGCTGGTTTGTGTTTGACCTGGTTAAAACCCCGAAAACCAGTTTTTTCATGTTGCGGCTCATATGTTTTAAGCAAAAGTAACAAAAAAAGCTTTTTTTTTTCATTTTATTATTATTTTTTTTTTATCTTTACAGCTTTAAAAATTGCATTATACTGTCTACTATAAGCATGTTTTTGTAAAATAGCAGAAAGTACTCACCGACAGCAGTTGTATAATGATTAGGAAAAGATTTATCCGTTCTCTGTCTCATGAACTTCCAGCTGTTAATTGTTGGGTCCCAGCAACATTCTATTATCTTTTTATCTAAATCTTTGAGATCTTTAGTGTACTGAAATGTAGAAAATTTTGTTTGTTTTCATGCTTGACATCCATGGTCAACAGCTAAGGTCATGTCATGATGGCCAGTTATACTTTAATACAACACTGTTCCTTGGCAAGATTTCCAGAGACAGGATACCAGTGCTAAATGAGCCTGTGCATGAGAAAACCAACAGTTTGGGTTCCCACCAGGTCTGACACAAACCGGCCTGTACAGTCACAAAAGATGGTTAGACTAAGAGGCTTGAAATTTTGTATATAAGTAGAAGAGGCATTGTACTGATAGTTCGTCTCTCACTAATGAGAAAGACCATCATTATTTCTTGAATAGTGCTGATGTGTGTTGGTGAGTTCTTTGATGGCTGACTAGGCCAATTCTGGCTCTAAACTGTCGGTTGCAAGTAGAGCAAGTCAATGTCATAGAGTCTGATGGTGGCACATTTGTTTTGGCTTTGCGCTCTCTTCGCTTTCTTTCAGCTTCACAGATTCTCTTCTTTTCAAAAAGTGCTGCTCCTTTGTTGATGAGACCTCGCCACTTTGATCGCTCCTGTGCAGTCTGTTCCCAGGGCCCCATTGGTATTTCGAAATCCTTCAGAGAGGCTTTGAGGGTGTCTTTGTAGCGTTTCTTCTGGCCACCTTGAGAGCGCTTTCCCTCCTGTAGTTCTCCATAGAAAACTTTCTTTGGAAGTCATGCATCAGGCATTCTTATAACATGGCCAGTCCATCTTAGCTGTGCTAGCTTTAAGACTGTATGCATGCTTTGCATCCCTGCTTTCGTCAGGACCTCTGTGTCTGGAATCTTGTCCTGCCACTTGATTTTTAACAACTTTCTCAAACAGCTTAAGTGGAAATGGTTAAGTCTCTTTGCATGGCGTTGGTATACTGTCCAGGTCTCACATGCATACAAGAGGGTTGGCAGTACCACAGCCTTGTAGACTTTCAGCTTGGTGTCAAGCTTGATTCCATTTCGCTCCCAGACATTTGCACGGAGTCGTCCGAATGCCACACTAGCCTTTGCAGTTCTGGCAGTGATCTCATCATCAATATGCACTGCTCTGGAGAGAGTGCTTCCCAGGTAGGTGAACTTGTCAACAACTTTCAGTTTTTGCCCATTCACAGTGATAGTTGGTTCATTATATGGCTTTCCGGGCGCTGGTTGGTGTACAACCTCTGTCTTTTTTGTGCTGATTGTGAGATCATAGTTATCACATGACTGTGAGACTTGATCCATGGCTCTTCTGTGCTGGCATTCTTATCCATATCATCTGCATAGAGGAGCTCATCTAGCACATCAGTCTGGACCTTAGTTTTGGCTTGCAACCTTCTGAGGTTGAATATGTTGCCATCAAAACGGTACCTGATTGGAAAACCAGTGTCACTGTCCTGAAAAGCATCCATAAGCATGGCAGAAAACATCATAGTAGAAGAGGCATTGTACTAGCCATGTAGTGAAAACAAAGGCACTGATCAGCTTCCTGGTTACTGCGAAGCTGATCTGCGCCTTTGTTTTTCGCCCAAGCATTTTGTTGGTTTTCTTATGCAGTGGCTTAAATGTAATTTTTTAAATCAGTGGAAAAGCAAGAATGGCCATTGAAATATTTTCATACCAAATCTTCATGAGAGAAATGTACCGCCCATGAGGACTGGAAACATGTCAGCTTTGTTAGACAAATGACTGAGACAAATGTTTGAATAAATGAACATCAGTATCAGAACAGTTTACTGGTGAAATGCAAAATTGACAATACCACACCAGGGGGATGGGGCTTGAACAGATGGGATAAGTCCCAAGCTCTCATAAGAGAAGTTACCTAAGACATACAATCATCTGACATTCAGCAGAGAATCAGGAAAGTCAGACTCAGAAACATTCTGCGTGCAACAAAAGACTAAGTATAGCAGTACAGGTCGTCTCAGGCTACTGCTGATTATTTTATTTTATGCTTTTGAAAGAATTTTGTATTAAATGTGTTTTTATGCACTGTTATACAAGTAGGCTTGTCTTTTAATATAAATATAAGGTATTTTTAATGTAACAGTTATAGCTTTGATTAACAATACTTTTTCCACATCAATTTATAGATTGTATTAAAGTTGCAAAAAACTTTTGGTTTTGGTTATGGCATGATTTCCCAGTCATCAATTTTCAGTAATGTCCAGATGGAGCCACCCCTTCTTGGGTATCAACCCCAGGACCTCTTAATTTGAAATCTAACACTTTCCCACTAGGCCACTGCATTCTCCCGTCAATAAGAAAATTGTGTGATTTCTTTTTTGCCAATTTTCTAATTCCGATTTATTTGCAAGTTCTTGAATTTGTGAGATGGTACTCAGATGCTCTTTAAAGCTCATGCAAGCTCACGAAAATTAAGTTCTCGCAAACATCTACAAAATTACATTATTAATCAAGGAATCAATCTATTTCTAGCTTACCTTCATTTCAGCAAATGGTTGTTCAAGGCCTGTCACATACAGTAAGGCTTTTTTAGTTGTCAGCATTCTAAAAATGAAGAAGATATTCACAGACTACGACACTAAAATGTCAAGAATTGTGAAGCATTCTTGCTGCTTCATGAGAAAACCTACATTTTGCGAGGAAATAATACTGTGTTGGCATTTCATTTAGATTTACACAGATGTTATGTAGTGTAAGTACAGATTATAAAGTCTCCAAAATTGTTTGATTTTCTTAGTATTCTGTGAAACAAGAGGTTTACATGTGCCTAACATATAAGCCGAGTCACGAGAATACCGGATTTTTGCCTAAGCGAAAACAAAGACGCAGATCAGCTGTGCAGTAACAGACACAGATCAGCTGTTCAGTAACTGCACAGCTGATCAGCGCCTTTGTTTTCGCTACTCAGATAGTACAATTCCTCCTCTATCTCTACTTAAAATTTCATGGTTCTAACTTTCTCCCGAGACTGTACAGGCCAGTTTGTGTCAAACCGTGAAGAACGGTTTTCTCTCGTCGCGGCTCATATAGCGTTTGGTGTCCAAAAGGTTGGCATACATGTGTCTTGTTCACAAATTTAAGAGCAAATGAGTGCACTGATTTGAAAGTTCAAGCAAGCTTTATTAGCAGCTGCAAATCAAATGAACATAGTAATAAATGTTAAATGGGAAAGTAATATCACTAATTCAACGTTAATTCCATAGATAATTGCAAAAGAAACTTTATTTAAACAACTTGGCCTTTTAAAGATAGTAAATCCACTCTTTTGAGAGAAGAAAAACATCTGGCATTCACTACAATTCCACCACATGTTTGTCATTGTGATCCACAGTTTCATAACCCGCCAGTTACTCCGCCTTCACTACAATTCCACCACATGTTTGTCATTGTGATCCACAGTTTCATAACCCGCCAGTTACTCAGCCTTTTTTGCAACAAAGCACAATCTTTTTACATTCTTAATTTGACGCGCAGTTTAAAAGTCTTACCAACCAATTCCAAAATCATATAAGACACACTGTGTTGTGAAACAATTTAAATACACTTACCCTACCCCTCCTGCCATGGCTATATTTAGTTTAAAATCTACTGAGTTCATGTCAGGTGGTTTCCATTTTAACACATCTTGACATCTACCAGGCATGTACGTCTTAAAAAATAAAAATAAACTATTAATACCAATGATTGTTTATATTTTCACTTTTACTTAAATCTTTTAAAATACCTGTACATATTACTACATGTCAAAACAAGGATTTCAGATTATTATGAATGATTATTTAAAAAAAACATCCTTATCATGTTTTGAGATTTAGCTGCAAATAAGCTCATCTAAATCTTCAATATTTAACAAACATTAATCTGCAAAAATTTGCATTTTCATTGTCTCAAAATCGAAATGCCGTATATCAAAAGCATGAAAATCATATCGTGACATTGTTTTAAAAGCGTTAGAAATCAAGATATCAAATGCGTGGATGACCTGTAGGGTAATTAGACGATAATCACTCAGGTAACCTATGTTTACACTGGCTTTGGGTAGGTATGACCATTATGTTAGTCATATTTAATCATGTTTTTATAGGTTTTAGACATTTTATAGTGTTTTTAAATTGTATTTTATCCAAGAATATTATTTTGACCATCATGCATTTTAAAATTTCTGACACTATTAAAGGAAACAAGCAAATTCAGAGAATTTATGTCCCCCGCCTTGATAGTTTAGTTACACATATATTATCTTACAAAAACATATATCCAAACCACATGCACTTTCTTAGTGTAAATGCCTGAAAAACGACTTAAGTTCAAATTTCGAAAAGTGATAAAAATTAAAGTGAGGATTATATCCATACCGCATGGGTAAGTTTAAAGCATGGTCAAGACATCTGCAAAGTTTAAAAAAAATCAGAATAAAACTGTAGGAGGAGTTGTGTGTGCAAGGTACCCACTGTCCATTCACTTTCATTGTCAAAATGTCCGAAAAAATGACTAAGTTCAATTGCGAAAAAAGTGTCAAAAATTAATCCGAGGATTATATCAAAATCACATGCATATCTTCAAAGCACGATTAAAACATCTGTAAAGTTACAAAAGAATCAGAATAAAACTGTAGGAGGAGTTGCTTGCACAAGGTACCCACTGTCCATTCACTTTCATTGTCAAAATGTCCTAAAAAATGACTAAGTTCAAATTGCGAAAAAAGTCTCAATAATTAACCTGAGGATTATATCCAAATCACATGCATATCTTCAAAGCATGATTAAAACATCTGTAAAATTATAAAAGAATCGGAATAAAACTGTAGGAGGAGTTGCTTGCACAAGGTACCCACTGTCCATACACTTTCATTGTCAATATGCCCGAAAAAATGACTAAGTTCAAATTGCAAAAAAAGTGTCAAACATTAACCTGAGGATTATACCCAAATCACATGCACATCTTCAAAGCATTGCTAAGACATCTGTAAACTTTCAAAAGAATCGGAATAAAATTGTAGGAGGAGTTGCTTGCACAAGGTACATACTCCTATAGGGGGACGGAAAGACGGAAGGACAGACGGACGGACGGAATGACGGAAAGCCAAAAACCATGTCCCTCCGCTTTTCTTCGAAAAGGCGGGGGACAAGAAAAGCTTGTTACATAATGGTTATAGTTATAGAATTGATGCTGTACTCAAAAGCGGTGATATTTCTTGGAGGTGTACGGGGACAACAGACGTTGAATTCAACGCTGGTTAACGGAAGAGTTATGGTTGAATCTCGCTACAATAACTTTGGTCTTGATATCGAGATACAATCAGAGCACAGGTATACCTGAAAAATACCTGCAAAAGCAATCAAATTCTGCGCTTTTTAAACATGCTTTTGATAGTCTGTTTTCCGCGCTTTCGTAAAAAAAATCTGCACATTTGATATATCAATCCCTGCTTTTGTAAAACGCGGCATCGAAAATAAATCTTTCTTTTCATAAACCCTAAGTTTCAAGCCGAACAGCCTGATTTCTGTCAAACCTCTATGTAAAACCCCTACAGACAGCTCAAATATTACACATTTTTAAGCTAATACTTATGCTTACATCCGGTACTGGTTGGAAGATCAGCCCGTCCACCTCATGGCTCACTTGATTGGCAAAGTCACCGTCTAATATCTGAAAAAAAAATAAAAATAAAAAAATAAATAACGATGGTAAATGTTTGGCTTTGATACTTTAAGCCAGGTTTATAAGATCATTTGAGTTCTGAACATTGATAGGTTAAGTTTCTGTTATGCCTATTTCATAATCTTCAATGGTAATTTCATACAAACTTTTACTCCTCTTTCCAAAGGAGTACAAGGTGAAATTGAGTTTTTGCTTGACAATTTTTTTTTTCATTAATTAATCAGATCTCCTGTTACTATGGCAACTTTAAGCTCCCTTAGACTTATAATAGGGAAATTGAAAATAACTGGACTTATAATGAAAAAAGTGGAAATTGGCTGTCCATGGCATCTCATTGGGGATATTTGAGTTGTTTTTTGCATACTCGTGTAAATTTATGCAACATCATTTAGAAACCAAACCAAAACAACATTAAAAGCTATGCTTAACTTGCACATAAGAAACAGCGCCAATGTGCTAACAGCATGCACACAAATGATAGTGATGTTTCCCCTTAAGCATACAATTGACTAGAGACAGATGAGTCTTTGCTATTCAAAAGGAGAAATCTAAAATTGTAAGCTATCACAAAGTCCATAATGATAACAGTTCTATTTGACTTGGGACAATCTATCATCTTTACACATGCATAATTTTAAATACACAGCAGTTTGTGTCTAAAATCCAAAAGACAGTTTCTCACCCTGTGATTCTTATCATAAACTATACCTTTCTAGCAGCTACTAAGTCCCAGAAAGGTTTTATTCTAACACTGAATGGTTCCTTAGTTTTATCTAGAAGTCCTTGGGTAATTTTTGTATTTCTTGCACCAATAATTTCTTTCTCCATACACAACAATCGTCGGTTGAAATCTGTCTTGCCCACATCTTGACCCTGAAGACAAATTTCATTACCAAAGTTTGCCTGTGCAATATACAGTGAAAGAAAAAGCTCCAAAAGACAACCTTAAGTATCAAATGTTTTGGCAATTTTTGCTTAAAAATTTTCCAAAGAAAAAAAAAATTTACAGCAGTTTAAATCTCTTTATTTCATCTGTGTTTTTATAACTTTTGTATAGCTAAATGTTGAACAAGATGCTTATTCAAACATCTTGAGTTTCTACATTTTACCAAACTGGATTTTTTCCATCACGAAAACATGTCCATGAAATAAATACCCCCTTATACCCCACTTTTATATAGCAAAACTGGGGTATGCAGGGGTATACCTATTTTTCTTATTTTTGCTCCCAAACATAAATTGTGGGTACTCTCTATAACTGTGCATCCACAATCTATGTTTTGAGCAAAAATAAAAAAAAAACATCAAAATTTTCCAATGAAAATTATAATTTATGACATCAAAATAAAGTGGGCCGTACCTCAAACTTGACAATATCATAGACTAGATATCTAGGGACATTTTGACCATTCACTTCATCTAAAATCATCTCTCCATCCAGCAAGGTATTCTCGAGATGAGAATTGAGATCTTTCCTCCTTGGGAACTGCAATGATCAAAGGATATGAGCTGCCACATGAGAAAACCAACAATCTGGGTTTCCGACAGGGTCCGACACAAACCAGGCTGTACAGTCACAGAAAATAGCTAGAAGCTTGAAATTTATGATTTAGAAAGAAGAGGCATTGAACTATCTATGGAGTGAAAATAAAGGTGCTGATCAGCATCTTTGTTTTCGCCTATGCATTTTCCTGGTGCTGCGGCTCATATTATATAAATTTTTGCAATTCTGAAGAGGAAATATCAGTCAAGCCAAGGCTTTGGTCAGGGTTAGGAATTTCTATTTGGCCCTGTGATCATGTGTTTCTGTTTTACATGGGTTGTATACGACATCAAAAACTTCCATCGTTAAGGTCAGGATGGATTTTTTTTATTTTTTGTATATCGATGTATTAAGTGCTCCCCCATCGGAATATGCAAAAATATCCCTTGACTACCGGATTAGTTTTTTAGCTACAGGCAATCCAAAATCACCATTTTTGCCATTGAACTCAATGGCGAAAGCCATTGAACTCAATGGCGAAAAGGGAAATAGATGTCGGATTTCGCACATAAACATACTTTTCTCCTAATATCCACGATGAAATTTTTTTAAAAACTGATATTATCTGCCTGAATTACTTTGGAACAGGTTGCTTGAAAAAAAAGTCCTTGACAACCGTGCTCATTTTCGTGCTATTTGAGGTTTTGCTATGTATGGCAGTGCGTTTTTGGTATTTTCCACGACGTAACGTAACGTCATGGTGCGAACACGCGTCGCATTTCAATGTGCGACTGATGCAAGAATTTTAATAAATGCTTTTTACTGCAGAAATTTATATTTTCGATGTTTTTGTGAAAACTCGTTTCAGTCTTTAATGGAGAAAAATGTAAAATTCGTACTGAATGATGCAAAAGCTACAGCTTTCTCCGGTTCAAAAAGGCGTGGCGTAAGAGCGTCGATTCTCGTTCCGCTGGCGTTGCAAAGCAACGTGGCACGTAACGCTGCATAACGACGTTTTACAACACCCTGACCTTACGCACACACATCACAAGAACACCAAAAACCTTTGATTTCAATAGGGTGGGCACAATTTCAAATTTAAGCTGATGAAAATCAAGTCTCACCGACCAAAGATGTGCAAGAAAAAGAATCTATCATTAGTGTAAGGTATCAATAGTGAAATCTGTCCCTTGTGACACAGACTGGTATCATCGGTGGAACCTCGTAATGCTCAAGTGACAATGTGGACACTCAAGTACAATTCTTGCACAATATATCAAGGTATTTTGAAGAATTTAGATCTTTTACAGGACTGATCAAAGGAAATTTACTCAGAAAACTGTTATGATGACCTGTGATCTCCAACAGAACTTTTCTTTTAACTATCCTTTTAAGACCAGGTTTATTTCAATCAATTTGCGGCCATAAGGTGGGGCCAAAATGAAACAACCCCCCCCACACACATACCACCACAAAAACCACACCATCTGTGTGTCTCACCTGTAAATTAGGAACATGGAACACCGTGTTGTCTCGGTCTACCATATACACCTCATTCGGGCCATCTACCAACATCATAAACCTGAAAATAGGGAAAAGTTGCCTTCTCATGGAGTCTGTACAATGTCAACTCAGCCACAACGTGAGAAAACCGGTCTTCAGCGTTTCCTATCAGGTCATATTCAAAACAACTTGTGCAGTCACAGAAGAAAGCTAGAAGCTTGAAATTTTGGATGTATGTAGAAGAGGAATTGTTCTATCTGGGTAGCAAAAACAAAGGCGCTGATCAACTGTGCAGTTACAGCCTTTGTTTTCACATAGGCAAAAATCCAGTTTCTCATGACGAGGCTTAACTGAATTTTAAATTGATTTTTTTTCTGTATCTATCCTGATTAGAAATGCCTTTCTTATCAATTGGGGAAGTCAATGTGCAGTTTTAGCCAAATCATAAATATTTTCTACATATTTTAATGAAATTCCTGAATGCAAACAGTATAGCCCACCATGAGTGTTGCATTCTGCAGATTCTCAATTGGGATGGTATTAATCCATAACTCCACACCCCAAATAATTGTCTGAATGGATGTTGCACCTGAATATGAACACTAAATCTGGTCTTTATATACTGTTAGTACCTGTATATGGATTTTTTTCTGATTTTAACTGATTTTAGGAAAACACGATGTGAATTAAATGAGCCATGATGTAAGAAAACTGTTTTTCAGGGTTTCCGAGCAGGTCTGACACAGAAAATGGCTAGGAGCTTGAAATTTCGGATTTAGGATGAACAGGAATTGTACTATCTGTGTAGCCAAAACAAAGGTGCTGATCAGCTTCACGGTAACCGTGAAGCTGGTCTGCACCTTTGTTTTTGCAAAAGCAGATTGTTGGTTTTCTCATACCGCGGCTCAACTACAAAGCTTTTAGTGAGATATGAGCCGCCTCATGGGAAAACCAACAATTTGCATATGCGAAAACAAAGGTGCAGATCAGCTTCACGGTAACCGCGAAGCTGATCAGCGCCTTTGTTTTCGCTACTCGGATAGTGCAATTCCTCTTCTACTTAAATCAAAAATTTCAAGCTTCTAGCTCTTTTCTGTGACTGTACAGGTCGGTTTGTGTCGGACCTGTTCGGATACCACATTGTTGGTTTTCCCACGAGGCGGCTAATATATCAAATAAAACTTTACTATTTACCGAGTGCCATCAGCTTTCCAGCTACATTTGTATGGTTTCTGCCGTAGAAAGTTGATATTGTTGATGTCCATAGACACAGGCTGGGAACCAGGAAACCCTTTTCTAGAAACAGAAAAAAATTATGAACTTTGGGTAGGAGACAACGTCGTAAAAGTCATGTATAAATTTGTGATTGTAGGTCAGAAAATACATAGATACAAAACTATTCTGACTGTATACATTTCCAATAAAATTTAGATATAGATTGTATTTGTTTGTACTTTATTTCTTTGTTTCATGTTCAAGACATTAAAACTTAAGTTGCTTTAACACCTCTCTGAGGCACTTTTTAAAAAATACCTGAACTTTTAATATTTTATGCAAATTCATCTATTCATTACTGCAGACTACTTACCGGTATTTTTTTTTTTTTTTTGATTCAGTTTTACGTCCCTTTCAAGATTATTTCAGCTCATATGAGACAGGCCAATCAGTAGGTGGGTCGAAAACTGGAGAACCCCGAGAAAAACCACCTGACACACCCGCAAGCAGAACTTGGCTTGTCTCACATGTGGCCAGAGACGGACTCGAACCCACACCAGACACAGCGGTGAGATGATCGAATGATTAAGAAACAGCGCTCTTAAATGCTCAGCCACGGGGGCCGCCTACTTAATTTTACATGAATACCATCCTCAACTCAATCACATCTTTTATGCAATAACTTAAATGCAATAACTTAAATCGCTTAAAATTCAGTAAAAAAAATATACACACCCTTTCCAGCCACACATTTCCTGTATTTTTCTCTGCACCTCCCCCAGTTTCGGTTGATGTGTGATTTGTTTAACACTTGTTACTCCATCCACAAACTTTGCATTCTGTGAAAAGTAAAAACTAAAATTATGAAAAGGTAAAAGTAGGCAATGATCAGGAAATGGTGCAATCAGAAATTCCTACTCCAAAAACTGAGGTGGGAAAAAATTAAATTGACAATATGGTACTAATACTAAGAGAACATATAGTAAGCCGAGTGAGCAGCTATTTCCCAAAAGGCAGCCACTCAGTTTATGACGGACCTGGTTGAAAACCCCGAAGTCTCGGCTCACATTACAGGGGAGCAGACCATCAAACAATTTATATCATTATAATATTTTCATTCAGTTTTTATGTCCCTTTGAAGATTATTTCAGCTCAAATGAGATGTGCCAATCAGTGGGTGACATGAAAACAAAAGCACCGAGGCGAAACCACACAAACCCACGGGCAGAACTTGGCTTGTCTCACATTTGCCAAATGTGGGTCACCGTCAGAAAGTTTAAGATCATTGCAGAATACAATCAATATATCATTGCAGAATACAATCAATATGCTAACCTTTTTCACTACCTCCCCGTGTCGCCCCTTGAATCTTTTGCGGCTCCCGTCAGGCCCGGAACCGTCCTCAGCGATTGGGTTCCCCTCATCATCTACATCCTCAGACTCTGAAATGGAAGATTTGAGCCTTCGCATAAGAAAACCAACAATTTGGGTTTTCGATCAGGACCAACACAAACCAGACTGTACAGCCACAGAAGGAAGCGAGAAGCTTGAAATTGAAGATTTAGACAGAAGAAGCACTGCAGTATCTATGGAGTGAACACAAAGGACTGATCAGCTGTGCAGTTACTGCACAGCTGATCTGCGTCTTTATTTTCGCCAATGCATATTGTTGGTTTTTTAATGCAGTGGCCCATTTCTTTTAGTTTTACATTCCTTTCAGCCCATATGAGATGGACCAATCAGTAGTAAAAACACCTGGCACACCCACAAGCAAAACTTGGTTTGTCTCGCATGTTACGTACCTTGTGTAAGGTTCGAACCTGCACAGGACACAGGGGTGAGAATGATTAAGCATGGTAATGGAATCAGCGCTCTTTACCACTTAGCCCCCATTTGTAAGTTTAAGACAAGGCTTTACAAACCAGTAAACAATTTTTCAGTCATGTTGGGCAGAGAAAATAAAGTAATAAGACATTTCAATCTACTTTTATGAGAAAATTGCAGTTACATTATCTCAAGTACCAGTAAACAATTTTTTTCAGTCATGTTGGGATGATTTTAATCTATTTTTAAGGCTAAAAGAGCACTATTATTATGTTTCACAATTTAAAAATTTTACATTACAGTTCAACCTAATCATAATGTGCCTCACTATACATATAGTATGGTTTTCAATATAACACAGACATGCCAGGGCTCCCCAAAATGACTATTTTGTTCTATGTGTATTGTAAATAATCTCAATATAACACTGTTTCACTTATAACACGGTCTGTTACAGGTTGACCAGTACCTACCATCACACCAATCAGGGAGGGGTGGGGCTGGGGGTGTGTCATCCACATCACCGTAGCGATAAAACAACTCTTGGAGATAGTCCTGCTTATAGATACCTGGGGGTCTGGCCTGGAATGAAAATGGGGCAAGTCTGTCTTAAGAGTTACAGGCCAGGCCCTGAGGTTATAAAACTTTTTTAGGCTCAACTCAGCCCAATATATAATTTATCCTGCAAATAAAATTGTTGGCATTTTATATGTAATAATGAGAAAAATGCCATGAGGCATGCATACCCCTGGCTGGTAGCCCCACGCCCCATTGGTTCCTGAGATATACACAACAAGTTAAACTTAAATCAAAACTTTGACATTAATTCTACAAAAGTTCTGGAATAAAGAATGAAGAAACAGGCAAACTAACGAACGTAAAAGCAAGAACTATATACCTGTCGGCATAAATGCAAGAGGTATAATTAGCAGGATAAAGTAAGAACCTGAATTTCCCACTAATTAGCATGAAAGTAACTGCACAGCTGATCAGCTCCTTTGTTTTTGCTACACGCTTACAACAATTCCCCCTGTACTTATATCCAATTTTCACGATTCTAGCTTTCTTTTGTGGGTGTATAGACCGTTTCGCGTGGGACCTGGTCGAAAATCTCGAATACCATTTTTTTCACTACATACCTGTGTATATGCATTCACGGCAGCCTCAATACTGAAATGACATAATAAGAGCATTTAGCAAATGAGTATATATATATTTTTTTATTCAGTTTTATGTCCCTTTCAAGATTATTTCAGCTCATATGAGATGGGCCAATCAGTAGGTGGGGCGAAAACGGGAGAACCCCGAGAAAAACCACCTGACATAGCCACAAGCAGAACTTGGCCTGTCTCACATTTGGCCAGTGCCGGGCTCGAACCCACACCAGACACAACGGTGAGATGATCAAGTGATTAAGAAACAGCGCTCTTAACCGCTCCGCCACGGGGGCCGCCATAGATTTGTTTGATTTGCTGCTTAACGCCTCAGTCAACAGCTATGGTCATGTCCAGAAGTTACCTCCAATTTATAGGACTTCTATAATGAACAATTAATTTTGGTGATTGAAATCCAAGAAATTTCCACTGATTTTGGCTATTTTAATGTTTAAATTATGTTATTATATCAGCAAAATTAAGCATGAAAATTTTATAGTTGAAGATAAGTATTTTTACCTCCAGTCCATTTGTTCTACCAGATAAGCCACAATCAAGAATCCCGTCCTGTTAAAACCATGGGTGCAGTGTACACCTGGAAGATAATTTACATAAAGTTAGTTAAAACCAGAGGACCAATGGTCCTGTAAACACTCACCTGAGATCAGCTGCATATACCAATAAACATGTTTGAATATTATGGTATTTAACTCCAGTGCAGGGGCAGATGAAGCCCTTGGGCCATTTTCTTTTTTCAGAATCTTCAATATTCTGTCCATTTGCCAATTTCCTGCTGGCTTTTCCCTTCAAATGACATTTTAACAGTTTTTCCAATTCAGATGCATAGGCAACCCATGTTGACCTTGCCATAAACTTGGTCAAGGTCATCACAGGGTCATGATTTATATATACATTGGAGTACTTTAGCCATCGATGCCTCACGCCAAGTTTCCTTTAAATCAGTCTATTGGTTTCAGAGAAGATGATTTTTGATGGGTTTTTACCATATATGGGCATGGCGGCCATCTTTGTCATGTGACCTAGATTATTTATATACACATTGATTCCCCCATTCTATAGATGCTTCACATAAAATTTGGCTTTGATTGGCCAAGCGGTTTCAGAGGAGAAGACATTTGAATATTATGGAAATATACATGCATATTGCCCCGGGGTGGGGGCACATGAGCCCCTGGGGTCCATTTTTTTCAGAATCATTAATATTCAGTCCTACTTCCCATTTTCTGCAAGACTTTTGCTTTAAATTACATTTTAAAAGTTTTCCCCATTCAAATGCATTGGCGACCTATGTTGACCTTGCCGTAAAATAGGTCAAGGTCATCACAGGGTCATGATTTATATATACATTGTAGTGCTTGAGCCATTGATGCTTCGTGCCAAGTTTCGTTGAAATCGGTCAACCGGTTCTGGAGAAGAAGATTTTTGAAGGGTTTTTACCATATATGGGCATGGCGGCCATCTTGGTCATGTGACCTGGATTTTTTGTATACATATTTGTTACCCCTTCCTATTGATGCTTCACATAAAATTTCGCTTAGATTGGCCAAGTGGTTTCAGAGGAGAAGACGTTTGAATATTATGGAGATATACAAGTATATTGCCCTGGGGTGGGGGCACATGACCCCTGGGGTCCAATGTTTTTCAGAATCATTAATATTCAGTCCTACTGCCCATTTCCTGCAAGACTCACTTTAAATGACATTTTTAAAGTTTTCCCCATTCAAATGCATTGGCGACCTATGTTGACCTTGCCGTAAAAAAGATCAAGGTCATCACAGGGTCATGATTTATATACACATTGTAGTGCTTGAGCCATTAATGCTTCATGCCAAGTTTCGTTGAAATCGGTCCACTGGTTCTGGAGAAGAAGATTTTTGAAGGGTTTTTACCATATATGGGCATGGCGGCCATCTTGGTCATGTGACCTGGATTTCTTATATACACATTGGTTCCCCCTTCCTATTGATGCTTCATATAAAATTTGGCTTTGATTGACCAAGCGGTTTCAGAGGAGAAGATCTTTGAAATTGTGGACAGACGGACGCCGGATCATGGCCATCCTATAAGCTCACCTTGTGAGCCTAACGGCTCAGGTGAGCTCAAAATAATCCAAGGATTATATTCAAACCACATGCATATCTTCAGACCATGCCCATAATACATGTAAAGTTTTAAATGAATTGGCATAAAACTGTAGGAAGAGTTGCGCACACAAGGTATCCACTGCCCATTCACTTTCATTGTCAAAATGCCCGAAAAATGGCTAAGTTCAAATTGCGAAAAAAGTGAGAAAAATTAATCTGAAGATTATATCCAAACCACATGCATATCTTCAAAGCATGGTCACAACATCTGTAAAGTTTCAAGAGAATCAGAACCAGAGGACCAATGGTCCTGTAAACGCTCACATGAAACCCGAGATATATTCCGCTTATCGGAAAAGATGGCGATGACGTCATCGATGAGATTACCTGTGAACTCACGGGTACAGAGTCAATAAATACACAGACTTAATACACATATTTGTGCGGGTAAACGCGTGTTAAATTGTAAATATACGTTGAAATTAAAGCTGAATTAACTAAAATAAATTTAACTTGATATCAGAACCACTGAAAAAGAATTATCCGCCATCTGTCTGAAAAATTATTCTGGCAAGGTTTGTTTTAAACTCGGAAAACTGAAGGAGCTACAGAGAAAGAGGACTATGTAATTGGATAACTTTATCCAATGTTTTCAGCTCACATTTTTCTAGATTTGTTTTCATCTAACGGCAGCTTATACGTATTTCACGATTTAATTTTGTAATTATGATAATTTAATATAACAATAGATAGAAATGCACAATATTCGTGCCGTTGAAGTTGTTCGAGTTTTAAAATCCAAGCAATGGGAGGTATTTTATTTAAAATCTTAAGTATGTCTCCTCCAAAAACAGATCCTACAAAATGACAGAAGAAATAATACGGCGTAAGATTGTCATAAAATTTCAACTTGATTTGAGACTGAAGTGCCTAAAATAGGGTGCATATTAAATAACGAGAGATCAAAGCCGCCCGCGCTTGTCGAAAAATCAAAATATTTAACTATAAATAAACACGGAAATATTGCGCTATTCACGATATTTTCCTTCCAAATTCCAAATATAAGCATTCTGGAAACAATCTTTCCTCATTACACAACAAAACTTTTAAAGATTTTGGCGTTTTTGTCATTTGTGCAAATAAAATATAACGTGTGTTGGCTTTTAATAACGCCGCCATTACTGACTTGTACCCGTGAGAGTGACCCGGATGCTGGCTGATGACGTCACGCCATCTTTTCCGATAATCGGAATACCAATAAACTTGTTTGACTAGAATGGTACTATACATGTATATAACCCCAGGGCCGGGTCAGAGCAACCCCTGGAGTCAATTTCTTTTTGAAAACATAAAACTGCAGTCCATTTGCCAATTTACTGCAAGTTTTGCCCTTCAAATGACATTTTAACAATTTTCCCCATTCAAATGCATGGGCAACCTAAGTTGACCTTGCCGTAAAATAGGTCAAGGTCATCCAAGGGTCATGATTTATATAAACTTTGTAGATGTCCCATTGCCTGATGCTTCATGCCAAGTTTCAAAATCATAGGCCTTCTGGTTCTGGAGAAAAAGATTTTTAAAGGTTTTTGCTATTTATAGCCATGGCAGCCATCTTGGTCATGTGGCCTTGACCATTTATATTCACTTTCAATCCCACTTCCTAACAATGCTCCTCATAAAGTTTGGCTTTGATTGGCCAAGCAGTTTCAGAGAAGAAGATCTTTGAATATCACTGTAATATACATGTATATTGCCCCGGGGTGGGGGCAGACAGACCCCTGGGGTCCAAATTTTTTCAGAATCATCAATCTTAGTCCATTTGCCCATTTCCTGCAAGTTTTTCCCTACAAATGACATTTAAACACTTTTCCCCATTCAAATGCATGAGCGACCTATGTTGACCTTGCCGTAAAATAGGTCAAGGTCATCCCAGGGTCATGATTTATATAAACTTTGTAGAGCTCCAGTCACTGATGCTTCACACCAAGTTTCAAAATCATTGGCCTTCTGGTTCTGGAGAAGATTTTTAAAGTTTTTTTTTCTATTTATAGCCATGGCGGCCATCTTGGTCATGTAACCTTGACTATTTATATAAAACTTTCTTTCCCCCTTCCCAAGGATGCTCCATATGAAGTTTGGCTTTGATTGGCCAAGTGGTTTCAGGGGAGATGATGTTTCATTATTATGAAAATATTCATGTATATAGCCCCGGGGCAGGGGCAGACAACCCCCCAGGTGCTAAAATTTTCCATTAACATTAATCTTTTGTCCATTTGCCTATTCCCAGTAAGTTTTACCCATTAAATAGCATTTTACCATTTTTTCCCATTCAAATGCATTGGAGACCTAAGTTGACCTTGTCGTAAAATAGATCAAGGTCATCCTAGGGTCATGATTTATATAAACTATGATGGGCCTGCATCCCCGATGCTACATACCAAGTTTCGTGGAAATCGGCCCACTGGTTCTGGAGAAGAAGATTTTTTAAGGTTTTTGCTATTTATAGCCATGGCGGCCATCTTGGTCATGTGACCTGGACCATTTATATAAACTTTCGTTCCCCCTTCCTAAGGATGCTCCACATGAAGTTTGGCTTTGATTGGCCAAGCGGTTTCAGAGGAGAAGATCTTTGAAATTGTGAACGACGGACTACAGACGGACGGACGACGGACGGACGCCGGAGCATGGGTATACTATAAGGTCACCTGTGAGCCTTCGGCTCAGGTGAGCTAAAAAAAAAGTGGCACTTTCAACCAGAATATGGCTTGTGACAGGGAAACAAATGAGCCGCCTCGTTAGAAAACCAACAATCTGCCTAGGGGAAAACAAAGACGCAGATCAGCTTCGCAGTCACTGCGAAGCTGATCAGCGCCTTTGTTTTCACCACACAGATAGTACAATTTCTCTTCTACTTAAATCCGAAATTTCAAGCTTCTAGCTCTTTTCTGTGCTTGTACAGGCCGGTTTGTGTCGGACCTGTTCGGAAACCACATTGTTGGTTTTCCCAAGAGGCGGCTCAAATGTTGGTATTTACAGTCTAATGTGAAGAAAAATGCCTTCAGAAGACAACATTAAAGAGGGTTATTAGTTAGAATCAGTCAGTGCTTTTATCCAGAAACGGTCTATTATCCTTGAATAATCAAATGTTTGTTTAATGCTGCATTCTGATGATAAACGTTTAATTGAGCCGTTGCAACAGTTTGGGATTCCGATCAGGTCCGACACAAATTGGCCTGTATAGTCGCAGAAACGGGCTAGAGGCTTGAAATTTCGGGTTAAAGTAGATGAGGAAATGCACTATCAGCGTAGCAAAAACAAAGGCGCTGATCAGCTGTGCAGTTACTGCACAGCTGATCTGTGTCTTTGTTTTCGCATATGTAGATTGTTGGTTTTCTGGTGTGGCAGCTCAATTGTACATTAACTTACCAACCACATCCAGTGGTTTCTGGTTTAGGAATCTGGCACACAGTTCTATAAATGCTGTAGTTTGTTCTCTGGATGGTGTTTCCCCGTGTCTGAAAATTACACAGACATTTACTTACAATTCAGGTGAAATCAACTTAATTTGAATGAAGTTGCCTCTTAAAACATTACCTTTCATTTTCTATATGTTAATACTTGTAAGTAATTATCCATTTGTTTATTGGTTTGTGAACTGCATGATATTACATGAATACAAAATATTGACACTTTTCTGTTTGGACAGAAAAAAAAAACACAACATGTTATACCCCATGTCATTGAACTATGAAATCTCTTGTTTATTTTTTGTTTTGTTTTGCATTTGCTATAATCACATCAGGATAACATGTCCATGTAATATATACCCCCTTATACCCCACTTTTATATAGCAAAACTGAGGTATGCAGGGGTATACCTATTTTTCTTATTTTTGCTCCAAAACATAGATTGTGGGTACAAGTTAGAACTGCCTCGGTGAGGCGGTTCTTACTTGTACCCACAATCTATGTTTTGAGCAAAAATAAGAAAAATATCAAAATATTTCTACTGAAAATTTTCAATTTTTACAACTTGAGAAAAAACTGTATATAGCAAGGGCGTGTATGCATAATGAGCTGGCTGGTAACCATTCAGATGAGATAATCATCATCTTGCTTTGTCATCAATGATAATAACTTGACTTATTTGCAAAATATTAAATTTCCAGCCATCTTCTCCATTTGTATAGCACAATAAGTGCTTGACCCACTCCAGTGTACTTATTAGATCATGAAACATCACCTCATCAGGAAAACATGTCCGTGAAATAAATACCATCTTAAACCCCACTTTTATACAGTAAAAACTGGGGTATGCAGATTTGTTTCTTATTTTTACTCCAAAACATAGATTGTTGGTACTCTTTAGAACCGTCTCAACTAGAACCCCAAATCAATGTTTTGAGAAAATATATCAAAATTTTTCTGCTGAAATTTTCTGTTTTTACAGCCTGAAAAAATCTTAATGTATTGAATGGGCGTGTTTTCCTTATGTTGATTTCACTTACCCTCTACATTGCATCTTAACATATTTACAGTCATTCTGTTCCACCTGTTTACTGTTGTAAAATCTTGTGGTGTTTGTAAGGTCGACAACTAGTCCCAATTTGGCCTAGAAACAAAATCACTGTTACTTAAATCTCCTAAATATTATCGAGTTTGAGTATGGCAATTCTAACCTGAATAAACATTAATCTTTCATCAAAATCAAAATTTATTCTATTCTATTCCATTCCAAGGCAACAGCTGTTTTCTAATTATATCCAGCCCTTTTCTGTGAAATTTCTAATACTATATTTATTTTTTCCCTTCTTACGTATACCCACAATCAATGTTTTGAGCAAACATTATAATGAAATTTTATATTTTTTTACAGCTCAAAAAATATCTTTATATTGCTTGGGCAAGTTTTCGTAATGTTCGTAATGCTTGTGGTTTACCTTATACGTTTTCATGGAAGTCATCAACATTTGAATATTAAATCTGTTGGCCTCAGGTACCATAGAATCATATCTCTCATCCAGCGGTGTCTTGAATGGAAGAAATTTACCTGAAATTGTAGAAACCATTACTAAAACACGCCCATGCAATACACACAGACATTTAAAGTTGTAAAAAAATCAAATTATTCAGTAGAAAAAAATTGGAATATGTTTCTTATTGTTGCTCAAAACATAAATTGTGGGTACACGTTAGAACCGCCTCAGCGGTTCTAACGAGTACCCACAATATATGTTTTGGATCAAAAATAAGAAAATTAGGTATACCTCTGCAAACCCCAGTTTTTCTATATAAAAGTGGGGTATATATTATACGGACATGTTTTCATGACGATACATATCTAGTTATCAAACCACAATCAATACTCACTATTTTATCAGTAAACATAATAAAGAAAATATTAAAAAAGATCTTGCTTAATGTCAGCTCTCATGATATCCATGAAAATTGTAATTCTCTTGAAATAGTCCTTAAAATTCATTTAAAATACTGCTTAAAAAAACAACAATAAAGCATTGTAAAGTGTTTTTCTTTGAATATTAGTCCATGTTTCAGACATATATTCTTGTGTTTTGAACATTTATGCTTCTCTGGATAAATAAACCAATCTTTTTAAAGATAACAAAGTTTATCTCTTTCTATAGACAACACACATTTGGATTTTACATGACTAAGTTAATAATTTTTTTTTTTTTTTTTTTTTTTTTTTTTTTTTTTTTTTTGACAAAAAATAATAATGCCCTACTGGCAGTCATAGAACCTTACCAACTATGAGTTGTCCTTTTCTTGGACAGTTGAGCCACCTTGGGGGTGGACCCAATGTTTTCTTTCTCTCTCTGTCCATGATTATTGATTTTAATTTATTGAATCTGCATCACTGAAATCCATCCATCCAAATGCTGGCTATGAAAATAGTTATGAGAAGCTTTAAAAGTAACTTTAAATTTTTAAAGCAAACAACACTAGCTTTGTAGAACCTGGAAGTGCTTGGTAACAGCAGGGCCTGGTGAATTTTAATTTCATGCAAAAAGTTAAGAGGCAATCATATTACAGAAGACAGATGAAAGGTAATAACTAAAGGGTTATTTTTTGTTAGTTTTCCACACATAAAATGGTTTTGATGCTACTTTGGGCATTGACAAAATTTTCCTCAATTATCATCAGAATCTCTCTTCTATTTTACTTTAGTTTCCCACACATAAAATGGTCAGGTCCGGTGCAAGTCTGGGTTGAGGTACTGTACCTCAATCAAGGTTTGTAACCTCCATTGAGGTTTGAAGATGTACATGAAATTACTTATACTGAGAGACACAAATAGCTATGCCAAAATTGCAACATCATTACTGGCCAAAGTTGCTTGCAAAATGTGCAGCTTTCAAATGAAACATTTTTCAGCAAAATCTGTTTGAGAATTTTTTGCAAATTCCTCCAATTTCATAAGTGGAAGGGGAAATTTTTGAGAATTAAAATATTCTTCAATATATGGCATATATTTGAATAGTGTATCAGAATGTCTGCTGCTTTCTGTATATTTTATACTTTTTTTTTTTTTTCTAAAAATATCATTATTTGACTTTTAAAATTGCTAAAAAGCTATTAAACAAAAATTGAAAACAAGTATAAGCTGTTGTCAGTGGCAGAAACCAGGGTCAAGTCAATCAGAAAGACATCAATAGCGGACAGAAGCAGCAACTTCTGCAAGTTAGAAAGAGGATTTTAACCATCTCAACAAAATTATATATGGAGATTTGCAGAAATCAATGGTAACATTAGGGAAAAAACATGTTTTGTAAAAATATTCTCAGATGAATTTTCAAAACAGTTGTATCAAAATAAGTAAATGACCAAGGTCTAGTATAATCCGAGACTGCTCTGACATTAAATAGCCTTCGATTATTTTTGACTGGCGGCCTTTATGGGTCAGACAGCCAGAGAAGACTCGGGTTAGGTCTAGTATAGATTTATCTAAACAAATTTTTGCAATTTTTAATTGTATGCTTCATTTTTTGAAATTTTGCAGTGTCTATGCAAATTTTAAACCTCAATAGAGGTTACAAAACTCGAATGAGGTACAGTACCTCAATCCAGACTTGCACCGGACCTGCTGGTTTTGATGCTACTTTGGGCCTTGAAAATTTTTTCCTCAATTATCATCAGAATCTCTCTTCTATTTTACTAGGAATAATGTTTGATAATAGGAAGTAATGGGATATTCATAATGTATGATTCAATATTGGCAATTTTAAAATAACTCTGTCACACAATTACTCTAATAAATCAGTTTGGGTAAAAGTATTCGCTAATAAAACCGCACATTTTGTTGCAAGCTGGTATAGGCCGCCCCATAGTGATGAAAACTTGACACCTTTGGAAGACCTACAGAAATTTGATACTTTGTTCAGAGAGCAGCTTAACAAAATTAGGGATAAACATAAAGGAAATAAACCCCCCTCAGTTCACGTTCTAGGGGATTTCAACTTTGGAGATATTGTTTGGCCGGACAGACACAATAAATGTGGGTCACCATTGAGTAGGATTGAAGGTCAAATTTTGGTTGACATTATTAATGATCATGGATTTGATCAATTAGTCCACTTCCCTACCAGAGAAAGAAATACTTTGGACTTGATTATCACTTCTCTTCCCAATCAGTTTGTAGACATTCACTCCCCAGATTGTCTCAGTGATCATGATATTGTTTCTGGAACGCTGAAGATTGTTATTCCCCCCATTAAGAAACCTCGGAGGAAGGTGTATCGGTACCAGAAAGGTGATTATGAATCTATGAGGGCAGAAACATTAAAATTTGCAAAGGAAAAGTATTTCAATGGCTACTCGGATACCCGTTCGGTTCAGGAAAATTTCAATCTTATTACATCTTTCATTCAGGACTCGGCAGATAAGCATATCCCATCAAAAACAAGTCGCTCTGTCTCTTCTGTCCCATGGATAACTCCTGAGATAAGGAGGAAGATTCGCAGGAAAAATATAACTCATGCAAAAGCTAAAAAAACTGGAAGTGCAAAAATTAGATCTAAATTTGAAAACTTAAGAAGGGAAATCAAAGCTGATATAAGGAAGCAGCATGACCTTTATGTCAATAACTTGGTAGGGGACGTTAAGGCTAATCCCAGGGATTTTTATAGGTATATCAATAGTCAGAGGAAAGATACCCAAGGCATTCCCCCTTTGAAAAAGAAAAATGGAAGTGGTATTGCTCAATCAGATTTCGAAAAAGCAGAAGAATTTAATGGACAGTTCACAGATGTATTCACCAAAACAGTACACAACCAAGTCCCACTTCTGGATAGGTCGGCCCCATTCATGGATGAAATTGTTGTAACAAAGGAAGGAGTAACAAAACTCCTTAAAGGTCTGAACCCATCTAAAGCCTTAGGACCTGATGAACTCCATCCTAGAGTCCTTAAAGAATTGGCAAAAGAATTAGGACCTGTATTTGCACATCTCTTCCAGCAGTCAATCAATACAGGTGAAATCCCCAAGGAATGGTCACTTGCTAATATTTGTCCACTTTTCAAGAAAGGTGACAGGTCCCTTGCTTGTAATTACCGCCCAGTTTCTTTGACTTGTATTCCTTGCAAACTTCTAGAACATATTGTCTGCTCAAATATCATGGGTCATCTTGACCAGTATAATCTTTTGTCGGACAAACAGCATGCATTCAGGAAATGGCATAGTTGTGAAACTCAGTTAATTACAGTGATAAATGATTGGTCAAAAATATTGGACAAAAAGGGTCAGGTTGACACTTTTATTTTGGACTTTGAAAAAGCTTTTGACACCCCTCCACATGAACTTCTTAAAAGCAAATTGTTTAGTTATGATATAGGTGGAAAGACATTGGAATGGATAAATGCTTTTTTGTGCTTCAGGCAGCAAAGGGTAGTAGTTAATGGTGTTAAATCTGACTGGGCCCCTGTTGTGTCTGGTGTCCCTCAGGGCACCGTTCTCGGTCCATTGTTGTTCTCCTTGTACATAAATGACATACCCGTTGGCATTGACTCTCAAATCAGGCTTTTTGCTGATGACTGTGTTTGTTACCGTGAAATTAAAACAGTAGAAGATACATTGAAACTTCAGAAAGACATTGACCTTTTAGGGAGCTGGGCCCGAAAATGGGGCATGAGATTTCAACCTGTCAAATGCAACATGATGCAGCTGACAAATAAGCGGATAAATAAAATTGAGGCCTCGTACACCCTCGAGGGAACGGTTTTGGAAAATGTTGATAGCATTAAATATCTAGGTGTAACAATTACAAATGACCTCAAGTGGAATACCCATATCAATAATATCTGTACTAAAGCCAACAGAACACTTGGATTCTTGAGGAGAAACTTATTTTCTTGCCCCCAAGATGTTAAAGAAACAGCTTATAAAGGACTGGTGCGCCCAGTCCTGGAATATGGAAGTTCTGTTTGGGATCCTCATACTAAATGCCTCCAGGAGGAATTGGAGAAGGTTCAGAATCGTGCCGCTAGATTTGTAACTAGGAATTATACTTTCGAGGAAGGTAGTATGACTGGCATTCTTGAACAACTCAGATGGGAATCTCTCAAGAAAAGGAGGACGGATAATCGACTTATATTACTATACAAAGGTCTGAAGGGTAAAGCCAGAATACCTACAGATGACCTTATAGGGCATGTTGGGATGACGTCATACAGGTAAGTTTGTTCATTCGGCGGAGGTACATGACTCGGTGTTTATCGCTATGCCATACCAAATTTGGAGCGCAAAATATGGACTCAAAATGAAATTTTTCCATCAAAGCATTGCATATGCTATTAGATTTCCGGATATAATTTATTCCAATGTAAGGAATGCGTAATATTTTGGTCAAATTATGGTTTTATTAGCGTCTGAAAGTAGTAAACGCATAGCGATAATGACCGAGGTTACCACCTCCACCGAATGAAGATAATAGCGGGAAAGGTGACCGATATTGATTTTTTTCACGGAAGAGTACCTTGCCGACATGCCCTATCCCAAAGACTAGGCGTTGTAGAAATAGCCACTCCAAGGCATTTCAGCTTCCATCTGCTAGTATAGAAGCCTATAAATGTAGCTTCTTTCCCCAGACTATCAGGGACTGGAATGACCTCCCTGACTCTCTGTTTTCTACTGCTGAAATGTCAGATGATTGTGTGTCCAAGTTCGCTTCACTCGTGCGTTCAAGGGACTAATTTTCCCCCCATCCGAACCCCCTGGTGAAATAATGTCATTTGGCGTGTCACCAGTAAACTATTCTGATTCTGATTCTAATAATGCTTTTGAAAAAGCTATAACTTGGGTGGCAGCCAATCATGAATATCTAAGTCAGAGAGTAACGTCGTGCAATTACGAGGTCGAATGCCAAGAAAATTTACATCAAACATAACTAATGAACGTTTTTAAATTAACAATGTCCTCGTTTATTGACTAATTAAATCAAAATTCGACTACAAAGGAATAAAATTTTAATAACGGAAACCTGTCAGAGGTGAGTTTGTTTGCTCAATTTTGACAGACGGAAAAACGGCGTAAGCCGGCGTACACTGGTGTTCTTTTGTAATTTCCTCCTTCTGAGGGATACCTCGCAATTGTGATAGCTATTTTAAGATGTTAAGAATATGATTGAGATTTATTCAGGCATTTAGATAATACATTCATGAATATTTCAAAAGTAATCAGGTAATACTATGCATTTATCTACAATGAGTCGCCTGCTCAGGCAACTAATCCCCTTTGGTCCAGCCCCATCCCCCTGGTGTGGTATTGTCATTTAGGTCCCATCCTCCTAGTGTGGTATTGTCAATATGACGTTTCACCAGTAAACTTTTCTGATTCTGATTCTGACTCTGTGACAGGCAAACGTGGCCTCTGTGTTCATAAAAAAGTGAGAAATATGGGGTGTGTTCCATTAGAAATCGAGCCCCAACTATAGACTAGACTAGCCACAGAGATTAAAAAAATAGAAAATGAAAATTACGAAATACGTATTTCTCTATTTCTAAGCCTTGGGCAAGGCTAGGTTTTCTTAGGCGCAATTTGTCTCTTGCAACTTTGCATACAAAGAAACCAGCATACAAAACATTGGTTCGTCCTCAGCTCGAGAATGCAGCTCCTATTTGGCATCCCTATCCCAGATAGCATGACAACGTTGGCCCAACGTAGGTGCTCCGTTGGCCCAACGTAGGCAGCTTATGTTGGTTCAACGTCATTTGGCTCATCGGGCCTCCGTTGGGCGAACGTGTTGGGGCAAAGTTGGACCAACGTAGGTCAAAGATGATTCGATGAACTTATGCAAATCTGAAAATAAAACAAATAGGAAAATACCTGATTTACTTTTAAATCACATATTAATGTAATTTTCAAATAATAATAATTATAATCCAAAAATTGTTTAGGAACAACAAAAACCAACGTTACCAGAAAAAAAAATGAATAAAATGGAAAAAAGAAAATAATATTCACCATTTCTTTCTTCTGCAACACTTCTTTTGTCTCTTCAAACTGCAATCTGTTTCTGTTGCTAATTATCCATAGATAATTGTGGCCACGTGTTCTGCTGCCTCTTTTACCATCTTTCAGATTAATTCGTAGTGAAAGCAGTAGGTGACCTGTCTGTTTTATAATAACAATTATTTGATTTTATTATACCTAATGTGTTTCTTATCTAAGCATGTGCATCAAAAAGCTAGTTTTATCAATGCAAACAGAAAATTATATGAATATTAAATCTACTCTTTTTAATCATTATTACACAAAAACATTTAGTTATATATGTTATTTAAAACAAAATCAGGCGTACAAATAGTGTGCAGATCAGCGTATACCTCTATACAGTCAATCAGTGCAGGTCATTTTTTATCTGAGCCTTTGCCAAGAAAAACCAACAATTTGGGTCTCTGACTAGGTACGACACAAACCAGACTGTAGAGCCGAAGAAGATAGAAGCTTGAAATTTAGAACGAATAGCCATAGTACGTTCTCTGGAGTGAAAACAAAGGCGCTGTGCAGTTATAGCATAGGTGATCAGCTCCTTTGTTTTCACTCCAGGTACTGCACAGCTGATTTGCGTCTTTGTTTTCGCATATGCAGAATGCTGGTCTTCTGATACGGCGGCTCATCTGGTATAAAGGTGATGTGAAAAAGTTTGTCTTTTGCGAATTTCTCCAGATGACAAGAAACAGGACAGTACACAGACGCTTGAAATTTCAGATTTAGGATAAGATGGGATAAACATTTAAGCAGCGACAAGAAATAGGCGCTGATCAGCTGTGGTTTGACTGTGCAGCTGTTCCGTTTCTTTGTTTTTGCATGAGCAAAATGCATGTTTTCTGGTTGTAAAGCACATAGACTGTTGCTTTGGGGTAGGGTTAAAGCCGTCTAGTACACGGCTTAAATACATTTGTGCAGAACAAACCTTGATGGGCAAGTTTCAATGATACAAATCTCCAGTATCAAGTTAATCCTTTCTCAACTACATGTAGCACAGAAAACAGTAATATAGAAACACACACAAAAAAGGTCAAATTTGGGAATGCTTTAGATTGAAACCAGAATGTCCTGGCCGACCTAACACCTACGCCTTTATGGTCTGGTCAGATAATGTAAGGGCTTTGATATAATTTTAACCATTTAAGAGTTTGGATTGTCACTTTTTCAGTTTTGATGTGCGTACGTCGGACCAACGTTGTGCCAACATTATACACATGGAAACCTACAATATTTGGCAAACGTTGCGCCAACCTTACAATGTTTGAAAATAAATGTTTTATTTTTTTTTCAAGAAATGAATAATGTTTTCCCATCACTATACCAACTAATGTATTATTTGACTGTCAAAAATCAAATTTATAAGATTTTGTACAAGTGTCACAAATTGGCCAACGTAGATCCAACGTAGGCCCAACGTTACACTACCAACGTCTTCAACGCCAACGTTGGGCCAACGTTGTCATGCTATCTGGGATAATGACACTGAGACAGAAATGGTGGAGAATTTGAAGAAGACAGCATCCAGGTGGATCTGCAGGCGATGGAGGAACCAGAGTAGCGTCGGCGATATGCTGGACGAACTCGAGTGGCCATCCCTGGAGGACAACAGGATGAAGCCCTATTTAACTTTATTTTACAATATTTACTCGGATACAGTGTCTCTCGGCAGTGCCTCTTGACAAAGATAAATACATGTATCTGACCCCAGCACCCAACATAAGACGTAGGTCGGTACGCCATCTCATGATTCGCAGTTCACAAGATATATGACCTACAGTGATGCCCTGAAGAATTTTTTCCCTAGGACTATCCCATTATGGAATAGTCTTCTTTATTCAGTGGTCCCATCAACGTCTGTTGAAGAGTTCTAGGCTCTTATTTAGTCTGGGGGCTCAGTGGTATACGTTTAATAAATAAATAAATGAATAAATCAATAAATAAATTAATAAATATCTGAGTTACTGTAATAAGTTACTGAGCGAGTTACTGAGTGAGTTACTGAGTGAGTTACTGAGTGGGTTACTGCTCTGGGGTGTCCCAACCATTCAACGGTAAACACGATGATCAGACCAATAGATATATGTCCCTTGTTACCTCCCCTGCAAACGCGAAAAATGAAAAGAAAACTAAACGCTCGGCAAAATGACTTTTCAGAACGTTTAAGATGTATGCGATGCGGGATGCGATGTATTTGTATTTTGTTATTGAAGATTTTTAGACGACCATATTGTCATGAATGATTCCGGGACATCTCGGCCCATAACAAACTCGGCCCATGACAAACTCGGCCCTTGACAAACTCGGCCCATGACAAACTCGGCCACCAAATCTAGGACCATACCAACTCGGCCTATACCAACTCGGCCCCTATCTACTAGATACTATGACAACCTCATTGCTGAGTATTATTATATAAGAAGTTATAAAAATTGATTTGATAGAAAATATCATTTTTAGTATTAGTATGTTTGAAGATGACGCATATTAGCAACTCCAAGGCTGTTTTCCAATCCATATTCTCAATGAATGGTGATTGATATTAAGATTTGTAGCCTTAACAAACAATTTCAAGTACATGTAATGCAGAGTTTGCCATTACGTGGAGTTTATTATCGATGACGGGCATAGTTGAAAGAAAGAAAAAAGAAAGAAGGAAAGAAAGAAAGAAAGAAATGAACACAAAAGAATGGTCATTGTCAATGTTTTGTCACACCTGACCAGTAATTGGGCAATGGCAATATTTGTTTGGATGAAGAACTCAGTCAGTTATAATAAACAAACAATTAGTGTACAAATCAATATAATTATCACAGTTCAGTCTACATGTAGCATATTAATTAAAAGATAATTGGTATACTTGCATGACTTAAATTGTTAAAATTATTAAATGATAAAACTATTATTTATGATTTGGTCCCGTTTCGCCTACTCCCATTTCGCCTACTCCCGTTTCGCCTATTCCCATTTCGCCTACTCCCGTTTCGCCTACTCTGGACATTCAATCAATTCCCGTTTCGCCTACTCTGCACTTTTTGTCAACAAACATTTTTTTAAACTTATCATTTTTTCTAACTTATTTATTTATATTTTTTTTTATTTATTATCATTTATTTGTATTCTACATGTTTTGTAGTGAATATACATGTAAAGATGTGAGTAATGTACATTTGTTTTAATTGTTGAAATAAACAAATTTCATTTAGATCACTTATTAATGCAATGTTTATATGTTTGCACAAGCCCACTAAATAATCATTTTCGTCACATACAAAAAAGATAAGTCAATAAAATAAAATTATTAAATGTTATAAAATAAACAAATGTAATTTAGATCACTAATTAATAAGTTTGCAATGTTTATATGTTTGCACAAGCCCATTAAAGTGTCATTTTCTTCACAAACAAAAATAAAATAAATAAGTAAATAGAATAAAAAATATGAAAATCTTAAATTTTACAATGTATTTGCATATATATTTAAACATGTTAAATGCATATCATGATTTAAAACAACATTCTTGTTATTCATCTATATTGAATGAGTAGGCGAAACGGGAATAGTGAACATTTCTGGTGTAGGCGAAATGGGAGTAGGCGAAACGGGAGTAGGCGAAACGGGACAAATCATAGGCGAAACGGGAGTAGGCGAAATGGGAGTAGGCGAAACGGGAGTAGGCGAAACGGGACAAATCATAGGCGAAACGGGAGTAGGCGAAATGGGAGTAGGCGAAACGGGAACATCCCTTATTTATATCTTATCGTGTGTTCTTTTTTATTTTTACCTTCTTACTTTTGTTCAATACGTCTGATCTTATAGAATCATGGTGAAAACTTTATTTTCTGTCATATTAAAGAGATAAGTTCACCGAAGTCTATAACGTTTTTGTCGGCTATGCGTTTTGGGAAACGCGATTTTCAAACATATATGTATCTGGTCGTAATAGAAAAAAATCCAATTACACTGTTAATAAAAATTTTCTCACGTTTTAAAATAAATACATGTCTCTTTTTTAATGTCCTCGAATGCTTCTCAAATGAAAATACCACATTTTTACAATAAGAGTTTATAATATATACTCTTTATTTCCTCTTTGCTATGCACAGCTATTTACCAACTACAACACACTCGTATATTCCTTTAATCATACTATAAAATTCATATTGTATCAGCGGTCGTAATAGAAAAAAATCCAATTACACTGTTAATAAAAATTTTCTCACGTTTTAAAATAAATACATGACTCTTTTTTAATGTCCTCGAATGTTTCTCAAATAAAAATACCACAATTTTACAATAAGAGTTTATAATATATACTCTTTATTTCCTCTTTGCTATGCACAGCTATTTACCAACTACAACACACTCGTATATTCCTTTAATCATACTATAAAATTCATATTGTATCAGCATTATAAATAGAGGCCGAGTTGGCTATGGGCCGAGTTTGTCATGGGCCGAGTTTGTATGGGCCGAGTTTGTTATGGGCCGAGTTTGTCATGGGCCGAGTTTGTTATGGGCCGAGTTGTCCAGTTACCTCATGAATTATATCACCATGTGTTTTCTTTGGAAAAGTGCATATGTCATTAGTTTTCGTGGGTATCATTCAGAATCCGAATAGTTTACTGGTGAAACGTCAAAATGACAATACCACACCAGGATGTGATCATTGATTTGAAAATCAGAACAGAATTGTTTACTGGTGAAGCGTCAAACTGACAATACCACACCAGTCCTGTGACTGAGACAGACCAATACGGGACCAATACTTTGTCCAATAGGGCTTAACGAAAAGTTTCGCGAGGCAGGTGTATGCTATAATTAGCTAGGAAAGAAGTAAATTCAGACCTTCAGCTGTTATTTACAATCTCCATGTATGTTTACACAAAGCTTTCCGAATGTGTCAATCATACAGCCTCAGTGCCAAGCGTGTACTAACCGGTCAAAAATAGTTTACACATCAAAGTTTGAAACTGGAAATTCACTGTGAAAAACTAAATCCCACTCACCCTCACTTCGCATACTGTTCACAGACATATTATATTTTCTCTCCAGGTAATGTTCCATAAGAAAAGTCTCTGATTTCCTGCTTTAAATCCATACTTTCTGTGAGATTTACACATTCAGCTAGCTTATTTGCTCCCACTTTTGGAGAGCAACGCTAAGCTAATCAAACAGAAGCTCTCCATGCTCACGCGACAAAGCGCGCGCCGTGACATTAAGGCACATCCGTGACGTCAACCAGGTCGAGTTCGGATGCACTCGCCACGTGTCAACCATGTGTAATCCTGTTTTATTCAATTGGAAATTGTTTGATCAAATAGAACCATCAAGGTCCACAACGGAATGTAGTGGAGTGAGGTTTCGCAACTAGGAATGATTTTTTTAAAGCTAAACTTGTAATTGATTGAAGATGTTTAAAATGTTTAATTCTTTAGAAAAACAGTGGTGAAAAAATTATTAAAATCGGTCAACAAATAAAGAAGTTATGCTTTGTTAAATATTACTACCCACAACAAATCCATCTGCCATTTATGTCAATTCTGAACATTTACTGTTTGCAAAATCAGTTGTTACTTTTGTAATTTTGGTGCCTTCAGGACAAAGCAAGCGGAAATAAAATCCAACTTACCCACTGGGCAAATGTTGCTCAATTCTTATTGTCAACCCCTGCATCTTTCCTTGCCATATGCCTGTTGCGAATTTCTTCAAGATTAAGAGAATATATGAAAGTGATGATAATTAAAATAGTAGTGTTGGGCCATCGGTTTGAAATTGCAATCGATTATCAGTTTATAATCGGAAGGACTAAACCAACTAGCTAGCGATTGTGTAATCGGTTCAATTAGCTATATATTGTGCAATTGCCCATCATGCGTGTCGTCACCATGGTGAGATGTTTATATGCAGACTGAGGGGTCAAATAGAGAGCCATTACGTCTCTGTTAGATTTGACTATTTATTTAGAACAATTCCTCTTACATGAACAAAGATGGCATGCATTTAGAAATTTTTACCTTTCTGTTCTGATATTTTGAAGAAAATGAAAAAGACAAATTGCTCCAAAGTAGTTATATAGGCAAGTACAAGTTGTGAAAAGTTAGATCTACCTCAAACTCTGAAATTTTTAACTAACCTAAAACTTTTGTCAAATATAAAATGCACAAAAGTGAAAATTTCTACACCCTAAGTGTTGAAACCGATTACAATCGATTGCTGCATTTTACTATCGATTATCGCAATCGGAAGCCCAAACCAATTAGCTTTCGATTATAATCGATCATCGGCCCATCACTATAAAAATAGTTTTGTTAATTCTTCTCAAAATACATGACATACATGTTAAGTGTGCTCAGTAGGATGGCCTCCGCAAAGCAGTTTTAATGAGCACCCACAACACAGGTTTTTATGAAGAAATGAGATACCCTAAGTTTATTGTCATCAAGCATCATCAGATACTCCTTATATCCATTACGAAAACTTGCCCATGCAATAAGCAGAGATTTTTAAAGTTGTAAAAAATGAAAATTTTCAGTAGAAAGAAAATCATATTTTTCTTATTTTTGCTCAAAACATAGATTGTGGGTACACGTTAGAACCGCCTCGCCGAGGCGGTTCTTACGAGTACCCAAAATCTATGTTTTGGAGCAAAAATAAGAAAAATAGGTACAGCCCTTCAGACCCCAGATTTATTATGTAAAAGCGGGCGTTTAAGGGGGTATACATTTCCTGGACTTTATTTCCTTATGTAATTTCTAGGGAGTCTATGAGATCAGAGGTGTTCGGTTTGCTGAAGCCTGTTTGTGTGCAGCTCACGAAGGACCACTCAAGGGCCAACATCTCTAATTTATTCACGGCATTGAGGTCGGTGGACATAGTATTTCTGCAAGATCTTCAGGAATATGTTCTCTTCCCGCTCAGAGTCATCTTAAAACATCCAAAGAAATGGTAAGTTGCATTGGAATATCATTCCATTACGAAAACACAGCCATGTAGTATACAGATTTTTCTAAAGTTGTAAAAATTGAAAATTTTCAGTAGAAAAATTTTGATATTTTTAATATTTTTGTTTCTAAACATTGATTGTGCGTACAAGTTAGAACCGCCTCGGTGAGGCTGTTCTACCGGGTACCCACAATTTTTGTTTTGGATCAAAACTAAGAAAAATGGGTATACCCCTGTAAACCCAAGTTTTACTAAATATATTAAGGGGGTATACATTACATGGACATGGTATTTTGAGAAACAAAGTTAGAAGCAAGCAATGCTAGGAAGTATAATAATAAGGCACTGGTCATATGTCATCCTGCGGATAAGAAAGAAATTGAAAATCTGCCATACATACCAATGGGTCCCTGATAACCTAGCCTAATTGTCTTCCGAATTGAGCTGTAATCTCAAAATTTGTAAAACACTTATCTTTATTTCGATTTTCTAGTTCCCAGGATCTATATACCTGTTCACCTGTATTCTGTTTTCAGTTCCTAGGATCTATATTTAGACCTGTTCACCTGTATTCTATTTTCAGTTTCCAGGATCTATATTTAGACCTGTTCACCTGTATTCTATTTTCAGTTCCCAGGATCTATATTTAGACCTGTTGACCTTTGTTCTATTTTCAGTTCCCAGGATCTATATTTAGACCTGTTCACCTGTATGGAGTATATCCTGGGTCATACCAAGGTGACGAGGTGGGAGATGTTCCATGACATATTCAACACTTCAACCAATATGTTGTCGTGCCCCACCGACCAGAGCAAAGGTACAGTAACTGAATGCTTTATTTGATAACCAGACAAATATGAGCCACGTCTTGATAAAACCCCACAAATGTGGCTTCAGAACAGGTCACACACAAACCGAGCTGTACAAGCACAGAAAATGGCTACAGGCTGGAAACTTTGGATTTAGAAAGTTGAGGTTTTGTACTATCCATGTAGTGATAACAAATTAAGCAAGGTGCTGATCAACTTATCTGCGCCTTTGTTTTCGCTTATGCAAAATGTTGGTTTTCTCATGACGTGGCTCATTTTCATGGTATTGAAAGAAGAAAATTTATGGACTGAAAAAATGATTCAGAATGGCAGGATTTAACTGTTTAATTGGTTGATATGATTTTGAGTACACATATGAATAGGATAAATGACTGTCCCAACTTGACTTTAGCTATTGCCCAGGGATGGAAGGCAATAAAACGAACAAACAAATACACATATGAGCCGCGTCATGAGAAAACTGGATTTTTGCACATGCAAAAACAAATGTGCAGATCGGCTGTGCAGTAATTGCACAGCTGATAAGTGCCTTTGTTTTTGCTACATGGATAGTTCACTGCCTCCTCTACTCATACCCAAAAGGGGGGGTCTCACGCTATATGAAATTTACATAGGGTTCTGCCCACGCACCGATTTTTATAATATTATGCATATTGCTTGCCTGGTGCATGGCCACTTTATTAGTAATATAGATTTTCTCTTAACTACTTATTTTTTTTAAATACAGCATTTTGTATTAAAGGGGGTCTTAATGTAGGGGTATGTGTGATTAAAGTCACCCATAACCGTCATAATAGCCTCCTCCTACTTTTGTTTGTTTGTGAAATAATCTAGAATGTTCACCCATCATTCTGGTATTACATAATTGCTGATAGATATAATATTAAATTCAGCTGATTATCATTTGTTTTGCAGATGACCCCAAATTTTAGCTCAATAATGGTGTAACCACATGTTTGATTTTCAATATTAACATGTTCCAGGTTTTGTCAACCTATAATTTTAACCTCAAATTAGGCTAAACATATATAGATTGTATGCTGAAAATTTCGTGAAATTTGAAGACCGGTAACATCTTTTTCTAGAACATTGAATGATGCAAGTCAGAATTCTGAGAAACGTAAAATTAATAATGATTTATCCAATTATAAGTATATTATGTTATTAACATGTTACAAAGCAATCTTTTTGTGAATAATTTTCCGGCTTAACAATTTTGTGTCTTGCATGACCATCAACGCTATTATATATATTTTGAATATTGATTTAAGTGAGAAAATTGCACCCTGTCTTGGACCTTAAATTGCATATCTGCCCATTATTTTTAGTTTCCATAATTAGATTTTAGAACATGATTCTATCTATTAGTAAGCCATTATCTATAGTTTATTCGTGTTTATGATGCAATTGCCTAGTTTTTACTGTTTTGATTATTTTTTTTCCAAAAATTAAGTTGTTTAGGTATTAATTAATTAAATGAACTTATACAGCTATGTTGTTGATTTCTACATCCTGTAACTCACGCCATATGAAAAACCTGTAAGGGATTTAGCATTTAGCATGAAATAAACCCGATGAGGCTAAGGACAGTTCATTTCCTGCTGATTATATCACGATCTCAGAAAAAACACCCCATCTACCTAAGTATATAATGAAGCAAAACCAATAGGATGAAGAAAACGAAATATCAATAGATGAAATTATATGATAAGTTACTAACAAGAGGAACTGGCTAACTACTTGTGTTTTTTTTTCTTTTCTCCTCCATTGGAAGCTTTATACATGTACGCATGTAATAGAAAGCATTCTTCCAATATTATACCATGTTTGAAACAGGTTATACCATATATCAAATCTAAGATGAAAGTTATTTATATCATCTGCTACAGCAGGCAAACTTATTACTGGAAGTTTCAAACATACTTCAATGGAAACACTTAATTGAAATGGGGCTTTTGAACTTATAAATTTACATGAAGCTAACATTTTTTTTTTTTTTACCTAGCTGACATATAATTGACAAAACAGCTATGATTTCTAACCAAGGAAAGGATTAAAAAAGAGTATCTAGATAACCATCAGCAAGGAATCACAAACATTTTGCTGCATTTATAACTGACTATTTATTAAAATAAACCCATGAACATTAATGGATTCATAAATGTGTTAAAAAATCTTGAGATTTTTAAACGTCAAATTTGGATATTTGTCCGAGTTATTCATTTCAAAAATAGGAAAACAAAAACACATTAAAATGGTAGAAAGATAATAATGGATATATTTAATGAAGAATTAAAATAAATCTTATAATTAAAGTGAAAGCTATACCTGAGCATCACATCTGAACACTTAAAAAGAGAAAAGCATGTCACATAGCTGAATTATGCACTTACTGGATAAGTATAAAGATAATAGTGATAGAAAAGTTAGAAAGTGCCACTGTATTTGGTATTCTTGTCAATCTTGTAACTAAAGTTGACATCAGCAACAATTAAATAAGTAAAGTTATGAATAAGTAATCTTATAAACGACAATACAAATTTGGATGGTAAAACAAATGGAGGAATCAGTCAAATGTCTATTACCATTACGGTGGTCAATCACAAATTAAAAGAATGTTACTCATTTAACAAGTAGAATTATCCAAATACATCTTAACCTTAAGAAATATTAAGTGATGAGAAACAAACACATTTTATTGATATATTTAAACCTAAAATGTTTGCTGATCATTTGTATGAAAAATTGATAATAACTTTGAGGTAGGTCACTATAAAATATGTGTGATTGCCAGATCAAATAATCATTTTTATATTAGGAATTCATATTATTTATGTAATTTTTTCATTTCAAATGATAAAATTATGGAAAAACATGATTTTAGACGAAAAAACAGCTAAAAACATTAAAATCCATTTTTGTCAAAAATTGACCAACATGTATATCATGTACATTTCAACAGTGTTACCGGTTTTTAAAATGTATAAAACTTTACCAGCATGAAGAAGGTACCGCTGGCCAACTTTATAGACAGTATCATAGGTTGACAAGCACTGGAACATATCAAAATATGAGACACAATTTGTCATTCTCGAAAATGTTTTTGATCAAATTTTGACAATTTCAAGTTTGAGTTTCCATAAAAAGTCTATCTGTTTATCTATTTAAGCCAAAATGGTATCAAAGTCACCCATGTGGAGTCCTTTTTGAATTCCAGTTTTAATTGGGTTAGTAAAAGTTTAATAAGTGATAACATATAGGCAAAGTATATCGCAGGTATGGTCACAAAGGTGGAGTAAGTCAGGGTGCTATTCTGAGACCTAAAAATGTTTTTTCAAACAAATAAATGCATTTTTATAGGTGTTAGAATGAAGGCATTCACCATGCAAAGCAAGAACAAAATTGGTGCGTGGGTGCATATGAGACCCCCCCTTTCAAGCTTCTAACCTTCTGTGGCTGCACAGATCCGTTTGTGTTGGACCTGGTAGGAAACCTCGAAGTCTGTATTGTTTTTTAGCTCACCTGAGCCTAGGCTCACAAGGTGAGCTTATAGGTTGGCCATGATCCGGCGTCCGTCCGTCCGTCGTCCGTCCGTCGGTCGTCCGTCCGTCGTCCGTCCACAATTTCAAAGATCTTCTCCTCTGAAACCACTTGGCCAATCAAAGCCAAATTTTATATGAAGCATCTATAGGAAGGGGGAACCAATGTATATATAAATAATCCAGGTCACATGACCAAGATGGCCGCCATGCCCATATATGGTAAAAACCCTTCAAAAATCTTCTTCTCCAGAACCGGTGGACTGATTTCAACGAAACTTGGCATGAAGCATCGATGGCTCAAGCGCTACAATGTGTATATAAATCATGACCCTGTGATGACCTTGACCTATTTTACGGCAAGGTCAACATGGGTCGCCAATGCATTTGAATGGGGAAAACTTTTAAAATGCCATTTAAAGTGAAAGTCTTGCAGGAAATGGGCAGTAGGACTGAATATTAATGATTCTGAAAAAAATTGGACCCCAGGGGCTCATATGCCCCCACCCCGGGGCAATATACATGTACATTACCATAATATTCAAACATCATCTCCTCTGAAACCGCTTGGCCAATCAAAGCCAAATTTTATGTGAAGCATCAATAGGAAAGGGTAACCAATGTGTACATAAATAATCCAGGTCACATGACCAAGATGGCCGCCATGCCCATATATATGGTGAAAACCCTTTAAGAATCTTCTTCTCCAGAACCAGTGGACAGATTTCAACAAAACTTGGCAGGAAGCGTCAATGCCTCAAGCACTACAATGTATATGTAAATCATGACACTGTGATGACCTTGACCTATTTTACGGCAAGGTCAACATAGGTCGCCAATGCATTTGAATGGGGAAAACTTTTAAAATGTCATTTAAAGTGAAAGTCTTGCAGGAAATGGGCAGTAGGACTGAATATTAATGATTCTGAAAACAATCGGGCCCCATGGGCTCATATGCCCCCACCCCGTGGCAATTTACATGTACATTACCATAATATTCAAACATCATCTCCTCTGAAACCACTTGGCCAATCAAAGCCAAATTTTATGTGAAGCATCAATAGGAAATTGTAACCAATGTGTACATAGATAATCCAGGTCACATGACCAAGATGGCCGCCATGCCCATATATGTTAAAAACCTTTCAAAAATCTTCTACTCCGGAACCAGTGGACAGATTTCAATGAAGCTTGACATGAAGTATTGATGACTCAAGTACTACAATGTGCATATAAATCATGATCCTGTGATGACCTTGAACTTTTTTACTGCAAGGTCAACATAGGTCATCAATGCATTTGAATGGGGGAAACTTTTAAAATGTCATTTAAAGTGAAAGTCCTGTAGGAAATGGGAAGTAGGACTGAATATTAATGATTCTGAAAAAAAGGGTCACAGGGGCTCATATGCCCCCACCCCAGGGCAATATGCATGTATATCTCCATAATATTCAAACATCTTCTACTCTGAAACCACTTGGCCAGTCAAAGCCAAATTTTATGTGAAGCATCTATAGGAAAGGGTAACCAATGTGTATATATATAATCCAGGTCATATGACCAAGATGGCCACCATGCCCATATATGGTAAAAACCCTTCAAAAATCTTCTTCTCCGGAACTGGTGGACTGATTTCAAAGAAAATTGTCATGAAGTATGGATGACGCAAGTAATACAATGTGTATATAAAATATTACCCTGTGGTGACCTTGACCTATTTTACAACAAGGTCAACATAGGTCACTAATGCGTTTGAATGGGGAAAACTTTAAAAATGTCATTTAAAGTGAAAGTCTTGCAGGAAATGGGAAGTAGGACTGAATATTAATGATTCTGAAAAAAAAGGACCCCAGGGGCTTATATGCCCTTACCCCGGGGCAATATACATGTATATCTCCATAATTAGCTCACCTGAGCCGTTAGGCTCACAAGGTGAGCTTATAGGATGGCCATGATCCGGCGTCCGTCCGTCGTCCGTCGTCCGTCCGTCGTCCGTCCGTCCACAATTTCAAAGATCTTCTTCTCTGAAACCGCTTGGCCAACCAAAGCCAAGTTTTATATGAAGCATCTATAGGAAGGGGGAACCAATGTGTATATAAGAAATCCAGGTCACATGACCAAGATGGCCGCCATGCCCATATATGGTAAAAACCCTTCAAAAATCTTCTTCTCCAGAACCAGTGGACTGATTTCAACGAAACTTGGCATGAAGCATTGATGGCTCAAGCACTACAATGTATTTATAAATCATGACCCTGTGATGACCTTGACTTATTTTACGGCAAGGTCAACATAGGTCGCCAATGCATTTGAATGGGGAAAACTTTTAGAATGTCATTTAAAGTCATTTAAAGTGTAAGTCTTGCAGGAAATGGGCAGTAGGACTGAATATTAATGATTCTGAAAAAAATTGGACCCCAGGGGCTCATATGCCCCCACCCCGGGGCAATATACATGTATATTACCATAATATTCAAACATCATCTCCTCTGAAACCGCTTGGCCAATCAAAGCCAAATTTTATGTCAAGCATCAATAGGAAGGGGTAATCAATGTATATATAAATAATCCAGGTCACATGACCAAGATGGCCGCAATGCCCATATATGGTAAAAACCTTTCAAAAATCTTCTTCTCCAGAACAGGTGGATCGATTTCAAAGAAACTTGGCGTGAAGCATCGATGGCTTAAGCACTACAATGTATATATAAATCATGACCCTGTGATGACCTTGACTTATTTTACGGCAAGGTCAACATAGGTCGCCAATGCATTTGAATGGGGAAAACTTTTAAAATGTCATTTAAAGTCATTTAAAGTGAAAGTCTTGCAGGAAATGGGCAGTAGGGCTGAATATTAATGATTCTGAAAATAATTGGACCCCAGGGGCTCATATGCCCCCACCCGGGGGCAATATACATGTATATTACCATAATATTCAAACATCATCTCCTCTGAAACCGCTTGGCCAATCAAAGCCAAATTTTATGTCAAGCATCAATAGGAAGGGGTAATCAATGTGTATATAAATAATCCAGGTCACATGACCAAGATGGCCGCGATGCCCATATATGGTAAAAACCCTTCAAAAATCTTCTTCTCCAGAACAGGTAGATCGATTTCAAAGAAACTTGGCATGAAGCATCGATGGCTGAAGTACTACAATGTGCATATAAATCATGACCCTGTGATGACCTTGACCTTTTTTTACGACAAGGTCAACATAGGTGGCCAATGCATTTGAATAGGGAAAACTTTTAAAATGTCATTTAAAGTGAAAGTCTTGCAGGAAATTGGCAGTAGGACTGAATATTAATGATTCTGAAAAAAAATTGGACCCCAGGGGCTCATCTGCCCCCACCCCGGGGCAATATACATGTATATTACCATAATATTCAAACATCTTCTCCTCTGAAACCGCTTGGCGAATCAAAGCCAAATTGTATGTGAAGCATCTATGGAATGGGGGAATCAATGTATATATAAATTATCTAGTTCACATAACCAAGATGGCTGCCATGCCCATATATGGTAAAAACCCTTCAAAAATCTTCTCCGAATTTTGAGGACCGATTTCAAAGAAACTTGGTATGAAGCACCAATGGCTGAAGTACTACAATGTATATATAAATCATGACCCTGTGGTGACCTTGACCTATTTTACGACAAGGTCAACATAGGTCGCCAATGCATTTGAATGGGGAAAACCTTTAAAAAGTCATTTGAGGTGAAAATCTTGCAGGAAATGGGTAGTAGGACTAAATATTAATGATTCTGAAAAAATAATGGACCTAAGGGCTCATATGTCCACACCCCGGGACAATATACATGTATATTACCATAATATTCAAACATCTTCTCCTCTAAAACCACTTGGCCAATTGAAGCCAAATTTTATGTGAAGCATCTATAGGATGGGGGAACCAATGTGTATATTAATAATCTAAGTCACATGACCAAGATGGCCACCATGCCCATATATGGTAAAAACCCTTCAAATATCTTCTTCTCTGAAACCAATAGATTGATTTTAATGAAACTTGGCGTGAAGCATCCATGGACAGAATATTAATTAGTCTGAAAAAAGAAAACGGCCCAAGGGCTTCATCTGCCCCTGCACTGGGGTTAAATACCATAATATTCAAACATGTTTATTTGTATATGCAGCAGACTCAGGTGAGCGTTTACAGGACCATTGGTCCTCTGGTTTGGCATTGCGGCTCATATACTGTAAATGTTAATCTCCTTTTATATGTATGATTTGAATTGTTATGAGGGGGCATATTGGTTTGGATCTGTCCGTGCAGTCAGTCAGTCTGTCAGTCTGTGATGCGTGAGCACTCGGTCAGGAACCGTTAGAGCTAGGATCTTGAAATTTGGTATGTAGTTTGTATATGAAAATTAAGAGGACCCATATTTTTTTTTTCAGGTAAATTCAAGGGGCTAGGGGCCCATTCTGTGAGAGTTATTTCCCTTTTTAGCTCGCCTGCACGAAGTGCATAGAGCTATTGTAGTCACCTCGGTTGTGCGTTTACGTTTACGTGTGCGTCCGCGTCACACTTTCGGTTAAAGTTTTTTAAAAGTCTATATCTCTTGACCATGTTGATGGATCAAGTTGATACTTTGCATGTTGCTAGATATTGGTCTGAAGTTTTACGCAGTACCATCATGACCCACCCTGGGTGACCTTGAGGTCAAGGTCACAGACTTAGAAATTTTGTGTTTAAGTTTTTGGTTAAAGTTTTTTAAAAGTCTATATCTCTTGACCATGTTGATGGATCAAGTTGATACTTTGCATGTTGCTAGATATTGGTATGAAATTTTACGCAGTACCATCATGACCCACCCTGGGTGACTTTGAGGTCAAGGTCACAGACTTAGAAATTTTGTGTTTAAGTTTTTGGTTAAAGTTTTTGTAAGTCCATATCTCTTGACCATATTGATGGATTGAGTTGATACTTTGCATGTTGCTAGATATTGGTCTGAAGTTTTATGCAGTACCATCATGACCCACTCTCAGTGACCTTGAGGTCAAGGTCACAGACTTAGAAATTTTGTGTTTAAGTTTTTGATTTAAGTTTTTGTAAGTCTATGTTGATTGATCGAGTTGATACTTTGCATTTTGGTAGATATTGGTCTGAAGTTTTATGCAGTACCATCATGACCTACCCTGGGTGACCTTGAGGTCAGGGTCACAGACTTAGAAATTTTGTGTTAAATTTTTTGGTTAAAGTCTAAATCCATGTTGATGGATAAAGTTGATACTTGCATGTTGATAGATATTGGTCTCAGGTTTTATGCTGTACATCACAACTCACCTGGATGACCTTGAGGTCAGGGTCACGGACTTGGAAGTTTTGTGTTTAAGTTTTGGTTAATGTTTTTATAAGTCTATATCTCTTGAACATGTAGATTGATCAAGTTGATACTTTGCATTGGTCTGAAGTTTTATGTTGTACCATCATGACCCACCTGAGTGACCTTGAGGTCAAGGTCATGGGTCATAGATTTTAACAGATGTAGTGGCAAAGCACAAGTCAGGCGAGCTACGCTGTCCTGCGACAGCTCTTATTAATTCTTGATAAAGTGAATAGATAGTAGGTACCTTGTGTGCGCAACTCCTCCTACAGTTTTATTCCGATTCTCTTGAAACTTTACAGATGTTGTGACCATGCTTTGAAGATATGCATGTGGTTTGGATATAATCCTCAGATTAATTTTTGTCACTTTTTTCGCAATTTGAACTTAGCCATTTTTCGGGCTTTTTCACAATGAAAGTGAATGGGCAGTGGGTACCTTGTGTGCGCAACTCCTCCTACAGTTTCATGCCAATTCATTTAAAACTTTACATGTGTTCTGGGCATGGCATGAAGATATGCATGTGGTTTGGATATAATCCTTGAATTATTTTTTGTCATTTTTTTCACAATTTGAACTTAGTCATTTTTTCGGGCATTTTAGTGAATGGATAGAGGGTACCTTGTGTGCGCAACTCCTCCTTCAATTTTATACCGATACTTTTGAAACTTTGCAGACATTGTGACCATGCTTTGAAGATATGCATGTGGTTGGGATATACTAATCAGATTAATTTTTGTCAATTTTTTTTTACAGTTTGAACTTAGTCATTTTTTGGACATTTTTACATCTTCAAAGTGACTTACCAGATGGGGGCATAGTGTTTCATAAACACATTTTCTAGTTTGAATTTGAATTCTTACAGTTGCCAGACTAACAGAGGAGTTGAAAATTGCCATCATACAGACCATTAGAACTCTAGTCAAGAATGCAGAACACAGGTAGTATTATTATAGTTTAAAACTTCAGCTTCGGAAGCTAATAAATAAAGTTAAGTATTAAAACTGGAAACTAACTGCACTGAAATCTATGTATTAAAGCTATATAATTCATTATGAATCACTCTAAGTTTGAGAATATGTTACACTGATTTTTGAGACCTTGATTGAAGATAAATAGTAAAATAAGTTCTGTCTCTTTGCTCAACACAAAATCTAGACTACACTTAGAGAAGTGTTTTTGTCAGAGTTTATATTTTGTGACATTTCATTTGACATAGTTGTTTAAGAAAAAAAAAAAAAAAGCATTTTTCAAGTCCATGTATTTTCTGTCTGAAAATTAAAAATTTTAATAGCTTGATATAATTATATGAGCCGAGACGTAATGAAACCGGTCTTCAGGGTTTCCAACCAGGTCTGACACAAACCGGCCTGTACGTCTTCAGAAGCGGGCTAGAAGCATGAAGTTTTCGATTTAAGAAGAAGAGGGATTGTACTATCCATGTAGCGAAAACAAAGGCGCTGATCAGCTTCGCAGTTACTGCGAAACTGATCTGCGCCTTTGTTTTCGCATAGGCGAAACACGACGCGGCTCATCTAATTTCAGTGTGTTACAACACCTGTACACCATCATGTGCCTACCCATGCTTGGTCATGCTGTGTCACTGCTACTGAGTATTTCGGAGATGGAGAGAGCACGAAACCTGAGAATACTGGCCCTTGAATGTCTGCTGGATCTTAGCCAGTCTGATACTAAATGTAAGTCAGACGTTCAAAAGACTTATAGTAAAATGTTTTAAGTTTAACTGTTAAAAGATGTGTAGTGCAGTACCTATGCTGGGTCATGCTGTGTCACTGCTACTGAGCATTTCGGAGATGGAGAGAGCGCGTAACTTGAGAATACTGGCCCTTGAATGTCTGTTGGATCTTAGCCAGTCCGATACTAAATGTAAGTCAGAACACTAGATAATGTATTATGTGCCTACCCATGCTGTGTCACTGCTACAGAGCATTTCGGAGATGGAGAGGGCGCGGAATCTGAGGATACTGGCCCTTGAATGTCTGCTGGATCTTAGCCAGTCCGATACTAAATGTAAGTCAGAACACTAGATAATTAGTAGTATCATGTGCCTACCCATGCTTGGTCATGCTGTGTCACTGCTACTGAGCATTTCGGAGATGGAGAGGGCGCGAAACTTGAGAATACTGGCCCTTGAATGCCTGCTGGATCTTAGCCAGTCCGATACTAAATGTAAGTCAGAACACTAGATAACTAGTAGTATTATGTGCCTACCCATGCTTGGTCATGCTGTGGCACTGCTACTGAGTATTTCGGAGATGGAGAGGGCGCGAAATCTGAGGATACTGGCCCTTGAATGTCTGCTGGATCTTAGCCAGTCCGATACTAAATGTAAGTCAGACGTTCAAAAGACTTATAGTAAAATATGTTAAGTTTAACTGTTAAAAGATGTGTAGTGCAGTACCTGTGCTGGGTCATGCTGTGTCACTGCTACTGAGCATTTCGAAGATGGAGAGAGCGCGTAACTTGAGAATATTGGTCCTGGAGTGTCTGCTGGATCTGATCCAGTCCGATACTAAATGTAAGTCAGACGCTCAAAAGACTTATAGTAAAATGTTTTAAGTTTAACTGTTAAAAGATGTGTAGTGCAGTACCTATGCTGGGTCATGCTGTGTCACTGCTGCTGAGTATTTCGGAGATGGAGAGAGCACGTAACTTGAGAATACTGGCCCTTGAATGCCTGCTGGATCTTAGCCAGTCTGATACTAAATGTAAGTCAGAACACTAGATAATTAGTAGTATTATGTGCCTGCCTATTCTGGGTCATGCTGTGTCACTGCTACTGAGCATTTCGGAGATGGAGAGGGCACGTAACTTGAGAATACTGGCCCTTGCATGTCTGCTGGATCTTAGCCAGTCCGATACTAAATGTAAGTTAGAACACTAGATGATTAGTAGTATCGTGTGCCTGCCTATTCTGGGTCATGCTGTGTCATTGCTACTGAGCATTTCGGAGATGGAGAGAGCGCGTAATTTGAGAATACTGGCCCTGGAGTGTCTGCTGGATCTTAGCCAGTCTGATACTAAATGTAAGTCACAAGAATAGATGATTTGTAGTATATGATGATAATTTAGCTTATTTCTTCTTAAAAACCCTATGTTGTGGGTACTCATTTGGACCTGCCACCTACTGATTGGCCCATCTCATATGAGCAGAGATAATCTTGAAAATCATGTAAAACTGAAAAATTGACCCTAAGACTCATTTGGTTGGCAATGACATTGCTCTGCCCCAAGGCATGGTCTAGATAATGTTACTTTTAATTGTTTTTCATCAGGAAGTGATAAAATATTAAGAATGACAATTTCATCTAACTAAAGGTAATGTAATTGAAATGAGTTGCAGCATCAGAAAAATCAACAGTATGCCTATGCGAAAACAAAGAAGCAGATCAGCTGTGCAGTAACTGCACAGCTGATCAGCATCTTTGTTTTCGCTACACTGTTAGTACAACCCCTCTTCTTAAATCCAAAATTTCAAGCTTCTAGCCTGCTTTTGTACAGGCTGGTTTGTGTCGGACCTGGTCCGAAACCCAGATTGTTGGTTTTCTGATGTGAAGGCTCAAATGTAAATACATACATATGGTCACACAAAACTTTCCACAAAGTCACAGCCATGGAATGTCTTAGAAAAGTTGTATTCACCATTTTTGCATTATCGGCTGGTTTCCAGCTTACAAAAATCAATATTGGAAAGACAGGTAACCAAAACCATCCTGACCTCAAGGTCAGGGTGGTTTTGGTTACCTGTATTTTTAATATCAATTATTTATAAGCTGGAAGCCAGCCGCAAGGTCAGGATGGTTTTGGTTACCTTTATTTCTAATTTTGATCATTTATAAGCTGGAAGCCAGCCGATAATGCAAAAATGGTGAATAAGGTTTATGTTTTTTCTTGCAGACAGCCCATGTGTGAAAGCTGATATAGGGAATATCTATGCTTCTTTTCTCCCCGGAATATCCGTAACGCTGTGTAAGATAGTGACAGGTGACACTAAACAGGGCTCTACAGTCACAACAGTAAGTGAACCGTGATGAAAGGAAACTGGTTTTCGGGTTTCCGACCAGGTCTGACACAAACAGGCCTGTGCAGCTACAGTAAATGGCTAGAAGCTTGAAATTTCAAATTTATGAAGAAGAGGAGTTTTATAATATTATAATTGTAGCGAAAACAAAGGCGCCTGTCAGCTGTGCAGTTACGGCTCAACTATTCATTTGCTAAGGCTGACATAAATGTCTCTCTTTTTGTAAAGCCTTTAATGTAAGTATATGATGAAGTGATACATATTTTGTTACAATTTAATCCCAGGAAGCATTCATGGTGTTGTACCTAAGCTACTGACCTTGAATCTTTTTTGAAAGTTTGAAACTTACCCCTGAGCTTAAGACTTGAAACAAAGCTCCTGTCTCCATATGGCCATGATTGCTTGTAAAACCCATACACAGCATTGAAATTTGACCCTATGCGGCCCCTGTGAGTGGTTAAGAGTACTGATTTCATAAATATGCTTCTTGATTCGATAATCTCATTGTTGTTCCTGGTGTGCATTTTAGCTTCGCACGGGGCACATGAGAGACAAACCAAGTTCTGCTGCAGGTGTGCCAAATTGTTTTTCTCTGGAGGCCTCCCATTTGATTGGCCAATCTCATATGAGCTGAAATAATCAGAATCTTGAAAAGGATATATAACTGAATACCAAAACGAAAGAAATTGAGCCTATTTTTCAGAAAGCCTTGTATGTGTGGATGAGAATCGTTAGCCTTGTGATGGATGATAAACTGTTGGATGTGGCCAGACAGAAACAGGCAAAACAGGAACAAAGTAAGGGCCAAGGCACCAACAAATACATAGTACCATAATCCATATGAGCTACAACCGTCAGGTTTTCCAACCAGGTTTGACACAAACCAGCCTGTTCATCAGCAGAATGTAGCAGGCCTGAGATTTTGGATTTAGAAGAGGAATCACACTTTCTGTTTTTAGTGAATAGCAAAGGTACCGATGGCTGCACAACTTATATGTGTTTTTGTTTTCTCATCACATGTTTCTTTTGTGTAGAGTAGTTTTACCCATTCTGATCATTTTAGATAAGTCTGCTTTGATGTTGAATAATTGTGAGTATAGTCATAGTCTCATAGATGAGACCATATTAAATGGCTGAAGTGATACAGAATAAAATGACCATGTAAGGAGTAACTGTAAAATATAGTGCACCATTATATCTTTTGTTTGTGCAGAATTTATGCAATAATAGCGATCAAAAATGATTTTGTCATTCATTAACATTTGCTAGGTCCCTCAGGGAGTGTTGAAAACTAGGCAGCGCCCTCGGTTTTCAGCACTCCCCTCGGGGCCTAGTGAATGTTAATGAATTGAAAATCATATTTGATCCCTATAAACAATGCAATGCTTGATCTTGGTTTATGACAATTAGTCTGAATTAAATGAGCCACAACTTTGAAAAAGGTCTTCAGGGTTTCCGACCAGGTCCAACACAAATCAGGCTGTACAGCCGTAGAAGCAGGCTAGAAGCTTGAAATTTTGGATTTACAATGAAGAGGAATTGTACCATCCGTTTAGCGAAAACAAAAGCGCTGATCAGCTGTGCAGTTACTGCACTGTGACAGCTGATCTGTGCCTTTGTTTTCATACAGGAAAAAATCTGGTTTTCTCATCATGCGGCCCAAACATCTGAAATGCCCTTGCTTTGAAAATGAAGGCCAGGTAAGCTTAGACATAGTAATCATTGAAATTAAAGATTTCTTTCTTTTCAGAAATTGATCCTCGGTTGAAGGGTCTCATTGTGGTTCGCAACCCTGACTGGGTACAGTCAACCGGAGAGAATTTATCTATATTGGTAAAACAAGTGTGTACGGTTAGAAGTCATCAAAACTGGCGTGTGAGGCTGGGACTTATTGAATGTGCCGAGCATCTGTTGCTACACTGTACTTTGTTAGTATATTTCTACCTCATTATAATATTACTCATTATATCAGTCTTTATTATAATTCTTCAATAATAAGATGCCATTATATAGAGAAATGATTCGAGCAAGTCACATTTCCTTGAGTTCCTGAGGTAATTGGGAAACATTGATCGACTCAGAACACATTAACACAAAAAAAAAAAAAATCAAACAAACAAAAAAAAAAAAAAAAAGACAAAAAACAATTTAGCACATTAAATCAGGAAATCAGATTTATGCCTTTACAGTCAAAAATCCTTATTAAAGCCTTGTTTTCTGTCTTTGAATTATGATATTTCTCTTCTTTCAGGTCCATGAAGGAGAGTGTTCCAACATTCCTGGAAATCCTTGTCGGCATGATAGGCGACGACTACCCCACCATCTCGGACGGCAGTCGTCATGCCCTCGAGCTGTTCAATCAAAGTCAGGCTTTGTTCCAGCAGAGGATGTTAGTTGAAATTCTGGAGGAAAATTTACATAAATTGACAGTGTCGTTGCCAAGGCAGATTCAAACAGCTGGTGAGTTTATTAAATTAAACTATCTATAAGCATACTTTGAACATTGTTTACACATACAAAAAGTTAACAACCATCTGATTAGTTGTATTGGATAAAGATTGTGATCACCTATCAGTGATTTTGTCCAGGTTTTATGTTTTCCTCTACCTTGTAAGAAATGAATAATGCATAAATGCATGTAGTTCAAAATAGCTTGTAAATTTTCTTTCATTTAAGTTGATGTGCTCTGACTTGCTCATCAAATTGACTGGTTTGTTTCTTTTACTTGTATTTCTAGAGGAAGATGACAAGTTAGCCCTCCTGAAATTACTTGCTGGATATCTAAGCCTTTTAGGTGAGTGATTTGAATGACTGTTCATATGAAATGAGCGGTAGCATCAAAAGCAAACAATCTGCTTATTCGAAACAAAGGCGCACATCAGCTGTGCAGTTGATCAGCAGTGCAGTAACTACACAGCTGATCAGCACCTTTGTTTTTGCTCCATAGGTAGTATGATGTCTCTTCTAAAATTTGAAATTCCTAGCTATTTTCTATGGCTGCACAGGCTGGTTTGTGTCAGACCTTAAGGGAATCCAGATTGTTAGTTTTCTTGTGTGAATGCTCAAATGCTACTATGATTCTGAAATAAATAGGTTTTAGAATTGTGCATTTCATCTTTCATAGTACATGTATGCATTACTCTTGTGTGTGGTAATGCAGCAATTCCATTGACTATTACCTCAACATGTCCATAACTATTCAGTATTGACTAGAATATTACGTTAAGATGAAAAGGGCCCCAGCCCATTGGGGCCTAAAGAAACAGATGGGCTGCTTGTGCGTCCAGGCAAAGCTTATACATTATTGACTGACCATCTGATTACTGGTTAACCGCTCAGGTCAGAGCCTGTCCAGGAAAAGTGGTTAAGTCAATCCACCCATACATGTAAGCTTTAATGGCTTACTTGGGTGGTTTTATTTGAAACCTTTTTTGGATGTCATGATGTCCTAATTTTTGGTAAAAGTCCCATAAAATGGAAGCAGCGTCCAAGCATGACCATAGCTGATGACTTGGATGTTAAGCATCAATATAAACACACAAATAAGATGAAAAACCTGACCAGAGCTTTGTATTTGCTTTACAGGAAGTGTAATCCTTCTTCGTGTTTAATCCATAATTTCAAGCTTCTAGCTTCCTTCTGTAGCTCTACAGCCCAGTTTTGTGTCGGACCTGGTTGAAAATCCTATGATCAATTTTCTAACATCACTTATTCCTTCAATACAGGTTCCAAAGAAAAGAGCCTATTGCTGTCCATGCCCCATCTAAAGAGATTGTCACTAACTTTTGATGTCACTAGCTTTTGTCAAATGTTTGAGCTAGGACGCTATGAAAATTGTAGAAAAGAGGACTACTATTAACCAGCTTTACGCATATGCAAAGACAAAGACGCAGATCAGCTGTGCAGTAACTGCACAGCTTATCATCGCCTTTGTTTTCACTACATAGTTTAATTCCTCTTTTTCTTAAATCCAAAATTTTGGATTTGTGTCTGACCTGGTTGGAAACCCCGAAGACTGGTTTCCTTACACTTACATCACAGATCATATTATTCCTTCAATTCAGGTTCTAAAGTAAAGAGCCTATTGCTGTCCATGCCCCATCTAAAAAGACTGTCCCTAGCCTTGTGCCAAATGCTGGAACTGGAATGTAACGATATCAAAATTGTTGAAGAGAGGACCACTATTACGGGACATGGTATGTTCAGTTGTTTGTATGGATTTTGGTTTCACATCTTGGTCAACAATTTTTCAGTCCTGTTGGGATGAAGCCAATGCTTTCGGGGTACTAACCAGCTCCATTGGCAGTTTATATGTCTTGCTGAAGCATTCAATCTGGTCTCGAGGTTATAAAACTTTTCTCGTGTTTGGCTGAGACTGAAATTTAAATTCTCCATAAATATTTAAAAACAAAAGCTCAGATATATTGAAATTACTGGTCTGAATCACCAAAACCTGCAATCTATCCTGCTTACAAAAATAAAATGCCAACAATTGGTGAATTATTGGCATTTTAACATATTTGAGCTTGAAAAAATTTAGCAGCGATTTATGTGCCATGCTTTGCAAACCTTGCCTGTGCAAGAATAACCTTGCCTGTGCAAGAATAATGTACCTTAGGGCTATTCCAGTTGAACATAGGTACCCCGGGAAGACGGCACTTTAATAAACTTCTATCGTAGGGTCCTTCGTTGGTTAAAATACTTCTGTACATGGTGGGAGTTGGAGAAAATTGCTTCTATAGGAGGTGGGGTATTTTTTCATGTTGAAAATCGGTTCTAAGGTGTAAAATTCAATGCAATGCATAGAAGCAAATTAAACAGGTTAAAAAGAAGAAATATTAAAAAAAAAAAAAAAAAAAAAAAATTCTGTCAGAATCATGAAAATGGCTTGACTTGTACCTGCCCTATACGTATATAGGTGATAACAGGGTACCAGTATAGAAAATGGCCGAATTACGAGACCGATCCGGTCCCTGGAAACACCCCAAACCACCAAAACCACCCGAAACCCAAACCACCTCAATTTGTTAAAACACCATAACATCAGTCTCAGACCTGTGGAATGGGATAATAAATGACCGTTTTGGATGGTTTGACCTCAATCTAGTCTGCCAGAGGGGGTCTGGAGAAGGTAGTGTATGTTGTGAGTGGTTTGGGATGATCTATTAACTAGTGTCATGTATGGGAAACTGTGTTTTCACTATATGATTTTAGGATGACCTGTTTGCATCATGGGTATTCACCTTTTTTGCATTTACCTGATGGTTCCCAGTTAACAAAAATCAATATTGCAAATACAGGTAACCAGAACCTGCCCCGAGGGGGATTCTGGTTACATGTATTTTTAGCTGGGAACCAGCAGATAATGCAAAATGTTGAATAACTTTTGGTTTGTGTGTTTTTGGTGACCTGTGATTAAGGTGTGGTTTGGGGTGCTTATTAAGTATAGAAATTTGGACTGCTCTGAGAGTGCTATGGGTAAGGTTTGAGTTCATTCAAACAGATCTATATGGCCCAGCCTCTCTATTGAATATTTTCATTGCTCCTAAAGGAACTCAATAAAATTTTATATTTTATTGGGGTTAGTTTGAGATGTTTACAGATTCAGATTGATTACTGGTGAAACGTCAAACTGACAATACTACACCAGTGTTAATGTTATGGGTAGACCTGTGCATTTGGCTATTTAAGTGGCTTGGAGAAATATGTGGGCAGTAAAAGCGTGTTTCGGGGTGGTTTTGGTAAGTTTCGGTGTTTTCATGGTGTTTGAGGGAGCCAACTCGCAGTTTATTGCAAAAAGCACAGCCCATCCTAGACCATTCCATATCTTCAAGTAGAAGACTATCACAAACCAATGTTGACCTTTGCTTAACCTGCCAGCTCTGGATTTTAACTGGCTCATTCTTGTAGTAAATACAACGTCATATCTGAGGGTCTGCAAGTTTCCTATTCTGTTTATAGAGCTGCTGAAATCTTATGACAATGCAGTGGAGCAGCTAAAGCCCATCCCAAAACGCTCAAAACTCTAAACCTTCTAGAATACAGCACTCCAACTACGTTGCAACTCAAATTCGAACATCCCCCCCTATGGTCAGATTCACCACTTTTGCATAGTCCCCTGGTTCCCAGCTTCAAAATAATAATTATTGGAAATAAGTGTAACAAGAACCCCACCCCCCTGACCTTTGAGATCAGGGGTTCAAAGGTCAGGGGTTCCTTTTTACCTGTATTTCCAATGTTGATTTTTTTGTAAGCAGGAAACCAGCGGATAATGCAAAAATAGTGAATAGTTTTATCTTAATGCTTAAATTAAAGTGCTCAAGAAAGATTCTCTTAGGACATTTGGGCCAAATAATAACATACACATACATAGGTATACATACATGCACGCATGCACGCACACACACACACTTGTAACGTGGGGCTATATGGAATGCTCTGTTTTTAACATACCACTGAGATTTCACCCAGGCCACTCCCATCACACATTAAAATACAACTAAAATACCTTACAAACACTATAGATTTGGGAGTGGTTTGTTATTTATTTTGGACATTTGATGGGGTTTGTGATAAATTCTGTGCTGGCAAGGTGGAGAAACGCCTTTGGGACGTTTGCCGAATGGTAGTGATTGGTTTAGGGCGAAACAGCCCGAATACGTTTTGGGTGTTTATACGGACCGCAAGGGAAACTACTCTCTTTTAAAGCATGCAGTACAACATGGACGCCGAATCGGAATTTCGAAACTTCTCAGTATCAGATATAGCGTCATGGCTGGAAAGCCATGACCTACAGTCTCTTAAGGAGACGTCTGAAGGTAAGATGTCCATAAAGAATGCCATAATTGAGGTTTACAGAGAATCGGAACCAATGCCATGTCGCAATTGCCGAAGACGATGTGTTGAATCGGACACTTTAGAAATCTTCCGTAGTTTAGCTTACAATTATTCAAATATGACAGCCAGGCAGTTGAGCTTAGAAATGAGCCGATCACAGATGATGATCTGGCCTGCTCCTGTGTTTGATTGAATCATATTATAGCATCTCCCCCCCCACCCCACCCACCCCCCACCCCCGAATATGGATTATGTTTGCTGATTGACACAATATGGTATACTGGCTGCTGTTATATTCGAAAAATCTGCTTTTAGTCTGACACTCGCATCTCTCAGTGAGCCCTTTGATAAACAAAAAGTAACCCTGGAGAGAGATTTTTCAAGGGCTCTTACATCATGACCAATTTTCATGAAAGCTGATGAGATTCAAACAAGCTTCCTTGTCCACATGGCTTGCTGATCAGGATGATAAAACTAGAAATTGGCTGCAAGCAAGGCTTTCAGTATACCCCCCAGCAAAATTATCTGAAGCTGGCCAATAACTTCCTAAGTCAAACATGCAGAAAATTTGTCAAGGATATCTTTTCAGCATTATAATTCTTCATGTACATCCTCAGTATGCCAGTCACAAGATATTAAAACTTGAGGTTGATTTCACTGTATGCAAAAAATGGCTATGTTAAAAATTGCTGTAAATTTGTCAAAAAACTATTTTTTTCATCATTATAATTCTTCATGCACATTTTCAATATGTGTGGAACATGTCTGCAAAGTATTGAAAAGAAATACTGAAAGCCCTAGGAGAAGTTGATTTCGCAAACTATGAACCACCAACCATTATTGTATATAAGCAATGATCCAAAAATGGCTATGTTGAAAAATGCTGTAAATTTGTCAAAAATTATTTTTTCAACATTATAATTCTTCATGCACATTTTCAATATGTGTGGAACATGTCTGCAAAGTATTGAAAAGAAATACTGAAAGCCCTAGGAGGAGTTGATTTCACAAACTATGCACTACCAACCATTGTTGAATATGGCAATTATCGAAAATTGGCTAAGTTCAAAATGCTGTAAATTTGTCAAAATTCATTTTTTTTCAGCATAATACTTCTTCATGCATATCTTCAATATCTCTGGCACATGTCTGTAAAGTATTGAAAAGAAATACTGAAAGCCCTAGGAGGAGTTGATTTCACAAAACATGCACTACCAACCATTATTATAAGCAATGGTCAAAAAAAGGCTATGTTAAAAATTGCTGTAAATTTGTCAAAAATTATTTTTTCATCATTATAATTCTTCATTCACATCTTCAATATATGTGGAACATGTCTGCAAAGTATTGAAAAGAAATACTGAAAGCCCTAGGAGAAGTTGATTTCGCAAACTATGAACCACCAACCATTATTGTATATAAGCAATGATCCAAAAATGGCTATGTTGAAAAATGCTGTAAATTTGTCAAAAATTATTTTTTCATCATTATAATTCTTCATGCACATTTTCAATATGTGTGGAACATGTCTGCAAAGTATTGAAAAGAAATACTGAAAGCCCTAGGAGGAGTTGATTTCACAAACTATGCACGCACTACCAACCATTGTTGAATATGGCAATTATCGAAAATTGGCTAAGTTCAAAATGCTGTAAATTTGTCAAAATTCATTTTTTCAGCATAATACTTCTTCATGCATATCTTCAATATCTCTGGCACATATCTGCAAAGTATCAAAAGAGAATATTGAAAGCTGTAGGAGAAGTTGATTTCACAAAGTATGCACTATTAGCACTATGGCAAACATTCTATGTATAGGTTTAAAAAGTCCCATAACTCTTGTAAAACTGACCCTTTGGCCCCTAAATTCATATCACACATGTTTTGTCTAATGGTGCAGGTGTGTTGAAAATTTGAAGAATATCGGGCAAAAACTACTTAAGTTATTTAGCAAAGATGTCAAAATGTTGACGGAATGACGGTCAGGCTGAAAACAGTATACCCCCCTAAAACTTCGTTTTGCTGGGGGTATAATGAAGATATGTTTTCAAAAAATAGGTATTCAATCTTTATTATTATAGTGAGAACATTATTTTAATGACTTTTGACAAAAATCACACAAGACAGTTCCGTAAAACAGCAATACAAAAATTACTTCTGTTCCTAAAAAATTCCCTCTTAATTTACTTCTATCCGTATTAAATTTTGCTTCTGTAGGAGGGTGTTTTATTGAAATGAACAGTTCTGTAGGTGGCTCAGGCCAGATGAAATTCACTTCTATAGATGGAGGGTCAAAATTCAAAGTGCCTTCTTCCCCCCGTACTTATGTTTTACTGCAATAGCCCTTACATTAAAATGGACATTTTCATGGCAATTTATTTTCGTGAGTCAATCCCTCTCGCAGAAAATTTAGTTGCTTGTGAAAAAAAAATTGAGCCACATCATGAGAAAAACGATTTTTACCTATGGGAAAATAAGTGCCCAGATCAGCTAGCTGATCAGTGCCTTTGTTTTTGCTACATAGATAATGCAATTCCTGTTCTTCCTAGATCAAAAATTTCAAGCTTTTAGCGATCTTCTGTTGATGTACAGGCCGGTTCGTGTCAGACCTGGTCAGAAACCTGGAAGACTGGTTTTAGAGCATCACGGCTCAATCTGGTTTACAATATGGTGTATATTTCAGGGAGCAGCGTGATAGCTAATGAAGGAGGCCATGGTATTGTGGTGCCGAGAAAACATTTCAAGCATTTCAACAATGACCTCATCTTCCAGAAAATACAGGCTGTTTGTAGACTTCTCGGATACTTTGGTAAATGTTATAGGCTGTTCCTTTATGTTGGAGCCCACTTGAATGCTTAGGACTTTGCTGTGATTTATCTTCATGCTTTCTGTTTATTCTATCCGCCTCTCTTTTGTACTCATCATTTTGTTTTTGTTGATGCTTGCTTGATGGCTTCATTATTGGGGAAAAGTGATCTTGCTCTCCATGCATGTTGTTAAAATTTTTATGATGTTTTGAGCCCCACACTGGGCACATGTGAGACAAGCCAAGTTTGAAGATGTGTTTTTGTCTGAGTACTCCTGTTTTCACCCCACCTACTGATCAGTCTTATCTGATATAAGCTGAAATAATCTTGAAAGATAAGTAAAATATATGCAGGAAAATATAATAATTCTGTAAGATACTAGTTCTTTGATAGATCAGTTCTGAAGAAGCTTTGATATTAATACATCATTATTTTGTAGGTGATATCCATGTGTTAGTGGACCATTTCCTGGATATTTTCCACGAGAGTACGATGTTTAAGATGCAAGCCACGTTGATTATTAATGAGATCATGCTCGGAACCACTGGAGATAATGGTAAGCCTATTATTGTTGACTGTTGAAAATGAGTAAAAATTTATACTTATGCAAATGTTACTTGATATCGAATTGGACATTGAAACTTTGTGTATATTCTGTGGTTTACTATTGAAAACTTGACATCATGAGTAATGTTGCTTGCGATTTGGTCAACATCATGGTTTTAGGTTCATGATAATGTTCATTTTTGAAGAATATGCTTAACTTCTAACTATTGATGCTGTGAGTAAATTTGCATAAGTTGAAAAACTTTTTTTTGTGGGGGTGGGGGTGCGGCGGGGATTCCTTGTAATTATGGTATGAACATGAGCCTTGAACTTTGAAACCAGCTTTAAATCAGACCTCTCCAGCTTGAGCATTCTGATCTTGGGCCACACTGCTATTTGAATGCTTAACTCATTTAAGCCTGGCATCCCATCTGGGGCTATTCTGTTTGCTTAGAGGAATTTCATCAAAAAATAGAATGAAAATTTTAAAATCACACAAGCCCCTGAAAGTTAGAGTTGACTCACCCAAATGATATCGGGTGAATGCATTCATCAATAATGGGTTAATAAAACTGTAGTTTGTGTTTTTCCTATTGTATTGTAGTTACTGTTGCCATGTCTAAGGAGGGAGTGAACTGGCATAAACACAGCCTAGTGGAGTTAGAAAGTGTCATTAGGTAAGATTGAGCCTTCATGTGAAAAAACCAACAGTTTAATTTCTGACCAGGTCGGACACATTTGGCCTGTACAGTCACAGAAGCAGGTTAGAGGCTTGAAATTTTGGATTTAAGAAGAGGGATCGTACTATCTGTGTAGCGAAAACAAAGGCGCTGATCAGCTGTGCAGTTACTGCACAGATGATCTACTCCTTTGGTTTCGCATTTGCAGATTGTTGGTTTTCTTGTGAGTTGGCTCATTTTTTCTGGAATGAGGCTCTGTTTTCAGACTGACAGGTTTTGAGCAAGCAGTAAAGTCATTGATCCATTTACTGCACACTGTATAGTTATAGTTTTAAAAACATCATCTGAGGACTGCCGTGTTCTAGTGGTAGTGTGTTGGACTTAGAGTGGGAGATCTAGAGTTTGAAGCCCACTGCTGCCATGTTAAAACACTTTAAGCTCTCCCAGTGTATAGGTAAAGAACCCAGGAAATAGTGGCCCCGTTACTACTTGGCTGAAAAATTGTTGACTGGGACATTAAACCACTATACTTTAATCATCATATTCATTGTCTACACCATGATGGGGATTGTATTCATTCACATTAAGATTTGCATGTACTATAGTAAATCTTGTATTTCAGAATGCTTGTGGATGAATATTTGAGCCCAGAAAACTTTGACCTTGTGACCTCAGCAGCAGCATCACAGAGGGAGGGAGTTAGGTCACTGGAACAGCAGCTTCAAGGGTTGGCTGTTACTTCTACCTCCCAGACTGATAACACTACAGCAGCAAAGATGAATAGAAACATTGTACAGATCAGCCTCTTTATTGAAGGATTTGGGAACTTTTCCAAGGTATGAATTATCTGAATACTGTTAACATATTTATTTTTGTGAGTACTTTGTTTTTTCAAGAGAGAATTATGAAAATAAATTGCCGCAAAAATGTCTATTTTGACATTGTACATTTTTCTAATGGTCTAGTTAGGCAGTGAGCTATGTACACTTTTCTAATGGTCTAGTTGGGCAGTCAGCTAAAATCACTGCGAAAGCGCATTGTGACAAAATGGCTCAATCAGTTAGCCGCAGAAATAAGTTGGTTCAGCTCAGCACAGTTTGTGTCTAATCAAGCTTTTAGGAATATTCTGATTACATCATGTACTATAATAGGATAAAATACAGAAACACATTTTACATTTGCTCCTCTCCATACATTATGAAAACAAGCTGGTGCAGTTTCTGCAGTATCCCATTGGGGTCTATTCTGTTTGCTTTAAGAAATTTTATTAAAAAATGAAATAGAAAAAAAAAATCACCCCTGCAACACCTAAACTATTAAGTGGACTCATCCAAATGATAATGATGAGCAAGTCCATTCATCACAAATGGTTTAAGTAGCAATCTTTTGCACTGACATACTTTTCATAACTTTAAATGTTGTGTCAAAACTAGAGTAGCATCGTCACCATTTGAGCCGCGTCGTGAGGAAACCGTTCTTCGGGGTTTCCGACCAAGTCCGACAAAAAGCGGCCTGTGCAGTGACTGAAGATGGCTGGAAGCTTGAAATGTCGGATTTAGGTAAAAGAGGATATACAAGTAGCAAAAAGAAAGGTGCTGATCAGCTGTGCAGTTACTGATCTGCGCCTTTGTTTTCGCATAGGCAATAATCCGTTTTTTTCTCGACGGCGCATTTCTGATAGCTTGCGTTCATAGTTTAAATATCATAGCCAAGGTGGCTGCTAAAAGTGTGAGAATAATAACTTTAATCCTTATGTACATGTACATGTATATGGTAAAAACCCTCAGAGATGAGAGGGTTCTATTAAAGGAAAACTCACAGTTTTGAAATAAGAATGATAAATATTGTATACCCTGGAACACCGGAGAATATGAGAAAACCAACAATGTGGTTTCTGACCAGGCCCGGGGCAAACCAAATTGTACTGTCAAAGAAGTTGGCTACAGGCTGGAAATTTTGGATTTAGAGAGTAGAGGAGTATCTGTATAGCGAAAACAAATGCGCTGATCAGCTTCGCAGTTACTGCGAAGCTGATCTGCGTCTTTGTTTTCGCATTTTCAAAATGTTGATTTTTCTCAAGACAAGGCTCATGTTATCCCGTCGTTTAACAGGTACTACGCAGAGACTTCTCTCCCCTTTTGATGCATGTGTTATACCCGTTACTAGAAAAGTTAGGAGATGATTCGGCTTACATCAGCAGTGCAGCATTCCTATCTCTAGTGGATATCAGCCAGTCATGTGGATATAAGTAAGTTTTTGGTAAAAAATGGGGGAAAATGGACCAAAAGATTATGGCAAGTATATGGATATCAGCCAGTTGTGTGGATATAAGTAAGTTTTTGGGTTAAAAATAAAACTGGGCAAAGCTTACCAGTAATTTGCTACCATCATGGTGTTAAGTTCAGTTCTTGGACTCCACGAAGGAAGTGGTGGCTTTGGAGTTGGAATTTCTTTCTGATTGCTATTTCCTGATCATTGCCTACTTTTTCTTTCATGATCCTGACATGACTGAAAAAATGTTGAATTAGAATTTAAGCCTTAATTCAAACAAAATCAAACAAAAAACAAACAAAAAGAAATAATAGTAATTCACTTTGGCTCAGTGTTACCAAATCTAAAGGGTCAACGAAGAGGCTTTAGTAGCCGAAACCGCGGAATGGCCATCCCCTCTCTCTTAAATATGATCACTGCTCTTTAAGGATCTCAGTTTTAATTTTTATTCAGTATGCTTCTCTTACAATTTTATATGTCTATTTCCTATCATAGATCACTAGATGAGCTGATATGTGACAATGCCGACTATCTGATGAATGCTATCTCACTACGACTACGCAGTTTCCACCAGAATAAGAAGACGCCTCTAGTTTTGAAGATAATGTTGCAGTACAGCAGTTCAGAGTTACTGCCCCTGATTGACGATACTATTCAAGAGGTTGGCACAAAATTACTTCCCCTCACTAATATTTTCAGAAGCTCAGCATTACCTCCCCCTTGATATTAGTGCTGATCACAGTTCAGTTACTACCCCTGATTATACCCCCGGCATTTATGCCGACGGGTATATAGTTTTCGCTTTTCCGTTCGTCCGTTCGTATGTTCGTTCGTTCGTTCGTTAGTTCGTTTCTTCGTTCGTAATTCCGGAACGTTCGTAGAATTTATGTCAAAGTTTTGGTTAAAGTTTCTCTAGAGGTGTATATCTCATGAACCAATGGTCAGAAACTATTCATATTTGGACCATAGGTACCCTATAGGGTTTGCTTTGTTTCCATGAGTTCGGACCCCAGGGTCCATGCCCGGGGGTGGGGCTGGAGGTCAAAATCTAGGTCACCTTTAAAATGTGCTGTTTACAATGTTAATGTTTCTTCTCTCAAGTTCATATCTTAACAAACAATCATAGGAATGTATTCTTATATAGTTCGTAGATACCCTTTAGGGTTTGCTTTCATATTCAATGTCACCAAATCCTGGTTACCGTCCCCAGGGGTGGGGCTAGAGGTCAAAATCTAGGACACATTTTTATATGATATATACCATGATAAACTTTCTGTAAGTCTGTTTTCTTGACATCCACTAAGTCTTGCCAGAACGCATTCATACTTAGACCATAGGTACCATGTAAGATTCAGACTCTAGGGTCTATGTGCGGGGGGTGGGGCTAGAGGTCAAAATCTAGAACTTCTTTAATAATTGTATTTTCTGTACTTTTTTTTACTATCATGTAAAGAAATCATTCATACTTGCCCCATAGGTACTCTATAAGGTTTGCCTTGTTTCTAATGACATTAGACACTAGGGTACATGCTGGGGGTGGGGCTAGAGGTCAAAATCTAGGACATCTTAATTTTTTTTTTTTTTTTTTTTTTTTTTTTTTTAAGAATGACATTCTAATTTCATTTCAATCTAGGACTGAGGACCTGACCCACAATGTCCGCGCTTATGTCCTAGATTGGGTATACACGTCAGCTCTGTATACCGCTCTAAAATAGATATGTCATTCTAAAACTACACTTCCCCATGTTTGTATGTAAAGTACTTTACATTGCTTATTTCTAAAATGTACTTGATGAGGGTGCTGTCTTTCGTTGGTGATGTGAGGTTCAATGTCAGGGGTGAGCATGTGCCGGGTTGTTTAGGTAGGGGGTAGGGAAGGGGACTTGGTGGTTTCTAAAATGTACTTGATAAGGGTACTGTTTTTCGTTGGTGATGTGAGCTTCAATGTCAGGGGTGAGCATGTGCCGGGTTGCTTAGGTAGGGGGTAGGGAAGGGGGCTTGGTGGCTATCAGCCGGGGGTATACGTGCCTCTCAAGGCACTTTTTCTAGTTGATGATACTATTCAAGAGGTACATTCTACTTCCCCTTTATATTGATGCTCCAGTCCTGCCAAGTCTCGAGTGATTAACGTCTGTCACACAGGATTTTGTGTTTTTGTATGATCACACATGAATATGTAAAAAATCTCATGCCAATGTCAACATACATGTATTAAAGAAATGGAAACTAAGATTTTGAGCTTACTTTGGTTTTGTTTGTGTACAAAACTATTGCTGATTGGTTAGATTTGCCCCTCATGAGAATATTAGCATGACTGGCTACTGATATTTTACATGCGATTTCATTCGCTTTATAAGCGATCAACCATTTCGTGACACTAAATGATCGAGCGCCGCAACATGGATAGACTATGTACTCACAAAATTTCATTGTAGCCGTGGTTTTCTGGATGAAAAGTCAAAGTGCCTGCTATTCCCCCGAGAGGGGGGGAGCATGATTTCAAATGACTAGTGCATAAGCATTTTTCAAATATAGGAGTTTATATAGGAATTTTTTCTAAGAAATATAGGAGGTTTTACCTAATTCTGAGGAAAAAATATAGGAGTTTTCTCGGAAAAATGGCTTCATTCTATGCTCTTATACTAACAATCCTTACCTCCACACTCACCTGTTTTACATTAATTAATGACTAAAATATCTAAAGGGTGTTAAGAAAGTTCGTTCCGCACTTTACCACACTGTTTGAAAGTATTTTATAGGCAAAAACTAATGAAGCGATGCACTGTCCATGAATCTGTTGTTTTCTCAGATACAATATAACAGTTGAAACGTTATCTAATGTCGAGTTGCTTCACAACTGTATATTTTCTAAGGGTACTATGTTTCAAAAATTCGGGAATAATTCAATTTTCTGAAAAAATTGTAAAATGTTTGACATGCGATCTTTCTTTTCAGGCTTATAATTGAATACATCACAAAACTATTATAAATGGCAAATAAGTAGTGCATTTAGGCTTTATTCATTGAATTATACAGAATTTTTATGCATCGGTCTCAGCATGGCAAAGATATTTACAAGTATACTCCCATTTTTGTGTAAAAGTTCAAGGGTTAGAAAATGGGTGCCAGTGTTTGATGGCCATTTTGTTCACGATCAGATATCTGATTTCAAACGTCTTTGCTTTCATCTTTTCATATACAACCAAATTAAAGTCTGGTTATGTCATTTTTAAGTTTTGAAGCATTAACATCAAGTAACAAGGAAAGCAATTTTTGCGCGGAACAAACTTTCTTAACACCCTTTAGATAAAGTAACCATTCAGTTCCACAGCATCACAATCCAGACAGGTGACCATTCATGTGATGATGAAGTGTGCTGATGGTGATACTACACAGGCCCATTAGCTGACTCTCACAGAATTAAAGTTTTTTTTTATAAAGGCATTCTTTTGGCAAAATAAAGGCTTTTTCATTGAATATATATTTATACAAAGAATAAATAGAAAATTAAGGTCAATGTTTCTCTACATCTAAACTTAGACCTACCGATACTTTAATTTTTCACTCTGATGTTTATAAAGTAAACTATAAAAAATGCATAGTGAAAGAGTGAGTTATCATATTCTTTCTCAAAGGTAAAATGTAAAATAAATCCACAACTCTGAATCTCTGCTGAATTTCCAATGTCCATCATATAGAACAGAATGTATATTAATACATGTACATTATGTAATAGTCTCTTGAAATTAGGCACGGGTCTGGGGGCCGCCTAGGCCCCCAGAAGCTCTAGGGTACATACCTTTGTCTCCTGTGATCTCAGCCTTTCCTGGGATCAATTGTACACTGTACAGTTGCATCAATTTACAACAAAATTAAGGCACATGAAGAAAGAAAATAGACAAAAAAGACACAATATAAAAAAAACATGATAATATTTTCATGGAAACTAGGATATATAATTTATTAATTGTAATGAAAATGATAATGAATATTATTTTATTTAACAAAAATAAAGAATGAAGAATAAAAAGGCAAAAGGAAGTTCCAGAGCACTACTATTACTATATATGATCGTTCATGGGCAACAAATTTTCCTAAAATATAGGAAATATTTTCAAAATATAGGAGAATTTATAGGAATATAGGAGGTGGTTAAAAATATAGGATTTGGACCCAAAATATAGGAGTTTAATAGAAATATAGGAATTGGTTGACAGCCTGATTTTTTTTATCTCCAGATTTTGACATCACTAGACGACTATCATGAAGATGATGCTGTGTTATTCATGAGTGTGCTACACGAGCTGACAAAAGCTGTAGAAAGATGGTTTCCCCAAACAAAGGTACATGTAATTATTGCTATGATTATATGAGCCGTGTAATGAGACCAACACAAACTGGAGTGAACCATCTAAGAAGAAGGCTAGCAGCTTGAAATATCAATAGAAGAAGAGGGATTTTACGTTCAGTACAGCACAGCTGATATGGGTCATTGTTTTCACATAGGAAAGAACCAGATTTCCCATGACACAGCTCTTAAAATTATGCTTCTTTACTCAAATGCATACTATTGTTTTAAAAATAGAAGCCTGCCTTTCATTTGTGTAGAAACAAAGACACAGATCAGCTGAAGCTAACACGACTCGATTGGTAGCCAGTTTGTAACGGAGTGGACCTGTGATTTATTCTAATGTCTCACACTTTTCTTGTATAATTGGTGATGAATTCTTTCTGTTCTGCTGGTTCAAGAAGAGCCTTAATTTCTCAGTTAATGGTGAAAGAAAGGTGCATAAAGTACCGGTAGTCTGTCTTGGGAAGGCTGGCTCTGGAGCAGTCTGACTTGGCTCCTTATCTGTTGACTGTGGATGTCAAGCACTTCATCAAACAGATCGATCAGTTAATTAATTTATTTTTGCATATGTTTTCTTTATCAGAAAGAAGAATTAAACAAGCAAGGTTCAAAAGACGTCTGCTCAGGAATGAAGAAAAATGGCCCAGAAGAGCTGAAGCAGTACTTTATTAACCTCCTTAAACTGGAGAGGGAAGCTGCAGGGGAGATAACAGAAGACGAACTGCAGAATTTTGATCTGTCTGCTGACAGCTGTGATGCGTCTGCCCACATAGAGCAGGAATCAGATGAGGGATTTGGTGACATGGATCAGAAAAAAGAAGTTCCCAAGCATGTTTTAGCTGTGAAAGAGGTACAATATGAGGAGTTTACTGTATGACGAAACTCTTATCACTTCTTCAAACTTACAATAAGCTCTCCAGTAATAAATTTCTTTACTGACTGTTACATGATGTTCTGCTGTTATTTATCAAGTCATATTTTCTGTTGTTTTTTTTTCTCTCTACCACTCTGTTGTGTTCGTCGGCTTTGTTTTTGATTGATGCTAGCTGGAAGGCTACCTTGTAGGGAAAGAGCTAGTCATCTTGCTCTTCATGCATGTCATAGATTTTTAGTGTTTTATGCTGTCTTTAAAATCCCAACCCAGACACCAGGTGGGAAAGAAAAGTTAAAATGTCAATCAGTTACTTGCATGGCCCTCGCCCATTGATTTCCAAAATGAACTGATTTCTGATAATTATATCGATTACAGGTAATGCTGCGGAGTAAACATATTCTATCGTCAAAGAACCCCAGACTGCGACTGCTGGTGTTGGACACGATCAACCATTCCTGTCTGGCCTTGCAAGTTCATCAAGGTCAGCGGGTTATTTCTCTCGGTTTAAAACATATTCATTCAAACATGCAACACATAAGAGCCTTATTGTGAGAAAACTGGATTGTTTCCTATGCGAAAACAAAGGCGCATGGATACATGGATAGTACAATTTCTCTTCTTCTTAAATCTGAAATTTCCAGCTTCTTGCCATCTTCTGTAGGTACACAGGTTGGTTTGTGTCAGACCGGGTCAGAAACCTCGAAGACCGGTTTTCTCGCTCATAATAACCAGTTTTACTTGTATGGATTGGTTTGGTGAAGGCTTAGTGTTCAAAATCAGCAACTTTTCAGTCATGTCAGGATGGAGCTATCACTTCCTGGGTGTAAACCAATACACCAGGAGAATATTTAGCATCTTGAAAGAGATACATAATTTAATCAAAATATATATGAGCCGCCTCGTGGGAAAACCAACAATGTGGTTTCTGAACAGGTCCGACACAAACCGGCCTGTACCAGCACAGAAAAGAACTAGAAGCTTGAAATTTCGAATTTAGGTAGAAGAGAAATTGTACTATCCGAGTAGCGAAAACAAAGGCGCTGATCAGCTTCGCGGTTGCCGCGAAGCTGATCTGCGTCTTTGTTTTCGCCTATGCAGATTGTTGGTTTTCCCATGAGGTGGCTCATATAAAAAGAAAAGAAAGAAAGAGTCATTTGTGAAAAATAGTAAATTTCAGTTGGGTTCAAATTCCATGGGGCAAATCCAATCACTATCAGATTGCATCAGACATGCTGCTCTAAGTCAATGGGTCATGTCTTTTATCGTTGAGTGCCTTTACATAACATCTATGCAACTGTGCAGTCCATAACATTCATATTAACCGTGGACGTAATGCAGTAAATCAAATTAAACTTAGAAGCCTCCATGGCATTGTGGTTGACCAATTAAGTTTGTAAACCAGGGTTACAGGTTCAATTCCAGGCCTCTCCAAGTCTTTGGATGAAACTTTAAACCAAGGTCACTTCTCCATATGACCTTAGCTGTTGATGAGACATTAAAAACTCCAAATCAACCATCCAAATTAAGGTTAAAAACTATTTACTGTATGATGTGAGCCACAGCACGAGAAAACTGGTTGTTGGGGTTTCCGACCAGGTCCCACACAAACTGGCCTGTACAATCACAGATGACTAGAAGCTTCAAATTTGGGATTTAAAGAAGAGTAATTGTACTATCTGCGAAGCGAAAACAAAGGCACTGATCAGCTACATGTATGCAGTTACTGCACAGCTGATCTGCAACTTTGTTTTCGCATAGCAAAAAATCTGTTTTCCTTTATGACTTGACTCATGTATATTCCATAATTATGAATTTTGTTTTCAGATACATTGCTGCCTTTAATTCATGAAGTATGGCCAGCCATGAGTGTAAGGTTCTCTGATGAGGAAAAACTAGTCACTATTAAGGTAACTACAGTGACTTTCGCTTGTAGTCATAAGCTTTTGGATGGGAAAAAGTGTCAGTTTCAAACATATTTTGATACATTACTGCCCCTGATTCATGAAATATGGCCAGCCATGAGTGTAAGGTTCTCTGATGAGGAAAAACTAGTCACTATTAAGGTAACTACAGTGACTTCCGCTTGTAGTCATAAGCTTTTGGATGGGAAAAAGTGTCAGTTTCAAACATATTTTGATACATTACTGCCCCTGATTCATGAAGTATGGCCAGCCATGAGTGTAAGGTTCTCTGATGAGGAAAAACTAGTCACTATTAAGGTAACTACAGTGACTTTCGCTTGTAGTCATAAGCTTTTGGATGGGAAAAAGTGTCAGTTTCAAACATATTTTGATACATTACTGCCCCTGATTCATGAAATATGGCCAGCCATGAGTGTAAGGTTCTCTGATGAGGAAAAACTAGTCACTATTAAGGTAACTACAGTGACTTCCGCTTGTAGTCATAAGCTTTTGGATGGGAAAAAGTGTCAGTTTCAAACATATTTTGATACATTACTGCCCCTGATTCATGAAATATGGCCAGCCATGAGTGTAAGGTTCTCTGATGAGGAAAAACTAGTCACTATTAAGGTAACTACAGTGACTTCCGCTTGTAGTCATAAGCTTTTGGATGGGAAAAAGTGTCAGTTTCAAACATATTTTGATACATTACTGCCCCTGATTCATGAAATATGGCCAGCCATGAGTGTAAGGTTCTCTGATGAGGAAAAACTAGTCACTATTAAGGTAACTACAGTGACTTCCGCTTGTAGTCATAAGCTTTTGGATGGGAAAAAGTGTCAGTTTCAAACATATTTTGATACATTACTGCCCCTGATTCATGAAATATGGCCAGCCATGAGTGTAAGGTTCTCTGATGAGGAAAAACTAGTCACTATTAAGGTAACTACAGTGACTTCCGCTTGTAGTCATAAGCTTTTGGATGGGAAAAAGTGTCAGCTTCAAACATATTTTGATACATTACTGCCCCTGATTCATGAAATATGGCCAGCCATGAGTGTAAGGTTCTCTGATGAGGAAAAACTAGTCACTATTAAGGTAACTACAGTGACTTTCGCTTGTAGTCATAAGCTTTTGGATGGGAAAAAGTGTCAGTTTCAAACATATTTTGATACATTACTGCCCCTGATTCATGAAATATGGCCAGCCATGAGTGTAAGGTTCTCTGATGAGGAAAAACTAGTCACTATTAAGGTAACTACAGTGACTTCCGCTTGTAGTCATAAGCTTTTGGATGGGAAAAAGTGTCAGTTTCAAACATATTTTGATACATTACTGCCCCTGATTCATGAAATATGGCCAGCCATGAGTGTAAGGTTCTCTGATGAGGAAAAACTAGTCACTATTAAGGTAACTACAGTGACTTCCGCTTGTAGTCATAAGCTTTTGGATGGGAAAAAGTGTCAGTTTCAAACATATTTTGATACATTACTGCCCCTGATTCATGAAATATGGCCAGCCATGAGTGTAAGGTTCTCTGATGAGGAAAAACTAGTCACTATTAAGGTAACTACAGTGACTTCCGCTTGTAGTCATAAGCTTTTGGATGGGAAAAAGTGTCAGCTTCAAACATATTTTGATACATTACTGCCCCTGATTCATGAAATATGGCCAGCCATGAGTGTAAGGTTCTCTGATGAGGAAAAACTAGTCACTATTAAGGTAACTACAGTGACTTCCGCTTGTAGTCATAAGCTTTTGGATGGGAAAAAGTGTCAGTTTCAAACATATTTTGATACATTACTGCCCCTGATTCATGAAATATGGCCAGCCATGAGTGTAAGGTTCTCTGATGAGGAAAAACTAGTCACTATTAAGGTAACTACAGTGACTTCCGCTTGTAGTCATAAGCTTTTGGATGGGAAAAAGTGTCAGCTTCAAACATATTTTGATACATTACTGCCCCTGATTCATGAAATATGGCCAGCCATGGGTCTAAGGTTCTCGGATGAGGAAAAACTAGTCACAATTAAGGTAAATACAGTTACCTCCCCTAGTAGTCATAAGCTTTTGGATGGGAAAATGTTAGTTTTAATCAGCTTTGCAGTAACCGCGAAGCTGACCAGTGTCTTTGTTTTCGCTACGTGGATAGTACAATTCCTCTACTTTGTAAATCCGAAATTTCAAGCCTCTAGCCATCGTCTGTGCTTGTACAGCCCGGTTTGTGTAGGATCTGTTCGGAAACCACATTGTTGGTTTTCCAACGAGGCGGCTCATATTATTTGATCTTTTGATGTACACATACATCTACTGTTGACATTAGTTACATGTAGGTAAACTTTATTGCACTGTTGCAGAGTAAAGAGAAAATGAGGTGCGTCATGAGAAGACCATTATTTTGCATTTGAGAAAACAAAGGCACTGATCAGCTTCCCAGTAACTGCGAAGCTGATCAGCATCTTTGTTTTTCCTTCATGGATAGTACAATTATTCCTCTCCTTTCTAGACTAAAAATTTCCAGCCTGTAGCCATCTTCTGTGCTTATACAGCTTTGTTTGTAGGACCTGTTCAGAAACCACTTTGTTGGTTTTCTCATGGCGCGGCTAATATTTAGTTACTTTTTCTGATATTAACTCATTTAAGCCTGGCATCCTTTTTGTGGGACATAGGCAAACAGCATAGCAAAATGCATCGTCCCATCTGGGGCTATTCTTTTTGCTTAGAGAAATTTCATCGAAAAATGGAATAGAATTTGAAAGTCCTACCTGTAGCCCCTAAAAATGAAAGTGGACTCACCCAAATGATAATGATGGGAAAATCCATTCGTCAAAAGTGGGTTAAGACGTGAGACATTATGACATGGCATCTTCTCCAGCCTTGTCACAAAGGTTCAGGAAATTCTGGACCCAGTTGTTCAAAGCATCGTTAGCTTAACGATATCGTTCAGACATAAATTTGTGAAGCAAATATCAGCTAAAGTAACAAATACACTGTTATTTTTTGTTGAAAAAATAACAGTGTATTTGTAATATTAATGTTTGAAATTTTAACGAAACGTTAACTAACGACGTCATTAGTTTTGAACAACTGGGCCCTGGTTTCCAAATCGGTCCAGCCAAGTGATGATGTCATCACTGTTATACGAACCTGCAAAGTCGCGAAAATTAATGACATTCATTAGTTTATATTTACTGTCTGTTGTATACGTGTCAATTGCGGCTCATTAGGAAAACATGTCCATGAAAATATATACCCCCTTGAACCCCACTTTTATACTAAAAAAAAATTGGTTTTACATGGGTAAACTGTTTTTCTTATTTTTGCTTCAAAACATAGATTATGGGTACTCGTCAGAATTGCCTCGCTGAGGCAGTTCTAATGGGTAACCACAATCAATGTTTTGGGCAAAAACATCAGAAATGAGCCTGTGCGTGAGAAAACCAACAATTTGGGTTCCCCACCAGGTCTGATACAAACCAGTCTGTACAGTCATAGAAGACAGCTAGAAGCTTGAAATTTTGGATTTAGATAGTAGAGGAAATGCACTATCCTTGTAGCGAAAACAAAGGCGCTGATCAGCTTCGCGGTTACCGCGAAGCTGATCTGCGTCTTTGTTTTCGCATATGCAGATTGTTGGTTTTCCCATGCGGCGGCTCAAATATCAAAATTTTTCCAATGAAATTTTCAGCTTTGCAGATGAAATAAAAATTGCTGTATATGGTATGGGCAAGTTTTCATAATGTATTTTTCCTAGACTGTAGAAGTGTTGGAGACAATCTCTAGAGTGAGCGGAGACTTTGTGAGGCACAGGATCAGCAAAGACGTCATTCCAAAATTAACAAGGTTTCTACATAGCCAGGGAGAAATCAGGTGAATTATCTTGTAGAAAATGATCTGTGTCAAGAGAAAATATTGTCATGGCTTTTAAAAACAAAGACCTGATTCCCTGATTTTTTTCAGCCATATTGTTTCCCAATCACCCAGAAGTTAATTTTTTTTATCAAGATAATAAAACAGAATGTTTTTGACATTATTTATATATTTATTTTTATTTATTTATCTTTTTTTTTTTTAGGTTTAACAGCCCAGTCAACAATTTTTCAGTAGGGCCAGAGAACACAATTCCTGGGTATTGACTGGGAGTTTATGTGTCTTGCTCATCCGTGTGGGGATCGAACCCTTGAGTGGGAGTTTGATGCTCTACCACCAAGCCACCAATCTCCCAATAGCCTTATTTAGAATTTCGTTTAAAGTATACATAATTAAATAGACATCACAAAGATCAATATTTGGGTTTAAGTTACTATACTCATGCTTTAACAATGGCTTTTCAGTATTCGTGCAGGACAAGCCTATACCTTTACAGTGAACTACAAACTGCAGCTGGCTATTTTAAGACACATGGGTCGTATAGCTCAACTAGTCGGTATCCGTGGAAACGACCTTGACCTACTTAGCTCTGCCATTCTGCCATATTTAAATTCAAAACAGCCACAGTCATTACAAAATGTGAGTATGCTGTGAATGCCCTTTATCTAATATTAAAGAGTTCAAATGGGTAAAATTTAACACAAATATTTCACTTTTTCACTTTTTAAGATGCAGAGTCTGTTGTATTGATTAAAGTGTTTTGTTGGTTTGAAACATTATTTTTTGTTGATTTTATCAATGTGTAAACTCAGGCAAATCACTCACAAACTGAATAAGTTAGAATATGAGCCATGTCATGAGAAAACCAGCAATATGGTTTCCCAACAGGCCCGACACAAATCAAGCTGTACAGGCACAGAACATGGCTAGAGGCTGGAAATTTTGGATTTTCAAAGTATAGGAATCTCGAAAACGAAGGTGCTAACCAGAAACTGCGAAACTGATCTGCACTTTTGTCTTAGCATGTGCAAAACTTTTGTTTTCTCATGATGTGACTCGTATATTGAAAATACGGGGTCTAATTCCTCCCCACCTGGCGGGGTGGACAGAGGGGTCGGGGGTACGGGGAGAGAGGGGGCGGGAAGCGGGGAGAGAGGGGGAGGGAAGTGGGGAGAGAGGGGGAGGGAAGCGGGGAGAAAGGGGGAGGGAAGCGGGGAGAGAGGGGGAGGGAAGCGGGGAAAAAGAGGTGGAGGGAAGCGAGGAGAGAGGGGGAGGGAAGCGGGGAGAGAGGGGGCGGGAAGCGGGGAGAGAGGGGGAGGGAAGCGGGGATTGGATACCCCCCTGTCCACCCCCACCCACCTGTGTGTAAAATTGTTGAGTCTAAAATGCCGACCTTCCTAGATTAAAACTTCTTGACCTTCATGTCTGACACCAAATTTGTGTCGATCAAGATAGTTTCTTTTCAAAATCATTTGGAGGGTTGAGTCAATGAAGCTGTAATACTTCTTCATTTTCAGGCATGTATTGATTGCTGTAAAATATTGATAGAGATGGATCCCGATCTCCTGTGGTTAAAACTTCTTGATCTTCACACATTTTTTGCTGAGGAGCCACCTGATAACAGATTCCTGCCAATTAAGGTACTATTTATCATCTATATCACTATGATATGGTCTGATATGAGCTGCAATGTGAGAAAACCAGTCTTTGGGGTTTCCGACCAGGTCTGACAGGTCTGACACAAACCGAGCTGTACAAGCACAGAAGATGTCTAGAAGCTTGAAATTTCGGATTTAGGAAGAAGAGAAATTGTACTATCCGAGTAGCGAAAACAAAGGCACTGATCACAGTTACTGCGAAGCTGATCTGAGCCTTTGTTTTCGCATAGGCAAAAGTCCGGTTTCTCATGACGTGGCTCATATAATATGCTACTTTGTTCAAGAGCCAAAACAACATAAAACTAGCTCTTTGGTTTTATTCCTGTCATCAAATTCTATTTTTGTTGTATCCTGAATTTCTGAAGGAAGATAATCAGTTACTGGTGAGAGTTGTTGGAAATTTGATATAATATTTATCATATGACATCGCTGTTTTCCAGTGGATAACGTCATGTAATAAAAAGTGTTATGACCACACATGTATTAACACTTTTGCGGGAATACATAACGTCATTGACGACTTCCATCACAACAGTGTTAATTTTCATTGGAAATATGTCCACTTTAAAGGCGATAAAATCCTATTTAATAATTCATATGATAAAACAAATCTTACACTCATGGTCATTTCATATGAAATTTATTAAACTTGCTGAAGGCTCGTTTAATAAATTTCATATGAAATGACCACTCGTGTAAGATCCTCTATATATACCCCTTTGATTATTTCAATGATTTTCTGAATTCTCCTTAACACTTTTTCACAAAAACTCAATTTTGTTTTTTTCAATTTATTTACAGAAACCAAAGGAGACTGGTACTTCAGATGACTATGTAGCAAATGTTATGAGATTGACTAAAGAAACAAACTTACCGTGCCAAACCTTAAAATAATAGTAATAAGTCTCTGGTAGCAAAGAGTTTTGCTTTAGTCGCATTTCAAAGTAAATTGAGACAGATAAATGACCCTGTTTTCCAAAAGCTTCTGGCCATCATACATGTGATACATCTGAGAAGACAAATAGGGAGATTTCCTTTTCCAAATAGGAGAACAATTTAACAAATAAGGGAATTCTTAAATTTTGGTAGGGGTATCTGAAATTACAAATAGGGAGATGTTTAATATTTATAGGGATAATGTAAAATTCCAAATAGGGATATGCTGTCCAAAATAGTGAGATTCCTCCGAAATAGGGAGATATCACACATATGCCGGCTATGTCTGACACAGTGGGCTGAGCGGACACAGAATGTTGCTTTCCTCATGATATGGCTCAATTTGTTTCTGTTGTTTCAGTCCAGATCTGATACAAATTGAGCCATGTCATGAGAAAACCAGAATTGTGCATATGCGGAAACAAAGACACAGATCAGCTGTGCAGTACCTGCACAGCTGATTAGCGCCTTTGTTTTTACTACACAGACAGTACAATCTCTCCTCTTGTTAAATTCAAAATTTCAAGCTTCTAGCCATTTTCTGATAAGTACAGGCCAGTTTGTGTCAGACCGGGTCGGAAACCCCGAAGATCAGTTTTTTTGTGTCGCGGGTCAATTGATTGAACTATAAATTATGAGAGTAGAAAAATATGAAGCTTGAATCTTCTTGTTTATTTAGTATTGCCACATTAAACTTCAAGGGCTCCAAAATAAATTGAGAGAAAATTGATTATTCAACCAAAATTGTCGAGATTTTCCTATTATTTAGCCATATCAGATTTTTTGGGGAAAAAAAAAAACAAAAAAAAAAAACCAGCAAATTTTTCACAATCTCCCCAGAAAGTATTCTTACCATGCAGTGAGAAAAGAGATTTTGATCAGCTTGGTGATTTCTGCACAGCTGATAATCTTATTTCATGGCTCATTTACTATTTTGCAAGCCCAAGGATTATTGTTAAAATTTTCAGAATTAAAATTTGTTAGATATGATTGTTACAGTGTATTTTATTACCTGCCCAACAGCTTTGTTTTGCAAGGACTTACATGGCTGACAATACTACACAAACTCTGATAAGTCAAGATACTTTACTTGCTTCCCATATTCATTGGCATTGGCTGATTTCATTAACATGCTTAATAATTCAATCATCTCACAGCTGTTTTGTTGTGGATGCCAGTCCCACTCTGGGCATGTGAGACAAATAGAATCCATCATGGGTGGTCAGTGGAGATAGGAAAATCTCAACCCGAGGGTCCATCCGTTCCAGTGGGAAACGAGGCTCTGATGGATTCTTTTTCTTACATACCCCGATTAGGCCTAAATTCATTTTACCGGTAAAGTAACCTGGTACCATGCTTTAACTCTGATGACGTAGTGTTTATCACGGATATGACGTCAAATGTAAATAAATCGTTGTCAAAGTCAAAAGAGATGCAGTTTTGATTTGTTTTTCGTTGAAAACGAGCGTGAATCAAGATTATACCCAATGAACTCACACCAGTTTAGTCTAGTTTTGTTCAACATTATTGCTGCAAGCAGCTGCTTTGGGCTAGAAACGATCAAATTTAGTTGCATGCTTTTCTTATCTTGTATGAGCAACCAAGCCAGCAGTGTAAGATCGATTTATCTACCACCACTAAAATACTGGAATTTTTCTATCTTTATGATAGAGGTATGTAAGAAAAACCAAGTTCTGCTTGTGGGTGTGCCATGTGGTTTTTCTTATGGTTCTCCCGGTTTTGCCCCACCTACTGATTGGTGTTTTTCATGTGAGCTGAAATAATCTTGAAAGGGACATGAAACTAAATAAAAAGATATTCATTGGTCAGGAGTCAAACCTTGTCATGGGGGAAGTAGTGGTAGAGCATTGGACTCCACATCGAGATGTCCTGGATTCAATCCCTTCTTGCTGTACGTACCATGTTGTACTGGTTTGACTCCTGACCAATGAATCCCTTCTTGCTGTACAGGTTAAAATCCAGGAAGCGTTGGCTCTTGTCTCGTCATGACAGGAAAACTTGATTGGGATGTTAAACCTCAATACAAACAAAAACCTTGTAATAAATAAAACAAACTATTTAAAAACAATGCTTTTGCATTCTATGCTGGTACACCTAGGCTTTAATAGCCAAAATGACCTTTTGTTATTGCAGGAATATGTACTATTGAGATGTGATGGGAAAAAAAGGTCTATGGGGTTTCTGACCAGGTCCAATAAAAATCAGCCTGTACAGTCGCAGAAGCAGGTTAGAGGCTTGAAATTTTGGCTACAAGTAGAAGAGAAATATACTATTCGAGTGGCGAAAACAAAGACGCTGATCAGCTTCACAATTACTGCGAAGCTGATCTGTAAGCTGATCTTCAATTTTGTTTCTGCCCAAACAAAAATCTGGTTTTCTCATGATGTGGCTCTATTCAGGGTGCAATCTGTCGGATTGATAGCAATGTCTAACTTTGTGAAAATAATCTGACATACATGGCAAACAATTGACATTGACACTAATGCCAACAGTAGATATTTCCGCTAATGCAGACAGTAGACAGTGCCACTAATGCAAACAGTAGACAGTGCCACTAATGCAAACAGTAGACAGTGCCACTAATACAAACAGTAGATATTTCCGCTAATGCAGACAGTAGACAGTGCCACTAATGCAAACAGTAGACAGTGCCACTAATGCAAACAGTAGATATTTCCGCTAATGCAAACAGTAGACAGTGCCACTAATGCAAACAGTAGACAGTGCCACTAATGCAAACAGTAGACAGTGCCACTAATGCAGACAGTAGACAGTGCCACTAATGCAAACAGTAGACAGTGCCACTAATGCAAACAGTAGACAGTGCCACTAATGCAGACAGTAGACAGTGCCACTAATGGAAACAGTAGACAGTGCCACTAATGCAAACAGTAGATATTTCCGCTAATGCAAACAGTAGACAGTGCCACTAATGCAAACAGTACACAGTGCCACTAATGCAAACAGTAGACAGTGCCACTAATGCAAACAGTAGACAGTGCCACTAATGCAGACAGTGCCACTAATGCAAACAGTAGACAGTGCCACTAATGCAAACAGTAGATATTTCCACTAATGCAAACAGTAGACAGTGCCACTAATGCAAACAGTAGACAGTGCCACTAATGCAAACAGTAGACAGTGCCACTAATGCAAACAGTAGATATTTCCGCTAATGCAGACAGTAGACAGTGCCACAAATGCAAACAGTAGACAGTGCCACTAATGCAAACAGTAGATATTTCCGCTAATGCAAACAGTAGACAGTGCCACTAATGCAAACAGTAGACAGTGCCACTAATGCAAACAGTAGATATTTCCGCTAATGCAAACAGTAGACAGTGCCACTAATGCAAACAGTAGACAGTGCCACTAATGCAAACAGTAGACAGTGCCACTAATGCAGACAGTAGACAGTGCCACTAATGCAAACAGTAGACAGTGCCACTAATGCAAACAGTAGACAGTGCCACTAATGCAGACAGTAGACAGTGCCACTAATGGAAACAGTAGACAGTGCCACTAATGCAAACAGTAGATATTTCCGCTAATGCAAACAGTAGACAGTGCCACTAATGCAAACAGTACACAGTGCCACTAATGCAAACAGTAGACAGTGCCACTAATGCAAACAGTAGACAGTGCCACTAATGCAGACAGTGCCACTAATGCAAACAGTAGACAGTGCCACTAATGCAAACAGTAGATATTTCCACTAATGCAAACAGTAGACAGTGCCACTAATGCAAACAGTAGACAGTGCCACTAATGCAAACAGTAGACAGTGCCACTAATGCAAACAGTAGATATTTCCGCTAATGCAGACAGTAGACAGTGCCACAAATGCAAACAGTAGACAGTGCCACTAATGCAAACAGTAGATATTTCCGCTAATGCAAACAGTAGACAGTGCCACTAATGCAAACAGTAGACAGTGCCACTAATGCAAACAGTAGACAGTGCCACTAATGCAAACAGTAGACAGTGTCACTAATGCAGACAGTAGACAGTGCCACTAATGCAAACAGTAGATATTTCCGCTAATGCAAACACTAGACAGTGCCACAAATGCAAACAGTAGACAGTGCCACTAATGCAAACAGTAGACAGTGCCACTAATGCAAACAGTAGACAGTGCCACTCAAAAAAATGAATGCAGACAGTAGACAGTGCCACTAATGCAGACAGTAGACAGTGCCACTAATGCAGACAGTAGACAGTGCCACTAATGCAAACAGTACACAGTGCCACTAATGCAAACAGTAGACAGTGCCACTCAAAAAAATGAATGCAGACAGTAGACAGTGCCACTAATGCAAACAGTAGAAAGTGCCACTAATGCAAACAGTAGACTGTCACCTTAGCACAAAAACTGTAAGTAACATTTTGGCCAAAATCACTTTTTTTTGCATAAATGGAAGCCTATCATCACAGCCGAAAACACTACACACAGTCCTTGAAGAATGCCAGAAACTTCCATTGAAATGTATGGAGAAATGCAAAATTTGGATACTACCTAAAAATAAGGTCCTCTATTTCGACAGTCGATGGAAAAGTTTCAAACAATTCGGTAGCGTTTTCATCCAGGGTGTTAGAGGCACAGATGAGAAGACGTGAAAATAGGGCTTTCTAGGTCTCAAAAATTTTGAACTTCATAAATTGCACGTGATGCACGTGCACCTAAGTTTCAGGGCTATTGGAACTGCTGAATGTCTCTAAATCAATTTGCTGTTGACCAGAAGCATGAATGAAACTACAATGTTTGAAAGAAATTTTGTATTTTTAAAAATAAAGAAATTTGAGCGGTGGTTACTTTTCATTGACGGTGAGTATATTAACAATTTACGGAAGATTTGACAGGGACATTTTGTTTGTTTGTTTGAATTTGTTTGAATTGATGTTTAACGTCCCAGTCAACAGCTATGAACATGCCCTTACGTTGCCTCCATTTTATGGGACTTTTACCCAAAATTAAGTACGTCATGACATCCAGACAGTGCTTCAAACATAACCACCCAACCAAGCCAATAAGGCTTATATGTATGGATGGTTTGACATGAACCACTTTTCCTGGGCAGGCTCAGACCTGAGCGGGTTAACCAGTTATCAAATGGTCAGTCAGAAGCGTATCATGAAGCTTTGCCTGGTCCATCTATTTCTTTAGGCCCCAATGTGCGGGGTCCCGATAATAGCAGTTTGGCCCAGAAATCTGTCCACCTGCGACTTCTTACGTGGTTTTTAGCTTGTTTCACATGTGGCCAGTGCGGGGGCTCGAACCTACACCAGACATTGGTAAGATAATCAAGTGATTAAGAAACAACGCTCTTACTACCGCTCGGCCAGGGACCGTCTTTGAAGAACTGATATTGACCAGCTAACCAAGGCTGTCGTATATTATCCTTGTTTGGGTTCTTATCTTCTAAGTTATCAGTGCTTATCATGGCCGACTGACCGGCGCAACCTTAAACTGAAGCCGGACATTTTAGCACCAAAACCGAAAAGGTCAGGTCGACATTATCATCTGCGAAATTGGAAGTGGACGCCAGGTAAGATTTTCTTCTTCTTCTTCTTCTTCTTCTTCTTCTTCTTCTTCTTCTTCTTCTTCTTCTTCTCTTTTGTTTTTGTATTATTCAAAATACATTTTCACCTCATAACCATCATACACATGTTCGATTTCGAAGAATGTAAATGAGCCGCCGCATCGGAAAACAAACTATTTGCACGAATCAGCACCGTTGTTTCGCGTACATGAATAGTACAATCCCTCTTCTTCTTCAGTCCAAAATTACAAGCTTCTAACCATCTTCTGTGACTGCACAGACCGGTTTGTGTCGGACCTTTTCGGAAACCACATTGATTGTTTTCTCATGGCACGGCTCATATGTTCAATTTCGAAGGCTGTAAATATGTTTTTAATTTTGCCAAAAACAGAGCATTAGTACTGAAAGAACTTCCTTATTGGAGCGATTCAAACACAGGCATTTTTTTTTTTTTTTTGAAGTATGAGTTTGAGATGCGGGGAATCCCATGACCCCAAGAAAACTAGGACACCGCGTTTCCGACCCGGTCTATACAGTATCCCATTTAGACGAGGGTTGATTGTGGATTGATAGAAAAGGTTTTAAATGTAAAATAATTGCATAACAAATCGGGTCTCCAAACGGGTGAAAATGCAATTTTCTTCAATGAAATTTTCAATATATTCACTGTATATTCATAGGCAATTTTGGTAATATTTTGTTTCAGAGATGTTGCCGTTTCTCCTGCTCAGCATAGTCGGAATAGTATCAGGTATGTAGTAAAGGTTTACAATAGCATGCTTTTTAAACATTAAAACCTATAACATGTAGTCACATGTTATAATAGGCGGTGTAATTAAGTTGCCGGGAGGAATCAAAATATGGTTAAATTTGTTCAAGTTTGATGAATAGATACATGTTCTGTTTGGATCCATATTAATCGTTTGACAGACATGTTGCTATAAAACACAGTTCTTTGCAGTTTTTCTACAGAGACAATTTCTGTTGTCATGATGCTCAAATAAACATTTGAGCCGTGTCCATTAGAAAACCAACAGTGTGGTTTCCGATTACCAACTTTGCCTGTTTTACCATATCTCTATTGTAACATTTCTTACGTTGCACCAACAATTTCTGAGAAGATTTTATTGTTGACGTCTTTTTCTCCAACAGGGATGTTATTCCTGCCAGATGAAACTGACGTTGTGACTATGGTCGGGTTTACGTATGGACAGACCTCGCACGTCAATGTGTCGACCGGGACAGTACTTACCTTTGACAAGGTAGGATTTTTGGTCATCTATATTTCCTCTAAACCAAACATACAGTAAGTCTGGGTAACCGATAGACTGATGTAGTATCTATGATCGGCTATAGACCTCGCATGGCAACAATATGCCGACAGTTTGACAAGGTACTGAAGATTTTGTCATCTTTATTCACCGCCTCTGATCAAAATACAATAGAAATACGTAACTTATAGCAACAAACATGACCGCCCGTCTCTTAGACATTTAGCCCATCAGAATAAAATATAGGGATGTTGCTCTTGCGCTGTTTTGCCCTCATGTGTAAGCTAGGTTTGGATATTAAAATATCGCGTGGTGTAGATTGAAAGCCTCCTGACTTCTGAAGCCAAATTAGTCGCTAGGCATCATTACATAGCGCTAGGTATCAATAATAAATTAATTTAAATTGATGATAAAACTTGAAAGATTTAGCCAGTACGTCTGTCATAAATTATTTCTAGGCAATTACGACAATTGGCTCAAAAGCACAACTCACTGCTGGGAATTTCGTATGCTATACAGATGGTATCTACAAATTCCAAATCTACGCTTTGACAAAGAACGACACAAATGTCTGGCTAGAAGTTTACAAGAACAACGACCTTGTCGTTTCGGTCTATGCTCATACAATCAAAGACTATGCCGATACCGGAAATGCAGTCGTCCTTGAACTTGAAGCAGGGGATACCGTTTTCGTCAAAACACGTGACCAGTACAATAACATCGTGTATGGGGCACCAGATGAGATTTATACGACATTTACTGGAGTTTATCTTGGTAAGGTTCTCCGTGAATCATTCGGTCTGCATTTCATTTTACCTTTATGATACATATCTTCAGTGCTTGAACAGTAATTAGACCAACTCTAGACGAGTGATTCTACATGTAGAAAAGTTTCTACAATCACTCCAAAGGCTTGGTAACCTTCGTTCCGGTCCACTTTAGTATACATTGCTCCACTTTCGTATGAGGTCATCTCTCCTAGAGTGATTCGTAACTTGGAAAGCATTTTGTTTATTTGAGTCTCAGTGCTCACAGAAGAGTTTGGAAACGTAATAGCAGTAATTAATTTGGTCCACGAGAAGTCACAACCAATTATCAGACGCACCACATTGCACACTGAATTTTTTGCAGTCAAAATATAAGCCGCCTTTAGCCTCTGTACGCATCAATTCTAGCATTATCGGACATTGGTCGTTCGTCTCTCACTTATGAGACAGACCATCATTATTTCTTGAATAGGACATTATTTCCTTACCAAATGCATCATTTAAACCAAAATGCACACAAAAGTGTTCATTTCAATGGGTGATTGTCAGTGAAGTTTGAGAGGTAAAAATAAAAGTGGTCCATTGTTTTGATATAAAATCTTGTTCTTGTTGCAGCAAACAGCATTACCCCAGCATTTTCTGTCGCTATCGACAAAATGTCAACAGTCGCTGGTGGCAAAAACGTCGTATACAACAAAGTCATCACTGATGTCGCGAATATATATGACAATACTACAGGCATCGTTACCATCAAATCACCAGGCATCTATATTATACAGTTTTATTCTGTGTCTCAGCAAGACGAAGAAATCTACCAAGAACTGTATCATAACTCCGATTTTGTGTGCGGACTATATGATTACGCGAATAACGAATGGTCAAATGCCGGAAATACCGCCATCTTGCATTTGAAGGCGGGAGATACTTTGTCTGTGAGAGCAGCCGCGCAGTACACCAATAATATTTATGGTGGTACTGATGAAGTTTACACCACATTCAATGGGGTAATGATTGCTTCAGAGGGCGATTTAAACAATAAAGGTAAGTGGCTGTATAGGAAAGCAGCGCAATTGTTCTATATGTATCATTTCCAAACATTGCTGTGTCCCCGGGGCTGTGTCCGCCACGTTTTGGTACAACAACAACCACTACGCCTGACAATACATGAAGTTACTGCGAAGCTGATCAGCGACTTCATTTTCGCTACACGGATCCTTTCTAAATCCAAAATTTCCAGCTTCTAACCGTCTTCTGTGCTTGTACCGGTCGGCCTGTGTTGGATCTGTTCGGAAACCTCATTGTTTTCCCAAGAGGCGGCTCAAATATTGTTCAGACTGAGTTTCAATGGCTGCTCATTTTTGTTGACATGATTATTGGATCATAGGCTATGCAATCACTACATGTACATGTATAGTAGATAGATCTTTCTTTTGACGAAAGTCAAGAAGCATAATGAAATATGGGTTAATTTACTACATTGAACTTTTGTAATTATTATTTTTAGGAAAACAAGTTGTGGCATTTACAGCGGGTGTGTCCAAAGACACGACAGTAACTGGCGGACAAAAAGTCAAATTCGATCAAGTCATCCTGGACTTAAACATGGTATATAACACAAGCACTGGAGATTTCACTGCCCCAGTAGCTGGGTACTACGAATTCATCTACCACGCTATTGGGCAAGTCGATGAGCAAATTTGGTTGGAATTATACAAAAATTATCAGTAAGATCCTTTTTTTTTTCTCTTAACTTATTTTACATAAAATAAAATTCTGATGAGTTTTTTTTTCTTTGCCACCACAAAGATCGACATAAAACTCGTATAGATCATAATAATGCAGCACAACTGCAGTTGTCTAGTCTAGAGTGATCAAGAAACTTTTTCAAAACAGTTTCGAAAAAGGACGGGTTTTGAAATTGCGCACCTCTCGTAGCTGATTTATTTTTATACTGCTACGAAAGAGATTTCATGGATTCTCTTAACCATGATAATCAAGCTGATGTTATCGAGGCTTTTAATTCCAAATCTAGGTACCTCGATGACCTTTTGAACATTGACAACCCTTATTTTGAAGGTATGGTCAATCAAATTTATCCACCTGAACTTCAGTTGAACAAAGCCAATATCTCAGATACCGAAGCCCCCTTTTTAGATCTACATCTTTCTGTTGCAAATGGATTTGTTTCTTCTAAAATTTATGATAAGCGCGATGACTTTGATTTTGATATAGTAAATTTTCCTTTTTTGGATGGTGACGTTCCTCGTCGTGCTTCTTATGGTGTTTACATTTCGCAACTTATTAGGTTTGCTAGAGTCTGCAATCATGTTACAGACTTCAAATATTGACTCTATGATGACCCCGACTTAAAGCTATTCATTTTAGTTGGTTGGGGCCGGAGCTTCTTGTCTGTTGCTTGGCCCACCGGGGTCCAACTGGTGTTTTTCTTTTGCTCCGGAGTTAGTAGGTTATTCGGCGCCCAGGGATCTCCATCGTCGGGCAGCTTACTCAATCTGTGAGTCCTTGTTTTTGATTCATCAGGATGTTTATCATGATTTATTTGTTTGTTCTTGATGATTCATTGACTAGTTAGAGATTCACCACGAGGACCGAAGAACTAACTAAATGTTATGAACCACTGCAGAAGCTGAGGGTGAGGTTAGGATCCTGTAAAACCGGTTTAAGCCCGCCAGTAACTTTGTGTTACTGATCGTTCCAAGGCGATACTTCTTTGGTGGTTCTTTTTGTTTTATGTCTTGGTGTTTAAAAATTTTTGTGCTGTTGGCGCCTTATGAATGTTTTCATATTTTTAATTAAGTTAAGGTAACTGAGTGGCCACCTATTGGGAAAATAGCTGCTCATTCGGCTTACGATATGTTTCATGGTATAAGTGCCTGATTGTTAGTTTGGTTTTTTCCCACCTCGGTTTTTGGAGTGGGAATCTCTTTCTGATTGCGCCTTTTCCTGATCTTTGCCTACGTGTACCTTTTCAACGCTCGAAATAAATGTTTAACAGCAAAACTTCTCCAACAGGGCTATCGGTATCATAAACTTCGAAAAACCTTTTCTAAATTTTATCGTAGACACTATGAATTGATTTCCAAATATAATTTTGGGTTAAAGACGCTTTTAAGTGAGGGCCTTTCGGAACCTGAATTTTATGGTGACTTGGTTTACAAATTTAAGAAAGTTAAAGGAAAAAATGATTTTTCTTTTCAGTTCAGAAAAATCATAACACATTACAGACGTATAGGTTATAACTTGAATGTTATGCGACAGTCTGCATGCTTAGTTTTTAACCCAATCATGGTTGATAACTATGCTGCCTTCTTTAATTGCACGCCGGTGGGTCGGGCGTCAGACTCTATGATGGCCTCGACTTAAAGCTATTCATTTTAGTTGGTTGGGGCCGGAGCTTCTTGTCTGTTGCTTGGCCCACCGGGGTCCAACTGGTGTTTTTCTTTTGCTCCGGAGTTAGTAGGTTATTCGGCGCCCAGGGATCTCCATCGTCGGGCAGCTTACTCAATCTGTGAGTCCTTGTTTTTGATTTATCAGGATGTTTATCATGATTTATTTGTTTGTTCTTGATGACTCATTGACTAGTTAGAGATTCACCACGAGGACCGAAGAACTAACTAAATGTTATGAACCACTGCAGAAGCTGAGGGTGAGGTTAGGATCCTGTAAAACCGGTTTAAGCCCGCCAGTAACTTTGTTTACTGATCGTTCCAAGGCGATACTTCTGTGGTGGTTCTTTTTGTTTTATGTCTTGGTGTTTAATTTTTTTGTGCTGTTGGCGCCTTATGTATGTTTTCATATTTTTAATTAAGGTAACTGAGTGGCCACCTATTGGGAAAATAGCTGCTCATTCGGCTTACGATATGTTTCATGGTATAAGTGCCTGATTGTCAGTTTGTTTTTTTCCCACCTCGGTTTTTGGAGTGGGAATCTCTGATTGCGCCTTTTCCTGATCTTTGCCTACTTGTACCTTTTTATTACATACACTATTTTATGTCAAAAAAAAAAAAAAAAAAGAATCTGTTTATTACATTTTGCATTTTTCCGTAATAATGCATTTTTCCAGGTACATCGATTCACTGTACAGCCACAATCCTGCGAACTATGCTACGGGTGGTAATGCAGCCGTTCTTCAACTGGATGCTGGTGATGTGGTATATGTTAGGGCCCGTGTTGCTAATGATAATGCATTGTATGGGAGGGGTGATGAGGTTTATTGCACTTTCTCTGGTTATTTGATTCGAGAGAGTGCAAATACAGGCGCTGTTGTTGGAAAAAGATAAATGAACATTTATTAGTTTGTTTTGGTTTATCTTTTAAAAGTAGAAAGTAGTTCTTTTATAAGATAGTACTTGGGTGTAAGAACTGTGCTTTCGCGTGTTAACTAGGCTCCACTCCGTCTATTATTTCTGTTAATGGAATAAATTGAAATTTATACCCTTGATAAATACAGTATAGGTAAAATACTTTGACCGTACCGCTTAACCGTTGACATAATTATGCATTTGTTGATCGGGATGCTTAAATAACTATGTTCTCTATAATGCGACTCTATGATGATAAACAATTTATGACCTCTTGCTTCACATGACACTGGAAAAAATGTAAAACAAACAGGTGCCCATTTTACCGTCTTAACCGTCTTTACAAAACTTAATCACGTGAATTCAAAGTATTTTACCTATACTATGTAGTAACAAATGTTTATAGTCATGTTAGCTCGGTAAACATGACAAGCAAAGTTGTTTCTCGTCCGCAAATACAAATATATACTGGCAGAGTCTCTTACCACATTGCCATTTGTAAACAAATTAATTCATGGCTTAAATGAAAAACAATAACTTGGGTTCGAAAATAAATTAGAATTTATTTCAACTGTACGACAAATCGTATGAAATTTCATGTGAATAAATAGATAAGAGAACATGAAAACATGCAAGACGGCTTAGCACTTGAAACAAACACGCACACACATGAACACACCGATGACCTTTTCAGTTATAGCTTTGGATACGTCAGGCCCAGAATCCATGCCAAACTTCTGAAAAATATAAAACATTTGCGTAAGAAAATTCATGTGGATCTAAAACGATATTTATATTTGCATAGGAAAATTGGCTAGTTGGTAGTTACATAACAAACTGAAATGACAAGATGGCACTGAAATATACAGTTCGTTTACAGATTTAAAGAAATGAATGAATATTTTAACTGGATACTATGAGCAAGTTCAGCTTGAAATAGCAGTAGGTTTAGGAATTGATAAAATCAAATTATCCCGACGGGAAAAAAGTACAATATATGTGCATCACAAAATTTTAACAATATGCATGAAGAAAAAGATGACTAACTCTTGCCATGTGCAGTCGCCGGGCTAGCATCAATCAAAAACATTTGATATCTTTAGATATGACGAGCACAATAGAGTGGCAGACAGAATAAACAGACAATATAAAGGTGCAAATACCATGAATACAGCAGACCGCATTGAAACGCATTGAGACGATGTTTTAACAAGTTGGCTTCTTTAAAAAGAAACCAATGAAAAGGTCAGCAGCAGGTTGATACCTTTTTGCTCTAGATTTCAGTGTTGTTGATTCTCTGGTTTGTCATTAATTTCGATTCCCATACGTTTCAGTTTCGTATAAATATCGTTTCTTGTTATGAACGCTTGACCAGTGTGTGTATCTGTCGCTCAGGCATTGACTAAAATTTCTGATGTTACAGAATCAAAGCTAATTCTAAAGAGAACACGATTACAATCAAATATGTCGATATGTCACAGTGTAGAAAACCATTTGGCAGTGCAGTCAATTTGTGACAGAGTTCTGAATTTTGACTTGCAGCCACACTACCGGAAAGAGACCCATGGGTCCGATGTGATGGACTAAAAGTCAGCCGTATAGAGTTCCTATAGTTTCTGTACCCCTCATCAGGGTATCTACGATCTTAACTTAGATGCGCTATGATAAGAAGTCGCCACGATCGAGACTGCTTGCTAGATATTTACCGCTTTTTGACAGGGAGTGTCAACAGTGGATAAATTAAATTGTTTGCGGTGAACTGTCTAGTCAACATAGACGGGTTCACTAGTTTTTATTAAGCGCTTTATGCGACAAAACGCGTAAATGAGAGAGAGCAGTCGATCATGGGTACAATTTTCTTCATATTCAAAGTAAACACTGTGGAAAAGGTCCTGAGGGACCTTTTCCAATGACTAAAATGTTTTTCTTCCAATACACAATTTCTATTAGACAAAGTACATGTATTTCAGCTCCTAATGACAGCTGTCCGACTATCGATGAACACGACATTTAGTCCCTAGAGGGACATGCTTACAAGTGTTCTCATCCCAATATCAAGTGAATCAGCTGAACACCTAATACATGGATTACTTGAATACACTCGTTGAAATCGTTCCGAATCTGAAGGCGTTCCGAGTTCATGCTAATAATTGCTAAAAGATGAAACAAAGAATTTTTGCAGTGAACTTGGATCCCTCAACATGTGTTTCATCGAAGCAAGACATTTTATGACGAAAATGATTAAAAACAATTTTTACATGAAACTCGGTCCAGGTAACTCATGCCTATGCACTCCAATTATTGAAATGATATTTCAGTCTTTGTACCTTTTTATCACTACATGCATAATTTGCATTTGACATTCTGGAAGAAATTCGACCATAAGATATTTATAAGAGATCAAAAAGGTCAAAAGGCTGATTTTGCAGCTATACACATAGCGGTGTTTTCCGAACGTTTTTGTTTCATTCAGAATATCATTCAGAATTTTTGGTATTGCATCATATACTTACGTATGTTCATTTATGCATCTGTAAGAAAGCCTTTTTTTCGTGAATTGAACGGACAAAATATGCATTTGTAAATTGTTTTATACAACCAAACTGCCCTATGGCTATCTAATAAAATGCTGATCATCGGCATACATTACCTAAAACAACAGTTCATGTGCAGTAAAACTGTCATTGTAAGGGACATCTCTGTGACGCATGATTTGTGTATCCGTTCTTATACAGTCAGTGACATTGCTTACCACCTGTTTTATTGCACCTTTATGACGGGACATCAACGATTCTCTTTACATCAATTACGAGGTTATCATAAGCTACATTATGTTAGTTGTCAAACATACGGAGATATTCTAGACTTCTAGACCAATGTCTGACCAGTATCTGTTCTGGTTCTATCTGGTTGTATTCCTTACTTCTGTCCAAAGATTGTCTTTAATGCTTGATTATTTAATCTGATGCAGACATTGCTTGTATTTTGTTATTGTGCTGTTCTATGTTTTTGATCTATGAAAGGTTTAAAATATGTTGAAAGCGGTCAATGTTTCTAATGAACCAACAAATTTGAAGATGGTTCAACTCCACAATATGTAAACTTTAGTGCTGTCGCCATTTTATTAATGTAACTTTTCCTTTCTAATTGCGCCTTTTCATGATCATTGTCTACTTCTACCATTTCATGCAGTTGCTTCAAATGTTTTTTTTTTTTATTTTACTTTATTTCATTTATTTTCTCTTTTTTTTATTCAGTAACAAGTGCAACAAGGTTCCATGTTACTCCTTAAATATTTGTGTAGTATAAAGCATGTCGAATTTGAGGCCGAAGGTACGACATATTTTCACCTTGTACGGAGTTCAACAAGGTTCCACTCTGGGCCCTATGATGTTTGTATAATACAAAAAACAAAGTATGATTAAATATTGTTTGTGATTGATGTTTGTTTAATTAAAAAGTCACCGCCCGGGCCATGACCGATTATTTGAACACCATGTAAAGGTGTTGTGTCAGAAGCTTCGTAATTTAAAGAACCCATCCGATTATATGGTATTAATTGAAAGTTTGTTTGTTTGTTTATTGATTTATTTGTTTATTTACACTGTCATGCTTTGTCACAAAATTCCTCGCAAAAATGTTGCTGAGTATTAGTCCGCGACCAGATTCTTGTAGTTGTGTTTAACCATTAGTCTTCTCTGTCGTCATAGTTGTAGATTTGCAAAAATCTGCATAATTGTCAATGCCATCGTTTTTAGTTACTACGATAACACTCGTCACATCGTATTTAACAGTTCCATCCGGGTTAAACAGTTTCCATATCTTAAGGCTCTGCCAACGCCATAAATGCTAGTAGTCCGGTCTGTGTCTGACCTCTTCTGGAAAAGCGGAGCACTGAGAACTTTATTGAGAACTCCACTGTCGCCACCAGGTAGCGCTTCAGCACTGACCTAGATGAGGTTTCGTCAGATCTCGCGAGAATGCTGAGAACTCAACTGTCCACTCCACTTACCGTTCCGTTACTTCCGGTGCCTAATACCGTCCGAAGGTAGCACAGCAGGCCTTGATTCCCCAGTACCGAACAGCCGTCTGTCCACACGCTATGGGCCAGAGGTAGCGGAAGGCATACTCCTCAAATCGTGGTGGTCGGTAGACACAGCGCCGCCGGCATACGTATTGGAAACAAATACCTGGTGGGGAAAAGAAAATAATTTCAAACTAAGTATCCAAGAATTGGTACAACTAAACCGAAAGGCACCAGGCAGGAAAGACAGAACTATACAGACCAAGGACTAGCTCTTTGGAGGTGACCAGCACTATATAATAGGTAGCCCAAGGGCAACGTTCGCTCACCTTAGAGTAAATAAAATACAGTCACTAGACAAAAGAAAAGAAATTGTGTTTTTACCATGTATGGGCATGGCGGCCATCTTGGTCATGTGACCTGAATTTTATATATACATTGGTTACTGCTTCTTATAGATTCTTCATATAAAATTTGGCTTTGATTGACCAAAGCGGTTTCAGAGGAGAAGAAGTTTGAATATTATGGTAATAGACATGGATAGGGGAGGCAGATGGACCCATGGGGTCCATTTTTTGTTTTTCAGAATCATTGATACTTAGTCCTACTGCCCATTTCCTGCAAGATTTTTCCTTTTAATGACATTTTAACAGTTTTTCCCATTCAAATGAACAGGCGATCTATGTTGACATTGCCGTAAAATAGGTCAAGGTCATCACAGGGTCATGACTTACATACGAATTGCAGTGCTTTAGTCATCAATGCTTCATGCCAAGTTTCGTAAAAATCGATCCAACGGTTCTGGAGAAGATTTTTGAAGGGTTTTTACCATATAAGGGCATGGCGGCCATCTTGGTCATGTGACTTAGATTTTTATATACACATTGGTTCTCCCTTTCTATAGATGCTTCATATAAAATTTGGCTTTGATTGGCCAAGCGGCTTCAGAGGAGAAGAGGTTTAAACATTATGGAAATATCCATGTATTTCGTCCCGGGTGGGGGCAGATGAGCCACTGGAGTCCATTTTTTTAAGAATCATTGATATTCAGTCTTACTGCCCATTTCCTGCAAGAATTTTCCTTTAAATGACATTTTAACAATTTTCCACATTCATATGCATAGGCGATCTATCTTGACCTTGACGTAAAATAGATCATGGTCATCACAGGGTCATGATTTATAAATACACATTGCAGTATTTGAGTCATTAATGCTTCATGCCAAGTTTCGTTGAAATCGATTCACCGGTTCTGGAGAAGAAGATTTTTGAAGGTTTTTTTTGCCATATATGGGCATAGCGGCCATCTTGGTCATTATTTATACACACATGGATTCCCCCTTCCTGTAGATGCTTCTTTGATTGGCCAAGTGGTTTCAGAGATCTTTGAAAATGTCAGCTGACAACGGACGGACGCAGGCTCGAGTACCATCCTCCCCTTGAGCCCTCAGCCCAGGTGAGCTTATAATAATAATAATAATAATAATAATAATAATAATAGTAATAGATTTATAAAAAAAAAAAAGAAGATGGAGAGCACAGTGGACAGGCGGAATAAGATAAAACACAGCATTCAATGTCTATGTAGTGTTACATTAATTAGATGTTGTTGCATGTCTCGTAAACGTTGTCCTCTCCGCACTATATACCGTGGTATGATCAGCATATGATCGTAAATTATTTTCACGTAATCGCTCATAATGTTGGTTGCTTGATTGATGTTGAAAAATGCTATATATATTAACCATATTAACCACGATAAGGAAAAATACACATTTTGATAAAAAAAAATGTGGTGAACCGAAGAGCGTCACTTGACCAATATGACGTTGCATTTCTTGATGGTTGCATAAGCAGAAGTTTAACGAGGTCGAACTATAATTTATATTGGAAGCAGGAAATAGCTGCCCGACCGTGATGGCTGATATGCTTTAATAAAAAAAAATGAATACGAATGGGAGGATGTGACATTACATTTATTTCGAAAACTCGATGCCAGGTTGCATAAGTAGCAAACCAGTCATTACAATCGGGTATGCGCCAGCGAACAGGTGCGCAATCAAAATGATCAACATGCTTTGAGAAAAAGTAGGCCTATTGTATGCATGTGAATGAAAAGATGACACTATGGTACTAGTGCGGCGTTTCTTTCGAAAGCGAGGAGCGATTGCATTTGCATTCTACATGCGCCATCGTATTTCTGAAGTCTACTAATAAAACAGCTATTATTTTAAACATAGAATTAACTTTAAATAAATATTAACTGACATAAAGAAGAAGAATGCAAATCATCAGTTTGCATTTTTGTAACAGTAGTTTAAACTTTTGAGAAATTTGAAACAAAATTATAGATGTCCAATAAAACATATATTTGCAACTTGGAAATGTATTAATTTTTACGAATACTTCACTTTACTATAAGTAAACATAAAGGATGGACGAAAGGAAAAAAAACTACTACTGCTACTACTACTAATAATAATAGTAAACATAAAATAAGGACGAATGGAAAAACAACAACTACTACTTCTAATAAATAAATAAATAAATAAATAAATAAATAAATAAATAAATAAATAAATAAATAAATTATTATTAAATAAATAAATAAATAATGGCATATTCTGAATAATGTTGTAGAGATTTAGCTTCACCTCAAACACATTGAACATTAAATCTATATATTTGCATATCAAAACCATAAATTATGCATGTAATGTTATATGTTGTTTCAGCGATTTTGAAATGCTATTATTTTTTAAATAAATGATAATAAATGAAATGCACATAAAGAATAGGATACAGAACTGCTCCTTGGCTCATACCTTCGACAGAATATAACTGTATAGCCATAAAACTCATCAAAACAATTAATGCCAGTGCCTTTGAATTCATCCTGTCGTTTATCCTGTGTCTCACTTCTCACCACCAAACGTCTAAAGGCCTACTGAGAAAAGCTTGCATAAACGTTCTCTATAAATACATCCATAATGTTTTTGACCGCCTTGTCAATTAAACAATCATTAACTTGTTTTAGTGGTCCTCGCATGTCACACTGACGTGACAAAACCGTAGCCTTTAGATACGTAATGACAAAGTTCTGACCAATCCAGTATGATTGTTTTTGGACTTTTACTGTTATTTCTTAATTTATGCAAGAAAAAATAACTTTTTCATCATGGAAAAATTTTACTGGAAATTCCAAATTTAAATTGAACTCAGTAGAGGGAAAATCCCTGATTTGTGTTGAAAAAAAAAAGTCAGCAGATGACGAAGAGTCACACTCACTGTAATCCTGAGGTACATGTACAATACGTTTTTGTGGAACGGCTGTTGTAGTTTTGTTTGAAATAAAAGTCTTTTCTGCTGTGATTGATCTCGCATGTTTGTCACTTTCTAGCTTCTTAACTTATAGGTATTTGTCTTTGATGCTTCTCCGACTATCACGGAAACAATACGTAGTCCTAATAGAGACTTTTTAGATGTTTTAAAATACTAATACTGTGCAAGATACTTCAAAGAAAAATCAAAATAAGTTTTATTGTTCAAAATACTAAATTGTAAAGTTTTCCTTTAATGGAATGCACTTTTAACAACATGCTTTTCGTGACTCATCGTAAATTCTGACCCAACGTTTAAAACTTTTGCCATTTGAACAACAATGCAAACAATGACAGATACAAATTTACTGAGTAATTGAAATTATGTGAGTATTCAAGGTCAAGGTCAAAAACATTTTTTCCTTTTTGGTCCTTACTGCGACAGCAAGGCAAATAATCTGATGTAAAAGGTCAATCATAGATACAATGACGTTTAAAACTGCCATTTTGGATGTGAAATTCAACATTGATGGCACATTCTGGATGCTGTTTATTTCGATACCTATTTTGCTTGGGTATCCCGTCATTTGATTGTTACCCTATGTAAGCATACAAGTAAATGTATAAATTATAAAAATGCATTCCGAGTCAAAATGCATTATACTTCTTAGCTCACAATGTGAGCTTAAAGTATAACCATGCCCCGTCCGTCGTCGTCGTCATCGTTGTTATTGTCCATAATGTTCAAATCTTCTCCTCTGAAACCACTGGACCAGTCGAAGCCAAACTTTAGTATCCGTGGGAAGGGGGAACCAAAGTTTGTATTGGTCAAGGTCACATGACCCAGATGGCCGCCATACCCATATATGGTAGGCCGCCATACCCATATATGGTAAAACTCTTTAAAATTCTCTGGAACCAGAAGACCGATTATTTCAAAGAGACTTGGTATGTAGCATCGGAGTCTGGTTCATCATAGTTTGTATATTTCATGACATTGGGTTGACCTTGACCTATTTTACGGCAAGGTCAAATTTGGCCACATGTGCTTTTCAATGGAAAAAGTGAAAACATTGGATTTTTTAGACCGTTTTGTAGCAAGTGACCTGAAAGTTGGTAGATACAGACAACTTATTGAGTTAATGAAGTTATGTGAGTATTCAAGGACAATGTCATTTCTAGACGTTGGTCAAAGGTTATACTATAAAAGGGGTCGCGACTTCAATATCATTTTCAGCCAAAAGCGACATATTGATAAAATCATGAACGAGGTCAATCAGCACTTTTATGCAGCTGATCCATGCCCTATGTTTCATGCGAGTAAAACGCTAGATTCATAGTAAAATCGCATGACAGTTATATAAACAATACACTGGTGTAGGTCAAATCACCATGTTAACATTGACAACAACATACGTTGACATGCCTATTTGACATGGGACCCTGTGATGATAATGAAAAGCTTATGCATTTACAAGACTAATTTAGTGACATGACGAGAAAATCTGTCTACATGACTGCCATTCACATGCTGAACAAGCTAGTTTACCTTTGTGTTTGTTTATATGCAATGGTGTTTCTTATACGTGTTTTGGCGGTCCTAAAAAGCCTCCCCGTACATCATCCATAGTACAGGTTATATTTTCGTTTTGGTCCTTTGAGATCAGCGAGGATATTCGGAGAAATCAGAAATTCATTATCGGTTAAGATTCATTTTCTAACCAATATTTAACATATTTGGTCCTATTAGATAATACTATAGTCTTTGTATAGACTACCCTGTTGAAAGTTGCAAAATCAGTTATTCTCTTTGGCTCCATGCTGCCAAATCTAAATGGTCACTGACGAGACTTAAATAGTCGAAACCGCGGTATGGCCCATCCCCTTTCTCATAAATGTGTTCATTGCTCTTAAAGGATCTCAGTTTTAATTTATATTCTATATTATATTTTTTTTTCTTTTGTAGATAAAAAGTGGATAAAGTCATTGTATATTATATAGAATAAATAAGTGACTTCTTTGCAGTTGTAAAATGATGCACAAACGGAGATTTCTGATCGTTGTGGGTTAAAGCTGTGGTGAGGAAATATAAAACCACAGTCTGCATAGGAAACGTAAGATGTTTCACCTCACTTGCCACAACCATTGCGAAACAACTGATACATGTAACCTATTTGTTCTTTTCCCTTTTATTTTGATCATGTAGTTTAATCCATGATGGCCGATCGGCAGCAAAAAGAGCTCTATAGCCCCGCAAAGGCAGCTTCAAGTGTGTTCTGTTTTATTTTCATGATGTATAAGAAGGTTTGACCACATAACACCAACATCTGCGCCTTCAAGAGTTCCATGACCCTTCTGTGTAATTGAAGTAAAATAAATAATTTTTAATTAAATTTAATTATTATGGGGTAACTTTCTATTTAAGGTAGTCTTTGTTTTTTTTTTAAACTCATACAAGCATGGCGTCCTTTTTATGGCAGATAGACAGACAATATTGCCCCAGATGTGATGCCGCAATTTGCAGCGTCCTATCTGGGGCTATTCTTTTATGCATAGCGAACTTTCATTGAAAAATGAGATAAAAATTAAAAATCACTCCTAACGTCCCTAAACACCAAATTGATATTGATTGGCGAAACCATTCGTCAACCAGAGGACCAATGGTCCTGTAAACGCTCACCTGAGATCTGCTTCATATACCAATAAACATATTTGAATATTATGGTATTTAACAGATGAAGCCCTTGGGCCATTTTCTTTTTTTCAGAATAATCAATATTCTGTCCATTTGTCAATTTCCTGCTGATTTTCCCCTTCAAATAACATTTTAAAAGCAGATGAGCCCCTGGGGTCCATTTTTTTTTTCAGAATCATTAAATTTCAGTCCTACTGCCCTTTCACTTAAAATGACATTGTAAAAGGTTTCCCCATTCAAATGCATTGACGACATTGCCATAAAATAAGTCAAGGTCACCACAGGGTCATGTTTTATACATACATTGTAGTACTTGAGTAATCCATACTTCATGCAAAGTTTCGTTGAAATCGGTTCACCGGTTCTGGAGAAGAAGATATTTTAAGGGTTTTTACCGTATATGGGCATGGCGGCCATCTTGGTCATGTGACCTAGATTATTTATATATACATTGGTTCCCACTTCCTATAGATGCTTCATATAAAATTTGGCTTTGATTGGCCAAGTGGTTTCAGAGAAAAAAATCTTTGAAACGTGTGTATGGACGACAGACCGGCCAAGGTCAAGAGATGACCTTGACCTAAATTAATCATATACCTTCATCTAATCCATTAGTTGTTTGCATCTACCACTTTTCAGATCTCAGGCTGCAATATTTTTCAAAAAATAGCTAATTTCCACTTTTCCCATTATAAGTCTATGGAAACTTAAAGTTACCATAGCAACCAGAGTTCTTATCCGACTGGAATAAAAAACACAAATTATGTAGAGGCTACTGTCAGGAACATGCATAAAAAGTACAGGATTCATCCACTTGACAGTTTCTGAGGAGAAGATTTTTGAATGTTTTTTTTTTTTTTTTTTTTTTTTTTTTTTTTCAAAATTTTGCCCTTTATGGGACCCCAGCAACCAATCAAAATAAAGGATTAGGACAAAACTCGCAAGAAACGTCAAACACTACTCAATAAACATTTCTGCAAAAACAAAATTCAAATGTCTGCAATTTTAGCGGACAAATAGCCGATTTCCACTTTTCCCATTATAAGTCTATGGAAACTTTAAGTTGCCATAGCAACCAGAGTTCTTATCCGCCTGGAATAAAAAACACAAATTATGTAGAGGCCACTGTCAGGAACATGTATACAATGTATAGGCTTCATCCCCTTGACAGTTTCTGAGAAGAAGATTTTTGAATGTTTTTCGAAATTTTGCCCTATATGGGGCCCCTGCAACCAATCAAAATGAAGGATTAGGACAAAAGTCACATGAAACGTAGAGGACTACTCAATAAACATTTCTGCAAAAACAAAATTCAAATATCTCCAACAAGACAGCAAAAACTGGCAATTTTCACTTTTTTCAATTATAAGTCTATGGGAAGCATAAGTTGCCATAGCAACCAGAGTCCTTATCCGATCAAAACAAAAAACACAATTATTCTTTCCCCCTACCTGTAGATGGTGTATGTGTAATATGAGAACAATCGGCCCAGCGGTTTCAGAGAAGAAGATCTTTGAAATTGTGGACGACGACGGACGGACGACGGACGGACGCCGGAGCATGGGTATACTATAAGCTCACCTATGAGCCTTCGGCTCAGGTGAGCTAAAAATGGACTCATTTAATACAGCCGTATGAAATGTGTGATTCAGGGTGCCATTTGCTGCGCTGATGAGTTTACTTAGGGTGCTTCACATTCAGTGTAACCAGTAGTGGCCGTGTTTTCATGAGTCACTGCAAGTGAATTTACTTTTCTTGCTTGCTGGCTAGCTGAACCAAGTTCCATAACGTGACCAGAACAGTCGAAGGAACATTGCTGTGCAAGAGGGTTGTTACATATTTTCATATTCAAGGTTTACAGTTTAGGACTATATAGGTTAGGACGATAAAAGCTATGTACAACCAGTTATGTATCATAAGCGAAGGGGAACAATACAATAATTGGCGACGGAAAGTGATATTCATGCATTAATATTTACATTTTTATTGCAATCGCCCTAGAAAAACATTATGTCACGTGGTCTAGAGGCCACGCCTGTTGGCGGGGGGACGTCAAACCCCATCCAGTGACGTTGTTTGTTTACTCTTATTGTCGTGACGTTGGTCGCGTATCGCCATGGCGTTAGGCGCGAAAATTTGACGTTTTGGCTGTTCCAAAAAAACTGTTAAGTCCAATTTAATTTCAAATAACATGAAAATGAGCGGTGATATGTGCAATTAAAAATCTGATACTTGATTGATAATATAAAATGTAAATATAAGTATTGAAATTCAGATTTTAGCTTTCACTGGATGATGAAAAACATTAGCTGTTTTAGTGTCTCCGAGAAGCCCTTCGGGCTTCACAGACATTAAAACAGCCTAATGTTTTACATCATCCAGTGAAAGCTAAAATCTGAATTTCAATCCTTAATTATCAATGTATCCATATTTTAAGACAGTTTATTTTTTGTGTATTTCCCGTCATTTCTAAAGGTTTCATTAATATTACTGAATATTCAAATTAGGTAACTTAATATTTCCACTTATTGTAAAATGCTTTAGCCTGAATTTTGCACAAAGTCGAGCACTTGTAATTACACGCTTTATTTGTATGTATTTTTCTCTTATTTCGTAAGTTTATAGTTGATATTAAAATTCTTTAATTTGTATAATTAATAATAAGGTGACTGCACTTCTGTTTTGGTTCTTATTAGTTTATGTTTTGGTGTCGATTTTTGCTGTTAGCACCTTTCATGTGCGTATCCATGTATGTGCGGTAGTTCTGAAAAGGTAATTGTGTGGCCACCTTTCAAGAAATAGCTGCTCACTCAGTTTGCCATTTGTTTTCTTTGTATTAGTACCTATTTGCCATTTTCGTTGTGTCTCACCTTGGGTTTTACTATTAGAATTTGGTTCTGATTGAACCAGTTCTCGATCATCGCTTACTTTAACTTTTCTTTCTTCCAAGCTCATTTTTAATACGAAGGGACTGGGTCTAATGCTTATACCAGAGTACACTCGATGAACCGAAAACATAAGAGCCACCTCGTGGGAAAACCAACAATCTGCATATGCGAAAACAAAGACGCAGATCAGCTTCGCGGTAACCGCGAAGCTGATCAGCGCCTTTGTTTTCGCTTCTCGGATAGTACAATTCCTCTTCTACTTAAATCTGAAATTTCAAGCTTCTAGCCGTTTTCTGAGACTGTACAGGCCGGTTTGTGTCGGACCTGGTCGGAAACCCCGAAGACCGGTTTTCTTGTGTCGCGGCTGAAATTGTATTTTCGCGCATAACTGGCGGTTTGAAACAAAAAACTGAAGGTTAAAACATTAAAGCAGGAAAACAAATAAATAGGAAACTCTGTAAATAAACTCCAAAGCATTCTGAGAAGCCTATTCCTATGTATAGCCGTTACAGCGTGAAATTTCTCTTTCAAAGCAAATATGAGGTGATTACTAAACATATGTTTTAGCATTGAAAACATTTGATTTTTAGATAAAACATTTTTGCTTCTGTCAGAAATAATTTACTATGATTAATGAACCTAAACCATTTTGCTCATCATGATAACTTCCTCATGCAGCTTAGATCCTCATCACGAAAACTTGCCCATGTCAGTGATATACAGATTTTTCTGAAGTTAAAAATAAAAAATTAAAATGTTCGGTATTTTTTACTCAAAACATAGATGGCGGGCACACATTATCGTCTCAGAAACTTAATAATCGGATATGCGTAACTTAAAATGCAGTTTCAATTGGACAAGCTTAATATTTGTAGCATAAATCATAAATCTGTTCAGTTTAACATTTACACCCGACAAAATAAGAAACGCAACAGTGCCATCAATTAATTTTTCATAACGACCATATAAAGTAATGACATGCTATGCAGCCATGCATTTCATGCCTTCAAAAACAAGGGTCAAAATCCTGTTCCAGAAAATCAATAATGACCTAGGTGGGTGACGAATGTTAAAGTGTACCATTTTTCATTTTCTCTAGAATGCCTACTACAGGTGTTTGTTTTGAAACGTTTGGGTACGTCTGAGTGTACTATGACACTTGTCTGTATTTCGTTCAAGCAAAGGTTCTAACGGCTTGACAATGTCATTTGACAATACTTCGAATAAACACATGGTTGCATACTGGAGATAAACCATATAAACAGTGAAATGTTTTATGCATAACTTTGATGAACTGTAACTGTCATAGGACGCGTTATTAAAGATCACAGGCTTCTAAAATTATGAAGAGTATTTTTCTAACACCCAACAATTGAAACTCATGAAACCGGAAACTGCGCGCTTTTGGTACAATTGAATAATACCGTCCAAACATACTCGCCGGTTGCAACAATGTCTTTTTTTCTATAATTTTGTATGGAAAACATCTTGGCCCAGTTGTTCAAAACTAACGACGTCGTTAGTTAACGTTTCGTTAAAATTTCAAACATTAATATTACAAATACACTGTCATTTTTTGTTGAAAAAATGTGAGAAAATCCTTTGCACTGCAAAGGATTCTCACATTTTTTTCAACAAAAAATAACAGTGTATTTGTCACTTTTGCTGATATTTGCTTAACCAATTTATGTCTTAACGATATCGTTAAGCTAACGATGCTTTGAACAACTGGGTCCTTGTTTATAGCGGCGTGTTAACATACTGTATGGAAGTCTTAGATTATGAATCAATCAAGCGTATGGTGCTTAGATTTATCACTTATGACGAACAAACAAATACGACAAGAATTTCTTTTTCTGAACAGGTGTGGTCCTCTAAAGTGCCAAGTCTTTCACCTAGTTCGTCTCTATGTACGGGCGATTAAGCTATTAAAGCCGTTACGTCTCATATACACAAGAAAACCAATTCACTAACGAACAGTCAAAATATTTCTTGCTATTTTCTCTGAAAATCTGATACCTTACAGTTTATTTATTTATTTATTTGAGCCACCTCGTGGAAAAACCAACAATGTGGTTTCCGAACAGATCTGACACAAACCGGCCTGTACAGCTACAGAAGCAGGCTAGAAGCTTGAAATTTTGGAGTTAAGTAGAGGAGGAATTGTGCTATCCGAGTAGCGAAAACAAAGGCGCTGATCAGCTTCGCGGTTACCGCGAAGCTGATCTGCGCCTTTGTTTTCGCCTATGCAGATTGTTGGTTTTCCAACTCAACGCGGCTCATTTATTTTTAAGTAAAATTCTAGGGATAATTTCGGAACAACCATGTCCGATTATTTCAGCGGGACTTTTATTGGGCACTGGATGCCCTAGAGCCTTGTGAATATTGCCCGACCAAGGGTAACCTGACATGTTTTAGGCTGTAAGAATGGAGTTCCATTGATTTAGGGAGGCGATTTTCATTTTAAACTTTTATCATCAGAACTTAAGCCTAAGTTACATTTGCCCCGATCATCGTACGATTTTTCGGTCTGCGATTTTCTCTACGATTTTTAGACATCGTAGGAGATCGTGGGCTACGACGTATGTGTTAACAATTCATACGGGCATCGTGCGATTTTTTGATCTGCCATTTGTCGACGTTCTCATACAAAAACGCACTTGGCGATCGTACGGCAGTCGTATGTCTCCGCAGATAGTACACGTGTAGATATCGTACGGATCCCGTGCGTTGTCCGTACGGAGTCCCTATACGTTTTGATACAAAACGCAAGGAGGCCGCACGGTAGTCGTTGGGTCTCCGCAGACTGTTAGTGGATATCGTACGGAGTCCATTGGACTTTTATGATAATTTGGGAACAAAAATCGTACAGTGATCATAGGGAGGCCGCAAGGGGTCATGCCTAGTAGGTTACATTTGCCCCGATCATTGTACGATTTTTCGGTCCGCGATTTCCCTACGATTTTTTAAAAATCGAATGTGATCATGGGCTACGACGTAGGTGTTTACAATTCATACGGGCATCGTTCGATTTCTTGTTCTAGCTTTCTTCGATGTCCTGAGTCGGAACTGTTTGGAGATCGCAGGGAAATCAAAGGGTCTCCGCACACTTTAAGTTGAAATCGTACGGAGCCCGTGCGATGGCCGTGAGGAGTCCTTACGATTTCTTGCGGTCTCCCTACGATAGCCGTTCGATGTTAGGTGTCCATACGATTTTCATAAACTTGTGATATAAACGTACGGATGCCGCAAGATCACCCTAAAGGTCTACGATTATCTTATTATTTTAGTCCCCAAATTATCATAAAACCGTGCGGTGACCGCACGATCATCGCAGGGTTTCCGTAAGGCGCCCGTACGATGATGCTACCTACGACGTGTCTACTGGCTACGGTCTTACGATTTTTAAAATTTGTAAAAGTGCAGACTACTACAAAATCGTAGAGGCTACGGAGATCGTAGGAAGCCGTAGGAAGTCGTAGGAAGCCGTAGAATCGTAGGGGCATCGTAGGGTCACCCTGCGGAGACCGCACGAAAATGCAAAAAATAGCATCGTACGATCATCGCAAGTTAATCGTAGGGCAAATGTATCCTAGGCTTTAATGCTTTCGATGCACTCTTGAAAAAAATGTCCACTGAAAATGCTGTGGCGAATGTTCTCGGTCACAAAATGCACCAAATTTTATCGGTTCACATATTTTAGGCGACATACAGCATTGCTGACTGAAATCTAAATGTCTTTTTCCCATATGCGATCAAAAAGTTTGAAACCCAAATATCATTTTAAGACCACGTGGTTCATGCTGTGTCGAATGTTTTGAAAACATTTGTATAAGCAAGTCATCAAATAGGACAACGTTTACAAAACATTTCTGTAGTATATGGAAATAAACGCCATGCCACTATTTCAGTTATGTCCAAACAATAGTCTAAATGTGACGACATTTTCTAATTGTGTCGGTCGAAAGCCTGATTGGTCTCCGATAGTGCAGCTGGCCCTTTTCAGTTAAAAAAATGTTCAGACATTTATCGGTGCGGACTGAAAAAATTTGCTTATTTTTTGGACAAACTATATGAAACAAGTATCTGAAGTTTTCTTACTGTTTGCGAGGTTGGTTTAGGTTATTCTTGTTGCTTGTAGCAATGATTATTTGCAAATATCCAGTATATTGTTTCTGCAATATTTACCATTTTCAGAAAAACATTTACATGCATCTCAAAAAATATTTAGAAAGCTAATAGAAAGCCGTTTAAAACAATATGTTTCAGTCATTACATGACGTAAACTTCATAAAGGGAGCGATCATTTGATTTTATTAAGGGCGGGGACATAAAAAAAAAAAAAAAAAAAAAAAAAAAAAAAAAAAAAAAAAAAAAAAAAAAAGCCCGACAAATATTCACAGGTCAGTTTAAAAGTTTTCTTATTGACGACAGTCCTGCACGCTTAGCAGGTAAAATATTCTGGCTGAAAAGCCCTCCCCTCACCCAGGTCGCTCGCTGGCCAAAATCAGTCCAGAATGATGATGGGTGATCGTTAGAACTCCTCTCTCTCTCTCTCTCTCTCTCTATTGCATGTTGATGTACGGCTACATTTTTATTTTGGAAACAAAAAATGAAAAGCAAAAACAGTTAACGCAAATAAACAAACTTGATACTCCTCTACCATCAAAAAATGAAAGCTGGTATTATCTTTAAGCATAGCGGGCTAATGCTATTTCCTTTTCTACATTCCACCAAGGAAAGTATGTTTACTTTCGAGAATAAAACATATGTTCATGTCCTAACATAACCCTATAGTTTTACAGATATAATGAGGTCTGAAAATTAGATTCTGTAGTACATCTTACAATGCATTTAATCTTTATTTATTTATTTATTTATTTTGATAAATTTCATGTAAAATCGTCCCCATTCCATACATGAATAACCTATTTGCTTTATGCTCGTTTCCAGAAACGATTAAAGAGTACATTTCGGATGTCACCCCTATGTTGGGTAGCGGTCCCATAAAATCGAGACAGCGTCTCGACATGACCATTGCTGTTGACTGGGACATAAAGCAAAGCAAAACAAAAAGAAAAGATAATGATAATACATAATCGCTTTAACGTGTGTTTTCAGACACAAAATATGGGTTGAAGTGTGTTCAAGAAATAAATGTTTAAGAATTCGGCCTATTTCTGTCGCTCTCTATTCTGGCAGTCTTGTATTTTAGAAGCAGCCAAGAACAAGTTCGTCTATTAGCCAATAAATGACCATGATCAAGAAAAGCATATTATAACATAATAAGAAGGAATAATATTTTTATTCACCGGTCCAGAAGCAGAATTAGCTCTAATAGTGCTATAATCTAATAACGGTACAATATCATTATCAGATCTCTTGAAAACCTTACTTTTGCATGTGCGAAAACAAAGACGCAGATCAGCTGTGCAGTAACTGCACAGCTGATCAGCGCCTTTGTTTTCGCTACACAGATAGTACAATCTTTTTTCTTATCAAATCCGAAATTTCAAGCTTCTAGCCTTATTTTGTGACTGTACAGGCCGGTTTGCGTCAGACCTAGTCGGAAACCCCGAAGACCGGGTTTTTTTGCGCTGCGGTCCATTATCAGATCTCTTGATTGGTGATAATGATGATATCAGCTAGCCACGTGTCTCCAATGCCAATCTATCAATCAACATGCACCATAAACATATCACTGGTAATTAACTCTTTGCATGCTGGAAGAAATTTCGTATATTTCAGTGCCCGATATTTTGTTCGAAATATTTGTTTCTAGGACCTATTTTTTTTTTAAATATATTTCTGGAATAACGCATGCATGTAAAAGCGTTCCGGCGTTGTTTACGTTGCTCTGATGTCAGTTCTCAAATATAATATCATATTATTTTCCAAAACATTTTTGAACAAAAAGTATTTGCTCAAAATATCAATTGATAGTGGCAGGGGAAGAGTTAACATGGTATTGTGTGTCTGGAAGCTGTAAAACAGCAGATTGATATCAAATATAGGTTTATTCGTTTCATTCAGTTTCGCTGTTTTACCATGTATTCGGTTGTGTGCAAAGTGGTAAGCTGTGTGCCGGACTTGGGCAATCCAATTCCTACTACCACAGTTATAAACCATGCTCGTGCTTCTGAGAAATCAAACATTTGTTATGGTTTATTAAAATTCATTTTCTAACCTATGTTTACATATCTGGCCTCATTTGGATACTATACTACTAGTCTTTGTATCGACTATCCTGTTGAAATTTGCAAAATAGTCCAGCACTGGCTCCATGTTGCCGAATCTAAAGGGTCACTGACGAGGCTTTAATGTATTCACTGCTCTTTAAAGATCTCAGTTTTTATTTTTATTCGAACAAACCCTCGTCTAAACAGTTCTTTTTAGAATTTGCACCAGAAAACCAAGTCAACGAAAAGTATAACCCACTTAACTACAATTTTATATAGTAAAACTGGGAATTACAGGAGTATACATTTGTTATTTTTAATTGAAAAAAAAAAAAAAAAAAAAAAAAAAAAAAAAAAAAAAAAAATAGATTGTGGGTACTGAGGCGGTTCAAAATGTTGAACAAATATATTAAAAATGTTTTTTTGTTGTTTTTTTTTCAATGAATTTTTATTTTTTACATCTGAAAAACAATCTCTGTATATTGCACGGGAAAGTTTTCGCATTGGATACAAGTAGCAACGGAAACGCGTTTTCATACAAAAATCATTACAAAATCAGAAACACAAAGGCTCTCTCCATTTTCGCAGTCTTCGATTGTCATCTATTTGGTGTGAAAATGGACAAATAAACTATTTTTTATGGCCAACTAACTGATGAAGAGGCGATGATATGCCAGCTGACAAATAAAATGCACTTGTCCCATAATCGACGTTGGTGGTTTCCACGTTTGAGCCTTGTCTCCAGACAACATGCTTTCAGAGCTTAAAACTTGGAGACTACTTCATATACTTTGGTCCTGATATTTTACCCCCACCCAGTAAAAATAAAAAGGTGACAAACAACACTGAGCACTGAGGTAAAAGTAGGCAATGATCAGGACATGGCGCAATCAGAAAGAAAATCCCACTCCAAAAACCAAGGTGGGAAAAAAACTAAATTGACAATTAGGTACTTATACTAAGAAAACATATCGTAAGCCGAATGAGCAGCTATTTCCCAATAGGTGGCCACTCAGTTACCCAAACCTAGGTTTATCTTTAATTTGTGTATTCAATAGCTATCCTAGTTTGTGTATTGAATAGCTATCTTTAGTTTGTGTATTGAATAGCTATCTTTAGTTTGAGTATTGAATAGCTATCTTTAGTTTGTGTATTGAATAGCTATCTTTAGTTTGTGTATTGAATAGCTATCCTAGTTTGTGTATTGAATAGCTATCTTTAGTTTGTGTATTGACTAGCTATCTTAAGTTAGTGTATTGAATAGCTATCTTCAGTTTTAGCATTGAATAGCTATCTTTAAGGAGAGAGCTGCACAATCGTTTGTCAGATTCTTCTTTTTGTATATTCTCTTATACACCATATATATTTCCAGTTTTCGTACCAAGCTATTTGGATATTTTTTTTAGATTTCAAACGTTTTGAGTTAGTCTTGTAGCTCTTGTAGCTGTTGTCACTTTTTGACATTACGAAAACTTGCACATGCGCAATACAGAGATTTTTTTTCATCTGTAAAAATTGGAAATTTCATTGAAAATAATTTTGATGGTTGAACTATTTTTTCTCAAAACATAGATTGTGAGTACTCGTTAGAACCGCCTCGGCGATGCGGTTCTAACGTGTACCCACGATCTGTGGAGCTAAAATAAGAACATTAGGTATACCCCTACATACCCTAATTTTGCTATAAAAAGTGGGGTATAATGGGATATATATATCAAATGGAAATGTTTATATCATATTGTGTAATCAAAGCATATCTTTAAGTCAAAATGTAAATATAAATCGTTCATAGATCTAAGGAAACCGTTATAAACAACTTCCTTGAAGAATATCGACTCACCCGCGTTTTAGGGTTTACAAGTATGACGTATTCACTGGAAACTTTTACACGGGGACCCAACTGTTAAACGTGATTATTGATGCGACGCGGAATGTTAATGCATGCTAATATGAAGTTTCGTATGCGTCGGCGAGATCGTTACGAATGCGACGTTCCACATCCTCTGCCCTTGGACCGTAAGTAGCACATGTTTTGCTCTCGTGAAAATAAACAAAGCCGAGTTTGCAAAATCGGCGTCCACTATGATCTGCAAAATTCTTCTATGTTCCCACTTGAAGTCAATTGGAATACTTACGGCACTTGTGTTTTTCAGCTAATGGTTTATAAAGTTGACCTGTAGATACAATTTTGCCACGGAAACACATTACATTCATAAATTCCTTTTGTTTTTCTTTGTCTTGGTCGTAAACTAAAAAGTATAACACAGTCCTGTGGGTGTCTTTATTGAAATATGTATCCAAACGGCTTTGTAAATGCACATTTATCTACTGAGCGTGAAAAACAGGACCCAGTTGTTCAAAGCATCGTTAGCTTAACGATATCGTTAAGACATAAATTTGTTAAGCAGATATCAGCTAAAGTAACAAATACACTGTTATTTTTTGTTGAAAAAGTGCAAAGGATTCTCACATTTTTTCAACAAAAAATAACAGTGTATTTGTAATATTCATGTTTGAAATTTTAACGAAACGTTAACTAACGACGTCGTTAGTTTTGAACAACTGGGCCCAGTATGATAAGCATCTGTTGTTTGCATCGAAGACGTTGTTAAAATTTAATATGCGACACGGAAATGCATCGTGGAAGATTGAGACCGATGATTCAGTAAAATAAAATAGCAAACGTTGCGATATGGAGACAGTGATGCATTTTCTTCAATAAATATTTTTAGATACATGTTAAAGGGGTCAACCATGGTTTTTATACAGTATTATTACTTGCAGAGGCTGGAGAAAGTTGTTTGAGCCCGAGACCGAGAGCTCAAAGTGCTCCCGAAGACACTTCTAATGTTAATGCATTGAACTAACCATAGTTGGTCGCTGTTCTTGTATAACACACCATTCCAATGGAAAACTGCATCGCAACCGCACCTAAAAACCGCATTCTGTTGTTTTCCCCCTGCTTATCAGAAATGCATGGAGCCACCCATATTCTATGATCAAAAATTATTTGGTTTAGCCTTAGATTCATTTAATGTAAGGAAACATATAAGCTCTGTCACTGATATTTTCGAAAATGTTTTGCTATTTCGAGGCAAGAATAAATCAGTTGTGTCACTCGAATGTTGACAAAGCTGAATCAGAAGCCCCACTCTGTGACCTCATTCGAAATACAAGTGGTATATGCTTTGAAGCTTGCTCAACGAAGTGCATGTAGTCCAAGGTAAAAACGCCATGCAATATTTCGCTTGATAAAGGCACTCCTTATGCTTCTACATGTACGAAGTGCATGTAGTCCAAGGTAAAAACACGCCATGTGCAATATTTCGCTTGGTAAAGGCACTCCTTATGCTTCTGCATGTACGTAAATAATTTTTGAAAGAGCACAACAAAATGCTAATTCTTCCATGACTCATTCTAGTAGTACGTACCTTCGTCTTCGATGCATACAAAAGATGCTTATCTTACTGTTTTTCACGCTCAGTAAATAAATGTGCATTTACAAAGCTGTTTGGATACAAATTTCAATAAAGACACCCACATGACTGTGTTATACTTCTTAGTTTACGACCAAGACACAGAAAAACAAAAGGACTAAGAATGTAATGTTTCCGTGGCAAAATTGTATCTACAGGTCAACTTTATAAACCATTAGCTGAAAAACACAAGTGCCGTAAGTATTCCAATTGACTTCAAGTGGGAACATAGAAGAATTTTGCAGATCATAGTGGACGCCGATTTTGCAAACTCGGCTTTGTTTATTTTCACGAGAGCAAAACATGTGCTACTTACGGTCCAAGGGCAGAGGATGTGGAACGTCGCATTCCTAACGATCTCGCCGACGCATACGAAACTTCATAACAGCATGCATTAACATTCCACGTCGCATCAATAATCACGATTAACAGTTGGGTCCCCGTGTTTTAGATATTTCTTATTTCAATGTGCAACGCTGTCCCAAGTTTTAGAGTCCGCCTCTACTGATTGCATTTATTTACCGTTATTTACCAGTTCGTGCGAAAAATGGAATAGCCTTATTACCATGCATCTATGAATTGACTGTAAGTAAGTAATGTTTACTTGTATGTACATTTGCTATGTATTGTTTTGTTTTAAGAGGGCCTCTTGGAAGATTGGTATTATACAATGAAGCAAAATATAAGTGAGCAATGATCAGGAAATGGCGCAGTCAAAGCGAAAACCGAGGTGGGGAAAATAAAATACCAACAGATACAAAAAGAACATACCATTTTTAAGCGAGTGAGCAGCAATTTCCCAATAGGTGGCCACTCAGTTACCCGGACTAAACATGTATATTATATGGAAACATGCATTAGTACATAATACTGATAGAACCACAACAGAAGTACTGCATTGAAACGGTCAGTAGATCCACAAGCGCTTGAAATTATAACCATCAATTATTAAAATTTGCCCTAAAATAATATTGTACATGGCATACATGTAGACACTCATGTGAAGCAATATTTTCATGTTTTATGGCTATAACTTCAAGCGCCCGTGGTAGATCTAATATACAAAAATGTAACTGACTTTAATGTTTCAATGTGGAATCTGGAGGGGACCGACTTTTAATAGTTTATAATGTTCAATTGTTTAGAGGTAATGTTCGAATGATACTGGTTTTGTTAAACTACTTTACGCTTGCCACGTGGAGGTTTTGTAATTTGTTCCTTTCACTTTTTGAAGTTTGGAACAACAAACCCAGACTTGTAGTATATTATTTCATTGTTAGGCAAATATTTAACGATTAACGAAAACAACAGCTACCATTTATTGCAAAACAACATACAGTGTAATTTCAAAAACAGACTGGTTTGAAGAAAATTCGCAAATTAGCTCAATTAATGGTCTTCCAGTTATATCTTTCAACAGTCAAGAAATGTAGCTGTTTGCGAAACACCCATAAAACCATTGTTTTGTAAGGTATATTCAAAAGTTTTCAAAACAAGCATTCTGGATGCCGTTAAATAAATAAAGTCACGTGCCATATGCCGGGAAGTCAAGTATCTCCGTCAGCGCGCGCTTTTCACCAATTATCGTCTGCTGTTGATGTTTGTGAACGGCTCTCTCATTTGTTTCCATAACAACCATCATAACTGTCACGTGATGTTTTGTAAACATACCATGGTTTTTGCAACGGAATATAATAGTTTTCTAGGAAATCACCAGTTGTAGTGGAATCATGAAGAAATACAAGAAATGTCATTAATAAAAAAAAAAAAAAAAAAAAAAAAAAAAAAAAAAAAAAAAAAAAATCACCGTTTTTATTCAGTCTATTTCTGTCAATATGATAATAGAAGTTTTATTATTATTTTGAGCGGCTCAATGAAGTATATTACCCGAAATTTTATATCATTACCTTTGCAAAACTATTATGGGGGCAATTTTCGCAACTTTTGAATTTTAACCCTGAAAATGTATTTTCCAGATCCGTTTTAAACATCAAATCACACGTGAAATATAATCAAAGTTGAGAAACATATTGCCAGAACACCTGAAAGATGGAATAAATACATTTTTATTTTATAAACACATTTTTACAATACATATAAATTAGAGATCTATACATTGTAGTCCTATTAATGTACGAGTTGCAAAGTAATAGAAGGTTAAGGAAGTTTATAATCCCAAACCAAAGATACCAGAATGAATGACAACGCATTACATTACAAACATTGTAACAACACACACGAAGAGGCAGATGCGAGCGAGGTAGCCATCCGGCCAGCATCCGCCAAATACAAAGATGACGGGCGTAGACAGCATCAGGAAAACATGTCCGTGTAATGTATACCCCCTTGAACCCCACTTTTATATAGCAAAACTGGGGTATGCTGGGGTATACCTATTTTTCTTATTTTTGCTCCAAAACATAGATTGTGGGTACTCGTTAGAACCGTCTCAGTGAGGCGGTTCTAACGTGTACCCACAATCTATGTTTTGGAGCAAAAATAAGTGAAAAATATCAAAGTTTTTCAGCGGAAAATTTTCATTTTTTACAACTTTAAAAATCTCTTTATATTGCATGGGCATGTTGCCGGGCAAACATTGTAACAACAAGATGACTAGCCCCTTTCCGAGCAAGGTGGCCATCCTGCCAGCATCCGCCAAAAACAAAGATGACGTGCGTAGACAGCATCACGAAAGCATGTCCGTGTAATGTATACCCCCTTGAACCCCATTTTAATATAGCAAAACTGGGGTATGCAGGGGTATACCTATTTTTCTTATTTTTGCTCCAAAACCTAGATTGTGGGTACTCGTTAGAACCGCCTCGGTGAGGCGGTTCTTACTTGTACCAACAATCTATGTTTTGAGGAAAAATAAGAAAAAAAAAAACACAAAAATTTTCAGTTGAAAATTTTCAAGTTTTAAAGTTCAAAAATCTCTGTTTACATGGGCAAAATTTTGTAATGACATTACAATCATTGTAACAACACGCACGAAGAGAAAGATGACTAGCCCCTTTCCGAGCGAGGTAGCCATCCTGCCAGCATCCGCCAAAAACAAAGATGACGTGCGTAGACAAAAAGAGAATAACGAGGCAACATAAAGATAATTCATAGCAGAACCGTTTTGGAACGGTTAATAAGAAATTCCTGGAGGGCTTAAATATACATGTAGATTTTACGAGGTACCCAAGATTTACTTGTACCACTTCTGTATTTTTACATTGTATGTAGAACAACAAAAGCACGTTTGCAGGTACAAGGCAGAGATTTGTTGCAATGTTTCTCAGTTATAGACCCGACGTGTCGGTATGCCGGGATGTTTTGACAAGACGCGTGTCAAAAAGGAATGAAATGAAAATATTTTGATGTAAACACCAAACTTCCTTCACTAATTACTAATAACTACATTAACCCATATGTGACGAATGGATTTTCCCATCATTATCAATTGGGTGAGTCCACTTTCGTTTTTAGGGGTGTTAGGAGTGATTTTTAAATTTTATTCAATTTTTCGATGAAATTTCTCTAAGCAAACAGAATAGCCCCAGATGGGACGCCGCGTTCTGCGGCGTCACATCTGGGGCTATTCTGTTTGTCTATGTCCCACAAAAGGGACGCCAGGATTAAATGAGTTAACCTGCGTATGCATTTAATTACCGTTGCTTCATTATTTTTGTTTTATTTATTTTATTGTCTTGTAGGGTTACAAAAATTGAAGAGCATTTATTTATTTATTTATTTATTTATTTATTTGAATAAATTATTTATTTATTTATTTATTTATTTATTTATAGTCTAAACATGTTGAAAAAAAAACGGTAAGCAATTAAGCAATTTGGGGCACCCGGATAGCTCAGGTTCGAATCCAAATAAATAAATAAATAAATAAATAAATAAATAAATAAATATTCTTTATTTCCTCCTTATGGTGAGCTAGAATGGTGGCGACACCATTAAAATATCGATTATTGAAAAAGAAAAAAAAACTATCAATGGTTTCTGCAACGGTATGTTCCAAGGGTTTCACTGTCACCTTCCGGGCGCGGTGCTTTCAAGGGGTGTTCCGACGGAACGTCGAGAACTTTCCTGGCTTTCCCTTTTTCTTGAAAAATCAAAGTACCGACCGATGTGTAAGGATAAAACATGAACATAACTTTATTGCATAATATTATAAACTCAGGCCATACATGGATGGCGAAATAGAGAACTTATACATACATGACAAACATACAAATTACATGTGGTAAGCAAAGTATAAGCGCCATATTGTGACAAAACAGCAGTGCTTTTGCAGTCAAATTGTGTAAAAACAGCAGTGCCTTTGCAGTCAAATTGTGACAAAACAGCAGTGCCTTTGCAGTCAAATTGTGACAAAACAGCAGTGCCTTTGCAGTCAAATTGTGACAAAACAGCAGTGCCTTTGCAGTCAAATTGTGACAAAACAGCAGTGCCTTTGCAGTCAAATTGTGACAAAACAGCAGTGCCTGAGCAGTCAAATAGTGAACTCAGTTTCTAGAACAATGTCTTGAAACAGGAGCTTATAACTCTCAAGAATTATAAGCTCCTGCTTGAAACAATTGAATATTTTCATCGTTTCTGAGCAGGTCGTAAATCATGTTGCAAGTATATGTTAATAGGCGTAGAATGGTGATTGGGAGCTATAACTATACGCACCGTCACCTCCATGATAAATAACCATAACGGTTTCCAAGATATATTGCATCTCTGCCCAGAAGTCGAAAGAACGTGTCTATGTTAGGCGACTAAGTCGGAAATGCGCTTAAATAGGAAAAAGTTACGACTATCTAGGAAAACGTCCGTCAGGCGCTTAAGTGGGAAATGCGACTAAGTGGGAAATGCGACTAAGTGGGAAAACAACTAACCAACTTGGAAAAGTTAATACGAGTCGGACTTATAATTGCAACTTGTTAAATACATTAATATAGGATATCAATACGCCGTGTCTTGAGAAAACCTGTCTTAAAGATTTTTCAACCATATCCAACACAAACCTGAGAACATGTCGCCGCGAAATTTTGAGAATTTACAATGCGAAAATTTCGCGGCACGCGGACGATTGTCGTACGAATGTCGTACGAACATTCGTACGACAGTCGCATGACAGTCTTGAGAATACATGCGAACATCCCGCGAGTTCGCGAGGGGCGAGAAATTAAAACTAGGCGACATTCGTATGAATGTCGAGAGACACGCTCACGAATGTCTCGCGACTGTCGAACGAATGAAAATGAAACTAAAGCTACATTCATGGGCGCTTCGTAAGACAAACTCACAAATGTCTTGCGATTGTTATACAACAGTCGCGCGATTATCGTGCGACTGTCACGAGATATATTCACAAAATTAGACCGAAATTCGCGAATTGGTCACATAAACGCCCATTCAATGAGACTGCAACGTGGAAGTTGCATTTATATCGTTAATCTTTGTCGCGAAATAGTCCCGAACTAGTCTCCAGTTGTCGCTTTCCAGTGATATAGGGGCTTTACGAACAGATTCAGAGGCTCCTACTTTATGATCAACGCGCCGTCTTTGTAATAAAGGTTGTAACGTCGCTAAGCTGCGATATAGGAGAGGTAACTGAAGGACATGATCCAGTACTTGTGATATAGGGGATGTACCGGTAGTGCAAGGACCAGTTATTGTGATATTAGGGCCGTATCAGTAGGACAGGGTCCAGTGCTTGTGATATGGGAGAGGTAACTGTAGGACAGGATATTGTCTGTAGGACAGGTACTTGCGATATAGGGGATATACCAGTAGGACAGTGTCCAGTTCTTTTTTGTGAGTTAGGGGATGTACAAGAAGGTAACGGTACAGTTTTAGGGATATAGTGGCATTTGTGGAAGGACAATGACCCGTACTTGTGATACAGGGGAGGTATCTGTAGGACCAGTACTTACAGGGGATGTACCGGTAGGATAAAGATTAGTACTTGTGATATAGGGGAGGTAACCGTCGGACAGAGTCCAGTACTTGTGATTTAGGGGATGTACCTGTAGGGCAGATCCCAGTTCTTTTGATGAGGGGATGTTGCGGTAGGACATGGTCCATTTCTTCTGTTATGGGGGATGTACCGGTAGAACATAGTCCAGAACTTGTGATATAGGGGAAGTACTTATGATATAGGGGATATACCGGTAGGACAGGGGCCAGTAATTGTGATACAAGGGAGATAACTTTAGGACGGGGTCCATTACTTTTTATGTAGGGGAGGTAACTGTAGGACAGGTTCCAGTACTTGTGATATTGTGGAGGTTACTGTTGGACAGGGACCAGTACTTGTAATATAGGGGAGATGATAATTTTAGGACAGGGACCAGTACTTGTGATATAGTGGAGGTCGATGTTGGACAGGGACCAGTACCTGTGACCAGTTCTGTAGGACAGGGACCAGTACTTGTGGTATGGGGGTGGGTAACTGTTGGACAGGGACCCGTTCTTGTGATTTAGGGGAGGTAACTGTAGGACAGTGTCCAGTACTTGCATACAACTTCATTACTTTCTCCCGCACTCAAAACTTGAACTGTAGAAACGCAAAACAACAGTAGAAAAATAAAGGATCTTGTATCTTTGAATGGGCAGAGAATAGAAAGGGAAAGTCAAAATGGATGGTGGCGGGATTTATGTGAAATTATACATGATAAGCAGTTCTGCTTTTCCGATTGTTTACATCAATAAATATCAGCTAAACACCAAATCGCCTGCGAATTGTGTGTAACCGACAAAAACCTGTATTGGGGGTTAATGTTAATGCTGGCGTCATACCTAGCCGATTTTGGCACACGATGATATGAAATTTTGAATTTTGCCCGATTTTCGTCACGAATTTGGTAAAAAGGCCAATTTTGAACCGAAACATGTACGAAGCCTGTCGATGGTCACAAGATGGACACACGAATATAACACGAATATACCCGAAGCACTCACGAAGCATATACGAAGTTGTAGTTTTGCATACGATGTTGATGCGCGTAGTACAGGAAGGCTTCACGACATCGTGAGGTGTAAAATGTATTCCCGAAAATGTCCCAAAGGCATAACATGACTTCACGATGCTATGTAAAACCAAATGTCGATACCAGATACCAAGAACAAAAAGGTACAAGTAGGCAATGATCAGGAAATGGCGCAATCAGAAAGAAACTCCAACTCCACAAACTGAGCGGTGAGAAAAAAACTAAAAAATGACACTTAGGTACTTATACCAAGAAGACATGTCGTAAGCCGAGTGAGCAGCAATTCCCCAAATAGGCAGCCACTCAGAAACCTGACCTGAACTAAAAATTATGAAAACGTACATAAGGCTCAAAAAGTACAAAAATTCGACTCCAAAACACAAAACAATTAGAACCACTACGGAAGTATCGCCTTAGAACGATCAGTAATATAAAATTACTGGGGGGCTTAACCCGGTTTTACAGGCGCCTAACCTCACCCTCATCTTCTGGAGTGGTTCACAACATTTAGTTAGTTGTTCGGTCCTTATGGTGAACCTCTAACTAGCCAATGAAGCATCAAGGACAAACGAATAAATCATGATACTCTTCTTGATGAATTAAAATGAGGACTCGACAGACTAAGTAAGCTGCCCGACGATGGAGATCCCTGGGCAGCTTTGTCAGTTTCTCTCTTCTAAAATTAGAACTGGAAATGCCAACTAAACCAGGAAGAGGGCATTGGAAGAAAATTGCACTTCACTCCAAAGTTTCTTCCAAGGTTCAACTCCGGGCCAAGAATCCACTACTCTACTAGAAAGAAGGTACAAGTAGGCGACGATCAGGAAAATGCGCAATCAGAAAACGATTCCCACTCCAAAAACCGAGGCGGGAAAAAACCAAACTAACAATAAGGTACTTATACCATGAAAACATTTCGTAAGCCGAATGAGCAGCTACATGTGTGTATTTTCCCAATAGGTGGCCACTCAGTTACCTAATCTTAACTGAAATATGATAACATAACATAAGGCGTCAACAACACAAAAAATCTTAAACATTAAGAAATAAAACAATAAGAACCACCACAGAAGTATCGCCTTGGAACGATCAGTAAAACCGGGTGCTGCTTGAAAGAAACATAATAATAAACAAATACATGTAAGAGATCTTGTTGCTCCTGGGTGATGTTTTTATTACATGTATCATGTTCCATTTGGGTGTAAAGACGTCTTCTTCTTACTGATTGTCTTGTCCTCGAAATACGCAATGATTTTTGTCAGAATAGAACCAACAGTACCCATTAAGATTCTGAGAAAAAGGCTGTGTGGACGCTGATTTTTGTAAATCCACGTTACCGTGTGAAATATTGAAATGCAGAAAGAACAGTTTTGGTTAATAACGTGTACCCATCGAGATGCCAACGTGTTCTTAATATTGTTCAGATACGATGATTATGCGATGGCGTTGCGAGGGCCATACGATGTCGTGTTGCCATCGTAGCACAATCGGGGAACATCGCGTCTCCTTCTTATTGCCTTCGTGTAGCAAAACTTAGCCGATGGTGCCGATGATCACACGACAGAAAAGCGACGTAGACCCGATTTGATAAGATGACCTTGCGATGGCTTTGTGGAGGTCAGCTTGAGATGTCTATGCGAATTCAACACGAAATTGAACCTTCGTGTGTCCTTCGGACATTTTTTGGCATGTCAACGATTTTGGTATCGCTCGCGAAGGTGCTGCCGAAGGCTCAAAAATCTCCCGACGGACATACGATGGGTAAAGATGCACTCACGAATAGCCCGACGTCTTCAGGATCCGTGCCGGATTTGAAAATTTCCATTATCGTGTGTCCATCGTCGGCTAGGTGTGGCGCCTACATGAAGGAATTTTTCACTGTTGCAATTCGAAGTTTCGACGATTGTTTTTTGCCATAATACCACGAGCGAAATGCACAACCTACACAGTAGCAGCAAACACATTTAATGCTGCACAAGCTGAACTTTGTTCGACTTTTCATCATGAAAACATGTCCGTATAAAGCGTACCCCATATACCCCACGTTTATATAGCTACACTTGGGTATGCAGGGGTATACCTATTTTCCTTGTTTTTACTTCAAAACAGAGGTTGTGGGTACTCGTTAGATCAAACCGCCTCGCTAAGGTGGTTCTAGCGCGTACCAACAACCTATGTTTTGAGCAAAAATAATGAAAAAATATAAAAAAAATTTTCAATTTTATAGCCGCGTGAAAATATCTCTGTACATTGCATGGGCAAGTTGTCGTAATGTATTTATTTCTTAAATAATACACATGACTTTATTACATATAAACCATTTATTACCACAGGCCAGGACGGACAATAATAATAATATCAATTCTCGTGTTGCATCCCCACGCCCCCAACAAATTAATGCTTAGTATTTATTTAGGCATTTCATGGTAATAAGCTTTCGGGTGTATGTTTGATGCAGTGGCTACTATCCATGAAGCTTCGGTTCCGGCCAAAATGTTGAGTGGGATATTAATCAATCGTTGAGCACGAACAAACGAAAATGACTGGGCTTCTGGTGTCATAACTCAGTCATCAACCCACGGCTTTAGCACTCTGTTTAAAACTATGCGGTTTGACGACGATTCTGATCAGACTGCATGGGTAGAAGATGATTTTTTAACACATGTATCTAGTTAACTTCGACGAAACAATTGCCAGCATCATTTTACTATATGCAACCAAGAACGGAACCATTAAGAAATATCATTATAGAGGCAGATTGAGTATAGATTTTGATCGAACTTTTAACTAAGCAAAGCAGGCACAGACGATCAGCAGGATTATGTGGTTATGTCAAAAATTGAAAACATACAAACAAACATTGGAGCCACCTCGTGGGAAAACCAACAATGTGGTTTCCGAACAGGTCTGACACAAATCAGGCTGTACAGTCACAGAAGCAGGCTAGAAGCTTGAAATTTTGGAGTTAAGTAGAAGAGGAATTGCACTATCCGAGTAGCGAAAACAAATGCGCTGATCAGCTTCGCGGTTACCGCGAAGCTGATCTGCGTCTTTGTTTTCGCATATGCAGATTGTTGGTTTTCTCACGAGGCGGCTCATTTTACAATAATCACCCATTACATGACTGAAAGGGGGCAACACATTTGGCACTGTGTATTCTATAGAGTGGATTCATGGATTGGAGCCATGGAGTAGAGTACTGGAATGGATTCTTGGAGTGGAACCATGATACAGTTTATGCATTTGTTACACATTTTGTTTCATTCCAAAATCTACTCCAATAATCCACTCCATGACTCCACTCCATAAAATACACAGTGCCAACACATTTACTGTATTCAAAGGTTCCACTCGGCCAAGAATCCACTCCAATACTCCACTCCATGACTCCAATCCAAGACTCCAATCCATGACGCCACTCCATAAAATACACGTTGCTGCATTGCAAAGATGCTGATAACAAGACTATTATTTTGATTTAAGCCGCGGGCGTTAAAAGATGCCTTCGTGATACGCGGTCAGGTAAGACACACAATAGGTTGCACAGCCACAGAAATCTACTAAGCACTCTTGATACTTTGGGTTTAGAAAACAGAGAGATGTAGACCTTCTATTTTTGTATTGAAACGCACTGATCAGCTGCTCAGCTGATTTATGCTAATATTGCCGCATATACAAAAGTCGGTTTTCTTATGACGCGGCACATATGAAACATTGGAAGGAATTGGCATAGGGTTTCCTAACGTTTCCTACTTAAGCGCAGTGAACGAATTTCCTAGATAAGCGCAATTTTCTTCATTCAGCTGGACGGTTTTTCCCTACTTAAGCGCATTTCCTACTTAGTCGCCTCCGCGAGAAAACCGGTCTTCGGGATTTCCGACCCGGACTGACACACAAACAGGCCTGTGCAGCTACAGAAGATGGCTAGAAGCTTGAAATTTCGGATTTCGGAAGAAGAGGAGTTGTACAATCCGAGTAGCGAAAACGAAGGCGCTGATCAGCTTACTGATATTGTTTTCGCATAGGCAAAAATTCGAGTTTCTCATGACGCGGCTCATATGAAACTGCGTTTATGCGACTTGATGGCTGTTTGTCATTTGACTTTTTCCCTTTTTTTCCTGCTAAAAGAGATACATGAGAGAGAATCAAATATTATAGATCTATAGTTCACACCAAAATAAGACACGAAGTTTATTCAGAGTATTTCAGCTTACCCCATCTATGTATGGCCTGAGTTTATATGCAATAAAGTTATGTTCATATTCACGTAGAACCCTAACTTCGCTTTTTGAATTTTTAATCACATGATCAGTGTTTGCGGCTATAAAAATATGCAGCCTGATTTATCACTGAAAGACGTCGGATTTTTTTTTTTTTTTTTTTTTTTACATGAAACAGCATTATATCTCCGGAAAACAGTATTTTGCAACGTACTATCCATGGACTTAAATTTTAATTTATCAGACATCTCCGTCTCAGGCAACTTCCTTGTAAACCAGGGGTCGTGGATTCGATTCAGGGCTCCTCAAATCTTTCGGACGAGACTATAAACCGCAAAGGATCAGAATATCTGCTTTGTTTAGATATTTTTCTTAGTGCTTCAAAAATTACTGATCACACAAATTTGGATACAGTACATGTCCTGTTTAAGTTCATTGAATAATGTATTTTTCAAAAATTGCAAATTTATGGCATTTTTTTCTGAACGCCAGCAGATTCATTTGTCACCAGTGTGGGGCTTCTGTAAAGGTCAGTCAGCTATATATTCTGGTAAATGCTGACGTCGTATTTCAAGTTCCCTGCGATGTTCATATTCGAGTTCATTTTGCGGCATATGGAAAAAACAGCGGTGTTCCTTTAAATATTTTCAGCAGTGAAGAAGAGCACAAAATGTTTGTTTTAAAACAGCAGTCACACATTAGCGTATAACCCAAACGCGCGCCGGGCGTATGTAAAATGTCAACACGCTGAAGATTTTGGACGTATAAAATGAATTTGTACCTTTAACTCGCTTTAGCAGTCACACATTAGCGCGCGACTGAGGCGTGTGCCGGACGTATAAAAAATCTCAAAGTTTTAGAGTACGTTTGTCTTACAGCAGTCACACATTAGCATATAACCCAAACGCGCGCCGGGCGTATGAAAAATGTCAACACGCTGAAGATTTTGGACGTATAAAAATAATTTGTACCTTTAACTCGCTTTAGCAGTCACACATTAGCGCGCGACTGAGGCTTGTGCCGGACGTATAAAAAATCCGAAAGTTTTAGAGTACGCTTGTCTTACATCCCAGACACGCTAAGCACACGCTATGGGTGCGCAGCGAACGTTCAACGCGCGCCGCACACACGCTTGGAGGACGCTACTGAAGCAATATCTCATAAAATCGGAACGCGCGTGGAGAGTACACTGGCGTGCCTCAAACGTGCGCCGAACGCGTTAGAAGCGTATTCAACGTGCCTGTAGCGCGCGTGGAACTTATTCGAAACGTATAAGTCACACGCCCGGGACACGCCGAGCTTCTAGAAAATTTTTAAGCATGTTTAAAAATTTTTTGATCCCAAACGCGCACGAAACGCGCGATGATTTTTAGCGACATACGGTGACGCGCGCCGGACGTACACCAAGCGTACACAACGTACTCGTAACGCGTTTCGATCGTGTCTCCGACGTGTGTCTGGCGTATGTGGAATTTTGCAATTTTTCAACACGCCCGGCGCGCGTTTCACTTATACGCTAATGTGTGACTGCTGTTTAAGATAAATAATCAGAACAAAGAAAATGATCGCGTTGGAATAAAGAGTTTATTTATTAAAGTTCACTTTTTTATGTAATTTTATAATATTTTTTTTTATCTATTTGAGATAGAATAGCATTAATACGGGTGATATACCCATGTCCTTGTCCTATATTGTAAACATACGCCTATATGCACTATCTTTTCCTTGAAATCGCCATTTTATTTTACATTTTATTATTTCTTTTAGATACTTGATACATTATATTACATATGAAAGCGGAGCACAGGTGGCAAAGTGCACGTAAATGCATATGTTTATTGCGTATGGCGGTTCTAGAACCATTGCCATTTGGGTAAAAAAAGACATAAAGGTCAACCATGCTTCTGCACTTTTAACCTACTTCAAAGTATTGCGCAATTCCCTAAACCTTCCATACAGTCGTGGAAGGGAGAGTCCTGAATGTAATGAAATGTCTTCAAAGTCATGGGAGGCTCTGAAAGTCATGGGAGGCCCTTAAACTCATGGGAGGCCCTAAAAGTCATGGGAGGCAACTTCATGGGAGGCTCCAAAAATCATGGGAAGCCCTAAGAGTCATGGAAGGTCCTAAAAGTCATGGGAGGCCCTAAAAGTCATTGGAGGCTCCAAAAGTCATAGGGGGCCCTAAAAGTCATGGGAGGCTGTAAAAGTCATGGGAGTCTGTAAAAGTCATGGGATCCCTAAAAGTCATGGGATGCCCTAAAAGTCACGGGAGGCTGTAAAAGTCATGGGAGGCCCTAACAGCCATGGGAGGCTCTAGAAACCATGGAAGGCTTTAAAGCCATTGGAGGCTCTAAAAGCTATGGGAGGCTATAAAAGCCATGGGAGGCACTAAAAGTCATGGAAAGCCCTAAAAGCCATTAGAAGCTCCAAAAGCCATGGGAGACCCGAAAAGTCATGGGAGGCTCTAAAAGCCATTGGAGGCCCTAAAAGCCATGGGAGGCCCTAAAAGCCATGGGAGGCCCTAAAAGCAACGAGAGGCTCTTAAAGCCATGGGAGGTTCTAAAAACCATGGGAGGCTCTAAAAGCCATGGAAGGTCATAAAAGCCATGGAAGGTCATAAAAGCCATGGATGGTCATGAAAGCCATGGAAGGTCATAAAAGCCATGGAATGTCATAAAAGCCATGGAAGGTCATGAAAGCCGTGGAAGGTCATAAAAGCCATGGAAGGTCATAAAAGCCATGGAAGGTCATAAAAGCCATGGAAAGTCATAAAAGCCATATAAAAGCCATGGAAGGTCATAAAAGCCATGGAAGGTAATAAAAGTCATGGAAGGTCATAAAAGCCATGGAAAGTCATAAAAGCCATGGAAGGTCATAAAAGCCATGGAAGGTCATAAAAGCCATGGGAGGTCATAAAAAGCAATGGAATGTCATAAAAGTCATGGAAGGTCATAAAAGCCATGGTCATAAAAGTCATGGAAGGTCATAAAAGTCATGGTCATTAAAGTTATGGAAGGTCATAAAAGCCATGGAAGGTCATAAAAGCCATGGAAGGCCACGAGTGCCATTGAAAACACTGAAATATATGAAATGTTTTCGATGCCATGGTAGGTTCTGAAAACCATGAAAGTCACCGAAGTAACCTTAGTACCAGCCAATGGTTTTATGTTAGATCATGTCTATATTACAAATTTATGAAAGCCTTGGAAGGTCATGAACGCAACGGAATGACCAGAAAACCATACAAGAAAAGTAATGAAAGCCATGCAAGACTTTGAAAGTCTCGATCTTGCCTAGTTGTTGTGTTTTAAAGTGCCGGTCCCACTGCGCTTAAGGCCGCTTAAGATCGCTTTATACGATTGCCTAAATATTAGGCTAATTTGGGGTCAATTCTTTGGACCCCGATATGCAAATTAAGAAAGTACAAACGAGTTGGAAAACATTTAAAATAATTTGTATGCACGGTCTTATCACCAAACTAATGATTACGCAATCGTGTGATTGCTTAACGATTCAGTGGGACCGGCACTTAAGTCATTTTCTATTCGGGTTTCGGTGCGGTTTGTTTAAGACTGTATCAGCTCCTGGGCATTGTCCGATTTTTTCAAAATATGATAATAAATTTAGCAAAAATGTACATAAATAAATAAATAAATAAATAAATAAATAAATAAATAAATAAATAAATAAATAAGAAACTGCAGAGGAGTAGAGGAGCGTTGTAAATTGTTTCTTTCTCCAATCCAATCCAATAAATTCCATTTCTTGAAACCGCATGTCAGATTCCGGTAAAAATATTTACCTTTCAATAGCGTGAAATTGGAACATTGATTTCGTGTGGTGCAAACGAACACTTGACATTGTAATGCATTTCAGAAGTAATTTTCGGCTTATTAACTATCATAAATTGTTGATGTGAGTTGATGCTTTTATCAGGCGTTTATTATCTAGCACTGTTTGCTTTTGAAGAGAATCGGGCGTAAATTAGACACGTAACACACTGCGCACTGGGTAGCATCAGGAAAACATATCCATGAAATATATATCCCCTACCCCCCTCCCCACCCCACACACACCAACATTTTTATGTAGTAAAAACTGTGGTTGACGGGAGTATACCTATTTTTCTTTATTTTTATCCAAAACATAGATTGTGGGTACTTGTTAGAACCGCCTCTCCGACAATCTGCAAATGCGAAACCAAAGGAGATCAGCTGTTCGGTAATTGCACAGCTGATCAGCACCTTTGTTTTCGCTACACGGATAGTACAACCCCTCCTTCATAAATCCGAAAATTCCAAGCTTCTAGCCTTCCCCTCTGACTGTTCAGGCTAATTTGTCGGTTCAGCAGTCAACGACGTCCGACGGTGAAGATTGAATGATTGATACTGTGTGTGTGTGTGTGTGTGTGTGTGTTTTAAATCTCCTTTTGGCCAAACATGAAAACATAATGGAAAGGAAGGAAAGTAATGAAAAACAAGAACGTCAAGTGTTTATCAACTTTATTAATTTATATTACTCAAAATTTTATATGGGTCAGTCTCGCTCAAGTCGCGTGTAAAATATATTTTGAAAGCCCAAATACCACCAACTGTTCAAAGAATTAATGAGCCGCGTTATGACAAAACCAACATTTTGCATTTGCAAAAACATAGGCGCAGATCTACCGCGCCCTGAGGATACGATACGTACAGTTACGGACATTACGGATGAGATACGAATCGTTACGGATAGGACGGACAGATACGGAACACCTATCCGCAGCGTCCGCAGCGTACGTAAGCCCTAGTGTGACCTAGGCATAACCCCGAAGCTGGTCAGCGTATTTGTTTTCGTTACTGGGATAGTACAATTCCTCTACTTTCTGTATCCAACATTTCCAGCCTCTAGCCATATTCTGTGCTTGTATAGCTTGGTTTGTGTCGGACTTGTTCGGAAACCACATTTTTGTTTTCTCATGACGCGGCTCGTTTTTGTTTCCCAAAGAGTAACTTCCTATTATAAATTGTTCGACTTTTTTCGTGTTTAGAAGAAAAATAAGTGTTCCTGTGTTCAGACGAATGTATTGAAAAACATAGAAATCGAAAACAATCAGCCGAACTTTCAACATGAAATTCCAGCATATACATGTATTACCAAAGGTAAAACTATGTGGCAAAACGCGTGGACAAGAAAGAGAGCCAAAGCTATTGAGAATGACAGGTCCTTTGAATAACAATAAAGGTAGTCTTTGAGCTTGCCTATACTGTTACCGTTAATACTTTCAAAGAAACAATTGACATTTTAGAAGAGACTAGTTTATGAAGCTGGACTAGACCATTATTATCCTCGCCATTATCTTTGCAACCACCATCACAATCATCATCATCATCATCATCAACAAAATAATTTTCACAATAGATTTCATTATTTTCTTCCTATTTTATAAAGATTCCTCCTGTAAAAATCAATGCTTCTTTTGACAAGGTTTATGGTAAGATCAAATACTACATTTACTGTTATGTTTTAAGGACATGTCAATCATCTAACTTGGTCTCTTTGATGTTTTAATTTTTAACTGGATAGGCCACTTCCCAGTAGGACTGCTTTTGTTTCCTTGCCATCTTTCTGCTTTTGGTAGTATAAATTTTACATTGTATAATGCATTTTGAAAATATAGCGGATTTGGGATTTCTCTCATAATGTTAAAAGTGATCCTTATCGAATTTTGAGCAGTTAATTTCCGAGAACCAGAAAAAATAAACTCAAAGAACAAAGGGATACCCACTTGGTTCACTGTCTTGTTGAAACCAGAGGATCATTGATCCTGAGAACGCTCACCTGAGATTTGGCCTTTGAAAAATGACTATACTCACCTACATTCTACATTAATTAACTCAGTAAATTGTCTGTATCTACCTACTTTCAAGTCACAGGCTACAAAACTCCCCAAAAATGTTTTCACTTTTTTCTATTAAAAGCCTATGTGATCATGTCAAATTTGATATTGTCGTTAAATAGGCGAAGGTCAGCCCAAGGTCACGATTTTATGTAAACTATGTTGGGCCAGAGTCCCTGATGCTACATATCAAGTTTTGTTGAAATCGAACAACCATTTTACGGAGAAAAAAGTTTTTTTTTCAAAGATTTTTGCCATATATGGGCATGGCCTGGACCATTTATACAAACTTTGGTTCCCCCTTCCTAATGATGGTCAACATAATGTTTGTCTTTGATTGGCCCAGTGGTTTCAGAGGAGATGTTTGAACATTGTGAACAAGGACAAAGACGACGGACGCCAGAGCATGGGTATACTATAAGCTCACCTGTGAGGCTTCGGCTCAGGTGAGCTAAATTATAAACCGCCATAAACCACCTCTTATGATAACATGCGGCCAACCAAGGTTGTATTTTCAATAGTGGTTATTCACCAGGAAAACATGCACGTGCAATTAATACCCCATTAAACCCCACTTTTATAAAGTAACACTGGGTATACATTTGTCTTACTTTTGTCTTAAACATACAGTCCAACCTGTCTTAAGCAAGCGGCCAAGGGAAACACTTAAATCGCTTGCTTAAGACAGGTGCTTGCTTAATAGAGGTTATGTTCTAACACTAGGGTAGGCGTCTTAACCAAACCATATTGCTAGTGTAGAAATAAATAATAGCACTGCCACTGTCAGTAGTAATTGTCACTAAGTTCGCCAAAATGACCAGACAAGTTGAATAGGATTAATTTTTGAGACAATAAACAATCATGTATGGCATCTGGAAGGTGTGAAGACAATTTTGACACCTAACAGAGTTGAAATATCCATGTCAAAATATTTCTTTTTTATGTAATTAATGAAATGAGGGCTGCTTAAGGCCAAAATTGGGACAGAAACTAGTGGCCTCTGGTGCTTGCTTAATAGAGGTTCATTTACATGTAAAATCAATTGGGGGGAAATGAAAGTGCTTGCTTAAGACAGGTGCTTGCTTAATACAGGACTTGCTTAAGACAGGTTGGACTGTATACTATGGCTTTTCGTTAGAACCACCTGAGCGTTAGAACCAATGTTTTGAGCAAAAATATTAAAAATATCAAACTTTTCGAATAAAAATGAAATGGCACTAGTGGTTATCCACTTCGGGTACAGTGTGCTTTGTTTTGCCATAGGGCAATACACATTAGCACAAGTTAGGTGACGGGCTCGGACTAGGCATGACTAAAAATTGTTGACTGTGACACTAAACAAACATCAAGTTATCCTGATTCTCTAATTTTGGGACAATAATTTAAAACACGAGTTTGTAGCAAACATGCCACATAATCCAACAGGTGACGTAACAAAATCAGGACTATTTTTGATATTTCCTAAAATTTCTGAATATATACTGAACGAAAGTGAGAACGCTACACACAATTTTACTATTTTCTTACATAAATGTTTTGTCCCGGATTTAATTTCGTTGCAAACGTTTCATCACACATAATTCTATAACGTGCACTTTGATTGAAGTAGGAAAATACCTGATAAACGAATAAAAATAGAAGTCGGAAAAATACCACGTCAGTCTGGTAGCCCGAACTTATGAAACCTGCAGTGTTTGGTTCTAAACGCTGCTGATGTCATGCACTCATTTGGACGAGCTCGGTTTCATGCACTAGTGACCTCTTACTTGTCAAAATATGCGTATATGGCAAGGCCATGTTTGCTTTCACAAAAACGCATTTTATTATATGGCAAGTGATGAAATATAGAGAAATATGTATTAAATATAACCAATATTTGAAAAAGTTATATTTTCACATGTGAAAATATAAAAAAAGTTATATTTTCACATGTGAAAATATAAGATTTGGGAATACGCAAATTACGATTCCACCGTTTTATTTCTAATTTATACCACTAAATTTTATAATCTATGCTATTGTTGACGCAATGAACGTTCACACACAATAGCGACGTAATGACGTGACGTAATGACGTCATTTAAGATTTTGACGTCATATGCTTTAGCACGCAACGTTACAATAACTACATGCAATATAATAAAAAGAAAATTCAAGTTTTTGTCGTGAATATGACTTTTATTTCATCTCGTGAAGTGAAAAATTATATATTTCATTCGTGCCTTCGGCACTCATGAAATATAAAAAATTTTCACTTCACTCAATGAAATAAAACTCATATTCACTCCAAAAACTTGAATATCCTCTATATAGTGCAAGTGATAACCAAAAAATGAAATTATTATATGATATAAAACGTTTTACCATTAAATGAAATATATTAAAGGATGTTTCCTAGTGTCTGATAATGGTTTTTCGCAGATATTTTGCAACTGTTTAAATCTAGATTAAATATTTTCTTGGCACAATCGAGCATTTAGTTTGTCGCAACATATGCAGCATTTTTTTTTTTTTTTTTTTTTTTTTTTTTTTGAAAATCGGTTATTAAATAAAACAAAAAGTTCTGGTCAAAAACATTTTTGAATAGGGATTTTCTGTACAAAAAATCTCATGAGGTAAATCTTTTCCCACAAAAAATAAAATTCTTGGTATTTCAATACGATCGCTCAAAATCATTATTGTCTGGTGTGGGTTCGAGCCCCGCCCCACAAGCCAAGTTCTCCTTGCGGGTGTGCCAGGTGGTTTTTCTCGGGGTTCTCCCGTTTTTGCCCCACCTACTGATTGGCCCGTCTCATAAGAGCTGAAATAATCTTGAAAGGGGCGTAATTTTTAACTGATTTAAAAAAAAATATCAGTATAAAATCTTTATGAAGAAATTAACATTTTTCGAAAAGTACCCATCTTCATGATCATGGATTAACTCCCTTGCCCATGCAAAATCCCTATTCAAAATTCATTTTGGCCATAAAAACTTTATCTGCAGACCGATTTTCAAAATTTTTGCAGGTCCTATTAGGACAAACTAAGATCTAGATTTTGAAATGAAAATAAATTACCTGTCGTCCTCAACACAAATATTTTCTGCGAAAAAACTTTATCACAGGCAAGATTTTATACTTTAGATCTACATGTGTGTGTAACGTTTTTACTTTTGTTCAGTATAACAAATACCATAATATTTTGACATCACAAAATATTGTGCTATGAACGGAGAACGACTGGACAGTCTGTATGTTGCAAAGGATTAATGAAATCCATTTTGTGAAGCAAATGCACAAATATGCATGTGAGTGATGCACCTTTCAATATTTCCCCGCAGTTGGTTGGTGGCGAGATTCACGTGGTGAATCAGACTATTTCGAAGAAACAACCATAGCTTAATTCCCTTAGTGGGGCAAAGGAAGAGTATAATTTTTCATCTGCTATGCCTACATTTGCATGTATGTTCTCTCTTTAATTCCCATCGGTTGGATATTTCTTTTTATTTTCTAATTCCCCTTGTATCCCCGTCTTCCCATCCCCTCTGAGGGAAAATACTGATATGTGCATTACACTAAAAAAGTTGCATACACAAAAAGGAAATAATGTAGATGAAGAGGTCTGCTGTAATTTGAACAGTCACCCACATTACATATAAATAAAACAGAAAGTACCAACACATCACATATCACAGTTACCGTCTCGTTTCAGAGTCATCTCCCTTTTTTGGCACATTTGGCACAATAATAATATACGACAGCCTCTGCCTATGACCTATCTATCATAGTCACAAAACTCTTTTGAAACCCGTCTGAACCCTATTGTTGTGGAAACTGTTTCGTTTTTTACGTCATCAAAAGTAGTTTTTCACAAATTGTCAAAAAATCTCAGTTTTGGGACAACCATTACACCTACTATCACTGTAAACATCTCAGCTGACAAACTAAGAAAGACTCCTTGCGCTAAGTACCGTAAGTTTTTAAATATACTTGATGGTCTTAACCAGTTTATGTTTTCTGTTCTTTTAATGGCCATCCATTATCGTTATTAATATTCATGAATATGCAAATTTATCCAAGTAAGTGCATTTGCATATATGTTCATACAATAAAAGATAATGTGACTGGTTGAACAGGTACACATTTGAATTCTGTCAACTGTTCAAGGGGTCCTTTAAATAATTTGGCATTAGCGGGAAATGGACTGTAGGTCTACCGAGACCACGGATATACCAAAACGTTGATCCGTGCATGAATGTAAGAAGCATCTACAACTCTTCGATCAGTAGCATCATAATGATTTTTTCCTGGCGTTGTGTGAAAAGGAGGATATAGTTTCTGTGTCACTCAAGCCGCTCTTTCATCTGCAAATGACAAGAGAGTTACAGTCAAAGTGTGACACAAACTTTACTCTTACAAGCTAGTCAAGATACTGTGACTGTATTGTTTTGAGGTAATTCCTGTATGTCCTGTAAAACTGAACTCACCCTTTTGCGATTTTAAAGATAATTTCCTTTTTTTAGACGAAACTGATCATATAGGACATCGGCAAATTTTTTGTCTGTCATTTTAATGTCAATTGTGAAAACACGCTAGCTTCGTAAACAGTGTTCATTTGTGATTCGATAAAATATATTTTAAATCATCATCCTCATCATCATCATCATCATCATCATCATCAGGAAAACATGTCCTTGTATTGAATACACCCTTAAACCCCACTTTTATGTAGTAAAACTGGGGTATGCAGGGGTATACATATTTTTCTTATTTTTGATCCAAAACATAGATTGTGGAGGCGGTTCTAACGTGTACCAACAATCCATGTTTTGAGCAAAAATAAGAAAAATATCAAAATTTTTCTACTGAAAATTTTCATTTTTTACAACTTTAAAAATCACTGTATTTTGCATGGGTAAGTTTTCGTAACGATTATTATTATTATTATTATTACTATTATAATGACACTCACCTTTCAGACCAGTATGAATAGTGGACTGGATTAAATGGCTCCTGTTGTCGACAAGAGAATGGTAAGGTCGCCGATGGAGGAACCGAGGAGTAATCCCCGAGCTGAGGGTAATGTCCACCATGGCTACCCCCTAATGAGAGCCCGGACTGCAGGGAGCCGTACCCACACGCCCCCAGGGCTGTCCCAGTCGGTGGTACTCTAGTTGACTGTCCGGCACATGAGCTATAGCTCATCGTTCCCTGTCCCGAAGAGTGTCCCGGGAACGACCAGCCCGTGTAGGGAGAATACTGAGAATAAGGGGGTGGGGATAAATAGTTCTTGGCAAAAGGGAATTGTCCAAAACCACAATGACTTGGGTCCCCAAAGAACCCCTTCGAGAGGGCGAGGGTCGGTCGGTATGGCCTCTTCATCCGCCGCCGACGACGATAGTTCCCTTTCTCAAACATGTCCTCAAAGGCCGGGTCCAACATCCAGTAGTTCCCTTTCCTCTCACCCCCTCCCTCTCTTGGATGTTTAACGAAACACTCATTCAAACTCAGATTATGCCGAATACTGTTCTGCCATCCTTTCTTGTTCTTTTCATAGTACGGGAATTTATTTGTGATGAACTGGTAAATTCCGCTCAGAGTCAGTCGTTTCTCGCCCGATTCCTTGATAGCCATGGCGATTAGGGCAACATAGGAATAAGGGGGTTTCACATTCGGGTCATTGTCTCTCGATTTTGCTGGCTCTGAAATAAATAAATAAATAAATAAATAAATAAATAAATACAGATGAACAATAAATAAATAAATAAATAAATAAATAAATAAATAAATAAATAAATAAATGAACAACAACAATAAATAAATAAATAATAAACAAATAATAAATGAATGAACAATAAATAAATAAATAAATAAATAAATAAATAAATAAATAAATAAATAAATGAACAACAACAATAAATAAATAAATTAATAATAAACAAATAATAAATGAATGAACAATAAATAAATAAATAAATAAATAATAAAATATGTACTACTGATTGCATAAATATTAAGCAAATCAACTGACCAGACTAATGAGATCCATCAAAAGTAGCATGCTTTCTTTAGTCCAATTCGCATGCGCAAAAAATACACGCGTGCAAATATATTCTGGTGTGTAAATTTACTCCGGTGTGAAAATCGATCAACCTGTGAGTAAAATTAAATTGACTCCTCCACCAGCAAGGTATAACCACGCCCATCCCTATTTCCTTAGACAAACAGTGTGTTTTTGCACCTATATTTACCTGTTAAAAGCACGTGTTGGTTGTTTGTCTAACCCCTTGTTGTCTTACCGTCTTTGACCGTTAGCTAATGTGCTGATTTGAATGGTCAATATAAAAATGAATACTAATGATGGGTGGTCAGTTGCGTTCACCAGGAGTATTGTTGCATGTAAATAAATCATTTCTGGATTACAACCTTTCAAAAAAAGAAAAAAAAAAAAAAAAAAAAGAAAAAAGAAAAAAAAAAAAAAAAAAAAAGATGACCCCGGTCCATTTTGAGGCCTTAGGCCCCAGTGAGACTGTACTGATGCATGGAAATTATCAAGTGATATACCAAAATAACAAGTACCCAGACGGGCTTGATCTGACAAAATTTCTATGATGTAACTATATAAACAAGAGGACCAGTGGTCCTATAAACGCTCACCTGAGACCTGAGATATATACTAATAAACTTGTTTGACTACAATGGTAATATGCATGTATATAACCCCAGGACAGGGTCAGAATAACCTCAGGAGTCAATGTCTTTGCAAATCATGAAAATTCAGTCTATTTGCCAATTTACTGCAAGTTTTGCCCTTCAAATGACATTTTAACAATTTTCCCCATTCAAATGCATGTGCGATCTATGTAGACCTTGCCGTAAAATAGGTCAAGGTCATCCCAGGGTCATGATTTATACAAATTTTGTAGACCTCCATTCCTTGATGCTTCATGCCAAGTTTCAAAATCATAGGCCTCCAGGCTCTGAAGAAGAATATTATTTTAAAGAGTTTTGTTATTTATAGCCATGGTGGCCATCTTGGTCAAGTGACCATGACTATTAAATTTTATGCAAACTTTCATTCACTCTTCCTATGGATGCTCCACATAAAGTTTGGCTTTAATTGGCCAAGCGGTTTTAGAGAAGTAGATGTTCTAATATTATGGTCATATACATGTATATAGCCCCGGGGTAGGGGCAGACAACCCCCTGGGCCTAAAATATTATCATAAACATAAAGCCTCTGTCTATTTGCTCATTCCTAGCAAGTTTTCTGCCATTAAATGACATTTTCCTATTTTCCTCAATTCAAATGCATGGGTGACCTAAGTTGACCTTGCCGTGAGATAGGCCAAGGTCATACCAGGGTTATGATTTATACAAACTTTGTAGAGCTCCATTCCCAGATGCTTCATACCAAGTTTCAAAATCATAAGCCTTCTGAAGAAGAAGGTTTTCAAAGGTTTTGCTATTTATAGCCATGGTGGCCATTTTGGTCATGTGACCTTGACCATTTATATAAACTTTCATTCCCTCTTCCTAAGGATGCTCCACATTAAATTTGGCTTTGATTGGCCAAGCGGTTTCAGAGAAGAAGACGTTTGAATATTTTCGTCATATACATGTATATAACCCTCAGGCAGGGGCAGACAACCTCCTGGGCTCAAACTATTTTCATAAACATAAATCTTCTGTCCATTTGCTCATTCCTAGCAAGTTTTCTGCCATTAAATGAAATTTTCCTATTTTTTTCCACTCAATCGCATGGGCGACCTAAGTTGACATTGCCGTAAAAAGGTCAAGGTCATCACAGGGTCGTGATTTATATAAACTTTGTAGAGCTCCATTGCCTGATGCTTCATGCCAAGTTTCAAAATCACAGGCTTTCTGATTCTGGAGAAGAATATTTTTAAAGGTTTTTGCTATTTATAGCCCTGGCGGCCTTCTTGGTCATATGACCTGGACCATTTATACAAACTTTCGTTCCCTCTTACTAAGGATGCTCCACATGAAATTTGAATTTAATTGGCCAAGGGGTTTCAGAGAAGAAGATGATTGAAGAGTGTGAATAACGACAACGACAACGACGGACGACGGAGCATGGGTATACTATAAGCTCACCTTGTGAATCTAACGGCTCAGGTGAGCTAATAAAAAGCTATGCAGATATTTGATGTAAGGAGTGCAAGATTTTTTATGTGACAATTTTAACTGAAGTCAAATTTGAAAGCTATCATACTACATCAAATTAAGAAATAGAAATTGAAGACATATGGATATAAAGACAAAAAGAATGAACAACGCAGCCGCTCTGTTAATTTCAGATTTTATATCACCGTGCGCAAATCAGCTGGGGGTCTAAAAGTAAGGAGTGTAAGATTTCAAGGTTTTTGGTCAACAAAATTTTAATATTTGTGGTTGTCATTAATTTTCTTACTGTTTATATACTAATCTCAGGCCCCCAATCAGTTAACACAACATTTGGTTTAGCTCTGTCACTTGTTTACTTTTTTATATGAGTGTTTTTTAAAAAAGTAAGGAGCGTAAGATATTTTTCCACTTTATGACTAAACATTCAACAAAACACCATCATTTGTAAGAACCATCCATCATGTTTTATTGAATCTCTTTAAAATATTAAATAAAAGGTATTACGGTATAAATAAGGCCAGATTTGTCTGTCAAATAACAGTTTTAGTGTTTTAACCCAATGTCACACTTTAGGGCCATTTTTTTTAACTGCCCAAAACAAGAAGAGGCTGCTTCAAGGTGTTCTTGTAGGGCTTTGGCAGCAGAGGAGAATCATGTAATGGCCATGCATAACCTTAGCATTTATCCAGTTCCCTATCATCATCTTTTCACACGGAATTACTGTTAAAATGTCCCAAGAATCCTCACCAAGAGTGAAGAAATAGTGTGGCTGTTTGTACTCGACATGATAAAAATGTGTTGAATGGCAATAAGCTCTTATTTAGCAACAAGTGCAACAGTTTAAGCAACTGTCATATAGTCAGTTAAGAAAAAAAAGTGAAACGTCATTATCTAATAGCTGATATTAACTTGAAATAAAAATAATCATGGGGAAATTTTACTTTGCATAATAGTAAAATTTACACGTGTGTATTTGTAAAAATAAAATTTGCATCTGGTCAGACCCAGGAGTAAATTTACCGACAAGTAAATTTACTCCGGTGTGTATTTGTGTTCGCATGCGCTATTAATTTTGCTTACCCCGAGTTAAATTTGCATGTACCAGAGTGTATTTACACACGTGTATTTTTGACGCATGCCAATTGGATTAATGTTTGATTTTTTTACTAGAAAGGCCACTGATATGTGCGGTAGATTTTCTTTTCTGGTCAGAAGGTTTGCTAGATACTTCTGTAGTCAGTAGTAGTAAGGTAAAAAATCATAAACAATAAAGATACTATGTTTAATTCTTGGTTGTAGCTTTATGGGTACGGGCCCATAGACAGTTGGCCTACGGCTATTTCAATGAGTGTCATGACATTACAAAGCCTTTCTTTCGTTCAAATGTCTTGAAATCGCAACAATTATGCGGCAGGCCGCTTTTTTTTTTTTTTTTTTTTTTCTCAGTTGTTCAGTAAGATTTTTTGTCAGTTGTTCAGTAAGAATGGTAAACTTTGAAGTCGACAATAAGGTCCCTGAAGGTCACCCCCATAACTGGCTCACCAGTCTAGTTGTTCAATATATGATATGACGTCAAATGTATCTAGCATTAAACGTTGGTATTAAGCAAATTAGAACAGTATGGCTATTATTAGTTAATGAGATGTTAGTTTAAACATATTTTTTTTTTCAAAATCTCACATAAGACATCGATACATATATATAAATAGGTAAATGACGAAAAGGGTTAGAACGGAAGCAGAACTTATGGGGTTTTTCTCCTTCTAATGAGATGTTAAAGATTTGGTCGAATGAACTCTCTACTTCTCCAAAGTAAAGCCGTTGCAGACACTCAGAGCATGATGTTGAAATTATGCACCAATACAGTGTACTTTTTGGGGCTGGAGCTTCTTGTCTGTTGCTTGACCCACCAGAGTTCAACTGGCGTTTTTCATTTGCTCCGGATTTCGGTAAGTCATACGGCACCCGGGGATCTCCATCGACGGCTTACTGAATCTGCAAGTCCTTGTTTTTGATTCATCATTGTGGTTATCATGATTTATTTGTTTGTCCTTGATGATTCATTAACTAGTTAGAGATTCACCACGAGGACTGAACAACTAACTAAATGTTGTGAACCACTGCGGGAGATGAGGTAAGGCGCCTGTAAAATCGATTTAAGCCCCCCCCCCCCCCCATGTTGTAATTTAATATTACTGATCGTTCCAATGCGATACTTCTGCGGTGGTTCCCTTTGTTCTCTATGCTTTGGATTTGAATTTTTGTGCTGTTTGAACCTTATGTACATTTTCTTATTCTGATTTAAGTTCCAGTAACTGAGTGGCCGCCTATTGGGAAATAGCTGCTCAATCGGCTTACGATCTGTTTTCCGTATAAGCGCCTAATTGTCAATTTAGTTTTTTCCCACCTCGGTTTTTGGAGTTGGAATTTCGTTCTGATTGTGCCTTTTCCTGACCATTGTCTACTTGTATCTTTTTATTAAAGACAACAGGCGTCGAGCAGGTTAGCTCTGGAAATAAGTCTCTTCCTGCGCAAAGCATATAAATTTGGGAACCCGGAAAATTTGAAATAATTATTTTTGTTACTTGTAAAATATCAGAAAGATTTTCTTACAATTAGAATCAAGTGTGAAAGCGCAATTCATCAGGAAAACATGTCCATGCAATTTATACCCCCTTAAACCCCACTTTTATATAGCAAAACTGGGGTATGCAGGGGTATACCTATTTTTCTTATTTTTGCTCCAAAACATAGATTGTGGGTACTCGTTAGAACGTGTACCCACAATCTATGTTTTGAGCAAAAATAAGAAAAATATCAAAATTTTTCTACTGAAAACTTTCATTTTTTACAACTTTAAAAATCTCTGTATAATGCATGGTTTTCGTAATGAGTGTGAAAGCACAATTGTCGAGATTATGTAATACAAATGCCATTATAGACTCCAAAGGAAGACAGTCGCATATCAGTTTCCCAATATTAATTTATTTCTGATATTTCTGATATTTCAAAATTCGTTAAAGTAGGACTTTAAGATTGAATTTTGCGCAAAGCACCTGCGACCTTTGTTTAGAGCTTTAGAAATTCTTGAAAAAAAAAACTATCGTTCAAATGCTGTCTCAAGTTGTCATGTGTTTGCAATAAGCCCAAGGATGTCTGGGCATGGGATCAGAGCCCCATAAAATCCTCGAAATAAATATACTAAAACACGAAAATTTACAAAAATAAATGTGCAAAACGAATCCATCAGACCTTTTATTTTCACCCACAAACAACACGTTTTAGAGCATACCATTGGGAAAAAAGCCTAGGTAATCTGCAGTATTTTACAACTAATGAAGACCACCTTAACTTTTAATTTTCATCAGGAAAACATGTCCGTGAAATAAATACCCCCTTAAACCCTACTTTTATATAGCAAAACTGGGGTATGCAGGAGTATACCTATTTTTCTTATTTTGGCTCTAAAACATAGATTGTGGGTACTCATAACGTGTATCCACAATCTATGTTTTGAGCCAAAATAATGGATGTGATGAAATTTTCAACTTTTGCAGATGAAAAAAAAAAAAAAAAAAAAAAAAAAAAAAAAAGGTTTTCATGCCAACGTTCATGATACAAATAAACCTTATTTCAATACAAATATATAAAGTCCAATGCGCATGCGGAAAAAAATACACACGTGTAAATATACTCCGGTGTGTATATATACTCCGGTATGCAAATTAACCTGTGAGTAAATTTAAATTGCGTTCGTGTGGGTTTTATCACCAGGAGGTTTTTTGTATGTAAATATATACTCAACAAAAAAAGTTGAGGAAAATGTGTTTGAGGGCATGTAACACAAGAACTGTTATATTTCATGAAATATGAACTCTATATCATTATGAAGTGTCTTTTTATCTTTCAAATGAGGGCTCATTTGCGATGATGGCACTTACAGAAGGTTTAAAAATCAATGTCAAAGTTGCCTGGTCGCCCCTTCATGTTTCACAAAATTGCCATATTGTTTGATTTGTGTATCAATTGCCACTGGGGCTTTTTCACACAATAGCCATGTTTCTATAGACACATTTTCTCATGAACAGCTGTACAGTGCACACACTGAGGTGAGAAAACCTGTTGTAAAGCATTTTCAGCACCAGTGCCACTGTTGGTACCAGAAGGACAATGTCAGATGAAATTGCCCCAGTATCACCCAAGATAACCTACGTCCGAACAACGTTTAGGTCAAGAACTAGGCAACCCACCCATCAGACATGCCTCCCACTGAGCAAGTGTTACACATTCTGGGACAGCCTGATATAGTCTGGTGTGCACCAAAAACTCTCCAGGATCTTGCTGTGGTGCTTCAGGGGGAAAGGAGGCTGATTTCTCAGCACCAAATTCGACATATTGCTGGTCAGATTAAAGAATTATCGGTTGTCTGTGGTGCTTTGCAGCCTGATTTTGTCATCTAGGAAATAATGCTGATGCAGGAAAAGCAGTATGACATGCCGCAACATCTTGCCATGTGCACTGATCTGTTGTCATCAGAAAACGTGTCTTAAAAGTCTGCGCTTTTAGGGCAAGAGTCTTCATTGACACTTTTTACTCAAACCAAGCAATATTGCAATTTTGTGAAAACTGGATTGACGACCAATCAACTTTGACATTGTTTTTCCCAGCCACTGCTGATGATACAAGTTCCAATGAGACCTCGTTGGAAAGATAAAAAGACACTTTATAAAATACTAAAATTTGAATATCTAACTCTTTACTAGATTTATTGCAATAAGCACTTGAACACATTTTCCTTAACTTTTTTTTGTTGAGTATAAATCATTTCTGGATTAAAACCCGTTCATTTAAGTTTTCTGTATCAGTTGCAAAACAAGAAGAGGCTGCTTCAAGGTGTTCTTGTAGGACTTTGGCAGCAGAGGAGAATCATGTAATGGTCAAGCTTAACCTTAGCAGTTATACAGTTCCCTATTATCATCCTTTCACAAGGAACTACTGCTAAAATGCCCCAAGAATCCTCACCAAGAATGATGAAGAAATAGTGTTGCTGTTTGCACTTGATATGATCTGAAAATTCATTATCTAAAAGCAGATATTTGCAATTGACTTGAAATAAAAATACCCATGGATAAATTTTACTTTGCGTTCGCATGGTACATACTAGTAAATTTACACGTGTGTATTTGTAAAACAAAAAAAATGCACCTGGTCAGATTCAGGATTTAACAAAAAAAAAAAAAAAAAAAAAAAAAAAAAAAAAAAAAAATGCACCTGGTCAGGTTCAGGATTTTTTTTTTTTTTTTTTTTTTTTTTCGTTGAAGTGTTGTTTATTCATGGTTTTTAGAATGTCATGTTCTTCCTTTACAAAGTAATTTATCATAAATCTGGTTCTAATATTTATTTCAGATTTTCACAGAATTCCCGAGCCAATACAGATATGACAATGCTCAGAAGATTCTGCAGCCTGGCCATCTGTATATTCATGGACATATGAACAAATCTAACAGGAGGCCATATATGGCATTATAAATCTGTCCTTCATGTCATTGTTTGGCAGCACAAGGATTGCTAAATCATTTGTCAATCCATACACTAAAAGAATGGTTTTTGCAATCTATCTTACAACTTCAATTTTAAATTCCTTTTTCATATTTTTTCTCACTTAAGACATAAAGCATAAAACTATTTACAACACATTCTACAGCTCTGCTTAATTTGAACAGTTATTGTACAAAGCCTTAAAACTAAGCTTCCTTTACTATTTTAAATTTCTTTTTTAAAAAGCCATGATCATCATATCTTTCACAATTTGATACAAATCATTTCTCGGGCCAATCAGTAGGGGGGGGGGGGGAGGAGGAGGAGAACCCCGAGAAAAACCACCTGACACACCCGCAAGCAGAACTTGGCTTGCGGTCAGATTCAGGATTAATTTACCCATATGTTAATATATTCCGGTGTGTATTTGCGTTCGCGTGCGCTATTTGCTTACCCCTAGTAAAATTTGCACACCGGAGTATATTTACACGCATGTATTTTAGCGCATGCGAATTGAAATTAAGTCTTGAATTGCCATGAACAATATTTAAGCTGTTTTGTTATAATATAAGAGCATGTCAAATATTCTAAAAGGTGGTTTTTAATCTTAATAACATAAAAATGTCGAATGATTAGAATGCCCGAAGGGCCATTTGTCAGATCCGCGCTCAATTATATTTGCTAAAGTTAAAGTTGGGAAGTGTAAGGTTTTGGGAAATAGCTGCTCCCATGGTTTGCCTAGAGAGAGAGAGAGAGAGAGAGAGAGAGAGAGAGAGAGAGAGAGAGAGAGGGGGCCCTTGAAGACCTTGGAGAATGGGCTATTATTTACAGGCGATCATCTTTTGGGGATTTCATTTTTTTTTTTCTAATGATATTTCAAATTTCGACAGCTGAAAAATCTTTGTGTATTGCATGGGTACATAAAATATCGTCAATCTCATTTTTTTCTGTCGTCACATGTGCTTTCACACTCGAGTGCCGGTCCCACTGAATCGTTCATCATTCATGAGATTGTCTTATTATTATAAGTTTTTTTTTTTATAAGACTGTGTGTTTCTGCTTCAAAGAAATAACCCCCAAAATAATATTATGACAGTCTTATTGTGAGTTTAAGCGTTCTTAATTAAGCGTAGCGGGACCAGCCCGTTATAAAGAAACACTGGAACTTCCACGTTTACGGGAGTTTTTCTTCAAATTATATAAATAATTAAAGTTCCAGTCCCACTGCACTTAAGACCGCCTTACGATTGTCTTAATATTAATTTGGGGGTCATTTCTTTGGGCCCGATATGCAAATTAAGAAAGCAGAAACACGTTGATAAATATTTTACAAATTTTGCATACGCAGTCTTATCAATAAATTTATGACAATCGTACGATTTCTTACGTTTCAGTGGGACGGCACTGGTAGTATTGTAAAACGGCTCTTTTGGGTATAGCGCTAAATAAAAGTGCACGTTTTCTAGACAAAGAATTTTATCCGCAAACCAATAGGCAAATCCAACTCAATAATTAAATTATTCGTGGACACAAGTTTTATATAGTAAAACTGTGGTATGCAGGGTATACCTATTTTTTCTTTTTTTTTTTTTTTGCTCCAAAACATAGTGGGTACTCGTTAGAACCGCCTCGGCGAAGTACATACAATCCTTGTTTTGACCTTAAATGAAAAAATGACATTGTCTCTAAATTTTTCAACTGAAAATTATCATAATTTCAAGATGAAAAATATCCAGTGTAATGCTTGTGCAAGTTTTCGTAACTTTACGAAAATTGCATCTATGAAAATTGCAATTTTCATAGATTTTTTCAGCTGTAAAAATTGGAAATTTCACCAGAAAAAAAAAATACTTTTGCTCAAAACATACGTTGTGAGTACACGTAAGAGCCGCCTAAACGAGTATCCACAATGTATGTTTTGGATCAAAAAATAAGAAAATTAGCTGAACCCCTACAAACCCCAGTTTTTTTTTTCTATATAAAATATGGGTTTTCGGGGGTTTACATTTCACGGACACGCATTCTTACCCGAGGGTTTCTTGTCCTTCACGTCGTTGGTTTTTCTGTTGCACATCATTTCTTCCGCCGACATCTTCTCCAGCTTCACAATATAGTTTGTCTCTTCCTGTGGCCGCATTTTGTCATTAGAATCCACATTGTCAATTTTTCCAAAAATATTATTTTGATGAAATTTCGTTTCTACATGTATCTTGTTGATATGTTCGCCTAGCTCGCTAAATGAATATTTTGAAGAAGCATAATCCATTTTCTCCGGAGAATTATGAAAAATGACCTGTCTGCGAGAGAGAACTATTATTTGTTTTGAAATGTTATACTGCTACATACAGTGATAACTACATTTCAATATGAGAGAGCACAATCAGCCAGGTAGGCGGGAATACAGGCGCATCCTGCTTATTCATAGGCTAATTTTGGCTGCTCATTACTTCACCTGTAGCGCGCGCTGATGCTGAGCGCGTGCCATTGCATGTTCCGTGAACCAATCGAGCGATGTGGCCACACACGGGAAACATTCATCCCAATTACGGAGCATCAATGATGTAACTGTTACAAATTGGATGTATTATGACTTTTGGTATGGGTAATGATCTACAACTACAGTTAAGTCAAAGTCGCATGCGCCAAAAATACACACGTGTAAATATACTCCGGTGTGCAAATTTTACTCCTGGGTCTGACCAGATGCAAATTTTATTTTTAAAAATACCCGCGTGTAAATTTACTATTATGTCCCATGCGAAAGTAAAATTTAGCCTTGATCTTTTTTCATTTCAAGTCAACATTCTGCTTTTAGATAATGGATTTTTACATTTTTTTTTTCTTAACTGATTATATGACAGTTGCTGAAATTGTGGACATTGTTGTTGAATAAGAGTTTATTGCCATTCAACACATTTTATACCATATGGAGTGCAAACAGCCACACTATTTCTTCTCGGATTCTTGGGATATTTTAACAGTAATTCTTTGTGAAAGGATCATAATAGGGAACTGTATAACTGCTAAGGTTAAGCCTGACCATTATACGACTCTCCTCTGCTGCCAAAGCTCTACAAGAACACCTAGAAGCAGCCTCTTCTTGTTTTGCAAATACAAAAACTTAAATGAACGGGTTTTAATCAGAAATAATTTATTTACATACTAAAATACCCTTGGTGTTAAAACCCATGCGAACGCAATTTAAATTTACTCACAGGTTAATTTGCACACCAGAGTATATTTACACACCCGAGTATACTTAGTGTATTTTTGCGCGTGATATTGGACTTTAGATTTAGTTCATATTAACTCATTTAAGCCTGGCGTCCCTTTTGTGGGACATAGGCAAACAGTATAGCCCCAGAATGCGGCGTCCCATCTGGGGCTATTCTGTTTGCTTAGAGGAATTTCATCGAAAAATGGAGCAAAATTTTAAAATCACACCTGCGGCCCCTTAAAATGAAAGTGGACTCGCCCAAATGATAATGATGGGTGAATCCATTCGTCAAATATGGGTTAATACACTGTCCCGAAGCTAGCTATGTAGCATTTACCAAGACTATCTAGAGGCATACATGTCCATCCGTTCGACATCATCGCATTCTTTTAGCACTAAAAGAGTTCAATGTTACCTTGAAGTTATGTTTGTATGTCTTTGTTGCAGCGCCCGAATACGGATAGTAATTTTGTCCTATAATGTTGTTTATTTGAAGCAAAAAAAAAAAAAAAAAAAAAAAAAAAAAAAAAAAAAAAAAAAAAAAAAATATATATATATATATATATATATATATATATATATATATATATATATATATATATATATATATATATATATATATATATATATATATATATATATATATATATATATATATATATATATACACACACATATATATATATATATATATATATATATATATATATATATATATATATATATATATATATATATATATATATATATATATATATATATATATATATATATATATATATATATATATATATATATATATATACACACACACACACACTGGAAAAACATACAGAACGGGGTTAATCGCGTAGAACGTCTGGGCCCGATCAGATAAAAAAATTGAGGGTGGTCGGGTGGAAATATCGGCCCCGCCCAGTGTTGCGTAAAGAAATAGATGCCTCCAGGCAAAGCTATTACGTCTGATTGCTGGTTGAGTCTGCCCAGGAAAAGTGGTTCAAGTCAAACCATCCACCACACAAATAAGCCTTATTGGCTTAGCTAGGTGGTTATATTTGAAGCACATTTTGGATGTCATGACATCCTTACTTTTGGTAAAAGTCCCATAAAACATTTAAGTACCAATGCAATCAATTTAAAAGAAAATAAAAAAAAATGTTTGTAGCACTAAAATAATTCAATGTTACTTTGAATTTATGTTTGTATGTCTTTTTTGCAGCGTCCGAATACGGATAGTAATTTTGTCCGATAATGTTGTTTATTTGAAGCAAAAAAATATACACACTGGAAAAACATACAGAACAGGGTTAATCGCGTAGAAGGTCTGGGCTCGCTCAGAAAAAAGTTGAGGGTGGTCGGGTGGAAATATCGGCCCCGCCCAGTGGTGCGTAAAGAAATAGATGCCTCCAAGCAAAGCTATTACGCTACTGACTGACCATCTGATTGCTGGTTAACCGCTCAGGTCTGAGTTGCCCAGGAAAAGTGGTTCAAGTCAAACCATCCTCCACACATATAAGCCTTATTGGCTTAGCTATGTGGTTATATTTGAAGCACATTTTGGATGTCAGGACATCCTTATTTTTGGTAAAAGTCCCATAAAACATAGGCAACGTCCCAACATGACCATATCTGTTGACTGGCACGTTAAGCACCAATTCAATCAATTCAAAAGCAAATACATGTAAAAAGGTGTGTATAGGAAGTCAAACCATCCACCACACATATAAGCCTTATTGGCTTAGCTAGGTGGTTATATTTGAAGCACATTTTGGATGTCATGACATCCTTACTTTTAGTAAAAGTCACATAAAACATAAGCAACGTCCAAACATGACCATATCTGTTGACTGGCACGTTAAGCACCAATTCAATCAATTCAAAAGAAAACAAGTTGGCTTCTTTAAAAAGAAACCAATGAAAAGGTCAGCAGCCGTTTGTTATAAGAAATTCCTTTAAATTTGCTCTAGATTTCAGTGTTGTTGATTCTCTGGATTGTCATTAATTTCGATTCTCATACGTTTCAGTTTCGTTTCCTATACATGAATGTCGTTTCTTGTTATGAACGCTTGACCAGTGTGTGTATCTGTCACTCAAGGCATTGACCAAAATTTCTGATGTTATGGAACCAAAGCCAATACTAAAGGGAACACGACTAAAATCAATATGTCAATGTGTAGAAAACCATTTTGCAGTGCAGTCAATTTGTGACAGAGCTCTGAATTTTGACCTGCAGCCACACTACCAGAAACAGACCCATGGGACCGATGTGATGGACTAAAAGTTAGCCATATAGAGTTCCTATAGTTTCTGTACCCCTCGTCAGGGTATCTACGATCTAAACCTAGATGCGCTATGAAAAGCAGTCACCACGATCGAGACTGCTTGCTAGATTTTACCGTTATTTGACGGGGAGCGTCAAAAATGGATAAATTTAATTGATTGCGGTTAACTGTCTAGTCAGTATAGACGGGTTCACTAGTTTTTATTAAGCGCTTTATGTGACAAAACGCGTAATTGAGAGAGAGCAGTCGATCATGGGTAGAATTTTCTTCATATTCAAAGTAAACACTGTGGAAAGGACCTTTTCCAATAAAAAAGTTGTTTGTGAGTCTAACCATTCACACATATAAGCCCGATGGTTATATTTGAAGCACATTTCGGATTTTACTACATCCCCATTATTGGGTAGAAGTCCCATTCAAAGGAGGCAACGTCACGACATGACCATAACTGTTGACTGGGGCATCAAGTAACAAACCAAACAAACAAAGAACATTTATTTCACCTCTTTTAGTAATTGCCATTGCTCTTTAAAAGGTAGTATGGCATCAAATATATTCAGAATAAAATTTTCATGAAAAAAATATTAGCATAAACATTGTCCCATTCAACGGTCAAAGGATTGTCCTTCAGCGCCATTGAATAGATTAGATATAGAGCTCGGATCACATGGCAAAGATGGCCACCACATCTCAGTAGTTTATGTAATTAACACGCCGTGGATAAGATGGTCAACACTCACAAATAAATTGTGAAACTATCTCAGTAGTTTATGTAATTAACACGCCATGGATATGATTTTGGAACTTGGATCGACATTTTTTTTTCAAATGCCTATTATTTGATTACCGGTATATGGGGAAATATCGAAACTTTAGAGCAAAGATATTGTTTAAATTCTTCAAACCGGTAAAACGGATCAATTTGAACATGTTGTTAATTCAAGGATATCCAGTTGTTCCTAAATCTGAGTCTTCCATGAGTCCATGCTCGGACAAGTCAGACCTTTCTTTGCTGAATGGTTGACCTGATAGCTATTTACTGATGTACATTTATTCATAAAAGATTAGGCGTAAAAATAGCTGTGTTTCCGCTAACATGCCGAAAAAAATCAGGGTCGGTAGGTAGGCAAATCTTTTTATTTTTTCTCTTATTTTTATTTGATGAAAACCAGTAAAAATTGATAATATGCAACTTAATTCATCCCAAATACTAGAAAATGATAGAAAATGACAGACATTGAAGTTTAAAACATAAAGAAAGTTAAATTAAGTGATTTTTAATATTATTTTTGCAGTTTTGACTTATTTTAAGTCATATGTCCATTTACCTGAAAATTTCAAGGGTCGGTAGGGATGAAAATCTTTTTATTTTCTTTCAAAATGGCGATAAAACTGCAGGGTCGGCACAAAAAATCAGGGTTGGTCGGGTTAGCGAAAACACAGCTATTTTTTCGGCCTTATGCTATAATACATGATATTTGAGCCGCCTCGTGGGAAAACCAACAATCTGCCTAGGCGAAAACAAAGGCGCAGATCAGCTTCGCGGTAACCGCGAAGCTGATCAGCGCCTTTGTTTTCGCTACTCGGATAGTACAATTCCTCCTCTACTTAACTCCAAACTTTCAAGCTTCTAGCCTGCTTCTGTGACTGTGCAGCCCGGTTTGTGTCGGACCTGTTCGGAAACCACATCGTTGGTTTTCCCACGAGGTGGCTCATTTGTTACACAGAATGTTCACACAGTAATTCTTTGTGGAAAAAGTCTATAAATCCACATAATATCTTATCCAGTCTACGAATTCGGAAACACGTGCAAATACGGCCGGAAACCGTTCCGGGTTGTTCCGGCTAGTAAATGAAGCCACGCCCACTTGGATCCATTGGTTGGCGTGATTTTGGCAGACAAGTGGTCCACCACTGTCGCCCTGTAGTAAAAGAGAGAAAATATTATATCTATAAATACTGAGAAGCCTGCGACAATGCCCACAAACCTTACTTAAAACAAAAAGTTCACCATTGTCATCATGAGGTAACGGAAAAACTGAAACAGTATGTGACACGTAAAGAAGAAAATTATATAAAAGACAATGTTACATATACCACACTTCATTCGGGCTGTTCTGTAGTACAACAGGGAAAACGTAATAGGCGAAGAAGAAAAAGAAGGCAATAAAGCCACTCGTTTCGACCATACTGTAACCTTGAACCGACGATAATTCTGTAAATTTATATATACTGCTATCAGTGTTGAAAAAAGAAGAAATAACTGAAGGGAAGGGACAACAAAGATCTGCAATAGTGAATAGCAACCAGTTTTTTCAACAGCGAAAGTTCATTTCAGACTAAATTTTCAATATTTTCTTCCATATTTTTTAAAAATATCATACTGTATATTTACCGGACAGATTCCCCCTTCATCAGGTGACCAATTTATAAACCCCGCACACAACCTCGAGCGCATAGAACGAGCACCATAGGTATGTCTACATATGTAGTTGTCTAGAATTGGTAGATTGATTGACATTGCAGATCCAGAAATAGGACCCCCTGAAGAAAATGTTATGTTCCAATGTTTTAGTCAGTATACTCACTGGGGTCACCGAAGTGAAATTAAAAAGTTACACATACATCACTGAGTGCTTCCTTGGTCCCGATACCAATACGTTTTGTTTGATTTTTACTATAGGTTCCGATAGAATTTGGTTTTGTTTGATTGCGGTTATCAGATTTATTTTCTACAATAATTCCTAGAATTTGGTCAATGATTTGATTTGATTCTAATATATGACGTCATTGAAAGAATTTCAAGTCATAAAATAGTAACAATATAGTATTGATAAGTTTTTGATTCGTTAAGAAGTGATGTAAATTATGCAATTTATGTTATGCAATCCGTTAAATACCAAAACGTCAAACAATGTTTTTCTATATCTAGACCAAGGAAGCACCCAGTATAAGTTTCATAGCCGGTTTCATAGCTTGTTACGACGAAAAACAACGGATTTAAGCATAGTGATGAGGCAGAAGCGAGGTAACAACATTAATGCCCACTCTAAAATACATCTTAGGGTACGTTTTACAGTCACTCGCCAAATTTAACAAAGTATACCTGCCGTGGTACAGCCCCATCCGGGCATTTTACAGGTCTGTCCAATAGCAGGAAAACTTCTATTTCCCGGCATCGCCAGTGGTATACTGTCTATGTGACCATAGTGACTCCCTGTAGGGACCCTGTCTTCCAGTCGGACCAAAGCAATATCATTCCGCCATAACTCTGAAAGTAGAAAAGCTTGCCCTTACAATATACGGAGATTTTTTTTTTTCAGCTCGAAAATGGAAAAGGCCTAGGGAGTTTAAGGCCTGATTTCGGCCTCAGATTTTGGTAAAAATTGAATTTTGGAATTGTGATGAGAAAAGTATTGCAAATAACAGGTATATGTGGCTGATTTTAAAACGTTTTCATTCAAATAATGAACGTTGCCACGGCAACGCTCAGAAAACAGAGAAAGAACACTTTTAACATATGTGACATTCCATGCTATTATTATCGCAAAAACAAAACAATACGAGGATAACTTTAAAATCAAATATTTCATACCATTTTCGTCGTACCGTGGATGTATAACTATTCTCTCCACATCTATTTCCCATATTCTCCATTCTTTTCTCTTGAAAACTTGGCCCAAAATGTCCATAAACCGATCTGCTAGCTCTACCTTTAGACAATATAACACATTTTCATTAATCAAATACACTCAAGACACGGTATTTCAGAGTCGACATTACTATTCAGTTCTCGATTCTGCTTCACCACAGTGCATGCACGTGTTCTTGAGGATGGCTTGGTTGTAACGCTGTTGGGCCTTTTCATATAGAACATTTTTATTTTACATTATGTGCTTGGTCTATACGAATACATATACGCATTTTTGTAATTAGAAGTATTGCAATATTGCAATGAAATATGGCGCTGCCACAACTCCAGTTTAAAAGCTTTTGCAATTCTTACGAGAATAAAGGAATTGAATAATTAACTGACGGAAACCGTTTTACGTTAATTGGTTAACTGTGCGAGTTGACTGGCATCAGCCGTTTTAGCGTAAAATCGCAATTGGCAGTGAACAAGAGGTACTAGCATCTTCCAAATGCAGAACTGTGTAATAAATAGTTGGGGCATGTATGGTAAGTTTTTATTGACTTACATTAAGGTCTACATGGGCAAGCCTTACTTCCCAAGCATCTACATCACGTGCATCTAGTCTAAAAATAGATGTATACAGGTATATGTTCGTGGAAGTTCATGTTAATTTTTGGAGGAGCATTTTGGCGATATGTGGTGATACTTTGCTCAGTTGCAGACACTTAATGTTTACGATGCTTTGATCTGTTAATTCCCATGTCGTGGCGCCGCATGTTTGAATTTTTACTACTCCATTCTAGCATAATGCTGCATTTTGGTCGTTTGACTGTTCTTGTAGGTATCAGGTACCATGCTTTAAAATAGTTAAGCATAGCTCCCCCCCACCCCACGCACACCCGCACACCCTCTTTAATGGGTCGATCTCAGGTTGGACAAAATAATAAGGTAAGACACATCATGCTTTTTCATGCTAGCTTACCCTCCATCAAAGCAGTGTGCTGCGGTCAATATCCAGCGATCGTTTAGCAGGGAGCCCCCACAGTATACAACCCTGTGCTGGATAGGTATGAGGCCCAACCATCGCTTGGTAACAATTTTCCCTTTTAGAGACACTAACCAGGGGGTATCACCTCTGGTTACTGTACTACCTCCAATAACTCGCTTTTGTCTTGAATGTACTACAGACCCTTAAAAGACATGGTACACGTGAATGTATATGTATAAAACTAAACTACATATTGATTGATCGAAACAAAAGTACATACTAAAAAACACAAGATACATGTAAATTTACACGCATGAATATACCTCAGACCCTATTTTGAGTGAAACTAAACTACATATATACATGTACTAAAACACATGGTACACATGCATGTTGTTTGAGTGAAATGCTACTTTAGACCCTAAAACCACATGGAACAAATGTTTGACGTTTGAGTGAAATATACCTCATACCATTAAGCACATATGATACATATGTATATAGTTTGAGTGAATAAAATTAAAACTGAGATCCTTTTATCTACTTCAGGTAAGATAAGAAAATTTATTTTAAGACGGCATGACAGTACATAACAATAAACATAAGCTCTAATGAGCTTTTGACCGTCTAAAACATGCAAACTAGCTACAGAATAGACAGGGAAGTGGAACGAGGCACCGAAGTGGAGCGGAGTGACAGTTAGCCAGCTGATCTAGCTACAGAATTAATTTAAAGTCAAAGATAGGAAAACATTATTACATACAAAGACCTGAAATATAGATAAAAATAGTATTTTATGTAAAAATGAGAAACATTTAACACTAGATCATAAGACAATAGACATATCAGAGTATAAAAAATACCAAAATAAATATTACTTTATATATGAAAATATACTATTATTTTGGAAAAAAATGATTTCAGCAAATGTATTAATTAAGAAAATTGCACTTAATAAGACAATGACTAACAACACCCCCAATGCACACTGCTGCCCTTCCTTGCTGTACGGGCAGTCCACACGGGCACAAGAAAGACAGCAACAACATTATCACAGGTACTTTTGCATATAATCAAACTGGTAAGACGTATAAAATTTAAACATAATGTAACTGAAATTCAAATAAAATTTAAACATTGGAACTGTCAAACTCAGAACATTAAAACAATAATTTAGAACTTGAAAACAAAATGAAATAAAAAAAATTAAATAAACAGGACAGCACATACTTTCATAAAGCAGCAGACAGTACCAATGGAAGCAGCTACCTACACATATTACATTTGCATTCCTCGCCATTCCAATTAAATCAGAGATCCCTATAGGCGGTTTGTCTAAGCCAATATACACGGGCACCCAACTGTTAATCGTGATTATTGATGCGACGTGGAGTGTTAATGCATGCTATTATGAAGTTTCGTATGCGTCGGCAAGTTCGTTACGAATGCGACGCTCCACATCCTCTGTCCTTGGACGGTAAGTACCACATGTTTTGCTCTCGTGAAAAGAAACAAAGCCGAATTTACAAAATCGGCGTCCACTATGATCTGCAAAAATCTTCTATGTTCCCACTTGAAGTCAATTGGAATACTTACGGCACTTGTGTTTTTCAGCTAATGGTTTATAAAGTTGACAGGTAGATACAAGATTGCCACGAAAACTCATTTCATTCTTAAAGTCCTTTTGTTTTTCTAATTCTTGACCGTAAACTAAGAAGTATAACACAGTCTTGTGGTGTCTTTATTGAAACATGTATCAAAATGGCTTTGTAAATGCACACTTATTTACTGAGCGTGAAAAATAGTAAGATAAGCATCTTTCGTATGCATCGTAGATTTTGTTAAAATTTAATATGCGACACAGAAATGCATCGTGGAAGATTGAGACCGATGAAGCAGTAAAATAAGATCTAGCAAATGTTACGATATGGAGACAGTGATGCATTTTCTTCAATTAATATTTTCTAGATACATGTTAAAGGGGTCAACCATGTTTTTATACTGTATTAACATTTGCAGAGGCTGGAGAAAGTTGTTTTAGCCTGAGGCCGAGGGCTCAAAGGGCTCCCGAAAGACTCTTCTAGTTGCAATAAAATAACCATAGTTGATCGCTGTTCTTGTACAACACACCATTCCCATGGAAAACTGATTGACAACCGCACCTAAAACTCGCACAAATCCCTTTAATTCTTTTTTTTTCTCTCCCCCCCCCCCCCCACCTTATCAAAATGCATGGAGCCACCGATATTAAATGATCAAATAATACTTGGTTTAGCCTTAGTGGTCATTTAATGTTAGAAAACATATTACCTATGTCACTGATATGCCCGAAAATGATTTGCTGTTTCGAGGCAAGAAGTCACTCGAATGTTGACAAAGCTATATTAGAAAACCACTCTGTGACCTCATTCAAAATAAAAGTGGCACATGCTTTGAAGCTCGCTCAACGAAGTACATGTAGTACAAGCAAAAAATGCGCCATGCAATATTGCGCTTGATAAAGGCGCAAGTTATGCTTCTGCATTGACGTAAATAACTTTTGTAAGAGCACAACAAAATGCTAATTCTTCCATGACTCATTCTAGTAGTACGTATCTTCATCTTCGATGCATACAAAAGATACTTATCTTACTGTTTTTCACGCTCAGTAGATAAATGTGCATTTACAACGCCATTTTGATACATATTTCAATAAAGACACCGATAGGACTGTTATACTTCTTAGTTTACGACCAAGAATTAGAAAAACATAAGGACTTTAAGAATGTAATGTGTATTCGTGGCAATCTTGTATCTACCTGTCAACTTTATAAACCATTATCTCAAAAACACAAGTGCCGTAAATATTCCAGTTGACTTCAAGTGGGAATATAGAAGAATTTTGAAGGTCATAGTGGACGCCGATTTTGTAAACTGGGCTTTGTTTATTTTCACGTGAGCAAAACATGTGGTACTTACCGTCCAAGGACAGAGGATGTGGAACGTCGCATTCGTAACGAACTCACCGACGCATACGAAACTTCATAATGGCAAGCATTAACATTCCACGTCGCATCAATAATCACGATTAACAGTTGGGTCCCCGTGATATAAGAGTAGTCAACAACACGACGTGCTTTTGTCCCAGAGCTTGCCTTAAAGCAAGGAATCCACTGGAACCACTGGAACCATTTTAAACGTAATTGGTATGCCATGGCCCGAGATCGAACCGAAGCGGACGCTCTAACCATTGCCCTTAATCACATGGTACACGTGTATGTAGTTTGAGTGAAATGTACTTCGGACCCTAAAACACGTATGTAAAACATGTAGACTGAGTTAGAGCGAAGCTGGCGGGCGAGGGAGGTGATAGAAATATTGACCTCGACAGATATGGAAATCAAAATTTAAGGAACATAGTTAGACGTTCGTATATTGAATACCAGGGGACCTATCACAAAAGAGTAAAGCGTTGACCTATAAAAATCAAACATAAATCTTAATACATACCTTCAACTGCACTTAGCGTTATTAATATCGCACATAATGTTAAAATTCTGTTAAATTCCATTTTGTTTTAGCGTAAAGAACAGAAACATTGTGTGACTTAGTTCACACGTGAGCCTGTTCATGGTAAAATGTCTTTGTGAAATGCAACATAGCAAGACTAAAGTCTTTCACCGTAACCACAAATTTCTGAATTAGACCTCAGATATTTCCTTTGATTGACCACTATATAGGAAGCCACCCTACAAAAATACGCAGATCGGAATGTGGAAATAAAGTAACGGGGTTACTCATGTCCAGGCTCACTCGGTTTGAGGTGCATATTATCACATAAATAAACATAAGTGATAAACACTTATTGTACCAATCAACAAAGGATGACTATCCTAACTAATATTTGGGTTAAAAGATCATAAAATTGATAAGTGTGGTAATTTCGGTGAATTTCGGTTATTTGAGTCTGTATATTGACATGTGCTTGCACATGTGGGCAGTATACATTAAAGACTGCTGATCAACTGACATCATCAACATTGTTGCCACAAGTATAGAATATTTCGGCCGCGATCCATGGACACCTTGGTACGTGGTAGCCGTTGGGCCCATCAATGCAGATCAGTGCCACCACGCGTTTGTTATTTACTTCCAGGTAGCCCACTCTAACCTCATTCACAATCAACTTGATGCAAGTTCGGTTGTCGTCCTTAATCTATAGATAGCTTCCTACTGTCTATGCAATAGTACTTACCAGCTATTACCCTTTTCCTTGCAGAGGTACTTGGTATCTGGGCACTTTTCATTCTTCCTCTCATCGGTCTCTTCACATACTGCTTTCCATTGTACTGTCAGTTCGATGGGCCATGTCTGAAAAATATGTCTCTTGCTGCTATCCTTCATGTTTTTGCCAGATATGACCTATATGATCAAAAACCTCTGTGTGGTCAATGGCTTCTTGCTGGTCTCACACGATATGACAAAAGCAATATACCTGTGTTTGTTCTTTCTTCCGCCCTTTCTGTAGACAGGCAGTCAATTATCTTGCTGAGTGCTGGGTCGTGCCTCCATCGGTATCTATCTAAGGTTAGAGCTGTAGATCTCCATACCTTCAAACCGCTCTGTTGATGTTGTGTAAGCATGCCTGGGCTTGTCAACTTCTTCTTTAAGGCTACCTTGTTCCTCCGGTCGGCATAAGTATATCTGTTCCTACCGGAACCTCTTTCCTCTCCATGCTCTATCCATTTGACATTTTTTCTCTTTCTACATCCTGATCTTGTAACGCGTTCCAAACGTCGATTGAAATATCTTGTCCGAATGATTAATTACACCTCGGCTTTTGGAGCTTGAAGATATGACCAAGAGATGACTGGACATGTTCTAGTGAGACTGCTTTGTCACATAGACTACATTTAGGATCCACTGAGATTAACAAATGGCACAGGTTCGTACGAGATGGAAGTTGGTGATGGCGGAACAACATTGATCAGAAGGTTCATTCACATAATAAAATGGGCCACAGAAACAGTGCATCCACATTTCTGAATATGGCCGGGTGATGAAGCAGTTCTCACTATCTAATGACTTCCTTCACGTCCCCACTCCCACAATATTACTTCAGACAATGACAAGTTGTTTCTCTGATGCTCTGATGCATACGCGGGCTCTTCTCTGTCACAGTCCCCTAGTTCATCCTCTCGTTCAGACTTAGAGTTGATAGCATGTAGAAATGTCTCCTTTTTGTGCTTTCAACTTCCCTAATCAGAGACCTTACGAACTTGTAGGGTTTATCTGAAAGCGCTGCCTTTGTTGCCCATTCCCTTGTCTTCGGCGAAAGCTCTCGGCCTTCCGTAGTGATGTAAGCTGTGACCACAGCATTGTTCTAAGTTTTAGCGCAATCCTTTCTGTAGGCGAGCTATCAAGGTACCCTATTAATCAAGCAAGACATCGGTATGGTGAGTTAGTTCACGTCTCAGGTATGTCAACTATTCTGTCATAGAGACTCCTTTGGTGCTCCGAGTTGTCCTTCCTACGGAAAGAAAACGTTCAGTTTCCAATCAGGTGCTTCCATGATGTTGTCATCTAGTTGGTCGCCTATTGTCTTGTGTAATACCTTAGACTATTTGATCATCGGTTTTCTGTGTCTGTTAGTCGTCAGGCGTTTTACCTGTTTATAGAAAAGAGATCCGTTAACCCAAAGGTCGCTTCTATTATCACCGGCCAAGATATTTGTAATGGTTCTGTTATCATTGGTACATTTTTTCAATATATCTGCATACAAGGGCTCTAGCCTCGAACTTCTTTTCGTACAATGCTGGTTATTGATAGTGTAACATTTAACAAGTTTTAGTACGACATATATTTGTATTGGTGTTTACGGTGTCGCAGAACTAAAGGCTCTCGAATGGAGCTTCTATTTTACCTTTTAAAGTACACGCATCATCAGATCGTTTCGTTAGCCATTAACCTTTGCTTTTTCTACTGATCCTTTAGAGATTATTCTGTAAACAATGAGTTTTTGAACTTTTTCACCCTCATTTAATCTATTACCAACAGTTTAATTAAACGATTTCGGATTAGATTTTAAGCCTGTGCGATTAAAACATTAAGAAGAGGGCTTAAATAGTTGGTCAAAAATGCGGATCAAAATAATATATTTCAATATTTACTGCAATAATTAAAACAACATTTTTTTTCTTATATTCGTTGAAAAGTAGCTTATGAAAGAGAATAAATTTCACCAAAAACGTCCATTCACCAAAAAACATCCGAGAATATAGAAAATGCGTTAGCGGGCATTCGTGTTTACCGCTGGTCCAGTAAAAAACGTAATCAAAAGTTGGTCGTACGAACATCAACAGAACATTTGGTGACACGTATAGTTAAATAAGTTTGAAACATGGAATTCTATATTAACGAATTACTTCAAGAACCATGTAGAAGTTTCAATGGATTTTGCTTTTAATTTAATTTTTATACAAGTATCTGCTGAAGCATTTTTGCGTGTGTCGAAAAACGAAATGATGTTTATCTGGGTTTAACGGATTTTAATATGTCTCAAGTTCACCGGACTGCCAGTGAAGTGTTTCGCGCTCTTGGAACCCTGGGCTGTAGCCCGGCATCAGTAGATGAGGTATGTTAGATTAACGGAAAGATTAAGGGCAAGTACTTGTCGATCATTTCGTTCAAGATAGTGTGACGATTAAAGTAGAACCGGCGTAATCATCTGATCTAAAACCCGAGGTTGGAAACCAACTAAAATCACTGATACAAAAGGAAAATACAGTCATCTATTTGAGAAAGTATTTCCCAAAAGGTGGCTATTCAGTTACCTTATATTAACTATATATCGGAAGACACAAATGCTGTGAATACATTACTGAAATGGCAGAATAGGCATCGAGAATAGCAGCAGCATTCGACAAGTACCGCATTGGAACGGTCAGTAATATTACGTACGCATGTACTGGACTAACGGGTACAACGAGCGACGCAACGCTTTGTGAAAGTATTTTCAATATTCTGGCTTATCTTTAAATCTTTCCATTACCATACAGTTTATTAAAACCCTATTGTTTAGATTGACAATACAAAGATAAAAACGTTTAAAAGTAAAGAAAGTGACTTTCTTTCTTTAATCGAAAATGACTATCAAATAACGTTTACTCTTATCGATCGATTGATTTTCTTGCGCATTGACAATAATCAGTATTTTTAACCCAAAGATTTAACAGTTTAATATATTTGATAAGTAAACACATTAATTTCGAAAACAGGAAAATATAAGAGGGGGATGGAAGATAAGTTTTGAACTTGTGCTTTGGTAGCCAAGGAAGTTCATTAGTGTTTATACCCAGTGGGTGATATCTAGATTACCTGATACTCAAAATCGTAAGGAAAAAATGTGGAAAATGTACTAAAAACAAGAAATGTAAAAACTGTTTAATAAATTCTAATGAAAAATAGGAATCTAGCATGGGGAGTGCGCCTTCATCTCAAACAAACGATAATCTGGTAAGAATTTAACTTTTTCGTAAAATTTGGTACATGTAAACCATTAAACTTTCGAAAATTTCACTTCGTAAAATACCTAGACATGAAATGCGGGTCGAGAAAAATGTCTTTCATTTGGACATGTATACATGCTATGAAACACAGAAGTATGTTCAAGACGACGGCTTTGTATTTTTTGATGCAAATCAAACTGCGCTTTTAAACGAAGCCATTCATTAAACACGTATTTTTAGATGATTGATCTCTAAGGGTTGAATTGGATCACTTGTACTCTTCGCGTATTCACGGGGACCCAACTGTTAATCGTGATTATTGATGCGACGTGGAATGTTAATGCATGCCATTATGAAGTTTCATATGCGTCGGCGAGTTCGTTACGAATGCGACGTTCCACATCCTCTGTCCTTGGACGGTAAGTACCACGTTTTGCTCTCGTGAAAATAAACAAAGCCGAGTTTACAAAATCGGCGTCCACTATGATCTTCAAAATTCTTCTATATTCCCACTTGAAGTCAATTGGAATACTTACGGCACTTGTGTTTTTCAGCTAATGGTTTATAAAGTTGATCAAAGTTGACAGGTAGATACAAGATTGCCACGAATACACATTACATTCTTAAAGTCCTTTTGATTTTCTAATTCTTGGTCGTAAACTAAGAAGTATAACACAGTCATATAGGTGTCTTTATTGAAATATGTATCAAAATGGCTTTGTAAATGCACATTTATCTACTGAGCGTGAAAAACAGTAAGATAAGTATCTTTTGTATGCATCGAAGACGAAGGTACGTACTACTAGAATGAGTCATGGAAGAATTAGCATTTTTTGTGCTCTTACAAAAGTTATTTACGTCAATGCAGAAGCATAAGGAGCGCCTTTATCAAGCGCATATTGCATGGCGTTTTTTCCTTGTACTACATGAACTTCGTTGAGCGAGCTTCAAAGCATGTGCCACTCTTATTTTGAATGAGGTCACAGAATGGTTTTCTAATATAGCTTTGTCAACATTCTAGTGACTTCTTGCCTCGAAACAGCAACTCATTTTCGGGCATATCAGTGACATAGATATATGTTTTCTAACATTAAATGACCACTAAGGCTAAACCAAGTATAAATTGATCATTTAATATCGGTGGATCCATGCATTTTGATAAGCGGGGTGGGGTGGGGGGGGGGGGGGAAACAAAAGAATTAAAGGGATTTGTGCGGTTTCAGTCAGTTTTCCATGGGAATGGTGTGTTGTACAAGAACAGCGATCAACTATAGTTATTTTATTGCAGTTAGAAGAGTCTTTCGGGAGCCCTTTGAACCCTTGGCCCCCGCCTTGGCCTCAGGCTAAAACAACTTTCTCCAGCCTCTGCAAATGTTAATACAGTATAAAAACAGGGTTGACCCCTTTAACATGTATCTAGAAAATATTAACTGAAGAAAATGCATCACTGTCTCCATATCGTAACATTTGCTATTTTATTTTACTGATTCATCGGTCTCAATCTTCCACGATGCATTTCTGTGTCGCATATATAAATTTTAACAAAATCTACGATGCATACGAAAGATGCTTATCTTACTGTTTTTCACGCACAGTAAATAAGTGTGCATTTACAAAGCCATTTTGATACATATTTCAATAAATACACCATAAGACTGTGTTATACTTCTTAGTTTACGGTCAAGAATTAGAAAAACAAAAGGACTTTAAGAATGTAATGAGTTTTCGCGGCAATCTTGTATCTACCTGTCAACTTTATAAACCATTAGCTGAAAAACACAAGTGCCGTAAGTATTCCAATTGACTTCAAGTGGGAACATAGAAGATTTTTGCAGATCATAGTGGAAGCCGATTTTGTAAACTCGGCTTTGTTTATTTTCACGAGAGCAAAACATGGGGTACTTACCGTCCAAGGACAGAGGATGTGGAGCGTCGCATTCGTAACGAACTCGCCGACGCATATGAAACTTCATAGTAGCATGCATTAATAATCCACGTCGCATCAATAATCACGATTAACAGTTGGGTCCCCGTGGTATTGTGTTCGAAGTTATTGTTTAATGTGTAATATTCAATAATGTACCCATACATTATAAAAAGTTTCTATTGGGGTAAATTTTCCTTTAAATCGTACTCTTGGCATCAACTTTTGAACTTGAATGTCTTTTCATCAGGAAAACATGTCCGTGTAAAATATACCCCCTTATACCCCACTTTTATATAGCAAAACTGGGGTACGCAGGGGTATACCTATTTTTCTTATTTTTGCTCCAAAACATAGATTGTGGGTACTCATTAGAACCGCCTCGATGAGGCGGTTCTAACGTGTACCCACAATCTATGTTTTGAGCAAAAATAAGAAAAATATCAAAATTTTCTACTGAAAATTTTCATTTTTTACAACTGAAAGATTTTTTGTTTAGGCGAAAAATATGAGCGGCAGTATCCTTGCGACGTATCAACTGCTACCAACATTCGAGTACTGTGAAAGACTTGACTGCTACGTTGATGACGTCACAAGCGTTAATGAGAAGATCCCGCCCCCGAAACCTCCACCAACGAAGAAGGCGGAGATATTTGACGTCAATATGTACAGAGAGGTCGACGAGAGAGCTTTGAATGTAAGCATAAATTGGGTGTTAGAAGTACAATAATGTTCACTTTGTGTATGTGCAAAGCCTACATTTATAAATTTGTCACAGATAACCGTTATCGAAGAATACTGCAACGGTACCTTGTGGACCATTTTAATGCATACTAATTTTATATTTCTTTTTGGCGCCGTGACCAGGATACATATTTCAGTGTACATGGTGTCTGAACTGTTTGATAAATCAAACAATGTGTTGCAACGAAGTTGTGACAGGGTATCGAAAACAGATTTTATAGCCATTCAAAATTAGACAGTACTAATGCAGCATATATACTATCCTTTCTTTATGACTTAAAGTTATCAGATGGAATTTGGTTTGCCTTTTTATACAAGTAGTAAATGGCTGATAGCTGTAGGAATGGTAATTGATGAATGTAATTGAAAGCAGACAATAGGTAAAAATTGACCAGTGAAAATGTTGCGTTTATCAATGTCTCTACAAGCTACAAAGTAATCAGAATTGTTTTCAGACATCGTCTGTGTACTATCGTAAACCTTTGCGGGAACTGGTAGACCATTTAACAGAAGGGTATGTCAACGACCTGAGCAAAGTCAGAGCTATCTATAGATGGATCACGTGTCAGCCAATAGACCAGTTATATGGAGAGAAGGGTGACCACCCAAAGCAACACCATGCAGGATTTCAGCTATGGAGGATCAGGCATAAGAAAGGAAATTATGCTCAACTTGTCAGTCTTTTATGCAGGTATGTCCAAAAATAGAAGATGGCGAAAAGGTGTGTGTTTTTTTATTTATGTTTCATAGGTGCCCCAGTAACCCTAATGATACTTAATACAACGTAGTTCTCAAAGCCTTGTGGTGTCAAACATAAACTTGCTTTCGCATTTGAACTTCAGCACCGTAAACCACCTTTGCCTCTAAAAGTCGAATTCTCTGAGCAGTATCTATACTCGTTTAACTATCCGAACAGCATGAACGACCACTCAGTAAACTGTTTCAAAACAATTGCTTAATTTTGCCAGACATGCAGACATACCATGTGTCATTATCCACGGGACATTGAAGGGATCCACATATGACGTCGGAGACAAGATAGACGAAGATAAACATTATGGTGAATGGAACGCAGTTCTCATAGGAAAACACTGGCGATTTATAAATGCTTACTGGGGCACGTGTTCCGAAGCACCAGATCTGGCGGGAAATTCTGTTTACACCGGAAGTACCAATGGCGCAACCGGAAGACTTTGCTACAACTGCGATGAGAACTATTTTCTTACTGACCCAGATCAAATGGCTGCTACACATCTGCCTGCAAATCCGAAATGGCAGCTTAAGAAAAATCCGATTTCTTTACGCGAATTTGAGGAAATGACTTTTGTCAAAGACCGTTATTTTAATCTTAGAATTAAAACATTGTCACATCCGAAGTGTATAGTGCATAGTGATACGGGAGAAGTTGAAATTCGTTTTAGTATTCCCAAGAAAAGATCATTGGATTTAGATTTTCAATATTTGATGTTCAAGTTGGACAACGACTTCAAAGAGACAAGGTAACTTTAAGATGTTAACGGTTTCTTTCTGTATTTTCAAATTTCGTTGCTGTTGCTATGAAGCCAGAAGATAAGCAAAGCAACAATTATCTTCTAAAGAGTTAAGTTCGTCCTTTGAAATAATGTACACAAAAAATGACAGTGTCAGTTGGGTTAAAACAAACTTGATTAATGTCGCCGCTTACTGTTAAACTTTTATGGTTGTTGTTTTGTAGATGTGACCAGTTTGTGTTCATGCACCGTACTAACAACCAGGAGATCTTGGATGTCACCATACGCTCACCTGAGGCTGCTACCTACAGGTTTGAACTAGTCGGTCGAGACAGTACAATTTTAGATGAAGATTACGATTACGATTGGGTAGCCATTTATAGAGTGGTATTCAGGTATATTGTTTTGTATGTAACACTTTGTTATACATATTTGATTTAAAAGCACTACAGTATTATACAGACGGACAGTCCTTAAACTATACGTTTCCAGCTAGTTCAAAATATTAGGGCAATGAAATCGTTTCATTTAAGGCAATTACACTATGGAATAAAAATTCATGTTTTAGTTGAAATAGACATATTTAACAAAAGATAAAAAAGCATACATATTGTGTACAATTAATTTTATTTTCAGCAAAGGTTTGAAGGATTGCAAGCCATTTCCAAAACCTCCAGCCATTGGATGGGGTCCTGGTAGACCCGCCCTTAGTAGAGGACTGGTGCCACTTAGTCATTTCACAGGAGAAGTTATGATGGATGATTTTGGAAAAATTGAAATCAAATTTGGTGCTGCAAACAAACACAAGTTGGGAGATATGACATATCTTGCCCTGATGTTCAGTGTAGGGGAAAATGCGGAAGAACTTCCGGACCACGTGGTACACAGGGTAGAAAATGGCGACGTCATCATAAACGCTATGACACCAGAACGAGGCGAATACATGTTGAAAATCTTTGTTAAACATGAAGATGAAATAGGAAACGGACAGGAAATATGCAATTATTTATTAATATCAAAGCAAAAGGAAGAAAATGGACACTTCCCTCGTGGTTTCACCGAAAAGCTAGGGCCAAAGTACCCACAATTCCTTCAAAGTGGACTGGTTCCGGCCACGCCTTCGGGCTTTATTCGAACGGATCAGGAACAGTTGAAATTAACATTTTCTAGAACTGAGGATATTGAACTGTCACTTAATTTCTCGAGTGAAAAAATAAAACCAGCAGACGCTCCCAGGTTGTTGAGTCAAGAAGAAGATGGTAATAAAGTCAGTTACGTCTTAAGGTAAATGTTGCTCACACAAATGTGTCATTTGAAACCGTTTTGTAAAATAAATATGCAAAATTAAAAATATTTGAAATATGACTAAACAGCGTAATGTAACCACATTATGCATATGTTTGCTTCAAAACAGAACAAAAATAAAAGGTAGGCAATGGTCTGAAAAGATTGTAATTAGAACCGAAGTCCCTTGAAACTATAACGAAGTTAGAGTACTGGGCGAACATTTAGTCAATCGAGTGGACAACTACTTCTCAAAAGAGGGCAGTTTAGCTACTCCACCCGAAATAAACTATAACTGCGGGTGAAAGCAACGGCGAAACAGATATATTTCAACAATCAATAGACTGTGTTTTAATATTTTTTCAAGAAATATGTAGGCGACATTGCTTATTGTTGTAGAATGCCAGACTCAGGTCAATATGGGGTACGTCTTAGGGGCACTCGTCTAGATGGGGCTATACACGAGAGTCTTTACGACTACATCATTGATTACAAGAAGCCTAAAAAAAGAAATAAGAAAGAATTGACAATCAAACAAGAAGCCGAAACTTTCAATGAAGAAGGTATGGAATGAAAAGTTAAATAGACACTTAAGGATGATACCGACCGTAAAGGTGATTTTAAACAGCTAGATATTTTTTTCTTATTTTTATTTAGAAGATACTTTAACAACCTAGCGATATATAGATCTCAACAGAGTGTCTTCCCTTGGTATCGGTATAATCCTTAATACTGACAATCAATAAGCTGTGTGTTGTTGTTGCTGTCAGTATTTGTTTTGCACTCACTACTAACTCACCATAGTTACCATGGCTTAGTTTGCAGCGCTGTGGGTTATATTACTGTTCTATACAAAAATACAGATTTTTAATACTTAAACACAACATCAAATATCACTAAATATCATTTACGTTTTTTTTTATGTACAAATAGCTATATGCCTAGGCATATGGGTAAATAATGGGTTAGGAGACGGGAGCAAGAAACGCATGATAGAGCAGAACACTAGTAAGTGTGCAAGTTCCCCGGGCCACACTAGATAGTCTCCGCCACTCAGGTCTCATCATTCACCCTATATTTTCCACAACTTTAAAATTGGTGAGAAGAGGAATGATTAAATTTAATACAAAAGATATCTTAGTTTCAGAGATTCCATTTATTTTGCCACCTTTGGTGGAGGATGCGTGGGTTGACAAAGAACCATACAATTGCATGGATGATTTGGTTAAAGAAGGTAAAGGGGATTTTGAAAGCACATTGGGTGATAGAATGCTTTTCTGTCTTGGCCGTTGACAATGTGCAAATGATTCGTTTTTTATTGCATTAAGTTATCTATTTTTTCATTTGTTTTATTACATTTCTATACTATTATTGTGTTTGTTTCTAATGTTTTCTCACCGTTACTAACATTTCTGATTTTAAAGTGGTGCTTGTTGAAAATAATACTACTGATGATTATTTACCTTTAATTTACACAAAAATGATATGAATGTACATGTACAATAACCTTCTAAAACCACAAAACGATCACCAATGTTCACAGGAACATCGAGTTATGTAGGAAAACAAAATAACCATAACAACTACCTTTCCAGGCACATCAAATGGTGAAAGTAACATATTAGATCACAAGGAACAAGAAGGTAACAATTTACAGGGAATAATAATTGAATTGACTTCATTTTTTCTAAGTTAGTGAAGCGCCTGATACTAATACTCTGGAAGCAAACAAAGTGTCACTATAACCTGATAACCCTTTGGTAAAAATCCAACATTCTGTACAAGTAAAATGGAGGTACTGTCAACAAACTGTCGCCATAAGAAACAAGTAGCCCAAGGGCAACGATCGCTCACCTGAGAGTCAACAAGTACAGTCACTGGACAAAGTGATCTTTTTTTTCTTTTTATTTTACCTTAAATGGGTATGACGGCCATCTTGGTAATGTTTCAGGTCTATGGCTGCAATAGTTACCATAGGATCATTGGTCCTGTAAACGCTTTCCCCATGTTTCCACGTTTGCCTATGTTTCCAAAATTGACCTTGACCTAAATTAATCACATACCTTCATCTACTCTATTAGTTGTTTGCATCTACCACTTTTCAGGTCTCAGGCTGCATTTAGTTTACAAAATATCCATTGTTTTCACTTTTTCCCATGTAAAAGCCTATGTTTCCAAAATTGACCTTGCCGTAAAATAAGTCAAGGTCATCCTAGGGTCATCATTTTATCAAACTATGATTGGCTGGAGTCCCAAATGCTACATACCAAGTTTCGTGAAAATCGGCCTGCCGGTTCTGGAGAAGAAGATTTTTGAGTGGTTTTTACCATATATGGGCGCGGCGGCCATCTTGGTCATGTGACCTAGATTTCGGGATCAATGTTTCGTAACCCCTACCCAGGGATGCTCCACATAAAATTTCAGTTTGATTGGCCATGCGGTTTCAGAGAAGAAGATCTGTGAAAAGTGTGTATCGACAACAGATCGGCCAAGGTCAAGGGATGACCTTGACCTAAATTAATCACATACTTCCATTAGTTGTTTTGCATCTACCACTTTTCAGGTCTCAGGCTGCAATAGTTTTCAAAAAATCCATATTTTTTACTTTTTCCCATGTAAAAGCCTATGTTTCCAAAATTACCCTTGACGTAAAATAGGTCAAGGTCATCCTAGGGCCATTATTTAATCAAACTACAATGGGCTGGTGTCCCAAATGCTACATACCAAGTTTCGTGAAAATCGACCTGCCCGTTCTGGAGAAGAAGATTTTTGAGTGGTTTTTACCATATATTGGCGTGGCGGCCATTTTGGTCATGTGACCCAGATTTCGCGATCAAATTTTTGTCCCCACTACCCAGGGATGCTCCACATACAATTTCACTTTGATTGGCCAAGTGGTTTTAGAGAAGATCTTTGAAAAGTGCGTATGGACGACAGACTGGCCAAGGTCAAGAGATGACCTTGGCCTAAATTAATCACATACCTTCATCTACTCCATTAGTTGTTTGCATCTACCACTTTTCAGGTTTCAAGCTGCAATAGTTTTCAAAAATTGCAATTTTCCGCTTTTCGTCTTATAAGTCAGTGGAAACTTTAAGTTGCCATAACAACCAAAGTAGTGGGACAAGGACAATAAAAACACAAACTTTGTAGAGGCTAATATCATAAGCATGTATGCAAAGTTTCAGCTTCATCCGCCTTACAGCTTCTGAGAAGAAAATTTTTGAATATTTTTTCAAAAATTAACCCTTTACGTTGCTATAGCAACCAAACAAATACAGCGATTTTGACAAAAGTTGCCTAAAACGGGGAGGACTACTCAATAAACTTTTATGTAAAACAAAATTTCAATATCCTCAATGAAACGGCAGAAATTGCAAATTTCCACTTTTTGCCTTATAAGTCAATGGAAACTTCAAATTACCATAGCAACCAAAGTAGTTGGACAAAGACAATAAAAAACACAAACTTCGTACAGGCTAATGTCATAAGCATGTATGCTAAATTTCAGCTTCATCCCCCATACGGCTTTTGAAAAGAAGATTTTTGAATATTTTTTTTCGAAAATGTACCCTTTATGTTGCTATAGAAACCAAACGAATAAAGTGATTTTTACAAAAGTTGCCTTAAACGTGAAGGACTACTCAATAAACATTTATGTAAAAACAAAATTCAAATATCCCCAGCCTGACAACGACAAATGCCAATTTCCACTTTTTCTCCATACAACTCAATGGAAACTTCAAGTTGCCATAGCAACCAGAGTTCTTATCCGATCGAAACAAAAAACACAAATATTCGTTCCCCCTACCTGTAGATGCTATATGTGAAATATGAAAAGATTCGGTCTGGCAGCTTCAGAGAAAAAGTCGTTTGAAAATGTTGACGACGACGACGGACGACGCACGGACGACGGCTCGACTACCATGCTATAAGCTCACCTTGTGAGCCTTCGGTTCAGGTGAGCTAACAATACCCTGCCCTGGGAAGCCATATAAACTTAAACACTAATAAGGAAACACACGGTAAATCGAGAAAAACAGTTGTTTCCGTATCTCACACAAGCAACATAGACAGTGACAAAATTAGTATTAGAAAATGCGACAATAAAGGTACAGACCTGGAATGGCCTTTAGGTAATCAACTGTTAGATAAAATTGTTTGACAGAGGATGGGGTTTGATTGTCTTATTCAATTTATACAAATGTAATAAAATAGTACAACAAATTAAACAGAGTTTGGAAAGGCAAAATGCTTCATGTGATTTAATCACCGAGCTACACTTACACTGTATGTATTGCCACTTTTCCAGAGACAATTCCAGAAGTACTAAGACGCCGAGTTAGAATGTCAATAGAGGAGCACGATATAGATGAGCTACGGTTAGCTATTGAAGACATGAAGAAATTGAAAGTTATTCCAACAGTTGCTGCAGATATAGCTGCTGCTCAGACTGAATTGGACATCTTAGTTTGTAGAAGAGGTTGGTATAGTTATAGTTGTCCAATTTTACGAGTTCGTTATGTAACTTAGAGTATGGTCTGTAATTACATCAAAAATGGTCAGCTGAAGAAGTTGAATGTTATGCCAACAGTAGCGACTGATATAGCGGCTGCCCAGACTGAATTAGATATCTTACTTTGTAGAAGAGGTTTGAATAGTTCTACTATTGGAGTGATTACAACAAGAAATGCACACCATCTTACATCAAAATGTTGATAATAATGAAATGCAGATTAAAAGTTTGTAAATTTCAATCAGTCGTACTTAATTGGTGTATAAATGATGTAGAAAATGTGATACGTGTCTCTAATTCGTCTAGATGGTCTCTGCTTAACTTAGAGATTGGTACTTCTTATAGTGAGCATAGTCCCTATTCCTACAAGTTTAACATTTTTATGATTACCTTTTCCTTTTTTCAAATTGATAGATTTAATGAAAAGTATAGACGAGAAAAGCATGTTCAAGCTGAAGTCAGCAGTGAAGAAGACGAAAAATGCAGGCTTCCAAGACAGAATACCAGAGGAATTCCGAGTAGCAAATACTCTATATGGAAGGTATGAAAGTTACCATTTCGGCATTTACGTGTGATGTAAAAGCACTCATTTCTCTATCGGATGTCAGAAGTCAAGCACGTTTTACTTGACAGAAAACACAAAATAAGGGATAGCGTATGTGTCTAGCTATTTGGATCCCTGTTCTAAAAAGACTATCAGTGCTGGTTCTTGCTTTGGATATGCCGTTTAGAATAAGACTTTTATTATCTGCGCCTCGTTCCAGGTTAAAGAAACTACAGAAACTTCTCCACGCAGGTTTAAACCTTGACCAATCCACAATAGCAGAGACAAAATGTTAAAACAACCCTTCTAAATGTGTACACCGAGGGTATGATCAAACTCTGGCGTCCTTGCCTCAAACGTGTACAAGACTTTTACATTTATATATTGCATATCTTCTAGGCTAAAGAAACTACAGAAGCTTCTCCATGCAGTTCTAAACCTTGATCAGTCCACAATAGCAGAGATCAGAGGTTATAATAACCCACCTAAAGGTATCCACCAGGTCATGAGAGCCACCCTGCTTGTACTTGGATACTGGGAGGAGGATACTAACGTGTGTATTACTTACTGGAAAATATTTTACACGATTCGATCATAAAGAAGCAAGATGAATTAAACATGCTTTAATAGGAAATTTTATCATGATTTTTAAAAATTATAATATTTTAACGCCTAATATATTATCTGCATTTCACAAGGATTGTGTTTTAAGATAAACTATGTAAAATAATTGTTTTGAATTTGCGATTTAAATTAATGTTGTAGAATGCAGTGAATATTTTGATATTTTTAATGACGATTTTTTACACATCTAGTAAGGTAAAGACTTTTAAAAGTCGACACACTCTGTGCAGTTTCTTATTTCTTGGCCCTTGTAAGGTACCAATTTACTCACAAGTCCACAATATATAAAGTTAAGTTCTACCATTAAATTTATCACATAACACATTTTAGAAATGGATAAACATTCAAAGGATCCTTGGTGGTACTGGTAGAGAGTCTATAAAGCGGATGATCGCGGACAGAAAGATAGAGAAGATAGGTCTTGACGTGGCTCTGGGAGCTAAGGAAATGTTGAGAGGTCTACAGATTGAAGAAGTTCGAGCGAAGAGTGCTGGTGCGGCGACATTCTACGTGTGGGTGCGTATTGTTAACCCATATATGACGAATTTCCCATCATTATCATTTTGGTGAGCCCACTTTTAGTTTTAGGGGCTTTAGGTGTGATTTTTAAATTTTATTCCATTTTCAATGAAATTCCTCTATGCAAACAGGATAGCCCCAGATGTGACGCCGCGTTGTGCGGCGTCACATCTCGGGCTATGCTGTGCCTATGTCCCACAAAAAGGACGCCTGGCTTAAATGTGTTAATTAATGAAAGCTAAATTATGAATTAGCAAAGAACAAACACTAGAGCCACGTCAAAATGAAAAAAAAAAAAAAAAAAAAAAGTACCGGTAAGTCTGAATGTGATGCATGTAAATTTAAAGTGGCAACAAGTGATCTGACCTAACCAAAGTGTCACGAACAAGCAAGATAAGTTTCTAAAGTGATACGTCAAAATGAGTTACAAGCATCTCAGTCAACTCGTTTTTGCACGAGTGTTTGCATCCTTTTAGGTATGCGGCATTATTGAAGAGATAGAGAGGCGTGCGGGTGATGACGTTGACGGCGTCAGACCGAGAACGTGCAAGTCTAGGAGACGTCAGAGAAGACGAGAACGGTCATTCGTGAACCCACCCAAGACAAGGAAGGAGAATACGTTTGTCGAGGATATGCAGTGGCTGTGATATATGACTATATATGCTGATTAATGTCTAAAAGATTTATTTACATGGCTATTTATTATTTATTTGTCACGTGAATCGTTTCTTATATAAATCAGACAAAACTGACAGACATTGAATGACGTTGATAAAATTCGCAGACCTATATTATGACTATGCAAGTTTTTGACCATGTCACTTTATTGACATTGAAATTGCTCCAATAAAATTCCCTGGATGTAAAGCATTATATTGCATGACTATGTTAATAACATTAGGCATTCTTGCATGTCCCGTGAGTACGTGGTCGATCGTATGTACGAGGTAATTGCAACTTTTCATACCATTTATCAGAACATACAGATGGGTACTACCAACCGGCATTGAGGTGTAAATCTGATTTTAAGAGTGGCTCAATAAGTCACTATGCTTCTAAAGATTGCAAAACCTGAAAGGCAACTTGTGACATCAACCTGTTGTTGCTTTTGAAGTTTTGAGAGTTTCCTCAGATGTACAAGTATTTGTCTGTTGCTGATTCTTATAAATTTGATTAAACTGTTCGAATAAATGTTCAAAGTTGTTTTCTTTACCACCAGATACAAATTAACACTGTCTTGGAGCTGATGTACTCAGAACCGAACCCTAGGTTGAGAGCCTTAAAGAAAACAAATCCGAAAATATTATAGAACGAATGTGAATTGCATACACAGCAGCTATTCCAAAAAGTTAGCCACTAAGTTCCTCATGATGCAAAATATGCAGCAAGAAAAAAAAAATAATAACAGTAAAAATAAATAAATAGATAAATAAATAAATAAATAAATAACGAAAGAAATAAACAGATAAATAAATAAAAATGAATAAAGGGATACCCTGTACAAAAACGCTCATGGAAGTGAGATGAATATTTTCCCGAAAAAAAAAAAATAAAATAAAAAAAAAAAAAAAAAAATAAGAAGATAGATTCTCAAGAAGCGAAGCGACCCTATGTCGATTTCATTTGCACGACAATTATACCAATAGATCAAATTTCCGTCGCCATTTGTAAACAAACTGTTGCCTCTGTGAAGAATCGCATATTTCTTTTCAAGATGTGGTGGTACCTGTACGCCCATGCTGCATATCACTTAAACAGATGGTTTCCTCAGGGTAACAGAATCAGAATGTTAGTAAGATCGTAAGAAATAAAGTCGATTTTCTATTAAATTTTGCATTTGTCATTGGTTTTCGCGACTCACTCTAAAGGCGACAACTTTGTTTCATTACTTGTTGCTTTTTGTCTTAACATAATTATGTAGAAAGCAAGACACTGTAATAGTACGCGCTCTAGCATAATGCTAAGCAATGTTTTGAGCCCTTTTCTGTGATGTGATCCTGTCACCAGTCCACAGGGTAGAGTGTAGGGACCCGTGGGGTCATGCCTGGGGGTGGGGCTAGAGGTCAATATCTAGAACACCTTTGTACAATGCTCAGATGCTGTGTTAGTTTCTCATCAATTGTAAAGCCTAGAACTGTCAAACCTTACATAAGGCTTTACCTCGATGTCCCGACTCGGCACCCACATTGAGCTACTGACCTTGACCTATATTTCATGCTCCAGTGACTTTGTCATTTTTGAGGCCAACCCTTGATATCTCATCAACTATAAAGCCTACAACCATCAAACCTTGCATATGGCTTCTTCTGGATGTCCCGACTCGGCACCCACATTGACCTACTGACCTTGACCTATATTTCGTGCTCTAGTGACTTTGTCATTTTTTAAGCCAACCCTTAATATCTCATCAACTATAAAGCCTACAACCATCAAACCTTGCATATGACTTCTCCTTGATGTCCTGACTCGGCACCCACATTCACCTAGTGACCTTGACCTATGTTTTGTGCTCTAGTGACTTTGTCATTTTTGAAGCCAACCCTTAATATCTCATCAATTATAAAGCCTACAACCATCAGACCTTCCATATGGCTTCTCCTCGATGTCCCGACTTTGCACCCACATTGATCTAGTGACCTTGACCTATATTTCGTGCTCTAGTGACTTTGTCATTTTTGAAGCCAACCCTTAATATCTCATCAACTATAAAGCCTACAACTATCAAACCTTGCATATGACTTCTCCTCGATGTCCTGACTCGGCACCCACATTCACCTAGTGACCTTGACTTATATTTCGTGCTCTAGTGACTTTGTCATTTTTGAAGCCAACCCTTAATATCTCATCAATTATAAAGCCTACAACCATCAAACCTTGCATATGGCTTCTCCTCGATGTCCCGACTTTGCACCCACATTGATCTAGTGACCGTGACCTATATTTCGTGCGCTAGTGTCTTTGTCATTTTTAAAGCCAACCCTTAATATCTCATCAACTATAAAGCCTACAACCATCAAACCTTGCATATGGCTTCTCCTCGATGTCCCAACTCAGCACCCACATTGACCTAGTAACCTTGACCTATATTTCGTGCTCTAGTGACTTTGTCATTTTTTAAGCCAACCCTTAATATCTCATCAACTATAAAGCCTACAACCATCAAACCTTGCATATGGCTTCTCCTCAATGTCCCGACTCGGCACCCACATTGATCCACTGACCTTGACCTATATTTCACGCTCCAGTGACTTTGTGATCAATGTGTTCATTGATAGCTTATTTATGCAAATAGCTCCCTATACAAAATACATCTACAGGCAAGGTCAAGGTCACGGGTCATAGATTTTAACAAATTTAGTGGCAAGCACAAGTCAGACGAGCTACGCTGTCCTGCGACAGCTCTTATTATTTATTATTATTGTTATTTTTCTTTTAATATATATACTTTGGAAATAAATATTCTTCAATCAATCAACTAAACTAACAGTAATGTTTGTTTTTAAGTTCTCTAAGCTTGTTAGTTCTACTCTACTTGCACTTAACCTGCAGCAGAATTTGTTTATTTTTACCCTTGTTTGATTATATCTAATGTAAGAAGACCAACTTTTGTACATTTCCATATTATGAAAAAAAAATCTGACTTGAAGTCAGATAATGCCTCTCACTCTTTCACCTAATATTGCATGGTTTTTAATGAATGCCCAGCATATACTGATACATGTATATGCAAAATATGTCATAAAATAATAAATGAGCTGCCGCATGGGAAAACCAACAATCTGCATATGCGAAAACAAAGACGCTGATCAGCTTCGCAGAAACTGGGAAGCTGATCAGCGTCTTTCTTTTCACTACACGGATAGTACAATTCCTCTTCTATCTAAATCCAAAATTTACAGTCTCTAGCCATCTTCTGCGACTGTACAGCCCAGTTTGTGTTTGACCTGGTCGTAACGCAAATTGTTGGTTTTCTCACACACAGGCTCAAACAATAATAATAATAATTTCTATTGTAATAAACACTTGATTCAATTTCAGTTCAGCATTCCTTATTGTTGTGGCACTCCTGTTACCAGTGCCTCACTTCTATGTTCTGCTGCTTGATAAATCATCGAGAGCTTGTGATTATCCTCTATTGGATGTCAATGTTGCATCTTTAATCTTCACATTTTTCACAATTGGTAAGTTCTTCAGAATGTTTGGACATCTCAGTTTGAAATAGGGATTTTGTTTAAGATACATAGGGAAATTTTGAAATTCCAAAAAGGGAGATCTGCTCAAAAATAGGGAGATCCCTCCAAAGTAGGGAGATATGACATGTATGGTTAAACGACTAGGCAGAAGAGTAAGTGAGGCAGTCAAATAAAGCCTTTAAGGATGTTCGCTGCCAATGAAAAAGTATTCAAACTTTTTTTCTAACCACTCTTTTTTGATTCCAAAATACAACATAAGACAGTTGAAAGCAAAATAAATATAGGGTAGTGTGCATTTTTTCAAGCTACGGGCCTCTGAATGAGACCTCTGAGCATCATATTTTAAATTTAGTAAATTTAATTTAATTTTTAATTCTTTAAAACAAACCTGTCTTGAACAAAAATACACCTAGAATGCTTTCAACAGTCATAATATTTACGTAACGCAGACTTTTTTGGACCAAACGCATAGAAAAATTTGCAACTGGAAGTGGATGACAGAATTTTACGAATATTTTTCCAACCCTACCCCCATACTTAAAAAGTCAGAAAAAAATCAATATTTTGAAATGTGCCAAACCCATATTTGTTGATTCAAACTTTTTCTTGTATTTTCACAAAACATAGAACTTTGTAATATTGTTCGAATAAAAAAAAGAAATATATAGGGTAGTGTGCATATAAGAGAGAACCAACAACTTGAAAATCAGCAATTTTCAGCCTTTTTCCAGCTGTTTTGTTTCTTTAAGCCCATTTCATAAAACCACCTAAAATTTTAAAACCAGCACACCAAAGACACAAAGACTGACTTAGAAGACCATGTACACATATATACTGCAGCTAAAATAAACAAAGAAATAGTGCAATTAATTTGAAAATGTGTAATATTCAAGTTTAATCTACCCTACCCCCTAAATTTCACTGACAACTAAATTTTTCTGAAAAGTTGCAGAAAATTGGGTGAAAAAATGAAGTTTCTTAGATTGACAATTTTCATGGCTTGTTCAATGCATATCATCATTATGTATCCCAATATAAAATATTGGGAAAATTTCTGCAACCGTTTACGAGATATTCAACAAAAGAAAAACCGGAAGTTCCGAAATGTCAAATGTTAGCAGCGAACATCCTTAAACTTCACTATTTAAATCATGAAATCTGTAACAGAATGTTATCACACTATGCAATACAGGTCAACCTCATTATAACACTATCTTTGGGGTCTATGGAAACAGAACATGTTATAAGTGCCATGTTATAAGTGAACCATGTTATGATTAGGTTATTTATGATAGACATTTAGCAAAATTATCATTTTGGGAGCCATGACATGGCCATGTTATATTGAAAACTGCACTATAGCGAATGCAAATGATGTAAACACATCAGTAAATTAAAAGACAGATTTTTGCTTTCTCTTATTTGATTATGACATTGGATTGGCTAAATTACTTTTAATGTATGTCTTAACATTATGGACCTATTTTCTTGTCTTCATGAATATTGATAGTCTTTTTAGCTCACCTGAGCCGTCAGGCTCACAAGGTGAGCTTATAGGATGGCCATGATCCGGCGTCCGTCCGTCCGTCCGTCCGTCGTCCGTCGTCCGTCCGTCGTCCGTCGTCCGTCCGTCCGTCCGTCGTCCACCATTTTCAAAGATCTTCTTCTCTGAAACCGCTTGGCCAATCAAAGCCAAATTTTACATGAAGCATCTATGGGAAGGGGGAACCAATGTGTATATAAATAATCCAGGTCACATGACCAAGATGGCCGCCATGCCCATATATGGTAAAAACCCTTCAAAAATCTTCTTCTCCGGAACCAGTGGACCGATTTCAACCAAACTTGGCATGAAGCATCGATGACTCAAGTACTACAATGTGTATATAAATCATGACCTTGCGGTGACCTTGACCTATTTTACGGCAAGGTCAACATAGGTCGCCTTTGCATTTGAATGGGAAAAATTGTTAAATTGTCATTTAAAGGAAAAATCTTGCAGAAAATGAGCAGTAGGACCAAATATTAATGATTCTGAAAAAAATTGGGCCCCAGGGGCTCATCCGCCCCCACCCCGGGGCAATATACATGTATATTATCATAATATTCAAACATCTTCTTCTCTGAAACCGCTTGGCCAATCAAAGCCAAATTTTACATGAAGCATCTATGGGAAGGGGGAATCAATGTATATATAAATAATCCAGGTCACATGACCAAGATGGCCGCCATGCCCATATATGGTAAAAACCCTTCAAAAATCTTTTTCTCTGGAACCGGTGGACCAATTTCAATGAAACTTGGCATGAAGCATCGATGGCTAAAGCACTACAATGTATATATAAATCATGACCCTGTGATGACCTTGACCTATTTTACGGCAAGGTCAACATAGGTCGCCAATGCATTTGAATGGGGAAAACTTTTAAAATGACATTTCAAGTGAAAGTCTTGCAGGAAATGGGCAGTAGGACTGAATATTAATGATTCTGAAAAAAAATGGACCCCAGGGGCTCATGTGCCCCCACCCCGGGGCAATATACATGTATATTTTCACTGTATTCAAACGTCTGCTCCTCTGAAACCACTTGACCAATCAAAGCCAAATTTTATGTAATGCATCAATAGGAAGGGATAACCAATGTGTATATAAATAATCCAGGTCACATGACCAAGATGGCCGCCATGCCCAAATATGGTAAAAACCCTTCAAAAATCATTTTCTCTGGAACCGTTGGACCAATTTCAATGAAACTTGGCATGAATTATCGATGGCTAAAGCACTACAATGTATATATAAATCATGACCCTGTGATGACCTTGACCTATTTTATGGCAAGGTCAACATAGGTCACCAATGCATTTGAATGGGGAAAACTTTTAAAATGTCATTTAAAGTGAAAGTCTTGCAGGAAATGGGCTAAAGGACTGACTATTAATGATTCTGACAAAAAATGGACCACAGGGGCTCATATGCCCCCACCCCGGGGCAATTTACTTGTATATCTCCATAATATTCAAACATGTGCTCCTCTGAAACCACTCGGCCAATCAAAGCCAAATTTTATGTGAAGCATCTAAAGGATGGGGTAATCAATGTGTATATAAATAATCCAGGTCACATGACCAAGATAGCCGCCAGGCCCATATATGGTAAAAATCTCTCAAAAATCTTCTTCTCCGGAACCAGTGGACAGATTTCAAGGAAACTTGGCTTGAAGCATCGATGGCTCAAGTACTACAATGTATATATAAATCATGACCCTGTGATGACCTTGACCCAGTTTATGGCAAGGTCAACATGGGTTGCCAATGCATTTGAATGGGAATAACCGTTAAAATGTCATTTGAAGGAAAAAGCCAGCAGGAAATTGGCAAATGGACAAAATATTGATTATTCTGAAAAAGAAAATGGCCCAAGGGCTTCATCTGCCCCTGCACTGGGATTAAATACCATAATATTCAAACATGTTTATTGGTATATGCTGCAGATCTCAGGTGAGCGTTTACAGGACCATTGGTCCTCTGGTCTTTAAAAATGAGCCGCGTCATGAGAAAACTGGATTTTTGCCTAGGCGAAAACAAAGGCGCAGATCAGCTTCGCGGTAACCGCGAAGCTGATCAGCGCCTTTGTTTTCGCTACTCCGATAGTACAATTCCTCTTCTACTTAAATCCGAAATTTCAAGCTTCTAGCTCTTTTCTGAGCTTGTACAGGCCGGTTTGTGTCGGACCTGTTCGGAAACCCCGAAGACCGGTTTTCTCGCGTCGCGGCTCATTTTTGTTTTTCCAGGTTTCACTATTATATTCTGTGCCATGGTTCCTGTCCCTCGGCCAGTGAAGATAGCCTTCCATGTGTTTGGCCTTGGAACTTTCATCCTGTCTATCATTCTGATTGTTTACACGTGGTGGGGCGCTGAAGACTGTGTAAGTAAAGGGGAGATACTCTTTCTTATATATAAATTTGACTTTCTTTCTTGAAGAGAAATTTTGTCTCTGTTGTTCCTGTTTGTCATATGCACTAACATAGACTATCTAGCCTGATATTCTAGACATAGAATCAAGAAAATAAAATAATATATATCCTGAGCAGAGAAATACCAAGTTGCTGAATAGCCTGCACAATAGGAAAGTTGTTGAAGATCTGTGCTTTGCTTCCCAGTTTAAAATTGGTTTATCCTACTGAACAATAAAGAAGTGGATTTGAGTAAAGATGGCACAGTTTCGGCTGTGGTTGTACCAGTTATTGATTATTGCTTAGATTTCACTATGTTTTGATCTTTTTCAGTCCTACTCAACACCAGAGCTGTGGATTATGTCAGCAGCTGGTGCCTGGCTTGCTGCACTATCTATTGGTAAGCTTTTGTATGAGCAAAAGATGTTAGTTTAAGAATATTTTATTTACATGTATTTAAGATCACAGGTGATTAAACTTAAGGATGTTCGCTGCCAATGAAAAAGTATTCAAACTTTTTTTCTAACCTCCCTTTTTTTATTCCAAAATACAACACAAGACATTTGAAAACAAATTAAGTATAGGGTAGTGTGCATTTTTTCAAGCTACAGGCCTCTGAATGAGACCTCTGAACACCATATTGTAAATTTAGTAAAATTAATTTAATTTAAAATTCTTTGAAACATACTTGGCTTCAACAAAAACACACCTACAATGCTTTCAAAAGTCATAATATTCACGTAATGCAGACTATTTTGGACCAAAAGCATAGAAAAATGTGCAACTTGAAGTGGATAACAAAATTTTACGAGTCGTTTTGCAACCCTACCCCCATACTTGAAAAGTCGGAAAAAATCAATATTTTGAAACGTGCCAAACCCATATTTGTAGATTCAAACTTTTTCTTGTATTTTCACACAACATAGAACTTGGTAATATCATTCGAATTAAAGAAAGAAATATATAGGGTAGTGTGCATATAAGAGAGAACCAACAACTTGAAAATCGCCATTTTAAGTATTTTTTCGGCTGTTTTGTTTCTTATAGCCCATTTCATAAAACCACCCAAAATTTTAAAACTAGCACACCAAAGACACAAAGGCTGATTTAGAAGACAATGTAAACATATACTGTTGCTAAAATAAACGTCGAATCAGAGCAATTAATTTGAAGATGTGTAATATTCAGGTTTAATCTTAGTACCCAGTGATCTATAATATGTAAATCTACTGTCCCTGATCTACCCTACCCCCTAAATTTGACTGACACCGAAAATGGGGTGAAAAAATGAAGTTTCTTAGATTGACGATTTTCATGGCTCATTCAATACATATCATCAATATGTATCCAAATATAAAATATTAGGAATATATCTGTAACCGTTTACGAGATATTCAACAAAAGAAAAACCAGAAGTTCCAAAATGTCAAATGTTAGCAGCGAACATCCTTAAGTGTGTAAAGAAAAGGATTTATGAGGTGCATTGCACACCTAATTAGTTCTCCTTGACAAACATTCATCGTAACGTTGACATGACATTATTTATATAAGCTGCATTGAAGAAATTAATCTTGATTCTTGCAGCAGTGAAATACATGGTGTAAAAGGTAAAGATCAGTGCGCTGGTCAGTAATTTTTTATTCAAACAATGATTATAACCCATAGACATGTACAGTACAAGTACTTCTGAAATCTGAAATTTCAAGTTTAGCCTCATTTGAATTAGTAAAAAATGACAGCTTTTAATGACAGAGTTGTTATGGTTTCTCATTACGAAAACTTGCCCATGCAATATACAAAGAATTTTTTCAGTTCAAAAATCGAAAATTTTCATCAGAAAAATTTTGATATTTTTCTTATTTTTGCTCAAAACATAGATTGTGGGTACACGTTAGAACCGCCTCAGTTAGGCGGTTCTAACGAGTACCCACAATCTATGTTTTGGAGCAAAAATAAGAAAAATAGGTATACCCCTGCGTACTCCAGTTTTACTATATAAAAGTGGGGTATAAGGGGGTACTTATTTCACGGACATGTTTTCCTGATGGTATTTTCAGTATTTATTGTGATAATGTTGCCGTTTTGGCTGATCAACAAGGCGAAGACAAACATAGTGATGGACCCCTACAGTAGGACAGGAATCTGCTACGAACCTGCCAAGTGTTGCACGTGCCTCTGGCATATTTGAGGACAATTGAGCATAAGCACAGGAAAAAATGGACAATAGAGAATTTGCATTTTATCTTGATTACATCATGGGTGCTTGAAAAGCTGTAATGAAAATTTCAAATATTTATGTAAAAGGCAAATTTAAAGTATTGCTATGCAATCAATTCTCTAAATATAAACATTGTACTGTAAGTTCGGAAATATTCGTGTGACTGATATTTCCGGAATTCGCAATTTCGAATTATTAGTAAGTTCTTGAATTTGTGAAAGAGTACTTGTGTAGTCTATAAAGCTTATAGTAATTCTTTATATGCGAGAACTTTATTTTCACCAGGCAACGAATTCACGAAATTAGCGAAAATTAAGTTCTCACGAATATTTACGAATTTACAGTATTTGTTAGGGTCACATAATTTCAAGCGTCTATGAAAGAAATTTTAAAACCTTTTTTTCACAGTCAACTGAGGTAACTGCTCATTTTACCACCATGGAAACATGTCCATGCAGTGAATATCCCCTTATACCCCAATTTTTAAAAAGTGAAAATGGGCTTTACAGGGGTATACATTTTTTTTTATTTTTGTTCCAAAACATAGATTGTGGATACTCATTACAACTGCTCTGAAACATTTTGATCTGAAAATACAAACTAGAAGCTAGAATCACCAATGCTGGATATAATAATATGATGCCCTGCTGAAAAAAAAAAATTGTTACAAAACCAGCATATGGTAGAATAATTTTTGTTATTGTTAAGAATCTCATATAATTATGTTTGCCAAGTTTTAAATTTATATGTACATGTACTTAGTTACAAGACATGCAAAGCTATGACAAAATCTTCAAGTCTGGTCGAGTCTACCATGCAGCCATAGAAAAATAACCTTGCAATTAATTCATTGTTTCAAGTTTCAAGTTTATTAAAACTTGAAACAATGAATTAATTGCAATTCTAACACACCGCGCCTATATATATAGCCAATGATTTGAAAACGTGTTATATTGCACAACAATTTCACACTTTGTAAGCGCGGGAGCTATGACGTCAATTTCAAATGCAAATGTGACGTCAGTTATGGCGACAGATGGGCGTAACGTCATTTTTGCTCAGAAGATGTGACAAATACATGTAGACGTTAGTGAAACGGTCTAAGTTTTGGCGGGACTTCTTTAATGCAATGGCGTCGAAATGGTAGCAACGGAAGGCTTCATGTATATTTTCATCCATGATTGTGTGTTAGAATGGAAATAGATCAGCTCTAGTGCGTGAATTGTTGAGTAATAATTCACTGTTTGTCGGTCAGTTGTAAGCAGATAAATCACTCGCGCTACGTGCTCGTGATTTGATCTGCTTTACAAATGACCTCCAAACAGTGAATTATTACTCAACAATTCACTGCTAGAGCTGATATATTTCTTAAATTAGACAAATAACCTTGCAATTAATTCATTGTGCTTTTTCATTCGTTGGCTTGTAGATCAACCATTTATTTTGTTTGTTGTTTTATATTTTTATAGAGCTAAACAGTTATTAACTGTTAAACTCTCACTTTGTTACTGTTAAACTCACACTTTGTGCGGTCATGTCAATAGAAGCATAAATTTTATCTTTTATGTTTGTCCACCATCCATCTGTCTTTTTTTTGTACAGAAAACAGTCTCTAGTTAAGTTTTTGCAATCAAATCAACGAGATTGTAATCATGTAAAGCACGTCCAGTTTGTCGAATCTTGTATAAGCCATTACAGGTCATTCAATGATTCAACCTTGTTATAACGCTATTTTCGGGGTCCATAGAAGCAGACCATGTTATAAGTGAACTTATATTGAGGCGCAATATAATGAGGTTGAAGTGTACATCATTTTTTTTTTTTACTAATTTTATTTTGATGTGGTGGAAGTATTTATAGTTTTGATTTTTCCCGTTTTTAAATTTTACATTTTTTTAAAAAGTTGTGATAATTTTTCATTTATGGATCAACATTTTGAATATATCATTCATTTCTTTGACACAGTATAGTGTGAATACTTTGACCATGCCGGTTTACCTTTGACATTGATATGTAATTGTTGATCGGACTACTTCAAATGGGTGTTTTCAATATGAAGTTCTAATATGAGCCTCAACGCGAGAAAACCGGTCTTCGGGGTTTCCGACCAGGTCCGACACAAACCAGCCTGTACAAGCTCAGAAAAGAGCTAGAAGCTTGAAATTTCGGATTTAAGTAGAAGAGGAATTGTGCTATCCGAGTAGCGAAAACAAAGGCGCTGATCAGCTTCGCGGTTACCGCGAAGCTGATCTGCGCCTTTGTTTTCGCCTAGGCAAAAATCCGGTTTTCTCACGATGCGGCTCATATGGTAAACTAGACATGCCCACATGCTTAACATGGCACTGAACAAATGTCTAAAGCAAGTGGATACCTCTTATCTAGCGTTTACAAAAAACTTTATCATGTGAGGTCAAGTGGCACAGTCAAAGTGTTTTTACTATACAGTGCATGTAGAACATGACATGGCCAGAGGTCACTGACATTTGTTTATGGTTGCATTTAAATAGAGAGAGAGAGAGAGAGAGAGAGAGAATCATGCACAAAATACATAAAGCATTTTTGTACCATGACATGAGGAGAGAAAATCAAAACATGCACTTGTTATTAATCAAAATATAAAAAGCCTTAATTAAATATTTTGTTTTTTGGTATTTTGGATGCCATAAATGAGCCGCCTCATGGGAAAACCAACAATCTGCATAGGCGAAAACAAAGACGCAGATCAGCTTCGCGGTAACCGCGAAGCTGATCAGCGCCTTTGTTTTCGCTACACGGATAGTACAATCCCTCTTCTCCTTAAATCCAAAATTTCAAGCCTCTAGCCTGCTTCTGTGACTGTGCAGTCCGGTTTGTGTCGGACCTGTTCGGAAACCTCATTGTTGGTTTTCCCACTAGGCGGCTCAAATTTTTATTCAATGATCAGAACAAAATCAAATTGCGTACTCAATAATCAAAATGTAGTGACTTTATAATAAGATTTATTGTTATGCTTTAAGAGGTTTTGATGTATTGTATGATATAACTTTATTTTCTTTTTTCTTTTGATTGTCAGTCCATCTGAACCAAAAGTGACAGATTCAAAGGAAGTATAAAAACTTATGCTGAGATGTCAACTCTAAAGTACATGTACAAAATATAAAGATGATATTTTTGCCATACTTTTAGACTGCAAATATTTGTGTTGTAATTTTTATTGCATTCCAACAAAACTAAACAGTGTAATATTTGAGTTTAAATCATAATTTAACATAAAACTAAAGACATTGCATATTTTGAAAATCTGGTCCCTGAACTCAAAAATGCAAGGGAATGTTCAGGTTACTCAAAAATTTTTTATTCACTCCATCAGGAAAACATGTCCATGAAAAGTATACCCCCTTGACTGAACCCCACTTTTACATAGAAAAAAAAACTGGGGTATACATAGCAGGTGGCAAATGAGTAGGGGCTAGCAAGCTGCCAGATAGTTTCTTCTGCTAAAGGTCTTCTTTCTGGAAAGATTATCTCTGCCTCTGTGTAAGAAAAACAATATTGGTGAGAACTAGAGGTCAAATTGCCACTTGTAGAAAATTTAATTAACAAATTGCAAAGATAAGCTGCAGCATTGCAAAACCACCATAGTATTAATAATGCGTTAGATGCTGCTGATAAAATCAGGCTCAGTTGTGTATCCCACATTTTTTCTGATGAAGAACGTTTGATATAAACCCAGACCAGGCTGCAAAATTTTGATATGTGCATGCTACAAATGTAAGATGCAATGTGGTCTACTGAGCTATGGTTGTTAATTTTATGAAAATGTGAAGATGGTCCCCGTTTGAGAGTAGCTAACGGCTGGCTTATGGATTTCACAGAGAATAATCTCCAATGATCTGACAGATATATGCCTTGCATGTCTGTATAGGCCAAAGTGGGAGTTGCTAGCCCCTACTAATTAGCCACCTGACATAAGTATACAATTTTTCTTTCTCATATTTGATCCAAAACATAGATTGTGGGTACTCGTTAGAACCGCCTCGTCAAGGCGGTTATAACGTTTACCCACACTCAATGTTTTGAGCAAAGCTATAAAAAATATCATTTTTTTTCTGATAAAATTTTCAAGTTCAACCCGCCCTGAAAAAAAACCCTCTGTATTTTGCTTGCCAAGTTGTAGTAATGATTGTTTATGTATTTGATCTATGATATGATTATATTTGTATGTACATACATGTAATATAATACACACATCCATAATTTATTTTTATACATGACACATGACCAGCAGGCTGGTCTGTATATTTGAGCCTCCTCATGGGAAAACCAACAATCTGCATATGCGAAAACAAAGACGCAGATCAGCTTCGCGGTAACCGCGAAGCTGATCAGCGCCTTTGTTTTCGCTACTCGGAAAGTACAATTCCTCCTCTACTTAACTCCAAAATTTCAAGCTTCTAGCTCATTTCTGTTGCTGTGCAGGCTGGTTTGTGTCGGACCTGTTCAAAGACCACATTGTTGGTTTTCCCACGAGGCGGCTCATTTGTTATTATTAACAATTTTGCATTTCTGGTAGTGACTTTTTCTTTATTTTTACGTAAATAAATAAATATAATATACAAATGTTTTTGTTCTTCATTGATAGTTCACTGTTACAGGATGATATGGTTACGATCATATCAAAAACTTCAGACATTAAATAGAGCAAGGCATGTAATAGAGTCATACTGAAACAGAGAAATGTCATGATTATGTCAAATGTTGCGATATTTTCTTGTTTGTTTGCTTGATTAGATTACCATATTCGTTCTAATTAGCGCACAGCCTGGTGGTTTCCGAGAAATGTAAGTAAGCGCACACTGCTCAGCTAGCATATCATTAATACTACATATATAAAATCGCATCAAAACTTAAACTTGATCCAACACTATTAGTTTTGTAATAACTGGACATTATCATTGATACTTTTGACCTGGCTAATTTAAGCTGTGTTTATATGATTCGTAGTGTGCGCTTATTAGAACGATTTTTTGGTACCTCTATTTTGTAAAATTCAGCGCACTACGCGCTAATTAAAACAAATATGATAATGCCAGCAATGATTATGTTTGGTGCCCCCCTCTCTCTGTGGGACTTTCCGCTGGTATTTGATGAATGTCTTTCTTATGCCCATATTATTGGTAGCCATGTCTGTCAATATTGAACATTCTAAGCCGTCTTTAAAATTTTTACATAATTGCATAAAATGGCCCCCGTATTGTATATATGTTAGACACGTGTGTATCGTCACTTTTTCACCGACTTCTTAATTGTTTCAGCAGCTGTATAGCTTGATGCTAACCAAGGACCCTATATCGAGTATAAAGGGTCCTTGATGCTAACCTTTTTTTTTTTTTTTTTTTTTTTTTTTTTTTTTCAAGCCCAAACGACAACTTTAAATCATTTTATTTTATATTTATGCAATTTCCGTAGATGTCTATATTCAGTTTGGTGAACTTTAAATATTTTAGTTTCATTCAAACCTTCCATAATGTTACATAAACTGCAACCTTGATCGTTTCTTCAAGCGTAAAACACTTTTAAGAATCTATTTATTCAAACTGATATAATCTCCTTTGGGCCGTGACGCGAGAAAACCGGCCTTCGCGGTTTGCGACAAGGTCCGACACAAACCGGCCTGTACAGTCACAGAAGCAGGCTAGAAGTTTGAAATTTTGCAAATTGGTAGCAGAGCAATTGTACTATCCGAGTAGCGAAAATAAAGGCGCTGATCATCTTCGCAATTATTGCAAAGCTGATCTGCGCCTTTGTTTTCGCATAAGCAATAATCAAGTTTTCTCAGGATGCGGCTCCTTTAATATACTGCATCATCACATGAGTTTTACAGCTGGCCTGTCGTGGAAACTCTGGACCATTTGAGCCGCATCGTGAGAAAACGGGATTACTGCCTATGCGAAAACAAAGGCGCAGATCAGCTTCGCAGTAACTGCGAAGCTGATCAGCGCCTTTGTTTTCGCTACTCGGATAGTACAATTCCTCTTCTACTTAAATCCGAAATTTCAAGCATCTAGCTCTTTTCTGAGCTTGTACAGGCCGGTTTGTGTCGGACCTGGTCGGAAACCCCGAAGACCGGTTTTCTCGCGTCGTGGCTCATTTAATTATTTCTCCAGAACTTGCTTAGAAAAGTATGGTTTAAAAGGAAAAGCTGAAACATTATAGCTCGCCTGAATTTCTAATGCACTCACCATAGCGACGTCCTACAATACTGAAGTTTGTGGAAAAGATGCAACAAGGAAGCAATGATCAGGAAATAAAATCATTGAATTTCACTTTTTATTCCAAAATGCTCTGTCTTGACTATTAGACCGTTCCCATAACTTCAACCCCTTTCACTCGAGTTTGCCGTTTGAGCATTTGCATTACACACGAGAAGACCATGTGTTCTGAAGATTGGGTTTCTTTTCATGTTGTCCACAAAGACATCTGTATTGATTGATCTGCTGATTGGAGTGACAGATCCTTGAAACGGCAAACTCAAGTGAAAATTTTATCTTACTAAGTGGAATTTTGGCCGTGTAGATACTGATAAGTAACTGCTAAAATTGTTGAAATTCTGCTTTTGTCCCTATCCTATTTCAACTGTGTGTTATATATGTTGCACAAAGAAGTTTGAAGTAAAAATGTGCTTTAACCAACTAATTAACATGTTTTTATCAGAAGAGGTGACTTCACTGAGGAGGCTTAAATAGCCGAAACCGCGGTATGGTCCATCCCCTTTCTCATCAATATGTTCACTGCTCTTAAAGGATCTCTTTTTTAATTGCATTACCTAAAGATAAATGATGAATAGATTTTAAGAACACCTGGCACCTGGGACACTGTTTCAGTTCTAAAATAGAATAAAAAGTTAACTGATTTACACAAAAACTTGATTGACCTAAATGCTCAAACGGCAAACTCGAGTGAAAGGGGGTGTATTAACTTCCTGCTTTTCAACTGTAAAAATCATCTAAAATGTGGCTGTAGTCTATGAAAATATTAATAAAGTGTACTCAATTTGAAAAATAAAATCGTTTCGTATATAATAGTTTTACGCTTGAAGGAATGAACAAAGTCGCTTTTTAACTAAACTTTTGTACCACATCAAAATGGTGAAGGTTTTAACGATAGTGAAATATTTAGTGTCTGTCGACTTTCCCGTTATATAAACGAGATAGATAGAAATTTTCAGAGGATCACATACATGTAAGTAATCAATGATTTCTTCAATTTAGCAGTCACCTGAGCTTCATTTTTAAATAAGAATACAAACTATTATTCCAAAAAGAAAAAAATGATCTGCAAAACTTATCCGAGAAGCCTTAAGTGATAAAATGTGACGAAACAACTTGATACCACCCAGCAGAACTTCTAACGGGGGCCACATGAGTACTGATTATGAAAACATGCCCATGCAATATATAGAGATTTTCAAAGCTGTAAAAAATAAAAATTTTGCGTAGAAAATATTTGATATTTTTCTTATTTTTGCTCAAAACATAGATTGTGGGTACACGTTAGAACCGCCTCGCCAAGGCGGTTCTAACGAGTACCCACAATCTATGTTTTGGAGCAAAAATAAAAAAAAATAGGTATACCCCTGTATATCCCAGTTTTGCTATATTAAAGTGGGGTTTGAGGGGGTACACATTTCACGGACATGTTTTCATGATGAGACGGACGTCCAACAAAAAGAGTGTGCGACGTCCAAACAAATTCAGATTACATTTTCCTTTTGGTCCTGTTATATCAGCGAGGACATTCTGAGAAATCAGATTATCATTATATCAGTTTAGATACATTTTCTAAAAACATTTAATATATATGGTCCCATTTGGATAATACTAGTCTTTGTATCAACTACCCTGTTGAAAGGTGCAATCTTTGGCTCCATGTTGTCAAGTCTAAAGGGTCACTGACGAGGCTTAAGTAATCGAAACCATGGTTATGACCCATCCCCTTTCTCATTAATAGGTTCACTGCTCTTCAAGTATCTCAATTTTATTTTTATTTGCTATTACTGCAGTTTGAGTTGTGCCGTGAGGCGGCCCTAAAAAGTCTCCGCATTCACCATCCATAGTGCTGATTATATTTTCCGTTTGGTCCTGTGAGATAGCAAGGATATTCTGAGAAATCAGAGAATTATTATCGGTTTAGATACATTTTCTAACCAACATTTAATATATTTGGCCCCATTTGGATGATAGTAGTCATTGTATTTACTACCCTGTTGAAAGGTGCAAAATTTCAGTTGTTCTCTTTGACTCCATGTGGTCACTGACGAGGCTGAAGTAGCCGAAAGCATCGTGTGGCCCATTCCCTTTCTCATCAATATGTTCACTGTTCTTAAAGTTTTAATTTTTATTTACTGGGGCATTACGCATTCCACATATCAATAAATCAAACAAAGAAACAAGGCAACGTTTGCTGCTTTTATGTCAGCAACATTATCTTTTTTCTGTTTCAGTATGTCTCCTTTACAAGTATTGCTTTATTCAATGTCCGGAGTTTTAATGGGTGTAATCATATCATCCAGTGAGCAACAAAGCCTGTCACTGACATCCGAGTCCAACAGTGATGACGCTTTTACACTCACGGAGTCCAAAGTTTTTGACATTTCTCTGGCCCATATAGCAAAGTCGCACAGAATAAACGATGTAAATAGTGACGATCAAGACTGTTCAAAGGTCTGTAACTTAACAGATCGACAAATGAAATGCATCGACTGTTTGCCAAGGTACTTGGAATCGATAGTGAATGGAGTTACGCTTTCCCAATTTAGTAAGGACAATATTGCTCCATATATGTTTTGTGGCGTTTCATGGCCAGGTGTTGTAAACCTAACGATACTGAACACGAAGGATAGAGACTTTAGTATCAGTAACTTTACTTTTGACTGCTTGCCACAACTCGAAATTCTGACCTTGGGTTTAACAGGACTCGAGAGTTTGGGAATCAACGCATTTCACGGTTTGGAAAATACCAAGACGCTTGATCTAAGCGACTGTGTTCACCTTCTTATAACAAAGTTATCACCAAGCCTAACGTTGTTTACTAATCTTCCAAAGCTGCGAAACTTAGTTTTACGAAACTTAGCCACCATGGATCATTTAGGGGTTAATCAAATATCTCAGAAATTTGTAGACAATGCAGCGCAAAGGAAAATTGTTGAAGTTGATTTTAGTTTTAGCACTGTTGGATTTGAGAATGACAATGCCATGGTAAATATAGACGGAATATGCAAATGCATAGAGAAATTAATCCTCAGAAACTCGCGTTTGATTAATGTTAATTTTGCATTTCCTTCTGCGTGCGAGTCTTTAAGAGTATTGGATATTAGTGGGGTGTCTTAACCGGGTTTACCTATTCCTGTTGGCAATATCACATTACGGCCAGGTGTTCATAAGGTCGGTGTAAACTGGATGAAGACTCTTAGCAATGTTTCAGTGTTATATATGAATAATATAATTTCCACTGATCATTTCATATATTTAAACAATGTTACGCTCGACCTGCAGTTAGAAAATGCATTGACGGAGGTGCATTTTAGTGGATACAACGCGCCTGTATTTGAGGCAAAAGTCGTACTTGCTTCAAATCTGCTGGAATATTTGGATTTATCAAACAATAGGATAGAGCATTTGAGCCCTGACTCATTTTCATACCTCAAAAATTTGAAGATAATGGATCTGTCAAAAAATAAACTATCTGTTCCAAAGCACAGTAACCAAATATTTTCGAATCTCTTCCGAACTAATTCCAAGATGGTAGACATCACACTTTCAAACAATGCTTTAACAGATTTGCCGTCAAATGTTTTTGAACTAAACCACGCATTAAAACGAATAGACCTATCTGTGAACAAATTTACGCAAATCACATTTGAAATTTCACATCTTTATAATATCGAAGTTCTTGATTTAAGGGGAAATGCAATTGAATACCTGAACCGCTTTTCAATGCACCAGATAGACATGCTGTACGAAAATAAACAAAAACATCGAAAAACAACCGACGACAAAGCGTTCAGTGTAGATCTAAGAGATAATGAATTTTCTTGCAAGTGTCATTCTATGAATTTTATCAAATGGTTTATAAATTCACCAGTGTTTGGCGGTACAAGAGACCTTTATCATTGTAAAGCAGATGACAGTCTGAGTATACCGATGGACAAGGGCGCAATCGAAGCGGCGCAAAACGACTGTGATAAACCTGAACGTGAAGTTAGACGACTGCTACTCAGTGTGCTTCTACCTTGTGTATCAACTGGATTTTTCGTTTCTTTGGCTATTGTTGCAATAAAGCGATACAAAAGGCACAGACAATATCGAAGGCTAAGGGAACATATAGCCCTAATCCATGAAGGTGACCTTGGGTATAAAGTTCCAGTGTTTCTGTCATATGCAAGCGATGATGGCGAGTTTGTAGAACCAAATATTCTTAGACCACTCGAAGTGAGTTTCAGTCTTGCATTTTTAGTGACTAGTGTATATAAAAAGGTCACGTAAAGTACAAAATGATCAGGAAATGGCGTAATCTTTTTAAAGACTTTTTATTCTAAATCGAGTTTTGTTGTCACATTTATGACCATATCAATCACAATTTATGTGTTAAGAATTAACTTGGAGCAAACATAACAATGTATCCTACAAGGCCGTTTCCAATAGCTATGATAATTAAATCTGGGTTTCAAAACAACTCAAGTATATCTATTATAAATTTGTACCTATATGTTGCACTATAACATGTACATATAATTAGCTAGTCATTAATTAAACCCTTATTGCAGACTCATATGAAGAATCTTACTGACTCTGATAGAGACTTGGTTGCCACTGGAGACAAGCATTTCCGGCTAGGTCGTAGTATCTTTGGCGAGATCATCCGCATGCTTGAAGAGTGTGCTATATTTATGGTAGTGCTGTCCAAGAACTATTGCCACAGTGATTATTGTAAACTTGAGATCGAACAAGCTCGACTGATGAGAAAACCAATTGTTGTCATAATGAAAGAATTTGTAGAGGAAGAAGAAATGAATGGTGTCATTAAAGAGACATTCAAACATTTCACACGAGTCACGTTCATGTTTCAGGAAGAAAATTACAGACTTGATCAAAGTTGGGAATACATTTGTGAAAGTATCATTCAGTTGTTGTAATTAGAATTGTTGGGTTTTGATAATATAAATTGCTGGTTTGATTAAGACTTGGGGGATACAATAGCCAAAAAGTCACCCAGATGTTTGCGATTTTTATGATCTTTAATAATGATATCAACGGGTCGTAATATCTGTCACAATCTTATAATGGGAATAAGATGAAAGAACTTATACACACCTACAGCTTGTTTTTATTTGTATGTAGCAATTTGTGTACACCAGGAAAACGTTCACGTATCCCCATACCTTATACCATGTGAGATTGTTGTGCGTTTTGAACAAAAATCAAAAATATATAAACATTTCATCTGAAAAAAAAAAATCAAATTTTTACGTATCTAAACATCTTTGTATATTACATGGTCTTGTTTTAGTATTACCCTACATGGATATTCCATTCATGTTCCTGGGCCCAAAAGGCTGCTGCACCCCTAAGGTGTTATACGAGGATATTCTACTGTCTAAAATCTTGCCTCTGATAATGGTTTTTCGCAGAAAATTTTTGTATGGGGGGCGACAGAAAATTTATTTTCATGTCAAAATCTTGATCTTAGTTTGTCCTAATAGGACCTGCAAAAATTTTGAAAATCGGTGAACAAATAAAGTTTTTATGGCTAAAATGAATTTTGCATAGGAATTTTGCATTGGCAAGGGAGATAATCAATGATCGTGAAAATGCATAATTTTCGAGAATTTTTACCTCATCATGAAGATTTTGTCTCAGGCATGTCATTTGTGTCAATTTATAATAATTTTGAGCAATCATGATTAAATAGTCAGAATTTAAAATTTTTGCGGGAAAATATTTACCTCCCTTCCATGAGATTTTTGTACAGGAAATCCCTATTCAAAAATGTTTTTGACCAGAACTTTTTGATTTGTCAACCGATTTTCAAAATTTTTGCTGCACAATTTGCGACAAACTAGATGCTTAATTATGCCAAGAAAATATTCCTTCAACAATTGAACAGTTGTAAAATATCTGCGAAAAACCATTATCACACACTACGAAACAGACTTTAGTATATGATTTGACATTATACTAGGATATGCACATACGAACTGACATATTTACACATACTCATGTTTCAGGTGAGCTTATTTGGGACGATTGGTCATCTGGTTTTTAAACAACTACATCAAAATTTATTAAAATTCTAAGGGTCTTGCCCTGAGTGATGCACAAACTATGGCACTCATACCATATATTTTAATATTCAGGGCCCAGTTGTTCAAAATTAACGACATCGTTAGTTAACAATTCGTTAAAATTTCAAATGGCAATATTACAAATACATGTACACTGTTATTTTTTGTTGATAAAATGTGAGAATCCTTTGCAATGCAAAGGATTCTCACATTTTATCAACAAAAAATAACTGTATTTGCTTATGTGGTCAGCATTGATGTCTTAACGATGACGTTAAGCTATATAACGAAGTTTCGAACAACTGGCCCTTGATTTGTACTCACATTTTGTTCATAACTCTCAAAATTTCTGCTTAGGCCATTGGTCATGTATGTATTTCATTCATGTTATAATTCATTTTGTATATATACTACTCAAAATTTGATAAATACAACACAGTGCAAGACACCTCGAGTTTCATTACGAAAACATGCCCATTTAATATACAGAATTTTTTTCAGCTCAAAAATCGAAAATTTTCAGCGGAAAAAAAATTGTTATTTTTCTTATTTTTGCTCAAAACATAGAGGCGGTCCTAACGAGTACCCACAATTTATGTTTTGGAGCAAAAATAAGAAAAATAGGCATACTCCTGCATACCCCAGTTTTGCTATATAAAAGTGGGGTTCAAGGGGGGTATAAATTACACGGACATGTTATTGTGATGTGACCCAAATTTAATGGCAATGCCCAATGACCAAAATGTCGATCTCATTTGATTTTTCTTAGATAATGCCTTGAAATTTCTGGCTATAAGAAAATTGAAGCAGGAAATGTCCTACCATAGCCCATTTAGCCGTTTTTTTTTTTTTTTGTTTTTTTTCATTTTTCTGAAAGACCTGAAATAATGGCATTTTTCTCTAAGTCCACAGGAACACAAAAACTTCATGGTAAAATTGATTTCTCTATAAATGCTAACAGATGTGTGTTGAGCAGGATAAAAGCTAACTTTTAATGATCATGTGTGGGCCAATTTTCAAAAAAAAAAAAAAAAAAAAAAAAAAAAAAAAAAAAAAAAAAAAAAAAAAAAAAAATCACTGTTTTTGTCAAATTTCAAATTTTAGAAGAACTGTTCCATAAACATGACATTTCTTGTTTCAAATTTCTAACAGTCGGTAGCTTCGAGACATTTTCTAACAAAAAGCAAATGTGACTGTCATTCTTGCTCCTTGGGGTTGTCATTAAATTTGGGTCAAACCCTTGGTGTTTTACACTGTGCTGTGCACAGTGTAAAACACCAATTTGATGCTTATCATTTTTTTTGTATATACGAAAAACATCATTCTCTTTATGTGTATGCGTTTGACATATGATCTACAGGTAGGTTTACATATTTGTTAATGTCTCTAAAACATATTTACATGTATACTGAAATAAATGGTTATGAACAGTTTTGACTTTATCTCTTGAACATAAATAAATAAATGAGCCGCCTCGTGGGAAAACCAACAATGTGGTTTCCGAACAGGTTCGACACAAACCGGGCTGTACACGCACAGAAAAATGCTAGAGTTTGGAAATTTTGGATTTCGGTTACCGCGAAGCTGATCTGTGCCTTTGTTTTCGCCTATGCAGATTGTTGGTTTTCCAATGGGGCGGCTCAAATGATACACATATAGGTACTACTGTCTTTTGTTCTTTATTGATGGTTCAAATAAATCTTATTACACGTGTGTTATTACTATTTACATGTTGCCAGCGCAGTCATTCTGGACAGCAGCTAGGCCTCTTGTGCAAAAAAAATGGTTAAAAATTGTTTTCATGTCCTTTATATTATCAGCTTGCCATGTGACAACAATTTAAAGTTCCACCTGAAAAAAAAAATGATATATTTGGCAATTATATTTGCAGCCACAAGATTTACATGGTCTATATACCATGTATATAGACCATGTAAATCTTGTGGCTGCAAAGTAATATACTTTGCATGGCAATTCCAATAGAAGACAAATACCAGTATATCATTGGCATTTGATTTTGCAGAAACAAGACAAACTCATTATTTTAATACGTCGGGTTTACTCAGTACAAGACGTTCACAGAATTCGATGATGCCTTTATGGTGATGATTTGTTTCTGAGCGCGTATTCCATCTTCTGTTTTCATAATGAATTCGATGACGCCATTATGATGATGATTTGTTTCTGAGTGTGGCGTATATCTTTATTCCGTCTTCTGCTTTATGATAATGATTTGTTTCTGAGTGTGGCGTATATCTTTATTCCGTCTTCTGCTTTATGATGATGATTTGTTTCTGAGTGTGGCGTATATCTTAATTCCGTCTTCTGCTTTATGATGATGATTAGTTTCTGAGTGTGGCGTATATCTTTATTCCGTCTTCTGCTTTATGATGATGATTTGTTTCTGAGTGTGGCGTATATTTTTATTCCGTCTTCTGCTTTATGATGATGATTTGTTTCTGAGTGTGGCGTATATCTTTATTCCGTCTTCTGCTTTCATAACGAATTCTATTACGTCTTTATGATGATGATTTGTTTCTGAGTGTGGCGTATATCTTTATTCCGTCTTCTGCTTTCATAACGGCTGCTATTTTCTTCCTTACAACATGGTTGGGATCTAGTCTGAATTCAAATCTGGAACACAAACATGACAAATGAAAATGTCTTTTTAATATCGAGTAACATAGTTGTTATATATGGACAAATATTTGACAGACTCAAGCTACGCATGTACTATCCTGGCTATTATGCGGTAAGCTATTAATTTTTCAATTGGGTCTTCTTTTCTTAATAGGTACATTACTGTTAAACTATAAATAATATAATACAATTTGTGGTGAACCGGCGTCGCTAATGATTAGAGAGAATCATTTTCAAAAACAGATATGAGCGTCAATGATTCTAAGATATCAGATCTACGCAAATATGAGTTTGTTCCTTTTTACAAAAAGTACGTTGGCGTTAAAATCACAATAAATAATGTGAACATCTTACTAAAAACCAGTGTGTACACATAAAAATATATTTGCTTTTGGGCTTTAGAGCGCGGAAGAAATTCAGTTTTCATTGACAAAGTTTCAATAGTAAGCAAGGTACTTGTGGTACAAACTTTACATTTTTAGGCTTCCCAGCGTACACATGACGTCAGAATGACGTCATATCGACGTCGATGCGACGTCATGACGTCGCATCGACGTCGATATGACGTCATTCTGACGTCATGTGCCTGCTGGGTTTTATGGCAAGGTCAATACGTACTTTCTGAAAAGTCTTGCAAGAATAACTTTTTCCTCGTTTAAGGCGAAATTCTGTCCAATGCAGTTCCTGCAAAATAAATCATGCCATTAAAGCCAGATGTACGTAATTGACCTCACGGTAGAATTCTTTTATTTTTTGCATGTGAGTGTATTTTGATGTCCTACATACAAAAATGAAAAGAAATCGATACCGTTCCGAGCTTGTTTTCGAGATATCGGCCTTCAAAACCGTCAAATTTGAGAGCGAAAACACATTGACGTCAACGTAAAATGCGATTTTTAGACCCACTTTTTGTTAATTTTCTTGATATATTTCAAAAAATCCACGGTAGGATTTTTTAAAAAACTGATATGAATTAGAGAAATTCCTGAACTATAGGTAGATAACGAGAAAGTCCTTGGTTACCGGATTCGTTTTCCTGCTATAAGCGTGCGAAGAGAGGTAGTCGTTACTGTATTCAGTACGTTTTACGCGCGACGTCGATTTTGCGCCAAAATCCCCGACGCTATTTAGTATTCAGTATTGCTAACTGTCAAGCAAATGGTGTTTTCCTCGGGATAACACGTCCACAATCTAGATTTTGAGCATAAATGATAAATAATATCATTTTTTTATACATTTCTGAAGTCCTCTGCATAATTGTAAAGACATAGTTTCGTATTTCGGACGCAAACTGACGTTAGAAATGACGTTTCGGGCGAAAACTGACGTTACGAATGCGGCGTAAATGTGACGTTTCGACCCTTAGATACGCACGTTCCTTTGAGCGCCTTCAATTACGTACATCTGGCTTTAATACGTGTATTCAGTTCCATCAAGACATGTTCCTGTGTTTGATGTGAACAAATTAGTGTAGAGGTCCTTTGGTCCTGAGAACACGCAAAATGTTTTATCGTATAGGCTTTTCTTTTCCCACCTCGTGGTGTCTGGACTGGGATTTTAAATTCTATTTTTTCCCTTCCTGGTCTTCTATAATTTCTTACTCCAGGTTAAAGCGTCATTCAAATGTGGCTTTATTGGCCAGATGGGCCAGTTCTTCGAAATTAATGATGCCGTTAGATAACGATTCGTAAAAATTTCAATGGCAATGTTACAGATACACTATTATTAGGAAGGATTCTCACAATTTTTTTCAACAAAAATAACAGTGTATTTGCAACTGAGGTCGATATATAGTTAACAAATTGAGGGCTTAATGGCAGCGGCAAGCTAACAAGGTTTTGAACAACTGGGCCCTGGAATTCGATTGTACGTTTTCTTATAAATGGCTGGCAGCCACATGTATTTCAATAATACTGATCACATTTCACTAGAAGTTTTATACAATAAGTCTCAAACCTTGGTCCTGCAGAGAATGGGACAAACTGGAAGGGATCCATCTTTGCCACATTGTCCTTAGAGAACCTCTCCGGTATGTAAGATAATGGTTTCTCCCACAGGTCTTTGTTATGATGTAATCCATAGATATGCAACGTCACAGGGGTTCCTTTGGGGTAAACGTGTCCATCAACTTCAAAGTCGTGGGTAAACTCACGCTGTATGAAGGGTACCGGGGAGTAGTTACGGAGACCCTCTTTGATACACATTGTAAGGTATTCCATCTTGTTCAGATCATTCCTGTGGCGACAAAAATAATTATTATTTTCAAAACTACAGGCCCAAAATATTGAAACGCTTTTGCTGATGTGGCTGGCCAAATAAAACAATGCATAACCGGACAGCCAAAGTGAATAATATAAACACACCGTTTTTAAAAATAATTCATTTAAACTCAGACTCTTGAATTTTCACATTAGGATACCCCCTCAAACCACACGTTTTAATAGTAAAACTTGGGTATATGTTTTTTTTTATTATTGATCCAAAACATATGTTGTAGGTACTCGTTAGAACGGCCTCGGCGAGGCGGTTTTAACGTGTACCCGCTATCTATGTTTTGATCAAATATATTGAAAATGTCACATTTCTTTCTTCGGAAATTTTCATTTTTACAGCTGAAAAAAAATCTCCGTATATAGTAGCAATTTTTGTGTAATGATGAATATCATCGAACCAATCCGACATGTTGATGCACTAGATTCACGCTTTGTCGAAAGTAAAAGGTAAGCAAAGGCGCAATGACAGCAAAATACCCGCCATTAAAACTCCACGAAATATCCTTACCATTCAAAATTGTCGTCTTCCCTCCCTTCAAGAATGTTGTCTATTTCTTGGTGTACCTTTTCTTGGTATTCCGGGTGTTTGGCGAGTGCATACAGAATCCAGGATATTCCACTGGCCGTGGTATCGTGACCTGAAAAGGTATTTGAAAAATCATGTAATTCCTTTTTAACGTGTATTAGCCAATTTATTTAAACAAACAAACACCACAAGTGAACCCCACTTATAAATGGGGTTTGCGGGGGTATACCTATTTTTCTTATTTTTGATCCGGGACATGCATTGTAGGTGCTCGTTGGAGCCACCTCGGCGAGGCGGTTCTAACGTGTACCTGCGGTGTGTGTTATGGGCAAAAATATTTAAGATATTAAAATTTTCCTGGTGAAATTTTCAATGGTTACACTGAAAAAAATCTCTGTATATTGCATGGGCATGTTTTCCTAATGATATGTCTGGAATCATTCTAGAGTTGTGAAAATCATATTATATGTGAGGTTTCAAAGAGTACTAGTCAAGTTAATAACTGAAATGCTGATTTGGGGCATTAAACCACAAAATCTATGATACTACATGTATGTGTTGCTGCGACATGATTGGAAAATGCTTGATAGGGACATTAAACCACAAAATACTTTAAATTCATAAGATGCCATAGACATAATATCAATTCTCAGTGTAGTAAAGTATGGTGGGCAATGTGGTAGAGATTTATTGTTGAAAAAGGCAGAGAATTCTCTGATAGTACTCAAGGAACCAACTAGACCCTATACATGAGCAATGATAACAAGGAAATTCAATTTAAACAAACAGGTAGATATAAATTTGCAGTGGCATTAGAACCTAGGAGTCAAGATTATGAGATATTCGTGTCTTTTTCTTTTTGATTTTAACATGTACCATATGTGACTGTAATTGATTGAAATGAGTAAAGTTAATAAATGCAATATTGAACCATATGGAATCAGAACCCAGGACCTTATATTCAATGAAGTGGTTTATTTAGACATATGATAGGATTAGATCTGAACATTCAGATATAAATTCATTCGGTTTAAATAAAGTGAAATGTATATGTCAATTGGTACACAACAAGTCTGTCACTTGCCTATATACATGTTTGTTTAGAAAAGGGTATCTATCTCTTGAAATAAGACCATGCTGAGAAGTTTTGTTGTATACAGTAGCCAGCCTACGATACATGAAATTTTGTTGGCTTAGGTTCTTGGTAAAATAACATTGATATACCTAAGGTGTTGTTACTTGTATATAAGTTAACTGTGAGTTTGCAAAAACTACTGTTCTTGCGTATAAAATGAGCCAGGTAAAACACAAACCAGTCTATGTGACCAGCGGGTGATATTCAATGATATGCTTTTATCATGTATCTTCAATATTAACTACAGTGTAACTTTGTTAAACAGGTTAAAGGCAAAAAATTAGATAATGGAGAAACATACTAAAAAAAAAAAAAAAAAAAAAAAAAAAAAAAAAAGGTAGTGGGAAATATGTATAGAATATAGATTTACCATTAGCTGATTGATATTTTATTGAACTACAGGTCTAATGACTTGTTAATATTTTGGTTGGTACCTTTGTTTGAAAACAAAAAAAAAAAAAAAACAAAAAAAAAAAACAAAAAAAAAAATCAAAAACAGAACAGTACACATATTGTTGTCATAGCGAATCTGTAGACGGTCCGAATCAAATTAATTTTCAAATGAATTTTACAAAAATAGGAAGTAAGGATTTTTTGAAAATGTAATTGGCACTGGCTTGACTCTTGAGTCAAACTGGTTTCGTTCCATTATTCAATGATCAGTGTCACATGCTTGAACAAAAATGAAAACCATTACAGTTGACAAGGAACAAAATTGGCTTCAAGGTAGTACAAAGTTTATTATACTCAATTCATTCATAGGCACATGCACCAGTATTCATTGATTTGATTCGGCACGGCTACAGTTTGTGTATTTTAAGCTTTAGAAAGATGATGCAACATCAAATCAAATACAGTACAAACAGTGGAAATAGGCGGGTAATCATATTCTATTGCAACTGGACCACCTATCGGGTTATATGAGATGAACCTTGACCTATCACGTGATACCTCAGAACCAAAATTTTCCTTACGCGTGAATACTTGCTGACATTTTTAGAGTTAAATTTTCATAAAAATTTTGTATTTGGACTTTGATTTTATCGATGAATTTATTTTCATAGTGGACTTGGATAATGTTGTGAACTTTTTGTGACATTAATGTGACGAGATTTTTGTTCAACGTACTCAATAACTTTGTTAAAGTTTTGGATCTTTTGTTGCTGCAGAGGCTGGCAACATGGCGACCGCTGATTTTCCAGTAGGGAAAGATCAGACAGTCGTTTCTGATGGACTTGTTGTGGGTGACATGAGCACAGTAGGTGCCATGCCCACTGTGACATCGGAACTTTACCACGTTCCTTCCGACAAAGTCGTTTTCTTGGTAGCGAATTCGGGAAACGAACTTTCCTTTGTTTCGAGTTCTGAAACAGTGACGTCACAGGCAGACATTGTATTACAGTCACGGTTCGCTGGCGCGCACTCCTCAAGTATCAACCACGTGGGCTCGCCGGGACTATTTGCGACGCCGGCTATGGAACAAATTCATACGCCGCGTCCAGTTAATAGCAATCTCAAATGTTTCGATCTACCCTAGAAATGCAGGTGTTGGAGACAAGAAATATGTTAACACAGCAACAGGTTGCGTTGAATTCATTAACTGATACATTGAAAGCGATGCAGGACGATCTCAAGTCGCGAAATGAAGTGCGACCTTCTACCGGAAGTAGTGAAAATACCGGAAATGTAAACAAGTCGAAACCGAAAGTAGATCGATTTGCAACGTACATCAGCGATTCTGAGTCTGATTCTTGCAGCGATGATGGGCCAGAGGATGAGGATGATGCGCAGGACGAACCACAGGATGAGCCACCTTCGAAACGGTCAAAACGGGACGGTTCTGAAACTGGACACGTTTCTAATGGTGAAAGTAAGGTGTCCAAGCTCAAGAGTTTGTTTAATGACAATGTTGATCAAGGGCCAAAGGTTGATGAAAACTTGGCCGAGACTGTGAATAAGGGCATTAGCAGCAATTTCAATATCAAGACTGCAATAGAATTTGGGGACAATTTCAAATCGCCAGAGAATTGTGAATTTCTTAGAGTCCCAAAACTAAATGAAGAACTCTACTTTGAGGATTCTATTGCCAACCAATATAAAAAGAACGACAGCATTCTTCAAAAAACTCAACAACTACTGACTAAGGGTATGATCCCCTTAATTCAGTTAATGGACAAAGCCCTAAAAAACGAGACTGATAGTGATATCTTTGATTTGGCTACAGATTCACTTCATCTATTGGCCTATACACATAGAGACATTTCCAATGTGCGAAGAAAATTTCTAAAGCCAGCTGTTGCTCAGAAATATAAAAGACTATGTTCTTCTAACATACCTCTCACTGCTAATCTTCTCGGTGATGATTTGGATAAGCAGTTGAAGGCAATTAATGATCAAAAGAAAATTGGCGTGAAGATGACCACCAATGAGTTTTCTCGCAAGCGGCAGTTTGATCAGCCATCAACTTCTCAACGGGGAAGTCAGGGTTCGAGGAATAACTCTCAGTCTTTTTTGTCCAAGCACAAGGGAAACAACCCAAAATACAAAAAAGGGAAGGGTTTCAGCTACCCACAGAACCACAACAACAACAACCACAACAACAAAAGGAACAAGTAGATTCGGAAAAGGTACTTTTGGTGGATAAACAATGTTCAGACTTCTTTCAGGCCTATATGTTTACCTAAACCCAATCGTTGTATAGAATCAGACAGTTCTGGTTTGGGATGGGGTTGTCATGATGTGACAAATGATGTAAAAATGCATGGTCAATGGTCTTATTTGGAGAAGATGAATCACATTAATTATTTAGAACTTAAAGCAGCTTTTCAAGCTTTAAAAACTTTGTGCTCTCATGTGACCAATGAACACATTCATCTCTTTCTTGATAATACCACTGCTATAAAATATATTTCAAAACAAGGGGGGAGGAAAGAACATTTGAATGACTTAGCACGTGAGATATGGTTGTGGTGCATTGATCGCAATATATGGCTGAGTTGTTTTCACATTCCTGGAAGGTTAAATTTCACAGCCGACAAGCTCAGTCGTATTAAAAACAATGACATGGAATGGTCTCTAGACAATGCTGTATTTAACAGAATAGTGGATTTATATGGTCAGTTTGATATTGACTTATTTGCTTCATCACGAAACCGTAAATGTAGTAAATATGCTTCATTTAAACCTGACTGTCGAGCATTTGCTGTAAATGCATTTTCATTGGTTTGGAGTGACTATTTCGCATATATTTTCTGTCCTTTTAGTATCCTAGGAGCTGTGTTGCAGAAAGTTCTACAGGACCAGGCAGAAGCAGTGATCATCGCCCCATTCTTCGCGACGCAGCCCTGGTTTCCACGTCTTCTGAGTCTGGTGTGTGCTCAATCATTCATTCTGCCACCAGTGTCCGAGATACTCTTTCTACAGGGACAGAAGAATGTGCTTCATCCGTTACAGAAGATGACACTGGGAGTTTTTCGGATCTCCGGCAATGTTTGCAAAGTGCAGGCATTCCAGAAGACACTGCCTCAATCATTTTGTCATCCTGGCGAAGCAATACGCAAAAACAATATGGGACGTATATTAAGAAATGGAGTAAGTTTTGTTATCGGGAAAAGATTGATAAGTTTCAGCCATCTATAAATGATGTTTTAAAATTTTTGACGCAATTACATGGATCAGGACTAGGGTATAGTGCTTTGAATACGGCAAAATCCGCTTTATCTAGTTTTCTGAGTATTGCCAATTCGAGTATTCAGTTAGGCTCTCATGTTTTAATCAAGAGATTTATGAAAGGTGTTTTTGAGATTAAACCTAGTTTACCTCGTTACAATTGTACTTGGAATACTGACTGTGTGTTAAAATATTTGAAGTCTTTATCGCCCTTGGAAGGGTTATCATTGTTACAATTAACCAGAAAGTTAGTGACACTTTTTGCTTTAACAACTGGGCAACGAGCCCAGACTTTACATGTATTTGATATTAGAAATATTGAGGTTTCTGCTACATGTTTAAAGATAAGAATTGGAGATCTCTTAAAGCAATCTACTCCAACTAATCATTTATCTGAGTTGTTTATATCAGAATATGTTTTAGATAAAGATTTGTGTGTATTGAAGACATATTTACATTATCTTAGCCGGACAGATAAACTCAGACAAGATTCTCGGCTATTCATAAAGACTCAGAAACCTTATAGTTGGGTTTCCAAATCAACTTTATCACACTGGATTAAAGACACTCTTGCTGAGGCAGGTATAGATATGACATGTTTCAGTGCACATAGTACTCGATCGGCTTCGTGCAGTGCAGCCAAGAAGGCTAACGTACCTATAGACACAATTTTAAAAACTGCTGGATGGAAACAGGACAGTGTTTTCAGGAGATTTTATAATAGGCCTGTGTCTAATAATGATACATTTAGTATGAGCATCCTTAATTCACTGTCATGATTCTTTAAATGTTGCTTAACGGTTACAAATGATATTGTATGTTTCTTTTGTAACTTGTAATTCATGATTATTTCCCTTGTATCATGTGGATAGCTATGCTACACATGATTTTAAATATATGAAATTATAGCTAAACATTGTTGGTTATTTTCGAATGGAAGTTTTCTCTGAGAAAATTTTTCATTCTCGAAATGCTGATCTGGACTCTGAATTCTCATATAACCCGATAGGTGGTCCAGTTGCAATAGAATTATACAATTAAACGAGACTTACCTTAAGGTGAAGTTTGATTGTAATTCTGTTGCAACTGGACCACAGGGTTATGTGCCCTCCCACCCTTCCCATTACAATTGCATCCAGATCAGCATTCCAGGTCCAGCTCTAAAGTCTGAGGTATCACGTGATAGGTCAAGGTTCATCTCACATAACCCTGTGGTCCAGTTGCAACAGAATTACAATCAAACTTCACCTTTAAGGTAAGTCTCGTTTAATTGTATAATTAAATATATTGTTTTGCAGTGGCCTAGATAAAACCAAACTGCAGAATTAACAAGTTTATTAATGTATACTTAACATAATCTACATTAATGGATAGAAATATAAGATAAATGTAATAAAAACTTATTTATCTGTGCAAATATATGAATCTCTGTTCTCTGACAATTCATATACTTTCTGTTGATATATAATTTGGATCATGATGAATGTAGATTTTCACAGTACATGATTGTTAAAATGGAATATGGTCTCTGTAAACAAATGCTTCATGTGATTCCCCACTTAAGCACTGAATGGTATATATTTAGAAAATTGAAAGGTCATAATTGGGCCACAACGTGAGAAAATGTACCTTCGGGCAATAATTTGAGTATTAGAAAAACAAAGGTACGCTGAATGTATGATATTTCTAGTCATAACCTATTGCTAAGATAGAAGCATACCATCCTTACAGAGAGGTACAAGTAGGCGAAGATTAGGAAAAGGCGCAATCAGAAAAAGATTCCCACTCCAAAAACCGAGGTGGGGAAAAAACCAAACTAACAATCACGCACTTATACCATGAAACATATCGTAAGCCGAATGAGCAGCTATTTTCCCAATAGGTGGCCACTCAGTTACCTTAACTTAACTAAAACTATGAAAACACACATAAGGCGCCAACAGCACAAAAAAGTTTTTAAAACACCAAGGGAAAAATTGGGAAAAAACCAAACTAACAATCAGGCACTTATACCATGAAAACACTTCGTAAGCCGAATGAGCAGCTATTTTCCCAATAGGTGGCCACTCAGTTACCTTACCTTAACTAAAAATATGCAAACATACATAAGGCGCCAACAGCACAAAAATATTTTAAACACCAAGACATAAAACAAAAAGAACCACCACAGAAGTATCGCCTTGGAACGATCAGTAACACAAAGTTACTGGCGGGCTTTAACCGGTTTTACAGGAGCCTAACCTCACCCTCAGCTTCTGCAGTGGTTCATAACATTTAGTTAGTTGTTCGGTCCTCGTGGTGAATCTCTAACTAGTCAATGAATCATCAAGAACAAACAAATAAATCATGATAAACATCCTGATGAATCAAAAACCAGGACTCACAGATTGAGTAAGCTGCCCGACGATGACAATCAGTCGCAATTATTGTGTCTATTTTAATGATGACACGGTTGCTATGGTTACCGTTTAACTACACATACAGGAAAATTGTGTATTATGGGCTAAAACAAGGGCAGATAACTCAAAATGTTGACAATAAATATGTTTTAAAACTCATTTATGTGGTTGCCCAGTGTTCAAAGATTACAAATACAATGTTATTTCTATTACGCGGATTACATCATTTTTCCGCATTTTGCTGCTTCTACTAGTAATGTCAGAATGTCCGAAGGTACATTATGTCGCGTTGGGGTTCAGTTTACAAATCAGTAAAATAAACCTGAATTATTCACAGTACATAGCTGGCACAATTATCAATGTAAATTACAATTTATGTTTACTTAATATGCCTGATGTCCTGATGAGACTTGTATTATACATATGGTGTCCCAATTCTTTCCAAAATATGGTCATTACTATGTTGTCAGCTGCATAGTTTTTATCAAGTAATTTAAGTACATTGTATGTTTTACCACACATAGATCTAACATGATGAGATAAAATTGTTTGTACCAAGTCACAACATTTTTACCGGAAATTTATTTTAAGGTAGGTTATCTTTCCTTTCTCTGTTTCTATCTTTTATATCCAGTATGTCAGAAGCTATCCATAAATTATAATTGGGAGTATTGTCCTTACGTATGCTTGTCCCTCCGAGTGCAAAATAATTTCTTATTACACATGAATATAATTCAATACAGAGGCTTACTTTCTAACAATTTTTTCACAAAATTGTAGGGGTGGGCTTTCAGTTGCCTCAAAACGACGTGACCTATTCCAGTATGTTCGATCGAAACAATATAATATTATCTGTCTTCAAGATGTACACATAAATGAAAATCTAGAAAATTTCATAAAAGCTGAATGGGGATTCGATATATTTTTCAGTTCATATACAACCATGAGTAGGGTAACAATGATCTTGCTTAACAACAACTTTGAACAAAAAGTAAAAAAAAGTTAAAACTGACAAAAATGGTAATTACATTTATTAGCCATTGACATTCAAGGAAAAGAAATTACACTGGCTAATATTTATGGACCGAATGAAGATAACCATAATTTCTATGAAACATTGAAGAGAAATATTGCAGAATTTGAAAATGAAAATGTCATAATATGTGGGGACTGGAATCTGGTTCTAGATTTTGAAAAGGACTGTTATCATTATTTACATATCAATAATCCAAGGGCCAGAAACGTGGTTTTATCTTTAATTGAAGAAGAAAATTTTATTGATGTATGGCGTGTAATGAATGAAAACACACAAAAATATACATGGCGGAGACTGAACCCAACCAAAAAACAAGCAAGGTTAGATTATTTTTTAGTTAGTGAAACTATTAACTCATGTGTTATGCATTCAGACATAGTCCCAGGTTACAGAACTGATCATTCTGGTATAATATTAAAATTAAAGTTACAAGAGGCAGAAAGGGGAAAAGGTTATTGGAAGTTTAATAACACACTATTAAAAGAAAAAAAAATACATAGAAGAGGTTAAAAATACTATACGTGAAGTAATAAATAGATACGCTCTGAATAATGAAAACATTAATGATGTAAATGAGGTATCATTTAATATTAATGATCAACTGTTTCTGGAAACTCTATTGATGACTATTAGGGGTAATACAATTAAATACTGCTCAGTCAAGAAAAAGGTCAAACTTGAAGAAGAAAACAAATTACAACAAGAAATAAAGGAACTTGAAGATGAATTCAACAATGACTTTTCGAATGCTGAGGAAAATACAATTTAAACGATTTACCTGTTAAGTTTTCTGTTTGTGTCAATGAAGGCCAAGACAAACTTCCTACGATGTATTGGTTACCTAAGCTTCACAAAAGACCATACAAAGCAAGATTTATTGCAAATTCTAGCTCTTGTACTACTACTGAACTTTCTAAATTATTAACTTCCTGTCTTACTGCTATCAAATCTCATGTTATAAGATACTGTGAGACAGTGTATGAAACTTCAAATAAAAATTGGTTTTGGTCAATAAAAAATTCTGGTGAGGTGCTCAATAAATTGAAGTGTAGAGGGTTCCGTGCGACGAGCTTGTCCACATATGATTTTTCTACTCTGTATACAACTTTACCACATAATCTAATTAAAGAAAAACTTCTGGATTTGATAGAGTGGACCTTCAAAAGGGCATTTAAAAACTATGGTTCACTTTATTTGGCATGTAATGACAGAAAGGCTTTTTTCACTTCCTCTGACCAAAGTCGGTATACACTTTGGTCATGTCAGAATGTGTGCGACGCCTTATCCTATCTCCTGAATAATATTTATATTAGATTTGGGACCAAGTTATACAGACAAATTGTTGGAATTCCGATGGGTACAAATTGCGCACCTCTCGTAGCTGATTTATTTTTATACTGCTATGAAAGAGATTTCATGGATTCTCTTAACCATGATAATCAAGCTGATGTTATCGAGGCTTTTAATTCCACTTCTAGGTACCTCGATGACCTTTTGAACATTGACAACCCTTATTTTGAAGGTATGGTCAATCAAATTTATCCATCTGAACTACAGTTGAACAAAGCCAATATCTCGGATACCGAAGCCCCCTTTTTAGATCTACATCTTTCTGTTGCAAATGGATTTGTTTCTTCTAAAATTTATGATAAGCGCGATGATTTTGATTTTGATATAGTAAATTTTCCGTTTTTGGATGGTGACGTTCCTCGTCGTGCTTCTTATGGTGTATACATTTCGCAACTTATTAGGTTTGCTAGAGTCTGCAATCATGTTATAGACTTCAACGCTCGAAATAAATCTTTAACGGCCAAATTTCTCCAACAGGGCTATCGGTATCATAAACTTCGAAAAACCTTTTCTAAATTTTATCGTAGACACTATGAATTGATTTCCAAATATAATGTTGGGTTAAAGACGCTTTTAAGTGAGGGTCTTTCGGAACCAGAATTTTATGGTGACTTGGTTTACAAATTTAAGAAACTTATAGGAAGTAATGATTTTTCTTTTCAGTTTAGAAAAATCATAACATGTTACAGACGTATAGGTTATAACTTGAATGTTATGCGACAGTCTGCATGCTTAGTTTTTAACCCAATCACGGTTGATAACTATGCTGCCTTCTTTAATTGCACGCCGGTGGGTCGGGCGTCAGACTCTATGATGGCCCCGACTTAAAGCTATTCATTTTAGTTGGTTGGGGCCGGAGCTTCTTGTCTGTTGCTTGGCCCACCGGGGTCCAACTGATGTTTTTCTTTAGCTCCGGAGTTAGTAAGTTATTTGGCGCCCAGGGATCTCCATCGTCGGGCAGCTTACTGAATCTGTGAGTCCTGGTTTTTGATTCATCAGGATGTTTATCATGATTTATTTGTTTGTTCTTGATGATTCATTTACTAGTTAGAGATTCACCACGAGGACCGAAGAACTAACTAAATGTTATGAACCACTGCAGAAGCTGAGGGTGAGGTTACGGCCGTGTAAAATCGATTTAAACCCGCCAGTAACTTTGTGTTACTGATCCTTCCAAGTCGATACTTCTGTGGTGGTTCTTTTTGTTTTATGTCTTGGTGTTTAAAATATTTTTGTGCTGTTGGCGCCTTATGTATGTTTGCATATTTTTAGTTAAGGTAAGGTAACTGAGTGGCCACCTATTGGGAAAATAGCTGCTCATTCGGCTTACGAAGTGTTTTCATGGTATAAGTGCCTGATTGTTAGTTTGGTTTTTTCCCACCTTGGTTTTTGGAGTGGGAGTCTTTTTCTGATTGCGCCTTTTCCTGATCTTTGCCTACTTGTACTTTTTTTTAGAACTTTCACAAAAGAAACAAAGCTTAATTGATATAAGAAAAGAAAAAAATGAAGGTGTTATGTTGAGGTCGAGGAGTAGATATCAGGTTTTGGAGAGAAGCCTTCAAAATATTTTTTTTAATTTGGAAAACAGAAATTTTATTAATAAAACTATGACTAAACTAATAGAAAATGATGGAACAGAAGTTACCGAAACAAAAGAAGTATAAAAGTGTCAACGTAAATTTTATAAAAACCTTTACAATGAAAATTTGATAGACGAAGATGATGTACCTATTACAGAAATCATTGGTGAGAACGAAAATAAACTTACAATTGAGGAATCTGAAAAATTAGAAGCAGACATTAAAATTGATGAATTATCAAATGCATTGAAGAATATGAAAAATGAAAAAAAAAAAAAAAAAAAAAAAAAAAAAAAAACAGGGCTCGACGGATTTACAGTGGAATTTTATAAATTCTTTTGGATCGATTTGAAATATTTTATATTAAGGTCATTGAACTTTGGTTATCATACAGGAACTCTATCCGTCACGCAAAAACAAGGAATTATTACGTGTTTACCAAAACCAAATGAATCAAGGCATTATTTGAATAATTTGAGACCAATATCTTTATTAAATGTAATTTATAAATTAGCCTCATCTGTAATAGCAAATAGATTAAAACTTACATTAGATAAACTTATAAATGGTGATCAGAAAGGTTTTATTAGTGGCAGATTTATAGGAGAAAATGTTAGGCTTATGTATGATATTTTATTCGAAACTAAAAACCAAGATATACCGGGAATGATTCTTTCAACTGATTTTGAAAAGGCATTTGACACAGTATCGTGGAAATTTATTGAAAGAGTTTAACAATATTTTAATTTTGGGCCTTCAATTATTTCATGGATAAATATTTTTCAAAAAGGATCGGAATCATGTATAATACAAAATGGCTTTATGTCAGATTTTTTTAACCTTAAAAGAGGATGTAGACAAGGAGGTCCGATTTCATCGTATGTATTTATTTTGTGCGCCGAAATCTTAGGAAAAATGATAAGAGATAATAAAGTTTTAAAAGATATTCGTATCAATGGAAAAGAATTTCGACTAAGCCAATATGCTGATGATACTCAGCTTTTTCTTGACGGTACAGAACAGTCACTAAAAGAGACACTAAAAATTTTAAATCTATATTATTCCATGATATTATTCCATGTCAGGGCTAAAAATAAACATCGAGAAAACAAGAGCAATTTGGATAGGTTCACTAAGTCACTCAAATATTTGTTTGTTCTTGATGATTCATTGACTAGTTAGAGATTCACCACGAGGACCGAACAACTAACTAAATGTTATGAACCACTGCAGAAGCTGAGGGTGAGGTTATGGCCATGTAAAATCGATTTAAACCCGCCAGTAACTTTGTGTTACTGATCGTTCCAAGTCGATACTTCTGTGGTGGTTCTTTTTATTTCATGGCTTGGTGTTTAAAATATTTTGTGCTGTTGGCGCCTTATGTATGTTTTCATATTTTTAGTTAAGTTAAGTTAAGGTAACTGAGTGGCCACCTATTGGGAAAATAGCTGCTCATTCGGCTTACGAAATGTTTTTATGGTATAAGTACCTGATTGTTAGTTTGGTTTTTTCCCACCTCGGTTTTTGGAGTGGGAATCTTTCTCTGATTGCGCCTTTTCCTGATCTTTGCCTACTTGTACCTTTTTGTAGAGAATATAAACTCGACTGGACGCAAGGAGAGTTTAAAATATTAGGGGTTACCTTTAGCGTAGAGGTGTTTGATATATGGGATTTAAATACAGGGCAAGTACTAATATTGAAGCACTCTGTAAAGTATGGTCCAAAAGGAAGTTAACACTTTTTGGAAGAATTACTATTATTAAATCATTGGCGTTAGCTAAATTTGTCCATTTATTTTTAGCACTTCCATCAGGAAAACATGTCCGTGCAATGCATACCCCCTTAAACCCCACTTTTATATAGTAAAACTGGGGTATGCAGGGGTATAACTATTTTTCTTATTTTTGCTCCAAAACATAGATTTTGGGTACTTGTTAGAACCGCCTCGGCGAGGCGGTTCTAACGTGTACCCACAATCTATGTTTTGAGCAAAAATAAGAAAAATATCAAAAATTTTCCTCTGAAAATCATCGATTTTTGACCTGAAAAAAAAAAATACTGTATATCATATGGGCATAAGGGGAGCTTATAAAAAATAGATACAATATTTTATAAATTTTTGTGGAATTCAGGTCCAGATAGAATTAAAAGAAATATAATTATTAAGGATGTTACGGCAGGAGGACTTAGAATGATAAATACAAAGACATTTATAAAAGCGTTACGTATATCATGGTTAAGAAGAATAGTTAAACAATCTGAGAATATGTCACGGTGCTCTATGGATGGCAAACATTAATTTTGAAAAACTATTTAACTTCGGACCTGGTTATGTAAGAGTAGTGTTATCAGATATACAAAACCCATTTTAGAGAGATATTTTAACAGACTGGGGGGTCATTGTGTGATTGTATTAACATTGAAAAAGTTCAAGATATTTTGAATGCACCTTTATGGTATAATAAAACATTAATAAACGGACATAGTTTCTATATTAACGATTGGTATAAAAAAGGTATTCGGCAAGTTTCGGATCTTCTCGATGAACAAGGAGATATGTTTGATTCCACGTTATGGAATAAGAGGAACATTTTTAGAATATGAAGCCCTCAAGAATAAAATCCCAAATAGATGGAAAAATACGCTAAACGATAATACAACAACTTGCATTACAAACAGATTCAATGTTACATGCAATATATATCTCCAGTTTGTTTTAAAAGATAAAAAAGGATGTAGACGATTTTATGATTTAATGTTACAGTCAAAGAAAATAGAATTAAATGATAAATGGATGCAAGAATTCGGATTTATTGATACTGAAGAGTACAAACACTATAATTAAATAATAGCGTCCGTTAAAGAAATAAAACCTAAAGACTTTCAGTTCAAAGTAATAAATAAAATACTAGTCACAAAATCGTTTCTATATAGAATTAACAAAACCGACAATAATATTTGTGAATATTGCAATCAACAAACCGAAACGATATATCACCTTTTCGTAGAATGTGAAATAGTTAAACAATTTTGGAATGATATACAACTCTGGTTAAATACTCACTCAACACTAACATTAAAGAATCAGTGACTATTTCCATTTACAAATGCCTATGGTTTGAAGGAAAAATAAAAGTTGGTCAATGTTCTCTTGATTCGCATGTTAGCTTCCGTGAATAAGGGGCTTTGTAATAGAAGAATTGATTATTTCATTTTCGATGGCCCAGGATGTATATTTTGAGCTGAAACAACCATTTTTGTTATGAAATATATAGAAATCAGGAAAAGTTTTATAAAGTATTGTTCACCCCCCCCCCCCCCCCCCCCCCCCCGAGAGCCAACAAAAGCTTTTGCCTGCAAATGTGTTGCCATTATCCGCACAATATATGAAAGCGGCATGCTGGCTCTAGGGGGGGGGGAACGATACTCTAGAGCCCAAAAACGAGAGCCCAAATATGATAATCAGTCCTAGTTTCTCATTCAGGAAAAACTAGCAGATATACAGTTATCAAAATTGAAACCATATAAAAGGGCTATCATATACAATAGTTTAACTGCAGTGAACTTGAACTGGGATGCTGCAAAACCAATTTTCTGGGCGCAGGCAAAAACTGATTTGGTAAATATGCGTTACAATATTTTGGCAACATACTGTACAAATACACCCTTGATTTATTCACGCCCTGTTACCTACATGGTTGCTAATATCAGTCATGAGGACATGGTTTTCAGTTCAGCACTGTAACAAATAGCCACAAGATAGATTTCTAAGGGTGGTCGTATGGGAATATGGGCACCTGCTTATTAGGACCTAAAAAATAGATGGGCTGATGGTACCTTCAGGCTAAGCTTCTACGCTGCTGTCTGACCATCTGATTACTGGTTAATCGCTCAGGTCTGAGCCTGCCCAGGAAAAGTGGTTCATGTCAAACCAACCTTATGTATATAGCCCTGTCGGTTTAGTTGGGGGGTTAAATTTGAAGCATTTTGTAGATGCCATGATGTCCTTTTTTGGATAAATATCCCATAAAATGGAGGCAAAGTCCCCACATGACCATAGCTAGGATGTTAAGCATTTATTCAGTTAATCAATCAACATATTTCACACCCTCATTTTGCAAGGCATAATTGAGAGGTCCTGGGTTCGAACACAATTTTCACTGGATTTTGTCATTAAGCAAACTACACGATTTGCTTTGCTTCACATAATACCAGGAAGTGGTGTATCCTTCTAGCCATGTTCGATAATGTTGACTGGGACGATACAGTACCAAAATGACAAGCAATGATTGTATTATACTGAATTGTGGAGATAGGTAGCCGTGTTAGATAAAACAGGACATGTGTATATATCTGTTATGCAACATTGGCCATGACAATCTTGTAAGAATTTACCATAAAGTTTTGGTCGGAGTAATTATATTTTGCATGGAAAATAATGCCCCAAAAGCCTTCGTAATTACCCATTTTTCAAGCCACATGCAGGTTTAAAAAATCTAGTAGGAGTTTGAGTTGATTCCAGACAGGAAACATCAGTTTTTACCACTTTCATTAACTTTATAACAAATATGGTAATCTAATATTTCAAAAGTACAAACGCTGTACAGGTACCTTCCAAATAATTTCCATATAACATGTCAAATTGTAGAGGCATTAAACAGTTTGGGTGATTTTTTTCTTGATTCCTGCATGTGTCTATCAGTTAAACACTCTAAATTACAAACATTAGTGATAGAAAATGTGAGCATGCAGAAAAAACCTAAACATTTCGATCTTTAGTTTTTACGAAATTTAGACCCCCGCCCCCTTTTGAAATGATATTTCTACCAAATAATGAGAAAATATGCAAATATTTATGCATGAGTATCTTCATAGGGGATGGAAGTATTGTCCTCAGCATAAAGGATCAGCATCAGGAGCTTAATAACAGTGTTCTAGGCTGATAAAGTATAGGCGTATACAGGCCAAATAGTCACTGATTCTTTAGGTGGGAAGCAAATTATATTCTCAAATCAAGATAGAAGAAATACAATAAGAAATAATCTATCCATAATTGCAAAACATTATATATATACCACCAAATTTACTCATAAAACTTACGTATCGATAATTTTATCAACTTACTGAAGAAACAATTTCAAAGTGAAAAATATATTGCTCTAATGAACAATAATATGACTAAATTTTTCGCTAAATGGGCGCCCCTTTATAATTATTTTAACACCAATGGCAGAGGGTAATTCCTTTTAAAATATAAATAGTTTAAAATATAAATAGTTATATATATAACTACCCCTACAGTTTTTTTGAAAAGGATTGACGGTTTGTACTCGGAGGACATGAGCAGCGTTTTTTTTTTTACATTTGTTATTTGTTGTAGAGTCTCAACATAGACATGTATAAACACATCTTATTAGTCTCTTAATTATGCTGAAATTGATAAACTGTTGTTATATTTTCTGACATTATCTCCTGTCTATCTACCCTTTCTCTTACCTGCTCTCTTAATAAGAAAACCAAAACTTATTGAAAAAATATATGTTTTTTTTTTTTTCATATATATATGTGTGTAATTGTGGATCAAAAATTGTTTATATGTTGTATTGATATTGGAAATAAAAGTTAAAAATAAAAAAAACACCACAATTGATTTGCACTCTGCATGAAAATCCAAATTAAAAGCTGAAATAAATACATGTACTTTCTTTCTCCCATGGTTATACAAGTATTATGAAGACTTTGAAGAGTGTATCCAGTCATGGCAAATGTTACATCCTGAATCATGTTATAACGAATCGTGTTGTAACGAGGTTAGTATGCATTATTACCTTCAAATAAGAAAGTGTCCACCTCATTCCGTACATCGGTTAACGACATTCCTCCCCCATTTTCATCTTTAGCTGTCAACAATATATCCAGAAAGTCCAGATATTTTCTACCTTTTAGGGCGTCAGACGTTGTTTCCTGAAGCAAATACATTAACCCATATTTGACGAATGGATTTTCCCATCATTACTATTTGGGTGAGTCCACTTCAGTTCTTAGGGGCATCGGGAGAGATTTTGAATGTTCGTATAATTTATTTTATGAAAATACTCTTAGCAAACAGAATAGTCCAAGATGGGACGCCGCGTTCTGCGGCGTCACATCTGGGCTATGCTGTTTGCCTATGTCCCACAAAAAGGACGTCAGTCTTAAATGAGTTAATACAATGACCAATTGCGTTATACTATGTTGAGATAGTATAGATCACCTTATTCATTGTCAGTCATTTGCATTTGCTACATCCCTTTGTATATTTCGTTGCAATGTCCAGAAAGAAGAGATATCTTCTTACTTAAAGTGCCGATGACATTGCTTCCTTCAGGCAAAACATTTAACGTTAAACTGAAAATTTGGCCTGAGTTTAGTCTGACAAAATTTAATGCTGAAGAAATTAATCTGCATTTAATATTTATACCACATTACACAGGAAAACACAGATCTATAATCATGTTATCATGGGATTATTATATTTTAAATTTTGATTGGATATTGGATTCATGATATTCAGAAATTAATAGTCGCAAAGAACTTAAAAAATAGTTTTTGTGGCCAAAATGAATTTTGAATAGGGATTTCGCACTGACAAGGGAGATAATCGATGATCATAACATATTTTTCGAAACATTTTACTTGACCATGGATATTTTGTCTCAAGTATGTCAACTGTGTAATTTTATTTTGAGCAATCATTATACAATACTAAAAAATTATTATTATTTTTTTTCAAGAAGATAATTTTGTCAAGATAATATTTAATCTACATTTAAAAAGTTGCAAAATTTCTGCGAAAACCCATTATTATTACCATGGTTGATAAGTATGTTTTCGTCTTTAATTGCACGCCGATGGAACGAGCTCTATGATGGTTAAAGCTATTAATTTAAGTTGTTTGGGGCCGGAGCTTCTTGTCTGTTGCTTGGCCCGATGAGGCTCAACTGGTGTTTTTATTTTGCTCCAGATTTTCAGTGATGTTGTTTGGCGCCCACGGATCTCCAACGCTGTGCAGCTTATTGTATCCTTATCGTTTTTTTATTCATCCTGGTGGATATCATAATTTATTTGTTTGTTCGTGATGATTCATTGACTAGTTAGAGATTCACCACGAGAACCGAACAACTAACTAAATGTTGTGAACCACTGTAGAAGCTGAGGGTGAGGTTTGGGCCCTTTAAAACCAGTTTAAGCCCCCAGTAATGTTAAATTACTGTTCGTGACATTTTTAGCGATACTTCTGTTGTAGTTCTAAAGTGTTTCCTAGGGTCTGATAATGGTTATTCACAGATATTTTGCAACTGATTGAATCTAGATGAAATATTTTCTTGGCACAATTGAGCATTTAGTTTGTCGCAAAATGTACAGCAAAAATTTTGAAAATCGGTTGGCAAATAAAACAGTTATGTCAAAATATTTTTGAATAGGGATTTTCTGTACAAAAATCTCATGAAAGGGTGGTAAATATTTTCCCGCAAACATTAAACTTCTTGGCATTTTATTATGATTGCTCAAAGTCGTTATTAAAGGACACAAATGACTTACCTGAGACAAAATATTCATGATCCAGTAAAAGTACCCATTTGCATGGACATGGATTATCACCCTTGCCATTGTAAAATCCCAATTTAAAATTCATTTTGGCAATTAAAACTTTTTCTGCTGACCGATTTTCAAAATGTTGCAGGTTCTATAAGGACAAACTCAAATCAAGATTTCGACATGAAAATAACTTTCCTATCGTCCTCCACATTGGGTTCGATCCCCACAGGCTGCACCGTGTTGTGTCCTTGAGCAAGACACATTAACTCCCTGCAGTACTGGTTAAACCCAGGAAGGGTTGGCTCCGTCCCGATTGTTGAATGGGACGTTAAGCCTCATTTACAAACAAACTGCGAAAAAAAACATTATCAGATGCAAGTTTTTGAATTTTAATTGTTTTTTGTTTCGGTGTTGAATCTATGTACTGTTTGCACTTTATGTACGTTTTCATATTTTAGTTAGTTCGAGTACCTGACTGGTCGCCTATTGGGAAATAGCTGACACGCTCACTCGGCTTACGGTATGTTCTCTTAGCATAAGTACCTGATTGTCGATTAAGATATTCCCACCTGGTTTTTGGAGTGAGAAATTATTTCTGATTGTACCATTTCCTTATCATTGCACATCAGGAAAACATGTCCGTACAATGAATACCCCCGTAAACCCCTCTTTTATATAGTAAAACTGGGGCATGCAGGGGTACATCTATTTTTCTTATTTTTGCTCCAAAACATAGATTGTGGGTACTCGTTAGAACCGCCTCGCCGAGGCGGTTCTAACTTGTACCCACAATCTATGTTTTGAGCAAAAATAAGAAAAATATCAAAAGTTTTCTGCTGAAATTTTTCATTTTTCACACCTATAAAAATCTCTGTGTATTGCATGGGCATGTTTTCGTAATGTTATATAGCTTTTATTACTTATTATTGGTATGGCACTAATTACAAGACTGGAAATTATATCATATGCGCCAGGGCGAGATTGCAGATTAAGTGCTTTGAAATTTTATTATGTAACATATATTGGCATTATCTCGTCTGCAAATGATCAAGTAGGGATATTAATCAGAATAATGATATTCATCAGGAAAACATGTCCATGAAAAGTATATCTCTTTGGACCCCACTTTTATGTAGCAAAATTTGGGTATGCAGGAGTATACCTATTTTTCTTTTTTTTTGCTCCAAATCATAGGTTTGGGTACTCGATAGAACCGCCTCGCCGAGGCGGTTCTAACGTGTACCAACAATCTATGTTTTGAGCAAAAATACGGAAGATATTTTTAAAGACATTTTCAATTATTACAGCTGAAAAAATTCCCTGTAAATTTTATGGGCAAGTTTTCATAATGGAAAGTGCAGATTCGTTCTTATAATAATATGAGCCATAAAACTATTGTCCTTACACCGTCTTTCAGAAACCATCTTTTCCAAATCACACTTTTCTGAAACACCTCAAGAAAGTATGAGTGTGTGACCCTTTTGCATTCCAAAATCTTAAAAAGTGGAACGTATTAAGACTTTTTGGATGCAAAATGGTGAAAAGGTCATAGTTTACTTGAGGTGTTTAAGAAAAGGGTGATTTTGAAAAAGGCATTTTCTGAGAGATGGTGTAAGGACAGTAGTGAGGCAGGAAATCTCGTTTACATAAACGTATGCGCTACACCTTTATTAGATCTATTAGTCTGCACATGTAGCATGGCAGTTTCAAAATATCCGGTGTGCAAATTTTACTCAGGGTTAGCAAATAGCGCATGCGAACGAAAATACATACCGGAGTAAATTAACACATGGGTAAATTTACTCCTGGGTTTAACCAGATGTAAATTACAAACGTGTAAATTTTACTTGTGTCCCATGCGAACCCAAAGTACAATTTACCCATAGGTATTTTTATGTCTAGTCAATTTCTGCTGAGTATGAATGTTCACATTTTTGTTCCTGCTGAAGCTGTTGAAATTGTGAAATTGTTGCTGAAGAGTTTTTTTTTTTTTCATTCAACACATTTGCTGTTGTCGGTTTTTTTTTTTTTTTTTTTTTTTTTTTTTTTTTTTTTTTTGCTATGTAACAAGTTTTAAATCATATGGAGTGCATTCGTGGTGAGGATTTCTGTGGCATTTTAACAGTAATTCATAGTGAAAGGATTATAATAGGGAACTTATAACTGCTAAAGTTAAGCCTGACCATTACATGATTCCCATATGCTGCCTTTATTGATCAAGTCCTAGGTGAACACATTGAAACAGCTTCTTCTTGAGCAGGTTACTAAACAGATTATGGTCCAGAAATGACTGGTTTCAACACAAAAATACTCATGATGATAAAACCCGTGTGATACTCACAGGATTATTTCCAAACCGGAGTATATTTGCACACCGGAGTAAATTCACACAAGCGTAAATTTTGCGCATGAGAATTGGACTTGCGAGTTATTCTGGGTGTGCTCAAATTTTTACTCATTTTGCTTATTCTTTAAATGTTGCAGCAGAAAACTATTTATCAAATCAACAGTGAACAATGCCGCTTTCGATATTATTTATATTCCTATCGGTTCTCGACCCCTCTGTAGACTTACTTAGTGAAACAACGACAAATAACGTACATCTTAGAGAAGAATTTGAGGAAACTACCGATTTGGACGAAGATGAAATGAAAGAAAACCCAAAAAGAGACATATTGTTATGGAGAACAAATTTAAAGCTTTTTAACACACTGTCGTACCAGACCATGTTGTGTGGAGACGCAGAGAGTTGCGATGTACCATTCTCAGTGCAGCATAAGCACAGTCCATGTTGCTCATGTTCATGTGCCGAAAACTGTTACCAAGAAGGATCATGTTGCTTGGCTATGTATGGAAATATAACCCGTATGCATGACGATCAGCGACGCAGTCGGTAAATATGACGCTGTCACGTTATCAATTTAAGTTAGAGTTAAAGTACCGAGTAGAAAAATAAGTAAAATAAAGTGAGTCGAAGACGCCAAAATTAAATTCTGTAATCTATCACAAATAGTCTGAGATGAATCTCCCTTTGGCACACGCATAAACCCTGTGGTAGGAAAATCCCGACCAAGAGAATAAATAATTATTCAAAAAGAGACTTAATTAAACGTTATCTAGATGCAATGTACTATAAAAAAGAACAATATTTCTGCTCATAAATGCAACTTTGTAATTATTATTTTAATCTCATTGCAGCTATAAATGCATCGCCATGAGACTTCTCTCCAACACTTCTACCACGGATTATCCCATTCCCAGATTGTTTGATAAATATTATATTACAACCTACGTGGTCAGTCAATGTGCCACAGAATATGATAATTTAGACACTGTTGCCATGTGCGAAGGAGATATAAAGGAACCAGACATTGATTCCGTAGTTCCCGTTACCGAACCGGTGACAAACACACATTATAAAAACAAATATTGTGCATACTGTAATGGTGTGTCGAAAGCAACTTATTTGAAAGGTTGGCAACTTCTTATTTATTCGAGCCAGTATATTTCTAAATCCACAAAGAACATTATTTCGGTCATTTTAGAAACAAGAGGCAACATATTCTTCATTCCACCTGAATTTGTAACGGTACGCCGATGCTTCTCTCCGTACACAATAGGAACTTGTAATGTAACCGGCGCCTGGGATGCGAACCGGAATAACTACATAAAAGATTTTGAAACCGCATGCGAGACATACATAGATCCATTCATGGATCCCGATGGTACAGTTATCTATAAAAACTATTTCTGCTATGACTGCAACAAGGCAAGTGGGGCTGGTATCGACGCATATAAAGTAACATGTCAGTACCGAAACGATGACCAAGTACTCAATCTCGATCCTGAGTTCATTGCAATGTTTGATTCTGTTAGCCTTAACAGTGCGGACACACAGAGCAGCCTAGACTGTACGGGCGAACAGTTCCAGGATCAAAAACTGGTGAGACAGACAACCCCCAGGGGGGTACTCTAAAATTTTCTATGTACATAGGCGAGGCTGACTTTTTTGGGTCAAAATTTTGAATTTCTGTATTTTTTTTTTTTTTTTTTTTTTTTTTGGGGGGGGGGGGGGGGGGGCTACCAGAAAATATCAGTAGTTTTTGGTATATGCATGTTTGCATAGTACAGTAATCACATTTGCGGTATTCAGACGTCGTGTAGATAAAGTTGAGAATGTTACGCAGTCATCACACTATCCTATTTTATTTGCAGATACTATGCCATGAAGTGCAGTGCTATACAGATCAAAAGCTGGTCAATGGTGAATGCGTTCAATTAAACTCAGAGATAAGCGGCAACCAATGCTTCTCTGTCCTGTTGAAAATTGCCCCGGCGAAAAATGTGAAAAGGTTTTCGAACCTTGTACGCCATGATGAGAGGGCGTTTGTCAGAAACCTCCGCCAAGATTTGGATGATAAGCTAGGCTTGACTAGCGAGTCATCCAGCCTTCATTTCTTGAAAGAAGATAGGTCTGGCTATATTGAATATATTGTGATATACGCCGTGTTTGTCTTCAATAACGTTGAAGAACAAATGCGTGCAGTGGACAGAATATTCGGGAATATCCATATCTACACCAATCCTGTCGGAGACGAACGCATCTTTGAGCTTGAGTTGGAATTGGTTGGATATATACTTAGTCTTACAGATTACGCATTTCCTATCACCTCAGCTGAACTTCGTGTTACGACCGGTTTTCAACCTGGCTACGAAACTTTGAGACAAATTTTCAATTCCTCAGAGGTATATCCCGCTGCGTGCTCTACTAATAACACTGTACCCATCACTAAATTGCATCGTTGTCCATTCGTTGCAATACCAAAGAATGCCCTGACAACAGAGACAATAAATAGACATCTCCGTGTGTTTGATGACTCGACACATTCAAACTTACTGAAAGTTCTTCCCAGTTCGGAGTATGATATTACAAAAGACACAATACTTATTTGTTTTCGCGATTATTTGGACATTTACAGAGCGTTATCAGAACGAACGTATAGACGGTCATGTGCTCGGAAATTCCATTCAGTTGCATGTATATACATGTACATTTACGCCTTTCTCTTTTGATCTAAAAATTAAAAATGAGATAAACTAACAGTTCCAGATAAGCGCATTTGGCATGACTATGAATTGTATGTGATTTTAGGACTATCGGAATATGTTTTTCAAATGTGTCCTTTTAATATGATTTTGATGAGAAGTTTCGGTTCACTTATTGTCACTTATTATCAGAATCATTCTAATAAATTGATTAAAATTTAACTGCCCAATATTCAAGAATAACTCTCTCTACTACACTCCTGCTGGAGACGAATGCGCCTTTGTTGAGAAATGTCCACACTTTGAGCTTGAGCTGGGATTGGATGGATATACCTGTACTTAGTCTTACAGAATACGCATTTCCTGTCACCTCAGTTGAACTTCGTGTTACGACCGGTTTTCAACCAGGCTTTGAAATTTTTAGGCAAAGTTTCAATTCCTCAGAGGTATATCCCACTGCGTGCTCTACTAATAACACTGTACCCATCATTAAATTGCATCGTTGTCCATATGTTGCAATACCAAAGAATGCCCTGACAACAGAGACAATAAATGTACACCTCCGTATGTTTGATGACTCGACACATTCAAATTTACTAAAAGTTCTTCCCAGTTGGGCGTATGATATTACATAAGACACAATACTTATTTGTTTTCGCGATTATTTGGACATTTACAGTGCGTTACCTGAACAATCGTTTAGACGCTCATGTGCACGGAAACTCCATTCAGTTGCATGTATATACGTGTACATTTACGCCGTTCTCTTTTGATCTAAAAATAAAAAATGAGATAAATAGAATCCATCATGGGTGGTCAGTGGAGATAGGAAAATCCCAACCCTTGGGTCCACCCGTTCCAGTGGGAAACGAGGCTCGCCGAGTTTCCCACCGGAACGGTGGACCCAAGGGTTGGGATTTTCCTTTCTCCACTGACCACCCATGATCGATTCTTTTTCTTACATACCCCGATTAAGCCTAAATTCATTTTACCGGTAACGTCACCTGATGCCGTGCTTTAATTAACTCAGTCTGGTGACGTTGTGTTTATTGCGGATATGACGTCAAATGTAAATAAATCGTTGTCAAATTGAAAAGAGATGCAGTTTTGTTTTGTTTTTCGTTGAAAACGAGTGTGAATCAAGAATATACCCTATGAATTCACACCAATGTAGTCTAGTTTTGTTGAACAATATTGCTGGAAGCAGCTGCTTTGGGCTAGAAACGATCGAATTTTGTCGCGTGCTTTTCTTATCTTGTATGAGCAACCAAGCGAGCAGTGTAAGACAGATTTGTCTGCCACCGCTAAAATACCGGAATTTTTCTATCTTTATGAAAGAGGTATGTAAGAAAAACTAACAGTTCTAGATAAGCGCATTTGGCATGACTATGAATTGTATGTGATTTTAGGACTATCGGAATATGTTTTTCAAATGTGTCATTTCAATGTGATTTTGATGAGAAGTTTCGGTTCACTTATTGTCACTTATTATCAGAATCATTTCAATAAATTGATTAAAATTTAACTGCCCAATAATCGAGAATAACTCTATCTACTACACTCCTGCTGAAGACGAATGCGACTTTGTTGAGAAATGTCCAGCTTGAGCTGGGATTGGTTGGATATATACTTAGTCTTACAGATTACGCATTTCCTGTCACCTCAGCTGAACTTCGTGTTACGACCGGTTTTCAACCAGGCTTTGAAATTTTGAGGCAAAGTTTAAAATCCTCAGATGTATATCCCGCTGCGTGCGCTACTAATAACACTGTACCCGTCACTAAATTGCATCGTTGTCCATTCGTTGCAATACCAAAGAATGCCCTGACAACAGAGACAATAAATAGACACCTCCGTGTGTTTGATGACTCGACACATTCAAATTTACTGAAAGTTCTTCCCATTTGGGAGTATGATATTACAAAAGACACAATACTTATTTGTTTTCGCGATTATTTGGACATTTACAGTGCGTTACCAGAACCAACGTATAGACGGTCATGTGCTCGGAAACTCCATTCAGTTGCATGTATATACGTGTACATTTCTCGGGGAGGGGGGAGGGGTAACTCGGAGGTAATTTTGGTACGGACGTGCCGCCCGATACTTTAAAACATACCCCATTCATATACCTGGTAATCGAAAAAAGGGACCCATTCATATATCATGCCTTCGAAAAAGTGACCCATTCATATATTTGATTGTACAAAATTTTGACCTATACACAATTATATACAAATATTTCGACTTTCTGAGCTGTGCATGTCAGCAAAAAAGTGCTCTTAAACATGGATGTCCGAAAAAATTTGGTCATTCATAGACTAAATATGGAAAAATGGGGCCATTCATATATTTTGACTTGAAAAAGGTAACCCATTCATATATCAGGCGAGGCTGAAAAAGGGGGCTATTCGGGCGGCACATCCTACTACGTCATATATACATGTAGGTATACTTGGATTTTTTTCAATGTGCAGGGCAGGGCTTAGCTAAGCCCAGCCTTGGATGATTTCATTGTTGAGATAGGGTCCCAGAGCTGACAATGTATAATTGAGGTAAAGATGACTATGCTTGTTGTCTTTGTGCTATACCTGTGTTTCACCTGAATGATTTCAAAATAGGTGAAGTGTATGGTAGACACACAAGAACATAAACATTTTGTTTCTAAAATATAACCATACTGCTACACTCAAATACATGTACATGTATTTCTATCAAGTTAGCCAATGTCTCTATTTTTGTAAACAGCTCTTTGCTTTACTGATGGTACATGACCGCAGTAGAAGGTCAATAAAGTACCATTCGAAAAAATGAAACGATTCGGAGAACCAGCTGATTTGACTTATTTTTCCTACAAGGTCAGCTCGTTCAAATTAGCAGCAAATTTGCTGCATCAAAAACGGTCAAGTTAGCAGCAATTTTACTGCAGCAAAATCGGTCATGTTACATGTAGCAGCAATTTTGCTACAGCAAAAGCAGTCAAGTTAACGGCAATTTTGCTTGCAGCGTTAGAATTAAATTTGCAGCAGCAAAATACAGTCAAGTTAGCGGAAATTTTGCTGCAGCGAAATTGGTCAAGTAAGCAGCTATTTTGCTACAGCGAAAAACTGTCAAGTAAGCAGCAATTTCGCTTGCAGCAAACATTTTTGTCGCAGAATGTTTTGGCTTTAATCTAGGTGATAACACGTAAGAAAATGACATTTTTTGCCACAATCACATCTTTTCGACGTCACCTACGAAAAAAGTTCCATGTCAGTGGAAATGTTTGTCATCATTTTTTTATTATTTTATTCTTCTTATTTTTTTCTTTTTCGTCTAGCTGTGATTGCTATGTAGAAAATGATGATGAATGCTGCAACATAACTTTTCTATTCCTCATATTACCAACTTTACGGAAAATGTTGCTGATTTTTTACAGTTTCGTCTGGCTGTGAGTGCTATAGGACGTGAATACTTATGCTGCAAACAAGAGTTTTCTATCCCACCCATAACATAGCTTAAGGACAAAAGTTCCCTGCCAACAGTAAAAGTGTCCATAGACTGGGTAATAGGTGGGATAAAAAATGTCTGTTTGTGATGACATTCATCATCTTATAGTGCTCATAGACAGACTTAAATGAAAACGAGAGACCGAATTGTGCCGTAGCTCACCTTAGTGATTTGCTCATCTGTGTAAGCTTCAAGATAGACGATGCTACTCTGGAGCCTTGTCTGTATGAACCATATTCAATAGGTGGCAAAAAGTTTCGCTGCAGCTAACTTGACCGTTTTTTGTTGTTGTTGTTTTTTGTTGTTTTTTTGTTGTTGTTGTTTTATTTATTATTTTTTTTATTTTTTTATTTTATTATTATTATTATTATTAGCTCACCTGAGCCGTTAGGCTCACAAGGTGAGCTTATAGGATGGCCATGATCCGGCGTCCGTCCGGCGTCCGTCCGTCGTCCGTCGTCGTCCACCATTTTCAAAGATCTTCTCTGAAACCGCTTGACCAATCAAAGCCAAATTTTATATGAAGCATCTATAGGAAGGGGGAACCAATGTGTTTATAAATAATCCAGGTCACATGCCCATATATGGTAAAAACCCTTCAAAATTCTTCTTCTCCGGAACCACTGGACAGATTTCAACAAAACTTGGCATGAAGCATCGGGGACTAGAGTACTACAATGTGTTTATAAATTATGACCTTTGGATGACCTTGACCTATTTTACGGCAAGGTCAACATAGGTCTCCCATGCATTTGAATGGAGAAAATTGTTAAAATGTCATTTGAAAGGCAAATCTTGCAGGAAATGGGCAAATGGACTGAAAGTAGGTAATTCTGAAAATAATTTGAGCCCCAGGGGTTGGTCTGCCGCCACCCCGGGGCAATATACATGTATTTTACAAAAATATTCAAAGATCTTCTTCTCTGAAACCACTTGGCCAATCAAAGCCCAATTTTATGTGAAGCATCTATGGGAAGGGGGAATCAATGTGTTTATAAATAATCCAGGTCACATGACCAAGATGGCCGCCATGCCCATATATGGTAAAAACCCTTTAAAATTCTTCTTCTCCTGAACCACTGGACCGATTTCAACAAAACTTGGCATGAAGCATTGGGGACTGAAGTACTTCAATATGTTTATAAATTATGACCTTAGGATGACCTTGACCTATTTTACAGCAAGGTCAACATAGGTCGCCAATGCATTTGAATGGGGAAAACTTTTAAAATGTCATTTAAAGTGAAAGTCTTGCAGGGAATGGGCAATAGGACTGAATATTAATGATTCTGAAAAAAAATTGGACCCCAGGGGCTCATTTGCCCCAGTCCTGGGGCATTGTACATGTATATTACCATAATATTCAAACATCTTCTCCTGAAACCGCTTGGCCAATCAAAGCCAAATTTCATGTGAAGCATCTATAGAATGGGGGAATCAATGTATATATAAATAATCAAGGTCACATGACCAAGATGGCCGCCATGCCCGTATATGGTATAAACCCTTCAAAAATCTTCTTCTCCGGAACCGGTGGACCGATTTCGAAGAAACTTGGCATGAAGCATCGATGACTCAAGTACTACAATGTATGTATAAATCATGACCCTGTGATGACCTTGACCTATTTTAAGGCAAGGTCAACATGGGTTGCCTATGTATTTGAATGGGTAAACTGTTAAAATGTCATTTGAAGGGAAAAACTTGTATGGACAGTATATTGATTATTCTGAAAAAAAATGGCCCAAGGGCTTCATTTGCCCCTATACTGGGACTATTTTCTATAAAATTTGTATATACAGCAGATCTCAGGTGAGCGTTTACAGGACCATTGGTCCTCTGTTTTTTTTTTTGTTTTTTGTTTTTTTTTTTGTTTTTTTTTTTGCTGCTGCTGCTGCAACAGATTTGCTGCTAACTTTACTGAGCTGTCAGTAGCACTTTACAGATCCGTACTGTAGTTATTGCACTTTTTTCTGCCGCCTTCATTAGTAAATTAGTAATTTAAAGTAAGCCTGCATCATTTGATATTTAATTGTATCAGAATTAAAGTTTTAAACTTGAAATGAAAAACAAGGAGTCATACAACAAGAATGTTTACCAGGCATTTACTAAGGGAATTTTCAATATGGTCATACATAAATACAGTCATGTAGTACAGAATATTTTTTTCTATGACAGTATGTGTTTACCCATCATTTTCAGTGCATGAGGTTTAATTTTGACACTGATTGGTTCAACAATAACAAGTGGGTCAAAGTAACAGTCCAAGTGAGAACTACCTATTTTTAAATGTAATGGTCAACTTTGTCATTGTCAATCAAAAATTGACAGGCTCCGCCCTGCACATTGAAAAAAATCATTTTATACTGGCATTAAAAAAGCGCAATGTTACTATTTGGTGTAGCCATAGCGATTCTGTAGATGGTCCAAATTTTCAAAGGAATTTTACATAAATATAAAAAAAGGTACAAGCAGGCAAAGATCAGGAAAAGGCGCAATCAGAAAAAGATCCCCACTCCAAAAACCGAGATGGGGAAAAAACAAATTAACAATCAGGTACTTGTACCATGAAATCATATCGTAAGCCGAATGGGCAGCTATTTTCCCAATAGGTGGCCACTCAGTTACCTAAACTTAACTAAAAATACGAAAACATACATAAGGCACCAACAGCACAAAAAATTTAAACAACAAGACATAAAACGAATGAACCACCACAGAAGTATCGCATTTGAACATCAGTAATATAAAATTACTGGGGGGCTTAAATCGATTTTACAGGTACCTAACCTCACCCTCAGCTTCTGCAGTGGTTCATAACATTTAGTTAGTTCTTCGGTCCTCGTGGCGAATCTCTAACTAGTCAATGAGTCACCAAGAACAAACAGATAAATCATGATAAACATCCTAATGAATCAAAAACGAGGACTCAACAGATTCAGTAAGCTGCCCGACGATGGAGATCCCTGGGCGCCAAATACCTTACTAACTCCGGAGAAGCTGGACCCAGGTGGGCCCAGCAACAGACAAGAAGCTCCGTAAAACGAACGTTTTAAAACGAACTTGGCCACTTGACTCTTGATTCAAATATGTTTCATTCCATCACTCAATGATCGTAGATAATGACGTCAACATCTTGTTCATGTCAATGGTTACCGGCTCATATACAGAAACACGATGGAAAAAGCTTTCTTTTACAAACACGGTTATCAAACGCGGTTCACCGAATTTCCCAAAAATAAAAGATACCATGTACTGCAAGTTATCTTTCGACATTGGTTACTAATATTTTTTTTTCCATTTATTTTCTGTCATTTCTGACTAAGTTTCCGTCCTCAAATCGAATATTACGGCATATTTAATTAGAAACTTTGAAACGGTGCCATTGTAGTTACTCCGAATCACGTTTAACCGTTTAAAGGACTTGGATTGTTTTATGTTTCGAAGGTATATTTTTACACGCTGTGTGTTTATGTTATAAAACTACGTGTAAACAATGAACGAATCTGCGAATTTAACGAGCATAATATACAAGCACCATATAATATTCCGACGTTGTTCAGATCTCCTATGGAACATCTTACGTTCGGTGGGGTGGGCTTGAGCAAACATGGCTATGGAAAAATGCCGCCGAAAAGGGCAAAGGCTTCAGAGAACTCTCCATCATTTTGCACACGTGCCTGCATGCCATCATGAAATTGCCTAACCATTGCTATGAATCTGGGTGGACAGCTACACTTGGCCATAATTTTCCATAGTCCATCACGGTTAACTGTGTCAAATGCTTTGGTGAGGTCGACAAACGTCATGTATAGATCTACATTCTGCTCTTGGCATTTTCCTGAAGCTGTCTTGCTGTGAAGATCATGTCAATTGTCACCCTGTCTTTTCTGAATCCACATTGACTTTCTGGGATAAGTCCCTTGTGATCAAGATAAACATTCAGGCGGCTGAACAGAATTTTTGCCAGTATCTTCACAGCAATGGATAGGAGGGAAATGCTTCTGTGGTTGTCACAGACTTGTGGATTTCCTTTCCGCTTGTATAGGTGGATTATGGATGCATCCTTAAATTCTTGTGGGATAGCGTCCTTCCTCCACACACAGTGAAACAACCCTGTCAGTTTCTCTGCCATGGGTAGCCCCCGGCCTTATAAACCTCTGCAGGAATTGCATCTGCATCTGGAGCTTTGCCAGATGACAGCTGTTGAAGAATACTAGCTCAGAGGCAAAAATGCAAAGAGCCATGGATCAAGTCTTACAGTCATGTGACAACTATGATCTCACAATCAGCACAAAAAAGACAGAGGTGGTACACCAACCCACCTGAAAAACCGTACAATGAACCAACCATCACTGTGAATGGACAAAAACTGAAAGTTGTTGATAAATTCACCTACCTGGGAAGCACTCTTTCCAGAGCAGTGCACATTGATGATCAGGCCACTGCCAGAATTGCAAAATCCAGTGTGGCATTCACAAGACTCCGTACAAATTTCTTGGAGCGAAATGGAATCAAGCTTTACACCAAGCTGAAAGTCTACAAGGCTGTGGTACTGCCAACCCTCTTGTATGCATGTGAGACCTGGACAGTATACCAGCGTCATGCAAAGAGACTTAACCATTTCTACTTAAGCTGTTTGAGACAGATGTTAAAAATCAAGTGGCAAGACAAGATCCCAGACACAGAGGTCCTGAAGAAAGCAGGGATGCAAAGCATGCATACTGTCTTAATGCTAGCACAGCTAAGGTGGACTGGCCATGTTATAAGAATGCCTGATGAGCGACTTCCAAAGAAAGTCTTCTATGGAGAACTACAAGAGGGAAAACGCTCTCAAGGTGGCCAGAAGAAACAAAGACACCCTCAAAGCCTCTCTTAAGGATTTCGACATACCAATTGGGTCTTAGGAACAGACTGTACAGGAGCGACCAAACTGGCGAGGTCTCATCAACAAAGAAGCAGCTCTCTATGAAAAAAGAGAATCTGTGAAGCTGAAAGAAAGCGCAGAGAACGCAAAGCCAATACCAGTGGGCCACCAGCTGATTCAACAATGACATTGACTTGCTCTACTTGCAACCGACAGTTTAGAGCTAGAATTGGCCTAGTCAGCCATTAAAGAACTCACCAACACACACGAACCTATTCAAGAAATAATAATGATGGTCTTTCACAATTAGTGAGAGACGAACGACCATGTTCTGGTCCTCGGAATATTTGATAAGGTGCACTGTATGACTACATGCACAAAATTTGAAGGATGAACCCATCGGTGGTGATATAAAGTCCATGATTCGAATTACCTCAAATTGATTCGCTTTGACTTCAATTATGCGTGGACTTTCACGCTCCAGTGGTAACAGTCACGTGCTTGATCATAAATGTTGATGAGGAACTAAATTACTAAGTTTATAATACTCTAATCATTTATATGCGCATGCGCTGCAGTTGTCATGAACTTGATTCGGACAGGGTAGAACAATTGTACCATAAACACGATGACCCGTGATTTGTGTATAAAATCATTTTTACCCAAGATTTTACGTTGTACAATGTAGTAAGTTTATGGAGGTATGTTCTTGCAAATTAGTAATAAAATTATGTTTTCTTGAAAAAAATATTTTGAACTAATTCTAACCCCTCCCCCAGATACACTCATTTATACTGTCTGTGTGTGACATCGAGAAGTTTTAATCATGTTTTTGCATTTGTCATACGTTAGTTTTTATGGATCATGTCGCAGGTTGTCTATATAAATTTCACAGAAGCCGTCAGACCGTTCCAATATTTATGCGGGAAAAATACTATCCTTTCTGGAATCCTTTTAACGGTTTTAGGTGATTAGTCTAGTTAAATTAGACGGATTCACTGTTGTTGTTGTTTTTTTTTTTTTTTCATTTACATGTATTTTTATTTTATTTTATCTATTTATTTTATTTTTTTTTTTGTTGTTGTTGTTTTATTATTAATAGAGGATCTTACACGAGTGGAAATTTCATATGAAATTTATTAAACGAGCCTTCGGCGAGTTTAATAAATTTCATATGAAATGACCACGAGTGTGAGATTCGTTTTATCATATGACTTTTAAAATAGGATTTCATCGCCTTCGAAGTGGACATATTTTCAACGAAAATTTACATTGTTGTCAATGACGTTACGTATTTCCGCAAAAGTGTTAATATATGTGTGGTCATACGATTTCCACTGGAAAACAGCGACGTCATATGATTATTATTATTATTATTATTATTATTATTAAAAGCTATTTTTCACATAACGCCTACATGTGATGAACATAGTGCAGTAAGCCATGGGTATAATTTTCTTCATATTCCAGCTAAAGGAGACGCCAGAACATCGTTTCATTAAGCCTTAATTCGTACGCCACTTGATGTATGTTCAGACATTAGAGTTGCCACCTGTCCAGACTCTGACTATTAAATAATTGCTCGCATATTTGGTGTTTTTATCAGTTTTTATCATTTAGTTGGTTGTTTCCGTCTTTTTGCTTTTAGGTAGAGACGTTCCCGGTGGGCACATGACGTCAAAATGACGTCATATCGACGTCGACGCGATGTCATATCGACGTCGCATCGACGTCGATCTGACATCATTTTGACGTCATGTGCCTGCTGGGAAATGGTTCCGAAGCGGACACTCTTACTATTGCGGTAACGGGAACTGTTAACAAAGCTCGAACCACAGTGAATATGAGTAAATTGATCAGAAAAAAATCCTGTCTGTTGGTTTCTTTCTAAGTCTACACCGTGAAATCCTGGTGCCAAAATGCTCTGACGAACGTATGTCGCGGTCCTGGTATTTTACCTTCTGGGCTTTAGCTGCCGTTGCAGTGGCTGCCAGGTGATGTAGGTCCATACATAATTAGGTACATGTGAGTATAACTGAAACACACCTTAGGGTAATAGAATTTGTTTTATGAGGCCACTCACGAAATTATTGGGTGACTCTCATAGAAGCCCAACAATACGTTTGGACATTTGTTTTTGTTAGTTTGTTTGTTTCAATTGATGCTTAACGTCCCAGTTATGGTCATGTCGGGAAGTTGCCTTCATTTTTAGGGACTTGTACCCAAAAATAAGATGTCAAGACATCCAAAAAGTGCTTCAAATATAATCACCAAAGTAAGCCACAACGGCTTTTTTGGGCAGGCTCAGACATGAACAGTTCATCAGTAATCAGATGGTTAGTCAGTAGTATATAATCTTTGCTTAGAGGCACAAGCAGTTGAAATAATGATAACATCAGGAAAACATATCTGTGAAATGTATACCCCTTATACCCCACTTTTATATAGTAAAACCGGGGTATACAGAGGCATGCCTATTTTACTTAGTCGAACTCGCCCACAACCAATCTTTTAAGCAAAAATAAGAAAAAAAAAATAATAAAAAAAAGTTCCACTGAAATTTTTCATTTTTTACAAATTTAAAAATCTTTCTTTTCATTAGCCATGTTTTCGTAATGAATAATGTAAAAAGAAATCTTACCAATGTTTGTTTCCGTTTTTTGATAACATCATCAGCTATTTTATGTACAAAATCGCATTGTTTCTTGAACCGCTTTCCCATGGATGACATATAATACAAAGTGTCAAACCAAAAATGGATCCGTCTGAAAGAGATGAAATATTACTTTATGCATTTTGTTCATTCTGTATCTTTCAGGGACCAACTGTTCAAAATTAACAATGTCGTTAGTTAACGATTTGTTAAAATTTCAAATGGCAATATTACAAATACACTGTTATTTTTTGTTGAAAAAATGTGAGAATCCACATTTTTCAACAAAAAATAACAGTGTATTTGCTTTTGAAGTCGATATGTACTTAACAAAATGAGGGCTTAACGACAGCGTTATAAGCTAACGAAGTTTTGAACAACTGGGCCCTGGCCCCAGAAGTATAAATCGTAGTTTTTTTTTAAATAGTAAGTCAAGGAGAAGAGCCAATGTGAACTTCGGTTCGGCTGGTAGACGACAATCCAGTATTGGAGGCCTCCTGGCTTCCGCCGTGATATCGGAATATTGTGTACAGCGTTTAAATGTCACGAAAGGTGATAGGTACATCCCTCAAAGCAGTTCTCAAAGAATGGACACAGTAAAAACTGGATGTTATTAACGTGGTGATCCTAGTTTATCCTGCAATACGTACTTTTCACGCATCCACCATAGCTCTGCCAGTTCACTCACTGCAACTAGGTAAGGGTGGGGTTTTCTAAAATCAGCGGTGGAAATGACATTGACAAAAGAAACAATGTGTGTGTTCGGGGTTCTCCAATGGTACTGTACCACTGGTTGGTAACATTTTCCCCATTTGTACCAATTCAATTACCAGTCATACCATTGGTAGAGAAATTGGTGCAAATGGTAAAAATGGTAATGCCATTGGTACCATTGGTACAAATGTTACCAACCAATGGTACCAATGGGCGAACCCCGAACACGCGCAATGAAAGGGATATACTGTCAAGCTATTATTATTTACGTTCTGCTTGGAGAATGATAGCCTGATTTCAGCTTGTAAAACTTTTGATGAGTGACTACATTACGAAAACGTGCCCATGTAATATAGAGATTTTTTTGCTGTAAAAATTGAAAATTTCACCCGAATATTTTTGATATTTCTGATATTTTTGCTCAAAACATACATTGTGGGTACACGTTAGAACCGCCTTGCCGAGGCGGTTCTAACGAGTACCCACAATGTATGTTTTGGATCAAAATAAGAAAATTAGGTATACCCCTGCAAACCCCAGTTTTACTATATAAAAGTGGGGTTCAAGGGGGTATTCATTGCACGGATATGTTTTCCTGATGAAGCTTCTTCAGAATTACTATATTTTTACTGTTTATCAGTTCTGTCAATTTAAGCATGCATGGTCTCTTATCAAAATAAGGTTTCAGGAAACTTTTTGCGTTCCTTGTCAAAGAAATTACAACATAAAAGACAATGACATTCGTCACCGACATCGTTCTGACTTACGTAGATCTAAATATCTGTCTTCTGTTATGTTTTAGTTTTGAAATTTTGTGCTGTGCAACGTTAGATGCAGGGAGGCAGAAAATGACTTTTTAGATCAAAATGAAGAGAATATCTCGTTTTCGATTAGTAATGTGTAAGACGCCATTGACAAGCTGAATTCCGGCAAAGCTCCTGATGAGTACGGTCTCACAGCCGAGCATCTGAAAGCTGCTAAACATATTATTACTCCTGTGATTACTGAGACTTTTAACCAGATACTTAAATTAAAGACAGTTCCAGCTAGTTTCTAAACCGGTATCATAACGCCTGTGCTTAAAAAAGGAAAGGATGCTAAGGCAATGGAGAATTATAGGGGTATCACTGTGTCAGGGGCATTAGGCAAGTTGTTTGAATATTCTTAGTTAAGTAAGCTGAACTTTAGTCAATCTACACAGCAGTTCGGATTTACGTCAGGCCTGTCACCAATAATGGCGGGTCTTCTGGTTAGTGAGGCAAAAGCTGAAATGCAACTACTCGGTAAAGAAGGATTATTTCTTGCCACCCTTGACAGTCAAAAGGCTTTCGACGTTGTGCATCATGTTATTCTGCTCGATAAACTGGCTCAAAAAGGTGTACACAAAGACATTTGGTTGATTGTAAAAAACTTGTATGAAGGGCTTACATCTAAAGTGAAATGGATTGGTCAGTGTAGTGAAAGTTTCCCTGTCAAGCAAGGTGTTAGGCAGGGGGGGGGGATCCTGTCTACTCATTTATATAAGATATTCATAGACGATTTCCTTGAAATTTTGCAAAACAAACGGTTGGGACTAAGAATTGGAACAGTGTATACGGGCAGTCCAGCATGTTGTGATGATGTCGCATTCCTAACTAAGTTTAAAGAAGAACTCCAGATTATGTTCAATGAGGCAAAGGGATATTCCGGGAAACACAGATATGAAATTCATCCAACTAAAACTAATGTAGTAGTAACAGCTAATGAACAAAAGGTGAAAGGCAATCCAACTTGGAAATTAGGAGAAAATTCCATATCAACATCAGAAAGTGCAGTACATCTGGGTATCAATCGATCGGGGAAAAGGGAAGCAAACATTAACATAGCAGAAAGAATCTCAGTTGCTAGAAGGACATCATATTCATTGATGAACACTGGTCTTCATGGCTCTAATGGTTTAAGTCCAGAAGTATCCTATCAGATATATAAAACTTATGTTGTACCACGTTTACTCTATGGACTGGAGATTATACCAATTACAAAGTCTCAGCTGGAGCAGTTCACTAGGTATCACCTACGGACATTAAGGAATCTTCAGTCTCTGCCCCAGGGAACAGCCACATCTGCAGTTTATATGTTGTTGGGAGCCCTTCCTATAGAGGCAGAGATAGAAAAAAGACAGTTGAGCTTGCTGTACGGAATAATATCCAGTGAAAATCAGTGCTTAAGAGACCTTGTTGAAAGACAGTTGGCCTGCAGTTTTGACAATCCGCATAGTTTCTTTTACATGGTAACTCAAGTGTTAACGAAATACCAGCTCCCTAATCTCTGTGAGATTGTGACCTCAAATTTCACTAAACTTCACTGGAAAAGACTGTACACAAAGGCAATTAATTCATATTGGACAAGGCATTTTGTGAATGATATCAGGTCTAAAAAGGCCCTGTGTTATCTGCAGACTCGTGGCCTGCGGATCGGTACTGTTACTCGGTGTGGAAAGGAATAGAAACTGTTAGAGAGGTTAAACGATGTATCGTCAATGCCAGAATTCTCACGGGGACATACACTCTACAAGCTCATTGTAACATCTTCAGTGGAAAAGTGGACCCAACCTGTCCACACTGTCAACTGGAACCGGAAGATTTACGACACATGTTATGTAGATGTCCAGCATTCTACGAGGACAGAGTTGCTTCTGTGGGATTGCTAAAACAGATCATCGTGCAAGAGTCAGGCTTGCACACCTGGAATCTTCACTTCGCTGAATGGGACAATATATTAACAGTTCTTGTGTGTCCAGACTTTATACTTACCATACTTACAGACTTAGAATCAGTCATTTCAAAGTTAGAAAACCTTGCTAGAGACTACTTCTACAAAATACATGTTTAAAGACTTAGATTACAACAGAAAGGGGAATAGTGGCTGCCTTCTCCAACGAGCGTTGTTTAGAATTTCAGTTTTGGTGTCGGTGTGCACTGTATATAGTAACTTTTTATACCGTGAGTGTTCACGGGTGCTCCAATCGGGTGGAGGATCATACAGTCTAAAAGAAAAAGTTGTTTGCACATTATTACGTACGTATATACGCTTTCATATCTTAGTTAATTAAGTTCGGGTAACTGAGTGACCACTTATTGGGAAATAGCTGCTCACTCGGCTTACAATATGTTTTCTTTGTATAAATACCTGATCAGTGTCCCCATCTGGTTTTTGGGGTGGGAATTTCTTTCTGGTTGTGCCATTTCCTAATCATTGCCTACTTTTACCTTCTTGTAAAAATACCTTATCTTTATTTTCACTTTAACTTAATATAATGTATTATACGCTTAATGTTCGTGTTTAATTTGGGTTGCTTTCAAGTGATAACTATCCAAAATCTTACTCTAGGTTCTGACAGTCTGTTTCATACGAAAAGGCACATCTCAGAATGACGTCAAGGGTACATCTGCCGATCAAGGAGAATACTTCAAACGGCTGGTCATGTTCAGCATACTGTTCAATGTTTGCCTGAAAAATAAAAATGTCAAGAAAATGGATAATCAGAGAATCGTCAAAATTTATGATTATACATGTACTTGTTGTTGTTTTCTTTTTTCTGTTTCAATAGAAGCTCTTTCGATTTCCTGATAAGCTGTTTTAATGCCCATTGGGGCGTAAAGAAATAGATGGTCTGCATGTGCTCCAGGCAAAGCTTCTACGCTACTGAGAGTCTGAGCCTGACCGAAAAAGTGGTTCAAGTCATTAAGCCGTATTGGCTTAATTTAGTGGTTATATTTATAGCATTTTTTGTATGTCATGACGTTCTTATTTTAGGTAAAAGTTCCATTGAATGGAGGCATCGTCCCGAAATGATCATTGTTGTTGACTGTGACGCTAAACCACAACTCAAACAAACAATTAAGCTCTTTTCACACAACCAAAGCTCTGCGTTTTTGAAATATCTAGATAGATTTGCCTTGCTACATAAACTGCATGTAAACCAATCCGGCGAAATGCTCGTAGAGCAGATGTATATATCCATACCAAATGTATCTTGCATCTTAGAATTTAAAATGTGGTCTAGTATGGGAAATTATTGTTGGAATTATATAGTAAGAAAAGACGTATCACATCTGAACCTTCAAATGTGAAGTTTGCCGTTTACGATTCAGTTAATTCATATTCCAAACCTGTACCAAAAATATGGAAATGAGTTACCATGAGTCTCTCAGCAGCACCATTGTAAACGCCCACATAGCCCTTCAAGATGTCGAAATGGAAGGCGGGCGTCAGTAATCTTCTTGACCTAGCCCATCTCTCCCCGCCAGAGATCAGCAGTCCTCGTCCTAACCAGGGAATGCCGAACCTATACATGCCACTGAATCCTGTTGGTTTTGGTTCTAGAGATAGACAAGTATTCAGTTAATGATTTTAAAATGATTCCATTTGAACAGTCGATGTCTACTTAATGGAATACCATATATGCTAAACTGTCAACAGGAAACAACGATATGTAACATTTAATGTTTTGAACTCCTAAAACTATATCAGAACAAATTATTTTTACGTCAGCAGATAGTCACATGTTCTTTAGACTTAGGTACGTTCTTGCATTAAACAATGTGCAATGTGTAGACTAAGATATGTTCTAGCACTAGAACAAGAACTCTTCGAAAAATTTTAAAATATAAATTTTACTCGAACAAAATGTAAACCAGAGGACCAATGGTCCTGTAAACGCTCACCTGAGATCTGCTGCATATACCAATAAACATGTTGAATATTATGGTATTTAACCCCATTTGCCAATATCCTGCTGGCTTTCCCCTTCAAATGACATTTTAACGGTTTTCCCAATTCAACTGCATAGGCAACACGTGTTGACCTTGCCATAAACTGGGTCAAGGTCATCACAGGGTCATGATTTATATACACATTGTAGTACTTAAGCCATCAATGCTTCATGCCAAGTTTCATTGAAATCAGTCCATTGGTTTCAGAGAAGAAGATTTTTTTAAGTGTTTACCATATATGGGCATGGCGGCCATCTTGGTCATGTGGCCTAGTTTATTAATACATGCATTGGTTCCCCCATCTTATAGATGCTTCACATAAAATTTGGCTTGAATTTGCCAAGTGGTTTCAGAGAAGATGTTTGAATATTATAGTAATATACATGTATATTGCCCCGGGGTGGGGGCATATGAGCCCTTGGGTCCATTTTTTTTTCAGAATCATTAATATTCAGACCTACTACCCATTTCCTGCAAGATTTTCACCTCAAATGACTTTTTAAAAGTTTTCCCCATTCAAATGCATTGGCGACCTATGTTGACCTTGTCGTAAAATAGGTCAAAGTCACTACAGGGTCATGATTTATGTACATATTGTAGAACTTTAGCCATCAATGCATCATGCCAAGTGTCTTTGAAATCGGCCCACCGGTTCCGGAGAAGATCTTTGAAGGGGTTTTACCATATATGGGCATGGCGGCCATCTTGGTCATGTGACCTAGATTATTTATATACACATTGATTCCCCCATTCTATAGATGCTTCACATAAAATTTGGCTTTGATTGGCCAAGCGGTTTCAGAGGAGAAGATGTTTGAATATTATGGTAATATACATGTATAATGCCCCGGGGTGGGGTCAGATGAGCCCCTGGGGTTCATTTTTTTTTAAGAATCATTGATATTCAGTCCTACTGTCCATTTCCTGCAAGACTTTCACTTTAAATGACATTTTAAAAGTTTTCCCCATTCAAATGCATTGGCGACCTATGTTGACCTTGCCGGAAAATAGGTCAAGGTCTTCACAGGGTCATGATCTATATAAACATTGTAGTACTTTAGCCATGGATGCTCCATGCCAAGTTTCTTTGAAATCGGTCCACCAGTTCCGGAGAAGAAGATTTTTGAAGGGATTTTATTATATATTGGTGTAACGTGCAGCCGAGCCAAGCCACAGAAACCCCGTCGGTGGAAAAGCATGCTCATCCACCAAGGGTGGTTTACTGCGCTATATACCTAACACTTACTCGAATCACAAAGTTTCAAGTTTCTAATTTGCATATTACTACCCGCTAATATGCCGCTAATACGTTGCACCAACGTATTCTACAAGGGAGACTATCCCGTTACATTACTTCCCCCTCCGAGAAGACTCGCCCCGAGTCTTGGCCTGGGGACTACATGGGTAAGGCAACTCCGTTCTGGCAGTTGTCATCATCCCACCGCTGCCACCAAATGTAACGTGCAGCCGAGCCAAGCCACAGAAACCCCGTCGGTGGAAAAGCATGCTCATCCACCAAGGGTGGTTTACTGCGCTATATACCTAACACTTACTCGAATCACAAAGTTTCAAGTTTCTAATTTGCATATTACTACCCGCTAATATGCCGCTAATACGTTGCACCAACGTATTCTACAAGGGAGACTATCCCGTTACATTTGGCATGGCGGCCATCTTGGTCATGTGACCTGGATTATTTACGTACACATTGGTACCCACTTCCTATAGATGCTTCATATAAAATTTGGCTTTGGTTGGCCGAGCGGTTTCACAGGAGAAGATCTTTGAAAATGGTTGTCGACGACGGACGGACGACGGACGGACGCCGGGTGCCTGCCTATCCTATAAGCTCACCTGTGAGCCTTCGGCTCAGGTGAGCTAAAAAGCGGCACAAACTATATATCAGAATGTATCTCTTTTGTATGTAGAAGCCAGTGACACCAAAAAGTTGACTTAGACATGTTTTTACTCTAACCCCTTCAGTAATAAATATGTTGTCATGCTTAAAATGATGAGTACCCCTCCCTTTGTTGCAAAGTATAAACTGTACCTGATGTTTTCATGACCGCTTTCACCGTACTCGGATGATTGACGACCAGTGTGACTTTAGCCGGACCTATCCAGAAACAGAAATATCGACGGAACATGGAGCCCATTTCCAGCCAAAACTTTATTCTTCCAGGACCATCTTTGTCTGCCAGCTGAAACAATAGAACAATGGTAGTTTCAAGCCAAAGGAACTGGTGTATTACGAAAACATGTCAATGTAATATACAAACCAGAGGACCAATGATCCTGTAAACGCTCACCTGAGTCTGCTGCATATACCAATAAACATGTTTGAATATTATGGTATTTAACCCCAGTGCAGGGGCAGATCAAGCCCTTGGGCCGTTTTCTTTTTTCAGAATAATCAATATTCTGTCCATTTGCCAATTTCTTGCTGGTTTTTCCCTTCAAATGACATTTTAACAGTTTTTCCCATTCAAATGCATGGGGAACCCATATTGACCTTGCCATAAACTTGGTCAAGGTCATCACAGGGTCATGATTTATATATACATTGTAGTACTATAGCCATGGATGCTTCACGCCAAGTTTCATTGAAGTCAATCTATCGGTTTCAGAGAAGAAGATATTTGAAGGGTTTTTACCATATATGGGCATGGCAGCCATTTTGGTCATGTGACCTAGATTATTAATATACACATTGGTTCCCCCATCCTATAGATGCTTCACATAAAATTTGGCTTCAATTGGCCAAGTGGTTTTAGAGGAGAAGATGTTTGAATATTATGGTAATATACATGTATATTGCCCCGGGGTGTGGACATATGAGCCCTTAGGTCCATTTTTTTTTCAAAATCATTAATATTTAGTCCTACTACCCATTTCCACTTCTAATGACTTTTTAAAAGTTTTCCCCATTCCAATGCATTGTCGACCTATGTTGACCTTGTCCTAAAATAGGTCAAGGTCACCACAGGGTCATGATTTATATACACATTGTAGTACTTGAGCCATCGATGCTTCATGCCAAGTTTCTTTGAAATCGATCCACCGGTTCTGGAGAAGAAGATTTTTGAAGGGTTTTTACCATATATGGGCATTGCGGCCATCTTGGTCATGTGACCTGATTTATTTATATATACATTGATTACCCCTTCCTATTGATGCTTCACATAAAATTTGGCTTTGATTGGCCAACCGGTTTCAGAGGAGATGATGTTTGAATATTACGGTAATATACATGTATATTGCCCCAGGGTGGGGGCATACGAGCCCCTGGGGTCCAATTTTTTTCAGAATCATTAATATTCAGTCCTACTGCCCATTTCCTGCAAGACTTTCACTTTAAATGACATTTTAAAAGTTTTCCCCATTCAAATGCATTGGCGACCTATGTTGACCTTGCCGTAAAATAGGTCAAGGTCATCACAGGGTCGTGATTTATATACACATTGTAGTACTTGAGTCATTGATGCTTCATGCCAAGTTTGGTTGAAATCGGTCCAGTGGTTCCGGAGAAGAAGATTTTTGAAGGGTTTTTACCATTTATGGGCATGGCGGCCATCTTGGTCATGTGACCTGGATTATTTATATACACATTGGTTCCCCCTTCCCATAGATGCTTCATGTAAAATTTGACTTTGATTGGCCAAGCTGTTTTAGAGAAGAAGATCTTTGAAAATGGTGGACGACGGACGGACGGACGACGGACGGACGACGGACGGACGGACGACGGAGCATGGGTATACTATAAGCTCACCTTGTGAGCCTGACGGCTCAGGTGAGCTAAAAATAATCAGCTGTTAAAATTGAAAATTTCATCAGATTTGTTTTTCCAAATATTGATTGCGGGCACCCAATAGAACCGTCTCAGATAAACTTCACTGAAATAGCATCAATACTCATTTAAGCCTGGCGTCCCTTTTATGGGACATAGGCAAACAGAATAGCCCCAGATGAGACGCCGCAGAACGCGGCGTCCCATCTGGGGCTATTCTGTTTGCTAAGAGAATTTTCATCGAAAAATTGAATAAAATTTAAAAATCACTCCTGACGCCCCTAAAAATAAAAATTGACTCACCCAAATGATAATGATGGAAAAATCCATTCGTCAAATATAGGTTAAACTTGCATGTATGTTATTGGCTCGTGCGGCAATAATGCTGCATTAGAAGTGCCACGCAGTCATTACGAAAACTTGCCCATGCAAAAAACAGAGATTTTTTTAACTTTAAAAATTGAGAATTTTCTGCTGAAAAATTTTGATATTTTTCTTATTTTTGCTCAAAACATAGATTGTGGGTACACGTTAGAACCGTCTCGATGAGGCGGTTCTAACGAGTACCCACAATCTATGTTTTGGAGCAAAAATAAGAAAAATAGGTATACCCCTGCATACCCCAGTTTTGCTATAAAAAGTGGGGTTCAGGGGGGTATACATTACATGGACATGTTTTCATGATGGTACAGACCACTGATAAAAAAAAAAAAAAAATAAAACTGAAACGAACACTGTTTTTGAACAGTATAGAATATTTAGTAGAACAATAAATCTGAAAGTACTATAACACAGACCAAGGGTAGGTGTCCATACAACCAATGTCTCTCTTTGATTGATGGTGTGTCTTTGAATGCATTCTCTAATGTTCTGGAAAAGGGAAAACAAAACAGTACTAGCAATAGAATGATATGATGTAAATTTCAGCATGCAGGTTCAACACATGCGTGTGAAATATAGCGCCCAATCAAAGTGTTTTGTTTGTTTGTTTTGGGGTTTAACGTCAACAACTTGAGTCATGTCGGGACGGAGCTCAAGCATCCCAGATACAGAAAAAATGGTTGATTTTGTGCTTTACATCCACTGTAAACAGCTTATCAGACAGATTTTCAGTACTTTCACTATTGACTGACAAAAGCTATTCTTAAAAAACAAAAAGGAAGTTTCCTTATTAATGAAATGAAAAAAAAAAAAAAAAAAAAAAAAAAAAAAAAAAATTCTTACCTTATCCTCTTTACGAAACGCACAATATGATACACCACCCAGGTGGTCCCTAGCACCACAGCACTGGTCAAAATAGCCGTCCATGATACATTCAGAGATAGTGGCAACAAATTACTAGGCGTTAAAGCTCCCAGAATAGCCATTTTTCTTTTTTCAAATGTTTTAAAACACAAATCATTAAAAAGAAACCCAGATAACCCAATTATTAAACAGTAGCTACGTGCTCTGAGTTTAATCCATAATGGGGACTATACTACGCAAAGCTTATAACTTATCAAATAAAAAAAACGATTTGTTCCATTAATATCCACACAGCAGATCTGTCACGTGTATTTTATGACGTTCCCATTTATAGAAGAATGCGAAAAATGGAGAGAGAAAAACTATCGTTCGTTCCTAAAAGCATTTTTATTTCAAAGTTAACTTAATTGCACTAATTCACATTCGGTAAATTGGGTATGTATACCTAACGCAGATAACAGTGATAACATTTTAAATCATACATAAGGGCATCATGTCAAATTTCGATTAAAATCAATATACGTGCAAAAGATTTAGAAAGAAAGAAAGAAAGAAAGAAAGAAAGAAAGAAAGAAAGAAAGAAAGAAAGAAAGAAAGAAAGAAAGAAAAAGAAAGAAAGAAAGAAAGAAAGAAAGAAAGAAAGAAAGTGATAGTTCTTTCTATCTGCATATGGCCCAATAAAAGGTCCAATACAAGCTTACATCTTAGCCTGGCATTCAGGCCATGTATTTAGATATTTGACTCTACCAGATATTCTTCTTACTCAATAAAGGGCTATTACCATGGTACTTTATTACTTCCCCATTAGCTGAAATACATGCACTAAATCTGACTTTGATAGTAAGAAGTTGCATTCTGTATCTGAAGGACATTTCTTTACTTTTAGTTGTTTGTCTAGTGATATTGTTTCATTTAGTGGACTGATACCAGTCTAGCTTACATCTAAGCATTTTCGTAAAACTTCACACATAGAATTTACTGGCATATCCATTAAACTAAAACAATATTGTTTTATTAGAAATCAAACTGTACATGGTTATGGGTACTCCTCGACAAGGAAATACCTGTGCAAAATTCTTGTTACAGCACTGTAATAGTGTTAAATTTGTTGTTACATTTTCAAACAAATCATATGGAATCATCACTTTTTACTGGATTATCATTTTCTTCTGTCGTCGACGTCATTTTACAAAAATTGTTAAGTTCAATATCCTCCGGATTTTTTCCTTCAAGAATTTCCCTCAGAAAACCAATGTACGTTATAGCTAAACGCAGCGTCTCTATTCTCGACAGCTTTCTTTCGTATGAAAACGTCGGTAGACAGTCACGTAGCTCCCGAAACGCCTCTTTCAAATTCACCATTCGCCTTCTTTCTCTCAGGTTAGCAGCTCGACGTTGTGCGTACGTGGGATAACGTCGACGTCGTAGCGCTTGCTCGAACAATGACGTTCTTGAACGAAAACTGCGTGAGTGTAACGATGAAAAACCTCTTGGCGTAAATCTTGGGTGGTATCCGGTTGTCGCATATGACGTTAATGACAAGTGTGCGTTTGGTAGAGTGTTGACGTTGAGTTGGCGTTGACGTTGAATGTTAGGGTCCCGTGGTGCCAAAGCACATGAGGGCAGATCGCCATGTTCGCTATAATCCATCATTTTTCACTTATTTAGCTTTATATCTATCTTATTAATATTGTATTGTGTACAATTTATTTCTGTTTTGGTCAGTCCATTTTCATGCAAAATCACAATTAATACGAAAAATATTCACTTCAGTTCAGCCCTGTATTTCCTTTATAATATTCACCCGTTCATTGACTCACTAGTCCTATATTTTTCAGTTAGTGATCTTTTAGGAATAACTCCTTTCGATGTTATACTCAAAAAGATGTGACTAAATTGTAGATACATATGTTATTGAAAATGTCATCTAGATCTTTAATATGTATAAAGGTTAAATTTTGAAAAAGAGGTGTGTTTCTTATTCCATAAGCAAGACATCTCTGACAAAATATAAGATTTCCAATCTCCAACTTTAATTCTGAATGTCTTTCTGGGGAAAATAAAAGGAAAAATGAAATGAGCCGCGGCGCGAGAAAACCGGTCTTCGGGGTTTCCGACCAGGTCCGACACAAACCGGCCTGTACAAGCTCAGAAAAGAGCTAGAAGCTTGAAATTTCGGATTTAAGAAGAAGAGAAATTGTACTATCCGTGTAGCGAAAACAAAGGCGCTGATCAGCTTCGCGGTTACCGCGAAGCTGATCTGCGCCTTTGTTTTCGCCTAGGCAAAAATCCGGTTTTCTCACGATGCGGCTCAAATGACGTTCGGAGCAAAACGGTGTGGACGGTCAAAAGAGCTTAATACCGGTGCCGTAATAACCATAAGCTTCAGATTTAATAGGTCTAGACAAACGGCGCAGACACAGAACAGACTGCTACAAGAGATATCGGATCTACGTCTTCAGTGCTTTTATTTCCGTTTAATCCTTTTATACATGTACCTCTCAGTTTTAATTTCGTGTGATTTTAAATTCAGTTTCCGAGTGTCCAAATCTTTGGATAGAATAGTCGCTGAAAAGTTCCAGAAAATTAAGGCTTTCTTTTAATATCTTTGATTTTCTAGTCAATATTAGCCCATTTATAAGACGTCTTTTGATTTAATAAGCCATTTTGGAAACCACAAGTTTCGCGAACTCAAGATATTGTTTTAATCAAGAGCTGCGAATATTAAAGCTCTTGTCTTAAAATTGACCCTTGTTGTCTGAAAATTGGCCGGTAAATTTCAGCACTTGAGCCTTTATGTTCTCGCCATAACAATACAGACCACATTATTAGAAACTACGTAGGAAACGGACAAAATTACTTTTTGATTGGGAGAGTTTGCATTTGGTGACTATCGTGGACATTATGAAAACTTGTCCATGCAATACATATAGAGATTTTTAAAAAATTTAAAAAATGAAACTTTTCAGTAAAAAAAAATGATATTTTTCTTATTTTTGCTCAAAACATAGATTGTGGGTACACGTTAGAACCGCCTCGGCGAGGCGGTTCTAACGAGTACCCACAATCAATGTTTTGGACCAAAAACAAGTAAAATAAGTATACCCCTGCATCTCCCAGTTTTACTATATAAAAGTAGGGTTTAAGGGGGTATACATTTCACGGACATGTTTTCCTGATGGAACTGATTGACATCGAAGAGTGCGGTTTACTGTTCCAGGCTACAATTTATCAGCCATGTCATGACGGAACCACAGTCTGGATATGAACTACTACAATGGGGAATCAATGTGTCCTAGTCAATGACGAAAACTTGCCCATGCAATAAACAGAGATTTTTTTAGCTTTAAAAATTGAAATCTTAAGCTGAAAATGTTAAATATTTTTCTTATTTTTGCTCAAAACATAGATTGTGGGTACATGTTAGAACCGCCTCGCCGAGGCGGTTCAAACGAGTACCCACAATCTATGTTTTGGAGCAAAAATAAGAAAAATAGGTATACCCCTGCATACCCTGGTTTTGCTATATAAAGGTGGGGTTCAAGGGGGTATACATTACACGGACATGTTTTCATGATGCAATGACGAAATGCGGCGCCTATTGAGTTCAAGCCCCGAACTACTCGATCCGGAGTTTGATGCTCTACCACAACGCCACACACTTATTTCATAATAACAAGCACAGGAGATGACTAGAAGCTGGAAACTTTGATTTAGAAAGTAGAGGAATTGTACTATCCGTGTATTGAAAACAAAGGCACTGATCAGCTTTGAGATCTGCGCCTTAGTTTTCGCATATGCAGTTCCGACGTATAAGACTTACTGTTCCCCTGGTAATGTTGCTGTCAAGTTGGAGAAGAAAAGGAATGAATGCAGAATGAATTATAATGTAAATAATTATTTTGCAAAATAATTAAATTAAATATGAAAGAAAGCAAGAACATTTCGATATATCACCGAAATAAATAATCAAAAGAATATTAATTGTCTTCTTGAAAGTACCCATACAGACATATATATAATACATGAATATATCGTATTTCAGTCGCAGAAAAGTTCCAGAAAATTAAGGCTTTCTTTTAATATCTTTGATTTTCTAGTCAATATTAGCCCATTTATAAGACGGCTTTTGATTTAATAAGCCATTTTGGAAACCACAAGTTTCGCGAACTCAAGATATTGTTTTAATCAAGAGCTGCGAATATTAAAGCTCTTGTCTTAAAATTGACCCTTGTTGTCTGAAAATTGGCCGGTAAATTTCAGCAATTGAGCCTATATGTCCTCGCCGTAACAATACAGACCAAATTATTAGAAACTACATAAGAGACGGACAAAATTACTTTTTGATTGAGCAAGTTTGTACTTGGTGAGCTTCGTAGCGTTAGAACCTATCGTGGAATTGCCATTAAAGAGTGATTGTTTATGGGGTTATTGTTCCAGACTACAATTTATCAGCCATGTCATGACGGAACCACAGTCTGGGTATGAACTACTACAATGGGGAGTCAATGTGTCTTGGTCAATGACGAAAACTTGCCCATTCAATAAACAGAGATTTTTTTAGCTTTAAAAATTGAAATTTTAAGCTGAAAATTTTAAATATTTTTCTTATTTTTGCTCAAACCATAGATTGTGGGTACACGTTAGAACCGCCTCGCCGAGGCGGTTCAAACGAGTACCCACAATCTATGTTTTGGAGCAAAAATAAGAAAAATAGGTATACCCCTCTGCATACCCCAGTTTTACTATATAAAAGTAGGGTTTAATTAAGGGGGTATACATTTCACGGACATGTTTTCCTGATGGAACTGATTGACATCGAAGAGTGACTGTTGTTGCGGTTTACTGTTCCAGTCTACAATTAATCAGCCATGTCATGACGGAACCACAGTCTGGGTATGAACCACTACAATGGGGAGTCAATGTGTCTTGGTCAATGACGAAATTCGGCGCCAGGCGAGTTCAAGCCCCGAACTCCTCTTGATGCTTTACCACAACGTCACACATTTATTTCATATTCATAATAACAAGCACAGGAGATTTACTAGAAGCTGTAAATTTTGATTTAGAAAGTTGAGGAATTGTACTATCCGTGTAGTGAAAACAAAGGCACTGAACAGCTTCGCGAACTGCGGCTTTGTTTTCGCATATGCAGACTGTTTGTTTTCCCATGCGGCGGCTCATTTGCGCACTCTTTCCATTATGGTGTCTGTGTGAGGCTTTTAAATTCAATTGTAGCAATTTCTGGACCTTCTTTCTTTAATTTATAATTGTTATTGTGTTGTATAAGACTAGAATCTATATTCAAATGAAAATTCATCCTAGAAATGAGCCGCCGCATTAGAAAACCAACAATCCGCAATTGCGAAAACAAAGGCGCAGATCAGCTGTGCAGTAACCGCACAGCTGATCAGCGCCTTCGTTTTCCCTACACGGATAGTACAATCTCTCTTCTACTTAAATCTGAAATTTCAATGTTCTAGCCCTCTTTTGTAACTGTACAGGCCGGTTTGTGTCAGACCTGGTCGGAACCATAGATTGTAGGTTTTCTCATGCTGTGGTTCAAAATGTTTTTCTGAGCTTCAGTTCCCACGTATAAAACTTACTGTTCCCCTGAAAATGTTGCTGTCAGAATCAGAATCAGAATAGTTTACTGGTGAAACGTCAAACTGACAATACCACACCAAATTGGAGAAGACAGGAATGAATACAAAATGAATTGTAATTTTATAATGTAAATAATTATTTTGCAAAATATATAATTAAATTAAATACGAAAGAAAGCAAGAACATTTCGATATATCACCGAAATAAATGATCAAAAGATAACATTAATTGTCTTCTTGAAAATGTCGAAAGTGTCAATGAGCAGAAGCACCCATAGATATATATAATACATGAATATATACCCGTATTTCAGTTCAGGTTTGTGTACATATACAACTAGATCTATATACAATCCTATAATAATTATGCAGCATGCTACGACCGATCACAGTCTACAATTTTATGGGGAAGTACCACTATATTTGTGCACACATACCAGACTGCGCGCGCTGACCTTGTTTTGAAAAAAAAAAAAAAAAAAAAAAAAAAAAAAAATACAGCTGTCTGATCAGCATAAGACATCACATTAACAGATTAAGAAATTAGAGATTTACACCATGTAGTATTGAAAAGTCAGTCTAAGATCTCCTTTAATAAAGAAATCTATCTCCCTTTTCCGATTCAGAAGTCGGACCACTCCCTATCTCTTGAACTACGTATGGTTGGTCCTTCAGTTTATAATCCCTTTCAATATGGCGTCCAAGATGGCTGTCACCAACATTCGCTTCCAGTGTGGATATCAATTTAGCAGTCTCGGGGTTCAAAATGGTTGCCCGCCTTTTCTTTTGCGTAGGAATATTTACACTCACGTCGGTGTCCGTCTTGACAGCGCCATTTTGTTGCGCGGGTTTGAGTTTTACACTCCCTTGCTTTTTCCTGATCCACTCACTGAAAGAAGCGTTAAATGGTCCGATATTTTTCTTGGATAAACTTTCCGTTTTTCTCGGAAGCACATGGGTTGGAGCACGTTCTTTTTCTACATTATGTTTCGGAAGGTCACTCATTGCCCAGGCACTATAGCTATTTGGTCGGTACGAGTAAAACTGTGACGAGAGCACTCGTTTGTACCCAGTAGCACGTGGTCCCCCGGCCAATGTGTTATAATTACGCCCCGTTGTCTGTTTATCAATGTGGTTCTCCGGTAATTGGAACGACACGGAATTGGGTCTTTTCAGCTTTCTGACGTCAGAATCGTGCCTCGACACGATGATTCCCGGCTTATCTGACCCAGATTGGTTACTCGTGCTCGAAGAACGGGAATCAGGTCGCGGATCTGCTTTTGTATCAGCAGAAATAGCTACATTGTCTTCGTCAAGTGGATCGCCATTGTCGTCGAATGCCGCGTTTACATATCCACTTATTGTGTCCTCGAATGCTTCGATTATTTTGTTTTCTTCCCGCGTTAGTCCAGTACTTTCAAACGCTTTCAGTGACTCCTCTGTGAAAGCGATTGGTTCATCATCATTAAGCAATGTATCTTCATCCACAAATTCCTCATTTCGGCTCCTCCTTCCAGAATTATTCTTTTTATTATCTTCCAGTGCAAGTTTAAGTTCAATTTCTTTGAATTCGTTTTGCGGTTCCGAAAGGATTGGATCTGTTTTAGACACATTTTCAGACACAGAATGAATGATTACCTTATTATCACTTATATCACTATTCGCATTACTAACATCCACTTTTATCTCTTTAGTAACACTACCATTTGTTTTGAAGTTGTTGGTAACATTCAATGTGTAGTTCCCGAATTCCTTCGTCTTGGGTTGGTTCGTTTGAGGTGTGTGGTTTAATGACAAATCAAGGGTTTTTATACTGGCACTTGTAATACTGTTATGCACATATTGGGTTCCTCTGATGTTGTTTTCGAAAGCTGAAAACAGAAATGTTACGATTTGAAGATGTAGAAAATAAATGAGTATGCATGTTTGTTTGCGCGAATGTGCTTGGTATTTTACATTCTATGTCAGCATTTTCATGTAAACTCGTTGGATTACATAACTTAATTCAAGCATTTGGTGTCAAAGCATAATTTCGGCGTCTGCATATTATAATTAAACATAAAAAATTGATTAAAAATTTATAGTTTTTAGCTGTTGATTTTCTTGTTTGATTTGTATATGAAAAAAAGTTTTAATGTCCCGGTCAATATTTTTAGTTATGTCGGAATGGTGCCACCGATTCCCCGGTATTAACCAGTATTCTGATGAGTAGGTGCGTCTTGCGGTCAAAATAGTAAGGATATATATAAAACCTTTGTGTGTTGGTCCTCTGTTTCGCCTCTTCTTGCGTAGTCTGAGACAGATGACTAGTATGATGAAGAATAGCAGAAGAACAAACGCCGCCCCTCCGATAGAGCTGTAACAAAGACAAGAAAAAATATACGTGAAAGTGTCCGTATTAACATGAATCAAAACGACTGAGCGACAAGGTAATTTTGCGTAAAGATTAGACTGAAATGTACTGTAGCATGACTATCTAAAGCCATAGGGGCACCAGCATGCGCAACTGCGCGGCCAGCTGATTGTCGTAATCCACCACTTCAAACGTTAAATAGACAAGTAGGCAGTTTCGGCGGATCTATACAACCTGATGGCAAGGCTGATGTATATTAAATCAGTCAGTATTTTGTTAAACATGTCAAACAAATACAGTTGACCATGTCAGATTTAATGTTAAATAAACAATGTTAATTAGAAAACACAATGTTAATTAGAAAACAGCATTTTAAATCTGATACAATGATCTGTCTGAATATATTGAATTTATTCAAGGAGCACAGCAAACTGGGGAGTGCAGCAAAGAAAATATGTACCCATATCTATCAGTCAATGGAAATTTTGAAATACTGAGAAACAACAAAAGCAGGAAAACTATTTCTCCATTAAACGACTGAGACATACAATGACTAAAAGTACAAGGGGAAAAATGGAACTTTTATTAATAATAAGCACCTCGTGCTGCGCGTCTAGTCAATAAAAGTGCCAAGTTGTTCTCGTTAGTGCGTTGGAGATTTCTCAATGTCCCTGACAGAAAAAAAAGATTTTTAGAAGTACCCCTATCAATGTTTTCGACGTGTTCACGGCACACCAAAAGCTGAAAATTTCAAGTCGCGTCTCATTTTCAAGTCGCGTCTCATTCTATAATGCTTTAATAATTTCACGGTTAAGAATGTTTTATCTACTAACAATCCTTATGTGGATTAGGAATACCAACTAAAAAGTGTTTATGCTTGGACAGTACTTTTCAATGATCTTCTGTCCGCCCATTATTGAAAATGTTACTTAAGCAAATAATGTTTGTGTAATATGGTTTTATATATCGGTCTTGACCCCAGATTTAAGATATTCGCAACTTTTTTCTCCATTTTATACCGATGGTTTCGAAAAATCACCAAGCCGTGAAGCTTGGGCATATCTTGGTATTATTTTATTCCATGCAAATACTTTAGGAACATTCAATTTCTTCGCAATTGTTAATAGATATAGACACAGAAACTTAAGGATAAAATAATTGCACCATAAATAATAGGACTTTGAAGGTTTATTAAAATATTGTGGGGGCCCCCACCCATTTTGGCAATGAGAAATAGACGGACTGCTTGTGTCTCCAGGCAAAGCTTACTGACTACTGAATACTGGTTAACCACTCAGACGATTTAAGCCTGTCCATGAATAGTGGTGTCAATCCATCCATACATATAAGTCTTAGTTGCTTAGTTATATTCAAGCACATTTTGGGTGCCATGATATCCTATTTTTGGTTAGAAGACACATAAAGTGGAGGCAACATGACCATGGCTATTGACTGGGACGCTTAACCACAAATAAAAATATGTTCCCCCCCTGATGAGCGGTTTGCCTTTATTAAGTCAGGGTGAACATAAGTCACCAACATGACGGGGTATTTCCCAGTGCTAGCCTTATAATGCTGAGCGCCAAGCAAGGTAACCACTGGTACCATTTTTCAAAGTCTTTGCTATAACCCGGCCCCGGGGATCGAACCCACGACCTTCCGCTCTCGAAGCGGATGCGCTAACCATTACGCTAACGAGACGGTATTAAAATGTTGTCCCAAACAGCTCGTTCCGGTGTATGTGAAACAATTAAATGAAAACATCCAACCCAGACACCAGGCGATAAAGAAAGGACAATACACATCAAAACGGGTTAGCTCAGTGGTTAGCGCACTCGCCTCTGGTGCTAAAGGTTCCGGGGTCAATCCCTGCCGACGGCGAGGAAAATTTGGTGTCCGAACACGTTTCCCTTCGTGTCATTTGCAGTGATGACATGAACACAGTGCAGTGCGCCGTCTTCCGGATCGGGACGTTAACTGGAGACTCCTGTGCAGGGACGGTCGTCCCCTGTCCTGTGCAGGTTAAAGATCCCTACACAGATTATATCCTCATGCATGTAAGCTCATCCTGCAAACACTCCGTAATGTACAATGTACGTAGGCTGTTCGTGCTTCAGATCATCAGATTTGCACATCACTTTCCTGGCTCACAAAATGATAATAATGTCCATGTGGGAATCGATCTCATCCAGAGCTTTTCTATAGTGGTTATAAAAGCCGAACCGAACGCGTATTCATATCCAACTTTAATAACAAATTTTATAAGAAATACATACGCAGCAATGATGACATCCTCTGTCATTTTTTCTAGGAAAATTCCACCCGTATCCACCGTTCCATAGTAGCTAGACACTGAACCACAATCTATCTATTTACACACAACTGCGACCACCTCCTACGCATACATGCTTTAACCTGCTAAATATCTCATTTTTATCCACATTTCTCAGGTTAAAATACCACTTAACCACGGTTTTCACTCAACTACTGTATAAACCAGTGTCCCTTTCAACAAATTGTTCTCTAATACATTAGTATAAAAATTCAATACAATAGCAAAAAAGAGTCAATCAGGCCATAAGCGGTGTCCATTTTATTGAGTGATTGGTGTGAAATTTTTAATCTCCGCGAAAATCGATTTCGGTCTTCAATGTTGACCATTTGTTTGTCATTTAAACAAATAGACAAGTAGACTTTGTAATTATAAATTCTGGCCACTTGACAACAAACCATGAGTATAAGCACTCATTTTTATCACTCGTTTTGAGCTGATGCTGTCAGTCAGTGGCAACTGTTTGACCGATTCGGCATGCCGAAGCAGACCACCCCATAAAACCCGGCAGCATTGATAATGATAAGACTTTTAAAAATGTACAAGTAGGCAAAGATCAGGAAAAGGTGCAATCAGAAAAAGATTCCCACTCCAAAAACCGAGGTGGGAAAAAACTAAATTATCAATCAGGCACTTATACAATGAAAACATATCGTAAGCCGAATGAGCAGCTATTTTCCAAATAGGTGGCCACTCAGTTACCTAAACTTAACTAAAATTATGAAAACATACATAAGGCGCCAACAGCACAAACATTTTTAACACCAAGACATAAAACAAAAGAACCACCACAGAAGTATCGCCTTGGAACGACCAGCAATATAAAATTACTTGCGGGCTTAAATCGATTTTAAATGGCCATAACCTCACCCTCGGCTTCTGCAGTGGTACATAACATTTAAGGAAGCTCTTAGCGTCGATCCAGTTGAAAAACTAACGGTTAGTTCTTCAACTGGATCGAATGCTAAGCGCGCCATTGTGTATCTTTGCATTCCAATCAAGTCCTTATAATAGCTCTGTCACACATTCACGTATCAGCGGCGTATCGCTCACGTATCTATGAAAATTTCGATACGCCGAGGTCTGAGCCGTATTTTGCTCGAGCGACGTATGTACCACGTACGTGTGACGTTCCTGCTACGTTCCCGTGGCGTATCCGTGACGTATCTAAATTCGTAAGGAATTTCGCTTTCGTATGTACGGCGTATCAAGGCGTATGTGCTACGTGCGTGTGACGTATGTATGACGTATGAAGTGTACTCGTGACGTATCTACGGCGTATGTACTACGTTCTAATCTTCGGCGTATCTGTTCTGTACCAATTGCTTTCTAATACATATGAGAACAAACGGCTTTGTTCATGCAATTCACACATTACAGAGGTCGAAGATGCCACCGGAGAAATCTAGAAAATCTAGATTAACACCGAAGAAAAAAAACCGAGGTTTTGGTGTGTGTGTGTGTGGGGGGGGGGGGGGGACATCTCCAAGCTCCCCATCCTGGTCATAAGACGACATGAACAGAGGCTACACCGAGCGTAGCCCTGAAAGAACCCTGCGCGGCACTCCGAACCGTGAGAAACATCTGATACATGACTTCGGAAAAACGAAAACATGTATATAGAAGCATTAAGATTCTCTTGGAACGCTAAAAAAATATTCATAATACTCCTAATACGTCACACACACACACACACCACAGCAGCGAAACGTACGTAGTACATACGTAGCACATACGCCATTGTTACGCGAGATACGCCACACGTACGTCGCTGATACGCCGTAGATACGAAAAGAGAATCAAGGATACGCCACACATACGTTACACATACGTAGCAGATACGAAAGGCACGCTGTACATACGTCAACGTGGCATGTTACATGTAACCGCGACGTACGTGTAGCGTATGAGGAGTATGCACTACGTATCTACGGCGTACCTGCCACGTTGCTTTCGTTGTACCACGTATGTGTGACGTATGCAGTACGGTGTATCGGGCCTGCCACGTACGTGCTACGAATTTTTAAGTGCACACATAAACTAGAGGACCATTGGTCCTGTAGCTCACCTGAGAGATTATCACATTGTAAGCTCATGAGATTTAAATTAATTGAGAATCGACCAATGAAAGTCTATGCATGGACACTATTGACCCCCGGGGCATGGCCAAATTTGACCCAGGGGCATGACTGGCACAATTTATAATAGGGACTACCAAACATTGCTACATACAAAATATAGAAGCTCTGGGCCTTTTGGTTTCAGAGAAGAAGTTTTATTTAGTTTTTCCCATTGTAAGTCTATGGAGACTATCTACTCCCGGGGCGTGGCCAAATTTGACCCCAGGGGCATGGCTGGCACAATTTATGTAGAGGACCATTAGCCATTGCCACATACAAAATATCAAAGCTGTGTGCCCTGTGGTTTCAGAGAAGAAGATTTTTGAATTTTGTTCCCATAGCAAGTTTATTGAGACTCCGGGACCTGGCCAAATTTGACCCCAGGGGCATGAATGGCACAATTTATGTAGAGGACCATTAGCCATTGCTACATACCAAATATCAAAGCTGTGGGCCTAGTGGTTTCAGAGAAGAAGATTTTTTTAGTTTTTCCTATTGTAGGTCTATGGAGACTATCGACCCCCGGTGTGTGGCCAAATTTGACCCCGCGGACATGATTGGCACAATTTATGTAGAAGACCATTAGCCATTGCCACATACAAAATATCAAAGCTGTGGGCCCTGTGGTTTCAGAGAAGAAGATTTTTGATTTTTTTCCCATAGTAAGTCTATGGAGACTATCAACCCCCGGGGCGTGGCCAAATTTGACCCCAGGGGCATGAATGGCACAATTTATGTAGGGGACCATTAGCCATTGCTACATACCAAATATCAAAGCTGTTGGCCTAGTGGTTTCAGAGAAGAAGATTTTTTTACTTTTTTTCCTATTGTAGGTCTATGGAGACTATCGAACCCCGGGGCATGGCCAAATTTGACCCCAGGGGCATGATTGGCACAATTTGTGTAGAGGACCATTAGCCATTGCCACGTACAAAATATCAAAGCTGTGGGCCCTGTGGTTTCAGAGAAGAAGATTTTTTTAATTTTTTCCCATAGTAAGTCTATGGAGACTATCAACCCCCGGGGTGTGGCCAAATTTGACCCCAGGGGCATGAATGGCACAATTTATGTAGAGGACCATTAGCCATTGCTACATACCAAATATCAAAGCTCTGGGCCCTGTGGTTTCAGAGAAGAAGATTTTTTTAGTTTTTCCAATTGTAAGTCTATGGAGACTATCCACCCCCGGGGCGTGGACAAATTTGACCCCAGGGGCATGGCTGGCACAATTTATGTAGAGGACCATTAGCGATTGCCACATACCAAATATCAAAGCTGTGGGCCCTGTGGTTTCAGAGAAGAAGATTTTTTAATTTTTTTCCCATAGTAAGTCTATGGAGACTATCGACCCCCGGGGCGTGGCCAAATTTGACCCCAGGGGCATGAATGGCACAATTTATGTAGAGGACCATTAGCCATTGCTACATACCAAATATCAAAGCTGTTGGCCTAGTGGTTTCAGAGAAGAAGATTTTTTTAGTTTTTCCCATTGTAAGTCTATGGGACCTTTCTGTTGCCATGGAAACCACAATTTTGATACAATCTGCTCCAAAACCTAATGCCATCAATCCCCCAACCCAATTATGGTTCACATTAAATTTGATCAAGATCGGCCTACTAGCTTCAGAAATATTTCTTCTTTGAAATTGTGGACGGACGACGGACGACGACGACGACGGACGACGGATGCCTGCCTATCCTATAAGCTTACCTGTGAGCCTTCGGCTCAGGTGAGCTAAACTAGAGGACCATTGGTCCTGTAGCTCACCTGAGAGATTATCACATTGTAAGCTCATGAGATTTAAATTAATTGAGAATAGAAAAAGAAAGTCTATGCATGGACACTATTGACCCCCGGGGCATGGCCAAATTTGACCCAGGGGCATGACTGGCACAATTTATAATGGGGACTACCAAACATTGCTACATACAAAATATAGAAGCTCTGGGCCTTTTGGTTTCAGAGAAGAAGATTTTTTTAGTTTTTCCCATTGTAAGTCTATGGAGACTATCTACCCCCGGGGCGTGGCCAAATTTGACCCCAGGGGCATGGCTGGCACAATTTATGTAGAGGACCATTAGCCATTGCCACATACAAAATATCACAGCTGTGTGCCCTGTGGTTTCAGAGAAGAAGATTTTTGAATTTTTTTCCCATAGCAAGTCTATTGAGACTATCGACCCCCGGGGCGTGGCCAATTTTGACCCCGGGGACATGATTGGCACAATTTATGTAGAGGACCATTAGCCATTGCCACATACAAAATATCAAAGCTGTGGGCCCTGTGGTTTCAGAGAAGAAGATTTTTTAATTTTTTTCCCATAGTAAGTCTATGGAGACTATCAACCCCCGGGGCGTGGCCAAATATGACCCCAGGGGCATGAATGGCACAATTTATGTAGAGGACCATTAGCCATTGCTACATACCAAATATCAAAGCTGTTGGCCTAGTGGTTTCAGAGAAGAAGATTTTTTTAGTTTTTCTATTGTAGGTCTATGGAGACTATCGACCCCTGGGGCGTGGCCAAATTTGACCCCAGGGGCATGATTGGCACAATTTATGTAGAGGACCATTAGCCATTGCCACATACAAAATATCAAAGCTGTGGGCCCTGTGGTTTCAGAGAAGAAGATTTTTTTAATTTTTTTCCCATAGTAAGTCTATGGAGACTATCAACCCCTGGGGCGTGGCCAAATTTGACCCCAGGGGCATGAATGGCACAATTTATGTAGAGGACCATTAGCCATTGCTACATACCAAATATCAAAGCTGTGGGCCTAGTGGTTTCAGAGAAGAAGATTTTTTTAGTTTTTCCAATTGTAAGTCTATGGAAACTATCCACCCCCCGGGGCGTGGCCAAATTTGACCCCAGGGGCATGGCTGGCACAATTTATGTAGAGGACCATTAGCCATTGCCACATACCAAATATCAAAGCTGTGGGCCCTGTGGTTTCAGAGAAGAAGATGTTTGAATTTTTTTCCCATAGTAAGTCTATGGAGACTATCGACCCCCGGGGCGTGGCCAAATTTGACCCCAGGGGCATGAATGGCACAATTTATGTAGAGGACCATTAGCCATTGCTACATACCAAATATCAAAGCTGTGGGCCTAGTGGTTTCAGAGAAGAAGATTTTTTTAGTTTTTCCCATTGTAAGTCTATGGGACCTTTCTGTTGCCATGGAAACCACAATTTTGATAAAATCTGCTCCAAAACCTAATGCCATCAATCCCCCAACCCAATTATGGTTCACATTAAATTTGATCAAGATCGGCCTACTAGCTTCAGAAATATTCTTATTTGAAATTGTGGACGGACGGACGACGGACGACGACGGACGACGGATGCCTGCCTATCCTATAAGCTCACCTGTGAGCCTTCGGCTCAGGTGAGCTAAAAACGTAGCATCTCGGCGTATAAGGAGTATGAGCTACGTATCGAGGAGTATGAGCTACGTATGCTCACGTATGTACGACGTACGCGTGACGTACCTTTCGTATCTTGATACGCCGTAGATACGTGAGTCGATACGCGATAGTGTGACAGCGGTTTTAATTTTACTCAATATGTTGTTAACCCGCATGCAAAAATATCACGGCGTCAAAGAAAACAATTGTAGATACCCGCAATCGCAACCATCTACGCGCCAAGGCAGTGACAGTGCCAACAGATGTCATGGGCCGCACAGGGCGCAGCGGGAGAGCACACATTTTGGATAGGCTCAAAACAAACGCTGTGGCTATCCTGTCGTCGGCGGTCGGATAAGAATGCAGTCACCACGAGGTAATATTGGAGGCACAACAGGAGCTCAACGGGTGCATAATCGGGCATTGTATATGCAAACACCGTGATCGCACATGAATTTTGCATAGAGACTTCACCACGTTTTTACTTTTTGAAAGCTTTGCCAACAAGTCGCTATTATAACTCCCTTGCAAGTCATTTTACAAGAAAATTCTCAGAATTGTCATGCTTTCTCACAGCAGCGGCAAGATAGCGGAAACGCGGCTTGTTCCGACTACCTGGACCCAGTATTACAATGCTTCCATAATGATTGCAATTCTGGGCCCTGGATTTTACTTTAATGCATCAAAGGACTTCGGAAGCAATCGTACTCCTTATGCTTTCTGATCTTTTCTTCTGGTGTCTGACAGCTTCTTTATTCAGTATCGGTATTGTTTATTTAGTGTATCCGTTGCACAATTTCTAAAATAGAAAATCTGACACAATAAAATGCAAATTAAATGCATAGATTTTTACCCTGAGCCTGAGCAAAGGCACTGCTTGAAGCATTTACCCGTCTAACTACAATATACAGTGAAACTTGACATTTAGAAAATTCTTGGGCATTTCAAAACAGAAAGTCCCGATCTCCTTAATGCCATCATTAGATCATTCAGTTTATTCAGCAACATGTATCACATTTCATGTGCTCGTGGCTGGTTGTTCAGTCAGATGGGCTAAATTTTGTGCCCCTCGGTGCTGTTTGTGTCTGGACCCCCTCCTGAAGCATTGTAGAGGCTTTCTCTTTGTGAAACTCATGCAATCAGTATTTCCAGTTGCAGTAGGCCTATGACTTTCTGTGTTTGTTCCTTTGAATATTCTTTTCTTTGGCTTTTTATAACATTGAATCAAATATATAAAAAAATACAAAGTAGGCGGGCCTGTACAGACCTGCCATATGATGTACTTGTAATCATATAAGCCAGTTAAAGCCATCGTAGAAAAATAAATGGGTAAAACCACTGCTGTTTTCCCCCGCAGCCTGCTATTTTTCATTTTTCATTTCACTGCCTTTTTTGTCTATATTAGGCAAACCCCGGGTATTTGCCCCGCACTGCCTTGGCAAAACTTTGGTCAAAGCACCGCTCATTTCCACGGCTATCCCCGGCACTCCCCCGGGGGTGGGGGAGGGAGCGTGGTTACAAATGACTAGTGCATAATCTTAAGCAATTTGCATAATCTTTATTTAATATTTTAAAACGGCTTGTGTTCGACTCGTATCTTAATAACTTGATGCTTCAATGAATAGTTGGCCAAATAGCCCATATTCTTGGACTAGAGAGGTGGCGTCATTGTAGCCCCATGACCTTATTCCTTTATGTCCTTTATCTCCCAAAGTCTGTGCTTGTTTGGGTATTGCATACATTGTACATGTATTGAGCCTGTGCGTCAGAAAACCAACAATTTATGTTTCCGACTCGGTACGATACAAACCAGCCTGCACGGTCACAGAAGCAAGCTAGAAGCTTGAAATTTCTGATTTAAGAAGAAAAGGGATTGTACTATCCCTGCAGCGAAAACAAAGGCGCTGACCAGCTTCGCGGTTGGTCTGCGCCTTTGTTTTCGCAATTGCAAATTGTTGGTTTTCTGATTCGGCGGCTCTATTAATCTAAAGTTTGGACCAGACTAACCTTAAGGTAACCTTCAACCCAAAACCCACTTCAACACACCCGTATACTATCTCTTTTTGACGTTGATATCACATGAGCCGCGTTCCAAAATAAACTGTATTCAAAGTTTCCGTCCATTCAATAGCCTGCTAGGCTAAAGAAGCACGAAAAATGGTGCAGAAACTTATCATTAAACTTTCTATCATAGAAAGCATAGTATGCACAAAAATGTCTATAAGGTTAACCATAATGAACTTGTCAGTCCGCGCATGTGAAGTCGTTATGTTATAAAGAGAGTTTCATATACAACTAAATCATATTTACAAAGAAAGATAACTGCCTCACAAAACCAATTTAGGTTAAAAGTCGTTTTCTAGATTACAACGTGGCTTTTGTGAAGTCTAGATAACAAATGATACTGGGATGATAACTTTCTTAAACACGTTTTAATCTTGACCAAGTTGGTTTTTCGGTGAAACAAGGTGCAGTCGCAAGTCTCGATATTTCTGCTATGCTTGCCGGTGACAGCGTGTAAGCTTCGGCAGTTTGTTGATTAAGTGATCATGCAACGTAGTCGACGGATATTCTAGTTTTCGTTTTCAAGCTATAACTAAATTCTTCTATCAACACTTGCAACAAAAAGCAGAACAAATTGGAATAGTTACGTATACGGATTCATAATGGATTTACGACTGACAAATGCATAGATAACATGTTAAACGTCAAACTGTAACTTCAGATGCAGCACTGAAGAATATTACGGATAAGGGGCCACTAAATATGGAAACGAGAAAATATGCTTATGCTTTCCTGGCTTTAATGGCATTACACAGTTACTGCAATATAAATGTGTCGGGCCAAAGTCTAGCAGGGGTGTTGCAAGCAGTAGCGAACCAGTCATGGGAGCAGAAAGCAAATGCTCTCTTAATGTTTCTTCCAAGCTTTGGTGACGTGTTGAAGAAATTTATTCTAGATAATGAACAAGTGTTTCAAGCTTTACAGGATTTTATTCTCAAACTACTCAGTTTTGACTCTGCTTCTGGCGTTCTGGTGAAAGAAGCGTTGCCATGGTTACTCGGCGGTTTACGTACCGCTATTCCGTCGGCTCTGGACAATCAAGCTTTTCTCGGAATCTTACGGACTCTAGTCGCGGAAATAAACGCTCAAGGAATGAACCCAAAATATAACTTCACTTCTGGAAATACCACACTAGACAGAATGTACATGTCAGAATTAATAGGAGATCTGAACTATCTAGAAATATTGCAAAAGGTCGCTACGATGCGAAGCTTCAGAGATATAGTGCCGTACAGTTCGACGAACAGACAGTTGGACGGACAGTGTTACAATGATACGACGCTCTTTCTAGACAGGTTGTTTGCTGGAGACAGGTGGGCTTTAGATAGTAAGTATAATTATATCTGCAGTTCAAATTCTTAAGTCCACTACTCGCCAAAATAGACATGACCTTGAGAAATTATGCGTTGCAAGATGCTTCCCACAGAGCTGTCCGTCAATAATGCTGAATAATGTACTTGAGTACTGTGTAATCATTTAAAATGTATTAACTTGCCTAGGAAAATGAGATTCGTCGGATCATCATTGCATATCCTACCTGTTTGGAGTTCTAACTGCAAGGCAGAAAGTCATTTACTCTTTGGTGACAATAGCTGTTGATCATGGCATTTAGCAACACCTCAAACGGGGAGCGCGGTAGCCTAGTGGTTGAGCCTTTGACTCCGAAAAAAAAATGCACTGATCGAAGAGATTCGAACCATTGCCAAATGATTTTAGGGTGGACATTTTGTCGGCAAAATGTATCTAAAATGACATCAATAATTGACAAAACTGTATCAGATTATCTGAACTTGCTTTTTGGATTCATTTATCTTGAAACCCATTGATAAAACCCATCTTTGTTTAATTGGCCCTACTTTTCGTAAAAGTGGATACCACGTGCATGTTTCGCCTAAATTCCCCTACTAGAACGTATGGCAGAGGATAGGAAATAAGTCCAAGTATGGGTCTTAGATACGACAATTTTAGCAACAATCAGACACCAATAGCTAAAAGCTGAAATGACACTGTAGCTGAACGAAGATCATGATGCACTGCAATTTACCAATCGCAGAGTTGTAATATTATAACGTTCAGCCGAGACAAGCCACAGCAAACCCCGTCAGTGGAAAAGCCTTGGTGGTTTACTACGCTATATACTCAACACTTACTCGATTCACAAAGTTTCGAGTTTGAAATTTGCATATTACAAGCACTCAATATGCCGCTAATGCGTTGCACCAACGTGTGTTTCCAAGGGAGTGGGCTATCCCGTCACATTATCACAGGGGTTTAGGTCCGTCACAGTGCGAAATGATTCTTTATGATATCTGCTACTGATTCTTTAAATTATGATAGCGTTACAGATTCTTTATGATTATCTTAGCTCATCTATTGGTAAGTGATGAGAAACCGGTGTTTCTAAGGTTTTTGATGCCTGAAATGACCTTTTTGGCACACATACATAGTATATATGAGCTGGAAATTGTTCTCCATCAATTTTAGCTATGTTGGTATACAGGTTGAAAGTTAATGGGTGATTAAATCCTCAAAATGGTTAATTAAGCAAGGAAAATCGAAAATGAATATTAAAATACATAACACATCAATACATTTTATCAACAGTTTAGAAATTTAACTAATTATCTATGAACTAACACTTTTCAATGCATGTAAATCTTCAAAGGAATTGTTTTGCAGACTTTTGTGTTTTAAAGCATCAAAAGTATCATAAAGAATCTGTGACAAAATTTTGTCACGGATTCCGTATGATACAAAATGATGGGTAACAGATTCTTTATGATATGTTACAGATTCTTTATGACATCATAGCCTACAACCTACCACTCTTTTATCGAGATAAACTACCAATTATGATGCCCTCCCAGGGTTTATGGGGATTCAGGGAGAAGGGCTATCTATTTTCAGAGAATTTGGGAGAAGGATCATTTATTTTAAGGGATTTGGGGAGAAAGCATAACTTTTTGGAGTTTTAGGGAGCAGGGGGCTGAGGAAAACATTTTATGAGCTGGGGAGAAAGGTCATTTTTTCGTTCAGGGAGCAGGGAGCAAAGACCCCCCCCCCCCCCCAATTATTAATGTCTCTGATCTACAAAGCAGGTTTGTACTATGCGGTTCGGTAGACAAGTCATTATTTTATCAGGCAAACTGAGATTTGAGCATTTATTTTCAAATATTATGATATGGTTTGGTTAAGATATGACTAGATGTCACAGTAAACAAGTTTTGAGTCATGTTGGGGCAAAGGGCCACCACTTCTTGTGTTTTAAACAATACTATAGATTCATGAACACAACTTGCATGGTAGAGTTATGTCTAGAACCAAGGTCCTCCCGCATCGGAGTCCTGTAGTCTACCCCTACGGCACTGCACTTCCTTTTTTTAAATGGACAGAAGATTTATGTTTAAGAAAATATTTTGGGCCCAGGGGTTATCTGCCCCTGCCCCGGGGCTATATACATGTATATGACCATAATATTCAAACATCTTCTTCTCTGAAACCGCTAGGCCAATCAAAGCCAAACTTTTTGTGGAGCATCCTTAGAAAGAGAGAATGAAAGTTTGAATAAATGGTCAAGGTCACATGACCAAGATGGCCGCCATGGCAATGAATACCAAAAACGTTTAAAAATCTTCTTCTTCAGAACCAGAAGGCCTATGATTTTGAAACTTGGTAAGATAAATTTGGGAATAGAGCTCTACCAAGTTTATATAAATCATGACCCTGGGATGACCTTGACCTATTTTACGGCAAGGTCAACTTAGGTCGCCCATGCATTTGAATGGGAAAAAAATAGAAAAATGTCATGTAATGGCAGAAAACCAGTCCCGATAGCGTAATGGTTAGAGCGTCTGCTTCGGAAGCGGGAGGCGCGGGTTCGAACCCGGGCCGCGTCATACCAAAGACTTAAAAAATGGTACCAGTGGCTACCTTGCTTGGCGCTCAGCATTCATTAGGCAAGCACTGGCTTCTCTTCTCTCACTCTCTCTCTCAAAAAAATAATAAATAAATAAAAAGAAAGAAAAAACAAAGAGAGAGAGAGCCTGCACATAATCCTAGCAAGAGGGTGCTGCAGTATATATAGATAGATAAAACTTGCTAGGAATGAGCAAATGCACAGAAGATTTATGCTTTTGAAAATATTTTAGGCCCAGGGGTTGTCTGCCCCTGCCCCGGAGCTATATACATGAGATGTTCATAATGTTCAAACAGCTTGTTCTCAGAAACGGCTTAGCCAATCAAAGCCAAACTTTATGTGGAGCATCCTTAGGAAGAGGAAATGAAAGTTTATATAAATTGTCAAGGTCACATGACCAAGATGGCCGCCATGGCTATAAATAGCAATTTTTTTTTTTAAAAATCGTCTTCTTCAGAACCAGAAAGCCTATGATTTTGAAACTTGGCATGAAGCATTAAGGAACAGAGGTCTACAAAATTTGTATAAATCATGACACTGGGATGACCTTGACCTATTTCACGGCAATGTCAACTTAGATCGCCCATGCATTTGAATGGAGAAAATTGTTAAGATGTCATTTGAAGGACAAAACTTGCAGTTAATTGGCAAATGGACTGAATTTTTATGATTTGAAAAAGACATTGACTCCAGGAGTTATTCTGACCCTGCCCTAGGGTTATATACATGCATTGTACCATTCTGGTCTAACAAGTTTATTGGTACATGTATAAATCTCAGGTCTCAGGTGAGCGTATACAGGACCATTGGTCCTCTTGTTTTAAATTAATTTTACATCCATTTCAGGATTATTTCAGCTCAAATGAGACGGGCCAATCAGTAGGTGGGCGAAAATGGGATAACCCCCCGAGAAAACACACCTGTCACACCTGCAAGCAGAACTTGCCTTGTCTCACAATTACCCAGTGCGGGACTTGAACCCACACCAAACACAACGCTGAGATGATTGAGTGATTATGAAACTAATATAATTTAGATATCTTATATACTAAATGAGAGATCTGCAATACCTAAATAAGATTTCTTCTTCACAAGATTAATCAAGATATCTACTTTGGTTTATAAGACATCTTTATTGCTAAACTAGGTATCTTAATTAGCAAATAAGATATCTAAATTGGTAAAACAAATATCTTATATACAGTGGTCAATAAGATATCTTTTATGATTAATTAGATATTTTAATTAGAAAAAACGATATCTTAATTTATAATTCAGATATATGACTTAATACAATATATCTTAATTAAAGCTATAAATTGGATATCTGTATTGACATAGTAGATATCTTATTTAAGTAAAAGAAAAAGGTTGTGATTGGGCAAAATAAATAAGATATATTATAAACTAAAGGTGTCTTATTTGTTTAGCTCAATAAGATAGCTAATAAAGGATATAAGATAACTTTTTTTTGTAAATAAGATATCTTATTTGTCTAAAACCATATCTACTTAAGCATATTAGATATCTTATGTAATAAAGATATCTTATATACACAAGAAGATATCTTATTTGAAAAATATAAAAAGCTTGTATGTTAACATAGATATCTATACAACTATTTTAGATATCTCAAATGCTGACTAAAATGTCATATTCTCAAATGCTGATTAAGATGTCATATTAAGAAAAAAATCTAATATCTTATATCATAATTGCTATATCAGATATCTTTATGACAAATTATGAATTAAGATATGTCATATACTTTTTACAAATACGATATCTAATATAATTTTTAAGATATCTTATTTGTCAATTTAGATATCTATTTTTACAAATAAGATATCTTATAAAGCCTGAATGATATCTAAATGTACTATATTAGACATCTAAATTAACATTGTGAATATCTAATATACTAGGCAAAATAAATTTAGCAATTTTCGTAACATTCGCCAGTCTCTGCACATAATGAATAAAAGTCATATTTTGGAAAATGGGTGTAAGTGGTAACCTTTCGGCAAGAACTTGCAAGCGGAAAATTTCGAAAAAATCAAACTTTACGGCGATACTGACGTGACGTTACAATTTAAGGCACATGATCAAAACTTGCAGGTCTGCTTAAAGTGGGAAACCAAAATCATGCTTAAGCAACGGTTTAGTCATCAAAACAAAGAAAAACATTTAAAACGTCGGAAACAAAATTTTATTGCCGAGAAATAAAGATCGTAAGTTTTTGAATTCGACGTTATTTCTTTTGCTCCTACATTATCGCCTTACAGTTACGTTTCTAATTGGAATTTCCCAAAAATCGACAATGAATTTAAATGTCTGATGCATAACGATATGTTAAAATAAAGAGATGTTGCAAAATTGCCTATCTTGGCTTCATAACGTGAGCTTAAATAATGAGTTTAACGTCAGTGTTATCTCACTAGCATGACGCGTTATGGCTCTGAATCTTTTAAGTGTTACTGACCGCGGTATTGGCTACATTGTGCTTTGTTTGTCTATTGTTTTTATGAAAATCCATGGAAACCAAGTAACCCGAAATTAAGGCAAAACCCGAAATTAAGGCAATTTCGACCACTTAACGTCGCGTTGACGTCGTTCTTTTGGCAGGTAAAGTTTTTACCGAAAAAGCCCAATCTCACTTGTCACATAATCAACAACGTTCATAAAGAAGGGGTGAAAAGGATGGGCCTAATTGACTTAAAGAAAGTAGGCTGTTTGCATTGTGTTCAATGGTTGAGAATTTTGCATTCACACCCTTTCTGTATATCTTGGTTGTTCCAGAAGCCTCTTTAAAGGATGGAGTTTGAAAATTCATCGTATCGTGCGCCTAAGACACCGTTCTTGTCATTTAAATTGAAGAAATGTCCAAAATTGCCCTACGGTGATCAAAAATATATGCAACATCAAAAATTGCTAAATTTATTTTGCATAGTATATTTACATTTTGTATATTTAATATAATTATATGGATATCGTATTTGCTATATAAGATATCTTCTTTATAACAGATATCTAATAAATTTAAGTAAATATCATATTTATTAAACAAGATATCTAATATTGCATAACAGATGTCTGCTTTCTTGAATAAACAGTAAATTGGCTTGCCATAGAAATGAGATCCTGAAACAGCATTGAAAGGAATGTGGATCTGTTTCAAATAATCAAAACTCATTAGTGGCCTTGAATTTCCTGAATTCCAGTCTGGCAGTAAATGTTACCTCCCTGAAGTGGCACCGAAAAGGAAAAAAGTATGCAATAGTGATGATTAGAGGAAATGGTGCAATCAGAAATTCCCACTCCGAAAACCCATGTGAAAAAAACTATACTTGGTATACTTAGGGAACATTTTGTAATCTGAGTGAGTAGCTTTTTCCCACTAGGCAGTCACTCAGTTACCCAAACATAAAAACATACATAAGGTGACATAGCGAAGCGGTAAGGTGGTAAGAAATGGGATCAATGCCCATCCTTGTGAGACCCAAAACAGAAAAAAAATGGAAAATTGTACACACATGAATACAACATGTACTTATAAGATTGTCGGTCTCACTGATTGAAAAAATTGAATTGATGTTAACAAAAAGTTAATAAATAAATAATAGTGTTTTGTGATATACACAAATATACAACAAGGTTCTACATTAATCACGATTATTAATTGGTTTGTGATAAATCTGATCGAATTTTACACTGCACATCATATTTCTTGCAGTGTGGAGTTGATAAAAATACAGTTCATTGGTGGACCATGGGTCCAAATCTGCATTTCAAGTTGTAGAACATCATAAACTTGCTTTAAATCATAAAGAATCTGTAACATTTATCATAAAGAATCAGTGACATATATCATAAAGAATCCGTTACCCACATTTTGTTATCATAAAGAATCTGTAACGTATCATCAAGAATCCGTAGCATGCAAAAAAAAATGAAAAAGGGCTATTACGCAGGGTTATGTAGAATTTGAAGGTCCACATGTCACTTTTATTAACTGTTTCAATGTTTCCAAACATGTTTGCTTAGGAATTCACACAATTATACCGAATTGCCATGTTTTTCATATTTGCTCAATTTATCTAATTGGTTTTATTTTGAAACCCTAACATGTAGAATATATACATAGATTATCATGAACCATGCTTCTAATATGTCTCCTGACAAAATTTAGATCTACAACTATCTAAAATTACCATTTTTTGCTGTTTGCAATTGGGAGTATCAATCCTTGTCAAGAATCCGTAGCATTTGTCAAGAATCCGTTACCTGATACCATCAAGAATCAGTAGCTGATATCATAAAGAATCATTCACACTGTGACGGACCTAAAACAGTGTGATTATGTTCATGCGGATAATTTTGTCGTACATCATTAAAGTAATGTTTTCAAATCATTATTTGTATACATAATATGATCTGTTCCTTTTACGTCTCCTTGATAACGAAATAAACGAATCCAAAATTCGGCTTCTCAGACTCAATGTTGAAGTTGATGTTCAGAGGTCGCCCCCGGAGGTCGCCACACGCGCTCTCTTTTTCACCACATTTTTTGTTCGCAGATCATCGCTTTGAAACTGGATCATTCAATTTAACACCAACAAGTTCCTCTTTGCGATTATCTCCAACAATACTATATACAAACGTTGTGATTTTAAAATTTCAGTGATAGACGCAGTTGGCAAGCCCTCTCCTGGGATTCAGAAAGGTGTGCTGTACTTCATTGGAAACTACGACCAGTGTGCAAAGACTGTGGCAATGATTCCGACAAATGCGAGCCTCGGCGAGTATCACAATGCCGATGACGTCACATTCAGCACGCGCTACTGTCGGTCGACGTTTAATCTGCCTACATGGCTTATTAACTCTGTTGCTGGGGAGCATGCAAATGTAAGTAATGCCTGTATTAGAACAAACACATGGTCATTTGATATGAAAATAATATAAATTATTATTTTAAAAGCGTTACCGTTTATTAGTCCATGTCTGCAACATTTTTTCTTGTTGTGCTCTTCTTGTTTTCCTCTCCCTCCTCTCCATCCATATTTCTTCTTTCTTCAAGTTTTTTTAGTCTGTCTGATTCTTTCTTCTTGTTATTCTCATTCATCTCCTTATTAAGTAATATTTTTTTTTTTTTGAATATTTGATTCCATTTCAGTTCCCATTTTGCTTTCTTCCTTTTCTAATATCTTATCATCTTTGTTATTGTCTTTTTTCTTCGTCTTCACCATTATAATTATCAACAGCATTATTTTCTTCGTTTTCACATTTCCATCTTTTCCAGAACACCTACGGAATACCTCTGACGTTATCGTGGGGTATGTGTCTCCCTGAGTCCTGCCATGCACAAGACCTAGAGGGGCTTCTTAATTTAGGTACGATTATACGTTTATCAACCGTTTGAACATAGTCCTTATCATACATGACACCTATACTATAGAAGTGTTGTTCGACGTTGCAGTTTCCATTAATGACAATTTAGAATAGAAATAAAAGAACGCAACTGGCAATGGCTCTTGAATCCTAACTTAAACAGCAAGTAATGAAATAAGGGGCAACTTTATTCCAAGGGGAACAAATTAAAACAAATATGTAATCTGTACAGTCGTGGAATGTAATCATCAAAATGCTTTTAAAAAGTACATAAAATTCAAACTAAAAAGCATTAAATAACTGACTACTTTATATCCCCAGGTATACTGGGGTCACTGTTCAATGTAACCCTGGAGAACGCTGTCTGCACAGAGGACCCAGACTATGGAGAAGATACCTCGGGCATTGTTGTCACGTATGTAACAGCTTCGTATTACAAGACATAATTATTGTGTTACAATTTTGAGTTTTATTAATGGTTAACATTTTTAGTTATTTTTTTACTTCAATATGAGTCTTGGAGACGAATGCAACTTGTTAGATGTTAATTTTGCATGTTACATCATCATAATGCTACTCATGTTAAATGATAGTTGCAACCGCGAAATTATCCATCTTCTCTACTGCTCTAAAAGAACCAAGTTCTTAATTAAAACTTGCTTTGTCCGATTTCTTTGTAATGACAAACTTCTTTTGTAACGTTATATTTAAGGCTTTTCTTTAAAAATTTCAGGGTTGTTCTGGCAGCACTCGTTCTCATCGTGCTTCTATGTTCCCTGATAGATCTCTTCTGTTTAAAACATTCCAAACCTAAGGATATGGTAGAACTGAATGGAGATGCAGGAATTCCCTATCTTAACCACGCCTACGACAACAATATTGATGACGTAGACACCAAAACTGATGACGAGAGATATTCGCGCATGCCCGGTGAGCTGCAATCAGAAATGACGGAAATGAAACATGGGACGAAGATGGGTGTGGAACTCACGACGGTAGTGACGCAACGGAAGTCAGCGAAACGCAGTACCGAAGAAAATATGTCAGTTGACAGCGATAGGACAGAAGATGCTCTAGCCATAGAAAAGAGCCAGAAAGAAAGTAATGGTTTCCTTTTCAGTTGATAATAAAATCCATTCAAAATGAACAAACATATATGACTTTATAAGCATTTCGCCTTCCTTCAAACATACAAAATTATAATGGTGTGAAATGGTTAATGTTTTTCTTGTCAATTCATTCTTCCGAGGTCGTGCGTGTCGTTGTTTCAGTTTCTTTCATAACAGTTTTTTGTGTTTTAATTCCTGGGTCTCTTAATCTTTACTTTCAATATCAGGTTTAGAAGCGAAAATTGCTCGATCTTTCTCCATCTTTACTAATGCCCCAGCGGTGTTGAGTGAGGAAACGAGGGAGGACGATATTCCCTGCCTGTACGGGATCAGATTCCTCAGTATGCTCTGGATTATGCTCGGGAATACCTACATCTATGCTGCCCTGTCACTGTCAGATGTACCCGTCTCAGGTATGCTTCAAAGGCTCTAAATTTTTCTTTTTTTATTTCAATTCTATTAATGTAACAAGCAGAGTGGTCTTGAGTATGTGTTAGCAATTTAACGAAGAGCATTTGTCATGATTTCACGGTAAATAAACTTGGAAATTTGGGAAGTGGAGTAATAGCGGCAAAATTCCTTTCCTAAAACATTTGTTTTGTAAGGCTTAACTTAAAGGGTACTCTTTATTTATACCTTTGTATCCAATCCTCGTAATTTAGACCGCGGCCTTTTTGAAGATGACGAATCCTATCTTGCAACAAACGTTATGGCGAGCTATGTACATTCTCTATGTAAAGCAAACGGATGATCCTGCTTTTGTTTCCTTAAACCAGTTATCTTGAGTGGTCATTTTAACATAACTTTGAAAGAAGCTGCAATCATACTTTTTCAGTAAATCTCATGGATACTTTTGACATCATGGGGAGGTTCACGTTCCAAGTTGTACTATCAGCGACATTCGCAACAGATACATTCTTTATGATCAGGTAAGATCACACACACACACACACACACACACACACACACACACACACACACAAACCGCGCGCACAGACGTAGAAAGAGTATATATTAAGCTAAGCTGGAGAATTGTTTAACAGAATAACAAGGGGATGCGTAACAAACTAAACAACATGTTTTGCTTCATCCCTGAAAAGAAAAACTCACGGAAAAGCAAACTGAGTTCCTATAAGGCAGAAATATGGATAACGTTGAAATCATTGAACTCCACCTATTTTTAGCGGTTGTTTGACAGCATACTGGTATCTGTTGAAGCTAGAGGAGCGATCTAGGAAAGTGGATATAAGACAATGGTTGAAGTTCTATGTTGGGAAATACTGGAAGTAAGTTTGGGTAGAGTCTACGGGCTTAACAATTGCTTTTGAGAGCTTGCAACCTGCATGAAATGCATACCTGAAGTATTAGTAGAATGTGTTTGAGTCTCAGCATCAGTGCAAAGAAGTGTATATAGGGATCGGAGTACCAATGACATGTACCTATTACCCTTACCCAAAGGTAAAAATAAGCTATGGTCAAGGCTTAAGTCCTTTCCTAAAACTGTAGGTGGGAAAAAACTGTAGCTATTTCCCTAAAGGGTTTGCTACTCAGTTACGCTTAAAGGTGTATTATCCATTTATCCACAAAATGCTACGTTTCAAGTTGCAAATTTATGTGTCAAACAGATATTTAATGGTCATTGTTGAATAATATTTAACGAGCAATTATCTTATTATTCATACCGAATCGTTAATACACGTCTACGATTTTACAGGATTACACCTCCCTATATGCTGGTTTTAGCCGTGATGTCATATCTGTACATATACCTGGGACAGGGGCCGGTCTGGCCCAAGCATATCCAAGTGGGCGATGATTGCCATAGCAACTGGTGGAAGAACCTCCTTTACGTCAACAATCTTGTTGGTGTGGACGGGGTCAGTGCGGAGGATCAGGTATGTGTATAGTAGTGAAATGGTACCAGATATTAAAACGAAAAGAAATGCCACAAGTTTGTAAAAAGGGTTATACCTAATACCTACTGAAAATCTACAGTCTTACGTTATGAAAATGTATAAATTATACCAATCCCATTAACCCACCATGCAAAGGAGCATGGTAGATGTACATGTAGAAGTTGGGCTCGGTAGTGAGAGAACGTTTGGGTGCGAAATCTAACAAGGTACTAGAACAGGATAATTTATTCCATAATGGTGTACTTATCCAGTATCTCTATTCAGTCATGACTTTTATTGGTGCATTAAAAACACTAAGTTTTTAAGTATCCATCGTATTGGGATTGTGTTGAGCTAGGTTTTGTGGAATTTCGTCGTGACTGTGAAAATTTCTGTTTTCTTTTTCAGTGTATGGCATGGTCCTGGTACTTAGCTGTCAACATGCAATTTTACCTTATAGCGCCGATTCTTCTCACATTTATTTCATTGTAAGTTGGCTGGTTGTTTAATATATTCAAAATATTGACACATACTGCTTCGATTCAGAGACATTTTTGTATTCATAGTACGTGTACTTTGTGTATCATACTCAAAATTTGGTACCTTTAATGCCACTTTATGTTCCAGTGATTCCACATTTTTGTTACTTTCATAACAGTTAAATCAATATATAATTAACTGCCAATTTATAGACCTAAAATTTAAAATATTCTTAATATTCAGTGCTGAGTTAGGTTTTAAAAAGATAATCTAGATTTACCTAGGAACGACATGCAAACAGATTAAGGTGTTTGTTTTCAGCTCCGGCACATTGGGTTTGATATTAGTATTTATCCTAGCAGCAGCTGGAATTGTGTCAGCAGGAATCAAGGAACATACTTATGGCGGGGATATACTCACGTGAGTAGAATTTGTGTTCTTGCAGAATTTGGTCCATTTGTTTTCCCACTGTATAAAGTAATGCTGAAAGTATTGAAATCTTTTACTATCTCGGGACTTTATATATTGCTCATCTGAACATACACAAATAAGTTCTGGGTAATGAAAAATGTTGTGAAATAGAAATGATGTGCCAACACATCCTATAGAAAAAAAAAAAAAAAAAAAAAAAAAAAAAAAAAAAAAACAGAAACATCATCTATTTGCTATATATTAACAACCCCAATGATCTTTATCATGTCTAACAAGTAAGCATATTTTTTAAAAGTTTATTAAAATCTGTTAAGGTTTAAAGATTTCATGAGTGTTTGATTTCTTTTACCCTGCCGATTAAACTTTGGCATTGATACGCATTTCTTGATCGCCGTGCTTCAAAAAGATCGTAGTAGTTTTTCGTCACAGATTTACCGTTATAAATATGAATGACACGTCTGTTCCTATTGGTCAAATTTATGGCGAAAACATGATGTTGGAAAAATATAAAAAGTAGATCGTCTGTGTTTATATCTATAAAGCATTACCACATCAGGTCAATGCGTAAGGTCAACTTGCATTTACTATATTAACAAAAAAAGAAAGAAAATGAATAACAATGTAGTAATTGGAAAGCAATTTCAGATCTAGAACTGACGGTGGTGCCTACTGGAACAATGTCTTTACTAAACCCTGGTGCCGTGTTGCAGCCTTCTGTGTTGGCATAGCCTTGGGATATGTCCTCAAGAACTGGTTCCATAAGAAATTGAACAAGGTTAGCCAATTTTATTTCTGATGAATTAACTTTGCTTAAATTTGGTGTGGCGTCTTTTTGTAACAATCAGCGGTTCTATTGAAAAGTGAAAATCGTCGGGTAAGTTTATTGGATTATTACGGTATATGTTACTGCGGTACCGAGTCACCCTTTTCTGCGTTGACATATCTATAACCTTGGTAATAGCCCATAGACCAGTGGTTCCATGAAATGATCCAAGTAAACTTACTGTGTTTCCTATTAGATTTGTTGTTTACAAACGTTTGTGTCGCATGGCAAGAGTTTTGTATACGCTTAAACTTTAGTTTTAATGTCAAAAGTAGTTCTATAAGATGCCGAATATACTATTTCAACATAAAAAACTAAAAGAAATCACAAAGAGATTCTGAACTTGTATTTCCAATAAATATTTCCAATCATTCCAGATACTAGCAGCAGCGTTGTGGTTGTTGTCTATTTGTCTGGCAGTACTGGTAGTCTATTGCTCATACTCTAAATACGCCGATGACGCCCGACCCTGGACGTCAGCTGAAACAGCAGCGTACGAGGCTCTGTCGAGGCCGGTCTGGGCTCTGTGTGTTGCATGGCTGGTGTATGCTTGCTCAACTGAATTAGCGGGTAAGTTGCTCTGCATTAAAATATTTTCACGTACTTTGAACAGAGGCGCGATATCTCTATGTAAACAAGAGATGCAGAATACACCTAATTTCACGCTCAGTATCTATTTTTGCAATCACAAGAATGCTGATTAACGTCGCTGTTTTAACCTTAGTTACCATGAAAGTGCTTAAGAGGACTTCCGATGACAAATGGTTAACATGATGGACAAACTTTCGCACAATATAATTAAACCTTCGGTTTCACTGAGTCTGTAAAGAAACCCTTGGCTTCAGGAAATCAAACACATGCTGTTCTTTTTCTAACAATCTAATATGGTTGAAATTAAATTTTACATTGTCATTTAATTGCAGATACGGTAAAATAGACTTACATTTTTGTTTAACGTTTAGACTCACCATTTCTTTCCCACAGGGCCTATATCAGATTTCCTGTCTTGGAAGGGATTCGTACCTCTCTCCCGGCTGACATTCATGGTTTACTTGGTACATCCAGTTGTGATGGTGCTCACGACGTATACTCGCAGATCGCTCATTTATATCAATGACTTTGAAATGGTGAGTGTTCATACTTTTTCTGGCTCATTTTTTTCAAAACTTGATTTGGCATGCATTTTATTTCCTTAAATTGTGTTCTGCTTTCCCAAAAAAGTAAAGACTACAATTTGATTGACAAAGATGAAGACTGGGTACCACCATGGTAACATTCAAATACTATCAGTCTGCTCAGAGTACCAGAGTACCAGTATCAGTATTTACACATATATCTTTAAATCTGTACAAGTTGTTTCTCATTAGCTGAATTGCAAGTACGCATGAGAACTTGGGTTGTATTTCCTGACAATGAAGCCTCTTTTGGTACTTTGAAAACGGATTTCACGTTTTGACATGTTTTCTTATGAATTCTAATTGAAACCATAAGATAAAAACAACTAAAGAAAAGGGGAAATACAAAATGTTTTATTTTCTTCATTGCAGACGTACATATTCCTCGGTCACGTGGTGATAAGTTACAGCCTCGCTTTCGTAGCTACGCTGATTGTTGACCTGCCATTTAGAAACATAAAACGTATTGTGAATGGGAAGACGTTAGAAAGGCAGCTCAAAACAGTACTTTAGTTCATCAAAGTTGACCAGAGGACGCCGTGACCCCTAGCTGGATTGTGAAGTCGATGGACGGTGTTAGACAATGCGAATCAATGCAACTTGTGTAGATATCAATCGAACTTGATAAAGATAAACCACCGCAGAATCATTCTACATGTCAGATTCAAATTACTCCTCGTGCAGTAAAAATAACTCATTCGTATCTATGAGTTTTAACGGTGACTAACTCGTCACGTTTAACGGCGACGAGGAATAATTATGGTTGATATTTGGGTATTTCTTTTAATGACATCCACACCTTATATTACTGAGAAACAATAGTTTGCCTGATAAAAGAGGCTGAAGAAAATATTTTGATTTAATGCTGTTAAGTATGATTCTGATTGTCAAATTTTGCTGGCTTTTCATAAGCCACGTATAGTGTCATGAATACGTTTACATAACAAAATCATGAATTGATAATCATTCGAGAAAACCCACCTTGTATATATTGCCTGCATGAAATACTCTATGCAAAAAATACTGTAAAAAGTATAACTACCAAAATGCGTATAAAATGTATGTAAAATGCTCAACTTTGAAATTGAAGCGCACAATTGAATGAGAATATTATGTTAACTTTATAAAATGTTTATGACGCACCATAACGTACATGTATGTATAAAATAAATTAAGAAACCTAATAAGATATATGCGTTTTCTTTGAAAGCCCTGCATTCCTCTGCATCCACGTTGAATAGTCTTATATCAACTACACAGAGCTTTGTTCTTACATTTGCGTTTCGGTGTTAGATCTCCATTGCCGTGCATCTCATCATGGTTTTATCATGTATTATTTGTTTGTCCTTGATGATTCATGGACTAGTTAAAGAGTTTACCAGAGAACCGAACAACTAGCTTAATGTTTTGAACCATTGCAGAAGATGAAGGTGGGGTTATGCGCCTGTAAAAGCCCCCCCCCCCCCTCCCCACCCCAGTAATTTTATTATTACTGATCGTTCCAAGGCGATACTTCTGTTCAAGTGATTTTCTAATTGTTTTATGTTTAGGTGTTGGATTTTTGTGCTGTTTGCACCTTATGTACGTTTTCATTCGACTAACTGAGTGGCTGCCTAATAGAAAATAGCTGCTCATTCGGCTTACGATGTGTTTTCATATAAGGGCCTGTCACACACTCACGAGTTGAAGTCCCGACATGCTGGATTTCTGGAAGGGTGGTTCAAACCCACCAAGGGGGGTTCGTTCTCGACATTTTTGCTGATTTTTCCATAAATGTCTCCATGAAATTGAAATAATTAGGTCTAAGAGGGAGGTTCGAGTGAATACCCCAAACCCCCTTTAAATCCGCCACTGCATGAGCAGCTACGAGTTGGTACGAGTTATAAGTCGCCGCTTGTCGCGCGAGTTGCCACGAGTTATGTTGAAAAAGTTTAAAAGCTGTCACACGCTCACGAGTTGAAGCTACTATACGAGTTAGCGCAGATCATAACTCGCCGCTTGTCGCGCGAGTTGCCACGAGTTATAATGCCCTACGATATAAGTTTCATCTAGTCCTTGTTTTAGTTTATAAACATTCTTACGAAATTGTTATGGTGACACAGAAATATAAAGACGTCTTTCAGGTGTACCCTCGACAGGCTGAATTTTCATGAAATGGGCACGATTACTATACAAATAGTTTACCCAAAGTTGAAGCTCTTCACAAAGAAGGAGTGGGGTCAAAGTGAATGAAAATCGTCATGCTACTTTCGGTTTTGCATTTTGTCTTCAAATGGGGAGTCATACTCTCCATAGCAATCTTCTTGATCCAATACTGGCTTGTGAAGAAGTCCTACATATTTTCTGAAAGAGAAGTTGCTCAAATCACAGAAAGATACGTCGGTAAATCCCTTTTTATTTCTCTGACAAGCTTTAGCTTTTTCAAAACTTTGAAGGAATGGCATAGGCAGAAAAGTTTCTGACTGTAGAATATGAGACAAGATTAGTCAGATAAATAGTATGTATACATGTACAAGGTTTGTTTGTTTTACTGTGTTCTGAGTCAATCACTGTCTTACTTACTTCAGGGGTCTTGGCAGTTGAAATATGACTTGCTAAAGGCCACAACGAATGGTGACTCTTTGAGGCTTTGAGAATCTGGGACATCTCTGACCTAGACCTGAGATAAAGATGAAGAGATAAGAAAGTCCACCTAGCGGTCACTTTTGATTGCCGCGCCTCTACCTGTGGCTCCACCTACTTCCGCCATTTTGTTTTTTACTCTAAACGAAGACAATTTCAACGCTATAAAAATCAACTTCCATCGGCGATTTTATACATCTGATGAAGCAATATTTTAGTCCTAAAGAAATGAGAAGCATTTTATCTTTCATTTATGAACCAGATTCTGAAATTTGTAGTGTTCTTATTGGGTTTTTACTCGTGTATTTTACGTTGATAAAACGATGCAATCCTTGTTGAAGGTTTCAAAATGGCGACCAAGCGTAAAATAGTCGGTACTTTTTTACTGCAACGCGTTGTTATTAATAGGCTAGGTAATTTTTAATCAACAAAATATGAAAGAAGAAAGATGTAAAAGTCGTTTTATTTGTAAATTAGCACTCAGCGCGTGACTGCGTTTGGGTTATGATCGTATAAATATTGACTATTTTTGTAATTTTAGGAAAATCTGTTCCGTCCGATCTCAAAACGATGCGTTTTATTTTTCATTATAAGGCTTCCATGAATGACATTTTTTTGATAAACATCATCAATATTCTTAAAGAACAATGTCTTACAAATCGTTTTATTGCCCTTTGATACTGTTTGGGTATTTTTGACAGGGTCAAATCGTCCGAATTAAGCAGCTGTTTTTCACAACTTTTCGCGCTTTTGAATTTAAAATGGCGATATTTTCTACACCTTATTTGGCATTGCAAATAAGATGAAAAAGTTACATTTTGAAAGAAAAAATGACAAATGATTTTACAGGACATCCTAGATGTTAGCTTCTGAACTGAATTTAGCTAAATTGTGGCTAAAAGGAGCTTAAAACTGATGATGATCAGAAATTGATCGACTCAGTATAGCTATGAAGATAGATAGATAAAAATTGTGTATTATTATTTTAATTCACAAGTTCGTTAAACATTGTGAAAACATTGCAGGAAAACACCTGATAAAAAGTCATTTTTGGGAAAATCGAGAGAAAAAATTTGAACAATGAAATATACAAGATCAAAATATTGAATGGCCTCCTTACCTTTTGCATTTGTAATTCCATGTTTTTTTCGTAGATGACCGCGCAACCCAGATATCGACGCATACGAATTAGTACACTCGGAACAATTGTACGTTTTAGCCTTAGAACTATTTTCACTATTGTTACTTTTCACTTTTTTTTTGCTTTCTGTTTTTTTGTCGATGGTTCATCATCGTCCGTGAGTTCAATTTCACTACACGTATAATCACCTAGCAAAGAATCAAGATCAATATCACCATCCCAATGTAAAAAATCGTCTTTTCCGTAAGACATTCTGACGCGCGTTTAACGTAAATTGCGAATTTGAAATGCCTTGAACTGTCGGAGTTAAAGCTTGGATATGCATTTTATTTTAATTAGCGCCTTGTTCACTAATTATCGTTTCTTTTTTCGGCGTTAAATATGATTAGTATTACGGCGAGATTAATCAATCGGCGATTTCTTTAATCTAAAGATAATCCGTAAAGAACTGTTTCAAAAATGGCGCTCTGATATGCGGATTGCATTTTGACTTGATGCTTCTTATCTATTTTCATAAACTGAGTCGATCAATTTCTGATCATCATCTCAGGTGTGAAAAGCACCCCATTGTTGAATTTTCGTGCAATGTGAAAACTGCGAGACCGCACTTAAAAACAGACACCATCGCAGCTATTGAAAAAAAAAAAAAAAAAAAAAAATGTTGCTCAGAGCACGGGCAAGTGTACATAAACAGCTAGAGTATTATTCTTTTCAAAATTTTGAGTATGACTATATCATGATGAGAGCTAACAGGGCAAGAAAAGTGTGGTTGAATGTTGGCCTATAGTTTACGATAATTTTTTTCATACTGTTTTTTTTTTTAAATTTTGTTTCCGAATACAATCTTCAATAAAGTGTGTGGATAATGTGTGTGGTATCGGTTATTAATTAATGCGGCACGTGCCTGCAACGTGACATAAGTGCGAAGATCAAACAAGTCACCGAATCAACAGGTATTGCACGGTGCAATACAGGTAGCTGGTAATAAAAGTGTCATTTTATCTTTTGAAATCCGGTGGTGACAAAATAGTCACTGAATCAACAGGTATTGCTTGGTGCAATACGGTAAGTGTCATTTTTTCTTTTGAAATCCGGCGGCGACTTCTTAGAATATACATGAATGCAAGAATGAAAGATAGAGAAAAAAGAAGAATGTTCGAGTTCATGCCTGACTGAGTCCATTAAATTCATATAATCCGTCCCGCCACTGCCCGTTTTGTAAAGAAAAGTGTAAAATAAGACCAACAAAATGAAGTGCAAAATTGAATTATATTGGCGGTATTCTTCATTGAACTCGATAGATATACTCGATGTGTCAAAGAACTGCCCGTTGTGTCTAAAGATAATCCGTAAATAATTGTTTCAAATGTGTCCAGTCGCGTAGATAATAAGCATAATTAAAAACGTATTAATTTGTGGGAGAAAAAAACAACAACAACGACTTTTACAAATCGTAGGACAAAGGATAATAATTATATAAATTATCAACCGTAAATAAATAACTCTTTTTAACAAAGATACCGGGCGTGTTTAGTATCTATTTGTTGGAAATTCGAAGGCCTATTTAACAAAAATAAATATTTCTACTATCATCTAGATAATAGCGAACCAAACGAAGAAAATATTAACAATATATTTTTGCTAATATACAAACTTTCAGAACAGATTCAGCGGCCGATAAAAATATTGATTTTTTCCCTCGATTTACCTGTCTACCTGAGCGACAGTCATAGCGGGGGCAAATATCGATGTTCAATAGCAGTTTCAAATCTCTGTATAGTATATATCTCTGCCTAGACTTAACACTAAGCCAGATACTTTCCACTGGTTTCATCTATCTATGTAACTACAATATGCCCTCCTGGACATTATAGGTTTTGGTTAATTAGAAACTCATTCTTTGTGAGAACAGCCATCAAATGGAACCATTTGGAAAATTCGGTTGTGCATGCTGAGACAGTTGAGGGTTTCAAAGCAGCCCTCCACAAGTGCTACTAAGTACTACATGTTCTCTCTCCCAGTGTGTTGATGCTGAATAGGCCCTACTGGCTACACCGTACAGAAACAGAAAAGAAACTACCACTTTGCCTTCTCATTTCAGGAAAAGAAGCAGGGCAGGCCTTTGAATTGATCCACAAAGAATTCTTAGATAAATACTCTGGCCACATATTGCAAGAGGATGAAACGCACTGGATCTTCATGAACTGTGGAGGTTGGATGGGAAGCATGAAAATTCTTCATGCATCAATTACAGAATATGTTCTCTTCTTTGGTACAGCTGTGGATACTTCAGGAAATTCAGGTATGATTCATACCATGGGACAAAATTGTTATTGGATAGGTTTGGCTAGCAAGTGAAGACCCTGGTCTGACTGCTCCTCAGTTTTGTTGCCATCTGATCTCATACTGTATTGTGCTTTTAATATTGGTAATTACATGTATTCCTTTGTTTGTTGGGTCTCATGGAACCTCCTTGTTCCTCTAACTTTCAGAGCCTGTGTCTTTGTTGCTATGCTACCATGCAAATCTCAAACAGGCTGACTCAGCACAAGACTGTTTAGATATGAGCCACGACTCGAGAAAACTGGTCTTCGGGGTTTCTGATCAGGTCTGACACAAACGAAGCTGTACAAGCACAGAAGATGGCTAGAAGCTTGAAATTTCGGATTTTGAGAAGAGAAGTTGTACTAAAACTTCTTGTAGTTTCGTATAGGCCTCTATAGAACTGAGAATTGGCCAGCCTGAGTTTGAATTTACAATTTTACGTGGTTACTAAGTAAGGATAGAAGGCCCAGGAAACACAAACCTTTAAGTACATCTATGATCATGATGATGATAGATCATCTATTATAATTTTGCATAATTTTATACAAATAATAAAGCCGTGCTTTTAACACTCTAAAATATGAACAATGAAAATTTGTACATGTGCCAGATAGAGAAATGCTTTATAAAATTGCAAACAGAATTTCAAACACTTCGGTATCTTGCTTAGTACATGTACTTAATGTAACAAATTTTCTTATTTTGGGGCTTGTTTATTCTTGTCATTTGTAGGTAGATATTGGGCCAATATCTCTGATACTATACTAACAGGACAGTTTAGACAATGGCAAGAGGGGGAGATAAATTCTACTCTGTTCAAACCAGGTTAGTTAATATACTGTAGCTACCTTAAAAATCTCAGAAATCTTAAGATAAAAAAGTTTTAGTGAGCAGTACAGTTCTTTTTCAATACATGTGTGTCCCAAATTTAACATTGGATATTATTTTGAATGAAACAATTTTTAATACAAACATTTTGTTGGGGTTCTAAGAGTACAGTCTATGCAAACCAAGGCAACTGTAATTCGGGTATTTAGCTAAAATCAGAAAAAATAACATCAACAGTCTGTTGTGTTTTGATAAAGAATCTTGCAAACTTATTATCTGAATAATAATCCGGTTATCACATTCTCGTTTGCAGGAGACACAGTATATCACTACATCGGTGAAGCAGCAGCCGTGCAGTGGTCAGCCGGCACCTGGATGGTGGAATATGGCCGCGGATTTATACCATCAACTCTAGGCTTTGCCTTAGCCGACACTTTCTTTTCAACACAAGACTTTGTTAATTTGTTTTACATATTAAGAGTTTATTCTAGATCATTAGCTAATGAATTTGTACACTGGTTGCTATGGCAATTTTCTTTAGCAGAAAATTATGTAGTCTTCTGAGTTTTTATCTATTTCAGTGTATGTTTAGTTGCCAATGTTTTACAAAAACAGGCTCCAAGGTTATAAAACATTTTTCATGCTCAGCTCAGCTGAGACTAAAATTTATCCTCGAACCTGCACAAGACACAGCAGCAAGATTATCAATGATAAAGCACTGTAATTAAATAAGGTTTTTTAAACACTAGGCCAACGTGGCCTCCTAACATCAATACAAGAAAACAACATTTTTAAAAAATGCAGATGATATAATGGTTATTTACACTGATTTATATTCGAAAGTTGATACTCTCAACAACAATCTTGAGTTGAATGCTGTGTGTTGAGTTGAATTGCAATTTTTAGTAGTTAAAATATTGAATACTCACATTTTGATAGTTAATTTGATTGTTTTTGTTAAATATGTGTTATGTTTGTTGTTTACTGCTACATATGCTTGCATTTTTCGTTGTTTTGTGTGCAGCTTTAGTGACATTTTTATTTTATTTAAGAGCATCATGAGCATATCTGATTCTGTGCATTACGAAAACTTGCCCATGCAATATACAGAGATTTTTTTCAGAAGCAAAAATTGAAAGTTTCATTGGAAAAATTTTGATTGTTTTAACATTTTCACTCAAAGCACATATTGTGGCTACATGGTTCTAACAAGTACCCACAATGTATGCTTTGGATCAAAAAAAAGGAAATTGGGTACCGGTATACACCTGCAAACCCCAGTTTTTCTATATAAAAGTGGGGTTTGAGGGGGTATACATTGCACAGACATGTTTTCCTGATGGATGTGCCAGCTACATCTGAGCAGAAGCATTGTTGGCCTTGTATTAACTCAAATGTCTAATGCCTGAAGTCCGAGGTAAAAGCTCAGCTCTGTTTGTTTTCTGTTTGATTGAATTAATGTTTTTAAACATTCCAGCCAAAATTTTAGTTTAGTCCTGATGCTGTGACAAAGCCACTGTCATTAAATTCCTGAGGTAGGGCTTATGATATGTTTTCTAAGTATGAGTACCTAATTGTCAATTTAGTTTTTTCCCACCTTAGTTTTTGGACTTAGAATTTCTGTCTGATTGCGCCTTTTCCTGATCATTGCCTACTTGTACCTTTTCATGGAGGAATATGTAATAAACTTCTAATGAGCAACATCATGAGGAATCTGTCCTAGGGTTTCCTACCATGTCTTACTTATGGCACTAACAGCTATTACATGTACATTCAGGGGTTGACTATCCATATCAAATGCTAAATTGAGACCATTATCATAAAATATGCATTGATGGCTCAAGCACTACAATGTATATATAAATCATGACCCTGTGATGACCTTGACCTATTTTACGGCAAGGTCAACATAGGTCACCAATGCATTTGAATGGGGAAAACTTTTAAAATGTCATTTAAAGTGAAAGTCTTGCAGGAAATGGGCAGTAGGACTGAATATTAATGATTCTGAAAAAAATTGGACCCCAGGGGCTCATATGCCCCCACCCCGGGGCAATATACATGTATATTACCATAATATTCAAACATCATCTCTTCTGAAACCGGTTGGCCAATCAAAGCCAAATTTTATGTGAAGCATCAATAGGAAGGGGTAATCATTGTATATATAAATAATCCAGGTCACATGACCAAGATGGCCACAATGCCCATATATGGTTAAAACCCTTCAAAAATCTTCTTCTCCAGAACCGGTGGATCGATTTCAAAGAAACTTTGCATGAAGCATCGATGGCTAAAGTACTACAATGTATATATAAATCATGACCCTGTGATGACCTTGACCTTTTTTACGGCAAGGTCAACATAGGTCGCCAATGCATTTGAATAGGGAAAACTTTTAAAATGTCATTTAAAGTGAAAGTCTTGCAGGAAATGGGCAGTAGGACTGAATATTAATGATTCTGAAAAAAATGGACCCCAGGGGCTCATCTGCCCTCACCGCGGGGCAATATGTATATTACCATAATATTCAAACATCTTCTCCTCTGAAACCGCTTGGCGAATCAAAGCCAAATTTTATGTGAAGCATCTATGGAATGGGGGAATTAATGTATATATAAATTATCTAGTTCACATGACCAAGATGGCTGCCATGCCCATATATGGTAAAAACCCTTCAAAAATCTTCTTCTCCGAATCTGGTGGTTCGATTTCAAAGAAACTTGGCATGAAGCACCAAAGGCTGAAGTACTACAATGTGTATATAAATCATGACCCTGTGGTCACGACCTATTTTACGACAAGGTCAACATAAGTCGCCAATGCATTGGAATGGGGAAAACTTTTAAAAGTCATTTGAGGTGAAAATCTTGCAGGAAATGGGTAGTAGGACTAAATATTAATGATTCTGAAAAAAAAATGGACCCAAGGGCTCATATGCCCACACTCAGGGGCAATATACATAAATATTACCATAATATTCAAACATCATCTCCTCTAAAACCACTGGGCCAATTGAAGCCAAATTTTATGTGAAGCATCTATAGGATGGGGGAACCAATGTATATATTAATAATCTAGGTCACATGACCAAGATGGCCGCCATGCCCATATATGGTAAAAACCCTTCAAAAATCTTCTTCTCTGAAACCAATAGATTGATTTCAGTGAAACTTGGCGTGAAGCATCCATGGCTATAGTACTACAATGTATATATAAATCATGACCCTGTGATGACCTTGACCAAGTTTATGGCAAGGTCAACATGGGTTGCCCATGCATTTGAATGGGAAAAACTGTTAAAATGTCATTTGAAGGGAAAAGCCAGCAAGAAATTGGCAAATGGACAGAATATTGATTATTCTGAAAAAAGAAAACGGCCCAAGGGCTTCATCTGCCCCTGCACTGGGGTTAAATGCCATAATATTCAAACATGTTTATTGGTATATGCAGCAGACTCAGGTGAGCGTTTACAGGACCATTGGTCCTCTGGTCATAGAAACGAGGTGGCAAAAATCAGGTTTCTTCAAGACAATGTTCAACTCTTTATTGTCATGTGACAATCACAAATACACAAAATATGAAATCCGTGATATAGATTCCAGACGATTATAGTAGACTTTCATCACAGATTTACCGTTATACATATGAATGTTGCTATTGGTCAAATTTGTTTCATTCATATGCATAATGGTAAATCTGTGACTTAAGTCTACTACAATTGAGCCACCCCATGGGAAAACCAACAATCTGCATAGGTGAAAACGAAGGCGCAGATCAGCTTCGCGGTTACCGCGAAGCTGATCAGCGCCTTTGTTTTCGCTACTCGGAGAGTACAATTCCTCCTCTACTTAACTCCAAAATTTCAAGATTCTAGTTCTTTTCTGTGACTGTACAGGTCGGTTTGTGTCGGACCTGTTCGAAAACCACATTGTTGGTTTTCCCACGAGTTGGCTCAATTGTCGGGATCTATATTATTATGTCCATGCCATAAAAGTATAAAACGTTTCCTACCCTTTACTCATCCGTAGGTTATAGCCCAGAGCATTGCTTGATTTAAAATAACCTTTTAATAGATGTTGTTAAATAGAGTGAATATTTTTATATAGATTTAAGAAATAAAAGTTTTGCTGCTAGGAAACTTTTGTCATTTATTTCTTATTTGCATACTCAAAACAAAATTGGTTACATTTTGTTTTTAAAAGCTTTTCTACCTCTGGACCTCTTCTGATTTGTTTGTATTTAGGTTTAACTTATGACCAGGTCATATAGGTCACTGTGACCTAATTTTGAGGTTCAGTATTTTGCCTTGTATCTCAGTACTCAAATGGTATAAGAACATACTTATTTCACAATATATTTGCGTATGACCAGACCTTTGACCCTTAAGTAATCCTAGGTCACTGTTACCTAATTTCATGGTTAAATGAGTTTGCCTTATATCTCAGCATTCAGTTAGTATATGAGCATACTTCTTTCACAACATGAGTGAGTATGACCCAACCTTTGACCCCAAAGAAGTCCTAGGTCACTGTGACCGGATTTCATGGTTGAGTGATTTTGCATTATATCTTGGCACTCCATTAGTATATTTTCATACTTTTTCAGATTATGAATGAGTGTGACCAGACATTTCACCCAAAAGTGCTTATAGGTCACTATGACCTAATTTCATGGTTCAGTGATTTTGCCTTGTATCTAGACACTCAAGCACTATATTTTCACACTTCTTTCATATTATAAGTGAGTATGACCAGACCTTTGACCATAAAGTAGTCATAGGTCACTGTAACGTAATTTTCAATTTTCATATCCACCCTCTATACCCGTGATACAATCAATTACCTAACGTCGGAGAATGATACAACTAAACGCGGAAGATGGAGTCAGGTGAGTTGACGATTATTTTAATTTTACAGGCATTTATGCGGGGGAGTTTGGGTCAAGAGTTGGCAGAAAAATAAAGTGTACATACCTCTGTTTGTTTGCCATCAACAGTATTCTAAACAACATCTCCTTGCCACAGAAACAATAGTTTTCTCGGCTGAAAATTCCACCATCGTCACGAAAATTGATTGCATTTGCTAATTTCTCCAATCTTTCGTCACCTATTGACATTTTTAACGTTTCAATATAGACCAAAAACATTCTTTGTTACATACAAACAGAAAACAATAATGAAGTCAGGCTGGTTTGTTCACAATATGGTGTTGAACACACACAGGGTAGATCGATTAGGATACAACTTACCTATATGAGTCAATTACCTCGATACAACTAACGTATAAGACTTGGATAGAAAATGATGCTCCTTACGTCAGAGAATAGAGCAAAAAATGATACTACTTACGTCAAAAGACTATTATACATTGAAAAGCCCACGAACTAGAGTCAGGCAGGGCAAGTTTGCATGTGTTCCTTATATCAACATGTTCCCAAGGGCTCTTGTTTGTGCAATTTTAACGGTTGGTAATACGGAATGCTACTTATTTATTTATTTATTTTAGTCACAACGCATCTATAGGCCTACTAAGGTTGACCAACAGTTCACACATTTCCACCAACAAACACATAAATTTTATCAGCAGAATGTATCTCAATCTCAAAAAAGAAAGAAAAAAAGGAACTATCTGCATTGTTCGTTCGATTGATGTTCTTCACGTAGCCCCTCCCCCCTCCCCCATACACCTTGTATATGGATTTGGATATAATCCTCAGATTAGTTTTTGACACTTTTTTCGCAATTTGAACTTATTCATTTTTTCGGACATTTTGACAATGAAAGTGAATGAACAGGGGTACCTTGTGTGCGCAACTCCTCCTACAGTTTTATTCCGATTCTTTTGAAACTTTACAGATGTCTTGATCTTGCTTTGAAGATGTGCATGTGGTTTGGATATCTAATCCTCAGATTAATTTTTGATACTTTTTTGCAATTTGAACTTAGTCGTTTTTCGGGTATTTTGACAATGAAAATGAATGGACAGTGGGTACCTTGTGTGCGCAACTCCTCTTACTGTTTTATTCCGAATCTTTTGAAACTTTACAGATGTCTTTATGATGCTTTGAAGATATGCATGTGGTTTGGATATAATCCTCAGATTAAATTTTGACCTTTTTTTTTTTGCAATTTGAACATTTTTCAGGCATTTTTACAATGAAAATGAATGAACAGTGTGTGCCTTATGTGCACAACTCCTCCTATTGTTTTATTCTGATTGTTTTGAAAATGTACATATGTCCTGACCATGCTTTGAAACTGTGCATGTGGTTTGAATATAATACATAGATTTATTTTTGGCACTTCTTTTTGCAATTTGAACTTCATTGTTTTTCGGACATTTACACTAAGATGTGCATATGGTTTGGATATACATCATTCTCAGATTATATTTGTGTAACTAAACAATTAAGGCGGGGGACATAAATTCTCTGAATTTGCTTGTTTTTTGTTTTGTTTTTTTTTTGTTGTTTTTTTTTTTTTTTTTTTTTTTTTTTTTTTTTTTTTTTTTAGATTGAGATTGAGATACATTTTGCTGATAAAATTTATGTGTTTGTTGGTGGAAATGTGTGAACTGTTGGTCAACCTTAGATGCGTTGTGACTAAAATAAATAAATAAGTAGCATTCCGTATTACCAAACGTTAAAATTACACAAACAAGAGCCCTTGGAACATGTTGATATAAGGAACACATGCAAACTTGCCCTGCCTGACACACTCGTGCTCGCTAGTCCGTGGGCTTTTCAATGTACAATAGTCTTTTGACGTAAGTAGTATCATTTTTTGCTCTATTCTCTGACGTAAGGAGCATCATTTTCTATCCAAAAGTCTTATACGTTAGTTGTATCGAGGTAATTGGCTCATATGGGTAAGTTGTATCCTAATCGATCTACCCTGTGTGTGTTCAACGCCATATTGTGAACAAACCAGCCTGACTTCATTATTGTTTTCTGCTTGTATGTAACGAAGAATGTTTTTGGTCTATATAGAAACGTTAAAAATGTCAATAGGCGACGAAAGATTGGAGAAATTAGCAAATGCAATCATTTTTCGTGACGATGGTGGAATTTTCCGCCGAGAAAACTATTGTTTCTGTGGCAAGGAGATGTTGTTTAGAATACTGTTGATGGCAAACAAACAGAGGTATGTGCACTTTATTTCTCTGCCAACTCTTGACCCAAACTCCCCCGCATAAATGCCTGTAAAATTATAATAATCGTCAACTCACCTGACTCCATCTTCCGCGTTTAGTTGTATCAGTCTCCGACGTTAGGTAATTGATTGTATCACGGGTACAGAGGGTGATATCTCAACATTCATTGAGTATATGATAATATTTCTTTTATATTATGAATGGGCATGACTAGACCTTTGACCCCAAAGTAGTTATTCATTTCATGGTTCAGTGATTTGCCCTAATGTTTGACAAAGGCAAGAAGCAGTCGAGCGCGCTGTCCTGCGACAGCTCTTAGTTTGGTTCTATGTTCCCAGTTAAAGCCTGGTTTCCACAGACAATATTCCTGTGCCAAAGTAGGTTTGTGGCAGAAAAATATGCTCGTGTAAACTCAATTCTATCTGGCGAAGTTTCAATGTCGAATGTCTGTGACAAAGGTGGGCTAAGTAATATAAGTAACCTTTGCTGTGTGTGAACGCAAACTCATTGCCAAAGTTTGTGACAAATAATCTTCGTCAAAGAAACATTGTCCGTGGAAACCAGGCCTTAAAACGGGACAATGCTGGTCACGGGGAGGCGACAATAAACATTGTGACCACTGTAGCTTGGCTGCACGAACTGCATAGAGCTATTGTAGTTACCTCCATAGTCTTGTTCCCGTGTGCGTTATTACGAAAACAGGTCCATGTAATATACAGAAAATATTTTGGTTGTAAAAATGAAACTGAAAATTTTCACTGGAAAAGTTTTGATATTTTTCTTATTTTTGCTCAAAACATAGATTGTGGGTACAGGTTAGAACCGCCTCGTCGAGGGGCGTTCGGAAAGTTCGAACAATTGTCTGCTAATTTACATAATATTCATATTAAAACAAAAAGAAACATACATATTTTAACTTCAACATATCCTCTATAAATGCTGTGAAAACGAATATATTGTACTAAGACACAATAAAAATATATTCATTACAAAAAGGTGTGGTACAGGTACCCGGAGCACGTCAAAGTCAAAATGACGTTGCAATAACGTCAAACATTATTCTGATTCAGTTGGCGATGATCTCACTTTCTCAGCATAAACACCAACAATAATTACGTATTTTATCTGTCTGCCCATCCTTTTGTAATAAGTTTCCGTGACCAGTATCAGTATGTGGTGATGCAGCTCCCTGAGTCTATTTTGCTAATATTTTCCGCTGAATTATCATTTTTTCGCAATTCTTAATGGCACACAATTCCACTTCAAGATGGTTTCTTCGTATATCGTCATGACTTAATTTTATTCCACTATTAAAACATGAGATTCATTTGTACATAAGCACTGAACTTCATTATTCATAGTTTTCCAAGTTGTTTGACCATTTTAAGTGTTTCTGTGGGTGTTTTGTTAAGAAAGCGTATAATTTCTTAATGCTTCGCAACGCAACGATATTGTTTGACGTCATGGTTTTCCATACAACCCTCGTAATAATGGGCCATTACTTTTTTGTGTAACATCATATTGATTTAAAATTTTCAGGAAATAATGTTATGTTGTTGAAATATTACATGACGGTTCCATGCTCTTCTGGTGATGAGTCAGAAATTATGTTTATTTCTTTAAGACTCCGTTTTAAAAAGTGACATTTTTCTGACTGCTCCGGGTACCGGTGATGTCGTTGCCACGGCAACCTGTATTTTTGGTTTCACCGGTCACTTTTCTTTCATTTTTCTATCAACAATTAAGAATAAGTGGAAGTTCAAACACACCAACTTTCCAGTACAATGTATGAAAATTAAGAGAGTTATAACACAATTACACGAACTTTCCGAACAACCTACGTAGGTATACTCTTGCATACCCCAGTTTTGCTATATAAAAGTGGGGTTTACCTTAAGGGGGTATACTTTTCACGGACATGTTTTACAGATGGAGAACGTGCGCGTGCACGTCACACTGCGATAGTCCATGTCTTGACAACCACTCATCAGAAAGTATTCAAACCCATACTGGAGGTTGTTAAAATTCAGAACACTTTCAAAACACTTTCAAAACGGCTTCTCTTAGGATTAGTTTTCTAGAAGTCTGTATATCTTGACATGCCATCACTCATAAGAAATCATTGATACTTTGACCATAGATACCCTGTGCGGTTTGCTTTCGTTCCATGGCATATAAGTGACACTAGCATACGAGTTATTCATGTTCCATGTTATGGTCCTGCGTTGAACCATCTCGGCCTGCTTTATGCACTGATTTTTCGGTATGGGCTTCATACAGCGGATGCGTACTCTACATGTGGCCAAGGACTTTCCTTGATGTGCCCTTAGGAGAGTCTTGTTGGCTGCTTCACGTACACCATGATTGTTTGTCCTGGTTTTGCGCTTAAGGAACCCAGTGGTCTTAATTACATTAGTGGTAATTAGTGGTAGTTCTACCATATGGCGTCGGTGTTTTCCAGTGGATAAGGCATGTATTACATAAAAAGTGTTATGGCCACTCATGTATTTTAAACACTTTTGCGGGAATATGTAACAAGAATGTTTTTTTTTTTTTTTTTTTTTTTTTTTTTTTTTTTTTTTTTTTTTTGTTGTTGTTGTTGTTTTTAGCATTTTCACCCGTTTGGAGTTTGGAGACCCTTACGATATGTTCATGCAATTATTTTACCTTTAAAACTTTTTCTATCAATCCCCAATCAACCCTCGTCTAGTATGGGCTACGTGCCCATGCATTAAACAGAATTTTTTTAGCTTTGAAAATTTTCAACTGATTTTTCTATTTGTTTTCTTATTTTTGCTCAAAACATAGATGATGGGTACACGAGTACCCACAATCTATGTTTTAGAGTACCCACAATCTATGTTTTGGAGCAAAAATAAGAAAAATAGGTAAACCCCTGCATACCCCAGTTTTGCTATATGAAAGTCGGGTATGAGGGGGTATTCATTTCACGAACATTTTTTCCTGATGATATAGTAGCCCATACACGAGGGTTGATTGAAGATTGAAAGGTAAAATAATTGCACAAACATATCGTTAGCGTCTCCAAACGGATGAAAATACAGAAAAAAAAAATGACCCAGTCGTCGAGCGCCTGTGGATAAAATCATACTTTGAAAGTCGTAAGATAAACGAATCTTACACTCGTGATCTTTTCATATAAAAAAAAAATATTGAACTCGTCACTCATGCAAGATTGTCTATTGAGTAAGGTCACATTTACTGTTGCTTATGGGTAATTTAAGTTAAGCATCGCATTACTTGCACCATGGTAACGTTGTGTCTGTATTTTATGCACTCGATTTACATTTGCTGAGAGCAATTTTCAAAAAAAAAAAAAAAAAAAAAAAAAAAAAAAACACCATGGAAATAGTTCTTGTGATTTATATTAACCATTGTAATACGGTTTAACTTTGTGGCAGTAGCAGTAATTTTTATTTATTTATTTACTTATTTATTTTATTTTATTTCAAGTTTTTGTTTGTTCTTTTTAATTCAGTTTTACGTCCCTTTCAAGATTATTTCAGCTCATATGAGACGGCAAATCAGTAGGTGGGCGAAAACGGGAGGACCCCGAGAAAAACCACCTGGCACACCCGCAAGCAGAACTTGGCTTGTCTCACATGTGGCCAGTGCGGGACTTTTATTAACTTATTACAGCTGAGAATCACGTGGTACGGAATGTATAAAAACCGATAAAATGATCGGTGACGCACATTGCAATTGTCGCCGAAGTTGAGGTGAGATATTCGGTTTTCTCCTATAGCGTATACTCAGTGCAAACATTGAGTACAAAATTCAGGCAGTGCAAAAATTGAACATTTATTGAATGAAAGTAACGTAAAGCCCCTATCTCACTGAAATGCGACAACCGGAGACTAGTTCGCGAATAGTTCGCGACTATTTCGCGACAAAGATTAACGATATAGACAAAATTTCATGAACTGCAGTCTCATTGAATAGACATTTATGCGACAAATTCGCGAATTTCGGTCTAATTTTGAAAATATATCTCGCGACTGTCGCGCGACTGTCGCACGACAGTCGCGCGACATTCGTGAGAGTGTCTCACGACATTCCCGCGAATGTATCTTGTTTTCATTTTAATTCGTACGACAGTCGCGCGACATTCATGCGAGTGTCGCACGACATTCGTACGAATGTTGCTAAGTTTTATTTTCTCGCCAGATAGTCGCGAGTTTTTCGCATGTTGTCTCAAGACTGTCGCGCGACCGTCGTGCGACACTCGCACGACATTCGTACGAGTGTCGCAAAAATTTCGCATTGTAAATTCGCCAAAATCTCGCGGCGACAGGTTCTCGACATTCGCACGAACGTCGCGCGACCGTCGCGCGACAGTCTTGCGAATTTTTTTGGGAAAAAAATTCGCATACAATTTTTAAATATGTTTAAAACCTTCGCGACCGGTTCTCGACTCATACTCCCCAACAGTGCCAACACCTCCGTTGCTCTCCGATATTGTTTTCTGAGAGGACTTTCGTCCGGAAGTGGAACACCGAGGCTTGGAGTTTGTTCGCGACTATTTTGCGACACGTGAAAATTCTCAAAAGTCCCGGTCCGTGCGCCTCTCGAGAGCTAATCAGCAGTAGTAGACTTAAGTCAGAGGAAAGGTAGGCTCATCCACCAACTTTGTAAGCCAAACATCAAAGTTTCAAATTTGCATCGAGTACCCGTGACGAGCATCGTCACACTGCGTGTAGGTAAAACTAGCGTGTTAGATTAAAAAAAAACAACAAAACAAACATGAACCTTATCCGCATACGATCAAGAAATTTAGCTATTAAAATGATTATTAAGAAATTCAGGGACCCGTTTGGCTGTTAATTCATCGACATCGTTTGTAAAGTTGTGCGTGCTGATATAACATGTTCAATGCCTTAAACAATTGTCGTGTCCATTTAACGATGTGATTGCTCCACATACACACTGTGTATAACCGTACAGTGAGCCAAAACGGAAGTGACACATACTGTACGCAAATACATCATTAGTGCCCATAGGATTTCTTTAGGTAAGTGATCATTTATATCGATGTAAATTAAAATTCAGGAAACAAATCTAAACGCGGTTTTCGGTGTTGGAAAGAGAATTTAAAACTTAATAAGCGTATATGTTGCTTATTGTGATTTTGTTTACGCTTTCCAGAGTATCTTGTAAATTAAGTGGCAAATCACTGACTTTTCATTTTTATGACCCGTCAAATCTGTGTTTTGAAGTCCATTATGAGTAACTGAGTTCACATATTTTGATCAAACCAGTGATGGACGATAAGAAAATCATTTGTGTTGAAGCCCTACACCATGGTATTCCCCAAGTCATTAAACTCACCCGGGTATTCACCGAGGAATTGCACGCCTCCCTTCCGATCGCCTGTACGACTAGTGACAAGCGTACAGTATCACTAGTTAAAACGTATCAAGAAAAAACTGTACGACTTGTGTCATCATTGAATTTTATTTTTAGCGGATTTCGCCCATTTTTGTGCGTATTTATATATAATATGTTTTGAATATTCCGTTATCTCATATGCAGATTACATAGATATACTTTTTGGGCCCACATGGATCGTATATTGCCACATACCAAACGTCACAGTGTGGCAATTTCTGCTTTGCCTGCACCTACATGTATCTATCAGTCAATAGAGTAAACGCTATAGTAGAAAACTCGAAAATCTAAACTCAACATCGACCTCAATTACAATGGTTGTCACCGACCATTTATCGGTTTGTATGTAGACAATACCACGTGATTCTCAGTAGTGAAATAGTTGACTATTTTATGCTTGTATATATCCAAAACCATCGCTTCAACTTAATCGATAGCAATGACAAGGTATTATCCCCAAGAGAGCGATTTTAAACCACTGTCACACTATCGTGTATCGACTCACATATCTACGGCGTATCAAGATACGAAAGGTACGTCACGCGTACGTCGTACATACGTGAGCATACGTAGCTCATACTCCTCGATACGTAGCTCATACTCCTCATACGCCGAGGTGCTACGTTTTTATGTGTGCACTTAAAAATTCGTAGCACGTACGTGGCAGGTCCGATACGCCGTACATACGTCACACATACGTGGTACATACGAAAGCAACGTGGCAGGTACGCCGTAGATACGTAGCGCATACTCCTGATACGCCACACGTACGTCGCGGTTAACATGCCATGTAACCGTGACGTATGTACAGCGTACCTTTCGTATCCGTTACGTATGTGTGACGCATGTGTGGCGTATCCTCGACTCTCGTTTCGTATCTATGGCGTATCAGCGAAGTACGTGTGGCGTATCTCACGTATCAATGGCGTATGTGCTACGTACGTTTCGCTACTGTGGAGTATGTGTGACGTATTAGGAGTATAAGGAATATTTTGTGGCGTTCCAAGAGACTCTTAATGCCTCTATTTAAATGTTTTCGTTTTTCCGAAGTCATGAATCAGATGTTTCTCGCGGTTCGGGGTGCCGTGCAGGGTACTTTCAGGGCTACGCTTGGTGTAGCCTCTGCCTTTGTTCAAGTCGTCTTACGACCAGGATGGGGAGCTTGGAGATGCCCCCCCCCCCACCCCCCCCACACACACACCTCGGGTTTTTTCTTCGGTGTTAATATAGATTATCTAGATTTCTCTGGTGGTATCTTCGACCTCTGATAATTTATAACTGTTCATGTAATGTGCAAATTGCATGAGCTAAGTGAACATAGCCATTTGTTCTCATATGTATTAAAAAGCATGGTACAGAACAGATACACCACAGATAAGAATGGAACGTAGTACATACGCCGTAGATACGTCACGCGTACACTTCATACGCCTTACATACGTCACACGTACGTAGCACATACGCCTTGGTACGCCGTACATACGAAAGTGAAATTCCATATGAATACAGATCTATACGTCACTGATACGCCACGGGAACGTAGCAGGAACGTCACACGAGAGAGAGAGAGAGAGAGAGAGAGAGAGAGAGAGAGAGAGAGAGAGAGAGAGAGCTATAATGCTAGTGCTACCATCACTTCAACTTAATTGATAGCAATGGCAAGGTATTATCACCAAGAGAGAGAGAGAGAGAGAGAGAGAGAGAGAGAGAGAGAGAGAGAGAGAGAGAGAGAGAGAGAGAGAGAGAGAGTCTGTCGTTAAAAGCACTGTTGTTCATGTTGAAACGTTTTATTTTATTAATTAAAAATTAAAAAACATACAGTTGAGAGCCCGGCTAAACATTGGAGCAAGCTTCCATCCACAATCTTCACAGCATCGTTTTGACGTCATGGTAACCCAATTAAGAAGTTCAACTGTGTAGAAAATTGAGGCCACGTCCCGACATGACCATAGCTGTTCACAGGGACGCAAGCCATCAATTCAAACAAAAATAAAGTTAACATTGTCACCGCCAGGTAGCGCCCTAGGTCTTCAGTCTACTGACAAGCGGCATTTGACCGATGCTTGCTAGAATGCAAAACGAACGGTTGGACTATAAGTACATTGAAGATAACAAGTTGCCATGGCAATATATTCTGGAAAATATTTATTTTATATGCATTTGAGGTCACCAAATTTATTGGAAAAGGTCCCTCACCTTTTCCACAGTGTTTACTTTGAATATGAAGAAAATTGTACCCATGATCGACTGCTCTCCCTCAATTACGCGTTTTGTCACATGAAGCGCTTACTAAAAACTAGTGAACCCGTATATAGGGACTAGACAGTTCACCACAATCAATTTAATTTATCAATTGTTGGCACTCCCCGTCAAATAGCGGTAAATATCTAGCAAGCAACCTCGATCGTGGTGACTGCTTATCATAGCGCATCTAGGATTACATCGTATATACCCTGACGAGGGGTACAGAAACTACAGAAATTCTATATGGCATCATATCGCACCATGGGTCTGTTTCTGGTAGTGTGGCTGCAGGTCAAAATTCAGAACTCTGTCACAAATTGACTGCACTGCAAAATGGTTTTCTACAAATCGACATATTGATTGTAAGCATGCTCCCTTTAGTATCGGCTTTGATTCCATAACATCAAAAAATTTTGTCATTGCCTTGAGCAACAGATACACACACTGGTCAAGCTTCATTACAAGAAACGACATTCATGTATAGGAAACGAAACTGAAATGTATGAGAATCGAAATTAATGACGAACCAGAGAATCAACAACACTGAAATTTAGAGCAAAAGGGAATATCTCTTCTTATAACAAACGGCTGCTGACCTTTTCATTGGTTTCTTTTTAAAGAAGCCAACTTGATTTCTTACATGGACAGAGACCTATAATTATAGTTCCCATAGAGTCCCATTGTAATTGCGCCCAAACAAGACTCATTCATATGCTTCACAGCTCATAGTGGACCCCAACACGTTCAGCAGGCGAGAGATTGCCCTTCAACACAAGTGCAGCAAAAGATAGGGTGTCAGTCAGCATCTTAGAATCAGTGTAGGAGATGTAAACATGTATATTTTTTCAGAACTATTCGTACAGACACGAAATGTGTTAAAGTAACTACTCGTACAGTTGTTGGCAACAGGGCGGATGTTTTCAAAAGCCAGTTATTTACATGTTAGAGTTTCTGTGCCCAAATCGAGTAAAGGGTTTTTGTGATAATAGATTATATGTCTGTTCTAGCAACAAAACTTTCCAAATTGTATATCAGAACATACCTTTCTAGAGGAAAATCTGTCGTGCTTACGGGAGAAAAATAATAAATCTTAGTGATTTCGTGCATTATATGCTGATTTGCAGACAGATACATCGTGTTCGGGTGTTTTAAAAATCATGTATGAAAACTATGCTTAGTTCGCTATTCAAAACCGAAAACCGCTTTTAAAAGTGTCGCGTGAAAGTGAACTTACCTCGATATGAAAAACGTGAGCGTCTTTGTTTATCGCTAGGAACTAGTGATTATTTGCGTACAGTTGGTGTCACTTCCGTTTTGGCTCACTGTACGGTTATACACAGTGATACAGTTGAAGGTGTTATCATAAGTTATTATAAAAAGTGACTAAAGTGCACTATAGTACAGCTACCTCTCATAATGGTGACAAGGTCAACGACTTAACATATGCTTGTAATATGAATAAATATTGATTCAGGTCTATTTTACTTAACAAAAACCTATACATGCTGTGAAATGAAAATCGAAAGAACTTGAAGACGAAGAGAGATGAGGAAATAGATTTATTTAAAAGATATTAGGTAGTGGAATAACTATTGTTAATCAGCAGGTATATAGAAAACTGTCTCTTTCTTCTCTCTCTCTCTCTCTCTCTCTCTCTCTCTCTCTCTCTCTCTCTCTCTCTCAAAATTTCACATGCGACCACAGACTGAAAACTACATGTTCTTCCTCTAAACAGATATTCAGTCCGCCTCATTGTAGGAAACGGTGTTCCACAGCATAGGCCCATATGGAAGCACCACACCTACAACACAAGTTGTCGCAGCAGTACTGCCCCATGCATGTAGAGCAATCCGTTTGATAGCCTCGAACACAGCTATCGTACACAATAGACAGGCAAACATTGGAGCAGGCAAAGCATCGCGAGTGACGTTCTAAGTCGGGTAGTTTAACATATATAACATTATTTACCGACTAATTATCTTCTAGCAGAGTTCCTGTGCCACCAGCAGATTCCTAGACATAGACTTGCTCTACTTGCAACTGACATTGTAGAGCTAGAATTGGTCTAGTCAGCCATCAAAGAACTCACAAACATACAGGAACATCCAATATTCAAGAAATGATTATGGTCATTTACTGAGAGACGAACGACCAGCACATTCCTGGAGGCTGGAAGCTGCGAATCACAGCTCGCGTTCAGGGACTGTTCGATATTTGCTCGAACACACGCTACAGCAATAGCAATGCAATTGTAGCAAATTAATTTAGTTACTCTAGCTCTCAGACTGCTAAGGAATGGAATGATTTCCCTGATTTTCAGATTCTTACTATAACAGTATTCAAAGCTAATACAATTGATAAATCTCCACATCACCCCTTGCTTGCCTTTTTCTGTGTATGCAATCACGCCATGGCCACTGACGAGGAGTTTTAGCGTTTCATTTGAAACAGTCTCTCAGAAAAGAAAAGAGTGATCTATCCTCGCAATGGATTGAGAAATTTTATATACTCTGTACGAAACACTAATTCTGGTGCCCCGTTATTGGAAGTTTACAAGGAACTACTCTCGGGCCGAAATGACCTGCAGTTGAAGTTTAATTCGCTTATCTTGCAGTTGCATGTATAGAAAATTCTTTTAAAAACGAGTTACCCACCACAATTTCCAATTTATGAAAAAAATTAATTGGGAGGAAATGAAAATACAAAATATAGGTTAATCGACGAACAGTTATACGCTGTCGCATGTTTGATGAAAAGTGGGATGACGATTTGTCATTGTGCTTTTATTTGTTTCAAATTTCCAGTGTCCTGTTCTTGAAATTGTTGTGCCCTTTTACCTGTCCTAGTCTCACTCTCATAAAAAATGATATAGTGATTCAAGGCCACTCCAAACAGCCTCACTACAGGGCTAGCTCTTTAGTGACAAGTTTACAAACAAAGTAATTTGTAACCAGGTGCCCAAGATTGATCCAGTCGGCATGACGAGGTGAATTACTCGGTGTTTATCGCTGTGACCTTACCAAATTTTTTTTTTTTTTTTTTGCATGTATTTCTACATCTTTAATATTTCTTCAACACATGGTATGAACCCCATAGTATTGCTGGCAAATTATGATTTTATAAGCATCTAAGAATGATTTAATCATAGTGATCATCGAATACGCCTCGGCAGTGTGGAGCCCCCATACAAAAGAAAATAATAAAAAAATCGAATTTGTTCAGAGAAGGGCAGCTAGATGGGTGTCAGATGACTACTGTACGCAAAGTAGTGTGAAGGCTATGTTGGGCAACCTTGAATGGCGGTCTCTTGAGAACAGACGCATTGACGCCCGCCTTACAATGTTTTACAAAATCGTATATGGGCTTGTTGCCATACCGCTCCCGTCATATTTTGTGCATCCGGAAGTGTACACCCGTCACATGCACTCTCTTTCGTACAGGCAAATTCATACATCTACCCGTTATTACCAATACTCATTTTTCCCTATGACTTTTGTTCTGTGGAACAAGTTACCAGCTGATCTTGTCCTTGTTTCTGATCTTGACTCCTTCAAAGCAGGAGTCAGTAAGATCAATCACATGATAGTTCGTCTCTCACTAATGAGAAAGACCATCATTATTTCTTGAATAGTGCTGATGTGTGTTGGTGAGTTCTTTGATGGCTGACTAGGCCAATTCTGGCTCTAAACTGTCGGTTGCAAGTAGAGCAAGTCAATGTCATAGAGTCTGATGGTGGCACATTTGTTTTGGCTTTGCGCTCTCTTCGCTTTCTTTCAGCTTCACAGATTCTCTTCTTTTCATAAAGAGCTGCTCCTTTGTTGATGAGACCTCGCCACTTTGATCGCTCCTGTGCAGTCTGTTCCCAGGACCCCATTGGTATTTCGAAATCCTTCAGAGAGGCTTTGAGGGTGTCTTTGTAGCGTTTCTTCTGGCCACCTTGAGAGCGCTTTCCCTCCTGTAGTTCTCCATAGAAAACTTTCTTTGGAAGTCGCGCATCAGGCATTCTTATAACATGGCCAGTCCATCTTAGCTGTGCTAGCTTTAAGACTGTATGCATGCTTTGCATCCCTGCTTTCGTCAGGACCTCTGTGTCTGGAATCTTGTCCTGCCACTTGATTTTTAACAACTTTCTCAAACAGCTTAAGTGGAAATGGTTAAGTCTTTTTGCATGGCGTTGGTATACTGTCCAGGTCTCACATGCATACAAGAGGATTGGCAGTACCACAGCCTTGTAGACTTTCAGCTTGGTGTCAAGCTTGATTCCATTTCGCTCCCAGACATTTGCACGGAGTCGTCCGAATGCCACACTAGCCTTTGCAATTCTGGCAGTGATCTCATCATCAATATGCACTGCTCTGGAGAGAGTGCTTCCCAGGTAGGTGAACTTGTCAACAACTTTCAGTTTTTGCCCATTCACAGTGATGGTTGGTTCATTATATGGCTTTCCGGGCGCTGGTTGGTGTACAACCTCTGTCTTTTTTGTGCTGATTGTGAGATCATAGTTATCACATGACTGTGAGACTTGATCCATGGCTCTTTGCATTTTTGCCTCTGTGCTGGCATTCTTATCCATATCATCTGCATAGAGGAGCTCATCTAGCACATTAGTCTGGACCTTAGTTTTGGCTTGCAACCTTCTGAGGTTGAATATGTTGCCATCAAAACGGTACCTGATTGGAAAACCAGTGTCACTGTCCTGAAAAGCATCCATAAGCATGGCAGAAAACATCATGCTGAACAGTGTTGGTGCCAGAACACAGCCTTGTTTGACCCCATTTGTTACTTCAAATGGTTCAGAGAACTCTCCATCATTTTGCACACGTGCCTGCATGCCATCATGAAACTGCCGCACCATTGCTATGAATCTGGGTGGACAGCCAAACTTGGCCATGATTTTCCAGAGTCCATCACGACTAACAGTGTCAAAAGCTTTGGTGAGGTCAACAAACGTCATGTATAGATCTACATTCTGTTCTTGGCATTTCTCCTGAAGCTGTCTTGCTGTGAAGATCATGTCTATTGTCCCTCTGTCTTTTCTGAATCCACATTGACTTTCTGGGATAAGTCCCGTCTGATCAAGATGAACATTCAGACGATTCAACAGAATTTTTGCAAGTATCTTCCCAGCAATTGATAGGAGGGAGATGCCTCTGTGATTGTCACAGACTTGAGGATTTCCTTTCCGCTTGTATAGGTGGATTATGGATGCATCCTTAAATTCTTGTGGGATAGCCTCCTTTCTCCACATACAGTGAAACAACTCTGTCAGTTTCTCTGCCATGGGTAGCCCCCCAGCCTTGTAAACTTCGGCAGGAATTGCATCTGCACCTGGGGCTTTGCCAGATGATAGTTGTTGAACTGCTTTTCTTGTTTCCGTAACGGTAGGAAATTCATCTAACAGAACATTGCACTCTGTCTGTGAAAGTCTGTCGATTGCATCCTCATTGATGCTTGATGGTCGATTAAGCACACTATTGAAGTGTTCTGCCCACCTTTCCAAGATAGCTTCTTTATCTGTGAGAAGAGTGTTACCATCTGCACTGAGCAATGTGGTGGCTCCAGAACTCTTTGGACCATAAATGGTTTTCAGTGCATCATGAAATTTCTTCATGTCCTTTCTATCCGCAAAAGACTGAATTTCTTCTGTTTTCTTCCTCAGCCAGGAATCTTGCATGTCCCTAAGCTTGGTCTGGACTGTCTTACAAATGTTGCTGTAGGCTGCTTTCTTTGATACTGAGCTAGTATCATCTTGATGTGCCTTGTGCAATCGGTGCTTTTCTTCAAGAAGCCTCTGAATTTCGTCATCATTCTCATCAAACCAGTCTTGATGTTTGCGAGATGGATGGCCTAAGGTGCTTGCAGCTGAAGAAAGAACTGTTTTATGGAAAACTGTCCAGTTTTCTTCGGGGTCCTCTGAACTGAGATTCATTGCATCCAGTTGGTTGCAAACGTCTGTTAAGAAATCTTGTCTCATGCTGTCTTTATTCAGCTTTGAGACATCCAGTCTCTTAGGAGCTTTCTTGCCTTGAGGTCGCCTCGCAGGCTGTATTCTTAGGTTGAGTTTGCTGACAACCAGTCTATGATCTGTCCAGCAGTCTGCACCACACATAGTCTTTGTCACTTTAACATCCTGCCTGTCTGTTCTCCGCACTATGACATAGTCTATGAGATGCCAGTGTTTGGAACGGGGATGCATCCAGGATGTTTTGTTCCTATTAGGTAGACGGAAGACTGTGTTGGTGATTTGAAGGTCATGTTCAGCACACTTCCTGAGAAGCAAGAGACCATTGCTGTTGCACTTTCCAACCCCTTCAGGACCTATAACTCCTTCCCAGGTCTGGTGGTCTGTACCCACTCTGGCATTAAAGTCGCCAAGAAGGATAAGCTTGTCTGTGCGGGGTGTTGCAGAAATAACATTGTCTAGGTCATCATAGAACTTGTCCTTGACCTCATCTGGATTGGTCATTGTGGGTGCATAAGCACTGACAATAGTTGCATGTTTATTGCCTGACAGAGGAAGTCTCAATGTCATTAGACGGTCATTAATGCCTTTTGGCAATCCTGACAGCTTACCAACAAGTTCTGTTTTGATGGCAAAGCCAACTCCTGCTTCACGCCTCTCTTCACTTTTGCGTCCACTCCAGAAGAAGGTGTATCCAGCACCAACTTCTTTGATCTCCCCAACATCTGCGAACCGAGTCTCACTCAATGCAGCTATCTGTATATCATACCTCCCAAGTTCTCTGCCCACAAGGGCCGTTCTACGCTGTGGTCTATCTGACCCAGCATTGTCCATTAAAGTACGCACATTCCATGCGCCAATCCGTAAGGGGATTACTCTAGCTTTTTTCTTTGTATTTCGACCGCTTAAGGGGATCCCCGCTGATCGCGGTTAACCAGCCAGGGGGTTTGAAGCAGGCAATTGTTTAGGGCACCTTTTCTAGCCCCTTCCCCATGCTACGGGGGTGAGCAGTGCGGTCCTAAATAGGTCTGCTCAGTCGCTCAGCCGACTGCCGAATTCTGCTTACTGCTTCTCCTCACAGAAAACGACCATTAGAACTGAGCCGCCTGTGTGCAGGTCTGCAACTACAGCTCCCAGTGTGTCCTACACCTGCTGCTTCGCCACTCACCCATCGCCACAGGACTTTGTAGGTATGTGGGTGCAAGTGTGATGAAATTGTTGTGTATGCAAGTGCTTGTGTGTTGAGAAATAAGATGACATGCGCTATGAAATTAGATTATAGTGAGGAAGAGGTGCGCAACGTCAACCTCACTCTCTAGTCCTCGCCCAGCTGCGCCCAGAGGCAAGACACAGGTCAAGACGTCTGGAGTTGGGTTTAGATGCAGTGGATGACCGTAACATCTTTAGTGCCTTGTCACGCTCTGCATGTTCCACAACATGTTGCTGTATCGCTTTCTGAACCGTTGAATCAGGTGATTTCTTCCGCTCCATCTACCGAAACAGTCTTTGCATATCTGGACTAGGCATATCCAGACACACAGGTTTGATTTTTGAGTTTCCTTCTCCTAGATGAATTGCTGGCCACAGCTGAAGAGCTCCATCTACCCTTTCTTAGGTTTTGTTTAGAGACCTGTAAACTCCTAGGAGGACTGTCAACCAAGACTAATGAGTTCCCCCTGCCCAGCTAGATTTTTGTGTAGAGAACTAGCTTAACTCCTAGATGAGTTGCCTTCCAAGGCTAACGAGCCCCATCTGCACCGCATGACAACAGGTAGTACTGATTACATGTTACAGTAGCAGTTAAACTGACCAATCACATACACCCTTAAGGAAATACTGTTTTTAATCTGCTTTTAAACTCTATCTTACTAACACCTAACACTCATCTTTTATCCTAAACTCACTCTCACACTTTTTATCTCCTCTTCACTTTTTAACTTTCTTACTAACACACCATGCGCACACACGCAAAATTCTAATAATACTCGAAAGAGAGTTCAGAATCATATAGAGATAGATAGTGATATTAACCAAGTTACACCCTCTTCCGAATGAGTGAGAAGGCAGGAAAAGTGCAGTTCCATTCATGACCAATAAAGATTTTTTCTCATGGGAGAATAGCTTGCGTACCCGCTCAGTATGCTGCTTAGGCAGAGAAAATTAATTATAAGATTCTCAGTTTTAGAAATAAGCAATTGCCCACTTGCCCCCCACGGGTTGAAATTGCTGGGGGCAAGTTGATTGACTTGCAAGGTTGCCCCCTGGACAACCTAAAATTCCAGAAAAATAATTTTGTTCAAGTAGTTTTACCTATTAAAACATTTTTTTATCTCTTGATAGCAGTGTAATAATCTTGAAACAGCTATTTAACTTATACAAAATTAAAAACCAAAATATAGCTTTCTTCGTGAAAATTAGCGTTTTAGTATGGGCAAGTTCGAATCCCATGGGGCAAGTTCAAAACACTCTCAGGTTGCCCCTCGGACAAGTAACTGTATCGGTCTTATTTCTAACACTGGATTCTCATCCCAATTTTTGAAAATTCTGGGGTGGGTGTGCGGATTTTATTTTTATTTTAAGGCACCAACTTTGAATGCTTGCAATGTCTAGTTTCTTTAAAATTTTACATGAGTTTTTGCATTAAAAGACTCACAGGCTATTAAGTAAATGAAATTTATAATATCTTGACTTTTTATTGAAAAATATACTCTTTTTGTTCTTTTCCGACCAAAACAAAAAATGATTTTATAGGGTTTTGAACAGGGATGGATGGGAATGAGAATCTAAAAATTGATTTTCTATGGCCTTATCTGGAGCCCTGTACTAGCTCTGTTTTGTATGTAGAGTACTGAATTCTGAGCATACCTGTACATGCTGTTCAAAAGTATTAATTCAACTGTGAAGCCCACAAAAACACATGCATATAATGAAATAAGCCACTTGCAATGCTCAGCCTCGATCCCAGTTAAAAGGGATATAGTTAGACTGGTTGGTTGTCAAGCAGGAGCTCTTGGTTGTATCCCAGCACAGCCCAGCTCTTGAGGTTATAAATCTTTTGTCATGCTCAACTCAGCTGAGACTAAAATTTTAACTGCTCATAAATACTGAAAAAGCCATTATTTGGTAGAAATATCAGGTTTAGATAAGCAAAACCAGAAATTTATTTTGCTGATAAATGTTCAAACGCCATCAATCGTTGGCATATTAACATTTATGAGCAGGATAAATTTCAGTCACAGCTGAGTTGAGCATGAAAAAAGTTTTATAACCTCAGGGCCACGTTACCAGCTAAGTAGAAGAAGGGCCATAGAAATATTTTCATGACCAACTTGAAATCTTCAAGAAAGAAATGTGAGAAAACAGTGTCACAGATCAGCTGTGCATTATCTGCACAGCTGATCAGCACCTTTGTTTTGGCATGGATACATGTAAACAATCACTCTTCTTCTGAAATTCGAAATTTCAAGCTTCTAGCTTTCTTCTGTGACTGTTTTGTGTCGGACCTGGTTGGAAACCCAGATTGTTGTTTTTTTCGGGTGAAGGCTTATTTATTAGATTGAGCATGATCAAGGTCCTTTAATTTGATATGCGGAAATATTCTAAAATAATGAAACCTATTAATAGAAAGTATAAAAAAATATACAATTTTAAGTACAATCTTTTACATTTGTAGCTACAGATTGTTTCCCATCACATGATTTGTATGACTCATTGAAGTAAGTTCAATTTAATATGAGTTGCGTCATGAGAAAACAATGCTGCAGATCAGCCGTTTATTAAGTGCTTTTTCTTCATGGATAGTGTAGTCCCTCTACTTTGTTATTCCCAAGTTTCAAGCCTCTAGCCATGTTTTGTAGCTGTCCAGCCCAGTTTGTGTAATTCCTGGTCAGAAACCTCCAAGAGTAGATTTTCTGATGTTGCGGCTCATAATATCAGCTGTTACTACCATTATAGATTCATTATTGTATGAGTGGCGACGTGATAAAACAGAGCTTCCGGATTTCAGACAAGGTAGGGCACAAACTGGCCTGTACAGTCACAGAAGCAAGCTGGAGGCTCGAAAGTTTGGATATAAGTAGGAGAGGAGTTGTACTACCTGTGTAGTGAAAACAAAGGTGCTGATCTGAGCTGTGCAGTTACTGCACAGCTGATCTGTGCCTTTGTTTTCGCATAGGCAAAAATCTGCTTTTCTCATGACGTGTCTCATTATATGAGCCCAGTGTCATGAAAAAAAAATCTTTTTAATTTTCAAGTAGGATTCTGAATAGACTTTTACAAGTCTGCTAGGCTGTAGAAGCTATTCATAACCTTGAGATTTTGAATATGGTAGTAAAAGGTAATATAAAATGATTATACAACAAGGACTGAGGATAGTTGTGGGGAGAAAAAGCTGTAATTTTGTTTTTACTTAGACATGAATTTTATTTATCTGTAAAATGATTTTATCTATATTTGCATATTATTCCATATATATGAGACCTACCATAATAGAATTTTCCAAGGCCCTTCATAATGGAAAATCACCCCCCCCCCCACTCACCCCTACCCCCACAGCCTTCCCCCAGCCACAGCCCTTTCATAATGGAAAATCTGACTGGAGCATATCGAGTTGTAATAAAGTTTGCTTGATTATCAACTGTGTAGATGGTATTTCTTAAAGCCCTATTCTCACTGTCACGGTTCTAAGCCTGGTTCACTCGGGTTTGTCCCGGTGAAGACAAGCCAGTATTCAGTGATAAAAGGGAAGTTTTTCTGCAAAATTTGATCATTTTCTCACAGTAAGGGTGTTGCCCAGTTATTTAAAATAATAGCATGAACTTTGGCTATAATTGGATGAAAGGGGATACCGTTTGACCAAACCGGTGTTCACTGTGGTCAAACCTTTAAACCTGGTAGGCCCCGGTTCATCAGGGTGAAGCCCTGGTTTGCCAGAATAGCCCTGTGTCATTCCAGTTACCTACTGTTCATGCAGATCATCTTGGGTTTTCACGATTGAGCCCCGGTGGTATCACAGTTTGTCCTGGTGGTGCCCTAGTTTGTCCCAGTGTGGATATGGTTTTACCCAGTTTTTGATACCTGTCCTCACCAGGTTTGCCCTGGTGAGGTTTGCCCTGGTGCCTCCTGGTTGTATTAAAAGGCTGGCCGGTTTGCCCCGGTTGGTCCTGGTTTGCCACAGATGTCCACGGGCAGGCTACAGTTCTACCCGGTTTGTCACAGTTCACCCTGGTTTACCCAGGTTTATCAAACTGGTGTGAACTGGAGAGCTAATCCAGGACAGTGAGAACATGGCTTACCCCATAAACACTTTTAGGAAAAATTATAAATTGGAATATGATGTACATATAGATTTTGTACTAAATAACTACAATTGATTTGACTGTTATCAGTAAATCTGTTAGCTGTTTATCAGTGACCCATCATTACGTGTTAACAAAATTGAGCCGCCCCATGGGAAAACCAACAATCTGCATATGGGAAAACAAAGGCGCAGATCAGCTTCGCAGTAACTGCCTTTCTTTTCGCTACACGGGTAGTACGATTCTTCTACTTTCTAAATCCAAAATTTCAAGCTTCTAGCCTGCTTCTGTGACTGTTCAGGCCAGTTTGTGTCAGACCTGTTCGGAAACCACATTGTTATTCCCACGAGGCAGCTCAAATGTTAGAAAACAAAATCTAATTTTTCTTATTCTATTGAAAATATATATCTTTTATGAAGTAAAATTATAAAGTACATTAGCTTCAGTTATACATGATTACACACAAACCTGTATATGGTATGTAGATATATAATACATGTATAATCTTTTGTGTTGAAAAGGAAGCTATAATATGAGCCTGTGCATGAGAAAACCAACAGTTTGGGTTTCCGACCAGGTCCGACACAAACCAGGCTGTACAGTCAGAGAAGATGGCTAGAAGCTTGAAATTTCAGATTTAAGAAGAAGAAGGATTGTACTATCCATGCAGCGAAAACAAAGGCGCTGATCAGCTTCGCAGTTACTGCGAAGCTGATCTGCGCCTTTGTTTTCGCTTAAGCAGATTGTTGGTTTTCCCATGCGGCGGCTCATATTATTTACTGAATTTTAATAATATTACAGTGCAAAAATTGCATGTGAATGTGTGTATGTGTGAATTACGGGTTTGAATGAGTGATTTTATAGCCAGTATCACAACATTAATATGTAAGTGTTGCCATTTTAGCATTCATTTAGAGTATATTGGAATAATTTCATGTGTTGATTATGAAAATGAAAGCTGTTTTTCATCTGTGCTATAAGAAAACCAGCTTCCCCTTCTGTTGATTCAAGAAGATGTTACAGTGCGCTTGAAATACCTTATATTTGAGCCATGTTGCAGAAATCCTGTCTACCAAGTCTGACACAAACCGGCCTGTGCAGATACAGAAGATCACTAGGAGTTTGAAAATTCGGATTTAGGAAGAAGAGGAATGGAACTATCTGTGTAGCGAAAACAAAGGTGCTGATCAGCTTCATGGTGACCACGAAGTGGGTCTTAGCATTTGTTTTTGCATAGGCGATAGTCGGGTTTTCTCATGACGAGGCACATTTGTGAGGTTGGTTCACCGGACCAGATTTTTGTGGGGTATAGAGTAGATGCTGGCCTGGCGGTATCTGCGTAAGTCCCAGTGACCCCTACCCCTCAACACACACACACCACCACCACACTCAAACAGGGATTCAATCTTAGTTTTTTCCTGTATTAATCTAAGCTTCAGAAATCAATCAATCCATCAATAAATAAATAGATAAATAAATTGTTCTAGTAAACATGGTAAAAGTGCATAAAGACTAAATATGGATTTTTAAAAGCTTGCAGGAATATGGCCATATAATAACTAAGTCTGCAACAGCTGTCTTTGCCTATAGTGAGAATTTACAATGAATCACATAAATAACCACAAGACTAAAAGTTGTTTTATTTATCAAAAAATCAGTGCAGGTCCTGATCAGAGTGTCATGCTCCTAGAGGGAAGATATCTGTGACTTCAGACTTTGCCCAAGACATTTTTATCCCTTCTTAAACTGAGATCGCAATTTACTAGTATAATATTTTCATTCTGCTGTATTGGATGATTCATAAAAATTGCAAATCAGCCGTGATTCACATTCCAGTGCTTATATTAAAATTGTGGAATATTTTCAGGCTATTCCTGGGACATCTTTCAGTGTATTGATTCTAATTATTTGGTAAATTCTTGTATTACATGTATAACTATTTTGGCAATGTTTTAGTTGAAAGGCTAGAAGGGCCAAGGCAGTTTTAATTCTTTTATCAGGATTTCTTTATATCAGTTTATAAAATTGAATAAAGTTTCCTCTTTTGGATTTAAGAATTTAATAAAGTAAAATGGTCAAACTGATATGATTGTACATGTATTTCAAATTTTAATACATTTTATGATAATGATAATGTGAGTAAAATGTTTGTCCAAATCATCAAAAGATTTATGCAGTTTGGACTTAAAAGGGTACATCCTATATTAGCTCTTACCAAAAATGGGGGCAGGGTGGCCTATTGGTAATGCACAGGACTCTTGAGGAAGAGGTTCTCAGGTTCAATACCTACCTCGACCATGTGGTGTCCTTGAGTAGACTGTAGATCACTCACATTATACTCCTGGTTTATGAAGGAAGGAAGTCATGATTTTTGGCAGGGGTGATCTGAAATTCCAAATAAGTATGTATAAGATATATGATAGGTAAAATTCTGAAATTCTACATAGGAAGCTTTTTCTAAAAAGATGGGAGATAACAGATTGATGTACATGTATGTCTATGATTTGAGCAAAAACTATGATAATCATCTCACCGCTGTGGGTTCGCGCCTCGCTCGGGGCACGAGTCACATGTGGGACAAGCCAAGTTCTGCTTGCGGGTGTGTCAGGTGATTTTTCCCCGGGTACTCCGGTTTTCGCCCCACCTACCGATTGATTCGTCTCGATATGAGTGAAAAAGCTTGAAAGGGACGTAAAACTGAACTAAAAAAAAAAAAAAAAAAAAAAAAAAAACTATGATAAACTAACACAATAACTACCACTGCCAGTATTATTAAATTAAAATTCAGCACAATATTTATTAAATGACAAAAGCATAAGTACCTACTGTCTGAACACCATCTTTCAGAAACTGCATTTTTCGAAATCTCACTTTTCTGAAACACCACAAGAAAAATATGACCATGCCATCTTTTTGCAACTCATGAGTCCTAAAATATGCCACAAAAAGTTCGAAAATTGGTTCACTAATAAAATGATTATGCCCAAAAATCATTTTGAATAGGCATTTTGCATGTGCAAGGGAGGTAATCCAAACACCTTAAAACTGAAAATCAAGCAAATATATGGAATAGTTTTAAGAGGTTGTCGCTCAGCTATGCATACAAAACCATATTGTTTTGGTTTGGTGCATTTTAGATGAAAAATAATCAATTTAGATTTTTTTCCGGGAAAATAGTTACTTTCCTTGCTGGCAATTTTACAATGGAAAAAGCCCTATTCAAAACTATTTTCTTGCATTAAATTTTTATTTGTTAACCGATTTTCAAAATTTGTGTGGCACTTTTTAAGACTTTAGGAATGCAAAATGGTGACAGGCTCATATTTTTCTTGGGGTCTTTCAGAAAAGTAAGATTTTGAAAAATGCAGTTTCTGGAAGATGGTGTGTAGACAGTAATTGTCAGTAAAGTTTTTCTCACCTTGGTTTTGGAGTGGGAATTTCTTTCTGATTGCGCCTTTTCATCATAAGTTTTATTCTGTTACAGACACTGAATCTCAAGAATGACTGAACAACAAAATCCACAGCTACGCAGTCCCGTTGACAACGGCGGACCTCGTTACGATGCTGCCGAACACCAGTACGGACCTGACTCCGAACAACTGTTCTCATTACGGACCGGCACCACACGTCGGGTTGCAGGATCAAACGGGACAATATCGTCATCTCCTGACAGTGACAGTGATACCCGGAGCACGGGCTCGGGAGGAAGTGGGGGAGGCGGGGGCTTTGTGAGATATTTCAAACGACTTTGTATCAACCAACATGACGGGGAGACGGATGAATTATTGGAGAATAATTCACGGCCAAGGAGGACGTTGTCGACATTTACCGGCGTGTTTGCTCCCGTTGCAATGTCGATGTGCAGCACTGTCTTATTTATGAGAGCAGGTAATACTATGATTACAGGTCAACCTCATTATAATGCTATCTTTGGGGTCCATGGAAACAGATCGTGTTATAAGTGAACCATGTTATAATGAGGTTATTTACAATAGACCTATAGCAAAACAATCATTTTGGGAGCCCTTACATGACCGTGTTGTATTGAAAACCGCCTTATAATGAGGCGTGTTATAATGCGGTTGAACTGTCTAGAGTAGCAACAGAAGACAGCAAGTCTTTGGGTTTTCTACCAATTCTGACACAAACCAGTCTTTACAGTTACGAAAGATGAAATTTCGGATTGGAAAAGTATAATCTTTTAAGCAGAAACTGTGTTGGTTGTTAATTCACAGTCTCATTGGTTATTTCTTGATAACTGATTTGATGTTTTGTTTTACTACCAGGCTCCAGAGTTTTCAAACGTTTTTCATGCTCAGCTCTGCTGAGACTAAAATTTAACCTGCTCATAAATGTTAAAAAAAATGCCAACAATTGTTGGCATTTTAATATTTATGGGCAGGATAAATTACTAGGTTTTGAGTTTTGAACCTGAATTTTCTACTTATTTTGACTATTTCAACATTTATGAATAGTTGAAATTTCATGCTCAGCTGAACTGAGCTTGAAAAAAGTTTTATAACATCGAGGCCAGGTTTGTGTTTTACAAGGTCTGATGCCCTAAGATTTGAAGCACATAGAATTTAACACCTATTTCCTTACTACACTTCAACCTCATTATAACATGCTTCACTAAAATGCGGTTTTCAATATAACCCAGTTATGTCATGGCTTCCAAATTGATTATTTTGCTATATGTCATTATAAAGTAAACACATCATGAGACAATTTCACTTATAACATGGTCCAAAAATGGCGTTATAATGAGGTTGTACTGTATTAGATTTTTTCTTGACAGTAGAATTTGAAACGAAATTGGGAGACTAACTTACAGAAACTTATTTCCTTCATCCATAATGATACACTAGTGAAACAACATTTAATAAGAAAAAGTCACTGTGATACAGGTACTTAGAAAACACAAGATAAGACAAGGTTAATTGCTAAGTCGTTATCTTTAAGGAGAATAATAAGAAAAGATAACCGCAAACTGAGACATTGTTCAACTGCAGTTGACCGCTCATATCTATAAGTAGCCATTAGATAAAAATCTCATGGAGCATTTTGTGGCAGGTCCTGGTAAAATAGTTTTATAGGGTTTTGTGCAGTTAATAGACATTCAGAATGAGCCTTTGCATTGATCAAATAAGGCCGCAACTTGCTTTTGAAATTCATCTCGGGTGAAATTTTCAAATTCTGCGATTTGGCGTCGTCAGAATATGGTTTTCTGTTGGAATTTTGATTTGTCCAATAAGTCATGTTGTTGGTTTTGTCATGCATTGTCTTATTTTTAAAAGCCCTCAGCCTCCCAAAATTTCAAGTTTAGTTTAAATTCATAAGTCTGATGTCATTTTATGTTCATCTTTAGTCCAGTATAAATGTTGTTTTTGTAACATATTTATGAAAAAAGTATTAATAAAAAGGAGGAAATCAGCAATAAAAAGATGATTCATTTTTTCAATTGAAGGAAGGGATATGCATACTTAAGATTTTAGATTTACTTTTCACGCAATTACTTGTATATTCATTTAATATTCATTTAACAATTGAATTTTCCAAGAAAAGAGCATTCTTTTGGATAAGAAAGCAATGGACATAATGATTATTTTTTTAAGAAGATCCTCTTAGTTTTGAAAGTAAGATAGAAACATTTTAACTATGGAAAACGGACATGCGTATGCAGTGAATGCTGAAGTAGGGGAGGAGGCCCCGTTGATTCATTCTGAACTGCAATGGAAGGTCCCCAGGGGCTCGGTCCCTAACATCAAGAAAGAGGACATGTCTCGTAGGACACTGGGAATGTTTGGAGGGGTTTCATGTCCCATTGCCCTTGCCATGTTTAGTACCTTTCTCTTCCTCAGAGCAGGTAAAATATTTTCTTGTTCGTGAAAATTGATATGATAAAAACATTTATTATCTATAAATATCAAATGATTAAAACTTATGGATAAAAGCCGAGTAACAAGTGTGCAGATATCAGACGATATATGCACACTTACTTGATATTGCACACTTTTTTAAAAGCGAAAAATTCTTTTTATGAAAGATTGCCAAGTTATTGACTTGCTGGTCATCGTGTAAAATTGTAAAATTGAGACATCAATCCTAATGACGTCATCATCTGACGTCACGCGGAAAATGACGTCATACCGGGCCGAAACGTCAGCTGAAGTTTGTCACTTTCAGATTTAAGCAATTTAAACCGAAAACAGAAAACAAAATGCCAGCAATATTGATTTAATTGCAAAATGTGCTTCCGAAAAGTAACAGTGCAAAAATGATATTAACTGATATTGCACTACTGCAAAAATGATATCACTTTTGGATATAATCGCGGCCATGTGTAGATATTTCAATTTTGTAAGGCTAACTCTCAACAAAACATCGAATGTGAGTTCTAAGCAGATATTTATAGCTATATAATAAAAGGGTTATCGCACTGATATCGGTGAATATTGTCCCTCGTTGGGATTTCTATGGACGCTCGCAAGCTCGCGTCCTTCGATATCCCAACTCGGGACAATATTCACCAATATCAGTGCAATAACCCTATATTATCATATGATGTCACTGTTTTCCAGTGTAAAACGTCATGTAATAAAAAGTGCTATGACCACATGTGTATTAACACTTTGGCAGGAATATTTAACGTCATTGACGACATTCGTAACAACAATGTAAATTTTCCTTGAAAATATAACAACTTTAAAGGCGATAAAGTCCTATTTTAAAAGTCATATGATGAAAAAAAGAATCATACACTCATGATCATTTCATATGAAATGACCACTTGTGTAAGATCCTCTATTTGTTAAATAGCTAAAGTAAATAGGCTTTTGAAAACATGTTGCTGTTTTTGCATTTTTGCTTGGTCCCTATATAGCAAGCTGTTTTGATTGAGTCTGTCATGTTTTGTTTAAATTGTTTAAATTGACATGTACAAGTCAGAAGTGTTTTTGTAATAGTTTTTTTTTTTTTTTTTTTTTTTATTTATTTACAAAGCAAATGGCTTTATTTTAGGGTTATGCTCATGAAGGTTCCTGCACACAAAATTTGTTTTGTGTTTTAAACTCAAATAAACTTATTATAGATAACTCATGGTTTAAATTTGTAATGCTAGATCCAGTTTAAACCCCATGAGTTATCACCCTTCCAATTAGCACACAGTGTGCTTGACTTTTCAAAATACATGTAACGTAAAGTTAAGGTAACAAAATATTTTTCCATTAATTAGAACACACTACGAACAAAAACCACACATCAGCTGCGGAAATAACCTTGTCAAAAATATCATTGACTACGTCATTTAAGTGATCTAATCGTTGCAAAATAGTGTTTCATCATGAAAGGTTAAGTTTTAATGCAGCTTATATGAGTATAATAAGTGTGAAATATCAAATTGCTAACCAAGCAGTGTGCATTTATGCACATTGTTTTTTGTAAACAACGTGGGTGTGCACTTATTGGAGCATGTGCACTAATTAGAACAAATACAGTATTCTCCTTTTGACCCTTTCAGAGGTTGTGATGTATTACAAAAGTCATTTAAAAATTTTGTCTTGTATCAACAAATTGTCCTGTGACCCACTTCAAAATGTCTTGACTTCACTCTGTATAGTGCATCACCCTTAGATGAATCATATGCACTTCATAAGAAAAGTGAATAGACATCTAAAGCTTTTTGTCAACTAATCTAAATATGAGCCACCATCATGAGAAAACTGGACTTTTGCATATGCAAAAACAAAGACACAAATCAGCTGTGCAGTAACTGCACAGCTGATCAGAGTCTTTGTTTTCGCAACACGGTTAGAATAATACCTCCTTTACATATTTCCAAAATTTCAAGCTTCTAGCCTTTTTCTGCGACTGTACAGGCCGGTTTGTGTCAGACCTGGTTGGAAACACCGAAGACTGGTTTTCTCACTTCACTGCTCATATAAGTACCTTATTAAGGTCCAGTTTATGCAATGAAGCAATAAGCATCAAATATGGGACAATCAATTACCAGTCATTGACCTCCTGAAATAACTATGGTATGCTTTAATATTAGAAAATATGAAACATTTCTGGTACTACTTTACATTCCAGTCAACAAATTTTCAGTCATGTTACATATACATGTACATGTAGAAAAGAGCCGCCACGTGTGGAGTTCTTAACCAGTACTATATGGAGTAAAGTGTCTTGCTCAAGGACACAGCATGCCAGTCAGAAGCCTCAGTGGTGTAGTGGTTATGTCACTCACCTTGCAATCCAGGGGTCGCAGGTTCGATCCTGGGCTTCTCCAGTCTGTCAGCTGAGACCGAGGTTCCAACTCTATATGACCTTAGCTGTTGGTGGGACATTAAACCCCAAATCAACCAACAACATGCCAGTCATAAGTTATGAACTTCCAACCTTGGATTCCATCAGGAAAACATGTCCGTGAAATAAATACCCCCTCATACCCCACTTTTATATAGTAAAACTGGGGTATGCAGGGGTATACATATTTTTCTTATTTTTGCTCCAAAACATAGATTGTGGGTGCTCGTTAGAACCGCCTCGGTGACAACCATGTAATTTTCATTGATCAGAAAATGTATCTACTTTGAAAGCAATAAAATCCTATTTTAAAAGTCATATGATAAAACGAATCTTACACTCATGGTCATTCCATATGAAATTTATTAAACTCGCCGAAGGCTCGTTTAATAAATTTCATAAGAAATGACCACTTGTGTAAGATACTCTATGTATAAGTAAGCACTGTTATGAAGCAGAACGAGAGCTCAACAGAAATGCTGAAGTGCCAGAGTAATACTCAGAAAGTGATGGCTCCATCCTTACAATGTCATGACTGAATGGTTGATTGGGATATTAAACCATAACACGAGTCATTTTAATATGTGCCAATGATAAAATGTGAAATCAGCAGTACACATGGCCTAGGTAAACGTGAGTATTACTGAAGGTTAGGTACTTGGCTGAGAGTCTGTTGCGGTATCATTAAGGTTATCACTTAATTATGTACTATCAGTGTCACACAGTTATTGTGTGATTGTCAGTCTGTGTTAAGAACAGTATCTGTATGTAAAATGTTTCTAAATGTTTGGACCTTCACAAATTTTAATCAGACTTTTAGCTCACATGAGCTGAAGGCTCACATAAGATGGACTTTAGTATCCCAATGGGCTAGTGTCCGTCCAAACGCATGTTGTCCATCCATCCACCATTTTCAAAAATCCACTCCTCTGAAAGCGCTTGGCCAAACTTACAGGAAGTGGCCAAATGAATTGAACACAAAATTAATGTTTCTGTTGAATACATATGGTTCTTGCCTTCACTATATAATTTCTCACATTGCAGTTTTTCTGTATTATATCTCCACCCAATGAGGCTCTGGAAGGGGGTGTGGCTTAGAATAACCAATCAAATGGAAGGGGAGTGGCTTGTGGGATAAATTATTTTTGAATTATGTTTTCAGGGTTTTTGGTTGGACAGGCTGGTTTACTTGAGGCCATACTACAAATGGTGCTTGCCTACACTATACTTCTGCTCACAGTGCTGTCTATTTGTGCCATTTCGACTAATGGTGCAGTAGAAGGAGGCGGAGCTTATTGTATCCTTTTGTAACAGTTAATTTAATAAAATATAAAGGTTTGATCCTTTGGAAGCAATTAAAATATTCAAAGGGAGATAGTATGGACTACATGTATATTGCACAATTTCGGGTAATGAACCCTCACCCTCATCAGTTAAGCCCTTTTTAAACCGGCAACGAAAGCCAGACTATTGTACTGCAATTTCAAAATTTACACGAGAAGTCTAAATCAAAGACACATTCCTAAGCGGGATCAAATAATTTAAACATTGCTTAGTTTAGTATGTTTCTAAACATGAGTGTTTTGAACACTCTGAATATCTTTACTGATCTCAAAGGACCTAAATAACAACTTCCCATGGGCTAGATGTTCAAATTGTAAGAAGTATGGTAAACATGGCCATGTTATAATGAAAGCCCCCACTATCATGAGGGGCATTATGATGAGGTTGAACTGTAGTAATAAGTGAATGCTCTCATTTTTTTTTTGCAGCAGATGATGACATTGGTATGCCATTGACCGACATACAGGGTAACACTACGTATTGTTTCTAAACGGTACAGTTCAACTTCATTATAATGGGCCTCACTTTAGTGTGGTTTTCAATATATCACAGGCATGCCATGGCTCCTTAAATGATTATTTTGCTATGTGTCTATTGTAAATAACCTCATTATAACACAGTTTTACTTATAACACAATCTCTTTCCTTTGACCCCAAAGATAGCATTATAATGAGGTTGACAAAATCATCGCCTTTGTTTTCACTACTTGGACAGAACAATTCCTTTACATTCTAAATCCAAAATTTCCAGCCTCTAGCCATCTTCAGTGCTTATACAGCTCGGTTTGTGTCGGACCTGTTCAGAAACACAATGTTGGTTTTCTCATTACTGATATCTTTGTACTTTACCATTGTCATGAAAAGGCAGGGTGTGTTAGAAATGCTTATTATGACCTTGACCTAATTAAGATATGATCAGCCGAGCCTTGGGTCCAGAGTTCGGGGGCAGTATAGGGTTTGTGTTCTACATAGCCAATGTTCTGTCATGCGCTTTGTATATCACTGGGGTGGTCGAAGGGATTGTTGAAAACTTTGGGGTAGGAGGTAAGATTTTCAGTATTTTTTGAGTAATACCATGTTTAGATACTGTAAATTCGGAAATATTTACGTGACTTTTATTTCGCGAATATTCTATTTCTGAATTATGAGCGAGTTCTTGAATTCACGAGTAAGTGTCCATGTATTCTATAAAGTTTATAGTGACTCTTTATTAGCGATAACTGAATTTGCGAGGCAACCAATTCGCGAATATTAGCGAAAATTAAGTACTCACAAATATTTCCAGATATACAGTATTGTATTATAACTCCAATAGATTTACATCAGGCTAATGGTCTGCCCAGTCTTTATCAAAGGCTTTGATATTTACTGTTTGTGCAGCAGACGACCAGAAGACTGGAGTGGTGGGAGTTTTTACTCAATGCCTAGTCTAAAGTGACATTTGTTACTTGGCGATATGTGATAATTTCTGTGATGAAACCATGGCCAGGACTTTGTGTTTTGATAATGTATGTTGTATATAGCTTAATTGAAAGTGGTACTTGAATCACATGAGCTGTGATGCGAGAAAACCAGTCTTAGGGGTTGTCGACCAGGTCTGACACAAATGGCTTGTGCAGCAAATGGCTTGTGCAGGCACAGAGGATGGATAGAAGCTTGAAATTTTTGATTTAGGAAGAAGAGGAATCGTTCTATCCGTGTAGCGAAAACAAAGGCGCTTACCAGCTGTGCAATTGTGCCTTTGTTTTCACCTAGGCAAAAATCCTGTTTTCTCATGTCGCGGCTCACATGAAATGTATGCATGTAGGATGATAAGTACATGCACTATTCAATGTGCTCTCACCTATATACAAAACATCCCTTGTGAATCTGAAAATTTTAAAGTCACACTGAAATCACAAAGAAAGATAAGAGCCTTGACGATGCTTTCTAAGTACATGTAATGTATTACAAACATTGCCAAATTGTTTCCAATGCCTTGCACTTGTTATAAAACACTTATATATGAGCCACGCCATGAGAAAAATGGATTTTCGCCTTTGCGGAAACAAAGACATAGATCAGCTGTGCAGTAAATGCACAGCTGACAAGTACCTATGCTTTCGCTACACACTTAGTGCAAAGTACAATCCCTCTTCTTCATAGGACCTAAATGTCAAGATTCTAGCTATCTTCTGTGGCTGTACAGGTCAGCTTGTGTAGGAGCTGGTCGGAAACCCCGAATACCTGTTTTCTCTTGTCTCAGCTCGTTGGAAATACTACAAACCTTTAGAAGATGGTTAAAATAGGACAAGTTATAGGCGAAATGGAGTTTGTTCAATGGAATGAATCCCCACGTTATCCTTTCTTTAGTTATTAGTTAATTAATTATCTTTATTTTTCTTCATTATAAAATATTTATCTTTGTTTCAGGTAGCTTTATGACAGCTGACACAGGCCTACCCCAGGGGGCGGACACCTGGTGGAACTACCTGTATGCCTCCTGTGTACTGTTACTCTGTCTGATTGTCTGTCTTGTTGGGGGAGCCATGTTTGCTAAAACTTCAGCGGCTATTCTGTTGGTATGTTCTTAATGAAATTTATTTTGATGTATAACATTGAAATAAAAGTACACTTTCCCTTCATAAAACTAGTCACTATACATATCAGCTAGTAGCAGATAAATTAAAGTAAGAAATTTGTCTAAATGTTAAACTCATTAATGAGCCGCCACATGAGAAAACCAACAATCTGCATAGGCGAAAACAAAGGCATAGATCAGCTATGCAGTTACTGCGAAGCTGATCAGCGCCTTTGTTTCTGCTACCCGGATAGTACAATTCCTCTACTTTCTAAATCCAAAATTTCCTACCCCCTTTCCATCTTCTGTGACTGTACAGCCCCGTTTGTGTCAGACCTGGTCGGAACCCAAATTGTTGGTTTTCTGATGCACAGCCTCATTTAATGAAGTAAGATTGATCAGTTTTTAAATGTAAGAAAAGCCAACTACCATGACAACATTAGTCATTTCAGTCATGTGACTGAATAAACGAAATAGCGGACTTCATAGGCAGCCATTGTAAAAATTGGCCATATCTACAAAATGTCTTGTCAGAGCAATTTTCATAAATAAGAAAGCAAAATATTTCTCTCACTTACCACTTTCTTTTGAAATAAAAGAGAATTTTTTGTGAGTGTAACTTTAAGTTTTAAAAATTTATTGAGAGGTAGTCTTTATTTACAGATGGTCTTTCCATATGGTTGACAATATTTTTTTCTTCTAGGTAACAGTGATATGCCTACTGTCAGTCTATATCAGTATATTTGCGACGAACCATGTGATACAAGTCCCGATTCCTAAAGAGAACCATCTACCTCATGAGAAGAATCAGTCGCTAGAGAACACAACTATAAAATTCAACTATACTGGTTTGAGCGGCAAAACATTCCGGGAGAATCTCTATCGTAAGTTTTTCTTTCACTGTTTGTTATCTGATCCTAAAGCTGTTCTCAGTCTATATTCAATTGGTCTAAAGAATTGGCTACAGACGTATTAAATGCAACATACAGCATGCTTAGAATTTAACCAGGACCTGGTTAAAAGCTTTGCTTTCCTCTTTATTTACACAACAGTTGGTTGGACCTCAGACTCAATGATGGTCCTGACTTGCAGCTGTCTTACAGAAGGAAGGAACTTGACTATGAGTTTAGATAACAAGTTTAAACTCTTGTCTCTGGCCAGGTTCTCCAGGATTTAAATATTAGCTTTCTTTTGCTCTGGTACTTCGGAGTGGACGTTACGATTGACTACTCGTTTCTGCTTCATTATGCTGCTTACCGAATTCTTGTTAAATCACAGCAGACTAATAGGTGAGGATCAGTGCCTGGTAAAATTGATTCAAGCCCTCCAGAAATTGAGTGCAATCAATCAAAATGGAAATTTTTACAAAAAAAAAGCAAAGTATTGGAAAGGTACATGTCTGTTAATTTAATGGTTTTGATCCGTTTTACAGCTGATTTCCAGAAGGATTACAGTACAGGCAACATCATGAACTTTGCCACAGTGTTTGCCGTACTCTTCAGCAGTGTGACAGGAATCATGAATGGAGCAAACATGTCAGGTAGAGAAAATCTTGTGAAATAGACTCTTGAATGAAATTTTTTTCATCACATAGCACTTCTATGCCCTAAGGGTGGCTGGATGGGAATATGGGCCCCTGCCCGTTGAGACCATAAGAAATAGGAATTACAAATATGATTTTGGAAGTTATGTGCTGGTTAAATGAGCGATTTAATTGCAGCTGATAAGCCAAAATCATCTAAGAAAACTTTTAAAATGATGAGTGATCACAATAAGAAAGAACTCTTTAGTAGATCTACTAAATTTCTGTTATAGTTAACTGATAAACTTGTTTTATGTGTTAAATGTTGTTGCAGGAGAACTAAAAGACCCAAGCAAGTCCATTCCAAAGGGAACATTGGCTGCAGTGGCCTTCACCTTTGTAACCTACATCATAGAAGTTATTCTGATTGGGGGATCTTCTCAAAGGTATAATATGCAATAGCTTTTGTAAGGAAGCACTCATATGTAGAGAAAAGTAAAGCTGATAAAATTGAAGGTGATTGCTAATTGCTTCACAAACTTAATACAGAAAGAGTTAGGAAAAATAAACAGCACTTTCAAGTTGCTACTGAGTGAAAGAGTGAAAACGTGACATTAGGTTGAAGAAGTTTATGTCAAAATTGTAGTAAAATAATGGCTGCATGATAAACATATTGAGATGAAATGATTACTGGCAGCCCCCATGGCTGAGAGCGCTGGTTTCATTAAATTGCATAATCATTTGATCATCTCACTACTGTGTCTAGTGTAGGTTAGAGGCCTGCATAGGGTGAGACAACTGTTTTTGTCCCACCTCAATGGCCTATCTCATTTTGCTGAAATAATCTTGAAAGGGATGTGAAACTTATTTAAAAACAAAAAAATGATTACTTAAACCAGGCTAGTGAAGATGAGCTTGGAAGTTAAGGTGGTGTTTTCTGTCTCCTTTGATGCTGGGTCACTACAATTCATATGTTTTATTTCAGGGATCTTCTCATAAATAACTACATATTCCTACAAAAGATCAACCTGTGGCCACCATTTGTGCTAGTTGGGATATTCGCCACCACTCTGTCCGCAGCTCTGGGTAATCTGATTGGAGCTTCTAGAATCTTAGAGGCCTTGGCTCAGGATCAGCTCTTCTGTAAGTGCTTGTGTCAGTGTAAAAGTCATCTTTTATGATCAACAAATGAGCTGCCAGGTGGGAAAACCAACAATCTGCGTAGGCGAAAACAAAGGCGCAGATCAGCTTCGCAGTAACTGCGAAGCTGATCAGCGCCTTTGTTTTTGCTACTTGGATAGTACAATTCCTCTTCTACTTAAATCCGAAATTTCAAGCTTCTAGCTCTTTTCTGTGACTGTACAGCCCGGTTTGTGTCGGACCTGGTCGGAAACCACATTGTTGGTTTTCCCACGAGGCGGCTCAAATTATTATGATAATTTGAGTTCCATCTGCAACTTTAACATGACATGTGGCACAGTTGTGGTAAAGCAGGGTTCATGGTTTAGATCCCAGGCTTCTCCAGTACTTTGGATGAGATTTTAAATGGAGAACCCATCAGTTGAGGTTCAAGAATGTGGTCCAATTCAAGCCCTTGTTCTGTGAATATGACCCACATGGTTGACATATTCACAAAAGAATAGATTACACTGATGATAAAATGTCTTAAATATAATGCATTCAAACATTTGAGCCACCCCATGGGAAAACCAACAATCTGCATATGCGAAAACAAAGACGCAGTTCAGCTTCGCAGTAACCGCGAAGCTGATCAGCGCCTTTGTTTTCGTTACTCGGATAGTACAATTCCTCTTCTACTTCAATCCGAAATTTCAAACTTCTAGCCTGCTTCTGTGCTTGTACAGGCCGGTTTGTGTCGGACCTGGTCAAAAACCACATTGTTGGTTTTCCTACGAGGCGGCTCATTTGGATGATACTAGACAATAAAACCTTTCAATTTATTGATCAATATTCAAATATTATGTAAATATTTCAGGGATTTTCTTGAAGCCAGCAACCATAACTACAAAGGGGGGTAACCCTATCGTGTCAGTTTTCATCACATGGATTCTGGTCCAGGTAAAAAAAAAAAAAAGATTATTGTCAAAGGTATCTGAGCCTTTGTATGAGATAAACAACAATTTGGCATCCAAACTGCACTTGCGTCTGAAGAAAGCATGGAAAAACAACAAGTTGGCGTCCAAACTGCACTTGCGTCTGAAGAAAACATGGAAGAGTCATTTGACTGTGCTGATCTTTCAAAGTCCCAACCTATTTATCCCATAATAACAGTAGAACATCTGCCTTTAATACAGAGCATGTGCAACAGGCATTCACAGCATGTAAAAGGATAGTTGACTCGCTAGATTGTATCATGTAAATTGTTTGACAAAAAAGGAACACAATTCTTGTTTATTGAGTTGTTGAAACAAAATTTGAGTGACCTCATTGTTTTAGGAGGAGTATATAATGGTTCTCCAACGACAATGGTTTATTTGCCAATTTTCTCTTATGTAATTTTATTTTTCAGTTAATCCTGATGGTGGGATCCCTGAACGCCATTGCTCCGATAACCTCTGTCTTCTTCCTGCTATCGTATGCATCCACTAATCTAGCCTGTATGGCCCTCGATCTGGCTTCAGCCCCTAATTTCAGGTAAAGTTTTTGTTGACTCCTTTTGAGCCATTTGCAGAGATTATACATTCTGTGTTTTTAAAACCAATTCAATTCCTACAATTAAATGCTTATGTGCAATAAGTATTGTTACACTTGTGCCAACATTCGTTTATTATTCACTGGAACAAATTACTGGCTCATCATACATCAGTTGTTAGATACAGATGCAAATCAATTTAATCCATTCAAGAGGTGCAGTCTGATTGCAGTCTGATACATCAGTTGTTAGATGCAGATGCAAATCAATTTAATCCATTCAAGAGGTGCAGTCTGATTGCAGTCTGATACATCAGTTGTTAGATGCAGATGCAAATCAATTTAATCCATTCAAGAGGTGCAGTCTGATTGCAGTCTGATACATCAGTTGTTAGATGCAGATGCAAATCAATTTAATCCATTCAAGAGGTGCAGTCTGATTGCAGTCTGATACATCAGTTGTTAGATGCAGATGCAAATCAATTTAATCCATTCAAGAGGTGCAGTCTGATTGCAGTCTGATACATCAGTTGTTAGATGCAGATGCAAATCAATTTAATCCATTCAAGAGGTGCAGTCTGATTGCAGTCTGATACATCAGTTGTTAGATACAGATGCAAATCAATTTAATCCATTCAAGAGGTGCAGTCTGATTGCAGTCTGATACATCAGTTGTTAGATGCAGATGCAAATCAATTTAATCCATTCAAGAGGTGCAGTCTGATTGCAGTCTGACCTTCAGCCTTTAAGATGAAATGGTTTAGCTGCTCACCTTACCAACAATGGGTAGTGAGTTTGATCCCAGGCTTCTCTAGTCTTTATGATAAGTCTTAAAATCTCCATTGTATGGCCTTAGCTTTTAAGATGTAAAGCCTGAACACAACAATAATTTATGACTGGGGAAATAATTTCTTTCTTTCTCTTCTCATTTCAGGCCAACATTCAAATTCTTCAGCTGGCAGACGTCGTTCCTGGGACTGATCGGATGCATGGTCATGTGTTTTCTTATCAGCCCAATATACTCGTCGGTAGCCATTATTGTCATGCTCTTGCTAATAATTCTCCTCCATTTCCGGTCTTTCCCCACACCTTGGGGTCAAATCAGCCAGGCACTAATCTTCCACCAAGTCAGGAAATATCTTTTGATGTTGGATATACGAAAGTCACATGTGAAGTACTGGCGTCCGCAGATTCTTCTCATGGTTTCAAATCCGCGACAAAGTTGTGAGCTTATGGAATTTGTAAATGATATCAAGAAAGGTGGACTTTACGTTTTGGGGCATGTGAAGATTGGGAGTCTAGACGAGTATCCTGATAGCGACCCTCTTCAGAAGGAATACCCAAAATGGCTGAAATTGGTTGAAATGTTAAAATTGAAAGCTTTTGTAGAGCTGAGTTTAGCATCTTCAGTTGCAGACGGATTGCATCATTTGGTCCGTCTGGCAGGACTTGGCGGGATGAAAGTGAATACCGTCTGCCTGGGTTTCTATGACGACAACATCCCAGTGGATTCTCTGGCAAAAAGAAGAGTTCAGAAAAGGAGGCTTTTCAAAGTAACGGAGCAAGAGGCACATATTGAGGTCGGCGAGATATTCCGAAAGGTTCGTGATTCGTCTGCACCAAGGGACATAACTGAGGAGCATTATGTAAGGTTGATAGGTGATGCGCTGAAATTGCAGAGAAATGTCTGTTTGTTCAGACATTTTAATCAGCTGAATAAATCAGCCGTAATGTCATCTAAAGGGATATCTTACATTGATGTATGGCCAGTAAATTTCTTCAGACCTGAGACGTCAAGCTATTTTGACAACACATGCCTATTTCTACTGCAGATGGCATGTATAATCAACATGGTACCCGGTTGGAAATCCAAAACATGTCTAAGAGTGTTCTTATTCGTGAATGCGCAAACTGAAAATACACTTCAGAAAGAGCAGAAACTGGAAGGATTTCTACGCCAGTTGCGTATCTTGGCAAAGATCCAGATCGTCTCGTGGGACAGCGTAGCCTTGACCTTACACCAGGAGTTCGACATGAGTATAGCATACGCTGAATCAAGAATGCAGGAATTTAACGAAACTTCATCGGAATTTTTGACTGCTATAAATCAGCTTATCAAGTCATACTCTAGTCGCACTCAGGTCACATTTCTCTATTTACCACGACCTCCATATGACAAGAGCCTACACAGGACATATTTACGACAGATTCAGGGTCTTACTGAAGGCTTGCCGCCGACAGTTCTGGTCCATGGCTTGCACCCTGTTACCTCTACAACTTTGTAATGGTGGTTAAAGGTTAAAGATGATAAGAGTAAATTGATCACATAACAGTGCAGGCCCAAGGTTAAGAAAAATATTCATGCATTTCTGAAACAAACATTAAATTAAAACTGCTCATGGACATTAAAATTGTGAGAATTTGTGTAAGTTATATGCTGCACTGAATATTCAAGTGAGCCATGTCATGAGAAAACTGGATTTTTGCCTATGCAAAAGCAAAGGCGCAGATCAGCTGTGCAGTAACTGCAAAGCTGATCACTGCCATTGTTTTTACTATAAGGATAGTACCATCCTTCTTCTTAAATCCAGATTTCAAGCTCTAGCCCTCTCCGTAGAGACCGGTTTATGTTAGACCTGGTCAGAAACCTGAAGCCCGGTTTTCTTACATCACAGTTCATTTGATAATACAGAAAATGAGAGCCCAAAATTTAGGAAAAGGGGAAAAATGATGCTGTTCTAAACTACGCATGGACTGAATTTGCATTTGACATTAAAACATTCAGAATCTGTGGAAGTTATATGCTCTATAGAATATTAAATGTATTCTGTTTAGGGGTCGGGTAGGGGCGGAGGTGCCAACCAAAAAAAAAAAAAAAAAAAAAAAAAAAAAACATTTTAAAGTCGGATCAATTTCATGCTCGCAGTTGAGTATAAAAAAAAGTGTTATAACCTCAAGGCCGGATAAATTCTTTCAACAAAGGGATACTTTCTTATTGTTAATAAAATTACTTGGCAAAGTGTTTTTAACAGTACCCACAAAGGACACAGCATACTTTTCCCTCGATAACAAAAAAGACTGTATATTGCACCTTATGTTGTCTACATATGATACAGAGAAAATTATGTTAAAAACATAGACATTTTAGTCTTAGATATATTATAATTCATAGTGCAGGCATATGGTTTAGCAAAATGTCAACGATGGCTGTATGAATGTTCTTACCTGTACTGTCAACTGAGAACTAAAGTTTTTGACCAATTCGTAATGATAAATAATTCTAGTGTTATTGAGTAAACCAAGACTGTGGCTCCAAATTTGCTTAGTCCGCAGTAGTGTAACGGTGTGCTTGAGCATGCTTTTCCACTGACAGAGGTTTAGCTGTTGCTTGGCGCAGCTGTTCGTTACAGTAGGTTATACAATTGACTTGGCTGACAGGATAAGTAAGACCATTGATAAAATCTCAATATTTATTATGCAAAGTTAAGCTTGATATCAGTTGTAGTTGAATTCTAATTGTTAGTGCTACGCAATATAGTAAATACACATATTTACGCTGCTCGAATATGTATCAATGCCAGAAGTGAAACAGGCACTATTTCTTTTATTTTGACAGAAAAAAATAAATACATGTAAATAGGGCAAAATTTTTATAATGGCTTAGGAAATATTTTTACATATTTTTTGTAGATTATTTGCTGTTGTTGAACACCAATATGAGTGCTGTTATTGAGAACTTGAAAAGATATACCATTAAATACTTCCTAAAAATAAATTTGCAGACTTTTACTTCCTTAATCATATAAAATATTCCTCTGCTTCCATAATCTTATATTTTTGGCTGCCATACAGTGTGATATTGAGCCACCTCACGGGAAAACCAACAATCTGCATTTGCGAAAACAAAGACGCAGATCAGCTTCGCGGTAACCGCGAAGCTGATCAGCGTCTTTGTTTTCACTACTCGGATAGTACAATTCCTCTTCTACATAAATGCGAAATTTCAAGCTTCTATCTCTTCTGTAGCTGTACAGGCTGATTTGTGTCAGACCTGTTCGGAAACCACATTGTTGGTTTTCCCACGAGGCAGCTCATATGTTGGATATGGTTGGAAAGACCAAAGCTTTGTTGTGGAAGGATGTAAAACAGCAGTCACACAGTAGCGTATAACCCAAACGCGCGCCGGGCATATGAAAAATCTCAACACGCTGAAGACTTTGGACGTTTAAAAATTAATTTATTCCTTTCACTCGCTTTAGCAGTCACACAGTAGCGTGTGACTGAGGCGAGTGCCGGACGTATAAAAAATCTCAAAGTTTTGGAGTACGGTTGTAATACGTCCCAGACACGCTTACCATGCGCTACAGGCGAGCGTCGAACGTTCAACACGCGTTTCACACACGCTTGGGGCATGCTACTGAAGCAATATCTCATAAAATCGGAACGGGTATGTAACGTACACTGGCGTGCCTCAAACGCGTTTAGAGCGTATTCAACGCGCTTGTAACGCGCGTGGAACTTATTCGGGACGTATAAGTCACACTCCCGAGACACGCCGAGTTTCTAAAAAATTTTTAAGCATGTTTAAAAATTTTTTTGAGCCCAAACGCGCAGAGATTTTTAGCGACGTACAGCGACACGCGCTGGATGTACACCAAGCGTACCCAACGCGCTTATAGCGAGTTTTGAACGTGTTTCCGACGTGCGTCTGGCGCGCGTTTCACTTATACGCTACTGTGTGACTGCTGTTTAACCAGAGAATTTCAAGTTATACGCACCAAGGGTTAAAACTTGTTACTTGTAACTTTTTACATTACGCACATGCGTACTGTGCGTATAGGGCGGTACGCCTGTGTTGTGATGCAGTTTAAATGCTCTCCTTGCTGTCCAAACTACTTTTTTTATAATTTTTTTTTTTTAATTAAAAGCTTTTTCATAGTTCTAATTTTTCACATTAATACACTTTAATAAGACATTTTTTGTCTTTTTTTAAAAATGGCGTATTATTGATATTACATATATTGAATGATTATAAATGAGAAAAACCTGTGTTGAAGGTTTCACTTTTGGCAAGGTTCAATATGACTGTACCTAAACATGTTTTTTCCATCAGGAAAACATGTCTGTGAAATGTGTACCCCCTTAAACCCCACTTTTATATGAAAAAAAAACTGGGGTTTGCTTGGGTATACCTCATTTTCTTATTTTTGATCCAAAACATTCATTGTGGGTATTCGTTAGAACCGCCTCGGCGAGGCGGGCCGAGGCGGTTCTAACGTGTACCCACAATGTATGTTTTGAGTGAAAATATTAAAAAAAAAAAAAAACACCTAATTTTTCCAATGAAATTTTCAATTTTTAATGCTGAAAAAATTCTCTGTATAATTCTGATGGCAAGTTTTTGCCATCAGCTGATCTGCAAACTTGTTTCTTTCCTGTGCTAAAACTTTTTAAGTGTTAGATTACAGTAGTGCTTAAAACAGGGTTTCCATGTCTGGTGTGGGTTTAAGCCCTATACGGGCACGTGTGAGACAAGCCAAGTTCTGCTTCGGGTGTGCCAGGTGATTTTTCTTGGGGTTCAATCCAATATTAAACACTTGGAACAGAGTTCTATTAATCATTATACATATGTTCACTAGTTTTTCACTTAAAACTCTTAAAAATGAATTCCTCCATCATATCTATTTGTACATTTAATCCAAGAATTGGTTATTTTATTTATTGCATGATGTTGTTATGATAGATGTGTGCAATGTTGTATCATTCCATGTGAAGGGATCATTTTATTTGACTTATTTCATTATGCAGGGGTGTGAATGTTCAGCGAATCTGCTGATTTCAGTGTTTTTCTTGCTTTTTAAGTAAAAACAAAAAGCTCTGATCTTGATGCAAGCAGATGAAATTTGGTATTTTTTCTCTAGGGTAGGAGGGGGTACAGGGCAGTTTCAGTGTTTTTCATAATATGGGAAAACAAAGACCTTTGTTTTCGCTACACGGATAGTACATTTCCTCTACTGTCTAAATCCAAAATTTTCAGTCTCTAGTCATTTTCTGTGCTTGCACAGCTCGGTTTGTTTCAGACCTGGTCATAAACACCGAAGACCGGTTTTCATATCATTCCATGTCAAGGGATCATTTTGTTTGAGTTATTTGACTTATTTCATAATTGTGAGAAAACTTGTTTTCTTGATTTCTAATGAGCTTTAAAGCACACCAGCCACAGGCGATCAATGATAAAATTGAAACGGGGCGACAGTTGTAAGACCCATGTTTTTAAATAAATGAGCCGCATTATGAGAAAACCAACAACCTGCATGTGCAAAAACAAAGACGCAGATCAGCTTCGCGGTAACCGCGAAGCTGATCATCGCCTTTGTTTTCGCTACACAGATAGTGCAATTACACTACTGGGAATCAGGTGGTATTGTTTACATACAAACAGGTAAATGATCGGGTGACACACACTGCAATGAGAATGAATTTGACGTTCGATTTTCAAGTTTTCTCCTACAGCGTTTATTCTACTGACTGATAGATAGGTGCAGTCAATACAGAAATTGAACATGTATTGAAAGAAACTAACATAAGAAATCCTGATTATTTCGTTTTCGCAAACACTTCAATACTACTGTATGGGAAGTACTATATGTTCATGGGACGGAAGTGTTTGTGAAAACGAAATAATCTGGATTGCATATGTTTCTTTCATTCAATAAATGTTCAATTTCTGCATTGACTGCACCTATCTATCAGTCAATAGAGTAAACGTAATGGGAGAAAACTCAAATTTCTCATCTCAACATTGAACAGAATTTCATTGTGCGTCACCCGATCATTTATCGATTTGTTGGTATACAATACTAAGTGTTTCTCAGCTGTGAATTAGTCTTCTTTCTAAATCCAAAATTTCAAGCTTCTAGATATGCTTGTACAGCTCAATTTGTGTCTGACCTGTTCAAAATCCACATTGTTGATTGTCTCAAGATGCGGCTCAAATGTAAGCATGCTGCTAATGTGTGTGGCTACTCTGCAGCAGATTTGTTTTCATGTTTGCAACAGGTTTTCTCCTGACCCTTGTAAAGGGACACTACTCTGATACCATACCTGAGCATATATGTGGTAAATGAGCTGCACCATAGGGAAACCAACATTGTGGCAACATCAGCATGACCTTGACCTGATATAAATGAACACCTACCAATGCACTGCGCGGTGAGGCTAGGGCCCGAGGTTATAAAACTTGTTTCATGCTCAACTCAGCTGAGACTAAAATTTATCCTGCTCATAAATGTTAAAATGCCAACAATTGTTGGCATTTTAACATTTATGAGCAGGATAAATTACTAGTTTTTGAGTTTTGAACCTGTATTTTCCACAATTTTTTACTATTTCAACATTTATGAGCAGTTGAAATTTCATGCTCAGCTGAGCTGAGCTTCAAAAAAGTTTTATAACCTCAAGGCCAGGATGTATAATGAGATGTCAAGCCTTTCTGCATCAACAGGATGCATATTTTATGAGTATTTGGTGATTCTTAAATACCTTTAGTCTGTTGTTAAATGATGATAGGTGCAATCATTCTCGTTGGCTTTCAGTAAATTCATAAAAGAGAATGGTATTCATTCATATTTTTTGTAAGCCAAGTTCTATTTTTGTTAAAGAAATAATGTTTTCGTTTAATAAAGTACTTTTCTTTATTGTTATAAAGTCTATATGAGCCGCATCGTGAGAAAACCGGATTATTGCCTAGGCGAAAACAAAGGCGCAGATCAGCTTCGCGGTAACCGCGAAGCTGATCAGCGCCTTTGTTTTTGCTACTCGGATAGTACAATTCCTCTTCTACTTAAATTCGAAATTGCAAGCTTCTAGTTCTTTTCTGAGCTTGTACAGGCCGGTTTGTGTCGGACCTGGTCGGAAACCCTGAAGACAGGTTTTCTCGCGTCGCGGCTCATATAGTGATGAAATTTATGTCCTAAAAGGTATAGACTGGGCTTTGTTTCTGTGCAATAAAACAGCTATTTTTTCTAACCTTTTGTGTTTTGATATAATTAACCTGTTTCAGACTCACACCCACTAAACGGTCAATTTGTACACCGTCGGAGTGAATCGTATATATAATTTGACCATTTCCGGAGTGAAAGTTGACCTGGTAAACAAACCGCCAAAAAGGAGAGAGAGAGTTAAACTAACGTAAGTTTATTTTGTTATTTTACTTTTGTTTAAAAATCCGAGAATGTCATATGATGGGTATTTGAATATCGATCATACATGCACAAAAGCACATCCAAAAGCTTATGCATTTTGCCAAAATCATTTTCGGCGTGGAAAATATCTACGTGAAAAATGTTGCATCGAGATGAAATGCAACCTGGCATTCCAATCTAAACAGTCTGGCTAGGTTTTTATTTGCCAGGGATGCCAATAATATTGGGAAATAATTATTAATCATGCAGTTTTGGAAATCATGCGTTTGTGTAATCTGCAGAGGGGCCGTATTTCCAAAGCGTACTAATTGACCAGCGGAGCCCAATTTAACTAATAGAAAAATGTGTTTGACATGTTTAAGCGTTTTTGATGAAACATATCAAACTCCAGAACTGAAATACAGTTGAATTTTCTTGAATATTTAATATATGTTACAAATCAAATAAAAAAAGAAAAGAAAAGTGACACGAACGTTTAAGAGAAACTTTCATTTGTACTTCCCTTTGAGACTCTGCATGTCTCTTTATGTTTATATCTGGAGGTGTCATATTTTATCAGGCAAGAAATTTGGTGAGAAAAAAACGAGGGAAAAGATGCTTACCTTGCAGGAATTTATCTTTTACTTATTTGTGTACCATTTGACAGCTTGGTGTAAAATTTGACATATGAAAAAATATTATAGCTGATCTGTACCTCCCAGGTTCGGATTGGCAAGTGCAGCTGGTACCACACTATCGGTGGGGGTCAAGAGCCCAATAGATACAATTGCGATAAGGAATATGAGCCGTCTCGTTAGAAAACCTTTTCAGCGTAGCTGATCAGCATATCTTTTTTAGATACAAGAAAGTCCAATTACTTCCCTTTCTATACACAGATACAAACAATACGTCACAACCCACGTGGTCTATATTATCCAGGTAAGTCAGGTGACTTCCACGTGACTTCTTTCCACTTCCGGGTGGCAAAAAAAGCGACCCCAGTTCAATGAATGTGTAATGAATTGTAATGTTTTGATGTATTACAAATGTAAAATAATGTCAAAATACTACTTGTTCATAACAAATTACATTTCCAAATATTTTAGCGCATAAATTGATGTGTGTTTCTAGTTTAGTATTATAAGTATTTAGCGTTTACATCCCGTTCGGGATTAAAAAGGTTTGCATCTCAGTCAATCTAAAGTTTGTTTTTTTATACGGTAGAAATCAGATATCAACATTGAATAATTTCCGTGTTTGAGCCGTGTTTGAAGCAAGTTTAAGTTTTATGAAAAACGAGCTTTATGAAAAAAAAAACAAAAAAAAAAACTTAAGCCGTTAGAAATTGGGTGCTCTCTCTCTCTCTCTCTCTCTCTCTCTCTCTCTCTCTCTCTCTCTCTCTCAAGAGCACACGATTTAATTATGTCTTGCATGCGGTGAAATAATAAAAACACTAACACTTTTTTCAGTGGCAATCAAGTCATTAAACAGTGGGAAATCTCCTGATGAGATGGGGCTCACAGCAGAGCATCTGAAGTACTCCAGTGCTGTTTTGTTACCTACTCTAGTAACAATTTTTGATGACATTGTGAAAACAAAGAAGATCCCCGAGGCATTTAAATCAGGCATCATTACACCAGTGCACAAGAAAGGCAAAGATCCCTCAAAAATGGACAACTACAGAGGCATAACGGTGTCATCCATCCTGGGAAAATTGTTTGAAACAGTTATCCTGAATCGACTAGTAGAGTTAAACAAAGACCAGTCTCAGCTGCAGTACGGATTCACTAAAGGCCTGTCACCTACTATGGCTTCATTAATTGTATCGGAGGGCATCTTGGATTCAAATCTTAAAGGAGAACCTCTATATATTGCAGCCCTCGATACACAGAATGCCTTCGATGTAGTCTCTCATCATATCCTGATGAAAATGTTATATATGCAAGGAATAAACAGTCATCTGTGGCAAGTTATTAGATCAATGTACTCTGGACTCACAGCTAAAGTGAAATGGGAGGGGGAACTCAGTCTAGCATTCAGTGTCCTCCAAGGGGTGAGACAGGGAGGGATCCTGTCCACCCACTTCTACAAAACCTACCTAAACGACTGTCTCCTGGATCTAGAAAACAGAGCCCTTGGAAAGTTTATTGGTAACCTGTATATGGGTTGTCCGACTGTCGCAGACGACGTTCTTTTCATGGCATCGAGTGACTACGAGCTACAACTGATGTTCAACTTGGCCTACATTAACTCCCAGGAAAAACGGTTTGTGATTCATCCACAGAAGACAACAGCCCAGAGACGTAATGTTACAAAATCTGTGAGTCGAGGTGAAACTGTGGAAGACTGGTTCCTGGGCTCTCAGAGAGTGAAGGTAGAGCCGAAGCTGACCCATCTAGGCCTGATTAGAGCAGAAAAATCTGAAAACTCAGTCAACATTTCTGAAAGGATTGGTGTGGCTCGAAGGACGCTATATGCCTTGATAAAGACTGGAGTGCATGGCACCAACGGCCTGAATCCAAAGGTCTCCTATAGGATATATCAGATATATGTGATCCCAAGGCTTCTCTACAGTCTTGAAGTGCTACCCCTGACTGAGACACAGACTGGTCAACTTCAGAGATTTCATATATCTACATTAAAACGTATACAGTCACTACCAGAGAGAACAGCCTCTTCAGCTGTACAGCTGCTCCTGGGAGCACTTCCTGTTGTAGGTGAGATCCATAAAAGACAGTTGAGCCTATTATATTCTATTGTGAACTCAAGAAATGACAGAATAAGGGGGCTTATGGCACGGCAACTGTCACTACAGCATCAAAAAAGCTTCTTCGTGTCAGCAGAGGGTACTCTACAGTTGTACAGTCTACCACCATCCTCCCAGTTGGGAAATTTCTCTAAGCTGACCTGGAAAAAGATGTCTCGCCAGGCCATCAATGGCTTTTGGACGGAGCGCCTAGTGGAGGAGGCACAATCCAAGACTTCCTTAGCTAATTGTGATTTACCATCTATGGAGGTTGGAGTTACACATACAGTTTGGGAGGCTGCTGCAAATAATGTACATGACATTAGAAGGAGTATTACTAAAGTCAGGATGATGACAGGGGTCTATATGCTACAATCCACAAAAGCAAAGTTTAATCAGTACAGTGTGGAGAAGACATGTCCACTATGTAGACTTGAATCTGAAGATCTGACTCATATGCTACTGAGATGTCCAGCCCTTGCTGTCATTAGAAAGTCATCATTGGCTCCAATCAGAGATCTGGTGGAACAGAAATTCGGACTGACAAAATGGAAATCAATGTCAAAATCTGAGCTAACTGCAATCCTGGTCGACAGCCATCAGTTAGTACATGTCATGTCTACACAAATTGATAAAGCAATCTTGCTCCAGCTGGAGGCCCTGAGTCGCAGGTACTGTTATCGGCTTCATTCGAAAAGACTGCAATTATATCGAAATTTGTCAATTTGAAATCAGCCTTCAAACGTATACATTTAATTATGGCCGCCACCACCCGTCTTAACAAGTCTGTACATAGTGTAAATAGTGTCACCAAATTCTTGGATTACCAACACTTAACGGATTCTACCGGTCGACGACCTGGGTGCGCCAATCTACTGGCGGGATCTACATTCAACAGAACAGAACAGTCCGTGGAATAAATATAATTTATCCACAAGTTATAGTAACTTTTTGAAGTGTATCCATTTTTATTTACGACACTGGAATCACAATTATCTTTTTCTCAGTAGATCTAATCCATGCGATATCAACACCTGTTATGACATTTCGACCGACTGAACACACACGCCGGCTGCCCCGGGGACTCATTAATCCCTTTCATTCATATAGTACCCCAAGAATGTGTCATTTCTTTGAAGAGGGTGTAATAAATAATACTTAAAGAAGCCGACTATCATGATTATGGGCATCGTAATTTGAAGTGTCATAAAACTGTCTTCAGTAGCTGAAACCGCGTTTCTTTCAAATTGATTATGATCATCAATATGTGTATAGCCTTTGAATAGTTATTATTTAAACTGGACTTAGTTATATTTCAATTTGATTATTCAAATATAATTAATTAATTAATATATTCTTAAGAATGAAAAAGATGGAGAAAAAGGAGCAAAAATTCTTCATAAAAAGCGCTAAGATAAACGCACTTTTATTGATGTAAGGCTCGGTACAAACAAGGTCGGAAAAAGGAACAAGAACTAATTATTTATTTAATTGTTTATTACCTATTTTAATTTATTTATTATTTTTTTTATTTATTTATTTTTCCATCATGAATGAATTTTTTAGTCTGATTGCAGACGTGGCCGCATAATGGCGCAAATTGTTATTTAATTATAAGTCATATCTAAGTAATACATATTTTCGTTCGTTTGCCCAAGGTGTGAGAAATTAAATTCTTTATAAAGGAGCCAAAGGCAAAAAATTATTTGTAATTTTGTATTGTTCGGCGGCACACATTTTACTTTAATTTAAACTCAGTAATGTATGTAAACAACATTGAACCGGAAATGTTTTTGCCACCCGGAAGTGAAAGTTTTAACCACAATGCAACGCGCACTACATCATCGAGGTCAAGGTCAAATAATGTAAACAATAATATTGTACCTGTCTATAGTGTCAGACATCTAGCCCAATTAGTTTTCTTTCTATATTAGAAGTACTCAATATATAGCCACTTCTGTGAGTGTACAACCTGATCTGGTCAAAATGCCCAAACCGCATTTTTGCTCATTTGATGAGTAACTCTCGGCACCTTGAGATATTTTTAATTAGACGTCAGAACTCTGCAAACTGTGAGTGAACGAGATACTGAGTAACCAGAGTGTAGGTTAGCCTGCGGCTTCTTTCAATTTCCAGTGCACTGATTTCAATGGCAATCCACAGGAAAACAGAGAAATAACATAAATAAAAATAGTTTACAAATTTCAGTCTTTGCTTTTACTATATTGAAATGTTTTGTTTTTTTTCCGCTTTGCAATGTCTGGATTATACTTAATCATTTGCTCACAGTATGAAATAATTGGTTGTCGTGTCGGCCGGTATGTGAAAATAGGGTTTTATGATAAAAATAGACCCCCACAAATGCAAAGAATGCTATTTCTATGGTTCTTCTTTGCGCTACTACAACGTCTACTGGTCGAACGTATAACAATTGTACTTGATTTTAAAAGAAAATATTATGTAGATAGATGCATCTGGGAATATATTTTATTCTATTCAAAATTCTAAAAAATCATTTTACCACAATCTGAGGGGAAAACGGCTCTTAAACAATGTACTCCTTTATTTTTAACGATTTGTTAAGTCCCGATGCCATTCGAATTTATGCAGGAATAATAAATCAGATTCTTTGATTGGATATTGACATATTGACAGGCGAAGGATCTCGGAAGAAGATATAGGATTTCCGCCAAAAATTTGACTGTCTTTGTCAGCTTCTGTGTTAATCGTATAGAAAATCTTTTGCATTCTCCGTAAAATACAAAATTTGATCAATGCAACAACATGGTGGAAACCTCATGATGTTACATACCGGCAGCATAAATCGGTGTCAAAGTGGGAGGGGGTCAAATTTTTTCAAAAAAATATTTTGTAAGAAACATTTTTTACCATAGATAATTGAGAAAATATAACAATATGCTTATTGCAACCTATATTTTTGGGTAGAAACGATTTATGCATGAATAACAGGTGCATCATCTATATAAGATTTATTACTATAAATAACACTGTCCGTTACTTATGCAAAAACCTGTACCTTAAATATACTATGCAAAATAAGCAATGTTTACTTTGAACAGTGACTCCATATGTTTTTAGACATTAGGGCAGTTCTTCTGACAACATCTTGCATGTATCAAATAAGGGTAAAACCAATCATTGTGTGGTGCTGAAGTGATGTTAGATTTAAAGTCCACTGAGGAACGTCTCAAGTAAAACATAAACCATCTATGATTGATAAACTTATTTTGCACAGTATATGCATTATCGTATGTACACTTTGTGTTTACCTGTTACATTGTAAAATAGGACAGATTGTCTGTTTATTCAGGTAGAACATACATATACACGGCTGAGACACAATCAGGGTTTCCTTTTGTGTTGCACTTGAGGCAAAAAAGTAACCTCTTTGTATTTGCATTTTTCTTGGTTTATAATAACTTATGACCTATCAGGTTTATATTCCAGAAATAATTCTTTTGGCTCTCGCGTTTTTCAAATTTCACCATAGTGGGTAATGGGAATAGTTCAGAAAAGGAGCTTCAAACCAGTGTTTTGGGCTGCTTAAATAAGATCATATGCAGCCTAGATAAGTCATTGTTCCATGCTGCAGTTAATTTAATACAATGTAACATGTGTGGTTGCATATGAAAAATTGAAGGAAACCTTGACTGCAACACACATTTTATTTCTAGGGTGTCTCTTAACATGGGGCTACGGACTCTACAGGCCATGCAAAAAATATATTTGACCACATCAGCGGTCCTATACAATTTCTTGACAAAACCTTCAGCCATGTTTTACTAGTCCTCAGTCTGAAAAATGATAAGACCATTTCATCCTTGTTAATAGGAATCTGGCTTTGAACATCCATTATGAAAATAGGGGCTACGGACTCTACATAAAAATGATGATTTAAAAAAAACAAGTACTCTTCACTGTGAGGATAAATTCAACTTCCATTGATTCTAAACTTTCTATTGTCTTAACAATGAAAGACTAGATACCAAAAAATCATGTTCTAATCATGGCTGTAATTTTTTTTACCTGCCAACTAAAGACACCATGAAAAATTGAAAAACATAAGAAAAGTACTGTTTCACTTCATACTCCATATTTTCATTAATTTTAGTCCAAATTCAAAGCCGTAAAAAGTATATTACAGGGGACATATGTGTCCTTAGTTCTAGAGCCATATGCAACATATTTCATTCATGAACATTAAAGCAAACATGTTTACAAAACACCCAAAATAAAAGTGCAACATCATAACATGTTAAAAACAGTGTTTTTTATTATATAATCTCTCACTGACTCAAAATATTGTACATAATATGGTATCATTATATATCGCCAGAAAGCTTATTATCCCAGTGTTATAATAAAATAAAAACAATAGGTATTGGATAATATCACACTGAATTACAGATGCATAACATGACCAAGGTAGTAAAGGCAACCCTGATTGTGTCTCAGCCGCCAGTATATTTCCATAGCCTTGTTACATTACAAATAATGGAGCTGACCCCACTTATCGGTTTTGGGGCTATTTGACAGCCTTCCCCCTCCCCCTTGCCCAAACATGGCATTTTGATATAATATTTCATTTACAAAAATACAGTTGTGTTCAAAATATTTTGATTGGGCAAGGGGGGAACATGGACTTATAAAACGTTTCCTATTTTCTATAGGATCCTATATAGAATTCAAAGATTTTGTAAAATTTTTAAAGAAGTCTCTGCTTGAGGTACATTAAACATTACATGTCTAAATACAATACAAACTTGTTTTTCGACTGCGATAAACTTCATTTCAGAGCTTGGAACTTGAGATTTTATAAAATTCTTGGGCAATCTCATAACAGAAGTCTTCCGAGATCCTTTCCTTGGTGGCTGACGACAGCGGTCTTGATCATCTATCATCTAACCATTGTCGCTCGTTCAAACGTGGCAAAACCAAGTTCTGCTTGTGGGTGTGTCTTTAGGTTTCGCCAAACCTATACCGATTGTATATAGCAGAAATAATCTTGAAAGGTACGAACTGAATAAAGAATATCTAATCGTGAAAACACTTAAATAAAAATTGTTAATTTCGAAGTACTACATACTAAATGCTGTAGTCGTAGTTTGTTCTCGTTACTAAAGTGTAGCGCAGTCAGTTAGGAGTAGTCAAAGGTGGCCAATAAAATCAAAACCCCACTTTAAGGCAGTGTAAATGAGAAAGAATGTCGAAGAGTGAGACACGTCAGTTATTGTGGCTGGATTTATATGAGTCAAATTGGACTCTCCACTGTCAAATAGCACACCTATAAAATCTAAGCGTAAAGTTAAAGAATTCTAATTTCTCGCGCTTGATACCCATATTTATCGTGCATACACATCTATACTACATTGTAAATATACTGACAACCACTTAATATTAGATACCTGGTTGTACTGACCACCATTCAGTTACTTCCATGAGTTTGCAACAGAAAAAAGCAAGAAAATCTTATGATATCTAGACGTATGAAACTGATAGTATGTAAGAATAGTAGCTTATCACAAACATACACGAAATACAACGTAGCGAAAATACTGATGACCCGAATTTAAACTAGGCCAAATAGCATTACAAATGTCATAAGTTAAATTGTACACCACTGGTCAATTGGTACGCTCGCAAAAATTTGGACCCATTCTCAAAACTTAGGGCAACCCTTTCAAGTTTAATGCCTTGAATTGAAAGAGTATTCATAAATCTTGGTATTTCGTTGCTAAGATGTTTTTGGGACTGTTAAAAAAGCTTTCCTCAGACAATTTTAGCTCGGTTTAGATTTTAAAATTAAAATATTGTATACGCCAAAAATGATAATTACATAATCTTATGACTTTTTTATGAAGTCTCGGTGTTTTAGAAGCCGCAACTTTATAGCCCATCATATGACATTTTCGGATTTTGTATAAAACTAAAATCGAAGAAATTATCTAACTTTGATTGCGATAGTCCTGATGTTTCCGTCCTATTTGTACCGGTCAACTTGTACTCCGGAACTGGTCAAATTATTTCATAATTGTAAGCATTCGGTGTACAAATTGACCGTTTACCCGGCGTGAGACTACATGTTCTAGTTTTCAATAGAAACCTCTGTGGCATAATTATCGGTAATGGTTCAGCCACTAGCCTTCATCAGGAAAACATGTCCATGTAGTGTATACCCCCTTGAACCCCACTTTTATATAGCAAAACTGGGGTATGCAGGGGTATTCCTATTTTTCTTAATTTTGCTCCAAAACATAGATTGTGGGTACTCGTTAGAACCGCCTCGCCGAGGCGGTTCTAACGTGTACCCACAATCTATGTTTTGAGCAAAAATAAGAAAAATATCCAAAAATTTCAACTGAAAATTTTGTTTTTTCAAATCTTTAAATATCTGCATATTGCATGGGCATGTGTTCGTAATGTTGTAATCACGGGTTGTGGGTTCAATCCCAGTTTGGATGAGACTGTTTTGTGACCTTAGCCTCTGAGTGGGAGATAAATAAGCCGCCTTGTGGGAAAACCAACAATGTGGTTTCCGAACAGGTCTGACACAAAATCAGGCTGTACAGTCGCAGAAAATTGCTAGAGGCTCGTAATTTTGGATTTAGAAAGTAGAGGAAGTGTACCATCCATGTAGCGAAAACAAAGGTGCTATGTAGCGAAAACAAAGGTGCTGATCAGCTTCCCGGTTACGGCGAAGCTGATCTGCGTCTTTGTTTTCGCATATGCAGATTGTTTGTTTTCTCATAAGGTGGAAAAAATCATAGCCACAGAAGATGACAAGGACCTTGAAATTTGGGAAAGTAGAAGAGGATTTGTACTATCCGTGTAGCGAAAACAAAGGCACTGATCAGCTGTGAAGTTACTGCACAGCTGATCTGCGCCTTTGTTTCCGCATAGGCAAAATTCCGAATTTTTTTATGACACGGCACAGTTAATACATGTAGTGGGCACCAAGTCTTTTATGTCTGTGCAGGATATGAGCCAAGAAGAGGGGATGGTAAGGTCAAGGTATCCTAAATTGATCTCAATATCGGAAAAATTCTTTGGTTGAAAGAATGCTGACCAAAGTATCAGTTACTATTGAAAAAGTTTGCACAAAATACTGATAAACTGCTCTCAGTAGGCTTAGCCAGGAACATTTTGGTTAAGTATATGTCCATTCTGACATGACCTTGTGGAGTGGACTGGGGCAGTGGTAGAGTGTCAGACTGGTCTCACAGGTCCAGGTTTAAGAACATTTTGGTTATGTTACTGACCATCCTGACATGACCTTCTTTGTTTTAACTGTGCGAAAAAGCAACAAATTAAATGGAAACATTCTACCAAATGCTGGGAACAATTATACCAAATATCAGAGACTGATTTGCCAAGCCGCAGTGAGGCTACTTAAATTTTATGAGAATTGAGACACTGATCAGTAGAAACTCATTTGGTCCAAATACCAGAAATGTAACAAGAGGTTTAGAATTCTGCTAGAATCTAGACAGTGAACATGGTTGTTCCTCTCTCAGAAATGAGAATGACCATCTGTATTTCTTGAAATATTAGATTTTCATGAGTGTTTGTGAGTTCTTTGATGGCTGACTAGGCCAATTCTAGCTTTAGATAGTTGACATAAAGTGACCCTATCAGCATTGCATATTCTAAGACTTCTAACACATTGTATGTGATGTTGCACTTGAACATGGGTGTTGTGAATAAGTCTGCTGTAAAACATTTAAAAATGTAAGTATTTATTGGTTGTGTTGAATGGAAAACAGATGCGATAAATTTGTGCCTACCATGTGGCTCGGTAGTTCAGCTGGCAGGGTGCTCACATGGTAAGCGAGAGGCCTTGGGTTCGGGTCCTGGTCGGGCCACATTCTTTTTCCGCCAGTGATATTTGATGGCTTGGTGTGGGTCTGTGCTTAGATTGAGTTAGAGTCCCAGTCGGGCAATGGCCTTTTTCTGCCGTTGTCTCATTAATTTATTCAGGCTGGCCAGTCATGAATTAACCCTGCAACATCCCAAATTAATTGTGTTGATTCACAGTCTTTGTTTGATTTGTTTGAATTGATGCTGAACTTCTCAGACAACATGTTACATGTTGGAACACTGTCTCCATTCAATGGGTCTTTTACCCAAAATTGGGATATGGCATTACATCCAAAAAGTGCTTCGTATGTAACCACCCAGTACAGCCAATAAGACTTATATGTATGAATGGTTTGATTTGAACCACTTTTCCTGGGATGGCTCAGACCTGGGCAGTTAACCAGGTGGTCAGTCAGTAGCATATAAACAAGGAGATAGCATATAAGCTTTGCCTGGTGGCACAAGCAGTCCATCTATTTCTTTAGGTCCCAGTGGAAGGGGGTCCATATTCCCACCCGACCATTCACAGTCCGAGAATTTAGTTTGTTTGATTTTAGATACACCAATATATGAAATTGCTTGTCAAGGAACAGCATGGTTTAAATTATCATGCTTCATGGCCAGAAATGTTCCAAAGAGGACAAGCTGCTATATTTTCATTATCATGGATCGAAATGACAAGTTACTAGGTTAAGCCGCTTTTTGTAAGACGGCGTTCAGAACGCTTTGTCAAGATTAATCAAATGTGCCTCACTTAGGTAAACAAAAAAAAATGTCAAAAGAAAGAGAAAATTCAGCATCAGAAAGTAATGGCATACATAAGCAGGTTAAAAAGGAGGCATTTCATATTTTCAATGAATATTTAAAAAGGTAATGAACATATTTTAACAAGGGCCTAACGATTTATGGCATGATGCAATGAGATTTATGCTGTCATGTGTTAGTGATTGTGTTTGACAAGTTAAAGCTTTTATGAAAAAAAATTAGTGTCTGAATCTGAATGTATCTCAGATACCAGGTCCCCCTCTTCAAAAAAGATTACAACCCAGAAATAAAAGATAACAAACAAATATTTTACTATCTGAAACTCTTTCAAACATCAGAGATCAAAATGATGTAAAAATGGTAAGTAAAAGAAAATGTGTGATTCTGTTGGCAGATGGTTGAAAGCCTTGTTTGTTTGTCTGCTTACCTCATACAGTTTGCCTCCACTTTGTCCAATGAGTGGCAATGACATTGAGAAAAAGCCAAACCGTATTGTCAAAAATGAGGCTACATTAGAGCAATTGTATAAGCTTTCTATCGCACAGAACCGCGACAAAATTGCTGCATTTGCATACTGTCGGTAAATACATGGAGTTGTGACACAACTGCGTGATAATTTTCAATCACGATTTCCCGAGACGATCCAGACCTGCTTCTGTCTTTACCCTTCAGACCTTTGTATAACAGTATAAATCTACTATCATTCTTCTTTTTCTTAAAAGATTCCCATTTCAGTTGTCCTAAAATGTCAGTCATACTCCCATCATTTCCAGTCGCAAACCTTGCAGCACGATTTTGGACCTTTTCCAATTCTTCTTGGAGGCCATGAGTGTGAGGGTGAGCTTCCATATCCAAGACCGGTGTGACAATCATTTTTTTCCGTCAGTTAATTTTTTCCACGGGGAAAGAATGGGCCAGCTGCACCAGTCCTTTATTTCACATTCTGTGTTTCAGTGGCTTATTTTACATTATAAGTTTCATTGTTTCTTTCCATTTAGAAATGATAACCAGCACCATCCAAATATGGTGTCTTCAAGTTTCTTCCAGGCCGACCTTGAAAAATTCTCTGTTTGCCGTCACCCGACCGACCCACCAAAATTGCCCATACCCAAAAATTTTTATTGACATTCACAAGCAAATTTTTTTTTATTTGAATGTCTTAAATTTCTGTCCCTGAATTACTTATTTTTTCAATATATTTATTTGTCTGAATGCAATATTGTGCAGTCCTACAGTAGAAACAGTAGAAGAGTAGCTGCCTATATGATTCTAAATTTAAATCTAGACTCTGTAAAAGTCATACAAAAAATATTAACTTTCAGTTGTGCAAAAAAAAAAAAAAAAGAAAAAAAAAAAAAAAAGAAATAACCTACATGTACCGACCGACCCAATCCTAAAACTATGGGTCGGGTGACAGCAAACATAATATTTATCAAGGATGGCCCCATTGTTTATGATGGTGAAATGTTTATTTATAACAACCATAACGATGTTCATTTTCTGTATTTCAGATACCTAATTGCCCTGAGACCATGGTCATTTGCGGCATCCATCACACCAGTTGCCTTAGGAAGTGCCCTCGCTTACAAAGCCACAGGACAGTTCGGCATCATTATCTTTCTTCTGACGCTTGTGTCAGCTTTGTCTGTTCATGCAGCGGGAAACCTAGTCAACACATACTTTGATTACCAGAGGGGTATTGATAGTAAATTGAGTGATGACAGAACATTAGTCGACAAACTACTAGATCCACATGACATTGTATGGCTAGGAATGTTGTTCTATTCAGTTGGCATTGTAGGATTCATGTTTCTTAATTTTGTTTCTGTAGCCAAAATGGAACATTTAGCTTTGATATTCTTTTGTGGTTTATCGAATAGTTTTCTATATACTGGTGGCCTTGGGCTGAAATATATCGCGCTAGGAGATTTAGCGATTTTCCTCACATTCGGACCTCTAGCCGTGATGTATTCGTTCCTGGCACAGGCTGGTCAGTTATCAGTTGTTTCCCTGCTCTACACGATACCTCTAGCATTAAACACAGAAGCCATTCTCCATACCAACAACACACGGGACATGGAACCAGACAAGAGAGCAGGAGCCGTTACCATAGCGATCATGCTTGGCTGGACTGGTTCCTATCTCCTATTCCTGTTGTTACTGTTCGTGCCTTATCTCCTGCTTATTCAAGCTGGGCTCCACATTTCAAAATGGATGTTTTTACCTGTACTAACAATACAAAAGGCTTTTAATCTAGAAAGATCATTTAGAAGTAAAGATATGGCCACTATTCCTCAAGAGATGGCCAGAATCAATCTGATCATGGGTATTTTATATGTTATAGCTATTATCATGACTGATAAGGCATTGTTGCCAAAACTTATATGAACCACATCATGAGAAAGCCGTCACTTTTACATAAGCAATGATAGTATGATTTCTTTTCTTCTTAAATATGAAATTACAAGATTCTAGGATTCTTCAGTGACTGAGCAAGCAGATTTGTGTTGGGCCTGGTCAGAAACCCCGCAGACAGGTTTTCCTGATATCAGACTTGAAAAACCTGTAACCTAATTGAGATTGTAATTTCGATGTCCTGACTTTCATCTTTCCACTGACTTGTTTTATCTTTAACAATGTTTAAAAAATTCTTCCCTACCATCCCTGTTTCAAAATTTCATGAAACGCATTACTTTAGGCTCATTCTTGTATGTTGTTATCATGAATATTTGCCATCAATGACTATCATATTTTAGTCAAGACTTGAAGACTACCTCACCATTTGACCATTACAATTTAATCTAAGACATCACCAGCATGGTATTTGTGGGTAATGACATTTGAAGCATGCTTTTCGTTCGACCATTACATGCCAATCTGAATCATGTACATGTATTATTATATTGATTTATCCAAAAATTAAACCTGATTCATCATCACTCCGTATATTATAGGGGATGCGGCAATTATTAATAACTTCAATGATAAAGTACTATGTCAAAATAAGTACAGGTATAATATTGTCAGTATTTGACAATGTTGTTAAAAAAGCTATCTCGTTTTGTAACTCGTTTTGTAAGCCAGGTGTTTTGAGTTAGGTTCTATGCCTCTCTAGTCTTCGGATAAGACTGTAAACTCGGGTCCTATTTCAGTAGCTGTTGATTAGACTTAAACCGGAACACACTCAAGTTAATAAGCTGAAGCATGACAAATAACAAAATATGACCAGCCAACAAATTGATCAGTCTTAGATGTACATGTATGCATAAAGCAGCCAGTGTAGACATAGAAGAATTTGTATTTGGAAGAGTGTGGTGGTCTTGTGGTATGATGTAGGATGCTGAATCTAGGGCTTGAATCCTACTTTTCCCAGATTATTGTATGTCTTTGAGCACGACACATTCATCCCCAACGGTTCTGGGACTGCCTACATGTAAGTACTGTAGTGTTGCAGGTGTCATGCAGACATGACTAAAACATTGTCATTGACAGGGCCTGGAATCAAATCAGAGAAAGAAAAGGTTGGTTTGGGATACCGGTGTCTATGTGATTTTATCTTATGTTTCAAACCTGTTGTGAAGTGAAATCTCTGAAGAAAGAAACCTGACTTGTGTCTTTTTTGTTCTGAATCTCCTTGGTGATTTGAAGATCCTTGCCACTGAAAAATGTGTAGTTTTATCACCTATGGGAATAAAAAGATGACTTCTTGGCAACATTGGACTATAAAAATTTAGTTAAAAAAGTACAAAATTTATTCTATATGCGGTAATCATACAAACATGTTAACAGAAAGAGTGATATTGCAGACAAATCATTCCTTTTTCTTCTCCAGGACCCAGTTGTTCAAAGCATCGTTAGCTTAACGATATCGTTAAGACATAAATTTGTTAAGCAAATATCAGCTAAAGTAACAAATACACTGTTATTTTTTGTTGAAAAAATGTGAGAATCCTTTGCACTGCAAAGGATTCTCACATTTTTTCAACAAAAAATAACAGTGTATTTGTAATATTCATGTTTGAAATTTTAACGAAACGTTAACTAACGACGTTAACTAACGACGTAGTTAGTTTTGAACAACTGACCCCAGGTTTTCATGTGATGTGAATATTTTTCATTCCTTTTATGTCTTTATAATGAGTAGAGCCTACTTGAAAGAGCATGTGAGTTGCAATGCAAGAAAACTGGTCTTCGAGGTTTCCGACCAGGCCTGACACAAACCGGCCTGCACAGTCACAGAAGATGGCTAGAAGCTTGAAGTTTCGGATTTTGGAAGAAGAGGAATTGTACTATCCGTATAGTAAAGAAGCTGATTACTTGTGCAGTTTCTGCAGAGCTGATCTGCGCCTTTGTTTTCACATAGGCACTGGTTTCTCTCATGATGCAGCGTATATGCTTGAAACCTTATAATAGAAACAGCAGATCTTACATCATATGTGTGCAGGTTGATTTGATCAGAAAAAGCTCATGATTGTTTTGGTTTCTATAGAAACTGTGAGGTAAAATGGTACAATTCTTGTGTCGCTACAAAATTTGCTCGAGTCTCCAATGGTCCCACTATAAAGATGCATCATGGAAACTGGGATTATTAGAATGTTTCACAGCATATAAAAAGAAACTGGAAATGGCATGCAATTCTTTATTAGTTTTTAAATGGATGGATGTCAGACTGGAATCTATATTTTCAAATAGTATAAGAAATCTGTTTTTCTTTCGTTTTACGCTGGGAAAGACTAAATCACATTTTTGAGACCAACCTTCACCTCACCCTAACTTTTGACAGGGAAAATGACTTTATAGAGGGTAGTCACTTCCATTGGCGGTCTGGTTGCCTCCCCTGATCAAGGGACTGCACTCTACAAAGTGCGGTTGCATTCGTAGAAAATAAAAAATTGGGCTACATTTGTTTCCCTTGAACAGTTCAAGGTAATGGGAATAATGCAACATTTGTTCCCCTTGAAGTGCAAGGGAAGTCACTCTCATTGACAGGATGGTTGCCTCCCCTGATCAAGGGACTGCACTCTTTCAAGTGCAGTTGCATTTATAGAAAATCAAAATTTGATCAACATTTTTTTCCCTTGAAGTGCAAGAGGGAAGTCACTTATTGACAGGATGGTTGCCTCCCCTGATCAAGGGACTGCACTCTAAGAAGTGCAGTTTCATATATAGAATATCTAAATTTGTGCAACATTTGTTTCCCTTTAAGTGCAAGGGAAGTCACTCTCATTGATGGGATAGTTGCCTCCCCTGATCAAGGGACTGCACTCTAACAAGTGCAGTTGCATTCATAGAAAATCAAAATTTGTGCAACATTTGTTTCCCTTTAAGCGCAAGGGAAGTCACTCTCATTGACGGGATGGTTGTCTCCCCTGATCAAGGGACTGCACTCTAACAATTGTTTCCCTTGAACAGTGCAAGAGAAGTCACTCTCATTGACAGGATGGTTGCCTCCCCTGATAAAAAAAATGCAGTTGCATTTGTAGAAAATCAAAATTTGTGCAACATTTGTTTCCCTTGAAGTGCAAATTGATGGGATGGAATCAGGTTACAATTACTTCCCTTGATTGGTAGAACACGATACGGATATACTTACACACAAAATAGCTCTCCTATTTATTGGGGTGTAAAGTTGACAAATCATGTTGAATTGCTGATTTTGATGTCAGATTGGTTAGATTGTTGTCTAAGCTTTCAGGAAATGTTAAATTAGTGGAGATATCTGGCAATTTCAGGTATTTAACTGCCAACTGAACCACCCCTTATGCGGTTGCTCCTAGGCTGGCGGATAATTGACGAAGACACCGGTATGTTTAGAAATTGGCAGATACCTCCCAAACGAGCCGGTCAACCCATATTTTAATCTTGATTAAAAGTACTGGCATACAGTGTAGACTTGGAGAAAATCTTCAGAACAAAGCCAGCAATGTCATTTAAGAAGGTAGGAGGCAAAACAAATGATTAAACTATATAGTAAAATTAATTGTGGTCTGGGTCCTGCTATGCATGGCATATAATTTGGGTACCTGATGTCTTTATTTTTCAGATTTTGGATGTTTTAGAGCTGTTAGAGTCCTGAGATTTGCCAGATAGACAGGAGAGAAGCCAAATTTGAAGTTACAAGCTGCTTGGTAAGTGTTTTTCTTCAACTTTTCAAAATTAATCGCGGTCGCTCGGCTAAAGCGGTGCCCGAAAATTGTCAAAATTTAAGGTCATTGCACTGTCTACATGCTGTTGTGGACCCAGACCTACTAAATTTGCTGTAGAAAGATAGAATACACCTCAGAGGTTACAAAACACTTTAGTTTGTTTAAATATTCCCATTATCAAGGGAGATATTGCAGAAAAACATAATATTTTTGACGTCGAAAAATAGTCGCGAAAAGCGTCGCAAGTCGATGAATGGGGTATATGTTTTTAAATGTCTGTCAGACTATGGAACTTGATTCCATTGATCTCATACTGCCAGGACTGTCTCTGTAAAGATGCTATTGCAGACCAATAGGCTTTTCTTTTGATTTAAAAGCAAAATGAGGGCCTGATAGGAATCAGGTTACAATTACTTCCCTTGATTGGTAGAACACGATACGGATATACTTACACACAAAATAGTTCTCCTATTTATTGGGGTGTAAAGTTGACAAATCATGTTGAATTGCTGATTTTGATGTCAGATTGGTTAGATTGTTGTCTAAGCTTTCAGGAAATGTTAAATTAGTGGAGATATCTGGCAATTTCAGGTATTTAACTGCCAACTGAACCACCCCTTATGCGGTTGCTCCTAGGCTGGCGGATAATTGACGAAGACACCGGTATGTTTAGAAATTGGCAGATACCTCCCAAACGAGCCGGTCAACCCATATTTTAATCTTGATTAAAAGTACTGGCATACAGTGTAGACTTGGAGAAAATCTTCAGAACAAAGCCAGCAATGTCATTTAAGAAGGTAGGAGGCAAAACAAATGATTAAACTATATAGTAAAATTAATTGTGGTCTGGGTCCGGATGGTTGCCACCCCTGATCACTGTTTGTTTGAGAAAATGTCCCTCATGCCACTGTATGTCATCACTTGACCAAACCTGATGATGCCAAGTAGTGACAAAATTGTCTATCTATCCACAATGTGCCAGACCCACCTGAAAGCTTATTCTGAGTTTGTAAAGCACAAACTTTGAACCACATCATGTATGCCACTATGTAACCATCATGGATAGTCCAATTTCTCTTCCACTTATATCCCAAATTTCAAGCATCTAGCATTCTCCTGTTACTGTACAGGACGGTTTGTGGCAGACCTGGTTGGAAACCCTGAAGACTTCTAGGCTCATTTATTGACTGAGCTACTGGGAATGAAAGAAGGAAGACATACTTGTTTGATGAGCATTTATTTCAGTTTTAGGCAAGAGGAAAAAACAAACTAACTAAAAATGTATCAAAAATCTACCAAGATGGATAAGCTTTGCTTATTAAATATAAAACTAAGGTCTTGTTCAGTGTCTTAGACAATAAAAGAAAATCTTACTATACATTTTAGAAACAACTAAAATTTCTGAAGAACCTAACCTAAGAAATTAAAATTCTAAACGGAGAAAAATATAGAAACAAAATATAAGAGTGTAGTGTCAAAGATTCTGAACGGTGAATGAATTTTTAAAATCAGTAAGTCGTAATGGGTTAAACACATTATGCATATGCACCAGTCATTTAACCATGCCAACTGCTTCCTACCTTGGGTAAAAGTAGGGTCCTCAACAAATACAGTGGGTAAAGCCTACATTGTGTTATGTTCACACTGCCGCATAGGCAATTTTTTTGTTTTCTCGTGGCCCGGCTCAGACATCTAGGGCTGAGTGAGGGGCGTGTTTACAAATGACTGGTGCATTATGTCAAGAAACTTACATGACAAAGTCAAAGTCATGTGTGGTGAATCAACAAAGATAAAATCTGAAATGTACTAATTCTTAAAAAGAACGGGTTTTCATTTTCCTTACAAATAGGAGAGATACACGTAACCCTTTTCATAGGTGATGCCATTTTATGGCAGTAAAACCAAATCTTAAAACTTCTCAAGATGCAGCGATGCTAGTGTACAAACATTCTACTTCCAAATCAGAAATTCTATTTGTCATACAGCCAGTGGTGAATTTAGAAAGGGTTCAAGGTGTTCACTTGAACCCCCCTTTGGGACCAAATTATTTCATTTCATGAGGAAATTTAGGAAAAATTAGATATAATGTGGTAAAACGAACCCCCTCTGGGTGGGTTTGAACCCTCCTTTCAAAAATCCTGGACCCGCCCTTGACAGCATGGTGTGTGTAAGATACATTATCATAAATACTAAGGACAGGTTTTCATGAATACTAAAGACAGGTTTTCATGAATACTAAAGACAGGTTTTCATGACAGGTTTCCATGAATACTAAGGACAGGTTTCCATGAATACTAAGGACAGGTTTTTATGACTTTGTTTATGTCTTTCTTTGCTAGAAATATGAAGAAAACTCTCTGAAATGCTTATAAAAGAGGAACATTATGCTAAGTCTATTAATTAAGAATTCATTTGTAGAAATGAAGCTTATATCATATGCCTGTCCAGAGCCAGTTGTTAAAATCAATGTCAATAGCTTGATCAGTAAGGTGTCCAATTCATATTGAAGCGTACTCATGACCATATCATATCCTAATGTCTTGAAGTGAAAATATTTCTACAGCCATTCTTCATTTCAGTGATTAAAGAACAGCAGCTGGTAGTGAAAGAAATGTGCACTAAGTACTAGTAACCTACCCTGCCTCTGGGTGGCTTGCCCAGGAACAATATGGCTGAAATTACTGACCATCCTGACATGACCTTAGCTGTTGACCATGGACATGAAGCACTAAATCACGCAAAAATAATTTTGAAAATGTTGGCTCCAGACTTATATATAACGTTATAACATACAAATCAGATCTAAATGTGTATTATTTTGTGTCTATGACAATAAAATGAGCCGTGTCATGAGAAAACCGGATTTTTAACTATGCAAAAAAAAAAGGCGCAGATCAGCCACTGATCAGCACCTTTGTTTTCGCTACACGGATAGTACACTTCCTCCACTATCCAACACTTCAAGCTTCTAGCCTGTTTGTGTGACTGTACAGTTTGGTTTGCGTCAGACCTTGTCGGAAACCCCAAAGACCTGTTTTCTCACGTTGCGGCTCAAATAGCAACAACAACAACCCATAATATAATGGTTCAAAGATAATGCAAAACAAAAACATTTACAAGGCAAGATCTAACTTAACATGTATGGTTTTAAAGGAAAAAGTAAAGAATAACAAGAAAAATTATCCATAACAAAAATAAAATTTGACCTTGCTTTCTTCTGCATTTAAGAGCGCCAGTGCTATTCTTAATGCAAAGCTAAGGTCAAGATTATCTCCCTTACTTCTGTCAATACAAGATGCATTTCTTTTTAAGTTTTCGCAAAAGCTCAGAAATTCCTTTAAAACCGAACATGTATCAAATAAAACTTCTCAACTTCTTACAAATGAAATGCCACTTTGGCTAATTGCACTTAAAAGTTGAAATAATTCTCTGTCAAGTTGGCATGTTTTTCTTTAAAATTTTATCCTAATTTGAGCTGTGTCATGAGATAACCTGATTTTTGCCTATGTGAAAACAAAGACGCAGATCAGTTGTGAAGTAATTGTGAAGCTGATCAGCACCTTTGTTTTGCTACATTGCTAGTACAATTCCTCTACATTCTAAATCCTACATTCTATTTCTTAATCCAAAATTTCCAGTCTCTAGCCATCTTCTGTGCTTGTACAGCTCTGTTTGTGTCAAACCTGTTTGGAAACCTGCTGGTATTCTCCTGAAACTGTTCATTTAATGTTAATTCTATAAGACAAAAGACCTGTACAGTGGCAAGATGGCTGGAATTTTTATCTAAGAAGTAAACCGCCCCATCAGAAAATCAACAATCTGCATATGCAAAAACAAAGGCGCAGACCAGCATCGCGGTAACCGCGAAGCTGATCAGCGCCTTTGTTTTTGCTACATAGTACAATCCCTCTTCTACTTAAATCCAAAATTTCAAGCTTCTAGCTTGCTTCTGTAACTGTACAGGCTGGTTTGTGTCAGACCAAATTGTTGGTTTTCTCATACAATGGCTCATCTATGTTCATAAAAATATCAACTTGATCAGCTGTACAGGTACCACACAGAAAAAATGTAGATTTTCTAATGATATTGCTAAAATGGCTTCATAAGCAATGACCAAAATGTTCCCATTACGCATTGCAAGCTTGACAGAGAGGCAACAATGTGCTATTTTTCTCACCACATTCAAAATACATGTGAATATACAAAACAAAATACTATACACAAATTGGCACTTAAGGGTTTGTATATACCACTGAAAGTTCTAAGTTTTCATACAGAAGACACCTATGTAAAAACAAAGAGGCTGATGAGCTGCATAATAACTGAACAGCTGATCAGTGCCTTTGGTTTCAATTCACAGATGGGAAATATCCATGAAAACTTAGGAATTTAATGGTACATATGTAATAAGAACATAAAACTATTATAATGATATTATTTCTTTCTACATTTGTTTTCTTTTTGAGTACCTGGAGCAATGAGGCTTGCTCAAGTGCACAACATAACACAGGAGTGTTTATAAACCAACAAACTGGGACTCAAGGTCCTCAGATTTCAAAACTTTTGATGCTCAGCTCAGCTGAGACTAAAATTTATCCTGCTAATAAATGTTAAAATGCCAAAAATTGATGGCATTTTAACATTTATTAGCAGAATAAATTACAGGCTTTGGGGGTCTAAACCTGAATTTTGAAGTTATTTGGGCTATTTCAGTATTTATGAGCAGTTTAAATTTCATGCTAAGCTGAAATGAGCACGAAAAAATTTCATAACCTCGGAACCACTAAGCCAGTTGGTGTCCCCTTTAATTTCGATCTGAAATGTACCCAACATAATTACACATTTTCACGCTCAACTCGGCTGAGCATCAAATAAATCATGCTCATAAAGTACTTTAATTTAGGCTATTTTGAGGCCAATATGCAGATTAAGTTTATGCTCAGCTGAATTGAGCATGAAAATATTTTATAGCCGTGGCCGGGTTTCAATCATTTTATTCACAAACTTATCAGCCAATTGCTGAATCAAAGAGGGTATTTGTCAATACTGTCACTTCTCAATAAAACTCGAAGTAACAGGTAAGTTTGTTTTAAGGCTATTACACAAAAACACCCATGTCATATGCATTTCTTTTTACAGCCGCAAAACTTGGAACTTTTATATATTTTTCTTATCAAAACATAGTTTGTGGAAACACGTAAGAACCGTCTCACCAAGGTGAATCTAGCGTGTTCCCACAATCTCTGTTTTGGAGCAAAAGTAGACTCCAAATTTACTAAACCACGAATGTGGAGTGTAAGGGGGTTTACACGGACATGCTATCCTGGTGGAGAAAGATGCAGTTGTCTGTATATACCCACATTAATCCAGCAACGTCTGTTTTAGGACTAGAATATGAACATTATATACATCTATAAAGCACATTTTATCATAAATAAATAAAAATCTAATGCCTTTTATACAACCAACACTATAAACCAATGGAAGTTATAACTGAGCCTTTGATTGCAATACCACCCTATTTAATCTGTGAGGCAACCAAATTTCTTACAGCACAGATTTGATGCAACATCACAAGTCATGCAACGAAATGGGGAGTGGTGATTAGAAGCTGGATCTCAGTTCGGCGATAAACACACTCCATTTGGATGTTGCATCAATCCTCGCAGTAAGAAATGTGGTTGGATCACAGGCATATAAGATGATACATCAAATTCATTGGGAAGGACTCAAATGGAGACAAACCTGCTTACTAGCAGAAAAGTAGCCTAATCACTATTGCATTTACTGTTTAAATGTTAACTGCAGCTTTTACTGCTTAAATATTAATTGCAGATCTTTGAAAGCTCTGTTTGTATAAAGATCAAAACTTAAGTACAACAGTATTTTTTTCAACTCACTAACAACACACTAACAAATCACTGTTAACTTAGAACAATTCACTGAGACGTTGTGTCTCTTCTTTTACCACTTGGATGATTAAATATATCACAATGGCCCAGGAACAATCTCTCGCTGGTATCTTTGGATTCTTGTTACAAAATTTGACCTTTAAAAGTCATTAGTATGACCTTCAGGAAGGTTATGACCTTCACCTTTATAAAGGTACCATTACTCTGAACAGAGGTCAACATACCCAAACTACCATATCTACAGGAAAAGAATTCCTCATGGTCACATTTCAACATTTGAGCCACCTCATGGAAAAAACAACAATCTGCATAGGCGAAAACAAAGGCGCAGATCAGCTTCGCGGTTACCGCGAAGCTGATCAGCGCCTTTGTTTTCGCTACTCGGATAGTACATTTCCTCTTCTACTTAAATCCGAAATTTCAAGCTTCTAGCTCTTTTCTGTGCTTGTACAGGTCGGTTGTGTTGGACCTGTTCGGAAACCACATTGTTGGTTTTCCCATGAAGTGGCTCATTTCTCTCTCAAGCCATAGTAGGGAAAACTTGACCTAAAATGTTAACCTTCTGAAGGTAACAGGGTCCTCATGCATTGTAGAAATTATAACAGAACAACAAAATGAGGCCATATTTACAACCCTACTCTCCCGAGTTTTAGCTAATACCAGATAAATGACCTTTGTGACCTTTTCAAGGTCACTAAAAGGTCACCATGTCTCCATATATTGCTGAAACTATCACACAACTTGTTACAGAAATGAGGTCACATTTTCAATGCTTCCATCATGGACGAAAAATCAGCAAGTCTTTGATAATCTGGATCTTCCTCACGTTCATCCTTGTCGCTGGCCTTAAAGGTCGGGTTTTTGGTATCCCGTGGCAACCGTAGTGTACACGGCAACATCTCCGGCATCACAGTATGGTGCGTGACTAGACTTAGTAAACTGGACCACTCTTTATCTAGGCCCTGAAAAAAGAATCATTTATTTGTTTGTTTTGTGGTTTAAGATTTCAGGTTTGTTGGGACGCAGACACAATTGTCACATTAATCGTTAATGTGGAGAATTAAAGTGTCTTGCTCAAGGACACAACTTGGTATCAGTGCCTAACCTCTTGATCAAGTCCTATACTCTGACAACTAGGCCACCATGCCCCCCACCCCTCAACCCCACCCCTTAGTCAAGTTTGATCTATTATCAGCAGTATGAGGTCTGTAGTATTAAGCACCACACGGCATACTGGTCATGCCATTTAATATCAAAGGCATTTTCAAAAATCTATGAGAGAAATGGCCCAAAATGGGCAGTAATGACAGACCAGCCACAAGGGAAAACAAAATATGATTTATATGGATTTATATATAGCAGAATGATCTATAAGGTATCATTATTGTCCAATATCAAGCCAAGTTATGACCATCAAGAACTGGCAAGCAAATATCAAAGCCTTCACTATCTATTTCATAGCTACCAAATGAAAGGGAGATCATTTTACTTTTATACACTTTCTATATGGCAGAATTGGAAGCAAACTGCCATAACGAAAGTTTGAAATTGTTCGAGAGAAATAAATTTTGCTAATATTAACTTTTGCTGCATGGAATTCAAACTTCTTGATTACGTTACAATAACTTTTTTGTTACTAATTTCGACTGAAAAAATGCTTGCCCATGAACAAGAACTCACAAATAATTTGCAAAATACAGGTCATGTAAACATTTCTGAACTTAAAGGAATATGTATATTTTACCTTCAATTTGACTCCTCTCTGTGTTTTCAGTATGAGATAATGTGAAATGCCTGTGGGGTTCTCGAACTTGGGAACTCGTACTGATAATGCGTAGCATCCCGGGTGCGTAGAACTGTCCCGAACTATGAAAGACCCTATATCCTCTTGTTGTAGTATCTCTAAGGCCACATCCCTGGAACAAAGCAAAAAATTTTATTATTATTATCATTATTATTATTATTATCATTATTACTGAACTTGGGAACTCGTACAGATAATGCGTAGCATCCTGGGTGCGTAGAACTGTCCTGAACTATGAAAGACCCTATATTCTCTTGTTGTAGTGTCTCTAAGGCCACGTCCCTGAAAGGTAGAAATAAATTCTGTTTAACGGCTTAGTGTAAACATATTTATTCAAATTTTCAAAATACAAATACAAGAACAAATACAAATTCATAATGAAAGGATCTGAACGGAAGCATATTGCTTATAATGTTCATTTCCTAAAAAAAGATGTATTTTTACAAAGTGCTGTATGACAACAAAACATGGCAAAATCATATTTACATCTGAAAACAACATACATGTATATATACAAGTTGCGTGAGTATCTAAGCCAAGACAGAGATAAATAGGTTGACAGAAGACTTAGATGAAAATAGGATATATCGAGATAAAGAATATTGATCAGAAGTGATAATCGTTTAATGACAATGAGTGAATAGAGAAAAAAAAAAAAAAGAAAGTGAACCGCTTGAACGGCATTTTAGAAAAGCACTGAAGAGGTGTGATACTTCAATTTGTATTCATACCACCAGTATTCTACTGGCTGCCCACACGATCATTCGCCATCATCTCACTTCTGTGTCCAGTGCAGTTTTTCTCATGAAGTGGTTCAAATGATATGCGACGCAAGAAAACCAGTCTTCGGCGTTTCTAACCAGGTCTGACACAAACCAGCCTGTACAAGCACAGAAGCAGGCTAGAAGCTTGAAATTTTGGATATAAGTAGACGGGGAATTGTACTATCCGTGTAGCGAAAACAAAGGCGCTGATAAGGTTTGAGTTAATGCGAAGCTGATCTGCGCCTTTGTTTTCGCCTAGGCAAAATCTCTCATGACGAGGCTCAAATGGTAGTACCTCACGCTTGCACTGCCCTTGTCTCCAATTCTCTCCTTACTCTTTATGAGGAGCTTTACTGGTCTTCTCTGTACACTTTATGAGAAGTTTGCATGTCAAGCGAACCTCTTACATGCTGATGCACTATCAATATGAGGTTAATGGAACGAAAGGAAAAAGAAATTGTCTCAGATTGCTAAAATGCCAGTTGTCCGTTACATTACGAGGAATTTGCATGACAATGAATAATTTCTAGGGAAACACAAACATAACGAAAACATGCCCATGCAATAAACTAGAGATTTTTTTAGCTTTGAAAATTGAAAATTTCCAGCTAAAAAAATTTTTGATATTTTTCTTATTTTTGCTCAAAACATAGCTTGTGGGTACACGTTAGAACCACCTCACCGAGGCGGTTCTAACGAGTACCCACAATCTATGTTTTGGAGCAAAAATAAGAAAAATAGGTATACCCCTGCATACACCATTTTCACTATATAAAAGTGGGGTTCAGGCGGGTATAACACGGACATGTTTTCGTGATGACTTACTCATTCGAAAATGCTCCTGGTCAGAGACATTGTCTAACTTTTGTAAGACAAAGGTCATACTTTGAAGAAGCTGGCTGGATTAGGTAAGCTTTAGGTGACTTATGCTATGATATCTTTCTACAGTAAAACCAATTTCTAGGTTTATGGTCTTTCTGCTTTCATTACCAACTTTAGATATTGCATGTCTAGTGGTTGCAGCACTGGTCTCTGGATAGAGCGGCCCACGGTTTGAGCTCCATAAGTGCAAAATTGTATCCTTGAGCAAGAGACATTAACTACCCACAGTGCTGGCAGTGGTTGCTGTCCCATTATGACTGAAAATATGTTGCCTGGGACTTTAAAACACAAAACTAAAAGTTACAGGGGCTATAGGTTACTGTATGGGTATCTGAAGTTCTATTTAGCCCACCAAAACACTTAAAATGCAACATAAAAGCTTGGAAAGTAAGAAACAGTGGGAGTGAACATTCATCCCCAATATTTTATATTTTTTTCAGATGCCTGTGGTTACTGTATGCACTGCTGCTAATACAATCTCAGGTTTATATTAACTCATTTTAGCCTGGCATCCCTTTTGTGGGACATAGGCAAACAGAATAGCCCCAGATGTGACGCCGCAGAACGCGGCGTCCCATCTGAGGCTATTCTGCTTGCTTAGAGAATTTTCATCGAAAAATTGAATAAAATTTAAAAATCATCCCTGACGCCTCTAAAAATGAAAGTGGACTGACCAAAATGATAATGATGGGAAAATCCATTCGTCAAATATGGGTTAAGTTGTCACCATGTTCCAACTTGTCACACTTGTAATGAAATTCTCTTTAGTTTTATGGGATGATTGCATGTCAGAGCACTCCTTTAAGTATCCTTATAACGATGTTTCCTTGAACACGCTGAGAATTAATGACAAGTTTATAATGTATAATAAATCTCTTGGAAAGGATCGTGAGCAAATATACATGTCCATACTTTGATATTTGCATAGAACTTAATATCGCTGACCATCACTGCACAGTCGCACAGTACAACCTCATAACGCGCCTCGCTATACGTTTTTAATATTACACGGCCATGCATGGCCCAAAATGATGTTTTGCTAGACATCTCTTGTAAATAACCTCATTATAACATGGTTTCACTTATAATACAATCCGTTTCCAAGGACCCTAAAGATAGTGTTATAATGAGGTTGACCTGTATGACCATGCAATGCTACCCACAGTGCCTTATGTTTTGATAAACCCTTATAATTATGACAATAAAACCAAGTCATGGTACCCAAGAAATACAGAGTTTAATTTTAAGCAGCAGTCATTTGTAACCATGCTCCCCAGGCCCCTGACCTGACTTAATCTAGAATTGGGTGCACTAACCACTGGGCTACCTCGCTCCCCAATATCCAGTACAGATCAACCTCATTAAAACGCTATCACTGGGATCCATAGCATGCTGACAGTTTTCACTGGGATCCATAGCATGCTGACAGTTTTCACTGGGATCCATAGCATGCTGACAGTTTTCACTGGGATCCATAGCATGCTGACAGTTTTCACTGGGATCCATAGCATGCTGACAGTTTTCACTGGGATCCATAGCATGCTGACAGTTTTCACTGGGATCCATAGCATGCTGACAGTTTTCACTGGGATCCATAGCATGCTGACAGTTTTCACTGGGATCCATAGCATGCTGACAGTTTTCACTGGGATCCATAGCATGCTGACAGTTTTCACTGGGATCCATAGCATGCTGACAGTTTTCACTGGGATCCATAGCATGCTGACAGTTTTATAACTGAAACTGAGTTATGATGGGGTTACTTACTATAGATATATAGCAAAGTCATCAATTTGGGATCCATGGTCAAGTTATATTGAAAACCGCATTATATTGAGGAATGTTGTAATGAGGTCCAAGTGTATATTGACCTACCTAGGTATTCCAGCTTGGTACCAGGAGGAATGCCGCAGAGTATCGTCTTCTATATGACTTCTATCTAAACCCATCAATGACTCTAATCTATAACATACAAGACAAAATGTGAAATAAAATTTCAACAGTATTTAAGGACTAGAGGACCATTGGTCCTGTAGCTCACCTGAGAGATTATCACATTGTAAGCTCATGAGATTTAAATTAATTGAAAATCGACCAATGAAAGTCTATGCATGGACACTATTGACACCCGGGGCATGGCCAAATTTGACCCAGGGGCATGACTGGCACAATTTATAATGGGGACTACCAAACATTGCTACATACAAAATATAGAAGCTCTGGGCCTTTTGGTTTCAGAGAAGAAGATTTTTTTAGTTTTTCCCATTGTAAGTCTATGGAGACTATCTACCCCCGGGGCGTGGCCAAATTTGACCCCAGGGGCATGGCTGGCACAATTTATGTAGAGGACCATTAGCCATTGCCACATACAAAATATCAAAGTTGTGTGCCCTGTGGTTTCAGAGAAGAAGATTTTTGAATTTTTTTCCCATAGCAAGTCTATTGAGACTATCAACCTCCGGGGCCTGGCCAAATTTGACCCCAGGGGCATGAATGGCACAATTTATGTAGAGGACCATTAGCCATTGCTACATACCAAATATCAAAGCTGTGGGCCTAGTGGTTTCAGAGAAGAAGATTTTTTTTTAGTTTTTCCTATTGTAGGTCTATGGAGACTATCGACCCCCGGGGCGTGGCCAAATTTGACCCCCGGTACATGATTGGCACAATTTATGTAGAGGACCATTAGCCATTGCCACTTACAAAATATCAAAGCTGTGGGTCCTGTGGTTTCAGAGAAGAAGATTTTTGAATTTTTTTCCCATAGTAAGTCTATGGAGACTATCAACCCCCGGGGCGTGGCCAAATTTGACCCCAGGGGCATGAATGGCACAATTTATGTAGAGGACCATTAGCCATTGCTACATACCAAATATCAAAGCTGTTGGCCTAGTGGTTTCAGAGAAGAAGATTTTTTTAGTTTTTTTTCGTATTGTAGGTCTATGGAGACTATCGACCAACGGGGCGTGGCCAAATTTGACCCCAGGGGCATGATTGGCACAATTTATGTAGAGGACCATTAGCCATTGCCACATACAAAATATCAAAGCTGTGGGCCCTGTGGTTTCAGAGAAGAAGGTTTTTGAATTTTTTTCCCATAGTAAGTCTATGGAGACTATCAACCCCCGGGGCGTGGCCAAATTTGACCCCAGGGGCATGAACTGCACAATTTATGTAGAGGACCATTAGCCATTGCTACATACCAAATATCAAAGCTGTGGGCCTAGTGGTTTCAGAGAAGAAGATTTTTTTAGTTTTTCCAATTGTAAGTCTATGGAGACTATCGACCCCCGGGGCGTGGCTAAATTTGACCCCAGGGGCATGGCTGGCACAATTTATGTAGAAGACCATTAGCCATTGCCACATACCAAATATCAAAGCTGTGGGCCCTGTGGTTTCAGAGAAGAAGATTTTTGAATTTTTTTCCCATAGTAAGTCTATGGAGACTATCAACCCCCGGGGCGTGGCCAAATTTGACCCCAGGGGCATGAATGGCACAATTTATGTAGAGGACCATTAGCCATTGCTACATACCAAATATCAAAGCTGTTGGCCTAGTGGTTTCAGAGAAGAAGATTTTTTAAGTTTTTTTTCCTATTGTAGGTCTATGGAGACTATCGACCCCCGGGGCGTGGCCAAATTTGACCCCAGGGGCATGATTGGCACAATTTATGTAGAGGACCATTAGCCATTGCCACATACAAAATATCAAAGCTGTGGGCCCTGTGGTTTCAGAGAAGAAGGTTTTTGAATTTTTTTCCCATAGTAAGTCTATGGAGACTATCAACCCCTGGGGCGTGGCCAAATTTGACCCCAGGGGCATGAACTGCACAATTTATGTAGAGGACCATTAGCCATTGCTACATACCAAATATCAAAGCTGTGGGCCTAGTGGTTTCAGAGAAGAAGATTTTTTTAGTTTTTCCAATTGTAAGTCTATGGAGACTATCGACCCCCGGGGCGTGGCCAAGTTTGACCCCAGGGGCATGGCTGGCACAATTTATGTAGAAGACCATTAGCCATTGCCACATACCAAATATCAAAGCTGTGGGCCCTGTGGTTTCAGAAAAGAAGATTTTTGAATTTTTTTCCCATAGTAAGTCTATGGAGACTATCAACCCCCGGGGCGTGGCCAAATTTGACCCCAGGGGCATGAATGGCACAATTTATGTAGAGGACCATTAGCCATTGCTACATACCAAATATCAAAGCTGTGGGCCTAGTGGTTTCAGAGAAGAAGATTTTTTTAGTTTTTCCCATTGTAAGTCTATGGGACCTATCTGTTGCCATGGAAACCACAATTTTGATACAATCTGCTCCAAAACCTAATGCCATCAATCCCCCAACCCAATTATGGTTCACATTAAATTTGATCAAGATCGACCTACTAGCTTCAGAAATATTCTTCTTTGAAATTGTGGACGGACGACGGACGGACGACGACGGACGACGGATGCCTGCCTATCCTATAAGCTCACCTGTGAGCCTTCGGCTCAGGTGAGCTAAAAAGGTCTTGGGGAATCTCTGCCCTTTCTTAGATTAATTCTGTTAATATGGCAGTCGAGACAATTGACTGAGAGCAATAGTTTATGAACATGACCTGCTGTCAATTTCTCACACTTTGCTTGTCAATTATTAAAACTGAGACATGAAATTTCCTAAAATTGGATGAGATATTATAGTGCGAACATCTTTGGAAGAAGCCATGTAAGGATGTTTCGACAACGTGCCACCTAAATTCCAAGATCTTGAATAGGTAATACAGCCAATAGCAAAGATGTTGATCTGACTGCACAGACGGGCAGGCAGATCGGCACTCCTGTTATTTTCAAGACATCAAACATTTGAGCCGCCTCGTGGGAAAACCAACAATGTGGTTTCCGAACAGGTCCGACATAAACCGACCTGTACAAGCACAGAAAATAGCTAGAAGTTTGAAATTTTTAAGTTAAGTAGAGGAGGAATTGTACTATCCTATCCAAGTAGCGAAGACAAAGGCGCTGATCAGCTTCGCAGTTACTGCGAAGCTGATCTGCGCCATTGTTTTCGCCTATGCAGATTGTTGGTTTTACCATGCGGCGGCTCATTTATTCTAAGGGTTTCTCATAAAGTGTTTGCTAAGATATGAAAAAAAAAATTGATAGATCCATTACTCTCTAAGAGTGAACAAACTAACTATGGATTCTGAGAAATCTTGCTGGAAATGTGTATCAAACTGTCAAGAATGTCACGAAAAGTGACACCAAAATATTCAATTATAGACTATCTATAACGAACTGTCAGCCTAATGCATATTTATCACCTTTATCCATAAAGTTATCTTTATAATTAGGAAATTGTCCTCAAAATCAATATTGTGAAATACGAGCTTTGACACTAGAAAATCTATGTTTTGCGGTTTCATGATGGCTGGAGAGCCTTGAAACAACAGATTCAAGAAACGAAGGAGACGCTAGTAAATTCTTTTTTTTTTTTTTTTTCGTATTGAAGCTTAACGTTCCAGTCAATAATTTTTCAGTCATGTCAGGACGGAACCAACGCTTCCTGGGTTTAACGCTTTCTGGGTTTAACCAGTACTGTAGGGAGTTAATGTGTCTTGCTCAAGGATACAACACGGTGCCGATTGTGGGGATTGAACCCAGGACCTCTCGATTTGGAGTCCGACGCTCTACCACTACGCCACTGCGCTCCCTAAATTCAAAGGCGCTGATCAGGTTACTGAGCAACAATTTGCATTTGAGCCGCCTCGTGGGAAAACCAACAATGTGGTTTCCGAACAGGTCTGACACAAACAGAGCTGTACAAGCACAGAAGATGACTCGAAGCTTGAAATATTGTATTTAAGAAGAAGAGGGATTGTACTATCCATGTAGCGAAAACAAAGGCGCTGATCAGCTTCGCGGTTACTGCGAAGCTGATCTGCGTCTTTGTTTTCGCATATGCAGATTGTTGGTTTTCTCATGAGGCGGCTCATTACAGTTTTTGCATAAATTGCAAGAAGCAGTATTGCTCTAGCTGGTGCTACTAAAGTGGTTGATAATAATCCATGATTATGGTATGTATTATAAATGTCAAAGTCTCCAATGGTTGCTACAGATGGAACTTTGTTCTTAAACTTCTTATAACATATTACATGTATAAGTAGCATGTGTTTGGCATTTATGCACTAGCCATTAAAATAAGCAGCATCCCCCCCTCTCCCACCACATCGGACTGGATAAAAAGCAGAGGAAATTCTCTCATTGAAACTGTCTTCTTTTTTTGCCAAAACCAGAGAAAGAACATAATAGCATCATAATCTGATGATTCAGCTCAATATGTAACCATCTGCCATTTTTTTTTCTTTTCTATAATCAATGACCCAGCTGAATAAATACTTGAAATTACCATATAAAACACTTTTAATATCAAATCTCTACCATTATACTACATGCCCTTATTTTGACCCATATATTAGAAATCACCCATTTTGGAATTGCAGTAAATTGGTAAAACTTTGCACAACCTTAATGATGTTTAATTCCCTTCCCACAAAGCTTAAGCCCCTACTAAGACCTCAATGGTAATTGGCTAAATTTATTGATAAGCTCTAGGATCGACATGTGCTTGATTTTTTTCTTATGACTTATAACCAAAATGTGGTTATCACATTGGAAATCTTTGAATTTATCATGCAAAGTTCAACTTTAGGTCCAAACACTGCTTGACACCAATGCCTATTACATGTATAGACAAGTGATTAATTTCGTAAAGAACTGTGCAACACAGTTACTGGGACAAACTCATTTACCAGTGTCTGTCTGCCCCTATTTTGTGAAAATAGCACACACAAACACATTTCAGTTTGTGAATGCCTGAAGATCAGTGTAGCGATTATAATGATTGAGCATACCCTTTACTGAATTCATTCAATAATAGCAAACTATTTTAATTTCAAGCTCCATTTGACGCTCGGATGACATTAAACTGGGGATCACTCCCTTGTCGCATTTTTAGGGTGTGTTAATCATGAGTACCTTTGAAATTTTTTGTGGTAGCTGTTTGAAAGCCCCAGTCCCCCTGATCATGAATTCAGCACAGATAGTGTGCGCTTAAGGATGTTCTCTGACACTTTTGATCTTCCGGTTTTTTTGTTGAATAATTTTTAAACAGTTGCAGATATTTTCCTAATATTTTATATTTGAATACAATCTATGGTTATGTACTAGATGGTAATTTAAGAATAGATATTGATGGACCCTAATCTTTTTTTTTTTTTTAATTGATGGACCCTAATTTTAACATCCCAGTCAACAATAATTGTTTTAAATGAAACCACCAATTCCTGAGTAATTATGTTTTGCTAAAGTACACAACCCCACACCCCATTGGGATTCAAAACCATGTAACTCTCGATTAGGAGTCTGACACTTTACCACTAGGCCACAACTTCCCCAAAAATTTTGTGGAATGAACCAGAGGGTCACTAAATGACAGTATGGTTGAGGTTTTGCTGAGCAAAACAAATTTTATCAAAGCGAAAGAAAGCAGCTTGTACAAGCATCCTAAAGAGACAATTAATTAATGATCATTTTTAAATAATATTGCAATAAAACAATTACCACATTTTTCATTTCCACTCACCTTTTAAATTTGCCAAATTTCTGCCTTCTTTTTCTTTCAAACCACTGTTTGAATATACTCATATCATAATAATAGTTCTTCGGCATTGTTTTTCTATGTTTTATCCACATTTATTACACAACAAAATTATGTCTATTTAAACCATTTCTGGTCAACAATAAATCTATCACATATATGAATTTCAGTGCGTAGTTTACTGCATCTTTCAAACATCACATTTTCAATAAGCTTTATAAATCCTCTATAATATCTATATTTCTCTCTACATAGATCCAACAATTTCGAAACCACCAACCCGGCCCTTTAACGAAAGTAAAACATCTAAATTCAGACAAGAATTGTGAAATCCAGATAGTTGTATTCGCCAACACTACAGGTGTTCTATGAATGATTAACACTCGATTTTACATCCGCATCAATACCCAGGGAGCCAAGCCCCATTTTGGGGAGAGGAGGTGACATCACCTGCTATAGTTGGTTTGAATACATTTTTAGTTAGGTTTTGCCATCCTATTGAAGGCCTGGGTGGACTGCTCACGAAATTGTTTTGGCGCGATGGTTAAATTACACATTGTTTCATGCTGTTTAAGCTGCCTACTTATTACAAACGTTTTCAAGATATATGACCATATCTTTTGTGCTTCAGATCATAAACTGCTTAATTTTCTAGTCTAGAGCAATGCTAGGAATCACAGATTAAGAAGTGATCTTATTATATTGTTTAATTCATACTTTTGCAGCTCTTGTTTTAGTATTTATGATGTCGAATTACCCCACCCACTTACATAATAATATGGATCATGAAAGTTAAATAAATGCACATTGATTCGTGCGATGTTGAAGAACAAATGAATATGTGATGTGCGCATAAACATTATACATGTATTGATGCTTATTTCAGTCATTCAGTTTCTTTATAAATCAAGTCCATGGTCAGATTACCGTTTCCTATAAAATGACAGATGTAAGTTCTCATTGTTCCATAGGCTGGATCATGCATACCTTTAAGCAAGTGGCTATGAAATACTACAATTGTATCTAGTTAAATATTCATTATTGTCATATCAATCATTTGATATCAATTTCAGCTCTCTATGGATTTTGGTTGCTGAGATACAAACGTTTCCGTTGGTATACCCCCTCTATATTTCTGTGATTTGTATCTAATATTTTAAGTTATCATCAATATTTAAACAACAAGATAGTTATCATATTCATTTATCTAATCATTGGTTATGGAACATCATAATGAAAATCATTTGATGTCAATTTCAGCTTTCTATGACATTTGGTTGCCAAGTTATCATGTTTTTGTTGGCATACCCCCTCCACGTTTCTGTGATATTTCTCTAATATTCAAAGTGTTATCAATATTCGAAAATCAAGTAAGTCAGATTGTTTGTGTGTCTTAGCATATGGTTATTGAACATTATCCTAGCAATCATTTGATACCAATTTCAGCCCTCTGGAGCATTTGGTCACTGAGATAATAGCAGTTTTATTGGTATACCCCCTTCGTTTGTCATTGATTTTTCTCTTATATCTTATGTTTTCTTAAATATTGGAGCAACAAGAAAGTCAGCTTGTTTATGTATCTTATTACATGCTTATAGAATATTGTCATAGCAATTATTTGATACCAGTTTTAGCTCTCTATGGCTTTTGGTTGCTGAGATAAATACGTTTCCATTGGTATACCCCCTCTAATTTTCTGAGATTTTTATCCAATGTTTAAAATTTTCATCAATATTTCAACAACAAGAAAGTAATATTATATATGCGTCTTATCACATGATTATAGAACATTATTATAGCAATCATTTGAAATCAATTTCAGCTCTCTAGAGCTTTTGTTCACTAAGATATTTTCAATTTTATTGGTATACCCACTTCATTTACCAATGATTTTTCTCTTATATCTTAAGTTTTCTTAAATATTGGAGCAACAAGAAAGTCAGCTTATTTATATATCTTATAATATGGTTATAGAATATAGTCATAGCAATTATTTGATACCAATTTCAGCTCTTTATGGCTTTTGGTTGCTGAGATATATACGTTTCCATTGGTATACCCCCTCTATTTTTTTAGATTTTTATCAAATATTTTAAGTTCTCATAAATATCCCAACAACAAGAAAGTAGTATTATTTTTGTGTCTTATTAATGATTATAGCACATTATAATAGCAATCATTTGAAACTAATTTCAGCTCTCTAGAGCTTTTGGTCACTAAGATATTTTCAATTTTATTGGTATACCCCATAGAATTCCAATGATTTTTCTCATATCTTAAGTTTTCTTTAATATTGAAGCAGTAAGGAATTCAATTATATATATCTTAATATATGGTTATAGAATTATGAATATAGTCATAGTGATCTTTTGATACCAACTTGTGCTCACAATGGATTTTGGTTGCTGAGATATAAACATTTCTGTAGGTATACCCCCTCCATTTTCTGTGATGTTTCTCTAATATTTTAAGTTTTCATCACTACTCTAAGAGCACGAAAGTCTTATTATTCATGTATCATATTTTGTTTATTTGTTACCAATTTCAGCTCTCTAGGGCTTTTGGTTGCTGAGCAATAAATGTTTCTGCAGGTATACCCCTCAATTGGTCTGTGATTTTTCTCTTATACTGAAAGTTCTCACCAATAATTGATCAATAGAAAGTCAAATTATGTCTGTATTTTATCACATCATTAAAGAACATTAGCATAACAATAATTTGATATAAATTTCAGATCTCTAGAATCTTTGGTTGCTGAGATATCAGCAATGTTGTTGGTATACCACCTTCATTTATCTGATATTTTTCTACAATATCTGAAGATCTCTTTAATATTTGAGCATAAAGTTATCCAGCTTTTTTATGTATCTTATTACATGGTTATAGAACATTGTCATAGCAATCATTTGATACCATTTAAAGCTCTCTGCATCTTTTGATTGCTGAGATATTGCTGACAATTGTGCTGGTATACTCCATTTTTATGTGATTTGTCCTCATTGATATTCAAACACCAGGAAGTCAGTTCGCTTTTTTATATCTTATTACATGGTTAAAGAACATTGTCAAAACAATCATTTGATACCTATTTCTGCTCTCTATGTCTATCAGTAGCCAAGAAACATGTAGTAATATAGGGGTACCACATTACTTCCTCTGTTTATTATGGGTGTGGGTGAACACTCTGTGATTTTATGTGACACAAATGGGCATCAAAGTGATCCTCTGACCATACTGGCACCCATGAGCATTTGTTCTAAAGGTGGAAGGTACGTCCTAAAGATAACCCATTCCAAACTCTTCAAAACTAATGGTAATAGATTTTCCCTTTCTTTAATCTTGATTTTCATCATTTTCATTAATATTCATGAAAATGCAAATGGGAATTTTTATTTAGGCCCATGGCATCAACAAATTTGTCAAATAGTACTATTGGTACAATAACAATGAGCCACAATGATAGTTAAGGGCTAAAGTTAGTTTTTATGGGATAATTGATTTTCAATTGTTTCTGTTTATTCATTTTAATATTTTAATAAAAAATCATGAATATGCAAAAAAGGAATAAATAAGCAATAAAATTTGTTATAAAAAAAATTATTACATCAACATTTATTGATAAAAATGTACTGATAAAAATGTATTGATTCTCATAATTGCACATAATTTTTTACATATACATTAAGTGGGTGGGGTAATTCAATGCCTTAAGATGACACAGTTTACTCAAATGACACATTTACAGCTTTATACATGGCTAATACATACTCAGCAGCAATCAGACAAGATAAAATGACATCAGGATAGTATACGATATTGAAGAAACACATAAATATGACTGTTCGTAATATATTTGTGTAGTGCATTTCAGCTGTATATAACAAATAGTACGTCTACATACCGTCTGATTAAAGCATCACGCCAAAAAAATTTCCAGAGCAGTCCACTTAGACCTTCTTTTGGAAGGTCAGAGCTATCCAAAAAAGCATTCAAAACAACTATAGCAGGAGATGTCACCTCCAACCTTTTTTTTGCGAGATAGAGACTTTTGGCTCCCTGGGTACAATAAGTTTTCCATTGAAAACATGTCACTCTGAAGCTGGCTACTTTTACAGTGACTGCAGCAAGCGATCCGATTGGTCGATCAATAAATTTGCCCGCAAGTTTCATTAAAGGTGTGAGAATTTGCTTTTTTCTTTTCTTTTTTTCTATTTAAACACAAATTCAGGTGCACTAGATAATTTTGTGGGTTTTTTTGTTGTTTTTTGTTGTTGTTTTTTTTTTATATTTTCACGATTTTGTAAAATCCAAATAAAACAATATTCTATCAATATTTTGTGTTCCACACTGTTCTATATCCTTCAGAGAATGTGCTATAAAGTCGAAGTTAGTAGCATCTGGCATTTATCACAACATAAATCGCTTGATCAATAATTCTTAACCATCTTAAAATGGATAGATTTCTCTTATAATACACCATTTTATGACTAGGGTTCCTATTTATGGGGATTTAAATTTTTTGATGGATCAGTAAATGAGCCGCGTCATGAGAAAACCGGATTTTTGCCTATGCGAAAAACAAAGGCGCAGATCAGCTTCGCAGTAACTGTGAAGCTGATCAGTGGCTTAGTTGCTTGTTGCTACATGGATAGAACAATTCCTCTTCTTAAATCCAAAATTTCAACAATCAGCTGCAAAGACCAGTTTGTGTCAGACCTGGTCGGAAACCCCGAAGACCGTTTTTCTTGCATCACGGCTCAAATAATACTAGTCAAGTAGATATTTTGGTAATCTAGATGACAAAATTTAATTCAGTTTTACTCCAGTGGGTTAATTGTTAAACGTAAAATGAATTAGTATACTGATAATGACTTCTAAAAACACATTCAGTTCAATAGTCAAACATTGGTGATAGTGTACTGCACTAATGGAATGTCCATTTTAAAATGCTTTTGGTCAAGCAATTATTTTAAAACCATTAAACTTTAATAGAATGTTTTCCATTAATGGTAATAAAAAACAGCAAAAGAGGTCCACTTTTAATGTCTCATTGGCCTCAGATTGTCTTACCCTATTTGCTTTTGGTTACAAAATGTGTTTGATCCAAATAACACTTTATCTTTGAATAGTTTTGTACCTATAAACATCCAAATTCACAGAGCTTTTACTAATTCATAGCATGTACATTATGTTAAAGAACAAGTAATTACGCAATGCTACGTTCATCTAATGAGAAACCCTGCATTTTGGATATGCTGAAAAAGGTACACAACACTTCCAGTTGCAAAAGTTTGAAAGCATACTTGGGTTGGTTATGGCTTAACATCCCAGTCAACAATTTTTCTGTCACCTTGAGACCGAGCTACCACTTACAGGTTTAAATTAACTTATTTAAGCCTGGTGTCCCTTTCATGGGACATAGGCAAACGAAATAGCCCCAGATGTGACGCCGCAGAACGCGGCGTCCCATTTGGGGCTATTCTGTTTGCTTTTCATCGAAAAATTGAATAAAATTGAAAAAACACTCCTGACGCCCCCTAAAATGAAAGTGGACTCATCCAATTGATAATGATGGGAAAATCCATTCGTCAAATATGGGTTAATCAGCTGTACAGTGATGATGATAATGAAAACACGCTCATATAATATACAGAATTTTCCTAAGTAGAAAATTTTTCTGATATTTTTCTTATTTTTGCTCAAAACATTGATTGTGGGTACAAGTTAGAACCACATCGCCGATTGCGCTTAAAATTCAAGATTACATCCATATAGTTGGGAACTATAAAAACCATAGATTCAGTTTTTAAAATTCCTATCTCGTTAAGCATATTTAAGACTACATCAAAGATAGTTCTATAGCATGATTGTAATCCCTTTTAATGGAAAATCTATCGATATCAGACTAATTCACAGTAAGACACCTAATTAATTTCCACAAGCAGATATTTCAAGAGTTTTAAATGGCTTTTTAGATTAGGTTTAAACACAGTACAGCCATCATATTTATATATTTTAAATATTAAAATTATTCTTTTTTCTTTTTTTTTTCTTGAAAAAAAAAAAAGAAAAAAAAATCCAAAACAAATTATTCCAACAAAATATGAAAGGGAAATAACTCCTTTCTAATTCAAGTTTCATTTTCCCATCAGATTTGACTTGCTGTGCATGTTTTTAGTCTTTAAATTTTTCTGTCAGAACTTATTTTTTCCCCCTCCAAACTGATCAAAAAATGACTTCTACAGGTATCCCATGAGCAATAAGAATAGCTTGCAATCATTTGAGCCGCCTCATGGGAAAACCAACAATTTGCATATGCGAAAACAAAGGCGCAGATCAGCTTCGCAGTAACTGCGAAGCTGATAAGCGCCTTTGTTTTCGCTACTCGGATAGTACAATTCCTCTTCTACTTAAATCCGAAATTTCAAGCTTCTAGCTCTTTTCTGTTACTGTGCAGGCCGGTTTGTGTCGGACCTGTTCGGAAACCACATTGTTGGTTCTCCCACTAGGCGGCTCATTTCATCTTCAGACATTGCTTATCAATTCTGACAAAATTTGTATAACATTGACAGGTTGTTATCTTTTTGTGAGCCGCGTCATAGGGAAACAGATTCCAGCCTAAGCAAGCAAGAAAAATGAGCACCGGTCTGTGCATTTGCTTTGTTGTTCAGTATACAGTATAATTTTAAAGTACTGTATCTCTTATTTGCTATTCATGAAAAATCTGGCAACTTTTAAGCTAGCCTCGGTGCCACTTAATTAAGTTTGTGTCTTTCTCATTCCGACTTTGTAAGGACAGATTACCTCACAACAAGGCCTGTACATATAAGAATCTTAAATTTGGATATGTATCATTTTGATAAGGCTCACCTTGCTTCTGAATTCTCAGAATACCAGTCAGCTAAATGCTTTGGCAGCCACTATGTATATTATCTATGGGAGGCAGTTTTAGAATTCATACCAATCCATATTGTTTACCGATTTTAATGATCATGAATATGCATAACAAAAATCATGATTGTGCAATAATGCATCACATGCATTCATTCATTAGTTTGTTTTGCCACACGCTTTTTATATTTAAGGCAACAATCAATTTAAAACACATCGTTGGTGTTCTGCTAGCATCATGGCATGTGTATGATAACAAAATCAAACAACATTATGCCAAAAATAACTTAGTCTTTATGAAAGATTCAAAACATAGTAAAACATCCACATTGATGCACAAAATACGAGGTATGGCAGGAAAGTTCGTAGACATCATTAATATTTTCAACAGAAAAAGAAATTCAGTCAAAATGAATATAGCTGGGTTTGCAAAAATATTTCATGAGCAAATAGACGAAATTTTATGAAAATCTGGCACGACATATTCTACAGCCTTTTATGTGCACCTCCCTAACCGGGAGCGGGGCAAGGGTCAACGTCTCAGTGACGTTACTTGAAGTTTATTGCTGTCAGTGCTTTATATATTTGTAACAAGTAACCATGTTTCAGAGTTATTCCACATAGGGTCCTTGGATATCGGTACAATTTTATTATGTGTATCCAGCTGTCAAATGCAGATCTGTGCCAACTGTCCTCAGGTTCTCTGATGACCGGTTGAACATATGAAACCATTTTCATTCGCTGAGAATGTAAGACGAGTGCCCTTCCGCCGCCGTTTATGAGGGTCTGGATGGGGTATAATGATTAATGAATAATGGCCTAAAATTTTTAATGAGAGTGAATGAAGAGCAAAAAAATTAATGATTAGTGAATAATGAGGTCCTAAAGAATAATGAATAAATGTAATTTTTTAATGACTAGCAGAGTAATATAATGAATAGTGAATAATAACATTTTAAAGAATAATGAATATGCTAAATTTGGCTATGGAATTGGCCTCCCTGACATTCCAGAATTTCATTTTTTTTCTGGGGTCTGGACGCCCCCAGACTCGATTTAGTTCAAATGTTGTAGTCATATTTCAGAACACCTTGAATGTATGGAAGCCAAGCATGTAGGGGCTCACCTAATGGGCCAATTGAAAAAGAAATGTGTCGTTTGAAGGCAGAGAAAAATAAATCGTTCTAGATGTTTACTGAGCCAGATACTATGTCACTGTTTTGTTTGCTTATGTATATGTATTTTCTTTTTATTCTATTATCCCATTTTGTCCTTATTATGCATGTTCAAATCCTATAATGATAATCTTTTCTCTGGATGGACATCATCTTGCTTTTTTATATGACAGAATATAATTATAATGTCATTTGCAATCGGAAACAAGGCAGCACTAAGAACGTTAATGCAAATCTATCTGGCAATTTATATGACGCTACATATTTCTTTCCTCGCTCGCTTCGCTCGCTCGGCATTTAAGACATTAATAAAAAGTATTGTGCAATCAGGCACAAGCACAAATCCATACATCGCATAGTACTCCTATGCTAACTATAGTTTACTAAATAATAAAACCAGAGGACCAATGGTCCTGTAAACGCTCACCTGAGATCTGCTTCATATACCAATAAACATATTTGAATATTATGGTATTTAACCCCAGTGCAGCCCTTGGGCCATTTTCTTTTTTCAGAATAATCAATATTCTGTCCATTTGCCAATTTCCTGCTGATTTTCCCCTTCAATTAAAAGCAGATGAGCCCCTGGGGTCCATTTTTTTCAGAATCATTAAATTTCAGTCCTACTGCCCTTTTCCTGCAAGACTTTCACTTAAAATGACATTTTAAAAGTTTTCCCCATTCAAATGCATTGACGACCTATGTTGACCTTGCCATAAAATAGGTCAAGGTCACCTCAGGGTCATGTTTTATACATACATTGTAGTACTTGAGTCATCCATACTTCATGCAAAGTTTCGTTGAAATCGGTTCACCGGTTCTGGAGCAGAAGATATTTTAAGGGATTTTACCATATATGGGCATGGCAGCCATCTTGGTCATGTGACCTGGATTATTTATATATACATTGGTTCCCACTTCCTATAAATGCTTCATATAAAATTTGGCTTTGATTGGCCAAGTGGTTTCAGAGAAAAAAATCTTTGAAAAGTGTGTATGGACGACAGACCGGCCAAGGTCAAGAGATGACCTTGACCTAAATTAATCATATACCTTCATCTAATCCATTAGTTGTTTGCATCTACCACTTTTCAGATCTCAGGCTGCAATAGTTTTCAAAAAATAGCTAATTTCCACTTTTCCCATTATAAGTCTATGGAAACTTAAAGTTACCATAGCAACCAGAGTTCTTATCCGACTGGAATAAAAAACACAAATTATGTAGAGGCTACTGTCAGGAACATGTATACAAAGTACAGGATTCATCCACTTGACAGTTTCTGCGGAGAAGATTTTTGAATGTTTTTTTCAAAATTTTGCCCTTTATGGGGCCCCAGCAACCAATCAAAATAAAAGATTAGGACAAAACTCGCAAGAAACGTCAAACACTACCTAATAAACATTTCTGCAAAAACAAAATTCAAATGTCTGCAATTTTAGCGGAAAAATAGCCGATTTCCACTTTTCCCATTATAAGTCTATGGAAACTTTAAGTTGCCATAGCAACCAGAGTTCTTATCCGCCTGGAATAAAAAACACAAATTATGTAGAGGCCACTGTCAGGAACATGTATACAAAGTATAGGCTTCATCCCCTTGACAGTTTCTGAGAAGAAGATTTTTGAATGTTTTTCGAAATTTTGCCCTATATGGGGCCCCTGCAACCAATCAAAATGAAGGATTAGGACAAAAGTCACATGAAACGTAGAGGACTACTCAATAAACATTTCTGCAAAAACAAAATTCAAATATCTCCAACAAGACAGCAAAAACTGGCAATTTTCACTTTTTTCCATTATAAGTCTATGGGAAGCATAAGTTGCCATAGCAACCAGAGTCCTTATCCGATCAAAACAAAAAACACAATTATTCTTTCCCCCTACCTGTAGATGGTGTATGTGTAATATGAGAACCATTGGCCCAGCGGTTTCAGAGAAGAAGATCTTTGAAATTGTGGACGACGACGGACGACGGACGACGGACGACGGACGGACGGACGCCGGAGCATGGGTATACTATAAGCTCACCTATGAGCCTTCGGCTCAGGTGAGCTAAAAACAGCATTGTATTGTAACTTTTACCCATGAAGTTACATTTTTTCTTAAATAAAATATGTAGTATTTTATTTAAGAAAAAATATAGGAAGTAATGATTTTTCTTTTCAGTTCAGAAAAATCATAACACGTTACAGATGTATAGGTTATAACTTGAATGTTATGCAACAGTCTGCATGCTTAGTTTTTAACCCAATCATGGTTGATAACTACGCTGCCTACTTTAATTGCACGCCGGTGGGTCAAGCGTCAGACTCTATGATGGCCCCGACTTAAAGCTATTCATTTTAGTTGGTTGGGGCCGGAGCTTCTTGTCTGTTGCTTGGCCCACCGGGGTCCAACTGGTGTTTTTCTTTTGCTCCGGAGTTAGTAGGTTATTCGGCGCCCAGGGATCTCGGGCAGCTTACTCAATCTGTGAGTCCTGGTTTTTGATTCATCAGGATGTTTATCTTGATTTATTTGTTTGTTCTTGTTGATTCGATTCACCACGAGGGCCGAAGAACTAACTAAATGTTTTGAACCACTGCAGAAGCTGAGGGTGAGGTTATGGCCATGTAAAACCGGTTTAAGCCCGCCAGTAACTTTGTGTTACTGATCGTTTCAAGGCAATACTTCTGTGGAGGTTCTTTTTGTTTTATGTCTTGGTGTTTAAAATTATTGTGCTGTTTGCGCCTTATGTATGTTTTCATATTTTTAGTTAAGTTTAGGTAACTGAGTGGCCACCTATTGGGAAAATAGCTGCTCATTCGGCTTACGATATGTTTTCATGGTATAAGTGTCTGATTGTTAATTTAGTTTTTTCCCACCTCGGTTTTTGGAGTGGGAATCTTTTTCTGATTGCGCCTTTTCCTGATCTTTGCCTACTTGTACTTTTTTCCTTTGGTATTCATAACTGAAAAGAAAGATTCAGGGTAAAACTTAGGGTGTATTCAGTATTTAAGTTGGAGGGGATTATACTCCCAACAGATTTCAAAGGGGATTTAAAAAAAATCGGTACACTATTTCGGAAAGTTTCTATGAGGCTTTGTGGTCTAGCAGAGTATATAATTATGCTTCTCTCAAGATGTTAATATCAAGGTTGCACTCAGCAGTCTACAATTTAATATCATAGAAGTTAGAACTAGTCCTTGTGGCTTAGATAAGGGATGCCTTAGGTGGGATGCTAATAGATATTAGCTGGGTGAAGAAGGCGTCATTAGTGATCATCATATTTTAATGAATAATCGAGCTAATTCTAATGAATAAAACAAAATTTTAATGACAGTGAATAAATGGCTAAATTTTTAGTGATTAGGGAATACCACGACCCCCCATCCAGACCCTCGTTTATCATCTTATATGATCTATCGAGCATCCAAAAATCAACTCTGCCACTTGTAAACTGGTGACAGACAAGCTGATAGTTTTTATGCTGTTGTTAATGTCATTTCCATTGTGTATGTTGGCGATTTCTATAACAAAAACACACAATTTTATGGTTATCGGCTGTTCTCCGACGTCAAAATTACGCCATTTTTTCAAACAATTTTTTTCGGACTGTGTCTGAAATTTTATTCACAGATATCAAACTGTACTGCCTCCAAGGCCCAAACATTCAGAAAACGTTGTTGGTTGAACATTCTTTCAGGATCAAAATGTTTTATTGTTACAGCACACTTCCGTGCCGTTTCATAAGCGAAAACAGAATGTGAAAATCGTCACATTTTATCACGTTTTGACACCTGCCCCGCACGGCCCTACCCTCAAACAGAAAAGTGGCCATACCAAGAATGTTATTACTTCAAATTGCACAAAATTTCTGAAATATACCCATAAGATATTGCTGCTTGAAATTATGCAAAACGCTTCTTCAACAACACGTTACTTTTTCTGATAGCTGAAGTGTCTACGAACTTTCCTGCCATACCTCGTAAATAGGTACTGTATACCATCAGGAAAACATGTCCGTGCAATGAATACCCCCTTAAACCCCACTTTTATATAGTAAAACTGGGGTTTGCACGGGTATACCTATTTTTCTTATTTTTGCTCCAAAACATAGATTGTGGGTACTCATTAGAACCGCCTCGCCTCTAACGTGTACCCACAAACTATGTTTTGAGCAAAAATAAGAAAAATATCAAAAATTTTCCGATGAAATTTTCAATTTTTGCAGATGAAAAAATCTCCATATATTGCATGGGCAAGTTTTCATAATGCTGTCATACTACCTCGCTGGGAAAGAGCTCTTCTTGTGTGATATTAAATTTTAGTGATGTTTTGTATTGTTGTTTCTTTCCCGCCTGATGTCTGGATTGGGATTTTAGATTTAATTGTTTCATTTTTTGGTCCTTTTCATTGGCAGATTTAGAGAGGGTCAGCCGGATTCGTTCCAATTCCACTCTGATACTAAATTATTTCATTTTCATGGGGCAATTTGAGAAAAATGTGGTGTAATTTAGAAAATGAACCCCCTAACTAGGTTTGAACCCCCTTCCCAGAAATCCTGGATCCGCCCCTGCTTTCGTATTCTTTCTTACTTAACCCTTTTTTGACGAATGAATTTTCCCATTATTATCATTTGGAAGAGTCCACTTTCATTTTTAGGGGTGTTACGAGTGATTTTTTATTTTTATTCCATTTTTCGATGAAATTTCTCTAAGCAAACAGAATAGTCCCAGATGGGACGCCGCAGAATGCGGCGTCACATCTGGGGCGATACTGTTTGCCTATGACAAAAGGGCCGCCAGGCGTAAATGAGTTAATTTTGATTTGATATTCATTTACAAATTGATAGATCCAATAGCTTGATGAGATAAGACATTTCAACATGGGTTGCCATATGCAAAAGTAGGTCAATCAAACTAAACCTGAAAAAGTAGGTCAGTGTGGCCAAATCAAAGTCTGCAAAAGAAGATCAATATGACTTACTCAAAGTAAGTCAAGGTAGGTCAATGTTACCAAAGTCAATTAGCTTTTCTTTTAACTATTTAACTAATTATTTTATGCTTTAGTAGACTCACTTCAAGAAGCTGAAAAAGGCAGAAAAGACCAGAGGACCAATGGTCCTGTAAAGGCTCACCTGAGTCTGCTGCATATACCAATAGACATGTTTGAATATTATGGTATTTAACCCCAGTGCAGGGCCGGGGCAGATAAAGCCCTTGGGCTGTTTTCTTTTTTCAGAATAATCAATATTCTGTCCATTTGCCAATTTCTTGCTGGCTTTTCCCTTCAAATGACATTTTAACAGTTTTTCCCATTCAAATGCATGGGCAACCCATGTTGACCTTGCCATAAACTTGGTCAAGGTCATCACAGGGTCATGATTTATATATACATTGTAGTACTATAGCCATGGATGCTTCACGCCAACTTTCATTGAAGTCAATCTATTGGTTTCAGAGAAGAAGATATTTGAAGGGTTTTTACCATATATGGGCAAGGTGGCCATCTTGGTCATGTGACCTAGATTATTAATATATACATTGATTCCCCCATCCTATTGATGCTTCACATAAAATTTGGCTTCAATTGGCCAAGTGGTTTTAGAGGAGAAGATGTTTGAATATTATGGTAATATACATGTATATTGCCCCAGGGTGTGGGCATATGAGCCCTTGGGTCCATTTTATTTTTCAGAATCATTAATATTTAGTCCTACTACCCATTTCCTGCAAGATTTTCACCTCAAATGACTTTTTAAAAGTTTTCCCCATTCCAATGTATTGGCGACCTATGTTGACCTCGTCCTAAAATAGGTCAAGGTCACCACAGGGTCATAATTTATATACACATTGTAGTACTTCAGCCATTGGTGCTTCATGCCAAGTTTCTTTGAAATCGGTCCACCAGATTCGGAGAAGAAGATTTTTGAAGGGTTTTTACCTTATATGGGCATGGCAGCCATCTTGGTCCTGTGAACTAGATAATTTATATATACATTAATTCCCCCATTCCATAGATGCTTCACATAAAATTTGGCTTTGATTCGCCAAGCAGTTTCAGAGGAGAAGAGTTTTGAATATTATGGTAATATACATGTATATTGCCCCGTGGTGGGGGCAGATGAGCCCCTGGGGTCCATTTTTTTTTTTCAGAATCATTAATATTCAGTCCTACTGCCCATTTCCTGCAAGACATTCACTTTAAATGACATTTTAAAAGTTTTCCCTATTCAAATGCATTGGCGACCTATGTTGACCTTGCCGTAAAAAAAGGTCAAGGTCATCACAGGGTCATGATTTATATATACACATTGTAGTACTTGAGCCATCGATGCTTCATGCCAAGTTTCTTTGAAATCGATCCACCGGTTCTGGAGAAGAAGATTTTTGAAGGGTTTTTACCATATATGGGCATTGCGGCCATCTTTGTCATGTGACCTGGATTATTTATATACACATTGATAACCCCTTCCTATTGATGCTTCACATAAAATTTGGCTTTGATTGGCCAAGCGGTTTCAGAGGAGATGATGTTTGAATATTATGGTAATATACATGTATATTGCCCCGGGGTGGGGGCATATGAGCCCCTGGGGTCCAATTTTTTTCAGAATCATTAATATTCAGTCCTACTGCTCATTTTCTGCAAGATTTTTCCTTTAAATGACAATTTAACAATTTTTCCCATTCAAATGCAAAGGCGACCTATGTTGACCTTGCCGTAAAATAGGTCAAGGTCACCGCAAGGTCATGATTTATATATACATTGTAGTACTTGAGTCATCGATGCTTCATGCCAAGTTTGGTTGAAATCGGTCCAGTGGTTCCGGAGAAGAAGATTTTTGAAGGGTTTTTACCATATATGGGCATGGCGGCCATCTTGGTCATGTGACCTGGATTATTTATATACACATTGGTTCCCCCTTCCCATAGATGCTTCATGTAAAATTTGGCTTTGATTGGCCAAGCTGTTTCAGAGAAGAAGATCTTTGAAAATGGTGGACGACGGACGGACGGACGACGGACGGACGGACGGACGACGGAGCATGGGTATACTATAAGCTCACCTTGTGAGCCTGACGGCTCAGGTGAGCTAAAAACCAGACTCATTTGTTATTGCTGTTTCACTGAATAAGAATAATGCGTATGGATTTCCTTTTTGTAATACTCAAGGGTTGCTTCTAAACAGGCCTAAATAAGACCCAGTTTAACAAACATTATTAATGAAAATTGCTGCATCAGTTAATTTGATTTATTTCTGCAATTTCAATTAAAATCTCAATGGGGAAAGAATTAAATGATATTGATTTATCTGTCATTTCACCAACAAATGTGAATCCAAATTGAATTTCTTCTATTTCTGCTTGACAGGCCTCAATTTTCCGCATAAATGCAACCAGACCTATGATGAACCTATTTTAATACGAGCACTATTTCTGAGAAAAAATTCCAGACTTCATTTTTCAAAACTATCATTCCAATCTGAAATTTTATTGGCATTTTAAGAGCATTTGACAATACAGACATGCATCATGGTCTAATATCTAGACTCGTGGAAAGATTGAAAATATACATCAGGAAAACATGTCCGTGAAATGCATACCCCCTTATACCCCACTATTATATAGAAAAACTGGGATTTGCAGGGGTATACCTAAGTTTCTTATTTTTGTTCCAAAACATAGATTGTGGGTACTCATAAGAACCGCCTCTGTTTCGAGCAAAAATAAGAAAAATATCAAAAATTTTCTCCAGAAAATGTTCAATTTTTGCATCTCTAAAACATCAATGTATATCGCATGTATATCGTAATGCGTATGTAGTTTTACAATCATTAAAATTGCTGTCCCAGCCATCAATGGATGCAACACTTCTGTGTACTTCACCAGTCAGTTACTATGGTGCGTAAATATTCATGTCTTGGTCAAGGTTGCAACACAGCTGAGGCATGTTTTCATTCATTTTTTGAGCATTTTTGCACTGCACTAAACAAATCTTCCTGCGGGCCATATGTCTAGTTTAACCATACCCTTTGATCCCTACCCATCTCCATATGACCTCAGCTGTTGGTGGAACATTAAACCCTAAATCAACCGACAAGCCCGTCTGTAGAAAGTCCATAGATTCCATGGACATCCTGGACATTTTCCATGGAATCAATGGACATTGTCCATGGAATCTATGGAATGTGTGGACAATGTCCATGGAACCCATGGAATGTGTGGACAATGTCCAGGGTACAGTGGACATTGTCCATGGAATTTTTCCAGCATCTCCTCATGAAAGAGTGGACAAATTCCATGGACATTGTACACTGTCGTCCATGGACAATTTCCACTCTTAGAATTACCCATAATCCCATGATATCTGACATCACTTCCTTTTCCTGTTTCACATAATTTTAAAAAGTAAACAGAAATCTTGTCTGAACAAATCTTCAAACATCTAAGGTATCAGAATGCCAGCAAGCGAGAAACTTGAAGAATATACTGCAGACAGACTCAGAGATGCTAAATGAAAGAGAAAACTGCAAAAACATTGATGGGAACTGGTCAAGATAAAGCTTTTGTAGAAAGCATGTGGGGAATGAAAGAACATTTCCAGACAGATAAATTGATAAAAGCTAGGAGTTGCAAAAACAAGATTGTTACACTTGCTGCCTTGCAGGTAAGCATTTTAGATATTGATGTTAAAATATGAAAAAAACATGTATGTGCATGTTGTATTTATCTTACTGCAGAAGTGTCTGGTTGGGGCATGCTAGATTTCATAATTTGGCCTGAATGAGAAGTCATTTTCAGAAAGACTTCCCGTCTGTAGAAAGTCCATAGATTCCTCTAGCTTCATGGTTGATACTAGACTGTTGGCTACCTTGTTGAGAAAGAGCTAGTCATCTTGCTCTTGGTGCATGTTGTACATGTAACAGAAATTATTGATCTTACATTTAGACACAGAAAATGATCATAACATTCATTTTAAAATCCCAACCCAGAAAAGATCTTTTTTCCGCCCCGCCTGGTGTCTGGGTTGGGATTTTAAAATCAATGTTATGATCAATTTCTGTGTCTGTGTCTTTTAATTTTAAGATCCCAATCCAGACACCAGGTGGGACAGAAAAATCTTTTCTGTCCCACCTGGTGTCTAGGTCTGGATTCTAAAATTAATGTTATGATCAATTTCTGTGTGTTAAATTCTTATGTAGTACATGAAATAATTTGTCCAGCTTTTCTGTCCTGCCTGGTGTCTGGTTTGGGATTTTAAAATTAAGAATATGACCAATTTCAGTGTCCTAAATTCTTAAATTTAAGACACAGAAATTGATCATAACATTAATTTGTGCATCATTCCTGTCCCGCCTGGTGTCTTGGTTGGGATTTTGAAATAAATGTTTTAATCAATTTCTGTCTTAAATTCTTACATTAAAGACAAAAATTGATTATAAAATTAATTTGTACATCTTTTCTGTCCCGCCTGGTGTCTGGGTTGGGATTTTAAAATTAATGTTATGATCAATTTCTGTGTCTTAATTTCTTACATTGTAATTAATGTTAAGATCAATTTCTGTGTCTTAAGAATTTCTGTTGTACATATAATTGTGCATCTTTTCTCTCCCACCTGGTGTCTGATTTGGGATTTTAAAATTAAGGATATGATCAATATCTGATGAAGAATTTTTGTGTCTTAAATTCTTACATTTAAGACACAGAAATTGATCATAACATTAATTTGTCCAGCTTTTCTGTCCCGCCTAGTGTCTGGGTTGGGATTTTAAGATTAATGTTTAGATCAATTTTTGTGTCTTAAATTCTTACACTTAAGACACAAAAACTGATCACAAAATTAATTTGTGCATCTTTTCTGTTCCGCCTGGTGTCTGGTTTGGGATTTTAAAAATAAATGTTATGATCAATTTCTGTGTCTTAAATTTCTTAATCAAATTTATTACAATTAAAATATAGAAATCAAATTAATTACAATTGAAATATAATTCTTTTGCACTGGAATTTTGTTTGCTTTTAATAACAACTGTCAACAAGAGATGCTGTTAGTGTTAACCAGAGATGCATCTTGCCATAATGTGCATGAAAGCAATATGATTCAAATGTCTTCTCAGGGTTTACACTGCACAGCCATCTGCTATATATCAGTGGACAATGTCCATGGATTTTGTCCACAGTGTACCTGGACAAATTCCATGGACATTGTCCATGGAACTTTTCCATGGACATTGTCCATGGATTTTGTCCACTGATTCCCTGGACAATCTCCATGGACTGTGGAAAAAGTCCATGGATTCCATGGAAAAGTTCCATGGACATACTGGAAAAATTCCACGGACATACTGGAAAAACTCCATGGACATTTTCCATGGATTCACTGGAAATTGTCCACTGTTTTCGTTCCAATACTCCAGCCGGACAATGTCCATGGACTTTGTCCACTGATTCCATGGATTTTTTCCACTGGTTCCATGGACTTTCTACAGACGGGAACCTTTGATCTCTGATGAATACCTTGAGAGACACTGTAGTTTGAAAAGAATTTCTCATTCATCAATTTAACAAAAGGCATGCCCTAATGCAGTGTTATTTTTTCCATGAATGACCAGAAAAGGGGTGATTATACGCATTTCATGCCAGCCCGAGTGCGTCACGACACCGGGACATCGCCATTCTCATTAAAATAGACACCTATGACATCTTCATTTGTCCTATAGCCATTTAGTAATGTGATTCAGGTATCCCTTGGTATAATGAATGATCTGACCTTGCAAATATTATTTTTCATTTAAATTTTCAAGAGTCAAGTCAGGAATTTGAATCATTTCTTTCATGATTTCTATCAAGTTCAAGGTTTAAGTGACAACATCAAATGCTGCTAGAATTATAAAGTTTGAGAATTTTCTTAAACATTAATCTTATAATAAGAATATGCGCATATTAGAAAATGTGAAAAGGGCAGCAACATTTCCCATGATGGTCTCAGGAAATTTGTTGAACTGGGTTTCATCGCAAGTCTAAAACATCAAACTTTTCCTTGATTAAATGACCCGTGTTGTGAGAAAACCGGACTTTTGCCTATGCGAAAACAAAGGCGCAGATCAGCTTCGCAGTAACTGCGAAGCTGATTAGCGCCTTTGTTTTCGCTACTCGGATAGTACAATTCCTCTACTACTTATAGCCAAAATTTCAAGCCTCTAGCCTGCTTCTGTGACTGTACAGGCCGGTTTGTGTCGGACCTGGTCGAAAGCCCCGAAGACCGGTTTTCTCGCGTCGCAGCTCAAATTTTAGCCAGCATCCGGCATCTCTCTGACTCAGAGTCTCTGGTGTGGTATTGTCAGTTTTAGGTTTCACCAGTAAACTATTCTGACCACTTATGGGTCTGCCATTGAAACACATTATATATAGCAAGACATTTCATAGTGTGACCTGAGCAAAAAATGTACCCAAATTAAGCTCTAAAATACTGATATACATCAGAAAAGTATACACTGAAAAAAAGTTATAAGAGGCCACTTTTCGAACTCATTTTTTGTTTCTAAGCCATGTTCAAAATTGCATGATTTTTTGCCAAAAGACGTGTCTTTCAAGTAAGTAAAGTTCCAAAGTGTTAAGAAATAATTTTCTTTTACTAAAGGCGTTTTTGGAGTAAAAATGCAAAAATCAATGTTTTTAAATAAAAAAATTAGATACAGCACACCATTTATTGAAATTAGGAACGGGTGTCATCAAAGGGGTCGTTACGGCTCGGAAAAACATCAAACATTTGAATTTTCTTTACTGGTAGAATTTTTATGCATTTTTAAAAATCGCCAATTTTGAGATGTTTTGGAAAATTCATAAATGTGCCTCTTAAACATGTTGACCCCTGTTAAATTCACTTGATGAGGCCTGGAAATGAGAGATATAACTCATCTGAACTGTTTTAGACCATTTTCGAGGACCAACAGGTCAAGGCTGCCGCACACTTTCGGTTTCAATGCCAATTTTTAACGAACAAAATAACAAAATTTGTGGATGATTTTTTTAATTTTCAAAGTTTATCAGAGTCTTGTATTTGACCTAAATAATCGCTGAAAATTTCAATGCCGTGCTGCTGATAATAACGCAACTGGAGATGAACAAACTTGATATGCTAATTGCATACAAAAGCTGAATTCCTGTTATTCAGGTTGTTGTCAACTTGCATGTACAAAACAGAAACGAAGATTCTTATTGCAGCAACACTTTTGACTTAATTTTATCTTGCATCATTGCAGTCAGTAGCACTTTCAAATAAATTAAAATGTAAAAACACAACGTCATAATATGACATTTAATTTGATGTTAATAAAGTGTGACTTTTTGAAATAGGGTACCTTTACACATGCTTCGTCTGTGTGAGAAGTATCACGCATTTTGGAATGCAGAAACTCACAGAGCCACTGTTAGACACTGGTTTATTCATATGATCATGAATTTTAATTGATCGTATTTTACTTTCTGAACTAGAAGAAAAAATATGAGGTGGCCTCTTATAACTTTTTTTCAGTGTAGCTATCTACAAGATCACACTAAAGTTGTTGACAGGTCTTAAGACCCCTAACAACTAATCAAAGGTGGGTGGGGCGCACATGGACAGGTGGATATTAAAGTGACCAAAGTATTTATCTCCCACTAATGACTGGCTACAATGTTGCTACTAATAAGCCAAGAAGTGTCCCTTTTGGCATTTTAAAGCAACCAAGGTTCAATGGGCAGGGAAAGAGGTTCAGTGCATTGTCATATTTCAAGATATGGTAGAAATCCACAGGCACTTATTAAGGTAACAAAATGGTCATGTAGACAAAAAAAAAAAGAAAGAAAAATGAAAAACATGCATGAACAAAAGAATGTGAGGGTCATGTAATGAGAGTCAACATTTGAGGGTATTTTAAGTCTATGAATGGCTGATGATAGCTGCTTGGTTCCTTTGTTGCAGATCTGTTTTTTTTGTTTGATAGATTCCACGTAATGCAAAAACTGGCATGCATATAACGGAGACAAACCGACCAAAGGGTAAGATACAAAATTTCTCATCATGTGGCTTGACAGAGATTATAAAAATCTTACATGAGTGTCAGGTATGGATAGACAAATCTATCCCGAGGGTCACATTTTGGCATCACGAGGCTCGCCGAGTGATGCCAAATTGTGACCTGAGGGACAGATTTGTCTATCCATACCTGACACGAATGATGGACTCTTTTTCTTGCTCACCGTAATGCAGCGAAGATTGATTTTTATACTATTTACCTAGAAAAATGATAAAATTGCGGCGTCCGCCATTTTTATTTAAAACATTTTGACGTCATCGTGACATTTGCGCTTAGCGACGAAATTACGTAACGTCCTATACAACCAATGTTAAAAAAGAACACTTTAACGCAGCGTGCGACGGGGTGAGATAACGAGGGTGAGATAAGAATTTCTAACATGGAATAAAACGTTGGATTTCTCTATCTGGTGTGCAAGAAAAAAAAGAAAACCTTCTAATTCCAGTTGGAATACCAGTTTCAGTTTGAAAGATGTATTGTGGAGTAATTTTAATTTTATCAAGTCCCCAATTATTGTAACAGATGAGCCGCATCATGAGAAAACCAACATTTTGCATATGTGAAAACAAAGGCGCAGATCAGCTTCGCAGTAACTGCGAAGCTGATCAGCGCCTTTGTTTTCGCTTCATGGACAGTAAAATTTCTCTACTTTCTGAATCTGAATTTTCCAGCCTCTAGCTGTCTTCAGTGGCTGTACAGCCCAGTTTGTGTCACCTGGTCGAAAAACACAATGTTGATTTTGTCGTGTCATAGCTCAGATGAGGAAAATCTCTGGGGACACACGGCTGACATTCTAAAGGATTACAGTAGCTACAGAGCAGAATTGAAAAGACAATATCTCCTTCCAAGAAGTTGAAAAATGAGCCCATTTCTTTTATGTTCAAAGAAAACCATTTTTTTTTCTTTTTTCACTGAAAAGATAGCATATGAAGACTGATCAAGACACGGTAAAAATAACTATAAAATGGCATTGGTACAGAACGAAATAAGATTTCAGAATAAACAAAAATTCAGGCAGACACCAAAATGATTTACAGATCAGTACTAAACAAGTCTAAAATTGTTGCAAATTTAGGCATTTGCTCATAGACAGATAGAGAGAAACCAGAGGACCAATGGTCCTGAGAATGCTTACCTGTGATTTGGTCTTTGATAAATGAAATTTGGCTAAGGTCATGTTGGTCAAGGTAAACCGTAATAAAATAACCTTGACCTTATTTAAATGCTCACATAAACTAACGCAATTTCTCTGAATCTACCTACTTTCAGGGCTACAAAACTGTGGAAAATATGATGCTTTCACCTTTCACTTTTTTCCATGAAAAGCTTATGACCAAATTTGAACTTGCCATAAAATAGGTCAAGCTCAACCCAAGGTCATGATTTACATATACTATGAAGTTCCAGTCTCTGATGCAACATGTATACCAAGTTTTGCTGAAATCGGTCCACCAGTTCCAGAGAAGAAGATTTTTAAGTTTTTACCATAATTATATGGGCATGGCAGCCATCTTGTCATGTGACCTGGACCATTTATACAAACTTTGTTTCCCCTTTCTAGCATACATGTGATCCACCTGGGGAGGAAAATAGGGAGATTTGTCTTTCAAAATAGGGAGAATGATTAAACAAAGAAGGAATTTTTGTATTTGAAACAGAGAGATCTGAAATTCCAAATAGGGAGAGATGTATAAGATATATAAGGAAATTTTGAAATTCCAAATAGGGAGATTTGCTTAAAAATAGGGAGATTCCTCCAAAATAGGGAGATATAACATTTATGCTTTCTATTCCTAACTTAAAGATTGAAGTTTAGCTTTGACTGGCCCAATGGTTTCGGAGGAGATGTTTGAACATTGTGGACAACAATGACAACTACAACAACGGACGACGGAGCATGGGTATCCTATAAGCTCACCTTATGCTTAATAGAGTGCTCATAAAATACTGGATCAACTGATTGACAAATTTAGAATGACAGGCAAAATATGGATAGACAGAATCCCACTGAGCAGATTCAACTCTTGATTAGCTGTGCTAAATGGATTTCAAGCCAATGACACTAAGGTAGATAAGGATAGATTAGACACATCATAAGGAGACCCGCTTTTTCCATTTGCGACAAAAAAGCACAAATCAGCAGTACAGTGACAGCGTAGCTGATCAGGGACTTTGTTTTGGCAACTTTAAGATGGAACAATCCCTTTCCTTTTTAACTACACATACAAAATATATCTCTAGCCGCCTTCGATCTACGGCTCTACAGCCCAGTTTGTGTAGAACCTGGTCAAAAACTCCAAAGACAGGCTATCTAACAACATAGCTTAGATAAGGGTAGATTCTCCAAATAAGGCTTCAACCACATGTGCAGCGTCATGAGAAAACTGTATTTTCGCCTATGCGAAAACAAAGGCACTGATCAGCTGTGCAGTAGTAACTGCACAGCTGATCAGCACCTTTGTTTTCGCTACACGGATAGTACAGCTCCTCTTCTTCCTGAATATAAAATTTCAAGCTTCTAGCCATCTTCTGTAGCCGCACTGGCCGGTTCGTGTCAGACCTGGTCGGAAACCCCGAAGACCAGTTTTCTCGTGTCGTGGATAGTATGAGTAATGGTCATTAGCCCCTGAGTGTCACAAACTAGGAATGTTAAGAAGTTTTACTTTTTATCTGTGTAAGACATCTTGATACTTTGACCACAATAAGGACCAAATTAAGCCCAATAAAAACACAACTTTCTAATGCTAAACACCCTCAGATGGATCACTTTACTTTTCACAAATGAGCCGCCTCATGGGAAAACCAACAATCTACATAGGCGAAAACAAAGGCGCAGATCAGCTTCGCGGTAACCGCGAAGCTGATCAGCGCCTTTGTTTTCGCTACTCGGATAGTACAATTCCTCCTCTATACTTAACTCCAAAATTTCAAGCTTCTAGCCTGCTTCTGTAGCTGTACAGGCCGGTTCATGTCGGAACTGGTCGAAAACCACATTGTTGGTTTTCCCACGAGGCGGCACAAATATGGACAGAAGGTTTAAGTAGATCATAGACATGATACTTACCCACAGTAGATTTGTTTGAGTAAGGGATTATCTTGCATTATTTTTGTCTGTTTTGACCAAAAAGCACCCATCAGAAAACTGACCTGAGCCAAGACAAGTCAATGAGGTCATCAGGGAGGTGGAAGGGGAGGGAGGGTTGGTATCCCTGTATAAAACTTTAAAACCTCTGATTAAGAGTGGTAATGTAATATCAGTGCTCTTAATCACTCGCCATTTCGAACTGTTCCAACTCAGTCGACTGGAGCATGGGTAGGGATTTTGATATTATCACCATTAAGGTTTGATTGAACACAATTTTGTAATTTTAAACCTCTGGCTTTCCCTGGATTAAAGTGGAACCTTAATTAAACACCTGTTTCAATTGCCCATATTAAAAAGTAACAATAGATATCAAATTTTATTAAGAAACTCAAATAGACTTCAAAGGAATAACCGATTGTTTAGCATGTTTGGGAAAGGGTAATCGAATGATACATGATCCAAAAACTAGGGGAAAATTTCTAAGTCACTTGTAACCCCCGCCCCCCACGGAATAGCCAGTACTTTGACTTTTGGTCCAACAAATACCCTCTAAAAGTCCCACCCTGCGGGGACTGCTCGTTGGTAAAACCACTGCTGTTTTCTCCTGGAGCCTATCTTTTCATTTCACAGCACTTTTTGCCTATATAAAGTAAACCTTGGGTATTTCCCCCAGCACTGCCGTACGTGGCAAAACTTTGGTCCAAGCCCCACTCATTTCCATGGCTATCCCCCGCCCTCCCCTGGGGGTTGGGGAGCCACGGTAATCACTAGTGCATTATTTTGATGTAGTTTGTGATACAAGTACTTCTACTTTACCTTTTTTGTTTTTTATCATTATATCCCATTTCCAAAACATGTATGTTAATTCCCATTTTCATAGCAAAATTTTTAAGTGTGTGCATTTAAGGTATGCAAGATTTATCTTAGGAATTTCAATAAGAAATCATTCTGCATGATAATCATTTGACACATAAGCAAATGTATCATTTTTTAAATCCTAATATATATCCGTAGGCAATAAATTATGCATACACTTTCGGCTATCAGTATAAGCATTTAAATTATGCATACACTTTCGTGACACCTTCGTCAATACAATCTGTCACGCAGCAAACGACCCCGTGATTCATACATACCTTAACCTCTCACCCCTATGTACTTTCTCTTTTGAAGCATTAAAGGTAATTTTCTTCAGCATGAAAAAGGACAATAATTGAGCCGCGACGCGAGAAAACCGGTCTTCGGGATTTCCGACCAGGTCCGACACAAACCGGGCTGTACAGTCTCAGAAGCAGGCTAGAAGCTTGAAATTTCGGATATAAGAAGAAGAGGAAATATACTATCCGTGTAGCGAAAACAAAGGCGCTGATCAGCTTCGCGGTTACCGCGAAGCTGATCTGCGCCTTTGTTTTCGCATAGGCAAAAATCCTGTTTTCTCGCGTCGCGGCTCAATTCATACTTTTTTGTTGCATGAAAACATGAATAAAAAGAACATCTCAGTATACATAAGCCACCGCATAAGAAAACCAACAATCCACATATGCGAAAACAAAGGCGCAGACCATCTTTGCCGTAACCGCGAAGCTGATCAGCACCTTTTTTTTCGCTACACAGATAGTACAATAATTTATTCCTCTACTTTCTAAATCTGAAATTTCCAGCCTCTAGTCATCTTCTGTGCTTGTACAGCTCGGTTTGTGTTGGACCTGTTCAGAAACCACATTGTTTGTCTTCTCATGACGCGGCTCATACATGAGCCACATCACAAGTAATTAACCCTGTTGTCAGATTTATGACCAGTAGCCATACTTTGGTAACAAATATAGAAAATATTGTAATAGCGCTGATTCCACCAAGCAGAAGAAATGCTAATATCTGGCAGCAATGGTTCCATTATGATAATACAGGGTTTCTCGAGAGTTTCATGTAGATAAGGGTTCAAAATTCTTCCTGAGTGTGTCATTGTAAAAATAAATACTGTCACACTGTTTTAGTGTTTGTTAATTATTACCATTGTTATACATGCAAAGTATGACACTTTCACTCACGGCAAAAATTGCGGCCATTTACAGCTCTAATTATCCAGAAACAATGCTCATAATATGAGCCGCGCCATGAGAAAACCGGATTTTTGCCTAGGCGAAAACAAAGACGCAGATCAGCTTCGCGGTAACCGCGAAGCTGATCAGCGCCTTTGTTTTCGCTACACGGATAGTACAATTTCTCTTCTTCTTAAATCCGAAATTTCAAGGTTCTAGCTTGCTTCTGTGACTGTACAGGTCGGTTTGTGTCAGACCTGGTCGGAAACCCCGAAGACCGGTTTTCTCGCGTCGCAGCTCATATGAAACGATTGATATTCGCAATTTTATGCCAGTATTTAGGGTCTGCTGTGGTTTAGGTAATAAAGACTTTTGTCGAAAAGACCAACAACAATTGAGCCGCGACGCGAGAAAACCGGTCTTCGGGGTTTCCGACCAGGTCCGACACAAACCGGCCTGTACAAGCTCAGAAAAGAGCTAGAAGCTTGAAATTTTGGATTTAGAAAGAAGAGGAATTGTACTATCCGTGTAGCGAAAACAAAGGCGCTGATCAGCTTCGCGGTTACCGCGAAGCTGATCTGCGCCTTTGTTTTCGCATAGGCAAAAATCCGGTTTTGTCACGATGCGGCTCAATTAGGAATGATTAGTTTCACCATACGATAATAATTAGGCTCACAAATTAAGCATTTGTTTCTTTCCAAATGCTTTGTTTCTAAATCGAAAATGGCAGAAAATTATTTTAATTCTCATATGAGTCATGCTTGCAATATTTAAAAGCCTAAAAAAAAAAAAAAAAAAATATGTAAATGGTTTACATGAAAAAATTGTTAAAATCTAAAATGCTATAACTTTTTTTTTTTTTTTTTTTTTTTTTTTTTTTTTTTTTTTTTGAACTGTCACACACATTGAAAGCTTTTATGGGGCCTGAATAGCCCAGTGGTAAAACACCCATTTCAATGTCATCCCTGCATATTTTGAGTTTCTACTGTACCCCATAACATTGGATGAGTAGTCTCAATGTAAGTTCGGGAGGGTCACCTCCTTTTTTTAAAATCACTGAGTTGTATTATAGGACAATTAAGCAATTTATTGACATGATAATTGCCTAAATTTTACTAAAATTAAAAACTTCTTACAAGATACCAGCCATAAAAATCTAAAATTTCTCCATCAGAAACTTGATCAAGCATCTCCTTCACAATGATCAGAATGTAACGATTTTTTAATTGAACCAAAATAAGCTAAACCCCGCAAAAAACTTCCCTGTCTCAGGCCGGGGAGACATTCCTTTTATATGGTTATACCTACAAGAATCTATGGCAAAGGCACATTTTATTGTGTCCTGTTATTTGACAAAATTAAAAATAATACAAATTTTTAAAATTTCTTAATGAAAGTCAAGCTGAATTAAATTCTCTAATTACAATAAGAAATCTCTCACACAGCCCTACTCGGACAATACAAAAAATAATGTAAATTTTAGAAAAAAGAAAAGAAATCATCTTTCCAAATAAAATTGTGAAAGACAAATGGAATTTTGACAGAAAAAAAACGCATAAAATTTAATTACTGTCTGCTGTGACACTAAGTCTTGGCAATGGGAGCAAATTGGGCATTTTTTAAATTCATGTTATTTCACACCAACAAAATTCTAATTTTTGAATGACTAATACATTTATTTCTTAACTTTTAGCTTTTAATGGTGAAATGATTAAAACTACATTTATCTTTTAAAGACAGGCAGTACCATGCATATGACCCTTAATCAAATTGGGAGCTTTGCAATGCAGGCATCTTTGTTGTGTGCCTGCTTTCAAAAAAAGAAAATTTTTATAGCCCCTAAACCTATTTCTAGCCTAATAAATTTCAAACCAGTAACTCATTAAACAAAAAGCTTTTAAAAGATTTTCATCTCTGTTTTAAGCCCTCAAATCAAGCATACATAAGTTTTATGATTATTTTCGATGATTCATAAGGCCAAACCCTTAGTGAAAAATAATGCAAATTAATGTGATCAAAGGGGTCACGATACCATTCAATGAAAAATAATAATAATTCACATATTTCAATTCAATGAAATATGCTTAGTGATTTGTTTTAATTTTTTTAAGTAAGAAACCTGTCTGAAATATTAAGATCAATACAAAAATATTTTTACTTAAAATGAGCCTGTGCATGAGAACACCAACAATTTGGTTTTCCGACTATGTTCGACACAAACCAGGCTGTAGAGTCACAGAATAAATCTAGAAGCTTGAAACTTTGGAAATATTTTTTATTATAAGCAGAAGAGGAATTGTACTATCCGTGTGGCGAAAACAAAGGCGCTCATGCGAAGGCTCATATGCAATTACTTAGGGGTGAAATAGAATATTCCCAAAGAACCCCCATCAGAAAGTTTCATACAGATATGAAAATTTCTTTCATGATCAAACATCAGTTTTCTAGATTAAAGTAACTACATAGAATGCCTCTTTCTTTAGTGTTTTTCCCATATTACACCGATAGGCTACTGGAAAACCAGCACCTTTCAAGCCTCTACCAGATTCTCTTCTAGGGCTGTTCATTTGTGTCTGGCCTGGTTGGAAACAATGTCATCTTGATGCTGCCTATATAATTTACAGTTGAGCCGCCACATGGGAAAACCAACAATCTGAATAGGCAAAAACAAAGACGCAGATCAGCTTCGCAGTAACTGTGAAGCAGATCATCGCCTTTGTTTTCGATACACGGATAGTACAATTCTTCTACTTTCTAAATCCAAAATTCCCAGCCTCTAACCATCTTCTGTGACTGTACAGCCCGGTTTGTGTCGAACCTGGTCGGAAATCCAAATTGTTGGTTTTCTCATGCAAAGGCTCAGTTAAAATCATAAAAAATCCTTACCCTGCCGTCTTTGACTTTGAAGGACTACTCTCCGCAGAGCCGGGAACCATTCCTGAGCTTTGTGAAGGGGAACCATTCTGGAAGTGAATCGGCGACGAACATTTTCCGTTCTTCATATTTTGCATATTATCGTAACCACTCCCTTTTGGCGATAAATTCTGGCGCAGTCTGGCGTCTGCCTGTTTTTGTGCTTGCTGCATAGATCTTAAATGGGTTGGACTTATATTTGGGCTTTGTGATTTTATGGGAGAAAAACTCATGTTTTGTGAAATTTGACCGTCTGTTTGAGACTTGAAACCATAAATATAAACACCGGGTTGATCGGAAGTTGCCACTGAGCCACCATACATTTTAGAATGATCAAGAAACACTTCGCTCTGTGGTCGCTGTTGCCGGCGTTTTGGACTGTCTCGCTGCCGCATTTGTAATGTAGATCTGGTGTGGTGGGGTATCACATCGTCGTCCAGACTGGTCCAGTTACGTAACCGTGGACTGGCTCGGTGGTCGGGTATCACAATGTTTTCAGTCCCGCCCCCAGGTATGGCGGGGAGAGGACGGTTCACCATTTTGTTCGGAGTTGAGAGAGGTGACTGAAAATTAAAAGAAATATTGATAAAATACAAGGCAACTGTTCTAAACTCAGACCTTTCTCATTACACAATTTTGTTAAAAGTGTAGCAAATTTATAAGCCAACCGCCTTTTTGAAAGGAGAAACATTGGAAACCCGATGCATCAGACAGACTTTTTTCAAGTGACAGAAGTCCATCAGGAAAACATGTCCATAAAAAGTATACCCCCTAAAACCCCACTTTTATAGAGAAAAACTGGGGTTTACAGGGGTATACCTATTTTTGTTATTTTTCATCCAAAACAAAGATTGTGGGTACATGTACCCACAATCAATGTTTTGTGCAAAGATATAGAAAATATCAATTTATTTTCCAATGAAATTTTCAATTTTTAATGCCCAAAAAAATCTTTGTATATTGCATGGGCAAGTTTTCGTAATGTCTGCAGTACATGAGTCTTGTACAGGATGAAATCAATTCTGGTAACTCAAAGAAACATGAAACAGAATTATTCATCAATGATATTATTTTCTTCTTTTGGTATCATCGCTCATTAACATTTGAAAAACATTTTAACTCCTTTGGGAAAAGTCTGGATGGTACTGTAACAATATGTGCATATTGATTGGTTGGTTGCATTCATATTCAATGTCTCATTAATATTGACCGGTCCTTCAAAAAGTCTCATCTGAAAGACGGGAGAATTAAGCCTGGGCTCCAAATCACAACCCCCTGTTTACACCACGCCATGATTCCTTCTAATAAGGTTGATTGATAAGAACATGTATAACATTTTAAAACAATAAAACAGTAAAAATTTGATTGAAACCCTTAATATATATAATGTTTGTTCAGTTTAAAAGATTTGCAGCTTTCTACTGTTGTGATACTGTGTCTAGCCTGGCATTTTGTCCTTTAACCCTATCTTAGCCTGGAATTTTGTCCTTTATCTTAGCCTGACATTTTGTCCTTTTACCCTATCTTAGCCTGGCATTTTGTCCTTTTACCCTATCTTAGCCTGGCATTTTGTCCTTTTACCCTATCTTAGCCTGGCATTTTGTCCTTTTACCCTATCTTAGCCTGGCATTTTGTCCTTTTACCCTATCTTAGCCTGGCATTTTGTCCTTTTACCCTATCTTAGCCTGGCATTTTGTCCTTTTACCCTATCTTTGCCAGGCATTTTGTCCTTTTACCCTATCTTAGCCTGGCATTTTGTCCTTTTACCCTATCTTAGCCTGGCGTTTTGTCCTTTTACCCTATCTTAGCCTGGCATTTTTGTCCTTTTACCCTATCTTAGCCTGGCATTTTGTCCTTTTACCCTATCTTTGTCAGGCATTTTGTTCTTTTACCCTATCTTAGCCAGGCATTTTGTCCTTTTACCCTTTCTTAGCCTGGCATTTTGTCCTTTTACCCTATCTTAGCCTGGCATTTTGTCCTTTTACCCTATCTTAGCCTGGCATTTTGTCCTTTTACCCTATCTTAGCCTGGCATTTTGTCCTTTTACCCTATTTTTGCCAGGCATTTTGTCCTTTTACCCTATCTTAGCCTGGCATTTTTGTCCTTTTACCCTATCTTTGCCAGGCATTTTGTCCTTTTACCCTATCTCATTTCTTGAACATATCAAGTTACTTAGAACTCATCTTGGGAGCAAACGATTGCTGTCTTCTAACTGCATGAGGAAATTTATTGTTCTGAGAGTACAGATACATGACTCAAGCTACCACCTGCATGATAATTATCACATGATTCATACCGAATCAATATCTGCATGTCATTAGACAAGAAAAAACAAGATGGCACCATCTGTTACATCAACAAATCAATTCTGATTGATCTACTACCATAACTACATGAAGACAAATATCCTAGCATATGAGCCACCTCGTGGGAAAACCAACAATGTGGTTTCCGAACAGGTCCGACACAAACCAGCCTCTACAAGCACAGAAAAGAGCTAGAAGCTTGAAATTTTGGATTTAAGTAGAAGAGGAGTTGTACTATCCGAGTAGCGAAAACAAAGGCGCTGATCAGCTTCGCATTTACCGTGAAGCTGATCTGCGTCTTTGTTTTCGCCTATGCAGATTGTTGGTTTTCCCATGATGCGGCTCATATGAAGCCTAGATTACAAGGGGGATTCAAGCCCACCCTAGTCACTCCTTAGTTTCTGGAGGCATCTGATGGGACAGTGATTCCCTTTCAAAGCCCTTTATGATTTTCCCCTTATGCTCAAGTTTCCTACACAAGACAATATACCATAAACCTCAACATTTGTCAACTAGGTCAACTAGGTCCATAAATACAAGTACTCAATCAAAGATTCTGCAAACTAAATATTACTATTACCATTTCATCTATCAAATTTTAGACATGTTATCTTGCTTCCATATTCAAAATTTCGCCCAATCAGATTTAATTATTTGTTTTTCTGCCAAAAAATTGCTTATAAGGCCATAGGTTAAGCCAAGCGAGCAGAAATGTCTTTTATCAGACATGAAGACTCCTCAACACCTGATTGGCTGAAAATTTTGACAAAAAGTTAAGTAAGACAAAGCCAAAAACACTGTTTTAAGATAATACAGACAAACAAAACATGCCAAGATATCTATAATGGCTTTAACTTTCAACTTTGTTGACTTTTGGTCATGTATGGAAATTTATAAAATCAGACTGATGATTTTAATCTAAATGTTGAGTATACAAAAAAGAAATCTTGCTTGCCGCAACCCTGTGACAGTGAAATGAATAGTTACGCTTTCGATAAAATGACAGTTCTTGGCAGTTATTGGTATCCGCGGTAACTAAACATGACATTAATGGAAGCTTACACAAGAACGGAGACTTGTAATGAAATAAAAACGTCAATCATACATAAAACAGACGCCTAGAAAAAGATTGTCTGAGATTAATCAGAAATCAATCGCTGCTTGATGCTAAGAAAATAGGTTATTACTTGATATACTAACCAAGCCATACATGGAAAGTTGTTTGTTGTTGTTGTTTTTTGTTTTTCTGTTTTGTTTTTTTTGTTTTTGTTTTGTTTTGTTTCATTTTTTTTTTGTTTTTGTTTTTGTTTTTTTTTTTTCAGAAAGAATCATTTTAATAATCTATGATTAAATTGGTCCTCAGGTGCCTTGCAGAATAACCATTTATAATTTTGTCAGTTTTGATTCTTTGTGGAAATGGTCTTATTTTTATCATGATATAGCATGTACTAGAAGCTATTAAGATAGCAAATCGCTGTAATTTTCAGACCTAAAACTTGCTTCGTCTCTTAGCAAGAATATAAGAATCTTATATGGGGTTCTGTTCTAGATGGAAGTTTCCAACCCAAGGGATGACCGTGCTGAGCGGAACCGAGGCTCTGCCGAGGTTCCGCTCAGCACGGTCATCCCGAGGGTTGGAAACTTCCATCTAGAACAGAACACCATATTAGATTCTTTTTCTTGCACAACAACCCCCAAAATCTGGTTTATTTCAAGGTTTTGCGTATTTTTTTAGCCTGGGTGAGAACACCTGGGTGAGATGCAATTTTATCACCCAGGCAAAAAGTGTGGCAATTTCTGTCTGGTGTGCAAGAAAAAGATATACATGCTCTTTCTTAAAACAAAAAGATACCCAACTACCCCATTGCGAACAAAATGCTATCAAAGAGAAAATAATAGTTTTCTGTTAAAATCATGTTTTGGATTACCTCCCTTGCATAAGCAAACTAGTTATTCAGTAACAATCATTTCATTTCTCTATGACATAACTGTCAGACAAAATGACAAATAAAGCAATATTTTCTTACAAGCTGATACAAAAGTGATGGTTGATCGGTTGATATGGTGTTTTAATTCCCACTCAACAGCTAAGGTCATATAGGTACTGCTAGAAATGATTGTGCCATCAGAGTAATGATTTTTCAACTGTTACATTACAAAAACTTGCCCATGCAATATACAGAGATTTTTTTCAGCTGTAAAAATTGAACATTTTATTGGAAAAAAAAATGACTTTTTTAATATTGTTTCTCAAAACATTGATTGTGGGTACACGTTAGAACCGCCTCGTTGAGGCGGTTCTAACAAGTACCCACAATCTAAAATAAGAAAATTGTATACCCCTGTAAACTATAATGTATGTTTACTATATAAAAGTGGAGTATATGGGGGTATTCATTGCATGGATGTCTTTTCCTGATGAGACTATGCATTATTCTGATGCTAAACAAATATCTTGGTGACATAACATGGAACTCCAGCAGAAACTTGCTTCAGATGCAAAGTTGCTCCAAACAGCTCTCTTTAGAATAAGTCTCTAGAGCTATTTGCAGACAATTATCGGTTCGCTAATTAGAGTATTAGAATTCAATCTCACAACTCGGCAAACATGAGCTCCCGTGAGATTACAGAAAATGAGAATCTACTAAGAATATCAGGAGACATTCAAATGACTGAATGATTTCCTTAGTAAGTGAATAAGTACGGAAGTACTATATATAGAAGAAATATATATACAAGACTATAGAGTGATTGTGCAGAATGACACTTTTCTGTAATTTCACCGCATTCTTAAAATGAATTTATCATTTGTTTGCTTTTTATTATTTGTTTTGCTTTAATTCATGACCCTTTACTATTTTCATTCATCTCTGATTAATTCCTGGACAGTCTACCAGTCCCCTTTTACCAGTGAGATTTGAACCATGAACCTCTTGATTTGGAGTCAAACACTATACACAACCGGGAATTAGGATCCTGCAAAGGCCAAAACAAAGTAACTCTTTCTGAAAAAGCAAAGCATGATCACCTGTAGTTGCTTCCCTTGGATGGCATTTAGCATTAATGGGTTATTATAGGGACAATTTCCCTGTATTACCAAGTAAAATTGAAATGCACAAAGTGAAACTGAAGTGCACAAAGTGAAATTGAAGTGCACAAAATGAAGTAAAATCGAAGTGCACAAAATGAAGTGAAATCAAAGTGCACCAAGTGAAATCAAAGTGCATGAGCTGTACATCAACTGTGTTTGTACAGGCAGGTTTGTGTCAGACCTGGTTCGAAACTGTTCGAAACCCCAAAGACAGGTTTTACTCTTTACACTGCTCATATGGGCCTAGAAAACCTGACAAAAACTTTAAATACAAACCTCTTCATTCTCATATTTATGTTTAAATGGCCTCGGAAAACTATCCATATCCTCGACTCCCGATCCGAGCCCTGAATCTAATGTCCCAAGACCACCATTACTGAAATATCTCTTATCTATCTCGTCCTTTAATGCTGTCACTGGCGACCCTTTAAACCGGTTTGAATTATTCACGTTAGAACTAGTGACATTATTCTCCAATGATTCTCGTATAGTCACGACTTGGAAGTTTTGTAACGAAGCTAAATGAGGTGATGAGTTTCTCTTTGGTGTCGACAGCAAAGCGTTTGTATTTTTTGATGGGGAGTTCACAGAATTTGGTGGTGTTGAGTTCCTTTTTGTAGAAAATGAAGGATCGGACAAGCGAGAACTGACACGTTCCTTGTTCCCTGATGTTCTTGACGTGGAGAAAGTCGGGGATTCGCTTCGCAGCGGACCTTGACCCATTTCTCGTACCGGTGAACGGTGCTGTACCCTGTCAACAGCCTGTTTTGCCTGGAACAGATGATATTCACAATTATTTTTTATTCAAATATGAAATATTGTTTCTCTATTGAACCTGACTGAAAAAGAAAACTGCACTGTTGTGCATTGATACATTATAATCTGCATTCTAACATTGCATAACAATTATGATAATTTGCAGCACAAAAAACTATTTCCTCAAGTAATCATATGCACAATACATTTCTTCTATTTTAATTATACATGTATGCCAATTTCCGCTAAAACAATCAAACAACTTCAAAATATCTATTGTTTTTCAAAGTACTGGATATTAACTATATATGAGCCGCCTCGTGGGAAAACCAACAATGTGGTTTCCGAACAGGTCCAACACAAACTAATCTGTACAGTCACAGAAGCAGGCTAGAAGCTTGAAAATTCAGATTTAGGAAAGAAGAGGAAGTGTACTATCCGTGTAGCGAAAACAAAGGCGCTGATCAGCTTTGCGGTTACCGCGAAGCTGATCTGCGTCTTTGTTTTCGCATATGCAGATTGTTGGTTTTCTCATGCGTAGGCTCATATATTCATTTATTAATTTAGCAACTGAAGCTTGATACAGCATCAAAAACAAGTACATGTGGATGCATGTTTCTTGTGCATCTTTACCAAATCTGAAGCAAAAAGTGGATAACTTTCGAAAACCTAAAATTTACCTGAGCCTCAGTGCATGCCAGATAAAATGAATAAAAATAGTTTAAAAAGTAACATATATAGTTATGATAAAAACCACATCCACGATACTCATAACAAAGAAAAGAATCAAATATGGTCAAAATCTTGAAACATGTACACCATTTCAATTTTGTAAAATGGATCATAAGTAAAGCCGTGTATGTGAACATGACCTTATATTTCTATTCATGTGAAAAAGAGAAGAAAAAAAAAAGAGAAAAATACAGCAAAAATACCACATCCATTATCTATCAAAAACAAATCTGTAAAATGTTGAAATATAAAAATGCATAAAAATATTTTTTACATGTTTATAAAACTGGTGTAAAATATACCTTTCTTCTAGGAAACCTTGTTAAGGAATACTGAAAAATTGGAATCATTAAATTTTCTTATATTCCACACTTATTAAACAAAATTTCCATTCCAATTTTCAAAAGTTTTAAATGATGATGTTTTTTCCCCCCTTTATTCCGTAGGAAAACGACATCAACAACAACAACAACAGACACTGAGGTGGTCACTATCCATGTTTTATTTTTCTTCATGGATTTTGCAAATGTCAGTAATTATGTTTTTATTTTGTTTAGTTTCTTTCATTATGAAGTCAAATAAACACTTTGTTTCAGTCGAAAATATACTTTTTATTGTTGGCTCCATATTAAGTGCCTCTCATCTTGGTCTACACTGTAGTTAAAACAGCCTATAATGCCTTGTAAGGGGTAGGTATGCACTGATTTTATTTTGATCCAAATCTACCCAGGAGTAGCCCATGCATTGGGTAGTAGCATCTTTTTCAATCAACAGATCCTTATCAAATTTCTGGCAAGTGTGAGAAAACAGGGCCCATCAATCCAATTCAGATCATGCATAAAATTGAAAGAAAACAAACCAGTTACTGCATGACCAACTGTTTTTGCAATATTCATCAAGAAAAAATCATTTATAATATTTATGCATGGAAAACAAACATTGTAGATTAAAAAGCAGCTGGAATCCCAACCTCAATCCTGGAAGGTCATTTTTTCTTTTTTTCAATCTCTGTACTATGAATGCATTCTTAACCTGATATTTCCTTAGTTTTCTCCCTTGGATTATTAATTCTACAGATAACCGGTATAGCTTCATGACATATCCATCATATTGAAACGACTGTCCAGACTTTTTGCATATGCAAAAGCAAAAAAGACACACTGCAAAGCTGATCAGAGTCTTATGTTTTCGCTTCATGGACAGTACAATCCCTCTTCTTCTTTAATCACTTTCAAGCTTTCAGCTTTCTAGGCTGGTTTGATGAATCTGGTCGGAAACCGCATAGACCATTTTTATTTGCATCATGGCCCAATTTTAAGGCAGCTCCTGGTTGTTCAAAGCAAAATTAGCTTAAAAATGCCATTAATGATTTACTGTGGCGCGGTGACTCACTTTATTAAAAGTTTTTAAGGTGAACTAAGTGTCAAAAAATACTTCTGTCATTTATTTTTCATGAAAACTTCCATGGGTGTGCCCAACTTTATTAATTTCAACTATGTTTGTTTGTATTCAGGTTAAACATACCAGTCAACAACTTTTCAGTCGTGACAAAACCAAGGCTTCCAGGGTTTTAACCAGTACTCAGAATGGGGAGTTAATGTGTCTTGCTCAAGGTCATGTAGGCGTCTTCTCTCACCGTGCAGCTGAATTTTGTCTCGGACTCACTAGTCAGACCTGTTCAGACAACTTCCCTTTCCAAGTACCTACCCAAACTTTCTTATTTCCGACCATAAACTCCTGTTCAGTGGACGGCCCTGAATTAATACTTGATAACTCATCGCTACTCGACTGTCGTCGTATTTCCATCCGCTGCAGAGCCATCGGTGTGGCGATCTCCGTCAATTTCTGTTGCAATGTTTTCTGGGCCTGTTCTTGGTACTCTACGAACTTCGCCTTCTGTTCTACGAGCTGTTGTTCGATGAGTTCGTTAAACGTAGGCTGCCTGACTTTCTGTTGAGCGTACGCCATCTTGAAAGCATTGCCGATAATCGTGTTCAGTTCTTCAGCCTGAAAAAAAATGTGAGACAATTTTGATATTTCTATTTAATAAGTTAAATGTAATTATTAATTTCCTGCCCTGCTTTATTTTCATCTCATTTCTACACATAGGTTGTTTAAAGACAACCAACCCATCTAGACAACCAACCTGACTGAAAACAATAAATCCAGATGAAATCAATATTAGGCTGCATGATGCAAAAAAAAATACATGTACCTGTCTGGGAACAACTATTTACTCACTCTGTGTTGGTTGTTCTCACACTCAACCATGTTGCTATAAAAGCTGGCTTTTAACGCAAGGCAGCACAAGTGTACTGTAAACTTAAACACTGACGTGACATAACAAAGTTGTTGCTATTTGGCTCTCCAATTTTGTGGTAGTACAAGGACTGACTCAGAAAAATGTTACCAGATCGGTCTTTCAGAAGCACACTGGTTATCCAGGGACAACCAATGCCATTGAGAACAACCAATACAGCCACAATAGGGAGAAAATACCCTGCCTGGGAACAACTTTCCACAGAACATTCCATTCTATAGCAAGTTGTGCCAAGACAGGACTGGTCTTTGTATACTATTGACCTAAACTGATTTCATCTTCATTGGTTGTTCCCAGTGGTGTGTTGGTTGTCTCTTGATAACGGGTGTGAGAAGCAGTCTGTACACTTTATTGTATGCGTCTAGCGAAAAATGAAAAACTATGGATCATTACGGCAAACTGACTCATCGAGCCTGAAGTCATTAATAAAACTCTTTTTGTGATGTGACATAATAAATCTCAACAATATAATTGTAGAATTTGAGACATCAACAGATATTTTAAATAAACAGTACTTTCTTGTTCCCAGTATTTCCTTTTCTCTTCAATTTTTGCTTTTGCTCAAAAAGCAATTAACTCATCCAAATTGGTTTAAACTTTACCCTTCACATGTGTGGTCTTAACATCATACATTAGGTCATTATGGAAAGCTGACATTATACAGGTACTTTTTGTATAAGAAATAAAAGTATCTCTATGTATCTTAGCTACATAATATTTAGCAAGTCTGGTTGTAGAATATCGAACTCGGAATCAAGAGGTCTGTCTGTCTGTCTGTCTGTCTGTCTGTCTGTCTGTCTGTCTGTCTGTCTGTCCATCCGTCCGTCTATCTGCCCATCCTTCCATCCATCCGTCTGTCTCCTAGTTCCCATGAGGAGGTACTTACGTGGCTTGGAATCAGCATTTTTGATACTTGAGTGGCAAATAGCTATTATGTGGCTATCCACCTAAGAGATTTAAATAGACTGTTCCAAACGACTAAGGGGGGTAACCCCTAAACATTTGGTGTTCAAGGCTCTTAAAAGTGGATAGAAAAATGTCCAGACCATATAGACGTCCAACACCATGGACAAATTTAATTTGTCTAGCAACATTACTCATGGACTTTTCCATGCACCATGTGGCTTGGTATTATGTGGCTACTGGGTGTCCATACACTATGTGGCTTGGAATTATGTGGCTACTGGGTGTCTATACACTATGTGCCTAGGCTTTAAGTGGCAATTTTGTGTCCAAGCACCATGTGGCTGTGTTTTATGTGGTAACTTGGTGTCCATGCACTATGTGCCTAGAATTTAAGGGGCAACTTTGTGTCCATACACAATGTGCCTAGAATTTAAGTGGCTAGGGTTAGGGTTAGAAAATAAAAGCCACTTAAAATTGGTAGCCACTTAATGATTTTTGCCACATAGTGCACAGCCACCTAAGTACCTCCTCGTTGGTTCGTGCGCACCTGTCCTTCTGTCTGTACATTAGCACCTGTCTGTCTGTCTGTCTCTGTCTGTCTACTGGCACCTGTCCTTCTGTCTGTATATTAGCACCTGTCTGTCTGTCTGTCTCTGTCTGTCTACTGGCACCTGTCCTTCTGTCTGTACATTAGCACCTGTCTGTCTGTCTGTCTGTCTGTCTCTGTCTGTCTACTGGCACCTGTCCTTCTGTCTGTACATTAGCACCTGTCTGTCTGTCTGTCTCTGTCTGTCTACTGGCACCTGTCTGTCTGTCTGTATATTAGCACCTGTCTGTCTGTCTCTGTCTGTCTACTGGCACCTGTCCTTCTGTCTGTATATTAGCACCTGTCTGTCTGTCTGTCTCTGTCTGTCTACTGGCACCTGTCCTTCTGTCTGTATATTAGCACCCGTCTGTCTGTCTGTCTGTCTGTCTGTCTCTGTCTGTCTACTGGCACCTGTCCTTCTGTCTGTATATTAGCACCTGTCTGTCTGTCTGTCTCTGTCTGTCTGTATGTTACCATCTCGGCCTGTCTGTCGGTCTTTAGTCTGTCTGTCTGGCACCTGTCCTTCTGTCTGTATATTAGCACCTGTCTGTCTGTCTGTCTCTGTCTGTCTACTGGCACCTGTCCTTCTGTCTGTACATTAGCACCTGTCTGTCTGTCTCTCTGTCTGTCTGTCTCTGTCTGTCTACTGGCACCTGTCCTTCTGTCTGTACATTAGCACCTGTCTGTCTGTCTGTCTGTCTACTGGCACCTGTCTGTCTGTCTGTATATTAGCACCTGTCTGTCTGTCTGTCTCTGTCTGTCTACTGGCACCTGTCTGTCTGTCTGTCTGTATATTAGCACCTGTCTGTCTGTCTGTCTGTCTCTGTCTGTCTACTGGCACCTGTCCTTCTGTCTGTACATTAGCACCTGTCTGTCTGTCTGTCTCTGTCTGTCTACTGGCACCTGTCCTTCTGTCTGTATATTAGCACCTGTCTGTCTGTCTGTCTCTGTCTGTCTACTGGCACCTGTCCTTCTGTCTGTATATTAGCACCTGTCTGTCTGTCTGTCTCTGTCTGTCTTAACTGGCACCTGTCCTTCTGTCTGTACATTAGCACCTGTCTGTCTGTCTGTCTCTGTCTGTCTACTGGCACCTGTCCTTCTGTCTGTATATTAGCACCTGTCTGTCTGTCTGTCTCTGTCTGTCTACTGGCACCTGTCCTTCTGTCTGTACATTAGCACCTGTCTGTCTGTCTGTCTCTGTCTGTCTACTGGCACCTGTCTGTCTGTCTGTATATTAGCACCTGTCTGTCTGTCTGTCTCTGTCTGTCTACTGGCACCTGTCCTTCTGTCTGTACATTAGCACCTGTCTGTCTGTCTGTCTCAGTCTGTCTACTGGCACCTGTCCTTCTGTCTGTATATTAGCACCTGTCTGTCTCTGTCTGTCTACTGGCACCTGTCCTTCTGTCTGTATATTAGCACCTGTCTGTCTGTCTGTCTCTGTCTGTCTACTGGCACCTGTCCTTCTGACTGTACATTAGCACCTGTCTGTCTGTCTGTCTCTGTCTGTCTACTGGCACATGTCTGTCTGTCTGTATATTAGCACCTGTCTGTCTGTCTGTCTCTGTCTGTCTACTGGCACCTGTCCTTCTGTCTGTACATTAGCACCTGTCTGTCTGTCTGTCTCTGTCTGTCTACTGGCACCTGTCCTTCTGTCTGTATATTAGCACCTGTCTGTCTGTCTGTCTCTGTCTGTCTACTGGCACCTGTCCTTCTGTCTGTATATTAGCACCTGTCTGTCTGTCTGTCTCTGTCTGTCTTAACTGGCACCTGTCCTTCTGTCTGTACATTAGCACCTGTCTGTCTGTCTCTGTCTGTCTACTGGCACCTGTCCTTCTGTCTGTATATTAGCACCTGTCTGTCTGTCTGTCTCTGTCTGTCTACTGGCACCTGTCCTTCTGTCTGTACATTAGCACCTGTCTGTTTGTCTGTCTGTCTACTGGCACCTGTCCTTCTGTCTGTACATAAGCACCTGTCTGTCTGTCTGTCTCTGTCTGTCTACTGGCACCTGTCTGTCTGTCTGTATATTAGCACCTGTCTGTCTGTCTCTGTCTGTCTACTGGCACCTGTCCTTCTGTCTGTACATTAGCACCTGTCTGTCTGTCTGTCTCTGTCTGTCTACTGGCACCTGTCCTTCTGTCTGTATATTAGCACCTGTCTGTCTGTCTGTCTCTGTCTGTCTACTGGCACCTGTCCTTCTGTCTGTATATTAGCACCTGTCTGTCTGTCTGTCTCTGTCTGTCTACTGGCGCCTGTCCTTCTGTCTGTACATTAGCACCTGTCTGTCTGTCTGTCTCTGTCTGTCTACTGGCACCTGTCTGTCTGTCTGTATATTAGCACCTGTCTGTCTGTCTCTGTCTGTCTACTGGCACCTGTCCTTCTGTCTGTACTTTAGCACCTGTCTGTCTGTCTGTCTCTGTCTGTCTACTGGCACCTGTCCTTCTGTCTGTATATTAGCACCTGTCTGTCTGTCTCTGTCTGTCTACTGGCACCTGTCCTTCTGTCTGTACATTAGCACCTGTCTGTCTGTCTGTCTGTCTGTCTGTCTGTCTGTCTGTCTGTCTGTCTGTCTGTCTACTGGCACCTGTCCTTCTGTCTGTATATTAGCACCTGTCTGTCTGTCTGTCTGTCTCTGTCTGTCTACTGGCACCTGTCCTTCTGTCTGTACATTAGCACCTGTCTGTCTGTCTCTGTCTGTCTACTGGCACCTGTCCTTCTGTCTGTATATTAGCACCTGTCTGTCTGTCTGTCTCTGTCTGTCTACTGGCACCTGTCCTTCTGTCTGTACATTAGCACCTGTCTGTCTGTCTGTCTCTGTCTGTCTACTGGCACCTGTCTGTCTGTCTGTATATTAGCACCTGTCTGTCTGTCTGTCTCTGTCTGTCTACTGGCACCTGTCCTTCTGTCTGTACATTAGCACCTGTCTGTCTGTCTGTCTCAGTCTGTCTACTGGCACCTGTCCTTCTGTCTGTATATTAGCACCTGTCTGTCTCTGTCTGTCTACTGGCACCTGTCCTTCTGTCTGTATATTAGCACCTGTCTGTCTGTCTGTCTCTGTCTGTCTACTGGCACCTGTCCTTCTGACTGTACATTAGCACCTGTCTGTCTGTCTGTCTCTGTCTGTCTACTGGCACATGTCTGTCTGTCTGTATATTAGCACCTGTCTGTCTGTCTGTCTCTGTCTGTCTACTGGCACCTGTCCTTCTGTCTGTACATTAGCACCTGTCTGTCTGTCTGTCTCTGTCTGTCTACTGGCACCTGTCCTTCTGTCTGTATATTAGCACCTGTCTGTCTGTCTGTCTCTGTCTGTCTACTGGCACCTGTCCTTCTGTCTGTATATTAGCACCTGTCTGTCTGTCTGTCTCTGTCTGTCTTAACTGGCACCTGTCCTTCTGTCTGTACATTAGCACCTGTCTGTCTGTCTCTGTCTGTCTACTGGCACCTGTCCTTCTGTCTGTATATTAGCACCTGTCTGTCTGTCTGTCTCTGTCTGTCTACTGGCACCTGTCCTTCTGTCTGTACATTAGCACCTGTCTGTTTGTCTGTCTGTCTACTGGCACCTGTCCTTCTGTCTGTACATAAGCACCTGTCTGTCTGTCTGTCTCTGTCTGTCTACTGGCACCTGTCTGTCTGTCTGTATATTAGCACCTGTCTGTCTGTCTCTGTCTGTCTACTGGCACCTGTCCTTCTGTCTGTACATTAGCACCTGTCTGTCTGTCTGTCTCTGTCTGTCTACTGGCACCTGTCCTTCTGTCTGTATATTAGCACCTGTCTGTCTGTCTGTCTCTGTCTGTCTACTGGCACCTGTCCTTCTGTCTGTATATTAGCACCTGTCTGTCTGTCTGTCTCTGTCTGTCTACTGGCGCCTGTCCTTCTGTCTGTACATTAGCACCTGTCTGTCTGTCTGTCTCTGTCTGTCTACTGGCACCTGTCTGTCTGTCTGTATATTAGCACCTGTCTGTCTGTCTCTGTCTGTCTACTGGCACCTGTCCTTCTGTCTGTACTTTAGCACCTGTCTGTCTGTCTGTCTCTGTCTGTCTACTGGCACCTGTCCTTCTGTCTGTATATTAGCACCTGTCTGTCTGTCTCTGTCTGTCTACTGGCACCTGTCCTTCTGTCTGTACATTAGCACCTGTCTGTCTGTCTGTCTGTCTGTCTGTCTGTCTGTCTGTCTGTCTGTCTGTCTGTCTACTGGCACCTGTCCTTCTGTCTGTATATTAGCACCTGTCTGTCTGTCTGTCTGTCTCTGTCTGTCTACTGGCACCTGTCCTTCTGTCTGTACATTAGCACCTGTCTGTCTGTCTCTGTCTGTCTACTGGCACCTGTCCTTCTGTCTGTATATTAGCACCTGTCTGTCTGTCTGTCTGTCTGTCTGTCTCTGTCTGTCTACTGCCACCTGTCCTTCTGTCTGTACATTAGCACCTGTCCGTCTGTCTGTCTCTGTCTGTCTACTGGCACCTGTCCTTCTGTCTGTATATTAGCACCTGTCTGTCTGTCTGTCTCTGTCTTTCTACTGGCACCTGTCCTTCTGTCTGTATATTAGCACCTGTCTGTCTGTCTGTCTCTGTCTGTCTACTGGCACCTGTCCTTCTGTCTGTATATTAGCACCTGTCTGTCTGTCTGTCTCTGTCTGTCTGTATGTTACCATCTCGGCCTGTCTGTCGGTCTTTAGTCTGTCTGTCTGTCTTTCTGTTTACCTGTCTGTCTGTCCTTCTGTCTGTCTCATCTGTCTGTCTATTTCTGTATGTCTGACTGTCTTTTTTATGTCAGTTAGTGCTTTTCCCCTATGTTACTATGCCCAGACTACATTTTGCTTAATAAAATAAATCAAGATGCACAGAGGAATGCAATCATTTTTAAGAAAATAAACATATAGCTGACCTAAAAAGAATTGTCATAACAATAAACAATCCGAGGACACGAAAACCCACAAGCAACAAAGCTGCATTCCAGTGTGGTGAACTACTTATCATTAGCATTAATATCCTGTCAACTTTTGCTATTAACTTAGTTTTATAAAGAATGATGACGAAACCGCATAATATAACATGCAGGGTCGAAAAATGCAATTTCAATTTCTCTTTGATATCAACAATGTCATCATGAGAAAACCAGAATTTTGCCTATGCAAAAACAAAGGCATAGATCAGCTTTGCAGTAACTGCGAAGCTGATCAGCGCCTTTGTTTTCGCTATACGGATAGTACAATTCATCCTCTACTCATGTACAAAATTTCAAGCTTCTAACCTTCTTCTGGGACTGTACAGGCCACTTTGTGTAGGACCTGGTCAGAACTCCCGAAGACCCGTTTTCTCGTTTCGCTTTGATATCATAATTGTTGTATCAAGATTGTCTAGGCGAAAAACACACTGGTTAACCAGAGGCAACCAACATGACTGAGAACAACCAACACAGGGTGAAGCAATATTTGGCCGTCGGATGCAAATACCTGGCCGCAAGGTTATAAAACTTTTTTCAAGCTCAGCTCAGCTGAGCATGAAATTTCAACTGCTCATAAAATCTAATGTTGAAATAGTCCAAATTGGTGGAAAATTCAGGTTCAAAACTCAAAAACTAGTAATTTATCCTGCTCATAAATGTTAAAATGCCAACAATTGTTGGCATTTTAACATTTATGAGCAGGATAAATTTTAGTCTCAGCTGAGTTGAGCATGAAAAAAAGTTTTATAACCTCGGGACCTGACTCAAGGGAACAACTTAACATGGATCAAAATGATCTGTGGAAAGTTGATCACAAGCAAGACTGGTATTTACTCTCTATTTCATCTGTGTTAGTTGTTCTAAGTTGCATTAGTTGTCTCTAGATAACTGACGTGAAAATGTCTTGATGCAAATACTCTAGATGTGTAGGCTGCTAATATGTTGTATCAGGATGGTAACACCAAGAACTCCAGGGTTTTCTTTAGACAAGGCTCAAAAAAACCCTGCAGATAGTCAGTCGGAAGACAGACAGACTCTTATGCTCTGCAGGATCAATACATATCCTAGAAACTCAAGACTTCATGTCATGTTTCAAGAACGCCACTGAATACATAATCTTGTTATTTTCCTACTTAAAATCTTCTCAAAAGATAACATGTTAAATGCATACATGTTTTAAACATTTTTGGTGCCTCTAAAAAATTAAGGCCTTTGTTAAAATGAATTTCTCTATCACTTACCTCACCCTAAGAACGTTCAAATCACAGTCCCAGAAACAAAGAAATCAGACTCAATGATAACTGTTGGCTATTGTCTTTACAATGTAACACCTGAGAGCCACAAAGCAATAAAATATGACTTGACTCTTAAAATCACAGTTAAATGCTGATGAGATGGTTTAGTTGGAAATGACTTGTTTCTGAATTCCACCCCAAAATCACAGTGGGCAAGACCAAGCTGTTTGAGCTATAACTGAGCAGTTTATATCAGGTTATAGTCTGATTTTTTTCAATGTGCAGGGCGGAGCATGTCAATTTTTGATTGACAATGACAAAGTTGACCATTACATTTAAAAATAGGTAATTCTCACTTGGACTGTTACTTTGACAAACTTGTTATTGTTGAACCAATCAGTTTCAAAATTAAACCTCATGCACTGAATATGATGGGTAAACACATACTGTCATAGAAAAAAATATTCTGTACTACATGACTGTATTTACGTATGACCATATTGAAAATTCCCTTAGTAAATGCCTGGTAAACATTCTTGTTGTATGACTCTCTGTTTATCGTTTCAAGTTTAAAACTTTAATTCTGATACAATTAAATATCAAATGATGCAGGCTTACTTTAAATTACTAATTTACTAATGAAGGCGGCAGAAAAAAGTGCAATAACTACAGTACGGATCTGTAAAGTGCTACTGACAGCTCAGTAAAGAAGTTAGCAGCGAATCTTTTGCAGCAGCAGCAGCAGCAAAAATAATAATAATAATAAAATAAAAAACAACAACAACAACACACACACACATAAAAAAAAAAAAAAAAAAAAAAAAAAAAAAAAAAACGGTAAAGTTAGCTGCAGCGAAACTTTTTGCCACCTATTGAATATGGTTCATATAGACAAGGCTCCAGAGTAGCATCGTCTATCTTGAAGCTTACACTGATGAGCAAATCACTAAGGTGAGCTACGGCACAATTCGGTCTCTCGTTTTCATTTAAGTCTGTCTATGAGCACTATAAGATGATGAATGTCATCACAAACAGACGTTTTTTATCCCACCTATTACCCAGTCTATGGACACTTTTACTGTTGGCAGGGAACTTTTGTCCTTAAGCTATGTTATGGGTGGGATAGAAAATTCTTGTTTGCAGCATAAGTATTCACGTCCTATAGCACTCACAGCCAGACGAAACTGTTAAAAGATCAGCAACATTTTCCGTGAAGTTGGTAACATGAGGAATAGAAAAGTTATGTTGCAGCATTCATCATCATTTTCTACATAGCGATCACAGCCAGACGAAAAAGAAAAAAAAATAATAAGAATAAAATAATAAAAAAAATGGTGACAAACATTTCCACTTACATGGAACTTTTTTCGTAGGTGACATCGAAAAGATGTGATTGTGGCAAAAAATGTCATTTTCTTACGTGTTATCACCTAGATTAAAGCCAAAACATTCTGCGACAAAAATGTTTGTTGCAAGCGAAATTGCTGCTTACTTGACTGTTTTTCGCTGTAGCAAAATAGCTGCTTACTTGACCATTTTCACTGCAGCAAAATTTCCGCTAACTTGACTGTATTTTGCTGCTGCAAATTTAATTCTAACGCTGCAAGCAAAATTGCCGTTAACTTGACTGCTTTTGCTGTAGCAAAATTGCTGCTACATGTAACATGACCGATTTTGCTGCAGTAAAATTGCTGCTAACTTGACCGTTTTTGATGCAGCAAATTTGCTGCTAATTTGACCGAGCTGACCTTGTAGGAAAAATAAGTCAAATCAGCTGGTTCTCCGAATCGTTTCATTTTTTTCGAATGGTACTTTATTGACCTTCTACTGCGGTCATGTACCATCAGTAAAGCAAAGAGTTGTTTACAAAAATAGAGACATTGGCTAACTTGATAGAAATACATGTATTTGAGTGTAGCAGTATGGTTATATTTTAGAAACAAAATGTTTATGTTCTTGTGTGTCTACCATACATTTCACCTATTTTGAAATCATTCAGGTGAAACACAGGTATAGCACAAAGACAACAAGCATAGTCATCTTTACCTCAATTATACATTGTCAGCTCTGGGACCCTATCTCAACAATGAAATCATCCAAGGCTGGGCTTGGCTAAGCCCTGCCCTGCACATTGAAAAAAAATCAAGTATATCTCATGTCAAGGCTCATGAGGCACTTGAGCTTATCAACATTCCACCCTAAGTGGTTAGACTTCTGTGACAAACAAACCAAGATCCATTCAAGTACCCACTTGTAACCACAGTCAGCATCTGCCCAGTCCTAGACTATAAAGACTGCATGATGCAATGACCCAAGAAAACTGGTCTCCGAGATTTTCGACCAGATCCGATACAAACCGGTCTGTACAACCACAAAAGATGGTTCGAAGCTTGGAATCTTGGATTTAACAAGTAAAAGGATTGTACTATCTGTGTAGTGGCTCTCATCCGTGGCTTTGAATTTGTATATGCAAAAATGCATTTTTGAGGCCGCTCATTTCATATGCTGTTTTTTCCTTATAAAAATTAGGAGACAGTACCAGCATATGCATGAGATTGTCCTAAGGAATATTTTTAAGCAGTCACTATTCCTGCAAAAAAATAAGCTATCAATATATGGTGAAGGAAATGTGCATTAAGTAATGGTAATCTGCCTCTCTGAGACTTGCACAAGAAAACTTTGGTTAGAATAACTGTTAAACATATTAAATGCACTAAGTTGATAAAAAGAAAACAAAGATCATGAAACTTTTGAAAAGAAGCAAAAAAAATGACGAGCTTACCACAAATGAATATAAACCAATCCAAGTTTCGTAGCAAGACTGAAAATCTGACCGAAGATCCCACTAACAAAAGCTACTCATGTACTTTAAAATTAGATTCATACAACAAAGAAACAGAAGGTTCTCCCTGTTTGGACAGGAATTCCTATCAATGTTTAATAATTTCCCACCTAAGTGCTTCAGCAGCTGACTCGGACATAAACACAGACAGGACATAACAAAAGGGTGTTTATGCTTGTCTAGAAGACATGGCCGGAACAACTTGTGACCATCTCATAATTAAAAAAATGACCAAACAGGCTGAGGCTTGATTATCGAATGGTGTGAACTTTTTATGTCAACCATCTTCAGAAAACAGAATTCATTTGTTCTAAATAATGTAAAATCGGTTGCAGTTCCAAGAGGGTGTTTTATGTGATGTGCAGCTCAATTTTTCAATAAATCAAACAATATCCTCTTATTCCATTGATTGGCAGGGAAATCATTAAATTTTCAGGCGAAACAAAGAATTCATCTTGCTGATACACACCAGTTATCCATAGACAACCAACACAACTGGGAACAACCAATGTGGATGACATCAATATGATCTGTGGAAAGTTGTTCCCAGAAAGCTATTTGCATACTACAGTCTTGTATTGATTTTATCTGCATTGTTCTCAGTCGTGTTGGTTGTCCCTGGATAACCAGTGTGCGGTTATATGTTCTGTAGACGGCAGCTGTAGGTTTCAAACTCATATTCTTGCATAGATATCTATATGCATAGCTGCTTGAAGCCGTTTTCAATTGGTCGAAAGTCGTGTTCAAACAGCCAAACCCATGATCAAATCATGAAATTCATGTGCCATTTGAACATGAGTTTTGGCTGACATCATTGGTCAATGCGACATGAAGTCATGTGTTTCCTAGAAACAAAATGGCCGACGTTGAAGCTCCGCGGTTATTTTCAGGAGATTTTAAGTGGATTAGCGCGAAAATGCAGGAACAGCTATCAACCATGGTTTGTTTCAGTGTTCAAACATTCGCTGGATCACTCAGAAGGGGTTTGAACATGCGGCCAGCGGCCCTGTGTTCAAACACCTTCTGAGTGTCCAGCAAATGTTTGAACACTGAAAACCATGGTTGATCCCTATAATCTGCATCCGAGTGGTTCACCAAGGAACATCATATGGCTAGTGAATTGACAGTTCCAACATAACCTGACAGCTATTGACACTGCGAAAAGGCTAATGGATAACACTACTGCTTTAATAGTCTATATCCAGTGACTGACAACAGGTGAAAGAAGCTAACCTGCAAACTGAGTGTAAAATCTGAAGATGGGGCTAATTTAATACACACCAAGAAATTTGGCACCTCAGTGCTAAGATATTCCGGTATCCAGAGTTCAAGGTTATAAAACTATTTTCGAGCTCAGCTCAGTTGAGCATTAAATTTCAAGTGGTCATAAAATGTTGAAATAGTCAAAATTAGTGGAAAATTCTGGATCCAAACTAAAAATTGTTGGCATTTTAACATTTATGAGCAGGTTAAATTTTAGTCTCAGCTGAGTTGAGCATGAAAAAAGTTTTATAACCTCGGGCCAAGGGTTCAAGATACCCAGAGCCGGGGAGCCACGATAGCCCAGAAAAATTTTGGCCGACAGGGACCAAGCTGTCCGGGGCCAAGATAAACTGACACATCGGCAACATACAGGGTTAGAAAATAAAACTCCTACCTTACAGCTTCAGCATCCAGGTGTTTATAACTGACTGTCAAAGTATTTCATTTCTTCTTTCATTCAATATGGATATGATAAGAATAGATGGCCCTGAACGATTTGAGTCATAACTTCAAAATGGGTCATTTTGAAACCGGGCTGTAAGATGACTAGAAGCTTGAACCCTTAGTTTACAAAGGAGAAAGACTGTACTAGCTATACATCTCTGCAACAAAAACAAAGGTGCAGGTCAGCTACACAGTCATCATGATAAATGCATCTTAGTTTTAACATGTAAAATGCAGGTTTTCTTGCAATGCTGCTCATTTTCTTCACCATACTACCTATGGGTTAAATCGCTTATGTTAAATTGAGCATCAAAGCCGCATTCACCCGACCATATGAAAATAACAATATCGGGAATTAAAGCAACATAATACCAACAAACTGTATCAGATGGTATTAATTTGCCGACAAAGGGATGTTCCTCCAGTGAAATACTGTCTCGATCGCGTACATGTGAGCCACATCATAAGAGAACCAACAATGTGGTTTCCGAACAGGTCCGACACAAAATGAGCTGTACAAGCATGGAAGATGGCTAGAGGCTGGAAATTTCAGATTTGGAAAGTAGAGGAACAGTACTATCAGTATAGCGAAAACAAAGACGCAGATCAGCTTCGCATACTGTGAAGCTGATCTGCGCCTTTGTTTTCGCATATGCAAAATGTTGGCTTTCACATGACTCAGCTCATATAGAGATGTTATATTGACAACTGAATCTCCAACAAGAGGATTATTTTTTCACCCAGATTTTCTTTTCTTTACTCTTCTGAATATGAAATAGGCCTAGAAACTTTAATATTGATTGATTGATTGATTAGTGATAGACTGATTAATCAAAATGCCACTAACTGTTAATGACAAATCAACAACTTTGTCCAACCCATCTAAACATGCCTTATTTGTTTCCTCATTTAAACCTACAAATAATGCACCAGCCATTTGTAACCACTGCTCCCCCATCTACGGGGAAGGGCGGGGATTATGACTTTTCAGCTTTCAGTGCCCTGCTTTGAGCCCCACCCCCAGGGGGCAAACTGGAGGTCAAAACTCTTGCTTTGTCCCGGCCCTTCGCAATAGAAAATCTCCCTGGGATAAGGATCCTAATGTCAAAACCACGTACTTTCCCCTGCACTAAGAGATCACTCGAAAAGTAATTGCCCTGCGCTATAGCCCGGCTATCCCCCACCCTTCCCCGTAGGGAGGAGGGGGGGGGGGGCGGGGTGCAGGGATGCAGTGGTTACAAATAAATGGTGCATAATTTACCATCAAGCAGAAATGAATACATTTAAAATGAAGCAGGTAGTAGATGTCACATGGCAGCCGCACATTCATCGTGCATGCAGCGAGAATCGGGAATAAAGGAATCTCAGCAGACGCACGTCTGCTGCAAGACAGTTGTGCAATAGCCGTGCGAATCTTGAGACTGTGGCATGTCACGGCAGATCGCAAGAAAAATGAGCATGTTGAAAATTCTATGTACGACATTGAGGCAGCGTATGACGTTATGATGGTTGCACAGCAGCCGCACGAAACCTCCAAAAGTTTAGATCGCAGATGTTGTACTGCTTCAGCAAGGCTGATAAGTTACCTCAGCTTTTTCAGAGACCTTGCCAAAAGTGGTTATTGAGTTCATTTGATTTGTAATAAGATCATATTTCATAGCTCCACAATGCATTAAAGAAAGTATGATTATAGCATATCAATGATATTATTATGATATGAACCGCGTCATGAGAAAATCAGATTTTCGCATATGCGAAAACAAAGCCGCAGATCAGCTGTGCAGTAACTGCACAGCTGATCAGCGCCTTTGTTTTCGCTACACGGATAGTACAATTCCTCCTCTACTTATATCCAAACTTTCAAGCCTCTAGCTTTCTTCTGTGACTGTCCAGGCTGGTTTGTGTTGGATCTGGTCGGAAACCCCGGAGACACATTTTCTCACATCAGGGCTCTATATAATGCATCACAAGAAAACCTTTCTTCAGGATTTCTGAAGAGGCTGATGTACAGGCACAAAAAAAAATGGCTGAAAGACATAGCAGGAGAGGGATAGTAGGGAATACCAAGGTGGTGATCAGTTGCACTGTTACTCTGTAGCTGATCTTTGTTTTTGCATTTGCAAAGAGTAAGTTATCTCATGGCGTCATTCATCTATATTACTAATAATGCCCATTGAAGGGCACAGATAACAAATAAACCTTTGATAAGAAAAAAATATTTTGATAATAAATTAACAGAATATAAAGTTTTAAGTACACTTATTATGAATGAAATTTTAACCCTATATTATATTGTATATTGCTGTCAGAGGCAAACCATTTTCACAAACTACTGTGTCTGCCATATGTTTATCTGTCTCTGCCATCTGTCTGTCTGTCTGTTGGCCTGTCTGTCTGTCTGTTGGCCTGTCTGTCTGTCAGTCCGTCTGTCCATCCGTCCATCAATCGGTATGTGCACCGACAGTCCTTCCTTCTTTCTCTGCCCTGCCCTGCCCTTCCCTGCCTGCCTGCATGTCTGTCTGTCTGTCTGTCTGTCCATTCATCTGTCTGTGTCTGTCTGTCTGTCTGTGTCTGACTGTCTGTCTGTGTCTGTCTGTCTGTCTATATGTCTGTCTATCTGTCTGTATATTCATCTGTCTGTCTGTCTGTCTGTCTGTCCATTCATACATCTGTATTTGTCTGTCTGTCTGTCTGTCTGTCTGTCTGTCTGTCATCCAGCAATCTTAACTAGAAAAAGTGCCTTGAGAGGCACGTATACCCCCGGCTGGTAGCTCCCTCCAACGCCCCCACCCGTTAGCCCACCGCCCTCCAATCCAGACATGCTCACTGAACCTCAATTCCTGATGAAAGAGAGCGCCCTCAACAAGTACATCTTATAAATTTGTATTTGCAAAAAGCACTATCTAAAACCATAGGAAGGTGGGGGGGGGGGGGAGTGTAGTTTAATGACAGATCTATTTTAGAACAGTATACAGAGCTGACTTGTATACTCAATCTAGGACTTGATCGCGGACATTGAGGGTGAGGTCCTCGGTCCTAGATGTAAAGTAGAATGTCATTCTTCAATAATATTTAAAAAAAAAAATGATGTCCTAGATCTTGACCTCTAGCCCCACCCTGGGCACGGACCCTAGAGTCTAATGACATTAGGAACAAGGCAAACCTTATAGAGTCCCTTTGGTGCATGTACAAATCATTTCTAAACATGGTGGTAAAGAAAAGTACAGAAAATACAATTTTTAAAGAAGTTCTAGATTTTGACCTCTAGCCCCACCCCCCGCACATGGACCCTAGTGTCTGAACCTTACATGGTACCTATGGTCTAAGTATGAATGCTTTCTGACAAGACTTTGTGGATGTCAAGAAAATAAGACTTACAGTAAATTTATCATGGTATTTATCATATTATAAATAAGTCCTAGATTTTGACCTCTAGCCCCACCCCTGGAGATGGTACCGAGCATGGAATATGAAAGCAAACCCTATAGGGTATCTAGGAACTAAATAAGAATACATCCCTATGATTGTTTGTTAAGATATGGACTTAGAGAAGAAACATTAAAATTGTAAACAGCATATTTTAAAGGTGACCTAGATTTTGACCTCCAGCCCTACCCCCGGGCATGGGCCCTGGGGTCCGAACTCATGGAAACAAAGCAAACCTTATAGGGTACCTATGGTCCAAATATGAATGGTTTCTGACCATTGGTTCATGAGATATACACCTCTAGAGAAACTTTAACCAAAACTTTGACGTAAATTCCACGAACGTTCCGGAATTACGAACGAAGAAACGAACTAACTAACTAACTAACTAACATACGAACGGACGAACGGAAAAGCGAAAGCTATATACCCGTCGGCATAAATGCCGGGGGTATAATAAATATGTCTCAAAACCAAAACTACATGACGTGTATTAAATTTTTACCTTAACATGAATGAATTTTAAACATCCACTTTATTCCTTCTACCACTTTATATAAACCAACCAATAAAATCCATGTGATGAGTAAATATGAAACTGGCCGTCACAAGAAAATCTCCCGTCTTAATGTCAGCAATGAAAGAAAAGTGCAGACTGATCACTGTCATAAGTCTTTGCTATAACACCAAACCCTGTCTAATCATGTGTGTACAGATGTGGCACAAGCTGGTTTGAGTCATATCTGAAGATAACTTTTCCTTAAAATAGTATGAAGCTCAACATACGAGCTACGTCTTAAGAGAAAACCAACATTTTGCATATGCGAAAACAAAGGCGCAGATCAGCTTCGCAGTAACTGCGAAGCTGATCAGCGCCTTTGTTTTCCCTGCATGGATAGTATAATTCCTCCATTTTCTAAATCCAAAATTTCCAGTCTCTAGCCATCTACTGTACTTTGTACAGCTTGGGTTGTGTCAGACCTGTACAAAAACCACATTGTTGATTTTCTAATGATGTGGCTCATATATATCCAGACATATATCCAGACATGGGACATACATCCAGACATGGGTTACACTTTTTGTCTCTCTGAAACGGTATAAGCACCTGAGTTTGTCTCTCCTTACATTACATATTCAACTAATCCTGAAAAAATGAAAACTAGCATCACCTCAAACACAGAAATGGAAAATAATATGAATAATAATTAATTGACTGTCCTGTGGTAGTCTGTGGCTATGAATTAACTCATTTAAGCCTGGCGTCCCTTTTATGGGACATAGGCAAACAGAATAGCCCTAGATGTGACGCCGCAGAACGCGGCGTCCCATCTGGGGCTATTCTGTTTGCTTAGAGAATTTTCATCGAAAAATTGAACCAGAGGACCAATGGTCCTGTAAACGCTCACCTGAAACCCGAGATATATACCAATAAACTTGTTTGACTAGAATGGTACTATACATGTATATAACCCCTGGGCCGGGTCAGAGCAACCCCTGGAGTCAATTTCTTTTTGAAAACATAAAACTGCAGTCCATTTGCCAATTTACTGCATGTTTTGCCCTTCAAATGACATTTTAACAATTTTCCCCATTCAAATGCATGGGCGACCTAAGTTGACCTTGCCGTAAAATAGGTCAAGGTCATCCAAGGGTCATGATTTATATAAACTTTGTAGATGTCCCATTGCCTGCATGATGCTTCATGCCAAGTTTCAAAATCATAGGCCTTTAGTGGAGATGGAAATGACATGAATCCTGCACTTCCGGATACAAGCATGAAACTTGGCAGATATGTTTATAAGCATGAACTATTTGAAATTTTCTCGTTAGCCAATCAAAATAACTCCAATTTTCAAGATGGCGGCTCGAAATTCCAAGATGGCTGCCAAAATAAATATTAAATCAGAAAATGGTGTTCTAGTCAGTGAGAAAAAACTTAATAATGCTGAAAATAGTATTTCTGGATTATTTGCAAATGAATAAATATTTAATTGAGTCAATATTGCCTTTGTGGGATTTTAGAAGGGGCCCACAATGGGGAAAAGTAAGGCAATTTTGCTGAAAAAGCTGTTTTGCAACAAAACTCTTTTTATACTTAAGTGAAAAAAAAAACTAAATTCAATTGTCATTATTGCCTTTACTCAAGTCATGAATAACATAGTTGCAGTTTTAATGGGTACTGGAAATAAGGTCTATTTGAATTATGGGGTTGCCGAGGGGCAAAATTTGAAACTGATTAGAATGGCTTTTATGAAGAATCGTGAAGTGTCTAACCTTTACAGGGAAATATGTAAATTTATAATGCTAATACACTTTGCTCTACACATTTTGATAATATAAATCTTCTTCTTCTTCTTCTTCTTATTATTATTATTATTATTATTATTATTATTATTATTATAAAATATCATGATGAACGATTTTAAAATGAAATGAACCATATACAGCCAAAAAGTGCTACTTAGGATTGCAATAAACTTAAGCTGGCTACTGATGCTTCCAAATAGTTTTCGTTCACTTCACACCAACGACGACAACAGAAACAACAACAAGTGCATGTACTATTAATACTTTTCATCTTTAAGGATGTTGTATGGGACATCTTTGTCTTCGCTTTGGGAAATACACCCGGATTTCATCTAATTAGAGCCAAAGTGTTTAGCGTTTTTAAATTGAAATTTGCACTCAACATACCGTATTATGTTTATCTATTCCTTGAGACTCGACACACAATATCCAGATGTCACATTGCAATGCATTTTGACCTTAAAGCATGTCCAAGCACATGTTTGAATTTATTTGTGGTCACAAAATGTTTGAAACACACCCTAGGATACCATGACACAGACATTACCATATATATGCATCAACAAACACAGAAGGCAAACATGGCAAAGGAAGTTTTTGTTTGACTTCATGCTGAACGTCCCAATCAAAAGCAAAGGTCATGTCGGGACATTGCCTCCATTTTATGGGACTTTTACCCAAAGTGAGGATGTCATGACATCCAACAAGTGCTTCAAATATAACCATCCAACTATTAGCCACAAAGGCTTATATGTATGGATGGTTTGATTTGAACCACTTTTCCTGGGCTGGCTCAAACCAGAGCGGTATACCAGTAATCAGCTGGTCAGTCAGAAGCGTGTAAGCTTTGCCTGGAAGCACAAACAGCCCATCTATTTCTTTAGGCCCCATGCACTATTTGGTTGTCATTTTGATTGAATAATACATCAGCCATGTGAGGAGACTGATGGCTTTGCGCCAATGCAACGCGCTACAAATGTGATATTTGGTGAATGATAAAAACCTGAAGTACAAAAATGCATGTTCATTGAGTGTGTTTAATGTTTAATATTGAAGAGTATACAATATTACCGAGTTGATTTTGGGTGAAATGATCTTCAAATATTGTTAAAATACAATGTACAGTCGAGTTTCCGATTACGCAAAGTTCCCGACTCCGGAAATCCTAAATTAAAAACAATGGTTAAACATGTATTACCAGTACCTTCAAAACAAATAATCAGTTTTTGTTCTCTTGGCAATTTTCTAAACATTGCATTATCCAATAAATATCTGTGAATGAGTTCACTCACACCAATCTTTTATCTTTAGTAGCTTTTTGCATGTCAAATTTTATGACATCTGATGTCACACTGTTACATACCGAGAGCAAAGAAACATTGATTATGCATGGAAACAACCATGTACATTACGTACATGAAGGATCTCATAAAATTATATAGAAAATTGTAAACACTGTTACATTATATTTAATGGCAAACACAAGCTGGACCAGAACCCAATACTTCAAACTTACGTAGGATGACACATTGCCGGGGCTAAAAAATCAGCAAGAATGTACAATTTCTTTTGAAATAGTCGCTTCTATGAGGTAATGGCTTCAAGAAACGAAAAATTTGGTCATAAAAATCTTTCCTGCAAAGTAAAGGATATGACTTTGTCTACATCTTGTCGGGTATAGTTTAGCAGTAATTAAAATTCTATTCTTCTGATGGCAATGATTTATCATTGACAAGAACATTTTGCGAAACCAAGTACTTGACTGTAATGGAAATTTGATTTTATGACAATTACTAAATTTATTCACCCAAGAAACACAAAAGAAAAAGCGGCTCTCCTAGCAAAACGTGGGGAGCCTGGTTTGCTAACAGAGAACCGGACTAACAACTGAGAGGTCATGATTCGGTCCGATACCCGCCTCCGCCATGTAGTGTCCCTGAGCAAGACACTTCAAGCTCCGGGCGGCCCCCGTGGCCGAATGGTTAAGGTCGCTGACTTCAGTGCTCTTGATCATTCGATCATCTCACCTCTGTGGGTTCGCACCTCGCACGGGGCATGAGTCACATGTGGGACAAGCATAGTTCTGCTTGCGGGTGTGTCAGGTGGTTTTCCCCGGGTACTCCGGTTTTCGCCACACCTACGGATTGATTTGTCTCGATATGAGTAAAAAAGCTTGAAAGGGATGCAAAATTGAATAAAAAAAAAAAAAAAAAAATCAAGCTCCACAAAGTACCGGTTACGTACCCAGAAAGGGATGGCTTTGTCTCGCAATGACTAAATAATAGTTGTGAAATACATTACGGCCAAAACACAAAAGAAAGTGAGAAAAAAATAATGACTTGACACAACCATCCTATGAGTCAGTATTTACATTGTGTATATGCATTAGACCCAAGGTTGCAAATAACATGTCTAGGCAAAACAGTTAAATTTTGCTTCAATGGCTTGTTTGGTAATGTTTTTATGTCCCACTTAATAAAGTAGCTAAGGTCATGTGGATAAACTAGCTCATTTTAAATTTTAACCGGAAAGGCTGAAGAACCCTTGGATCAATACCACTCTGGAAACAGTTCAATAGGCCCAGAGCTATGTATACATGTACATGTATGTCGATATTGTACCAGGTTGACCAATCTTTTGCTTGACCGACTTTGTCCAAGGACTATCCTATAAGGGGGTACAAGATAGACAAGTTTCAGTGGTCAATTTTTTTTTCATATATATATATATATTTTTTTTTTGTCTTTGCTGTTGGTATGGGTAACCTTAAGTGTTGTAATAAAAATAATAATAATAATAAATAAATAAATAAATTTTATATTTTAGGAGGACTACAAATTTAGCACAATTGACAATCTTCCATATGGTCCTCCAGTGAATACAGACAGTGATCAGTATCAGACCTTTTTTATTTTTTTTCAGTCATTTTCATATATTTTCGAGATGTAAGTAATGCTATATTTTGAAAGAAGAGAATCCAGTGCTTGCCTTATAATGCTGAGCGCCAAGCAAAGTAGCCACTGATACCATTTAAACGGTCTTATTTATGATACGGCTCTGGATCTAATCTACGACACTCTAACCATTACACAATGAGCAAGCACGATTTAGGAAAAATATCCGTAGGCTGTCAGCAGTTAATTTGGTTGTTTGTATGGAGGCTTAACATTCCAGTCAACATTTTTTTAGTCATGTCGGGGCGGAGCCAACGCTTGTGGGGCTGTCAGCAGTTTAGCAGTGTAGCATTGAAGTGAAGTTCCAAATCACATACTTTGTAATATATATCAGCAGTAAGACGAATAGCAACTATTTAAGAAAAATCTGAAACTTAGACCACTGAATCATATTCTTGTTGTAGTGTCAGCGTTTTATGCCCTACTTACATCGCAAGTCATACTGAAACAGGGGCCCCTACCCATTGGGGCCCCAGAAGGAAATAGATGGGCTGATTATGCCTCCAGTGAAAGCCTGTACGATGCTGACTGGCTATCTGATTACTGGTTAACCGCTCGGGTCTGAGCCTGCCCAGGAAAAGAGGTTACGAGTCTAACCATCCGCACATTATAATATGACCCGCATCGTGAGAAAACCGGAATTTTGCATATGCGAAAACAAAGGCGCAGATCAGATTCGCAGTAACTGCGAAGCTGATCAGCGCCTTTGGTTTCACCACTCGGATAGTAAAATTTCTCTTCTTCCTAAATCCGAAATTTCAAGCTTTTGACCATTTTCTGAGACTGCACAGACCCATTTATGTCGGACCTGGTAGGAAACCGCGAAGACCGGTTTTCTCGCATCAAGGCTCATATATTATAACCCCTTTTGGCTTTGTCTGGTTATATTTGAAGCACATGTTGGATGTCAAAGACTCATGACATCTTCATTTTGGGCAAGAGTCCCATAAAATGGAGGCAATGTCCAAACATGACCTTAGCTGTTGACTGGGACGTCTTCATTTTGGGCAAGAGTCCCATAAAGTGGAGACAACGTCCCTACATGACCTTAGCTGTTGACTGGGATGTAAAGCATCAATTCGAAAGAATTCAAACTGAGACAGGGCATATTTGAAATTTCATCTGGAATGAATATGCCGGAGAAGCCCTAGAGCGATTTCCCAACCACTTATTACATAGCAGATAGCTTTACCACACCACGGATGCTCTAGACTTCAGTTGTATCCGAAGGATGCAACTAACATGGACTGACCTCCACCCCCATCCCCACCCATTCGCACCCTTGTAACTATAAAAATGTGTTTAAACTGCACATACGCAACAAACGTGAACTGCATGAAAGGGACATTTGGCATACTGGACTTTGTCATGTATATTTCAATAGACAAAAATGGAACACAATGCATTTTCATTTATTCAATAAATGAAAACTAATAGGGTGACAGGACTTTTTGAGGAAGAGTATATTGCACCCCGTGTTCAGGACTTTCTCAAAACTGTTGTGTAATATTAAAACATGTACACAAGGAAAATTATATACTACATTTTCCGCGTACATTGCTCTACATGAACCATAACTAATTTTCTCAAAACAAATGTGTTTTTGGATAGTTAAATATCTTGTTTAATGCAGTCGGAATGTGATGTGCAGAAAAAATCTGCCATTCGCGTGCAAAAGGATTACCTAAGCTATTCATGGTGGTAAGTTTATCGAAAATGCTTGTTTTGGTCACTTTTCATATCCTTTGTAACGCCATACTGGTGCTTTGCATGATTAAAATTGTGATGTTTGGCAATAAAGAATAACTATTCATAATAGAGTCGGACAAACTTTTGGCAAAATACATTCTTGTTTTTTCTCCAATCAGATGGTCAAAACTGGCCCAACATGTTCGAAACAGCCAAAATATGCCAGTGTTCAGAACAATGACCTTAATGTACATTCTGTGCACATTTTTAATTTTTAGTTGTACATTTTTGATAGTGGATGAATAGGACAATTTAAGCTCTAACCTCCCGCTTGAAAGTTAAGGAAGTCTATTAGAAAGTTTTCATTCATTCTGGATTTCATCTATATGCTTGCATCGTCACAGATTCTATTTTCTTCATAATGTGCTGCTGTTCTGTTGGAGGAGTAGCACCAGCTTGATTGGTTCATGAAGCCTGGTCGCTAGACTCTATCGGTGTCTTAAATTCTTAATGAGACTTAACGGGTGTCTTTGTAGCATTTCCGTTTTTTCGCCTTGAGAGTTGATTCCATCCTAGAAATCTCTGTAGAAAACCTTTCTTTAGATGTTGCTCATCAGGCATTCCTATATAAAGTTGGTGCATCTTAGCTGTGAAACTATAATACCATTTGCATTTTTTGCGTCCTTGATATCTCCAGACCACTGTGTCTGTAAGCTTGTTTTAACGCTTGATTTTAAGTTTTCTCAAGCACCTTAAGCAGACATGGTGATCTCTTTGAATGATATTGATATAATAGCCATGCCACGCATGAATATAGGAAAGTTGACTGAGCCATGTAGACTTTCAGCTTGATATCTACCTTTGTTTTATTTCGCTTATACATTTGCACATATTCTTCCAAATGCCACACTGGCTTTTGCTGTTCTAGTCATCAATACGCACTGTTCTGGAGAAACTGCTTCTCGGGTAGATGGATTAAACAAATCAGTATTTGTCCTCTGTGTCTGGTGTGGGTTCGAGCCCCTCGATGGCAACATGTGAGACAAGCCAACTTCTGCTTGCGGGTGTGCCAGGTGTTTTTTCTCGGGAATCTCCCGTTTTTGCCCACCCACTGTTTGGCCCGTCTCATATTAGCTGAAATAATCTTGAAAGGGACGTAAAACTGAATTAAAAAAGTATTAAAAAAATAGTGATTTGCGGATTATTGTACAGCTTTCCGGTGCCGATTTGAGCACAACATTTGTCTTTTTTGTTGATTGTAAGGTCATAGCTATCACAGGTAATCCATGTGGATCTGTTGCACCATGCATTTATGCCTATGAGCTGGTATTCTTCGCCATTTCCCTTATCTTTGTCATCTGCATAGAGTATATCATCCAGCACATCTATGTGCACCTTCATTTTAGTTTTCAACTTCTGTTGGTTGAATAACTTTCCATCAAAAACGTTCCTGATTGGAAAATGAGTATCACAGACTTAAACGGCTTCAATGAGTATCACAAATGATATCATACACAAAGGTGTTGTCCCCTAGCGCAACCCTGTTTGGCCTCATTTGTCATATCACACGATTAATAGAACTCCCCATCGTCCTGTGCATGCATATCATCATTTGACCATGATTTACTTTGACAGCCCATATCTTCGCAAGTCTCTCACAACTTTGTTTAAATTTTTGGCGAAGTTGACAAGCGCCATATAGGTCTGCTTTCTGTTCTTGACATTTCTCATGAAGTTGTCTTGCTATATGAAAATCATCTATTGTCTTCCTGTCATCTCTGAATCAGCATTGACTTTCCGGAATAAATCCTGTCTGTCAAAGACTTCAGGATTTCCTTTCTGTGTGTAAAGACGAATGTCTTGTGGGAATTTTTCTCCACGCAGCCACGGTGAAACAGCTCTTTCAGTCTCTCTGTCATGGATAGCCCCCAGACGGCAGCGGAACTTACATTTGAACATCGAAATTTGCCAGCTGAGAGTCTGTTGAACTGCTAGAGACTTCTTTAAACTACCCTTGCATATTTGATTTTAATTTGAAGTATATTTTTCTGGCTATCGTTGCCGATTTATAAGAGATCACTGATGACGATTTAGTACTTTGTTTGTATTTTATTGTCTTTCATCTATGACGGTTTGGTATTTATCAAGCAAACAAACTGAATTTCTTCTATTTTCTTTCAAGAGTCTTGCATGTCTCTGACTTTTGATATCGATTGACAAATATTGCTGCTGGTTTGTCTTCTTGAATAAGGAGCTAGTATCATCTTAATGCTTGTGCTGTTCCTCAAGATTCTAGAAGCCTCCGAATATCTTAACCATTCTCATCAAACCAGTAATTGAGTTTTCGAGATTGATGTCCTAAAAGTTCTATAGCTGAAGAATGTACCAGTTTTCTTCTGTGTCTTCCAAACTGAGATTGATTGCACCCAGTTGTATGCAAATGTACCATTCTATTTTGGTTCAATTTCGAGACACCCAGTCTCTATGGTGGTTTCTTGCTTAAAAGTCGCCTCATAGGCTTGTGTTTGATGACACCAGTCTATAATCTATCCAGCACCCTGCTGTACATAACATTTGTCACTCTGACACCCTGCCTGTCTTTTCTCCACACTATAACATACAGTTTATGAGACGCCCGTGTTTGGATCGCAGATGCACCCATGATGTTCACTTGTATATCACTTCATCTGGACTGATCATGATAGGTGTATGAGATGGACAATATTGACATATTTATCACCCATCAGAGGAAGTATCGAAGTCATTAGGCGGTCATTGATGCCTTATGGCAATCCTGAGCCAACTTCTCCTTTATGGCTCTTCTCACTTTTGCCTCCACACTAGGAGAAAGTACAGCCGGCACCATCTCTTTTTCCATAACCTCTACAAACTAAGTCTCACTCAGTACAGCTATCTGCTTAACTGTGACTAACAAGTGACCGTTCTACGCTGCTGTCCAGTCGACCCAGGATTACCTATTAAGGGGCGAACATACCTCTGTCGATCTTCAATGGTATGACTAACATCTCAGTATTTGGGAGACAATATTGACTGCTTAATAAAGGTGCTTTACATAAATTCATGTTAAATATTATGTTTTCCTACAATTATGACCAGGGGAGAGTGGTAGCCTTGCGGTAAAGCGTCGGACTGACAGCATCGAGAGGTCCTGGGTTTGGTCACCACTGGGGGCGTCGTGTTGTGTCCTTGAGCAAGACACATTTACTCACCACAGAACTAAATCATACCAATTAGTGTTAGTTCAGTGCAGGAATGACTGCAAAAAATGTTGACTCAATACAAAGAAGAAAAACAATATTGACCATCCGTACATGTTGACTGTAGCTAAATACACCCCTATACTACTATGATTAAAATAAAAAATATCAGTGGTTCAACTTTGAAAGATCGGTCGAGTAGATAATAAATATTTGTAATGCTTGAATCATATTTATCTTGTGTCTTTTCACACAGGAGCCTGTAATGATCCATATGAATGTGTACTTGTTGAGTGATGCTTAAAATATGGCAATTTACGGTATTATATTTTCACAAAAGCAGTTTTATGGCATTGTTGGACACGTTGATGAGTCCCAGAACAATGGTTTAAGCAATGACAATCAGAAGTGCAATAAAATCCACCCATTTACAAATTCCAGTAGTATAGTTTGTCAATTAATCGTAAAATAAAATGATTTTGACGGCCATCTTGAAAATTGCATAAGCCACCTTGAAAATGGAAAAAATTGAGATGGCTAACGAGAAAATATTTATTAGAAAGGATTAAAGAACATATTCTGAAAGTCTCATACTTGTATCCGGAAGTGCAGGATTGTCTCAAAATCCTGACGTTTCCATCTCCACTACTTCTGGTTCTGGAGAAAAAGATTTTTATAGGTTTTTGCTATTTATAGCCATGGCAGCCATCTTGGTCATGTGACCTTGACCATTTATATACACTTTCAATCCCACTTCCTAACAATGCTCTTCATAAAGTTTGGCTTTGATTGGCCAAGCAGTTTCAGAGAAGAAGATCTTTGAATATCACTGTAATATACATGTATATTGCCCCGGGGTGGGGGCAGACAGACCCCTGGGGTCCAAATTTTTTCAGAATCATCAATCTTCAGTCCATTTGCCCATTTCCTGCAAGTTTTTCCCTACAAATGACATTTAAACACTTTTCCCCATTCAAATGCATGAGCGACCTATGTTGACCTTGCCGTAAAATAGGTCAAGGTCATCCCAGGGTCATGATTCATATAAACTTTGTAGAGCTCCAGTCACTGATGCTTCACACCAAGTTTCAAAATCATTGGCCTTCTGGTTCTGGAGAAGAAGATTTTTAAAGGTTTTTTCTATTTATAGCCATGGCGGCCATCTTGGTCATGTGACCTTGACTATTTATATAAACTTTCTTTCACCCTTCCCAAGGATGCTCCATATGAAGTTTGGCTTTGATTGGCCAAGTGGTTTCAGGGGAGAAGATGTTTCATTATTATGAAAATATTCATGTATATAGCCCCGGGGCAGGGGCAGACAACCTCCCAGGGGCTAAAGTTTTCCATTAACATTAATCTTTTGTCCATTTGCCTATTCCCAGTAAATTTTACCCATTAAATAGCATTTTACCATTTTTTCCCATTCAAATGCATTGGAGACCTAAGTTGACCTTGTCGTAAAATAGGTCAAGGTCATCCTAGGGTCATGATTTATATAAACTATGATGGGCCCACATACCAAGTTTCGTGGAAATCGGCCCACTGGTTCTGGAGAAGAAGATTTTTAAAGGTTTTTGCTATTTATAGCCATGGCAGCCATCTTGGTCATGTGACCTGGACCATTTATATAAACTTTCGTTCCCCCTTCCTAAGGATGCTCCACATGAAGTTTGGCTTTGATTGGCCAAGCGGTTTCAGAGGAGAAAATCTTTGAAATTGTGGACGACGGACGGACGGACGGGCGGACGGACGACGGACGACGGACGGACGCCGGAGCATGGGTATACTATAAGCTCACCTGTGAGCCTTCGGCTCAGGTGAGCTAATAAAATTTAACCAGAGGACCAATGGTCCTGTAAACGCTCACCTGAAACCCAGGATATATACCAATAAACTTGTTTGACTAGAATGGTAATGTACATGTATATAACCCCAGGGCCGGGTCAGAGCAACCCCTGGAGTCAATTTCATTTTGAAAACATAAAACCTCAGTCCATTTGCCAATTTACTGCAAGTTTTGCCCTTCAAATGACATTTTAACAATTTTCCCCATTCAAATGCATGGGCGACCTAAGTTGACCTTGCCGTAAAATAGGTCAAGGTTATCCAAGGGTCAAGATTTATATGAACTTTGAAGAGCTCCATTGCCTGATGCTTCATGCAAATTTCTAAATTATAGGCCTTCTGGTTCTGGAGAAGAAGATTTTTAAAGGTTTTTGCTATTTATAGCCATGGCAGCCATCTTGGTCATGTGACCTTGACCATTTATATACACTTTCATTCCCACTTCCTAACAATGCTCCTTATAACTTTTGGCTTTGATTGGCCAAGCAGTTTCAGAAAAGAAGATTTTTGAATATCACTGTAATATACATGTATATTTCCCCAGGATGGGGGCAGACAGACCCCTATGGTCCAAATTTTTTCAGAATCATCAATCTTAAGTCCATTTGCCCATTTCCTGCAAGTTTTTCCCTACAAATTACATTTTAACACTTTTCCCCATTCAAATGCATGAGCGACCTATGTTGACCTTGCCGTAAAATAGGTCAAGGTCATCCCAGGGTCATGATTCATATAAACTTTGTAGAGCTCCAGTCACTGATGCTTCACACCAAGTTTCAAAATCATTGGCCTTCTGGTTCTGGAGAAGAAGATTTTTAAAGGTTTTTCCTATTTATAGCCATGGCGGCCATCTTGGTCATGTGACCTTGACCATTTATATAAACCTTCTTTCCCCCTTCCCAAGGATGCTCCATATGAAGTTTGGCTTTGATTGGCCAAGCAGTTTCAGGGGAGAAGATGTTTCATTATTATGGAAATATACATGTATATAGCCCCGGGGCAGGGGCAGACAACCCCCAAGGGGCTAAAATTTTCCATTAACATTAATCTTCTGTCCATTTGCCTATTCCAAGTAAGTTTTACCCATTAAATAGCATTTTACAATTTTTCCCATTCAAATGCATTGGCGACCTAAGTTGACCTTGCCGTAAAATAGGTCAAGGTCATCCTAGGGTCATGATTTATATAAACTATGATGGGCCTAAGTCCCAGATGCTACATACCAAGTTTCATGGAAATCGGCCCACTGGTTCTGGAGAAGAAGATTTTTAAAGGTTTTTGCTATTTATAGCCATGGCGGCCATCTTGGTCATGTGACCTGGACCATCTATATAAACTTTCGTTCCCCCTTCCTAAGGATGCTCCACATGAAGTTTGGCTTTGATTGGCCATGCGGTTTCAGAGGAGAAGATCTTTGAAATTGTGGACGACGGACGACGGACGACGGACGGACGGACGGACGACGGACGGACGCCGGAGCATGGGTATACTATAAGCTCACCTGTGAGCCTTCGGCTCAGGTGAGCTAAAAATCACTCCTGATGCCCCTAAAAATGAAAATGGACTCGCCCAAATGATAGTGATGGGAAAATCCATTCGTCAAAAATGGGTTAAATATTTTCACTTCCTACAGGTAAAATAGTACTGAACCATAAGTATGATAAGACATAATTCACATTCCAATCAACTCAATACACTGGTCACAACAAATAAGATTATTTATGCATTATTGGTTATGCACCAGTCATATGTAACCACTGCCACCCCACCTACGGGAAAGGGCGGGGATTATGACTTTTCAGCATTCAGTGCCCCCGCTATAAGCCCCATCCCCAAGGGACAAACTGGAGGTCAAAAGATTGCTCTTTGCCCTACCCTTCGCAATAGAAAATCTTCCTTGGGTAAGGATCCCAATTTCAAAACTCTGTCATTTCCCCTGCACTGCGGGGCCAATCAAAAAGTAATTGCCCCGTAATTTAGCCCGCCTATCCCCACCCTTCCCCATAGGTGGGGGGCAGTGGTTACAAATGACTGGTGCATTATGGGATAACGTGTGAAGTTCAGACTGTACAGATGTATGTGCATGTCCTTTTTTATCTAGAATGAAAATAGAAAGACCAGGTCCAGAGGTTATAAAACTTTTTTCATGCTCAGCTCAGTTGAGCTTAAAATTTCAAATCCTCATAAATAATGAAATAGCCCAAATATATTGAAACTGAAGGTTTAGAACTCCAAAGCCTCTAAATTATCCTGCTCATAAATGTTAAAATGCCAACAATTGTTGGCATTTTAACATTTATGAGCAGGATAAATTTTAGTCTCACCTGAGCTGAGCATGAAAAAAGTTTTATAACGTCGGGGCCAGGTATCAATCCAATAAAATTCAGAACCCCAAAATAGACAAAATGTCAATACAAGATTATCAAAAACAATTTCAACACCACATAATTTTATATAGACCAAGATGAATAACTCTTTCCCAGAAAGGTAGCTATACAGCTAGCATCAACTTAAAACAAAAATAGCTGTAACAAGATTTGGGGTTTAATGTCCCACCAACAGCTAAAGTCATATGGAGACGGGTCTCGTCCAACAGACTGAAGAAACCGAGGATCGAACCTGCGACCCCTGCTTTACAAGACAAGTGACATAAACAAAGTGCCATGGAGGCTTCGCCATAACAAGAGAGAGACAGAAAATATAAACATTGCATGTTATATTGATTAATGATATAAATGAGCCGCCACATGGGAAAACCAACAATCTGCATAGGCGAAAACAAAGGCGCAGATCAGCTTCGCGGTAACCGCGAAGCTGATCAGCGCCTTTGTTTTCGCTACTCGGATAGTACAATTCCTCCTCTACTTAACTCCAAAATTTCAAGCTTCTAGCCTGCTTCTGTGACTGTACAGGCTGGTTTGTGTCAGACCTGTAAAGTGTTCAGAAACCACATTGTTGGTTTTCCCACGAGGCAGCTCAAATATACTTTCAATATTTACATAATAATGAATAATTCAAGAAGTTCCATTCTTTATTTGATGGCCTAGGTAGCCTTCTTCTGTGACTGTAGTCAAGCCCATTTTAATTTTCGGACCTGGTCTGAAACCCTGAAAACAGGTATTCTCCTGTCATGGCTCAAATAATGTACACCAGCCCTCCTAGACTGTTTTAAATTGTCAAACTACTTTAGGACGAGATACACTACATAAAATGTTAACCCGCAAGCTATGATGTATTTTATCAAAAGGACACAATGACATAGTAAAAATTCATTGAAGTTAAAGTTGGTTGGTTGGTTGTTGTTTTACTTCCAACACAAGAACTGGCCCCGAGGTTATAAAACTTTTTTCATGCTCAGCTCAGCTGAGACTAAAATTTATCCTGCTCATAAATGTTAAAATGCCAACAATTGTTGGCATTTTAACATTTATTAGCAGGATAAATTACAGGATTTGGTGATCTAAACCTCAAATGTTGATTTATTTTGGCTATTTCAGTATTTATGAGCACTTTAAATTTCCAGCTCAGCTGAGCTGAGCATGAAAAAATGTTTTATAACCTCGGGCCCTGAGGTCATAAAGAGATACAATCTTGATATAAAGTCTCATTCCAAGGGCTAGAGAAGCCTGGAATCGAACCCAAAACCCCTGATTTACAAACTACTGTGCCACAGATGCTTCTGTTCAGTTAAAGGTGAGTTTACGTAAAAGTAGAAAAAATGACTTTATATTTAATAATGATAATGATAATAATGATAATAATAATAATAATAATAATAATGATGATGATGATGATGATGATGATGATGATGATGATGATGATGATAATGATGATGATGATGATGATGATGATGATGATGATGATGATGATGATGATGATGATGATGATGATGATGATGATGATGATAATGGAAACCAATTCATTTTTACATAAAGTCTCCCAGTACTCTGCTTCTACTCATTATTTTCTTCTTCTTTTTTCCCACATTTCTGCAGAACGCCACTCTTTATACAATCCTGTACCTCTAGGGTGACACCAAGCCATGAAGGCTGAAATTTGAAACATTTTGATACAAACTACATATCATTACCAAATTTCAGTCCTTTAATAACATCTTAAACTAAGATTATTTTTCAAGGGTAACCCATAAAATGTCAAAAATAGTGGAACATCATATAACTTATGAAGGGTAAACATACAAAGTATATTATTACTTACAATAAATGACAATTTTGTGGTAGTATTTAGGTTCAATTTTACCTTGAGCTTTAATACTATAAGAGATTATATCCATATATTATTTTAATATTAGTCACTTAAGAACAAATCTGTGCCGTAGCTGATAATTGATTCCATTCCTTGAATTGTTTTCACAAACAGGACGATAGAATGACAATGGTAACCAAGATGTTTTTCCCCTAATTCAGTATATAAGAAGAAAAAAAAAGATGAACCTCTTTAATGCATTACAAGTTTCAAGCCAAAATTGTTTATGTTTAGACATAAAATTGTAAACAAAATGATATTTACCTTTATCTTTTTAAAGTTGCCAATTTTTCGTCATCTTGGCATAAAATAAAATGTCATTAATACAAATATAAGTAACCTACATTTTTAAATCCACTTACTTATTCATCAACACACATTATTACATATGAAATGCAAATAAATGTAAATGTAAATTTTAATGCATCATGCCAAGACATTGACATCCCAGCAACCAGTCCTGACAGTCGTTAGGATTATGTCCCCTTATCAAAACAGATAATAAATCCAGTAATCATTTGAAACCTTCTTTTTGATTATGTGAAAACAAAGACGCAGATCAGCTGTGCAGTAACTGCACAGCTGATCAGCGCCTTTGCTTTTACTAAATGCATAGTACAATTCCTCTCGTTTTTAAATCCGAAATTTCAAACTTCTAGCCTGCAACAGTGACTCCACTGGCGGATTTGTGACAGACCTGTTCGGAAACTCCAAAGGCCCTTTTTCTTGTGACAAGGCTCATAATCCTGTAATCATTTATTAAGGTTCTTTATCATACATAAGTGTGAGTAATCATCATTTATTTATCGGACTGTCACATTTACTGCTAGGTTTATCACCTTTTGGGTGGCATATGACTTTTCTTCTAATTTATGAGACTAGAAAAAGACAAGCAACAAACACTTTTCCCAATTATATCTAGAAGCCTCCTGGCCCATTGGTTATGTCACTCCCCTTGTGATCCAGGGGTCGCAAGTTCAATGCCGGCTTCTCCAATACGTCTGATGAGATAAGAAACCGAGATCCTGTCCCATATGATCTTAGTTGTTGGTGGGATGTTAAACCCCAAATCAATCAATCAATTAATTATATCTAATATGCACAGTTTTTCATGTAGCAGGGTTTATTTGGTTGGTTAATTTGAAGTTTTATGTCCCATCAACAGCCAAGGTCAAAAGGAGATGATAGTGACCTTGGGTTTCAGTCTGATTCTGAGACTGAGCACAAATTGAACCTGTAACCCCAGTAACACTATGAGGAGAAGGCTTCTATTTGGCACAATATTTGAGCCACTATGCGAGAAACCCCGTCTTCCAGGTTTCCGATCAGATCTGACACAAACCGGACTGTACAGTCACAGAAGCAGGCTAGAAGCTTGAGATTTTGGATATAAGTGGAAGAGGTATTGTACTATCTGTATAGTGAAAACAAAGGCGCTGATCAGCTGTGCAGTAACTGCACAGCTGATCTGTGGCTTTGTTTTCACTTACGCCATAATCTGGTTTTCTCATGACAAAGCTCATTCCTTCCTTTGCAATTTATGACAAAAGAATGTTAACTGAATACTGGTAAACTGGGCATGACTCTGTGCTGATTGTTCTGTGACAATTGACCACACATGTCCGGAAATGTGTCGATGGGCCATAAAACTCCCAAAAAATAAATGTCCTCAAGTGGCCTGGTTATTTCTCGATGCCCACTATTTACAATGGGGGCAGGTTTTGTTTATCTATCATAAAATTCCAAAGCGACAGGTGTAATTCATATCATCAATTTCAAAAGTCTCTTGTAATGAGCCTTACTATAAGAAAAAAATGTTTCCAAACAAGAAAACATAAGCACAGTCACAGATCAGCTATCACTGTGCTACCCCATAGACTGATCACTGCACTTTTTGCTGCATTATCAGCAGTAGTATGTCTCATAGTTACAACAAGAGGACCATTGGTCCTGTAGCTCACCTGAGAGATTATCACATTGTAAGTTCATGGGAATTAAATTAAATCTATTATTTCATTTAGAATCTACCAATCACAGTTCCAGTCCGATCTGCACAAAAACAATATGCAAGCTTTCCTACTGCCCAGTAATGAGGGTCTGGATGGGGTATAATGATTAAAGAATAATGGCCTAAAAATTTTAATGAGAGTGAATAAAGAGCCAAAAATTTAATGATTAGTGAATAAGTAGGTCCTAAAAATAATGATTAAAAGAAAAAAAATAATGAATAGCAGAATAATATAATGAATAGTGAATAATAACATTTTAAAGAATAATGAATATGCTAAATTTGGCTATGGAATTGTCTTAGATGGCCTCCCTGACATTCCAGAATTTCATTTTTTTCGCCCCCAGACCCGATTTAGCTCAAATTTTATAGTCATATTTCTGAAATCTTTGAATGTTTGGAAAGACATAGCATGTAGGGACTCACTTCATGAATCTTTTTAAAAAATGTGTCATTTCCTGAGCCAGATACTATTTCACTGTTTTGTTTGCTTATGTATATGTATTTTCTTTTTATTATATAATAATAATAATAATGAATTTATTTAAAGAGGAGGCTCAGTTGGACAAGTCCAATCTTCCCTGAGGTCCTCTATCAAAACAACATATATCAAAACAACATATACATACAAATATATACAGCATAGAAAATTTACATAAATGCGAAAATAGAGTTCTGTTCCTAAAGTAAAGAATGTTCTTGTGTGGCTGCCCAGTCAAGATATCCTTTCCTAAATTGTTGAAGGGAGACTGCATTTCTGAGATGGTTTGGAATGGAGTTCCATATTTTTGATCCTGAGTATGCAAGGCTGTTTCTATAATGTTCAATATTTGGTTTTGGGATGTACAAAAGATTGTCTGCTGTAGACCTAAGGGTTCTGTCATGGACCTCTTTTGAAAAAGTGAACATATTTGTAAGGTAAGCAGGGGTTAAGTTATGCATAATTTTGTACATGAGTATTGCTTTCTGGTACATAACTCTCTCTGGGAAGGTCATCCATTTCAATTCCGCAAAGAGTTCCTCTGATGGAGTTTCTATTGGCTTATCTAGAATTGACCTTGCTGCCCGTTTCTGAAATTTGATAATGGAGGTCATAAGCTCAGTATTGGCATTACCCCAGACTGAACAACAGTATAGTCAAGATGAGGGAGTATGTACGCATTGTAGAAGAGCTTTCTAGTGGGAATGTTTAGGTACTTTTTAATCCTATTCAAGAGAAAAAGCAATGAGTTGCATTCTTTTAATGTTGACTCAATATGAGTTGACCAACTTAGGGAGTTGTTTATATGAACACCGAGCAGTTTCTCAGACTCAGTTATTTGAATTTGTTCTCCCTTAATAGTGATCTGAGGTGGCTCTGTCATTATTTTGTTGGCTGTGTTTCGAGTTGCTAAGAACATGGCCTTTGATTTGGATGTATTCTTTTTCATGTCATTGTCATCACACCAATCAGAAAGGTGTCTAGGTCCAGATTTAGGAAATTAGTTACTGTGGGCAGATAGGAATTTGAAGTATGCAAGGTGCCATCATCTGCAAACAGATCTAACAGACAATATTTGATGTACAGGGGCAAATCATTAATATACAGTAAAAATAGTGAAGGTCCAAGAACTGAGCCTTGAGGAACTCCAGCTTTGATTTCTTTACTCTCTGAGAGTTTTCCAGAAATATGGACCTGTTGGAATCTGTTACCCCACTTTGTCCTTATTATGTATGTTCCAATCCTATAATGATAATCTTTTCTGTGGACGGATATCACTTTGCTTTTTATATGACAGAGTATAATTATGGTGACTTTTGCAATCAGAAACAAGGCAGCACTAAGAACGTTAATGCAAATCTAACTGGCAGTTTATATGGCGCTACATATTTTTTTCCTCGCTCGCTTCGCTCGCTCGGTATTTAATATATGCTTCTCTCAAGATGTTAAAATCAAGGTTGCACTCAGCAGTCTACAATTAAGTAACATAGAACTAGTCTTTGTGGCTTTAGATAAGGGATGCCTTAGGTGGGGAATACCTATATTTGCTATTAGAAATTAGCTGGGTGAAGAAGGCGGTTCTAGTAATTATCATATTTTAATGAATAATCGAGCTAATTTTAATGAATAAGCCAAAATTTTAATGACAGTGAATAAATGGCTAATTGTTTAGTGATTAGTGAATACCAGGACCCCCCATCCAGACCCTCAGTAATGCTGTGTGTGTAATTTGATCAAGATCTGCCTACTGGCTTTGGAGATATTGAATTTGGATGTTTACCTAGTTAAGTCTATGGAGACTATTGACCCCCCGGGGCATGGCCAAATTTGACCCAAGGGGCATGATTGGCATAATTTATAATGGGGACTACCAAACATTGCTACATACAAAATATAGAAGCTCTGGGCCTTCTGGTTTCAGAGATGAAGATTTTTTTAGTATTTCCCATTGTAAGTCTATGGAGACTATCAACCCCCGAGGCGTGGCCAAATTTGATCCCAGGGGCATGGCTGGCACAATTTATGTAGAGGACCATTAGCCAATGAAACATACTAAATATCAAAGCTATGGGCCTTGTGGTTTCAGAGAAGAAGATTTTTTATTTATTTTTTCCATTAAGACATATATGTTGCCATGGCAACCAGAGTTTCAGTCCGATCTGCCCAACAACACTATGCAACCTTTTCTACTGTCAAGTCATGATGTGTTTGTAATTTGATCAAGATCCACCAACTGGCTTTGGAGATATTGAATTTTGAATGGTTTTCTATAGTAAGTCTATGGAGACTTAACGACCCCCCGGGGCGTGGCCACATTGATCCCAGGGGCATGATTGGCATAATTTATAATGAGGACTAACAAACATTGCTACATACCAAATATAGAAGCTCTGGGTCTTGTGGTTTAAGAGAAGAAGATTTTTTTAGTTTTTCCCATTGAAAGTCTATGGAGACTATTGACCCCCCCGGGCTTGGCCAAATTTGACCCATGAAAGGCACAATTTATGTAGAGGACCATTAGCCATTGCCACATACCAAATATCAAAGCTGTAGGCCTTGTAATTTCAGAGAAGAAGATTTTTTATTCTTTTTCAATTAAAACATATATGTTGCCATGGCAACCAGAGTTCCAGTCCGATCTGCCCAAAAACAATATGCAACCTTTCCTACTACACAGTGATGCTGTGTGTGTAATTTGACCGAGATCCCCAGATATTGATTTGGAGATATTGATGTTTTAATGTTTCCCATAGTAAGTCTATGGAGACTATTGACCCCTGGGGAGAGGCCAAATTTGACCCCAGAGGCATGAATGGCACAATTTATAAAGAGGACCATTAGCCATTGTCACATACCCAATATCAAAGCTGTGGGCCTAGTGGTTTCAGAGAAGAAGATTTTTTTAGTTTTTCCCATTGTAAGTCTATGAGAGCTATCTTTGCTATGGAAACCACAATTTTGATACAATCTGCTCCAAAACCTAATACAATCAATCCCCCATCCCAATGATGGTTCACATCAAATTTGATCAAGATTGGCCCACTAACTTCAGAAATATTCTTCTTTGAAATTGTGGACGACGACGCCGACGCCGACGACGCTGACGGACGACGGACCCCTGCCTATCCTATAAGCTCACCTGTGAGCCTTTGGCTCAGGTGAGCTAAAAATTGCAGTTTCAAGCTTCCAGCTGATCTAATTAGCGGTGCATGCTGGTTTGTGTCATATTTGGGTGGAAACCTAATACATTTTTTCCTTACAATAAGGCTCGTAACATACAAAATGAACCTTCATGTGACAAAAAGCACTGAGGCATCCATGGGTCAAATCAGAATAGGCATTGCGTTAGTTAGTCTGATCAGACTTTTTGCATGGCAAATGCCCATGTGTTGATCCAGAAACTTTTTCAGAAAGGTGCCACAGCTTCAAGCTAGGTGGGTTCATATAACATTTCACCCAAAGATATCAAGAGGTGTTTAGACCCCACTCTGGATCTGAACATGAAACTCTCAACCCTTTGTTAGTTATAGGGAAGCAAATTACTATATTGTATATTGATGTTGCCCTTGGGCCGTCTACATACCCCTCCCCCACCCCACCCCAAATCACCACCATCCTCTACCTTATCTCCACTCTAGATCTGACACTTTTTTCATGCTCAACTCAGCTGAGCATAAAATTTAAACTGCTCATAAAAGCCAAAATAGCCCAAATACATTTAAATTGAAGGTTAAGAACTTGAAAACAATTGTTGGCATTTTAACATTTATGAGCAGGATAAATTTTAGTCCCCACTGAGCTGAGCATGAAAAAAGTTTTAAAACCTTGGGACCTGGGCAAGATGAAGCAAAAAAAACTTTCTCTTTGGTCTAAGGAAAGCAAATTACCTGTTCTGGAGTCTGTGTGATGAACGCATGACAGAACTGTATGTTGATGTGGCCCTTGGGCTCTTGACCTTCCTACCAAATCCCCTCACCCCCCCCCCCTCCACTTACACACAGTCTCCTCGCTGGATCTGCCAACATCGGGCAATAAATTACCTGTTCTGGAGTCTGTGTGATGAACGCATGACAGAATTGTATGTTGATGTGGCCCTTGGGCTCTCGGGCGAGGAAGGCAAACTGACAGTAGTCCGGATCACAGGCTGCGTATGAGATTCTTTTCAAGGCATGGGCCATATATACACTCTGGAAAAAAGAGAACAATTGAAATCATTTCATTAAGAACAAGTGACTGTTTGTAAAATAAGAATAAGCCCTCTTTAGTTATCTCCCCTGCTTAAACTCAAAACAATTTAATTTTATAGGCTATGAAATGAATTGCATCAATAAGCTACAGTTATCAAAAATAAACTATAGAGAAAAGCCAAAAAAAAAAAAAAAAAAAAAAAAAAAAACAGCAAGTTGCCCTTGTTACAAAATTACGAATCTTTATGTGCTTGCCAGTGTTCACAAGCACTTTTAAAATAGAAGAACTTTTTCATTTTCCTAATTATTGAATCTTGACTTTCGCTTTTGTCACATTATACATCACCCATTACAGGCTGTAATGACAGACAAAAGTTCTTAGCTTAGAGTAACCCTTGGGAAAGGCCCATATTAAAGAAATCATATTTCTTCGCTATAAATTATTTCTGTTGACAAGCTAGTGAAACTACTGTTTCTAATTGGTGACTGGTTGTGATTTACGTATAAATAAATAATGGCTTAGCTAAAGATATAAATTTGCCTTACATGTATTTTCAAGAATTTTATATTTAATAGTATTCTTAACCAACTCTTTGTTATGCCCAACTGGTTTCTTAAACTTCAAAGCTCAGCATTATAATGCACAGAAAATATTAATTGCACTTCTATTCTGTTCTATGGTCAGTTCTAGGAAAATTACAAAATCAGAGAAATTTCATAATGTTGTACGGTACTTACTTCCCCATTACTGCTGCATACTTTGACACCAGAAAGGGAGATGACCAACAGTATCTTCTTACTCTTCTCCACATCCTATAACGAAAAAAAACGTTTATCATTTTAATTACAAATATGATTGATATGAGCATTTTCAAAAATCTTTTAAGCCACAAATTAGACCCCAGTGACCAGTGTACAGGACAGTTTGCAACACTTTAAGCTGCCCATAGTTCAAGCTAAATACCAGACTGTGAAGTGGTGGCTCTGTCCCAACATGACTGGAAAACAGCTGACAGGGGTGTTAATTGAACCATAACCTAACCAAAAACCTTGATAATGCAAGGTAACTCCATTACCAACTAAAATTCACTTTTGTAAGAGTGAGTTCCCTTGTAATCAGCTGTTTCTTCAAACAGTCTCACTAAACTATTTGTGATGAACTGAGTGAACTTCCATTGTTCGCAAAACTCATCTAAGCCATTTATCATATCATAATTGCTATAACATGATGAGAAAAAATCTTATTCATGAGCACTCAAAATACTGGAGAGGAGGAAAAGGTAAAGTCTCGGAGCCAGAATAGGGTCAACCCTGTAGTTTTGAGGAAAGCTGCTTTTTAAAATTACCGGAAACTTGTTTGTTTGTTTATTTGAGTCTTATTCCACAGTCAACAGCTAAGGTCCTATGGAAACTGTCACCATCTTACCCACACTGTTCCTGGGCAAGCCTGAGGCAGATAACCAGTACTTAGTGCATATTTCTGTCACCACTAACTGACATGACAACTGCTCTTCTTGCATCAGCAGAAGAGGAAGAAATGCAGCATGTTGGCATGAAATCTTCATGAAAGAAATGTGCTGGATTGAAAATTTTGAGGTTATATGAGCCGCGTCATGAGAAAACCAGAATTTTGCCTATATATAGATGCAAAAATATAGGCGCAGATCAGCTTTGCAGTAACTGCAAAGCTGATCATCAGCTTTGTTTTCGCTACACGGATAGTACAATTCCTCTTCTTCCAAAATCCGAAATTTCGAGCATCTAGCCCTCTTCTGTAGCTGCACAGACCGGTTTGTGTCAGACCAGGTCGGAAACCCCAAAGACCAGTTTTCTCATGTCGCGGCTTATATAATCCCTGTGTCTGACTGCAACAGTGTAATACATGCATTTATGAAATTTATTCCTTTTTCTGAAGCTTTTTTTCTCTCAAATTCTCAATAAAACTGCACTGAAGGACAATCCTGTATTTTGTTCTCAGCAGTAAAAAGACATGAGCCATGTCATGAGAAAACCAACAACGTGGTTTCCAAACAGGTCCGATACAACCGAGCTGTACAAACACAGGAGATGGCTAGAGGCTTGAAATTTTGGATTTAAAAAGATAGGGCATTGTACTACTATCCGTACTACTATGGTAACTGCGAAGCTGATCACTGCCTTTGTTTTCGCATATGCAAAATGTTGGTTTTCTCATGGCGTGGCTCACATGTTTCTGCATTGATTTCTCTGGTTCATTAAAGACATGAAAACATAGAACTTTCCCAGCCAATCGAAACAATCAATTCCAGGACAGTATGTGACACATAACGAGAAAACCTTTTTTTCATTTTCAAATGCAAATTAAGGCGTTTGTACAGCTCATCAGTGCCATTTTTACATAGGGCAACCCTCATACTCCAAGTAACTTCATTAATCAAAGATTTCAAGATTTAAACACTTTTTGTGTGCATGTCAAACCCTGTTGGAGATACCCAAAAGACTGGTTTTCTTGTGTCACGGCTCAGTAGGATGCCATTGCAGGAGGAATACCATATTGATATAATTCAATCTTTGGAAAATTGAACTTTGCATGAGTGAAGTTGCTCCAGTTCTATGCCATGGCACTATTTGGAAAACAAGTCTGTGATACCCCCTTATACCCAAATTTTATGGTGAAAAGGGGTATGCCTATTTATTGTTGATCCAAAACATAGATTGTGGGTACTTTTGAATAACAAGAACTCCGCGGAGGTCGATATCGCACCTGCATCGGGCAAAGTCAATAGACCGTGAAATATAGTTCAAGGGCACCGGGTCGAGGTGCGTGCTTGAAGGGCATGTCAAGGACAATTACTATGCAAGGTTTCAGACTCGCAGCTATCTCTGATGTCGAGAAAACCAAACTTCGACGTAAAAATTTTCAAAGTCAGTGAACCGTGAAATGTAGGTCAAGGGCACCGGGTTTAGGTGCGTGCTTGAAGGGTATGTCAAGGACAATTACTATGCAAGGTTTCAGACTTGCAGCTATCTCTGATGTCGAGAAAACCAAACTTCGACGTAAAAATTTTCAAAGTCAGTGGACCGTGAAATATAGGTCAAGGGCACCGGGTTAAGGTGCGTGCTTGAAGGGTATGTCAAGGACAATTACTATGCAAGGTTTCAGACTTGCAGCTATCTCTGATGTCGACAAAACCAAACTTTGACGTAAAAATTTCCAAAGTCAGTGGACCGTGAAATATAGGTCAAGGGCACCGGGTTAAGGTGCGTGCTTGAAGGGTATGTCAAGGACAATTACTATGCAAGGTTTCAGATTTGCAGCTACCTCTGATGTCGAGAAAACCAAACTTCGACGTAAATGTTGACAAAACTTCGACGTAAAAATTTTCAAAGTCAGTGGACCGTGAAATATAGGTCAAGGGCACCAGGTTAAGGTGCGTGCTTGAAGGGTATGTCAGGGACAATTACTATGCAAGGTTTCAGACTCGCAGCTATCACTGATGTCGAGAAAACTAAACTTCGACGTAAATGTTGACGGACGGACAGACGAACGAACGAACGAACGTACGGACGGACGGAAATTTGAACTCCTATATCGCACCCTGCTATAAGCAGGTGCGATAAAAATATTTAAAACATCAAAATTTATCGAATGAAATTTTCATTTTTTTTTCCACCGAAAAAATCTCTGTACATTGCATGGGCATGTTTATGTAATCCTGACTATTTGGGCAGATCATGTACAAAAGCTAAATCTGTAGCATGTCCACTTCAAATTGAAGTTGATCCACAAGTTATGCTTCAAAACATAAATCGGGGTAGGTACTCAACAGTTTGAACCGCCACAGTCAGGCAGTTTTTACTTCTAACATGTACCCACAATCTATGTTTTCAACAGAAATAAACAAAATATCGAAAATATTCGACTGAAAATAATCCAACCCATATTTTTCATAAAAATTTGGTCATAAAAATATTTCTCTGACCATTCCATGATTCTTCTTGATGAAACTTTCTGCTGTTTCAAGAAGAGTACTGACAGTGCATGGTAAAATAAAGTGTGCACAAAGCACTGGTAATCTGCCTATAAAAGGCTAGACCAGGAACAGTGGCATGACTAAAACCATGACCTCAGCCGCTGAACATGGGCTCAAAGCATCAAAACAAAGTTGAAGTTGAGATGGGCCACAGCTCCTCAAACAATGTGATGATACTTTCTATCTTGTATGTGTCAGAGTAACTACAGATGCTACTATGCATTAATAATTGAGCCACCTCATGGGAAAACCAACAATCTGCATAGGCGAAAACAAAGACGCAGATCAGCTTCGCGGTAACCACGAAGCTGATCAGCGCCTTTGTTTTCGCTACACGGATAGTACAGTTCCTCTTCTACTTAAATCTGAAATTTCAATCTTCTAGCCTGCTTCTGTGACTGTGCAGCCTGATTTGTGTCGGACCTGTTCGGAAACCACATTGTTGGTTTTCCCACGAGGTGGCTCAATTTTGATTCATATCCTCAGCAATGCTAAGGGTGAATGAACTTAGGGTTAACTTGTATGAAAGAAAAAATATTATTGAAATATTGTTTCATTTGAGTCCATTGATCTAAGGTTTCTCCAACAAAAAATAGCCCGAAGGATTATGTTTGCTGGAGTAAATACTTTACATCCACGTCAACAGCTAAAGTCATGTGGGGAAGGTCAATTATCCTAGCCACACTTTTACTGGGCAAGCCTCCCAGAGGCAGGTTACCAGTATGTAGTGTACATGTTTGTCGCCACTATGAAATGACAAATGAGCCGCCCCATGGGAAAACCAACAATCTGCATAGGCGAAAACAAAGGCGCGGATCAGCTTCGCGGTAACCGCGAAGCTGATCAGCGCTTTTGTTTTCGCTACTTGGATAGTACAATTCCTCCTCTACTTAACTCCAAAATTTCAAGTTTCTAGCCAGCTTCTGTAGCTGTACAGGCCGGTTTGTGTCAGACCTGTTCGGAAACCACATTGTTGGTTCCGACGAGGTGGCTCAAATATCATCAGCGGATTGAGCCCATCATGAAGAATGTTCACCAGTCCGCTTCATTACGTTAGTTCATTTTTCCATAGTGGACACCATTGATCACCAGGGGCAGAAAAAAGGTGACCCCACCGGGACTCCAACCCAGGTCTTTCCCACTTACCATGTGAGGGCTCTAACCTGTTAAGCTACCCAGCTACCAGCTGCAAGCTACATGGTAAGCCCTTGGAGAAGAGGTTTTGTTTGTTGTTTAGGTTTAAATCCCAGTCAACAATTTCTCAGTCATGTTGCAACGGAGCCATCACTTCCTGGGTATTAACCAGCACTCTGTGGAGTTAATGTGCTTTGCTCATGGGCACAACATGACACAACCAATGGGGATCAAACCCAGGACCTCGCGATTCCGAGTACTATGCTTTACGACTAGTCACTATGCTACCCTTAGAAGAAGAGGTAGAAAAAATATCAAGACTGTCATTCTGTCCCGACATGACTGAAACAATTGTTACCTAGAACCTTGAATCACAAGACAAACAAATTAACAAAAGTCAGTCATATGGTAGCCCCAGACAGAACCACTTAATTCTGGGATGATCTGTTTATCCTATCAATTTCTGATTTTTGCAATACAAAGATGCTGATCCTTCAATATCAAGAGCATTATCAAATGTTTACCTAGTTTTATCAGAGAAAAACAAGCATCAAATCTGAATTGCAGATGCTTTATGATTCATGCATCTTGTAAACACTATGGAACTTACAAGTATAAGCTTTCACAAACAATCTAGGTTTATGCCTAGAAATGACCCCATAAAACTGGCCAAAATGACTGATGGTGAACTGACTCAGGCTGAATTGACCTCGGCTGAAACAACCAAAGGTCAAAATGACTCGCAGCCAAATCAACTTGTTCATGGAAAAACATACTGTGGAAAGAAATACTTCCAAATATTTCATCCACCATGTAGGTATAGAGATTGTCAACCAGTCAACACAACATTAGAAAGCATTTTAGACTTTCCAACACGAGTAACGTGAGTAACTGGTTTAACAATGCCAAAGATCGCCAAATAGCCAAGTTATTACTGTAGAATGCATGAGCATCTACCTTATGCGCACATGTTACAGTAGATGGTGTGGTTCAGACTTGTTACTAGAGTTACTGGCATTACTCCAGTTGGCAAGCCGACAATGCTCAGATAATATATGCGCACAGACATACCGTGTGTTCGGGTTCTCCATTGGTACCATTGGTTGGTAACATTTGTACCATTATGATTTGTACCAATTTAATTGCCATGGTACCACTGGTAAAGAAATTTATGCAAATGGTAATAAGAGCTGTCGCAGGACAGCGTAGCTCGCCTGACTTGTGCTTTGCCACTAAACTTATCAAAATCTATGACGAATGACCTTGACCTCAAGGTCGCTCAGGTGGGTTGTGATGGTACAGCATAAAATTTCAGACCAATATCCACAAACATGCAAAGTTTCAACTTGATCCATCAACACAGAGATATATAGACTTCAAAAATCTTTAACCCAAAACTTTAACCAAAAATTTCTAAGGCCATGACTTTGACCTCAAGTTCACCCAGGGTGGGTCATAATGGTACAGTACAAAACTTCAGACCAATATCTACCAACATGCAAAGTATCAACTTGATCAATGTACATGTTCAAGAGATATAGACTTCTAAAAACTTTAACCGAAAACTTTAACAAAAAAATTCTAAGTCTGTGACCTTGACCTCAAGGTCACCAAGGGTGGGTCATGATGGTACTGCATAAAACTTCAGACCAATATCTACCAACATACAAAGTATCGACTTGATCCATCAACATGTTCAAGAGATATAGACTTCTAAAAACTTTAATGAAAAAGTCACTAGAGCGCGAAATATAGGTCAAGGTCACAAGATCAATGTGGGTGCAAAGTCGGGACATCGAGGAGAAGCCATATGCAAGGTTTGATGGTTGTAGGCTTTATAGTTGATGAGATATTAAGGGTTGGCTTAAAAAATGACAAAGTCACTGGAGCATGAAATATAGGTCAAGGTCAGTAGGTCAATGTGGGTGCCGAGTCGGGACATCGAGGAGAAGCCATATGCAAGGTTTGATGGTTGTAGGCTTTATAGTTGATGAGATATTAAGGGTTGGCTTCAAAAATGACAAAATCACTAGAGCACGAAATATAGGTCAAGGTCACAAGGTGAATGTAGGTGCCGAGTCGGGACATCGAGGAGAAGTCATATGCAAGGTTTGATGGTTGTAGGCTTTATAGTTGATGAGATATTAAGAGTTGGCTTCAAAAATGACAAAGTCACTAGAGCACAAAATATAGGTCAAGGTCACAAGATCAATGTGGGTGCAAAGTCGGGACATCGAGGAGAAGCCATATGCAAGGTTTGATGGTTGTAGGCTGTATAGCTGATGAGATATTAAGGGTTGGCTTAAAAAATGACAAAGTCACTGGAGCATGAAATATAGGTCAAGGTCAGTAGGTCAATGTGGATGCCGAGTCGGGACATCGAGGAGAAGCCATATGCAAGGTTTGATGGTTGTAGGCTTTATAGTTGATGAGATATTAAGGGTTGGCTTAAAAAATGACAAAGTCACTGGAGCATGAAATATAGGTCAAGGTCAGTAGGTCAATGTGGGTGCCGAGTCAAGACATCGAGGAGAAGTCATATGTAAGGTTTGACAGTTCTAGGCTTTACAGTTGATGAGAAACTAACACAGCATCTGAGCATTGTACAAAGGTGTTCTAGATATTGACCTCTAGCCCCGCCCCCAGGCATGACCCCACGGGTCCCTTCACACTAAATCACAGAGGACCCTCATATGCAGCAATGTTCCAAATATGAATGATTTCTGGTCAGTGACTATCAAGATATAACAATTTTAAAAACGTGACGCGGACGCGGACGCGGACACGGACGCGGACGCGGACGTACACGTAAACGCGGACGACCGAGGTGACAACAATAGCTCTGTGCACTTCGTGCAGGCGAGCTAAAAATGGTAATACTGTAGGTACCAATGGTACAACTGTTACCAACCAATGGTACCATTGGGAGAACACCGAACACATGCATTGACAGTCAAGAAAGGGAGACAACTTACATGCATGCTCTCCAGCTGTTGTTGGACATACTCTGCTCTGCTGCTCTGATTCTCTCCGCTGACAGAGAATGAACCAATATACTGAAAATACACAAAGATATCACTGTCATCACCATTATCATTGTTATTACATTGTATTATTATGATCATTATTACCACCACCATCATCATCATCATCATCATCATCATCATCATCATCATCATCATCATCATCATCATCATCATCATCATCATCATCATCATCATCATCCTTGCAGGGACTGTGCAAAGGTCAAAACCCAGCTAAGGCTCTGCACACTCCCTTAGTGCTAGGGGCTCTGGTTACAAATGATCAAGGACTCATCATACCAAACAAATGACCATGAAAAGCCCTAATTGGTGGTTTTGTCAAATGGTCGATCAAAAGAAACCTTCAGACGTCCAAAAATGGCGCAATCGTCTTACAATGAATTAGTCTACAAGACAATCTGACACATTATATCCCCGCATTTAATAAATATTTTGTGAGAATCAATAAAATGATATAACTGCATGTGCTTGTTACGCATATGAATGGAGCAACAATATGAGAAAACGCAAAGAGGCTGAATAACAGCCAAACAGCTACTTCCTCTTCTGCTGATTCAAGGAGGGCAATTGTCAGTAAGTGATGAAAGAAAGATGCACTCACAGATAACATTGTGCACCAGTCATTTGTTACCACTGCTCCCTCACCAACGGGGAAGGGCAGGGATTATGACTTTTCAGCTTTCAGTGCCCTTCTACAAGCCCCACCCCCAGGGGGCAAACTGGAGGTCAAAACTTTGCTGTTTGCCCCGCCCTTCGCAATAGAAAATCTCCCTGGGGGAAGGATCCTAATGTCAAAACCCCATCATTTCCCCTGCACTGAGAGGACACTCGTAAAGTAATTGCCCTGCACTTTAGGCTTAAAAAAAACTAGAAATGTGTGTTTGTAAAACACTATGCCCCCAACTGTATGCTTGTCCCTAAACTGGCAGCCTGTATGATTCATTTATTTCATTTGAATGAAGTGAAATTTAATTTCCTAAAGAAGCTGTTCGGTTGCCTATGTTTTTGACCTCGATCCAGAAACAGAATGTAAGCTTTTTGCATACAAGTTAGAAATGGAGTAAAAATTTCAAAATGGAGTTATTTTGTCAAAATTTGACGGAAAGTCCTAAAACAATTAATCAGGTGATCTTCTTCTCAGCCCCAACCAGTATACAAAATATGAAGGCTCTAGCTTAAATACTTTTTCAGATATCTTGCACACAAGATTTTCAAATTTTGTTTTAAAATTTTCAAATTTTGTTTTAAAAGGGGCATAACTCCAAAAAGGCGCATAACTTGAACATGAAAAAAATACGGGTCAACTATTTTTTCATGAGGAATCTGTATATAAAATTTCAAAACCCTAGCGTTCACCGTTCAAAAGTTTCAAATTTCACCGAAAAGTGGAAAAATCAATCAAAATTTGAAAATTCCGTATTTTTGTCAAAATTTGACGGAAAGTTCTCAAAATTTGATCAGGTCATCTACTCATCAGCCCCAACCAGTATACCAAATATGAAGGCTCTAGCTTAAATACTGTTCGAGATATCTTGCACACAATATTTTCAAATTTTGTTTTCAAAGGGACATAACTCATAAAAGGGGCATAACTTGGACATGAAAAAAAAATACGGGTCAACTATTTTTTCATGAGGAATCTGTATATAAAATTTCAAAACCCTAGCATTCACCATTCAAAAGTTTCAAATTCCACCGAAAAGTGGAAAAATCAATCAAAATTTCAAAATTCCGTATTTTTGTCAAAATTTGACGGAAAGTTCTCAAAAGTTGATCAGGTCATCTACTCATCAGCCCCAACCAGTATACCAAATATGAAGGATCTAGCTTAAATACTGTTCGAGATACCTTGCACACAAGATTTTCAAATTTTGTTTTCAAAGGGACATAACTCATAAAAGGGGCATAACTTGGACATGAAAAAAAATACGGGTCAACTATTTTTTCATGAGGAATCTGTATTTAAAATTTCAAAACCCTAGCATTCACCATTCAAAAGTTTCAAATTCCACCGAAAAGTGGAAAAATCAATCAAAATTTCAAAATTCCGTATTTTTGTCAAAATTTGACGGAAAGTTCTCAAAAGTTGATCAGGTCATCTACTCATCAGCCCCAACCAGTATACCAAATATGAAGGCTCTAGCTTAAATACTTTTCGAGATATCTTGCACACAAGATTTTCAAATTTTGTTTTCAAAGGGAAATAACTCAGAAAAGGGGCATAACTCAGACAAGAAAAAAAATACGGGTCAAATATTTTTTCATGAGGAATACACACATGAAATTTCAAATCCCTAACATTCACCATTCAAAAGTTAACAGACGTACACACGCACACACACACAGACAGACAGACAGACAGACAGACAAGCCGAAAGCAATATGCCCTTCCAACTTTTTCAAAGTTGGGGGCATAAAAATGTTATGTTTCCGATTTCCCGACCGACTGGTCAAAATCTGCGCCGACTGCAACTTTTTAGCGCTCAGAAAAAAAAAAAAAAAAAAGTCGGCGACCGACCCTGTTCAACGATTCCGGTTTTTATCAAAAGTCAAAACCATTTCATTACGAGAATTTGTCCGCGCCGATTTTCGGATATTTTCGGTCTTTAACAATTACGATCAAGAACAACAACATGGCTACTGTGTAGTGTGTTGACACGACCAAGCACATTAGTCGCCATTTATTTCGACAAATGTAGCCACATACCTGCTTCAAATGTAATAAAAGCCTTGCGGCACAATGCCCCGTTATCCCTGTTATACGAAGACGGCCATCCTCGGTGTAAAGGTTTCCGATTTGGAGTCAAATGTGCGGTAAGAAGAAAGTCTGGTCAAAAAAAAAAAAAAAAAAAATACCTACCGACCCCGATTTTCCAAGGGAAAAAAAAAAAAAAAAAAAAAAGCCTACCTACCGACCCTATGCTAAATTTATGATGAAATCGGAAACATATTTTTTTAGGCCTTAGCCCGGCTATCCCCCACCCTTCCACGTAGGTTAGGGGGCTTTGGTTACAAATGACTGGTGCATTGCCTCTAGAAGCCTTGCCCATTAACAGTGTAACTGACTGTCATGACATGACCTAAGCTGTTGACAGAGGTTGTTACTGTAAAAGCACTTTAAAATATACAGAATCTTGAAGGAAGGAAAGGTTTTAAACACAGCAAAGAATCTGGTCAGACTGGACAAATGTCCATGCATGCCGATCTTTTCAGGTTGCTCTAGACAGAAAATTAGATTTAGCTCCATTAACTCGTACAACATCATGTAATAATGATGGTGCTTAACAAGTCCTGTTAGGTTAGAAGTCTGTTGTTCCTTAGACAGGATTACTGTCGCATAAAAATCTCATCCTAAAAGACGGTTCTACAAAGTCACCAAATGAGACGGGATTAACTATGCATAAATCTGATTGACAGTGTCACACAAGTCTGCTTATAATGAGCTGCATCATGACTTGTGCCGCGTCATGAGAAAACCAACAATGTGGTTTTAAACAGGTCCGACACAAAACGGACTGTACAAAGCGCAGCTGATGGCTAGAGACTGGAAATTTTGGAATTAGAAAATAGAGGAATTGTACTATCCATGTTGCGAAAACAAAGGTGCTGATCAGCTTCGCGGTTACCGCGAAGCTGATCTGCATCTTTGGTTTTGCATATGTAGATTGTTGGTTTTCTCACGATGTGGCTCACTTCATGGCTATCTCTTTTAATGATTCTCTTGTCTGAACAGTCTGATGATACCAAGCTGAACTGGTGAAAATTCAGATTCCGATATCACAGTGTCCCATTGTTACAACATGGAACATTGATTTACCAATGAATTTTGATATAAATCACATCACCCCACTGATTGAATATACCAGAAAATATGACAAAGCCAATTTGTGAAAGATGTTTTTCTAATGGAATCAGAGCAAAACAGACATTACTACACAGTACAGTTACAACAAGCATGAAGCTTTATATTGTTTTGTAGTTGACACTCAGGTGGATGGCCACCTTGGTGGGAAAGAGCTAGTCATCTTGCTCATCATATGTATGCTTTATTTAATGAGATCAGTCTAGTATTCCCCTATTTTTTTCCTGCCTGGTGCCTGGGTTTGGATTTCAAATTTGATTGTACATGGCAACCTCATTATAACGCTGTCTTTGGGGTCCTCGGATACAGACCTTGTTATAATGAGATTATTTACAACAGACATACAGCAAAATAATCAATCTGGGAGCCATGTCATGGCCACGTTATACTGAAAACCGCACTATAGTGAGGCAAGTTATAATGAGGTTGAACTGAATCAATTCTTGCATGGACTATCTACTCTCGCTTTTCAGAAAACTCCATAGATTATTCTATGCACATGTAAACATGACTGCAAGGCTATGCAAAATGCATGATATGGGCCAAAACAACTAGTTATAATTATATATTTTATGAGATTCTCACAATTCGGTTAGGATTCATGCATAAAAAAAAAAAAGACGAGAACCCTTGTAAGTTTCAAAAAGCATGAAACCGACTCAATTCGATATAAAAATTGTATTAATCTAATCTTTTCAAGCATATCAATATTCCAAGAGGATTTATCGATTAAAGAAAAAATAATTCTGCTCACAATCAAAGCTAATGCATGCATGAAGAAGATATTTCACATAAATGAGAAAGTGCAAGTATAACACTGGTTATCCAGAGACAACCAATGCAGGAGCCCAGGTGCAACAAAATTTTACCATTTTAAACCCATTACTATAGGAGCCTCAATATGAGGAAACCAGATTTTTGCCTATGCAAAAACAAAGGCGCATATCAGCTTTGCAGTAACTGCATAGCTGATCAGCGCCTTTGTTTTGGCTACACGGATAAAACAATTTCTCTTACTTCTCTTAAATCCGAAATTTCAAGCTTCTAAATATAGCCTTTTTCTGAGACTGTACAGGCTGGTATTTGTCGGATCTGATTGTAAACACCGATGACCGGTTTTCTCGCGCAGTGGCTCATAGTATACTTGATGAACCACCTCTTTGGACCCAAACATTGGCTTGTCCTCATGCTGACCTCGACGGATCATGTTAAGTAAAGCATAATCTTAACTCTACCCAAAATCTGAAAAATATTTTTTCTTCTTACAATGTATGATCTATTGCCCCATTCTGCCGTGCTGGTATGAAGCATTTCGGCTGAAACTGTGAAAAACTATTAATGTTATAGCAGTATGATGATATTTTTATGAAATTATGTTTTCTTGCTTGAGTGACAGCAATTTTCTATTCACTGTATTATCCTCATCAAGGCTTTTTCTGACCTTTTTGGGAAATTTTTGGTACCAATGAAATTGGGAAATAATAGCACTATCTGGTGAAAAAATAGCATGACTTTGGGAAAATGTTAGGCAATTTTTAGCCAGATTGGGAAAGTTTACCTTTGGATTTTTTGCTAATTGAGAATGTTTCAGGTTTAATTGGGAGTGGGAAAAAATTTGGTACCAGAAACCAGACCCAGTTTTGTGTAGAGAAAAAGCCCTGCTCATGCTAAAATGTTGAACTTATGATCACAATGCTATAGTATGTTATGTTTTGATTTGTCTTGGAACATTATGATAATCATCACTGACTCACACAATCACACCTTAACGAGCCTTAACATGGCAAAACCAAGCAATAGCAGTGTTCCGAATAGTGTTGTTCCTTAATGAATAATTCTGTTAATAAAATTCATAAACTGATAAAAAAAAACTGGCAGACCAGTAACAGCAGGCACCTACCTGAAAACATGTCCATGCAATAAACAGAGATTTTTTTCAGCAGTAAAAATTGAAAATTTCATAGGAAAAAATTTGATGGTTTTTTTTTTATTTTGGCTCATAACATACTTTGTGGGTACATGTTAGAACCGCCTCGCCGGTTAACAATGTTTTAACATTTTTTAACAATGTATGCTTTGGATCAAAAATAAGAAAATAGGTATACCCCTTCAAACCCCAGTATTACTATATAAAAGTGGGGTATAAGGGGGTATTCATTGCACGGACATGTTTTCCTGATGGATACTGAATATGTTATAGTACCAGCTGATTTTTGGTTTAGATAGTATAATTATTTGCTGACATAATATGCATTGTAATGAAGTAACTGTCAGCATTAATTTGGTGCATCATTTGTCTTTCTGTAAAGCACTGGGAGGCTGAGAATTACAATTGCTCCAAATACCATTCGATATACACTAAATATACAGAAGCATGTTGTTATACCTTTCATTGGGGTGGATCCAGGATTTCTGAAGAGGGGGTTCGAATGTAGAAAAGAGGGTTTCTTCCTTTTACACAATACATCTTGAAATCCCCCAAGAAAATGAAATAATTTGGTTCTAGAGGGGGTTCGAGTGAACACCACTAGTTTGAACCCCCTCTAAATCTGCCACAGCTCTCACCTATTGATCTTCATGTCTTCAGAAGGATACCCAGGTCACCGAAGTCAGAGTACCTTCTGGTATCCTTCTTATTTTGCAAAGAATTCCACATCTCTCCTCAGGTACCTTAATAATCGTTATACATGTATAGTACTGTCTACTTTTTAACAGCGGTACATAATTCAATTCAATCATAAACTGTCCACAACCCTATCACACATTTCTATCGTTATACATGTATAGTACTGTCTACTTTTTAACAGCGGTACATAATTCAATTCAATCATAAACTGTCCACAACCCTATGGGTCTTGGGTGTTCCATCCTCAACAAAACAATTTTCCCCAATTAGCTTGGTTGTGAAAACAGCAAATTTTGGTGTTGGAATTTTCACAAACTTAGTTTGTGACACAATGACAAATCACATAAATTTTTATTGTAATTGCTATTTTGTATAGTAATATTTTTATTACATACTATACAATATAACTTTTATGAAAGACTCCCAGGCACTGAGCAACCTTGCAAGCATCAGCATCATTCTTGGAAGATTTTTGCTGTGCAACTATGCCAGGATAACCACATTAAAGAAAACATTTTGGCACTGCAGCAAGATGTCTTTTGTGTCAGAGTTACTACCACAGTTTGCTGAGTACTGCATTTTTACTGTGTGCACATATTTTCTCAAAATCATCTTTTTTAAAGAAAAAGAAATCTTTAAGCAGGACAAGATTTAGGATTTTTGTCAATTTGCAATGTAACAGAGTGCTGTTCTCTTTCTTGATTTTTTCAATTAATTTGGCTCCCAGAGAGGATTCAAGCTCAGCAACACCCCCTCCCCTTGACAGACAGACAGACACACAGACAGACACACACACACACACACACACACACACACACACACACACACACACACACACACAGACAGACACACACACACACACACACACACAGACATCCACTATGAAGACTGAAGAAGACTTAAAAACGGAAACTACTATATTATCCCATTTAGAAAATGGTGACGGTGGTGGTGGTGATGGTATTGAATTATTCTTGTCTACATCCCACTCACCCACAGGAAAGATATGATATCTTTCCTGTGGGTGAGGGGGATGTAGCATATGGCCATGGAACCTGTTTAAACTGTCATTCTTAGAAGACTGGAAGAAGCCTGGAATTACCATAGAGACTTATGCCAATAGTTTGCAAAAGTGGGAAGGGTTTTCCCTATAATTTGTGTTGTATTTTTACTAGATTCTAGTAACTGGTAAGCTGTATGTCCTATAGGTAGGTATCAAACACATTTTAAAAGTAGAAGAATTGTGTAATCCTTACATATTAAAGCAATATGCACTGATCCCTGTGCCATAAGAGATGCTTTGTGCCTCTATAAATTTAAGGTTGATATTTTCATGACATGATTGATGACTTTGGTAAAATTGAAAATAAGTAACCATTAACCAGTAAGTAATCAGCCTCTGTATCTTGACAGAAACAATTACCATTATCTTACAAAATATGAGCCTCGACGCGAGAAAACCGGTCTTCGGGGTTTCCGACCAGGTCCGACACAAACCGGCCTGTACAAGCTCAGAAAAGAGCTAGAAGCTTGAAATTTCGGATTTAAGTAGAAGAGGAATTGTACTATCCGAGTAGCGAAAACAAAGGCGCTGATCAGCTTCGCGGTTACCGCGAAGCTGATCTGCGCCTTTGTTTTCGCCTAAGCAAAAATCCGGTTTTCTCACGATTGCGGCTCATATGACAAATTTCATAACTACTATACTTGCAGTCACTAACCAAGGGACTAATGACCCTTAAAAGTTACTACTATACAAGATATATGAGCCGCCTCGTGATAAAACCAACAATTTGCATAGGCGAAAACAAAGACGCAGATCAGCTTCGCGGTAACCGCGAAGCTGATCAGCGCCTTTGTTTTCGCTACACGGATAGTACAATTACTCTACTTTTTAAATCCAAAATAGAAAGCTTCTAGCCAGCTTCTGTGGTTGTACAGCTCGGTTTGTGTCGAACCTGTTCGGAAACCACATTGCTGGTTTTCCCACGAGGCGGCTCATATCAGCAATGAAATCAGGAAATATACAGCATTTTTACATCTACATGAAAATGGAGAAACACCTCAGGGATTTAATGATATGACTATATTAAGAGCCACTTCATGCGAAAACAAGGTTTTGGCGTATGGAAAAACAAAGACGCAGATCAGCTTCGCTGCGAAGCTGATCAGCGCCTTTGTTTTCGCTACAAGAATAGTACAATTTCTCTTCTTTCTAAATCCAAAAGTTCCAGCATCTAGCCATCTTCTGTGCTTGTACATCTCGGGTTGTGTCAGACCTGTCAGGGATTTAATGATATGACTATATTAAGAGCCACTTCATGCGAAAACAAGGTTTTGGCGTATGGAAAAACAAAGACGCAGATCAGCTTCGCTGCGAAGCTGATCAGCGCCTTTGTTTTCGCTACAAGAATAGTACAATTTCTCTTCTTTCTAAATCCAAAAGTTCCAGCATCTAGCCATCTTCTGTGCTTGTACATCTCGGGTTGTGTCAGACCTGTTCGGAACCACATGGGAAAACCAACAATCTGCATAAGCACAGATCAGATTTGCAGTAACTGGAAGCTGATCAGCGCCGCGGATAGTACAACCACTCTTCTTCCTAAATCCGAATTTTCAAGCTTCTAGCTATCTTCTGTGACTGTACAGGCCGGTTTGTGTCGGACCAGGGCGAAAACCATGAAGACCGGTTTTCTCGCATCGCGGCTCAAATGTAACAAAGAAAGGGTAATAAAGAATCAACATGGGAAAGCTTTTTGAAACAAGGCAGATAGACTAGAATTCGGGTCAATGTCTGAGGAAAGTATTTTTGATTTCATAATAACATTTTATGCTTTCTTCTTTGGAAACTGACAAACTGCAGATCAATTTAGGGCAAAGAAAGTCATTTTCGAGAATCAACCATCTTACAATGAAATTGTTAAAACCGTTGTCACACTATCGCGCATCGACTCGCGTATCTACGGCGTATCAAGATACAAAAGGTACGTCACGCATACGTCGTACATACGTGAGCATACGTAGCTCATACTCCTCGATACGTTGCTCATACTTCTCATATGCCGAGGTGCTACGTTTTTTGATGTGTGCACTTAAAAATTCGTAGCACGTACGTGGCGGGCCCGATACCCTGTACATACGTCACACATACGTGCTACATACAAAAGCAACGTGGCAGGTACGCCGTAGATACGTAGCTCATGCTCCTCATACGCCACACATGCGTCGCGGTTAACATGCCACGTACAGCGAACCTTTCGTATCTGCTACGTATGTGTGACGTATGTGTGGCATATCCTCGATTCACTTTTCGTAATTCTACGGCGTATCAGCGACGTACGTGTAGCGTATCTCGCGTATCAATGGAGTATGTGCTATGTATGTGCTACGTACGTTTCGCTGCTGTGGAGTATGTGTGACGTATTAGGGATATTTTGTGGTGTTCCGAGAGAATCTCACTGCTTCTATATACATGTTTTCGTTCCGAAGTCATGTATCAGATGTTTCTCACAGTTCGGGAAGCCGTGCAGGGTTCTTTCAGGGCTACGCTTGGTGTAGCCTCTGTCTTTGTTCATGTCGTCTTATGACCAGGATGGGGAGCTTGGAGATGCCCCACCACCACCACCACCAACAACAACACGCTGTTTTTTTTCTTCGTTGTCAATCTAGATTATCTAGATTTCTCCAGTGGCACCTTCGACCTCTGGTAATTGATAACTGTAATGTGCAAATTGCTTGAACAAAGTGAACACAACCGTTTATTCTCATAGACCTCAGTCCTGTATTAAAAAGCAATTGGTACAGAACAGATATGCCGCAGATTAGAATGGAACGTAGTACATAGGCGGTAGATACGTCACGCGTATACTTCATACACCATACATAAGTCACACGTACGTAGCACATATGCCTTGATACGCCGTACATACGAAAGTGAAATTCCATACGAATACAGATACATGTATGTCACGGATACCCCACGGGAACGTAGCAGGAACGTCACACGTATGTGGTACATACGTCACTTGAGCAAAATACGGCTCAGACCTTGGCATATCGAAATTTTCATAGATACGTGAGCGATACACCGCTGATACGTGAATGTGTGACAGAGCTATAAGTAAATTTTTGTGCTACAGTAAAGTCTAGATACTTTCTGAATCCAAAATCTCAATTAAACTTAATCTACCCTCTATAGTTGTAGTACCAGGTTGAAGTATTCAATGTATCCAGCCTGCTGGTCAGAAATCAGGTCCCAAGGTTATAAAACTTTTTTCATGCTCAACTCAGTTGAGCAAGGAATTCAAACTGCTCATAAATACCGAAATAGCCCAAATACATTGTTACTGGATTTAGGACTCAAAAGCCTGTAATTCATCCTGCTTATAAATGTTAAAATGCCAACAATTATAAATGTTAAAATGCCAACAATTGTTGGCATTTTAGCATTTATGAGCAAGATAAATTTTAGTCTCACTTGATGTGAGCATGAAAAAAGTTTTATAACCTTGATGCCAGGAGAAGACAGGTTTATACTTGTTGGTCTTCAACGATTAAGTTTTGGAAAGAAGCGCCATGTATGTGTATGACTAAGTATGGTTGTTGGGTTATAAGGAAATGGTCACATAAAGATATTTTGAACCAAGCCAATTTTAACAATCAACTAAAATATTTTAACAGTTCAATAATATTTCCTTAAGGACACCTGACCACATTGAATCACTTTAACTTCAATAAAATTACTAAACAAATGTTTATACACATAAAATGACCACAAAAATGTATCACTATTATAAATTGCTTTTTGACAGAAAAAAATACTTGTATCTCTGCATGAAACACTTTGAATTATGAGCCACCATTCCACAGAGACTGGGCGCAATAGCTAGCATTTTATGAATTATGAGCCACCATTCCACAGAGACTGGGCGCAATAGCTAGCGTTTTATTAATTATGAGCCACCATTCCACAGAGACTGGGCGCAATAGCTAGCGTCAGATTTTCTTCAGACATTTTTAGGACACCTCCGTGTTGATTTGCACATGGAAAAAAGAGGATAGATGGCGCACTTTAGGTGCGCCGTAAACCTTCTAAAATTAGTTCATATAACTACCATTCTTAATGTAGACGACCCATATTCTATCAACCACCAGGCACCCGTCACATTTCTTTCATGAAGATTTGGTCATGAAAATATTTCTAGGGCCATTCTTCCTCTTCTGCTGATACACGTGGAGCATTTGTCAGTTAGTGGTGGAAGAAATATTCACTAAGAACTGGTATAAACCTGCCTCTGGAAGGCTTGCCCAAAAATGGTGTGGCTTTTATAAGTTTACTGTCCAATTTACAAATGAATTCCTCAGAAGACCACAAATTAAGATTTGAGAGAAAAGTCGTAACACCGAAACCCAGTTTTGCCTTGCATGAAAGCACTGATGTGTGTCTCAATTGCATATTTGAGTTTGCAGTTTGTTAGGAAGATGAAAAGCACATGTATGCAGACAGAAAATGGTAATGAAATTGGAGTTTCATCTTCAAGCAATTAATTTCAGATTCCTTTGAAAATTCCATGAAAAGGGTCTATTCTAATTTGGCTTTTCTGTGAAGTTGAAGTATCAAGTTCTTTTGATGAGTGTATTTAAATAACTTGGATGTTGGTGTAAAGCAAACTTCCATCTACAGGAGTGGAAAAAGATTTCGACTACATCCAACAGACTCACTGACTACTCCAGGCCCCGAGGTTATAAAACTTTTTTCAAGCTCAGCTCAGCTGAGCATGAAATTTCAACTGCTCATAAATGTTGAAATAATCAAAATTGGTGGAAAATTCAGGTTCAAAACTCAAAAACTAAAAATTTATCCCGCTCATAAATGTTAAAATGCCAACAATTTTATCCCGCTCATAAATGTTAAAATGCCAACAATTCATAAATGTTAAAATGCCAACAATTGTTGGCATTTTAAAATTTATGAGCAGGATAAATTTCAGTCTCAGCTGAGTTGAGCATGAAAAAAGTTTTATAACCTCGGGACCTGATCCCCTGAACTGAGCTAGAGAGAATGTGTTAGAAATTGCTTCACATAATGTCCTTTGAAATAATTATGCTACAATAAGTGTCTATATCTTTATCTGATCTGCAACCATCTATAGTGACAAAAAGACCTTTCCCCTAAAGTGACCAACTAGACAAATAAGCTGGGATGTCTTCTGGGCATTTTAAGCTGATATTAATTTGATATGTAAATATAGTGTTGCTGTCCTCAATTACTGTCATCATTATTATGTGAGAAATTTCAGAATTAAGCTGACCATGTAGTCAGTTTTCCCTCAAGATATTTTAAGGTCAAAAGGTGTAAATCACACAGAGTTGTGACAGTTTCTAGATGCTCTTGGCCTTCCAGGTGACATTTTCTTCCACGCCTACCAAACGATCAAATACTTCTCCACCGGTGCATATAGTAAAATCGATTCGATTGTTACATGGTGAAGGATTAGATGACGCATAAAGGTAGACATATTTTACTTACTCTTATCTTTTTTGCACAAAATACATTTTTAAGGAAAAAAGTGAAAAATCGGGGAATACAATTCCCCGTAATATTCACTTCTACGCTTGTGGTGTCAAGCTGAGGTCATATACTTCACGCATTTTGGTTTAATTCATCAAAAACTACACACGAGTAGCTAGAAGATATTGAAAACTCGCGAAAACTGATGATAAATAGGAAGCTAATTTAATTCTGAAGCCGGTCACAAGTTCTTACGACCATCACGCACACACGGCATGCACATTCAGGTATATTTTTGAAGGAAATTTCAGCTGACAATGTAGCAGGGCCGAGAAAACCCCGAGGGAACTGCCGAAAATTGTTGGTCAACAATTCGATCTATAAAAATGATAGTGAAAATGTTTGTCATAACAAAATCTTTAACTCGTCTCAAAAAGTCTTGAAATGCATAAATGTTCTTTAATTCGTGCTTGTCTGATCATATAGCACCGGCGATACACATGTGTTTCATAATTAGTCGTTCTTGCAGTGCAAATTTATACCAACTCCAAATTTGCAGCTGCAAAGGCTTTCTCTACAAATAGTATGCTTTCTAACTATTTCTATGGCCTCGTACATGTCCAAAATATCATTTTCAGTGTTTTGGATTTTTTTTTCATATTTGGAATGCACTCCTGGTCGATTTTCTCCGGTGAAGCATTAGATCGTCTGGTGAAAAATTCGATCGGGGATTGTGTATGTCTGTTAAACGCATGTTCTTAGTGTTGTCTCACGCATTGTAGTAATAATAGACATAACTCTGATTTTAATAGACAATGTCTCGCTGCATTGTCTCACTATATCTTTAATCCATGAGCGGACTGGCGCAGTTGGTAGCGCATCGGACTTTGGGCCGAAGGGTCCCCGGGACGATCCTCGTCAGGAGGATATTTCTTGGTATACCCCCTTCGTTTGCCAATGTTTTTTTCCTATAGCTTAAGGTCTCTTAAATATTCGAGAAAGAAAAAAAAATATTTTGCTTATATACCCTTTACTTTGTTATAGAATATTGTCATAGCAATCATTTGATATCAATTTCAGCTGTCTAGGACTTTTGGTTGCTGAGAAATATACGTTTCCGTCGGTATACCCCCTAGATTTTACTGAGATTTTTATCTAATACTTAAAATTTTCATCTATATTCCAACAATGAGAAAGTCAAATTATTTATGTTCTTTATCTTATGTTTATAGAACATTATTCTTGCAATCATTTGATACCATTTTTAGCAGACGAAAACAGAGAAAACAGACGAATAAAATGCACGTAGACAAGATGATAAACTATAAATAAGGTACAAGGAGGCAAATGATCAGGAAAAGGTGCAACCAGAAAGAAATTCCCACCCCAAAAACCGAGGAGGGAAAAGACTAAATTGACACTCAGGTACTTATACTTAGAAAACTTATCGTAAGCCGAGTGAGCAGCTATTTGACATCAGGCGGCCACGAACTTCACTAAAACTAGGAATACGTACATTAGGTTCAAGCAGCATAAAATTCTACTCCAAAACATAAAACAAATAAAAATAAAAACAAATATAACCTCCACAGACGTATCGCCTTGGAACGATCAGTAATATCAAATTACTGGCGGGTACATGGCCATATTCTACCCCTAAACTTCTGTAGCGGTTCATAAAATTTAGTTAGTTGTTCTGTCCTAGTGGTGAATCTCCATCTAGTCAATGAATCATCAAGGACAAACATATACCATGATAACCGCCATGTTGAATCAAAAACGAGGACATTAGAGATTAAGTCGGTGCCATCATAGAGTCTGACGCCTGACCCACCGGCGTGCAATTAAAGAAGGCAGCGTAGTTATCACTCATGATTGGATTAAAACCCCATAAACCTGTCGCAAAAATTTAAGCTTAACTGTCAACAAAGAAGTTTGTATTATGTATTTGAAGGAATGGCAGGATCATTTCAGTGCGTTGTGAATATGTAAGATATCGTCCTCGAAACAACAGCTGTTGTTTCTATCCATCGAGAGTTTATCAGTTCATCATAGCATCACAGATTGCATGTTTAAAGAATAACGCTGCTCGCTAATTGGATCAATAACTCATGTATTTAAGATATAGTGAGACAATGCAGCATGACATTGTCTATTTAAATCAGAGTTTTGTCTGTTATGATTACAATACGTGCGGCAACACTAAGAAAGGGCGTTTAAATCAAGACATATACATTCAACGATCGAATTTTTCACCGGACGATCAAATGCTACACCGGAGAAAATCGACCAGGAGTGCATTCCAAAGCTGAAAAGAAAATCAAAAACACGTAAAATGGTATTTTGGACATGTTCGAGGCCATATAAATGGTAAGCAAGCATACTATTTGTAGAGAAAGCCTATGCACCTGCAAATTTGGAGCTGATATGAATTTTCATTGCAAGTACGACTAATTATGAAACCCACATTGGTCGCCGGTCACGGCTATATGATCAGAAAAGCACGAATTAAAGAACATTTATGCATTTCCAGACTTTTAGAGGCGTGTTAAAGATTTTGTTTTGGCAAACATTTTCATTATCATTTTTATAGATCGAATTGTTGACCGACAATTTTCGGCAGTTCCCTCGGGGTTTTCTCGGTCCTGCTACATTATCAGCTGAAATAATCTTCCAAAATATACCTGTTTGTGCATGCCGTGTGTGCGTGATAGCCGTCAGAACTTGTGACAGGCTTCAGAATTAAATTAGCTACCTATTTATCATCAGTTTTCGCGAGTTTTCAATGTCTTCTAGCTACTCGTATGTAGTTTTTGATGAATTAAACCAAACTGCGCGAAGCATTTGACCTCAGCTTGTCATAGAAAGCGTAGAAGTCATTATTACGGGGAATTATATTCCCCGATTTTTGACTTCTTTTCTTAAAAAAAATATTTTGCGCAAAAAATACAGAGTATGCAAAGCGAGTTTACCTTTTTGTGTCATCTAATCCTTCACCATGTTACAATCAAATCGATTTTCCTATATGCACCAGTGGAGAAGTATTTGATCGTTTGGTAGGCGTGTTCTTCTGTCATTCATGGATAATTAAATTGTTAACCTAATTGTATGACATCAGATTTATTTTATGAATTGAATGTTTTTTACTGATAAATTAGGAAAGTTTAAACATTTGTTGCTATTATCATCATATATTATGATAATACTTCCTCTGTTTTAGTTTGTAAAAAAAAAATCCTCCATATGAATCATCCATGGGAAACAAACTCAAATGCGAATTGTTTGTTTCTTCAGCTTATTGCTTATAAGTCTGATAAGTCAACAGCTAAGCTCATGTCAAGACTGTTCTTGTGCAAGCCTTCCAGAGACAGAAAGGATCATGACACCCTACCCATCATTAAGCTATATCTCAGCTAGTTAATTGCTAGTTGTTAGTAACAGTCTGACCTGGGTCTGCATTGTTTTCTCTGAGTTCAACAAGATGAGGATCCCTCAAAACAGTATATTGCAGGGGCGGATCCAGGATTTTTGGAAGGGGGGTTCAAATCCATCAGGAGGGGGTTCCTTTTCAACATTTGGCCTGATTTTCATACATTTCCCCATGAAATTGAAATAATTTGGTCCAAGAGGGGGGGTTCAAGCGAACCCCCCAACCCCCTCTATATATGCCACTCATGGGCGGATCCAGAGGGGGGGGACAGGGTTTGGACCCCCCCCTGAGAATTTTTTCTGGATCCGCGCATGCCACTGTATTGATGCATCAACAGGGGAGATGGGTTGGGGGTTACCACTTTAATTTGTTGATATGTTTTTAAAGTGACATAGAAAAAAAAACAACAATGTAGTCAGAAACTTTATAAGATATTGTAAAAGAAAATACCAAAGCATTCAAGACCTGATCATATAATTATACAAAAATATTTATTTTGAAATTGTCTGTAATACAAAAGATCTTTTTGTGAGATAATTATGGAATCACAACTTAACTGACAGGTTATAATTACAGCGTATATGGATATACTATTTTACAGAGTTAAATTCTTCTAGGCCAAAGAAAAGACTGAGTGTGTGGGGTGGTGGAAGCTGGGTTGTCAATGACGTCTCTAGTTCCACTGAAACTGAGGGCTTCTGATCTTTCAATTGACCAATGAGACTTTAAACTGTGGACCAATATCTACATGGTATTAACTGTTTAGTGGGCCTTAAAACATTGGACAATACCCCCACAGAAACTTAAATATATGACCGCTTTTCTGCAATTCCCTGACCGTCCCATATGAACCAGCACCAGACTCCCAATCAAAACGTCCTGGGTTCCATCCCCACTGGCGGTACCATGTTTACATGTTAGTTCCTTGAGAAACGCACATTAACTACCCAGAGTACCGGTAAATACCAAGGAAGTGCTGGCTGTGTTCCGATATTACTGAAAAATTGTTGACTGGGGTGTGAAACCTGTATCTGTATCTGTATTTTGTTGACGGTAGAACCAATTCTGGTACTTTAACCGCGGGTGTGCGCATTTATTGATTAGTTACATACGAATGGACAGCTGTCTTAAAGCTGTTGACTGTCTCTGCGCGAATGTGGTCATCTGATAAACAGTTCCAGTCACTGGTAGTTTTCACAAAGAAAGAGTTTCTGAATTCTGAAAACCTCAAAACAATCAAACCAGCACGCTATTTCTTTTTTGTTTGCTTTTAGTTTATTTGTTTTTGAAATACATGCAATTATAACACAATTACCTCAGCTGGTCGAATTGCTGTCTCACCATCATCTGATCCAACAACGACGCTTTTCGGTCGAAAACATGATCCGTCGGGCAACTCATCGGGTCTAAAGTTGTTGTCATCATTCAATAGTTTTGTGAGACCTGCAGCATCCCGTTCCATTTTCTCGATATTTTTTGACCGCTTTTCTGCACATTCTTTCTCATCTTTCTGCTCTATCTGCTTTTTCGTCTTACCCAAATACATACTGAGGCACTTTTGAAACATAGATCCTTTGTTTTTTAAATTATTCCACCACAGAATTCCAGCATCCCATGTTCTTTGTTTCTAACCGACTTTCCCACAGCAGTTTACCTCGCGTGCTGTGTTTACTAACATCACTTCCGGGTCAACTGGTGACCTCGATTTAATCGCACACATTTGATGTGGAAAAGTGGGCGGAGCTTAGTCCCGGAGGCAAAGTTTGAAACTTTTTTCGGCAGTCCAATAAATTATTGGTTAGGATATTTTGGATCCGAATTTCACAACCTTTCAGTGAACTAATTTTTTTAATCGCATTTTTCCGAAATATTAAAAAAAAAAAAAAAAAAAAAAAAAAAAAAAAAAAATAGATCAATGTACGGAAGCGTATTAGCACGGCTAACAAACCTTTAAATGCGTAACCGCGGTTAAGAAAAGAAATCCGATTCATGTCTTTCCGGTTTCGCATCAGATGACCAACAAAAGGTAAACAAACTTTTGCAGCTCGTGTTTCCGAGTAAAATATTTCGATTCGAAGACAAATATTATAATTCTCTCAATGCTATTTTCTTAGTTAGACATTGCTATATTTGGACTCCAAAGGATTTCCGGAATTTTTTCTTTATAATCATGATTTTTATTCCCTACCCCAAAACACATGTTGGGATTGCATTGTACACGACGAAAATGTGGGTCAGTCGCAGGGATATTTTTAGATTTCCGCTCGTTACGTCCATATTAACGGAAAGCAATACAGTGCGCAGATGATTTTAACATTGTGTGAGGTCTGGTGACAGTTTCGTTGCCTCTGGCCAATGCATTCTATGCATATGTGGTTAAAAGCTGTGTCAACATTTCGGTTACGAATTTAATCATTAGAATGATAGCAATATAGTCATTATAGAACGCATGTATTAAAGTTATTGTTTTTGTTAATTGTTTTACGCTGAAGATCATTGTCACATTCTCTCGTCCTTTCTTAATAGTTGCTTACTCAAATTTGGTGTGTTTGTGATATTTGCAGTGAAAATGTTTGATATAAAATAATACAAACTGTCTATGAAATACATGTAATACAATAGTTCACATGCATGATATTCCTGTTCAAAGACGATTTAACAGCATTCTGTATACTTTAATTTGTTTTTTCTTGGTTTTATGTCTTTCAAAACGCTTTACAGGGAAATAAATACCATAACTTGAACAGGCTGAGGTTTTCAAACGTATCTTGAAATATATTCTTCATATTTTAATGATTAAATCCGTACCCATCTTTTCCTTCTCTTCAAATCGATAATGACGGGCACTAACACAACGAAATACTGGCACAGACATCAGATGCAATTTATTTAATACATATCTGTAAATTTGTCGTGGAACAATCACTAAAATTTGATATTTACCAGCAAATTGTCCAATTTTTAGTTGTATTTCGCCGACTTTGGCCTTGTTGGAACACCAGGTTCGAAGAAGGGAATAAATAACTCAAAGACCATCAAATTATTTTGCGAGCTACTTTGGTGCTGAGTTACAATAGTAAATAAGTGATAAAATAGCATTCATAGATAATCGATATATTTCTGTACTAAAATATAATCATCAATCGATCCTAGTAGTGTATGTTTTGTTTACCTTTTCTTGGTCTTCATATGCGGAACCGGAAGGGCGTGAATCGGATTTCCTTTCTTAACCGGCGGTTACGCATTTAAAGGTTTGTTAGCCGTGATTAGGCTCAAGTAGATTTTTTTTTCATCTCGTAATAACGAGATCACAAGTCAAAAATACGACTTGACAAGTTGAAATTACGAGATAGCAAGTCAAAAATTCAACTTAACAAGTTGAAATTTTGACTTGTCAACTTGATATAACGCATTTTTAAGTCAAAATTACGACTTGGTAAGTTGAAAATACGACTTCGCATGTTGAAATTTCGACTTGTTAAGTTGAAATTTCGACTTGTTAAGTTGAAATTTCGACTTGTTAAGTTGAAATTTCAACTTATTAATTTGAAATTTCGACTTGTTAAGTTGAAATTTCAACTTGTTAAGTTGAAATTTCAACTTAACAAGTTGAATTTACGACTTGTTAAGTTGAAATTTCGACTTGTTAAGTTGAAATTTCAACTTATTAACTTGAAATTTCGACTTGTTAAGTTGAAATTTCAACTTGTTAAGTTGAAATTTCGACTTGTTAAGTTGAAATTTCGACTTGTTAAGTTGAAATTTCAACTTATTAACTTGAAATTTCGACTTGTTAAATTGAAATTTCGACTTGTTAAGTTGAAATTTCAACTTATTAACTTGAAATTTCGACTTGTTAAGTTGAAATTTCGACTTGTTAAGTTGAAATTTCAACTTATTAATTTGAAATTTCGACTTGTTAAGTTGAAATTTCAACTTGTTAAGTTGAAATTTCAACTTATTAACTTGAAATTTCGACTTGTTAAGTTGAAATTTCAACTTATTAACTTGAAATTTCGACTTGTTATGTTGAAATGTCGACTTTTTAAGTTGAAATTTCAACTTATTAACTTGAAATTTCGACTTGTTAACTTGAAATTTCAACTTATTAATTTGAAATTTCGACTTGTTAAGTTGAAATTTCGACTTGTTAACTTGAAATTTCGACTTCTTAAGTTGAAATTTCGACTTGTTAACTTGAAATTTCGACTTGTTAACTTGAAATTTCGACTTGTTAAGTTGAAATTTCAACTTATTAATTTATTATTACATGTTGTGAAGTCGAACGTTTCAGTGTACTCTTGCTTATAATAATACCATCATTTTGTGCTAAACAATGCAATATATCGCCGAAGTTTAAACCCAGGTCAAAATAAAGTTTTATTGCCTTTTCAGTTTCCATTATTCGTTGTTATAGGCCACTTACGATAACTACAGACTGACCATTTTCAAAGGACTTATTATATCTCGTATTTCATGTCGTATAATCGACTAGTTATCTTATTATAGCGCTTTCACTGTAGTCTTGACCAGCTCAATTGTCAACATGATTGCGTATGATTGCCACCTGAGGAAGTTAGAAAAGAAGTTCCTAACCATGATCTCAAATTCATTCATATCTAAATTGCTGCCTTACAAATTGATGGTGTAATCTTTTTTCCTAGTGTAGAGTTAAAGCTGATAATGACCCATAATCAAGGTATTTAAAGTACAGCCGCGGTGGTGTAATGGATAGCGTATTCGCTTAGCAATCAAGAGGTTGCGGGTTCAAAACTCGGCTGGTACATATGCCTGTCATGTTGGTGACAAATGTTCACCCTGACGTAATAAAGGCAAACCGCCCATAGGGTGTAACATTTTTTTTTATGACTCACACCTTGAGAAAACTTGTCTTCAGGTTTTACCATCCATTCAAAAACAAAGCTGAATGTGCAACAACAGGAGAGCTACAGGCATGCAATTTCAGAATTATTAACAAGGGGTCTTGCGCGCTGGTTATCCAGAGACAACCAACGTGACTGAGAATAAGCAACGCAGATGGAATCAATTTATCACTATAGCATTCAAATAACTGTCTGTAGAAAGCTGTTCCCAGACAGGTATTTATTACCTCATTTTGCACATTGATTTCATCTGTGTTTGTTTTTCTCAGTTGTGTTGGTTGTCTCTTGATAATCAGTTTGACTTGTGTAATCTATTAAGCGAAAACAAAGATGATGATAAGCTATGTTGAACGACAAATTTCAGGACAGGTCAGCTTGTTCTTGGTTAGTTAATAATGGCGTTGTTCTATCCATGTAGCAAAAACAAAAGATGCAGATAAGCATATCATGGTTTTCTCATATGAATACATCAAGAAATTGTTGACTGGGACGTTAAACCTCCATACAATAAAAACAAACCATCATGTTAAGATGTCCGTGAAATGTATACCCCTTAGACCCCACTTTTATATAGGAAAACTGGGGTTACAGCCTTGCAGGGGTATACATAATTTTCTTATTTTTTATCCAAAAACATTGTGGGTACTCGTTAGCACTGCCTCAGCGAGGCGGTTCTAACATGTACCCACAATGTATGTTTTGAGTGAAAATATATATATATATATATAACATCAACGAAACTTGCACTTTTTGCTTCTTGAAAAAAATCTCTTTATATTGCATGGGCATGTTTTTCATAATGTAACCGTCAATACTTTTTACATGGGCAAAGCGATTTGATAAAGATATTAGCACAGTGTATATCCGAGCGTATGCAGAACAGACGGTTACGGAACGGACAGACGTTTACAGGAGCACGCGCTTTTTGGCGCCAAAAATGTTTTGTACAGTTTTTCATCCAAAACTGTACGCTTCGAATGTATTGTTATATCGGCCTTGCATGTCCATCTACTATCTTCCAAAACACCATAATTTCCGGCATGGAAGCCTTGTAGTTTAAGCAGAATTTTGTTGCTTAGCAACAAAAACATTACGGAGCGGAACAGTCTACAGATTCGTTTATGTTACGGGGCGGAACAGACGTAGCCTACGAAAAAACAGACGAATCAGCATACGGAGCGGTCACAGACGGCCATGAATACTACATGAACAACACTGTGATGTCAAATATAACACTTTGCGGCAACCTTCTGTATTGTAGCACTCGAACGTGACCAGATGGAATACACCTGGTGGCCTGGATCAGCATCGTACATGTATCAGAATAGCATCGACTATGTTGTGAAAACAAAAAGTTGTTTGGGGGCAAACAGCAGATCAGAGAGAGAGGGGTGGGGAGAGGTCCCGATAGCTCAGTGGCAAAAGCGCCCGCTTCGGGGGCGAGATGTCGTGGGTTCGCCCAAGCCGCGCCATATCAAATGCGTTAAAATGGTACCAATGGCTTCCTTGGTGCTCAGCATCACGAGGCAATCACGGCTTTTCTTCTCCTTTAAATATAGTATCACTAATAGTGCATATCTAACAATAAATTCTAAAATAAAAGACTGAAAAAAGTCTGAAAAGGTCCGATAATAAGACTCATGTCTGTTTTAACCGGAGGTCTATATGGAAGGCTGGCATTCGTGCTGAATACGTTAGTAATATAGAGACCCTAGAATTTCGGTCAAAGGAAAAGGTTCCCTGTTTGCATACTCAGTCCTTAAGCAAAGTCATCAAGCGAACACCCACCTCCGTACACACCGGCGGGAGTACTCTCCAAAGCATCGGTCATATATTCCAAAGTCTTTCCATATATGAATGTCAGATGCGTGAGAATCAGCCAAGACGCCGCAAAAGGGAGCTTGCGGCAGTAGATAAAATCTTTGGCGTGATTTGTAAGCATATATGATTCTGTCATGCATCTTACTTATTTGATTTACTCGCAGTTTATTACTATTTAGCCATGCTTGTGCATATTAACACGATGAAGCATCGGAATATGAACATGATGAAGCATCGAATGAATCCATGTTGTTATGACGTACGCCATAAACATTTATTAAAGTAAGGATTTAGAATTTTAGATGTCATGACAAAAACCTGTCGGGAAATGGCTTCCGCTGCCTGATTACTCATCGAAGTGCTAGTGTCGTCTAGCTGTGACAAGGACACAATACCGACTGTCAGCCACTAGCTAGCTGCGGGTGGCATTGAACGTGATTGGCCTGTGGTCCGGACATTAGCAGCCACCGGATGGCATTTCATATGTATTTCTCCCTATGAATGTGGTGAAATATTTGCTAGATGGACAGACAGACGCTGGGTCTGTAAAAATTCCGCTGTCTATAGTGAATCAGAAAGCTCGAGTGAGCTAAAACATGTTTGTATCTTACATTTCTACTACAGCGTCTGTTTCTATCCGTATTCTAAAGCTCGCCTACGTCTGTTCCGTTTCGTATGGAAATGCGTCATTTCGTCTGTTCCGCTCCGTAACAAACGACTGTACCGCCCCGTAACCATGAAATTACCATACGCTTCAGAAAAAAACAAATCTTGGCTATTTTTACTGGAAAACATATAAAATATTTAATGTCTGGTGGTTCAGGACATATTTAACTACATACGGACTAAATCCAAAAGGTTGACAATGGCTTATTTTGCAAGCAATCTCGACACACAGCCAAAAAAAATACAAAATATGCCATTTTTCACACGTCTTGGGCAGTTATGGCGAACCCCCTGAAAAATCATTGTGCTCTTGAGCACAGACAACTAGACGGGTATGTATGCAACACATCTGCTCTAGTTTGGTCTCAATATTTGCATTAGTCACTTTAAAAGAACGGAAAAACATTTTTGGCGCGAAAAAGCGCGTGCTCCTGTAAACGTCTGTCCGTTCCGTAACCGTCTGTTTTGCATACGCTCGGATATACACTGTGATTAGGCTTAGCTTCGGTGAGCTAACAAGACTTTGCTCTTGTGAGCTGACAATGATAGAACATTTTTGTGTTTCATTACATTGTGTGTATACTGTAATCAATGAGATTATTACTTATTTGCAAAAGAAACCTGATGTATTTCATCAAGTTGACAGTATCATTGGGTATTATATTGGCTATTCAAATGGTAAATTTGCCATAACATTGTCTAATCAGATGTCTTGCTTTATGAGCAAATTATTCATAAGAATTATGACTTGTTTTCTTATAATCCATCTTTCATAAGCTCATGTTTTGCCTCTTCAGCTCAGGTGAGCTAACAAGCATTTGCTCAGGTGAGCTAACCTTGACAAAAATGCTGCTTTTCAATACATGGTGTAAATTATTATCATGGAAAGTAGTACCTGGTGTAAAAAGTTTCATATTAGGCAACTTTCTCCCCTTTGACAATGATCTCTTCACACCTCCTATTGTAAACTTGTACACTAGGAATATATTATTGGGGAATTATCTCTGGACCAATTCAATTGATTTACCAACTCCTCAGGTCAAGTTGTGAAAGGGACACCTGATGTATTCATGAACTTGACAAGGTAATTGCCAATTATATTGGAAACCCTTATTGTGAAATAGCCATAATACCATCTTGAAATGTTGACATGCAAACACGTATTTATCTCTTCATATCTTGAAATTTCAACATCTCATCTCGTATTTTTGACTTGTTGTTCAAATAATTCATATTTACATATTGTAATTTTGACTTGTTCTCGCGTATTTTCGAGTTATTATGTTGACATTTCGACTTCACAACATGTAATAATAAATTAATAAGTTGAATTTTCAACTTAACAAGTCGAAATTTCAAGTTAACAAGTCGAAATTTCAACTTAACAAGTCGAAATTTCAAATTAATAAGTTGAAATTTCAACTTAAGAAGTCGACATTTCAACATAACAAGTCGTAAATTCAACTTGTTAAGTTGAAATTTCAACTTGTTAAGTTGAAATTTCAACTTAACAAGTCGAAATTTCAAGTTAATAAGTTGAAATTTCACCTTAAGAAGTCGACATTTCAACATAACAAGTCGTAAATTCAACTTGTTAAGTTGAAATTTCAACTTAACAAGTAGAAATTTCAAGTTAATAAGTTGAAATTTCAACTTAACAAGTCGAAATTTCAAGTTAATAAGTTGAAATTTCAAGTTAACAAGTCGAAATTTCAAGTTAATAAGTTGAAATTTCAACTTAAGAAGTCGACATTTCAACATAACAAGTCGTAAATTCAACTTGTTAAGTTGAAATTTCAACTTGTTAAGTTGAAATTTCAACTTAACAAGTCGAAATTTCAAGTTAATAAGTTGAAATTTCAACTTAACAAGTCGAAATTTCAAGTTAATAAGTTGAAATTTCACCTTAAGAAGTCGACATTTCAACATAACAAGTCGTAAATTCAACTTGTTAAGTTGAAATTTCAACTTAACAAGTAGAAATTTCAAGTTAATAAGTTGAAATTTCAACTTAACAAGTCGAAATTTCAAGTTAATAAGTTGAAATTTCAACTTAACAAGTCGAAATTTCAACTTAACAAGTCGTAATTTCAACTTGTTAAGTTGAAATTTCAACTTAACAAGTTGAAATTTCAACTTAACAAGTCGAAATTTCAAATTAATAAGTTGAAATTTCAACTTAACAAGTCGAAATTTCAACTTAACAAGTCGAAATTTCAACTTAACAAGTCGAAATTTCAACATGCGAAGTCGTATTTTCAACTTACCAAGTCGTAATTTTGACTTAAAAATGCGTTATATCAAGTTGACAAGTCAAAATTTCAACTTGTTAAGTTGAATTTTTGACTTGCTATCTCGTAATTTCAACTTGTCAAGTCGTATTTTTGACTTGTGATCTCGTTATTACGAGATGAAAAAAAAAATCTACTTGAGCCTAATACGCTTCCGTATCAATGACACACTTATTGATTTTTAATAATTTTTAAAAATGCATTCCAGAAATGCATTCCAGAAACCACTGATGATAAACAGTGCTGAAAAAATAAGAATGAAATAAAATAAAATCGGTTAACAAATAAAAATCAAATATGCCAGAAAATAAATTTAAATTTGAATATTGGGGTTTTCATGTAAGAAAATCAAATTTGTTATAGACTTTCGGAATGATAAAACAAAGGGATTACGAGGTCAACATAAAATCTTCTGGAATGGTTTCAGAAAAGAGTGACATAGGTATAGATTTTGGACACTAACAGGAGTTCGGGGTATCCGTGGATAAGGGGTATCTGGATAGCAAACTAAATCTTTTGGAGTTTTAGGGAGCAGGTATCTTAGCTGCAAACACGGATCCATAAAATGCTTTAAAATTTTGAAAGTAATCACAACGTATTTCTATTTTGAAAATAAGTACACGTCGAGGATATGCTACGATAAAACGAATAGCCTCCCAGGAGTTGCATAACATGCCGGTAACAGCTTTTGACAACGATAAACACATGATCACACGTGGCATCTCTTACTAGGTTCAGCTGTTAATGATAGAAGAGAGTGATACAAGGAAAGTGTTCCCCATGCTTGAATGGGGAATGAGATTTCAACCCGTCAAATGCAACATGATGCAGCTGACAAATAAACGGTCTAGTAAGATACAGGCGAACTACACCCTTGAGGGCACTGTACTGGAAAACGTTGAAAGCATAAAATACCTGGGTGTAACTATCACAAATGATTTGAAATGGAATACTCATATTTCCAATGTTTGTACAAAGGCTAACAGAACTCTCGGATTCTTGAGGAGAAATTTGTATTCTTGTCCCCCAGATGTGAAAGAAGCAGCTTATAAAGCAGGGGCGGATCCAGGAATTCTGAAGAGGGGGTTCAAATGTAGAAATGGGGGGTTCGTTTGCCTAATTTCAGACAAATTTCTTTAAATTTCCCTATGGAAATGAAATAATTTTGGCCCTGAGGGGGGTTCGAGCGAACCCCTTGAACCCCCTCTAAATCCGCCACTGTAAAGGACTGGTGCGGCCGGTCTTGGAATATGGAGGCTCAGTTTGGGACCCTCACACTCATGGCCTCCAGGAAGAACTGGAAAAGGTCCAAAATCGTGCGGCAAGGTTTGTGACTGGAAATTATGTTTTTGAAACTGGGAGCATGACTGGTATTTTAGGTCAACCGAAATGGGAATCTCTTAAGAAAAGGAGGAAGGATAGCAGACTTATATTGCTATACAAAGGTCTAAAGGGTAAAGCCAGAAAACCCACAGATGACCTTATCCCGAAGAATAGGCGTTGTAGAAATCAACACTCTTTGGCTTTTCAGATACCTTCAGCTAGCAAAGAAGCGTACAAAAGTAGTTTCTTTCCACAGACTATCAGGGACTGGAATGACCTCCCTGATTCTCTTATCTCCTCTGCTGAAATGTCCGATGATTGTGTGTCCAAGTTCGCATCTCTTGTAAGAGCCAGGGACTTCCCTCCTGGCGCACCCCCTGGCGAGGTATTGTCAATTTGGCGTGTCACCAGTAAACCATTCAGATTCAGATCAGATTGGTGTAGTCGAAGATGAGTATGATTTTCTTTCCACATTTTCTGCAAACTATTGACACAGAGAGTATTGCATGTGGTCAACATTAAACACACTCATCAAATCACCTAAAGAAGATCAGAGCGATATTATAAAAAGCTACATAAACTTGTTCGTGAAGCATACGTAAATCGTTATTCTATTCATTTGACATTTCATAGACATTTATAAGCGTGGTATTATTTTATAAGATTTTTTTCTATCTATATTCTATTCAACAAAGTGTGATGTTTGTGATTATAGCTCCCGGACGATCATAGTTGACTTTCGTCACAGATTTCCCGTTATAAATATGAATGACACGCCTGTTCCCATTGGTTAAATACATTCATTTCATTCACATGTTTACAGCGGTAAACATGTGACGTAAATCTACTACGTTCGTCCGGGAGCTATACTTGCATGCATTTTCGTATCCTACCCCATTTCCCAAAACGAACCCAGTACCATAGACGATCTCTTACTTCCATTACATGTACAGCAGTTACAGCTGTATTCTCAACCTACACTCGAGGCATACTCCACTCAAACTCATTCAGATAATCTGATCAGTTACTCGTGTGAACGCATAACTGTCCGCTTTGGTATGCTCATGTCCCACTCACACTCGAACTCAACTCGAATTTCGACTAAACGTTGTGTGTAGGCGACACTTCACTCGAGCGCTACTCGCAAATTTTTGGACCCTTTCTTCGAAAAAGGCCAATAATAGCAGTTTACATATATTGCCTGGACGAAGCTTTCGCGCTTAGGACAAATCGCATATTGAGAGGAATCGCGAATTCCAAAGTTTTCGATTTTCTCAAAGCATGCCATTTACGACTATTTTGAACATGAAAAGCAATGGTTCTTGTTTTTACGTGGGTGGTCAAAATTGTACCAGTCTCAGTCCATGACGGTTATCCATCCGTGGTCTTGTGGAACGTTTTTCCGTCCAAAAGACGTGTTAAAAATCGGTGGATATTTTCTCGTTTCTTTGACTTATCTGCGCGTTGTGCATCACTTCATGATTTGGAAAACCCGAATATTCTTTTTTAACCTCATCTAAACAATGCGCATGCACCCAGTGACGTAGCACACTGCATTTAAGATGGAGAATCTCGGCATGGGCCAGATATATCAGGTAAAATAACACGAATAACGATAGGTTATTACTGATGGATTCTCCTGAAATTTGCAGGATGGCTACAACGAACCCTTGGCCAGTCAAATATGCAAAAACATACCGTACATTTAAAGATTTTACCCCCGATGGGCTTCGCGATCGGCTTGCAATTTTTGAGGAAATTCTTATATGGACGGAAAATCCGTCCTAAACATTTTTGGATTGGATCGCTCACCGTCCAATCGTGAACATGGTGAAAGGAGCATCAAAACGTCCGTTATCAAAGTTTTGGCTGGAAAATCCATCCAAAAGGTTTGGACGAACCTTACAACTTTGAGTTCGGATGAATATCCATCGTGAACTAGACTGTATACAGCAAGATGTAGACATGTTTGTGCATTAACGCTAGATATCTCTGTCACAAACTCACCCTGGCCTCCAACCCACACACGCCCACACCCAGAGAGAGAGAGAGAGAGAGAGAGAGAGAGAGAGAGAGAGAGAGAGAGAGAGACACAAAAAAGTAAACAGAAAGAGCAACACGGAAAGAAATACAAATAAGCAAACAAACAAACAATAAAGAAGGAATGAAACAATAAAGAAGGAATGATTATAAGCAAATACGATACCATGCGTGCACATCGAAATTATATAACAACTCACCACAAAATGCGGTGTCTAGTCAGAGTCTCTACTGCTAATTTGATGTTACATAGAATAAATAATACCAAACGTCTATAAGATTTCAAATATCTTTGTTTTATAAGAAAAATCTGAGACTCCAGTGAGTGAGGGTCGAGTGACTGTTGTGCATACAAAATCTATACTCCACTCACACTCAAGTTAATCACACACGACTCATGCCCCGATCATACACTCGCGAGTTGAGACGGCCGTTACGGCTAATTCTCTTCCGTCACTCAAACTCACAGTCGAACTCAACTCGACAGAGTATGGTTGGAGTATGAAGTGTATTAAACTTGAGTGTGAATGGAGTATAGATTAATGTTATGATCGTGATTAAATAAAAATAAAACTGAGGTCCTTTAATAACAGTGAGCATATTTTCGAGAAAGGTGATGGGCCATACCGTGGTTTCGGCTACTCAAACCTCGTCAGTGACCCTTTAGATTTGGCAACATGGAGTCATTTACCATTTTTGCATTATCGGCTGGTTTCCTGCTGACAAAAATCAATATTGCAAAAACAGGTATAACCAGAACCCCCCTCGGGGGGGGGGGGGGGGGGGGGGTCGTGGTTACCTGTATTTCCTATATTGATTTTTTTAAGCTGGGAACCAGCAAATAATGCAAAAAAGGTGAATAGAGAGTTACAGTAAGTTTTCAACTTCCAGCAGGCTAGTCGATACAAAGACTAGTATAATCAAAATGGGGCCAAATATATTGAACGTTGGTTAAAATATGAATCTAAACCGATAATAATTTTATCATTTCCCAAAATATCCTCTCTGATCTCAAAGGACCAAGGTCCTTTAAGAACAGTGAGCATATTTTCGAGAAAGGTGATGGACCATACCACGGTTTCGGCTACTCAAGCCTCGTTAGTGACCCTTTAGATTTGGCAACATGGACCAAAGAGAGTTACACTTAGAAAAATTACTGTCACATGTTGTTGTTTTTGTAGATCCCGCCAGTCAGTGGCGCACCGGTGATCCCTTTTTGAAGAATCCCCGTGAATTTTCTTAATCCAACGTTGTTTGAATATAAACACTAACACAGGTTAAGGCCCGGACTGGAATATTTACAAATCTGGACGTGTGAGAGGGGACGGCCATATTTACATCCTTTCATTTACTTTATATACATCAAATTCCCAATGAATTAAATTCAATTTGCAAATGCTATTACTGTAACAACTTTCTGTGTAGCTGTAGTCTTTTCATATGTAACTTGTGACAAAAGTGCCTACATAGTGCTTCCAGGCGACCAACAAAACCCTCCTCAGGTATGTAGTTTGACTGTACAGTGATGTTTGAACCATCCAGACATAAGGCTACTATCTGTTCAGAGGAACGTGACCGCCACCAGGACATCCCAAAATTCTGACTCAGAAGCTTTCTGATGCGGTCCCCTAACTTCTGCGAGGGCTGGACATTTCAGTAACATATGCTGTAGGTCTTCACTGGCAAGCCTACAGAGTGGGCATATTTGTTCCACATTGTACTGGTTAAATTTTGCTTTCGTAGATTGCAGCATATAAACTCCAGTAAGCATCCTAGCTTTTGTGATGCCTCTCTGCACATCAACTGTATTATTACCAACATTCTCCCATATGATGTGGGTTTTCCCTATAGCCATATCCCTCAGGTTGCAGTGGATCAATGATGACTTCTCAGATGCCTCTTGTCTCAATTTTTCTGACCAGTATGATGCTACTGCTTTCCGGCATTCATTCTTCCACTGGAACTTTGTGAATTTTGATAAGGCAGACATGTCTGGAAGATCATACATATCTAGGATCTCCTTTGTTGTAGAGAAGAAACTTTCACAGTGTCCCACGGCAAGCTGACGATACATCACATCCTGCATTCTGGTATTATGAGATCTAGCAATGGAATGTATTAGGCTCAGCACAGTCACAGTAATTTTTCAACTTTCAAACCTTTTTTTGGTTAAACGCATATTGTTGTGCTGTTGTAATTATAGTAAATCGTCTTCTAGATGGTCACACGCTAGAATAAACATTTGGCTAAATGTGCTTTTCCTCTTTAAATATTGTTATGAAATTGTTATAATTGAGGCTGGACACATGGTATTCAAAAACTGTACTGAGTTTAGTTATTAGATGATTATTTTTAAAAATCGACTTGATAATCATGATAATTGTACGATTTCTAGCGCGCAAAAATTCCTACACAAAATCCTCGCGAGGGGTGTTGCAGCACACATACAATGTATGTTATTTGCAGTATCAACAGATATAACACATCTGTCTTCTGATACTGATCGAGTCGATCAATTTCTGATCATCACTTCCGGTGATTTTTGTTTTCGCATTTTTAAGCTACCGCGGTTTTTATACCCAACCACACTACTCTTCTCTTGAAGGCGAGGAAAGTATCCGACAATGGCTGCCACCGGCAAATTTTTGTCACGTTTAGTTTTTGTTCTTTTATTCCACAATGTTGCGTGTCTGTATGAAGATCAAGCGGGAATGTTTGATTGGTAAATGCATTGAAGAATTTTCTTAGCAATTAGCTGAATGATTGGTCGTAGAATGCAGCATGAGAATGCAGTTAAATTGCCACTAAAATTTAGAAACAAGTTTAAGCTTTTCAGAAAATCTTCAAATTCAGTGAGGATTCTGCAAGGAAGACATCTCGACAAGCTTGCGCTTGGAGCCTTTCTCAGCGTTATTTTCAGTGTATTCATGTTTCAAACATCAAAAGAAAGAAGATACAAGAAACTTTATTTAAAGCCAACTTTCAAATTTACAATAGAAGAACCATCAGCCATAGGCTATTTTGTCCACTGGCGTTTGACCTTAAATAAATGCACTTAACATTAGTATTTAAGCATTTTTACAGTTAATTATGGAAAAATCTTACCCCGGATAAAATAATGGTGGGGCAATGTATATTGACACAAAATAAGTTTGTGTCGTTTTCTTGTCCAAGACGGAATGTCATTTGCATGCCACTTCGCCGTTTCATACAGCTAGTGTCCATTTACAAAACACGAAAAGCAGAAATCATGTACTCTCCGAACTCCTGAGAAAATCGCACTTTTATAGTCCAAAATGAACAGTCCAACATCCAAAGCACCCCCTCGACACCGCCCGACGCCATTATTTTTGGGAACATGGGTAACTTCATTCTCGCGAGATCAGAATGGGGTAACTTTGGTTCCGGGTCATCTCGACCCAAAACCAATTCGAATTTCAATTTCCACCGCACCTCATTTTAATCATCAGTAAGTGTACTACTCCCACCAGGCAAAGGTGCAAATACATTTCTTTATGTCAGTATCTATTCTTTTAACCATAATTTATCATACAGAAATGTCTTTGTATCTTTAAATGTTGAAAAAGGTACCCTTACTGATGGTTAAAGAGAGGTGCGACGGAAGATGGAGTGCGAATTAGTTTTGGGTCGAGAAGACCCCGATCCAAAGTTTTCCGTATACCAGAAATAACAACAACAATGGCGTCTGGCGTTGTCGAGGGGGTACTTTGGATTGTCTACTGCTGGATGCATTACAGAAATTACGATTTTCTCCGGAGTTCGAAGAGGACAAGAATTCTGATTTCTGCATTTCAATTACGGACATTAGCTGTAAGAAACCGCCAAATGTCGTGTTCGGGAAATTTCGTTCAGGACAAGAAAACAACAGAAACTTATTTTCAGTCAAAATCATAATGTCCACCATGTTTGTATTGTTTACAATAATAAACATACAAGTACTAGCTTTTATAAAATATACAAAAATATAGTGCATTTAGTAAAGATCAGACGCCAGTGATTTTGTCGACAAACACAGATTAAAACTGTACATGTATACTTGGGCATAACGAACAACACGGCTAATGGAAATATCACAGCATGCAACTTTATTAATTACATATGTAAATAAGATAGGAATAGGTATAAAATGAGCTTGATTATGAATAAATTATTCATTAAGAATAAGCTTGAAAGCAGTACCCATGCTGATGACTTTCCCTGTGGTGTGGGAAAGACAATGATAAGACTGTTAATGCCCAGGCCTCAACAACACAACAGGTCTAAAGTTTAAGTGTTAGTCATGGCTGAAGCTTTCCACATGATACAGATAACACCACAAGACCAATGTGTGGATGTTTTTCTTTTCAATTTTGCATTGTTGAGGCTGAGTCATTCAATTGAACACCTTTTTTAATTTCTTTAAAGATTTCAAAAACAAAAAAGTGTACCACAATCTTTGTTTTGAGCAAAATTAAAAAAAAAAAATCAACTTAATTTTTTTTTTATTTATTTATTTCTTTTTTTTTTTTATTTATTTATTTTTTTTCCAGGAGACAGCAGCATATTGGTCGTGTAAGCCAGTTATACTGGGAACAACAAGCGGGTACCAGTGGTGGGAAAAGACTTCTGGTGGCATCTGACAAACATGTCATTGCTTCCATCAACACTGCCAACGGGAATATTGGTTGGTTTAATTTTAGTGGAAACTAGACAGGGATTTTTCACCATTTTTAAGTTGGGACCATGTCTTCATGGTTTTCTTTCTTTCTGTATATACTGCAGCACCCTCTCGCGAGGATTATGTGCAGGTGCACGCGTCAAAGAAAAGTTTGATAGAAGAAAGTTAAAATGAGTTTAGTAAGGCTAAAAAGTATGATAGTGTTAGTATGGAGAAGAAGTAAAAAGTTAAAAGCTGATAAAAACAACATATCCTGGGTTTATGGCGTAATGTGGTTAAGGCTGCAAATGGCAGACCTGAACGTAGTCAGGTCTTCTGAAAGGAAAGCAGAGGTTGAGAGGTTGTTCCACTGCACGATTGCCAAAAGAAAATAAAGCCAGTAAATCAGTCAAATTGGGAAAATGTGTGCAATACACTGCAGTAGATAGTGTATATTTAGTGCTAACTTGAATATATTCCCTTGCAAACACATTTTGAATGAATCTACAGGGATAATTTTGGGAGGGGCCATGGGCAAAATTGCCCTTTAATTTTCAAAATGGCCCCTTTTTGAAATAATGGGCCGGTTTTATAATGTAAGTAGATAGGCAATAATGATTCTAGCCGAGCATTTTTCGTGAAATGGCCCCTTTCATTTTCAAGCCAACAATATCCCTGAATCTATGTAATATTGACTCACATTTTACAGCACTTTGCCATAGTAACCAAATTTTCTGAAATTCTTCCATAATATTGGGATATTTTACCTGAAAATTGGGAAAATTTACACTGCTTTGCATTGAGAATTGGGTTCTTTAAAGGGACCTAAATTTGGCCAAGGAAAATCCCTGCTAGATAATATGGGTAACCAATGTCCTAGTTGTAGAATCAGGTGTTAGAACCCTTATGTGGTGCTATGTTGTGACCTTTAGCAATACACAATTATTCCCCATGTTATTGGTTAATACCCAGGAAGTTGCGGCGCAGTCAACTGTCATGACATGACTGAAAAATTGTGACTGGGACGTTAAAATCTCAAAACAAACAAGGAAACTAAGAACAATCAAAATCTTAAACAATGCTTTTGTGAATAATATACTAGTAAACAGGGCCAGGCTTTAGAAAGTGTTTGTTTCAGACTGAAATATTGTTGACTTTGGGTTAAGCTATAACTCTACCAAATCCTGTATTTACAGGTTGGAGGAAAGTGTTTGAAGAAGATGTTAGGGGCCGAGTGGATTCCATGCTGTATAATGGGGATGGTAAGACTATATCTTTAAATACTGCAAACTTGAAAATTTTGATACAAGTTTTGCTTCACAGAATCTCAAAGGTCATATTGCATTTATAACTACCTTAGAATATGCATGAGTCTATGCGCACAGTGTGCGTCCGAACAGCAGAACATTTACAATGACCAATCACATTGATGAGAGCCAAGCTTTTTCACGTCAAGTTTGGATCATGTGACGTCACATGACACGATGTTGTTCATGGAACTATGGACCGTATTTCAGGTCTATAGATTCTGTAAGATTTTGTGTAAGAAATGTAGATATAAAAGTTTGATTGAAAAAAAAATAATGTAAGATATATAGAATAAAACACCTGACAGTTGAATGTTAAGAAACAAGTCTTTGTACATTACTTTGTTAATTTAAACTGAAGTTCACTTGTTGTGCAAAGTTTGAAACTTTCTTGACTTGCTTTTAAAGTATTAAAGGCTCTTAGAGTCCAAATAAAATAAACTTTTTTAAAAGATTAAACTTGTCATTTGCAGTGTTAGTAACAGTGTTAGGAGGTAGAAGAGTAGCTGCCTGGAGCCCGGTTACGGGGAATCTGAACTGGGAGATCTACTTGCCTGGAGATGAACAGAAAAGGTACCAGACGTTTGCTCAGTTTTCTCTCTGGTACTGCAACACTCCCCTACAAGAATTCTATGTGGAATGATATGAAATTAAAGGCCTCGTCACACAAGCGAAAATCCCTCGACGTAGACTTGTGTTTTATTGCAAAAAAAGGAATTCTTATTCCTTTGATTCATTGCTTTTCATCCCTTGCAACAGATAACATACTGACATGACCATAGCTGTTGACTGGGACATAAAGCAATAAATCAATCAAACAAATACTATTTGACGAAATTAAATACAAGTTTGCGTCGAGAGATTTTCACTTATGTGTGACGAGTCCTTAAGGAAATTAAATAGAATCTTTATTTGAGCTGTCTCGTGAGAAAACCAACAATGTGGTTTTTGAACAGGTCCGACCCAAACTGGTCTGCACCATCTCAGAAGATGGCTAGAAGCTTGAAATTTTGGATTTAGAGAGTAGAGTAATTGTACTGTCCGTGTGGTGAAAACTAAGACGCTGAACAGCTTCGCGGACACCGCAAAGCTTATCTGCGTCTTTGTTTTCGCATATGCAGATTGTTGGTTTTCTCATGAGGCCGCACATTTTACAACAAAAAATTCAGGTTCTATGGAAGTGTGCTACTGGGCAAATACAGAGAAATAGTCTCCTTAAATGATTGAACTCCCTGCTTTCAGGTGAAGATGAAGTGAAAAATGCCGCCATAAATGGCCAAACCTTCACCCAAATTTTCATGGAAAAACTTGTTCCAAGATATTTTGACTAGCTTGAGTCCAGTATAATTTTCCATATATTTTCAGTGGGCAGGTCAGCTTTACAAGTGAGAAGACCAAGGGTAAGAATTCGATATTACTTTGCGTCTTTATGTACTTTTTAAAGAAGTATTACATGTATAAAAGTAATCAAATGAAATTATGTTGTTGTTTTTTTGTTTTCTTGTATATTTGTTATTTAAAATCAAATCAACATGCATGTACCATCTCTTTAGCTAATTTCTGTTGCTGAGCAAGTTACATTAAGTTTGTATCAAAACATTTCCTTGCATCAAGAAATTGATTTTGTATCTCAAGAAAACAAAGACATTGATCAGCCATTTTTGGTACATATATGAGCCGCCTCATGAGAAAACCAACAATTTGCATAGGCGAAAACAAAGACGTGGATCAGCTTAGCAGTAACCGCGAAGCTGATCATCGCCTTTGTTTTCGCTCCTCGGAAAGTACAATCCCTCCTCTTCGTAAATCCGAAATTTCCAGCTTCTTTCTGTCTTCTGTGGCTGTACAGCCCGGTTTGTGTCTGAACCTGTTAAAAACAAACCACATTGTTGGTTTTCTCATGAGGCGGCTCATATTATGTGAAAAGCTAATTTTGTATCTCGTATTCCAGGAGGTATTGTGGTAGCCATGACGACCAGTGGGGTTTATGGTTTGAGTCTCAGAGATGGCTCACAGAAGTGGGATGTTGCTCTCGGAGATAAGTAAGCTATAAATGTATTTTTCACTTTACAGATCTCATTTGAGCCGCCTCATGAGAAAACCAACAATCTGCATATGCGAAAACAAAGGCGCAGATCAGCTTCGCAGTAACTGCGAAGCTGATCACCGCCTTTGTTTTCTCTACTCGGATAGTACAATTCCTCTACTTTCTAAATCCAAAATTTCCAGCCTCTAGCCATATGTGCTTGTGCAGCTCAGTTTGTGTCGGACCAGTTTGGAAACCACATAGTTGGTTTTCTCATAACGTGGCTCATATTGTAAAACTACAGATACAATATTATACCATTTACATGGCCATAATGAGCAATTAAGGGTGGTGGCCTAATGGTAGAGGGACAGTGTTCGATATGAGATGTCATGGGTTGGAACCTGACTTGCGCCCCGTTGTGTCATTGAGCAATACTCATTAACACCCCATAATACTGGTTAATTCATAGGAATCAATGGCTCGGTCCCGACATGACTGTTGACAGGAATGTTAAACCACAAAAGAAACTATTATACTTTGTAATGTTATGTCTTAATATTTTTCTTTGTATATAATACATAGATGGCAATAATAAGAAATTACAACCAAAGACTGATAGTATTGCATTTCCTTGTTTGGTTTACTGGAAGGAAAGGCCTAGGGGATTTAAGGCCTGATTTCGGCCTCATGTGTTGGTAAAAAATTGAATTTTGGAATTTTGAGGAGAAAAGTATTGAAAATAGCAGGTATAGGTCCCTTCTTATAAACTCTAGCACAACTATCACTTTCAAATTGCACATGTTGCCATGGCAACGCTCCGAAAAGCATAGAAATGCCACTTTTTGCTATTTTGGGTCTATTTGTCACCATTCAACATCATCTTCAACTACCGGCCCACACGACGAACAATTTCTTATTATGAAATAATTATGAAGTATCATCCAGAGATATTGTATGCTAAGTATCATTTTGTTCGTCGTGTGGGCTGGCACTTAAAAATTAAAAAATGTGTTCAGAAATGGTCAAAAATAGACCAAAAAGTGCAGAATGTGCTCTATCTATGGTTCTTCTGGGTGTTGCCATGGCAACGCTTGTAGGATAGATTAAGTTCTTGTTCTTGTTTTTAATAGAGGAGACATATGGCTGTTCTAAGGAATAGTTTTCTCACCTAAATTCCAAAATTTATTTTTTGGCAAAATCTGAGGCCAAAATCAGGCGTTAAATGCCATAGTCCTTTCAAGACCACAGTAACTAGTTTCTGTGTCACAGCCATATTGATTTCACCAGAAAATTTTGACAAGCGAGTACCCAGAAAGTATGTTATAGAGCAAGAATAGGAAAAATAATTTTACCCCTAGGCCTAAACACGTGTGTTTTACTTTATAAAAGTGAGTGTATATTGTAGAGATATGCCATAATGATGTGAGTTTTATCAACAAAGAAGGTAAAAAATCAAAACCTTAAATTCTTTTCAGAGATACATTTGACAGACAACATTTACTAGTGCATGATGGCAAAGTGTACATCATTACCATAGCAACAGGGTCAGAGGTGAAGGTCATTGTGACAGACTTAGAAGGGACAACACTCTGGACTAAAACTGTTTCGTCTGCCTGGCTGGATAAGGCAACCAAGTAAGTTTTGTTTGTCTGTTGTGTAATAAAATTGGATCCTTCTGCCAACGTGAGTTTTAGCTCTCTTGGCTAGCATGTGGTACGAGCCAAGTTTTGCTTTCTGGGATGTTGGACGTTTTCACTCAGGTTTGCCTCAACTGATTGAGTTGTCACAAATTGAGAGAAACGATTTTGTTAATATTTAATATATGAGTGAAGTAATCTTTAAAGGGATGTAAAGAAAAATAAAAAAAAGACATACATTGCAATGCAAGGCAGCTTCGTTGCATCCATACAGGTTCAAGTCTGCCAGTAGCAAAATGGTTTTATTAGTTTATTTGAGTGTCACATATCAAATATATATAGATACATATACACATTAACAACATGCTAAACATATCTGATATCCAGCCAAATAAATTACACCGCCAACCTCTTTATAACACTATTGCTGGGGTCCATGCCAATGTCCGTGTTAGCTATCCAAGCCATGTTATAACGAGAGTAAAAGGTAGAGACATATAGCAAAAAAAGAAAAATAGTCCAACAGTGATCAGTGTTATATCCAAAACAGTGTTGTAATGAACCATGTTATAAAGAGGATCAGGTGTACTTATGTTCCATAAAAAACAACAACAACATTGACAAAAAAACAAACAAACAAACCCCCCCCCCCAAAAAAAAAACCCCCAAAAAACAGATACATTGATCTCTTTCAAAATGAAATAGAATCATTGATCTTTTTCAGATGTCGTACAGTTCAGAGCCAGTATCTCATGTGTTACTCTGCCGCCATGGAATCTTTTCAAGTCCTAAACCTTCACGATCCTATATCCTTTATCGCCACATCTGTACAGGTATTCAGAACTTCTAAATGCCATTGTAACCCAATATATAAAACATATATGAATGGAAATTGAAGTCATGTATTAATCAGGCAATTCCAGCAAGAATGTCTTATTATTACTCAGCTTTTGTTAGCTCACCTGAGCCGAAGGCTCACAGGTGAGCTTATAGTATACCCATGCTGTGGCGTCCGTCCGTCGTCGTTGTCCGTCCGTCCGTCCGTCGTCCGTCGTCCACAATTTCAAAGATCTTCTCCTCTGAAACCGCTTGGCCAATCAAAGCCAAACTTCATGTGGAGCATCCTTAGGAAGGGGGAACAAAAGTTTATATAAATGGTCCAGGTGACCAAGATGGCCACCATGGCTATAAATAGCAAAAACCTTTTAAAATCTTCTTCTCCAGAACCAGTGGGCCGATTTCCACGAAACTTGGTATGTAGCTTCAGGGACGCGGGCCCATCATAGTTTATATAAATCATGACCCTAGGATGACCTTGACCTATTTTACAACAAGGTCAACTTAGGTCGCCAATGCATTTGAATGGGAAAAAAATGGTAAAATGCTATTTAATGGGTAAAACTTACTGGGAATAGGCAAAGGGACAGAAGATAAATGTTAATGGAAAATTTTAGCCCCTGGGGGGTTGTCTGCCCCTGCCCCGGGGCTATATCCATGTATATTTCCATAATAATGAAACATCTTTTCCCCTGAAAATTGCTTGGCCAATCAAAGCCAAACTTCACATGGAGCATCCTTGGGAAGGGGGAAAGAAAGTTTATATAAATGGTCAAGGTCACATGACCAAGATGGCCGCCATGGCTATAAATAGAAAAAAACTTTAAAAATCTTCTTCTCCAGAACCATAGGGCCAATGATTTTGAAACTTGGTGTGAAGCATCAGTGATTGGAGCTCTACAAAGTTTATATAAATCATGACCCTGGGATGACCTTGACCTATTTTACGGCAAGTTCAACATAAGTCACTCATGCATTTGAATGGGGAAAAGTGTTAAAATGTCATTTGTAGGGAAAAACTTGCAGGAAATGGGCAAATGGACATAAAATTGATGATTCTGAAAAAATTTGGACCCCAGGGGCCTGTCTGCCCCCACCCCGGGCAATATATATGTATATTACAATATTTAAACATCTTCTTCTCTGAAACCGCTTGGCCAATTAAAGTCAATTTTTATGTGGAGCATCATTAGGTAGGGGGAATGAAACTTTATATAGAAGGTCAAGGTCACATGACCAAGATGGCTGCAAAGGCTATAAATAGCAAAAACCTTTAAAAATCTTCTTCTTCAGAACTGAAAGGCCTATAATTTTGAAACTTGGTATGAAACATCGGGGAATAGAGCTCTACAAAGTTCATATAAATCATGACATGACCTTGACCTATTTTATTGCAAGGTCAACTTAATTCGCATATCCTAGATCTCAGGTGAGCGTTTACAGGACCATTGGTCCTCTGGTTAATGCTCTATAATGGGCAGCCAGAAACAAGCTTTTGTTGGAAACCTTATATGTATATAAAAATGTGATGAGGCTACAAAATATAGTGCACCATTCTATTTTTCATAGTGTATTAGCTAAATTTATGTAATAATGGCAATCAAATATGCCTCTTTATTTCAGGATTTAGGTCTTGGCAAAGAAAGACTAGAGGATGATAATTGGTTCGGCTGCTTTAGTTCTACAACCAATGGTATTATAGTCAAACTAGCCACGGATCACTATGCCTTACTGTCACTTGCTGGGTCTGGACACGTCAGCGTGAAGAAAAATCTGCCGGGGTCTCTGTCAGTTGCCATGGTAACATATGATGATAGGGATTATATTCTGAGTGTAGAAAGATCAGGACATGAGGTTAGTTTGTTAAGGTGTTAATGTTAAGGTGTTAATGTTAAGGTGTTCATGTTTCACTAAATGAGCATTGCAAAAAGCAATTAACAAAGTAGTGGTGGAAATCTGCTGTTTTTATGACATCCACAGGGTTAATTCAGATTTCTTTTTAGCTCACCTGAGCCGAAGGCTCACAGGTGAGCTTATAGTATACCCATGCTCCGGCGTCCGTCCGTCCGTCGTCCGTCCGTCGTCCACAATTTCAAAGATCTTCTCCTCTGAAACCGCTTGGCCAATCAAAGCCAAACTTCATGTGGAGCATCCTTAGGAAGGAAGAACGAAAGTTTATATAAATGATCCAGGTCACATGACCAAGATGGCCACCATGGCTATAAATAGCACCTTTAAAAATCTTCGTCTCGAGAACCTGTGGGCCGATTTCCACGAAACTTGGTATGTAGCATCGGGGACGCGGGCCCATCATAGTTTATATAAATCATGACCCTAGGATGACCTTGACCTATTTTACGGCAAGGTCAACTTGGGTCGCCAATGCATTTGAATGGGAAAAAATGGTAAAATGCTATTTAATGGGTAAAACTTACTGGGAATAAGATTAATGTTAATGGAAAATTTTAGCCCCTGGGGGTTGTCTGCCCCTGCCCTGGGGCTATATACATGTATATTTCCATAATAATGAAACATCTCCCCTGAAACTCTTGGCCAATCAAAGCCAAACTTCAGATGGAGCATCCTTGGGAAGGGGGAAAGAAAGTATATATAAATGGTCACGGTCACATGACCAAGATGGCCGCCATGGCTATAAATAGAAAAAAACCTCTAAAAATCTTCTTCTCCAGTACCAGAAGGCCTATGATTTTGAAACTTGGCATGAAGCATCCGGCAATGGAGCTCTACAAAGTTTGTATAGATCATGACCCTGGGATGACCTTTACCTTTTTTACGGCAAGGCCGCCCTTGCATTTGAATGGGGAAAATTGTTATAATGTCATTTGAAGGGCAAAACTTGCGGTAAATTGGCAAATGGACTGAATCTTTATGATTTAAAAAAGAAATTGACTCCAGAGGTTGCTCTGACCCTGCCATGGGGTTATATACATGTATATTACCATTCTAGTCAAACAAGTTTATTGGTATATATCTCAGGTCTCAGGTGAGCGTTTACAGGACCATTGGTCCTCTGTTTTTTTTTTTTTTTTTTTTTTTTAAATGTAAAATTCAAAATTTCAAAATGTCATGACTTTAATGAACTGAATAATTGAAATTCAAAATTTTACATGCAAAAAAAAAAAAAAAAAAAAAAAAAATGTTATTTATTAGATTTAAGTGAATTGCCTTATGCACCAGTGACCCACTAGTTAATGCTTTGCAACCTACACCTGTGCCCCACCGCCCTTGTCTTATGTTTTAAAATGGTAACTTATGTATCTTGCTTCCTTTATTTCTACTTAGTCATTTTGTTGGATTGAAAAACAAGGGCTACCCTCAACATAAGGAAAATCATAGTTCAATTATTTTTATAATAAAAGGGTTTTTGTTTGCTTATTTTCTGCAGGAGTTAACTTTGACAGGTTATGATGTCAACACAGGGGAGGAGTTAACTGAACTTGGACACAAGATACACTATGCTACTCATAATGGGCTGCCAGCTGAGGTGGGTGATCATTTATAATAGTGGAGTGAGGTAGCCTAGTGGTAGATTACAGGCCCCAAGTTAATAAAACTTTGTTCATGCTCAGCTCAGCTGAGACTAAAATTTATCCTGCTCATAAATGTTAAAATGCCAACAATTGTTGGCATTTTAACATTTCTCAGCAGGATAAATTACTGTCTTATGGGATTTATTCCGGAATTTTCAACTAATTTTGTCTACTTTAGTAGTTAAGAGCTATTGAAATTTCATGCTCAGCTGAGTTGAGCATGAAAAAACTTTTATAACCTTAGGTTCAGGACTCTGGGGGGAGAAGTCCTTTGTTAGATAACTACCTCTGCAGTGTATTGTAGTGTCTGTGAGCAAGACACTTTAAGCTCCACATAGTACTGGTTAATACCAAAGGAAGTTGTGGTTTCATCCCCACATGACTGAACTATTCTTGACTGGGATACTAAGTGAGAAAAGCCATCTATGGTGAGTTCTGGAGTTGAAGTATGTTGTTGATTACATGAGAGAGAGAGAGAGAGAGAGAGAGAGAGAGAGAGAGAGAGAGAGAGAGAGACAGAGACAGAGAGAGACAGAGGCAGAGACAGAGAGAGAGACAGAGAGAGAGACAGAGAGAGAGACTGATTTTCCTATCAATTTTATGGAACCTAGTTTAGTCTGGTCTCCTATTTATGGGACATAGGCTACAGAAATTTCATCAAAATATGAAAAAAAAAAAAATAAAAAAAAAATAAACAAATAAAAAATACTCCTAAACTCATAAAAACGAAAGTGGACTCAACCACACGTTAATAATGGGCAAGTCCATTGGTCTCTAATGTGGTAAACGTAAGATTTAAAATTCTTCATTTTCCAGCTAAGTGGACTGCTGGCCAGAAAGAAAGATGGGAAAATGGCGTACAAGCTGGCGATACTTTCCCAAGATTCATCCTTGCAAGTTGTACACAAGAATGGTGAGTAGAAAAGTTTTTGTTAATTGCCTTGAAATGATTAAAAGTGACTTTATGACTGCATTGCTATAGCACTTAGTTTTAGATGCCTGGATATAAAACATAGATGAGATTACAATTTGTTTCAAACCTCGTGTTCATTAAATGTGCAAGAAAAGGAAAATCAGACATTCTAAACCTGGGTCCATTTGTTTAATATCTCATTAATGTTGCAAATACATAAATTATTTGTAGACTGCATTAAAGGAATAAACTGTGTGCAAAATTTTCTTTTGACGAGGTATATTGTCAAATATATGGTCGGAAAATTTTGTTTCATGGCGATATTTTAGAAGATTTCACATTTTTACAACAATATTGATATTTTAATATTTATGTTTTTGATTTTCATTTGTCAGAATTTTACAATGTTAAATTCAAACAATGCTATTATTCAGGTAAAGTAGCCTGGCGTCGGGAGGAGTCTATTGCATACAGTGTTGCCGTAGAGATGGTCGATCTGCCCGTGTCGGAGAATCAGGCCAAATTTGAAGATGAATTTGGATCACACGAAGGTTAGATTTAGATATGTTTGTTTATAATGTGGTCTTATGTCCCAGTAGAGTGTCAGGAGAGTGACAACTTCCTTTGAGAGCTTAAATTGTCTTGCAACAGAAAATTTGTTTGAGCCAAAAATTACATAAAAGTTAAAGTTTCTTAAGTTCTGAAAGTTTGGAAATGTTTTTGAGAACTATTTTCACATATATTTGAGCCTGTGCATGGGAAAACCAACAATTTGCATATGCAAAAACAAATACGCAGATCAGCTGTGCAGTAACTGCACAGCTGATCAGCGCCTTTGTTTTCGCTACATGGATAGTACAATTCCTCTACTTCTTTTATGCAAAGTTTCAAGCTTCTAGCTTTCTCCTGTGACAGTACAGGCCGGTTTGTGTTGGACCTGGTCGGAAACCCAAATTGTTGATTTTCTCACGCACTGGCTCATTTGATAATTTATCTGCGCAAGATTCAAAATTCTCACTGAAGAATTACTACATGCTTTATAGACTGCACAAGTATTATAAATTTGGGAATTCAGAAACTGGCTAATAATTTGGAAATAGAAAATTTGCAAAAGCTGAAGTCACAAGAAAATTTCTTAACTTACTATTAGTATTCTATTATTTTTCAGACAATATTTTGACAATGTTTATGAAGAGAATCAAGACTCAGCTATCACAACTACAGGTAAATATGAGCCTTTAGACCGTATCTTTGGGGTTTCCGACCAGGTTTGATATTTATTATACTATAATTCCAACTTCACTAATTTCCTGCTTTCTGATTGGTTTTTTGGAAGACTTTATACTTCGATAAAAGCAATGCGTAAGAATACACTGTTTTCATCTTAAAAATTGCGCAACATTACATGATTACGTTACGTTTCTTCGAAGAAACTTTGATGTCACCACATCTAAAGGTCATAAAATCAACGGATGAACGCTTTTTGAAGTCGTCGAAATGAATATTTGGAATTTTGACAACGTGGACGCTCTTTCTTTTAATAGAACATCATATGGTAAGTGTCGTAATCTTCTTCTTGTGTGTTGAAATTTGATGTTTGAATTTCTAATCCGAGCCCCAGTTCAAATTCGACATGTCTATCTATCAGTCCAAAAGAACAATTTTGAAGGAAGGGAAGATGTTTTAAAGCTCCTGATTTTACAGCCTGCCAATAGCAGACCAGTTATAATTTTTATTAATTGCGAGAAGTGAGTTGTATGCTTTGGAAAATTTCAAGATGGCTGCCTTGTGCCTTGTAAAGATCCGTTTTGCTCTATTTTCCTCCAGAAGGCTATCAGAATTTAAATCTATGTCGACATATTTAGTGTAATGTGACAAAGTTGGAATTATAAGGAATGAATTCTTATTTTTGTTGATTTTATCGATGTGTAAACTCATGTGAATCACTCACAAACTTTTTCATAAAGCCCAAAGGGCTTTATTCAGTTTGTGAGTGAGTCGCCTGAGTTTACACATCGATGAAATCAACAAAAATAAGAATCATTATACCCCCGGCATTTATGCCGACGGGTATATAGTTTTCGCTTTTCCGTTCGTCCGTTCGTCCGTTCGTCCGTTCGTATGTTCGTTTGTTCGTTCGTTCGTTCGTTCGTTCGTTAGTTCGTTCGTTATTCCGGAACGTTCGTGGAATTTATGTCAAAGTTTTTGTTAAAGTTTCTCTGCTGGTGTATATCTCATGAACTAATGATCAGAAACCATTCATATTTTAACCATAGGTACCCTATAGGGTTTGCTTTGTTTCTGTGAGTTCGGACCCTGGGTCCATGCCCGGGGGTGGGGCTAGAGGTCAACATCTAGGTCACCTTTTATTTGGGTCAAAGTTTTGGTTTAAGTTTCTCTGGTGGTGTATATCTCATGAACCAATGATCAGAAACCATTCATATTTTAACCATAGGTACCCTATAGGGTTTGCTTTGTTTCTGTGAGTTTGGACCCAGGGTCCATGCCCGGGGGTGGGGCTAGAGGTCAAAATCTAGGTCACCTTTTATTTGGGTCAAAGTTTTGGTTTAAGTTTCTCTGGTGGTGTATATCTCATGAACCAATGATCAGAAACCATTCATATTTTAAGCGTAGGTACCCTATAGGGTTTGCTTTGTTTCTGTGAGTTCGGACCCTGGGTCCATGCCCTGGGGTGGGGCTAGAGGTCAAAATCTAGGTCACCTTGAAAATGTGCTATTTACATAGTGTTTTTTCATCTCCAAGTTCATATCTTAACAAATACTTATAGGAATGTATTCCTGTTTGGATCATAGATACCCTTTAGGGTTGAATTAAATTCCATGGCACCAAACTCTAGGGGTGGGACTGAAGGTCAAAATCTAGGACACATAAAATACAATAGTTACCAAGTTAATATTTTGTATGGCTATATCTTGACAACCATGTGTCAGAAAGCGTTCATGCTTACAACACAACATAGGTACCACGTAAGGGCTAGACACAAGGGTCCATGCATGGGGGTGGGGGTGGGGGTGGGACCTGAGGTCAAGATCTAGAATTTTTTTTTTTTTTTTTTTTTTTTTTTTTAGAATGACATTCTACTTTCATTTCAATCTAGGACTGAGGACCTGACCCACAATGTCCGTGCTTATGTCCTAGATTGGGTATACACGTCAGCTCTGTATACCGCTCTAAAATAGATATGTCATTCTAAAACTACACTCCCCCATGTTTGTATGCAAAGTACTTAACACTACTTATTTCGAAAATGTACTTGATAAGGGTACTGTCTTTCATTGGTGATGTGAGGTTCAATGTCAGGGGTGAGCATGTGGCGGGTTGTTTAGGTAGGGAGTAGGGAAGGGGGATTGGTGGCTACCAGCCGGGGGTATACGTGCCTCTCAAGGCACTTTTTCTAGTTTCTATAGTACAGCTACAAAAGCTTCAGCTTTGAAATGTGTTATTAAGTAGTAGCATTGTTTTGATCCAAATAGCTTAGTTGAAGGCACTGATTGGCATATGTTAATAAAAATTACTTTTTACCTTCCATGTTCTGTGCCTTTGAAAAAAACATTAAACGATCTGATTTTGTTTCAGGAATTTTTCTATGTTGTTTTTTACAATCAAATATATGGATTATGGAACTGAAAAAAAATTCAGCTGTGATTGGGCTTTGTTTTCCAGATTAGCAAAAAAAGTCATGTAAGTTCCGTATGGAATATTTGGCTAAATTTCGGCCCTTGAGATTACCAAACAAAATCTGTCTCTACTATTAAAGTGCAGTAGGTTTTCTCATAATGATCTTTAATATTTTCCAGACATTTATCACACAACAGATAGAGCGCCTGAGAGGGCTTAAACACCATCATGCACCGCTGTATGAAGAAGATGATGATGACGATGATGATGATTTACTCAGAGATGATTTTAGTTTGAATAAAATGATTGTGCTTGTCACATCAGTGGGCAAGGTAAGCATGATGATTGATTGATTCATTGATTGATTGATGATGATTTATTGAGAGATGATATTAGTCATAATAAAATGATTGTGCTAGTCACTTCTGTGGGCAAGGTAAGGGTGAGGAGTGATTGATGATGATGATGATGATGATGATGCTGATGATTTACTGAGAGATGACTAAGTCTTATAAAATTATTGTGCTATTCACTTTCGTGGGCAAGGTAAAGGTGAGGAGTGATTGAATGATAATTGTGATGATGATGATGATGATGATGATGATGATGATGATGATGATGATGATGATGATGATGATGATGATGTTTGGTATTGATGATGATGTTAATGGCAATGATTGATTGATAGCTCACTTGATGATGATGTTGAATGACGGATTGATTAAATAATGATAATGAGTACTAAGAGAGGTTTTCAATGTAAATATGATGTTCATGTATTTTCACCATTGAGTTAACATAATTTAAGTCATCATGGCACATCCCAGAATAGGATGCAACTTTCAGAAAAAGAAGATTATGAAATCAAAACTAAGTACATTATTGTTAAAATAATAGATAATCTTGATGTAAAATAATAGATAATCTTGATGTTTTCCTTGAACTTGGCAAGGTTATTGGTATGAAGAGCTGGAATGGTCATATCGCCTGGCAACATTACATCCCAGGGCTGGTGCCCTTCACAAGATTTGGACGAGAAAAACTTCTGTTATACACCCAGAGAACAACCGCCCACTTTCCCCACCCACCCCAGTGTGTTGTTGTCGGGAGGAACAAGGTAGGTAACTTAAGCTTTCTTAAAATTGGCTCATAATCTTAATGATTTTAGACCAGACCAAGAGGTTATAAAAGGTTTTTCAGACTGAACTCAGCTGAGCACGAAAGTTTGATCATAAATTTTCAAATCCCAAGAATCAGTGTATTTTTCAAGATTAAATTATCAAAATTTGCATTTATCCTGCTAATAAATGCTAAGATGCCAGCAATATTTTAACATTTATGAGCAGCATAGATTTCATAGCCATCTGAGTTGAACATGGAGTAGTTTTATCATTTGAGGTCCCTGCTGCTCAATAACATCATATAATAGAGATTGTATTCATGACCAAATGATTATAAACTTTTTCAGGAGTATGGATTGCATTGTGACAATGTCTGTAATAGCAGTGTAAATTTTCAGTGAAAATATGTACACTTTGAAGGTGATAAAACCCCATTTTAAAGGTGATACGATTAAACAAATCATGCACTCTTGGTCATTCTATATGAAAATTATTAAACTTGCCGAATGCTTATTTAATGAATTTCATATGAAATGAACACTTGTGTAATGTTCAGCGCTTTCTTTCGCTACAGATATCTGGCCGAGGACATCTATTTGCTTTTAACCCGATAACGGGCGAACCTGTCGGCAATATGGTTGACGGCGGACAACACCTCAACTTTAACATTGTACAGTCGTTCATGCTGGGGGAAATGGACAGTCAGTTCTTAAAAGGCATTGTGATGGTTGATGAGTCGTTAAAGGTTTGCTTTTGGTTTGATTCAAGATTTGTGCCACCTCATGAAAAAAGCAATAATCTGCATATGCGAAGCCAAAGGCGCAGATCAGCTTCGCAGTAACTGCGAAGCTGATCAGCGCCTTTGTTTTCGCCACACGGATAGTACACTCCCTCTACTTTTTAAATCGGAAATTTCAACCTTCTAGCTATCTTCTATGCTTGTACAGCTTGGTTTGTGTCGGACCTGTTTGGAAACCTTATTGTGGTTTTCTCATGACACGGCTCATTTGTTAGCTCATTTGAGCCAAAGGCTCGCAAGATGAGCTTATAGTACTCCCCAGATATGTCAGCCTTCCATCGTTTCTCCATCATCCAGTGAGCCAATTTTGCTATAATTTTATGAGAACTACCATTATGTAACCAAAGGCTCACAAGGTGAGCTTATAGTACACCCCAGATCCGTCATTCATCCATCGTTTGTTTGTCGTCCAGTCAGCCAGTCTTGCTAAAATTTTATGAGAACTATCATTTGGAAGGGGGATAGGACTGCATTAAATTTGAGAGCAAGTTGTGTCAAAACTGTGGTTTCCATGGCAACAGAAGTAAATATGAGCTGCGACCAGGTCTGACACAAACCAGCCTGTACAGTCATAGAAGAAGGCTAAAAGCTTGAAATTATGGATATAAGTAGATGAGGCATTCTACTATCCATGTAGCGAAAACAAAGGCACTGATCAGCTGTGCAGTTACTGCACAGCTGATCTGTGCCTTTGTTTTCGCCTAGGCAAAAATCTGGTTTTCTCATGACGCGGCTCATATCAAGGAAGTGGTGGCTGGCTCGTGACATGACTGAAAAATTGTTGATTGGGATGTTAAACTACATGACAAACAAAGCATATAGAAAAGGATGGATTTTTTCATGCTCATATGAGCTGAAATGATCTTGAAAGGGATGTAAAATTGAACAAAATAAACTTATTTGAGATTCACACTTAATCAGAGAGTATACAGGCATTGGTGAGAGAAGATGCCTGTTCACTGTTTCTTTATATAGCATCACTAGAAAAGTTATGAGAGTTGTTATATTAGTTGCGACACAAAAACCTGTCTTCAAGGGTTTCCAACCAGGTCTGACATGAACTAGCTTGTTCAGTCACAGCAGAAGGCTAGAGACTTGAAGATTCAGAATTAATAAGAAGAGTGATTGCCCTGTCCATGCAGTTACTGCACAGCTGATCAGAGTCTTCATTTTTGCATAGTGCGAAAATCTATTTCAGATTCACACATACCCAGATACTATACAGACATCGGTGAGAGAACATGCCAGTTCACTGTTTCTATATATAGCATCACCAGAGACGGGGGTTATTAACGGTTATAGAGTGGCATCAAGAGAAAATCAGGTTACTAGAGTTCCTTATTTTATCTCATTAATAAATATTCATCAGCAATTAGTAAATTCAGATTGGTCTAGAGCAGTGATGCTTTTTCTTTGTTGCTGCAGTCAGCCACCTAGTGCACATTGTGAAGGCTATACATGAACTATTTTGGGTGCTAACTTATTAAATCTGGGAATCAATTTTTGAAAATATATATGTAGCCTATGAAACTGCAAATTTCTTTGAAATTGTACTAAAACATTTGATTATACCTCATTAATATTCATTGGCTGTGTGTGGATTTTAATTGGTCCAGAGCAGGTCACGCGGATGGTGCTATTCTGTCATGTCGTATGATCATATTACCCTCTGATGTAGTATTTGCCTAAAAAGTGCAGCTGCACCTGCAGTCACATGCATTTGTTTACAGTGCACGTGGAAGGTGCTTTTCTGTCATGTTGCATGATCATATTACCCTCTGACGTCATATCTGCCTAAACACACTGGTCAATCTATACGTCGATTTGCGGTGTTTACGACGGTTTGCGGGTATTTACGCTGATTTACTGGAGAGAAAAATGGCGGCGACCAGTGAATAAATTTTGGATTTTTCATTTTAAATCGTGTTGATGCTGTATATAAAAACATAGAATATGTCAAAGGGACTATAGATTTATGTTAGTTTTAAGAATAAGACATGCACCTGGTGATTGTTGTAAGCATTTAAGGATGATTTCGAGTACCGATCCTAAGGGTAAGTCGTTTTGTTTTAATCATCTACCTCCTTCATCGGTACTCGAATATATTCTTCAATGTATACATAAATCGACCGCTGCATAGCATATTCACAAAGTATACATATTTCTACAGTCCCTTTAGCATATGGCATGCTTTTCCATAGAGAATTTATGCAAATATAGACGAAATAGAACCACTTCCAAGTTTTAAGCACCATCAAACTTGCATAAAACCCACCAAATCAGCGTAAAGATTGACCAGTGTCCTAAATGTGCAGATGCACTTGTAGGCACATGCGTTTGTCATGTGGCATTTCTCTAATTTGTTTCACAAAGTGGTTCGGTATAATAAAACAATTGTTGCCCATGAGTGAGGGTGGCATGACGATTTGTTCACCCTCAACAGGTTATTTTGCCCTTGGGCTTCATCCTCCGGCAATATTACCTACCTCTGGTGAACAAATTGTCATGTCACCCTCAAACAAGGGCAACAATTGTATAATATTTCCAGCTGTTCGCTGAGACTGTCTGGAACATCAACCTACAGAAGAAGCAACAGACAATAACCAACATTGTCGGCAAGAAATCAAATGGTAAGTACACAGCAAGTTTACATGAGTACACAGCTAGGTTTACACAAGTAGACAGCTAGGTTTACACGAGTATACAGCTAGGTTTACATGTGAACACAGCTAGGCTTACATGAATACACAGCTATGTGTCTATGAGTTCACAGCTAGTTCTACATAAGAAACTGATTGGTTTTCACTTGTTGTGTAGTTTAGACCTATTTGTCAGTATTCCATAGGTTTATAGCAGTAAACCTTTATTCAGCACTGCATAAGTCTGCATTTCAACTTTTATTTACAACAAAACTATTTATGTTTTAACAAGAAAGATTCCATAGGGTGTGATCGATGACGAGAAACTTTGTTCTTGTGAACCTAACTAAAATTCTCATTAATTTTAATCATATTTTAAAATATATACATTTTGAAGGCCATTTCCAGAAGAGTGCTTTATGAATACTATACTGGTAGAAATTCTTGAGAATTAATGAGCTTTTTAATAAGAAATGAGAAGACGGATGAATAAAAGTAAAACATAAGCTACTGAGTAAGCTTCAGCATTATAAACGTTTATCTTTTTTTCTTTTTAGAACATGTACATTCTCAAGGCCGAGTTCTGGGTGACAGGAGTGTGTTATATAAATATCTCAACCCCAATATTATACTAGTAACTGCTGAAGGGGAGGAAGCAGGCACTTCTCAAACGAAAGGTAAATTCAGGGCAACCTCATTATAACACTATCTTTGGGCTCTATAGAGAAATAATGTGTAACAAGCGAAACCATGCTATAGTGAGGTTACTTACTATAGACATATAGCAAAATGATAAGTTTGGGAGCCATGGCATGGCCATGTTATATTGAAAACAGCAATATAGTGAGGCATGTTATAATTAGTTTGAACTGTAAGTTGAAAATGGTTGTGAGAACTTTTAATTTGTGCTGATATTTGAAAATTTGTTGCCTCATGAATTCAAAACTCTTGTTGATAAAGGTTGATAGCAAGCTTTATAGACTGTACTCGCTTGTGAGTTTGAGATATCACTTATAATACACCAGTCATTTGTAATCACTGCCCCCACCCCCCACCCCACATACGGGGAAGGGAGAGACTTATGACTTACGACATTTTAGCTTTCAGAACCCTGCTCTAAACCCCACCCCCAAGGGACATACTGGAGGTCAAAACTTTGATCTTTGCCCTGCCCTAGGCAATAGAAAATCTCCCTTGGGTAAGGTGTCATAACCCTGTCATTTCCTCTGCACTGCGTGGACATTAAAAAAGTAATTGCCCCGCACTTTAGCCCGGCTATCCCGATCTTTCCCCATAGGTTGAGGTGTGTGTGTGTGTGGGGGGGGAGTGGTTCCAAATGACTGATGCATAATTTGAACAAGGAAAATTTGTCAAATAGATAGCAGGAGACAATTTTTGACAGCAGTTAATTTTCCTAAACATTAACATGAAAGTTTCTTTAGAAACAAACATATACGTATTTACAAAATATCAAGAAAATAGGATGGTATCTTATAATATGACAGTCTTGTGAAAGCTTATACTTTACCGATCTTGTAAATAATTGTTTCTTTACATCTTGTAAAAAGGTCAAATACTTGTTTTAGAGATATCAGGCCATATTGTATTCCATTTGCCATGCTATGCCATCACAAATTTACTTAGTGTCTTGTGAAAAACTATTACTTGTTTCATGACACAGTCATTCTCTATTTGCAGGTTTCAACTTTATCAACGTGTATATGATAGATGTTGTGACGTGCCATATCGTGTTCCATGAGCCATTATTTGTCACCTTATAAATGATTGACTCTCCTTTGAAACGCTTATACTTATTTATTTCATCAGAGTCTTCTTGAAAAGCTAATACTTGTTTCATCACAGTTTTGTGAAAAGCTAAATCATGTTCTGTTTTCAGGCTTCAACTTTATCAACCTGTATATGATAGATGTTGTGACAGGCTACATGTATATTATGTTCCATGAGCCATTATTTGTCACCTTATAAATGATTGATTGTCCTTTGAAAAGCTTCTTGAAAAGCTATTACTTGTTTCATCACAGTAATCATGTTCTGTTTTCAGGTTTCAACTTTATCAACCTGTATATGATAGATGTTGTGACGGGCCATATCATGTTCCATGAGCCATTATTTGTCACCTTATAAATGATTGACTCTCCTTTGAAAAGCTTATACTTATTTCATCAGAGTCTTCTTGAAAAGCTAATACTTGTTTCATCACACAGTTTTGTGAAAAGCTAAATCATGTTCTGTTTTCAGGTTTCAACTTTATCAACCTGTATATGATAGATGTCGTGACAGGCCATATTGTGTTCCACGAGCCATTATTTGTCACCTTATAAATGATTGATTCTCTTTGAAAAGCTTCATTAAAAGCTATTTCTTGTTTCATCACACTTTTGTGAAAAGCTAAATCATGTTCTGTTTCCAGGCTTCTGTATATGAAAGATGTTGTGACAGGCTATTATGTTCCATGAGCCATTATGATTGATTCTCTTTTGAAAAGCTAATACTTGTTCTGTTTGCAGGTTTCAACTTTATCAACCTGTATATGATAGATGTCGTGACGGGCCATATCGTGTTCCATGGTAGTCATAGGAGAAGCAAAGGACCTGTTCATGTTGTACACGCAGAAAATTGGGCTGTGGTATGTTACTTCATGTTTTGAAAAATTCACAAATTCATCAAATGAAAATTATAACTCGGTACATATTACTCGTATCTAACCATAATAATATTTCAATCTAAGTCATGACGCAAAACATTTTATCTAAAATGTAAATTATGTCTGGAACCACATTATCTTGATTACCCAAATCATATCTTATCTAATAATGTCTAAATCACATGATCTCGGTTTTGAAATCATTAAGATTGAACATTGCTAAAACAAAGTCACTGATCACCTTCTCACAACACATATACTATATTTGTTCTAATTTGGGCACATGTTCCAGTAAGTGCACACCCTGGTCGTTTCCGAAAAACTCCACTAGCAAATTGGTATTTTATTGGTATTTTATACCAATTTTTCATATTTTTACAGATCAACCACATTTACACTTATCCATAAATGATCAAACACTATTTTGGGACAAAATTGGAACACTTAAATGACATTATCATTGATATTTTGACATGGGCATTTCAGCAGTTTATGTGTTGTTTTTATTGGTAGTGTGCGCTTATTAGAATGATAATTTGTTACCTTATTTAACCACTTATTTTTAAAAGTTAAGTGTACTGTGGGCTAATTGGAACTGATATGGTTGATGTATTTTGTTTTCAGTATAACTACTACAATATGAAGCAGAGACGACATGAGATGGCCGTGCTTGAAATGTTTGAAGGGAAAGAGCAGAGTAATTCCACGGCATTCTCGTCGTTCACAGCCCCGGCACAGCCGCTAGTGATGAGACAATCCTTTATCTTTCCCATGCCTCTGTATACAATGGCTTCCACGCTCACGGAGAAAGGAATTACCAGCAAAAATATTATAGGTACAAGATTTACAGATATTTTTTTCTCAAGGTTTTTTGAGTTGGGGAGTGAAGGTTTAGCCTAGTGGTAGATGGTCAAACTCAAAATCAAGAGGTTTGGGTTTGCATTAAGTACTCATAAACTGCCATGGGATTCTTCCCCAGGAACAGTTGTCTGTAAGTAAGTGACAGTCCTGACATGAACTTGTCACAACGTTATTAAACATTTTCATGTTCAACTCAGCTGAGCATAAAAATTAAACTTCTCATAAATACTAAAATAGCCAAAATTAATGGATATTTCAAGTATAGATCACCAAAGCAAGTAATTTATCTCGCTGATGTCAAAATGCCAACAACCCATGGCCGAGCGATTAAGAGCACTGTTTCTTAATCACTCGATCATCGCACCACTGTGTCTGGTGTGTGTTCGAGCCCCTCACTGGCCACATGTGAGACAAGCCAAGCTCTGCTTGCGGATGTGCCATTTGGTTTTTCTCAGGTTTCTCCTGTTTTTCGCCCACCTACTGATTGGCCTGTCTCATATGAGCTGAAATAATCTTGAAAGGGACGTAAAACTGAATAAGAAGAAAAAAAAACATGAGCAGGATAAAATTTTGTCTCAGCTGAGCATGAAAAAAAATTATAATCTCGGGGCCTTAGCTGTTTATCACAGATGGAAAGCATCATATCATATAAAATGTGGTCATAACACTGTTTATCAAATACATATCCATTTGGAAGTGGGATGGCCTAGTGGTTGAGGGTCAGACTCCAAATTGAGAGGTCAAGGGTTCAAACCCAGCTGGTGTGTCTTTGAGCAAAACACATTTACTCCCCATAGTGCTAGATAATACCCAGAAAGCGATGTCTCCATCCAGACATGATTGAAAAGGTGCTCGGTGTGATGTTTAACAACAAAATGAACAAGCTACTGTCTAGACATCATCCTCCAGAAACTGCATTTTTCAAAATCTCACTTTTCTGAAAGTCCTCAAGAAAAACATGAGCATGTCACCATTTTGCATTCCAAAAGTCTTAAAAAGTGCTACAAAAATTTTGAAAATCAGTTAACAAATAATTTTATGCAAGAAAATATTTTTGAATAGGGCTATTGCCAGCAAGGGAAGTAACTATTTTCTCGGAAAAAATCTAAATTGATTATTTTTCATCTAAAATGCATCAAACCAAAACAAAATTGTTTTATATGCATAGCTGAGTGCCAAACTCTTAAAATTATTCCACAGATTTGCTTGATTTTCAGTTTTAAGGTGTTTGGATTACCTCCCTTGCACATGCAAAATGCCTATTCAAAATGATTTCTGGGCATAATTATTTTATTAGTTATTAGACTCATGAATTGCAATAAGATGGCATGGTCATATTTTTCTTGTGGTGTTTCAGAAAAGTGGGATTTCGAAAAATGCAGTTTCTGGAAGATGGTGTTCAGACAGTAACAAACAAATTTTGTCCTTTCAGTTGCCCTAAAGACAGGAGGGTTATTTTCTCTGCCAAAAGCATTCTTAGACCCAAGAAGACCACTTATGCCGACTCAAGAAACTATGTAAGTCAGATATCCTTAACAAAATGTGCTGCATTTTGAAGAAATAGACATTATAGCTTTCTAAAATTGTTTGACTGAAACAGGGTTTCTCTGCTTCAGATGCTGGCAAGAGTCTGTAGACTTAAGATATAGAGAAAAATATATATACAAATTCATCTTTCTAAAACTGTTTTCTTGTATTATAGGGAGGAAGGTACATTACCATACATACCTGAGCTACCAGTCCACACAGAGGGTATTATAAACTATAACCAGACTGTGCATCATGTACGAGGGATCCACACAGCTCCGGCAGGCCTAGAATCTACATCATTAGTGCTGTCCTATGGCTTAGGTTTGTAACAGTTGGCTAGTTTGTGATGTTTAGGCAAAAACTTGACTTTTTTCTCCTTCAAACTATGAATTGAAGGCTTTTATTGGAAGGCCTTCATTGGAACGACATTATGACTTGTTTTTAATCATGAACTAAAAATTGTGTTGTAAAAAATGGTAGCCTGAAGAAATTAACTACTGTCAGAAATTTTCACATGACTTTAATTTCATAAATTTTCTATTGCCAAATTATTTTCGAGGTTTCGAATTTGTGAACAAGTGTTCATGCACTCCTATGCACTGTTATGGCTTATATAGTTCTTCATCCCAACATGACTGAAAAATTGTTCACTGGGATGATAAACATCGATACACAATATTCTGTTTCTTGTTTCAGATTTATTCTATACCAGAGTGCAGCCATCCAAAATGTTTGATGTTTTAAAAGAAGACTTTGAATACTGGGTGATAGCCTGTGTTTTAGGGGTTATGTCCCTTGTATCAGTTATATCACAAAAACTAGCGGCAAGAAAAGCTTTGCAAAAAGCCTGGAAATAACAGAGAAAATAGATTAGGAAGAGAATTAAATTACGCAATACAGGATGGTCCCTGTATTATATTGTGTTCAGAGCCTGAAGAACAGGACTTATGACACTTACGTGCATGTAACAAAAACTAGCACTAAGAAAACCTTTGCAAAAAGCATGGAAATAGCACAGAAATTAGATTGGTTTAGGAAAAAAGTTGCACAACACGGGTAGCATGGTGGCCGGAGCATTGTGGCCTTGCTTTTGAGTTTTGTTCTAGACTCAGAATTGATGAACCTGGATTTGAACCATGTTGTCCATATACTCAGAAAACAATGGTTCTGTCCCGACATGACTGGAAAAATGTCAACTGGAATGTTTGACCACAATACAAACTTGCGAAAGGTCACTGACAAGGGATTATTACTTGAAATTGTGCAATATGACATACATGTACCTTTCTTTCTTTTGTTTGTTTGTAGCGTCCCAGTCAACAGCTGTTGTCATGTCATGACGTTGCCTCCACTTTATGGGGCTTTTACACTAGGATATCATGACATCTACAGTGTGCTTGAAGAAATAACCATCAATGTAAACCAAAAAGGCTTATATTTAAGAAAGGTTTTACTTTAACCACTTTTCCTGGGCAGGCTCAGACTAGAGCAGTTATTCAGTAATCAGGTGGCCAGTCAGTATGTCATAAGCTTTGCCTGGAGCCACAAGCAGCCCATCTATTTCTTTCAGGCCCCGATGGGCATGGGCCCACACATCTTTCTTTCTATAGAATGTTTTCACTGCTTCAAAAGGATCTAACTTGGATATGAATGGCTTGATTTAGAAAGACTGTATTTCAAAATGTGAAAGCCTGTATTTAAAATGAGAAAGCCTGTATTTCATAGTAAGAAAGCCTGTATTATATGTCCTTGGTTGTCTGTGGCCATGGCCATGTATTTGAAAATGAGAAAGCCTGTATTTGAAAATGAGAAAGACTGTATTTCAAAATGAGAAAGCCTGTATTTCAAAGTGTGAAAGCATGTATTTCAAAATGAGAAAGACTGTATTTCAAAATGAGAAAGCCTGTATTTCAAAGTGAGAAAGCAAAATGAGAAAGACTGTATTTCAAAATGAGAAAGCCTGTATTTCAAAGTGAGAAAGCCTGTATTTCAAAATGAGAAAGCCTGTATTTCAAAGTGAGAAAGCCTGTATTTCAAAATGAGAAAGCCTGTATTTCAAAGTGAGAAAGCCTGTATTTCAAAATGAGAAAGCCTGTATTTCAAAATGTGAAAGCATGTATTTTATTCCCTCAGTCATCTGTGGCCATACTTCCTGAGTTTGGAATATGCATGTTAATATGTCACAACATGGGTCATTAATTCTTGATAGATCAGCTGAAGAATCTTGACCAGGCTCTGAGGTTTTTAAACTTTTTTTCATGCTCAACTCAGCTGAGCACGAAGTTTAAACTGCTCATAATTACTAAAATAACCAAAATTGGTTGAAATTTCAGGTTCAGATTGCCAAAGTCTAATGTATCCTGCTGATAAATGTTGGAATTGTTGGCATTTTAATAATTGTTGGCATTTTAACATTTATGAGCAGCATAAATGTTAATAGTCTCAGTTGAGTTTAGCATGAAAAAAGTTTTATAACCTCGGGGCCAGGTGAAAATGTTATAGCATTTTCTTTCATATATCATTATTATCATCTTTTCTTTTTAATGTCACAGCTCCAATAGTGCTCAAATGGTTTAAAAAATGATGTTTTGTGCATGTGTATGTGGTGTGAAAAAAAGGATAATGTTTGTTTTCTTGCATAAAGTTTGTTTACTTGCGTATTAAAGGCCTCGTCACACATAAGCAAAAATCCCTCGACGTAGACTTGCGGATTCTTGTTTGTTTGATGTATTGCTTTATGTCCCTTTCAACGTTTGACGTTCCGACATGACAATAGCTGTTGACTGGGATGTAAAGCAATAGATCAATCAAACAAAAACTATTTTTTGCAATAGAACGCAAAAACTATTTTTCACAGTTGAACGCAAGTTTTCACTTTAATACGTGTGACGACTCCTTTAGCAACAAAGCAATTGGTAGTCTTATGTTTTTTGTTATTTCATTATACTGTTATGCCATATTCAAGAATGAAAGGACCTGTAACATTGGTAACTGACCTGTATTTATTTATTCAGAAACCATTTTTGCATTCCATTCATCTGATCATGATTTATTGATTATCTTAGATGTGTAAGTGTATATGTTTGATATTAGAGCTTGTGTGAAAGTCATTTTATGTCTTGCTGTGTAAGATTATTGTAGGCATGAAAAGTTTTGTGTTTGACACAATGTAACAATTTTGTTATTGTATGATTTTGTACTGAGACACTAAATAAACAGAAAATAAACGAAAAATTTCTTGAGTGTGATTTATTTCCCAAGTGTATCTGCCTTTCTAGTATGGTGTAGCTCTGGATAGCAATTCCTTTTTTCCCTGGAATGGAAGTGGGTGACCTTGAGGTCAAGGTCACGGACTTCGAAATTTTGTGTTATTGGTCTGAAGTTTTATGCTGTAGCATCATGACCCACCTGAGTGACCTTTAGGTCAAGGTCATGGTCTTGTAAATTTTGTGTTAAAGTTTTTAGTTAAAATTTTTGTACATATATCTTTTAAATATGTAGATGGATCAAGTTGATACTTTGTATGTCGATAGATATTGGTTCCATCATGACCCACCTGAGTGACCTTTAGGTCAGTGTCATGGATTTTGTGTTAAAGTTTTTGGTTAAAGTTTTTATAAGTCAATATCTCTTGAATATGTGGATGGATCAAGTTGATATTTTGCATGTTGGTAGATACATGTATTGGTCTGAAGTTTTATGCTGTACCATCATGGCCCACCTGAGAGACCTTGAGGTCAAGGTCATGGGTCATAGATTTTAATAGATTTAGTGACAAAGCACAAGTCAGGCGAGCTACGCTGTCCTGCAACAGCTCTTATTGCCATTGATTTGGCTCTACTGGTTGTGTTTTCGTCCAAATAGCTCAACCCTCTGCAGAGTAAAACAGGCTTTAAAATGGGTTTGACTGATGATTAGGCTATTTGTTTTTATTAGCACACATTCTCCAATAAGCACACAGTTTTTTTTTAATCATTATCGTTGACATACTCCAGCCAGTCAGAATACCTAGTGCCCTTGAGAATAACACTTAAAGCTCCCCATAATTCTATAGAAAATGCCCAGTATATGGTCGCTCATTTTTGATATGACTGAAAAATTGTTGACTGGGACAGTAAGCCATAACGAAAACCCCTAAAAAAGTTCTTCAACTGATTCAAGAGGAGCATTATTATCAGTTAACTGGAGAAAAAGTGGATCAGACCTCGAGGTTATAAAACTTTTCATGCTCAACTCATCTGAGACTGAAATTGATCCTGCTCATAAATGTTAAAATGCCAACAATTGTTGGCATTTTAACATTTATTAGCAGGATGCATTACATGCTTTGGTGATCTAAACCTAAAATTTCCATTTATTTGGGCTATTTTGGTATAATTCATGAGCAGTTTAGATTTCATGCTAAGCTGAGTTGAGCACGAAAAAAGTCTTATAACCTTGGGCCCTGGTGAAAGAATGGACTCTAAACATTGATTATGATAGACTGACTCATGGTTTTGCCAGGGAGTGCGGTGGCGTAGTGGTAGAGGGTCGGACTTCAAATCGAGAGGTCCTGGGTTCGATCCCCACTGGGGACACTGTGTTCTGTCCTTGAGCAAGACACATTAACTCCCTACAGTACTGGTTAAACCCAGGAAAAGTTGGCTCTGTCCAGACATGACTGAAAAATTGTTGACTGGGACGTTAAGCCTCAACACAAACAGACAAACATGGTTTTGCCATAGATGTCTAGACTAATGTGAGAGTGTAAGACTTCAGAGAGAGTCTCAGGTCCTTGGCTTGATACCTACTACTGCTGTATAGTTAGATCAGCCGGCTAACTTTCACTCGGCTCCACTTTGGTACCTCATTCCACTTTTGTGTGGAGGTAATACGAACAATACATTTACTAAATTTGTTTGTTTATATTGTGGTTTAACATCCCAGTCAACAATTTTTCAGTCATGTTGGGATGTAGCCACTGCTTCCTGGGTATTAACCAGTACTCTGGGGAGTTAATGTGTCTTGCTCAAGGACACAGCATGCTGCATTCAGTTGGGATTGAACACAGGACCTCTTTGATTCCGAGTCTGATGCTCTACCACTGCACCGCTCACCCCCCACCGACCCCCCCCCCACCCCTCCTTGTACAGTAACTGCACAACTTATCAGGGTCTTTGTTTTCACCTTGTGGATAGTATGATGCCTGACCAAGACTAAAAAAAATGTTGACCGGGGCATTAAACCACAAATTAAACAAAGAAATCTCACTGTTTTTTAATCCCAAAGACATGTTTTCTATCAAAGGGACTCAGTGTGTTTTCAGAACTTTTGTAAAGGTAATTAATAAAGGAACAAAAAACAACTTAGTCTGAAAGTTAATAATTGCAATATAAGCCAGTTGCAAGAAATTTAATGTCAGATCACAGCCTATGATTTCTTTTAAAAATGACATTCACAAATGACTTGAGAATTAATTTTTGAAAGAATGAACTACATGTATGTTTTTTCTTTAGAATAAATATTACTTGACATCTGCTTTTAATAAGGTTGCATCTCACATTATTCAATCTTAAAAAAACAAAAAATAAATGACAAAAATGCATAAGGCTTGATGTAACATTTAATCCAGATAATATTTTTTTCCATGTTCTACTAAAGATTTTGTCTTAAAACATCCATTACCTCTTTTTACCTCAGACACTAGAATATCTGGCCCCAAGGTTATAAAACTTTTTTCATGCTCAACTCAGCTGAGACTAAAATTTATCCTGCTCATTCTTTATCTTGCTCTTAAATGTTGAATTGCCAACAGTTGTTGGCATTTTAATATTAAATGTACAGTAGTATAAATTACAGGCTTTGCTGATCTGAAGTTGCAGTTTATTTGGGCTATCCTGTGACTCTTCTGTCACAGTAAATTTTATGCTCAGCTGACTTAAGCATGAAAAAAGTTTTATGATCTCAGGACTAGCTACCGGTTACAGTACTGGCAAAATTGTGCAGTATGTTGTAGTAGAATGTTCTTAAAATTTAAATAGATATACAAGAATCTGTGTTTCTTGATAATGCAGTTGTGTCTATAGCAAGTTCAAAAGTGCAGTTGCAGTTGTAGTTATCAGGGCAATTAAGGGCAGAGTTATACACATTTTAAGGCAAACAAACTGGATAATTTTGAAGTTCGAGACCGGACAGTGATATTTGACTTATATGCCCAATCATCATCAGTGACTACTTTTGTATTTTATTGTGCTTGAATCTTGTTATTGTCCCCCCCACCCCCAACCGTCTTTTTAACTGTCCATGCGCCTTCCAAAGTTCCATGAGTGTTGAATTAATTTGACAAGTATAAGCTTTCAGAAAACATCTTGTGTCTTACTGTTTTACTGTCAATGTTTTCCTGATAATCACCAGGATCTGCCCGTAGTAAGTTTCTCAGTGGGAAATCATATTTGTTTCCTTGTAAATGTTTCAATTCCATGGAAATGTGTTTGCATATGTAACTTACCATATATGGAAAAACTTAACAAACAAAAAATCTAATACATTGCATTTGAAAGATGGTTCAGAATTGTGTAGAGATAGATAGAAAGCATGTCTTTCTGTAACAGCCTGGGTGGTGCAGGTTTGATCCCAGGCTTCTACAGTCTTTCTGATTGAGATAGTAAACCAAGGTCCCATGACAAACTGCCGACAAAGACATACTGGACGAGGCTTAGAGATTGTGCTTAGCTATGTTAAGTCCAAGGGACCTAGTCTTAAAACCTGACCAATGGACAAAAACTGTTCACACACAACTATTCTGTGTGTGTTTCAAAGGCCTTTAGAGAAATTAGCTCTGGGTATAGAACTATTTCAGCTAGTCGGGTTGTTGTTGTAGTAATTTATCTTGAGCAGCATGTACTCTTTCCTGTGAGCTGAAGTTACACTCAGTTGACATGTCAAGATGTTGTAATGACCTGTAGAGTGGTTTCCTGAGGAAGAGTTATGGCTGGCACAATGGAACTTTTCTCTGACACTTAACTCATATAAGCCTGGTGTCCTTTTGTGGAAAAATCGTCAAACAGTATAGCCCCACATGTGATGCCGAAGAACGCAGCATCCCATCTGAGGCTATTCTGTTTGCTTTAAGAATTTTCATAGACAAATTGAATAAAATTATATATCGCTCCTAATTCCCCTAAAAATGTAAGTGAACTTGTCCAAATATTAAAAAAGGACAAATCTGTTTGTCAAAAACGGGTTAAACGAAATAAGCAATATTATTGCCTGACCAAGGTTGTAAATGCATGGTGCAGCTGCATCTGCAGTACTTTTATTAGAATTTGATAATGAAAATAAACAAAATGAACTACAAAACCTTATCTAGATCTATAATATTGGAACTTATAAAATCTTTCCGCCTCCAGATAAAGAGTGATCATTTGTTATGTCATCTTCAATGTATATGTCATGCACTCAGTTTTGAATTTTTGTGAGTGCTGTAAAAGTAACATGTACTCAGTTATGAAATGTCAGTTTTGCAATATCATTGCATGGGCGATGGGTATAACATGTTGCAAGAAACATCATCATTAAATTTGCAATTAGCCGAGACTTAAAATATACATGTAGCTAGTCAGAAGCCAACAACGCTACCGACTGAGCTATCTGGATGCCCCTGAGCTATTTGGACGTCCGCTATATTTTGCTAGGTATTTTACGTGATGAGTTCCAATTGTTCATACATAACCATGGAAATATGAAAATCAAGGGTCAAAAATCAAGTACATTTTGAACAGTAAAATTGAACCAGTTAATTTCATTTTATAGCTTTAGATTCAATTCAATTTTCTTTTTATGCGTTTGTCCGAGTAGCCTATTTATAAATGAAATATAGTTTTATTAACTTGTCAGAAAAATTAAAAATAGTTTTATTAACTTGCCAGAAGACATTCAGATTTTTTTATGCTTCATTAACAAGATAGAAATCTCCTTGTGAGGCAATTCTAATGAGTGCCCACAACCTATGACTTGGATGATCAAGTTGTATCAAAAATAAGAAAATTGATATACCCCTTCACACACCCCGGTTTTACTATATGAGCCGCCACACCAGAAACCAACAATCTGCTGTGCGAAAACAAAGTCGCAGATCAGCTGTGCAGTAACTGCACAGCTGATCAGCGCCTTTGTTTTTGCCCCGTAGATAGTACAATATCTCTTCTTTCTAAGTCTGAAATTTCGAGCTTCTAGCCATTGTCTGTGGCTGTACAGGTCGGTTTGTGTCGGACCTGTTCGGAAACTCAGAAGACGTTTTTTTCTCACGTTGCGGCTCATTTAGTTAAAGCTAGCTGCATGACCAATTTCGGTTCTAACATATACCCACAATCCATGTTTTGAGCAAAAATAAGAAAGAATATTATTTAAGAAATTTAAACTTTTTTTTTTTCAGGCGATAAACACTAACTGCTGTTCATTACATAGGAATTTTTTTGTATTGATTTGAAAATGTTGATTTTTTTCTCATTTTCTTTTCATTTTTTCAGGCAAAAAATACTAAAAGCTGATCACTACATGGGCATGTTTTTGTATTGATCTGCCAGCCATGCTGAGTCCCGGATCCTTGATACAGTTTGACTGGTATAATACAGGGGAGGGGAAAGAAATGATGTCATGTATTTTCACAAGGAACAAGCAAAGAATGAAAACTTTTGGTAAGAAGATAACGATATTGTAAATTTTGGTTATAATTTCATTTTGCCGTAGACCCATGTCAAAGTTTTACCGTTATAGATATGAATTACATGCCTATTCCTATTGTTCAAATGAATCTATTTCATTTGTGTTTATGATGGACCTGGATCTACGAAGAATGAAATTCATGTATAGCATTTAGTTAAAATTTGATCACATTTTGTTGCCTAATTCTTTGTATTGAACAAATACCGGTCTAAATAATTTAAAGATGCATGGTACATGTAATAAGACTTAACCATTTTTCGCATGGACCAGTAAATCACTGTAAATAAATGTTTTCAGTACCAACACACTCTAGCATTTCAGATAGCTTTTCTCACCGAAATAAGCAAACTATTTAAAACTTTTAGTAAATATGTCAGACCAGTAAACCCTAAAACGTGGATGAGTCGATTTTATTTGTTTATAACGATTTTCATAAAACTTTTCAGGATCTATAAGTCATTGATACATTTAACAGTAAATCTGTGACATTTGTTTCAATCAGATTTTATAATACGACTTTGTAAAACGTGTGAAAGGTCACTTTTGCTTCCCTGTGCTGTTAACTAAACAGGACAGTGCAGGTCACACAGAGACAACAAACACTGCAAGGATTATACCTATATTTCCTTGTTTATGATCCCTGGTATTTATGAAGTTATATGTCTAAAGAATTGGCATTTGAAAAAAAAAGGAAAGTCCCTGAATTTAAATGTTTACCCTCAGTTAAACTTTATATAAACTTGTTATGAAATTGAATAATCATTTTATTGCATCAAGATCATGTGCAGCAAGACGAGGTCTTAAGTCATGACTTAAAAGAACTGTTTAAAGTCCAATTCGCATGCGCCAAATTTACACGTGTGTAAATGATGTTAAGTTACCACCAGATACTCCCCTTATCTGAGCCGCGGTGCAATAAAACCGGTCCTGGGGACTTCCGAACAGGTCCAACACAAATCAGCCTGTACAATCCCAGAAAAAGGCTAAAAGCTTGAAATTTCGGATTTAGGAAGAAGAGGAATTGTACTGTCTGTGTAGCGAAAACAAAGGCGCTGATCAGCTGTGCAGTAACTGCACAGCTGATCTGCGCCTTGGTTTTTCGCATAGTGGCTAATCTAATCTCCTGTGTAATTCTTTTCTTCTTCAGGTCTTCTTGAGCGCCCCCCATTATCACCACATGTGGAAGAAGCGAGTTACAAACTGTTTGTTGCTGGCAAAAGTGGGGTGGGGAAATCAGCCACAGTGTCCAAACTCACCGGCAACGAACTACCAAAGTCACACTTTGAAACACCTGGTAATGCTATTTCAATACTTGTAGAATAAATTATGAGTCACGATGCGAGAAATCCGGTCTTTGGGATTTCCGGCATAAACCGGGCTGTACAGTCAGAGAAGGCTAGAAGCTTGATATTTTGGATTTAACAAGAAAAAGAAATTATACTATCTGTGTAGCAAAGATAAAGGTGCTGTGCAGTTACTGTACGGCTGATCAGCACCTGTGTTTTCGCTTAGGCAAAAATCTGGTCTACTCAAGACATTGCTCATATAAGCATATTATAAGGATCTGCTATGGGTTTGTGAACTGTAAAAATGGAACATGGTGGGTCCGTGGTTGAGTGTATAGAAAGAACAGGACTCGAAACCCACTGCGACCATGATGTGTAATTGAGCAAGATACTTACTCTGCATCATATAAACCTCTGAGTAAATACCAATGTTAAAAGGTAAGTTGCAGCCTCTGGTGAAATAAATTGAGCTGCGTCATGAGGAAACCGGATTCTTGCCTATGCGAAAACAAAGGCACAGACCACCTTAGCAGTAACTGCTAAGCTGATCAGCGCCTTTGTTTTCACTACACGGATAGTACAATTTCTCTTCTTCTTACATCCAAAATTTCAAGCTTTTAGCCTGCTTCAGTGACAGTACAGGTTGGTTAGTGTCAGACCTGGTCGGGACCCCGAAGACCGGTTTTCTTGCGGCTCAATTGTTAGTATGTGCATAGGAAAGACAATTTTTTCTTAATCCTTCAAGGAACTCAACTTTGTCATCAAGAGGCTCAGTGAAGTGATGCAAAACAGCGATTTAAGAAACAGATAAGATTTTACTATCCTTTCTTCAAACTATTGTAAATTTCCTTGTCTTTTTACAATATTTCTTACTTTTGGGAATCAGTTTTGCCTAAAACATGCACAGTTTTGTCTCGCGTCTTGCAAAAGACAAACATTTTGAAATTTTAGATTTAGAAAGAGGCGAGTGTGTACTATCTGTATAGCAAAAACAATGATCAGCTGTGCAGTTGCTGCATAACCAGTTTGTACCTTTGTATTTGGATTTCCAAAATTTTATACATTTACAGGTATTCAGACAACAACATGCTATTGGCCAGTGAAAGTTACAGATTTAAACAAAGTTGTCTTGTTTAAACTACAGTTTTACGATGCAGGGGAAGCCGCCATCAAAAAGTTTGACCATATTTTATCTGTAAGTCATTGTCATCCTTACTAATTTATTGTCATCCTTACTTATTTGTGTATTTGTATTGAATGTTTTGTAGATGCGCTAAAATGTATTTGGCAATCTGAATAAAGAATTGAATTGAATTGAATTGAATTTACTAATATAATTTGAGGCTTTTTGATAAACAAGCTTCTTAAAGAAAGCGGGCACAATAGCTCAATTGGTATCATGTCCAATTTGTAACAAGGGCAGACGATTAATCCTCAAGTCAGGCACATTTCTTTCATGAAGAAAAGGTCATGAAAATATTTTTAAGCAATTCCTTCTTTCTGTCCCTGGGACTTGAGTGCCTTGAGAATGCTGCCCTTGTGTGACAGGGATTTTGTTCTGTTGTAGGCCTGCATGGACAAGACATGGAATTATTATGTTGTTTTCCATTATTGATGAGTCAAGTGTTTACAAGTTGCTAAATATAAAATTCAGTTATCAGAGATGAAAAGTCACACATTATAAATTAAATATTGTTCTGTTGTAGGCCTGTACAGACAAGACAGATGGTATTATCGTGTTGTTTTCAATTATTGATAAGTCTAGTTTTGACGAGTTGCACCAGTTGATTAGTCGCCTGTCCACACCAAATGATAATAGAGTAAAACTTGTGATAGCAACAAAGTATCCTTTTTGAGCCTCATCAGTAGAAGCTAACATGTCTTTAGACTGAGATGCAAGTTGTATTGATATTAAGTATTGAAAAGTTAAAAGAAGGCAATGAACAGGAAATGGCTCAATCAGGTAGAAATCCAAAGGAGGCGGTTCTAACGTGTACCCACAATCAATATTTTGAGCAATAGTGCACATGTATGTCAGATGAGAGCATGAGGGAGAGAAAGATTTATTTATATTTAACACTTCTGGAAAACCCAGGCCCAGAAGAGTGATTGTAATGGTGGAAAATCCAAATAAATTGCACACAGATTTAAAAAAAAAAAAAAAAAAAAAAAAAAATTGTAATGCAAGTTCCTTAACCATGTCTCAGATGTGACCAGCATGCTCACAGTGAAGTGACTCAGCGGGACATTCACGGTTTTGAGTCAAGCTGGAAAATCCCAGTTCTAAAAATAAAAAACATTCTGGATGTGAACCAGTCTGATGTAAATGACACAGTCTATGTGATGAACAGGATATGCGAGCATCTGTGGTACAGAGATCTGATATTGGCGGGAAAAATAAGCAGTCCAGTGACAATGAGAGATATTCCACCTCAGTTGCAGACGTCAAATGAAGAAGAGGAATATGTATAGCTGTGTTTGTTTTGTGGTTTTACATCCCAGTCAACAGTTGTTCAGTCAGTCATGACAGGATGGAGCCACAGCTCCCTGGGTTTTAACCAGTACAGTGGGGAGCACATATGCCTTGCTCAAGGACACATCATGGAGCTGGTGGGGTTTGAACCCCTGATCTCTAGAATTGGAGTCCAAAAAACTAACCTCTATTCTACCATGCTCATTAATGTATACATAGCTATGATTTCTGTTGATATGTACCTGAAAAGTGTTGTTAAGTTTGCAATGCTGAAACATAGAGTATTTTCCATGTACCAATATTGCATATTTCAAAGAAAAATGTTCTACTGATATACTCTTGCAAGATAGTCGCCACAAAGGGAAAATGGTTTGACATTATCAGCTTGAAAAATGATAAAGAAATTTCAGCTTTATGTTACAGTAAATTATCCGGTTTCGAATCTTATCCAGTTCCGAATCAAGTGGTCGTATCGTCACGAACTACACAGCAGCTGTTCAATTAAAAAACAAATATTTTGTATGGTCATGAAGTCCATCTTTTTCTCTTTCTCTGCACGAAGTCAGATTTTGAAAACTTATCTGCATGCTAAAAATAAATCTGTTCTTCGAGATGACCTGTCGAATTAGAATGTATATTGCACTTGTGTAATTATCCGCAAGGAGCAGGTTTCCGCAAAATGCATGAACCTGGAACATTATTTTTTTACACTTTTGGTTCCAACATGCGTTCCAACATTAGTTATAACACACCAGGAAAGCTGAACTTCATTTATTGATTTTCTGTTTCGTAGGAGCTTGTTAATTTTATCTACCAATTTAGCTAGTTTCGGGTCAGTAAAAATCAATTGTGTCGACATAGTACATGTACTCGTAAATCTATTAATATCGCAGTACACGTCTTAGGAACTGAGGAGGGAGTGTTTAAATCTCAGTTAAAGTATTTTATTTGATGTGTGTGCGTGCGTGCGTGTGTGCGAGCGTGTCGCCACAATACCACAGTCTTTAATTTGCAATGCAGTTTGTTTGAATTGATGCTTAACGTTCTAGTCCACAGCTATGGTCATGTCAGGGCTTTGTCCCGATTTTATGGGATTTGTGCCCAAAATTCTCACCGCTGTGTCTGGTGTGGGTTCGAACCCCGCTCTGGCCATGTGAGACAAACCAAGTTCTGCTTGCGAGTATATCAGGTGGTTTTGTTTTTCTCGGGGTTTTCCCGTTTTCGTCCCACAGGTACTGATTGGCGCGTCTCACATGAGCTGAAATAATCATGAAAGGGACGTTAAACTGAAAAAAGAGCCCCAAGTTAGGATGCCCTGACATCCTAAACTAAACGTGTTTCAAATATAACCACACAACAAAGCCAAGAAGGACAGACACTGAGCACCGAGTTATGCTTTTTGGTAAGACAAATGCTCCTCATATCTCTCTCTCTCTCTCTCTCTCTCTCTCTCTCTCTCTCTCTCTCTCTCTCTCTCTCTCTCTCTCTCTCCTCTCCCTCTCTCTCTCTCTCTCTCTCTCTCTCTCTCTCTCTCTCTCTTAGGGAGCCACCATTTGAATTTTAAGAGGGGAGGGCTGGAAGACGTTTCCGGGCCTGGATATGATTTTTCTCTCACGACGCGGTCCTGTCTTTTTATTGGTATATATTACAATACGTAAAATAGTAAAATAGAATTTGCTCTGTCCTAGATATGTTTTTTGGCCAAAATTGGATCTTTTTTTTTTTAAATCGTACAGCCCCCCCCCCCCAATAATAAAAATGAGTTGGTCGTTTCCTTTGTGCAGTCGATCAGCATCGCGAACAAAACATGCTGTCTGGATTTCTAGTCTAGTTGACATACTCCTGTTAGATATCCCTGTTTGTGCAACATTAACTGTGTTTGAAATCAAACACGTGAAAGTTAAACTCATAATTCATCAACGACAAAACAAACAAAGAAAAAACAAACAAAAAAAAATGAAAATAACCAATGCGCTACCCATGATTACCAGCACTTAACTGCAAAACTTAGAACATTTTTTTTTTCGATTGACGCCAATATCCAGTACGTAAATTATACGTCGTATACATGTACACAGTTTTTGGACACTTTTACTATCTGAAATGGTAAACTGTGTGTAAGTCTTGTTTTATAAAGAAGTAATGAAGCTACAAAATCAAAATCATAACGCAATAGCGCCAGAGAGTTTCTTGTTTAAAATTTATTGCAAGTGATTCGGAACTGGACAAATGATTCGGAACTGGATAAATTGATGGTCTGCTTCAAAGCCATCTTGTGGCACACAGAATATTCACAAGTAATCAGATTGAAGTTTATTATTTAGAAGAAGAATAATACTTTCTAATGGTAAGGTCGAAACCTAATTTGCTCTGAGCAATTATCTGGAAACCACTTCGAAAAAAAAGTGACCCAGAACTGGATAATTTACTGTACCACACAGCTTAAACAGGATAACATGTCCATGCAATATATACCTCTTTAAACCCCAATTTTACATAGTAAAACTGGGGTTTACAGGGGTATACATATTTTTCTTATTTTTGGTCCAAAACATAGATTATGGGTAATCGTTGGAACCACCTCGGTGAGGCGGTTCTAAAGTGTACCCACAATCAATATTTTGAGAATAAATATTAAAAATGTCAAAATTTTTCTGATGAAATTTTCAATTTTTACTGCCAAAAATATTCTTTGTATATTGCATGGGCGTGCTTTCGTAATGAGGTGGCTCAACTGAGTGAAAAACCTATCCCTGGATATAGATTTTCTTTGCTATAACCTAGATGCAATAAACCATATTTTTTTTTTCAACTGTAAGATTACAGAAAAATATCACATTTCAGGTAACAAAAAATTGTCATGCATTTATATTTTTTGTGAAAACATAGTTTAACAGCACTAGTTTATAATACCGTATTCATTCTAATTAGCGCACAGTTCACAATAAGAACAAAATACCATTCTAATAAGCGTACACTATGAATCAAAACAACACAGCTGATAAAATAAATATGTCAAAAATAATCAATGATGATGCCATTTAAGTGTTTCAATCATTTTAAAATAGTGTTTGACCATTTAATAATAAGTTTTAGTGCGGGTAATATGGTATTTTTTATGTAAAATTGTGTAAAATACCAGTATGCTAGTGGAGCAGTGTGCGCTTATGCACATGTTTTTCGGAAACGACCAGGGTGTGCGCTTATTGGAGCATGTGCACTAATTAGAACGAATACGGTAATATTAAAGATTTAGTACAATGCAAAACATGCAGACCACCCAAAGCCCATATTTTTTTTCCATCATTTTAATATCCATTTATGATTATGATCTTTTTTTTTTCTACATTTTTTTTTGCAACAAATTGGTCTGTTCTAGGATTGTCATACAAAAAACGTTTCTGATAAGAAAACAAGCATTTGTTTCCCGAAAGATTGAATATAATGTGCATCTGAAAAACTTTTCTTTTTATATGCAAAAATCAAAGGCAGTTAGGACTTAGGGGTTCATGATAGCTATTTCCCAAGAAGACTGGTCACCTTTGAAGGCTTAGCAGAACACTTGAGCAGCGTCATTAAAAAACCGGATAATTGCCTATGCGAAAACAAATGTGCAGATCAGCTTCACAGTAACGGAGAAGCTGATATCAGCGCCTTTGTTTTCGCTACTCGGATGGAACAAATCCTCCCCTCCTCTACTTATACTCGAAATTTCAAGCCTCTAGCCTGCTTCTATGACTGTACAGGCCAGTTTGTGTCTTACCTGGTTGGAAATCCCGAAGACCAGTTTCTTTGCGTCGTGGCTCACTTTATGTTGGACCTAATTCTATGAAATACAAACAACAGGTTTTCTTAGAATTCAAGCATTCAGTTACAGCAAGATTAAATGGGCCTATGCAAAACAAAGGTGAAGTCAGCTGTGCAGTAACTGCACAGCTGATCAGCACCTTTGTTTTCACTACAAGGATAGTAAAACTCTTCTTGTACTTATTATGCCCCCAACTTCGGAAGAAGTTGAGGGTGCATATTGGTTTGGGTCTGTCTGCCCAGTGCAGTCTGTGAGTCTGTGAAGTGCGTGGGTAACGCTATGCAATTGGTCAGGAACCGTTAGAGCTAGGATCTTGAAATTTGGTATGTAGTTTGTATAAGAAAATTAAGAGGACCCATATTTTTTTATGCCCCCAACTTCGAAGAAGTTGAGGGGGCATATTGGTTTGGGTCTGTCCGTGCAGTGCAGTGGCCAGTGAGTGAGTGCATGCATGCGTGCAGTCAGTCAGTCAGTCTGTGATCATACTGATGCATGAGCACTCAGTCAGGAACCGTTAGAGCTAGGATCTTGAAATTGGTATGTAGTTTGTATATGAAAATTAAGAGGACCCATATTTTTTCTTTCAGGTAAATTCAAGGGGCTAGGGGCCAATTCTGTGAGAGTTATTTCCCTTTTTAATTCTTTATAAAGTGAATAGATAGTGGATACCTTGTGTGCGCAACTCCTCCTACAGTTTTATTCTGATTCTTTTGAAACTTTACAGATGTTGTGACCATGCTTTGAAGATATGCATGTGGTTTGGATATAATCCTCAGATTAATTTTTGTCACTTTTTTCGCAATTTGAACTTAGGCATTTTTCGGGCATTTTGACAATGAAAGTGAATGGGCAGTGGGTACCTTGTGTGGGCAACTCCTCCTAAAGTTTCATGCCAATTCATTCAAAGCTTTACATGTATTATGGGCATGGTCTGAAGATATGCATGTGGTTTGGATATAATCCTTGGATAATTTTTTGTCATTTTTTTCACAATTTGAACTTAGTCATTTTTTCGGGCATTTTAGTGGATGGATAGAGGGTAACTTGTGTGCTCAACTCCTCCTACAATTTAATACCGATACTTTTGAAACTTTGCAGACATCGTGACCATGCTTTGAATATATGCATGTGGTTGGGATATACTCCTCAGATTAATTTTTGTCACTTTTTTTACAATTTGAACTCATCATTTTTTTGACATTTTTACATCTTGAAAGTGGCTTACCAGTTGGGGGCATAGTGTTTCATAAACACATTTTCTAGTCTTTCAGGTAAATTCAAGGGGCTAGGGGCCCATTCTGTGAGAGTTATTTCCCTTTTTAATTCTTGATAAAGTGAATAGATAGTGGGTACCTTGTGTGCGCAACTCCTTCTACAGTTTAATACTGATTCTCTTGAAACTTTACAGACATTGTGACCATACATTGAATATATGCATGTGGTTTGGATATAATCCTCAGATTAATTTTTGTCACTTTTTTCGCAATATGAACTTAGCCATTTTTCGGGCATTTTGACAGTGAAAGTGAATGGACAGTGGGTACCTTGTGTGCGCAACTCCTCCTACAGTTTAATACAGATACTTTTGAAACTTTACAGACATTATGACCATGCTTTGAAGATATGCATGTGGTTGGGATATCCTCCTCACATTAATTTTTGTTACTTTTTGAGCAATTTGAACTTAGTCATATTTCGGATTGAACTTAGTCATATTTCGGACATTTTCTTATCCTGAAAGTGGGTTACCAGTTGGGGGCATAGTGTTTTATAAACACATTTTCTAGTTTCCAAAATTTACAGCTTCTAGCATTCTTCTGTGACTGCAAAGACCAGTTTTTGTCGGACCTGGTCGAAAACCCCAAAGACAGGTTTTCTTGCATCGCGGCTCAAATATGACTGAGATCTTGAGAAAACCTTTTTTTGGCATATGTAAAAAACAAAAAAAAAAAAACACAACAAAGGTATTTCATGAGCATTTTTGTTTTCTTTGTTTCCTGAGTAGTAGAAAGGTTCAAACCCCTAATCATCCACGCTGTGTTGGACCTGGTTTGAAAAAAAAAAGATAACCAAAAGGCATGTTTTACATATTGCATCCTCTGCATTTTTTTTTTCAGAAAGCAGGTCTAAAGGTGTATTTTTAATGAAAATTTATGACATGTCATTATAAAGAAATGACAAAATGTGTTTTTTTTATGAAAGATTTACAGCATCATGAGCATTGAAGATTTCATTGGTAATCACACAGGTTATCACGAGACAGCAACACAAAGTTCTGAGAAGAAATAACACAGATAAAATTACTGTAAGTTGGGAATTTTTCTCATGACTTTTATTTTGCGAATTTTTGATTTCCAAATTATTAGCAAGTTCTTGAATTAAATTTTGTGAGCGAATGCTTGTGCTGTCTGTAAAGCTTATAGTATTTCTTTATTAGCGAGAACTTTATTTTGGCGAAGCAAAGGATTTGCGAGTATTGTATTAGCGAACATTTCCGAATTTACAGTAATAAGCAACGTAGAAAGAAAATACATGAGCTGCGACGAGAGAAAACCGGTCGTCAGGGTTCCCGACCATGTCCGACACAAACCGGCCTGTGCAGCTACAGAAGATGGATGGAAGCTTGAAATTTCGGATTTAAGCAGAAGAGGAATTGTACTATCTTTGTAGCGAAAACAAGGCACTGATCAGTTTCGCAGTTACTGCGAAGCTGATCTGCGCCTTTGTTTTCGCATAGGCAAAAATCTGGTTTTCTCATGACGCGGCTCACATGATCCATGACAAGTTGTTCCCAGACAGGTTTTTGCATCATACAAGCATATATTGATTTCATCTGTGTTGGTTGTGCTCAGTTGCATTGGTTGTTTCTGGATAACCAGTGCAACAAACAGAGATTTTTGAGCTTTAAAAATTGAAAATTTTGATATTTTTCTTATTTTTTGCTCAAAGCATAGATTGTGGGTACACGTTAGAAAACTGTTACCATTTAGCAGATACTCATTGAAGTTTGATCATCATTATTATTGTTATTACAAAAATGCCTCCGTGATATTGCTCATTGTTTAGATCGTATCTATTAATATTGGTAGAATTTGTGGTCTAATTCTAGCAAAGTACATTGACATTGCAAGACATTGCAATTAAAGCAATAAAAATTGTTTTAAAAAATGTGTTAATTTCCAACAGCTGTTATTAGTTTTATGTTGAATTTTTATGCTTACATCAAGATAACATGTCAGTGTAATGCATACCCTTTTACACTCCAACTGTATATTGTAAAACTGTATTGTATCAGGATTATTATGTTTTTTTGTTGTTTTTTTTTGTTTGTTTTTTTTTTATTAATCCAAAACATAGATTGTGGGTACAGGCTCCAACTGCCTTGATGAGGAGGTTCTAACATGTACACATGATGTGGGTTTGAGTGTGTCTGGCTAGGGTTCAAGCCCCACAAGACATGCAAAGTTCTGCTTGCTGGTGTGCCAGGTGGTTTTCCTCGGGGTTCTCCTGTTTTTACCCCACTACTGATTGGCTTGTCTCATATGAGATGAAATAATCTTGAAAGGGACATAAAACTGAATTGTTAATGAAAAAAAAAAAAAATGAATAAATAAAAACAAAAAATTCAATGTATCAGCTACAAGAAAAATCTGTACATTACACTGGCATGTTTTTGTAATGTTAATATCCCAGAAGACAGCTATGGCTATGTTGGGATTGGGATTGTTTCCTCCAATTTTATGGTATTTTTATCTGATTTTGAAATTAATGACACCTCAAGCTATGCAATTAGGTCACATCCTAGAATTAACATCAAAGGAGTTGCTATAATAATGTGGGGGCAGTCTTACAAAACTTTCTCTGGGCAGGCTTAGATGTGTATAGCAGTTGAGTAGATTTAAGTAAGCAATGATCAGGAAATGGTGCAATCTGAAAGAAAGAGTTTGTTGGTTCAGTTACTGCTAAAAAGGTACAAGTAGGCAAAGATCAGGAAAAGGCGCAATCAGAGAGATTCCCACTCCAAAAACCGAGGTGGAAAAAAACAAACTAACAATCAGGCACTTATACCATGAAACATATCGTAAGCCGAATGAGCAGCTATTTTCCCAATAGGTGGCCACTCAGTTACCTTAACTTAATTAAAAATATGAAAACATACATAAGGCGCCAACAGCAAAGTCTATGGTCAACAGCTATGGACATTTTGGGACAGTCAATTACCCTAGCCACACTTCCCGGGCAAGCCTCCCAGAGGCAGGTTACCAGTACTTTGTACACATCTTTCACCATTAATGACAAATGCTCTTCTTGAATCAGGGGTAGTAGAGGAAGAATGGCTACCCAATATTTTCATTTTTTTTTTAAATTCAGTTTTACGTCCCTTTCAAGATTATTTCAGCTCATATGAGATGTGCCAATCAGTAGGTGGGGCGAAAATGGGAGAACCCCGAGAAAAGCCTCCTGGCACACTCGCAAACAGAACTTGGCTTGTCTCATATGTGCCCAGTGCGGGGTTCAAACCACACCAGACACAGCAGTGAGATGATCAAGTGATTAAGAAACAGGGCTCTTAACAGCCGCCCAATATTTTTAAGGACACATCTTCATGAAATAAATGATGAAAATAGCCGAGATAACATGCAGTCCAACAACTTCTGATAATTTTATGCTAAGTTTAGGAAGAAAAAAGTTTTATAACTGCAGCCACAGGTGTTTCTGCATTTAATTGTTTCTTAAACTTTTGCAGATATGTATTTTCGCCCTTTTTTCTGAAGTTTTATTGAGCTGTATTGTGAAACCAACGACAAAAAATGTAATGATAGTTTTCTCCTAAATTTTTGCACAGAAATGCCATTGGAAGTGATGGGTATTGAACCTGGTCAGTATTTGATGGGTACTATAAATTTGGAAATGATCATGAGAACTTAATCTTTGCTAATATTTGTGAATTTGTTCTATTGCAAATTCTAAGTTCTGGTTAATAAAGAGTTATTTATAAGCTTCATCAGGAAAACATGTCTGTGAAATCTATACCCCCTTAAACTCCACTTTTATAAAGAAAAACTGGGGTTTGCAAGGGTAATACCTAAATTTCTTATTTTTGATCCTAAACACACATTGTGGGCACTCGTTAGAACTGCCTGGGCGAGGCAGTTCTAACGTGTATCTGCAATGTATGTTTTGAGAGAAAATATTAAATAAATCAAATTTTTTCCAATGAAATTTCTTTTGAAAAAAATATCTATACATTGCATGCATGGGCAAGTTTTCGTATTGTTATAGACTGCACATTTTATTTATTATAAGTACTCAATCTTGAAATCAAGATCTCGCTAATAATTTGAAAATAGAAAGTTTGCGAAATTTTCCAAACTTACAGTATTCAATATCAACCCTTTCATGTCATCTTTTAGAGGTGTAAATTAATTTGATTTGCAGCCTATGGCACTGTTCAAGAAACTTAATTTTGACTTATATTTGCAATTCATTGCCTCACAAAGCTCTCATTGACATCGAAAAATCTGTTTTTATTGATTATTCTAGTTAATTAAATGTTTGCTCATAAATTCAAAAACTCACCAGTACAATGGAAGAAGAGAATTTAAAACATGAAAGTCGCTGAATAATTTCTGACCTTACACTTAAATGAAGCACTATTTCATGTCTGAAAATTTTCCACTTTTACAGCACTATTTTACATGTTCGAAAACTTGTCCCAGAGATTTTTGAGCTTTAAAAACTGAAAATTTTATTTTCTTATTTTTGCTCAAAACATAGATTGTGGGTACACGTTAGAACCACCTCGCCAAGGCGGTTCTAACGAGTACCCACAATCTATGTTTTAGAGCAAAAAATAAGAAAAAGAGGATTTTTACCCTAGTAGTAAAATCCGTTTTAATAAGCGACTTACCATATACTTATCTTATAGCTATATACCTATGCTACCCTTTCAAAATTTGGACACCCTTACCAGTTTTGGGGCGAGATGACCAGAACCGATATGGTGTCTGTGTCAATAGTCACCGGAAACCGGAAGTGCACGAGATTGTCGTGTCAGAATTAAATTGATTTCCAGAATGCCCCAAAACTGCCCAGAAACGCGGGGAATAACCATGGTTACCATGGTTACGGGAGGCTGGGCAAATAAGCGATAAGTATATGGTAAGTCGCTTATTAAAACGGATTTTACTACTAGGGTAAAACTCCTCTTTTAATGAGCGCTTCCTTACCATATACTTATCTTATAGCTATAGAATCACCAACCATGGAGGGAGGCATTCTGACTAAGCAAGGGTAGTCCATATATGCTTCCAGAGATGCATAAAGGATCCAGGAAGAGAGTGACAACAGTCACTCGAGAACAACAAGAAGAAGAATTCTTCTAGTCTCCTGTAAAACATCTCTGGATGCAGTACCAGTCCTGAACTAATATTAGTTATAACTAATTATAGTACCTTTGGACTATCTGGTATCTGCTGTTGTAGATGGTGTATCGTCAGGCTAAGCATCATCATCTGGAGGACCTGATTGTCGCCCCCCCCCACCCCCCCATCCTTTGAGCTGCAACAATTGGTCCCATTTGCCTAAGGTTTTCAGCCTGTGATCCCATATTGCGCAGGTAGAAAGAGGCAAAGGTTGAAGAGTTAGACCAAACTGCTGCCTTAATGACCTCTTCAAGGGGAATCGAGCTGGTGTACGCCCAAGAAGTGGAAAGAGCTCTCAGTTCGTGAGCTTTAACTTTGAGAAGCTTAATCTGATGCTTGGATAAACTTTTATAGGCATGACTGATTGTGTATTTAATCCAAGATGAGATTGTCGACTTTTTCAAGTCGTGACCCCCTTTAGTGGGAATGAAAAGTCGAGTTCTGCCATTTCTAATAGACTTAGTTCTGTCAATGTATGCTTTAATTGCTCTGATTGGGCAAAGCTTGCGATTAAAGTCAGATGGACGACAGTGATTTGACAATTTGGGAATGCGAATGGAATCAGGATCCTTAGATGGAAGTTGATTCTTCTCTAAAAAGCCAGGTTGAGTTCTTAATGTGAATGAACCATCAATATGGCTGAAACGAAAGTGATCTTTGTCAATTGAAAAAGCATGTATCTCAGAAACTCTTTTGGCTGTTGCCATGGCAATGAGAAAAGCTGATTTCAATGAAAGATGAAAAAGTGAGCATTGTGATAATGGTTCGAAAGGTGCCTTGCATATATGCGAAAGAACAAAGGCAAGGTCCCATTTTGGTGCTAGAGACCTGGAAATTGGTCTCTGTAACTGAAATGATGTAATCAGATAGATAATACTGGATGGGAACCAATATCGAAACCAGCCGAAAACTTAAGAGTGTTAGAAATCATGGATCTGTAACCTCTAATGGTACTGACCTGACATTTCTTCTCATTGAATAGAAATGTCAGGAAATCGGCTATCACATTAGGAGTGGCCTTGATTGGATCAATTTGTCGTTTATTTGCCCAATCAAGGTAGACCCGCCACTTTGCATCGTAGACTTTGCGAGTAGACTCACGCCTTGCTTTGACGACGTGCTCTGCAACTTGTTTTGAAAATGTCTTATCTCTGATTGATTGTTTGATAAAATCCAAGCGTGAAGCTGCAGAACACCTATGTTTTGATGCCAAAACCTTCCGTTTAACTGTACGAGCAGGTTTGGCCAAACTGGAAGACTGATTGGATCTGACACCAACAGACTCAGAAGTTCTGGAAACCAAGACCTGTTGGGCCAGAATGGGGCTATCAGAACTACTCTGCACTGCGATAGCTTCACTTTGTTTATCACAGCTTGAATGAGATGGAACGGTGGAAAATGCATAAGCATGAAGATTGTTCCAATTCATTGATAGAGCATCGATTGAAAGTGCCCTCTGGTCGGGAATTTGGGAAACATACAGAGGAAGCTTGTGGTTTAGACGAGTTGCGAACAAGTCTATGTTTGGAAACTCTGTCATGGAAAAAAGAAGATTGGCTATTTCCTGGTTCAGAGCCCACTCTGTCGAAATAGGTTTGTTCACCCGGCTTAGCTGGTCGGCCAGGGTGTTGAACCTGCCTGGAATATGCTTCACAAGTAAGTGGATCTTGTTCCGTTGGCACCAAGTTAGAATCTTCCAGGTCTCTTTGCTGAGATCTGGAGAATGAGTGCCTCCCTGGTGAGACAGATATGCCACTACTGTGGTGTTGTCTGTTGAAACCAGAACCGTGGAGCCCGTTATGGCATGGCAAGCAGCTTCCAGAGTGAGAGCTATTGCCAGCATCTCCAGCATGTTGATGTGGAGACGGGATTGGTCTCTGGTCCAAACACCATGATACAACAGACCCTCCGGTTCCACGTGAGGTCCCCAGCCTGCCGTGCTGGTGTCCGTGAAGATCGTGTGAGAGACCGGGGCTACTTTCAGGGGCACACCTTGGTGGTAGATCCGTTCTTGTTTCCACCAACTGAGGTGATATAATACATCCTGAGTGACTGGGATCAGTTGGTCCAATGGATGTATATGAGGTCTCCATAGTGACAACAGGTACGTTTGTAATGGTCTGAGATGGAGTCTGCCCAAAACAACGTGATCTGCTGCCGCATTGAGTTGTCCCAAAAGAGACAGGAAAGTCCTGGCTGATACGAATGTCTCCTGAGAAAAGACCAGAATGGCTTGGAGTATTTTTTGAATTCTGTCCTAAGGAACTCTGACAAGGTTGAGATTGGTCAAGAATTCCATCCCTATGAATGTGAAAGTCTGTGTTGGAATGAGCTCTGACTTCTCGTAGTTGATAATCAAGCCTAGAGAAGTTATCAAAGACATTAGATAATGTCTGTGTGCCAACAGAGTTCGACGACATTGGTTTCTGGCTAACCAGTCGTCGAGATAGGGATGCAGAATGATCGCTCTTTTCCTGAGAAATGTAGCAATTACATTCATGAGGTAGGTAAAGACGAAAGGGCTGGTCGAAAGCCCGAATGCTAAAGCCTTGAACTGGAAGATCTGACCGTTCAGAGAGAAGCGAAGGAACTTGCGTGACTGCTTGTGAATCGGGACATGCAGATACGCATCGGTAAGGTCCAATGAAAATGCCCAATCGTTCGGATAAATGGCATTCATCTGAACGGATTTCAACGCTTAACTCAGGAGAGTGTCTGTCCCGATGTTGTGACAATTCTCTCCGAGTATGAGAGACTCGCGAGCCACGCTCTTCCTCAACTGAATGAGCCGAAGAGGATGAGGAAGATCTAGATGAAGAAGAAGGTGAAGGTGTACGAGGACGTTTCCTTGTATTCTTCTTCTTATAATCTTTACGTCCACCTCTGTGGGACTTATGTCGCCGTTTACTCTTCTTCTTCTTTCGTCTCTCACGAGAAGAAGATGAAGAGGATAAAGAGGATGAATAAGAGGAGTAGGAAGAGCTACGTTTCCTCTTATGACTAACTTTCTTGACATGGTGTCTATCACGACGGGAGAGTCTCCCATGATCGCGAGAGTGGGATTTAGAGCGTGACCTGCACCTATCACATGAACGTGAGCGAGATCTCTGATGACGTTGGGATGATTGATTCGAAACTCGATCATGAGCCGATCTCGAAAAAGAAGGCGGTCTCTCACGGTGTTGTCTTAGAGCAGATGCCGGAGAGAGCTCACCATGATTAGCATGGCGAAGAGGAATCAAAGGCGTATGACGCCTATCCTCTGAACTGATATGTCTAGAGTTTTGGTTGTTTGGAAGCCTGGGACCAAACTCTACATCAGTAGAATGATCAAAACGATCTTTTGACCTAGGACTATGAACGGCATCCGATGTCCGGTGTCCGGTGACGTCCGGTGTCTGGTTAGGCCTATGGTCAGAGTAGAGTGTCCTTTTTGTGACCTGGATCTCTAGACAAAGTCTGGTGAACATTGTCCGGTGTCCGGCGTCAGGATGTCCGGTTGTCCAGTGTCCGGTGTTCACTTGGTCAGTAGGAAGTTGAATTCCATGACCAGCGTCCGGTTGTCCGGATGTCCGGTTGTCCGGTGGCCGGTGATCAGGGCTGAACAGTGTCAGAGGGTCCCTGTCCGGTGTCCAGTCCGGTGTCCTCTGAACAGAGCTGATGTGATCCAGGTGTTCTCGGGACCCTACCGGACTCGGTACGAAACCGAGCCTTAGTAGCCGGAAGGACGTCGACAGTCAGGGGATCCTTCACCAGTTTCCCAGTGTTGTCTCCCCGGGAAAGTCCCGACTGTCTAACTTACCTGACGAGTGCCGAGAATGGCGCTCGGTAGGAGACTTTGAGCGTGAGGCATATCGCAATGAAGATGACCTCTTGCTCGAGCGTCCCCTTGACGACGACTCGCCGTCCAGGTCGTTGCTGACCTGAGAGTCCGAAGTCACAAGGACTTGAGACTGGGTTCTCTTGACAAAAGATGACGATTGATTAGACCTCTTAGTCTTCTTTGACTTCGCCATCTTGTAACGGTAGGATCTTTTCTTCAAAACCAAAGACCAAACCGAAGACGACCAGGAAGAACAGAACTCACAAGGTTTGTCCCTGGAACATAAAGCACAAGATAAACAGTCAGGATGATTGTCAAAAGCCGCCTTGAGATGACCGCAGTCACCGCGGATCTGCGGCATCCGAAAAGGCGCGAAGAGAACCCCGCGTAAAAACAAAGAAAATATACGAAATAACAATTATTTCACGATAATAAGTAGTAAATACAAACGCAATTACGATAGTAATTGAAAGAGTAGCACAGAAATTAAAAGGGAATGAGACAAATCGTAAAAAATTTTCTTCAGAGATGAAACGATGTAGACTCCATTCCTTTCAATTTAATTCTGACACGAAAATCTCGTGCACTTCCGGTTTCCGGTGACTATTGACACAGACACCATATCGGTTCTGGTCATCTCGCCCCAAAACTGGTAAGGGTGTCCAAATTTTGAAAGGGTAGCATAGGTATATAGCTATAAGATAAGTATATGGTAAGGAAGCGCTCATTAAAATAGGTATACCCCTGCATACCCCATTTTTGCTATATAAGAGTGGGGTTCAAGGGGGTATACATTACATGGACGTGTTTGAAAATTTTCCACTTTTACGGTAAGTATCAGGTGCAATCAGAAAAGCGAAGTTACTTTTTAATTTTGCAGATTTCTCTTTTTAATTGCACATGTTGTCTTTGTTTTAATGAGCAATATATTGTCAAACAAAAACTGTTCCATGCTGAAAATTTTCCACTTTTACGGTAAGTATCAGGTGCAACCAGAAAAGCGAAGTTACTTTTTAATTTTGCAGATTTCTCTTTTTAATTGCATGTTGTCTTTGTTTTATTGAGCGATATATTGTCAAACAAAAACTGTTCCATGCTGAAATGAGCCGCATCATGAGAAATCGGATATTCACCTATGCGAAAACAAATACACATATCATCTGTCCACTAACTGCACAGCTGATCAGTGCCCTTGTTTTCACTACACGGATAGTACAATTCCTCTTCTACTTATACCCAAAATTTCTAAATTTGGCTTTCTTCTGAGACTGTACAGGCTGGTTTGTGTCAGACCTGGTTGGAAATTCCGAAGACGGGTTTTATCGTTGTTGCGGCTCAAATAATATGCATAAAAAGTTGTATTCACCCAGTAAACCGATGGCTATAAACTGGCTTCTGCCATTGGAAAAATAGGGATTGGGTATATGGTACTTTGCAACAAGGTTTATGTTATCAGGAAAAGATGTGCCTGTAATTTATACCCCTTAAACCCCATTTTTAGCTCACCTGAGCCGTTAGACTCACAAGGTGAGCTTATAGTATAGCCATGATCAGTGAGCGTATAGTAAAGGCATGATCCGGCGTCCATCCATCGTCCACATTTTCAAAGATCTTCTTCTCTGAAAACGCTTGGCCGATCAAGTTGAAATTTTATGTGGAGCCTCCATGGGTAGGGGGAACGAAAGTTTGTTCAGGGGGTCTTGGTCACATGACCAAGATATGGTAAAAAACGTTAAAAAATCTTCTCCAGAACCAGTGTGCCGATTTCCACGAAACTAGTTCCAGCCCATCATATTTTGTTCAAATGATGACCCTAGGGTAACCTTGACCGATTTTACGGCAAGGTCAATTTTGGAAACATAGGCTTTTACATGGGAAAAGGCGAAAACAGTCAATACTTTGGAAACTATTGCAGCCTCAGACTTGAAAGTTTCTAGATGGAGACAACTAATGGAGTAGTCTCTAGATGGAGACAACTAATGTAATTAATTAAGGTCAAGGTCATTTCTTGACCTTGACCCAGGGTCATTGAAATATTAAGTCACAATTTCAAAGATCTTCTCTGAAACCACTTGGCCGATCAAGTGAAATTTTATGTGGATCCTCCTTGTGTAGTGGCATTGAAATTTTGCTCGCGATATTTTGGTCATATATTATGTTAAAATCCCTTCAAAAATCTTCTCCAGAACTGGTGGGCCGATTTCTACGAAACTTGATATTTAGTATCGGGGACTCCAGCCTATCATAGTTTGATCAAATGATGACCCTGGGGTTAACCTTGATCTATTATACGGTAGGGTCAATTTTGGAAACATAGGCTTTTACATGGGAAAAGGCAAAACAATGGATATTTTGGAAACTATTGCAGCCTGAAAGTTGCTAGATGAAGACAACAAATGAAGTCAATGAATGTGTGTAATTAAAGAAGGTCATGGTCATTTCTTGACCTTGGCCCAAGGTCATTGAAATATTAAAATTAAGTCACAATTTCAAAGATCTTCTCTGAAACCGCTTGGCCTATCAAGTTGAAATTTATGTGGAGCCTCTATGGATAGTGGCATTGAAATTTTGTTCGCGATATCTTGGTCACATGACCAAGATGGCCACCATGCCCATTTATGGTAAAAACCCTTCAAAAATCTTCTCGAGGAGGCGGTTCTAACGTGTACAAGCAAATCAAGAACTAGAAAATATGTTTATGAAACACTATGCCCAAACAGGTTTAAGGCCGCCTCTGTGGCCGAGTGCTTGAGAGTGCTGGTTTAATTACTGCGCTTAATCATTCAATCATATCACCGCTGTGTCTGGTGTTGGTTTTAGGGACACCTGTGGCTCACTGAAAATGGCGAAAAAATGTTCAAATTGTAAAAAAAATGACAAAAATAATCTGAGGATTACATCGTCATCAAAGCATGGTCACAACATAGTAAAAAGCTTAAAAAATATTGGTATTAAACTGTAGGAGTTGCGCATACAAGATACCCTATATCCATTTACTAAAATGCCCGAAAAAATGACTAAGTTCAAATTGTAAAAAAATGACAAAACTAATCTGAGGATTATATCCTAACCACATGCATATCTTTATAACTATCACAGAATGGCCCCTAGGTGTTTGAATTTAGCAAAAAGAAAAAAAATATGGCTCCTTTTAATTTTCATATTCAAACCATATACCAAATTTCAAGATCCTCCCTCTAGAGTCTAACGGTTCTTGACCGAGTGCTAAGCATAAATCAAGCACTGCACTGGACTGGACGGACAGACCCAAACCAATATGCCCCCTCAACTTCTACGAAGTTGGGGGCATAAAAACATCTTTTTTTTTTCTTCTGAAAATTTTCATTTTTCCAGCAGTAAAAAAAGAATCTGCATATTGCATGGGCATGTTTTGGTAATGTGCTGATCTGGCTAAACAGAATGATAAGCCTTAATTTCCTTTGAAAGGATAAATGTACACCTGGACCTCTTTATAACATGGTTTGTTACAACACAGTTTTGGATATAACACAGGTCATTGCTGGATCGCAAATGGTCATTTTAGATTAATTTTGCTATATATCTACACATTTTACTCTCATTATTATAACACAGATCGGATAGTTAACACAGAAATTGGCTTGGACCCCAACAATAGTGTTATAGAGGTTGAGGTGTATTGTGTTTTAAGTGTAACTCGGGTTTCGCTTGATAGAACAAGGCCTGTTTTTCCATACAGCCATTTTAAAAGCTGAATGACACTTGGTTGGAAACATTTCCCAGTCGTAGTATACTGCCACATGGGCAACTGGCCTTGGAGGTTATAAAACTTTTTTTCATGCTCTACTCAGCTGAGCATGAAATTTAAACCACTCAAAAATACAGAAAATTTTTCAGTCATGTCGGGACAGAGCCGTTGTTTCCTGGGTATTAACCAGTACACTGAGGATTTAACGTGTCTTGCTCAAGGAAACAAAACAGTGCTGCCAGTGGGGATCGAAGCCAGGGCCTATCAATTTGGAGTCCAATGCGAGCTACCACTAGGCCTTCACACTCCCTGCGTTTAGTCTCATCTGAAAGACTGCATTCAGGAATCACATTGTATTAGCGGCAATCGCGAACAACCAATTTGATAAACAATAAGAGTTCTAGATTACCGTAAAAAGGTGTTTCGGATTGCCAAAATGACGTAGTAGAATATAAACTGAACATTTCCGATTGCCAACACATGCTTTTTGGCAATCTAAAACGCCTTTTATGGCAGTCAGGATTGCAGTTTTGTATAAAATTTTACGAATATGAAAATTCGTAACTAAGAAATGATGCATAGTTTGAAAAAAAATCCCACGTCCCAGATGGGATTCGAACCCGGACCGCCGGTTTAGAAATCCAATGCTCTAATCACTGAGCCAAAGAGTCGATTCCCTGACGCAGTATGTCAGAGATTGTAGTTATATGATACATTGTATCGAATAGCTGTGCTATTTATAGAAGCTATGCATCATTGATCTGCTGGACTATCTCGAATAATTGAGTGGTGCAATGGGACATAACACACCCCCATTTCGAGAAAGTAATCATTTATGATTACGAGAATGTCATTATAATGACTAAATGACTCAAATGGTCCATCTCCGACGAGCCCCCATCTTACGTATATGAAAATTCGTAACTAAGAAATGATGCATAGTTTGAAAAAAAATCCCACGTCCCAGATGGGATTCGAACCCAGACCGCCGGGGTAGAAATCCAATGCTCTAACCACTGAGCCAAAGAGTCGACTCCCTGACGCAGTATGTCAGAGATTGTAGTTATTACATTGTATTGAATAGCTGTGCTATTTATAGAAGCTACGCATCATTGATCTGCCAGTCCGGCAGATAAATCTCGAATAATTGAGTGGTGCAATGGGACATAACAAAAATCACACGTTCCACATTGCCGCTAATACAGTGTGGGAATGGACTTTATAAAGGAAAATTAAACAAATCAACTGCGTACAATTTTAATGGTAAGATGCAGCTAGAATGAACATGTGAAACCCATCTCAATTCTGGCCCCGAGGTTATAAAACTATTTTCATGCTCAACTCAAATGCGCATGAAATTTCAATTCCTCATAAATATAGAAGTAGTGAAAATCAGTGGAAATTTCATGTTTAGATCACAAAAGCCTATAATTTATCCTGCTCATAAATGAGCCACCTCGTGGGAAAACCAACAATGTGGTTTCCGAACAGGTCCGACACAAACCGACCTGTACAAGCACAGAACGGAGCATGAAGCTTGAAATTTCGGATTTAAGTAGAAGAGGAATAGTACTATCCGAGTAGCGAAAACAATGGCGCTGATCAGCTTCGCGGTTAACGCGAAGCTGATCTGCGCCTTTGTTTTCGCCTATGCAGATTGTTGGTTTTCCCATGGGGTGGCTCAAATGTTAAAATGCCAACAATTGTTGGCAATTTAACATTTATGAGCAGGACAAATTGCAGTCTCAACTGAGCTGAGCATGAAAAAAGTTTTATAACTTGAGGCATGGACACAGGAAAACCAGTTTTCTGAGTTTCTGTACTCTGAAATCAGTTACCTACTGTCCTTACACCATATTTTAGAAACCACCTTTCACATCAGGATAACGTTTCTGTGTAATAATTATACCCCTTTTACCCCACTTTTGTATAGCAAAACTGGGGTATGCAGGGGGTATACCTATTTTTCTTATTTTTGCTCCAAAACATAGATTGTGGGTACTCTTTAGAACCGCCTCGGCATCTCTAGCCATGTCGGACCTGGTCAGAAACCCCGCAGACTGGTTTTCTTGCTTTGTGGCTCATATTTTCTTAAAGGTGTATTTCATAAAAAGATATTAAGAAAGGCAGTTTTTGAAAGGTGATGCAGGGACAAAAGCTTTACTGAACTATACACATATCGGTATTTTCCCCCAGAAGGGTAAAAAATTATGTATTTTTTCTCAAAACATTGAATATGAGTACATATTAGAACTGCCTTGATGAGGCAGTTCTAATGAGTACCCGCAATCTATGTTTTGGATACATGGAAATGTTTGCATGATAGGGAGGGGGAATTAGATTTAAGATTTTCAAAATTGTTTAATTCCCCATGAATATCCTGGCCGTCTTTCTTCCTCTGTGAGAAAACATTGATAGATGCCATATTGTCAGTTTTTTTTCTTTTTTTCAGGATCATTTATAGACACCATTTCGGAAGGTGTGGTTGCTTGCTGTTTGAATTTAGGCTGAGTTTAAGTTTTCTGTCCCGCTAACAGCTATGGTTCTTTACCCAAAATATGGCTCACCTTCTCCCATTGAATTTCTGCTTTACTGATTTTACCATTATATTTCATTCATTATGAGTCTAACATAGAGGAAAATTTATGTTAGACGGGCTAAGGCCTCGTTTCCATGGACAATTTTTCTTTGACAAAGTAGGTTTGTCGCAGAAACATATGTAAATTCAATTATGTGGCGAAGTTTCATTGTCAAAAATATGTGTGAGAAAGGTGAGGGAGCTAATTAATATAAGTAATATTTGCTGTGTGTGAACCAGGCTTAAGGCTGGGAAGTGTAGTCAAGTGAATGCTTACAGTGTCTGATCTACCATTATTTCAGCTGTGTCGTGAGAAAACCGGATTTTTGCCTATGTGAAAAGAAAGGCACAGATCAGCGCCTTTTTTTGCTACACAGATAGAACCATCCCTCTTCTTCTCACATCCGAAACTTCAAGCTTCTTGCCTGTTTCTGTGACTGCACAGGCCGGTTTGTGTCAGACCTGGTCGGTAACCCCAAAGACTGGTTTTCTCGCGTCACAGCTCCTTCCCACACTGGATATCCATAGACAACCAACACGACATAGAACAACCAATGCAGGTAAAATCAGTTGAAGGTTGTAGACTGCAAATACCTGTCTGAGAACAACTTGCCATGATTCATTTTGAATACCTGTTTGAGAACTGGTTTTGCATCTTACAGAATTATTAGCTGCTCACATGAGCCGAAGGCTCACAAGTTGAGAGGATGGCTTTGCGGCGTCTTCCGTTGTCAAAGATCTCCTCTGAAACCGCTAGGCCAATTAAAGCCAAACTTCATGTGGAGCATCCTTAGGAAGGACGAATGAATGTTTATATAAATGGTCCAGGTCACATGACCAAGATGGCTGCTATGGCTATAAATAGCAAAACACCTATAAAAATCTTCTTCTCCAGAACCAGAAAGCCTATGATCTTATCAATACAAGAGGACCAAATGTATAATTATGACCTTTATAGTCAAACAAGTTTATTGGTATATATCTCAGATCTCAGGTGTGCGTTTACAGGACCATTGGTCCTCTTGTATTGATTTCAGCTGCATTAGTTGTTCTATTTGTTGTGTTAGTTGTCTCTAGATAACCGGTGTATTTCTGTTCAAATATCAATTTTGAGTATTTTTTTCGCATGAAATTTAATTATAGTGGTTTGAACCACTGACACCTAGACAATTTGAGGAATATGAGCCACGCCATGAGATAACCTACACTTCAACCTCATTATTACGTTCCTCACTATAATGCAGTTTTCAATATAACACGGCCATGCCATGTCTGCCAAATTGATAACTTCTTATTTCCTCAGATTAGTTTCATCTGCCTTGGTTGTTCTCAGCCATGGCCTCGAGGTTATAAAACATTTTTCATGCTCAACTCAGCTGAGACTGAAATTTAAATTGTCCCTAGATATTGAAACAGCCCAAATAAACATAAATTCCGGGCTTAAAGCACCGAAACATGCAATTTATCCTGCTTATAAATATTAAAATGCCAACAATTGTTGGGATTTTAACATTTGTGAGCAGGATAAATTTGTTGGGATTTTAACATTTATGAGCATTATATTTTTTTTTTATCAATTCATAGTTTTTGTTAGACATGCAATGTTAGTGATGCTATATTTTGGGAGAAGAGAAGCCAGTGCTTGCCTGATAATGTTGCACAGCATGCAAGTTAGTTAGCCACTGGTACCATTTTGAATGCCTTTGGTTTGGCACGGCCGGGGCGCGGACCCAAGACCTATTACTCCCAAAGCTATATACTCTAACAGAAATGGATTGCTCAATGCCTCCATGCAGAGCTGTGAAGTTGTTAACCCAATGGATTTCAGTATTGGTTAAAAGTGCCCAGGAAAAGCAGTTTCCGGGAGGTCAAAGAGCTGGTTTTCTCATGACTTGCCTCATATGATGTCACATAAACACCCATCAATATCACAAATGAGCCACCACACCAGAAAACCAACAACATGTATAGGCGAAAACAAAGACGCAGATCAGATGTGCAGTAACAGCGCCTTTGTTTTCGCTTCATGGATAGGAACAAACCCTCTTCTTATTAAATTCAAAATTTCAAGCCTCTAGCCTGCTTCTCTGACTGTGCAGACCAACCTGGGTTTGTGCTGGACCTGGTCGGAAAGTTGGAAACCCAGATTGCTGGTTTTCTCATGCGAAAGCTCAATTATCTTTTAAAATAAATATCATATGCCTACGGCATGGTATGTACTCATAGTTTAGAACTAGAAAGCTAAATGTTTATGACTTTAAGCCAGTGATAATAACAATAAATAAAACAATGACATGCGCCGCGTCATGAGAAAACCAACATTTCGCATATGCAAAAACAAAGGCGCATAATCTGCTTCGCAGATACTGTGTCTTTGTTTTCACTACATGGATAGTACTATTCCTCTACTTTCTAAATCCAAAATTTCCAGCCTCTAGCCATCTTCGGTGCTTGTATAGCTCAGTTTGTGTCGAACCTGGTCGAAAACCATATTGTTGGTTTTCTCATGTCACGGCTCACATTATTTTTTCACCCTTGATATGCAGCTAGAGAAAACATTTTTCAACAATTTATAAATAGCGTCAAAATCTACTAGAAAACCACAATTTCAATGAAAATTGTTGCTATTTTAGTGGCCACATTTTCAATGAAAATCGTTGCTATTTTAGTGGCCACAAATTATATACGTATAATGTGATCAAATTTTTTTTTTAATTTTCTTGAAGCAAAATTTGTTGGCTGCCATAGTATTTTCATCAGCTGCCTACCAAGTTTGATTTTCGACATAATTTAGCACATTAATTAACGCATCATTATAGTTTACTGAAAAGCTGCTTTATAAGCATAATACATGTATCAACATAAAATGAACGAGAAAATAAGGATATGATAAAATGAGACGCCGCATGAGAAAACCAAAAATCTGCATTTGCGAAAACAAAGGCGCAGACCAGCTGTGCAGTAATTGCACAGCTGATCAGCGCCTTTGTCTTTGCTACACAGACAGTACACTTCTTCTTCTTCTTAAATCCAAAATTTCAAGCCTCTAGCCATCTTCTGTGACTGTACAGGCCAGTTTGTGTCGGACCTGGTCAGAAACGCAAATTGTTGGTTTTATCATGCAAAGGCTCAAAATATAAGTAATCACAACAATCACAAACCACCTAAAAAGCAACAATCAAAATTTTAGAATTGGCGTTTAGTGGCGTCGGAAATTCAGTTTCAAGCCTCATCTGGAGAAGTCTTGGATCGAACCTACATTCCCTTATTTAAAAGGCAAATGGCTTAACCACAACCACGTTGGTGATTTAAATGATGCTACCTGTGCTGTTGTCTCGGGTCATTTCTATACCATTTCATGTTAAAACTTGCTGTCGTCCGAGTACATCGACAGTTGTATCGGGTCTCGGTCGACAGCAAAATCACTAGTGTCATATTCACAACTGTCGACCATATGAGCCACGTCATGAGAAAATCAACAATGTGATTTTCGAACAGGGTCCAACACAAACTGAACTGTGCAAGCACAGAAGATGGCTAGAGGCTGGAAATTTTGGATTTAGAAAGCAGAGGAATTGTACTATCCGTGTAGCGAAAACAAAGGCGCTGATCAGCTTCGCGGTAACCGCGAAGCTGATCTGCGCCTTTGTTTTCGCATATGCATAATGTTGGTTTTCTCATGATGCGGATCATATACCGAGACAAGAGCAGGGTTTTGTATGTGATGATATACAAATGACGCGGATGACAAGATAGGATGCATCATTTGAATCACTTTCTGTGACATTTTTGCAACTTTTAAAATATTACTGATTGGCATGTTTACATGAATAGCAAAGTTTTAACACTAAGGGTTTATCATGGAATGATGCATCTTAAAACAAAACAAAACTAAAAAAAACAAAAAAACTAGAAATGCGTGTTTGTAAAACACTATGCCCCCAACTGTATGCTTGTCCCTAAACTGGCAGTTTGTATGATTCATTTATTTCATTCGAATGCAGTCAAATTTAATTTCCTGAAGAAGCTGTCGGTTGCGTCTGTTTTGACCTCGATCCAGAAACAGAATGTAAGCTTTTTTGCAGGCGAGTTAGAAATGAAGTAAAAATTTAAAAAAGGAGTAATTTTGTCAAAATTTGACAGAGAGTCCTCAAAAGTTAATCAGGTGATCTTCTTCTCAGCCCCAACCAGCATACCAAGTATGAAGGCTCTAGCTAGCTAGCTCAAATACGTTTTGAGATATCTTGCACACAAGATTTTCAAAATTTGTTTTCAAAGGGACATTATTCCAAAAAGGGGCATAACACGTACATGAAAAAAATACAGGCCAACTATTTTTTCAAGAGGAATCTGTATATGAAATTTCACAACCCTATCATTCACCGTTCAAAGGTTTAAAATTTCACCGAAAAGTGGAAAAATCAATCAAAATTTCAAAATTGTGTATTTTTGTAAATATTTGACGGAAAGTTCTCAAAAGTTAATCATGTCATCTACTTCTCAGCTCCAACAAGTGTACCAAACATGAAGGCTCTAGCTTTAATACTTTTTGAGATATCTTGCACACAAGATTTTCAAATTTTGTTTTCAAAGGGACATAACTCAAAAAAGGGGCATAATTTGGCCATACAAAAAAATACGGGTCAACTATTTTATCATGAGGAATGTGTATATGAAATTTCAAAACCCTAGCATTCACCGTTCAAAAGTTTCAAATTTCACCGAAAAGTGGAAAAATCAATCAAAATTTCAAAATTCTGTATTTTTGTAAAAATTTGACAGAAAGTTCTCAAAAGTTAATCAGGTCATCTACTTCTCAGCCCCAACAAGTGTACTAAATATGAAGGCTCTAGCTCTAATACTTTTTGAGATATCTTGCACACAAGATTTTCAAATTTTGTATTCAAAGGGACATAACTCAAAAAAGGGGCATAACTTTGCCATACAAAAAAATACGGGTCAACTATTTTATCATGAGGAATGTGTATATGAAATTTCAAAACCCTAGCATTCACCGTTCAAAATTTTCAAATTTCACCGAAAAGTGGAAAAATCAATCAAAATTTCAAAATTCCGTATTTTTGTAAAAATTTGACGGAAAGTTCTCAAAAGTTAATCAGGTCATCTACTCCTCAGCCCCAACAAGTGTACCAAAGATGAAGGCTCTAGCTTAAATACTTTTTGAGATATCTTGCACACAAGATTTTCAAATTTTGTTTTCAAAGGGACATAACTCAGAAAAGGGGCGTAACTCGGACATGAAAAAAAATATGGGTCAACTATTTTTTCATGAGGAATGTGCATATGAAATTTCAAAACCCTAGCATTCACCATTCAAAAGTTAACACACACACACACAGACAGACACACACACACACAGACAGACAAGCCGAAAGCAATATGCCCTTCCAACTTTTTCAAAGTTGGGGGCATAAAAAAAAAAAAAAAGAAGAAGAAGGAGTGGTACCATTTTTAGAGGAATAAAAAGGAATGATACCAATCTACAAAGGAATTTTATCTTTTCAAATCTGACAAAAATTTATTTTAAACAAGATGTGGGTTAAAAAATGTAAGAATTTTGAGCCGACAAAAAAAAAGCCACCATGTCTTAATTTTCTCTCCAGAAAAGGGAAAAAATCATTATGGAAACTTGCCCATGCAATATACAGACATTTTTTCAGCTGTAAAAATTGAAAATTTTCAGCTGAAAAATATTGATATTTTTAATTAATATTTTTGTTCAAAACATAGATTGTGGGTACACATTAGAACCGCCTTGCAGAGGCGGTTCTAATGACTACCCACAATCTATGATTTGGAGCAAAATTAAGAAAAATATTATACAAAAATTATACCCCTGCATACCCCCGTTTTTCTATATAAAAGTGGGGTTCAATGGGGTATACATTTTATGGACATGTTTTTCTGATGCAAAGCTTGAATTGACATTTTTTTACAAAATTAAAACAAGAGTGCAATAATGGATTAGTTAAAAAAACAAAAACCTAGATGCCCAAAAAATATTCGCTGTAATGCCTCTAAAATGAGCCTAACTTTTTTAAATTATTCCTCTGGGAGTAGCAGAAATCTGGGTTTGCACAGTTTGTTAAAACTGATCTGTTTACAAGTGTTGTATTGTCATGGTAAAGATAACTGAGATTCAAAAACATTTCGACTAGATTAAACCAAAGGTGTAACTAAATGGTCCTGCAAACCCTGCCTATATGCAAATTAATACATACAAATACAATTTATATTTCCATGGGCAGGGGGCACAAGCAAATTTTAAAATATATAAAACATAAATTATTCATCCATGTGACAATATTCTGCTAGATTTCCCTATTTAATAACCTTTTACATTTGTTGTAGGGTTTCCCATGAAAATACAATGGCTACCAAAGTTGACCTTGCCACAAAACAGGTCAAGGTCATCCTAAGATCATTATTTAAATAGATCATCCTAAAGTCATTATTAAATTTTGAATAGACGTTAAAGAGCTTGAATTCCCAATGCTTCAAGCCAAATTTCAAGATACATGTAATACGACATAGAAGATATCTAACATTTTCTTTACCTTATATGAGCATGGCTGCCATTTTGGTCATGTGACCTGGATAAATAATTTTATACAAAACTTTTGTTCTCCTTTCCTTATAGAGGCTTAATATAAAATGTTGCTTTGATTGATCAAGCAGATCCTCAGAAAATGGTGGATGAAGGACAGAATAGGGACGCCAGCTCATGGGTATCCTTTAACCCATATTTGATAAATTGATTTTCCCAGTATTATCATTTGGGTGATTCCACTGTCATTTTTAGGGGTATTAGGAGTGATTTTGAATTTTTATTTTTTTTCGATAAAATTCTTCTAAGCAAACAGAACAGCCCCTGCGGCGTCACATCTGGGGCTATACTGTTTGCCTATGTCCCATAAATAGGACGCTTATACAAGTTAAGCTCACCTGATGATCCTGTGGTTCAGGTGAGCTAAAAAGGGTTTTGACATTTTCATGCTTCTTTGCATCTTTTCATGACAAATGTGGTTTGTAATATAAAAGATGGCTTCCTTGATAAACATATAAAACAAGGACTTGCAGGCAGATATGCACAGGTTTCAGATTATGATCTGTGATACAAGAAATAATTGAATTTTCATAGTTCAACTTCCTTTTCATGGTGATAGTAGAAATAATAAAATTCTTAGTTTAACGGTCCTTTTCATGCATTACTTTTGTTCCATATTTTGAACTTATTCCCCAATGAATGAAAAAAATGTCTATATTTGCCTTGACTTTACCATATGGAGAACCTTGACTTTTCCAAATTAACAAAAAACAAATCAAAACAGCAAAATTAAAAAAAAAATTGCTAGACATAACTGTCTTTCCTGGTACAGTGAACTGTTTCTAACTGAAGAATCTAAAAGTTAATATACTTGAAATACCAGTTCTAAAAGAAACTTTGATACAGTCTTACTGTATTTTGAAGCTTATGAGCAAATATAGTCTAAATGTAATTTGAAACTTATGTCACATATCCATTACTAAATTTTTCATAAAAAATGAGCAAAGATTTATCAATCCATGCCTTTTTACGGTAGGTATGAAAAGAGTCAAACCCAATAGTCTACCAGTACGGGTATACCCAAGTAAAATAGAAATCATACTGCTACACATTGGCTCTGATCATGAATTTGGAAGAGTAAAATCTATCTGATAAATATTATGCCTAAGACCTATCCATAAAACAAAGATGTGAATGGAAAAAAATGACTGAACACAGCGCTGTATTAAAATCAGATCATTACAAAAACATGCCCATACAATGTACAGAGATTTTTAAGGTTGAGAAATATGAAAATTTTCAGTAGAATTTTTTTTTTCTTATTTTCATTTTGCTCAAAGCATAGATTGTGGGTACACATTAGAACTGCCTCGGCGAGGCGTTTATATCTATGCTTTGGAGCCAAACTAAGAAAACAATTTTTTTACAGCTGAAAAATTGCAGCTGTATATTGTTTAGTCATGTTTTTGTTATATCAAATGAACCTCAATGCAAGAAAAGCTGGTTTGGGGGTTTTTGATGAGGCCTGACAAAAATCCGCTAGAAGCTTGAAATTTCTGATTGAAGAAGAAATGTGCTATCCGTGTAGCAAAAACAAACACGCTGATCAACTGTGCAGTTACTGCACAACTGATCTGCGCCTTTGTTTCGCCTATGCGTGTTGTTGGTTTTCTTATGCAGCAGCTCAAATATACATAATAATCTGGTTTACTGTAAAATGAGCCACCGCATGGGAAAACCAACAATCTGCATAGGCGAAAACAAAGGCGCAGATCAGCTTCGCGGTAACCGCGCAGCTGATCAGTGCCTTTGTTTTCGCTACACGGATAGTACACTTCCTCTTCTTCTTAAATCCGACATTTCAAGCTTCTAGCCATCTTCTGTGCTTGTACAGCTCGGTTTGTGTCGGACCTGTTCCAAAACCACAATGTTAGTTTTCTCACGAGATGGTTCAAATAGCTTTATAAGCTAGCTCCAAGGAAGCATATTTACATAAGCAACAAAAATTTTACACTTATTTATATTCACAATAAAATTAGTAAGTTACCACACAGAAAAGCTTACAAAAAATTCGTAAATGTAGCCTCTCAAAATCAAAACAACATAATCAGTATAAACATGGTAAACTGCCATTATTGAAAAAGGCTCCAAGCAAGTCACTGTGTGTATAAGGTTTTTTCTCATGATCCTTTCTTTTTTTTCATAAGTTTTTCTGTGTTGTGACTCAATATATACAGCACATTTAATTTTGCTTTGAGCAGTGATTTTAAACAGCACATAATATATAACATAAAATGATAAATACATATACATGGCACATCAGTTTCTAGGAAACATTTAAATTTAAATCACATGATGCTTTTTAATTGGATGATTAAAGTCACATGACTGGGTCTAAAATTTGCTAATCACAATGATGCATTTTAATTGGACGATTAAAGTCACATGACTGCAGTTGCTCAGCAACTTAGTGTTTTAGCCATCCTAAACAAAAATGGCTGCACGGGACAAATGATCGTATGAAACCTAAAAATGGAAAGTGTCATATTATGACTACATGAATATTTATTATATGAAACAAAAATCCTTATTCTTGCTAAGCAAGCTGAAAAAATGATTTACAAACATCTAAAATCGAAACTATTTATTTTACTGTAATTAGAGTCTTTAATACATGTACATGGTCCAGGGCTCAGCTAAAAAAGGATCAAAACTGAACTATCTATTTGGGCAGTGTGCTAAAAATTAGAAGTTAAACACAAAAAGCAAACTTATACATTTAGAGAAAAAGAATGTGTATTCCCCAAAATTAATAGGAAAATGTTGGAATGAGGGCTTCTTACTTTTTTTTTTATAGTTTAAAGGAATACACTCACAAACATCCTTCATTTCAGAAAAACCTGATCAACAAAACAAACATTTTGACACAATATTCATGAAAATCGGCCCAGTGGTTTTGAAGATATGACCATTTTACAATTCCTGACTTTATATAGCGACTGCCAGTTTGTTTTAATAGTTAATCCTGTGACCAGAAATGAAAAATACTTATTTACAGCTGTAGGCTTGATTTTTACTTTTGAAAATTGATCAATATCATTTCGTAAAGTGCATGGAAAGTACTTTGACAACTTTTTACTTTAATTTGCACGTAAATGTCAGATATTTACAGTTTCATGATTGTGAGGGTGTGATGTGATCCTCACAGCCTTGTTTTGGATTTGACTCAATACTCTTATACCATGATTGATTTCCATGATATTTGTTGCAAACTGTTCAACAACATTAGGGCTTTCACATGTAGAAGTTTGTGACCCTATTCCTTTAATAAGGCTGAGCCCCATCATTCAAATGTACAAGGGTTTCATATCGGCATGTTTTGTATTCTAGCACAAACAATGAGCATTATATTTTTCATTTAAAAATCTTAAAAAAATTTTCGATTATCGTTTTAGAAATCAATTTGGATTCATTTTATCCCAGGCATAAATAACCCAAACTGGATACAACCCAATCGACGTAATACTTAACATCATACATGTACAAGCATCGTAACATTACGCTAACACGTCCATGCAATATGTACCCCTTAAACCCCACTTTTATATAGTAAAACTGGGCTTTACATGAGTATACCTTTTTTTATCTTATTTTTGATCCAAAACATAGATTGTGGGTACTCATTAGAACTGTCTTGGCAAGACAGTCCTAACGTGTACCCAAAATAAATGATTTGAACACAAATATTGAAGATATAAGAAATGTTCCAATGAAATTTTCAATTTTTACTGCTGAAAAAATTCTTCATATATTGCATGGGCAAATTCTTGTAATGATAAAATGAAATTGAAAAAAAGAAAATCACAACCTTTGTTCAAATCAACAACAAGAATACTAAACCGATAATAAATAAAAAGAAAGAAAAAAAAGTAGGCAAAGAAAGGATGTCAATATCCTAATATCTGTTTTGAACAGATGTGATATTTGATGATTTTTTAATGGAAATGGACATTTTGGAATTATACAAACTTAAGCCCACTGTGTGCCAGTAAGAACAAAGACAGTAGCTATAAAATATTAGTAGTGAGTACTAGTGACTGTTTATAAACACAATTGTTTTTATTCACAGCTAAACATGTATCCCCAAATAAGCATTTTATTCTTTGAGATATGAACACTATGATATTGGACTAATAATCAAAGCATAAGCTACCCACTGAACCAGGTAGCTGACTGGCACTATATCGTACATGCTTCCAAGAGCTGCTTCTTCTAATCCATAGCACTATATTCCTCTCTGTACAAAACAATTTTTGTGCCTTTGATACACGTTATCTACAAATACACATAGGTAACTAAATATCATGCACAATATTCACGTAATATCATTAACACTGAGCCTTTAAATGCCGGTCGACTTTTGTTTCATACCTCAGTACTTCTCTTCATGAACTTTGAGAAAAAGATCAACCTTTTCTTCACAATTCACTCAATGTTTTAGCATTCACTGTTTTAAATGTGTAAATATCACAAATAGGTCAATAATGAACACAACTAGATATATATATAAAGGCATGAAAATATCAATTTCACCGAGATTCCAATGTAAGCATATTCTTGTACAGCATGTCACTAAGTTATATTTAATATTTTTTTGCCCTATATGTTGATGATATTAATTACAATTCATCGGTTCTCGCATATCGACCCTCGCCGCCATCTTGTTTTCATATCCGGGATTATTTTCAACATCTATGATAAGTCCACTACAGTCTTCCATTTCTTCAGTCGGGAAACTCGTGTAATGATCAATCGACGGCATGAAAACATGCTGCGGGTTTGACGGCTTTCGTTTCCTTTGTCGTATAATATTTGAATCGCCATTTTGACTTCCGTTTGAGAGCCTCTTCATTTCATCCGATTCTCCACCAAAGTCCATTTGTCCATTAACATCAGTAACTTCCACAGATTCGATTCCGTTCATTCTCTGTGTGCCATTCTGGCCAACTTGATCAAAACTAGCATGTCTACTGGGCATCTGTTGTTGTTGTGAATTCATGTTCAAGTTTTCATGGCTAAGGTTCATTTCAGTGTTACGAGACATAATTCCCATGTTAGTAGTATTGTTAGCAATAGATGTGTGCGAGCTTATTCGCATGTCATGTGGGTGGCTTGTGACTGGCTCAGATCTGATACCTATATCCTTCAAGTCAGTTTGTTGTCTGTTTTGAAGTAAATTTCTTGGACTTAGATTATTATTCTGGTTCCCACTGATTCCAATTTGAGAGTTCATGCCTATAACATTTCGATCATGAGCTTGTTGTATGGGAGATGACATTATCAAATCGTCCATGCTGTTTGTTGAACCTCCAATAACAACTTCATCAGAACGGTTGTTCAATAAATTCTCACTTTGAGCAGTGATCATCTCTCTTCGATGGCCATTCATAAGTTCGTTCTGTTGACCGGTCATCAAATCTCTTGGGCGATTATTTGACATGTCACTGTGATGGCCATTCATCATTTCACTGTGGCGAGAAGACATTATATCTCCTTGACGAATGTTCATCATATCTTGACGACCAGTCATTAAATCTCCTTGACGACTGGTAACATCACCTTGATGACCATTCATAATGTCTCCTTGTTGACTATTCACTAAATCTCCTTGGCGCCCATTCATCACGTCTTGACGACCGTTCATTACTTCTCCTTGGCGACCGTTCATTACATCGCCTTGGCGACTATTCATTAAATCTCCTTGACAACCATTCATAATGTCCCCTTGTTGACCAGTCATAATATCTCCTTGACGACTGCCCATGTTGCTTCTTGCAGCAAGTATAATGTCATCGTTTGTGCTGTTGAGTTTATTCCTAATCATTTTATCTTGTACATTATCAATGCCATTTTGTAAGCCAACATTTGCGTTATCTTGGATTGTTTCGTTTTGTTGAGTCATACAAACCTCCTCCTGACCATGATACGGCCTATGTAGACTTTCTGGCCGGCTTAGCGGAACTTCATTACGACTGTCCAGTCTAAGATTGTTATTTCTTAAATCTATATTATCGTCATTTTGTCGGTTAATGTTACTGTTATCTTGTTCAGGGTTCAGTCTAAACTGGCTTAATTGATTAATGTCACTTTGTCTATTCATAACAATTCCGTTAGGTCGACTGACTTGAAGATCGTAATTTCGACCATTTACTGGAGTGTCTCCATAACGTTGTGTGTTCATGTTAGCGGCAGCAAACAGAAGCTGCTCTCGGGTAACATCTTTTGTTGTAACTTGTTGTTGTCTGTCGTTTAAGTTGAGATGTTCCCCAAACATATCCGACATCATCTGGTCTTTTCGATTAAAATGATGAATGGGAGCCATTGATATTCTGGCTCGGAAATCGTTAAATTCTTCCGCCATTCTTTGAAATTTTTCCTCATTCATGTCTATGCCTTTGCTACCAGTGAGCTGTTTCAAATCTTGTGAAATTCTGCTGGGGAATGGGTCGTAAGGTCGTCCGACTTTGTTCATATCATGGCCATTGTTGGAAAGTCCGTAGCGTTGATCAAAAAGAAAATTTCTAGCATCTTGGTTGGGGTCTGTAGTTCTCTCGGAAAGACTTCGCTGTAGCAGTTTCATTTCGTTACTGACTTCGTTGGTGAACTTTTCATTGTTACCTGAAAAGATTGCAAGAATAATCATTCAATATGCAAAACCAGAGGACAAGTGGTACTGAAAACAAGTACCTGAGACCTGATAATTTTATATATACCAATAAACATGTTTGAATATTATGGTATATAGCACAAGTGCAGGGGCAGATGAAGTGCTGGGGTCATATTTTTTTTTTAAATAATATTCTGTCCATTTGCCAATTTCCTGCAAGTATTTTCCTTCAGATGACATTTGAACAGTTTTCCCCATTCAAATGCACATGTGGCCCATGTTGACATTGCCCCAAAATAGGTCAAGGTCATCATAGAGCCCTGATTTATAATCCAACCTCAAACTCTAGTCCCTGATGCTACATGCCAAGTTTCCTTGAAATAGGTTCACCGGCTCACCAGCTTCACTATGAATCGGACATGCTACTGATGTGGTTATAACACTCAGCCCTGGTGGCCATCTGTTCTCACTAAAACTATTAAAATCTGCTTTCAAAGTCAATGATCTTGACCTCAAGGTCGATCAGATAAAGCATAAAACTTCAGACCAATATCTAACAACAGACAAGATATCAACAAGATCCATCTGCAAAGCTTATCAGTTTAAAGAATTCTAAAAACTATAACCAAAAACTTGAACATATAATTTTGAAGTCCATGACCTTGACCTCAAGGTCACCCAGGTTGGTCACAATGGTACAGCATAAAACTTCCAACAAGCAAAGTACAAATTTGATCCACCACTATAATCAAGAGATATAGACTTATAAAAACTTTAACATTTGTGCAATGTGCACGCCGACGCCGGGGTGATTGCCAAAGCTTTTCCTGTACTTTCGTACAGTGAAGCTAATAAAAGTACCAGTACTCTAAGTTAAGAGATGTTTGAAAAAACTTAATTTTCACTAATAATCCCTAACTTGGTGCTTTGCAAAATCATAAGTTTTAAAGACTGCAAGTGTAGTCACTCATGAATTGATGAACCAGCTAATAATTCAGACGTAGAAAGTACTACACAAGAATTTCAGTGAAATTACCTAGACTGTATCGTCTCCCTTCATTCTGTGCAGGTTTCCTATCTTGTCCCATAGAGTTCACAGTCAGCTCCAGTGGTCCCCCTTGTCCTCCTAGACTGACACCAGAGGGCGACAGTGATGACTTCATACTGGGGTGCATTGTGGGAAGGGAGTGTCGGGGGCTCATGCCAGGGACTGACTGTGGGCTGCCCAATAATGGGTGATTTGGGTTCGTAAAATCCATCAACTTTGAATCAGGATGCATCTGAAATCAGAATCAGTTGAATTCAATCATTTTTTTCCGACAGATTCATTCATGGTGATGCATTGTGGGAAGAGTGTATCTACAGCAGACTCTTGGCAACATCTGTTGGCTGTCCAATAATGGATTTGGGTTCGTAAAAACACATCAGTTTCTGATCTGGATGCATCTGAAAGCAGAATAAATATTTGTAATTTTATATTCAGACATATACTTTCATGGTGATGCATTGTGGGTAGAGAGTGTCGGGGGCTCATGCCAAGGATTCGACTGTGGGCTTCCCAATAATGGGTGATTTGGGTTTGTGAAATCCATCAACTTTGAATCAGGATACATCTGAAATCAGTATCAAGGTACCATTCAATCATTTTTTCAGATACATTTCCTTCATGGTGATGCATTTGTGGGTTGAGAGTATCTAGAGCAGATGCTTGGCAACATCTGTAGGCTGTCAAATGGGATAATTTGGGTTTGTAAAGGCCATCAATTTTGAGTCTGGATGCATCTGAAATCAAAATTAAAGTTGAATTCATTAAGTTTTTCATGGTGATGCATTGTGGGTAGAGTGTATCTAGAGCAGGCGCTTGGCAACAACTGTAGGCTGTCCAAGTGGATGTTTGGGTTTGTAAAGTCCATCAATGCATCTGAAATCAGAATCAGTTGAATTCAATCACTTTTTCAGACACATTCTTTCATGGTGGAGTGTATCTAGAGCAGACGCTTGGCAACATCTGTGGGCTAGCCCAATAATGGGTGATTTGGGTTTGTAAAGTCCATCAACTTTGAATCAGTATGCATCTGAAATCAGAATCAGTTGAATTAAATCATTTTTCAGAAATATTTCTTCATGGTGATGCATTGTGGGTAGAGTGTATCTAGAGCAGACGCTTGGTAACATCTGTGGGCTGCCCAATAATGGGTCATTTGGAATCTGGGTGTATCTGAAACAAGAAACATCTTTTAAAAAGATAATTGTCGAAGATTAATATCTGTTCTGCAATAGGGTACAGGATGCAGGAGAGAGAGAGAGAGAGAGAGAGAGAGAGAGAGAGAGAGAGAGAGAGAGAGAGAGCCAACTCCAGACATGACTGAGAGGAAATGCTTTTCAAATGTCCTTACGGCGAGAGTCCTTAAGAGTCGCCGGACCGAAACGACTCGTTCTGTTGAGCAGAGCCTTTGATCCGAACACGCCTATATTTAATGGAGAAAATCCGAACGCATCTTATCTACGATGGCCTGCATGGATCATAAAATTTCAAAATCCACAGATTTTAGATTTTAATTTTTCTTTGCAAAAAGCTTTCATCACACAAAAAGCAATTTAAAATGAATAACAATAAGGACCAATGATGGCTTGCATAGTAAAAACATCATCTTAAAGTACTTTTTAAAGAGATGCAGTTTGTTGCCTTTTTCATCTTCCATATGGGAAAAACCCGGATGCAGGTCAAAAATGATCTGAGATGTCTTCGACAAACAAGAATATAATCATTTTTTTTATTCTATCATTTTTTTTTTTTTTTTTTTGTTAAATCTTTTACTTAGCACCATCTGTAGGGGCTGGGTAACAAAGGATGATTAAGGTTTGTAAAGTCTATCAGTTTTGGATGTAGTTGTATCTGAAAAGCAAAAGCAAAGTCAGTTTTATACTTTTTGTGATGCATTTTGTGTGTGTGTGTGGGGTGGGGGGGGGGGGGGTCTAGGATCTAGGGCTCTAAGTGATGATGAAATGTAAAGATCAACTAGTGATACATGTATTTCAAGGTGATTTCCCAGAAAGACAATCACGACTTTATCACATGATTATGCAACTGCGTAGAAACATTTATTGTACATTATAAACTGCATTCTACCATTTTATATTACATCTAGATGGTATCAATTTTCAAAGTTCAAAGTTTTTTCATTAATCTCTTTTTGCACTTGATGAGGTCATAACATCAATGGGTGCAATTTTCATTTCTTTATATTTTGGAGGCATGGTGCCCAAGAGCAGGGCTTCTGAAGAGGGGGTTCAAATGTAGAAAAGGGAGGTTCGTTTGCCTTATTTCAACCAAAATGTTTTGAAATTCCCCATGAAAATGGAAGAATTCGGCTCCAGAGGGGGGGTTCGAGCGAACCCCTTGAACCCCCTCTAAATCCGCCACTGCAAGAGGTAGAGTGTTGGACCTGGAAGGGAGAGAGAGGTCTTGGGTCCAAACTCTCACTGCTGCTGTGTTGTGCCCTTTAGCACACACTGAACAACCAAAAGGCTGATTCCGCCCCAGCATGACAGACCCAGAGGACCCATGGGGTTCTGTAATTTTGAATTTTAGCACAAAAAATGATTTCTATCAGGTCAGAGAATATCAGCCTATTTTAAGCCCATATTAACTCATTTAAGTCAGGTAGATCTATCCCATTTATGGGACATAGGCAAACAGTATAGCCCCAGATGTGATGCCGCAGAACACAGCACCTATCTGGGGCTTATAATTCTGTTTGCTTAGAGTAATTTCATTCGAAAATCAAATCAAAGTCTAAAATCACACCTGACGCCCCTGAAAATTGAAGTGGACTCACCAAAATGATAATGATGGGCAAGTCCATTCGTCATATGAGCCGCCCCATGGGAAAACCAACAATGTGGTTTCCGAACAGGCCCGACACAAACAGGCCTGTACAAGCACAGAAAAGAGCTAGAAGCTTGAAATTTCGGATTTAAGTAGAAGAGGAATTGTACTATCCGAGTAGCGAAAACAAAGGCGCTGATCAGCTTCGCCGTTACCGCGAAGCTGATCTGCGTCTTTGTTTTCGCCTATGCAGATTGTTGGTTTTCCCATGAGGCGGCTCATATATGGGTTAAAAAAGTAGACTAATGAATGCAACACGACTTTTATTTTTGCATTCATAAAAAGGTCCCTTCATGCAGATGTGTCTAAACTATAGAACGAAAAATGTCCCTGAACTTTTAAGGCCAGTAAATAAATCATGCACTTTTAAATTAATGCAAAATGCATTAGGCCTAAAAAAAAATAATAAGTGTGTTTCAGGTTACAGGAAAACTTTTTTTTTATTTTGATGATTTTTCTTTTTTTTGCATGAAGGAGATAGGAAAAGAAAGTGGCTGACAGGAAAAATCCCTTTGAAATCCCCTAGAACTGCCTAAAAAAGTTTGAGTTAGGGGGTGCAAGGGTGGTGTGTGTGTGGGAGGGGGGGGGGGGTAACTGGTAACAAATTTTTATGCCTTATGTACCAATGAAGAAATGTTGAAAAAGCAAAATAAGAGATCAGCAGTGTAGTCCCCACACAATTGATTGCAGCTTCATTTTTGTCTCATACAATGTTCTTGTTGTTGTTTTTTTTTCTCTCAAATTTCATGCTTCAGTATAGTTGCTAATATATGTTCAAATGCCAAAAATTGTTGGCATTTTAACATTGATGAGCAGGATAAATTTAAGTCTCAGCTGAGTTGAGCTTGACCTCGGGCCCAGGCTTATATATGAGATATTGTGATAACTCAAGGTCTTTAAATACTCCAATCTGACCTGGTTCCATCCCATCTAAACAGGGTATAAGGTTGCTTGCAAGATTAGATTTTCATCTTAATCATTCATGTTACACAATAGTATTTCCAAACATTTTTAAAAGTTATTTTGTTTAATTAAGAAGTCTTAATTAAGAAATAAGATCGTAAACACAATATCAAAATTGATTAGAAAATGCATGCTGAGGATGTTCTTTTACACCTGAAAAATGTTTTGCAAATTAAATGAAAACTTAGTGCATTCTGTTCAACTGTCTTTTCAAAAGAATACATAAGCAATTGATGATTCATAAAACAAGAACTCCGCGGAGGTCGATATCGCACCTGCATCGGACAAAGTCAATAGGCCGTAATATATAGTTCAAGGGCACTGGGTCAAGGTGCGTGCTTGAAGGGCATGTCAAGGACAATTACTATGCAAGGTTTCAGACTCGCAGCTATCTCTGATGTCGAGAAAACCAAACTTCCATGTAAAAATTTTTTTCAAAGTCAGTGGGCCATGAAATATAGGTCAAGGGCACCGGGTTAAGGTGCGTGCTTGAAGGGTATGTGAAGGACAATTACCATGCAAGGTTTCAGACTTGCAGCTATCTCTGATGTCAAGAAAACTAAACTTCGACGTAAAAAATTTCAAAGTCAGTGGACCGTGAAAAATAGGTCAAGGGCACCGGGTTAAGGTGCATGCTTGAAGGGTATGTCAAGGACAATTACTATGCAAGGTTTCATACTTGCAGCTATCTCTGATGTCGAGAAAACCAAACTTCGACGTAAAAATTTTCAAAGTCAGTGGACCGTGAAATGTAGGTCAAGGGCACCGGGCTAAGGTGCGTGCTTGAAGGGTATGTCAAGGACAATTAATATGCAAGGTTTCAGACTCCCAGCTATCTCTGATGTTGAGAAACCCAAACTTTGACGTAAATGTTGACAAAACTTCGACGTAAAAAATTTCAAAGTCAGTGGACCGTGAAATATAGGTCAAGGGCACCGGGTTAAGGTGCATGCTTGAAGGGTATGTCAGGGACAATTACTATGCAAGGTTTCTGACTTGCAGCTATCTCTGATGTCGAGAAAACCAAACTTCGACGTAAATGTTGACGGACAAACGAACGGACGGACAGACAGAAATTTGGACTCCTATATCGCACCCTGCTATAAGCAGGTGTGATAAAAAAGAAGAAAAATTATCCTTTCATCAACATGAAAAACTAAGTTTTGTTCTACTACCATTAAACAATTAATGTTTATTAATTAGGCAATGCAACAAGAAAACCTGTATATCTGATGTTCCTGTATCAGCCAAATAAAGTATTATAAGTTTATGGGGATTTTTCAAAATGCTCAAGGGCAGCTAACTCCGCAGTCTCTGTTGGGAACTGGCCGAAATTTGAACTCATCTGAGATATTATGGTTGTTATCGTTACCTGCAAGAATGAAAAAGATCCAATCAAAAATGAAGGAGCTAGAGTGTTGACAACTTTTCAAACAATCAAGGGCAGGTAACTCCACAATCAGTAATAGGGATCTGGCCTAATTTCAAACCTGCATGTCCAAGATTTTATGGTTGTCCTTGTTACCTGCAAATATGAAAAATATTTGATGCAAAATAGCAGAGAAAATGTGACACCAAGTCTACGGAGAGTTTCAAAAACATTCAAGATGACAGAAATAAACTGTTGATGACTCAAGGTTTGGAGGCATTACGCAAACATTCCCATACAATATATAGAATTTTCTGAAACTGTAAATATGAGGAAAAAAATTCAGTCAAAAAGTTTTGATATTTTTTTCTTCTTGATGCTCAAAACACCAAGGCCGTTCTAACCAGTATCCACAATCAATGTTTTGAGCAAACTATGAAAAATACCAAAAAATTTCCACTGAAATAAAAAGTGAAATTTTCAATTTTTTTACAGCTGAAAAAAAAAAAAAACAACAAAAAAACTCTCTGTATATTGCATGGGCGTGTTTTCCTAATCCCCATGATAAGTCTACAGGGTGAGTATGGGGAGTTTCCAAAACGCACAGGATGACAAATGGACTGTTGTTGGCAGTGTTGGGAAACGAAGACACAGATCAACTTGCAACTACGGTATGTAATAAGCAGGCTTTCTCAAGATTGCAGCTCAATTTATTTAATTGCAGCTGAAAATGTCTACCCAGCTGCTACCTCAAATGAGCCTTGATATGAGAAAACTGGTCTTTTGTGTTTCCGACCAGGTCCGACACAAACTGGACTGTGCAGTCTTTGAAAATAGTTAGAAGCTTGAAATTTTGGATTTAAGTAGAGAGAGATTCTACTATCCATGTAGTGAAAACAAAGGCGCTGATCAGCTACGTATTTGTTTTTGCATAATTTATGCAAAAATCCTGTTTTCTCATGACGAGGCTCAATTAGTGTCTGCAATTGTTCATTTTTTCTTCTATAAAAATCTGACTTTATAATAAGTTTACAGTCATTCACCTTTGTAAAAAAGCTGTTACATTAAAATGTACAAGATTTTTGACAATCTAACTCCATTTATATGTACACAGTGTAGATGACACAGTGCAACCTCATTATAACACCGCCCCTTACTATTGTGCAGTTTTCATTGTAATAACACCAATATGCATATTACACGGCCTTGCCACGGCTCCCAAAATGATTATTTTGCTACATGTATTATGTAAATAACTCTATTATAACAAGGTTTCACTTATAACATGGTCTGTTTCAATAGACCCCGAAGATAGCGTAATAATGAGGTTGACCTGTAGCTTCCAGAATACTTCAAGGTGACATCAAAAGTTCATCAAAGATCATTATGGTCAACTATAGAAAGCCATGTCCATGCAATATATACCCCCTTATACCCCACTTTTATAGAAAAACTGGGGTTTACAGGGGTATACCTATTTTTTTTAATTTTGCTCTAAAACATAGATTGTGGGTACTCGTTAGAACCGCCTTGCTGAGGCGGTTCTAACGTGTATCCACACTCTATGTTTTGAGCAATGTTCATCAAAGATCATTATGGTCAACTATAGAAAGCCATGTCCATGCAATATATACCCCCTTATACCCCACTTTTATAGAAAAACTGGGGTTTACAAGGGTATACCTATTTTTTTTAATTTTGCTCTAAAACATAGATTGTGGGTACTCGTTAGAACCGCCTTGCTGAGGCGGTTCTAACGTGTATCCACACTCTATGTTTTGAGCAAAGATAAGAAGAGTATAAAAACTCTACTGAAAATATTCAATTTTATACAACTTGGGAAAAATCAGTATATTACATGGGTATGTTTTCGTAATGACTCTAAAACGTGCATAAGTTAGTTAGTTGTTTGGAGGCAGTTCTAACGTGTACCCACAATTTTTGTTTTGAGCGAAAATATTTAAAAAATCATTTTTTTTTTTTCAATGAAATTTTCATTTTTTTCTTCTGAAAAAAAAAAATCTGTGTATTGTTGTACTTATTTTCAAACCATACAATATGCTGGGCAGATTTGGCATACTTTTTCGCGTAGGGCCATTAGGCCCTATGCAGGTAAATAAATGTACCAAATTGGAATCTTTCCTATGGTGTTAATTGCTCTTCCATGTCTAAAGACGCTTTTATAGCTGGACGCTTTCAATTAGACGGGTTCCGAGGTACTTGCTTATTAGCAAGAGAATATCGAACAAAAAATCTAGAACCAGTCTAGCTTGCAAGTTATGGGTAAAACATGTTACCACAGCTGTCGAGTCGTTTCGCCTCAACATTTGTTTCGTTACGTCATTTCGCTTCCAATATTTATAGCTAGTCTCCAATGTGTGTACGTTCTATGACTTTTGTTTGTTTGATTTGAGGCTTAACGTCCAAGTCAACATCTAAGGTCATGTCGAGACGGTGTGGGACTTCTGCCGAAAACTGAGATCCAAAAGTCCTACCAGCATCTACTTTTGGTACCACCAAGTACCACCAAAAGTCCTATTCATCTACTTTTGGTACCACCTAAGTAAACAAAGACTTATAACATGTATAGACGGTTGGCAGCTCTGCGTGGAGGCAACAAGCAGCCCATCTATTTGGACTGGGTCCCGTATTAAGTCAACCCGTTTTGGTGCTTTGGTTACGTTTACCCGAATCCCTTCAACGCGGCTTTGGGTCAACTTGGCTCGAGTCATCTCGGTCTGTTTTACAGATATTGTTACATAATTGTGCACGGGTAAGATTGATAGCTTATATTGATTTTGAATAGGGCTTTTTCTATTGTGAAAATGTCAGCAAGGGAAGAAACTATTTTCCCAGGAAAAAAAAATCTAAATAGATTATTTTTCATGTAAAATGCACCAAACCAAATTAAAATTGTTTAGTATACAAAGCTGAGTACCTAACTCTTAAAATTATTCCACAGATTTGCTAGATTTTTCATTTTAAGGTGTTTGGATTACCTCCCTTGCACATGCAAAAGACCTATTCAAAATAATTTTTGGGCATAATTGTTTTACTCGAAAACCGATTTTTTAAATTTTTGTGTCCACTTTTAAAGACTTTTGGGTTGCAAAAGGATTACATGGTTGTGTTTTTCTTGAGGTGTTTCAGAAATGTGAGATTTTAAAAAGGCAGTTTCTGAAAGATGGTGTATGGACAGTAGTCATGAAGGCTTCTTAAATCATTATGAAAATTTGCCCATGCGATATACAGAGATTTTTTCAGCAATAAGACTTGAAAATTTTCATTTGAAAACTTTGATATTTTTCTTATTTTTGCTCAAAAAGTAGATTGTGGGTACACGTTAGCCTCTGCGAGGCGGTTGTAAGGAGTACCCACAATGTATGTTTTGGATCAAAAATAAGAAAATTAGGTATACCCCTGCAAAAACCATAATTTTAATATATAAAAGTGGGGTTTAAAGAGTTATTTATTACACGGAAATGTTATCCTCATGACATGTACATGTTACCATAGTCAGTTATTGTCTTGATATTGCTGTATCAGAAATCCAAGATGAGTGTCATAAAATGGGATTTATGTCCAAACTGCATATAAAACTTCAGAGTGTGCAGCTGCACATTACCGTATTAGGAAAAGAAAGGTGATGATATAAAGTTACGCCTGCAGTTCGGTCTTCTATGCAAGAAAACAATGTATCAAATTAATGTGAAAATTAAAGTAAACAAAAATAGATAAAATAAAAGATAAAACTTATAGGACCAAGGGTACTGAAATGCTTACCTGACCTGAGGTCTGTTGACTTGCTGTAAAATAGGTCAAGGCCATTCCAAGGTCAAGATTTATAATCCTGACATGACTGCAAAATTGTTGACTGGGTTGTTAAATCACAAACAAAACAAACGTTTTCTCTTTATGCAATTAAAAAGGCCTAGGGTGTTTAAGGCCTGTTTTTGGCCTCAGAATTTGCTAAAAAATAAATTTTGGAATATGGGAGAAAAAATATTCCTAAAAACTGCCATATGTCTCCTCTCGTCAAAACCAGAATAAGTACTTCATTTTTCCTATAACACCCAGAAGAACCATATTTAGAGCATATTTTTGCACTTCTTGGTCTGTTTTAGACCATTTCTGAACACATTTTTTTAATTTTCAAGTGCTGGCCCACACGACAAACAAAATAATACTTTACATACAGTATCTCTGGATGATACTTCATAATTATTTAATAATAAGAAATTGTTCATCACAAGGGCCGGTACTAAGTTGAAAATGATGTTAAATGGTGAAAAATAGACCCAAAATTACAAAAAGTGGTACATATAATTTATGCTTTTCAGAGCGTTGCCATGGCAACATGTGTAATTTGAATGTGACAGTTGTGCTAGAACTTATAAGCAGGGACCTATACCTAATATTTGCAATACTTTTTCTCCTCAAAATTCCAAAATTCATTTTTTTACCAACACATGAGGCCGAAATCAGGCCTTAAATCCCCTAGGCCTTTAAATACCATCTTACCTTACTAATGTGTGATTTCAAACTTTTTTCGCTTGCGTAGCCTCTGTCACAGAAGGGGCACATACAATGTTTTTGTCCGAACGTGGCCTTGTCATGTTGTCGCATGTGGTGTTGGAGATTCGACATTTGAGCAAACGCTTTGTCACAACCATCTAGGGGACATTTATAGGGTTTTTCACCTGAAAAGATAGGGAACAATTTTTTATTCATTACACCACAACCTCTTTATAACACTATTGTTGATGTCCAAGACGATTTCTCAGTGTTGACTATTTCCCTGGAAGCTGTTTCTAATCCATGTTATAGAGTAAAATATCAAAAGTTTGCGTAAGACAGGTGCTTGCTTAAGACAGGCTGGAACTCGTATAGAGTTTATGAAGGTCTCGCGACTGTCTACTGTCGTACAAGTGAAAATGAAACTAAGTAATGTCCATGAGAACTTGTGAGACAATCTCATGAATGACTAATGGCGCGACAGTCGTGAGACAAATATACATAATTAGGCTGAAATTCATAAACGTCAACTGAATGAAACTGTAACATGAAAATTGCGTTTATATCGATAATATTTGTCGCGAAAGTATTGCAAACTGGTTGCTATATATCTATAATCCAGTTGTCACATTCCAATGAGATAAGGGATTAAGGGTCCAAATCTTTATTACTGAAGGAAGGTAAGTAACTCTAACTTGGGAAAGTAACTTTAAAAATATATGCCACACTATAAGATGTTTCACAAAATTAAAGTCACCATTAACCAAACAGCTCATCTGCACATGCTAAAAAATGCTAAAGCAGGATTTTTCATGGCACAACTCTTATATTATATTTAATTTGAGTTGTGTCATGAGAAAACTAACATTTTGCATATTCGAAAACAAAGCCACAGATCAGCTTCGCAGTAACTGTGAAGCTGATCAGCGTCTTGGTTTTTGCTACATGGATAGTACAACTCTTCTTCTTTCTAAATCTAAAATTTCCAGTCTCTAGCCATCTTCCTGACTGTACAGCTCCATTTGTGTCAGACCTGTTCAGAATCCCAAATTGTTGATTTCCTCATGCTACAGCTCAAAATTTTATAATTTAAGCCACCTCGTGGGAAAACCAACAATGTGGTTTCCGACCAGGTCCAACACAAACCGGCCTGCACTGCTACAGAAGCAGGCTAGAAGCTTGAAATTTCGGATTTAAGTAGAAGAGGAATTGTACTATCCGAGTAGCGAAAACAAAGGCGCTGATAAGCTTCGCGGTTACCGCGAAGCTGATCTGCGTCTTTGTTTTTGCCTATGCAGATTGTTGGTTTTCCCATGGAGTGGCTCATTTAAAGGATTGTCACCAAATGTTACAAATGCATTCTAAAATTTCTCCCACACCTGACAAACAGTCTGCACCATGACGTGTGGAAACCGGATTTTTGCATAGGACAAAACAAAGGCGCAGATCAGCTTTGCAGTAACTACGAAGCTGATCAGCACCTTTGTTTTCGCTACATGGGTAGTACAATTCCTCTTCTACTACTTAAATTCAAAATTTCAAGCTTCTAGCCTGCTTCTATTACTGTACAGGCTGATTTATGTTGGACTGGGTCGGAAACCCTGAAGACTGGTTTTCTCGCGTCGCGGCTCAGTCTGTCCTTGAGTGATGCTACATCATCATCAATGGCTGCCTTTGGATATAAGCCTTCGCATGAGAAAACCAACAATCTGGGTTTCCAACCAGGTCTGACACAAACCGACCTGTACAGACACAGAAGCAGGCTAGAAGCTTGAAATTTCGGAATTAAGGGGAACAGTAATTATACTCTCCATGTAGCGAAAACAAAGACGCTGATCAGCTTCGCAGTTACTGCGAAGCTGATCTGCGCCTTTGTTTTCGCTTATGCAAAATGTTGGTTTTTCATGATGCGACTCAATTATCATCAGCGGTGCCTTTGTGATATGGTTTGAATATCTGATAAGAAAATGAGTGTGCAAGCGCCAGGTTCTCCGTGGAATTTTCAAAATCCCAAGTGTTCTACAACTTGTATCACAATTAGATTGATGTGATAAACTGTGATCAACTGTATATTTTATTCTTTTTGATAATGTTACGGAAACATCTCCATTTGCACAAAGTGTTTTAAAATAAAGCTGCTTTGTTACTATATGTTTGCATTAATTACATATGTTTCCGTAAAATCATGCATTTAAGTATCTGTTATGATCCCCTCATTGAATCGATTCTAACAGCTTATCCATGATATTTGATTTTATGGATAAATGTTAAAATTCCTGATTTCCTCCATTTTTCTAAATGTAAGGTGCAAATCTGGGGGCCGCTGCCGCCACCATATCAGTTTCATACTTAACTGTGTAAGCTCAATTTGTAAGCCTTCAGCTCAGGTGAGCTAAGAATCATCAGAAGAGAAAATAAGAGCTGTTGCAGGTCAGCGTAGCTCTCCAGACTTGTGCTTTGCCACTAAAACTATTATAATCTACTTTCAAAGTCCATGACCTTGACCTCAAGGTCATTCAGATGTGTCACAATGGTACAACATAAAACTTCAGGCAATATCAAACAGATAGAGTTATTGGATTCTAAAAATTTAAACAAACAACATCAAATTTTGAAGTCCATGACAGCATAAAATGTCAGACTAATATCTTACAACAAGCAAAGTACCAACTAGTTCCAACCGCATTTTCAAGGCCAAAAAATAACAAAATTTCAAGGTCCATGACCTTGACCTCAAGGTAATTCAGGTGGGTGGGAATAGTGTAGCATAAAACTTCAGACCTCAAGGTCACCAAAGTGGGTCACAATGGTACAGCATAAAACTTCAGACCACTATCTAACAACAGGCATAGTATCACAGCTTCAAGAGATAGTTTAACCAAAACCTTTTAACATTTTTGCAAACCGGACGCCGATGCCAGGTTGAGTGCATTACCTCTCCCTGTACTTTCTCACAGGCGAGCTAAAAAAGCATGCACAATTTCCCAGCATGTTTGTCAACTTTTTCTTTCTGCCCACTGTTTCACCTTAAGATGACTGTATTGTCTGAGCTGCGTCCTGAGAAAAATGGATATTTGCCTAGGCAAAAACAAAGGCGCAGATCAGCTGTGCAGTAACTGCACAGCTGATCAGTGCCTTTGTTTTCGCTACACAGATAGTGCAATTCCTCTTCTTCCTAAATCCGAAATTCCAAGCTTCTAGCCATCTCCTGTAGATGCACAGGGCAGTTTGTGTTAAACCAGTGGTTGGAAACCCCGGAGACCGTTTTTCTCGCATCGCAGCTTGTCTAATAGACTGAGCTAATTGGTGCAGTCTGGCTGCAAATAGACTGTTGCACAGCTTAATCCATATATGACGAATGGATTCACCCATCATTATCAATTGGGGGAGTCTACTGTCATTTTTAGCGGCACTAGGAAAGATTTTAAATTTTTATTCCATTTTTGATGACATTCCTCTAAGCAAACAGAATAGCCCCAGATGGGACGCCGCGTTCTGCGGCGTCACATCTGGGGCTAACTGTTTGTCTATGTCCCATTAAAATAACACCAGGCTTATATGAGTTAAAAGATTACTGCAAAGAAGACCTATTATCTCACGCAAGCCTAATGCGTCCAATTTATGGGACATATTTGTTACCGGTAGTTTGTTGGTATTTTCAGTCATGTCGGGACTGAGCCACCACTTCCTGGGGTTTTAACCAGTACTCTGGGGAGTTAATGTGCCTTGCTCAAGGACACAACAATGTGCCACCAGTGGAGATTGAACCCAGAACCTCTAAATTCATAGTCTCATGCTCTACCACTACGCCACTGCGCTCCCCTGATTCATGGGATGTAAGCAATCAGAATAACAAAAGATGTGACCCCCAGATTTTGCAAGTTCTCGGGTATACAGTGGTGTTTTGTTTCAAAAAGGTCTCTGAGTACAAACATATGACTTGAAAATGGGTGGTACATGTAACATACTCTGATTAGTTGACCACACCACAAAAGATACCGTCATCGCCCTATAATTGAGCCACCTCGTGGGAAAACCAACAATGTGGTTTCCGAACAGGTCCGACACAAACCAACCTGTACAAGCACAGAAAAGAGCTAGAAGCTTGAAATTTTGGATTTAAGTAGAAGAGGAATTGTACTATCTGAGTAGCGAAAACAAAGGCGCTGATCAGCTTCGCGGTTACCGCGAAGCTGATCTGCGTCTTTGTTTTTGCCGATGCAGATTGTTGGTTTTCCCATGAGGCGGCTCAATTATAGGCATAATTTTTACAGCGCAGATTGATGGAACATCACACAACACAAAATGCGGCATGGCAATTGGAAGCCTGGGGTCAGTAACTCGAAGGTATCATAATACAACATACTTACGATGGTCTTAAGATGACCACCTCAATATTTACGCCCTTGCTATTCCAGTTGTAACCCAAAGCTATTGTAACCTTTTTAAATGAAAGGTGCCACTTCCCAAGATAAGACAACGATAAGGTAGGCTTGAGTTGCCCGTAAAGTTACGATGCTGTCAAGTTGTCACCATAACTTACGCTCCTTACTTACCATAACTTACGCTCCTTTTCAGTTATTCACCATAATCCCTTAGAGGCTCTTAAGCTGGTCCCAAGGTGGTCTTAAGCTTAAGATGGTTTTGAGTTACCAACCCCTGATTGATTCTGCTTCAAAGAGAGCTCATTGCATCACTGGACGTAGCACCGATGGCCTGGTGGTTGAGCGCTGGACTCAGAATCGAGAGGTCCCAGGTTCGATACTCCACCCAAGGTACCATATTGAGTCCTTGGGCAAGACACATTTACTGGTTAAAACCCAGAAAGCAATGGCTCTGCCCGGACATGACTGAAAAATTGTTGACTAGGGATGTCAATTAAACCTTAATACAAACAAAAAGTTCACTGTGTCTTGTATCATCATCATCATCATATCCGTTTTATAGTCCGTTGTCCTCTACTGAGGGTTGGACTTGTTTGACAAGTCTCCTTCTTAGACGACCTTTCCACTCTGAGCGATTCTGAGGATCAGCAGTATCCATTCCTAGCTTTTTCCTGTCGTCTAACAACACTTCGTCCCATGATTTCCTTGGCTTGCCAGATCTTTTCTGTGCAACTATGTTTAGCTTGCGTACTTGAGCAATCCAGCCTTTGCTGCGCTCTACGTGTCCATACCATCTCATTCTGCTGGAGCGAAGCACCACATCTATATCCTGGAGTCCAAGCTTTGAGAGAAGGGAGTCTGAGCTTACTTCATCATTCGGCTTGACATTACAGATCCAGCGGATCATAGCACGGTCATTGCGCCGTAGGCGGTTAAGTGTAGCCACAGTCATGGCCCATGTTTCTGCCGCATGCAGCATTACACTTCTCACGCAAGTTGAATACACTCGACCTCTGGTCAAAAGTGGCAGATTGCGGTTGGTGAGGAGGGGGAGTAGCTGTCGGAACTTGCCCCAAGAGGATTTGCAACGCGTAACTGCAGCCAGTTCACAACCACCACCAGCAGAAAGCATGTCTCCTAGATAACAGAACTCTGGAACAGCCTCAACTGTTTCGTCATCAACCTGAACCTCCTTCACTAGTCTTCCATCTATTGGACGGGCCTTTCCCAGACAGCGAGCACATCTGAAATCAGGATCAGGGCGTAAGGGGCCTTTGATTCCACTGCATTTCTTGTGGATCCAGGACAAGCAGCCACCACAGAAGATGGCATTTCTTCCTACACCTGCCTGACAGACGCCACAGGAATCTTTTCCAGATTTTTTCAGAAGGTCCAGATTGGGGCCAGAGACCATGATCTTTGTCTTTCCCATGTTCACTCGAAGGCCTTTCCTCTCCATCTCTGCTTTCCATGTCTTCAGCTTAACCAGTAGTTCCTCCATGGACTCAGCTCTTATCATCAAGTCATCTTGTATGATTAATTTTTCAAACCTCCCATTAATGACATAAAGCCTGATGCTTTTTTACTTGGTCACCGAAACACAAAGACAGATTTTCTTGTGACGCAGCTAAGAAATATAACCTTGCTCAACTCGGCAGGCATTTTTGCTGTCTACCTAGTTTCTCTTATTTTTTTCAAAAATTCTTTGACAAATATTATAAGTGCCTAGCGGTTTGGATCCAGTTTTGGCTTGAAATCATGACACCCATGACTAGGCTAATCACACCCACTGGCAGGGAGACGACTCAAATTGGGCAAATATCGTCCAAAAACGAGTCCATTCACTTATTTTTTCTCCCGTCTTGGCCTAGATCTATAAAATGAGCCAGTGCATGAGAAGACCAACAATCTGCATAGGCGAAAACAAAGGCGCAGATCAGCTTCGCAGTAGCTCTGAAGCTGATCAGTGCCTTTGTTTTCGCTACACCGATAGTACAATTCTTCTTCTTCTTAAATCCGAAATTTCAAGCTTCTAGCCATCCTCTGTGGTTGCACAGGCCGGTTTGTGTCGGACCTGGTCGGAACCCAAATTGTTGGTTTTCACACGCACAGGCTCAAATTACAAAAGTTGTGCAGCAATTTTTATTGATTAAGAGCTGCAGTAACAGCAGACAGTCGGTGATCAATAACTGAGATAGAAAAGTTTTTATGTGTCAGTATGTTGCAGCCGCGGTTTCCAAGAATAAAATAAATGAGCCACCTCGTGAGAAAACCAATAATGTGGTTTCCGAACAGGTCTAATACAAATCGGGTTGTACAGTCAAAGAAGACGGCTAGAAGCTTGAAATTTTGGATTTAAGAAGAAGAGGAAGTGTACTATCCGTGTAGCGAAAACAAAGGCGCTGATCAGCTTCGTGGTTACACGAAGCTGATCTGCGTCTTTGTTTTCTTACATGCAGATTGTCTGTTTCTCATGAGGCGGCTCAAATAAATATTTCAGTCAAATATACAGGCTTTCGCAAAAATAAGCTAGCTGCAGTGATGAAATGGAATAATTCATAACTAATCCTTACATCTATTGCACAGAGCAGCAAATAGTATCAAAATGACAGAAAATAACAATAATTATTATCATCGTGTGTTTAAGAAGTTTCTACCATTAATACATGTCATATGCAGTAAAACATATATCAGCTCTCAGAGTGGGGTTTTCGGAAACGTGTGAGTAATGCCTAGGTTACATTTGCCCCGATCATTGTATGATTTTTCAATCTGCGATTTTCCCTATGATTTTTTTGACATCGTAGGTGATCGTGGGCTACGACGTATGTGTATACAATTCATACGGGCATCGTATAATTTCTTGCTCTTGCTTTTGTCAATGTTCTGAGTCAGAACCGTGTGGAGAACGAAGAGAAATCGTACGGAAATCGTAGGGTATCTGCACACTTTCAGTGGAAATCGTATGGAGCCTGTGCATTGTCCGTGAGGAGTCTCTACAATTTCTGATTGAGCCCTTGCGGTGTCCCTACGACTGCCATATGATTTTTGTCCCCAAATTATCATACAAAAATCTTGCAGTGACCGCACGATCATAGCATGCGATGCCACTACGATGTGTCTACCAGCTACAAACTTTTTAAAATTTGTAAAAGTGCAGACTGAGGCTAAGGAGATCGTAGGGACATTGTAGTGTTACCCTGTGGAGACAGCACAAAAATGCAAAAAACTGGCATCGTACGATCATCACAAGCTAATAGTAGGCCAAATGTAACCTAGGCATAACATCCGAAAAGCTCTGCTACCATGGAAACGAGTCCCATGACCCCCAAATTTTATTTCAATTTTCGACTAGGGATACATTTTATCTTGAAGCATGAGGAGTTTCATGAAGATGAAACATGGAAATTAAATAGTGACGACAGTTTCCTTTTAATGTGTCTTGCCCAAACCATGTTTCAAACCTTAAAACTCTCGATCGGGTGTCCAACACACTCGTCACTGGGCAACCCCGCTCCCTACCATTTGGTTTTGTATGTTTGTCACATCAGAATGAAGCCAGCGCAACCAGGTCTCCAGGTTATGAAACATTTTTCATGCTCAACTCAGCCAAGTATAAAATTTAAACTTCTCAAAAAATACTGAACTAGCTCAAATAAATTGAAATTTTAGGTTTAGATCACCAAAGCCTGTAATTTATCCTGCTTATAAATGTTAAAATGCCAACAATAATTTTGTTGGCATTTTAACGTTTATGAGCAGGATGAATTTAAGTCTCAGCTGAACTGAGCATGAAAAAGTTTTATAACCTTGGGGCCAGAACCATGCATATGGTTAGTTAATGTGTCTTGCTCAAGGACACAAAGGCATCCTAGACCTGTGGGTTTTGAGACCATGACCTCTTGAAACAGTCTATATAACGCAAAAAACACTATGCCAATATGCTCCCCTTCAAAATGGACATGCTATCCTGATGTTTTTTCTTCAATATGCTATACAGTTTGTAAGTAGACAAACGTACAAGACTGAAAAATATTTTGATCTATTACTGTAGCTGATCGAAGTGCAAAAAGTGAATTCACCTCAGCAATATTTTTTTTCAGCTGCACAGCTTCAATCAATTTTTTTAATGCAGTACAGTAGCTTCCCAAAAAAGTTAGATGGACATTAAATAAAACAGAAGCTCATAAAAATTCAAACAATCAAATTCTGCAGATAATGGATCTGGTATAGAAATATTGAAGAAAAAATATGCTCAGACAGTGCAGATGCACAGCTTAGTTGAACAGATTTTTGCATGACAAAGCTTTTTTTTTTCATTTTCAAATAAAAAAGCCATCCCACAATGTAACCAATAAAGCTAGTATCTCACAGCAAGTGAATTCCTCGTGACTGTTTTGCAGGACACTCGTGCGAGTGTCACAAGCATTTCCATGTGTCTCCAACTGGTTGCGAAGGTTTTAAACATATATAGGTAAAAAATTTTATGCGAATTTATTAACAGAAATATTCGCAAATCCAAGATGTTCGTGCGAGTGTCGTGAATCTGTCGCAATGAAATTTTGGCAAATTTACAAGGCGACTGTCATATGACACTTGTTGGAATGTCAAACAACAGTTGCGCACAAAATGCAAACAACTCACGTCTATCTGGCAAGAAAATAAAACTAAGCGATATGCATACGAATGTCGTGAGACACTCATGAATGTCTGGCGACTGTTGTACAAATGAAAATGAACTAAGCTACAGTCGTCTCTCATGGACATCTTGCGACTGCTGTATGAGTGTCTCACAACTATCCAGCAACAGTCACGAAATATATTTGCAAAATGAAGCCAAACTTCGTGAAACTGTCACATAAATGTCCATTCAATGAGACTGCAACCTGAAACTAGTGTTTATATCATTAATTTTTGTCACAAAATAGTCGTGAACTAGTCTTCAGTTATCACATTCCAGTGAGATAGGGGCTTAACTGCTGATTGCTTGCAATTTTAACTATAGATCTTTTAAAGATTGATGGAAACCATGACAAACAAATAAAATTGACTCAACTGCATTTTAGGGTTTACAGGTAAGACATATTTACTACAAAGTTTTAAATATATTACAGCTTATTCCAATGTGCAACTATATCCCAGGAGCGAGGAATACATAGGTACTGATTTCAGTAACTGTTGTTAATGATTATTTACCTGTTTGTGCAAAAAATGGTATTGCCTTACTATTATGCATCTCTGAATCAACTGTATATCATCTTAAGTTACATGATTACAAAAACGGGCCCATGATATAAACAGATTTTTTCTAAGTTGTAAAAATTGAAAATTTTCGGTATAAATTTTTTGATACTGATCTTTTTTTGCTCAAAACATAAATTGTGAGTTCCCACCATTTATGATTTGCAATAAAAATAAGAAAAAAAATATATTACCCCTGCATACCCGAGTTTTGCTATATGCATCCTATAACGAAACCAATAAAGCTAGTGTCTCACTGCCCTCATGAACTTATTTTTCTGAATAGTTTATTAACTTGGCTGAAGTTATCTTATTTAGTACTGAAGTTTGGCTTAACACTAAATTATTGTCTGATTCCATCTGAACACTAAATCCTTTTGTCTTATTGTTTCTGAACCATGACTGGACATGCTCTGATAGATATTCAGAAAGATTCAGAATCTGAAATCAGGCTGAAATATTCTAAATTGTCTGAATCTTTATGAATCTATTGTATGGTCTTAATCTTTCTGAACCTCATAATGAGCTGAATCTTTCTGAATCAAATTAGTATATAATACTATAATAATTGAAATAAAATCTGAATCTTTCTGAATGGTCTGGATATGTCTGAATCATATCCTTTTGAATATTTCTGTCTGCATTTGTCTGAATCTTTCTGAATAATTCAGCAGGAAGTCATGTGACTTCATTGCATGCTGGGAATTTCCTTTTTCAAAGTTGTCTGCAGAACAAAAAGGTCAAACTCAACAGAAATCTCTATGAAGTAAGTTTTACTTAATTTAAAGAAATTGAATGATGAGGAAAGATGACTGAAACATGCAAGAAAATATTAAGAACTAAATGGATGCTTGTATAAGCCTATTATTCATGTGTTGCCCTGAAATTCACCTTTTAAGTTAAATATCATTACCCCACCCACTACAAAATACATGTTACACACTCATTTTTGGCTTGAGAGACGTGATCAACCAAGATCAATCTGAAAACTTATGGGAATACTTTGAAAAGACTACTTCCTGAAGTTGATTATGACTAATGAAATATAATGGGTATATAAAGTAAAGTTTGAGTTAAATTGGGGGGGGGGGGGGGGGGGGGGGTTCAGCCATCAGACAAGTTCAGATTAACATTTCAGAAATATTCAGTGTTGGTTCAAGAATCTGAACCAGTTCTGCAAAATGTCTGAATCTTTCCTTAATTGTCCCAAATTCAGCAGATATTAAGAAAAGCAGTATTCAGAAATATTTAGATTAAATTCAGAATGATTAAGCTGGCTGAACCTTTCTGAATTACGCACTGAATTTGTTCTGAAAATATCTGATTGTTTCTACATTAGTTCTGACAATGACTGAATAGTGCTTATTATTTATGTATTAAATATCTGAACCAGTTCTTCAATTGTCTGAATCTTTTCTGGATAGTCCCAATTTCAGCAGATATTAAGAAAAGCAATTATAACTAATTCAGACCGATTCAGATTTTTTTTCAGCAGATTTCCAGAAAAAAATTAGACAAATTCAGACAGGATTCAGACACCAAATTTTCATGAGGGTGGAAAGCAAATCCCTCGCGACTGTTTTGCAAATTTAGTCACGAACTTTCGCAGGACACTCGTGTGAGTGTATCGAGAATTTTCATGTGTCTCGAACTGGTCACGAAGGTTTTAAACATTGCTAAAAAATTTTATGCGAATTTATTCACCAAAATATTCGCAAAATATTCGCCCACCACATTCGTGGGATAATTCGCGAACCTGTGAGATAGAGGCTTAGCGTGTTGATTGCGTGCAATTTTTAACTACAGATCTTTTAAAGATTGATGGAAACCATTATAAACAAATAAAATCGACTCATCCACATTTTACGGCTTACAGGTAAGACAAATTTACTACGAAGTTTTAAATATTACAGCTTATTCCCATGTGCAACTACATGTATATCCCAGGTGCGAGGAACACATTGGTACTGATTACAGTTGTCAACGGTTATTTACATGTTTGTGCAAAAAATGGTATTGCCTTACTATTATGCATCTCTGAATCAACTGTAATTCTGTGCATATTGGCCAAATGAATCTTATGAAATTATCATGAGAAATTATGGCAACATGTGATACAAATGAGCCGCCTCGTGGGAAAACCAACAATGTGGTTTCCAAACAGGTCTGACACAAACCGACCTGCGTACAGTCACAGAAAAAAGCTAGAAGCTTGAAAATTTGGAGTTAAGTAGAGGAGGAATTGTACCATCCGAGTAGCGAAAACAAAGGCGCTGATCAGCTTCGCGGTTACCGCGAAGCTGATCTGCGTCTTTGTTATCACCTATGCAGATTGTTGGTTTTCCCATGAGGCGGCTCAAATATATATTGCAAAAGTTGTTTCTTTGTTTGAATTGGTGCTTGAAGTCCCAGTCAGCAGCTACGGTCATGTCGGGACATTATCCCCATTTTATGGGACTTTTACCCAAAATTAGGATGTCATGACATCTTAAAAGTGCTTCAAATATAACCACCAGGTTTGTATGTATGGATGATTTGACTTAATAATATATTGAACCACTTTTCCTGGACAGGCTTGGACTTGAGCAGGTTAACCAGTAATCAGACCGTCAGTCAGTAGCATATAAGCTTTGCCTGGAGGCACAAGAAGCCCATCCATTTCTTTTGGCCCCAGTGGGCGGTGGCCCACAAACGCTGTTTAAAAAAAGTTGTTTAAAAAGTAGGGCACAAATTTGAGCCAGTTACTGTATGTTGAAGGGGAAAAAATGATTCATCAAATTTTTAATGCAGCAACTTTAATGCAGGTACTTAAATCTCTATTGAAAGAAATCAAACTACGTAGTTTCTTTTCCTAAAAAATATGCATCGCCGTGAGAAAACAAAGCAACAGAGATGAGCTTCGCAGTAACTGCAAAGCTGATCATGCAGCGCCTTTGTTTTCAATACACGGATAGTACAACTCCTCTACTTTCCAAATCCAAAATTACTAGTCTCTAGCCATCTTCTGTGACTGCACAGCTCGGTTTGTGTCAGACCTTTTCAGAAGCCACATTATTGGTTTTCTCAAGATGCGGCTCAAATACATGCATCGCCTACAGCTCTTTAACATTTGAGCCGCCTCATGGGAAAACCAACAATCTGTATATGCGAAAACATATTGTTTTTCGCTACTCGGATAGTACAATTCCTCTTCTATTTAAATCCGAAATTTCAAGCTTCTAGCTCTTTTCTGTTACTGTGCAGGCTGGTTTGTGTCGAACCTGTTTGTAAACCACATTGTTGGTTTTCCCACGAGGTGGCTCATTTTTTTTTGTCTGAAATTAACATTATTCAACTGTGAATTTTTACATATGAGCCGCCTCGTGGGAAAACCAACAATGTGTTTTCCGAACAGGTCCGACACAAACCGACCTGTACAAACATAGAAGCAAGCTAGAAGCTTGAAATTTTGGAGTTAAGTAGAGGAGGAATTGTACTATCCGAGTAGCGAAAACAAAGGCGCTGATCAGCTTCGCGGTTACTGCGAAGCTGATCTGCGTCTTTGTTTTCGCATATGCAGATTGTTGGTTTTCTCATGAGGCGGCTCATATGATGTATTTGCATTAAGGTAAAATGGGCCACATTATGAAAAAATTTAGAAAAATAATATAAAAACAAAACAAACAAAAGCGCAGATCAGCTGCGCAGCAACTAAAAGACTGTTTTTGTTTCATTGCCCATGTTTTTGCTAAATTATAAGACAATTCAGATAATACATGGCGCTACTTTCTAAATCTGGAACCTCTAGTCAGCTTCTGTGTTTGTACATCTTTGATTGTGTTAGGCCTGGCCAGAAATGTAAATGACAGTACATCAGGAAAACATGTCCGTGCAATGTATACCCCCCAGAACCCCAACTTTTATATAGCAAAACTAGGGTATGCAGGGGTATACTTGTTTTTCTTATTTTTGCTCCAAATCATAAATTGTGGGTACTCGTTAGAACCGCCTCGCTTCGCTGAGCGAGGCGATTCTAACTTGTATCTGCAATCTATGTTTTGCAAGGGTGTGTTTTCATAATGAAAATTTAATTATAATGCAGCCCAAAATAACGCAAGAGTCATGGTTTACTAACATTAGTCTCCATGCTGTCTGTAATTCCGTCAACATACCACAAAATGAAAAAAAAAAACACTAGAAGCACAAGGGCAACAGTCGCTCACCTGAGAGTCAGAAGCAAACTGGACAAAAGAAAAGCAGTTGGGGTCTTGGGGTCTTAGTCATGTGGCCTTCATATTTTATATACATATTTGATTCCTTCGTCCTATAGATGCTTCATATAAAATTTGGCTTTGATTGGCCAAGCGGTTTCAGAGGAGATGTTTGAATATTATGATAATGTACATGTATATTGCCTCGGGTGGGGGCAGATGAGCCCCTGGGTCCTTTTTTTTTCAGAATCATCAATATTCAGTACCATGCCCATTTCCTGCAAGAATTTCCTTTTTAAACAGGATTTTAACAGTTTTCCCCCCATTCAAATGCATAGGTGACCTCTGTTGACCGTGCTGTAAAATAGGTCAAGGTCATCACAGGGTCATGATTTATATACTTATTGTAGTTCTTTAGTCATCAATGCTTCATGCCAAGTTTCTTTGAAATTGGTCCACCTGTTTTGAGAAGAAGATTTTTGTAGGGTTTTTACCATACATGGGCATGGCTGCCATCTTGGTCGTGTGACTTGGATTATTTATATACACATAGGTTTCCCTTTCCAACAGATGCTTCACATAAAATTTGGTTACGATTGGCCAAGCAGTACAGAGGAGAAGATGTTTGAATATTATGGTACTATACATATATATTGCCCCGGGGTGGGGGCAGATTAGCCACTGGGGTCCACTTTTTTGTTCAGAATCATCAATATTCAGTCAATCCCAATGCCCTTTTCCTGCCATGGCAGCCATCTTGGTCATGTGACCTTGGCCATTTATATAAACTTTCATTCCCCATTCCTAACAATGCTCCACATAAAGTTTGGGTTTGATTGGCCAAGCAGTTTAAATATTATGGTCATATACATGTATATAGCTCCGAGGATGGGGCAGACAATTAACCCCCTGGGGACAAAATGTTTTCATAAACATAAAATTAATATTCTGTCCATTTGCCCATTTCCTGCAAGTTTTGCCCTTCAAATCACATTTTTACAATTTTCCCCATTCAAATGCATGGGCGTCCTATGTTGACCTTGCCGTAAAATAGGTCAAGGTCATCCCAGGGTCATGATTTATGTATACTTTGTAGAGCTCCATTACCTGATGCTTCAAGCCAAGTTTCGAAATCATAGGCTTTCTGGTTCTGGAGAAGATTTTTAAAGGTTTTTGACATTTATAGCCATCGGATGGTGGCAATCTTGGTCATGTGACATGGACCATTTATACAAACTTTGCTTTCCCCTTCCTAAGGATGCTCCGCATGAAGTTTGGCTTTGATTGGCCCAGTGGTTTCAGAGGAGAAGACATTTCAACATTGTGGACGACGACATCTGCAACGACGGAACATGGGTGTTATGTAACTATCAGCTCACCTTGTGAGCCTAACGGCTCAGGTGAGCTAAAAATCCACCCATAGGTTGGTTGCAAATTGAATACCGAAAATCGGTAGGTCAAAACCCTTTGGTAGTGGCACCTTTGGGTAGGGCTTTGGCTGGATGGCAGAGAAGACCTTTTGGTCATGCAATGTTGGGTAGCAGCTGGGAGTGTCACAAAGTGAGGGAATTTGCATTGCTGCCTATGGGCAATGTTTTACCGGTGTTGCACCATATGGTATACAAATGACGTGGTTGACAGTACATGCAAGAAAAATTGATTCACCCCCATGAGCACACTGGCACCCCCATGAACAATGTAGAATAAATATGTTACCTCATGCTGAATGACAGTGATTTCATTTGTGATAAAATCTAGGTTAACTTGACCTGATGCAGCTGTTGATTAGACTTCTTGGAATTGAAGATTTGAGCCGCCGCATAAGAAAATCAATTATTTGGGTTCCGACCAGGTCTGACACAAACCGGGCTGTACAGTCACAGAATCTGGATACAGGCTGGAAATTTTGGATTTAGAAAGTAGAGGAATTGTACTATCCGTGTAGCGAAAACAAAGGCGCAGATCAGCTTCGCAGTTACTGCGAAGCTGATCTGCGCCTTTGTTTTCGCCTAGGCAGATTGTTGGTTTTCCCATGCGGCGGCTCAGATTTTAAATCACTATACTGACTTAATCAATATAACCTATTAAGTTTGTGCAAATAATAGATACATGTACTGCATATGTCATCTACTTTTTATTTTCTATGATATTTTATCATTTTTTATGCCCCCAACTTTGAAAAAGTTGGAAGGACATATTGCTTTCGGCTTGTCTATCTGTGTGTGTGTCTGTGCATGTGTGTGTGTGTGTGTGTATGTGTGTGTGTGTGTGCATCTGTGAACTTCTGAACGGTGAAAGCTAGGGTTCTGAAATTTTATAGGCACATTCCTCATGAAATAAGAGCTGTCGCAGGACAGCGTAGCTCGCCTGACTTGTGCTTTGCCACTACATTTGTTAAAATCTATGACCCATGACCTTGACCTCAAGGTCACTCAGGTGGGTCATGATGGTACAGCATAAAAGTTCAGACCAATGCAAAGTATCAACTTGATCAATCTACATGTTCAAGAGATATAGACTTATAAAAACATTAACCAAAACTTAAACACAAAACTTCGAAGTCCGTGACCCTGACCTCAAGGTCATCCAGGTTTGAGTTGTGATGTACAGCATAAAACCTGAGACCAATATCTATCAACATGCAAGTATCAACTTTATCCATCAACATGTTCAAGAGATTTAGACTTTAACCAAAAAATTTAACACAAAATTTCTAAGTCTGTGACCTTGATGTCAAGGTCACCCAGGGTAGGTCATGATGGTACTGCATAAAACTTCAGACCAATATCTACCAACATGCAAAGTATCAACTTGATCAATCAACATGGTCAAGAGATATAGACTTACAAAAACTTGAATCAAAAACTTAAACACAAAATTTCAAAGTCTGTGACCTTGACCTCAAGGTCACCAAGAGTGGGCCATGATGGTACTGCATAAAACTTCAGACCAATATCTAGCAACATGCAAAGTATCAACTCAATCCATCAATATGGTCAAGAGATACAGACTTACAAAAACTTTAACCAAAAACTTAAACACAAAATTTCTAAGTCCGTGACCTTGACCTCAACGTCACCCAGGGTGGGTCATGATGGTACTGCGTAAAACTTCAGACCAATATCTAGCAACATGCAAAGTATCAACTCAATCTATCAATATGGTCAAGAGATATGGACTTACAAAAACTTTAACCAAAAACTTAAAACACAAAATTTCTAAGTCCATGACCTTGACCTCAAGGTCACCCAGGGTGGGTCATGATGGTACTGCGTAAAACTTCAGACCAATATCTAGCAACATGCAAAGTATCAACTTGATCCATCTACATGGTCAAGAGATAAAGACTTATAAAAAACTTTAACCGAAAGTGTGACGCGGACGTACACGTAAACGGGGACGACCGAGGTGACTACAATAGCTCTATGCACTTCATGCAGGCGAACTAATAAAAACATTTGACCCGTATTTTTTTTGATGTCCAAGTTATGCCTCTTTTCTGAGTTATGTCCCTTTGAAAACAAAATTTGAAAATCTTGTGTGCAAGATATCTCAAAAAGTATTTGAGCTAGAGCCTTCATATTTGGTATACTGATTGGGGCTGAGGGGTAGACCACCTGATTAATTTTTGAGAACTTCACCTTACATTTTGACAAAATTACGGCATTTTGAAATTTTGATTTTTTCCACTTTTCGGTGAAAGTTTAAACTTTTAAACCGTGAATGCTAGGGTTTTGAAATTTCATTTCAGATTCCTCATGAGAAAATAGTTGACCCGTAATTTTTTTCATGTCCGAGTTATGCCCTCTTTTTGAGTTATGTTTCTTTGAAAACAAAATTTGAACATTTTGTGTGCAAGATTTCTCAACAAGTATTTTAGCTAGAGCCTTCATATTTGGTATACTGATTGGGGCAGAGAAGAAGATCACCTGATTAACTTTTGAGGACTTTCGGCCAAATTTTGACAAAATTATGGAATTGTGAAATTTTAACTCCATATTTCAAGCTTGTTATTTGTGCCCAGGTCCTCTCTGTTTGCTTGCATGAATTTCAAAAAAAAAAAAAAATATTGAAATAAATGAATCATATCAACTGTGCCAGGTTAGAGGCAAGCATACAGTTGGGGGCATAGTGTTTTACAAACACGCATTTCTAGTTATTTCTTAGCTTTGTACAGGAAGAGCTATTGCACTCACCCAAGCGTCAGGATTGGCTTCGCTCAAATGTTGAAGTTTTAAATGTCTCTATCTCTTAAACGTGTTGATGGATCAAGTCGATACTTTGAATGTTGGTAGATATTGGTCTGAAGTTTTATCCTGTACCATCACAACCGACCTGGGTGACCGTGAGGTCAAGGTCATGGACATAGAAATTTTGTGTTAAAGGTTTTGGTTAAAGTTTTCATAAGTCTATATCTCCTGAATATGTTCATGGATCAAGTTCATACATTGCACGTTGGTAGATATTGGTCTGGAATTTTATGCTGTACCATCACAACCCACCTGGGTGACCTTGAGGTCAAGGTCACAGACTTAGAAATTATATGTTAAAGTTTTTGATTAAAGTCTATTTTTCTTGAATATGTTGATGCATTGCATGTTGGTTGATATTGGTCTGAAAATTTATGCTATCAATCATGACCCACCTGAGTCACCTTGAGGTCAAGGTCATTCCTCATAGACTTTAACAGATTTAGTGGCAAAGCACAAGTTAGGCGAGCTAAGCTGTCCTGCAACAGCTCTTATTTTATTAATAATTACTATTTTTAGTAAATACAAAATAATGAAGTAGAAAAAAAATATATATATGAGCCGCTGCATGGGAAAACCAACAATCTGCATAGGCGAAAACAAAGGCGCAGATCAGCTTCACAGTAACTGCCAAGCTGATCAGCGCCTTTGTTTTCCCTACACGGATAGTACAATTCCTCTACTTTCTAAATCCAAAAATTCCAGCCTCTAACCATCTTCTGTGACTGTACAGCCCAGTTTGTCCGACCTGGTCGGAACCCAAATTGTTGGTTTTCTCATGCACAGGCTCATATGTCAAGGAACTAGATTTGGCAATGACCAGAACACTATGATAATTCCTGATTTTTGTTTCTGGAACGTGTGCTCCTAATTCTTAAGACAATCAACTTACACAATATGCACCAGTCATTTGTATCTACAGCCCATATGAGGCTGAGGAATAGTAAGACTTTTAACTTTTTAATTTATAAAGCCCAGCTAAAAGCCCTGCACTGTGGGGCTAAATGTGGTAAAATCCCCACCAAAAGTACCAGCCCCCAGAGGTTGACAATTATGAGGAACAACAGCTGGGAGTTGTTCTGATGGAAAAATATGAGAGAGAGGCTTGAATTTACGTGTACATGTACATTTACAAATTAAAGAAGGACTAGAAAAATAGTTAAATGTGAAAAATACAACTACTTATTTACTTAAATTAACATGACTATATATATTGGCGGGAAAATAAAATCCTGGCACATCTCCGGCACTACCAGGACTCATCAGGGACATTAAACCCGACATTGAAGCCCGGCTGTGCCAACCCTAATGGCTGGGGCCCGCAATACAAATGACTGGTACATTCAATCAATATGCAACAAAAGGGATGAAATACCTGTCTGGGAACAATTGACCATTCTGATCTTTGGTAAGTTGTTCCCAGACAGTTATTTACCACCTATTGCCAATAACTGCATGATTTTGTCAGTGTTGAATGTATGTTCAGTTGAAAAGAGTTTTCCCAGGATAACCGGTGTGCTTGTGAAAAAAATCAGACACATGTACTTGCCCATGTAATTTACAGAGATTATTTTTAAAAAGTAGTGAAAACTGAAAATTTTCAGCAGAAAATTTTTCTTATTTTTGCTTAAAACATTGATTGTGTGTACATGTTAGAACCGCCTCGCCGAGGCGGTTCTAATGAGTACCTACAATCTATGTTTTGGATCAAAAATAATTAAACTAGGTATACCCCTGCAACCCCAGTTTTTCGATATGAAAGAGTATTCATTGCAAGGACCTGTTTTCCTGATGTTTCTTCTGCCCAGACTGGTGTTAAGTAAGATTTAGAAATGAGCCATGATGCAAGAAAGCTTGTCTGTGGGGTTTCCGACCAGGCCCGACATAAAACGACCTGCACAGTCATAGAAGAAGGCTAGAAGCTTGAAATGGATTGTACATTATATAAATCCGTTAAGTGAAAACAAAGGCCTTGATAAACTGTGCATTTACTGCACATCTGATCTGCAATTTTGTTTTTGTATAAGTAAAAATCTGGTTTTCTCATGGCGTGGATCAAATCAAAAGCCATCCTCAAAACAAATGAGCCGCCTCATGAGAAAACCAACAATCTGCATATGCGAAAACAAAGACACAGATCAGCTTCGCGGTAACAGCGAAGCTGATCAGTGCCTTTGTTTTCGCTAAACCGATAGTAAAATTACTCTACTTTCTAAATCCAAAATTTCCAGCCTATAGCCATCTTCTGTGCCTGTATAGGCCGGTTTGTGTCGGACCTGTTTGGAAACAACATTGTTGGTTTTCTCATGAGGCGGCTCAATCATTAACACTCCTGTTGTTATTTCATTAGAACATTCTATGAAATTATAAATTAAATGTGGTTTTAATAGCTATAAAAATTCGAATTTTTGACAAAAAATTTAGATCATTTTCCTGTTTCTTCTAAAAAATGTTAATTATAATTATGCCTTAAGGTTATTCTGAAATATGCCTTGTAAACTCTAATGCTATTGCATGACATTCCCATTTTTTTATTCTCCTCATAGAAGTTATTTTTCACATCAGGAAATCATGTCCATGTAATGTATACCCCCTTAAACCCCTCTTTTATATAGAACAAGAGGACCAATGGTCCTGTAAACGCTCATCTGAGACCTGAGATATATACTAATAAACTTGTTTGACGACAACGGTAATATGCATGTATATAACCCGAGGGCAGGGTCAGCATAACCCCTGGAGTCGATATCTTTTCAAATCCTGAAAATTAAGTTCATTTGCCAATTGTTACTGCAAGTTTTTGCCCCTCAATCAACATTTTAACAATTTTCCCCATTCAAATGCATGGGCGACCTAAGTTGCCCATACCATAAAATAGGTCAAGGTCATCCCAGGGTCATGATTTATACAAACTTTGTAGAGCTCCATTCCCAGATGCTTCATTACAAGTTTCAAAATCATAGGCCTTCTGGTTCTGAAGAAGAAGATTTTTTATAGGTTTTTGCTATTTATAGCCATAGTGGCCATCTTGGTCATGTGACCTTGACCAGTTATTCAAACTTTCCTTTTTTACTCTTCCTGAGGATGCTCCACATAAAGTCTGGCTTTGATTGTCCAAGTGGTTTTAGAGTAGATGTTTGAGCATTTTGGTCATATACATGTATAGAGCCCCAGGGCAGGGGCAGACAACCCCCTGGGCCCAAAACATTATCATAAGCATAAATCTTCTGTCGATTTGCTCATTCCTGGCAAGTTTTCTGCCATAAAATGACATTTTCCTACTTTTCCCCATTCAAATGCATGGGCGACCTAAGTTGACCTTGCCGTAAAATAAGTCAAGGTCATCCAATTATCATGATTAATTTTATAATAAGAGCTGTCGCAGGACAGCGTAGCTCGCCTGACTTGTGCTTTGCCACTAAACTTATCAAAATCTATGACCCATGACCTTGACCTCAAGGTCACTAAGGTGGGTTGTGATGGTACAGCATAAAAATTCAGACCAATATCCACAAACATGCAAAGTTTCAACTTGATCCATCAACATAGAGATATAAAGACTTCAAAAATTTTTAACCCAAAACTTGAACCAAAAATTTCTAAGGCCATGACCTTGACCTCAAGTTCACCCAGGGAGGGTCATAATGGTACAGCATAAAACTTCAGACCAATATCTACCAACATGCAAAGTATCAACTTGATCCATCTACATGTTCAAGAGATATAGACTTCTAAAAACTTTAACCCAAAACTTTAAACTAGAGGACCATTGGTCCTGTAGTCACCTGAGAGATTATCACATTGTAAGCTCATGAGATTTAAATTAATTGAGAATCGACCAATGAAAGTCTATGCATGGACTCTATTGACCCCCGGGGCATGGCCAAATTTGACCCAGGGGCATGACTGGCACAATTTATAACGGGGACTACCAAACATTGCTACATACAAAATATAGAAGCTCTGGGCCTTTTGGTTTCAGAGAAGAAGATTTTTGTTAGTTTTTCCCATTGTAAGTCTATGGAGACTATCTACCCCCGGGGCGTGGCCAAATTTGACCCCAGGGGCATGGCTGGCACAATTTATGTAGAGGACCAATAGCCATTGCCACATACAAAATATCAAAGCTGTGTGCCCTGTGGTTTCAGAGAAGAAGATTTTTGAATTTTTTTCCCATAGCAAGTCTATTGAGACTATCAACCTCCGGGGCCTGGCCAAATTTGACCCCAGGGGCATGAATGGCACAATTTATGTAGAGGACCATTAGCCATTGCTACATACCAAATATCAAAGCTGTGGGCCTAGTGGTTTCAGAGAAGAAGATTTTTTAATTTTTTTCCCATAGTAAGTCTATGGAGACTATCAACCCCCGGGGCCTGGCCAAATTTGACCCCAGGGGCATGAATGGCACAATTTATGTAGAGGACCATTAGCCATTGCTACATACCAAATATCAAAGTTGTGGGCCTAGTGGTTTCAGAGAAGAAGATTTTTTTAGTTTTTCCTATTGTAGGTCTATGGAGACTATCGACCCCCGGGGCGTGGCCAAATTTGACCCCGGGGACATGATTGGCACAATTTACGTAGAGGACCATTAGCCATTGCCACATACAAAATATCAAAGCTGTGGGCCCTGTGGTTTCAGAGAAGAAGATTTTTTAATTTTTTTCCCATAGTAAGTCTATGGAGACTATCGACCCCGCGGGGCCTGGCCAAATTTGACCCCAGGGGCATGAATGGCACAATTTATGTAGAGGACCATTAGCCATTGCTACATACCAAATATCAAAGCTGTTGGCCTAGTGGTTTCAGAGAAGAAGATTTTTTTAGTTTTTTTCCTATTGTAGGTCTATGGAGACTATCGACCCCTGGGGCGTGGCCAAATTTGACCCCAGGGGCATGATTGGCATAATTTATGTAGAGGACCCATAGCCATTGCCACCTACAAAATATCAAAGCTGTGGGCCCTCTGGTTTCAGAGAAGAAGATTTTTTAATTTTTTTCCCATAGTAAGTCTATGGAGACTATCAACCCACGGGGCGTGGCCAAATTTGACCCCAGGGGCATGAATGGCATAATTTATGTAGAGGACCATTAGACATTGCTACATACCAGATATCAAAGCTGTGGGCCTAGTGGTTTCAGAGAAGAAGATTTTTTTAGTTTTTCCAATTGTAAGTCTATGGAGACTATCAACCCCCGGGGCGTGGCCAAGTTTGACCCCAGGGGCATGGCTGGCACAATTTATGTAGAGGACCATTAGCCATTGCCACATACAAAATATCAAAGCTGTGGGCCCTGTGGTTTCAGAGAAGAAGATTTTTGAATTTTTTTCCCATAGTAAGTCTATGGAGACTATCGACCCCGCAGGGCGTGGCCAAATTTGACCCCAGGGGCATGAATGGCACAATTTATGTAGAGGACCATTAGCCATTGCTACATACCAAATATCAAAGCTGTGGGCCAAGTGGTTTCAGAGAAGAAGATTTTTTTAGTTTTTCCCATTGTAAATCTATGGGACCTATCTGTTGCCATGGAAACCACAATTTTGATACAATCTGCTCCAAAACCTAATGCCATCAATCCCCCAACCCAATTATGGTTCACATTAAATTTGATCAAGATCGGCCTACTAGCTTCAGAAATATTCTTCTTTGAAATTGTGGACGGACGGACGGACGGACGGACGACGGACGGACGACGACGGACGACGGATGCCTGCCTATCCTATAAGCTCACCTGTGAGCCTTCGGCTCAGGTGAGCTAAAAAAATTCTAAGTCTGTGACCTTGACCTCAAGGTCATCCAGGGTGGGTCATGATGGTACTGCATAAAACTTCAGACCAATATCTACCAACATGCAAAGTATCAACTTGATCCATCAACATGCTCAAGTGATATAGACTTCTAAAAACTTTAATGAAAAAGTCACTAGAGCACGAAATATAGGTCAAGGTCACTAGATCAATGTGGGTGCAAAAAGTCGGGACATCCAGGAGAAGCCATGTGCAAGGTTTGATGGTTGTAGGCTTTATAGTTGATGAGATATTAAGGGTTGGCTTAAAAAATGACAAAGTCACTGGAGCATGAAATAAAGGTCAAGGTCAGTAGGTCAATGTGGGTGCCGAGTCGGGACATCGAGGAGAAGCCATATGCAAGGTTTGATGGTTGTAGGCTTTATAGTTGATGAGATATTAAGGGTTGGCTTCAAAAATGACAAAGTCACTAGATCACGAAATATAAGTCAAGGTCACTATATGAATGTGGGTGCCGAGTCGGAACATCGAGGAGAAGTCATATGCAAGGTTTGATGGTTGTAGGCTTTATAGTTGATGAGATATTAAGGGTTGGCTTCAAAAATGACAAAGTCACTAGAGCATGAAATATAGGCCAAGGTCACTAGATCAATGTGGGTGCAAAGTCGAGACATCGAGGAGAAGCCATATGCAAGGTCTGATGGTTGTAGGCTTTATAGTTGATGAGATATTAAGGGTTGGCTTAAAAAATGACAAAGTCACTGGAGCATAAAATATAGGTCAAGGTCAGTAGGTCAATGAGGGTGCCGAGTCGGGACATCGAGGAGAAGCCATATGCAAGGTTTGATGGTTGTAGGCTTTATAGTTGATGAGATATTAAGGGTTGGCTTAAAAATGACAAAGTCACTGGAGCATGAAATATAGGTCAAGGTCAGTAGGTCAATGTGGGTGCCGAGTCGGGACATCGAGGAGAAGCCTTATGAAAGGTTTGACAGTTCTAGGCTTTACAGTTGATGAGAAACTAACACAGCATCTGAGCAGTTGTAAAAGGTGTTCTAGAAATTGACCTCTAGCCCCGCCCCCAGGCATGACCCCACGGGTCCCTTCACACTAAATCACAGAGGACCCTCATATGCAGCAATGTTCCAAATATGAATGATTTCTGGTAAGTGACTATCAAGATATAACAATTTTAAAAACTTTAACCAAAAGTGTGACGCGGACGCGGACGTAAACGTAAACACGGACGACCGAGGTGACAACAATAGCTCTGTGCACTTCGTGCAGGCGAGCTAAAAACATTGCAGTACTCCTCATGCCAAGTTTCATTGAAATCAGTCCAGTGGTTCCGGAGAAGAAGAATTTTAAAGGGTTTTACCATATATGGGCATGGCGGCCAACTTGATCATGTGACCTGAATTATTTATAAACACATTGATTCCCCCTTCCCATGGATGCTTCCAATAAAATTTGGCTTTGATTGGCTTAGTGGTTTCAGAGAAGAAGATCTTTGAATATTTTGTAATATACATGTATATTGCCATGGGGTGGGGGCAGACCAACCCCTGGGGTCCAAATTGTTTTCAGAATCACATATCTTCAGTCCATTTGCACATTTTCTGCAAGTTTTTCCTTTCAAATGACATTTTAACAATTTTCCCCATTCAAATGCATGGACGATCTATGTTGACCTTGCCGTAAAATAGGTCAAGGTCATCCAAAGGTCATGATTTATATATACATTGTAGTCCTTCAGTCCCTGATGCATCATGTCAAGTTTCTTTGAAATCAGCCCAGTGGTTCCGGAGAAGAAGAATTTTGAAGGGGTTTTACCATATATGGGCATGGTGGCCATCTTGGTCATGTGACCTGGATTATTTATAAACACCTTGGTTCCCCCTTCACATAGATGCTCCATATAAAATTTGGCTTTGATTGGCCAAGTGGTTTTAGAGGAGAAATCTTTGAAATTGTGGACGATGGATGGACGAAGGACGGACGGACAGATGCCGGATCATGGCCATCCTATAACGGCCTAACGGCTCAGGTGAGCTAAAAACTGGGGTTTGCAATACACAGGTATTTATTTCAGTTGAAATAATTGAAAATTTCATAGGAAAATTTTATTTTTCTTATTTTTGTTTCAAAACATAGATTGTGGGAGGGTACTCGTTAGAACTGGCTTGGTGAGGTGGTTCTAATGTGTACCACGTACAATCAATGTTTTGAGTAAAAATAATAACCAGAGGAACAATGGTCCTGTAAACTCTCACCTGAGATCTGCTGTACATACCAATAAACATGTATGAATAATTTAATTATGGAAAATAGCCCAAATAAAGGGGCAGATAAGCCCTGGGGCCATTTTTTTCATGTTGACCTTACCCTAAAATAGGTCAAGGTCATCACAGGGTCATGATTTATATATACATTGTAGTACTTGAGTCATCGATGCTTCATGCAAAGCTTTGTTGAAATCAGTAAACCGGTTCTGGAGAAGATTTTTGAAGGGTTTTTACCATATGGGCATGGTGGCCATCTTGGTCATGTGACCTGAATTATTTATATACACATAGATTCCCCCTTCCTATCTATAGATGCTTCACATAAAATTTGGATTTGATTGGCCTAGCGATTGCAGAGAAGAAGATGTTGAATATTATGGTAACATATGTGTATATTGCCCCAGGGTGGGTACAGATGTGCCCCTGGTGTCTATTTCATTTCAGAATCAGTGATATTCAGTCCTGCTGCCCATTTCCTGCAAGATTTTCTGCACAGCTGATCTGCGGCTTTGTTTTCGCACAGGCAAAAATCCTGTTTTCTCGTGACAAGGCTCATAATCATTTGGTAGGCATGGATAGCCAGAATCTACTTTCAGCATATTAAAAGCTGGAAAACAGTGTGTGTAAAACAAAATGCCCCAAACGCACCCTTGAGATCATTCGAGTTTTCACAAGGGCATTTTGTATTAATTTCAGTATTGATCGGAGACTCCATTATCATGCCTGAGAGCTTTGGTTTCGACGGCTAATAATGGTCGAGGGTTGATACGAAGGGCAATGATCAAAATGTCCATGTTGTAATATTTTAATCACATTCTATACAGAAATGAAAAAGAAAAATCGATTTCTGCATTGAAATAGAAATGGCGTCATTGAAATGATGTCATTTCACCCTTCACCTTATGTCACATATTCCGTTGGCGCGACAATGTCGCAAGCGGGCATGATAACCTCTCTCCATTTAAAATACATGATTTCAGGTTATCAGCCCGCCCGTGCTGATAACCAGAGAGCGGTAAACACATTATCACAATCATGTGCAAACTTGTGGTTATACTTGAAAATTGAAATATAGGTCTAAGTATGTGATAAGGTCTTAAACCGCATTCAAGGTCTTTTAAAAATATAAAAGAAAATAATGGAAAATAATGTTTCACAAATAAAATGTCATCTTTCTGTTACGGCCAACTGAAACTGAAATATGTCACTTTGACATTTTTTATAATTTCATTTCTATTCAAATAGCAAGCTATTCCTAGAAAAACTAATAACTTTTACTGTGAGCATATACTGCGCATACACAATGTATATAAAATGGGGCAATTATACGATAAGGAACAGCTTGGATGGTTAATACGTCCTGCCATGAGAAGTGTTAGAATATAAAGTTAAGAAAATTTAATCCAGTTTTGACGAATGGATTTTGCCCATTCCTATATAATAATTGGATGAGTCCACTTTCAGTTTTAGGGACTTCATACGTAATTTTTAATTTTTATCAATTTTTTGATAAAATTTCTCTATTACACGGCGGCACATCTGAGGCTATACTATTTGCCTATGTCACATACAAAGGACGCCTGGCTTATACGAGTTAAATTCCCAACCCAGACACCAGAAGGAAAATGTTAGGACACTAAATGAGCCACTGCATCAGAAAGCCAACAATTTGCATATGTAAAAACAAAGGCGCAGACCAGCTTCGCAGTAACCGCGAAGCTGATCAGCGCCTTTGTTTTCGCTACACAGATAGTACAATAATTCCTCTACTACGAAATTTCAAGCTTCTAGCCATCTGTAATTGTACAGCTTGGTTTGTGTCAGACCTGGTCTCAAACCCCGAAGACCAGTTTTCTCACGGCGGCTAAAATATGAAGACCAAGATAACTAGCTCTTTCCCAGCACGGCAAACATCCAGCATCAATAGAAAAGATAAAAGGCAAACACAACAGTGAGGGAGACAAACTAAAGAAGAAGAAAAACGATCAATCAAAGCAGAACCACCTTGGAAGGGCCAGTTACTGCAGGGATTAACTTACAGGAGATAGACGTCAGGCTAAGCAATTCTACTTAGCTTAAAGCACTTCTGCTTCTTAGACGCTGATTGTCAAGTGGTGGGAGAAGCCAAAGAATTTCAGTTGACATTACGAAAACATGCCCATGCAATATACAGAGGTTTTTAAAGTTGTAAAAAATTAAATTTTTCAGAAGAAAATCTTTGATATTTTTCTTATTTTTGCTCAAAACATAGATTGTGGGTACACGTTAGAACCGCCTCAGCGAGACGGTTCTAACGAGTACCCACAATCTATGTTTTGGAGCAAAAATAAGAAAAATAGGTATACCCCTGCATACCCCAGTTTTTCTACATAAAAGTGGGGTTTAAGGGGGTATTCATTGCACGGACATGTTTTCCTGATGGAAATACCCTGTGAAACCTCCGTGCAAGGAAGGTGAGTCAAACCATTGATACATACCCATGTAGGAACAATTTGATAGGTTTTTCAATAATCAATATTTTTGAATGGCGTCGCCAGTGGGATTCAAACCTGCATGGCAGAGGTATAAAGCTAGTCAGAAGCTAATCATGCTTATACCGACTGAGCTACCCGGCACCCAAAATGGATTCTACAAGGCCCCAATCCTCAAAATGAGCCGCAATGCGAGAAAACTGGCCTTCCGGGTTTCCGACCAGGTCCAATATAAATCAGCCTGTTAGGCTAGAAGCTTGAAATTTTGGATTACAGTAGAAAAAGGATTGTACTATCCGAGTAGAGAAAATAAAGGCACTGCAAAGCTGATCTGCATCTTTATTTTCACATAGACAAAAATCCAGTTTTCTCATGATGTGGTTCAAATTATTTTAGATACTAATGTAGCTTATTGCTCAACAAAAACAAATGCTATGGATTTGAGTATTAAAAGCTTACATTTTTCTTTTCAACGTGGGACTGACAAAAGCTTACATTTTTCTTTTCATGTGGGACTGACAATATTCTGCAATAAAATTATCACAAAATGCACATAATCTAATCTTCTGAAACAAAATTATGTCGCTTGGCAATCAGGAATCATAAATCTGCCCGCCCACTTATCACAATTTTCATCATTGATTAGAATGTAATCTTTTTTAACCCATATTTGACGAATGGATTCTCCAATCATTATCAATTGGGTGAGTCCACTTTCGTTTTTAGGGATGTCAGGAGTGATTTTTAAATTTTGTTCAATTTTTCGATGAGAATTCTAAAAGCAAACAGAATAGCCCCAGATGGGACGCCGCGATCTGCGGCGTCACATCTGGGGCTATTCTGTTTGCCTATGTCCCATAAAAGGGACGCCAGGCTTAAATGAGTTAAGTAGACTGTCTACCGCATGATACCATTGGTGATAGAATCTAATACTTCAAGTCTTATAGTACATGATTGATATTATATCACAAAAGAATTATCACAAAAAAATCTTACGAAACAAAACTATGTCTCTTGGCTATCCAGGGTAGCTCAGTCGGTGGCGGGTATGGCTCCTGACTAGCTATGTACCTCTGCCTTGCAGGTCTGAATCCCTCTGGCGATGCAAGTATAAATATCGATAATTGAAAAAAATGGTTCCAACATCAGTATGCACCAATGGTTTGAATGTCACCTGCCGAGCACGGTGGTTTCACAGGGTGTTTCCCAACTGAAGTTTCAAAACTGCCCTGGCTTTCCGCCACCACTTGACAGTTGGCGCCTAAGAAGCAGAATTGCTTTGCTAAGTAAAAATACCTACCTTGACGTCTATCTCCAGTCAGTAAGAAATCTCCATGCCCATATACTTGACTTAAATCTCTTTTAAAGTGGACACTTTACCAAATATCACAACTGCAGTAACTGAAGGATCTCTACAAGTCCCTAAAAGCCTAAATTCGAGGTGTGAATTTTTAAAACATGTAATTTAAGCAAAATTTCAAAATGTAATTGTACAAAAATGGATTTGGCAGCATTCCCAAACACAGGCGCTCAATGAGTGGACGTCCCAAATGCCAACAAGAAGAGATAACTTCTGAATTTTTTTTGTACCTATCCAAATATTTACAATTTTTTACACAGCTTATATTCATGGAGCAAAAAAATATTTTCCTATGTTTTTGACTGCAATTTTTGGCTATAAAACGAAGCAAAATATGAAAAATTTATGATAACCATATAAACCAGTTTTGCTTTTGTTGTTATATTAACAATATATAAATATAGTTATATTAATATTATATTTAAATGCATGCGCATTTAAGGTCATTTTGTTTCCAATATAGGGATCATTCATTAACAGTCCCTAGGACCTAGCCAATGTTAATGAATGACAAAATCATTTTTGATCCCTATTATTGCATAAATTCTGCAAAAGCCAAAGAAATAATGCTGTACTATATATTTTACAGCCTCGTCATAAATTATTTTCATGCATGTAAAAGATTTCATTTTAATGCTTGTTCCGGGCAGAGTTCAGTTACTCAATATTAGCACAATGTCATGCTTTGCCTGGCACCTGGTAATGAGTATGTTTAAATGTGGTGAATTAACAGCACACAGGCATGCAAATTGCCACATTAATACACTGTTTCTTTTTTTTCTTCATTAATACATGTATACACCTGTTAATATTGTGTGACATTCAGCTGTTTATGCATCTCTAAAAATGCTCTTGAAAATGGTTTGATCTTGGCATTTTTAGCTCACCTGATCCGAAGGCTCATCAGGTGTATAGTATAGTAAGACTCTGACGTCCTTTCGTCCCTCCATCCGTCAGTCCGTCCACAGTTTCATAGAAAAATATTTCTGAAGCTAGTGGGCCAATCTTGATCAAATTTAATGTGAACCATTATTGGGTTGAGGGATTGACTGCATTAGGCTTTGGAGCAGATTGAATCAAAATTGTGGCTTCCAGGGAGGGAACTTAGCTCAGATACACTTACAATGGGTAAAATATACAAAAATCTTTTTTTCTGAAACTATAAGCCCTAGAGTTTTTATACTAGACAGGTGGGCATTTGCAGGACCATTGGTTCTCTGGTAATACTGTAAAATCGCTATTCAGGTTGTAACAGTTATGAAAAAAAAGTATAATAACAAAAAATTGTGGACAATTAACCTGCATACAAAGAGTAAAACTCAGGGCCCAGTTGTTCAAAACTTTGTTAGCTTAACGCCATCGTTAAGACCTCAACTTGTAAAGTAAATGCCGACTACATAAGCAAATACACTGTCATTTTTTGTTGAAAAAATGTGAGAATCCTTTGCTATGCAAAGGATTCTCACATTTTTTCAACAAAAAATAACAGTGTATTTGTAATATTCATGTTTGAAATTTTAATGGATCGTTAACTAACGACATCGTTAATTTTGAACAACTGGCCCCAGGATCTGTGTGGATCCTGTCATGTTAATTATTTTGACAACTTTGTGGAAAAAGTTTTTTTTTCCCTAAAATCATCATGGACAAAAATGGTTGCAATATTAAGCAAAATGGCTCATAAATCCTAACCTGGGTGCTGCTTTGAAAACAGTGAATTTTGATAGAAAAATGTAGCAGATGAAAAAACAACCAGAGGACCAACGGTCCTGTAAAGGCTCACCTGAGATCTGCTATATGTACCAATAAACATGTTTGAATATTATGGTATATAGCCCCAGTAAAGGGGCAGATGAAGCCCTGAGGTCATATTATTTTAGAATTCTCAATATTCTGTCCATCTGCCGACATTTTAACAGTTTTCTCCATTCAAATGCACAGACAACACATGTTGACCTTATTGTCCTAAAATAGGTCAAGATCACCACAGGGTCATGATTTACAATCACATTGTCATACTCTACTCCCTGATTCTACAAGCCAAGTTTCCTTGAAATCTGTTCATCTATTCTGGAGAAGATGTTTGAAGAGTTTCTACCATATATGGGCATGGCGGCGATCTTTGTCATGTGACCTGGATTATTCATTAACTCATGGTTTCCCCTTTGTATAGAAGTTTCCTATAAAAATTGGCTTTAATTGGCCTTTTCAGAGAAGAAAATCTTTATTATGGTAATATACATGTATACTGCCCGGGATGGGGGCAGACAACACCTGGGGTCCAAATTTGTTTTTCAGAATCATAAATTTTCAATCCATTTGCCCATTTCCTGCAAGTTTTTCCCTTCAAATGACATTTTAACAATTTTCCCCATTCAAATGCATGGGCAACCTTTGTTGACCCTGCCGTAAAACAGGTCAAGGTCACCCAAAGGTCATGATTTATAAGCACATTGTAGTACACTAGCCCCGAATGCCACATACCAAGTTTCGTTGAAATCGGTCCAGCAGTCCTGGAGAAGAAGATTTTTGAAAGGTTTTCACCATATAAGGGCATGGCAGCCATCTTGGTCATGTAACCTGGATTATTTATAGACACATTGATTTCTCCTTTGTATAGATGCTTCCTAAAAAAATTGGCTTTGATTGGCCAAGTGGTTTCAGAGAAGAAGACCTTTGAATATTATGGTAATATACATGTATATAGCCCCGGGGTGGGGGCAGACCAGACCCTGGGGTCCAAATTTTTTCAGAATCATATATCTTCAGTCAATTTGCCCAATTCCTGCAAGTTTTCCCTTTCAAATGACATTTAAACAATTTTCCCCATTCAAATGCACGGGTGACCTATGTTGACCTTGCTGTAAAATAGGTAAAGGTCATCCAAAGATCATGATTTATATATACATTTTAGTACTCAAGTTCCTGATGCTACATGCCAACTTTCGTTGAAATTGGTCCATCAGTTCCGGAGAAGAAGATTTTTGAAGGGTTTTTACCATATATGGGCAAGGCGGCCATCTTGGTCATGTGACCTGGATTATTTATAAACACACTGTTTCCTTCCCATAGATGCTTCATGTAAAATTTGGCTTTGATTGGCCAAATCCTGTTAATTATTTTGGCAACTTTGTGGAAAAAGTTTTTTTTCCCTAAAATCATCATGGACAAAAATGGTTGCAATATTAAGCAAAATGGCTCATAAATCCTAACCTGGGTGCTGCTTTGAAAACAGTGAATTTTGATAGAAAAATGTAGCAGATGAAAAAACAACCAGAGGACCAACGGTCCTGTAAAGGCTCACCTGAGATCTGCTATATGTACCAATAAACATGTTTGAATATTATGGTATATAGCCCCAGTAAAGGGGCAGATGAAGCCCTGAGGTCATATTATTTTAGAATTCTCAATATTCTGTCCATCTGCCGACATTTTAACAGTTTTCTCCATTCAAATGCACAGACAACACATGTTGACCTATTGTCCTAAAATAGGTCAAGATCACCACAGGGTCATGATTTACAATCACATTGTCATACTCTACTCCCTGATTCTACAAGCCAAGTTTCCTTGAAATCTGTTCATCTATTCTGGAGAAGATGTTTGAAGAGTTTCTACCATATATGGGCATGGCGGCGATCTTTGTCATGTGACCTGGATTATTCATTAACTCATGGTTTCCCCTTTGTATAGAAGTTTCCTATAAAAATTGGCTTTAATTGGCCTTTTCAGAGAAGAAAATCTTTATTATGGTAATATACATGTATACTGCCCGGGATGGGGGCAGACAACCCCTGGGGTCCAAATTTGTTTTTCAGAATCATAAATTTTCAATCCATTTGCCCATTTCCTGCAAGTTTTTCCCTTCAAATGACATTTTAACAATTTTCCCCATTCAAATGAATGGGCAACCTTTGTTGACCCTGCCGTAAAACAGGTCAAGGTCACCCAAAGGTCATGATTTATAAGCACATTGTAGTACACTAGCCCCGAATGCCACATACCAAGTTTCGTTGAAATCGGTCCAGCAGTCCTGGAGAAGAAGATTTTTGAAAGGTTTTCACCATATAAGGGCATGGCAGCCATCTTGGTCATGTAACCTGGATTATTTATAGATACATTGATTTCCCCTTTGTATAGATGCTTCCTAAAAAAATTGGCTTTGATTGGCCAAGTGGTTTCAGAGAAGAAGACCTTTGAATATTATGGTAATGTATATAGCCCCGGGGTGGGGGCAGACCAGACCCTGGGGTCCAAATTTTTTCAGAATCATATATCTTCAGTCAATTTGCCCAATTCCTGCAAGTTTTTCCTTTCAAATGACGTTTAAACAATTTTCCCCATTCAAATGCACGGGTGACCTATGTTGACCTTGCTGTAAAATAGGTAAAGGTCATCCAAAGGTCAAGATTTATATACACATTTTAGTACTCAAGTTCCTGATGCTACATGCCAACTTTCGTTGAAATTGGTCCATCAGTTCTGGAGAAGATTTTTGAAGGGTTTTTACCATATATGGGCATGACGGCCATCTTGGTCATGTGACCTGGATTATTTATAAACACACTGTTTCCTTCCCATAGATGCTTCATGTAAAATTTGGCTTTGATTGGCCAAGCGGTTTCTGAGAAGAAGAGCTTTGAAAATGGTGGAAGACAGACGAATAAGACGATGGATGGACGACATACAAACTGTGTGTGCCTGCCTATTGTATTAGCTCACCTTTGAGCCTTTGGCTCAGGTGAGCTAAAAATTAACTGGCATGCAATACATCCTTACCTGTATGAATTCTGTGATGCTGCTGCACATGTGACAACTGTTTGAAGGCTCGCTCACAATATAAACAGTGGTATTTTCGTAACCCAGAATGGACTAGATTGTGCTGGTTGAGCTGTTGCCGACTGCGGAAACCCTTGTAGCAATGCGGACACACATGCCGACGGTCTTTCTCTCCAATCATGTGACTTGGTGGGAAGCCTGCGTTGTTTGGGTTGTTTTGACCCTGTTGGGTTCCATTGTGTCCATTTGGACTGATATGTGTTTTCATGCTCAGGTCATTGTAGCTGTTTTGGAGACTGTGTTGCCGCGACGATGGCTGATGTTTTTGCTCGTCCCATGATGTAAGAGTCGGCGATGCCTTCAGGTGTGGAGCAGATGTGGGTTTATGTGACAGGAATGGATTGGCTGTGTGGTTTGGTGGTGGAGGGGGAGGTGGTGGCAACGGGTCCACATCCCCGATCCGGTCGCGATTGTTTGATAATAGCCAATAAGTCAGGAAAAACTTGAAGTTTTCATACCAAGGATCAACGTTTACCCCCGGTCTATACATTTTGCTGGTCTTAGTTGTATAGAACAAAATATCAGAAAGTGGGTGAGTCAGGGATCAATGTTACCTCCATGTCTGTTCATTTTGTTGGTTAATGAATGTTGTGCAACATTAAGTTCCATTTTGTTGGTCTTGAAATTTTCTACACTATCACATCAAGTGTCACACATATCAACAAGCAGCTTTGGTTTGTAAATTGAGATTTTCTGCTCACAATTTATATGATGTTAGACAATAGGTAAGCTAGGGTTCCACACATATCTGCAATCCTTTGTGAGGGTAACTGTTCCACACTGATCCCAATATAATATGAAAGTTTGTATGGCCGTTCTGGATATTTTTCTACATCCATCTAGTCCAAGCAGTGTGTCCTTTGCAGAGCTTGTGTCTTTGGGAAGACCATGTCAGCCTGGAAAAAAAAATAAAGTATGCTACACTTTTGTAAGACATATCTGTGTTATGATATGAATTATTTGCCCTTTCAAATATTCCAGAGCCACCAGTTCCTGGTTATAAATCAGTACTGTGGGAGTCAATGTGTTTGCTCAAGGAAATAACCCGGTGCCAGCAGGATTTGAACCCAAGACCTCGTGATTTGTGATGCTCTACCAATAGGCCACCACTCTCCCTGGAAGTATTATTCATGTCAAAGATTATGAATTCAACCACATCATCCATGAAACACTAAAATAACTTGACACAAGGCCAGAGAGAGGATCTGTGTCACTTACTAGGGAAAAGCACAAATTGTATGCACCTTTATGCTATCCTAACAAATTATGAGCTTATTTCAATCAAGCACAAAATTTATCCTGCTCAGAATTGTTAAAATGTAAATCACTTAGCATGCAGAAAAGGGTAACAGAATTGCAAAGTCATTTGAGCTACATGATTATGTGGTTTTCTAATTTTGAATTCTTAAATATCTGTAAGTATATTTAATTTACATTTTATGCTCATGAAGTAGTTGAGCATAAAATCTACTTTGAGCATAAAGTTCAAAAACTTCCACAATAAAGACAAGTTTTGATAATAATGAGTATAATGGACCTGAGGTTTCAAGAGATGCTTTCTTGAAAAATCAACAATTTTTGGCATTTAAACATTTATTAGCAGGATAAATGACTGGCTTTTATCATCTAGACTTAAAATTCCAATAAATATGGACTGTGTTGTATAAATAACAACCAGTTAAAATTTCAGTCTCAGCTGAGTTGAGCATGAAAAAGTTTTTTTAATCTCGAGACCTTAGCACAGATTGGAGACAGGGTTTAGCCAGTAAAGTCAAAACAACCTCGATTAAGATTAATAAATCTCAATGCTGCATGTCCTTTCTGTTTCAAGGAAAATATTCTTTACATGTGATGACTCATATAGCTCAGGTTTCCCCAGTTTATTGGAAACTAGTATCATGATATGCTAAAGAAATGCAAACCTGTCTAGAAATTTTTAGTTCTTGGAATCACGTTTGCAAAAATTTTGGGCTGAAAATGAAAAATCAATGTATATGTATCTTGAATTTGTGAATTTTTTTTTCATCTGAAGCCTTAAAGAACTTATCAATACTAAAAGTTTTGTAATTATGTTGATCTTACGATATAACTATCTGCATATGGATGTTTAACATTTTTACAAAAAAAAAAAAAAAAAGAAAAAAAAGAAAAAAAAAGAAACAACGTTGTTTTTTTTTCAATTCACAAAATTTCAAAGGCTCTGGGCAAATAATTTTACATAGTCACAGACACCGGCCAAATGAGATAACAGGTTCTGATGTACAAGCAAGATACAACTGAGTTAACATATGATGCCTCTAAATAGTTAATTTTGTTACATTGTACTCAAGGTTATCCAGCAGGGTTACCAGCATGATCAAGAGAAAACAAAATTCCCTGACATTTTCATGACAATTCCCTGATGGAATTTCAAATTTCCCTGACATTAATTTGACATCTCGGCACGCGGCCTCTTATAGCAGTTAAATAAGATAATTCTTAACACTTGGAAAGTCATTTATTATTACAAAACACCAATCACAGCTTTTTTCAACTTAAATACACTTCTGGATACTATAACAGTTTATGACAGCCCCAAAAATGTTGATGGGATGACAATGAATTCACTGAGTAACTGGACTTAACGATTATGCCGACTCCCAGGCCGGAAAATCTATTGAGAGCTGTGATTCGCTGGCTTCGGATTTTGAAAATGGAGAATTTATGCTAAACAAACTTACTTACTTATGGTCTAAATAGCGTCTGCATAATTTGAAGCATTTTTTGAATGTGTATAATGCCTATGAGGTCATAATAAAGGCAGCGTTACGTTGAATTTCTATCAATTTCATGCGACGTTTTTTGGCGCCATGATTTTTGAAATTTGCCACACTGTGTTGATTAAAACTGCATATATATAATTAAACAAGCACAAAGTATGTTTTAAACTTTTACTGAATATCAATATAGAAACTTTGCACTACACATTCAGGTTCGTCACCACGATTTAAAACCTACAGTGGCATTAAAATATATTTTCCATAATTATAAAATCACGAAAAGTGTAAGCAAAATTGAAGGGATGGGGGTAACATAATTGTCGTAGTATTTTTTTCATTCTGGTGACCACATGTTTTTTTCTCGTCAAATTACTTGTTATAACTCAAAATTTAACCTGGTGATCCCCATTTTATTTGCTCAGTACAAAGAAAACATTCTAAACTAGAATTTGTTTTCTATGTGAAAACTGATGTCTCCCCCCTTTCTACGTGCATGTCCAAAATATGCAAGCAAGAGTTATAGTTCTTGTGCATCACATATCCTGTCATTCTGTTTTATAAGTGTACCAAGTTTCATTGAAATATCTCTTACGGTTTTCAAGTTATAGAGGGGGCACGAAAGTGTTTGGAAAATAATCAAAGAGAAATAACTCCAAAGATATGAAAGCAAGAGTAATGATTCTTGTGCATCATGCTTTATAAGTGTACCACGTTTCATTGAAAAATCTCTAATGGTTTTTGAGTTATAGAGCAGACATGAAATTGAATGAAAAATAATCAAAGGGAAATAACTCCAAAGATATGCAAGCAAGAGTTATGGTTCTTTAGCATGACACATCATCTCATCGTGCTTTATAAGTGTACCAAGTTTTATTGAAATATTTCTTATGGTTTTCAAGTTACAGAGTGGACATGAAATTGTATGGACAAATAATCAAAGGGAAATAACTCCAAAGATATGAAAGCATGAGTTATAATTCTTGTGCATGACACATCGTCTCATCATGCTTTATATGTGTACCAAGTTTCACTGAAATTTCTCTTACGGTTTTCAAGTTATAGGGTGGACATGAAATTGTATGGAAAATAATCAAAGGGAAATTACTCCAAAGATATGCAAGCAAGAGTTATGGTTCTTTAGCACGACACGTAATCTCAGCGTGCTTTATAAGTGTACCAAGTTTCATTGAAATAACTCTTATGATTTTCGAGTTATAAAGCAGACACGAAATTGTAAGGAAAATAATCAAAGGGAAATAACTCATAAAATACTCAAGCCAGAGTTATGGTTCTTGTGCATGACACATCGTCTGATCATGCTCAATAAGTGTATCAAGTTTTATTGAAAAATCTTAAACGGTTTTCAAGTTATACAGTGGACATGAAATTATGTCGAAAATAATCAAAGGGAAATAACTACAAAAATACTCAAGCCAGAGTTATGGTTCTTGTGCATGACACATCGTCTCGTCATGGTCTACAAGTGTACCAAGTTTCATTGAAAAATCTTAAACGGTTTTCAAGTTATACAGTGGACATGAAATTATGTCGAATATAATCAAAGGGAAATAACTCCAAAAATACTCAAGCCAGAGTTATGGTTCTTGTGCATGACACATCGTCTCGTCATGGTCTACAAGTGTACCAAGTTTCATTGAAAAATCTTTAACGGTTTTCAAGTTATACAGTGGACACGAAATTGTATCGAAAATAATCAAAGGGAAATAACTCCAAAAATACTCAAGCTAGAGTTATGGTTCTTGTACATGACACATCGTCTCGTCGTGGTCTACAAGTGTACCAAGTTTCATTGAAAAATCTGTAACGGTTTTCAAGTTACACAGCGGACACGAAATTGTATCGAAAATAATCAAAGGGAAATAACTCCAAAAATACTCAAGCTAGAGTTATGGTTCTTGTGCGCGACACATCGTCTCGTCGTGGTTTACAAGTGTACCAAGTTTCATTGAAAAATATTTAACGGTTTTCAAGTTATAGAGCGGACACGATTTGTGACGGACAGACAGACGGACGGACGGACGGACGGACAGACGGACGGACAGACGCACGGGGAAAAACAATATGTCTCCCGACCCTGTCGGGGGGAGACATAAGTAGCTTCAAAATAAAAATAAGAAAATTTTATCGAGCCGTTAAAATCGCCTTTGGGGTCGGCATCATCCTTAAATCTGGTATTTGCAAAATTCCCTAACAATTCCATGACATTCACCAACAATTCCAAATTTCCCTGACAGTTTGCCAAATTCCCTGACAATTCCCTGACCTTGAAAAAATTTAAATTTTTCAGACTTTTCCCTGAGGCGTGACAACCCTGTCCAGAGACAACCAACACGAATAAAGACAACAAATGCAGATAAAATGAATATGAGCCTCAGCACGAGAAAACTGGGCTTCGGGGTTTCCGACCAGGTCCGACACAAACCGGCCTGTTCAGTCGCAGAAGCAGGCTACAGGCTTGAAATTTTGGCTATAAGTAGAAGAGGAATTGTACTATCCGAGTAGCGAAAACAAAGGCGCTGATACTGCGAAGCTGATCTGCGCCTTTGTTTTCGCATAGGCAAAAATCCGGTTTTCTCACGATGCGGCTCATATACCTGCCTGGATTCTGATCCACAGCAAGTTGCTCATAGACGTATTAGCAACCAGTTGTCACATGTTGCTCAGAATTCTATGTGATCCCAAAGCATCAGGAAAACATGTCCATGAAAAGTATACCCCCTCATGTCCCACTTTTATATAGCAAAACTGGGGTTTACAGGGGTATACCTATTTTTCTTATTTTTGCTTCAAAACATAGATTGTGGGTACTCGTTAGAACCGCCTCGCTGAGACGGTTCTAACATGTACCCACAACCATATGTTTTGAGCAAAAATAAGAAAAATATTAAAAAAATTCCACCAAAAATATTCATTTTTACAACCACAAAAAATCTCTGTAATACTATATTGCATGGGTGCGTTTTCGTACTGCACTGGTGATGCCACAATGATAATGGAACATTTTAAGGACAAAGATACATTTTTAATAAGCCATCGCATGAGAAAACCAACAGTTTGGGTTTCCGACCATGTCCGACACAGACCCGTCTGTATTGTCACAGAAGAATGCTAGAAGCTTAAAACCTTGGATATAAGTGACAGAGGAATGGTACTATCCATGTAGTGGAAAACATTTTTTTAAGGCGCTGATCAGCTGTGCAGTTATTGCACAGCTGATCTGCACCTTTGTTTTTGCATATGCAAATTTTTGTTTTTCTGATGCGGCGCCTCAAATGAAAACAGAACTTATTCATAATGGAGATAAACCTTACATTGTGTGCAGAATTTATTCATTATGGAAATAACCCTTGCAGCATAACACAGCATTCATTCATTATAGAGAAAACCTTAAGCTTTAAGGTTAAAATTAAGCTTATTTACCCACTCATTAAACTTTTTTTACTTGGTAAGAAATGATGACAAATGATTCTTATTTATGTTCCAAGATTTTGAAAAAGCTTAAACTTGTAATCACCAGACCTTTCTCAATTAATGTATTTTTTCTTAGAAGATAAAAACTAAATCTTCTGGCTCTGAAATGGAAACTGAGTTGAGTAGAATCATCCAGACTGTCTTATACAGGGATCATAGGCAGAATTCACACCCATGCAACATACAGAGATTTTTAAAATTGTAAAAAATGAATATTTTCGGTGGATTTTTTCAATATTTTTCTTATTTTTGCTCAAAACATAGATTGTGGGTACAGTTAGAACCGCCTCCACTAGGCGGTTCTAATGAGTACCCACAACCTATGTTTTGGAGCAAAAATAAGAAAAAGAGGTATATTACCCCTGCGTACCCCAGTTTTACTGTATTAAAGTGGGGTTTAAGGGGGTATACATTGCACGGACATGTTTTCCTGATGTTGGAGATTGATTCATACTGGGAAAAACACTTACTGGAGGAAAGTAAATAAAGATAAATAAACATAAAAGCTCCAAAATGTAAAATTCCTGCAGACTTTGAACTTTTTAAACTTTTTTTATATTTTTTATCTAACAGAGACATGGTTAAGTAAAAGAATTCGCTACAAAATAATCAGACGCAAAAATTCATAAAAATTATAGATAGAGCATCTTTAACATCAGTCACCATAATATTGAGCACAATTTTTGTCACTTTTAGTTTCATGAATATATTGACCTTTTTGGTTGTGAGAAATAAATGTTCCTCCAGGAAAAGACTGACATCCCAATGTTGGGTAGATGTCCCATAAAATGGAGGCAACATCCAGACATGACTATAGGTGTTGACTGAGATTAAAACAAGAAATCTAACAAACAAACATAAACTTGTATACTTTAATGTTAAAGAAGCCAGTGGTTTTGTCTGTAAAACGGAATTTGTTTGTTTGTTTGAACTGATGCTTAACGTCCCAGTCAACAGCCATGGTAATGTCGGGACGCTGCCTCCATTTCATGGGACTTTTACCCAAAATGAGGATGTCATGACATTCAACAAGTGTTTTAAATATAAACATCCAATAGAGCCACAAACGGCTTATACGGCTTATACGTATGAATGGTCTGACTTGAACCACTTTTCATTACAAAACATGCCTATGCAATATACAGACTTTTTTCAACTGAAAAAATTGTAAATTTCACCAGAAAATGTTTGATATTTTTAATATTTTTGCTCAAAACATAGATTGTGGGTACATGTTAGAACTGCCTCGCCGAGGCAACTCTAATGAGAACCAACAATCTATGTTTTGGAGCAAAAATAAGAAAAATAGGTATACCCCTGCATACCCCAGCTTTGTTATATAAAAGTAGGGTTCAAGGGGGTATAAATTACACGAACATGTTTTCATGATGCAATAGGTGGGGGTCAATACTCCCACCCGACCACCCACATAAAATACATTTATCTCTCTTGCTCTTTATTCTGACATATATTCTTATAAATCATTAAAGTGCCTGCCTACATATTATCATTTTTTTATTTTTATTTTTTTGATGAACAGTTAGTTAGCTACATAGCTAGGGGGCGAGCAAACGTAGCAGCAGCCTGGTGAAATTTTATTGGTTCAAAAGCTTAGTATGATGTAAAAAACAGGGATTACAACAAATTGCCTAGCGATGTAATTTCAAAATTTGTTCAAGGCTGCCAGCTAAACAGAGTTATCTTCCCTCTTAGTTTCAGCAGCAGAATTTTCAATTTAATCAATTTAACATTAAGTACAGATATGAAATTTTGACACCCGCAAACAGAATACAAACGCTTTAATGTACAATGGGAAAACATTGTTTCTGTTATTTTTTTGTTCAAAATTCATGAATACTGATTTTAAGAAACCAGTCCCTGACACCTAATTCGACCGGGTACCCACAATCTATGTTTTGAAAACTGTATGGTATTTTTTCGGAATATCACATAGGCAGGATAACGTAATGCAAAAATCACGCCATTATAAATTACAGCAGCAGAATTTTTTTCTATGCCTACTTAGAATTTAAAATCAAACGATGGCAAGAAAAAGTTGATTTCGACTTACTGGAAACCGAAGAAAAATTTATCCATAATTCATCACAATGCATCACATGATGAACGATTAATAACTGCCGTACTTCGCGAACATCCTCCTCGACTCTTCGTTTCATGAAATATAAATATCGCAACATGCATAACACTGCAGAGACATCAGCAAAGTTTTTACATATCTTATTACATATCGGCTGCAACATGATAAAAAATATCGCATTGCTTGCGATGATGAGTAGGAAAAAATTCTATGTCATCTAGATTATCCAATCATATCCAGCCTCACAAATTTTCCATAGACTTCCGAGTAGAATTAAGGTAAAGGGAAATAACTTCCTGGTTCGAAATCCCGAATCCGAGGGCTAATCCCGACCTTATTTTTATCTAATGTAACAAAGGTACATTTCACAAATTGCAACAAAATGCAGTCAAATCATTCCACGAGAGAATGCGTTTTTTTTTCAGTCTAGTACCAGGTAAGAGACAAATCAGCCTGTGTAAGTACAGAGGACAGCTATATATGTTGGAAATTTTATATGGAAACTTAGTGTAATTACTTTATTAGCGGCAAATAAAAACAGAAAACGATCAAACTGTGCTAATGAGCAGTCTGGCTTAATACCTGTATCGTTAATTCCTCTTAATTGTATTTTTTGACGCACTGACTTTAATGCAATTGATTGTGCAGCAAGCCTTAAAAAAGTGCGCCCACACATTGCAAAACTCCCAAAACCACCTGTGCACATAAGAGAAGACATCGACCTGAATAAGCATTTTGTATAATCAGATAAGTCACCTTATGTTTACATTGTGACACTATGGATTCAACATTTCTCTTTGCGACTTTTTTAAATCTAATCTCAATCAGGAAAAGGCCAGGCTGGTCTAGACATTGCTTGGCCCATATTGTTTTGTTGATATTGCCATGTTCCAGCTCACTGATACAGTGCATGTGCAATATTATGCATGTGCAATTCTCGTTAAAAAACCTAGGCCGGGACACCAGGCAAACAGGCCATCACGCAAACAGACTAATATCACGCAACCCGGGTCTCATAAATTTAGTCGTTGCAAAACCAAAAGCAAGTTAGTAAGACACTGATCATAAGACACTGATCAGGCAGAGGTAATGGCTGCTCTTGTCTGTTAGAATTATACTAAGAGGAAAAGGTGTTTTCTTTGACGTAGGGGCTCATTCGCTGCAATATGCATGATGCACATTCTATTTAAAGTCAGTGACATTAAGAAAATGGTGTTAAATTTATAATGGCCACCAAGTGACAGTATAATTGAGCACAGAGAAAATCTAAACCAGGCCGGACGTTATAAAACCTTTTCATGCTCTGCTCAGCTGAGACTTAATTTATCCTGCTCATAAATGTTAAAATGCCAACAATTGTTGGCATTTTAACATTTATAAGCAGGATAAATTACAGGCTTTGGTGATCTAAACCTGAAATCTAAATTTATTTCGGCCATTTCAGTATTTATGAGCACTTTAAATTTCAAGCTCAGCGCATGACAAAAGTTTTATAACCTCGGAGCCAGACTGCTATTCTACAAGAATAGACTGGAAAAATAACTGAAAGATCTGTTTTTAGCTGATAAAACCAGCCCCTAAAAGATGGATTGAGAAACCAGGTTTGCCCCCACCCCCTTCATAGTACTTGTTAATACCCAGGGAAGTGAAGGCTCCATCCCAACTTGACTAAGAAAAATTGAAATCAACATGGTAGGAGATTTTGATCTCTTGCTTCACCCGGCTTCACCTTAGTAACTGAGTAACACTGGCCATCATGGTAGAACCGAGAACAAGACTGGAGTCACATTGTTACTGTTAGAACACAAATAGTTTTTGTAAGAACAGTTCCCTGGTTTACCAAGGTATACCACCAGCTTGTGCTCACCAGGGCAAACTGCGACAGTGAAAACGGGGCTTCAAAGTCCACACATTTTCCTAGGTAGTCTTTAGTCAGTGTTCATTATTTATTGAAGGAACAACGCTATTAAATGCAAAGGTGCCCGAATATGGGTCAGAGAGACTTCTCTTACTAATCCCTTAAAGTGCTGTCACAAAATGCTGGAAAGGGGATAGCTCCGTCGGCAGCGTGGTACAAACTACTGTAAAGCGGATAGCTCAGTCGGCAGCATGGTACAAACTACTGTAGCGTGGTTGGCTTATGACTAGCTATACCTCTGCTATGCAGGTTCAAATTCCACAGGTGACGCCAGTAAAACATATTGATTATAGAAAAATCTATCAAATTGTGTCTGCATCGGTATGTATCAATGGTTTGACTGTCATCTTCCAGGTGCAGTGATTTCACAGGGTATTTCCCACCCGTATGTCGAGAACTGCCCTGGCTTTACCCCACCACTAGACAGTTGGCATCTAAGAAGCAGAATTGCTTAGCTTTTTAAAGCAGAATAGCCTGACATCTATCTCTCCTGGAAAGCCTTTCATGATGGTAAGGTGCTATCCATTGAATTGTCTTTCTTATTCATACCCAATTCAGTAGATGTATGTACTCTTTGCTGAATGCACACACCCGGGTCATAATCCAATGCAATCAGCGATGTTTAAAACTCGAAAAAGATACCAAGCCATTGCCACCAAAAATTAAAGGATGATCTCTACTCAGCATTATGAAAACTTTCCCATGCAATCTACAGAGTTTTTCTGTTGTAAAAGTCTAAATTTTCATAGGAAAATTTTTGATATTTTAAACGACTTTGTTCAAAACATTGATTGTGTGTACATGTTAGAACCGCCTCAGCAAGGCGGTTCTAACGAGTACCCACAATCTTTGTTTTGGATCAAAAATATGAACCAGAGGACCAATGGTCCTGTAAACGCTCACCTGAGTCTGCTGCATATATCAATAAACATGTTTGAATATTATGGTATTTAACCCCAGTGCAGGGGCAGATGAAGCCCTTGGGCCATTTTCTTTTTTCAGAATAATCAATATTCTGTCCATTTGCCAATTTCTTGATGGCTTTTCCCTTCAAATGACATTTTAACACTTTTTCCCATTCAAATGCGTGGGCAACCCATGTTGACCTTGCCATAAACTTGGTCAAGGTTATCACAGGGTCATGATTTATATATACATTGTAGTACTTTAGCCATGGATGCTTCACGCCAAGTTTCATTGAAATCAATCTATTGGTTTCAGAGAAGAAGATATTTGAAGGGTTTTTACCATATATGGGCATGGCAGCCATCTTGGTCATGTGACCTAGATTGTTAATATACACATTGGTTCCCACATCCTATAGATGCCTCACATAAAATTTGGCTTCAATTGGCCAAGTGGTTTCAGAGGAGAAGATGTTTGAATATTATGGTAATATACATGTATATTGCCCTGGGGTGTGGGCATATGAGCCCTTAGGTTCAATTTTTTTTTTCAGAATCATTAATATTTAGTCCTGCTACCCATTTCCTGCAAGATTTTCACCTCAAATGACTTTTTAAAAGTTTTCCCTATTCAAATGCATTGGCGACCTTGCCATAAAAAAGGTCAAGGTCATCACAGGGTCATGATTTATATATACATTGTAGTACTAGAGCCATCAATGCTTCATGCCAAGTTTCTTTGAAATCGATCCACCGGTTCTGGAGAAGAAGATTTTTGAAGGGTTTTTACCATATATGGGCATTGCGGCCATCTCGGTCATGTGACCTGGATTATTTATATACAAATTGATCACCCCTTCCTATTGATGCTTCACATAAAATTTGGCTTTGATTGGCCAAGTGGTTTCAGAGGAGATGATGTTTGAATATTATGGTAATATACATGTATATTGCCCCGGGGTGGGGGCATATGAGCCCCTGGGGTCCAATTTTTTTTTCAGAATCATTAATATTCAGTCCTATTGCCCATTTCCTGCAAGACTTTTACTTTAAATGACATTTTAAAAGTTTTCTCCATTCAAATGCATTGACGACCTATGTTGACCTTGCCGTAAAATAGGTCAAGGTCATCACAGGGTCATGATTTATATACACATTGTAGTGCTTGAGCCATCAATGCTTCATGAAATCAGTCCATCGGTTCTGGAGTAGAAGATTTTTGAAGGATTTTTACCATAGATGGGCATGGCGGCCATCTTGGTCATGTGACCTGGATTTCTTATATACACATTGGTTCCCCCTTCCTATAGATGCTTCATATAAAATTTGGCTTTGGTTGGCCAAGCGGTTACAGAGAAGAAGATCATTGAAATTGTGGACGGACGGACGACGGATGGACGGACGGACGCCGGATCATGGCCATCCTATAAGCTCACCTTGTGAGCCTAACGGCTCAGGTGAGCTAAAAATAGGTCTACCTCTGTAAACCCCAGTTTTACTATAAAAAAGTGGGGTTTAAGGGGCTATATATATACTTAACAACACTTCCAATGCTACCGGTAGAGGTTTTGCTACTGTAAATCGGGAAAAATTCGCGAGAACTTAATTTTCGCTAATATTCGCAAATTGGCTGCCTTGCAAATTCAAAGTTCTCGCTAATAAAGAGTCACTATAAACTTTATAGAATACATGGACACAAACTCGCAAATTTAAGAACTCGCTAATAATTTGGATATAGAAAATTCGTGAAATAAAAGTCATGCGAAAATTTCAGAACTTACAGCATAATTTCATAACTATTCAAGAAGGCAAAGATCAGGAAAAGGCGCAATCAGAAAAAGATTCCCACTCCAAAAACCGAGGTGGGAAAAAAACTAAACTAACAATCAGGTACTTATACCATAAGATATTGAAATGAAAATTGCAGGGACGACAGCAAAATTCATTAGACGTGTACTGAAGGCAAAATCATGCCAGCAAACCTTTATTAAGAAGACAAACCACACTTCATTTTCAAAAGTAGCAAAATTTGAGGGATTAAACAAAACCTTATTTCAGGAATAAACCTACAATTGAGCTGCCACATGGGAAAACCAACAATCTGCCTAGGCGAAAACAAAGGCACAGATCAGCTTCGCAGTAACTGCGAAGCTGATCAGTGCCTTTGTTTTCGCTACTCGGATAGTACACTTCCTCCTCTACTTAACTCCAAAATTTCAAGCTTCTAGCCTGCATCTGTAGCTGTACAGGCCGGTTTGTGTCAGACCTGTTCGGAAACCACATTGTTGGTTTTCCCACGAGGTGGCTCAATTTATTGCTATAATGTATTTCTTTTTGTATCTTTTATTCATGAAAAAAGAAGAAAGAAACCAGAGGACCAATGGTCCTGTAAACGCTAACCTGAGACCCGAGATATATACCAATAAACTTGTTTGACTAGAATGGTAATATACATGTATATATCCCCAGGGCAGGGTCAGAGCAACCTCTGCAGTCATTTTCTTTTTTAAATCAGTCCATTTGCCAATTTACTGCAAGGTTTGCCCTTCAAATGACATTGTAACAATTTTCCCCATTAAAATGCGTGGACAACCTAAGTTGACCATGCCGTAAAAAAGGTCAAGGTCATCCCAAGGTCATGATTTATACAAACTTTGTAGAGCTTCATTGCCTGATGCTTCATGCCAAGTTTCAAAATCATAGGCCTTCTGGTTCTGGAGAAGAAGATTTTTAAAGATTTTTGCTATTTATAGCCATGGCGGCCATCTTAGTCATGTGACCTTGACCATTTATACAAACTTTCATTCACTCTTCCTCAGAATGCTCCACATAAAGTTTGGCTTTGATTGGCCAAGCGGTTTCAGAGAAGAAGTTTGAATATTATGGTCAAACACATGTATATAGCCCAGGGACAGGGGCAGACAACCCTCTGGGCCCAAAATATTTTCATAAACATTAATATTCTGTCCATTTGGTCATTCCTAGCAAGTTTTTTGCCATTAAATGACATTTTCCTATTTTTTCCCATTCAAATGCATGGGTGGCCTAAGTTGACCTTGCCGTAAAAAAGGTCAAGGTCATCCCAGGGTCATGATTTATACAAACTTTGTAGAGCTCGATTGCCTGATGCTTCATGCCAAGTTTCAAAATTATAGGCCTTCTGGTTCTGGAGAAGAAGATTTTTAAAGGTTTTTGCTATTTATAGCCATGGTGGCCATCTTGGTCATGTGACCTGGACCATTTATATAAACTTTTGTTTCCCCTTCCTAAGGATGCTCCATATGAAGTTTGGCTTTGATTGGCCTAGCGGTTTCAGAGGAGAAGATCTTTGAAATTGTGGACGGACAGACGCCGGACGCCGGAGCATGGGTATACTATAAGCTCACCTGTGAGCCTTCGGCTCAGGTGAGCTAAAAAACAACAACAAACAAAGCAATTGAAGCTAAATATTCATCTGATCCGATCATATTACCTAGTTATGCCGCCATTTGCTCGAATGACAGCTAGCCAACAACTACGCATCGAAAGCCAAATACCGCATGCAAGTAGCTGCGCTATACCCTTCCAACCATACCTTACAAATTACAGAACTTGGCTTGTCTCATGTGGCCAGTGCGGGGCTCGCATCCACACCAATCACAGTGGTGAGTGATTAAGAAATAGCGCTCTTATCCACTCAGCCATGGGGGCCACCTATTAACTGTTTACTTCGAATCAAAAACTAAGTTAAATTAAACTAATCCCACATAATACCTTGGATCGAAACCAGTTTAACTTTTACTTCGAATCAAAAGTCAAATGTAAACAACTGACCGAATCAAAAAAAGGTACAAGTAGGCAAAGATCAGGAAAAGGCGCAATCAGAAAAAGATTCCCACTCCAAAAACCGAGGTTGGAAAAACCCAAACTAACAATCACACCGCGTCCAACCGAAACTCCGGAATCCGGTGCGAAACTCCGGAACGCCGGTCTTTTCACGCCGGAATCCGGTATTTTTTGCTGGATTCGCGGCCATTTTCAGGTAAGTGACGAGTAGCTGTTAGATAGTCTCGTTTATTTTACATGTAAGGGTACCTTGATGGGACATGCAAAATAGCCTATCCGGATCTACATTTATTCTTCTTACTGCTGAATTTTCATCTCATGCATAAAAGGCCTAGGGAATTTAAGGCCTGATTTCGGCCTCATGTGTTGATAAAAAACTGAATTTTGGAATTTTGAGGAGAAACATATTGCAAATAGCAGGTATAGGTCCCTGCTTATATACTCAAGCACAACTATCACATTTAAATTGCACGTGTTGCCATGGCAACACTCCGAAAAGCATTGAAATATCACTTTTTGCAATTTTTGGTCTATTTTTCACCATTCAACATCATTTTCAACTACCGGCCCACGCGACGAACAATTTCTTATTGTGAAATAATTATGAAGTATCATCCAGAGATATTGTATGCTAAGTATAATTTTGTTCGGAGAGTGGGCTGGCACTTAAAAATTAAAAAATGTGTTCAGAAATGGTCAAAAATAGACCAAAAAGTGCAGAAAGTGCTCTATCTATGGTTCTTCTGGGCGTTGCCATGGCAACGCTTGTAGGATAGATGAAATATTTGTTCTTGTTTCTAATAGAGGAGACATATGGCTGTTTTAAGGAATAGTTTTCTCACCTAAATTCCAAAATTTATTTTTTAGCAAAATCTGAGGCCAAAATCAGGCGTTAAATGCCCTAGTCCTTTGCTGGATTTGTCAAACACCTCGAGAGATTATTGTTTACCAGGTTCGGCCATAGACTAAAAACGCATCCCTACCAAAAGTGTTCGTACTTTTTGGATTTTCTTGAAATCCCCGACCACCTGATCGATGGAAATGCATTCCAAAACGACATTGTATCATAAACTGGCCATTGCTATAAAAAAAAGATTCCAAGAGGGCTAGGGGAGAGGCACACTCCACAAAATTCAAGGTAACGCCGGAAAAAAACGGTATCGTTTTTAATCATATTCCCGCAAATGAACTCTTGTAATAGTTAAATAGCCATACTGGTATCATATATGCCTATTTGTCCGCATTATTAGTTGCTTTAATTTCAATATGTCCAGCAAATTGTTTTGAACAAATTTCGAGTCGACAAGGAGAGTGTAGTAGGCTACTGTTTCGATTTCAGGTCAATACAAATTTATGCACACGTATCTAACATTCTAAGTGAGTGACTTTAGTGGCTGTGTGTATGCTTTAGAACCGCATTTGTGATCATGAGGAGAAACGACCTGTAAACCGATGTACCTAGTACAGTTACGTGCCAAATTAATATCCACAACGTCAGAATCTCCATAGACTTCAATGGATTTTCACGTTTACGTTTGGATGTTGTTCTTACTTTTTGTTAAAGGGAAATATTACTATTTAATTCCTGCATATGATTTTCATGAAACTTCCTATGCTTCAAGATAATTGTATCCTTGGACTAAAATCGAAATAAAAAGGGGGAGTCACCGGTCTCGTTTCCATGGTATTAGAACTTTTTGGATGTTTCTCGTGCATTTCAGGAAACCACACTCGTAGCGGACATGCGTTTTGATATATATGTTATTACTACAAAAACAATTTAAACACACGATGAGTGTTATTTTTTTTTTTTACATTTTGATACTATTTGCTCTTAAACTGAGGAGATAAGCAAAATTAATTTTCCCGCCATCTTTTCAAACCTGCAAAAAGTACGTATTTTTACGATATCTCCTAAGCTGCGCATATGATTTTGATTAAATTACACCAACAGATAGGAAATGTGGTAACCATTTATAAGTTCAAATAAAAATGGGGGTCACCGGATTGCGTTGGAAGATATAGAGAAAAACATTCAATATTCCCGCCTTTTTCGTTTTAACGCCAAACGTTGCACTGACGTCGCGTATATTTATGCGACGTCATCAACAGCGAAATAAACGTTTTCACATATAATCATTTGGGTATATCAATTGGGATAGGGTGCGTGGATTTATTGTGGTACTCCCTGAACCTTCTGTCTATTTATTTAGCCATTTTCTCTTCGCTTGAAATGTTTAGTTACAGTTTGTCAAAAGTCGCTGGTTTCCCATTGTCTAAAATTACATAGAATATTACGAAAACCATAGGTATTTTGTCATTTGGATCGCTCAGTTTTCTTCGCTTATTCTTTTGTTTTATTTATTATTATTTTTTTTTTTATTTTTATTTATTTATTTATTTTATTTTTTATTTTTTTTTTTTGTTTTGCTTTGAAAAATCCTACCGTATAAGGCGCCCATGCGTGACGGGCGACAATTAGACACCTACTGTAGTCAATATCGTAAAGACGGCATGCGTGCATATTTATAATTTATGGTGGCTGCACTCAATATATAACAGGGCCAAAATGGCTCGGACGGATGTGAATCTGGCCCCGAGGTTATAAAACTTTTTTTCAAGCTCAGCTCAGCTGAGCATGAACTTTAAACTGCTTATAAATACTGAAATAGACCAAATAAATCAACTAAATTGAAATAGCAGGTTTAGATCACCAAAGTCTATAATTCATCCTGCCAATAAATGTTAAAATGCCAACAATTGTTGGCATTTTAACATTAATGAGCAGGATAAAGTTTAGTCTCAGCTGAGCTGAGCATGAAAAAAGTTTTATAACCTTGGGGCCTGCTTTCTTATCAGGCATTTATGGCATAAGTGGGATGTGTCAAGTAATTGGATGACATTCATACCATGACCTAACACGATTTGTACCACATACAAGTCTTGAGATATACGAGAAAAATTGCTACATGCAAATACCAAGACAAAACAATAACGATACCGTTTTTTCCGGCGTTACCTTGAATTTTGTGGAGTGTGCCTCTCCCCTAACTTTCTTTGATTTCTTTTTTATAGCAATGGCCAGTTTATGATACAATGTCATTTTGGAATGCATTTCCATCGATCAGGTGGTCGGAGATTTCATGAAAATCCAAAAAGTACGAACACTTTTGGTAGGAATGCGTTTTTAGTCTATGGCCGAACCTTGTAAACAATAATCTCTCGAGGTGTTTGACAAATCCAGCAAATTTTATGCACGAGATGAAAATTCGGCAGAAAGAAGAATAAATGTAGATCCGGATAGGCTATTCTGCATGTCTCATCAAGGTACCCTTACATGTAAAATAAACGATACTGTCTAACAGCTATTCGTCACTTACCTGAAAATGGCGGCGAATCCAGCAAAAAATACCGGATTCCGGCATGAAAATACCGGCGTTCCGGAGTTTAGCACCGGATTCCGGCGTTTCGGTTGGACGGGGTGAATCAGGTACTTATACCATGAAACATATCGTAAGCCGAATGAGCAGCTATTTTCCCAATAGGTGGCCACTCAGTTACATTAACTTAACTAAAAAATAGAAGATTCGGACTAAAATGTTCTATTTTATTAGATTGACCACTAGCATATAATAATTTTTTATCTTAGATTTTGCTACTTTGATTAATCTAAAATATACTGATAATCGAAATATTCTTTTCTGTGGTGTTGACGAAGCATTATGTTCCAAGTTGTATTTTTGAGAAAATGGCATATATTAGTTTCTTTCTAATTTTGAGTAAACACATTTTCCTGCAAATCTCTTTCTATTTTAGAAAGAACAAAAGCCGCAACACATGTACATAGATACCAAATAGAAGGATTGTATGGAGCAGGTCGATATCTGATGGCAAGTTGAAGGATGTACAAATGAGCCGCCTCGTGGGAAAACCAACAATGTGGTTTCCGAACAGGTCTGACACAAATCAGGCTGTACAGTCACAGAAAAGAGCTAGAAGCTTGAAATTTCGGATTTAAGTAGAAGAGGAACTGTACTACCCGAGTAGCAAAAACAAAGGCGCTGATCAGCTTCGCGGTCAACGCGAAGCTGATCTGCGTCTTTGTTTTCGCCTATGCAGATTGTTGGTTTTCCCATGAGGCGGCTCAAATGTAAACGTGATTTCCATCTGGATTACCTAATAGTGCGGCGCAAACTACACCAAATTTAACAGGCAAAGTCTAAACAGGGTATATCACCAGACAACTAAAAATTAAGTGTTAAAATAAAAAGTTTTGCACTTTTCTGTCCATTTGGCATCCATTTACGTTACCTTATAATATGACAGCTCCATTAGACAGGATGGTTCTTGTTTTGTCTGTTTTCCAACTCAAAATGGCAACAACAATTTGAGCCGGGATGCTAGAAAACAAGTCATTGGGCTTTCCGACCAGGTCCGACACAAACTGGCCTATACACCCACAGAAGAAAGCTAGAATGTTTTAAGTATACAGCTGAGGTATAAAGTAGGTATAAAGTAGAAGAGGGATTGTAATATCTGTGAAGCGAAAACAATGGCGCTGATCAGCTGTACGGCCCTCCCACCTTAATAATGTTCACATCAAAGTTGCCTCTTTTCCAAGCTGTATCATAACAAAACCTAGCTTTGCATGAGCAAAAATAAAGGTACTGACCAGCTGCGCAGTATCATACAGCTGACCAATACATTTGTTTTTGCTACATATGGATACATAGAACGCCCCCTCTACCTGTTTAATCCAAAATTCCAAAGCATCTAGCTATCTTCTGCCACTTTATAGCCCAGATGTTTTGTTTGTTCATAACACTAGCTTTGGGGTCCATACAAGTAGACAGTGTTATAAGTGAAACTGTGTTATAATAAGGTTAATTACTACAGACATATTGCAACCTGATTACTTTAGAAGCCATGACATGGCTGTGTCATAATGAAAACTGCATTGTAATGAGGCGTGTTATAGTGACGTTGAAGTGTATTGTGGTTTGAAAGCCAGCCAACAATTTTTCAGTCATATTGGGACTGAGACACCATTTTCTGTTGTTGTTTTTTTAACCAACGCTATGGCAAGATAATGTGTCTTGCTCAATGACTACAACTAGATTTGGTTTTTGGTTTGGACTGAGATTTTGTGCCCCAGTCAAAAATTTTTCAGTCATGTCGGGACGGAACCACAGCTTCCTGGGTTATAAACATTACCCTCGGGAGTGAATTTGTCACAACATGGTGCCACCAGTGGGGATCGAACCCAGGATCTCTGGATTTGGAGTCTGATGCTCTATCACTATGCCACTGTGTTCCCCTAACTGGATTGGGGGGTGGGGGGTCTGAGGCTCTACCAAAAGGCCCCCATGCTCCCCAACACACTGTACGACTTCATTTTTAAGTTCTAGCTGCCTGATAAATGAGCCTTGTCATGAGAAAACCAACATTTTGCATGTGTGAAAAAAAGGTAACTGCGAAGTTGATCAGCGCCTTTGTTTTCGCTACACTGATAGTACAATTCTTCTACTGTCTAAATCCAAAATTTCCAGTCTCTAACCATCTTCTGTGCTTGTACAGCTGGGTTTGTGTCCGACCTATTCAGAAACCACATTGCTGGTTTTCTCATGCAGTGGCTCAAATTTATTGTGCCATACCTGAGCGGAAACCTCAAAGACAGATGACAGTTTAAATGAGTCATGTCATGAGAAAACTTGATTCTGCATGCGTGAAAACAAAGTCATAGATCAGCTGCGTATATGACCAGCAATTTTTCCTTTTTGCTCTTTAGATGGTACAACCCCTCCACTTTCAAAGTCTGGAATTTCAACCCTCTAGCAACCTTCTGTCGCTGTACAGCCTGGTTTGTGTCAAAGCTGGCTGGAAATGCTGGAGATGGGTTTTCTTGTGATGTGGCTCAAACATCAGCAGAAATCCCGTCTTCGTAGTTCCCAACCAGGTCTGACGTAAACTGGCCTGCACAGTAATTGAAGAAGGGAAGAAGAATGAAATTTAGGATTAAAGAGGGAGTGTACTATCTGTTAAGCAAAAGCAAAGACATAGATCGCTGTGCAGTGACTGCACAGCTGATCTGTGCCTTTGTTTTTGCATACAGCTGATCTGTGCCTTTGTTTTTGCATTATAAGCTGCTGTTATGATTTAAAGGGAAGCCTTTGAAATAGCAATGCATTTTAATTACATGTATGCAGCATCTGCGACTGATTTAATTTTTTAATAGAAAATCTTAGTGCACAAAGGTGTTACTTCCATCCCTGGATTTTCTTGGAAAATAATTTTCAGGATAAAAACTGAAGAAAGATATTAATTTTCATTTAAAAGGTGCTAAAAAGTCAGTGCATAAATGTAAGCTCTCACCTTTTACAGTACTCAATAAAAATTCAAACAAGCCCTCATATATATTGTAACGTGCAGCTGAGCCAAGCCACAGCAAACCCCGTCAGTGGAAAAGCATACTCATCCACCAAGGGTGGTTTACTGCGCTATATAGTCAACACTTAATCGCTTCACAAAGTTTGAGTTTTCTAATTTGCATATTACTAGCGCTCCAGATGCCGCTAATATGTTGCACCAACAAATTCTACCAAGGGAGGATATATGTACTTATGCTATCCATCTACACATTTTCTGCAAGTTTTTTTTTTTCTTTTAAATGCAGGTTTCCCCCATTTGAATTAATATATAGGCAACCAGGTGAAGGAGGTTTCAAATGAAATTTGACTGAATGGCCAAGAAGTGTCAGAAAAGATCTTTGAAAATGGTGGATGGATGACATAGAATGGGTATACTGCATTATGTGCCTAACAGCTCTGCAGAGCTAACCAATAGGAGTACATGTACATACTCTGCAGAGCTAACCAATACGAGTACATGCTCTGCAGAGCTAACCAATAGGAGTACATGCTCTGCACAGCTAACCAATAGGAGTACATGCTCTGCAGAGCTAACCAATAGGAGTAAATGCTCTGCAGAGCTAACCAATAGGAGTACATGCTCTGCAGAGCTAACCAATAGGAGTAAATGCTCTGCAGAGCTAACCAATAATAGTACATGCTCTGCACAGCTAACCAATAGGAGTACATGCTCTGCAGAGCTAACCAATAGGAGTAAATGCTCTGCAGAGCTAACCAATAGGAGTACATGCTCTGCAGAGCTAACCAATAGGAGTAAATGCTCTGCAGAGCTAACCAATAATAGTACATGCTCTGCAGAGCAAACCAATAGGAGTAAATGCTCTGCAGAGCTAACCAATAATAGTACATGCTCTGCAGCGCAAACCAATAGAAGTACATTAGAAGTACATGCTCTGCAGACCTAACCAATAGGAGTACATGCTTTAACGCTCTGCAGACCTAACCAATAGGAGTACATGCTCTGCAGACCTAACAAATAGGAGTACATGCTCTGCAGACCTAACCAATAGGAGTACATGCTCTAACGCTTTGTAGAGCTAACCAATAGGAGTACATGCTCTGCAGAGCTAACCAATAGCCAATAGGAGTACATGCTCTAACGCTTTGCAGAGCTAACCAATAGGAGTACATGCTCTGCAGAGCTAACCAATAGCCAATAGGAGTACATGCTCTAACGCTTTGCAGAGCTAACCAATAGGAGTAAATGCTCTGCAGAGCTAACCAATAGGAGTACATGCTCTGCAGCGCTAACCAATAGGAGTACATGCTCTAACGCTCGGCAGAGCTAACCAATAGGAGTATACGCACAGCAATGGAGTTGACATATAAGAGTGCAAACACTTGCTTATATAAAATTTTAAACTCTTAAGGGAAATATAGTCTTGCATAAATTTCTGAACAAAGAGAGATTCATTCGAACTTTACATTTATGAAATCACTCATCTTTACCTATTTTAAATGTCCAAAAACGATGTAAATGATAAGACATAACATCATTTACTCTGTTTTGAAACTCATCTCATCAAAATTATTACCACTGGGAGTGATAGCTCTTGGATTCATAACAAAGCCAACCTGCCATCCATCCTAATGACTGGTTCATTCTCACATGAATTGTTGTTTCTACAGCAATTCCTCCTCTTATGCTGCTTTATTCTTCAAGAAGAGCATAATGTCAGTAAATGGTGAAAGAAATATGCACAAAGTACTGGTAACCTGCCTTTGGAAGGCTTGCCTGGGAATAGCATAACTGGCTGTACCAACATGACATTAGCTATTGACCATCAACGTAAAGCATTGATACCAACAAACACAATTGCTTCTTTACTGTAATATGCATGAGCCACGTCACGAAAACCAACATTTTGATATGCGAAAACAAAGACGCAGATCAGCTTTGCAGTAACTGTGTCGGACCTATTCTGAAACAACATTTTTGGGGTTCTCATGACGCGGCTCAATTTTATATTATGTATAGTGCCTTGAATATATATGTTCATTTAATTTTGATTCTGTCACATTTTCATCATGTTAGCCTACTATGTTGTTCATTTGTATACTGCTTTTGTATGCTCTTGATCGGAGGAAATAATTCACAAAAAAAGGCAATGAACTCAGTGATGGTCCCTGGTTCAGTTAGGCATTAAAGCAGGTATTTCATAGATATTTGGCAGAATAGTAAAAACCGTGTCCCTCTTTGCCATTGACAGCATAAAATAATCATAAGGTACTTATTTTCAAGCTTATACTCCTTTAGTGTACTTAGAATGCAAAGTAATAGGTAAAACCTATTTATTTCATATTAATGAAATAATAATTCTGTCTGTTTCAAATAGTAATTCTGTTTCATAATTAGCTGTCAATGAATCAGCAATAGATCCTAGATACTGTTTATCAGCAAGAAAATAATGAATTTTCAAATGCAAAAACACAGAACACACAGGTTTCATGACACAGATCAGTAAGGCCATTATTTTTTTATCTTCTGGTTCTCAGGAGAGCCGACCCTATTTTTCCAAAATCAAAATAAAATAAAAGTACATGTACTTTACTTCCATCTTTTTTTTGCAGTTTTTCCTCCTTCTCTTATTTGTAGATGGAAAAAAAATATTTTTCAGTCTGCAAGGGTGAGCTAATAAATAAACTATGCATATGTTATTATTCTGCTATTCTTAGTCTGACTGCAGTGAGATATGTACATGTATATTTTTTTGGTAGTCAGGGATACTCTGCTATATATATAAAACAAATTTCTGGGCCTTTGTGAATTGAAAATAATGTCAAAAGCATTTGAAAAAATAAAAATAGTTGGTAGTTTTGGGACTTTTGTTTTTAATTTTATTCCGACTGGATGATCTGAGACATTTTAATTTTATTTTCATTTCCTCCTCCTACCCCATGTCTAGCCAAACTTTTCCCGAGAACCAGAAAATAAAATAATAATGGCCTAAATGTGCAGCTGATCAGCATCCTTTTTTCCACTAAAACAGTGCAATTCATCTCCTTGAAATTTAATTGCAAGATTATAACCTAGCTTCTTCTGTGTACAAGCTGGTTTGTGTCAGGCTGGTCAGAAACCTCATAGACAGTTTTTTTCTCATGACACAGCTCATATAATTTATCAGTCATTGATCACACTGATCAGCAGCTGTACATAATGAGCAACTTCATGAGTGTACCCGTCTTCAGTGTTTTTGACCAGGTCCAACACAAACTGGCCTGTACATTCACAGAAGGCTAGAAGCTTAAATTTTAGATTGGAATTAAGAAGAATAGGTATCACACTTTCCGTGAAGCAAAAACAAAGGACCTGATCAGCTGGCAATTACTGCGCAGCTGATCTATACATCTGTTTTCTCATTCCTGTGTCTCAAATAACCATGCTAAGGTGAACTGTCACAAACTACTCTATAGATATTCAAGGGCAGCTTAAGCTGAGAAGGCCCTGGTCAGAGCTGACGAAGTTTTGCTCAATGACACCCCACAGTGGAGGTAGGTATCAAACCCAGGACCTCTTGCTCAGAAGTTCTGTACTCTACCACAAAGCCACTGCGCCTTTTCAGACATATGAGCCACCTCGAGGGAAAACCAACAATGTGGTTTCCGAACAGGTCCGACACAAACCGGCCTGTACAAGCACAGAAAAGAGCTAGAAGCTTGAAATTTCGGATTTAAGTAGAAGGGGAATTGTACTATCCGAGTAGCGAAAACAAAGGCGCTGATCAGCTTTGCAGTTACTGTGAAGCTGATCTGCGCCTTTGTTTGTGCCTTTGCAGATTGTTGGTTTTCCCATGAGGCAGCTCATATTCAACAAATCAGACTGTGTTGATTTGCAGGCTTATCAAATTTACCATTCATATGACATTTGTTTAGGATGATGTCCTATATGTTTATAACATGAGCCACAACATGAGAAAATCAGATTTTTGCCTATGCAAAAACAAACCTGCAGATAAGCTTTGCAGTAACTGCACAGCTGGTCAGCACCTTTGTTTCGGTTACATCTCTTCTACTTATATCCAAAACTTCAAGCATCTAGCCATCTTCTGTAGCTGCCCAGGCCATATTGTGTCAGACCTGGTCCGAAACCCCGAAGACCAGTTCTCTCGCATTGCGGCCCACATCAAAAAGCTGTAAACTTTTCAACTGTCTAGAAAAAGATGGATTTTGTCTGACATGCAGTTAAATCAGTTGCGGAGTGACAAAGTCAACGATTTGTATTTTATGTCAAGGAGAAATTAACATGTTAACAGGCCCAAGCTGAGAAGCTGAGCATTCAGCTTGGGGCAATGAAAACTCAATGATCAGAATCTATCGATTTCTAGCTGATTTTAAGCTTGTTGCATGCATAGCCAAAAGAAAATGGTAAGTTTTATCGTGCAGCATTTAAAAATATATATATATATAAGTTCAAGGAAGTGATCCAAAATATAAAATTCAAACAAAACGTCATTCACCTGACTGAACTAGGTTCAGGTATGGCAAGCCTTTTTACTATTTATTGGGGATATGTAGATATCTTATTTATATATAAGATATCTTATATATTGAATAAGATATCTCATATATTAAATAATATATCTTATATATATATATCAGATATCTAATATATCAATTTAGATATCTTATATGTGCATTTATATTAGATATCTAGTTTACTATATCAGATATCTTATATACTAAATAAGATATCTTATATACTAAATAAGATATCTGAATTACTATATTAGATATCTAAAATGATATTTGAGATATCTAATATGTTGTATTAAATAAGATATCTTATATAGTATATAAGATATCTGATTTAACAATTCAGATATCTTATATAGTATATAAGATATATAACTTGATAAATCAGATATCTTATATACCTACCTGTATAAGATATCTAATATAGTATATGAGATATCTTATTTAAATTATCAGAAAATACTTGACTACTCCCCTAACTTGCTGATTTTCTAACCAATCAGATTGCATCTTGAAAACATGGTAGGCCAAACATAGGCATTGCTCAGCCATTTTCAAGGGGAGAAACTATTATTTGCCAGTTTTTTAAATGTATATAAGATATCTAATATGTTAAATAAGATATCTGATATATTGATGTTTATTAAATAAGATATCTTATATATTATATAAGATATCTTATATGTTAATTTAGATATCTGATATACCAATTAATATATCTTAAATACCAGAATAAATAAGACATCTTAATTATTAAATAAAATATCTTATATGCTATATTAGATATCTAATATGTTATGATGTGAGATATCTGATATAATTTTGTTATTACGATATCTTATATAACATATAAGATATCTTATATACTATATCAGATAACTGATGTACATACTATATCAGATATCTGATGTATTAAATAAGATATCTTATATCCTATATAAGATATCTTAAATATTATATTAGATATCTAAATTACAAAACTAAATAAGATATCTTAAATAATATATGAGATATCTTATATAATATATAAGATATCTTGTGTAGTATATAAGATATCTCATTTAATATATCAGATATCTATATTTCCTAATAAATAGTAAAACTGCTTGCCATATTCAGGGGCCTTTAAATTTTAGACTGTCTGTCTGAAGTTTAGCACCCCTTTCAATTTTTATGGAAGATTTTTTTATACATATTTTTATTATTGTTTCCATTTATCCATTTCTTCAAAATTACTATTTTTTGTTATGTATTTTTTTTTTTATTATTATTTTTTTTTACCACATATGGGCATTAGTGGCCAACTTTGTCAACTGTTTGTATCCCAGTGACCTCTGACTTCTTCAAACAATTAGTCAAGTGATTTAATAGAATAAATTGGTGGCCCACATTGCCCAGGCCCTCAATCATTTGATCATCTCACCGCAGAGGCTGAGTCTGGTGTGGGTGATGTGTGTTTTAAGGTGTGCCAGGTAGTATTTCTCTGGGGTTGTCCCGTTTTTGCCCCACCTACTAATTGGCCTGTCTCATATGAGCTGAAATAATCTTAAAAGGTACATAATACTGAATCCACACAAAATAAGAGCTGTCGCAGGACAGCGTAGCTCGCCTGACTTGTGCTTTGCCACTAAACTTATCAAAATCTATGACCCATGACCTTGACCTCAAGGTCGCTCAGGTGGGTTGTGATGGTACAGTAAAAATTTCAGACCAATAGGCTTAAAAAAAATGTTATGTTTCCGATTTCCCGACCGACTGGTCAAAATCTGCGCTGACTGCAACTTTTTTAGCGCTCAGAAAAAAAAAAAAAAAAAAAAAAAAAAGTTGGCGACCGACCCTGTTCAACGATTCCGGTTTTTATCAAAAGTCAAAACCATTTCGTTACGAGAATTTGTCCGCGCCGATTTTCGGATATTTTCGGTCTTTAACAATTACGATCAAGAACAACAACATGGCTACTGTGTAGTGTGTCGACACGACCAAGCACATTAGTCGCCATTTATTTCGACAAATGTAGCCACATACCTGCTTCAAATGTAATAAAAGCCTTGCGGCACAATGCCCCGTTATCCCTGTTATACGAAGACGGCCATCCTCGGTGTAAAGGTTTCCGATTTGGAGTCAAATGTGCGGTAAGAAGAAAGTCTGGTCAAAAAAAAAAAAAATACCTACCGACCCCGATTTTCCAAGGAAAAAAAAAAAAAAAAAAAAAAAGCCTACCTACCGACCCTATGCTAAATTTATGATTAAATCGGAAACATAACATTTTTTTTTTAGGCCATATCCACAAACATGCAAAGTTTCAACTTGATCCATCAACATAGAGATATATAGACTTCAAAAATCTTTAACCCAAAACTTTAACAAAAAATTTCTAAGGCCATGACCTTGACCTCAAGTTCACCCAGGGTGGGTCATAATGGTACAGCATAAAACTTCAGACCAATATCTACCAACATGCAAAGTATCAACTTGATCCATCTACATGTTCAAGAGATATAGACTTATAAAAACTTTAACCGAAAACTTTAACAAAAAATTCTAAGTCTGTGACCTTGACCTCAAGGTCACCCAGGGTGGGTCATGATGGTACTGCATAAAACTTCAGACCAATATCTATTAACATGCAAAGTATCAACTTGATTCATCTACATGTTCAAGAGATATAGACTTCTAAAAACTTTAATGAAAAAGTCACTACAGCATGAAATATAGGTCAAGGTCACTAGATCAATGTGGTTAAAGTCGGGACATCGAGGAGAAGCCATATGCAAGGTTTGATGGTTGTAGGCTTTATAGTTGATGAGATATTAAGGGTTGGCTTAAAAAATGACAAAGTCACTGGAGCATGAAATATAGGTCAAGGTCAGTAGGTGAATGTGGGTGCCGAGTCGGGACATCGAGGAGAAGCCATATGCAAGGTTTGATGGTTGTAGGCTTTATAGTTGATGAGATATTAAGGGTTGGCTTCAAAAATGACAAAGTCACTGGAGCATGAAATATAGGTCAAGGTCAGTAGGTGAATGTGGGTGCCGAGTCGGGACATCAAGGAGAAGCCTTATGTAAGGTTTGACAGTTCTAGGCTTTACAGTTGATGAGAAACTAACACAGCATCTGAGCATTGTACAAAGGTGTTCTAGATATTGACCTCTAGCCCCGCCCCCAGGCACGACCCCACGGGTCCCTTCACACTAAATCACAGAGGACCCTCATATGCAGCAATGTTCTAAATATGAATGATTTCTGGTCTGTGACTATCAAGATATAACAATTTTAAAACCTTTAACCGAAAGTGTGACGCGGACGCGGACGTACACGTAAACGCGGACGACCGAGGTGACAACAATAGCTCTGTGCACTTCGTGCAGGCGAGCTAAAAATATTTAAAATAAACTTTAATTCATTTTCTAAATTAATTTTAAATGTTTGATCTTCACTTTTGAACCATCTGTTAATTTGAAATCTGTAAATTGACAGAATCTGTTGGCTGGTTACGCCAGTTCTGTGGGGTCACTTTTCATGGACAATAGAAATGTTTTCATCATGTCAAGGGTGCTTCACATGCAGTTTGAAATTTATTATCAGCTTCATGGTTTTAGAAAGGATTATCTTCAAAAATGGTGTACAATGACAAGCAACAAGCAGCTAGGCCCTGGATCATGGTAATACCAAAAGCTCACTCGCTGTGTAAACATTCTATGAGTTTGCATTGCTGCTTTACATCGACAGTTTAACAGTTCCTGTTGTTGGGATGGTCAATTATCCTAGTCAAACTTTTCTAAGACATGCATCCAACAGACATGTTACCAGTACTGAATGCAGGTTTCTTTCACCTCTAACTGACAAATGCTCTTCTTCTGTTTACTCGGCTTACGATATGTTTTCTTTGTATTTATAAATACCTAATTGTCTATTTAGTTTTTTCCCACCTCATTTTTTTGGAGTGGGATTTTCTTTCTGATTGCACCATTTCCTGATCATCGCCTACTAGTATCTTCTTGAATCAGTGGGACAGGTAGAATTTCATGGCCAAATTTCCATGGACATAAATTGAGCCATGTCATGAGAAAAGCAACATTTTGCATACGAGAAAACAGTCACAGATCAGCTTCACAGTAACTGCGAAGTTATCAACGCCTTAGTTTTTGCTACACAGATTGTACATTTCCTCTTCTTTCTAAATCCAAAATTTCCAGCCTCTAGCCATCATCTGTGCTTGTACAGCTCGGTTTGTGTCATGCCTGTTCTGAAACCACATTTTTGGTTTTCTCATGACACGGATAATATTATTATTTTGATGTCAAGCTTACCTTTATTGTTAATGCTTGTTACTGCCTCATCAGCCAACCAAGTTCTTTAGCTGAAGAATCTGAAACATACAAGGAGCAGATTGTTAACCCATATTTGACGAATGGATTTTTCCCATCATTAGGGTGAATCCACTTTCATTTTTTAGGGGCGTCAAGAGTGATTTTAAATTTTCATGTAAATATTTGACAAAAATCCGCTCAGCAAACAGAATAGCCCCAGCTGGGACGCCGCGTTCTGCGGCGTCCCATCTGGGGCTATACTGTTTGCCAATGTCCCACAAAAAGGATGCCAGGCTTAAATGAGTTAATTTGTGTGTTAAACTTTGTATGCAGTTCAACATCCCAGTCAATTTTTTAGTTATGTCAGGACAGCATCACAATAGTCCATGTAATGCATAACCCTTTTACCCCACTTTTATATAGTAAAACTGGGGTATACAATTTTTCTTATTTTTGATCCAAAACATAGATTGTGAGTACTTGTTAGAATAACCTCAGTGAGGCGGTTCTAATGTGTATCCACAATCAATGTTTGGAGCAAAAGTATTAAAAATATCAAATTTTTTCCCCATGAAATTTTCTGTTTTTACACCTGAAAAAAATCTTGCCCAAGTCATGGGCAAGTTTTCGTAATGAAAGCCACCCATGCCTGCGTATGAAGCCATTCTGTGTGTTAATGCGTCTTTCTCAAGGACACAACTCAGCCCTTGAAGTAGGGATCTAACCCAGGACCTCTTGATTTGGAATCTAACACTCTACCACCAGGCTCCCATAAGAAAAATATTAAAGTACAGTTCAAGTTAAACTCTGTGGGGCAATTGACATCTGCTATTAAAGTCCAAGTCAATTTTACTGGTAGATTTTTTTTTTATTTATTATTATTATTTTTTTTTATTATTATTTTTTTTTCCAGAATATTTAAGACAATTACAGTTTGAACTTTTTACCTTGAATGACATAAAAAAAAACACTTATGGCAGACACAGGTAACAATGTTTTTATGCACTATCAACCTTTTCAAAATTTTTAGCATTTTTCTAAAGTAAACCCTTCATTTTTGCAACTAAATTGCATTAAGCAAATACCATTTACTCCACGGTACAATATGTGCATTTTTACCGAGTGAATAATAAAAATAAATTACTAATGTACTTTATTTTAACTGTAGCCCCGCACATGTGATAAAATTATTTTTTTTGCAAGGTGTGAAATGTGAGCAACGACACGAGAAAACCCATACCAGGTCAGACATTAACCAAGCTGTAATGTCAAAGAAGAAGGGTAGATGACTAAAACTTCGGATTTAAAAATAAGAGTAATTTTACTATCCGTATAGCAGAAACAAAGGCACTTATTATCTGTACAGTTACTACACAGCTGATCTGCACCTTTGTTTTCGCACGGGCAAAAATCCACTTTTCTCCTGACGAGGATCATATATTTTTTATGTCTGCAGGTTTTTATTACATTTGCAACAGACTATGAAATACAACACTTTAAAAATGCATATACAGAAAGAGTTTTAGTCAATATGCTTATAGATAAATACTAATGGCCTTAAAAAAGTTTGCATCCTAGTTGCATGGGCCACATTTTAAGAAAATCTGCTTCTCATATTGAAAGGCAAAGGGGTAGTTAAACGTCATAATAACCTTTGCGTTTGCTACTGAATTTGATAAGGTTTGGTAGCAGCTTAATAGGTATTCAGTCATGTCAGGACAAAGCGACTGCTTTCAAGGTATTAATCAGAACTACGGGTAAAATTGGGCCGAGTAGGTATGAATAAGTTTTGTTGCCATAATTATCAGGATAAGGAAGTTTTTTTCCCCTTTTAATCAGGAAGAAGTAGCTTTTTTCATATTTTTTTTTATTCTATGGTGTTTTGTTTTGTTCAGTTTTACGTCCCTTTTTAGATTATTTCAGCTCATATGAGATTGACCAAGTATATGTCATTCATTCTATAGTAATTCAACTCCAAGTTCATCAAACATATGAGCCGTAACGCGAGAAAACCGTTCTTTGAAATTCCGACTAGGTCCGACACAAACCGACCTGTACAGTCTCGAAAAAAGGCTAGAAGCTTGAAATTTCAGATTTAAGAAGAAGAAGGATTGTACTATCCATGTAGCGGAATCAAAGGCGCTGATCAGCTGTGCAGTTACTGCACAGCTGATCTGCGCCTTTGCTTTCACATAGGCCAAAATCATATTGCAATGCATTCTGTTAATATTTCAAAACATAGTAATTTGAAAACTTAAAGTCTGTAGCAAAAAGAAAATAAAGAAAAAATAAATCATTCTTGATCATATGAAACTACATTGGCTGCAAGCAAGTAACCTATTTTATACTCATCAAATGAAGTTTTGCACCAACTAATATTTTCGTAGCATTTTTTCGAGACAAAATTTATTTAGGTTAGACTAATTAAATCCTACAAGTCAGATGGGTGTGAGAGCACTCACCATGGGGCACCGTACATAAATGATGGTGAAATAAATGTGATCAAAATTTCTCTTAGAATGCAGGAATCACTTCAGAAAAAATCATGTTCTATGGCACTTTTTTCTTCAGAACCTGCACACTCAATATTTTTACACGAACACTTTAACCAATACCATAACATAGGGAGCGTGGTGGCGTAGTGGTAGAGCGTCAGACTCTAAATCGAGAGGTCCTGGGTTCGATCCCCACAAGCGGCACCTTGTTGTGGCCTTGAGCAAGACACATTAACTCCCTACAGTACTGGTTAAACCCAGGAAGCGTCCCGACATGACTGAAAAATTGTTCACAGGGACTTAAGCCTCAATTAAAACAAACAAATAAACAATACCATAACATGTAATGTTGTATAATTATGATTTTATAGTCTCATGTGATAGACTTGAGAAAAAAGGGCCGACCCCTTGTTCCCAAGGCGAGTGACTCATCCACTGCACCACCTAGGCTTCTCCACAAGTCTTGATATCAGAAAAACATGTCTGTGTAATGTATACCCCCTTTAATCCCACTTTTATATAGCAAAACTGGGGTATGCAGGGGTAAACCTATTTCACTTATTTTTGCTCCAAATCATAGATTGTGGGTACTCGTTAGAACCGCCTCGCCGAGGAGGTTCTAACGTGTACCCACAATCTATGTTTTGAGCAAAAATAAGAAAAATATTCAAAAAAATCTAATGAAATTTTAGATTTTTTACAACGAAATAATTTCTGTATATAATTGCATGGGCATGATATTGGTTCACAGTTCAAGCAAGGTTCACCGTGACTGTGCTAATTAAACCTTTAGGCATGACATCAGCTATAAATTTTCCGGGAAATCTTTTAAAAAATTTACAAAATCCTGAGGCAATATATATACGAAGATTTAAATGTAAAAGTTTTATAACTTTATAACTAAACAAGTTTAAACTATATGAGCTGCATCATATGAGAACCCAATTTTTGCCTATACAAAAACAAAGGCGCAGATCAGCTGTGCAGTTACTGCACAGCTGATCAGCACCTTTGTTTTTGCTAATGGACAGTACAATCTCTCTTCTCCCGAATTTTCTAGCTTCTAGCCTTCCTATGCAACTCTACAGGCCGGTTTGTGTGGGACCTGCTCAGAAACGCAGATCGTATCATGAGGAAGTCTTATCATTACATTCAAAGACAGACAGACTAATGTTGCATTGTCCCAGTCCCAACAGCTTGAATATGCATTTTACTGCCTAAAATATACCCCTCCACACCCCACTTTCATAAGGACCTGTATACAATTAATGAATTTTATTTTTGCTTCAAAACCTCGATTGATTGTATGTTAGAACCGCCTCTGCAAAGCATTTCTAACAAGTACCAACAATCTATGTTTTGGAGCAAATATACCCCCATACAGACCAGTTTTAATAGGGACTGCAAGAGGGGTATACATTATATGGGCATGTTATCTTGTTATCTTGATGATGCGCCTAACAGTTGGTTACCTTGTTGAGCTTATTATAGAGAAAAAATGCTCTTACGAATATTGCAAAGTTCAATGATAAATAATATTATAAAATTTATGATAATAAAATAATAAAAATAATGATGATGATGATGATGATGATGATGATGATGATGATGATGATGATAATAATAATCATAATAATAATAATAATAATAATGATAATATTGATAATAATAATAATCATAATAATAATAATAAAAATAATAATGTGAATAATAATAATAATAATAATAATAATAATAATAATAATAATAATAATAATAATTATGATAATATTGATAATAATAATAATGATAATAATAATAATAATAATAATAATAATAATAATAATAATAATAATAATAATAATAATAATAATAATAACAATAATAATAAATATAATAATAATCTCTATATTTTAAGGAGGATAAAAAATCTACACGGTGAATACAAATGTTCTATGTTTTTTGCTTGTTATGTTGTCCAATGCTATGGTGTTTATCCATACCACATCATGAGTTTTGATATTTTAAGTAATGCATTACTGAGTGGCTACCCTTTTGGGAAAAAGCTGCTCACTAAATTGACCTCACCATCTCTTTGCATCAGTACTTATTTGAGCCATGTCATGAGAAAACCAACAATGTGGTAACAGGTCCCGGCTGGAAATTTGGATTTAGAAAGTAGAGGAACTGTACTGTCTGTGTAGCGAAAATAAAGGCTCTAATCAGCTTTGCTGTTACTGCGAAGCTGATCTGTGTCTTTGTTTTCGCATATACAAATTGTTGGTTTTCTCATTTGTTATTTTCCCCGCCTTAGATTTTAAGGCAGGATTTTGTTTGTAATGATCTGATTACGCTGGTTCCTGGTCATTGCATCTATTCTTCTTTTTTTTAAATAGGAAGCCCCTATGGAAGACTGACACTCATACTGAATATGTAATACACCATCTTATGTTTATGCCAAGAGGTCACTTCTATCTGCCTCTCTCTCTCTCTCTCTCTCTCTCTCTCTCTCTCTCTCTCTCTCTCTCTCTCTCTCTCTCTCTATGTTTTGTTGTAGTTATTTTTCTATTTTTATTTATTTTTTTTTTTTGACCAGCCAAATAACTTGAGCAATGTCACCAGTAAATTTGCTATAGGCATAGATATATAAACTGACCAAAATAAGTTAAGCCCCAAGTCAGTTTTATTCCTATTCATATATCATTGTCCATTTTGCACTTAATTACAGAAATAGCTAAAAATTTGAAAGTTCTACCAAAACTTGCTGAAAAACAATATTAAAGATACATGTACATGTATAATTAAAAAAAAAAACACAAAAAAAAAAACAAAAAAAAAAACAGAAAATGGTTGTCTTTGACTGTCTTTGGAAATATGCTGAATTTTCACAGATTGTCCAGAATTATGCCAATTTTACTAAGAGATAACAGGGAATGATTCCGAACAGTTACTACATATTTATTATCTGGCACTCCACAGAAAATCTAAGGTCACAAATGAAAATCAGTACATATTAAGAAGAATTATTGCTGATTTATCATTTAAAAAAACAATAATAAATAAAAAAAAAAAGAAAGAAAGAAAGAAAAAACCTTTAAGTTAGAAGTTATCACAAAACAAAATTATTAATTTTTTTTTTACACGAAGTCCATGGGAATATTTAAGCAGTTTAGAAATATATATTCCAAAATTAAACACCATTATTACATAATAGTTAAAGCCCGCAGGACAAGTTTTTTCACATAATTGAGCCGCCTCATGGGAAAACCAACAATCTGCATAGGCGAAAACAAAGACGCAGATCAGCTCAGCGCCTTTGTTTTCGCTACTCGGATAGTACAATTCCTAGCTTCTAGCTCTTTTCTGTGCTTATACAGGCCGGTTTGCGTCGGACCTGTTCGGAAACCACATTGTTGGATTTCCCACGAGGCGACTCAATTATCTAGACATAGCTGGGGGGAGGGGGTGGCATTAAACTCCAAAAAAAACAATGTCATTTTGTTCCAAAGAAGACATTTTTGTGCCAGAAACCCCACCATGAGAAAACAATTCTGAGATTTTGACCACATCAGACACAAGGCCTAAAGGCTTGGATTACAATGTATCAAAGAATCGATATATGTCATGTAATAAAAAAAAAAAAGTTCTGAGCAACCGCACATCTGATAGGTGGCATACTTTTTTTTACCAAATCATAAACAGGTTTCTTCGAACACAATTCATATACTAGTCAAGCTCTGTATGACTGATTTTGTATTGTAGGTCTATAAAATATCTTAACTTAGGCTCAAACTGATAATTCCTTCACCTTCCAACGTGTGAAATCCTGCGCACGTCACTCGCGCAGCCGCATGCGCAGCCGCACATCAATGGGTGCCTTACTTTTTTTTTTTTTTGTGATGAAGCATAAAACAGGTTTCTTATGACACAGCTTATATATTATCTGTATGACTGATTTTGTGTTGTAGGGCTGTAAAATATCTTAACTTTGGCTCAAATTAGTAATTCCTTCACCTTACGACGTGCGAAATCCTGCGCATGTCACTCGCGCATCCTCATGTTCATAAATCCACTGCTTAGCATCCTTTTACTGCTAAAACCACCACTTTAAACCACCTGTTATATACACCAAACTGAGTGTCTGTCCTTATGTCTGTCTGTCACAGGGTTTGACAGAGATTTTACCAGGTAATAAACCCTTAATCCACGCGTAAATTACCAAGAAAATTTTGAAAAACAATTTTTTTTCCACACCTTGCACATTAGACGATGCATTTCCGACTGCATAACATCTAGACTGCAAATCTAATTTGCTTCTTAAAATAGATGCAATATATGACTTAAAAAATAACAACCAGACAGAGAACAAAAAAGTACATTATGTAATAAAAATACTGCACAAAAATCGAATAACTGAGTCCCAATAAAAAATATAGATGTTACCTAATAGTGTATACATTCGACTGGTTGCAATAAAAATGCTATATTGACAATCAAGACTACGTTGCAGCAGTTTTTCAATATAAAGAAAAAAAACCCTCAGTGACAGCTGAATAGGTTTTGTGCACTGGTGCAGTCTCGCAAGCTTTTATGCATAGTTTTTTATAGTTTTTTTTTTTTTTTCTAGTGTAAAAAAAGCTACTGCCTGCTTAAAAGTCAAATTTAAATTGAAAGGACGGTGCAAGTTTTTGTGGTTGCACTCTTTATTGGTTTTAAGTGTCAAACTGCAAACTTAGAGCAGAGATAAAATATTTTTATAGTCAAAATAGGGGCTTTACCCTACAATTCACACACTAATTTTTTGGGTTTCATTTTCTTTTCTTTATTTTAATATTTCATTTTTTATCATACATTGAAATTGTTCTTTAATACCATAATAGGTTTTTTTAAAGTTGTTCAATATAATTTATATGTATCAACTGGGCCTCCTCATAAAAAAACTGGATTTTTGCCTATGCGAAAACAAAGGCTCAGATCAGCGGTGCAGAAACTGCACAGCTGATCAGTGCCTTTATTTTCACTACACGGATAGTACAATTCTTCCTCTACTTATACCCAAAATTTAAAGATTCTAGCTTTCTTCTGTGGGTGTATACAACAGTTTGTGTCGGACATGGTCGGAAATCCTGAAGACCATTTTTTTCGTGTCACGGTTCAACTAGGTCACAAGAAAATCAGAATTTCCTATACCTGTCTACTAAAACAAATGCACAGATCAATTAACAGTCATGTCCATGAACTATCCCCCTTTCATCCCACTTTTTTATGAGCCTTTGCATGAGTAAACCAACAGTCTGGATTTCAAAACATGTCTTACACAAACTGGCCTGTACAGTCAGAGAAGCAGATTAGAAGCTTTAAATTTTGGATTTAAGAAGAAGTGGGATTGTACTATCTGTGTAGTGAAAACAAATACACTCATCAGCTGCACAGTTGATCTGCAGCTTTGTTTTTGAATATGCAGATTGTTGGTTTTCTGATGCGTTGGCTCATATACTGTCAACATAGATCAGCAGCTTTGTTTTCGCATAATTATGTGGGTTGATGTTTTTCTGATGCGGTGGCTCATATACTATGTCAACATTTAGACAAATCATAATTTTTAAAATATTTTTTCTTTCCTTATTTTTAAAAGGTAGTTTATGTACAATAGCGCAGTCTAATTTACTTGAATAGGCTTTTGTAGTGCATCACAATATTTTATTTTTATTTATATTTTATATATATATATATTTTTTTTTACTTTTGTATTACTAAATCAGCTGAGGGGAGAATGGCCACAAAATACTCTTAAAACCGAATATGGACGTCTGTGGTCTTAAATTTGATGGTAAAAATTCCTGGTCTATTTTCTAGGTCAACTTAATTACAATTAAAGTTTAATGACCTATAGTGATAAATAACAAAGGATAAATGAAGATGTCAGTAGTGATGTCAAATTGAACGAGATTTGAAACAACACAACACATACAAGGATACATTAACCCATATTTGACGAATGGATTTTTCCATCATTATCAATTGGGTGAGGCCACTTTCATGTTTAGGGGTGTTATGAGTGATTTTTAATTTTTATCTCATTTTTCAATGAAATTCCTCCGCCCCAGATGGGACGCCGCATTCTGCGGCGTCACATTTGGGGCTATGCTGTTTGCCTATGTCCCATAAAAGGGACACCAGGCTTAAATGAGTTAACCTTTAGCATGCTGAACAATATTGTAAATATTTTTTTCCACCAAAATATTAGTTTTTTACCACTTTTCAGATTGAAAAAAAAACAAACAAACAAAAAAAACAACAACAACAAACAAACACAATTTCTTATTTGCTAAAACGTTAATACTTTGAAGTCGTTTTAGGAGACCTTGTCCTAGCTTCTATCGAAAATTCCAGATAAAATCACCTTGTCTAACTTAAATGGGTGCCAATGTGGTAGGAAAAATTAAAGTGTCAGTGAACCGTCGTCTTTCTGGCTACAGCATGCTAAAGGTTAACCGTTAACCTTACAGTACCTAATGTTACAATGGATGGAAAATAAATTGTTGATGTAATGGATGTCTTACCAGTATTAGTTATTCTATTTATAATGATTGGTTTGCTTGTTGCATAAATTGATGCTTTATGTCCAAGTCAACAATAAGTCCCAGTCAACAGCTAAGGTCATGTGGGGACAGGACGTTGCCTCCATTTTATGGGACTTTTACCCAAAATGAGGATGTCATGACATTCAACAAGTAGTTAAAATATAACCATCCAACTAAGTCAACAAGGCTTATATATGTGTGGGTGGTTCGACTTGAACCACCTTTCCTGGTTATGCTCAAACCAGAGCAGTTTACCAGTCAGTAGCGTATAAGCTTTGCCTGGAGGCACAAGCAGCCCATCTAATTCTTTAGGCCCCAGTGGACGGGGGCCCATAACGATCTGTGGCCTGCAAATGGATAAAAGTATGTCTACCTAGACATATTCTTAACACTGAGGGTGTCCTAAATCAAATTGCTAAATCAGTAGCGTGTCTGATCATTTTTTTTACATGAAGTCTTGTGCTATATCAAGAAGAGCATTTGTCAGTTAGAGATGGAAGAAATGTGCACTAGGTACTGGTAACCTTCATCTGGGAGGCGTGCTCTGACTGTCCACACATGACCTTAGCTGTTGACCATGGGGAGGGGGGGGGAGCATCAGCACTATCATATATAGCCTTTTGGGACTCAATGGATATTGCACACCATACCACCTCAGGTTTTTATGAAATAAATTTTTTGGGGGGTCTGAACATTATTGTGTTCCCTCTGGGTAGGGCTAAGCCAATCTATGGAAATGACATTGAAAAAACATTTTTGTCAGGGATAATAAATGTTAATGTTACCTGTTTTTTGCTTTTATGGCTGGTGTTTTAGACTACTTCATAGTTACACACTACCTGAAATAATATTTGAAAAATGAAAATAAAAAAAGGATGATCATTATGTCAAAAATTTGTGATTTTTTCTTTAAATTTTTGTTTGTTCTGTGGTTGAAAGGCCCATTCAACAATTCTTCAGTCATGTCCTATTGGAACAACCGCTTCCTGGGCATTCACCAGTACTATGGGGAGTTCATGTGTCTTGCTCGAATGAGTGAAAACGTTGAAGGTTACAGCCCCTTTCACTCGAGTTTGTCATTTGCCATTTGAGCATTTAGGTAAATCAAGTTTGTGTGTAAATCAGGTAACGTTTTATTCTATTTTATAACTGAAACAGTGTCCCAGATGCCAGGTGTTCTTAAAATCTATCCTGCATTTATCTTTAGGTAATGATGTCACCTCTTCTTATAAAAACATTGTAATTGTTTGGTTAAAGCATATATTTATTTCAAAATTCTCTGTACAACATATACAATGCATATTAAGATTACATATTTGAAAAGTAACATAGGATATAATAGGGACAAAATCAGAATTTTATCAATTTTAACAGTTACCTATCGGTATCTACATGGCAAAAATTCCACAAAGTAAGATAAAAATTTCACTTGAGTTTGCCATTTTAAATGTCATTTAGTTTGAAACTATCACTCAATCAGCAGTCAATCAATCCAGATGTCTTTGTGGACAACATGAAAAGAAACTCAGATCTTCAGAACACATGGTCTTCTTGTGTCATGCAAATGCTCAAATGGCAAACTCGAGTGAAAGGGGCTGTATGATTCTGGCAGCTCATCAGTGTTTTTCAATGTATGAGCCACCTCGTGGGAAAACCGACTATGTGGTTTCCGAACAGGTCCGACACAAACCGGCCTGTACAAGCACAGACTAGAGGACCCTTGGTCCTGTAGCTCACCTGAGAGATTATCACATTGTAAGCTCATGAGATTTAAATTAATTGAGAATCGACCAATGAAAGTCTTTGCATGGACACTATTGACCCCCGGGGCATGGCCAAATTTGACCCAGGGGCATGACTGGCACAATTTATAATGGGGACTACCAAACATTGCTACATACAAAATATAGAAGCTCTGGGCCTTTTAGTTTCAGAGAAGAAGATTTTTGTTAGTTTTTCCCATTGTAAGTCTATGGAGACTATCTACCCCCGGGGCGTGGCCAAATTTGACCCCAGGGGCATGGCTGGCACAATTTATGTAGAGGACAATTAGCCATTGTCACAAACAAAATATCAAAGCTGTGTGCCCTGTGGTTTCAGAGAAGAAGATTTTTGAATTTTTTTCCCATAGCAAGTCTATTGAGACTATCAACCTCCGGGGCCTGGCCAAATTTGACCCCAGGGGCATGAATGGCACAATTTATGTAGAGGACCATTAGCCATTGCTACATACCAAATATCAAAGCTGTGGGCCCTGTGGTTTCAGAGAAGAAGATTTTTTAATTTTTTTCCCATAGTAAGTCTATGGAGACTATCAACCCCCGGGGCGTGGCCAAATTTGACCCCAGGGGCATGAATGGCACAATTTATGTAGAGGACCATTAGCCATTGCTACATACCAAATATCAAAGCTGTGGGCTTAGCGGTTTCAGAGAAGAAGATTTTTATAGTTTTTCCTATTGTGGATCTATGGAGACTATCGACCCCCGGGCCGTGGCCAGATTTGACCCCGGGGACATGATTGGCACAATTTATGTAGAGGACCATTAGCCATTGCCACATACAAAATATCAAAGCTGTGGGCCCTGTGGTTTCAGAGAAGAAGATTTTTTAATTTTTTTCCCATAGTAAGTCTATGGAGACTATCAACCACCGGGGCGTGGCCAAATTTGACCCCAGGGACATGAATGGCACAATTTATGTAGAGGACCATTAGCCATTGCTACATACCAAATATCAAAGCTGTTGGCCTAGTGGTTTCAGAGAAGAAGATTTTTTTAGTTTTTTTCCTATTGTAAGTCTATGGGACCTATCTGTTGCCATGGAAACCACAATTTTGATACAATCTGCTCCAAAACCTAATACCATCAATCCCCCAACCCAATTAGGGTTCACATTAAATTTGATCAAGATCGGCCTACTAGCTTCAGAAATATTCTTCTTTGAAATTGTGGACGGACGACGGTCGACGGACGACGACGGATGCCTGCCTATCCTATAAGCTCACCTGTGAGCCTTCGGCTCAGGTGAGCTAAAAAGAGCTAGAAGCTTGAAATTTCGGATTTAAGTAGAAGAGGAATTGTACTGTCCGAATATGTTACCACGAAGCTGATCTGCGCCTTTGTTTTCGCCTAGGCAGATTGTTGGTTTTCCCATGGGGCGGCTCGTATTGATGAATTTTCTTTTTGCTGATTTTATCAATGTGTAATATCAAGCAAATCACTATCTAAAATGATTCCATTGAAGATATTCATGAATTCAAGTTAAGACACAACACAGAAATTCCGGTTGCAAAAGCTACACAGTTGATGTATGTCTTTGTTCCTCCCTGGTACTGTGATTAAGGAACTCCCCTTGTAAAACCAGAATCATGGGTTTGATCCCTGGGTTCTCCAGTTCTTCAACCAATATTTACATTTTTATTGCAATCGCCCTAGATGAAAGTATCTTTCTTGATGTTCTTCATTTCCCAATGAAAAACATTAAGTCACGTGATCTAGAGGCCACGCCTATGGGCGCGGCGACGTCAAAACCCATCCAGTGACGTTGTTTGTTTACTCTTGTGGTCGTGACGTTGGTCGCGTATCGCCATGACGTTAGGCGCGAAAATTTGACGTTTTGGCTGTTCCAAAAGTACGTTAAGTCGGATTTAATGTCAAATAACATGAAAATGAACGGTGATATGCGCAATTAAAAATCTGATACTTGATTGATAATATAAAATGTAAATATAAGTATTGAAATTCAGATTTTAGCTTTCACTGGATGATGAAAAACATTAGCTGTTTTAATGTCTCCGAGAAGCCCTTCGGGCTTCACAGACATTAAAACAGCCTAATGTTTTTCATCATCCAGTGAAAGCTAAAATCTGAATTTCAATCCTTAAAGGTCCCATAAAAATGGCAAGGGCATAACATGACAAGGCTGGAGACTATGCTGTGTTTAATGTAAGCTGTGTTTAATGTGTTGTCTATTAGGGACCTCGTCATCAGATCTCACTAATATGGACAAAAAGTTTTCCCACGCATGTGCTTACTTATTACTATGCAACATTTTATATAACTTTTTAATAAATTATTATTCACATAGTATGCAATTATCATGTGTAGTCTGGGTAACATGTGTTAATGTATAAGCCCTAAATTTTAAACAACCCGAAACATTACTGTAAAAATGCCAGAAAAATGGGATAAGATGACCATTACTGAAGAAGGATGATACAAACAGACCTACCAACAGTGCAGACCTTGATCAAAGTTTTCTGCATGGTCTACACTGCTTGCTTGGATAACTGTGAAAATGATGGTATTGGAAAAAAAGGAGGAAATTAGAGGACCAATGGTCCTGTAAACGCTTCACCTGAGATGTGGCATATATACCAATAAACTTGTTTTGACTATTATGGTCATGTGCCACCTATATTGACCTTGCCCAAAATAGGTCAAGGCCATCAAAGGGTCATAATTTATGTATACATTGTAGTACTCTAGTCCAGAATTCTACAATCCAAGTTTTGTTGAAATTGGTCCACCGGTTCTGGAGAAGAAGATTTTTTTTGAATGGTTTTTACCATATATGGACATGACGGCCATCTTGGTCACTTATGTACACATTGGTTTCTTCTTCCTATAGATGCTTCATATCAAATTTGGCTTTGATTGGCCAGTCAGTTTCAGAGAAGAAGATCTTTGAATATTATGGTCATATACATGTATCTTGCCCCGGGGTGGAAGCAGACCAGCCCTTGGGGTACAATTTTCTTTTTTTTTTTTTTCAGAATCATAAATCTTCAGTCAATTTGCCCATTTCCTTCAAGTTTTTCACTTCAAATGACATTTTGACAATTTTCGCCATTCAAATGCATGGGCGACCTATGTTGACCTTCCCGTAAAATAGGTCAAGGTCATCCCAGGGTTTGATTTGTGTAAACTTTGTAGAGCTCCATTGCCTGATGCTCCATGCCAAGATTCAAAATCATAGGCCTTCTGGTTCTGGAGAAGAAGATTTTTAAAGGTTTTTGCTATTTATAGCCATGGCAGCCATCTTGGTCATGTGACCTTGACCATTTATATAAACTTTCGTTCCCCTTTCCTAAGGATGCTCCACATGATGTTTGGCTTTGATTGGCCAAGCGGTTTCAGAGAAGAAGACCTTTGAATATTATGGTAATATACATGTATACTGCCCTGGGGTGGGGGCAGACAAGCCCCTATGGCCCAAATTTATTCAGAACCATAACTCTTCAGTCCATTTGCCAATTTCCTTTAAGATTTTCCCTTCAAATGACATTTTGACAATGTCCCCCATTCAAATGCATGGGCGACCTATGTTGACCTTGCCATAAAATAAGTAAAGGTCATCCCAGGGTCATGATTTATATAAACTTTGTAGAGCTCCATTGCCTGATGCTCCATGCCAAGTTTCAAAATCATAGGCCTTCTGGTTCTGGAGAAGAAGATTTTTAAAGGTTTTTACTATTTATAGCCATGGCGGCCATCTTGGTCATGTGACCTTGACCATTTATATAAACTTTCGTTCCCCTTTCCTAAGGATGTTCCACATGAAGTTTGTCTCTGATTGGCCAAGCGGTTTCAGAGGAGAAGATCTTTGAAATTGTGGACATTGGGACGGACGGACGACGACGGACGGACGCCGGATCATGGCCATACTATAAACTCACCTTGTGAGCCTTCGGCTCAGATGAGCTAAAATGCTTGAGACAGACTCTATTGTTATATGAGCCTGTACGCGAGATAACCAACAATTTGGGTTTCCGACCAGGTCGACACAAACCTGCCTGCACAGTCACAGAAGACAGCTAGAAGCTTGAAATTTCGGATGAAGGAAGAAGAGGGATTGTACAATCCATAAAGCGAAAACAAAGGTGCTGATCAGCTTTGCGATTTCCGCGAAGCTGGTCTGCGCCTTTGTTTGCAGATTGTTGGTTTCCTCATGCAGCGGCTCATATTGTGCTATTTTCTTGTCTTCAGGTATTCCAGCCAGGTCAGACATAAACTCAGCTTTACAGCCACATTTCTTCACGAAACTATTTCTAGGGCCATTTTCCCCTCTTTCTCTGATACAGGAAGAGCATATGTCAGTTATTGATAAAAGAAATGTGCACTAAGTACGGTTAATCCGCCTTTGGGAGACTTTCGGAGGCTAGAGAATAATGACTCACAATATAATGCACCAGTCTTTTGTAACCACTGCTCCCCCATCTACGGGGAAGGGTGGGGATTATGACTTTTCAGCTTCTAGTACCCTGCTATAAGCCCCAGCCCCAGGGAGCAAACTTGAGGTCAAAACCTTGCTCTTTGCCCTGCCCTTCACAATAGAATATCTCCCTAGGGTATGGATCCTAATGTCAAAACCCTGTCATTTCCCCTGCACTGAAAGGACACTCGAAAAGTAATTGCCCCTCACTTTAGCCTGGCAATCCCCCACCCTTCCCCATAGGAAATGGTTGGAAATGACTGGTGCATAACCTTAGTTGTTGACTAAGGACACAAAGTTCCAAAAATAACAAACCAGAGGACCAATGGTCCTGTAAACGCTCACCTGAGTCTGCTGCATATACCAATAAACATGTTTGAATATGATGGTATTTAACCCCAGTGCAGGGGCAGATGAAGCCCTTGGGCCGTTTTCTTTTTTCAGAATAATCAATATTCTGTCCATTTGCCAAATTTCTTGCTGGTTTTTCCCTTCAAATTACATTTTAACAGTTTTTCCCATTCAAATGCATGGGCAACCCATGTTGACCTTGCCATAAACTTGGTCAAGGTCATCACAGGGTCATGATTTATATATACATTGTAGTACTATAGCCATGGATGCTTCACGCCAAGTTTCATTGAAGTCAATCTATCGGTTTCAGAGAAGAAGATATTTGAAGGGTTTTTACCATATATGGGCATGGCGGCCATCTTGGTCATGTGACCTAGATTATTAATATATACATTGGTTCCCCCATCCTATAGATGCTTCACATAAAATTTGGCTTCAATTGGCCAAGTGGTTTTAGAGGAGATGTTTGAATATTATGGTAATATACATGTATATTGCCCTGGGGTGTGGACATATGAGCCCTTAGGTCCATTTTTTTTTCAGAATCATTAATATTTAGTCCTACTACCCATTTCCTGCAAGATTTTCACTTCTAATGACTTTTTAAAAGTTTTCCCCATTCCAATGCATTGGCGACCTATGTTGACCTTGTCCTAAAATACGTCAAGGTCACCACAGGGTCATGATTTATATACACATTGTAGTACTTCAGCCATTGGTGCTTCATGCCAAGTTTCGTTGAAATCGGTCCACCAGATTCGGAGCAGAAGATTTTTGAAGGGTTTTAACCTTATATGGGCATGGCAGCCATCTTGGTCATGTGAACTAGATAATTTATATATACATTAATTCCCCCATTCAATAGATGCTTCACATAAAATTTGGCTTTGATTTGCCAAGCGGTTTCAGAGGAGAAGATGTTTGAATATTATGGTAATATACATGTATATTGCCCCAGGGTGGGGGCAGATGAGCCCCTGGGGTCCATTTTTTTCAGAATCATTAATATTCAGTACTACTGCCCATTTCCTGCAAGACTTTCACTTTAAATGACATTTTAAAAGTTTTCCCTATTCAAATGCATTGGCGACCTATGTTGACCTTGCCGTAAAAAAAGGGCAAGGTCATCACAGGGTCATGATTTATATACACATTGTAGTACTTGAGCCATCGATGCTTCATGCCAAGTTTCTTTGAAATCTATCCACCGGTTCTGGAGAAGAAGATTTTTGAAGGGTTTTTACCATATATGGGCATTGCGGCCATCTTGGTCATGTGACCTGGATTATTTATATATACATTGATTACCCCTTCCTATTGATGCTTCACATAAAATTTGGCTTTGATTGGCCAACCGGTTTCAGAGGAGATGATGTTTGAATATTATGGTAATATACATGTATATTGCCCCGGGGTGGGGGCATATGAGCCCCTGGGGTCCAATTTTTTTCAGAATCATTAATATTCAGTCCTACTGCCCATTTCCTGCAAGACTTTCACTTTAAATGACATTTTAAAAGTTTTCCCCATTCAAATGCATTGGCGACCTATGTTGACCTTGCCGTAAAATAGGTCAAGGTCATCACAGGGTCGTGATTTATATAAACATTGTAGTGCTTGAGCCATCAATGCTTCATGCCAAGTTTCGTTGAAATCAGTCCACCGGTTCTGGAGTAGAAGATTTTTGAAGGGTTTTTACCATATATGGGCATGGCGGCCATCTTGGTCATGTGACCTGGATTTCTTATATACACATTGGTTCCCCCTTCCTATAGATGCTTCATATAAAATTTGGCTTTGGTTGGCCAAGCGGTTTCAGAGAAGAAGATCTTTGAAATTGTGGACGGACGGACGGACGCCGGATCATGGCCATCCTATAAGCTCACCTTGTGAGCCTAACGGCTCAGGTGAGCTAAAAATAGTAGAGGAATTCTACTATGTAGTTGCTGATCAGTTACATGCTTACTGCACAGCTGATCCACACCTTTATTACATGCAAAATGTCTATTCTAATGGTGCAGATGATAAAAGCCGCTATGCGAGAAAACCGGTCTTCGGTGTTTCCAACCCAGTCCAACACAAACTGGTCTATATAGTATCAGAAGATAATTTTGAATATAGGTAGGGGAGGAGCTGTACTATCCGTGAAGCAAAAACAAAGGCACTGATCAGCTGTGCAGTTACTGCACAGCTGATCTGCGTCTTTGTCTTCACCCACGCAAAATCTGGTTTTCTCATGACACAGCTTATACCTGATAAGTCATTCTATGAATTAAGCCAGGCTCCCTCAAATCAGTATTGACCAAATGGCATCATACAGAAACCAATTTTAACAGTTTGAACAAACGACAACAAAGATAGACAGAATGTTCATCAACCTCACCTTTTGAGAATCAGCCAGAGTAAAAGTCGAATTCCGACACAATCCAGGATACCTCAGGCCAGCATTGGAAACACATTGGCACACGGACTGAAACACATATGAGACCCGTCATGCGAAAACCGGATTTCCGCCTATGTGAAATCAAAGACACAGATAAGCTGTGCAGTAACTGTACAGCTGATCAGCGCCTTTGTTTTCGCTACTAGTACAATTCCTCTTCTTCTTAAATACGGAATTGAAAGCTTCTAACCTTCTTCTGGGACTGTAAAGGCACAAAGCAGAAGGATTGTACTATCTCTGTAGAGAAAACAAAGGCCCTGATCAGCTGTGCAGTAACTGATCTGCGCCTTTGTTTTTTGCAAATGCAGATTGTTGGTTTTCTGATGCAGCGGCTCATTTAAAAGGCCATTTCTTTGATGAAATACATGTACATTTCATAGACATTCCCAGTGGGCTTAGGGAAGTATATGTTTTATTAATGACAGATATTAACAGTTTAAACTTTGAAGCTTGAAAAAAAAAAAACAAAAAAAAAAACTATATGGCGGCTACAAACCATTTACAAACTTTTGAATTTATTTGAGCTTTATTTGAACTTAATCTTAGCATGAGTTCAATTAGGGCGGCCCCCGTGGCCGATTGGTTAAGAGCGCTGTTTCTTAATCACTTGATCATCTCACCGCTGTGACTGGTGTGGGTTCGAGCCCTGCTCTGGCCACATGTGAGACAAGCCAAGTTCTGCCTGCGGGTGTGTCAGGTGTTTTTTCTCTGGGTTCTCCCGTTTTCGCCCCACCTACTGATTGGCCTGTCTCATATGAGCTGAAATAATCTTGAAAGGGACGTAAAACTGAATTAAAAAAAAAAATGAGTTTAATTAAAGCATTGTTTTGGGGCAAAAACTATGATCCGCTAACTGCAAACCAAGTGGCATATAAGGTGTGGAGCATCAATATCGAATCTACTCATGATTCCCAAAATAATATTCATGCAGGTTTCTTAAATATCCATGTGTTAGTTCAGAGGATATAGTGTTTGAGAGGCTGATTTCAAAAGGCTTTTGAGGACGGTGACCTTGATAAATATGTCAAGGTCACCCAAACTCAATTTTACCTTCAAACAATGTGTCTGTGCAAGTTTGGCTAAAATTCATTCAACGGTTCAAAAGATATTGTTTTGGAAAGGTTGTCTTTTATTACGTTTTTGTTGGATGGTGACATTAAAAACGTAGGTCAAGGTCATCAAACTCTAATGAACGCTTAGTGGTAAAGTACAGAACTCTGGAGAGAGAGGTCCTGAGTTTTATACCTACCTTCGCCATGTAGTGTCCTTGAGCAAGACACTTAAATCTTCCCAAAGTAGTGGTAAATACTTTTAAAGTGGTGGCGTAATTCTTCCAGACATGACTGAAAAATTGTTGGCAGGAAGGTTAAGCCATAACCAAACTAAACCAAACCAAACTAAACTAATAAACTCCTAACTTTTCTCACTATGTCTGTGCAAGTTTTATCATAATTCATCACCTGGTTCAAAAGATGGCTAATTTTCAAATGGTGACCTTGAAAATTAGGTCAAGGTCACAAATACTCTGATCACTGTCACCTTCCTCCTAACAATGAAGATACATTTAATTGCTAATTTTTAAATGTGACCTTGAAAATTAGGTCAAGGTCACAAAAATCTGACCAAATTCACCTTCCACCTATAGACTTTAACCATAATGCAGATACATCTAATTGTTTTCACTAATCATTTTTAAGCAAACACTTTTCTTTTACAATCAAATCAAAATAACTAAATCTCAAAAAGAGCCCATCACGTAAACATGTCTGTGTAATGTATACCCCCTTCAAGTAAACATGTCCGTGTAAAGTATACCCCTTATACCCCACTTTTAGATAGCAAAACTGAGATTTTTCAGGGGTATACATATTTTTCATATTTTTGATCCAAAACATAGATTGTGTGTATTCGTTAAACAAAATTAAGAAAAATATAAAAAAATATCTGCTGAAGATTTTCATTTTTCAGAACTTTAAAATTTTCTGTATATTATTACATGGGCATGTTTTCGTAATGACAATTCAGACCATCCTGCATGTTTACTGCAGTCTGATCAGAGAGTTTACTTACAGTATTTGTTTTAATTAGCACACAGTGTGCTTAATTTTTTCAAAGTTGCTTCCAAAAGGTCCAATGTAATTTCATTCTAATAAGCGCACATTTTAACCAAAAACAACATGCAATTTAAAATAGTGTTTTCTGAGGAAAACTATGTCCCCCCAACCGTTTAGTAATTGGAGTGTAGTTACCTTGTGATATGAAGTTTTTCTATGGAAGACACCATGCCCATCTTGTTCTGTATGGTGTGGTAGTTTAAACTTGTTTTGGACCCTGTCTGAAATTAGGTCACGATCACCAAATTCTTATAAACTCTGAACCTCCTCACAACAATGCTTCTGTGCAAGTTTGGTTAAAATCCATCAATTGGTTTACAAGTTATCGCCTCCAAAAGACTTATTTCAACAGTTATGAACTAGTGACCTTAGAAATTAGGTCAAGGTCACCAAAATCTTATCAACTCTAAGCCTCCTCCCAACAATGCTTCTGTGCAAGTTTGGTCAAAATCCATCTATTAGTTTACAAGATATTGCGTCAGAAAGACTAATTTCAACAGTTTTTGACTACTAGTGACCTTGGAAATTAGGTCAAGATCACCAAAATCTTATCAACTCTGAGCCTCCTCCCAACAATGCTTCTGTGCGAGTTTGGTCAAAATCCATCAATTAGTTTACAAGATATCATATTGGAAAAACTAATTTCAACAGTTTTTATGGACTCGTGACCTTGAAAATTAGGTCAAGGCCATCAAAATCTAACCAACTCTGAGCCTCCTCCCAACAATGCTTCTGTGCAAGATTGGTCAAAATCTTTACCAAATATTGCGTTGGAAATACTAATTTCATCAGTTTTTATGGACTCACAACCTTGAAAATTAGGTCAAGATCACCAAAATCTAATCAACTCTGAGCCTTTTTGCAACAATGCTTCTGTGCAAGTTTGGTCAAAATCCATCAATTGGTTTACAAGATATTGCGTTGGAAAGACTAATTTCAACATTTTTTATAGAATCGTGACCTTGAAAATTAGGTCAAGGTCACCAAAATCTAATCAACTCTGAGCCTCCTCCCAACAATGCTTCTGTGCAAGTTTGGTCAAAATCTATCAATTGGTTTACAAGATATTGCGTTGGAAAGAATAATTTCAAGTTTTTATGGACTCGTGACCTTGAAAATTAGGTCAAGGTCACCAAAATCTAACCAACTCTGAGCCTGCTCCAAACAATGCTCTTGTGCAAGTTTAGTCAAAATCCATTCATTTGTTCAGAAGATATCATGTCGGAAAACCTAATTTGATCAGTTTTCATAGGCTGGTGACCTTGAAAGTGAGGTCAAGGTCACCAAAATCTAATCAACTCTTTCCCCCCCTCCCAACCATGTATCTATGCAAGTTTGGTCAAAATCCATCCACTGGTTCAAAAGATATTGCGTCGGAAAGAAGCTACGCGGACGCGTACGCCGACGTGGACGCCAACGGGATCCGCACCAAAAACAATATGTCTCCCACCTTCTGTTGGAGGGACATAACTACTTAAGAGAGCTTGTCCAAAATTTGTATAGTTATCGCAATTTAAGTATTCAAACCTTTGTAACATATTTTATTACATTGGTTCTACTTTAAAGATACCTACAGACAAAACTGGTGTAAAACACCGACATTTCAGCCTCACAGTATGCAATGGCACACGTTTTTCAGAAAAGTCCTAGGTGTGCGCTTATTGGAGCATTTGCGCTAATTAGAATGAATACAGTATGTTATAGTGCGAATGATCAAAAAGTTAAGCTGGATTATGAGAAAACCAAATTTTTGCCTATGCGAAAACAAAGGCGCAGATCAGCTGTGCAATAACTGGATATTGCAATCCCTCTTCTTCTTCAATCCAAAATTTCAAGCTACTAGCCCTTAAAGGGTTGCCACGCTCCAACTGAAACAAAATTCCCTCATATTTCCCTGACAATTCCCTGACAGAATTTCCAATTTCCCTGACATCGACATCTTGTTGCGCGGCCTCTAAGGACACTTTAATTGGGCAATTTTTGAAACTTAGAAAGTCATTTTTACAACAAAACACCAATCCGACCTTAATTCAACATATAAAATACACTTCTGGATACTATCTGATTTAAGACTGCCCCAAAAACACTGATGGGATGTAGACAAATTCACTAAGTAATTTGACTTGAATCTGGTGTTTTCAAAATTCCCTGACATTTGCCAACAATTCCGAATTTCCCTGACAGTTTGCAAAATTCCCTGACAATTCCCTGACCTTGAAAAAAATTAAATTTCCCTGACTTTTCCCTGACGCGTGGCAACCCTGCCTTTCCTGTGACTGTCAGACCTGGTCAAAAACCCCGAAGACCGGTTTTCTCGCGTCGCGGCTCAGCAGATTATCTTTGGAATGGGTGGACACAACTGTCTAGTACTGCACAGCTGATCTGTGCCTTTGTTTTTGCATAGGCAAAAATCCGGTTTTCTCATGACATGGCTCACATAAATATGACTATAGAACAATTACAAAACAAAATTATAGGTCCAAAATGGCACATTTTGGAAGAAGGAGTTATCTTTTGCATAACTGGTAGCAAAAACAAAGCCACTTAGTCTTATCAGTTGTAAATTAAAGCACGAAATTAGGCTTTCTCCATGAATGTTCTAGGAAATAAGCTGCGTCATGAGAAAACCAGATTTTTGCCTATGCGAAAACAAAGACGCAGATCAGCTGTACAGTAGCTGAACAGCCTTTGTTTTCGCTACACAGATAATAACATTCCTCATCTCCCGAAATCCAAAATTTCAAACTACTAGCCATTTCCTGTCACTGTAGATGCCGGTTTGTGTCAGACCTGGTCAGAAACCCCAAAGACTGGTTTCCTCGCATCACGGCTGAAATGTCAGTGACTTTTAACATCAGGTTGCTATGACTTTCTTTTATCACACCTGATATCCAGATACAACCGATGCCACTGAGAACAAAAAAAAAATTTTTTTTACATTTTTACATCCCTTTCAAGACTATTTCAGCTCATATGAGATGGGCCAAATAGTAGGTGGGGCGAAAACAGGAGGACCACGAAAAGAAACACCAGGCAACCCCAACAAGTAGAACTTTGCTTGTCTCACATGTGCCCTGTGTGTCAAATGGTTAGGTGCGGTAATGAAATATCAGTGTTCTTAACCGCTCGGCCATGGGGGCCGCCAACAACAAAGATGAAATTGGGAGTTATCAAACAAACATGTCCATGCAATGGATACCCCTTTGTACCCCACTTTTATATAGTGAAAATGGGTTTTCAGGGATAAATTTTGTTTTCTTATTTTTGCTCCAAAATATAGCTTGTGGGTACTCGTTAGAACCGCCTCGGTGAGGCGGTTCTAATGTGTACCCACAAGTAATGTTTTGAGCAAAACTTTCAAAAATGTCAAAATTTTTCTACTGAAATTTTCAGTTTTTACAGCTGAAAAAAATCTCTTTATTGCATGGGCAAGTTCTTGTAATGAAATACCTAAACCTGTCTCTGAGAACACTCTAAAATGTAATTAAGTTGTTCCAAGACAGGTATTAAGTTGTTCCATGACAGATATTTGGATCCTAAAGCCTTACATTGATTTCACCTGCACTGGTTGTTTTCAGCCGTGTTAGTTGTCTCTGGATAACTAGTGTGCCTATGTCCTTGTAGACACTATAATAAATATTGACAACTGAAAAAGGTGTCTCGACTTTTTTTTATAATTCCAACACTCTCTTTTTTTTCTATAATTTTTACTTTCTGGAATCATTACACTCCTGTCCTTCAGACTTTTATGAGGGCATCAGGAAAACACGTCCATGCAATATATACCCCCTTAACCCCACCTTTATACAGAAAAACTGGGGTATGCAGGGGTGTACCTATTTTTCTTATTTTTGTTCCAAAACATAGATTGTGAGTACTCGTTAGAACTGCCTCAATCTATGTTTTGAGCAAAAATTAAAAACATAAAAAAGTTCTAATGAAATTTTAGATATTTTACCACCAAAAAAAAATCTCTATATTGCATGGGCATGTTTTGGTACTGTTAAAACTTGTTGTCTATGACACAGGGATCGCTTTGGAAGGGAAGGGACATAGGCAAAAATGCCCTTTTTTTAAAATGGCCCCTTTCATTTGGAAAGCATGGGCAATTTTTATACTGTAAGGAGATAGTGTATAATTTTTCTAGCTCTATATCTAAAAGATGGAAGTTTTTTTTTTTTTTTTTTTTTTTTTCTGAGAATGGCTCCTTTCCTTATTGAACCAACAATATCCCTGAATTATGACAGGAAGTTTTGCTCTTCATATAGTGTCTCAATGGGGTTTACTGATTAGCGATTTTTGGCCATTGTTTTTACTGATTAGCGATTTTTTGGCCAAAATTTTACTAATTAGTGATTTTTGGGCCAAATTCTTTCACTGATATCGATTTTTGGGCCAAGTTTTACTGATTAGCGATTTCAGAGGTACCCTAATGAGATTTTTTTTTTTTTTTTTTTTGCTCGTCATAGAATACTCACCTTCTCAAACTGTATTGGCACTGGCCTGGTGTCTAGGGTCTGTTGATGTTCACTGTCACCTGGTGTCTGAAGTATGTTAATGTTCTGTGTCATTTTGTCCCTCAAGCTGCACTTTTCTATAACCAAATTGATACATGTATAATTTTACAATGGCAAAAATGAATTGTATCAAAAACATTCCACTTCAAAAAATCACAGAGAGGTTACACAGACAGAATTTTTATAAACTTCTAAGTGGTTTAATGTACCAGTCAACATTTTTAGCATGCCTAAACAGAGCCAATGCTTCCTGTACCAATGGGAAGTTAACGGAAATCTTGCTCAAGGACACATTCCAATGCTAGTGGGGACTGAACAGCATACTTCTAAAAAATCTGAAGATTGATTATGTATCCATTAAGCCCGTCTCACACAGAACTCACGGTTTACACGGTTGGCCACCCGTGTAAACCGTACATACAACCGAATATACCGTGGCCTTATCCGACTTACACTCGGGCCATTCGGATACCACTCGGGCCATTCGAGTGTATCCGTGTAAGCCGTGTATGATTTTTAAAACTTTTAAAAAACTGGCACGGGTGCGATGTCCGTGTATAATCGTATAAGCCACCGTACCAGACCGTGAGAGCCCGTACGAGACCGTATATACAACCGTACATGCCAAAATTCAGCCAAAACTATCTCAATCTTTATCAGTCTTACATGTATCATGATTTCTAATTCTCTTATTCTGTCATCTGCCATTTTGTAATAATGCTCCACTGAAAGTTCGAAAATTTATGAAGCCAAGCCATCAAAACAAGTCAATTTATATCAAACCATACACAAATGTGTGATAATACGAGAATAACTCGAACAAAAGTCGATGGGACCGTATAAACCCTGTAAATATCCAGTAAATCGTGTAACCGTCGTGTTTAATCGTACTAGGCCGTAACAGCCTGAGCTAGACCGTACTTGGAACCGTAAAACAATCGTATGCAAATCGTGTTCAAACCGTGACAAACATTGCTTGATCGAGTATATCCGTGCTTTGTTCGTACTCACTCTTGCTACATTCAAGTCTAAATCGTACCAACTCATCCTCAGGCATGATTGGAGCTCAATACTTGTACCAGTCAATCCGTGTATAACCGAGTAAACCGTATTGGAGCCGTGTGCCCAACCGTGTTCTGTGTGAGACGGCCTTTACAGCGCACACTTTACAATCATCTTAAGATTTTTTCAAACTGCTGAATGTCTCTCTGCGACACTGATCAGCGCCTTTGTTTTCACTTCACGGATAGTACAATTCCTCTACTTTCTATATCCAAAATTTCCAGCCACTAGCAATCTTCTTTGCTCAGTTTGTGTCGGACCTGTTCGAAAACCAAAATTGTTGGTTTTCTTATGCAGTGGCTTGAATGTTATTGTTTATGATCCTTTTTTCTCTAAATATGAAAATATACCTGTGGTGTCGAGAAAATACTCACCAATCAGATATTTACTCACAATTCTTCGCTTTCTTTAAGATGAGAGGCAGAGCCATGGCATTCATCATGGAACATCACATACAGGTACTACGTTGAAATGATCTGCAATACGAACCAGATTTTAGCATGAGCGAAATCAGAAGACACAGGTCAGCTATGCAGCAACTACACAGCTGATCAGCACATTTGTTTTCGCTATTCAGATAGCACAATTCCTCTTCTCGTTAAATTCGAAATTTCAGGCGTCTATCCTTCTCCTGTGACTGTACAGCCCGGTTTGTTTTAGACCAAGTCGGAAACCCCGACGACTGGTTTTCTCGGTTCGCTGCACATTATGAGTTCTCTTGATGCTAGAAGACTGAAACAGCTAATAATATTGGTATCATAAGTGTATAAATAATTTATTTAAGGTTACATTTCTGTCCATGCCCTTTTGGAGTGGACTTCTAGAAATGAGGGCTAGCGCAGTGGTAAATAGCACACACTTGCCACCTCTGCAATCTGGATCTGAATCCTGTTTAAGACACTAATGGCGGGGTAGCAGTGTGACCTGTCAAAGGGTGGTGGTTTTCCCTGTATTATCTGGTTTCCTTCACCATACATAACCTGGGCCCGAGGTTATAAAACTTTTCAAGCTCACCTCAGTTGAGACTAAAATTTATCCTGCTCATAAATGTTAAAATGCCAACAATTGTTGGCATTTTAACAATTATTAGCAGGATAAAATTGAGGCTTTGGTCTTCTAAACCTGAAATTTCAATTTATATGGAATATTTCAGTAATTCTGAGCAGTTTAAATTTTATGCTCAGCTGAGTTGAACATGAAAAATGAGGCCAGATTATACCAACGTCTGCTTTTTCAAGATTGTGTTAAAAAGTTTGTAATTGAAGTAAAATAAGTAATGCATAAGAAGTGGTAAATTAATCACAATATAGGAGGTGTAATATTGCGTTATTTCAAGTAATGACCCCCCCCCCAACCCCCTAACCCCCCCATCAGTGACTCTTTAAGAACTGGCAATGAAAGCCGGAAAACAATACCGTTGGCTCAGCTGTGACAGTGCTACCAGACGTATACTGCAACGTGGGTGAGCTGAAAGTGTCAGTTCCATACTTTTTGTACCAGACTGTTGCAACAATATGTGCATCATATAATTTTCGTCCTTCAAATTGTTTAACTATTAACATACTGATGGATTCTGTAATTTTTGTCAAATTCAGTATCAATAAAAAAAAAAGAATAAAAATAGCAGTAGAATTTCAAACCGTTTGAATCGAGATCAGTCCCAATACTTTGTCAGGTATTCATGATCTGCCCAGGCCGAAGTATCCAAAATATTCTTAGACGGTAGCGGCAGGGTAAGCGTTAATCGTTTAAACCAGAATGCAGTTTAAAAAGACATCTGCATCATATGCACACCTTTTTTTTTTCTTCTCAAAATGCAGTATTGATTTTTGACAGCTCTTGCAGTGGTATATGAGCCGCCTCGTGGGAAAACCAACAATGTGGTTTCCGAACAGGTCCGACACAAACCGGCCTGTACAAGTATAGAAAAGAGCTAGAAGCTTGAAATTTCGGATTTAAGTAGAAGAGGAATTGTACTATCCGAGTAGCAAAAAAAAGGCGCAGATCAGCTTCGCGGTTACCGCTAAGCTGATCTGCGTCTTTGTTTTCGTATATGCAGATTGCTGGTTTTCCCATGGGGTGGCTCATATAATGAGCTGTATCAAGAGAAAACCAACATTTTGCATATGCGAAAACAAAGACGCAGATCAGCTTCGCGGTAACCGCGAAGCTGATCAGCGCCTTTGTTTTCGCTACACGGATAGTACATTTCCTCAACTTTCTTAATCTGAAATTTCCAGCCTCTAGCCATCTCTTGTGCTTGTACAGCTCGGTTTGTGTCAGACCTGTTCGAAGACTACATTGTTGGTTTTCTCATGAGGCGACTCATATATAATGAGCAGGGGCATCGGAAAACCTGTTCACAGAATGCATGTCCCAAAAATATGATTATAAGCCAGCATAAACTCTTTGCTTCCTTGCTTAGTAGCTTCTAAAAAGATAAGTAAAATACAAGTTAACATAACATAACATAACATTTTATCCTCAAGCTATAAATGGAAGTTCTGGTATTCAACCTTCTGAAGTGGCACGCAGACTGATTCATGTCAAATCTCTCCAGACGCACCAAAGACGTGCATTCTGACATGAAGCTAATCATGAGAAAACCTGTCTTCGTGGCTTCCCACAAGATAAGGTTCAGATCAATCAGATTGGTCACACAGAATAGGATATAGCTTTTGGCTTAGGCACTTTACAAACTACATAATGAAAGCCATGAGCGTCAAAATAGCAGATCAGAATTTGGGAAAAAAGCAGGCTGATTTATCTTTGTTTTCTCACATGCGGGGAGCCAATTTTCTTATCATGCAGCTCATAATATGAGCCGATGCAACAAAAAAACCAACAATCTGCATAAGCGAAAACAAAGTCGCTGATCAGATGTGCAGTTACTGCACAGCTGATCAGCGCCTTTGTTTTCACTACACAGAAAATAAAATTCATCTTCTTCTCAAATCCGAAGTTTCAAGCTTCTAGCCATCTTCTGTAGCTGCACAGGCCGGTTTGTGTCAGACCTCGTCTGATACCCTCGAGACCAGTTTTCTCGTGTCACAGCTCATATGTCTTTGCATTTTGCAGGCATTACCATATATGGTGATGCAGATGCAGCAACTTTTCTTTAAATTCAAACTTCCTCCTGTCTGAGAGCCATAATTTGTGTCATATCAAGAGAAAAAACTGTGATATGTTAAGATTTAATCATGTTATAGACTTAAATCAGCCTCTGTAACAGCCCCATCTAGCCTAAGATGGTCTATAACGAAATACCATATTCACTCTGTTTAACCTACATGTCTATAGGTGCACACCAGAGTATCAAATTTTAAAATACTGTTGTTGTTTTTTTATTTTATTTTTTTTGTTTTGTTTTTTTGTTGTTTTTTTTTTGTTTTACATTCAGAACTTATCTAAATTCACAGATACAGATCAGCAATAATTATCACAGTTGTCGATTTAATGTCCAAGACATCAATTTTTCAGTTATATCAGGACTGAACAACTGCTTCCTGGGTATAATTTTAAAACCAGTACTAACGGGAGTATGCTCGACTTGCTCAAGGACACAACCTTTCCGCCATTATGATTTGAATTTCCAACCTCATGAATCTGTAGTCCAACAGAGTAACGCCATACTCCCCTAAAGCTTATAAAATTATGGTGTTGATCAAATATTTAGGCCTAAAAAAATAATATGTTTCCGATTTCATCTCCAATTTTGCAAATTATTAAGGCTGGTAGGTCGAAAGAATTATTATTATTTTTTTTAATTTATTTTGTTCACTTGGTATGATTTTTTCCTTACCGCCCATTTGGCCCCATTTTCATAGTCTGTTACAAAGACTGTATGACATTTTTCAGCATACATTACGAAAACACGCCCATGTATTAATATACAAATTTTTCTTAAGTTGTAAAAATTGAAAGTTTTCAGTAGATTTTTTTTATATTTTTCTTATTTTTGCTCAAAATATAGATTGTGGGTACACGTTAGAACCGCCTCACCGAGGCGGTTCTAACGAGTACCCACAATCTAAGTTTTGGAGCAATGATAAGTAAAACAGGCATACCCCTTCAGTAGATTTTTTTTTTTTATATTTTTGTTATTTTTGCTCAAAATATAGATTGTGGGTACAGGTTAGAACCACCTCACCGGGGCAGTTCTAACAAGTACCCACAATCTAAGTTTTGGAGCAATGGTAAGTAAAACAGGCATACCCCTTCAGTAGATTTTTTTTTTTTATTTTTTTTATTTTTGCTCAAAATATAGATTGTGGGTACACGTTAGAACCACCTCACCGAGGCAGTTCTAACAAGTACCCACAATCTAAGTTTTGGAGCAATGATAAGTAAAATAGGCATACCCCTGCAAACACCAGATTTTCGTTATAAAGTGTGGTTTAAGGGGGTATCCTTTTCATGGACATATTTTCCTGATGAAATAAAAGGTCAGTGTGTCAGAATGAAATGTTGAAACCTATTTCTAGATTGCTGCCATGTTGGAACAGAATAAGAACCGAGAAATCCAAATGCGACTGAACTACAGGGTTGGTCGGTAAAATAAAACCAGAGGACCAATGGTCCTGAGAACGCTCACCTGAAGCCTGATCCTGGAGTATTAAGTCATCATGAAATGACCTTGACCTTGAATACTCACACACCTTTATTGAGTTCATAAGTTGTCTGCATCTGCAAAGATTCAGGTCTCAGGCTGCAATAGTTTACAAACCCAGTGATTTCTGAGAAAACTATAATTTTAATTTTGATATTCAAATGACCTTGGGTCAAGGTCAAGAAATGACCTTGGCCTTCATTAATTACTTACCTTCATTGACTCCATCGGTTGTCTGCATCTAGCAACTTTCAGGTCTCAGACTGCAACAGTTTCCAAAATATCCATTGTTTTCGCCTTTTCCCATGTAAAAGCCTATGTTTCCAAAATTGACCTTGCCGTAAAATAGGTCAAGGTCATCCTATGGTCATCATTTGATCAAACTATGATGGGCTGAAGTCCCAAATGCTACATACCAAGTTTCGCGAAAATTGGCCTGCCGGTTCTGGAGAAGATTTTTGAGTGGTTTTTACCATATATGGGCGTGGCAGCCATCTTGGTCATGTGACCTGGATTTCACGATCAAACTTTCGTCTCCCCTACCCATGGATGCTCCACATAAAATTTCACTTTGATTGGCCCAGCAGTTTCAGAGAAGAAGATCTGTGAAAAGTGTGTATGGACGACAGACTGGCCAAGGTCAAGAGATAACCTTGACCTAAATTAATCACATACCTTCATCTACTCCATTAGTTGTTTGCATCCACCACTTTTCAGGCATCAGGCTGCAATAGTTTTCAAAAAATCCATAGTTTTCACTTTTTCCCATGTAAAAGCCTATGTTTCCAAAATTGACCTTGCCGTAAAATAGGTCAAGGTCATCCTAGGGTCATCATTTTATCAAACTATGATGGGCTGGAGTCCCAAATGCTAAATACCAAGTTTCATGAAAATCGGCCTGCCGGTTCTGGAGAAGAAGATTTTTGAGTGGTTTTTACCATATATGGGCGTGGCGGCCATCTTGGTCATGTGACCTGGATTATTTATATACACATTGGTTCCCCCTTCCCATAGATGCTTCATGTAAAATTTGGCTTTGATTGGCCAAGCGGTTTCAGAGAAGAAGATGTTAAAATATTATGATAATATACATGTATATTGCCCCGGGGTGGGGGCGGATGAGCCCCTGGTGCCCAATTTTTTTCAGAATCATTAATATTCAGTCCTACTGCTCATTTTCTGCAAGATTTTTCCTTTAAATGACAATTTAACAATTTTTCCCATTCAAATGCAAAGGCGACCTATGTTGACCTTGCCGCAAAATAGGTCAAGGTCACCGCAAGGTCATGATTTATATACACATTGTAGTACTTGAGTCATCGATGCTTGATGCCAAGTTTGGTTGAAATCGGTCCAGTGGTTCCGGAGAAGAAGATTTTTGAAGGGTTTTTACCATATATGGGCATGGCGGCCATCTTGGTCATGTGACCTGGATTATTTATATACACATTGGTTCCCCCTTCCCATAGATGCTTCACGTAAAATTTGGCTTTGATTGGCCAAGCTGTTTCAGAGAAGAAGATCTTTGAAAATGGTGGACGACGGACGACGGACGGACGGACGACGGACGGACGACGGACGGACGGACGACGGAGCATGGGTATACTATAAGCTCACCTTGTGAGCCTGACGGCTCAGGTGAGCTAAAAATATCTCAGGAGTGCGAAAAAAAAAATGGGAGTCTGCGCTAATTTCAACCAGTTGCAGGTCCGGAAATCGGAAACAAAACAATTTTTTAGGCCTTAGTTAATAAAGTTGGCGCCATTGCATTCATAAAATCATCAACATTATTTGACACACAAAAAGCTTATTATTTTCTTGACGCTACCTGCCAGCATGCATGCATGTTCAATAACCTTTGCAAGCATTGAAAAGTGCATATAGACTGACAATTTCCTTATATGACGAAAAAAAACTTTATCTAAACAGTACTGATTTTACTTGTATAAGGCTGGCGTTTTTTTTAATAGGTCATTGGCAAATAGAATAGCTCCAGACGTGTTGCCGCAGACTGCGGTTCTACGTAATGTGTACCCAAAATTATTTTGAGCAAAAATGTTACTTTTTATTTCCGATGAATTTTTCATTTTTTACAGCTGAAAAAAATCTCTGTCTATTGCATGGGAGGGCAAGTTTCGTAATGGTATGCATTCTCTGCCAGTGGATGAACTGGTCGCAGAAGCAAGGTACAGTTATTGCATTTTTCAGCCTTCACCTTACGAAAACACACCCTTGCAATATACAGAGATTTTTTAAACTGCAAAATTGAAAAAAAAAAAAAAAAAAAACAACAAAACATGACACTTTTTTTTTATATCTTTCTTATCTTTGCTCAAAATATAGACTGTGGGTACAAGTTAGAACCGCCTCGCTGAGGAGGTTCTAACGAGTACCCACAATCTATGTTTTGGAGCAAAAATAAGAAAAATAGGTATACCCCTGCATACCCAGTTTTGCTATATGAAAGTGGTGTTTAAGAGGGTATACATTTCACGCATATGTTTTCCTGATGAGTTATTGCAATCGTTTTTCAGCCTTTAGAAAACTTATAGCCAGTGTGCAAAGATAAGAATTTGCTGCACACTACAGGTCCTGGTTCTGAGGTTATAAAACTTTTTTCATGCTCAACTCAGTTGAGCATAAAATTTAAGCCGCTCATAAAATTAATGATAAAATAGCTCAAATGAATTGAACTTTCAGGTTTAGATCACCAAAGCCTGCAATTTATCTTTCTCATAAATGTTAAAATGCCAACAATTGTTGGCATTTTAACATTTATGAGCCGGATAAATTTTAGTCTCAGCTGAGCTGAGCATGAAAAAGGTTTTATATCCTCAGGGCCTTGTTATGTGTAGAGCTATAAGGACATGCAGCCTAGATGCATAAAATTTTTTATTAACGGTATGCGGTGACAGTTCATTTAGAGTTTAATTATACACTGTTTAAAGAAATAATTACAACTTAATATTAATAACAAAATAATTATGTAGGAATTGGACATTTTTTTTTAAAAAGTGTCCATTTTCTCTGAAATTTCTCAAGATTTTTTTCAGCTTTGCATGCAGACAGGCCTTGTTCGAATTATTATGTAAAGGAGTTATTATCAAAGGTATTAAGAAAGTACAGGCCACTATCCTTGTGGACCAAGTTTATCACTTCAAGTTATCAGTATTAAGGCCTGTTTACACATTCACGATTTTTGGCTACGGTGCCGCTACGACTCCCCACGATTTGTAAAATCGTCGTGTACTGTGGTGATTCGTAGTAGAACCATGGTGGATCTTGATGAATCGTGATGATTCGGGGAAAATCCACAGTAGTGCTACGAAAGTTTTAAACTGTTTAAAACATTTGTGGGCGAATCATGGTGGTTATTGGGCATGGCTTAATTTGTAGCGCAACCATAGTGGAATCATGCTTATTCGTACTGACACCATAGGTATATTCGCGGCTATTCGTGAGAGATCGTAGCCAGTTGTGGAATCTTTGACACCAGGAATTCTCACGATTCCCCATGAATTGTGTACGGTTGTCCTACGAATCATCCACGGTTTCGCTACGGAGCTACCGCCATGAATCATACTAGTACCGTATCGAACCGTACAAGCACCGTGAGCATTCGTTGTGCCACCGTGGTCAATCCTCATTGACTGTAGCGTTGCCGTCATGAATTGTCATTGATTCGTAGCGAAACCTCACAGACACCATACTAATATCGTGGACATTTTACTGGAATCATAGTGACACTGAATATTTCCACTTTTCGCCACAACCATGAAAAATCAGGGTGAATCGTGGTGAATCGTAGAGAAAATCGTGAATGTGTAAACAGGATTTTACCAATTTGTAAAGTAATGGCTACCAAAATTGTAAACCAGAGGACCAATGGTCCTGATATCGCTCACCTGAGATTTGGTTTATTTAAAATTTGTTTAAATTCATGCTTTACGTCTCAGTCAACAGCAATGGTCATGTCGGGACGTTGCCTCCATTTTATGGGACTTTTACCCAACATTAGGATGTCATGACACTCAAAATGTACTTCATAAATATAACCACCCAATTAAGCCAATAAGGCTTAAACATATGGATGGTTTGACTAAACCACTTTTCCTGGGCAGGCTCAGACATGACCGGTTAACCAGTAATCAGATGGTCGGTCAGTAGATTAACCATCTGATTACAGGTTAACCGCTCATGTCTGAGCCTACGCAGTTACTGCAAAGCTGATCTGCATCTTTGTTTTCGCATGTGCAAATTGTTGGTTTTCTCATGACGCGGCTCAATTCTATGTGCTATTGTGAAAAAGCGTATTTTATATAACATGGCTCAATAAAGCTGAACTGAATGAGACATATAGGTGTGATAGGTCCATGGGTAGGTTTTCATTGAAATAGTAGGGTGTATATAATTTTTTATTGAGCCGCCTCGTGGGAAAACCAACAATGTGGTTTCGGAATAGGCCCGACACAAACCGGCCTGTGCAGTCAAAGAAGATGGCTAGAGGCTGGAAATTTTGGATTTAGAAAGTAGAGGAATCATACGAGCCATGTAGCAGAAACAAAGACGCTGATCAGCTTCGCGGTTACCGCGAAGCTGATCTGCGTCTTTGTTTTCCAATATGCAGATTGTTGGTTTTCTCACAAGGCGGCTCAATTATTACAGACACAGTGAAGGAAACCAGCTTTAACTAAACATCTTTGGGGAAAGTGGTGGCTAAGCTGAGCATGAAATTTAAATTGCTCATAAATACTAAAATAGCCTGAATAAATCAAAATTTCAGGTTCAGATCATTAATGCCTGTAATTTGATAGCTTTAACATTTATGAGCAGGATAAGTTTTAGTCTCAATTGAGTTGAGCATGAAAAAAAGTTTTATAACATCCGGGCCTGGGTTCCTTGCCTACCTCCTGAAGTAAAACACTAACATTACGAAAACTTACCCATGCAATTATATACAAAGATTTTTAATGTTGTAAAAAATGAATATTTTTCTTATTTTTGCTCCAAAACATAGATTGTGGGTACTTGTTAGAACTGAGTCCACACATGACTGCAAAATTGATGCCTAGGACTTATAAGCCATATGCAAACATTTAAAAATCTAATAAGGGAACGCGGTGGTGTAGTGGTAGAGCGGGGGACTCAGAATCGAGAGGTCCTGGGTTCGATCCCACAAGCGCCACCGTGTTGTGTCCTTGAGCAAGACACATTAACTCCCTAAAGTACTGGTTAAACCCAGGAAGAGTTGGCTCCATCTCGACATGACTGAAAAATTGTTGACTGGGACATTAAGCCTCAATACAAACAAACAAACAAAAAATCAAATAAAGTAGGAAAATAAGGAATACTACTGTAACTTTTTTTTTATTGAGTAAAAAAAAAAATCAATCTTATAAGCAAGCCTATACTGCAGCATTGCATCTGCATATGCAATGATTTAAGCTATTTTTATGCAGACGATTTTTTCATCTGCACACTGCAGATAAAAAAACTAGGTTATTATGCAACTTGAACTTCCATTAGGGTAAACTGCAATTATGAAACAAAACACTATAGAAGGATGGTGTGGCAACATGCAGCCTGCGCACCCGCTAGCAGGGGGGTCAATTAAATTTGGTTTTGTGGTCAATCTTTTTATTGAAAAAAAAAGATAATAATAATAATAAATAAAAAAAAAAGAAAAGAAAAAAGACATTTCTCATGTTGTTGTGACATGACAAGGAGACTGTATTTCATCTTTCTTTAACTGTTAAATATCTATTTTTTTTTTTTTTTTTTTTTTTTTTTTTTTTCATAATGGTGGTGCCTGGAAAATAACAAAATTGTGACTTTTTTATCAGTTATAACGCTAATCATGAATAGATTCCACATCATGAATGGTGTGAAATATGAATATTAATATCGATGCAACAAAAATTATTTCACAAAAAATGAAAGAAAGAAAAAAAAAAAAAAAAAAAAATGACCATTCAGACTGACAACATTTGAACCCCTGCAGTATATATTGTCTTCAAATTGCTATTTTTGGAAACTGATTCCTTTATGTTGCAGTTCTTCTTTCAAATTCTGCAGACAATGCAGCGATTTATCAAAAAAGTGACAAAAAAGTGCAAAAAGCAGCTGCAAAAACGATTACACTGGTCGTCCATAATTATATTTCCAACATGACATGTCAACAAACACTGTGCCATTTTCACGTGAAATCTTGTGAAACCCTTTCATTATCTTTTTAAACCCTGACTCAGTCCCATCTTATGAGTTTCTTTTTTTTTTTTAAATTCAGTTTTACATCCCTTTCAAGATTATTTCAGCTCATATGAGACAGGCCAATCAGTACATGAGGCGAAAACAGGAGAACCCCGACAAAAACCATCTGGCACACCCGCAAGCAGAACTTGGCTTGTCTCACATGTGGCCAGAGCGGGGCTCGAACCCACACCAGACACAGCGGTGAAATGATCGGGTGATTAAGAAACAGCGCTCTTAACCGCTCGGCCACGGGGGCCACGTATTTCAGCTCATATGAGACAGGCCAATCAGTATGTGCGGCAAAAACGAAAAACACCTGGCACACCCGCAAGCAGAGCTTGGCTTGTCTCACATATGGCCAGTGCTGGGCTCGAATCTCTACCAGACACAGCGGTGAGATAATCAAGTGAATAAGAAATAGCGCTCTTAACCGCTCAGCCAAGGGGGCCGCCCTTATGAGTTTTTGGCCCAGGTGAGCTATAAATGCAGTATTGTATATTTATTGCACAAACCTTGTAACCAAAGCCGACAACAAGGGGGTGGAGGGGGGTAAACTCTTGCAATGTGACAGACCCCCTCGGAATGGGACATTACCCAGGCTTTGTGCTATATTTAGGCAAGTCAAACAAACAGGACTGTGCATGGTGTCCCAGAAAATGAGATGTTTTGTAGATGGTCTTCATGGAGAGGACAGTATTGGTTACAAATTAAACATCATGTAAAAAGCTTGATTTTCTCAAATTAAATCAAACATTACATGTATTCTTTTCATTCCTTGACTTTTTGCAAACAGAAAATATGAAACTGCAAGTACTTAATTAAGAAATTCAAGACATCGGTTCAGTTACTTTCGATTTTATTCATCATATAAACTTTTAATTAGCATGTCATTTTATACTTGAATGCAAATGACTAGCAAAAAATCCATTGCTTTGCATTCAATAGACAGTCATTTTTATGGCATTTAGACCTTATGACGACTTTCAAGTTAACCAAGCAATGAAACAAAAAAAAAAAGTTCACCCCCAATATTGGTTATGGCCTTTATTAAGTCAAAAAATCCACTTTTCCATTCTATGCTACCAGAGAGTAAAATGGAATCAGATTACACCATTGATTACAGAAAACATCGAAGTTTATCATACATCAGGAAAACATGTCCGTGAAATGTATACCCCTAACCCCACTTTTATATAGAAAAACTGAGGTTTGCAAGGGTATACCTAATTTTCTTATTTTTTATTCAAAACATAGATTGTGGGTACTCGTTAGAACCACCTCGGCGAGGCGGTTCTAACATGTACCTGTAATCAATGTTTTGAGGAAAATTATTAAAAATATCAAAAGTTTTCCAATGAAATTTTCAAGTTTGGTTTTGAAGAAATTCTCTATATATTGCATGGGCAAGTTTTTGTAATGCCTTCAAAAACTGCAAGACCAGTTCTAAGCACAATGACAACAAAACTAGAGGACCATTGGTCCTGTAGCTCACCTGAGAGATTATCACATTGTAAGCTCATGAGATTTAAATTAATTGAGAATCGACCAATGAAAGTCTATGCATGGACACTATTGACCCCCGGGGCATGGCCAAATTTGACCCAGGGACATGACTGGCACAATTTATAATGGGGACTACCAAACATTGCTACATACAAAATATAGAAGCTCTGGGCCTTTTGGTTTCAGAGAAGAAGATTTTTGTTAGTTTTTCCCATTGTAAGTCTATGGTGACTATCGACCCCCGGGGCGTGGCCAAATTTGACCCCGGGGACATGATTGGCACAATTTATGTAGAGGACCATTAGCCATTGCCACATACAAAATATCAAAGCTGTGGGCCCTGTGGTTTCAGAGAAGAAGATTTTTTAATTTTTTTTCCCATAGTAAGTCTATGGAGACTATCAACCCCCGGAGCGTGGCCAAATTTGACCCCAGGGGCATGAATGGCACAATTTATGTAGAGGACCATTAGCCATTGCTACATACCAAATATCAAAGCTGTTGGCCTAGTGGTTTCAGAGAAGAAGATTTTTTTAGTTTTTTCCCTCTTGTAGGTCTATGGAGACTATCGACCCCCGGGGCGTGGCCAAATTTGACCCCAGGGGCATGATTGGCACAATTTATGTAGAGGACCATTAGCCATTGCCACCTACAAAATATCAAAGCTGTGGGCCCTGTGGTTTCAGAGAAGAAGATTTTTTTTTTTTTCCCCATAGTAAGTCTATGGAGACTATCAACCCCCGGGGCGTGGCCAAATTTGACCCCAGGGGCATGAATGGCACAATTTATGTAGAGGACCATTAGCCATTGCTACATACCAAATATCAAAGCTGTGGGCCTAGTGGTTTCAGAGAAGAAGATTTTTTAGTTTTTCAAATTGTAAGTCTATGGAAACTATCCACCCCCGGGGCGTGGCCAAATTTGACCCCAGGGGCATGGTTGGCACAATTTATGTAGAGGACCATTAGCCATTTCCACATACCAAATATCAAAGCTGTGGACCCTGTGGTTTCAGAGAAGAAGATTTTTGAATTTTTTTCCCATAGTAAGTCTATGGAGACTATCGACCCCCCGGGGCATGGCCAAATTTGACACCAGGGGCATGAATGGCACAATTTATGTAGAGGACCATTAGCCATTGTTACATACCAAATATCAAAGCTGTGGGCCTAGTGGTTTCAGAGAAGAAGAATTTTTTAGTTTTTCCCATTGTAAGTCTATGGGACCTATCTGTTGCCATGGAAACCACAATTTTGATACAATCTGCTCCAAAACCTAATGCCATCAAACCCCAACCCAATTATGGTTCACATTAAATTTGATCAAGATCGGCCTACTAGCATCAGAAATATTCTTCTTTGAAATTGTGGACGGACGGACGGACGGACGGACGACGGATGCCTGCCTATCCTATAAGCTCACCTGTGAGCCTTCGGCTCAGGTGAGCTAAAAAGTAAATGAGCTGCCGCATGGGAAAACCAACAATCTGCATAGGCAAAAACAAAGACGCAGATCAGCTTGGCAGTAACTGGGAAGCGGATCACCGCCTTTGTTTTCGCTACACGGATAGTACAATGCCTCTACTTTCTAAATCCAAAATTTCCAGCCTCTAACCATTTTCTGTGACTGCACAGCCCGGTTTGTGTCTGACCTGGTCGAAACCCGAATTGTTTGTTTTCTCACGCACAGGCTCAAATGCACTGATCTAAAGCTACTGTAGAATGTCACATCAAATGGAACTGAGTTTTTCGCCTTTAAAATTTTACATATGCTTTGTTCAGAGTTGAAATTTCGCATAGGCATTTGGATAGCCGAGTCGTAATTAGAATAATTTTTTGGTAGAGATTGAAGCTAAGAGTATTGCTCTGGTCTCTTGAAAATTGAAAGAACTTAGTTTTTTTTTTTTTCATGAGAAAATTACCCCTTAGAAGCCTCATTCAATAACCAATACACCAATAATTTACCTCTACTTATGTTTCATTGGATACCTATATCTGATATACTGACTTTCATTAAAAACCTTACATTTTCTTTTTTAGTCCCCAAGAAGAAACAGAAATATAAATCAGCACATCTATTTTTCCCTGCTCACTGAAAATATGTTTTTCTGAATGCATTTATTTTTTGCATTGCAAGAACCAAGAAGAAGATGTGTTTTTCATTAAATATTATTCAAAGAGCTAGGGGTGATATGTGGTAAAATGTGCATTTCTAATTTCAATCAGTATAAAACTACAGGTAGAAAAAATGTATATATGTTTGCTTGAAAGTGTTAATGTCAGGGTTGAAATAATGCTTGTCACATACTCTTAGACACAGGTGTTGGATGGTTCGTCATTAGGGTTTAATGTTCCCCCAACAGCTAAGGTCATTTGGAGATGGGACCTCGGGTTACGATCTCGTCCGACATACTGGAGAACCTGGGATCGAATCTGCGACACCTGCTTTACAAGACGAGTAAAAACCACTGCGCCATGAAGGCTTCTAAACACACAACAGTTGGTTTGGATTTGTTAATTTGATTGAGTGCTTTACGTCCACAGTCGGTAGCTAATGTCATATCGTGACGGTCAGTTATCTTAGTCACAATGTTCTTGGACAAGCCTCCAACAGGTAGGTTATCAGTTCTTAGTGAACATTTTTTTCACCACTTCACTGTATGCTAAGTTTTATGTTCTTCTTGAATCAGTGAAGAGGAAGAATAACTGAAGAAATGCAACGGTGATTGTTGATCATAGGCCTGCTTGATTGAGAGTGGCACACGCTACTAAGCTTTCTATAGTGCCCCGAATCATCACAGTGGCTTGTGAATTCCTGAACCCCTAACTATTTAGCCCTGTCCTATATCACAGAGCCACAATGTTCCCAGTGTTTCGATCACTCATCTAATAAGATTTGTGCAGAAATGAGAATGATAAAAATTGTTTGTTGGTTTGTTTGTTTGAATTGATGCTTTTCGTCCCAGTCAACAGCAACGGTCATGTCTGGACATTGTCTTCGTTTTATGGGACTTTTACCCAACATTAGGATGTCATGACACTCAAAATGAGCTTCATAAATATAACCACCCATATAAACCCCAGAGGACCAATGGTCCTGTAAACGCTCACCTGAGATCTGCTACATATGCAAATAAACATGTTTGAATATTATGGTATTTAGCTCCAGTGCAGGGGCAGATGAAGCCCTTGGGCCATTTGTTTTCAGAATAATCAATATTCTGTCCATTTGCCAATTTCTATTTTATTTATTCCCTTTAAATGACATGTTTACAGTTTTCCCCATTCTAATGCATTGGCAACCTATGTTGACCTTGTCGTCAAATAGGTCAAGGTCTCCACAGGGTCATGATTTATATACACATTGTAGTACTTTAGCCATCCATGCTTCATGCCAAGTTTCTTTGAAATCGGTCCACCAGTTCCGGAGAAGAAGATTTTTGAAGGGTTTTTACCATATATGGGCATGGCCGCCATCTTGGTCATGTGACCTGGATTATTTATATACACATTGGTTACCCCATCCTATAGATGCTTCACATAAAATTTGGCTTTGATTGGCCAAGCCGTTTCAGAGGAGATGATGTTTGAATATGATGGTAATGTACAGGTATATTGCCCCGGGGTGGGGGCAGATGAGCCCCTGGGGTCAAAATTTTTCAGAATCATCAATATTCAGTCCTACTGCCCATTTCCTGCAAGATTTCCACTTTAAATGACATTTTAAAATTTTTCCCCATTCAAATGCATTGGAGACCTATGTTGACCTTGCCGTAAAGAAGGTCAAGGTCATCACAGGGTCACGATTTATATACACAATGTAGTGCTTGAGCCATCGATGCTTCATGCCAAGTTTTGTTGAAATCGGTCAATCGGTTCTGGAGAAGAAGATTTTTGAAGGGTTTTTACCATATATGGGCATGGCGGCCATCTTGGTCATGTGACCTAGATTATTTATATACACATTGGTTCTCCCTTCCCATAGATGCTTCATGTAAAATTTGGCTTTGATTGGCCAAGCGGTTTCAGAGAAGAAGATGTTTGAATATTATGATAATATACATGTATATTGCCCCGGGGTGGGGGCGGATGAGCCCCTGGTGCCCAATTTTTTTCAGAATCATTAATATTCAGTCCTACTGCTCATTTTCTGCAAGATTTTTCCTTTAAATGACAATTTAACAATTTTTCCCATTCAAATGCAAAGGCGACCTATGTTGACCTTGCCGTAAAATAGGTCAAGGTCACCGCAAGGTCATGATTTATATACACATTGTAGTACTTGAGTCATCGATGCTTCATGCCAAGTTTGGTTGAAATCGGTCCAGTGGTTCCGGAGAAGAAGATTTTTGAAGGGTTTTTACCATATATGGGCATGGCGGCCATCTTGGTCATGTGACCTGGATTATTTATATACACATTGGTTCCCCCTTCCCATAGATGCTTCATGTAAAATTTGGCTTTGATTGGCCAAGCTATTTCAGAGTAGAAGATCTTTGAAAATTGTGGACGACGGACGGACGGACGACGGACGGACGACGGAGCATGGGTATACTATAAGCTCACCTTGTGAGCCTGACGGCTCAGGTGAGCTAAAAAGACTGTTGGGGAAATTTGCAGGGGTTTTACCATATGGAAGTCCCAGCATTGCAGAGCTTTTAGCAATGATTTGCTGGATGAAAAGTCAGAGTCCCCGCTATTCTCAGGAACTTGGGGGGGGGGGGGGGGGGGGTGTTACATGGTTACAAAGCACTACTGTCTATACATCATATTCCAGAAACTGCCTTTTTCAAAATCTGTCTTTTTTGAAACACCTCAAGAAACATGTACATGTAACCATGTCACCATTTTGCATTGCAAAAGTCTTAAACAGTGCTACAAAAACTTTGAAAATCGGCTAACAAATAAAAATTTTATGCCAGAAAACAATTTTCAACATCGCTTTTTTCCATTATAAAATGACAGCAAGGGAAATAACTTCTTTTCCAAGAAAAAAAATCTAAATTGATTATGTTTCATTTAATTTAATGCATCAAAACAAAATTCTAAAGTATACAGAGCTCTTAAAACTATTTCAATTTCGAGGTGTTTGGATTATTTCCATTGCATATGCAAAAGGCCTATTCAAAATAATTTTGGGGCATAATTTTTATATTATCATATAAATTTTTGTGGCACTTTTTAAGACTAATAGGTTGCAAAAGAATGACATGGTCATATTTTTCTTGACACGTTTCAGAAAAGTGAGATTTTGAATAAGGCAGTTTCTGAAAGATGGTGTATGGACAGTAGTCACTATCTTCATGTTTTCTGTTTATTCTGTCTGCAGCCTCTTTGTTGTGCTTATCACCTTTGTATTTTTTATACTATCCATATTGCTACCTTGTTGGGAAAGAGCTAGTCATCTTGTCTTGCTCTTCATATGTGTTTTAAAGATTTTTGTGACGTTTTGTGCTGTCCTCTCTTTCCCGCCTGGTGTCTGGTTTGGGAACAACCTACCTCTTGAGGACCGGACAACTTTAGGAACAGTATGATTTATATTCGATACTAAACTGGCCACCATTTAGCAAAGGATTGTTTTGCATCAAGTAAGGTTTCAAAATAAAATGAGGCGCTGCATGGGAAAACCAACAATCTGCATAGGCGAAAACAAAGGTGCCGATCAGCTTCGCCTTTGTTTTCGCTACACGGATAGTACAATTCCTCTTCTTAAATCTGAAATTTCAAGCTTCTAGCCATCTTCTGTGCCTGTACAGGCCGGTTAGTGTCAGACCTGGTCCGAACCCGAATTGTCATGCACAGGGCTCAAGTACAATTACCGCATGCACGCTGGCTGCATTCTCACTGGTAGCATTCTTTCTCCGGCAATATCTACTTGAAAACTTATACAGATATATGAGCCGCCTCGTGGGAAAACCAACAATGTGGTTTCCGAACAGGTCTGACACAAACCGGCCTGTACAAGCATAGAAGAGAGCTAGAAGCTTGAAATTTCGGATTTAAGTAGAGGAGGAATTGTACTATCCAGTAGCGAAAACAATGGCGCTGATCAGCTTCGCGGTTACCGCGAAGCTGATCTGCGTCTTTGTTTTCGCCTATGCAGATTGTTGGTTTTCCCATGAGGCGGCTCATATAGTTTACTTTTCAAATTCAAATTAAAGTAAAACAAAAATATAAAGTAATCTGAAACTCCATTGACTCTTATGATTTCGTATATTTTTGCACAATGTCTAGACATGCATGCCAAAAGGTGAAAATACATGCCAACAGCACACATCTTTACACCTGTTATCCAAAGACAACTAACGCAACTTGGAACAACCAACACCAGAGGCACATCTTTACACCTGTTGTCCAGAGACAACTAACACAGCTTGGAACAACCAATGCAGATGAAATCAACATAAAGCTGCATGATGCAAATACTGTCTCATGCTGTCTTCAATATAACATGGCCATGTCATGGCTCCCAATATGATTATGTCTATTGTAAATAACCTCATTATAACAAGGTCTCACTTGTTTCCATGAACCCCAATGATAGCGTTATAGTGAGGTTCACCTGTATCATTTCTATTACTTTTATCGCATATTGACTTTACCCTTATTAGTTGATTTTAGTCGTGTTGGTTGTCTCTGGAGAACAAGTGTGAACTTAACATCAGGAAAACATGCCCATGAAAAGTATACCCCCTTAAACCCCACTTTTATATAGCAAAACTGGGGTATGCAGGGGTATACCTTTTTTCTTATTTTTGCTCCAAAACATAGATTGTGGGTACTCATTAGAACCGCCTCGCTGAAAAATATCAAAAATTTTCAAATGAAAATTTTCATTTTTACAACTTTAAAAACATCTGTATATTGCATGGGCCTGTTTTCGTACTGAAGGCCACAGATCTCAACTTAATTTTCGTACTTTCTGAAATGGGTGGCTTCACTCATATAAGCCTTGCACCCTTTTTATGGGCAGAATGCGGTGTCCCATCTGGAGCTATTCTATTTGCATATAGGAATTTCATAGAAAAATGGAATAAAAAGTATTAATCAATCCTGATAACCATAAAAACAACAGTGGACACACCCAATTGATAATGAATGGGCAAGTCAATTTATCTTTTTTCTGATACTGAGTCAATTTATTTTTGATCATCACCTCATTAATGGGTTAAGGAATCTAGTATGACTGTTTTGATGACCATAATTCTTAAAGATTTTGACCACAAAGATAAATAGAAAAAAACTATATATATACATGTAGCTTGTTGACATATCATTTTTTAGATTTAATTCCAAAACAAAAATTGTAGGAGACTTTGGAATGGGAGCATGTGGGGATAAGAATTTATTTAATAAATTTTCTGGCCAAACAGAGCAGGGACCTGTTGCATAAACTTAAGCTGCCATTAAATTCTGGAACTCTATAAGTTAATTGATATCAATATTTTTTGTTGGAATTGATGCTTTACGTCCCAGTCAACAGCTAAGGTCATATCGGGACATTGCTTCCACTTTATGGGACTTTTAGCCAAAATGAGGAAGTCATGACATCCAACAAGTGCTTAAAATATAACCATCCAACAAAGCCACAAAGGCTAATATGTGTAGACAACTTGACTTGAAACCATTTTTCCTGGGCAAGCTCAGACCTGAGCGGCTAACCAGTAATCAGATGGTCAGTCAGCAGCGAACAAGCTTTGCCTGGAGGCACAAGCAGCCAATCTATTTCTTTAGGCCCCAATGGGCGGGGACCCAATTGATATCAATAATTTTCTGCTACATAAAATAATTTTAAACTACAGTCTACCTCCAGGGCTACATTATCTAATGGCAGATTTAAGTAGACGCTAATGTTGATTTACGTAGACATTTATGCAAGAAGGGTTAAGCTGTCATTAGTTTCACTGGGACTTTTTTCTGGCCCAAACTAGCACTATGTGGCAACTGTATTCCATCGGGAAAACATATCCGTGTAATGTATACCCCCTTGTACCCCACTTTTATATAGCAAAACTGGGGTATGCAGGGGTATACCTATTTTTTTTATTTTTGCTCCAAAACATAGATTGTGGGTACATGTTAGAACCGCCTCGGCGAGGCGGTTCTAACATGTACCCACAATCTATGTTTTGAGCAAAACTAAGAAAAATATCATTTTTTTCTAATGAAATTTCCAATTTTTATAGCAGAAAAAATCTCTTTATATTGCACGGGCAGGTTTTCGTAATGAAAATTCGTAATGTGAAGGACAAGAAAGTATAAACCACAATTTTTGAACCTCACTACAGCCGTGACTTCCTATTGCTTTAGGCAATTTGCTAATTACGTAACTCATGACAGACATGCACATAAATTATGCAAAATGTTACCTTAAATGCATATAAATGAAGGTGAATGACTTTTTTTTTCCGAAAAAAAGTAAGTCAGAGTGACATATTCAATGTTACATAACTCATCACAAATTTCATGAATTATGTAGTATTGATTATGTCCCATACTTAACTTCAGGAGGAATAATGTCAGGATGTTTTTTTTTCCCTTACTAAGTTAGCAGATTGACTACAATAAGAGCTTGTGTGTGAGAAAACCAACAATCTGGCTTCTGAAGTTCTGACCAGGTCTGACACAAACCAGGCTGTACAGTTACAGAAGCAGGCTAGAAGCACCAATTTTTTTTATTTAAGTAGAAAAGGAATTGTACTATCAGAGTAGGGAAAACAAAGGCGCTGATCAGCTGTGCAGTTACTGCACAGCTGATCTGCGCCTTTGTTTTCCCATAGGCAAAAATCTGTTTTTCTCATGTCACAGCTCATCTTATCAATTAACTCCAGTTTTTTTTAAGAATGGTCATTTGACTTAACGACTGGTCAAAATAACACTTATGCAGAAACCATATCGTTCTACTGGAGCTGATACAATTGGTAAAGCTTTTTTTTTCTTCCTTTGATTCAGTGCTGATAAATATTGTAACAGACAAGATCAATGGGAGTTTAAGATTTTTAAATCACCAAAGGCAAAGCCAGTATCCTGCTAGAAAATGATAAAACGCCAACATATTTAATGTTTATGAGCAGAATAAATTTCAAGCCTTGCTAAGTTATCTGTTGTGAACAAAAAAAAAAAAAAAAAAAAAACCTTGAGGCCGGACTGTGCACTGTATTATTCGGCAAATAGGTTGGTGTATAGGCGGCACCTCATGAATACTGGACCTATACTACTTTTGATATAGGTAAAAGCTAAATGTATACTGTTAAAAGATTCAACTCACAGGTTTTCTGAACATAAAAATGAAATACGAATTTGCCACATTCACTGGATTGGACAACATACAGGTAGCTGATTTCTGACGGAAAATATGTGACAGCTGTCTAGGCTGAGTTTGCCTTTTCTATAATCTCCCCACTTTAACAGATGGACTAGTCGACCACGCCCAGATATGAACATTAAAGTTGCTGCCTATACAGTAACCTATTTGCCAAATTATACACATATATGAGCCGCCTCATGGGAAAACCAACAATTTGCATATGCGAAAACAAAGGCGCAGATCAGCTTCAAGGTAACCGCGAAGCTGATCAGCGCCTTTATTTCTTCTAAACGCATAGTACAATTCCTCCTCTACTTAAATCCAAAAATTCAAGTTTCTAGCCTGCTTCTGTAGCTATACAGGCCAGTTTATGTCGGGCCTGGTCGGAAACCACATTGTTGGTTTTTCCCACAAGGCGGCTCAAATGTTTCCTGCTATGACTGATCTACAAGACAGACTGGAAGTTTTGCTTTTATTATCATCAGCTCTGCATAAAATTGTAATACAGTATGATGATGCTATCCGTTACAATTGCCTCACAGACACAGCATCCTAGCAGGCATAGCATATGATTGTAAAACCCATTACAATGCATCTCATAATGTGGCTTTCAATATAAAATGGCTATGTCATAGCTCCCAAACTGATTATTTGGCTATATGTATGTAGTAAGTAACTTCAATATAACACAGTTTCAATTATAACACAGTCTGTTTCAGTGGAACCCCAAAGATAGTTTAATAATGAGGACCTGTATGAGGAAATACTGAAATTGATCAATTTTACATTTTTCCAGATTCCTTGCTGGGCAGCGAGTAACTCCTTTCCTTAATCCTCATAACTTACCTTTCTGATTCTGAAATCTCACTGAAGTTCTTCTTAATAGAATATTGTACACTATCAACAAGACAGGCAATAATAAGACAGAAAGAATAAACCCATGCCTTAATTCTCATAATTGACTTATCTGAAAGAAGTTCACAAAAATTATAGCAATTGACAATTGACAGAGAATATATCCTTGTTTCAATACACAATGTGTAAAGCACATGAAGATAAGGAACAATAAAGGATAGTGATTCACTCCTCATCTTAATTCTCATAATGTTATTATCTGAAAGTTGTTCACTAAGATAAGGAATAACAATCGACAGAATATAAATCCTTGCTTCAATCCACAGTGTTTACTTATCTGAAATTCTAACTTTCAAGTCCGACTGTCTTCGTCAGTATCCATGTTCACTGCGGTGCTCGTACTTGGCTGTTGACGACGTTGTGTTTTTAGATTTTGGTTTCCGACTTTTCTTCTTTGTCTCAGCTTTACCTGCAGTCTTCGTTTCGTGAAGAGAATTGATGTGTTGTAACTGAAAGAAACAAAACATTACAAAAACATGCCCATGCAATATACAGAGCTGTAAAAATTGAAAATTTCAGTAGCTAAATTTCGATATTTTTTACATTTTTGCTCAAAACATTGAGTGTTGGAACATGTTAGGAGCACCTTGGCGCAGCGGTTCTAATGAGTACCCACAACCTAAGTTTCGAATAAAAAATAAGTGAAATTGTATGCCCCTTCACACCCCAGTTTTACTATGTATAAGTGGGGTTTAAGGGGGTATACTTTTCATGGACATGTAAAAGTGGGGTTTAAGGGGGTATACTTTTCATGGACATGTAAAAGTGGGGTTTAAGGGGGTATTCTTTTCATGGACATGTAAAAGTGGGGTTTAAGGGGGTATACTTTTCATGGACATGTAAAAGTGGGGTTTATGGGGGTATACTTTTCATGGACATGTATAAGTGGGGTTTAAGGGGGTATACTTTTCAAGGACATGTAAAAGTGGGGTTTAAGAGGGTATACTTTTCATGGACATGTAAAAGTGGGGTTTAAGGGGGTATACTTTTCATGGACATGTAAAAGTGGAGTTTAAGGGGTATACTTTTCATGGACATGTAAAAGTGGAGTTTAAGGGGTATACTTTTCATGGACATGTAAAAGTGAGGTTTAAGGGGGTATACTTTTCATGGACATGTAAAAGTGGAGTTTAAGGGGGTATACTTTTCATGGACATGTAAAAGTGGGGTTTAAGGGGGTATACTTTTCATGGACATGTAAAAGTGGAGTTTAAGGAGGTATACTTTTCATGGACATGTAAAAGTGGGGTTTAAGAGGGTATGCTTTTCATGGACATGTAAAAGTGGGGTTTAAGGGGGTATACTTTTCATGGACATGTAAAAGTGGAGTTTAAGGAGGTATACTTTTCATGGACATGTAAAAGTGGGGTTTAAGAGGGTATTCTTTTCATGGACATGTAAAAGTGGGGTTTAAGAGGGTATGCTTTTCATGGACATGTAAAAGTGGGTTTAAGGAGACATGGTTTCCTGATGACATATCATCAAATCATTGTCATTTCTGCAGCCATAAAGCATTAGACAAAATAAATACATGTAATGAATAAATGAGCCACCTCGTGAGAAAACCAACAATGTGGTTTTTGAACGGGTCTGACACAAACCAAGCTGCACAAGCACAGAAAAGTGCTAGATGCTTGAAATTTTGGATATAAGTAGAAGTGGGATTGTACTATCCGTTTAGCAAAAACAAAGGCACAGATCAGCTTCCCGTTTACCGCGAAGCTGATCTGTGCCTTTGTTTTTGCATATGCAGATTGTTGGTTTTCTCATGAGGTGGCTCAAATGATTTGAACCCTATCTTCTCGCTTAGAGAATCTAACACTCTTCAGAAGGCCCCTGCTACCCCATACAATTATTTAATGGAATTTAGGCACATTCAAAACACAATCCATTCTTTAACCTTTATCATGCTGAGATTTATTTTTTTCCAATATCGTGTACCACTGAGTTTCTTTTGCAAAAAAATCGCTTTTTCACCACTTTTCAAGCTTCAAAAAACACTATGTTGCATTTTCCAAAAAGCTAATACTTGCTTTGGGAGAACGATACAAGTTCGTATATCGCTACGTTTTGTGTCTAAACATCATTAAATCCATCAATGAGCCGCCATTTTAGCATTCAACAAGTCTGTAATTGTGATTTCTTACCAAAATATCGGTTCAAATGCGTTTTCTAGGCTTAAAATGCCAAAAAACAACCTCATTGCTGACAATTTCCTGATTCTGTTTTTTGCACACGTTACCATGAAGTATAGCGCGTACGCGAAAGAAAGCACTCTCACTGTTTACAAAGGTAGCGTGTGCAAAAAATGGAGGAAAAAAAATCGAAGTCCGATCGGGCGAACGATTGCACCTTCAGTGGCACAAGGATACTTTCTCACAGGCGCACGATAGCGCCGACAGCAAGTTAAAGGTTAACTAGAAAAAGTGCCTTGAGAGGCACGTATACCCCCGGCTGGTAGCTCCCTCCAACGCCCCCACCCCTCAGCCCACCGCCACCGATCCAGACATGCTCAGACAGTGACACATTAAACCTCAATTCCTGATGAAAGAGAGCGCCCTCAACAAGTAAATCTTATAAATTTGTATTTGCAAAAAACACTGTCTAAAACCATGGGGAGGGGGGGGGGGGTGTAGTAGAATGACAGATCTATTTTAGAGCAATATACAGAGCTGACTTGTATACTCAATCTAGGACTTGATCGCGGACATTGAGGGTCAGGTCCTCGGTCCTAGATGTAAAGTAGAATGTCATTCTTCAATAATATTAAAAAAAAAAAAAAAAAAAAAAAAAAAAAAAAGATGTCCTATATTTTGACCTCTAGCCCCACCCTCAGGGCACGGACCCTAGAGTCTAATGTCATTAGGAACAGGGCAAACCTTATAGTGTACCTTTGGTGCAAGTACGAATCATTTCTGAACATGGTGGTAAAGAAAAGTACAGAAATACATTTTTTTAAAGAAGTTCTAGATTTTGACCTCTAGCCCCACCCCCCGCACATGGACCCTAGTGTCTGAACCTTACATGGTACCTATGGTCTAAGTATGAATGCTTTCTGATAAAACTTTGTGAATGTCAAGAAAATAGACTTACAGAAAATATTTATTATGATATTTATCATATTATAAATAAGTCCTAGATTTTGACCTCTAGCCCCACCCCCCTGGAGATCATACCGAGCATGGAGTATGAAAGCAAACCCTATAGGGTATCTATGAACTAAATAAGAATACATCCCTATGATTGTTTGTTAAGATATGGACTTATAGAAGAAACATTAAAATTGTAAACAGCATATTTTAAAGGTGACCTAGATTTTGACCTCCAGCCCTACCCCTGGGGATGGGCCCTGGGGTCCGAACTCATGGAAACAAAGCAAACCCTATAGGGTACCTATGGTCCAAATATGAATGGTTTCTGACCATTGGTTCATGAGATATACACCTCTAGAGAAACTTTAACCAAAACTTTGACGTAAATTCCACGAACGTTCCGGAATTACGAACGAAGAAACGAACTAACTAACTAACTAACTAACTAACTAACTAACATACGAACGGACGAACGGAAAAGCGAAAGCTATATACCCGTCGGCATAAATGCCGGGGGTATAATTAGATCCAAGTCTGTTAGGAAAGGTGCAGGAAAAAGGGTTTGTTCTGCCAACATTAAACTATTTTATGAGTGACAAATTGAATATATAATTTTGCACCAAAAACTTGAGTTTCATCAACTGTTTTACTTCTCCGCATAAGATTTAAGCCTTTTTTTTTTTTTAAAAAACCTCTTGCAAGGGTTTCTGATCTGCTCAAAGGGCAGACGGCTGACCTGCATCATCATTTTTGCGTTTGCAAAAAATGAAGTTTTGTTTAAAATGTGCTTTAAATGCTAAAATGTAAACTCACTAATCTTGGTGTCTTTCTCACCAGCAATTTCACATCGTCTGCAGTGACTGTTGTTCTTTTGGCATGCCTATTAAAATGAGATTCTGAATGATTAAATACTGTCATCCTGTGTTGTACCATACTTACTATTAACCACTATATTTTTGTCATGTATATACAAAACCATCTAATAACCATCTAATAACAAACTGTGTAATAAAGAGATTCAGCTGAATTAATCTTGAAAGGGACGTAAAACTGATTTAAAAAATAAAAAAAAAAGATTATTTCATCTCTTAGTAATCATATTGTTGTTGTTGGGGGGTGTGAAAACAAATTTACATGTTATTTATATACAAAATATACAAAACCATGTCATAAGAAACTGTGTAATGAAGAGATTACTTAGCCACTTTATAACCATATTGTTGGGGGGGGGGGGGGGGGGGGTCAAAACAAATTTTAGTGTTCGCTATCCAATGAGAGTAAAATGTATAGCAAAATCAGTCTAAAATGAGCATTTGGAGTCCAATAGTGAACAGTGTTATATCCAAATACAATGTTGTAATGAATCATTTTTCAAAGAGGTTAAGATGTAAATACTTGGCAAAAAGCTCCAAATCAGTTGCAAACTCTTCACATTTCTTCCATGTTGCCTCTGATATAGCCGCCAAGACCATTCTGTTCAACTCTAGCCCCTTTTCTGCTGTGTGCTCACGACAAATTTTCATGGTCGTATAGTGGACTGCTGCCTTCAGCCGCTGAAAATAAATTTGTGATTGTTTTGACGTTTCACATCTACGTCAAACAACTACCACACAGGGCAATGATCACTCACCTGAGAACCAACAAGTTAAACTGCTAGTGTGGTCGAAACATTTTTCCATGACGATTCTAACTCTATGGGGATTTTTTCAGACACTCATCAGGAAAACATGTCCGTGTAATGTATACCCCCTTGAACCCCACTTTTATATAGTAAAACTGGGGTATGTACGGGTATACCTATTTTTCTTATTTTTGCTCCAAAACATAGATTGTGGGTACTCGTTAGAACCGCTGCTCCAAAACATAGATTGTGGGTACTCGTTAGAACCGCCTCAGCTAGAACCGCGGTTCTAACGTGTACCCACAATCTATGTTTTGAGCAAAAATAAGAAAAATATCAAATTTTTTCTACTGAAAATTTTCATTTTTTACTACTTTAAAAATTTCTGTATACTGCATGGGCGTGTTTTCGTAATGCTCAAGCTTGGGCAGCTACATGTAACTTCACAGTCTGAGGCAGTATCTGGTTGAAATAACTCAATTCATTATGAAAATATGCCCACGCAATATACAGAACTTTTTCAGCTGTAAAAAATCTCTAATTCCATTATAATTTTTTTTTGATATTTTTCTTATATTTGCTCAAAACATAGATTGTGGGTACATGATAGAACTGCCTCTGTGAGGCGGTTCTAACGAGTACACTGGGTTACTGGCTTACCGCGGTACTAATGAGTCAATGGCTCACCAAATATAAACAAGATAACCTACTTTTTGTTCACACCCGGTTACATTTTAATCATTGCCTCCTGCATTTTTCTAAAGAGAAAAAATAAAATTTTCAGTTGTTTTTGTTTTGCAAATTCATTCTATCGCCGTCATATTGTTCAAGGTTGGTCAAATTTTGCTTTCTATATTACCGCGGAGTTCATCTTAATGGAAAACTGATCAATATGAGAAGTCCCAACAATGTCGGAACTTTATTGATTAAAAGAACATATATTTTCAAACAACATCCATCTGTTTTTCTATGACTTTGACAAAATATCATTTTAATTACTGGTAATCTAGCCATATCTACCAAAGTATAACCAAACTGTGCCTCAAACTCGAGGTTGATATTTGCGTTGGAGGATCTCCAATATAAAAAGCGAGCTATGCAAATACGTCGGTAACGTAGCATCCGCGGTAACGTAGGGCATACATGTGATACCTCCCTCATCATCAGGGAGACTCCAGGAAATGAGCCATTAAATTGGTAAAAATTCTTCGAAAATGTACCTCTTTTTAAACAAAAATTCAAAATCTCCCTGAAATGTATCAGGAATTTTACATGTTCTATACATTTTTCAAAAATCTCCCTGAAATGGAAGAAAAATCTCCCTGATTCCTCTTTCAAACTCATCACATGTATGGTAGGGTCGGAGTATACCCACAATCTATGTTTTGGAGCAAAAATAAGAAAAATAGGTATGCCCGTGCATACCCGTTTTTCTGTATAAAATTGTAAATGGGAACAACTTTGAATGCAGTTTATTCCGTAGAGGGGTGGATGGCGGTATGTAATAGTTAGAGTATGGAGGAGAGGTCAATACGAAAATTATAGACCCGGCACGTGAACTTAAAGCCGACCGAGCGCAGCGAGGGAGGCTTTAAGTTCACGTGCCGGGTCTATAATTTTCGTATTGACCGATACCGACATACTCTAACTGACTTATATACTGGCAGCTTTGTTTCGTTATTATAACAACTGCTATTAATCTTAAGACAGCAAGCCTGTTTGCTAAACCTTGCGCAGCATATTTAGACCAATTATATTCCGCTTAACTTTCTTTTCTCGCGACATGGCATATTAGCCCAGGGATTTTTTTCGGGTGTCTCAGGGGCCGAAATAAGGCCCCATTCCCAATGGAAATTAGGTGACTTTTTTCCCAATTTGGAGAAATAAATTCCCAATCACAGCTAAAAATAATTCTCAAAAGTTCCTAAACATTGTGAAAATCAAAATCTGCTGTTTGAAATGATGGTTAACTTTGATTATAAGTTATTGTTTAATGATTTAAAATGACTAACCTTAATTAACTATGTCAAATTGGAAAATATCATCAACTTTGAATGGTTTGAAAATTTCCCAAATTCTGGGTGTATGTCGCTAATTTTCCCAATCAGAAAGGCCCTAGGGCCCCTTCCCAAAATTGCAGAAAAAATCCCTGTAGCCAAAATATCCCACGGACTTATCGAGGTAACTAACTGTGAACGATATTTACATTCCCTCATGCAATCATGAACAAATAGAACCTTCACAGTAATTTCCCTTTTAAACGTCGTTAAACGTATTGCTTATGATTAACGCAAATAATTCAATACCATCTAAGTATGATTTTACATAACTACATAATGTGCTTAAATTGATGAGCTAGTGTATATGGATCTGTCTAGGGCTAATCTCCTTGCTGGAAAGACAGAGGACCATTTTATGCCCGGCTGTTTTGGGGGAAAACAGCTGGTCAAAAATAACTGTGTGAAGTTCGTTCCTACTGCCAGGTTTCTCATTCAACTCACACTAACGCTAACCTTCTACTAACAATGGAACCAGGGAGCAAGAGCTAGTTTCACACAGATGTATGCGACGATTCGTTTAATATAACGTTTGGGGGAATTGTAAATAAATGAAACCGGAAATTTCTTTTCTTTCGCCGCAAAGGATTTTAAATACTCTGTTGAAAGAAACTGCATTTAACGTTACAAAGATTCTTAACCACGATTTGCTAAAAAAAAACTTCCAATCAGCCTTGGCAATAAATGTCTTTGAACACGGCAAAAACATTATTTTTGCTGTGCATCTGACCAGTTATAAAATGTACTTACCTTTTATTGAGTTTAATATAAAAATCACAACATATATCTACACTGATAAGTTTCCCGCCGGATATTATACACCGGTGTATAATAAACGGCGGGAAACTTATACACCTCCCGCCAAAACTTCCTTTGTTGAGTAGGTGTATATGTTTGTTAGAGACCTGCTCGAAACAAAGGAGCCAGTATATAAATATATATTATCCCCCCAACCCCCGCCTGGGTCTGACCAAGGAGTTTCTATACCTGGAGTTTGTGCTTCATTATCAGCTTATTTAGCACATTTAGTCACATGCTGTGAGCGCAATGCAAGTCAACGGAAAACACCTAATCTGAAGGGTTATTATCATCTAATTAACAATTCCTTTGAACACCATGTCCGGCACCGCCTCCAACAGTGAAAATGGATAAAATCGCCACTTCAGTTTTATAACAAAAAATTACAGATTTAAATGCGCACTTGTCACAGCACAATGACACTTGCAATAAATTATGCGCACTTGATTATCATTGAAAGTAGATATATAGCTCTACACGATAATTAAGAAATTATTACCAAACAGGTACCAGTAATCTTTAAATCGCTGAAATAAGTTAGCTGTTTATTTTATTTGCATCATCAAATTTATTTAATTCCTAATTTACAAAATGTTCCGAAGGTTTCCTAAATTTTAAAACCATATGTTAAAAAGGGAAATTTTCTCAGCTTTCATGTAAGCTAAGCAGCAATATGTCCAAAATTATCCGAAAGTGTGTTTTGAAGGGTCAAAAAGAAGCAATAGGGTATGCTTGGTGTTTTCCTATGATGGCGATTCTAAAGCGCATTACAATATAAAAGTCTACTTTCAAAGTTTCGTGAGTACACTTCCTTTGCGTCTTCATTGTTTTTTTTTTTTATTTTGTTTTTTTTTGTTTTTTTTTTTGCATCAGCAACTTACGTAAATGGGAATAGATGTATTCATTTAAGTTTTTATTTTGATTAACCAATGGAATTTAAAATTCCAGTATCAGAGATATTTGTGCTGTGCCAAGACAACAATTTAAAACTCATTACAGCTTGCCCATGCTCATCGATGCATATGCTGCAGTATTTTGTACATGTTTACCTAACAGGCAACACCTCTACGAATAATGTACTCCAAAGGATTTTAAGCAGGTTTTGTTGATCTGATAAGACCCTGTGAGTCTGTCACATAAATCATTAACCACAAGTTGTTCCAGGTCATTATAGCAGGCATTCAAAGCATCATTATTTTTAATAGCTGTTATGGCATCAGTATGTTTCAGTCTGTTCCTAACTTCATGTTCAATAGCGTTTATACGAATTCCTAGACTGCATACGTCACGAAAAGGAAAAACCGATATCTTTATTTAGCGCATGCGGTCACGTGACACTTTTCGCACAAACAATCCACTACACACTATGGCGGCGAGTGAACCATTTCAATTCGTAAAATTACTCGAAACTGACGTTCCTGGTGGAAGGCTTGTGTATGAGTCGGTGGACAAACATTCCAACATTCAATTAATGAGATGGTTAGAGTGTCGGGGTTTGCCAAAGACAGGAAATAGGAGCGTTTTGCTGAAAAGGTGACTACTCTTTGTCCGAATTTGACTGCATGTTTACAATATTATACCCACTGTACTAAATTGTGTTGAACACAAGCGAACCCGAATTTAAACGTAGCAAATCGTCAACTTTAGTACACCCGATCGATGTTGGCACATGCACCATAAAATGAACATAATTTACAGCCTTCTAAATGAGTTGAATGGTGTTGCTTTATGCTCTTTGACAGCCCCCCCTCCCCCCCCCCCCCCCCCCCCCCTTGATGATTGTCTCTGCAATGTACAGGTACATTTGCAAATTAAATATGGACCATAATCGTAATCAAATGTTAAAAATACAATTAACATGTAATTTGAATTAATGTGGCCGTATACTGGCGTGAAATTAAAACCCTGGCACATCATCAGAGGTTAGAACCTGGCACTTTAGCTCTACCAAGTCCAGTGGGGTCATGGATAAAAATGACTGGTGCATTTTTTTGTTCCAAAACATAGATTGTAGATGTAAAACAGCTAAAATTTGCTGTTGCGAAGGTGGAACATATAGAACTTATCATTTCTTCTCCTTTTACAGAGTACATGACTGCATTAATGCCGGTACTGACAAGCGCATTGATGTATCCATTGACGGTGGAAAATGGTTTGACCTGAAGAAGAAAAAACAGCTCCCGGCAATCCAAATCGGAGATATACCCCTTCTGCCATACTCTGGATGGAAGAATTTTCCAGGCTACCCAGATGATATACCAAAACACTTCAACAGGGGACACATTCATCATCACATTGTTGAATCTGTTCAATTTGTCAACAAAGATGACATCAGTGATGAAAGTGATGATGACATTGAGGATTTTCACACAGCCAAACCACTAACTCGTGGCGAGCTTCTGTTAAAAAGCAAGAACATTCTAAAAGTTCAGGACTGTGCTAAGTATGGCCATTATTTTCTGAAAGCTAAAATAATGGCATCATATTCATCAACAGACTATGATGTCACTGTGACTTTATCCCAGACATCTGGCTTTGTCAGGGATGCATCCTGTACCTGTAAGGCTTCGGCTATGGCTCGCTGTAGTCATGTGACAGCACTACTATTGGGTTTAGAGGATTATTTACTTAATCTCAGTGCTAATCCTGATCTCAGCTGTACATCAGTGCCTTGCACTTGGAATAGGGGTCGTCAAAGGAAGAAAACCCCTAAACGAGTGCAAGAACTTTCCTACAGCACGAAAAAACGTAAATGTCTTGATGTAATTAATTTCGATCCAAGGGCCCCTTCAACGGTACCGACAGAAAATCAAACAAGTGAATCCTTGCTGCGTAACATTGAAAGTGATAATTTGTGTAACTGTATGTGGTTTTCTCTATTAGAGCACCAGTATTCAGATTATGACCTTGACCCAACAAGAGTACAGCTTCTGAAGGACATGCGAGACATTTTTCTGCAAAATCTAAAGGAGCACTGTGAATCTGACTCTGCTGTTCTGCTTGTCAATGACCAGAGAAGTGAGGCATGGTATACAGAAAGAAGGGTTAGACTGACAGCTTCTGACTGTAGAAAACTTTGGAAAACTGACAAAATCACAACTTCAGCTCTGCGATACGGACTAGTAAATGAGGATGTAGCACGCAGGTCTTATGCATCATCGAAGGGAGACAAGTTAACAGTGTTGGAAACAGGTCTGTGGGTTAGTAATGCTGATGCAGAGCTTGCTTGCAGCCCTGATGGCATAGTTTTTGACCTTGATGATCCAGACAAGCATGGTCTGCTGGAGATAAAGTGTCCAAAAACATTAGAGAATGAACCCATCTCTGATTTTTTGAACATTTTAACACCCAAACAACTGAAACAGTTTTGTTTGGAAAAATGCAATGATGAGATTGTTGTTAAGCGTAATCATTCATACTTTTCCCAAATACAAATGCAGATGGGTGTAACAGGGCTGAAGTTTTGTGATTTTGTCGTTTGGTCAAGTAAAGAGACATTTGTGACCCGTGTGCGATTTGATGAGACATTTTGGTCAGAAATGAAAGAAAAGCTTGTTGACTTCCATCATTCATATCTATGTCCTGAAGTTTTTGAAATGAGGATTCCTCGTGAACTGAGCGCAGTTAAAATTTAAAGATTGCAGTAACCGCATAGCTGATCAGTGTTTTTGTTCTTGCTACTTGGATAGTATAGTCCCTTTACTTCTGAAATATGGAGAATTTAAAGCCTCTAAGCATGATGGCTTCTGTCAGTGTTCAGCCCAATTTGTGTCGGACCTGGTTGGAAACCCAAATGCCCCTTATCTCATGTTGCTGCTCACTATGTGTATATAAACAGTGCCGCAAAACTGCTTTATCTTCATTGTTTTATTACATTTTTCATGCTCAACTTAACATAGAATGAAATTTATCATGCTCAAAATGTTAAAATTAGCAATAACTATTAGCATTCTAACATTTATGAATAGTATAAATTACCGGCTTTGATTATTGAAACATGAAAAGACAGAACTTTACTGATTTATAAGCCATTAAATTTCATGCTCAGTTGAGTTGAGCACAAAAAATGTTTTGTAAAAAAAAAAAATAAAGACAAGATTCTGTGTTTTATCATTTTCATATATTTGGAGTCAGTTTCAAAAAAAAATTAGTGTACTGCTTATGAGCATGATCAGGAAAGAAAGGGCTATCATTTGGATGCCTCCATTGTCACAGTGTATATCCGTAGTATTCAAAACAGACGGCTATGGATCAAACAGTCGTTTACATGAGCATGCGCCTTTTTGCGGGTAAATGTTTTGTTCGATTTTTCCAGTGACTAAATGCAAATATTGATCTGTAGCCGTCTGTTTTGAATACTACGGATATACACTGTGATTGTGGAGCTCAGAAACTTTTAATATTTTACTTCACCAAAGGCGACTGAAAGTTCACTAAACAAGCTATTACAAAAACCATTTGCGAAAAGACAGGTTGTAGAGATTGCGGAACAATTTTTTGAAGAAGTTTAAACTTTTTCATTCTCTCGATCGATCGTTCTACGTGAATCCTGTGTTTTGCAATGTCCTTTGTCAGGGCTTCCTCTTGTGGAGTAAATCTGTCTCTATTGCCTAAAAATGGTGGTCTTATCATTTTCACATGTCGTTCATTTAACAGATCATCAATTAGAAACCCCCTGTCTGCCATGATGACATCCCCGGGCTCGAGAAAGTCCAAAAATCCAGATTGTCTAACAATTTCCTTGTCACTGATGCTTCCCTCAAAGGCGTCACTCACATACATGATGGCACCATTTGGAGCAACTGCCACAAGGAACTTGTAAGATGTATATCCCTTGTATGATGAGTACTGATTACCTTGGGCTGCAAAATTTGTGGGTGATTGAACATGGACTTCCGTACAGTCAATTATGCAGCGTATATTCTTGTACTTTTTAAAGCTTTTCGGCAAGTGCTTTCGAACCTTTGTTCGTGAAGCAAACATTGCCTTGCGAAGTGCTAGGAAGTGTTTAAATAAAAGCTGTATCCAAGTCATCACTATTGTTGAAACCTGGCGCACATTTGTGTTGAATCTGTATGCTATATCTTGATGTAGCAAGCCAAGTCTTAGACGTACTAGTGTCATAAATAGCTGATTCATTGGAGAAATAGCGCGTTTGGGTCCAGGCCTTTTACTGGGTGTTTTATCCTGATTGCTGACCTCTGAATTCCACATGTTAACTTTTTTTGTACAATCACCCAGGAACTTCCACAAGCACATGAATTGTATGTATGTCAAACCAGTGTAAAACTTGAACATTTTATCATCACTTTTAGTGGACTCAACATTAAAACTATGTGTTCTTTTAGACTTTGAGGGACTCTCACTAGCTTTTTTCACAGGTCTTTTCAGAAAAGGCTGAGATGAAACTTTAATATTATTTTCCAAAATCTTGTTTTCAATTTGTAGTCTGACAACATCTGAGGAGGCTGCTTTGGGTGTCTGAGAAGCTCTATCCTGGGTACTGGGTTTACAGCTGATTCCGGTACTGATTAAAGTTGCTTTAGGAGTGGGACAGTCCAAAGAGGGTTCAATAGGAATCTCATTTTCAGAACACAAATTTGATGTAGATGGCATCTCTGTGTCCGTTGTTTTTTCCGCGTCTTCAATCAGGGTATTATGGATTTGTAACAATGTCTCAGCACCTTCGATTCTTTCTTGTTTTTGCATCTTTGCCGACTTAGCAGGAATGCGTTCTTTTGGTCTTTTACGTGACCTAACAACCTGAAAATGCACATGTATATATCCCTGTTAATTATAATAGAAGCATGTGGTGCAACAAAACACTAAACACTGCCCAGCAGACAAATGATGTAAAAATGACGTCAGATTAACATCAATGTGACGTCATCATGTCACATCGACATCAATCTGACGTCATTTATGTGTCATGTGCCTGCTGGGTATACATAACGAAAACACGCCCATTCAATATAATGGACATAAATGAAATTTTTCAGGTGAAAAATTTTGATATGTTTCTTGTTTTTGCTTTCAACAAAGACTGTGGTTACATGTAAGAACCGCCTCTGCAAAGCGGTTCTAACAAGTACCTACAATCTATGTTTTAGAGGAAAAAATGAGACAAATAGGTATACCCCTTTATAACCCAGTTTTTCAATAAAAAATTAGGTTTAAGGCGGTATACATTTCACAGACATGTTTGCGTAATGTATGCACCAGTTATTTGCAACTGCCCCTCCCTTCCTGGCGAGGGTAGGGAAACTAATTGGGACTGTCCCCACAGTGTGAGACAATTGATGCTTGAAATTTGTGATAAATCATAGTCAGAGGTCAGTCTCCAGGGCTGCTTTTTCGGGGTGGGGACAGATTTAAAATGACTAGTACAATACTGCAGGGTGATGTAAACTATACTTGAAAAATATTCCCAAAAGCTCTGGCTGTACATTTCGTTGTGCTCATCTCACTTGAGAACAAAGATGAAAGTTGTTATATTTTATAGAAAAAGCTCATACATAAAAAAAATAGGTTTCAAAAGTCGATTTGGGCCCATTGCAGGTAACCTTGTATGGATTTATGCCCCCCCCCCCCCAGGGGGGGTACTCTGAAATTTTCTGTATACATAGGCGAGGCTGACTTTTTTGGGGTCAAAATTTTGAATTTCCGTATTTTTTTGGGTTTTCAGAAAAACTAGTTATTTTTTAGGGTAGTGAGCTTTTTATGGATATTTTTTTGGGGTCATGCCTTTTCTGAATTATTTTTTTGGGGTCATCTATAATTCTAACTAATTTTTTGGGTTTTGCACATTTCTTGGGGAATTTCTTTATTTCTATAAAGATAAGAGTGGCTTACACTTATGTCTTACAAGGCCTTAAGATTCAATTTTGTTTGCGACTATCCCTTATGGCTGGTCTCGGTGAAATTTTGGAAGCTTGATCATGATGATGTTGTTTGGATTGCAAATCAAATGGAATCAAAACCATCATAAGACTTACACTTTGAGAATAAATAAAATCTTTAAATTTTATCCAACTTGGTATTTACTTCCTAGTTCCTACATATACTAACTGTATTGTGACGTGTTCTGTTGGTTGGTTGAATTGGGATTTAACGTCCTACCAACAGCTTAGATCATATGGATGTGATAAAATGTCATCAATAGGCATAAAAAGATGAATACATGTAATTTTTTGGGGTAAGCTAAAAGTCCAAGTATTTTTTTGGGTATGCCTGATAGGACTGGTATATTTTTGGGGTGGTCAGTAAATCTCAGTAATTTTTTGGGTTTGGGGGTAGAAGCTGGGGCCTCGCCTATGTATAAAAAAAAATGAGAGTACCCCCCCTGGGCCCCCCCCCCTTTGGTAGAACCGAGTAAATTACCTGAGTTCCACATTTTACTGGGTCAGGATGCTCATCAGTTGGGCCCTTTCCCCCAATAAAGTGTAACGAACATATATATGTGTCTTTCTTCACATCGTGGATCGTAAAATATTTCCGACCACACATCTGGATCCATCTTTTGCACTTCTCCGGTTCCTTATTTGGCTTAGGAAAACCATTCCCAAATCCGATGAAGAAAATGCCACTATTATTGTCCAACTTCCGAGAATCGCTTTTACAGTCCCCATAACAGCAATGCTTTGTTGTAACCATGGTCAAATTTACACTTTGTAGAGGATAAAATCGCTAAAATTTGCAGGATAAATAAGCAAATCTAACACACGCAATTATTCGTACACAGCAGTGTTTGTCCGAAATCGATGACGTCAGTGTGTTGCTGAGGATGCTAATAATAAATCGTTCTAAAAATAGCTCATTCTTGGAATTCGTATAAGCGCTATTGAATATTTTAAGATAAACTTGTTGCACACTGATCCGTGTTTCTAATTCTGAATAATTTGTGATTGGAAATGTGCTTAAGTGCATAGGTTGGACTTCTCCTAGATCAGCTGGCTAGCCTTCACTCCGCTCCACTTCGGTACCTCGTTCCACTTTCGCTAGACGGCTTAGCTTAGGTTGCCTTTCAACTAATGTCGAACTGATTATGGATTTTGTAATCAAACTTTATTGCTTTATTTGGCAATGCTTGTGTAAGAAATGTATATGCGCGTGTACCAGAGGTAAATCTCTACCGCCGTCACTAATCATGCATTTTGAAACTACACGGAAACAGAAAATATCGACTTTATTTATTTCTACTTTCAGTTTTATGTGTTCTATTTATAGAAATGTGTAGCGTATGCTGTGAAGAAATATGGCATATTTAAACAACCCCAAGTATTCGTTGCATTGAAATAGTCAGTTCTCAAGTCATATACGTTGAAAGAGACCTAACTTAACACAGTATTTCCTTTGTTTGCTGTTCTTGTTGATTTTTGACTTTCAACTAACGGTTCAATGTAAGCCGTTCCCGTCGGTGTGGAGTATAACGAAACACCGATGGGAATATCCCGTCTAGACTTCTCCATTCTCACTTCTAATATAGAGAGGTTTTCTTATGATAGGACACCTAAAAACTTGAGGATAGCTGTAACTGCTTGGTCTTGAGTTGGTGAGATACAAGCTGGGCTGCACAAAAAGCAACAGACTTCAGATTTTGAGGAAGTGGGAAATATGGGTATATCTTAAATCAAAATGCTGTGCCTTTGGTTTCCTATACATATGCTTCAACCTGGTTTTCTAATGACTACATGTATATATTTCTAGTTTTGGACATTTCTCAAAAACCTTTATTTTTCCTATGAATTCATGAAAAACACAATACAATTATTCTACCCATTCCGGATCAAGTTCATGAAAATTGCTGCGCATGCGCATATGAATGACTTGAGTATAATAAACTTAGTATTATCTTGAAGCCAATTTTGTTCCTCATCATCTGTAATGCTTTTCATTTTTGATCAAGCACTCGACTGTGACCACTGGAGCGTGAAAGTATATGCATAATTGAAGTCAATGCGGATCAGTTGGAGGTAATCCGAATCATGGACTATATATCACCACCGACGGGTTTATTCTTCAAATTCTTTGCATGTAGTCATACAGTGAACCTTATGAAATATTCCGAGGACCAAAACATGTGCCTTTTCGGCGTCATTTTCCCATAGCCATGTTTGCTCAACCCCACCCCCACCAGTGGAGGAGAGATGCCCAATTGAGTATCACTGACCTAGATTGCTTTGACAGGTAAATGTTACTATTAATAGCAATTTGATACTCAATTGGGCATCTTTTTGTCATTTTTATAGTACTCTCAGAAAATCGAAAATATGTATCACAGTTTTTAACCGATTTCCACCAACTTCGGGGAGCTTAAAGATGAATGAATTTCCAAACTTTTGACCGTTCAGATTTTTTTTTAATCGTCTAGAAAAAAAGTTATTAAGGTTTAAAATCAGGATTTTTTTCTGATTTTCTGTGATTCCTATTTGGGTGCTAGAAGAAAAAGTGATGCTCATTTAGGAAACTGTGATTCCTATTTAGGAACATATAATATGATCTACGATTCCAGTTTGGGAACATACTAAAAATCTTTGTTTCCTGAATCGGATACTTACAGTTTGTTATGGTTGTCGGTTTGTTAGGGATGCCTAATTTGAAAACATTGATTCCTGTTTGAGAACATTAATTTTTGTTTGGTTCCTCAATGGAATACATAGTTTGTTCGAGAAAGCCATTTGTCATACTGTGAAGCTGTTACAGCCCCTTTCACTCGGGTTTGCTGTTTGAGCATTTGTATCACACAAGAAGCTTGGACCATATGTTCCGAAGATTTGAGTTTCTTTTCATGTTGTCTTCAAAGACATCTGGATTGATTGATCTGCTGATTTGAGTGACAGCTTCAAACTGAATGACCTTTAAAACGGCAAACGCGAGTGAAAATTTCAACTTACAATGTGGAATTTTTGCCATGTAGATACCGATCAGGTAACTGCTTAAATTGATAGAATTCTGCTTTTGTCTCTATCCTGTTACAAATGTGTGTTCTTAATATGCATTGTATAATATTGTGCAAAGAATTTTGAAATAAAAATGTGCTTTAACCAAGCAATTACAATGTTTTTATCAGAAGAGGTGACATCATTACCTAAAGATAAATGCTGAATAGATTTTAAGAACACCTGGCACCTGGGACACTGTTTAAGTTCTAAAATAGAATAAAACGTTACCTGATTTACAAACAAACGGCAAACTCGAGTGAACAAATTTGATTGACCTAAATGCTTACGGCAAACTCGAGTGAAAGGGGCTGTATTCAAACTGCAAAATGACATCAAGGTCTGCTGGTGGGAGCTTCGAAAAGCAATGTGGAACTAGTTTTTATCATAAGGACTGGAACATAGAAAACAAGAACATTGTTTCACGAAGATTCATTGTGAAAACCAGCTTAGACCAACTGGACAAAATAGTGAAAAATAAAAAATACACACAACTGTGTCATATTGTCAAGTGATATTTGAGTTTGATTGGGTAGTTTTATTAATAGGAAAGGATCACTTCGAAATGAATATGGTTAAAAGTTTTTTTGAGTTAAACTGGAAACCTTGCTTTAAAGATCTTGCTAAACTTATGGGGTTTCGTTCAGAGAGGGCACAAAAGTGTGCAAAATTATGCACTGACAATCATAAAGCTTAGCAGTTACTTAAAATATTTTATCATGGTACAGTGAAATGAATTTTTGGTACCATATGTAAGGCAAGCAATAGTGGCTGATGAAACACCAACAGCCCAAGGATACATCAGCTGGTGCAAAGGCTGTTCTGATCCAATAAGCAGAAAAATTGAAGAATTGATGTCACAGTTGCCTAATGTAGAGCTAAGAGTACTATTCTGGGGTATGGAAGATCAGTAAAGGTAAATCCAAGGACGATCTTCTACAGCTACATGGCGAGTTAAATTTGGAACTGTTAGACAATTCAGTTGATGGTGGAGGAAATGACGAACAAGATTTAGGTAATAATTTTATCTTGCTGTACAGGTGCGTTCAGTTATTAACATACCCCTGTAATATTCAGAAATAAATTATTGACAACTCCTCTTGTTTTTGAACAATCGTCACTGTCAAGAAATGACCAACTGGATGAATTTGTTTATAAAATGTGTTAAATATCATCAGTATGTCTATAAATATTTACTCTGTATATAAAACTTCCAGAGTTTGTGATGCTGTATGCCTTCTTTGATTACATAACATATGGAGCCAAATCTTTAACAAAAAATTCGCTGATATTCCAGTTTCAAAGATACCACAAGGAACCATGGTTTATGGTTTGTAATTTTGTTTGTAAATTACGAAAGAATAGCCATTTTTGTACTATGGCCGAAAATGTGGTGTCTTTATGAGCTCTATTTACAATGTAACACCGCTGATTTTCATTCATTGTACATTTTAGAATTTCATGGTAAAGCGGTTGTTACAATATAAAACTAAGCATGTCAGTTTTGTTTGCAAGAAAACTAATATTCTCCTAGGACGGTTTTACGACCAAAGCTTGCTGATATGGGTTCCTTCATGAGGTAAGCATGTCTTAAAACACTCTGGGGTCACCCATGACTTTGTATTCTGTCAAAACGTGGGTTGGCATTTCATCATACAGTTTCATGATTGTTTCCTACGCACCGAGGGGCTAAGTGGGCTAAATTTATTGCTACGCAATGACTCGTATCTCCTCATTGTGATATTCAATGTAGCGTTTAAGTCATGGAAATTAACATGCCAGTAAAGGATGTCAAAAGCTAGTAGTATTAATACAAGGCAATATTCTTTGTATTCATCCTTAATCCGCAAAATACATTATTGATATTAGAGGAATGTCTGTCTGTGAATGTCCTGGTGATTCCCTTGACTTAAAGCCTATACAAGAGGATTTTTAAATATCATGAATATGAGCAGTGAGACATAGCCTAAGTATAAATGTTTCTCTGTGAAAGTCCCTGTCCCCTATGGTATTCTGTGCCAAGAAAACAAACCATGAATTTTCTGATGAAATGCCAACCCACGCTTTGGCAGAATACAAAGACATAGGTGACTCCATAGTACTTTAAGGACTTATGTGTGGTCACTGTATATACATGTTTGAAGATTTACCTGTATAAAAAGCATTATTTATTTTTGTCAACAATTTTATATTCTTTAGCATGCTTGATCATGGGGCTGTTGAATATGTTGCAAATACATGGATTCGTGTATACATGATTGTGAAATGAGTGGTCAGCTCAGAGCAAATGAGTCATTGAGTCATTTTTCAGTTACTTCCAGGTTGAAATCGTCGGACCCATTTTTCTTAGCTTTTTGAAAAAAAAAAAAAAAAAAAAAAAGCCAGATTTTTTGATGTAGTCATTGACTTCAATGACATAAGAACCTGAAACAAAAAGCATGTCATCTTTCAGCAAACAATAAGTGCACACGAGCCGCCCAAAGCTACCCACTTCGAGAATTTTTCAGAAAAACATGTTAACACTAACTTTTTCCAGAGAAATACATTTCCATGACCACAAAATAATCTTTAATTTTTCAGATTATGTATTCTAGACATGTAGGCTTTGTGTAATTTTTATTCACATGTATTCCATTTTCCAGGAAATGGGTCCCACAAAAACCAGTTACATTTCCAATTCTAAACCAAGCTGTTTAAAATTTTAAAAGAATAACTATATTGAGTCATTCCTTGTATCTGTGACATCTATTAGCAATAAATGCACATCATCATTTGATTGACATTAAAAAAAAAAAAACAGTAGATGTCTGTTTAACATACCCCACCCACTCATGTCAATATTGATAAACTCTTAAGGCATGCTTACCTCATGAAGGAACCCACAAGCAAGCTTTGTTCGTAAAACCGCCCTGGTAGAATATTAGTTTTCTTGCAAAATAACACTGACATGCTTAGTTTTATATTGTAAGTTGTAACAACCGCTTTACCATGAAATTCTAAAATGTACAATGAATGAAAATCAGAGTGTAACTTTGTAAAGAGTGCTGATAAAGACACCAAATTTTCAGCTGTAGTACAAACATGGTTATTCTTTCATAATTTACAAACAAAATTACAAACCATTAACCATGATTCCTTGTGGATTCTTTGAAACTTGAATACCGGCCAATTTTTTGTTTAAAAAAATGGCTCCATATGTTATGTCATCAATTTAGGCATACATCATCATAACTCTTGAAGTTCTACGAGGGGGATTCAAAAAGTTCGAGGAAAAGTGCTGCCAAATTTGTAATTGTCATGGGAAATTCATGTTCTCTGTGCATGTTGTAAATTAACATATAGTTAACATATGCACAAAATTTGAATAAAATCGGATTAAAATTAGGCATAAAATCACGTGCGTTTCTAAGGTAACAACAGTAAAACCGGCCCAACGTCATAACAATATCTTGCTATACGCATTCATGCCGCTGTTGGCTAGCTCTTACGCATTTTGGAATTTTCCTGGCATAAGGACGTCTAATTTTAAGTTCTGTGTGTATAATGCGGTGAATTGTGCCGAAACTACAATTCGATATGTTGTGTACTTCACGAATTATACTGTTTTCTATCACGAAGATTATTTTCGACAGTATGACGTTATTTGACGTTACGCTGCGTGAGTTGACATGGACGCTTTTCTGGTCGTGTAGAAATCATGTATTCTACTTGCTGATTGCCGTTTTCTTAATTTCCTTGTAAGCATATGTGCCTCTTGCTCTTAGCAGTGTTTCTTTCTTTTTTTAGACCATTCCAAACACACATTTTATCGAATACCGTTGTTCCCTTCGCATTTTAGGTATACTTACTAAACAATATGGCCGTTTTCCGTCCAAATGACGTCACACACTTATATGACGTCATGTGCTCACCGCAAATATATTGAACTTTGCTCATACAAAGTTTGGTGACAAAAGCACGGTAAACTATCAAATGCCAGGTAATCATCAAACATAGACTTTTTGCAAAAATGAACAAAAGTGGGCCGGTAATCGTGATGTACGGTTTCCATAGCAACCACTGTTAAAATTGTATTCATGCCAGAGCAGCAAAATTTGCTGTATAAATACAAATCATGTTTGTCTATATTACGGTAATAGTTTAATTCAGTTGATTTACAAAATAAGAATATGATGGCACTTTTCCGCGAACTTTTTGAACGCCCTTCGTATATACAGGGTAAATATTTATAGACACACTTAACACATTATATAAACAAATTCATGCAGTTGTCTATTTCTTGCCAGTGAAGATTGTTCAAAAGCAAGAAGAGTTGTCAATTTATTTCTGAATATGGCAGGGGCATATTAATAACTGAACGCACCTGTATAAATGATTGTGAAACTGAACTTAAAATACATTCTGGCAAAGGTTGAATGTGGAGCATCTCTATGATCGATATGAGATACAGAAAGGTATTCAGAAAATAAAATGACAGTTAAGTCAGTGAGGCTCTGGTAAACAAAGTTCTTAAACAGGAAGCATAACAGATTACATGTATTTGTATCCCATTCTGGAATCATAGATCTTATTATATGTTCCTAAATAGAAATCACAGTTTCCTAAATGGGCATCACTTTTTTTTTCTAGCTCCCAAATAGGAATCACAGAAAATCAGAAAAAAATCCTGATTTTAAACCTTAATAACTTTTTTTCTAGACAATAGAAAAAAAATCTGAACGGTCAAAAGTTTGGAAATTTATTCATCTTTAAGCTCTCCAAAGTTGGTGGAAATCGGTTAAAAACTGTGATACATTTTTTCGATTTTCTGAGAGTACTATAAAAATGACAAAAAGATGCCCAATTGAGTATCAAATTGCTATTAATAGTAACATTTACCTGTCAAAGCAATCTAGGTCAGTGATACTCAATTGGGCATCTCTCCTCCACTGCCCACCGAACACACAATTTTCCATGGGTGATCTGTATAACGTTGGAATAGTATATGATGCTTGTTAAAACGCAGATTATTTCATAGTTTACACTTAATTTTATAATATAAATACCTAGAATGTAAAAATATACCTTTAGCTACAAACATCAAACAATACAAGTCCTTTGAGAGCATAAAATGACAGTATGCGGTTAAACGTGATTCGGAGTAACTACAATGATACCATTTCAACGTTTCTAATTAAATATGTCGTAATATTCAATTTTAGGACGGAAACTTCGTCAAAATGACAGAAAATAATTGGGGAAAATATTAGCAACTAATATCGAAAGATAACTTACATGGTACCTTTCATTTTCGAGAAATTCGGCGAACCGCGTGTGTAAAATAAAGCTTGTTTCCATCGTGTTTCTTTATATGAGCCGGGAACCATTGACGTGAACAAGATGTTGACGTCATTATCCACGATCATTGACCGATGGAATGAAACATAGTTGAATCAAGAGTCAAGTGGCCAAGTTCGTTTTAAAAAAATCTTGTTTTATGTTTTTGTAAAACTCTTTTGAAAATTATTTTGATCCGGATCATCTTCAGATCCGCTATGGCTACAACAAGTGTACAAATAAAGTGCAGTCCGTAAACCTGAAACCGGTCTAAACTTTTGTTCTCAATATCTTAACAGTTTGATCTCTATATAAGAAAGTAGGCCCCTGATGAGCATGCTGACTAGAGTGCAGTATAGACTGAAATTCACAACACAGGTTTTATTGAATCATGGCTGTTAGTAAATTGTTTGATTTGTTCGAGTTGGGGCTTTACGCCCCAGTCAACAATTTTGCAGTCTTGTCAGTTCGGAGCCACCGCTTCCTGGGTATTTAACCTGTACTATGGGGAGTAAATGTGCCTTCTTCAAAGCCTCAACCCGGAGTCGCCGGTGAAGATCGAACCCCAACTTCTCTCGCTAAGAAGTCCAACACCCAATAATAATAATAATAATAATAATAATAATAATAATAATAATAATAATAATTAAAAAAAATGCATGTTTCCTTGTTCCGAGACAACTGATCTGGGTATGCATTGTTTGCCAATCTCCAGTAATATGACAATTACAGAAAACATGTGTAGAATACATTAAAAATTGATGCTTATCAGTTTTCTTGCAGAGACTGCTTGCATGGCTGATACGCTGTCAAATTAACTTAATTTATGCTAGTTTTATAGTTTCTGATGGAGGGTTCAGAATGAGCCGATTTCTGTACATTATTCGTAGAGGTGGGCAAGACAAGTCAAAGTAGGCAATGATCAGGAAATGGCACATTCAGAAGAAATTCCCACTCCAAAAACCGAGGCGGGGGAAAAACTAAATCAAAACTTATACGGAGAAAAATATATCGTAAGTCGAGTGAAGGAATACATTGTCAGCAATTTTTGTTACATAGTCAAATCTTGAATAATCTCATTTCGTTCTATTCGGGTTCTTAACAAACACAAACCATACAAACATAATAAAACAAAAAAAACAAAAAACTAGAGGACCAATGGTCCTGTAGCTCACCTGAGAGATTATCACATTGTAAGCTCATGAGATTTAAATTAATTGAGAATCGACCAATGAAAGTCTATGCATGGACACTATTGACCCCCGGGGCATGGCCAAATTTGACCCAGGGGCATGACTGGCACAATTTATAATGGGGACTACCAAACATTGCTACATACAAAATATAGAAGCTCTGGGCCTTTTGGTTTCAGAGAAGAAGTTTTTTTTAGTTTTTCCCATTGTAAGTCTATGGAGACTATCTACCCCCGGGGCGTGGCCAAATTTGACCCCAGGGGCATGGCTGGCATATTTTATGTAGAGGACCATTAGCCATTGCCACATACAAAATATCAAAGCTGTGGGCCCTGTGGTTTCAGAGAAGAAGATTTTTGAATTTTTTTCCCATAGCAAGTCTATTGAGACTATCAACCTCCGGGACCTGGCCAAATTTGACCCCAGGGGCATGAATGGCACAATTTATGTAGAGGACCATTAGCCATTGCTACATACCAAATATCAAAGCTGTGGGCCTAGTGGTTTCAGAGAAGAAGATTTTTTTAGTTTTTCCTATTGTAGGTCTATGGAGACTATCGATCCCCGGGGCGTGGCTAAATTTGACCCCGGGGACATGATTGGCACAATTTATGCAGAGGACCATTAGCCATTGCCACATACAAAATATCAAAGCTGTGGGCCCTGTGGTTTCAGAGAAGAAGATTTTTGAATTTTTTTCCCATAGTAAGTCTATGGAGACTATCAACCTCCGGGGCGTGGCCAAATTTGACCCCAGGGGCATGAATGGCACAATTTATGTAGAGGACCATTAGCCATTGCTACATACCAAATATCAAAGCTGTTGGCCTAGTGGATTCAGAGAAGAAGATTTTTTTAGTTTTTTTTCCTATTGTAGGTCTATGGAGACTATTGACCCCCGGGGCGTGGCCAAATTTGACCCCAGGGGCATGATTGGCACAATTTATGTAGAGGACCATTTGCCATTGCCACGTACAAAATATCAAAGCTGTGGGTCCTGTGGTTTCAGAGAAGAAGATTTTTAAATTTTTTTCCCATAGTAAGTCTATGGAGACTATCAACCCCCGGGGCGTGGCCAAATTTGACCCCAGGGGCATGAATGGCACAATTTATGTAGAGGACCATTAGCCATTGCTACATACCAAATATCAAAGCTGTGTGCCTAGTGGTTTCAGAGAAGAAGATTTTTTTAGTTTTTCCTATTGTAAGTCTATGGAAACTATCCACCCCCGGGGCGTGGCCAAATTTGACCCCAGGGGCATGGCTGGCACAATTTATGTAGAGGACTATTAGCCATTGCCACATACCAAATATCAAAGCTGTGGGCCCTGTGGTTTCAGAGAAGAAGATTTTTGAATTTTTTTCCCATATTAAGTCTATGGAGACTATCGACCCCCCGGGGCGTGGCCAAATTTGACCCCAGGGGCACGAATGGCACAATTTATGTAGAGGACCATTAGCCATTGCTACATACCAAATATCAAAGCTGTGGGCCTAGTGGTTTCAGAGAAGAAGATTTTTTTAGTTTTTCCCATTGTAAGTCTATGGGACCTATCTGTTGCCATGGAAACCACAATTTTGATACAATCTGCTCCAAAACCTAATGCCATCAATCCCCCAACCCAATTATGGTTCACATTAAATTTGATCAAGATCGGCCCACTAGCTTCAGAAATATTCTTCTTTGAAATTGTGGACGGACGACGGACGGACGGACGGACGACGACGGACGCCTGCCTATCCTATAAGCTCACCTGTGAGCCTTCGGCTCAGGTGAGCTAAAAAACAAAAAACAGTGAAGTGGTTCTAATGTGTACCCACAATCTATGTTATGAGAAAATTTGAGAGAAAAAAATGTTTAAAATTTTAAAATATCATTTTTTCGCATGAAGTTTTCATTTTTTACAGATGAAAAAATCTCAATATAGTGCATGGTTTTCGTAATGAAAAGTTGTTTGTTCCACTTCTCCTCCCCCAACCCCACATACAAAAAAGTATCATTGATATTAATTATGTTTAGATCTTCCCTACAAGATTTCAGCCTTTTACGATTTCTTACATAGACGAGGTATAGTCGGAAAGTTCCCGGTCCAAATACGATGAAACTTTTGAAATAACAAAGCCCATCCATTTTCTTTAGTTTGCGGATAGATTTAGTAAAATTTTGCAAGAATTGCACGGAGCACTTTGAAAAATCTCTCATTCAGATGTGTTTGATGTTTTGAAACTTTGTCAGTTCCCTCATTAAACGGCACCACAACGGCGTGAATTTTTGCATAATGTCATATTAACATTTGTTTTGATGCAAGTACAAAGAATCAGCTTCGTAACATGAAATTTACAATTTTGACATCTTTTCTAAGACAAACATGGATAATTTTTCGAGCGTTAAAACGCCGACGTTGTTGAAACGTACGGAGCAGTGCGCGCCGGTAGTCAAACATCATATAAGAGCAGGTGCACTTATGAGACCCCTATAAACACTTAGAAATTTGTGAAACATACGGAAAGTGTATAGAAATCGTTTAATTACTTTACCCGTGAATACTATATATTATATATAACATTGTATAAAAAAAACATTCTTATGCACACATTGAAAGATAACCTGTAGTTAATGCTGTTATCTGCTAGCACTGAGGCCATGTTCATCCTCAGAATCAGAATCAGAATAGTTTACTGGTGAAACATCAAACTGACAATACTACACCAGGGGGGATGGGGCTTGACCGGAGGGGATTAGTCCCGAGCTCTCACAAGAGAAGTAAATTTAGACACACAATCATCTGACAATTCAGCAGAGGAGATCAGAGAATCAGGGAGTTCATTCCAATCTCTAATGGTCTGGGGGAAGAAACTGTGTAAATAGGCATTTGTACTTGCTGAAGGTATCTGAAATGCCAAGGAGTGTTGATTCCTACAACGCCTATTTTTGGGGATAAGGTCATCCGTGGGTATTTTTGCTCTCCCTTTTAGACCTTTGTAAAGTAATATAATTCTGTTATCCTTCCTTCTTTTCTGCAGGGATTCCCATTTTAGTTTTTTAAGGATGCCAGTCATACTACCTTTTTCATATGTATAGTTCCTAGTGTATAGTGTATAGTTCCTAGTTACAAACCTAGCCGCACGCTTTTGCACCTTCTCCAAATCATCTATCAAACCTTCATAATGAGGGTCCCAAACTGAGCTACCATATTCAAGAATAGGTCTCACCAGCTTCTCTCACATCTTGGGGGCAAGAAAACAGATTTCGTCTCAAAAAACCAAGGGTCCTATTGGCTTTGGTACACACATTGCTGATGTGAGTATTCCATCCTGGGTACATAATTAGGTGTTAATTTATTATGGTACTTGACTTATTAAAAGGTGTCGCGGTGCCGGACATGGAACCTTTGATGTGGTGAAGCACGATCTCCATGTCTTGAAACTCCTTGGTCTGACAGAGGTTATGATCATAACTTGATCAGTATCAGAGGATATATTGCTCATTAAAGCTCATTGCTTCGCTTTGTTCACCTGAGAATGATTTAATTTCTCAAAATCATCTTCATTTGACATGGTTCCGCTAAATTGACGTTTTGCCGCATTCGTTTTTCGCGCCGGAAGTTGGAAAAAGGGTCTATTAGTTTAGAAATCGTGCAATTTTGATGGGTGCTGGTCAACTCGTACTAGTTTTAATGCCGTACGGTGGTCAACTCGTACTAAAAATTTGCATTACCGGTCCCGATATCGTAATGGTTAGAGCGTTCGCTTCGGAAGCGGGAGGCGCGGGTTCTAATCCGGGCTGCGTCATACCAAAGACGTTAAAAATGGTACCAGTTGCTACCTTGCTTGGCGCTCAGCATTTATAAGGCAAGCACTGGCTTCTCTTCTCTCAAAAAGATAACTTCAATAATGGGAGCTCCATATAATATATTCTGTTTATGAGGTGTTTGGAGTACTTGGCAGATTCAGATAAAAATACCTCGTTTCTGTAATAACATCTGTGAGAGAGAGGCTGCCTATAAAGGTCTGGTGAGACCTATTCTTGAATCTGGTTGCTCAGTTTTGGACCCTGATTATGAAGGTCTGATAGATGACAAGGCCGTCGTCGCCGGTGCGGCAGGTCCGGCGAGCGCCGGACCACTTTTTTGGTCGACCATGGTATCCGCCGTACCACTTTTTTCGATCGCCGCAGCAGTGCTCACCTGTCTTTGTTCTTCTAATCGTCTCATCTTGAACGAGTCGCGGCTTATTGATGGAATTATTATCAACAACCAAAACTCGTGTCATCAAGGCAAAGGTGCGAAAACAAACATCACATGAATCACGAGGCATGTCAAAACATTGCGGTCATTAAAATGACAACTATTTGGTTGGATTTCAGGATTAATAGATTAGAGTTGTAACTAAATTGTTGCCCTTTAATCCAATCTTCGTTTGTTTGTTTTTATTATTTTGTATGCCACAATGACATGAAAAAGACGGAACATGGGTTAACACTGTTAATCTCGAAATGTAGCCTCAAAGAAAATGTCGCCTGGCAAATAATTAATATAAAATTTAAAAAACATTGTGAATTTGCATGCATGTATATTTTAATATGTTAATCAATGTAATTCCATTATGCAAGTGCCGCCCGTTCCAGATCAGCCTAAAACTTTTCGGTTCCCACAACGTATTTTCGGTGTGAAAAGTTTTAATCCGTCTTGGTTCAACAGTAGGCCACCGCCTGATGAGACTCGCAAAGGGGTCGAAAAAGTTGTTTAAAAGAAACTGTTTTTCTGATAAATCTTCCATTTAAAACTGTCATTTTTGTTAACAAAAACGATCGAAACTATGACCCCAAAACGCACTCAAAACGCGTTTAGAGGCGCCAATTTATCCAAATTTTCTCGGGGAGATCCCCCGAACCCCCCTTACGAGAGGGGGTTATCCCCCTCTCGTGCTCTCCCCCACTCCTGCCTTCGGCACTCGACCATTTCCGCCGGACCACTTTTTAAAACGCGGCGACGGCCCTGGATGAAGTAGAGAAAGTGCAAAAGCGTGCAGCTAGGATTATAGGGGCATGTAAGGATCGAGGCACAGCAAACCCCGTCGATGGAGAAATCATGCTCATCCACAAAGGGTGGTTTACTGCGCTATATAGTCAACACTTACTCGATTCTCAAAGTTTCAAGTTTATAATTTGCATATTACTAGCACTCCAGATGCCGCAAATACGTTGAACCAACGTATTCTACCGAGGGAGGCTATACTGAACTTTGTTCGGACACTTGGACCTCTTTTGGAATTTTGAAGCCTTACATTTTCGACCAGACAAGCATTGCAATACATATATCAACCAGCCATATTCTTACGCGATTCTGTAAATGCCTGATCAGAATTAATAGTTTACTGGTGAAACGTCAAACTGACAATACCACACCAGTGGCGCCACACCTTTCCTATTCCCGAGCCTAGAAACTAAAGGTACATGATATTTGCTAAGGTCATTGGTCACAAGTGCGTCTCCACTTTGTTCTAATTTGAGCCCCTGCATGAGAAAACAAACAATCTGCATATGCGAAAAGAAAGGCGCAGACCAGCTCCGCGGTAACCGCGAAGCTGATCAGCGCCTTTGTTTTCGCTACACGGATGGTACAATGCCTCTTCTTCTTAAATCCAAAATTTCAAACTTCTTGCCTGCTTCTGTGACTGTACAGCCCAGTTTGTGTCTGACCTGGTCTGAACCCAAATTGTTGGTTTTCTCACGCACAGCCTAATTTATCTTTGCTGCTAGATGAGCCGCATTGCAAGAAGACATGTCTTCGTGGCTTTCCGAGATTTTTCTACTAGGCATGACACAATTTTCATAACCAACAACTGGCGACTGAAGATTCCGATTGTCTGGAAGGATGCAGATGTACTCTCTGTGTAAGCAACCATGTTTTTTTTTTTTTTTTTTTTTTTAATTTTAATATGAGCCTGTGCATGAGAAAACCAACAATTTGGGTTTCCGACCAAGTCCGACACAAACCAGTCAGTACAGTCACAGAATAAAGTTAAACGCTTGAAACTTTGGATATAAGTAGAAGAGGAATTGTATCCGTGTGGTGAAAACAAAAGCGCTGATAAGCTGTGCAGTTACAGTTACTGCACAGCTGATCTGCGTCTTTGTTTTCGCATATGCAAATTGTTGGTTTTCTCATGCGTATGCTCATATCTGTTTTTCTCTTGACGTGGTTCAGATCTCTTATCATGTGAAAATCTTGGTTTAGTTAAAGCGGAATTTCTTTTGGAAATTTTGAAATATATATTACGGTTTGTATTTTTTGTTCGTAGCTACTTTGCATTTAATCACGATTAAGAGTTAAGAATATGATAATCACGGCTGCAGTCAAATACTTTCAAAAGTATTCAAATACATTACAATTACTTTCAGTGATGAATGATTACAAATACATTACAATTACCAGATATTAAGAAATGTAATGATTACAACTACAAATATTTAGAAAAATGATAATAACAATTACAATTAGCCTACTTATCAAGGCAACAGACACTTGCTCATGTGTATTCTATAATCTTATCCTGTGAGCTTGTAGCTCAGGTGAGCTATTATGCTAGGTACTAGTGCTGTTATAATACTGGGTTTCAAAACCATTCAGAGAGTATGTATATGATTATAAATATTAATGCAGGCGTCATACCTAGCCGATTTTAACACGCGATGGACACACGATTATGAAAAGTTTAAATTTCGGCGGGGATCGTGAAGACATCGGGCCATTCGTGAGTGCATTGTTACCCATCGTATGTCCATCGGGAGATTTTTTAAGCCATCGGCATCACCATCGCAAGCGGCACCAAAATCTTTGACAAGCCAAAAAAATACAGGAAGGACACACGATGGTTCAATTTCGTGTTGAATTCGCGAGTGCATCGTGACCTTCGCAAAGCCATCGTGAGGCCATCATATGACATCGGGACTACAACGTACTTCTGTCGTGTGGTCATCGGCACCATCGGCTAAGTTTTGCACCACAAAGGCAATACGATGGAGACGCGATGCTGCCCGATTGTGTTACGAAGGCAACACGACATCTTATAGCCCTCGTAACGCCATCGTATAAGCATCATATCTAACAAAAATAGAACACGATGGCATCCCGATGAAACACAATATTAACCAAAACTGCATTTTCTGTGTTTCCAATATATCACAAGGTAACTTTGACATACAAAAATCAGCATCCACACACACGCGGCCTTTTTCTCAGAAAATCTTAAGTTCAGTACTGTTGATTATATTCTGACAAACATCATGGTGTATTTCGAAGACAAGACAAACAGGAAGAAGAAGACTGCAGCACTGCTTCTTTACACGCAACTGGAACATGTTAAAATCATCTTGCAGGATACAGGTATTTAAGTTCTTTCAAGCAGCACTGTTTTCTTTCTAGTAGAGCAGTACCCACTGACATTCATGAGTCTTCTATGTACATCTACTATAAACTCAAGAACAGTCATGCGAAAGATAGATTGAAATACAACCAAACTGTCACCGAGAAATTTGAACAGTGTTGTAAAGTAACTGACAATACAGTCATGATAGTAATTTTTACCGTGGACGTCAACAACGAAATCATACAAATGGGCCAAGATCTGATAAAAGGGATCTTATGGCAGAAAAATCAAAATTAAGATATTAATTACATATGAAAGACCAAGTTTCTCTGAGTATATCTCGAAAATTTGAATAAATTATCTTTACAAATAGCAAGGATATGAACGTTGAAAGGTGTGCAGTTGGTGCAATCTAAACATGACGTCATAAAACTGTTGTCAAGGTAATTAAAAGAAGGTAAGACTAAAATTCTTGAAATTCTATGTGTTTCTTGAAGTTTAACATCTATACTACTGCACAGACTATGCAGTAGGCATGAATTCACAAACTGTTTGATAAAACATGCAATACAAAGGGCGTACCTGGTTTTTAAAATGAGGGTTGTCCTTATGGCGCAATAGTTGCCATGGCAACATACATAATATAAAGAACGTTTGACCATAAGATTGGGTTACAAGATTAAAGCTGTATGAAATAAATATAAGAACATGCCAAATATTTCAAATTTAGATGGTTTTTAAATTTTAATAGCATAAAATGTACTTGAATGCCCGAAGACACCTTTTACCAGATCCGCGCTTAAATGAAATGCAATGTACCTTGTACCATGTTTGCACGCGAATGAAATTGTGCCTCGTTCAATCTCCCGTACACTATAGACACCGTGTATTTTATGGATTGGAGTTTTTGAGTGGAGTCATGGATTGGAGTATTGGAGTGGAACCTTGGGTGGTGCTGACAGGTGCAATATTCTTCCCACGCCCTCTTCCTGGTTTCCAATTTTATTTTGTAAAGAAGAAACTGACAAAGCTGATGTTTTCTCAACATCACTTTTTAGTCTCATTAATTGATTTTTACATAACATCGGAAAGTGTCGTTATGCCTTCGGGACACTTTCGGGAATACATTTTACACCTCACGATGGCTTCACGATGGCTTCACGACATCGCCAAGCCTTCGCATCAACATCGTTTGCAAAACTACTACTTCGTGTATCGTTCGTGACTGCATCGGGTATAATCGTGTGTCCATCAGTAGGCTTCGTACATGCTTCGGCTGAACATTGGCTTTTTACCAAATTCGTGACGAAAATCGCGCGAAATTGAAAATTTCATATTCGTGTGGCCATCGTGTGTCAAAATTGGTTAGTATGACACCACCTTAAGTGTAATGCTGTGGATAAAATGACCAATAACTAGCTATGTACAAGTGACCCTCTAAAACACAGTAAAACACGTCATACAAATATTTACAAACCCTGAACATGTACAAAATACGCATATAAGAACATTTGTAACATTGGGATGCAATACATTAAACTTTGGCTATTGTTAAGATTTTAAAATATAATAAATTTATGCTGCTCATATAAATTAAAACACTAGCTAAATATACATGTATACATTTTAAATAAGACCCATCACAAACATGTATAATTGTTTTCATCTTTAGAAAGAACGTTGGCAGTTCAGACGGTGAAACATATACCTCTCATTGATATCACTTAGTACTTAGCTATTTAATTTCTCAGTCCCGTTTTAAATACAGAAAGGGAACTAGTTATTCTTAGAGACTGTGGTAGGGGATTCCACAATTTAGATGCTGAGTATAAGTTTCTTACATTTGTAAACCAAGTCACCATAAATTTCTGGTTCAAAATGGCGCCCACGTAAAAGCGTCTTTAACCCAAGATTAAATTTGGAAATACATTCATAGTGTCTGCAAAAAAATTAGAAAATGTTTTTCAAAGTTTATTATACCGATAGCCCTAGGCCTACTGAAGTTTGTCGAAGTCCGTTACATGATTGCAGATTGCAGATTACAGTGACCCTAATAGGTTGCAAAATGTATATGTATATGCAATTTAAAACCGGAAAATTTACTATATCAAAGTCAAAGTCATATCGCGGCTTATTATAAATTTTAGAGGAATCAAATCCATTTAGATTGGAAACTTAAGGTGAAAATGGGGTACCTCACTAAACTATATGTTTTCCGGTCTTCAGCGCACTTGCACGACTCATAAGAATAGTAACATATCACAACAGTGTATCTTTAAAGGCTGTACCTTCTATACGATGAAAACAAAGACGCAGTTCAGCTGCTCTGTTGTCTCACAGCTGATCAACTTATGTGTATTATACCAAAAAGTTACAGCTAGTTAATCCGCACTGTTGATCTCATAAACACAGGGGCGTCCTTTTCAAGATGTGGCTTAAGACAATACAGGAAATGTGAGTGATGCAAATTTCGAAACAGAAAGCTGTGTCACATCCAAACAAACTAATCTGCATAAATAGTACTATTTATTTAGTGAGACAAAGGCGCTGATCAGCTGCACAGTTGTAACAATGCTGATCTGTATTTCAGTGCATAAAGGATAAAACAGATAATTTTCTGATTTTTGCTTCAAACCAAATGGTTCGGAAATTAATTCAAGTTTGATAGATCTTTCACCATGACATGCGGATGCCTTAGATATAAATTCTATGTAATTGAAGTAAAATATAAATAATGTTTGAAAATAAAATAGTAATACAAGAAAATAAAGTAAATAAAAACACGCCACCAAAGTAGTGTGTGTGCAAATTGAATCGACAATTAAAATCCACCCCTCCCTCACGGAACAAAGGAATGGTATGAAACAAATACTAGTAGCTCAAGGGGCGATGATCGCTCACCTGTGAACCATTTCTCTTTTCAAAAGTAAGTAAGAAAAAGCCCATTCTTTATTTACTGAAATTGAACTTTAACCCTTAAAGAAATGGATTGCAACAAAGATGAGTGTATCATTGAAATCGCCATTTCAATATTTTCTTTGACGAGTTGCATGCGATATAATCTGATAACAGTTTAATGATTTGATGAAACTGGACATAAAATATACTCCAGTAATTAAAACGAATATTTTTTAACGAAGGTCAACATATGGAGTGTAGGATTAGTGGGTTTTGTTTTCCATGTTTACAACAAGCGTGACTAAATAATTTTGTTCAATTATTCAGTTTTTTTTTCTGCGGTTGATTTTTCCACACACATTTCCGTAACACCCTGATCTCAGTCTTCTTCGATACACCTTCGAAAGGAATCCTTTTGTCGAATGTTTAATCTGGACTTCATGACTATGAACTCTTTGACAGTTTGTGGCATGTTCACGCTCGCTATGTAGCGGTGTAAAGCATGCCCAGTAAAGTGCCTCCTAAGTACGTCTCGGCAACATTCTTTCAGAAGCTTTGGTTAGTATAACTCTCTGTTAATTCTTTCCTTAATTCTGGCTCTTATTTCAGCCTCTCTACCATATTCGTCTTTGTTGTCAAGTAGTTTAGGATACGAAGAGTGGACAAGTTCATCAGCTCGTATATCATATCCACAGTCTAAAAGAAGAACTGCCATGGAGCCTTCATATGTCCGGAAACCTCCTCCTTCCAAAGCATACTGTAGGCTATAATTCTTTAAATCCCGCTCAATAGCAAGAGCTAGCATAGAAATGTTTTTAACCTTTGAACGATCAAACAGCTCCAAATAATACTGTGCAAAAGTAGTTTTCAGTCCCTCTGGTTCAAACTGATTCAGACAGGGGTTGAAATACAAAACACCCAGAATGCAAAAAGGGTCGATGTTTTGCCTCATTGCAAGTGCCAACGGAGTCAGTCTATCCGGCCCTTTTACATCAATATCACCACAGAGACTAAGCAATCCTCTAATCCCTAAGCCCCTGAATTTTCGGAGTGATTGAAAAGTAAGCTCCTCAGCCCGCTTTGATATGTCTTCAAAGTCTCCTTTGCGTCCAACTTTTTCAATCAATGTGTCTGTATCTTTGCCTAGCTTTAATTGTTCTCCTAGTTCAAGCATGACATCAAGTGGGTTTTCGGTACGTCGCTTTGTAGGTTTTATACCATGACTCGTAAGAATTGATGAGCAGTCAACGTGATCAAGGTCGTTAGAGATATCCAGAAGCGTAAAGCCTTTGATGACCATATCTATATGTCCTGCCTGTGAAGTTATTAAGAATTCAAGTAGTTTTGGTTGATTGTAAACGATCGTCAACAAAATTGGAGAACATTTAAATTGCCTTTTTAACTTATTATTAATCACCATGTCCACCAAATTCATATTTCCTCTTTTTATTCCTTGGTGTAATATTTCGTCAGCTGCATCAATGTGCATGTTACCCAGTGTCTCAGGATTCATATATTGAGATACAATATCATAGGCTTTGTTAGATTCACTTTTCAGAGCATCTATGATCCACCCTGCCTGCAACGGTATGCGCTGTAGAATGTGTTTTAGTGTCTCAAAATTATTCATTCTCACGCAAAGTTCGAAAGTTGACATGTAGTCGATATCAAGATAACTTGGACGATTCTTATTTTGTTGTAGGAATTTAAATGTACCACAATATGACTCTAAATCAACATCATTTGACGCTAATATTGTGTCCACACAATGTTGCCGTCTATGTAATAATGCTAGGTGCAATGGAGAGGAAGAGTATATATCAAAGGACAATGGCGTTCGTTTCCCCATCACTCGTAACAAGTTTTTAAGCACAGGGGCATAACCGACTGTGGCAGCTGCTTGAGCAAGTGTTACTGATGTGGGACGAGGTCCGGTCATCATTTCATCGTCTTCCTCTGGCAAGGAGTCGTGATGGACACATTGTCCACACAATATACTATGGGTAATTCTGTCAAACATTTCTCCATCAATATTTTCTCCTGATATATATCTAAAGTTCTGATGATCTAACATGCAAGCACAACCGGTGTCACAGAAATAACCGTCCACAAGAAAAAGTAAGTTCTCTTGCCAATAGCTCAGGTTCTTTCTCAAGGGTTTCATTTACAACATCTAATGCAGCTGAATCCTTTGTAACAATAAGTCGAAATATATGAACCAGGCGTTTCAGATCAGCAGCTGTATCCCGAGAACTCATCATTATTCTATCCTGCAAGAGACGAGGCGTGTACTTAGGTTCAAGAAAAATACTCATAAAACGAGAATATTATTATGTTTCATTGAAACTGAAATGATTTAGAGTCAAGTTCATGTCTCAAGGTTATTAAACCTTTTTTTCATGTTCAGCTCAGCTTTGTTCAACTCAACAATTGTTGGAATTTTAACATTTATAAGAAGGATATATACTAGTATTTGAGTTTTGAACCTGAATTTTCCAGTAATTTTGACTATTTCAACATTGTTTCAACCTCGAGGCCTAGTACCTGAGGAAAATGTGGCGAAATCAGAGAGTTCTATGCTCCCCGAGAGTAAAATGGACTTTGATTACACCATTGATTACAGAAAACATTGAAGTTTATCGTATCACTGGAATTAATTTTCTAACCGGGTACAGTTTTCTGATATTTTGGTGAAAAGTTCATTTTTGAGAATAAAATTGCGAATTTCTGAAATTTCTAATTGTCTCAAAATACCAATGCCCAGTAGGTGTTTTCTTATCAAAGTTATTACTAAAATATTGGCAACATTGCGTTCTTAGTTTTCAATATGTTTTCATCCAGCCAAAGATTTTCAGTTTTGGGGAAAATCATAGTTTTTATGACAAAAATCGTGAATTTTTGAAATTCACCTTAAAAAGTTCTCTGTATGAAAATTATACAATCGCTTTCTAGTAAAATAGTATAGTCATCATAGACATCATTATTCGGGCTTTTCATTTTATTTGAAATTGCACTCGTATCAAGTTCCAATGAAGCTGGGTACCAGAAATTAGCAATGGGGTGTATTTTCAGAAATATATGACATACGAGTGCGTGGCTGCTTTGCTAGACAGAAATTGGGCGTCAAAAGGTTTTTGAAACTTATAGGGGTTGTAAAAAGCAACTAAAATAGTTTTATAGGTGTTTCCAAGATTGACATTGTGTTTTCCGGTGTTCAATTTTGGTGTAAATGATGATATTTATGCCGAAAATCGCAAATTTTTGTAATCCACCACATAACGTTTTCTGTATGTACAATTGCTTTCCAGAAAAATGAAATACTGAGCCAAACGACTTCTTATTTTCAGTACGACTGCATGAAGTACATAGAGCTATTCTAGACAACTCGGTCGTCCATGTTCTCGTGCGCATGCGCGTTCCCGTACCCATGCTTGCCACACTTGCGTTCAAGTTTTTAGGTCCATAACTTGACAGATACTGACATGAAAGTATTCTTACTTGGACTATAGGTACCCTGTACAGTTAGACTGGGTCTAAGGGCCCATGCCCCGGGGTGGGGCTAGAGGTATAAATCTAGAATACCTTTGAAATTTGCTATTCTCTGTTAAAGCCAGTTTCTAGAAGTCTAAATATTGACAACCCGTATCAGAAAGTATCGATACATGGACCGTTGGTGCGCGGAAGTGTTTGCTTTTACTTCATGACATCAAAGCCATTGAGTCCTTGCTGGGAGTGGGGCGAAATGTTCAAATTTAGAACACCACTGAAATTGACTTTTCTGTGTTAAAGGTGTCTAGAAGTCTATACATTGAAAACCAATTATAATGCAGCGTTCATAGTAGGAATGTTGGTACCATGTAGGATTGGTTGCATTTCAGTTCATGGCATGGCATCGGATCACTAGGTCCATGCCTGGTGGTGGGGCTAGATGTTAAAAGCTAGAACACTGTAAAATTGGATGTATTGGTGTGTAGCTTTTTCAAAGAGACCATATCTTGACAACAACTTATAATAAAGCATTCATACTTCATGCACTTTAGGCTCCATGACATCAGACCACAGGGTCCGAGGCAGGGCTTGAGATAGAGTTCGAAATCTAGAACACCGTAAAATATTGTTTTTCTTTTTATTTCTAGACAATAACAACTTAGAAAGATGGTCAGTCGTTCACCCTTTAATTTGTGACACTGACTTGTGTGTCAGGAAGTTAAGGCTGGGTTGACCTAATGTCCATAGCCCAGCGGTTTTGCCTTATATCTTGACACTCAATTAGAATATGAGCATACTTTTTACACCATACCAGACCTTTGACCCTAGAGTATGAACATATTCCTTTCACTTTATGAGTGATTTCGACCAGACCTTTCATCCCACAGTAGTTATAGGTCGGTGTGACCTAATTTCATGGTTCAGTGATTTTACATTATATCTCATCACTAATTTAGTACATGATCTTACTTATTTCACAATATGAGTGAATATAACCAGACCTTTTATCCCACAGTAGTTATTGGTCGCTGTGACCTAATTTCATGATTCAGTGATTTTACATTATATCTCATCACTAATTTAGTATATGAGCTAACTTCTTTCACAATACGAGCGAATATGACCAGACCTTTGACCCAAAATAGTTAAAGATAAATGCGACATAATTTCATGGTTCATAAGTTATTGAACCATGAAATTATGTCACAGGGACCTATATATCTCGACAGATTTTTCGTATATGGTCATACTTTTTCACATTATGTGTGAAGATGACTAGACCTTCGACTCAAAGTATTTATAGGTCACTGCGACCTAATATCATAGTTCAATATTTACATTTTTCTAAAACCTCCTTAGATGAACCATTAGATGTTCATCTGTGTTCATACTTCCATGAACAACATTGTGTCACGCGACGTGACGTAATCCAAACTTGACGTCAAAAAACATGAATCTCGCCAATCTGATTGGACGTTGTAAACGTCGACGCCGTTCCGCTGTTTGAACACACACTGTGTGTAGATTCTCTGTTTGCTGGTAAATGTGACCGCCTTGGTGATTTTTCAACAAGCGATAGAGAGAAATGAATGTAAATATAAGCAATGAGTTTAATTTTTCTGTTGTTCATGGAGCTATGAACCGCAGTGGGTCGCTAGCAAAGCTTACATGAACCCCTTCGGGGTTCATTCACTTTGCACGCGACCCACTGCGGTTCATAGCTCCATGAACACCAGAAAAATGAAATTCATTTCTTAAATATTTACATTTTCTAAAACCTCCTTAGATGAACCATTAGATGTTCATCTGTGTTCATACTTCCATGAACAACATTGTGTCACGCGACGTGACGTAATCCAAACTTGACGTCAAAAAACATGAATCTCGCCAATCTGATTGGACGTTGTAAACGTCGACGCCGTTCCGCTGTTTGAACACACACTGTGTGTAGATTCTCTGTTTGCTGGTAAATGTGACCGGCTTGGTGATTTTTCAACAAGCGATAGGGAGAAATGAATGTAAATATAAGCAATGAGTTTTAATTTTTCTGTTGTTCATGGAGCTATGAACCGCAGTGGGTCGCTAGCAAAGCTTACATGAACCCCGAATGTTCATGGAGCTATGAACCGCAGTGGGTCGCTAGCAAAGCTTACATGAACCCCTTCGGGGTTCATTCACTTTGCACGCGACCCACTGCGGTTCATAGCTCCATGAACACCAGAAAAATGAAATTCATTTCTTAAGTAAAGGCAAAAAGATATATGAATATGATGCTTTGGGTTACAAGTCGAGCTGGTCCTACCGTCTGACAAAAACAGAAGCAGTCGAGCACGCTGGCATGTGACAGCATTTTTATTTATTTATTTATTTATTTATTTATTTATTTATTTATTTATTTATTTATTTATTATATATGTATCTTTTTTTTTTTAAATAATTGCACCTGTATCATTGTTTTGAGTTGGGTACCAGAAATAAACAGTTGTGTGTATTTTCAGAAATAAAGGTTACACAGGGTGGGACTAGATAGCGAAAAGAGGCTCTTTTGGGAAAAGATGCGAAAAGATGCGAAAAGAGGTTTTTGAACGCCAAAAGAGTCGTTTATGATGCATGTGACGCACTACAAATAAGTTATTTCAGGAAGCATAATAGTAGCAGCATGTCATAATACAAGTATAAGAATTACTGAAATATTTAATGTCGACAAAAAGGTGCGATTGCTCTTTAATTACTCTAGGTGTGAATTAATACGGTGGGTGTAGGCTGGCACGCGCATATATTGCCTTATGACACCTTGGTTGATATACACATTACTGACGATTATCCTCGATATCATCATGTATTTTAAAGAGACAATATTAATATTTTGATTTAAATAAATGGAAAAAATGGAAATCACGCATATTTTGTCTCTATTTAATAGTAAAATGCCTGTTTTTGCCTCTTTTCGCATCTTTTCGCCTCTTTTCAGTCGCCAAAAAACCTCTTTTCGCTATCTAGACCTACCGGGTTAGACACATATCCAAAGTATTATATACAGAAAAGAATATTTATAATATCAGTATGCATATTACCAATGACTGAAAAAAATCGCAAAAATACTACGACTTCAGAAATTTTAAAGATTAGAGTTAGAGACATAAAATAAAAACGCACTGGAGTTGATGCTTCAAAACCATATCTCAAACTGATGATAAAAATCCACGACAGGTCGTCCAGTTTTCAATTCTATGCTACCGGAGAGTAAAATGATGTTGTGATATACGTGGGTGGTCCAAGAAGTAGTGCACACACGTACATGTATTTCCCAATGTAACCATTTGGCAGATAGTGACGCCCACGAGGCGGGGCCTGTATGGGACTCAGGAGCATAGTTGATAGGATTTATAACGAGGATAACTATTCATTGATACACACAAATTATAAACGCTCTTTGTCTTTCAGAGAAGACGTTTTTTATGTTTTTCTTATTCTATGTCTATGGGAACTAATGACCCCGGGGAGGGGACATCTTTCACCCCAGGGGCATGAATGGCAGGATTTATGTATACCTAATTATGATATTGCTGCGTACAAAACATACAAGCTTTGGGTATTGTGCTTTCAAAGATCAAGATTTTCCCATTTTAAGCCTATGGCAGATAACCACAGGCCGGGGTGTGGTCTGTACGAACCCCAGGGACACTGATGGTAGGATTTGAAAAGAGGGTCACTATACATAGCTACACATAAAATGTAAATGCTCTGGCCCTTGTGGTTTCAGAGAAGATTTTTTATGTTGTTTTGTTTTAGATTGTAAGGCAAAGGTAGCCAACGAACTCCTGGGCAGGGCCCTTCTTGGCCCCAGGGGCGTGATTTGCATTATTTACATTAAGCTCCACATAACAATGCTGCATACCAAATAATGAAGCTTTTGGTTTTGTGGTTTCAGAGTTTATTTATAGCAGATAATGACGCCCTGGGGTGGGGCCTGTATGTGCCCTAGGTGAATGGTTGGTAGGATAACCATGTAGGATTTATTAAGAAGAGAAATATACATTGCTACACACACAGTATTAAACCTCTGGGTCTTGTGGTTTTGGAGAAGAAGATTTTTTTTTATGTTTTCCCATTGATAATCTAGAGGAGCTATATGTTGTCATGGAAACCAGAATTCTTGCCCAAAACCTAATGCGACAATTCCTTCATCATTTTACCTTAACTTGAATTCTGGAAAACACATTAAATTATCAATCTTGCAAAAAGCTAGAAAGCTAGTTCAGTTGCAATTGATAGTTTTTATGCAGAGAACTTTACAAGGTGGTTTGCAATAATTCGCAATTTTCTGCTAAAACATCTTTGTGGCCATTGCAATTCGTGCAGTCGGGCTAAAGAGGTATCTTGAATGACACTTCTTTGGCTTAGGGAAAGCAATTGTATAGTTTTAATGCAGAGACGTGTTTATAAGGTGGTTTTCAATAATTCGCGATTTTCTGCTAAAATCATCATTTACCCCCAAAATTTAACGCTGGAGAACACATTTTAAATCTCGCAAACACCTATAAAACTATTCTAGTTGCTTTTTATAACCATTTTATATTCAAAACACTTTTATAAGCCTCATGTCTGCCTAGAAAAACAGTCACACACTCGTATGCCATATATTTCTGAAAATACACCCAATTGCTATTTTTGGTACCCAGCTTCATTGGATCTCAATACAAGTGTAATTTCAAATAAAATGAAAAGCCCGAATTATGGTGTCTATGATTACTATACCATTTTACTGGAAAGCGATTGTGTAATTTTCATACAGAAAACTTTTTAAGGTGAATTTCAAAAAATCGTGATTTTTGTCATAAAAACCATGATTTTCCCAAAAACTGAATAGCTTTGGCTGGATGAAAACACATTGAAAACTAAGAACACAATGCTGGCAATATTTTAGGCGTGGGTTTGTTAAGGAAAAATCTACGGGGCATTAGTATTTTGAAGCAAACAAAAATTTCAGAAATTCGCAATTTTATTCTCAAAAATGAACTTTTCACCAAAATATCAGAACACTGTACCCGGTTAGAAAATTAATTCCAGTGATACGATAAACTTCAATGTTTTCTGTAATCAATGGTGTAATCAAAGACCATTTTACTCTCGGGGAGCATAGAATCGAAAACTAAGCGACTTATCTTGGATTTTTTTCCTCTAGTATAGATATCTATGACATCACTGACATGATACAAGCTGTTTACCATGGTCGTTAATAATCATACTCTCAATCAAACAAAATCAAGCAGACAAAACATGTTTCGACGGCATCTTCTATAGAGAGACCCTGGTTTCGAGAAGCATTTAGAAAGGTATTCATCATTTATAACCAAATATCATCATACTGCAGATGATGCTTCTGCAGAAATTGAGAGTGATGTTGGAGTTCTGTCAAACTTGTTACCCAACCTCTAGTATTTTATACCCCGTTCCAGTGCGATACTTTATTTATTTGGTGGTAAGGTGTCGAGGTTTGTGCTGTTAGCGCCTTTAACGTGCGAATTCATAATTTAGATCATAAAACTGACTGGCCACCTTAGGGAAATAGCTGCTGGCTTGGATTATCGTATGTATACTATTTCAGTAAATATGTTATGGGTACTGAACATTGTTCATCATGAAACAAACACTCAATGAAGAAGGAGAAGAAGAAGAAGAAGAAGAAGAAGAAGAAGAAGAAGAGAGAGAGAGAGAACTCGATAGAGAGAGAAAGAACGACTGTACTACCTTAATAATTGACTGTTGACTGTTTTCACCGTTTTCACAAACTAACACCACACTGTATTAATGAATGATAAAATGGTGGTTATATGTAATGTTTACAGTAAAGATCACACTGATCAATACTAAACAAAAGTAACTGGGAAGTAATCATGAAACTTAATACAATCATTTATAAAATTATCTTTTGTTTGCATATAAAGAAACCTTTAAAACTTATTTATCTTTTTCACAATGGTTGGTATTATTGACGGAGCCTAGTCCAACATGGTCTGGATTCGGAATGATAGCCGTACATCGCCTATCTTACAATTCACTCGCACGACAATAAATAGTTTATTGATCAGAGATCGACTCAAAAGCTTCGTCATCTGAGCATAAACGCCTGATGCTTTGCGCAAGACTGTAAAGGCTGTTTTTACACAGGCTGTTTTTTTTTTAGTGTGAATCAATAACCTAACCCATATTTGACGAATGAATTCTCCAATCATTATCAGTTGGACGAGTCCACTTTCATTTTTAGGGGCCGCATGTGTGATTTTAAAATTTGATTCCATTTTTCAATGAAATTCCTATAAGCAAACAGAATAGCCCCAGATGGGACGCCGCGTTCTGCGGCGACACATATGGGGCTATACTGTTTGCCAAGAGACGCCGGGATTAAATGGGTTAAGAGTTACAGCTGCTTCACATTTTTTTTTCTAGATAGCGATTTTTCTCATAATTGAGGCCCTCCCAGGGGTTTTGGGGATTCAGGGAGAAGGGCCATTTATTTTCAGGGATTTGGGGAGTTTTTGTAGTTTTAGGGAGCAGGGAGCAGGAGGCTGAGGAAAAACATTTTAGGGAGCTGGGGAGAAAGTTCATTTTTCTTTCAGGGAGCAGGGAGCAAAGACCCCCCCCCCCCCTGAGGGGGCCTCATAATTGTTTACATACCCCAAATGTGATAAGCAGGCCAATCATTACTTTTTAACAAATATATCCAAAGTTTGATTGAATCGCCATAAACGTAGCAAACATAAAAATATATCCAATGGACAATAATAAAGTAGGGTGATACAATGGAAATATAACCCGACTGCCAGTTCTGAGTTTAAATTCTTTTTACGTGAATGGGTGTTCCATGTTTCTTATGAAATTGACATTAGCATGCTTTCCTAGGATATTACAAGTGATTTCATACAGTAGCTGGATCATTTAAGTTTTGGAATATGTTATTTGGGAGTTGAACATAACGGGGTCGGATTGTATATGGCAGCAGATCAATAGTTGATGTCAGCTTTAAGTAATGAAAATAATCGCAGGTATTAATAAAAACAAGTTTTATAGCAATTACCTTGTTTGAAAAGGAGCGATCTTATAGCGCAGATCTTCATCTGGGAACTGACAAAAGGAATTATTGTCAGATGACCTGAATGAACGCGAATGACTTTAACAAATCAGCAATATATGCAGGAGTTAGGTTATACAGTGTTTTAAATGTTACATAGCTTTGATGTACGTCAGCCGTTTTTTGGTAAAGAAAGCCATCCCATCAGGAAAACATGTCCGTGAAATGTATACCCCATCATTACGAAAACATGGCCATGCAATATACAGTGATTTTCAAAATTGTAAAAAATGAAAAATTTCAGTGGAAAATTTTTGATATTTTTCTTATTTTTGCTCAAAACATAGATTGTGGGTACACGTTAGAACCGCCTACGTTAGAACCGCCTCGCCGAGGTGGCTCTAACAAGTACCCACAATCTATGTTTTGGAGCAAAAATAAGAAAAATAGGTATACCCCTGCAAACCCGAGTTTTACTATATAAAAGTTGGATTAAAGGGGGTATTCATTGCACGGACATGTTTTCCTGATGTTAAACCCCACCTTTATATAGAAAAACCGGGATGAGGAGAGGCGGTTCTAACGTAAACACAATCAATACTTTGAGCAAACATATTAAAATTAACCAAATTTTTCCTATGAAATTTTCAATTTTTAAAGCTGAAAAATTATTCGTATATTGCATGGTTAAGTTTTCATAATGCCAATTCTTCGAACATGAGACTAGATGGCTTTCCAAATTATGCGTGTCGCTTGTTTTTGAAATTTAGAAATACGTTCATATCTAGGCAAGATATAGCTTTGGTAAAACAGCTTTTGAATATTTTGCGGTACACAAGACGAAAGTTGTTTAAAAAGTGATATTTTTGATGAGATTATCGAGCGTAAATAATCAATGTGAGGTGTCCAACCAAGGTTGTCATCAATAAATTACCCAAGTAAATTTTGCTTTGAAACTTTTTCAATTGTTTCATTACCTATTATGAGAAGTTTGAAAGTGTCTTATTGGCGTCTTTTGGCTCCTAAAATCATGTATGTATACTTTTTGTTAAAATCAATCGACAATTTGTTCTGCTTACTCCAAACTGAACACTATAGTGAAAAGGTCATATTTCATTTCTTCATTAATTTATTCTATATCCGGACTATTCTTGTGAAATGTGGCGTCGTCAGCAAATAGATCAGTATAGAGCAGTATTTTAACAAAACGGCCAAGTCATTCATAAATATAATGAAAAGTATAGGTACCAAGATGGCCCTTTGAGGGACACCTGATTGTATATTAGCAAAGTCAGACATATTCCAATCAGATTGAACTGTTTACTGGCGTGATTCTATGTAAGACTTGAACCATTTAACTTGATGATAAGTTACAAAATTTTTGTGCTGGCAGATTTCTTTAATTAAATGTTATGAACGACCAGGTCGAATGCTTTTCTCGAATCAACGAATATTGAGCCAGTCATATCCCCTTTGTCGATGCGATCCTTTCATTTATCAATTAGTTAAAGAAGTGCTGGGCCCAGTTGTTCAAAACATCGTTAGCTTAACGATATCGTCAATACATAAATTTGTTAAGCAAATATCAGCTAAATTAACAAATACACTGTTATTTTTTGTCAACAAAAAATAACAGTGTATTTGTAAGTAATATTAATGTTTGAAATTTTAACGAAACGTTAACTAACGACGTCGTTAGTTTTGAACAACTGGGCCCTGTTTGACAGCTATACGAGTATTTATTTAAGTATGCAGTTAAATAATGTGAATTCATATGCCTTTCAAATAATTTTGAAACCGTTGGCAATATAGAGATCGGTCTATAATTATTCGGACGAGATTTACTGCCACTCTTACAAATAGGAAAAAAAAACCTTCGCAAGTTTAAGTTGATCAGGGAAACAACCTGTGGCTATACTTTTGTTTATAAGAAGAACCAGGTTTTTGGATAATACCATGAATACGGTGCATATTGATTTAAGAACCCTTGGCCCGATACCGTCTAACCTGGTCGGAAAACCAAATTGTAGAGTTTTCTCATGCGACGGTTCTTATTTGAATTGTAGAGATCAGTCGATTGTTTCTTTCATATTTTTGTCCCTCGCGTAAGCCTTCTTAGTAATAATTTTATTCTCCATTGCCTTTCATTTTAGATCCGATCAACAATGTTAGTTCTCATATTTTTGGGGCTAGCTCTTGGTCAATGTACTGCAGATTACACATGTTTATGTTCATACAGTGTCTCAAAGACGGTATACAGCACGGTATGTCTATTCTCAGATTAACAGAGTAATCGAAATTAATATTTATCATCAGGAAAACATGTCCGTGTAATATATACCCCTAATACCCTAGTTAATTTTATATAGCGAAACTGGGGTATGCAGGGGTTTACATATTTTTTTCTTAATTTTGCTCCAAAACATAGATTGTGGGTACTCGTTAGAACCGCCTCGCCGCGGCGGTTCTAACGTGTACCCACAATCTATTGTTTGAGCAAAAATAAGAAAAATATCCAAAAAATTATAACGGAATTTTAGATTTTTAACAACCCAAAAATGTTTGTATATTGCATGGGCGTGTTTCCGTAATGTTAAATATTCTAAGTTTTGCGCATTTTACGCAAGATTCACACATTTTAGATTCAAACTGAAGAAATTTCTACCTTACTTGATATTGATCGTTTCAGTCAGAGACTTTCGATCTTACATGCACATATACAAGATTCTTCACTTTAACCTATTTCAATTTCATTGTATTTCAGATGGCTACCTTGTTGGCTTTCTTTCCTTACTTTTTATTTTAAACTCATATAAGCCTGACGTCCTCTTTATGCGACCTAGGCCAACAGAATAGCCCCAGATGAGACGCTGCAAAACGCAGCGTCCCATCTAGGACTATTTTGTTTGCTTAGAAGAATATACAATAAAAAAAAAAGAGACTAAAATTCAAAATCACTCTTAACGTCGTGGACGCACCTAAATGAAAGTAATGGGCAATGATCCATTAGTCATGTATTGGTTAATAATCTCATTTCTGTTTCTATATGTTTTAGGCGTCAACGACATCAACCAGCATTGGCAGTCTCAATGAAAATGACTGTAAAGAAGTAATTGCGGTTTCGGGCATAGATACCAGCAAATGGCAGGCCATAGCCTTTCAACATCAGGTATCAACCCGCGCAGTCTGACCGCAATATAAAGTTTACTAATTATACCACTGGCATTTATGCAGACGGGTATATAGTTTTCGCTTTTCCGTTCATCCGTTCGTCCGTTCGTATTTTCGTTAGTTAGTTAGTTCGTTCGTAGAATTTATGTTAAAGTTTTGGTTAAAGTTTCTCTAGTGGGGTATATCTCATGAACCAATGATCAGAAACCATTCATATTTGGACCATAGGTACCCTATAGGGTTTGCTTTGTTTCCATGAGTTCGGACCCCAGGGTCCATGCCCGGGGGTGGGGCTGGAAGTCAAAATATAGGTCACCTTTAATTTGGGTCAAAGTTTTGGTTAAAGTTTGTCTGGTATTGTATATCTCATGAGTTAATTGTCAGAAACCATTAGTATTTGGAATTTAGGTACCCTATAAGGTTTGCTTTGTTTCCATGAGTTCGGACCCCAGGGTCCATGCCCGGGGTGGTGATAGAGTTCAAAAAATAGGTCACCTTGAAAATGTGCTATTTACATAGTGTTTTTTCTTCTCTAAGTTCATATCTTAACAAATACTTATAGGAATATATTCCTATGTGGATCATAGATACCCTATAGGGTTGAATTTTATTCCATGGCACCAAACTCCAGGGGAGGGGCTAGAGGTCAAAATCTAGGACACATTTATATAATATGATAGTTACCAACATTAATATTCTGTAGGTCTATATCTTGATAATCATGTGTTAGGAAGCATAGAAAGCTTAGACCATAGTACCACGTCGGGGTTGGACACCAGGGTCCATGCTTGAGGGTGGGGACTGGAGGTCAAGATCTAGGACATATATATATATATATGTCCTAGATCTTGACCTCCAGTCTGTAAATCAAATAAAATAAATAAAATAAATAAAAATGGCCGCCGTCCGTAGGTAATAAAAAGAACCGAAAATGATAGGGTCGCCTATGGCGGTTAATAATAGGCCGCTAAATAGCGTCAATGACGTCAAACGTCAAAGGTTTATAGATGCTAAAATTGGCGTACAGAATCGGAAGACCGCGGTGGTATAATGGTTAGCACGTCTGCCCGGAATGCAGGAGGTCCGTGGTTCGATTCCCGGTCGCGGATCCTATATATATATAAGAACGACATTCTATTTTCATTTTTCAATCTAGGACTGAGGACCTGACCCACAATGTCCGTGATTATGTCCTAGATTGAGTATACAAGTCAGCTCTGTATACTGCTCCAAAATAGATCTGTCATTCTAAAACTACGCTCCCCCATGTTTTTAAGCAAAGTAGTTTACAATGCTTAATTCTAAAATATACTTGATAAGGGTACTGTCTTTCATTTGGGATTTGAGATTCAATGTCAGGGGTGAGCATGTGCCGGGTGGTTGGTGTAGGGTGTAGGGAGGTTGGGGCTTGGTGGCTACCAGCCGGGGGTATACGTGCCTATCAAGGCACTTTTTCTAGTTTGGTTTCGAAAGTTATTCGAGAAATCAGGTCTCGCAAAATTTGATTAATCTCGCCTTGCCCTTCCGATGACGAAAATTCGCATGGTGAGGTTAACTAACTAACTAACTAACTAACTAACTAACTAACTAACTAACTAACTAACACATATATTCGCATGGTGTGGTCAACTAACTAACTAACTAACTAACTAACTAACTAACTAACTAACTAACTAACTAACTAACTAACTAACTAACTAACTAACTGACTAACGAACGAACGAACTAACTAACTAACTAACTAACTAACTAACACGTATATTCGCATGGTGAGGTCAACTAACTAACTAACTAACTAACTAACTAACTAACTAACTAACTAACTAACTAACTAACATGTATATTCGCATGTTGAGGTCAACTAACTGACTAACTAACTAACTAACTAACTAACTAACTAACTAACTAACTAACTAAACTAAACTAACCGTTTATATGTTGGGTACGCATAACTAACTAACTAACTAACTAACTAACTAACTAACTAACTAACTAACTAACTAACTAACTAACTAACTAACTAACTAACTAACTAACTAACTAATATTATGTTGGTTACGCCTAACTAACTAACTAACTAACTAACTAACTAACTAACTAACTAACTAACTAACTAACTAACTAACTAACCGTTATTATGTTGGTTACGCATAACTAACTAATTAACTAACTAACTAACCAACTAACTAACTAACTAACTAACTAACTAACTAACTAACTAACTAACTAACTAACTAACTAACTAACTAAAAACAACTAACTAACTAACCGTTTATAGGTAGGACTAACTAACTAACTAACTAATAACTAAATAACATGTATATTCGCATGTTGAGGTCAACTAACTAACTAACTAACTAACTAACTAACTAACTAACTAACTAACTAAACTAAACTAACCGTTTATATGTTGGGTACGCATAACTAACTGACTAACTAACTAACTAACTAACTAACTACTAACTAACTAACTAACTAACTAACTAACTAACTAACTAACTAACTAACTAACTAATATTATGTTGGTTACGCCTAACTAACTAACTAACTAACTAACTAACTAACTAACTAACTAACTAACTAACTAACTAACTAACTAACTAACTAACTAACTAACCGTTATTATGTTGGTTACGCATAACTAACTAACTAACTAACTAACTAACTAACTAACTAACTAACTAACTAACTAACTAACTAACTAACTAACTAACTAACTAACAACTAACTAACTAACTAACTAACTAACTAACTAACTAACTAACTAACTAACTAACTAACCGTTTATAGGTAGGATACGCAGCCTTGAATGATGAGACTGAAGTGATCAGCTGTCAGGGAAACCCACCAAGCGGGGATATCTGTAAGTATAACATGCCAAAAAGATTATCAAAACACAAGAAATGTCATATTCAGTTAAATAGATTGAACAACTGTTTTCTTAAATCCTCATGCAGTGCATACTGAACACCATGAAATGAAACTCAGCTGTATGATGTTATAGTTGGATGGAGTAGATTATCTCCAATCTTCGCTTGTCTATGTTTGTTTACTGTTTTTGCAACAGTCTTACTTGTTTTGAAATGAATACAAAATTTAATAATTTTGAACCTTTGGCAGAATAAAGTTCATTCATTGTAACTGCAGATTCAGTAAAGGTAAAGGTAGGCAATGATCGGAAATAGCGCAGTCAGAAAGAAATTCCCACTCCAAAAAACCGAGGTTGGAAAAACCAAACAAGCAATCAGGTAGTATTCATACCAAGAAAACATATTGTAAGCCGAATGGACAGCCAGCCATTTTCCCAATATAGGTGGCCACTCAGTTACCCAAACTTAACTAAAATCACGGCTAACAAACCTTTAAATGCGTAACCGCGGTTAAGAAAGGAAATCCGATTCACGTCCTTCCGGTTTTGCATCTGATGACCAACAAAAGGTAAACAAACTTTTGCAGCTCGTGTTTCCGAGTAAAATATTTTGATTCGAAGACAGATATTATAATTCTCTCAATGCTATTTTATTAGTTAGACATTGCTATATTTGGACCCCAAAGGATTTCCAGAAACTTTTCTTTATAATCATGATTTTTATTCCCTACCCCAAAACACATGTTGGGATTGCATTGTACACGATGAAAATGTGGGTCAGTCGCAGGGATATTTTTAGATTTCCGCTCATTACGTCCATATTAACGGAAAGCAATACAGCGTGCAGATGATTTTAACATTGTGTGAGGTCTGTTGACAGTTTCGTTGCCTCTGGCCACTGCATTCTATGCATATGTGGTTAAAAGCTGTGTCAACATTTCGGTTACGAATTTAATCATTAGAATATAATCATTATAAAACGCATGTATTAAAGTTTTTGTTTTTGTTAATAGTTTTACGCTGAAGTTTTAATTTAGGTGCTAACTCAAATTGGTGTGTTTGTGATATTTGCAGTGAAAATGTTTGATATAAAATAATACAAACTGTCTATGCAATGCATGTTATACAATAGTTCACATGCATGATACTCCTGTTCATGAAAACGATTTTACAGCATTCTTTATACTTTAATTTATTTTTTCCTGGTTTTATGTCATTCAAAACGCTTTACAGGGAAAATAAATACCATAACTTGAACCGGTAGAGGTTTTCAAACGTATCTTGAAATATATCCTTCATATCTTAATGATTAAATGCGTAACCATCTTTTCCTTCCCTTCAAATCGGTTATGCCGGGCACTAACACAACGAAATACTGTCACAGACATCAGTTGCAATTTAGTTAATATATATCTGTAAATTTGTTGTGGAACAATCACTAAAATTTGATATTTACCAGCAATTTGTCCAATTTTTAATTGTATTTCGCCGACTTTGGTCGTGTTGTAACACCAGGTTCGAAGAAGGGAATAAATAACTCAAAAACCATCAAATTATTTTCCGAGCTACTTTGGGGCTGACTTACAATAGTAAATGAGTGACAAAATAGCATTCATAGATAATCGATATATTTCTGTACTAAAATATAATCATCAATCGATCGTAGTAGTGTTTGTTTTGTTTACCTTTTTTGGTCTTCATATGCGGAACCGGATGGGCATGAATCGGATTTTCTTTCTTAACCGGCGGTTACGCATTTAAAGGTTTGTTAGCCGTGAAAATATTAAAACATACATAAGGTGCTGACTACACACAAATTCAACACCAAGGCATAAGACAATAAGAACCACCACAGAAGTATCGCATTGGAACGATCAGTAATATAAAATTACTGGCGGGCTTAAATCGATTTTACATGGCCATAACATCACCCCCAGCTTCTAAAGTAATTCAAAACCACCCTTTTCCCATATAAACAAGAATTGTACAATTATGAAAGACACTTTCCTTACTTTAACCAGACCGCACGCTGACAATGTTTTAGTATGATTCCCGTCTATACTTTCACAGCATAGTTTCTATTATGATAGTAACGACGGGTTCACCCAGCGGTGGTTCACCAACAACTGCAGCGCAGACACAGACCGGTACAGTAACAACACAACAACCCTCATCTCAAAACCCAACAACAAATCAACAAACAACGCAACAACCTGGATCACAAAACCCAACAACGCAACAACAAACGACACAAAAGCCGACTACAATGAAAGCGACATCTACTGGAGGTCAAACCACTACAATATCTAGTGGGATGTCAGGTAGGCCACTTTCTACAGGAGTGGCATTCTGATTATTTTTCTATCATTTGCTATAAACATGTGTTATATTCAGACACCATCTTAATCTGTTAATCAGCGTCGATAGAGTGTGTTCTTATTTTATATAAATGATTACTTTTATTGTAATCTGTGTTTGACGGTTGCATTTTTCTTGTGGTATCTCTAGGTAGAAACATCAAATCAACACAGAAGGTATAAAATAAGCATTTTAATCAGAAAACACAACCTGCCACAGCCTATTAAATAATATACGGACTCCTGAAAATCAACGATAAGGTATTTTCTTATCATCATTATAATGAATGTTAACATTTCACTTAATGTTTCCTCTCCAGGTAGCGGTAACATTTCAATGTGTTCGTCCACTGTCCGACAGTACGCCCAACAGGACAACGAGGTTCTTGTACAGAATGGGGGCAGCTGCTACACGATCGTTCCACACCGAGTATCCTGGCGACATGCCGAGAGTATCTGTAACCACCGCGGTGGTCACCTGTTCCATGTCAGCAGCGCTGCAGAGAACAACTACATGACCAACCTACTGAGCACCAGATTCAACCATTCTGTATGGATGGGTTTACATGACATTGGACACGAGGAACAGTTCACTTGGGTATCAGGTAAAACCATCCCCATCTGTATAGATTTCACTCATCCTTCTTTTTCTGACCTAGAAAAATATATACCATAATTTGCATTTTTATGCGCGGATGTTAAACTTACGCGTGCACCAAACTGCCAAAGTAGATATAATTACTGATTTAACAAAAACTTCCTCAGCTAGACTTGATCTGACAAATATAAATAAACGCGGCGTATCTATTCTTCCTCCAATGGCTGAGGATAACTTGAAATTATCCTTTATTTCAACACGCAGGTAATCCAGTTACCTACACTAATTGGTATCCAAACAGAAAGGACAATTTCTACAGCCACAATGTCGAGGATTGCACAGTGTTTGTACCCTATCTCAACAATGGACAGTGGGACGATATACCATGTGGTTCTACGTCTTCTATTACTGAGAGTTTGTACGAGACCCACTACTTTGTCTGTCAGTTTCGTAAGTACAATACCTCAATATAATACTCAATATAATACTCACTACTTCGTCTGCCAGTTTCGTAAGTACAATACCTCAATATAATACTCAATATAATACTCACTACTTTGTCTGTCCGTTTCGTAAGTACAATACCTCAATATAATACTCAATGTAATACTCACTACTTTGTCTGTCAGTTTCGTAAGTACAATACCTCAATATAATACTCAATATAATACTCACTACTTCGTCTGCCAGTTTCGTAAGTACAATACCTCAATATAATACTCAATATAATACTCACTACTTCGTCTGCCAGTTTCGTAAGTACAATACCTCAATATAATACTCAATATAATACTCACTACTTCGTTTGCCAGTTTCGTAAGTACAATACCTCAATATAATACTCAATATAATACTCACGACTTCGTCTGCCAGTTTCGTAAGTACAATACCTCAATATAATACTCAATATAATACTCACTACTTCGTTTGCCAGTTTCGTAAGTACAATACCTCAATATGATACTCAGTAAGTACCTCAATATAATACTGTTGCTTTGGCATGTTCGTGGGAGGAAATTTCCATCATTCATCCATGTAATACATGTATAATATCCAAACTGATGTTTTACACATCTAAACAATGGGCAGTAGAACGAAATACGACTGATGATATGGATCCTTGTCATCTGCAGCTGAAAGTTCGCGAGATGCACTATTTTGTCACTATCTGTTTTTTTTAAGCAAATGTAACTCTATATCTAGTGTCCATGCTAACAGCAATAAAAACCGTGCTATAACGAGTAAATGTACCAGGACGGATCCGTGTCATTTCAAAATCGTAAACAAACCGTGTTATAAACAGTTTCAACAATGGACAATTGAGCGATGTGTGGTCCCAAGACTTTTGTTCCTGTGACTTTGTATGACTCACAATTTTGTCTGTCAGTTTCATATCTATACAATAACCCAACTATCAGAACTATTAGCAGCAATTGAGGGAGAATATGCATATATAGTATAATAGTAAAATAAGTCTTCATGGTTAATTTTCAAGCCTAAGGATATACATTTTCTGTGTTTTTACCATCTGGTTTGTGTGTCCATCTGTTGGAAACCACAATATGTCAAGACGTGTGCACCAATGTGCCCGGTTACTGCACTGCAATGACACGAGTATAAATCGCATATTAACTAGTTATCTTCTTATTTTTCAGCAACCTCCAACCCTACACCGATGTCTTCAGGTATGCCAAAGGTTCATAATTCTCAATTCCACTTTCACTTTATTTCCAAACATTCGTACCTTTCGATTCCCTTTTTACACACAAATAGTTTCAAAATATATTTTTAGCATTTGCAGTCACCTTATTTCAGAATTTTCAAAATCAAAATCCTGCTTTTCTAATCAGTTAGAATATTCAGAGAACTAAAAATTATACGTTTAGAGCCATCTTCTAAAAATTGTTTTAGTTATTTGACTCCGTTTAGGCATGTGTCTTTGATTTAGACTTACCTTGTGTAAAGTTTTGAAATTGCAGCATATTTATCTGGCTATCGTCGTCGGTTTATAAAGGGTCACTGATGAGGGTTCAGTACCCGAAACTGTGCAATATGGCCTATACTACGTCCCTTTGAACATTTTCACTGCTTCCAAAGGATCAAGCTTTTCTATTTTATTTGCTATTACATCCATAGTGCAGATTATATTATTTCTTTCGCTCCTTTGAGATCAGTTAGAATATTCAGAGTACTAAAATTTTACGTTTAGAGCCATCTTCTAAACAATGTTTTAGTTATTTGACCCCGCTTACCTTGTGTAAAGTTTTGAAACAGTATATTAATCTGGCTATCGTCGCCGCTTTAAAAAGGGTCACTGATGAGGGTTCAGTACCCGAAATTGCGCAATATCGTCCATACTACTATACATCCCTTTGAACGTTTTCACTGCTTCCAGAGGATCAAGCTTTTCTGTTTTATTCAATTTATTTCAACGGTTCACAATGATCAAGTCTGTTTTCACTTTATTTCAAAACATTTATACTATTTCTTTTCTTCGTTTTTACAATTTTCAAAACATAATTTTCTTCCACGTTTCGTCTTACTTCTTAGCGTTCATAATTCCCTCTTCCTTTTTACTTTATTTCAAAGCCATCACGATTGTTGAGTCCATTATCAAATTATTCAGTTCGTTCAGAATTCTCTCTTCAGTTTTCACCTCATTTCAAACCATTTATAAATCTCTCGGACGTTTTTATTTATTTCAAACCATTCATAATTTACGAGTCTGTTTTCATCTTATTTTATAACAAACATAGTCTCGCGTTCGTTTTCTCCTTTGTATGAAAAATGAGCCGCCTCGTGGGAAATCCAACAATCTGCTTATGCGAAAACAAAGGCGCAGATCAGCTTCGCAGTAACTGCGAAGCTGATCAGCGCCTTTGTTTTCGCTACTCGGATAGTACAATTCCTCCTCTACTTAACTCCAAAATTTCAAGCTTCTAGCCTGCTTCTGTGACTGTACAGCCTGATTTGTGTCAGACCTGGTCAAAAACCACATTGTTGGTTTTCCCACGAGGCGGCTCAAATTATACATTCTGACCAATTATTTTCATATGATTTGAAATCTCGTCAGTACCGCTTTGAAGAGACGTGGACAAAAATCATAGGCTTTCAAGGATTACCTCTGCGTAGAATGTTTTTGGCATTTAAACAGAAAGATCTACACACTTTCAGTATTGCTTTCGTATGATAGTTCTTTGTTTTTCAGCATGATGTTTTAAAAAGTATTGCCGTTAATATTTTAAGTATGCAACTGGAGTGAGTATATTTTCTCAATTCCTCTTTGTTCAGGAAATACCAACCTATGTCCCGCATCAGTGAGATACTATGCTCAACGGGACAGAGCTACCCTGGCACAATATGGGACCAGCTGCTATGAATGGGTCAATGCAAGAGCTTCCTGGTCCCACGCCGAATCCAACTGTAGACACCGTGGCGGCCATCTTGTACAGATCAACGACGCACAGGAGGAGACATTTGTTCAGAAATTTATGCAGAGCCACGACTCTCAACACGCTGTTTGGATCGGACTTTACGATCTAGGACACGAAGAGATTTTCAAATGGACATCAGGTACCACATAAGCCTCGTCACGAGAAATCCTACTTTTATTTTCCTTCAGGGTTTCCGACAATTTTGACACGAACTGGCATATACATTGTACAGTCAGAGAATGTCAGAGGCTTGAAATTTGGTCAGCTGTGCAGTTACTCAATCACCTGCAAAAGCCAGAGGGTCCCAGACGGGGAACATCGGCATTCCCCTAGGGGCCAGGTAAAGGGGACATTGAATTATCTGTATGACAAGGGACCAGTGGGCTATGATTACTTGAGAGGACCCGGGGTGGTGATCCGGGGGACCTAGGTACATATGAGTGGGAACCAGGGGTTATCCGCGGGGCTGGGCATCGGGGAAGTTTGAGGTTTTGCCGGGCTGACTTGTTACCGAAGCATTGGGACCTTGGGTTAACCCGATTTATCCGAGGCTAGGCCTCGAGGTTATATTTTTTTATGTTTTACTCAGCTGAGACTAAAATTCATCCTGCTTATAAATGTTAAAATGCCAACAATTGATTTCTTAGCGGGATAAATTACAATCTTTGGTGATCTAAGCCTGAAATTTCAATTTATTTGGGCTATTTCAGTATTTATGAGCTGATTAAGTTTTATAACATCGGGACCAAGACTTTGGGACCTGAGACGATCGGAGACGCAAGTCGCGGGAAGATAAACATTATTTTTTTTAAACATTATAAAACTTGTGTGACGACACGGTTTTAGTGTCTGATAATGTATTTTCGCAGTTATTTTACAACTGTTTAAATAAAGATGAAATATTTTCTTGTCACTATTGAGCATTCAGTTTGTCGCAAAATGTGCAGCCTAAAATTTAAAAAACTGTTTACAAATAAAAAAAAAAATTGGACAAAACATTATTGAATAGGGATTTTCTGTACAAAAATTCTCATGAAAGGGAGGTAAATATTTTCCCGCAAAAATGAATTCATATCATGGTCGCCCCAAACCCTTATTAAATGACATACCTGAGATGAAATCTTCATGGTCTGGTAAAACCTTTTTTTCGAAAAGTAAGCATTTTCATGATCATCATTTATCTCCCTTGACAATCCAAACTCCCTATTCAACGGTCATTTTGTCTATTACATTTTTGCACCAAATTATAATATTTTGCAGGTCCTATCAAGACAAACTAAGATCAAGATTTGGACATGAAAATAAATTTTGCTATTGTCCTCCACACACACAAAAACCCACAAAAAACCATAATCAGAGCCAAGGTTTTAAACTTTAGTTTCAGCAGTGATTGGTCATTGTTACTTTTACTTATAGGCGAGTCGGTAAGCTACACTAACTGGGTTCCAGGAAGAAAGAGTAATTTCCAGAGTCACGATACAGAGGACTGTGTTGTCCTTATTCCATACAAACAAGGCATGTGGGATGACATACCATGTGGAAGTTCGAGCCTTTTCTTTGGTGAGAGAGGCGAAACACACCCATACATGTGTGAATTTAGTAAGTAAAACGTGTGCAAATTGTTTTGATAAGTGTTCTTAATGTGCTTGCAAATAAAAGTCATATCTATGGAAACATAGCAAACACTATAAAATATAAATGACAGACTAAAAGACGTACGGATGTTTTCGAGGATGCGGCGATGACTTCAATAAGTAGGCAACCAAAGGGAATTACAAGATCATGAGAAACAGGGAAAGATACAGCTATTAATGGATATATTCCTTTGTTTATCATTCTATTAAGTTTGTATATTTTACGTAATTGTCTTTACTTTTGCAGAGATAAGTGGCGGAACCAATCCCAACCCAGGCGTCATTACTATCGGTTAACTACTATGATATGGTTTGGCGACGTTGACCATAGTTTTCCTGTATGTCTATTAAAATCACATCACCAAAGAATACTTGGTTTTGTTTGTTTTGAAACCGTGTTGATGCACAAGAGAAGTTTAATAATCCTCCCTCCCACACATACAGTGTAACACTGCCAAGGGTAGCCCTTCAGTCCTATAGACATTGGCAAGAATAATTATTGCATATGGGTCTTTCTTTGTCAGATGCTAAAATACTTGTTTAGGTTGCCATTCAGTACTCCGTCCACCTCTTTATCTGCCACAAGAGTGATTCCGTCTACATTGGACACTGCGGTAGGTCCAGAACGTCTACATTGGACACTAGGGTACGTCCAGAACGTCTATATTGGACACTGCGGTAGGTCCAGAACGTTTACATTGGACACTAGGGTACGTCCAGAACGTCTATATTGGACACTAGGGTAAGTCCAGAACGTTTACATTGGACGCTAGGGTACGTCCAGAACGTTTACATTGGACACTGCGGTAGGTCCAGAACGTTTACATTGGACGCTAGGGTACATCCAGAACGTCTATATTGGACACTGCGGTAGGTCCAGAACGTTTACATTGGACGCTAGGGTACGTCCAGAACGTCTACATTGGACACTGCGGTAGGTCCAGAACGTTTACATTGGACGCTAGGGTACGTCCAGAACGTCCATATTGGACACTGCGGTAGGTCCAGAACGTTTACATTGGACACTAGGGTACGTCCAGAACGTCTATATTGGACACTAGGGTACGTCCAGAACGTTTACATTGGACGCTAGGGTACGTCCAGAACGTTTACATTGGACACTGCGGTAGGTCCAGAATGTTTACATTGGATGCTGCGGTAGGTCCAGAACGTTTTGGACGATGCATGGTATTCATTGCAGCGTGGAATTTCTTCAAGTCGTTTCAGTCTTTCTTTATCCTTTCTCAGTTATGTCCTTGACTGCTTGAGCTTCGCACACATTGTTTTATACATATCGTTGTATGCTGCCTTATTGAATTCAGAGTTAACATCTTAGCATGCCTTATGCAGGCATTGCTTATATTCAAGAAACCAATAAATGCAACATAATTTTCGTCAAATCACCGTTTATGTTTGCGAGATGGGTTCTGAACCTACTTGCAACTAAAATGGAGAACTGACCAGTTTTCTTCTGGGTTTTCTGAACTGAGATTGACTGCACCCAGTTAATTGCAAACGTACTGGAAGAAAGCTTGTCTCATGACTTCTTGGTTCACTTCTGAAATGAGTCAGTTGTAGTCTCTCTTTGTGCTTTCTATTCATATTTTCTTACTTGAAGGTCACATCGCGAATTGGAATCTGATTGACAACCTGGTTCCGAGGTTATATTTTTTTCATGCTCAACTCAGCTTAGACTAAAATTTATCCTGCTGATAAATATTGAAATGCTAACAATTGTTGGCATTTTAACATTTATCAAGAGGATGAATTACTGTCCTCTGGGATTTATGCCAGAATTGTCAACTGATTTTGGCTTTTTCAGTATTTATGAGCTACTGAAATTGTATGCTCAGCTGAATTGAGCATGAAAAAAGTTTTATAACCTCGGGGCCAAGCTATGATCTGTCAAGTTATTTTCACCTCAGACCGGGTCATAAACTGGATATAGACACATGGCTTGGGTCACTGTGTGTAGTCGGTTATCAGGAGCTGAAAGAAAAGGAAGGCACTGACACTACAAACTCAAAGTTTTGTGTGGACAATAAGGTCAATAATACAAATGTACTGTTTGGAAACATGACCTACCGTGAGTTACATGTACATTATTACAGTACCATTGTTCCATATATACATTTAGTACAATTTACTTACTTATGATTGGTAGAACAGATAACATCAACTGTTCTTGATTGTTACATTGTCCAATTATTGTTTGCGTTTTGGAATGACTTTCCCTAACACATTTAACTATGCCACTGATATGAATTAAGAACATTTGGACAATATAAACGGGGTTCATATTGTAGAGAAAGGAATCGCTTTTTACTAATGACGCGCTCTCAGTTTAGCTATGTACACACCATGTTTTGGAACGATTTGAGCCTAGAATGATACATGGTTACATTATGACCACAATCAAATTGCACCAGAAAAGCCACTGACCATGAGCACCAAATTACATACCTACACCTTTTGTTACGATTCTCGTATATGAATGTCAACGCAACAAAATGTATCTTCGGACATTCTGATGTTACTAGTAGATTAATGTGAAAAACGCGGAAAGTCCTGCAGTATAATTTCTTATGGTTTAGGAATAACACTATATTTGTAATCATTGAACAATCGGCTACCAAATAAGTTTTACAATCATTCAACCCATTCCGGATCAAGTTCATGAAAATTGCTGCGCATGCGCATATGAATGATTTGAGTATTATAATCTTAGTATTATCTTGAAGCCAATTTTGTTCCTCATCAACTGTAATGGTTTTCATTTTTGATCAAGCACGCGACTGTGACCACTGGAGCGTGAAAGTCTATGCATAATTGAAGTCGAAGCGAATCAATTGGAGGTAATCCGAATCATGGTCTATATCTCACCACCGATGGGTTTATCCTTCAAATTCTTTGCATGTAGCCATACAGTGAACCTTATCAAATATTCCGAGGACCAAAACATATGCCTTTTTCGGCGGCATTTTCCCATAGCCATGTCTTCTCAACCCCACCCCCACTGAACATACAATGTTCCATGGGTGATTTTAGTAACGTCGGAATATCATACGATGTTTGTTAAAAACGCAGATTATTTCATTGTTTACATTTAATTTTATAATATGAACACCCAGAATGTAAAAATATACATTTAGTTCCAAACATCAGACAATCCACGTCCTTTAAGAGCATAAAATGATAGTATGCGGTTAAACGTGATTCGGAGTAACAACAATGACACCGTTTCCAAGTTTCTAATTAAATATGTCGTAATATTCGATTTTAGGACTGAAACTTCGCCAAAATAACAGAAAATGATCGGACAAAATATTAGCAACCAATATCGAAAGATAACTTACAGGGTACCTTTTGTTTTTCGGAAAATTCGGCGAACCGCCTTTGATAACCGTGTGTAAAAGAAAGCTTTTTCTGTACATGAGCCGGGAACCATTGACGTGAACAAGATGTTGACGTCATTATCCACGATCATTGAGCGATGGAATGAAACATGATTGAATCAAGAGTCAAATGTCCAAGTTCGTTTTAAAAAATGTTTGTTTTATATTTTTGTAAAATTCTTTTGAAAATTATTTTGATCCGGATCGTCTTCAGATTCGCTATGGCTACAACAAGTGTACCATCTTTATTTTATTTTCAACAATTAGAGTTATCTGCTCTTTTATTAGCACACAATATACCTAATTTTCCTATACATGTATCTATCGACAAACGGTAACCATAGCAACCACAACGTCACAAAATAGACAAAATAATTGAACCTCAACGTGACAAAATGTACCTTTGGACATTCTGACATTACTAGTAGAAAGCAGCAAAAAGCGGGAAAATGACGTTTTATACGTTATAGAAATAACACTGTATTTGTAATCTTTGAACACTGTGGTACCAAATGAATGAGTTTTAAAACATCTTATTGTTCAATATTTGGAGTTATCTGTCCTTGTTTTAGCCCATAATACACATAATTTCCCTATATCTATCGTTAAACGGTAACCATAGCAACCGCATCATCATAAAATAGACAAAATAATTATGACACATTGCCTGTAAGGATGGTATACTTCTATCTTAACAATAGGTTCCGGACCAGTGCTTAAACAGTTTTAAGAAAATGCATCGAGTTTTGTAAGCTCTACTAACATGCAGAAATGCATTACGCAACTTTGACGTCATTTTTCAGGACAATGTCGTCTGTAGGGTTCATATGGTAAATTGGTCATAACTCACAAAATAACTGAAATAATCTGGTCAAATAAAGACTGACATTCAAAGTAACTTTGCTTTTCTTATACTCAAAAAATTGTCCGACGGTACATTTTCTCACGTTGTGGCCCAATTTTGATAGATTGACTGTAAGGATATTATGCTTCTGTCAAAACAATAGGTTCTGTCCATCGCGTTTGTAGGTACTATTAACACGCAGAAATGCAGTAACGCAAATTTGACGTCATTTTCAGGACAATGCCGTCCCTAGGGTTTATATAGTAAATATGTCGTAACCCAGCAGACATTTGACGTCAGTTGGACGTCAGATTGACGTCAGACTCCGACGTCATAATGACGTTGGATTTAGGTTGATTTTGAAAGTTTGTTTGACGTCAAAAACAGACGTCATTCTGACGTCAAAAACAGACGTCATTCTGACGTCAGAAAAACAACGTTGGTTTGATGTCTCAAATGTGACGTCATAATGACGTTGGGGTTAGGTTGATTTTGAAAGTTTGTTTGACGTCAAAAACTGACGTCAATCTGACGTGCTAAAACCGATATCGTGAATGTTTGTTCGCAGTTAAATCAACATTCTGAAATCCTGAAGTGGATTCAGTAGTGCGGTGATGCACTATTGTTATTCCCTTTCACTCCTTTTTTTTTTTTTTTTTCCTGGGCGAGACCAGTACTATAGGAGGTTGTTTTTTTTTGTGGGTTTGTTGTTCCGGGAGCACCCGAAGGCTCAACCGGAAGGAGGTTTTAGGAGAAGCCCGAGATCGAACCTGCGACCCCTGGTTTAAAAGGCGAGTGACTTAACCACTGCACCACGGAGGTATTTGGTTTTTTTCTTCCTGGGAACCAACCAGTACTAGGGTTTGCTTTTAGTTACCTTTCCTGGGTAGAACCAGTACTTGGAGGTTGCTTTTCCCGGCGAGCACCCGAAGGCTCAAACCGGGGTTTGCTTTTTGTAATACCGTTCCTGGGTAAAAACCAGTACTAGTTTGATTTTTTTTTGTTTTTGTTTTTCGTTTGACACCGTTCCTGGGTCCACCTTAACCAGTACTTGGATAAACATTTCGGGATATACAAAATGTTTAAGATGTTGAATCACTCTGATGTTGGTATATCTTATTCATGTCAAATTTTATTGCTATATGGTGCTAAAACAAATAAGACATTAGTGTAAATAATAAGACTATTGTGAAAAATCAATAATTTAAAATGGTGAAATAAGTATTAAAATATACAAATTTCATTTTCGTCTTAATAGAAGGTTTAATAATTTAGTGAAAGACTTTATTTTGATTAACAAATAATTATTATTTTTTTTCTAAATTAATTAAGCATGGTGATTTCCGATACGAGACCTAGATATAGCTTTTTTAAAAGTGGCTATGTTGAAATTATTATTTGAATTTGATGTTGTTACTTTTGCGCAAGAAATTATGTCAGTTCAAGGGCAGCTAACTCTGTCGACATATGACGTTAGACTTACGTTTGAATCCGGCGTCATTTCGACGTCATATCAATACGTCCACTGACGTCAGGACTGGACGTCAGGTGGGCGTTGGTTATTGGTTGTATGACGTCGTGACCAAAATACAACCAATATCCGACGTCCGTAACAACAATGTAAATTTTCATTGAAAATATGTCCACTTCGAAGGCGATAAAATCCTATTTTAGAAGTCATATGATAAAACGAATCTTACACTCGTGGTCATTTCATATGAAATTTATTAAACTCGCTGAAGGCTCGTTTAATAAATTTCATATGAAATGACCACTCGTGTAAGATCCTCTATATAATATCAAATTCAAATAATAATTTCAACCTTGCCACTTAAAAGTCATATCTGAGTCTCGTATGGGAAATCCCATATTTCGCCCTCATGCTTTATTAATGTAGAAAAAATGATTATCTATCAATCAAAATAAAGTCTTTCACTATAGGGATCAACCATGGTTTTCAGTGCTCAAACATTCGATGGATCACGAGGAGGGTGTTTGAACACAAGGCCGCAGGCCGCGTGTTCAAACACCTTCCGAGTGATCCAGCGAATGTTTGAACACAGAAACAAACCATGGTTGATCACTATTCTTGCATTTTCACTCTTATCCACTTAAAATCTCATGAAAATAACATTAACAACGTAAAAACTCACCGAAAACCGCGGAGCTTCTTCAACGTCGGCCATTTTGTTTCTACAAAACACATGACGTCACGTCGCATTGACCAATGACGTCGGCCAAAACCCATGTTCAAACGGCACGTGAATTTCATTATTTGAACATGGGTTTTGCAGTTTGAACACGGCTTTCGACCAATCGAAAACGGCTTCAAACAGCTATGCGCATAGATATCTATGCAAGAATAAATTATCAAACTTTCAATTAAGATGAAAATAAAATTTGTATATTTTAATATTTATTTCACCATTGTTCAGAATAATCTTATTTCTCACACTAATGTCTTATTGGTTTTTAGCACCATAAAGCAATAAAATTTTGCTTAAATAAGAAGTACCAACATCAGGCTGAATTAATATCTTGAACATTTTGTATGTTCCGAAAAACTCTATCAAAGGAGTGAAAGGGACTATCAAAAGTGCATCACTGCTCTTCTGAATCCACTGTTATTCAAAAATGCGAAAAAATATACACCTTAATTAAACTATTTATATGACATGAATTCAAACGTCGTTTTTAGGACGTCAGATTGACGTCAGCTTTCAGACGTTAAACCGACGTTGGCTTTAGCACGTCAGATTGACGTCTAGTTTTGACAACAAACAAACTTTCAAAATTAACCTAACTCCAACGTTATTATGACGTTGGTGTCTGACGTCAATCTGACGTCCAACGGACGTCAAATGTCTGCTGGAAGTAACATAGAAAAAAAAGAAAGAAAGAAAGCAAAAGAAACACACGAAACGAATGATCTGATTTTTACCCAAAGTGAAGTTTCATTAATTTGGACACCACACATGGTCAGAAGTATGAAAAACACAAGGTCTAAATCACGTCTTGATTACGACGTCTAACTGACGAACTAGTTTGACGTCAAAACAACGTCCAATCCAGACGTCCAAAAGACGTCAGGAAATGACGTCTGATAGACGTTGGAAATTCGTTATATGACGTCGCGACCAGAATAGAATAGAATAGAATAGAATAGAATAGAATATATTTTATTGCTCAGTTGTACCCATAAAGGGTTAAAGGCAAATACATAATACAAACTATAAACACACACACACACACACACACACACACACACACACACACACACACACACACACACACACACACACATTGACAATGATCAAGAAGTTCTAAGAGCCATGCTATGTAATTCCTGCGTTATAAATAAATGAACCAACAGCTTTTAAAATATCAATATCTGTGCTTGTTAACATATCTATAAAAATCTCATTATCAGTTTTGCATATATTTAATTTTCTTTTAACTATAAGATACATTTGTTGTCTTAAAGTATCAAACTTTTTACATTTACAAAGAGCATGTATTTCATCCTCAATTAAATCACAAGTATTGCACAGTCTATCTTCCACATTAGGTTTAATTTTCAAATATCTACCCCGTTCGATATTTAGTTTATGTGAACTAATTCTTAAAGCGCATAAGGCTTTTCTATGCTTTCTTTCATTTAATTCTAAGTATTTCTCTATTCCAAATGTTTTCTTAATAAGTTTATATGTTCTTAATTTAGACATTTTATCATCTGATTTCATTCGCAACGCCCAAAAGTTTTGGTATTTTTCTTTTAATTTATTTTTTATACATAACAATAATGAATAGGAATTAAAGGTACATTGGTTTTCCCAAACATGGGAAAATCCTAAATCACAAAGAATGTTTTTTTACAAAATTCAACCACTGACTCTTTAAATGATTATCATAATGTTCTCTATATGCTTTACTGACAAGAGAATTATCTTTAGATTGCACAGCATGCAACCAAAAATTTATGCTACTCACTATGGCTGAAATAACCAAAGGATACTGACCCAATTCACTGAACACTGCAAAATTTGACGCTTTTGAGTGTACACCTAGAACAAATTTCAGAAATCTTGTATATAATTTATCAAAGTCATTTTGCCCTTTGAAAGTCAATTCAAACATTTCTTCAATTGATTTTTTCTGGTAACAAGATTTAAATCCTATCCATACTTCAGAATTGTATAGGGCAATCGGTTTGACAAGAGAGTCAAAGATGCTCAAAACTGCGGAGGGTCTTATATCATTGTTAAATACACTTTGTTTGATTGAAAAGAGGGCTCTACTTGCTTTTAAACTTAATGTTTTTTCTGCAGTAACGAATTTGCCACTTGATGAAACAGTTACCCCTAGATATTTATACTGATTTACACATTCTTAATGTCTATCACCGACAAGAAACTTGAAACCATTTTTCTTGACTTGACCATTCTTAGTGAAAATCATGATCTTTGATTTATCAGGATTAATTGATAAACCCCACCTACTACAGAACTCATTAACTTGATTAATATTTTGCTGTAGCTCAGATTCTGATGTTGATAACAGAAGTAAATCGTCTGCATATAGCAGATGACTTATTCTAGTGTCACATAAAATTGGCGCTTTTAAATCTATTATATCATCACTTAAATCATTAATGAAAATATTAAATAAAAGGGGACTTATAACATTACCTTGATGTACACCTTTTGTAATATTAATGGGATCAGACATCAAGTGACGACATTTTACTTTAGCCTGTGAGCCATCATACATTGATTTTATAACTTGATATATTTTTCCACGGATTCCAGCTTTCTGCAGTTTAAGAAATAAACCTTTATGCCATACTGTGTCAAATGCCTTTTTAAAGTCAATAAAACAGGCAAATAATTTATCCCCCTTATTAGCATTTAAGACATATTTGTCTACAATAGTTTTCAGAACAAAGATGTGGTCAGATGTACGGTGATTTTTTCTAAAGCCTGCTTGTTCATCTTTTATATAATTCCTGTTCTCAAGCTCTTTACAGATTCTATCATTAATAATGTGGCAGAACAATTTGCCTAAACAGCTACTTATTGTGATCCCTCGATAATTATTAACATCTAACTTATTTCCTTGTTTATGTACTGGAATAATAATTCCATCCTTCCACGATTTTGGAAACTTACAAGAGTTAAAAATAGCATTAAAGGCCTGTGTTACAGGTTTACATATATATTGCATTGCTGTTTTGAGCATCTCGTTTCTAATCAAATCATACGAACTGGCTTTATTGTTTTTCAACTTCTGACAAGCAACAAATACTTCTTTCTCAGTGAATTTATAATCTAAAGTACACGTTTGATCAGTATTTTCATAATCCATAAGTTCATTGCTGACTTGTCTTTTTCTTTCATCTGAGTCTTGGATAGTTTCAGATTTGAGCAGTTTTTTAAAATGATCAAACAATAAAATGATCGACCAAAATATAACCAATATCTGACGTCAAACAGACGTCAGGTGCCTGCTGGGAAGTCACAAAATAACTTGTTGTGGTGCATATGTCATTTTATTATATGGCAAGTGATGAAATATGGAGAAATATGTACTAAATATAACCAATATTTGAAAAAGTTATATTTTCACATGTGAAAATATAAAAAAGTTATATTTTCACATGTGAATATCCTCTATTGCTTCCCAGTTTTGAGGATGTTTTCACTACTCATTCTTCTGTGGATATCTGGACTCTGTGAAGCCGACTACAGTTGTCTCTGTAGCTACAATGTTGAAAAGCCAGTGCTTGATTCGGTGGGTAAATATTACTTAAAATAGATTAAAATAATCTTTAACGGGCGGAAATATAACTTAGTAGCCTATGTATTTTAAAAGAATATTAGTTTGTATTTGATTTCCATGCCTTTTCATAGTTTGGGAAATGAATGTTGAACATGGCCGAATAATAACGTTGAGAATGTAAAGTAAGGCGCCACCAAAAGCACAGTAATCCTTGGCGAAAATCCATTAATGACGAATGGACTTTCCCATCATTTTTAGGGGAATCAGGAGTTGTTTTAGATTTTTATTCACTTTTTCGACGAATTTTCTCTAAATTATACCCCCATTCCACTGGACGTTGTTTCCACTACGTTCATGGCGTTCTTAAAAAACTTATGAAACGCCGTGGAAGCGCCGTCATGTGAAAAATATTAGGATTCCCACGCTTTTAGTACGCTTCTAGTACGCTTCGACTACGTTCTCGCTACGCTAGCTACGTTCTTGTCGCGCTACTACAACGCTTCTACGGCGCTTAAGGAATCACAAAGCCGCATCAGCTACGCTTCCACGACGTCAAGGGATTTCTGTCTACGCTTTGACTACGCTTTGCCTACGCTTACTACGTTCCTGCTGCGTCTTTTCTACGTTTGGAGCTCAGGCACCGCGTTTCTGTTGCGTTTTGTCCATGAAAACTCAACAAGTTAAGATCTTTCTCAGCATTTGACATCTAGTCTTCAAAGAAAACGAACCGTATGGTGCCAGTGGCTGTGTTGCAGATTGCGATAATAAAGTTAGGATTCAACTTCGAGTTGGAGAGGGGGTATATCCTGTTCGACCTGGCGCGAAGCATCTTTTGGAGTAGGCTCTTGCTTCGGTTAGTAGGCTCTTGCTGCGGTTCAATTGTCGGATTCTGGGTGGCAGTACTAGTAGCATTTGCTTTTCTTTCCTTTCGATGTGGCATTTTCTTTGATGTGGATTGCTTAAATTAACATTTACACTCATTCTAAAATAAGCAGCGCACCCCCTGTCTCGGGGTGTTAAATAAAAATTGGAGTGACATTGTTCACTATATCACCAAGGTTGGCTGTATTTTCAAAATTTGGTACTATCTCCATTTAAACCGAATAAAGTATGATACCCAGTTATGTTTTTTAAGATCTCTGGTAGTAGTGAATAATGCATGACCCCACCAAAAACGGCATGTCACAAACTGAAATGCAAAAATTCAAAAGGCGATAGAATGAACAAATTCTATTTTCACACGAAACAACATCGTTCGATTTACTTAATTTGACATTATCTTTTGGTAAAAGAAATGCTTATTTTATATCTTGTAAACAAACAAAAATATCAAACAGTAAAAATCGAAAAAAGCATGTCACAGAGTTTCTGTAATTTACGTGACGCTATAGAAGATTGTCCAAATCTTAATACTGCTTTCTCTTATTGCAGACCAAACTGTGTCAATTAAATAGTTGAATATGTCCTTTATATGGATAACATATGGATTTTTCATTTTGCTTTACTATTTTGGTCAAATATATCTAATCCCCCTCCTTAACCATTGCGCCCCTTTTAAGATGTAATCATACGTGACACCATTTTTCTACAAATCCAACATGGTATTTGAAACAACGTTATCTGAATATGAAAGTATCGAGGATGAATACATCTCACAAAAAGCAAAGTTAATATCAAACGACCCTAAGGTGGTTTTTTCGGATGCTAAAGTTGAAAATGTATTCTTGCATAAATATCTATGTGCATAGCTGTTTGAGGCCGATTTCGATTGGTCGAAAGCCGTGTTCAAACAGCAAAACCCATGTTCAAATCATGAAATTCACGTGCCGTTTGAACATGGGTTTTGGGCGACGTCATTGGTCAATGCGACGTGACGTCATGTGTTTCGTAGAAACAAAATGGCCGACGTTGAAGAAGCTCCGCTGTTTTCGGTGAGTTTTTACGTTGTTAATGTTATTTTCAAGAGATTTTAAGTGGATTAGTGTGAAAATGCAAGAATAGCGATCAACCATGGTTTGTTTCAGTGTTCAAACATTCGCTGGATCACTCGGAAGGTGTTTGAACACGCGGCCTGCGGCCTTGTGTTCAAACACCTTCCTCGTGATCCATCGAATGTTTGAACACTGAAAACCATGGTTGATCCCTATAATAAACGTGACAGTAATTTACGTGACGGTACTTACTTTCAAAATGTCAATATGACATATTATATAGCTAATATTGTGCTTTAAATCAGCGTCAATAAATGTTTTAATGTCCATTATATACTTTTCAGTAGTTAAGTTTACGGAATATGATGTTTTTTCAAGCAGTGTCACGTAAATTACGCATTTGTCACGTAAAATACAAAGGTAGTTTAAGTCTATTTATCAGTTATAGTTGAAAACAGTTGAATCTAAAAGGATCACACCTCCTTCAATCAAAGACATAGCGATACTACATTTGTTATTCGCATTTGTCCATTCCAAAATACTGACCAACAGAAAAATATCAGCCCTGAGATTAATTTACATTTTTATCAATATCAAACAGTTTTGTTTTACTAAATAATTACGTGGTTAATTAATCGAAGGATTTACTTCTTGTGCAGACTGGTTCAAATTCCATGCTTCATTTTAAGTTAGCAAAAACTCAAACATATCTAAGTTTAAAAATAATGTAGGTGACTTAAATATTACCGTCACGTAAATTACAGTATTCTGTCACGTATATTACATTTTTATAGAATGTTGTGCAAAAAGTAAAACAATATTTAAAAATGAAATAGGATCACACAAGATTGTCTGTTTGCAGTAAACGTATCCAGATAAAGTCATTCAGATAATATTTCATGCCATTGTGTATCTGTATTGCAAAAATACTTTATGTTGCGGTTTGCAAGTAATTTACGTGACGCTGAATAAAACAAGACCTGCCATATAACAAGATGTATTTAGAAAAGTAATTATGAACTCCGCCACTCATGTAGGACAAATATTATTATCATTACATGTTTTGATATAATTCTGATGTACAGGTCAGATGTTATTATAGTTGCAAGTTCACAACACATAAAAAATCTGAATCAAGAAGCCTGCATCATACACATATTATCTAACATTTTTCGATAGTAGATATAAACAGACGTTTATTGTTTGATTTAATCTACTTAATATTGCTCTTTATTTGAGAAACTGAAGTCTGCTAGTCAGAGATATATGTTGAGTTTGTGTTATGGTTACATTTAGTTCATATGTAGTGCGTCACGTTGATTACCAAATTGGAATATACCCATCAAGTTTCAAAATGATGTAAAAATTGCAAGAATATCGGGAAGGTGGTGAAATTTTACAGGATGAAGCCTGAATGATCCACAATAGTGATGGTATGTCGAAAAAATGTAATTCTAAAAGTTTATTTTTCTTATTTCTTTTTCTCCAGGATTTGCACCTTATTTTAGAATGAGTGTTAGCAACGAAGACAATGCTAAACAGGTGACGTATTTATACCCTAGTTGGCACGGGCGTGCTGTAAATCGCCATGAACTTAGCTCAAACGCCAAGAGCGTAGTAGAAGCGTAACGGTAACGCAGTCAAGACGCCAAGAGCGTAGTGGAAGCGTAGTGGTAACGTCGTAGTCAAAACGCCAAGAACGTACTGGAAGCGTAGAAGAAGCGCGTTGGTTGGTATTGGTAATTTGGTGGAATCGTAGTGAAAGCGTGAGTAGCGTGGCAAGGACGAACATAGCGTAGGAGAAGCGTTCTTGGATCGTGGACAAATATCGCTACGCTTTTACTGCGATGCTGCTACGCTTCTTCTACGTTATGCACGCTACGGTTACGATACTGCTACGCTAATGCCGTTCTTACTACGCTTTTACTACGCTTCCACTGCGTTTCGAGTCCACGGAGTTCTCTCTACGTTAAAGTTTTAAATTTTTGAGCAGGGTCAAAACTTTCAAATTTGGGTGGCGTTCAAGGCGCTACCAGTACGTTTCCACTACGATCAAGGCGTTTCGACTACGCTTCTGGCGCTCTCTCTACGTTTCACGGTATTTTATACCCATATTTGGAAACGTAGTGGAAACGCCGCCCAGTGGAATGGGGGTATAAGCAATGAAATAGCTCCAGATGGGACGCAGCGCTCTGCTGTTTGCCTATGTCCCACTAAAAGGACACCAGACGTAATTGCGCAATATAACAATGTAGCCCATACTATCTCGCTTTGAATGTTTTACTGCTTCCAAAGGATCAAATCATTATATTTTATTAATTTTAAATGAGTTGAATACGTTAGTCGTAGTTGCATATATTCAGTCTATTTAAATGCTATGTGGCAAAACCTTACACAAGAATAAGCTTTCATGCATTTTAAGATATTTACATGTACTTATATCTGGCATGAATTGGATTGTATTTTAAATCTCTTTTCTTATTCTAGGTAAAGAAGTCTGCAAAGACTATTGGATATATGTACGAGTTTGATTGTAAGCCAGTGATCAACGAGTCGGGGATTGATAAAAAATCATGGGCAGTGATTGCTTTTGAACATCAGGTAGATTCAAATGATATCAAAGAGTAAGCATAAAATGTCTCTAAAGTTTCGACCATAACGAAACCAATCATGAAGCAGAATGACGGTAGCCGCGTAATTCCGAAGTGATAAAGTGTTTGCAATAAACTCATCTTTATGTCAAAAAGTCGAAGAAGAATTGTTGACAGAAAATTCATCGTCAACACTAAAGCGACACGCCTGTGCTACTGAATGTTTTAGGCGTCAAGTAACGGTTAAGTCAAAGGGACACAAAACAAAATATTTTCATGTCATGTCAAACACATGTCTTCGGTGGACGGGTTTAGATGAGACCATAAATTGTTTCATTGGGCTTTACCAAAACGATGTAATTTGAATAAAACAGTATACAACCCCTTACTATAATAACGGTTGTTTCCTTTTTCATTTTTGACAGAAAGGCTATATAGAAATTGACCAACAGCTGCAAACACAGATGTGTCCTGGCAACCCTTCTGTTTCGGATATTCGTGAGTTATAATTCTTAACGTGTTAAATGGGATACTTTACAGTTTTTCTTGCAAGTCACGTCTATCAAGAACGCCTAGGGATCTCCATCGTCGGGCAACATATTCAATCTGTGAGTCCTGGTTTTTGATTCATCAGGTGATTTATAATGATTTATTTGTTTGTTCTTGATGATTCATTGACTAGATAGTGATTCACCACGAGGACCGAAGAACTAACTAAATGTTATGAAGCACTGCAGAAGCTGAGGGTGAGGTTATGGCCATGTAAAACCGGTTTAAGCCCGCCAGTAATTTTGTGTTACTGATCGTTCCAAGGCGATACTTCTGTGGTGGTTCTTTTTGTTTTATGTCTTGGTGTTTAAAAATTTTTGTGCTGTTTCCGCCTTATGTATGTTTTCATATTTTTGTAGTTAATTAAGTTTAGGTAACTGAGTGGCCACCTATTAGGAAAAAAGCTGCTCATTCGGCTTACGATATGTTTTCATGGTATAAGTACCTGATTGTTAATTTAGTTTTTTCCCACCTCGGTTTTTGGAGTGGGAATCTTTTTCTGATTGCGCCTTTTCCTGATCTTTACATACTTGTACCATTTTAAACACATGTTCTTGGATTGTAATTATCTTTCTTTCTCGTTCTTAGGTTATCATTATGTCAATCCAAGACGGAGGAAGTGACAGAAACTCATGCAGACAATTTTATCTCTCTTTTTCAGTGACGACGATAGCTTCTTCAACTACTTCGTCACCCACAACTTCATTGAGATCAACATCCTTGACTACAACAGTAGCAACATCATTTAGTTCAACGCCCGCATATTCCACTGCCTCACCATCATTAGTTCTATCAAACAGATCTTCAGTAGTATCGACCTCAATTCAACCATCCGTGACATCATCTAGATCAACGTCACTAGCTTTTACCCTGACGTCATTGAACGCTGCCATGAAAACCCTATCAACGGTGGCGTCATCTTTCTCAAACGTCATTAATACGGCATCTAGGACGTCCCCTCTTTCGTCGATTCCAATGACATCATCGTCTTCAATGTCATCGTCTTCAATTTCATCATCTTCAAAACCGATTACAATACCTTCAACACCAGACTTGATCGCAACTTTAGGAACTACAAATTCATCAACGCAAGTCAATTCATCAACGCCCAAGTCAACATCAATACCTGTTAATTCATCAGGAACAAGAAGATCTACAACGACAACCAGACCGTCAACAATACAAACGATTATTTCCAACAAGACAAACCCACCAACGTCAACTTTCATGCTAGCAAATTTAAGCTCCACGGTAAAACCCATACCAGTCACAAATACAACCACTATATCTACCACCTACAGGAAACCCTTAACAGTTATGTTTTCAACCAAACCATCTAACCAATCAACATACCAACCGACAACACATACACAGTCGACTATCACTTTCACACCAACGTCGACTGTTTTACCGTCAACAGCTAAAACAATAGCAACAACAGGCTTGACAAAAGAATCAACGCCAGACACAACAACGAAGTTAATACGCTCGACAAAACCCACTATTCAACCAACAATTCAACCACATTCGACATCACAAGCGATAACGTCGACTCCGTCATCAAAGATGACGACGAGTGCGGACTCTACTTTGACAACGTTACACACAACCAAGCCCGTGACAAGTACATTCCCAAGCACACAAGTGTCTCTAGGTAGATGAAAAAAGTTTTAATTACCCGCAATTGTACTTCACTATGCTTTAAGGGATCTAATAACAACATCTTATTTATCTATATACAACTGGGTAGATGGGCTAACTGTGTTGGAAAGGGTTTCCTCTTTGTGTTAGTTATTCTTGTCACCATGAAGGCATGTTTCTCAGGGACATGGTGACATCCACGGACAAGGTGAGATTAAAAAAAAAAAAAAAAAAAAAAAAAAAAAAAAAAAAAAAAATTTGCTGTTTAGACTTGTTTTTGACGTACGGGTTTGATCATTTCAGGTTTTGGAATAACATTTTTATAACGATACTATACTCTTGTAGCGTTGGCAACATCCCTTACGAAAAGTCAATTTACGAAGTACATTTTCAGGAAACAACAATCTCTGTCCATCCTCCGTAGTCCAGTATGCCCAACAGGACAATGAGATCCTCGCCCAGCGAGGAGATAGCTGTTACACTGTAGTACCGCACAAGGTATCCTGGCCCCACGCAGAGGGGATATGCAACAGTCGGGGAGGTACACTCTTCGACGTCAGAAGTGCAAGCGAGAATGTTTTCTTCTACAGTTTGTTGAATACACGCTTCAACCACTCGGTGTGGATGGGACTTCATGATACGGTTGTCGAGGAGAGCTTTCAGTGGACATCGGGTAGGATGTTCTTTATTAGTAATTGCCTCCCTTTCTTTTGGTACAAATTATTTTCATAACAGTAGTATCTAGCATATTATTATATTGGTTAATTTTGGGCTTTGGAATGTTCAGTTCATTGTTTCAATTTTTCTAACAACGTTTTATGCACAGTTGTTTTCACATTTAGATCTAGCTGAAAATGGTATTTTTCTTCTTTCACTACCTGCCTTTCTTTTAATTACACGAAATTAATTTTGAGAATGAGGAATTCACTGAAATAAGTCAAGATATCAATTAAATAGTATTTTTGTAGGCGTGCCTGTGAACTACACCAACTGGGCGCCTGGAAGGAAGAGCAATTTTTACAGCCACAATGTCGAGGACTGTGCCTTGTTTGTTAATTTTCTGAAAGGACAGTGGGACGATATTCCTTGCGGGTCAACTTCGCCGGTGTTCGAAAAATTTGAAGAGATGCATTATTTCATTTGTCAGTTTAGTAAGTACCAATAGATCATTGGGTCACAATAAAACATAATGGAAAAATATATGAACTGGCGATCAAATGAAATGCATATATTTAGCTGGAAACCGCCGTCACTCGCTTAGTGTACTATCTACAACAGGCTAGCCAGTTTAAATGCATATTGCCCTTTTTGTTCGTTAAAAAGTCTTTTTTGTTTCTGTTTTGCGCACATGGCGTCACATTTAACATTTGTAATTAAAATTGTATTAGTTTTTGTCTATTCTTCAACTTTCATTTCAGGAACAATTAATACATTACCAACCCAATCCCTGGTGCAGTCAGGTACAATTTACTTATACAGTAAAACTTGCACATGCAATATACATATTTTTCTTGAGCTGTAGAAGTAAGGCACACCTAAACACGTGCTGATTGTTCACATTGTGCATATTCTGGTAATGATATTTGAAATTCAAAAAACTCAAAGCAGCGCTTTGATCTTAATCATGGAACAGACTCACTATATTAACTTGGAAATAAATAAACAATGAATGATATATCAAAATTTTTCACATAAATGCACGTACTTTTGTTGTTTCAAATTTTGAAAGCAAGCATTCAATATGTGGCACAAAATAAAACAATGCATTGTACCTACAAAGCTATCTATCTGTATTTCACAAAAGTTTTCTTATACAGGTAACCTAAATCTCTGTCCGTCCAAACTTTCTATTTTCGCCAACTTTGACAACGGTCATCTTGGACAATATGACAAAAGCTGTTATGAAATTGTCCCCACGAGAGTTAACTGGAATTCAGCGGAAGTGGACTGCAAGAATAAAGGCGGATACCTATTACACATAGGAAGCTCGGTGGAAGAGGCGTATATACTGCAGTTTCTGACGGGGGTTGATTCACAACATGCTGTTTGGATTGGCTTGAATGACCAGGGACAAGAGGACCTCTTTTCTTGGACATCAGGTACCTTAACTTACGAAGAATGTATACGTTTTTCTATTATATTATCTGCACTATAAATAATTTATATCATTATATATAATGTATATTTTCACAAATATATTTGCACAACAACATATCATTCAGTTCTGTCCTTTCTAGTAACGTTTGTGGAACGTATCCACACACTTTGACATATTACATGAAAATCAGGATCGTTTTAGATATTACGATCGTTAATCGCGTGTTCTCAGCAATTTCTATATGTTGTAAAATCAAAATTAAGGACTGGGTGGGGAATATGTTAGTGTTTGTATTGTGTTTTGTTTAAATTTACAGGCGATCCACTAACATACACTAACTGGGTGTCCAACCATCGCAACAACTTTGTCGATCACACCCTTGAAGACTGCGTTGTCATGGTGCCATATAAACAAGGCCAGTGGGATGATATACCATGTGATCAACTGATTGTAAACAGCCCCACTTACCCAAAACAATTTGTGGAGAGGCACCCTTACATCTGCGAGTTCCGTAAGTCTTATATCCTTAGAAAGGAAAGGCTAGCCTCGATGATTTATTTTTTCATGATAAACACAGTTAAACCGTCCATAAATTTATGCATTCAGAACTCTTTATTCGTTTTTCTCAGTATGGAAAAATAAAAGTAGCGTTTTTCTTTGACCGTGCCGCTTTACATTAAAGAATCTTAGAATCTTATTACTTAAAATGTCTATTTGAGGCAGTCTTATCAACGCATACATATTCGATCATATTTGTCATCAAAGGTCAGCCGGTACGGTCAAAGAAACCGCACTATATATCGGATTACATATCCTATATTTACTTTCAGCAATAGCAACATATGGCAGCCCAAGTGTCCCAAGTGTGGCTGGTCCGGCTTTGGTTGGGAAATAGGAATTAGTTGAATGTAAAGTGAAATAAAGAGAAAAGTGGGCTAGTTCTTGGGTTTATTTCAGATAGAAAAAATGAGCGGCCTCATAAGAAAACCAACAATATGGTTTTTGAACAGGTCCGACACAAACCGGGCTGTACAGCCACAGAAAACAAGTAGAAGCTTGTAATTTCGGATTTAAGAGGAAGGGGGATTATACTTTGCGAGTGACAAAGGCACTGATAAGCTTCGCGGTTACCGCGAAGCTGATCTGCGTCTTTGTTTTCGCCTATGCAAATTGTTGGTTTTCTCATGGGGCGGCTCAAATAATGTACCAATGTATCACATGTAGTATGTAACTCCAGCAACATGTAATGTATAGTATAGGCAGATCAGAAAATAAACTGTTCGTTACCGGTTTACCTCGTTACAGACAGACAGACAGACCAGACAAACAGACAGACAGTCGGACGGACGGACTGACTGACTAGCTTTTCACACTATAGATGATTGAAAGATAGAATATTACTCGAATTGGATGGCATAATAATAATAATAATAATAATAATAATGTTGTAATTATTATTATTATGATTATTTATAATAAGTTTTCTTAGGTTCGCTTGTCCGCATGTTTTATGAAGTGCAACCAGGTTCCTGTTTGTGTTTCCAGTTTTGCTAATCTTTCCAGTTGGATCATTTGGTCAATTGAGACCACTCGAACACACAGTACTTAACCGATTGCAATTGCTCCTTGGTTAGTAGGATTTGTCCCACCACTTATTTCTGAAATTATAGTAAATACAATCATGTCGGTCTCCACGTACTTGAAGAGAAGCCTACAAATGAACTACACTGCTCAAAATATTTAAAGGTACATTGCACTATTTTCCATATACTGCAACATGAAGTACCCCAACTTTGATAATTTTAAAGGCATGTTCGAAGGATAATGGTTGTTCGTTTGTTTTGCACAGTTTGAATAGTGCCCCGAGGCTTCTAATTACAAGAATTTTAGTTCTCTCCATGCGCTGTTTTTGCTTTTTTTTTTTGAAAATTTTGAATTTTGGGCATTTTTCTGAAAGTCCTCAGATTAGAGGTCATTCAATCTGAATTCGATTTTCCTGTCAAATTTAGTCATATGTGGTAAATAGTGGCAGAGTCTGAATCAAAGTTCCTTGCTATGTTTGACATCATTTTGAAAACAATGACTATTTTTGACAAATTCGAATTTTTACAAAAATCTCTCCTTGGGCTTAAGTAGGACATTTTCCCGATCATATTAGACGTTGAGGAGCCAATAGACCCTGGTGCACCATGCCGGGGATTTTTGTAGGGTATAATTTTCTGAAAGCCCATCCAATTCCCTTCAAAATGACACGTGTTAGCACTCTGACCGTTAGGGCGTTTGGACGTAGTGGCCTTTTTGAATTCGTTACGTACGTGACATGTTGCCAATTTCACGCGAGTCGCCATAAAAACAACATTTGGTATATTTTATGAAGTTTAGTGTTAAAACAAACACACAAATTAGCAAATAGGAAAAAGATGCCAAAACAGATACTTTTTTTAATGAAAATAACTCACTGTACCACGTATGGTAACGTATGTAACAAACTATGCAGTAGACGTTCCACATGAACAAACAGTACATCGAATTTCTAACGCAAATTAACAAACTGACTGTGTGGAAATATTACTCAACCTGTGAGTCCTTGTTTTTGATTCATCAGGATGTTTATCATGATTTATTTGTTTGTTCTTGATGATTCATTGACTAGTTAGAGATTCACCACCAGGACCGAAGAACTTACTAAATGTTATGAACCACTGCAGAAGCTGAGGGTGAGGTTAGGATCCTGTAAAACCGGTTTAACCCCGCCAGTAACTTTGTGTTACTGATTGTTCCAAGGCGATACTTCTGTGGTGGTTCTTTTTGTTTTATGTCTTGGTGTTTAAATTTTTTTTTGTGCTGTTGGCGCCTTATGTATGTTTTCATATTTTTAACTGAGTGGCCACCTATTGGGAAAATAGCTGCTCATTCGGCTTACGATATGTTTCATGGTATAAGTGCCTGATTGTTAGTTTGTTTTTTTCCCACCTCGGTTTTTGGAGTGGGAATCTTTTTCTGATTGCGCCTTTTCCTGATCTTTGCCTACTTGTACCTTTTTCAATAAAGTCTGTTATCCGAATTAGTTTACTCAAAAGTTTGTACTTTGTTTGCAGCTGAAACTTGTGTCGTCCCCACTTGCCGGTATACACATATTTACGTGTGTAACACATATTTACGTGTGTAACTAAATCATACTTAGTCATTCTCAAAGGGACACCGGGGAATAGTACAATTCAGCGCTACATTTCTAGTTAAAACTTGGCTTTGTCTAAATGATAAACTAATCATAATACCCAATGCCTTCTTATTGATTGTTACCCAGTAGTTTGTCATTGGTAAAGTAGATAACGACAAGATACCGTAAGAACATTCCCTTCATACAGAGGTGAAATAAGTTGTGAGGATTTGCTTCGAAATAATGAATTTAGTGTTTGCAAGTATTAAATAAGTCTGCTGTCCAAATTATTTAATCAACAATGTTTGGACTTTGAAACCGTATGCCGTTGAGTGAATCTTGTGTCGTCCTTGCTTGCCTACGTATATATATTTGACATATACGTATTTGAAAATACATATTATACTTTCTTGAAGGGTCATTGGGAGAAAAACTCAATTCAATGACGCATTGTTCAGTTTAAAATTACCATTGTTTTAATGGTTACAAGCTTAATACTAACACAACGCTACCTTAACGCATGTCGCCTAGTGCCTTGTCATATGGTAATGTAGATAACGATAAGTGCCGTAAAGTCATTTCTACTCATACAAAAAGGGCTGAGATTCCTAAACGCTTAATTTATGGATCTTAACAAAAATAAAACACATCTTAGATTTCAGAATTTGGTTTCAGTGTTTGTTGATCAACATTATATATTCTTATCAGTCTTTCAATCAATCAATCAATCACGATATTCACTGGAAATTACAATAGAATAATCAATCTTCGTCATATCTATGCAAGATGTGAAGGTGGATCCACACATAATGTTAGACCATAATGTGTTTTGTATTACACAGAATAGAAATCTCATATGTTTTCTTAAATGTGACTGCTGAAAAAATGTTGGCAAAATGTACTTTGTTAGTGAAATTACAAATGATTATAATTATACTGAACGGTTGTGGTAAGACAGAGAGTGGCAGTGCTAAGTGAACGTTCTTCTCCACTGAGAACAACATTAAGCGCGACTCCTTGAGGTTGTGTTCCTTTTGATTGGTTATACACCTAACATGCCTTGGTGAAAGGTGGATACTTGCATGAAATCTGCAAAACCTAACATAATTAGGTTGTTAATGATGATAATGCTATAATATACAGTGTCGAGCCCAGGAGTGAGAACTTGGTTGTTAGAAACTTTCTTTACCGTGAATTTTCTACAAGTATACTGACAATAACAAAACGGCAACAAATGAAATATATTATATCTACTCTATGTAACATCAAGTAAGAATCTAATCCAAACCACCACTTTAAAACAATCAGTAGCAAGCAACCATGGTGGTTATGGGACATAAAACACATAATAGCTGCCTTCTTTATCACGAAAAATTGTCATTTTGCGCATTTACTGTCTGTTATACCGCAAGCTATATGTGTAATATTTACACGGATACAGTTCTGCAGTTTAAATGCATAAGGAAGAACCAGATCAGAACAGAACTCCGGTTTCCATGATAATGTATACTATTAATGAGTGAAAGTACTATGGTCACTCTAGCGGTTATATCTTTGATCGCATCTCCTTTGAACTATGGCATAAGCTGCACTTGAGAACAAGATAAAACTGCTACACCTAAGATGGTAAATGTGTGTGGCCATTCTATAGCACCTTCAATATTTAAACTTCTGTAAGAAGTACATGCTTATATATGTAAGTCAGGAATGAAAATTCCCATTACTAATTATGGCGTGTCCTGAAATAGTGTTTAAGTAGGCCGGGCTGGGGCCAGACCCTTCGTGTGTCTGCTCAGTCCACTAAGGTTCATCTGGTAGTTTTTTCTTTCGCTCCAAAGTTTGTTTGAAACGATGCTTATCGTCCCAGTCAACAGCTATGGTCATGTCGGGACGTTATCTCCATTTTATGGGACTTATACCCAAAATTAGGACATCCAAAATTGCTTCAAATATAACCACCCAACTAAACCACCTAGACATATGTATGAGTGGCTTGACTTAACCACTTTTCCTGGACAGGTCCAGACCTGAGCAGTTAACCAGTTATCAGATGCCTGTAAGAATGGATGCATTTTATAAGCAAATCCACATGTTTACACAATTTTACATTGCTTCACAAACGTCCCAATGTTGTGATTCGTTTGTGGTCCTACATGTATTTGTTTTAGGTTTTGGTGTCGATTTCTAAAGTCACATGGAAGAAGTTAAGTTCAGGTAGTTGCATGACCATCTTTAGTGAAATAGCTGCTCACTGTGCTAATATAATGGTCTTTAGAGCCTTCACTTTATGGTCCATTTGATACGTATAATATATTATACCGATCGCAGTAGACTGACGTCACAGATTTACCATTAACATTATGACGGAAGTGACTGTATTTGATTAATCGCCACAGGCGAGTCATTCAGTTTTATAATGGTAAATCTGTGACGTGAGTCTTCTACGATCATAATAGAATTATACAATAATGTGAATACGCAAGTAAGCTTTGATTAATTTGTATTTTAGCAAAATAGAACCACAATAAATAATTTTTATTCCATTCTTGTTACTGATTTAATCCTTTTCAGACTGAATTGTTATCAGGTGAGAGATTGTTGGCCTTTTGGCTCTCATTTCTTTCATTTTGGGACAATATTCAGTAATTTTAATTTACTATTTGAAATAATTATGGGGGAAGAGAGATAATTTGGTATAAAAAAATAAGTATTTGATTCTATAGAGAGAGTACAAAATTGTTACGTACGTTACCATCCCATTACTTAAAGTTATGTTACCGTTATCATGAAGCATGGTCTGAAATCGATTTGTGTGTGCGTTTAATACCTTTTTGGACAGATATTCAATAAATTTAATTTCCTAATTGAAATAACTGTGAGAGAAAAAATGATAATCTGCAATTAGTCATAAGTATATGATTCTATAGTGAAAATACAAAATTGTTACGTACGTTACCATGACATTGCGTAAAATATGTTACCATTATTATGAGGCATGGTCTGTAGTTGATTTTTCATGTGCTTTTAATACCTATGGAAGTTTTATCTCGAAAATTGGGATGTTGTTTAGGAAGGAAGTGTCTTTGTTCTGTTTCTGCTGGGACATGGTTATTAATGGGCATAATATCTAATGAGTGTAGGGGAAGACAATCAGCATCTGTGGAGTGGTGGAAGGTCACAGAGAGGTCTACTTTGTGTCATTTTAAAGGACAAGGACGATAGATAACTGTAGTATAAATTGTGTTTTGATATTTGGTCTAAGCTATATTCTATAAATAACGAAACACGATGGATATGCCAAATTACACGGGTTATTTACGTTACTTCTATTGTTCCAGTAGTCATGATATCTAAATAGTATTGAGTTTGGTGAGGTTAGATTAGGTAACATGTCTGCTACATATTTAACGGTAAAGTTCTTGTCAAATACGTAGATCATTAAAAAAGTAATGCAATATGTAGCGTATTTTTGTGTATTTTTATCTGTCAGTGGTGATGTTTTTAATTTCTGATAGTTTGATTCAATCTGCATTCAGGAAAATAAACATCAACTTAATCAGACCATACACTTTATGTTGCTTAGCAACCATAGAATGGCAGCGAAGGTGTCGTGGCCGCGAAAACCACTTTTCAAAAATTAAATAAATAAACATAAGGCTTTGGTGTTTCTTTGGTGGTGTTTTAAATAGCTATCTATATACATGTTTGTGTAATGTCACCTTAGCCAGAACTTTCTAGGCAACTGCAATGTTCATACAGCCCCACGCGTGTCAACTGTTGCTTAGCAACGCCAGAACTTTTGCGATTTCGGTTTTATGCATTTTCCATAGATTTTGGTTGCTAGGCAACGAAATATGTTATCTGAGATTTGCATTTTATAGCAAGTAAATTACAAAGTGTCAATGGCAGATACAAATAGGCGTATAAATATTCAATTAAACAAACTAGATGTCAAATTGTAGCAGAAATTGTATCTCTATCCCCACTTTTCACCCTTCGATCGAGAAATTTTCGTCATTTTTTCAACTTTGACTGGGTGTCATTCAAAATATATCGATCAAATTGCATTATCGTGAACTTTAAATGCAACTATTTTAAGTTTGGTATAAGAAAATAAAGTGAATACGTTTTATTTTGGTTTTCCTGTCACCATGGCAACGGTTTTAAGAGTCGCGGCCAAGTGCCTTTACACAGTGTTCTATTGTTGCTAGGCAACAAGAAGTACATCACGTGACTAGGTATTGAACTGTCTCGCAGGGGCCGAATTGAATTTATGTTTCAAGAAAGCTAAATCAAACTTAAGTAATGTGTTTAAACAAAAAAATATGGCCAGTATTGCATTACTTATTGAATGACCCTCGTATTTGCTTTTTGTCATAAATTTTGGTGATCCCCTTAGCAGCTTGAATTTAAAAATCATTCATCGGTAACGTACGTAACACGTTCTGGCACGATAAAGCCCCAGCAGCCAGAGTGCTAACAAGCGGCATTTAGTAGCTTAGGGTACTGGCTTTCAGAAAATATATGTCTACAAAAATCCCCGGCATGGTGCACCTCTTCCATATGTGATAGCCTATATTACCTACAGAAAGTTACGTCGAGCCACTGCGCAAATAATTAAAAGGCAGCAGTGGTCACCTTTTGACATATTTTGATAAAAAATGCAAAAGCCCATGTTTCTTGGACTGAAAAAAGACATTACTCCAATTAAATATCATACAGAAATTTACAATGAGTTATATTGTGGTAAAGAAATGGGCACCCTTGGTCTTTAACGGCTCTTGGTAATTGGTCAAGGGCCATATTACAGTGTTCCTTTAAATAGTTTGAGCAGTGTACATACGTCCATTTACTGAGTTTTTGGTTAATGATCTTCAGTCCCCTATTTATGAATTTGAGGTTTTGGCGGCCCCCGTGGCCGAGCGGTTAAGAGCGCTGTTTCTTAATCACTCGATCATCTCACCGCTGTGTTTGGTGTGGGTTTGAGCCCCGCTCAGGCCACATGTGAGACAAGCCAAGTTCTGCTTGCGGGTGTGTCAGGTGTTTTTTCTCGAGGTTCTCCCGTTTTCGCCCCACCTACTGATTGGCCCGTCTCATATGAGCTGAAATAATCTTGAAAGGCACGTAAAACTAAATTATAAAAAAAAATGTTTTGACGAGTCGATCAATCTTTTTCAGTCTTATTTCATTTACATATACATTTTATTTGGAAGCAGCACCTATACGAAACAGATACAATGTGTTTAACTTACTGAATTCACACATGTACGGGTGTGTTTCGCCTCTGTCACCAAAGAAAAGGCTCGAACTCCCACATGATATGTCATCCCACATGCCCTGTTTGAATGGCACAAGGACAACACAGTCCTCCGTATCGTGACTCTGGAAATTACTCTTTCGTCCTGGAACCCAGTTGGTGTAGCTTACCGACTCGCCTATAAAAACACGGCAAAGAACTGTTGGAAGAAACTAGGTCGTCCAAGCAAATTGGAAACTATAATAATAAATAGACATAATATTCTATCAACCGTTGAGTTCACCAGAAAGCATATCTGTCCGTGACATGTATACCCCTTGAATTCCACTTTTATATACCAAACCTGGAGTATGCAGGGATATACCTATTTTTCGTATTTTTGCTCCAAAACATAGATTGCCTCGGCGAGGTGGTTCTAACCTATACCCACAATCTACGTTTTGAGCAAAAATAAGAAAAATATAAAAAAAATCTACTGAAAAATTTCATTTTTTCTACTATTTTTGAAGTATCTGTGTATTGCATGGATAAGCATTTATCTTTAGGGTCACTGAAGAGGCTTAAGTAGCCGAAACCGCGGTATGGCCCATCCCCTTTCGCATTAATTTGTTCACGACTCTTAAAAGATCTCCTTTTTATTTTTATTTGCTATTAATGCAGCTGGTGTTGTGCCTTGTGGCGGCCCTAAAAAGTCTCCCCGTACACCATCCATAGTGCAGATTATATTTTCCTTTTGGTCCTTTGAGATCAGCGAGTGTATTCTGAGAAGTCAGAAAATCATGATCGGTTTAGATTCTTTTTCTAACCAACGTTTAATATATGTTTGGCCCCATTTGGATAATACTACTACCCTTTTGAAAGAAGCAGAATTAAAGTACTTCTCTTTGGCTACATGTTGCCAAATCTTTAGGATCACTGAAAAGGCTTAAGTAGCCGAAACCGCGGCATGGTCCATCTCCTTTCTCATTAATATATTCACTGCTCTTAAAGGATCTCTTTTTAATTTTTATTTGCTAATACTGCAGTTGGTGTTGTGCCGTGTGGCGGCCCTAACAAGTCTCCTCTTACATCATCCACAGTGCAGATTATATTTTCCTTTTGGTCCTTTGAGATCGGCGAGGGTATTCTGAGAATCAGAAAATTATTATCTGTTTAGAATCTTTTTCTAACCAACGTTTAATATATTTGGCCCCATTTGGATAATACTAGTCTTTGTATCGACTACCCTTTTGAAAGAAGCAAAATTAAAGTAATTCTCTTTGGCTCCATATTACCAAATCTTTTGGGTCACTGAAGAGGCTTAAGTAGCCGAACCCGCGGTATTGCCCATCCCCTTTTGCATTAATATGTTCACTGCTCTTAAAGGATTTCTTTTTTATTTTTATTTATGGCACTTTCATATACCGTCAATTTTAAATTTATGCATCATCAAAATTAAGCACAGCTTTTTAGCTCACCTGAGCCGTTAGGCACACAAGGTGAGCTTATACTCGTAGTATGCCCATGCTCCGGCGTCCGTCCGTCGTCCGCCCACAATTTCAAAGATCGTCTCCTCTGAAACCGCTTGGCCAATCAAAGCCAAATTTTACATGAAGCATCTAAAGGAAGGAGAAGGCAAAATGTGTATATAAATAATCCAGGGCACATGACCAAGATGGCCTCCATAAAAAAACTTTCAAAAATCTTCTACGAAACTGGTTGACCAATCTCAACAAAACTTGGCATGAAGCATTGATGACACAAGTACTACAGTGTGTAAATAAATCTCGACCCTGTGATGACCTTGACCTATTTTTCAGCAAGGTCAACAAAGGTCGCCTCTGCTTTTGAATTGGGAAAACCGTTACAATGTCATTCAAAGGGATTATCTTGCAGGAAATTGGCAGTAGGACTGAATATCAATGATTCTGAAAAGCAATGGACACCAGGGGCACAGCTGCCCCCACCCCGGGACAACATACATGTATATTACCATAATATTTAAACATCTTACTCTCTGAAATCGCTTAGCCAATCAAAGCAAAATTTTATATGAAGCATCTACAGGAAGGAAGAACCAATGTGTATATTAATAATCCAGGTCACATGACCAAGATGTCCGCCATGCTCATATATGGTAAACCCTTCAAAACTGTTCTTCTCTGTAACTGTTGGACTGATTTCAACGAAATTTGGCATGAAACATTGATGACTCAAGTACTATAACGTATATATAAATCACGACCCCGTGATGACCTTGACCTATTTTAGGGCATGGTCAACATGGGTCGCCAATTCATTTGAAATGGTAAAACTGTTAAAATGTCATTTGAAGTGAAATACTTGCAGGAAATTGGCAAATGAACAGGACATTGATTATTCTGAAAAAAATGGCCCCAGGGCTTCATCTGTCCCTTTACTGGAGCTATTTTCCATAATATTCAAACGTTGGTATATACAGCATATCTCAGGTGAGCGTTTACAGGACCATTGGTCCTCTGGTCTTAATACCGCACTACCCTAAAAGTCAAAGTGCTCAGACCTTCCAAGGGGTTAACTAACCACCACTCAGTTGGTCAAATGGTTAGAAGCTCTTCGAGGAGGTACTAGTATCAAATACCTGATGTCCATTTGAAAATCTCTTCGTGCCCCTGATCGTGAAGCCCGATCCAGACAGCGTGCTTAGAGTCATGGCTCTGCATAAACTTCTGAACAAATGCCTCCTCCTGTGCGTCGTTGATCTGCACAAGATGGCCGCCACGGTGTCTACAGTTGGATTCGGCGTGGGACCAGGAAGCTCTTGCATTGACCCATTCATAGCAGCTGGTTCCATATTGTGCCAGGGTAGCCCTGTCTCGTTGGGCATAGAATTTCACTGATGCGGGACATAGATTGGTGTTTCCTATATAATCACAAGGCAATTCAGCGACATCCTAACATAGTTGCTTAATGACATTTGTTTATTTAAAAAATAAGATGGATTCCGAGTAAGGGCATATTTCTGTAACATTTCAGAATTGTTAGGAAAGAAACTAATAGTCAAACCTTTCCAAAATGAATAATCAGAGTTAAGATCATTTAGAAGCCAGGGTATTTGAATGAGCTGAACATTCTAACACCGAACACGAAAGTAAAAAAATAATGGAATAGAGAATAACTTTACGTTTTGGCATACCTGAAGACACTAGCGTAGGAATGGAAGTTGCTGGAAAAAACATGATGTTGGTTAAACCATATGTGACGAATGAAGTAACTAGCGATAGAGAGAAATGAATAGAAAATAGAAGCAATGAGTTTATTTTTTCTGATTTTCATGGAACTATGAGCCTCACTGGGTCGCTAGCAGAGCTTACTTGAACCCCATCCGGTGTTCATTCACTTTACATGCGACCCACTGTAGTTCATAGCTCCATGAACATCAGAAAAATGAAATTTATTTCTTAAATAATTGAATAAGAAATGGTTAGCTACAGCAATTTAATGTCACTTGATTGCAAAATTTCTTGTACCTTCGCCGTAGATTACAGATGATCATCTTAGCCTAATTATCTGTAATCTACGGCGAAGTTACGAAAGTTTGTTATGCTTACCGAATTGGCAGATAAAATTGTGAGTTTCGCGCAAATTCTCAGCGACAGAAAATGTGGAACCACGTGCAGAAAACCTAGGATTGCGTTTTATCATAAAAAGCAGTTTTATTCTGGTACCAGTACTCATACGGGCGCACTTTGCTTGTACATTAACAAAAAATTCTATAAATGTTAAGTTTTACTTACGAAACTGGCAGACAAAGTAGTGGGTCTCGTACATACTCTCCACGATAGATGATGTTGATGTTGAACCACATGGTATATCGTCCCACTGTCCATTGTTCAGATAGGGTACAAACACTGTACAGTCCTCGACATTATGGCTGTAGAAATTGTCCTTTCTGTTCGGATACCAATTGGTGTATGTCACGGGATTCCCTAGGTGCACAATAAAAAGCATAGTATATCTAAGCATAAAATTATGTTAAGTGCATACATTAAACATTGTCACTAAAAACGTGAAAGACACGGGTCTCTTTCGTAAAGACGCGAATAAACACGGAAGGCGTATTAATATAGTTATATTCATCAGGTCTTATGTCCGTTAAATTTTGAAAGTATTATAATGTGGTAAAGAGATGAGACATACACTAAATAGTCGAAACGGATTTCGTTTGGAATTATTTCTTTTACAACAATGAAACATAAGATAAAATACTGAGAAAAAGAAGCTAAACAGTTCCTTTATTATCCATCCTTGATTTAATACCTGATACCCAAGTGAACTGTCCTTCCTGGCCAATATCATTTAAACCCATCCATACAGAATGGTTAAATCTGGTGCTCAGTAGGTTGGTCATGTAGTTGTTATCTGCAGCGCTACTGACGTGGAACAGGTGACCACCGCGGTGGTTACAGATACTCTCGGCATGTCGCCAGGATACCCGGTGCGGGACAATGGTATAGCAGCTGCTCCCGTGTTGGACCAGGATCTCGTTATCCTGTTGGGCGTATTGTCGGACAGTGGACGAACACATGGAAATGCTACCGCTTCCTGGGCAGATATAAAGAAAATGGGTAGTCATACATTTTTGGAAACATCAATTTCCATACAACCAAGGTTGTTATCCGACTGGAAATAAAAATGACATACATAGAGGCTTATGTCGGGAGGCTTATGTATACGAAGTATGATAGTTCGTCTCTCACTAATGAGAAAGACCATCATTATTTCTTGAATAGTGCTGATGTGTGTTGGTGAGTTCTTTGATGGCTGACTAGGCCAATTCTGGCTCTAAACTGTCGGTTGCAAGTAGAGCAAGTCAATGTCATAGAGTCTGCTGGTGGCACATTTGTTTTGGCTTTGCGCTCTCTTCGCTTTCTTTCAGCTTCACAGATTCTCTTCTTTTCATAGAGAGCTGCTCCTTTGTTGATGAGACCTCGCCACTTTGATCGCTCCTGTGCAGTCTGTTCCCAGGACCCCATTGGTATTTCGAAATCCTTCAGAGAGGCTTTGAGGGTGTCTTTGTAGCTTTCTTCTGGCCACCTTGAGAGCGCTTTCCCTCCTGTAGTTCTCCATAGAAAACTTTCTTTGGAAGTCGCGCATCAGGCATTCTTATAACATGGCCAGTCCATCTTAGCTGTGCTAGCTTTAAGACTGTATGCATGCTTTGCATCCCTGCTTTCCTCAGGACCTCTGTGTCTGGAATCTTGTCCTGCCACTTGATTTTTAACAACTTTCTCAAACAGCTTAAGTGGAAATGGTTAAGTCTCTTTGCATGGCGTTGGTATACTGTCCAGGTCTCACATGCATACAGGAGGGTTGGCAGTACCACAGCCTTGTAGACTTTCAGCTTGGTGTCAAGCTTGATTCCATTTCGCTCCCAGACATTTGCACGGAGTCTTCCGAATGCCACACTAGCTTTTGCAATTCTGGCAGTGATCTCATCATCAATATGCACTGCTCTGGAGAGAGTGCTTCCCAGGTAGGTGAACTTGTCAACAACTTTCAGTTTTTGCCCATTCACAGTGATGGTTGGTTCATTATATGGTTTTCCGGGGCTGGTTGGTGTACAACCTCTGTCTTTTTTGTGCTGATTGTGAGATCATAGTTATCACATGACTGTGAGACTTGATCCATGGCTCTTTGCATTTTTGCCTCTGTGTTGGCATTCTTATCCATATCATCTGCATAGAGGAGCTCATCTAGCACATCAGTCTGGACCTTAGTTTTGGCTTGCAACCTTCTGAGGTTGAATATGTTGCCATCAAAACGGTACCTGATTGGAAAACCAGTGTCACTGTCCTGAAAAGCATCCATAAGCATGGCAGAAAACATCATGCTGAACAGTGTTGGTGCCAGAACACAGCCTTGTTTGACCCCATTTGTTACTTCAAATGGTTCAGAGAACTCTCCATCATTTTGCACACGTGCCTGCATGCCATCATGAAACTGCAGCACCATAGCTATGAATCTGTGTGGACAGCCAAACTTGGCCATGATTTTCCAGAGTCCATCACGACTAACAGTGTCAAAAGCTTTGGTGAGGTCAACAAACGTCATGTATAGATCTACATTCTGTTCTTGGCATTTCTCCTGAAGCTGTCTTGCTGTGAAGATCATGTCTATTGTCCCTCTGTCTTTTCTGAATCCACATTGACTTTCTGGGATAAGTCCCGTCTGATCAAGATGAGCATTCAGACGATTTAACAGAATTTTTGCAAGTATCTTCCCAGCAATTGATAGGAGGGAGATGCCTCTGTGATTGTCACAGACTTGAGGATTTCCTTTCCGCTTGTATAGGTGGATTATGGATGCATCCTTAAATTCTTGTGGGATAGCCTCCTTCCTCCACATACAGTGAAACAACTCTGTCAGTTTCTCTGCCATGGGTAGCCCCCCCCCAGCCTTGTAAACTTCGGCAGGAATTGCATCTGCACCTGGGGCTTTGCCAGATGATAGTTGTTGAACTGCTTTTCTTGTTTCCGTAACGGTAGGAAATTCATCTAACAGAACATTGCACTCTATCTGTGGAAGTCTGTCGATTGCATCCTGATTGATGCTTGATGGTCGATTAAGCACACTATTGAAGTGTTCTGCCCACCTTTCCAAGATAGCTTCTTTATCTGTGAGAAGAGTGTTTCCATCTGCACTGAGCAATGTGGTGGCTCCAGAACTCTTTGGACCATAAATGGTTTTCAGTGCATCATGAAATTTCTTCATGTCCTTTCTATCCGCAAAAGACTGAATTTCTTCTGTTTTCTTCCTCAGCCAGGAATCTTGCATGTCCCTAAGCTTGGTCTGGACTGTCTTACAAATGTTGCTGTAGGCTGCTTTCTTTGATACTGAGCTAGTATCATCTTGATGTGCCTTGAGCAAACGGTGCTTTTCTTCAAGAAGCCTCTGAATTTCATCATCATTCTCATCAAACCAGTCTTGATGTTTGCGAGATGGATGGCCTAAGGTGCTTGCAGTTGAAGAAAGAACTGTTTTATGGAAAACTGTCCAGTTTTCTTCGGGGTCCTCTGAACTGAGATTCATTGCATCCAGTTGGTTGCAAATGTCTGTTCAGAAATCTTGTCTCATGCTGTCTTTATTCAGCTTTGAGACATTCAGTCTCTTAGGAGCTTTCTTGCCTTGAGGTCGCCTCGCAGGCTGTATTCTTAGGTTGAGTTTGCTGACAACCAGTCTATGATCCGTCCAGCAGTCTGCACCACACATAGTCTTTGTCACTTTAACATTCTGCCTGTCTGTTCTCCGCACTATGACATAGTCTATGAGATGCCAGTGTTTGGAACGGGGATGCATCCAGGATGTTTTGTTCCTATTAGGTAGACGGAAGACTGTGTTGGTGATTAGAAGATCATGTTCAGCACACTTCCTGAGAAGCAAGAGACCATTGCTGTTGCACTTTCCAACCCCTTCTGGACCTATAACTCCTTCCCAGGTCTGGTGGTCTGTACCCACTCTGGCATTAAAGTCGCCAAGAAGGATAAGCTTGTCTGTGCGGGGTGTTGCAGAAATAACATTGTCTAGGTCATCATAGAACTTGTCCTTGACCTCATCTGGATTGGTCATTGTGGGTGCATAAGCACTGACAATAGTTGCATGTTTATTGCCTGACAGAGGAAGTCTCAATGTCATTAGTCGGTCATTAATGCCTTTTGGCAATCCTGACAGCTTACCAACAAGTTCTGTTTTGATGGCAAAGCCAACTCCTGCTTCACGCCTCTCTTCACTTTTGCGTCCACTCCAGAAGAAGGTGTATCCAGCACCAACTTCTTTGATCTCCCCAACATCTGCGAACCGAGTCTCACTCAATGCAGCTATCATACCTCCCAAGTTCTCTGCCCACAAGGGCCGTTCTACGCTGTGGTCTATCTGACCCAGCACTATCCATTAAAGTGCGCACATTCCATGCGCCAATCCGTAAGGGGATTACTCTAGCTTTTTTCTTTGTATTTCGACCGCTTAAGGGGATCCCCGCTGATCGCGGTTAACCAGCCAGGGGTTTGAAGCAGGCAATTGTTTAGGGCACCTTTTCTAGCCCCTTCCCCATGCTACGGGGGTGAGCAGTGCGGTCCTAAATAGATCTGCTCAGTCACTCAGCCGACTGCCGAATTCTGCTTACTGCTTCTCCTCACAGAAAGCGACCATTAGAACTGAGCCGCCTGTGTGCAGGTCTGCAACTACAGCTCCCAGTGTGTCCTACACCTGCTGCTTCGCCACTCGCCCATCGCCACAGGACTTTGTAGGTAAAAGTATGTGGGTGCAAGTGTGATGAAATTGTTGTGTATGCAAGTGCTTGTGTGTTGAGAAATAAGATGACATGCGCTATGAAATTGGATTATAGTGAGGAAGAGGTGCGCAACGTCAACCTCACTCTCTAGTCCTCGCCCAGCTGCGCCCAGAGGCAAGACACAGGTCAAGACGTCTGGAGTTGGGTTTGGATGCAGTGGATGACCGTAACATCTTTAGTGCCTTGTCACGCTCTGCATGTTCCACAACATACGAAGTATAGGCTCGAAGTTTCGGGAAAGATGATTTTAAAAGTATTTTTCAAAAGATGACCATTTATCGAAACATTATCATTGTACTCCTCAAGCAACCAATCAAAATAGGCAATTATGACGAAAGTCATATGATACGTAGAAGAATACTAAATATAACTGCAAAAACAAAATTCAAACATCTCAAGTGAGCTAGCAAATTTGGATAGTTTTCAATTTTCCGTTATAAGTGATACAAATGATATTATGAAAAAAAAGTCTCACAGCTTCGGAGAAGTTTAATAAATATTCAAAAATGTTGACGGATCAACGGACACCGGAAAAGACTCAACAACAATATTCTTCATATTGAGTATTTAAACCCTGACTAAACGATAGTAAAATTTTCAAATAGTACTACCAGATATCCCATTGGGACGTGTAGCTGACTGAGCTGTAGTTGGTTGTTTCGTCGTCAGGTTGTCAGAGCTAGCACTCATATGCGACACGCTGGTACTTGGGCTTACAAACATTGTCATCTGCGCGTGTGATGATGTTTGATTTTGTGTGGTTATAGACGTCGTATTGCTGACAGTTGTGTGAGCATATTTTGTTGTTGGTTGGTTGACTTTGGAACTTGACGTTGTTAAATAAAGCATTGTATTCAATGCTGCCGAAGTAATCGTAGTCGTGTATTTTGTTGTTATTTTTGTTGCCTCTGAAGAAGCTTCAGACGATATCAAAATAGTTGGCGTTGAAGATGATATTGCTACTGATGATGATGACTGTTTTTCAACTTTGGTAGAAAGTCGGGAAACAATAGACGCAGCTGTTGTCTGTTGGAACAGGCTTGATGACCTTTGTTTTGTATTTGTTTCATTTGTTGTGAGTTCTGTTGGTCTATTGGTCGTATTTGTTATCCATGTAGAAATGGTGGGAGAAGTCGGTACCATGAACCTTGTGGTACGTGGAATCGATGTAGTAACTAAACACAGAATGACGTACATTCATAGTAGGAATGTGGCATCCTCAACCAGTTTAAAAACTCATAATATCACAAGAAACTTAACTGTATTAGCTGAATAATGTATTTGCTCACTACGAGGTATGCATATCTGTTTGATCGAGTGACTATCAGATCTACACGGTCAACTGTCCCTGGATAGCAAAGACGTAAAAATATTACCAGGTTTTTTTTATCAAATCAATTACGTACAAAATTATCTTAGACGCGCTAACCTACCTAAATCATTTTCATCGGGGTTTCCAACACACGTTTGAAACATAAGACCTGAGCTTAATTTGACAAAGGCTTTCTGGAATTAGAAAGAGACATTGTGTGAATGTGCAAGTCATATAGTTGATTTTATTTTCTCAGCATGGACGATTATAAATATTAAAATTATTATCATTAAAGCGTTTGGAACCAACCAAGAATTATGCTTTATGCTCATTTCGGCAACTTAAATTACACATGCTTCTGGATTGACATGCCGGTCTTTTTGTGGCAAACCACAAGATAAACTGAATAATTAACATAATTATATAAAACCATATTTACGTACTTGATGCTCAAAAGCTATGGTCGCCCACTGGGGGTTGTGTACGCCGCCATCTTTTATGATAGGCTTACAATCAAACTCATATAAAGTACCAATGTGGGTAGACGGCGTCGTTGGCTGAAATAAAACGAAACATTGGAGAACAGTGCATACATGTACACTGTTTTGATCCTTTGGCATAAGGATGATAGAGGTAGACTATTTTATTTTTTCTTTGCATGAAACGAAACATTCGGCCCTTAAAAGTATCCCCGTACATCAGCCATAGTGCAGATTATATTTTTCTTTTGATCCTTTGAGATCGGCAAGAATATTTAGAGTATTGACAGATAATATGCTAAGAAACAATATTTCCAAATATTGTTTTTAGCTCGCCTGTACGAAAGTACAGGAAGAGCTATTGCAGTCACCCCGGCGTCGGCGTCGGCGTTCACGTTCGCGTTGCTCAAATGTTAAAGTTTTTGATTAAAGTTTTTGTAAGTCAATATCTCTTTACCATGTTGATGGATCAAGCTTTAACTTTGCATGATGGTAGACATTGGTCTGAAGTTTTATGCAGTACCATCATGACCCACCCTGGATGACCTTGAGGTCAAGGTCATGGACTTAGAAATTTTGTGTTAAAGTTTTTGGTTGAAGTTTTATAAGTTTTTTTTTATCTCTTGAACATGTTGATGGATCAAGTTGATACTTTGCATGTTGGTAGATATTGGTCTGAAGTTTTATGCTGTACCATCATGACTCACCCAGGGTGACCTTGAGGTCAAGGTCACGGACTTAGAAATTTCGTGTTAAGTTTTTGGTTAAACTTTTATTAGTCTATACCTGTTGAACATGGTGATGGATCAAGTTGATACTTTGCATGTTGGTAGATATTGGTCTGAAGTTTTATGCAGTACCATCATGACTCACCCAGGGTGACCTTGAGGTCAAGGTCACAGACTTGGAAATCTTGTTTTAAGCTTTCGGTTAAAATTTTCATAAGTCTATATCTCCTGAACATGTCGATGGATCAAGTGGATACTTTGCATGTTGATAGATATTGGTCTCAAGTTTTATGCTGTACCATTATTATCCACCTTTATGTCCTAGAGGTCAAGGTCACAGACTTGGAAATTTTGTGTTTAAGTTTTGGTTAAACTTTTTATAAGTCTATATATCTTGAACATGAACATGTATCAACTTGATACTTTGCTTCCTTATAGATATTGGTCTTAAGTTTTATGCTGTACCATCACGACCCACCTGAGCGACCTTGAGGTCAAGGTCATGGATTTTGATAGATTTAGTGGCAAATCACAAGTCAGGCGAGCTACTTTGTCCTGCGACAGCTCTTATTACTATTTGGCCCCTTTCGGACTACGGGTCTTTGATTTAGACTGGCCTGGTGTAAATTCTCGAAATTACAGCAAAATTGTCCACGTTTTCTTTGCCAGTTTGTAAATGATCACTGATGAGGGTTCATTGCCCGACATTGTACAGTATGGCCCACCTTCTCTCTTTGAATGTTTTACTGCTTTCAAAGAATCTAACAATCATATTTTATTCAGATGCTTCTATGAGAGCGCGCTATTCGTTTTGATTATTCAATAGGCAACCGTTAAAGTTCTAGACAAGACATTACGGAAACTTGCCCATGCGATATACATGGATTTTTAAAGTTATAAAAAATGAAAATTTTCAGTATGAATAATGATATTTTTCTAATTTTGCTCAAAAAAAAGATTGTGGGTACACGTTACCGCGAGGCGGTTCTAACGAGTACCCACAATCTATGTTTTGGAGCAAAAATAAGAAAAATAGGTAAACCCATGCATACCCCGGTTTTGCTATCTAAAAGTAGGGTTCAAGGGGTATGCATTACACGGACATGTTTTCCTGATGATAAACAAACAGCACGGAGACTAAATATCATGCCTCTGCTAATGATGAATATCAATGGAATCTTTTATGGGGTTTAGGTCGTGACAAGGAAGTTTGTACAGAAGCGTCTCCGAAGATGTAAATTTAGCGAGCTGCAAAGAGCCTGAGGTTTCGTTATTGATATCTGAACGCCATGTTATATTTTGAATTTTCTTTAGGCTTATTAACAAAAAGATCGTCTCCGAAATGTCACGGTACCAGCTTACCCCGTTCATAACCGGCGCTTCACCGTTGTAGCTGCACAGACAGTTAAAGTTGGCAATAACGCAACTAACACTTGACAGCAACAGTGTAACATGGAACATCATATTCCTGTCGTGGAAAGAATGGAATTATTTTAGTATTACTATCTTTAAGAAGACACGCCTTGGCATTTCCTAGCGTTTCAGACTCAGCTATGGTACCATCTTAAACGCTGTCTTACACACTGGATTCGCCAGTGTCTGCTTTCTGATGAGTTCCAATGCGGTCACTGTTTTCTTATGATCAGGTGTTTGGAATCAACATTTGTATTGAGGGCCTTGGTTCTCATATCTTTGAAATTGTATAGTCAATTTGTTTTCTGTGGTGCGTTTATCCTTTTGTATGTCGGTTTTTATTCACTAAATATAATTTTATACAGGATCTGATGCGTCATCGAAATCATTGTCCTGCAACAAATTCATTTTTAATAAATTAGTTACATGATGGTTTCATTTCGCGGATATACGCCAATAAATTTCGCCGCATAATATTATTGAATTTCGCGGAAAACAACAACAACAACAACAACAACAACAACAACAGTTTTTCTTCTTTTGCACGAGAAATTTCGCGTTTTTCTTGTTCGCGGAGAAACACAAAATATGTTTATTTTTCTTTAAACAGACTGTTATGCATGGAAAAATCGTTGAAACAAAAAAAAAAAAAACAAAAAAAAAAAACAAAAAAAACAAAAAAAAAAAAACATAAATTGCGGTGAATATGTAGCCTGTAGTAACAGCGTCAAACTCATAAAAATAAAATAAAATTGCTATAAGTGTATACAGAAATGTGTTATACAGACCTTATGATGTATTTCTCATATTGAGCACTTTTAATAACTTGAAAAGGTTGTCAAATAGAAACAAAACTTATCACCAATAAAGGACAATGACCTGGTTAGGCATAAGTTACATTTCAAGTGAGTGACATAAAATTCAAATGGCCATTTGCTTGCAATGCTTTATCAAGTTTGTGCAATCAGTAAGAAAATCGGAAACAATCGTATTGTAGGCCTATCCGGCCGCTTTTGGAAAGTTTCTGACAGAGTTTACGTTATTTATATAGAATATTAATTTTGTTAAATTAGATGTGACGTGCGGCATTCCTGATACTATAGCCATGTCACAACGTCATATTGCACTTTATTAGGCTATACCTCATTAATATTCATTGGCTGAGTGTGGATTTTCATTGGACCAGAGCAGGCCACGCGGAGGGTGCTATTCTGTCATGTCGCATGATCATATTACCCTCTGACGTCACATATGCCTAAAACGTGCAGCTGCATTTGCAGTCACATGCGCCGTTTGTTTACAGTGTACGTGGAGGGTGCTATTCTGTCATGTCGCATGATTATATCATCCTCTGACGTCATATTCGCCTAAAGGTGCAGTTGCACTTGGTGTCACATGTGTTTGTCCTATGGTATGTCGCCAATTTGTTTGAAAAAGGGCTCGGTATAATAAAACAATTGTTGCCCTTGAGTGAGGGCACCGGTGACATGACGATTTGTTCACCCACGACAGGTTATATTGCCTGCCTCGGGTGAACAAATCGTCATGTCGCAACAATTGTATAATGTCTACTTTTGGAGAAGTTGATATGACTACACAGCATTCTTGGTTATATAGCCATGATCAATGTGATAAAAATCGATCGACGGACACTTTGGTTGACGCAACAGTGCAATCGAGCCAATATAGGCCAAGCCAAATATATCCTTATTTTGTCAGATCATTGTCTGTCACTGTTCGTTGATTTGTTATTAAGATGTTCATATTTTCCATTCAAATACAAATAGTACAAATAAAAAAAACTTAATTTGTTATTGTAGTTTTGAAAATATTAACCCGAGGGCTCAGACACACACGTGACCAGATCGGCTCTTTTCATCAGGAAAACATGTCCTTAAAATGTATACCCTCTTAAACCCCCACTTTTATATAGTAAAAGTGGGGTTTGCAGGGGTATAGGCCTACCTATTTTGCTTATTTTTAATCCAAAACATACATTGTGGGTACTCGTTAGAACCGCCCCAGCGAGGTACCCACGATCTATGTTTTGAGCCAATATATAAAAAATAATAATAAAAAAATCCAATGAAATTTTCTATTTTTGCTTCCAGAAAAAAATCTCTTGTATATTTCATGGGCATGTTTTCGTTATATGGTAAATCTGTACTTACAGGAGATAGATGTAAGTTTTTTAAGTCGTTCTGGGGAAGGCCAGTGCAGCTCTCAACGTTCGGTCGAAAAATAGAAAATGTCCTGTGAAACCAATGCGCATGCGCTCTGGAGTTGACGGTCAATACATTGATTCAGTAATGCGTCGCCAGTGCGTTTGGAACCTGTGCGGCAGGTACATTGTACACTAAACCAGATACTCACTGACTTATCCAAGCGCTATTTTGGGCCAAAATGATTTTAGGGTATATCAATAATTTGGCATTACTGTGCCCGATGTGTGTTTTAATTTTTTGGAGCACATTCCCTTTGAAGATCAGTCGTGAATAGCTCTCATGTAGCCAAAGATGATTATGCTTATAATTGTAAATGACTTTTTACATGAGTGTTGTAAGCTTTTGCATTTTAACACCACACCATTTCTTAGTTTATTTTTGCGGCTATACATATAAATGTAGGCTCTAGACTAAAACAAGAACATCAAGGACAGAACGATTTTCTTAACGAGTTTGTCCAAATATCCAATCAAACAAATGGAAATGTCACAAGCCAAATATGAGCATAGACACGAAATTCAGACTTTGAAATGTATCCAAAACTACAAATAACTTCAAAATTAAGGATTTATACAAGAAATTGCTATATTTGCAGCGCGATCAAACTGTGCGGTCGCTCAGGTTATTATATGACTAAGCTGTTCACGTAGAAAAAAAAATAAACATATTGTCTCATGGATTGTTTCATTGAGTCACAAGAAAAACAAAATCTTACCATTGGCAAGGTCAGGACTTCAGGCGGGTATAAAACAAACACTGAATACTGTCTTCATTATATTGAAACTGCAGTATCGTTTTAGAAAAATAAAATACTAGTTTTTCAAAGATGTACACAATTTTGATTGTTTCGGTAGTTTGTTTCCTCGGGTCGGCTCAGGCTCAAGTTACATTCAGCGGTAGATGCCCGAATCCAACACTTGAAGCTGACTTTGTCCTTGGCCGGGTGAGTTTCATTGTCTTTTTTTCACTTTATACTCGTTCTCTTTTGAAAATGATATGCATTTTCCATTTGCCCTCATATATATGAGCTGCTGCATCAGAAAACCAACAATTTGCATATGCGAAAAACCGAAGGCGCAGATCTGCTGAGCCTTCGTTTGATAGTACAATTCCTTTTTCTTCCACTGAAATACAAAATTTCAAGCACCTAGCCTGCTTCTATGACTGTACAGGCCTATTTGTGTCGGACCTGGTCTCGGGAAACCCAGATAGTTGGTTGTCTCGATCGAAGGCTCATATTCTTTTGGAGGAGACAGCAAACGTTTCACATGGTTGGAAAAAAGTACAAGTAGGCAGTGATCAGGAAATGGCGCAATCAGAAAGAAATTCCCACTTCACAAACCGAGGGATAGGTAAAAACTAAAATGACACTTAGGTACTTATACCAAGAAAACATATCGTAAGCCGAGTGAGTAGCTATTCCTCTAATAGGCGGCCACTCAGTTAATACCTGAGCTTAACTAAAAATATGAAAACGTACAAAAGGCCCTAACTGCACAAAAATTCGACTCCAAAACACAAAACAATTAGAACCACAACAGAAGTAAGCGAAAATCGCCATTTGTGTCCTGATAAACACATTCTCTTCGTTGAAGCAGGTGAAAAATCTAGCCTGAAGCTAGTGTGTTTTGGGAAGTGACCTTACAAGTACATACATGTACCGGCGACTTAGGAATCCAAAACTCTTTAATTTTTGTAACAGTTTTGTTACGATATGTTTTTGCATATCATCATATTTTCAATGTTTCTGCTCAGTTTTTATGCACGTAGGAAAAACAGCAATGGTTCTTATTTGTTTCTTGGTGTCGAATGTTAATGCTGTGGGTGCCTTATGTACGTATTCATTTTTAGTTACATTCAGGTAACTGAGTGGCCGTCTTTAGAGAAATAGCTCCTCGGCTTACGATGCGTTATTTTTATATTCATACCTGTCAGTTTGTTTTTCACCTCAGATTTTAGGGTTGGACCTTGGTTCTGATTTTACCAGCTCCTTTCCATTGCTTATTTTTACCTTTTCAGTATACGGGCAAGTGGTACGAATTTGAGAATTACTTCGCCGTCTTTCAAGCTGGGGGTAGATGTGTAACTGCTGACTATACCCTGAGAGTGGACAACACCGTCATTGTAAACAACACTGCGTACTATCCATTGTCTCAAGAATATAGATCAACTATTGGTGAGGCAAAGGGGACAGATCCTACCAACCCTGCCAAGCTGGGAGTTCGCTTCTCCGGTGGTTTCGGACCTTACTGGGTGGTATCAACCGACTATGACACTTATGCGGTTGTATGGTCGTGCCTCGAACGCACCATTCCGTTCTTACGATACATGTGGAACGCACAAATTATGTGGATCTTGACAAGGGACCGGGCAGGACTAAGTCCTTCAGATAAGGCGGCAATCTACGATATGTTGCGAAGCAAAGGGCTTGATCCTAGCAAGTTAAACCCAACTGATCAAATAAACTGTCCTTAAATATTATACCATTCAGTATTGTTGTTGATAAGTAACAGACCTATAATATAATTTCGAGTTTCTCCATTAAACGTGTTAAAGAAGCGCCTACTTCATATTTATGTAGGGCTAGAAGACATGTCTGTGAAATAAATACCCACTTACACCCAGCTTTTATGTAGTAAAACTGGGGTGTGCAGGGGTATACTTTTTTATTTTTAATCTAAAACAAAGATTGTGGGTACAAGTTGCTGGGGCGGCTCTAACATGTACTCAAACAATCAATGTTTTGAGCAAGATTATGGAAAATATTTAAATATTTTCATGATTTTCCTTTTTTTTTTTCATTTATACGGACATGTTTTCTTAATGCGATTTCATGTATCACTAAATGCCCAACATGTGGGCTTTATATCACCAAACTGAATGTGTTCTACTGTGTCAGCATGTATTTGATGGATGCTTTATGAGTCATGATAAATTTGTGATTATCTAAAAAAAAGGGAGAAAGAAAAAGAAAGAGAAATTTATTCGTTTCCGATAGGAACAATGACCTAATTTTATGCCTAAATAAGATGCACTGATCGTTTGTTGTTTCAAGTGCACGACATAAAATCAAATGACCATTTCTCTGCAATGTTTATCATTACTAAAACTTGCCCATGTAATATACAGAGATGTTTTCTTCTATTAAAATTGAAAATTTCATTAGAAAAAGATAACGTTTTTTACTAGATTCATTTATATTCCACAGGGAATTAATAAAACACATTTTTTAAAGTTAACTCTTGATCAATATTTCGGCCGAAGGCCTTTTTCAAGAAAAAAAAAAAAAAAAAAAAAAAAAAAAAAAAAAAAAAAAAAAAAAAAAAAAAAAAAAAACATTAAACTTCCACTGCTTTTACATTTTGACAGTCCACCATTACAGTATGTTTCCGACAGTCCACCATTACAGTATGTTATTCTGACGTTTTTTAATTTTTTTTTTTTTTTCGCTCAAAACATAAATCGTGGGTACACATAAGAACCGCCTCGCCGAAGCGGTTCTAACGAGTACCCACAATCTATGTTTTGGAGCAAAAATAAGAAAAGTAGGCTTACCCCTGCATACCCCAGTTTTGCAATATAAAAGTGGGGTTGGAGGGGCTATACATTACACGGACATGCTTTCTTCATGTCAACGTTGGTGCAATCATAGAAGGAAGATAGTTAGACTGTAACATTTATGTTATTATAATGTTCCCTTAGATATAACATATTTCTTTAAATTCATTGATAATCCAAATTTTCTCAAGTTGTCCAAATGAACGACTTACCGTACCCAATAATTAACTAATCGGTAAGACTAGTATCTTTCTATACGCATGTATGTCATGTGTACAAAGAGACATATGCACAAATCACAGTAGATCATGAATATTTCCCCGGTAGCTACGTCCGTATTCATTTAGTGTCCAGTCTCTTCGAATAATCCACCGTTGATACTTGCCTCCCAGTTTAACGTCGGCGGAGCGTTGTTTACATCGAACACGTCTCCTGCCTCGGTCGGACTGGGGGGGGGGAGGCCCTGGAGGGTCGTTCACCCGCCGCTAGCACCCCGAGGGGTGACGGCGCGGCTGCTACGGGATCACTTCCCAGCCAGAACCGAAAAATAAAAAAAATATCCGTGTCGTGTCTGCTAGAAAACAGCCACTGTTCGAAGTAAGCACAATTTGAATAAGCCTGAAATGTCAAGCCCTTGAGGGGCAAGCATGTTTCGAGTTGACACGAACGAGAAGTCAAGCTAACTCGTCCGCTTGGGTTGTCAACTGGCAATTATAGCGAAATCGATGGGTTTATATACTCTGTTTACCCGTAACCAAGACTGGGTATTGTATGGTTGTTGTGCAATGGCATAAATCTAATCTACATCATGAAAACACGCCCATGAAAAAGTTGTAATTTTTGTTTGGACTTTTTTGACATTTTTTATTCTCATTTTTGCTCTAAACATACTCTCCGGATGTACTCGTCAGAACCTTCTGTTTGAGTTGGGTTTAGCTCCATACGAAACATCTCCATATGAAACCTTCCCCAGATTTGCATCTTACATATACATGTAAACTATTAAAAAACAGGGGAAATAGGGGTTGGTATAAAAGCATCGTTTTTTAATAATAATCCATTTAATTTTATATTGTTGGTATATGTTGGATCGACTCGATTATGTGACCTTAACAGATACTCAAAGTCCATGATTTTATGGAAAACAAGTGTAACAAGTGCAAATTAAAACTACAATCAAAATCAAATTTATCATTAACACTTTGTGCAAACGGAGATGTGTCCGTGCTGTAGGTCATGGGTACACACTAAGGCGGTTCTAACGAGTTAACCACAATCTCTGTTTTGTAGAAAAAATACCCCAGTAGGCACATGACGTCAGAATGACGTCATATCGACGTCGATGCGACGTCATGACGTCGCATCGACGTTGATATGACGTCATTCTAACGTCATGTTCCCGCTGGGATGGGAGTTGGGATGAAAATGGGTATACATGTACATATAAACACGGACATGTTATCCTGATGTGCCGTCAATAATCAATATTTGAGCCGCCTCGTCGGAAAACCAACAATGTGGTTTCCGAACAGGTCTGACACAAACCGGCCTGTGCAGTCACAGAAGCAGGCTAGAAGCTTGAAATTTTGGATTTAAGAAGAAGAGGAAGTGAACTATCCGTGTAGCGAAAACAAAGGCGCTGATCAGCTTCGCGGTTACCGTGAAGCTGATCTGCGTCTTTGTTTTCGCATATGCAGATTGTTGGTTTTCCCATAAGGCGGCTCAAATATTGGTCTTATATTTTGGCCTCTGAATAAGAAAACCAACATACTTGACGTGCAAAATAAATAAAAAAAATAATAAAAAATAAATATTCGTCAACAAAAATGTGTTTTACAGTTTTTTGGTTATTCTAATGAAAAGAACTGGCCTTGAAGGCTCGTTTGAGAACAGTGTGGCCAGGTATCCCCCCCCCACATATATATGACCCTGCCGCCGCCGCCGTCGTCGTCGTCGTCGTAGTAGTAGTAATAGCAGATATGGGACAGGTAATGGTCGATTCGATTTTGGTCGGTGATTTGGATGGCTAAAACATTAACTCTGTTTGCCTGCAGAAGATTTACAGTCTTGCATGCTGTATGAGACGTCGCACCGTCGTGCATCAGACGCATACCCCTATGAGACCGTACATATGAGTTGTTTTTCTGAGAGCCGTTCTTCCCTCCATGTGCTGTGGGAAAAAGAGAAAACAAAACGAGAAGGAAATACGGAGGAACTGTTGTAACGATCTTTGTTCGCTACACATGGTTTTGTTACTTTTAAAAATGAGGTGTGCCGGGGCGTTTTTTCATAATGGTCTGCTGGTATACTTTTGCTTTCAGTACACGTCTCGCAAATTTTCTGTCATCCCTGCAATTTTCATTTTAGTATCTTGTGTAGTTTTGAAGTTATTGCAAAAACATTATCGGTTGCGTTGGAAGTGTCGTATATTTTAACGCGACCAGTACATACGAGCCCGCGACCTCCCGATTCCAAAGTAGCCGCTTTACTTCTGGAGTTAACGGGAGTAAACAAAGCTGTTTTTTTTTTTTTTTTTTATACATTTTAGCACAATTTAGTTTTTGCTATTTCATGCATGTGCAGGTAATTTACGGTAGCGTAATATGAAAATAATTTGAGACACAAAATTAGAATATAACAACCTTGAGGTTTCAGTGAGCGAAACTGATATTGTTACAACAACTCCAAATGTAATATAATCCAGGATTTATCAAAATATTTGAATCATGGCTAATGTTTGCTGGACACCCTTTTGGTAAGCATTCGTTTTACAGTTCATGTAGTTAAGCATGTTTAAAACGTACAACCGTTGTAAGCACCGGGAAACGACATCGCAAACACATGGTTCGAAATCCGCGTAACTGCATGAACAGACTCACGCATAGATGCACCTGTTTGCTGCATATTTATGCAGATCTATCTATATTACACAAAACAGAATAAGCGTCGTTCACATGTTGTACAATTTTGAGAGTCGCCTGATTCGCTTACAAGCAAGGAGATCAAATAGGTCTCACTCCTCAGCAACTCTTGTAATCGTATTTAAATTTTCGTCATGATCAGGTGATACATGTACATGTATCCGTGTAATGCCTACCCCTGTATACCCATTCTTATATATAATAGTAAAACCTAAGTGTGGATGGGTATACAATTTTACTTATACCTTTTTTAATCCTAAACATAGATTGCGGGTACTCGGCGAGGGTTTCAAACGTGTACCCACGATCAATGTTTTGAACACATAAAACTATTCTTATGAAAATCATCACTTTTCACACACGAAAAAATACTGTGTGCGTTTTTCGAAATGTTATAGGCTCACTCTCCAATGCCTATCATTTATTGGTATCACCTACGCCGTACCTAAGACAGCGCTACTGATCATCGATGTACAGAACTGCTTCTTGCCCGGGGGTAGCCTGGCGGTCCCCGGGGGTGACAAGATTATCCCGATAATCAACGGCATCAGGGCGAAATACGGGGACAAAATGGCAGTTACAGTTTTATCCCAGGTAATACGTACACCAGTCATTTGTAACCACTGCTCCCCCACCTACGGGGAAGGGCGGGGATTATGACTATTTCAGCTTTCAGTACCCTGCTATAAGCCACAGGCCCCAGGGGTCAAACTGGACTCTTTGCCCCGCCCTTCGCAAAAGAAAATCTCACCGTGATAAGGATTCAGATGTCAAAACCATGTCATTTCCCCTGCGCTGTGGGGACACTCGAAAAGTAATTGGGCCGCACTTTAGCCCGGCTATCCCCCTACCTTGCCCGTAGGTGTGTGGGGGGCAGTGGTTACAAACGACTGGTGCATAATTGCAGACATTCGTGGTATATGTACCAAAGGTGTTCGTAATAATTATTTAACATGTCAAAAGCGTTTTGGTTTTAGTTGCATATAATATTGAGCCTCCTCATGAGAAAACCAACAATCTGCATAGGCGAAAACAAAGACGGAGATCAGCTTCGGTACCCGCGAATCTGATCAGCGCCTTTATTTTCGCTACTCGGATAGTACAATTCCTCTTCTACTTAAATCCGAAATTTTAAGCAACTAGCTCTTTTCTGTGCTTGTACAGGCCGGTTTGTGTCGGACCTGTTCGGAAACCACATTGTTGGTTTTCTCACGAGACGGCCCATATATCGTTATTTATGCGCCTAAAAATATCAGATCCAAAATACAGCGTGGAATAAGGCTTTTCACAGTGGACATTTCAGTGATGTCAGATCAACGTTATATCTATGGCAATGCCTGTTGGGTTTGACTGAAGTACGATTAAATCAAGTTTGTTCTGTCACCAAAGCTCTCGAACACCCATTTGCACTATTTTGTCTTTAAATTTATATTTTGGTCATTTCACTTCTCCGTACGTCATGGTTGAGCATCCACATGTAGAGGCACAACACAGGTCAAATAAAATGTAACTAGGTGAAGATAGTCTTGATTTCAGGACTGGCACTGTCCGGAACACGTGTCATTTGCCGCAACGCATTCTGGGAAACAAGAATTCGAGGAAATAGAGCTTCAGTATGATAAGTCAGGTAGGCTTCTATCCTTGATGTTATATTGACCATTTTTGAATAATTTTTTATATCGGGCTACGATTGAAGCGGAGATCGATCCTCGATTCTGACATGGTTCTTTAGTACAGATTTGGGCATCTACAATGGTACCATTGTTCCACATTCCGCTGATAATAAAAAACATTTACAGGTTAATATTGGTGTATGAAATTTGGTCTGAGTACCCATTATCTGTCTAGAAGGCTTGCAGTGGAACAGCTTGATTAGGTTAACCAGATCCAAGGTGAGGACGTTGGACGTAAAACAATATTCAAAACACTCACATGATCCTTACCTTCAATGTTTCCGACCAGGCCGGAACAGTCACACAAGATGCATAATCGGATTTACTAACAAGTCATGGTAACGTTTATTCTAAAAGGTTCACTGTTCATCACTGTTTGTCAATGTTCACTTCCGAAATTATAAGAAGCAATGTCACTTATACGCGCATTTTCCAGGAAGATTATGTAGTAAAGATTCCTGTGATGTTGCGCGTACAATCAAGCAGACACTTTGGCCCGTACACTGCGTAATGGACACAGATGGCGCTGAATTGAGCCCTGAGCTTACGAAAGAACCAGGCGATATCAATATCAAGAAGGGACAAGACTGTGAGGTAGTCTATTACGCAAACTTTTCCATGCAATATACAGAGATTTTTTTTCAGCATTAAAAATTGAAAATGTCATTTCGAAAGAATTTGATATTTTTAATATTTTTTTTACTAAAACATTGATTGTGGGTACACTTTAGAACTGCCTCGCCGAGGTGGTTCTGACGAGTGCCCACAATCTTAGTTTTGGATTAAACTTAAAAAATTAGGTACACCCCTGTAAACCCCAGTTTTGCTATATAAAAGTGGGGTATGGGGTATACTTTTCAAGGACATGTTTTCCTGATGCAATATTGTTCCACCAACTAACAATCACTCCTATTCTGACAGTAAGCTGTGTGTCATAGACACATACCCCGTAGAAAGCCATCGACGCTGTCTTGTAATGCCTCCATTTGTCAATCAGACAAGACATGGTCAAAATAAACTTTACTTCGAAAGAGCTTACATTTCGCACGTTTCAGCATTAGGTTCTTTTCCAGCAGCTGCTCAAACATGTCCTGCAGACGATCCAAATGATCCTCTTATGTTCGATACCTAGCTTCTCCAGTCTTTCGGGTGATACATTAACTTATATCAGCCTGGTGTCCTTTTTATGGGACAAATGGCAAACAGTTTAGCCCCAGATGTGACGCCGCAGATCGCGGCGTCCCATCTGTGGCTATACTGTTTGATTAAAGGAATTCCATCGAAAAATGGAATAAAAATTTAATATCACTCTTGATTCCCCTAAAAAGCAGAAGACTCGCCTAACTGATATCGCCGGGCAAGTCCATTTGTCATTAATGGGTTAAATGAGGTCCCATTTGGCCTTAGCAGATTGGTCAGGCGTAAATCACGAGCTCAGCCGAATAACAACGACCAAATACAAAAACACAAAATCAACCAACAAATCAACCAACCAACCATCATTTTCATCAACTTTCGAAATATTGTTGGAGCGTTACAAAAACCAAATGGCATTCCGTTACAATCATAAAGCCTGAGTGAATCGGCATGAAAAGCGGTATTGGCTTTGTCCAATGAGCAAACATGCACGTGACTGACCTAATATTATTTAAGTAGATTGTAATTTTCTGGAAAATATTTTTTCTCACATTCACAGATCGACTCCTACTCGGCTTTCTACGACAATGGTGGCTTTCATCAGACTGAGCTCCATGAAAAGCTTCAATCTCGGGGTATTCAGAGGGTCATAGCCATCGGTTTTGCGCTCGATATTTGTGTGTACTCAACAGCTAAAGATGCCATCAAACTAGGTAAGTCTCTATACCTCCTCGTTGTTGTTTTGTGTGCAATGCAGGTGATAAAATTACATATTTTAAAGAACATATGCTTAGATTTTGACGCATATACAGAGACATGCCTAAGTAGTTGCTCGCTTTAATTTCGGTTTATTTTGGAATGGTTGCTTAAAATGTTGTACGACCAGTGCAGACAATATAGAACAATTGTTTTGCATGGCAAACATGAGCATTACAAAGACAATAACATGTACTGGCACAGACTTTTGGAATGCGTTATGGTAAGGTTGTTGCGTCCAAGATATAACAGATAGCTACCATTTCAGGTTATGAGACGTACGTGGTTGTAGATGCGAGTGTGAGAGTGGGAAACATTACAGCTGTTAAGGCTATTGATGACATGACACAAAGAGGTACTCATTACGAAAACATTATGAAAACTTGTCCATGCAATATACAGAGACTTTTTCAGCTGTAAAAATTGAAAATTTCATCAGACAAATTTTGATATTTTTCTTATTTTTGCTCAAACATAGACTGTGTGTACACGTTAGAACCGCCTCACCGAGGCGGTTCTAACGTGTACCCACAATCTATGTTTCGGGGCAAAAATAGGAAAAATAGGTATATCCTTGCAAACCCCAGTTTTGCTATATACAAGTGGGGTTCAAGGGGTAAACATTACACGGACATGTTTTCCTGATGCCTAGAGGTGACAATTTTAGGTAAAACACGCAAACGCTTCAAATTTATTTCCAGCAAAATCATATTTCTGTTCAGCTAAACAAACGTCTCGAACGTGAGTTTGGGCGGGAATGACGAATGATAAATTAGATTATACCACATCATGTTAACAAAACAGTCGTCTGACACCATTCGTCTGACTAGAATGAATCAGCGCTGCCCTAATTTTTCGTCTAATTTGTTGTCAATATGCACAACTTCTTCCTATTTCAGGAGTACACATGATTGAATCGAAAGACCTCGGTATGTTGTTTGATGATCCGGAGACAAAACTACCAGACGAGCTGTAGGAATATCAATTTAACTTGAAGACGATAAAATACATTTATCACAGGGGTCACATGATGTCAAAAATTGGCAGATCGAAGTTTTCACTAGCAATATTTATCCTTTTTGCTTTTTACTGAGCTTAGATAGCGTAGATATGCTCAAATATGTTTCAGGTAATCCTGTAAAGACCCTCTTTTCACCTATTTTTAGCTCACCTGAGCCGAAGGCTCATAAGGTGAGCTTATAGGATGGTCATGCTCCGTCGTCCGTCGTCGTCGTCGTTGTAGTTCACACTTTTCAAAGATCTTCTCCTCTGAAACCCCTGGTCCAATCAATGCCAAACTTCACGTGGAGCATCCTTAGAAAGGAGGAACTAAACTTTGTATAAATGGTCCAGGTCACATGACCAAGATGGTCGCCATGCTCACATATGGTAAAAACGTTAAAAAATCTTCTTCCCTGGAACTGCTGGACCGATTTCAATAAAACTTGGTATGTAGCATTGGGGACTCTGGTCCATCATAGTTTATTTAAATCATGACCTTGGGTTGACCTTGACCTATTTTATGGCAAGGTCAACATTGGTCACATAGGCTTTTCAATGGAAAAAATGGAAAACATTGGATTTTTCAAGAAGTTTTGTGGCCTGTGACCTAAAAGTTGGTACAAACATTCAACTTATTGATTTAATGAAGTCCTAGTAATGTTCAAGGTCAAGGTCATCTCTTGACATTTACATATTAAATATAAAACTTAATTTTCTCAGAAACCACTTCACCAATCAAAGCCAAATTTTATATTTGGTATCCTTAGAAGGGGGAACCAAAGTTTGTATAAATGGTCCAGGTCACATGACCAAGATGGCCGCAATGCACATATATGTGGTAAAATCCTTTAAAAAATCAACTTCTCTGGAATCGGTGGACCGATTTTAATGAAATTTGGTCTGTAGCATTGGGAGCTCTGGCCCTTCCTAGTTTATATAAATCATGACCTTGGGTTGAAATTGACCTTAAACTGTAAATTTAAACAGAAAGGTCAAATATTACCAGAAAGATTTGAAAGTTGGTAGATACAGACAGTTTATAGTGTTAATGATTATGTGAGTATTTAAGGTCAAGTTTACATTTTACGTTGGCCAACATGGCCTTAGCCAAAGGTCATTCATCAAAGACAAAATCTCAGCTGAGCGATACCAGGACCATTGGTCCTCTGGTTATTATTTTGCTTTTTGTACTAGACGAAAATAGATCTATATCTGTATGTTTGTGTATGCTTTGAAAGAAAAATCTATTATTTTTAAGAACAAATTTCCTACACCACTCCCATATACATACAATTTTTGTGATTAATTGTTGTCAGAGATTCACTACGAGGACCGAACAACTAACTAAAATGTTAAGAACCACTGCATGGAATTTATCATGATTTATTTGTTTGTCCATGATGATTCATTGACTAGTTAGAGATTCTCTACGGGGACCGAACAACTAACTAAATGTTATGAACCACTGCAGAAGCTAAGGGTGAGGTTAGGATCATGTAAAACCGGTTTAAAGACCAAGTCCCAGACACTGAAATTTCCGAACGGACAGCAATTAAGCCTATATGGCAAAGTGGGATGGGCTTACAATCGTCTGCTATGTTAGAAGGCTGATTCTATTGGTTTTCACTTGTGTGAATATTTTCGTCTGCTAGCCAGGTATTTGAAGGCATGATGTGTAGAACATTTTGATAATGAATGAATATTGTTTTTGCAGTTGATAGATAAATACATAGAAAAGCCATGCAATTAATAGATCTACTTACAATATATGTTTTGAGAACATTTCACTCAATAATCCAAATTAAGAAAGCTTTTAAATCCAAAGAAAATCAGTTTTCAAATAGTATTATATTATTCTGCACTCTCAGTCTCAGTTGTGAAAATTCCAAGCATCATACAAATGTACATATATAATCCTGCATAAATGGCTAGTTTATGTGTTTCCTCTCCGTCGTCTTTGTGGTGCAAACATTGATGTCATGTATGTGTCCCAGATATTGTTACGATAGCGGTATGTAACGGCCTTGTAAACCTTTTTCCCAAGCCGCCTCCGTGGTGCCCTAGGATCTCTTGGGTTTGATATTGATGTGTATTGCCTGTCCACATTCTCGTTCCAATGAAGAACAGCAAGCTGAGATCTCATGTTATATTGCCTATTACTGAAGCAGATCCTTTTGTCCTGGAAAATGTTCATGACATTGTTGAAGCTTTCAACATAGGAAGAATCTCTGGCTAAAACAAAGTCCTCAGGATGCTTATAGATGACAGATGCTTCAATGACCTTTTCAAGACATTTTTCAGCTTTTGGATTTGTGATGACCATTCTTGAAGGCTCATACTTAGAATCCTCTTTACACCGTGACGAGTCGGGGCAGTCGGAATGTTCATCTCTGTAGTGTTTCACAATGTTTGACAACAAATTTTGCAAACGTTCGGGGTCATTTTGGCAGTTTCTCATTGCCCAGTGAATGTGTGTGGCAATGGGTTCAGCTTTATCATATAGTTGGTCAAACCAAGTTTTGCCTTCTTTGTATTTAGGTCCCGAAGATACAACTTTAAGGGCTTTCTTCAGTGATTTTACACCATGCCAACAGTCGTTCTGATTTGTGGTCATTGGACGCGACTTCACTAGCTTGTTTATAGATAAGTTTCTATCATGTGTGTGGACTTTAATGGTCACATCTTTAGAGTCAAAGTTCTCATAGATCTTTTGTGTCCCCTTCAGCTCATGCCGTTGTGAAACAATATCATCAGCCTTGGTTACATGAATGCATTGTAACACTTTATGAGTCTTTTCTCCCAATGCCACTACACTGCTGTCTTTGGCATTCTTTCGCCACCCATGTCGTGCATCCGTCATAATGTCAATTCCGTCAAGTTCATCATAACTTCCAATTTCCAGATGTAGTGATTCCTCAAGAGAATTGTTATAAACTGTTTGAAGACTGTCCCCATAACTCTGAAGAAATGTTTTCCTTTTTGACTTTGAAATGACACCAAAACCTGAAGCTTTTGAAAACCTAGTGTAATGCACAGGCAGCATTCCTGAACAAACAAAAGCATGATTTATTCTGTGGTTTACAAGGAATGTGTCGTTTGGCAAATAAGGAGATGATGTCCACCTGTATGTATGAGAATCGTGTGTGTTCCCACACTGAAGTGTCACAATAATCACATGTCCCCGATATACAACCTTTTGCTGTTTCAGATTATATCTGCAGTTTCTTCCATGATGTTCTGTCATTTCTGTTAATTTCTGTATAGATGAAACCGTAGATACGAACATGTTTTCATTCGAGTCCTTCTTGTTTTTCAGCTTTTTTGATTGTGTAGGAAATGTCTGCACGTCTTGGTCTGGAACATGGCTTTGAATCCAGAAGTCAAGTGCTGAATCTATTATGTCACAATTGTTAACTGGCTTGTTAAATGTGTTCACCAAACAACCCCTGATTTTTTGCATTTTAACTGAAATTTCAAGCTTTTTCTGTTCATTTCCGGGAATCTCCATTTTAAAACTAGGGGGCCTAGTCCTGACTGGTCTTCTTTGTTCTTCCATAATTGTCTGTTGTAAAACTAAGTCTACATGTAGCACAAAATAAAATTGTTGATATAATCCTGGAACTTTCTAACCACAGTTATTCAGAAAGAAGTGTTCAGTTACATTTTCTCTACCAGATCAACACACTTTCAGATGCAAAGGGCGGCCAGTCTGGAAGTGGACTAGGGTTAGGCATTTTACAGTATTCCATTTTCTTCTATTTTACAGACTACATATATGCGAAGTTGTGCATATTTTGAATTGTATTCAAAAAATTTAGATAGTCAATTTAAATACAAGTAAGCTTGGTTGGGGTATTTTTACCACCCCTACATATGAATGGGTTAGTTTCATTTTTTTCCCACAAAATTTTACTATTTCCCTCAATTAGCAATACCACATGGTGATAATTTGTAAACAAAGAAGTGTTATCAGAAATAGTGTTTATTTTCATGTTTTACATCAATTAATACTTCTATTTGTGCAGAGTTTTGTATTCAAAATACCAATTTTGCTTTCACAGCATTCTTGCCATGGAAAATCAAAATATAAGGATAACACTGCATGTTTCTGAAGAACAAGTGGACACAATAAGTCATCTGTTTAGTCACTTTGGTTGGAATTATAATGAAATTAGCAGAATAGTGGGTCCTCAGCTGAAAGTGTTCTAAATAGAAATGATGTTGCATGTCAAACCACACCAGAAACTGAAACAGTGGATAATAATGATGATGCATTTCAAGAATATCACATTCCCCAAAACCCAGAGGAACAGGAGTGTCGATTTTGTTTGTGTAGGCCATGTATTACAGATGAACAAAACAGACAGATGTGGTGGGAAAATGAAAATCAGGCACCAAGTAGAAGGAATTCTGCGCTGAGGAAGGAACGATATAAGCGATTTTGGACAATGATGTTCCACCGTGAAGCCTGGAAGGATCCACGTTATCAGTCAGAAAAACTCAAGGCTTTGAGAGCAGATCCTAGACAAAGAAAATATGAATGGCATCGACGTGACATCATGCCCAAGTGTGTTTTGAGCCTTGTAAGACAGTGGTTTCCAAATCCAGATGGTGTGCCATATCTGGGACATTTATGGGAATAATGTAGTCCTTTTTACCTACATTTTAAGCTGATTTGGTCCTGTTCTTCAAGAATTAATTTGTGTACTTTATTTCCCGCCATGTGTCAGATATTGTTATCTGTGTATTCTGAGGTATTTACCATCTGTCAGATAAGAGGTTATGAACTTCTGTAAGCCTTCCCATTTGCTGTCAATTATAAATGGAGGTAAATTTGAATTTCGAGCAGAAGACAAAAAAGATTTTCTGAAATGTGTAGTTTGGAATATGATATCTGTTTAATATTTACATGTGATTATTCTGAATGTCTCAAAGAATACATGTGCCAAACTTCACAGCTTTTTGTTGGGTAAGTGTTTCACATTCCTTGATTTTCTGTGATGAAAGCTGCATGTTGGCTGTTAGGGAGCTAGGGAAACACTGGCCATTTTTCAGACCCTTTGGCTTTTATACTTGGCTCCCGGCCTTTAAGCCCACCAGTAATTTTATATTACTGATCGTTCCAAGGCGATACTTCTGTTGCGGTTCTTATTGTTTTATGTCTTGGTGTTTAATTTGTTGTGCTGTTTGCGCCTTATGTATGTTATCATATTTTAGTTTAGTTTAGGTAACTGAGTGGCCACCTATTGTGAAATAGCTGCTCATTCGGCTTACTAAATGTAGTCATGGTCTTAGTACCTTATTGTTAGTTTGTTTTTTTCCCCGTCTCGGTTTTAAGAGTGGGAATCTTTTTCTGATTGCGCCTTTTCCTGATCGTTGCCCACTTGTACCTTTTTACAAGGCCCTATCCTCACCCCCATCTTCTGCAGTGGTTCACCCGACCCACCGGCGTGCAATTTAAGAAGGCAGTAGAGTTATCAACGATGATTGGGTTAATAACTAAGCATGCAGACTGCCGCATAACATTTAAGCTATATCCTATACGTCTGTAACATATAATGATTTTTTTCTGAACTTCTGTCTTTAGGTTTCTTAAATTTTAAACATTTATATTGTTAACAGATACACCGCATCCGGAGCCTGGCCATTGCGGTTAGTAAGTGAAAAGGTACAAGTAGGCAACGATCAGGAAAAGGCGAAATCAGAAAGAGAATCCCTCTCCAAAAACCGAGGTGGGAAAAATTAAATTAACAATCAGGCACTTATACCATGAAAACATATCGTAAGCTCCTTGAAAATTGTTTGATATGTCATGTTCTCATTACATAATGTATTTATGTAGGCTACAAACATTGTAAATGTTTTATGCTGAATAAATTTATTTGTATTTGTATTTGTAAGCCGATAATGAGCAGCTATTTTCCCAATAGGTGTCCACTCAGTTACCTAAACGTAACTAAAAATATGCAAACTAAGTCGCAAACAGCACATAAAGTTTTAACACCAAAACATAAAACAATAACATTATAAAATATATGAAAAAATAAATAATTTAAAATTACTGGCGGGTTTAAATCGATTTTACAGGTACCTTAACTAACCCTCAGGTCCTGCAGTGGTTCACAACATTTAGTTAGTTGTTCGGTCCTCTTGGTGAATCTCTTACTAGTCAATGAATCATCAAGGATAAACAAATGAATCATGATAACCACCATGATGAATCAAATACCAGGACTCACAGTTTGAGAAAGCTGCCCGACGATGGAGATCCCTGGGCTTACTAACTCCGGTTGAACCCCGGTGGGCCAAGCAACAGACAAGAAGCTCCGGCCCAAACCAATTAAAATGAATATCTTTAAGTGAGGGCCATCATAGAATATGACGCCCGACCCCCCGGCGTGCAATTAAAGAAGACAGCATAGTTATCAACCATAATTGGGTTAAGTATTTTATTATTATTATTTTGAGAAGGTACCCAGTTTGTTTATTTACGAATTTTATTAGGGACCCTCATTGCAATTAAGTTAACAAAAATGCAAAAAGGTAAAATATGTTGAATGAATATGTAACAGCAGGAATTAAGATAGAATAATGTTTGCACACACACACACACACACACACACACACACACACAGAGTTGAGGGTGAACAGTCACTCCAAGACGGAAAAAAGTTCTACCATCATGATATCAACCATGTAGAACGGTACAAGTAGGCAAAGATCAGGAAAAGGCGCAATCAGAAAAAAGATTCCCACTCCAAAAACCGAGGTGGAAAAAAACCAAACTAACAATCAGGTACTTATACCATGAAAACATTTCGTAAGCCGAATGAGCAGCTATTTTCCCAATAGGTGGCCACTCAGTTACCTTAACTTAACTAAAAATATGAAAACAATCATAAGGCGTCAACAGCACAAAAATATTTTAAACACCAAGACATAAAACAAAAAGAACAACCACAGAAGTATCGACTTGGAACGATCAGTAACACAATTAAAGTTACTAGCGGGTTTAGAGATTACATAGCCAATGCAGTTTTCGATGTGATGATTTTAAAGAGATACTTTTGTAATGGCATATGATTTTAAATAGATACTTTTAAAAAGTGGTACCACGGTTAAGGAACATCCCATCCATTAACTCGAAATGGATTGCATTTTTCCTGGATTCAAGAACACCGTATCCTCCCTAGGACATTGTTTTGTGATTGTTTTACTTTAAACGATCACATTTTATCCATGTCACGTCTTCGACTTGCATTTCACGATACTTATGCTTTGTTTGTTTGTTTGAATTAATACTTAACGCCCCAGTCAACAGCTTTGTTCATTTCGGGACGTTCCTTCTTCCATTTTTAGGAGACTTTTAATTAAAATGATCATGTCATCCAACAAGTGCTTCAAATATAACCGGCCAACTAAGCTAATAAGGTTTATATGTATGGATGGTTCGACTTGAATAAAAATAAAACTGAAATCCTTTAAGAGCAGTGAGTATATTGGGAAAAGGGATGGGTCTACCGCGGTTTCGGCTACTTATGCCTCTTCAGTGACCCTGTAGATTTGGAATAATGGAGCCAAATGCAAATACTGTAAACTAGCAACTTTTAACAGAATAGTCGATACAAAGACTAGTATTATCCAAACAGAGCCAAATATATAAAACGTTGGTTTGAAAATGAATCTAAACCGACAATGAATTTCTGATATCTCAGAATACCCTAACTGATCTCAAAGGACCAAAAGGAAAATTTAATCTGCACTATGGTTGATGTACGGGGAGACTTTGGGGCCGCCACATGGCACAACACCGGCTGCAGTAATAGCAAATAAAAATAAAGCAGAACCTTTAAGCGCAGTGAACATATTAATGAGAAAAGGGATAGGCCATATCGCGGTTTCGGCTACTTAAGCCTCTTCAGTGACCCTGTAGATTTGGAATGAAGCCAAAGGCAAATACTGTAAACTAGCAACTTTTAACAGAATAGTCTATTATCCAAACAGAGCCAAATATATAAAACGTTGGTAAGAAAATGAATCTAAACCGACAATGAATTTCTGATATCTCAGAATACCCTAACTGATCTCAAAGGACCAAAAGGAAAATTTAATCTGCACTATGGTTGATGTACGGGGAGACTTTGGGGCCGCCACATGGCACAACACCGGCTGCAGTAATAGCAAATAAAAATAAAGCAGAACCTTTAAGCGCAGTGAACATATTAATGAGAAAAGGGATAGGCCATATCGCGGTTTCGGCTACTTAAGCCTCTTCAGTGACCCTGTAGATTTGGAATGAAGCCAAAGGGAACTGCTGTAAACTAGCAACTTTTAACAGAATAGTCGATACAAAGACTAGTATTATCTAAACAGAGCCAAATATATAAAACGTTGGATAGAACATGAATCTAAACCGACAATGAATTTCTGATATCTCAGAATACCCTAACTGATCTCAAAGGACCAAAAGGAAAATTTAATCTGCACTATGGTTGATGTACGGGGAGACTTTGGGGCCGCCACATGGCACAACACCGGCTGCAGTAATAGCAAATAAAAATAAAGCAGAACCTTTAAGCGCAGTGAACATATTAATGAGAAAAGGGATAGGCCATATCGCGGTTTCGGCTACTTAAGCCTCTTCAGTGACCCTGTAGATTTGGAATGGAGCCAAAGGGAACTGCTGTAAACTAGCAACGTTTAACAGGATAGTCGATACAAAGACTAGTATTATCTAAACAGAGCCAAATATATAAAACGTTGGATAGAACATGAATCTAAACCGATAACGAATTTCTGATTTCTGAGAATACCCTAACTGATCTCAAAGGACCAAAAGGAAAATATTATCTGCACTATGGATGATGTACGGGGAGACTTTTTAGGGTCGCCACACGGCACGATACCAGCTGCAGTAATAGCAAATAAAAATAAAACTGAGAGCCTTTAAGAAACCACTTTTCCTGAGCAGGCTCAGACCTGAGCGGCTTACCAGTAATACGATGATTGGTAAGTAGCGAATAAGCTTTGTCTGGATGCACAAGCAGCTCATCTATTTTCGCGGGCTCGGGACTTGGGGTTTGACAAAGCTCACCATTAACTCAAATAAGCCTGGCGTCCCTTTTGTGGGACATAGGCAAACAGTATAGCCCCAGATGTGACGCCGCAGAACGCGGCGTCCCATCTGGGGCTATTCTGTTTGCATAGAGAAATTTTATCGAAAAATGAGTCACTCCTAACACCCCCAAAAATGAAAGTGGACTCACCCAAATGATAATAATGGGAAAATCCATTCGTCAAATATGGGTTAATCAACGTAAAAAGCGGAAGAAATTTACGTAATCGTTTTAGGCAAAGGTATAGCCGTAAACGGGTGTGGAGGTGTTAGTATTTGCACTTTTGTGGATTTCTGTTTATTTCATGCCAATGTTTCGATCTTATAAGTAGAGAAAATACAAACTGGATTACTCAGCCATTTTAATTCGTTGTAAACGCCACGTATTCACCTAGTTTCGACCGCATCCTGGAAAATCGTTGCACCGCACGATGTCATTTTTTTCAAGTAAATTGTCATAGGCCGGACGTCATATTCGATAGAACGGTTCTGGAATGCGGGTCAGACCACTTGCGTTTTTCTCTCCTCAGACATTTGATAACTTGATAAGTGTGGGCCTGTGTTTGGGCTGGGCGTGTCCAACACGATTTTCATGCGCGGATCCAGAAAATTTTCTCAAGGGGGGGGGGGGGGGGGTCCAAATTCCCAGAAGGGGTCTAACGGAAAATTTCAACATGGCAAAAATTAATAATCTGGCAATTCCGCGGGGGGGGGGGGGTGTCCGGACCCCCTGTCCCCCCCCCCTCTCTCTCTCTGGATCCGCCCATGATTTTGATTCTAGTTTTAATCTAAGGGAATTGTCAAAGACCGGCCGTTCGGCTCGATATTTCAGTTGATAGGGTGCTCCTTCAACTGCGGCATCTTAAGTACAGGATACGGTGTCAGAATCGTATTTATTTTCAAGGAAGCACTGTACATGCGCAGAACAGCACAAACTTTCTACAAGCGGACCCGTGGCCGAGTTGTTAAGAGCGCTGATATTTCATTACGCGCTTAACCATTCGATCATCCCACTGCCGCTGTGTCTGGTGTGGATTTAAGCCCCACACAAGGCACATGTTCTGCTTGCGGGTGCACCAGGTGTTTTTTCTCGGCGTTCTCCCGTTTTCGTCCCACCTACAGTTCGAGTGTTTCATGGGTTTCGAATCCCAGTATTTGCTATGTCCCACTTATTTCAACAAGACAAAGACAATTCATTCATTTTTCAACACTGCAGCTGAACTCCTTACCGTCAGATTAGCAAATGTCCGGGTTTACTCTCTCTCTCTCTTTGCTGACTTTTCTTTCGATTTTTCTCTCTCCTCAACTTTTTTCGATAACGTCAAAATCATCTACTTTTGATATTAAGCTTAATATATATGACCTCTGCTAGCGCAATAAGATCAAGAGATCAAAGGATTATTATAATGAGATGATAAACTCAAGTCTGTAATGGGATAAAGAGGTCAAATAGGCAATGATGAGGAAACGGCGCAATCAGAAAGAAATTCCCACTCCAAAACCGAGGTGGGGAAAATAAATTAACAATTAGGTACTTACACTAAGAGAATACATGGTAAGCCGCGTGTGCAGCTATTTAGCCCCAATAGGCGGTCATTCAGTTATCCGAACTTAACAAATTATGCGAAAACGTACATAAGGTGCAAACAGCAAAAAACATAAAGCAATTTAGAGCCACAACAGAAAGATCGCATCGTTTTGAATGCTGAAATTTTATTCCATAACTAAGGTCTTCCTGAACGTTACATGAGAATTGTAATCCTAGACCCAGGTCTTTAATATGAAAATGGAAATGTACATATATTCAGATATAGATGTTAATAGATGTTATTTGAAAAATACAAAATGATTATACCAGATGCTTTTTATAGACATTTTTTTTTTTTTTTTTTTTTTTGCCAAATCATTGAGCTTGATTTGTTGTCATCTAAACTGTACAAAGGATTAGGTTTTGTCGTTTAGCAATATCGTGGCCAACTAAGATTATATTTAGGTGAGAAAATATTCGTGTTCAAAAGGCGACCTCTCTACAGAGATTCCGTCAGTAAATCCGAGATCTACGCACCTATCCGATGTCCTGAGAAGGTGCATAAGCGGTTAACATCATTCAAAATATATGGTGCATCAACTGTGTGTTTCACTTGTAAATATACGTCCTCGCCCTGCTGTAACCTGGCCATTGCGGTTGATGAAGCGCAATTACTCCAACTACCGGTACCGGTTTTTAGCATTCCAATGCTATCCGCTCCAGCCATAAAGTCTACGGTAATCTCTTGGTTCGCATCTACACACAAAGTGGCGTAAAATATGTAAAGACCATCACTCGTTGTATTGTATTTGCCTGTTTTGGCGTCGTAGAGCCCAGCCTTGTCAAGTTGTACGGTAGGGAAAACGAGTACATCTCCGTCATATACACGTACACTATCAACACCAGTAGCGTAGAAAGCATAGGATGGTTCCCCACCAAAGGACCCTGATAAATATATAAAAAGAAGAAAAAAAAGTAAAACTGTGTACCTTTAAGAAAAGTAAAATAGGCAATGATCAGGATATGGTACAATCAGAAAGAAATTCCCCCTCCAAAAACCGAGGTGGGGAAAACTAAATTAACAACCAGGTACTAATACATAGCAAGCCGAGTGAGCAGTGAAGACATGAGATAGTGGATGGGCCATACCGCGGTTTCGGCTACTTAAGCCTCATCAGTGACTATAAATCTATTCGCAAAAGAAACGCGAAAAAAAATAAATAAATTCGTTTGTTGTTTTTTTTTTCTTTATATCATCAAAATTCATTTTAGTGATATAAATGCCGAAAATCCCGCTAATTCTCTGTCACAATTAGAAAATAATTGAGCCTGTGCATGAGAAAACCAACAATTTGCATATGCGAAAACAAAGACGCAGATCAGCTTCGCGGTAACCGCGAAGCTGATCAGCGCCTTTGTTTTCGCTACACGGTTAGTACAATTCCTCTTCTTTCTAAATCCAAAATTTCCAGTCTCTAGCCATCTTCTGTGCTTGTACAGCCTGGTTTGTGTCGGACCTGGTCGAAACCTAAATTGTTGGTTTTCTCAAGCACAGGCTCAATTATTATGACGTTAAGACTTACGCTTGTCGCGTTGCAGCGAAAAAATATAGGTATCCTCCATTTCCATAGGTAACTTATCTTGAGAAATGTTTCCAAACTGATACAGATGTCAGATATTCGAAACTCACGGGGAGACAAAATAAAATCAGAAACATGTATGCTTCATTCGACGATTATTTCTTTTACGCGACGTCTTTTTATTTTTTGACGTTAATTGCCGTTTTCTATCGAGTGATTCTTGCATAGATATCTATGCGCTTAGCTGTTTGAAGCCGTTTTTGATTGGTCGAAAGCCGTGTTCAAACCGCAAAACCCATGTTCAAATCATGAAATTCACGTGCCGTTTGAACATGGGTTTTGGCCGACGTCATTGGTCAAAGTGACCTGACGTCATGTATTTCATAGAAACAAAATGGCCGACGTTAAAGAAGCTCCGCGGTTTTCGGTGCGTTTTTACGTTGTTAATGTTATTTTCAAGAGATTTTAAGTGGATTGGAGTGAAAATGCAAGAATAGCGATCAACCATGGTTTGTTTCAGTGTTCAAAATCGTTTAGTGCCATTATTAGATAGCTGTTTATACACTTAACTGACATCTAAAGAATCGCGATAAGAAACACCATTACCATAATGTGTCTAGTAAACAATAATGACATTCTGAAAACATTAGGCTGACAGAAAAACGCGACCACTTGGAGCCTTGACAAGCGGTATTTTCCAAATCGTTTTGTACGATTTCTTCAGATTAGACAACCGGCCACTACTTCACGTCATCTGTTTTCAAATCGCATTTATCATGATTATTTTAGATGCAATTTTCTAATACACGAGCTCGTACACAAATGTACGGAAGAGCATTAGGGCCAGGTACCTTTTTTTTTTAATTTTGAAATATCGAGTTATTAAGTCGAAATTTCGACTTAGTAACTCGAAATTCCGACTTAGTAACTCGAAATTTCGACTTATTATCTCGAAATTTCGACTTAATAACTCGAAATTTCGACTAACTATCTCGAAATTTCGACTTAAAATCTCGAAATTTCGACTTATTATCTCGAAATTTCGACTTAATAACTCGAAATTTCGACTTAGTAACTCGAAATTTCGACTTAGTAACTCGAAATTTCAAAATTAAAAAAAAAAATACCTGGCCCTAATACTCTTCCGTACAAATGCTGTTGCAACGTAATAAGGAAACATGCTACAAAAGTCTAATTTTGGTCGAGTGTTACTCACTGTAAATACTCATTAGCCACATCTCTTAAAACTTCATCAAAATGACCCATTTCAAGTAAATGAGGTTTAGTTTTTTTTTCGCATTTCTTTTGCAAATAAGTATTTATCATATGACCTTACACTCGTGGTAATTTCATATGAAATTTATTAAACTCGCCTTTAAAGTCTCGTTTAATAAAGTTCATATGAAATGACCACGAGTGTAAGATCCTCTCTATATATAATTGTGGCTTTATCGACAGAAGTGGCTGATACATTTCGCAACTTATTAGGTTTGCTAGAGTCTGCAAAAATGTAGCGGACCTCAACGCGCGAAATAAATGTTTAACAGCAAAACGGTATCATAAACTCCGAAAAACATTTTCTAAATTTTATCGCAGACACTATGGGTTGATTTCCAAATTTAATGCTGGGCTAAAGACGCTTTTACGTGAGGGTTAGTTGGTTGGGGCCGGAGCTTCTTGTCTGCTGCTTGGCCCACCGCGGTTCAACTGGTGTTTGTCTTTTGCTCCGACTTTCAGTAAGTTATTCGGCGCCCAGGGTTCTCCATCATCGGACAGCTTACTGAATATGTGAGTCCTCGTTTTTGATTCATCATGGGGGTTATCATGATTTATTTGTTTGTCCTTGATGATTCTTTGACTAGTTAGAGATTCACCACGAGGACCGAACAACTAACTAAAGCCCCCCCCCCCCCTTATGTACGTTTTCATGTTTTTATTTAAGTTTAGGTAACTGTCTAGCCGCCTATTGGGAAATAGCTGCCACATTGGCTTACTATATGTTTTCTAATCGTATCTTACTATATGTTTTCTAATATGTTTACTATATGTTTATAAGTACCTAATGGTCAATTTAGTTTTCCCCACCTCGGTTTTTTGAGTGAGAATTTCTTTCTGATTGCGCTTTTCCCCGATCATTGTCTACCCCTTTACCTTTTTATAAAGGTGGATCACACAGGTGATGCTTGCTTCAATGAGTTTTGTTACATTTTTTACTTTTGCCAAATATTTAGGATGTGTTTAATTAAGGTCTGCCTGATCCGTCATTTAATTTGATGATATTCTTGTTTTATAACATTTACCTTCTATAATTGATAACCGGTTCAGCATATCCTGCAATGTTGATTCATGTTGCCAAATAGTGATGTAATTAGTCTGTGCGTCAATCAAGAGTTTGTCGATTTTCACACTATTGTTTGTGGCGAGAGAACAGTAAGCATCCAGAACGGCTTGTCGATCGCTTATATCATCGAAAGATCTCTGAAGGTCATTTTGGACATCGGTGGTGTTTTTGACGAGAGCAATATCTGCCTCTAAGTCACCAATTCTCTTTTCATGATCGGTTAAGTTACTGTTTGTATTTTGTAAAGTAGCGACATCGATTTCTAATCCTGCTATTCTCTTTTCATGATTAAGTAATGTACTGGTGTCGTTGTTAGCGACAGTAAGGTTGCCGATGTCGAATTCCGATGTATTCATCAAGATATTGATGGTATTTTGAACGAGAGAAAGATCAGTTTCTAGTTCAACGATTCTTTTTTCATGATTGATTAATGTTTCGTTTTGTTTGCTTTGATTCTCTTCAAGTTCCATTATTCGATCCGTATAATTTTCAATTGCCGACCAATCTGACACCAATTTATTGACTTGGTCGCCTAAATTGAACAACGTTTCGTTGTGTATTTTTAACGCAGATGTGTCCGGTGGCCCTATTATTTCAAGTTCAGTTATTCTGTCACTAATGTTTGCTTTATCCGCTTCCACTTGACTCAAACGATTGCCCAAGTCTACTAACGTACTGTTAAATTTCTGAATTAGCTCTGTATCTATAGTTCCATTGACGATAATTGTTTCACTATAATTCTGCGCGATACATGTTGTTCCGCATGTCGTTACTTCAGCATTTTGTTCAACCAGAGCATTTACAGTATCATTAAGAATCTGAACGTTAGATAAGTCTGATTCTCTATTCTGTTCAAGATTCGTAACCCTGTTATAAAGCGCTATGTCTGGCACTATTAGTGATAGGTTTTCACTGATGTTGGCTATCGCTTCTTTATGTTCCTTAATCGTTGCGCTATCAGACGCTATTATCGTATCTATATCGTCAAGCCTGTCGCTGGCGTTTCCAATGGAGGTCTCTAACTCCGATATCCGTTCGTCGTATCCATCAAATTTGTTCAGTCTTGCGTCGAGATCCTTAGCCGTCATCTTAGACGCTGATTCTGTGCTTGTATAATGACTCGTCTCTGCAAATCAGTGTGCTTATGAGACATAGTTATCCTGACATACTTATGTATCAAGCAACCGATTTTGAAATGTATTTCAATTTGGCCATTTTATGATGTACCGATAATTGTTTATGACGCGTGAACAAAGTTCTCAATTTGGTGTAATATATATTTGAATGGTTCCGTGAATGCAGAATGCAAAGTACATGTACATGGTCAAAATAAGTGGTCTTATGCACCTATAGATTTCGTTTGTTTGTATTGATGTTTAACGTCCCAGTCAACAATTTTCATTCATGTCGAGACGGAACCACCGCTTCCTAGGTATTAAACCAATACTGTTGGGAGTTAATGTGTCATGCTCTAGGACACAACGCGGTGCCCCGTGTGTGGATCGAACCCAGGACTTCTCGATTCGGAGTCCGATTCTCCACTACCAAGCCACTACACTCCTCTTGCATTGTATACATTGTATAGAAGTTCTGGATTACTAAAGATTGACAATGTCAAACAGGTGTGTTTCTAGTGATGTTTCTGAAAAGGGGAGGCCCAAAATGGTGGTTTACAAAAAATACTGTATGGATAGTTAAAGTACATATACATGTAGTTACCTGATGTTTTCTGTAAGTCCTCTATTTGTTTCAGCTGAAAAAGATCATGAGATATTATATGTATATGTATAGCGATAACTTTTATAAATTAATTAGAAAAAAAAAAAAACAATTGAGGGATATTGAACTTATTTCGATTTCATTGCAAGAGGTATAATTCTCTCTGCCAAAATAATTAATAGATATGTAGCAGAACCATCAATGTGCAAACATCACATCCCTGTTTTAAACAACATTTTAGCCCAAAAGCCTTCAATGAAAACATGAAACAGTAGCGCTGCTGCGACACTCACAAGAGAGTTGGTGCCTGGTGCGTTAGGGCCTCGTTACACATATGCGAAAATCCTTCGGCGAAGACATGCGTTTTATTGCGGAAAAAAAACTAGAAGGAGTTTTCAGAGGAAAACATATGTCCCCCCCTCTCTGCCCCAACCCACTTTTAATTTTGTAATTTTTTACATATAACCCAGAAAAATATATACCAACAGACATTTTAAATTAAAACCAATATATACCAACATACATTTTAAAATATCACATGTTCCAGCACCGGAACGAGGATCCAAGCCTTTTTTAATTCCAACAATGAACGAAAAGTAAACAATGAATACCGGAAAATACAATTTGAATAAAGACTTCTTGATTTTGAAATTAAGCCTTTTTTATGTGTTTCATAAAAATCACTGAATTGAAGTAAAACATGGTAATGAAATAAAATATAAAGGTTGACTAGTTAAAGATTCACCCACGAGGACCGAAGAACTAACTAAATGTTATGAACCACTGCAGAAGCTGAGGGTGAGGTTACGGCCGTGTAAAATCGATTTAAGCCCGCCGGTGACTTTTTGTTACTGATCGTTCCAAGTCGATATTTCTGTGGTGGTTCTTTATGTTTTATGTCTTGGTGTTTGATATTTTTGTGATGTTGGCGCCTTATGTATGTTTTCATATTTTTAGTTAAGTTAGGGTAACTGAGTGGCCACCTATTGGGAAAATAGCTGCTCATTCGGCTTACGAAATGTTATCATGGTGTGGGTGCCTGATTGTTGGTTTGGTTTTTTCCCACCTCGGGTTTTTGGAGTGGGAATCTTTTGCTGATTGCGCCTTTTCCTAGTCTTTGCCTGCTTGTGCCTTTTTTTTTTTTTTTTTTTTTTTTTTTTTTTTTTTTTTTTTTTTTTTTTTTTTATATATATATATTTTTGATTTTTCTTTCTTGATAAAAATCACTGATTTGAAATAAAACACGGTAACACAAAGTTTGAAAGGATTTTTTTTTTAAACGGTAACATCAATAGTTGGAACTGGTGCGAAGATATGAAAGGATTTTTTTTAAAACGGTAACATTTTAAAGTTTGAAAGGATTTTTATTGTTCATTGTTGGAACTGGTGCCAATAAAGATGAAAATAGGATAATTACATTAAGGTACATTTTGGATAATAAATAAAACTCTACTTACATTATTATTAATAGAATGATCTGAAAGCCTGAAAGTTGTAAAGAGTAATGGACCACCTCGGCCCCAACCCTAAATTTTTACAAAAATGCAATTTTGAACATAAATCAAGGGCCATAGCTGTAAGGTCGTTTCACGAAATTTACCCATCTACAATCCCAAACCACTCCTTGCCGGTATCAACTCGTATGCAAAGTTTGAAGAAAATCGGTCAAAAACTACTACGAACAAAATGCAATTTTTAACATCAATCAAGGGCCATAACTCTGGGGTCGTTTTGACGAAATTTACCCATCTACAATCCCAAACCACTCCTTGTCGGTATCAACTAATATGCAAAGTTTGAAGAAAATCGGTCAAACATTACTCGAGTTAGAGAGCGGAAACCAACAAAATGCAATTTTTAACAAGGGCCATAACTCTAAGGTCGTTTGACGAAATTTACCCCCATCTACAATCCCAAGCCACTCCTTGTCGGTATCAACTCATATGCAAAGTTTGAAGAAAATCGGTCAAAAACTTCTCAAGTTAGTGAGCGGAAACGAACAAAATTTTTAACCTCAATCAAGGGCCATAACTCTCAAGGTCATTTGACGAAATTTACCCATCTGCAATCCCAAACCACTCCTTGCCGGTATCAACTAATATGCAAAGTTTGAAGAAAATCGGTCAAAAACTACTCAAGTTAGAGAGCGGAAACGAATGGAGACACAAGGATTTTCAAACAGTTAATTGACCTTTGTGACCTTGAAAATTAGGTCAATGTCACCGAAATCTAATCACTCCATTCGGCTGTCCCAATAAAGTTTCTGTGCCAGTTTGGTCTAAATCCATCTCGTGGTTCAGGAGATACCGTGCAGACAAAAAGCTACGCCGCCGACGCCGACGACGCTGATGCCGCCGACGGGATCCACACCAAAAACAATATGTCCCCCACCCCTTCGGAGGGGGGACATAATTCTTTGTTTGTATGATAAATTGCTTTACGTCCATTCCAACAGCTTACATTGCGACATGAAGATAGCTGGTGAATTGGGTGTAAAGAAATAAATCAAACGAGACTATTTTTTCGCATTTAAACGCTAGTCTACGTCGAGAGATTTTCGCTTATATATGATGAGGCCTTCAATAATGATCCAGAGCCAAACTGAACCCAGCTAAAAAGTATACCTACGTTTCTGTTGACAAAGAATCCCTGTGTCCCAGCAGTAAAGAAATAAATCAAACAAGACTATTTTTTTCGCATTTAAACGCTAGTCCGCTTATATATGACGAGGCCCAAAGCCAAACTAAACCCAGCTAAAAGTATACATACGTTTCTGTTGACAAAGAATCCCAATGTCCCAGCCGTGGCTGCGATCATGACCATCTCACCAATACACAGTCCTGCCAAAATTTTCAGCGCGACCGAAGGAAATTTAGTAGTCATCGGCCCAGCATTGTTAGTGGCGCATTTGCTTCCCACCGATAGATCCTGTGTGACCTGGGAGTTCATTATTCCAATTTTCACAGACTTCACCATTTTAGAACCTCTTTGATGATTAGCGGTTATCATATTGACTGAAAATGTGTAATTTTACAAAGCCAGAATAATGTGAATTCCTCTAAAATGGAAGGGTTAAAAAAGTAATCGCGGCAGATACTTAGCATTTATCCATGTATTTACGAGTTAACAGAGCACAGTTGGACAAAATAAAAAAAAAAATAAAATAAATGAAATATCTAATACTAAGTCGTTTATTTTTTCACCAACTTTCTCCCCAGACTATCGGGTCAGTTATGGAGACTGCTTTGATATCATTACGACAACGCGTTCGTGAAATATACGCATTACGAAAACTTGCCCATGTAACATATGGAGAATTTTTTCAGTGGCAAAAATTGAAAATTTCATCAGAAAATATTTGATATTTTTCTTGTCTTTGCTATTTTTTTGAGCAAAAATAAGAAAAATAGGTATACCCCTGCATACCCCAGTTTTGCTATACAAAAGTGGGGTTTAAGGGGGTATACATTACACGGACATGTTTTCGTGATGCAGATATATTTAATGACTTCTAAAGGGTCACCGGCCAAAACCGCGGTATTACTCATTCCCTTTATCATTTATATGCTCACTGCCAAAACCGCGGTATTGCTCATCCCTTTTCTCATTAATATGCTCACTGCTCTTAAAGGGTCTCAGTTTTATTTTTATTCTGTTAAAAAATGAATTTTCATTTTACATGTTTTGTTATGGGTCTTGTTTTTGCTCAAAACAAAGACCGTGTGTACCGCGTGGAGATTCTTACCTCATTTAAGCCTGGCGTCCCTTTTATGGGACATAGGCGATGAGCCCCAGATGTAGAACGCGGCGTCCCATCTGGGGCTATTCTGTTTGCTTAGAGAATTTTCATCGAAAAATTGAATTAAAATTTAAAACTCACTCCTGACGCCCCTAACAATGAAAGTGGACACTTCCAAATGATAATGATGAGAGAATCCATTCGTCATATATGGGTTAAGATACCGCAGGGAGATTCTTAAGAGTACCAATATAGGGATCAAACATGATTTTCCATTCATTAACATTCGCTAGGTCCCGAGGGGTGTGTTGAAAACCGAGGGCGTAGCCCGAGGTTTTCAACACTCCCCGAGGGACCTAGCGAATGTTAATGAATGACAAAATCATTTTTGATCGCTATTATTGCATAAATTCTGCGGAAGGTGCAGAAACGAAAGAAATATGGTGCACTATATTTTACAGCCTCATCACATTTTCATACGCGTAAAAGATTTCGTTTTTATGCTCGTTCCGGGCGGACTTCAGTTTCTCATTATTAGCACGTGTTTTGCGTGGCGCCCGGTAACGAGCATAAGTAAAAGCCATGTATTAACAGCACGTGCGCGCGTGAATTGCAATATTAATGCATGGCTTTCTCTTCGTTAATAAACGGCTGTTAATATCGTGTGACCCGGGTATTTATGCAATAATAATCTTTATTTTGCATCAAAAATATGGGGGGAAATGTATACCTCTGTACACCTCTGTACATTTTACTATGGAATTAAGCATCCCCCATGGGTATACATTACACGGACATGTCATCCACATGCCATCAGGAAAACATGTCCGTGTAATGTATACCCCCTTATACCCCACTTTTATATAGCAAAACTGGGGTTTGCAGGGGTATACCTATTTTTCGTGAGGCGGTTCTAACGTGCACACACAATTTATGTTTTGAGCAAAAATAAGAAAAATATCAATTTTTTTCTTCTGAAAATTTTCATTTTTTACAATTTTAAAAATCTCTGTAAGTTTTCGTAATGATTACACGGACATGTTATCCACATGCTCCATCCGGGGTGTCCATGAACGTGACAAGCTAATTAACATATTGTATATGATAAATTGTTTACTGCAAATTAAAGTTAACCTAGATTATTATTTACTGGCAAATGTAGTGAAAATACTTTTTTATTTATTTTTTTATTTTTTGATGAAATGGTAAAACCTTGTGTGTGTCAATTTTAAGGTTATTTATTTTCTTTATTGCTGATAAAAGTTTTTAATTTGGACACATTCATGTATAAATAACATTGATAGTTTGGTATGAAGATCAAAATTTAAAACTAATGGTCGCATCTAATAACTATAAAATTAAAAAAAAAAATAGTAATAGCTCTGAGTTCACTAAAGTATTAAATATGAGTTCATGTAAGTTAAATAAACAATAACTTGCATTTAAATAAATACGTGCCCTCTTTAAGCTGTCATTTAATGACATATATTCCTACGTTTTGAATTTCATTGGCTAAACACTGATATGGGACACGACACAAGAAATCCTGCCTCTCAATACTGTAGGTGTCCAAAGAAGAAAAATCAATATTGATTGTAGAAAAAAAGATACAAGTAGGCATGATCAGGAAAAGGCGCAGCCAGAAAGAAATTCCCACTCCAAAACCGAGGTGGGAGCATCAAACTTACGAGTAGGTACTTACACTCAGAAAACATATCGCAAACCAAGTGAGCAGCTATTTCCCAATAGGCGGCCAATACAATATTAATACGTACATAAGGTTCAAACGGCATCAAAATTCGATTCCAAAACATAAAACAAATGGAACCACACAGAAATATCGCCTTGGAACAATCAGTTATATAAATTTACTGGAGGGGGGGGGGGGCTTTAACCGGTTTTACGTGCAGTGATTCACAACATTTAGTTAGTTGTTCGGTTCTCGAGGTGAATCTCTAACTATTCAACGAATCATCCAGGACAAACAAATAAATCATGATAACCACCCTGATGAATAAAAATCGAGGACTCAACAGATTCAGTAAGTTGCCCGACGATAGAGATCCCCGGGCGCCGAATAACTTACTGAAACCCGGAGCAAAAGAAAAACACCAGTTGAAACTCGGTGGGCAAAGCAACAGACAAGAAGCTCCGGCCCCAACCAACTAAAATGAGTAGCTTTATATCGGGGTCTTCATAAGAGTCAGTCCCGACCCACTGGCGTGCAATTAAAGAAGGCAGCATAGTTATCAACCATGATTGGGTTAAAACTATGCATGCAGACTGTCGCATAACATTCAAGTTATACCCAATACGTCTGTAACGTGTTATGATTTTTTTCTGAATTGAAAATAAAAATATTTCCTTCCTAAAAGGTTTCTTAAATTTGTAAACTGGTTCCGAAAAGCCCTCACGTAAAAGCGTCTTTAGCCCAATATTAAAGGTATAGTGCGTTTAGGTGAGAAAACCATTCTTAACAAAGCCATATGTCTCCTCTTCTAAAAAACCAGAACAAGTACTCCATTTATCCTACAAGCGTTGCCATGGCAACGCACAGAGGAACCATAGATAGAGCACATTTTACACTTTTGGGTCTATTTTTGACAATTTCTGAACATATCTTTTTTAATTTTTAAGTGCCGGCCCACACGACAAATAAAATGATTCTTTGCATACAATATCTCTGGATGATACTTCATAATTATTTCAAAATAAGAAATTGTTTGTAGGCCGGTAGTTGTTAAGTCGTGAAAAATAGATCCAAAATTGCAGAAAGTGGTATTTAACTGCTTTTCGGAGCGTTACCATGGCAACAGGTGTAATTTGAATGTGAAAGTTGTGCTAGAATTCATAAGCAGGGACCAATACCTGCTATTTGCAATACTTTTCTCCTCAAAATTCAAAGATTCGTTGTTGTTTTTACCAATGCATGAGGCCGAAATCAGGCCTCAATCCCCTAGGCCTTTAGCCTGTGTGTGCGATAAAATTTAAAAAATGTTTTATGTCAGGCCTGCAGAAAAAATAAACCATGATATCACATGAATCATTACGAAAACATGCCCATATGATAATACAGTAATTTTTTCAGGTCAAAAATCGATAATTTTCAGAGGAAAATGTTTGATATTTTTCTTATTTTTGCTCAAAACATAGATTGTGGGTACACGTTAGAACCGCCTCGGCGAGGCGGTTCTAACGAGTACCCACAATCTATGTTTTGGAGCAAAAATAAGAAAAATAGGTATACCCCTGCATACCCCAGTTTTGCTATATAAAAGTGGGGTTCAAGGGGGTATACATTACACGGACATGTTTTCCTGATGATTATTCTGTTAGGGGGCCTCTTTAGTTTCCACTGCAGAGATATAAAACAAATCACCTCATTTTTTACAGTTGTTTGACCTCTAGCATGATATTGTACCAACAGGGTCATAAACCAAATAATGTGGTACCTTTTTTGGAAAACTTCGGAAGAAGCTTCCTCTTTAAACGCTTTGAAAAATGCACAAGTAGGCAACGATCAGGAAAAGGCGCAATCAGAAAAAATCCCACTCCAAAAACCGAGGTGGGAAAAACTAAATTAACAATCAGGTACTTATACCATGAAAACATATCGTAAGCAGAATGTGCAGCTATTTTCCAAATAGGTGGCCACTCAGTTACCTTAACTTAACTAAAAATATGAAAACATACATAAGGTGCCAACAGCACAAAAAATTGTAAACACAAAGACATAAAACAATAAGAACCACCACAGAAGTATCGCCTTGGAACGACCAGTACTCGTGATTAATGGAAAATAAATTCCACTTTTTGTGAAAGAAATACTCCCAGCAAGTCTATGAAACAAATTAAAATGGTTCAAAAATATGAATATAATGTATGCAACCCAAAGTAACGTGTGTAACGGTACAGTATGTTATAGTGGCTTTAGTTTAAACATTATTGTTTGCATTGCATATGTTTCAACACACATCTGTGTCATAATGCCACAATCAGTAGAAGAAACTCCCCCGTTCTGGAATCATTGACCTTTTGTGACCTTTGTCAGAATGACAGGTAAATGTTACTATAATTAGTAAATTGATACTCGATCGGGAGCTTTTCTGTCATTTTTATGGTACCCTTACAAAACTCAAAAAATGTGTCACAGTTTTTGTTTAATCAAGATGAAACTTTGCAGGCTTACAGATGAATGATGTATCTAACTTTCTACCGTGTAGAATTTTTTTATTTTGTTTTGTTAAAAAGTTATTAAATTATGAAAATATGATTTTTTTCCAATTACTCTGATTCCAGATCGGCAACAGAAATTGTTTACCGACACCCAATCTGGAGCCATTCAAGGCATTGAAAACCAGATGTATTCCTAATGTAACGAACAGCCGAGCCGAGCCACAGAAACCCCGTCGGTGGAAAAGCATGCTCATCCACCAAGGGTGGTTTACTGCGCTATTTACCTAACACTTACTCTAATCACAAAGTTTCGGGTTTCTAATTTGCATATTACTAACCTCTAATATGCCGCTAATACGTTGCACCAACGTATTCTACAAGGGAGACTATCCCGTTACATTACTTCCCCCTCCGAGAAGACTCGCCCCGAGTCTTGGCCTGGGGACTACATGGGTAAGGCAACTCCGTTCTGGCAGTTGTCATCATCCCACCGCTGTCACCAAATGTAACGAGCGGCCGAGCCAAGCCACAGAAACCCCGTCGGTGGAAAAGCATGCTCATCCACCAAGGGTCGTTTACTGCGCTATTTACCTAACACTTACTCTAATCACAAAGTTTCGGGTTTCTAATTTGCATATTACTAACCTCTAATATGCCGCTAATACGTTGCACCAACGTATTCTACAAGGGAGACTATCCCGTTACACTAATTTGGAATCAGTAGTTCCTGATCAGGAACATTTCAAAGTCTGTGTTTTCTGTAAAATCAAAACAAATGACATGTCAATTGTTATATTATAAAGGGTAATAATTGAACAGTTTGGACTGTTTTTCAACACATTCAGTAAAAGCCAGTTTCAATGAACTGTTACATGTCATGCGACAAACTGTTTCACAGGCGTACAAGTTCATCTGGTCATTGGGAGCGAGCTGGGCTTGCGGTAGAGTGTCGGACACAAAATCAAGAGGACCCAAGTTTGATCTCCCATTGAGGACGTCGTGTTGTGTCTTTGAATAAGACACAATAACTCTCCAGAGTACTGCTTGATATCCAGGAAAGTGCCAATTTTGTTCTAAAAGGTCTGAAAAATTGTTGAATGGGACTACTTTACATCTTTAAAAAATGGCCCTGCGACTGTGTGTTGAAGATCACTGATTTTGATACCACTTCGGTTTACGATATGTTTCATGGTATAAGTACCTGATTGTTAGTTTGGTTTTTTCCCACCTCGGTTTTTGGAGTAGGAATCTTTTTCTGATTGCGCCTTTTCCTGATCTTTGCCTACTTGTACCTTTTTTTAATCATTCGATCATCTCACCACTGTTACCAATCCCCTCACATGGCACATGTAAGACAAGTCAAGTTCTGCTCGTCCATCACTGCCATCAGGATAACATGTCCGTGTTATATACACCCCCTTATACCCAACTTTTATATAGTGAAACTGAGGCTTACAGGGGTATACCTATTTTTCTTCAAAACATGCAAAGTGGGTACTCGTGATCTGCCATGATTTACCCACATTGATCATTATCGAACGCTGGCTGGCAGTCAGACAAAGGGAATGGTATTGGCTGAGTGCTTTGCGAGGCCAACCAATTTGACACTGTTGGGAAACTTCCAGAGGGCCCTACTAATCCATTCATATCAATGCAAACACGACTTTGAGATGCCTGATATTGTAATACATGTTTAATGAAGGACATTGGTGCTACCAAAGCAGGATTGTTCAAACTGTATATTTTTTTCCATGGCCACACACTTTGCAATTAAATTTTCTGACCTTGTTTTGTCTTTTATTCCATCTAAGAAGGACATAAGAACTTTGTTTCCGCTTCTTAAGAAAGGTGTCTAGTTTCAGAGATTTTAGCAAGTCAATGTTTTTTGTAGACAGATCCTACTTCTATAGTATCTTTCATAATAATTTCCCTTTCTCCTCTACCGAGGACATAGGCAAGACTTTGTTTTTCTTCATGTGAGCAAGCTATTGTATCGAATAGCTGTACATTTTATAGAAGCTACGCATCATGTGATCTCGAATGAATGAGTGGTGCAATGGGACATAACACCCATGGTGTTGAAAGAAAACTACTGGGATTTCAGTCAATGAAATTGCTGTTGGTTCTGCAAAGTGAAAAAGAAAATACTTTGGCCTACTGTAATCTTATTATACATGTTATAGAAAACAGTTGTTTGCACCAAGAAACAGGTCTTCTGTTAAACCACATGCTCAGATTTGTAAAAGAAGGAAAATTGAAATCCTTTAGTGAACATATAAATATGAGAGGTTAAGGGCCATACCACAGTTTCAGTGACTAAAGCCTCATCAGTAACGCTATAAGCCTGGCAAAACGACACCAGAGAGAATGACTGTTATTAACTATTACTAAGTATACCTTCTATGTATTCTTTTTATGTATTTATTTGTTTGTCCATGATGATTCATTGACTAGCTAGAGATTCACCATGAGAACCGAACAACTAACTTAATGTCGTGAACCATTGCAAAAGCTGAGGGTGAGGTTAGGTACCTTGAAAATCTATTTAAGCCCGCCAGTAATTTTATATTTAATACTGATCGTTCCAAGGTGATACTTCTGTGGCGGTTCTTTTTGTTTTATGTCTTAATGTTTTTTGTGTGTGTGTGCTGTTGGCCCTTTATGTATGTTTTCATATTTTTAGTTAAGTTTAGGTAACTGAGAGGCCACCTATTGGGAAAATAGCTGCTCATTTGGCTTATGATATGTTTTCATGGTATAAGTACCAGATTGTAACGTACTTAGTTTTTCCCACCTCGGTTTTTGGAGTGGGAATCTTTTTCTGATTGTGCCTTTTTCTGATTGTTGCCTACTTGTACCTTTCTATGGAACCGTCAGTCTGTGATTCTGTAGTTTCGGTAGTCACACAAATATCTGCTTGTACACTCTCATCTATACCACAAATGTTTGTTTTACCACACTCTGTACAATTTGCCGTTACATAATCAATGCACCCTTTACAGTACAACATATTCATAGAATGCTTATCATTCATATTAATCTTATCTAGTGGTTCAAGAATAGCTTTTCCGATGAAACTTCGATCAATAATCTTTTGCTTGTCAATATTCCATTCTTGATCCACATCTTTTTCCAAAACGACCAACCATGGGGTCGTGTTTAAAATCATGCACAGGTAAAAAAGAAAACTTTGGTCTCATTCAGAAACAACCACTGATTCCAAAACAAGATTTAGCGATTAAATCTTGTATTCAATTTCTGTTATCATTGTTTAGCATTTTGTTTTAATATTTGAAAAAGCGTGCACACTAATTTATGCATGTGCATTTGCTTTTATAGCACTTAAATCGGCACAGTTTTTAAAAATCCATTAATATCACATTTTGAGATGATACACAAGCTTAACAAATGAAGCCTATTCAAGGTAATCCCCACTTTATTCTGTTGTGTGATCCCGAACAGGAATACAAGAGTTTTACCATTAAAGTTTGATTCCAGATTGGGCGTCAATAAACAATTTCCGTTGCCGATCTGGAATCGGAGTTATTGGAAAAAAATCATATTTTAATAATTGAATAACTTTTTAACAAAACAAAATAAAAAAATTCTACACGGTAGAAAGTTAGATATATCATTCATCTTTAAGCCTGCAAAGTTTCATCTTGATTAAACAAAAACTGTGACACATTTTTTTAGTTTTGTAAGGGTACTATAAAAATGACAGAAAAGCTCTCGATCGAGCATCAATTTACTAATTATAGTAACATTTACCTGTCATTTTGACAAAGGTCACAAAAGGTCAATGATTCCCGAACGGGGGAGTTTCTTCTACTGACAATTTGAATTTGACTTGATGAATGGAACTCGGAGAGGTTAGCTGAGAACTAAATGAACCCTTTATATTTTAATACAGCTTTGTAGCACGTGCTTATGGGTGGAAAAATCAGAATAATTAATATAGTACATGTCATTGTGCTTTAAAATGCTAACAGTGTTTAGCTAGTTGCCCTATGCAAATAAAACAACTAAAACAAACATGTATATTTCTGTATGAAAATGGAATAAAAAACACACTCAATTCTGTCAGTACCAGAGATTGTAACGTATGTAACATGGTGTAATATATGTAATATATCCTTGATTGAAGGATATAATTTCAAAGGCCATCCCAATATGTTATGAGAACATTTAAACTCAAAGGCAAACTTGAAATTGGTTCTAAGAGTACTTTAAAATTACCAGTTACACGCTAAGAGTACTTTACCAGTTACACCAAAAGGTCATTTGACAAAATTGGGGTAACATGTAATTGTGATGTTAAAATGTTACGTGACACTTCTCAGAAGGCTAACATGTCTCATTTTGTGGCCAAGATAAATAAATTGCCATATAAAGAAATCATAATGGCCAAAATTCCACCTCTATAGCCATCCCACTCCAAAACCGAGGCGGGAAGAACCTAAATTGACAAACACAAAAAGAACATATCGTTAGCCGAGTGAACAGCTCTTTTCCAATAAGAGGTCACCCGACCACCCGAACTAAATATATGAAAACGTACAAAAGGTGCAAACAGCACTAAAATTGAACACCAAAACACAAAACAGTTAGGACCAGAACAGAAGTATCGCATTTTAACGATCAGTATAAAATACATATCTCGTAATATCAAATTATTGGGGAAGGGGCTTTAAACCGATTAAAAGGTCCTAAGCTCAGCTTCTGTAGGGTGACGGGTCGTTTCGGCCATGAGTTGTTTCGGCATTGAGTCGTTTCGACCGTGGTTCGTTTCGGCCTGAGTCGATTCGGCCCTGGGTCGTTTCGGCCAATTTTGGTGGGTCGTTTCGGGCTGATTTTATTCAATCTTATAATTCACTTTATGCAAAATGTGTATGTTATACGAGGCTAGTTTATCATGCAGCTAGTCTTCCAAGGGTACTTGGGTCTGTTACCGGCTGAAAAATTTGCATCATTTTCTGTAAAAGTTCACTACAACATTTAGTTAGTTGTTCTGTCCTCGTGGTGAATCTCTAGCATCACGAATAAACAAATAAATTAAAATAAACACCAAGCTGAATCAAAAACGATGACTCGCAGATAAATGATTTTTTATATATTTTTGCTCTGAAACATAGATCGTAGGTTCTCGATAGATCCGTCTCGCCAAGCCGGTTTTAACGTGTGCCCACACTCTATTTTTGGGCAAAAGTAAGAGTTGATATAACATTTCCTAAGGTTTTAAAAGTCTCATGTTTGGTCGCTCTACGCTATACAAAACTTTGTGTCCCAATGTTAGCGCTTCAAACGTGTTATATATTTTGGGCAAAAGTAAGAGTTGATATAACATTTCCTAAGGTTTTAAAAGTCTCATGTTTGGTCGCTCTACGCTATACAAAACTTTGTGTCCCAATGTTAGCGCTTCAAACGTGTTATTGCCAATGTTAAATCTATGTACAAGCGGATATACACCAAACAACTTTTGGCATGGTATGCGAGTTGTTTTTATTTCAGGATAAGTTTCAGTCTTGTGGTCCCACCACCTACTTTTACAAGGGTCTTGCATGCTATATCTTTTATTGAGAAAAGCTTTCATGTTATGCGGAACAGGCATTACCATGTTTTCAAATATTCCTTTCTCTATTGGCAGTCTGTCTGTAATAGGCCCAGTATATTCAGGCTTTCCGTGGGTAACTTCATAAAAATGTGTTTCATTGGTCGTGAAGAAAAATATATCAATAAAAGGCCAACTCCACCCATAAGGACCTTTCGGGACAGAATTACTAAAGAATTTCCATTGAAAATTGTTTCGACTGTTATAAAGTGTGTATCCAGGAATATCTGATAGAGCTTTATTTAGCATTGTCTTTTCTGAAACATCCACAATACAGTCAAAATCATCATCCCAAGGTATAAAACCGTGGTACCTGTACGCACCAAGAACTGAACCTGCGTATAGCATATAAGTTATATTATACGCCTCACATGCTGCTTTAAATGCCGCTATTAAGTCAATGTACCACGAATATTCCGTCATATTCAAAGCTGGAGCGAATTGTTTGAAGTCCCTGTGAAGTTTTCCTGTGTAACTCCACTTGTACTTCTCATTTCGTCCAATTTTCAGTGAAGCGTCACCCAATGAAATGTTTCCACATTCACATGGTTCTTGACGAATCCGTTTCGAATCATGCAAACTGAGACCTAGAGTTTGCGCTAAGTAATTGTTGTCTTTTATATTTAAGACAATGTATAGGATTAAAACATAAAACAGCCATAATGATATTAAAATGGATTTCGTTTTCATAATAAAGTCTGTATTCACCAGTTTCCAATGTTTCACGTATGACTGACCAGATCTATATATACGAGTTCTGTCTGGTTTCATGACAAAACCTGTACTTTGTATTAATTATCATACACATATCGTTCAAACTTGCATGATCATTTATGTTTTGTATGTATTGAATTGTTCACAGTATGTCTTACCGGTCAATAACTGACTAGATGGAATCAATTCAGAAGATACGTTGTAAACATTTTCTTAAAATCATTTAAAGAACCAGCACTTCTTATAGTTTGAGGAAGAGCATACCACAGCCTAGGCGCCGAACAAGTGTTATTGTCAACAATCAGCTATTGTAACTTATGACGACGAGCCAGTCTGTCTATGGGTGGGTCTGTCTATCTTTCTGTCAGCTACTTTTAACTTGTAAAGGGTGTATTAAACGGTTTTTGAAATTTCATATACATACAGCTGTAGTCCTAATGAAAAAGTAGTTGACCTGTATTTTTCCCATTCAGAGTTACGACCTTTTTCCGGATTATGCCCCGTCGGCGATTAATCCCGTCAGTAAACGTGTCATTGGTATTAATCTTGAATTAACATCAATTGTGATACTAATTTGAGAATTAATTGTCTTTTTATTTGAAAGTTGTTTTGAAAATAAAAATGTCAGATGGCGATAAAATTTGCCAATTAAAGACATATTTCGTTGTCTATTGAGTGTCATTAGCTGATCAATGATAAGGGAGACAGCACTTAAAAACATGGTTGCCTGTCGTTGACTCTGAATACAGGTAGGGGCCCAAAAAAGTAAAATCAATATTGGTTGCAGAGGGAGGCAGATTTATTGCACAGGTTATCATAAAACTAATAAACAGTGGATCACAGGTATCATCCTTTAATGACCTCTCCATTGCCCCCCTGCAGAGATGAGGTAATCACCTTATTAGCTCGCCTGTACGAAAGTACAGGAAGAGCTATTGCAGTCAATCCGGCGTCGGCGTCGGCGTTAGCGTTAGCGTTAGCGTCGGCGTTGCTCAAAATGTTAAAGTTTTTGGTTAAAGTTTTTCTGAGTCTATATCTCTTGAAGTTGTGGATGGATCAAGTTGATACTTTGCATGTTGGTAGATATTGGTCTCATGGGTCTGAAGTTTTGTGATGTACCATCATGACCCACCTGGGTGACCTTGAGGTCAAGGTCACGGACTTAGAAATTTTGCGTTCAAGTTTTTATAAGTCTATATCTCTTGAAGTTGTTGATGGATCAAGTTGATACTGTGCATGTTGGTAGATATTGGTCTGAAATTTGTGCATGACCCACCTGGGTGACCTTGAGGTCAAGGTTACGGACTTTTGTGTTAAAGTTTTTGGTTAAAGTTTTTATAAGTCTATATCTTTTGGATATGTAGATGGATCAAGTTGATACTTTGCATGTTGGTAGATATTGGTCTGAAGTTTTGTGCATGACCCACCTGGGTGACCTTGAGGTCAAGATTACGGACTTTTGTGTTAAAGTTTTTGGTTAAAGTTTTTATAAGTCTATATCTTTTGGATATGTAGATGGATCAAGTTGATACTTTGCATGTTGGTAGATATTGGTCTGAAGTTTTGTGCAGTACCATCATGACCCACCTGGGTGGCCTTGAGGTCAAGGTTACGGACTTAGAAATTTTTTGTTAAAGTTTTGGTTAAAGTTTTTATAAGTCTATATCTCTTGGATATATAGATGGATCAAGTTGATACTTTGCATGTTGGTAGATATAGGTCTGAATTTTTATGCTGTACCATCATGACCCACCTGGGTGACCTTGAGTTCAAGGTCACAGACTTTGAAATTTTATGTTAAAGCTTTTGCTTAAAGCGTTTTGAACTGTATATTGCTGGAACAGATGGATGGATCTAGTTGATACTTTGCTGTTAGATATTATTCTTAAGTTTTATGTTGTAGCATCTTGACTCACCTGTGGTCAAGGTCGCAGGCTTAGAAATTTTATTTATATCAAGTGTATGTAGATGGATCAAATTGAACTTAGCATGTTGGTAGTTTTATGCTGTACCATCACGGCCCACCTGAGTGACATTGAGGTCAATGTCTTTGGTCATAGATTTTAATAGTGTAACGAAATGCGTGCAAATAGTCAGGCCGCTTATGTCAAATTAATAAGAAATGTTTATGGCAATAAATTAAGTTCGTATCAGGTTAAAATATTGTGGCTTGAACAGTTTTATAAAAGGATATTATCTGCACTTTCTATTCCGCCGAAATAATGGAATAATTGGTATAGGTTATTTTCAAAGTTTTAAGCGACCCGTTACTACGTCGTTAGGTACTTTCATTTTACGTTCGTCGGGTTAAGAGACGGGAAACCAGTCCAAGTGCAGGGTACCAGCCTCGGGTATATAAGCGCGAAATCTAGCCAGTTTTCACATTCTGCTTCTTGCTCTCGAAGAAGTGACATCGAAACAAAACAGCAGGCAATACGATAAATAAAGTCTTAAAGGTTTGATTTAACTATTATTATCTTAGTAGAGTAGGAGTATTGCACTACTACTTGAACAGTGATAATAGTGATCATTCTGATAGGGCTCTATCCACTATTGCTGGATGCTGGAGGTTCAAGACGGTTAAGTCTTGGGATATAACCACAGGTTCAAGCCGGTATAGGGCTTGGGATACAAGACAGGTTAGGGGTTGAAACCTAACTGTGTTCTGGCTAGGGAATAGTTGTTGCTAGCTAGGGACTGATAGTAAATCAACGTGATTCCAACTCTTGATTTGTTTCATGCACCAATCATTTCAAAATCATTTGTATAGCTAATCATCGGACAAAGTAGTCACAAGGAAAATTCATATACTCATATCTTAATAGTATTGTAGTTCTGACAAGCTAGTCAGAGCTGTGTTGCAACCTCAGTTATTTGGACAGAGAGTCCCTGAGAAAAATCTATATATTTTATATCCATATTGTGGTATCTGTAACCAGGTTCGTTACAGAATTGGCGCCCAACGTGGGGCATACATCTATTATAAAACTATAGACTTACCCAGAGACTATTTAGACCATTAATATGGATCGTGAAGCACAACTTATTGAGTTGCAGCAAAGGATTGAGGACTTGCAGAGGCAAAGCAAGATTTTGAAGCTGGAAAGCGAACTAGATGGGTACGAACAAATGCTTGGTGATTGCTCTGTTCACCAGCCTATGTCCACTCCCATGTCAGGGAGATATGACATGCCTTCCGGACCAGGTAAGCTACGGTTTGATATACCACCTGGTAGACCCGACCGCGGTGATAGCATGGGGCAAGGGAAGGATGGGTCATTCTTCTCAGATGATGACAGACCTGACAAGTATGTGACTTTGAGAAAAAAAAAATCAGATCCACAGGATATGGCTGGCAAGACCATCATGAAACCTGCAACATTTGATGGCACTGTAGCCTGGACAGACTACAGGGCTCATTTTGAAGCATGTGCAGAGCTTAACGGATGGTCAGAGGAACAGAAAGGTCTGTATCTTTCTGTTTCATTGAGAGGACAGGCACAGGGAGTATTCGGCAATCTTGGACCAGGCAGGCCTAGCTACAAAGACCTTGTCATTGCTCTCGAAGAAAGGTTTGCACCACCAAACCAGACAGAGTTATACCGTTTACAGCTTCGTGAGCGCAGACAGAAAGCCTCGGAAACAATGGCTGAGCTAGGTCAAGACATAAGACGCCTCACGAACCTGGCGTATCCGAAAGCACCATGTGATGTCCGAGAAACACTAGCCAAGGAACAGTTCGTTGATGCTTTGGTCAACTCGGAGATGAGACTGAAAATCAAACAGGCCAGACCTGTTGATCTTAACGACGCAGTAAGGCACGCCGTTGAGCTAGAAGCATTTTACCGTGCAGAAAGCAAACAACTGGGACTGGGGGCTATACAGTCAGCTGCTAGTTGCTCACAGCCGGATAGTTCAGACTGGCGAGAGGCATTTTCAACTCTTCAGACTTCTGTTGAGACGATGACAAAGACAATGAGCAAACTGTTGGAACAGCAGCAGAGTCGACCATACATTTATAACCGACCGCCAGCGCCCAGACCATCTTATGGCCAGCAAAGAGACGGTACACAGAAACGTAAATGTTTCTTATGTCAGTCAGACAAGCATCTGAAAAGAGACTGTCCAAAACGGAAGACTAATGCTCATGAGAAAAAGGACCATGAACCACCCGGTGGAAAGGCAAGTGTGTGTGGTAATTATCAAGCAGGATTGTTCATTCAGGCTAAGCTAAGAGATCATCAAGCTGAATGCTTGGTCGACACAGGGGCAACGCTGACCTTGGTTTCAAACAAGGTGTGGAATACTATCAAGGGTACGAAGTCACTTGACAGTTTTGATAGTAAAATTGTATCTGCCTCTGGGAATAAGCTTAACACGATGGGCAAAACAAGGCTATGTTTTGTGATCAATGACATTAGCTGTGCTATGGATGTGGTTATAGCCGAGATGGACGTTGATGCAATACTCGGGCTTGATTTTATGATATCTCACAACGTAAATGTTGATGTACGGAGCATGGTCATGAACATCAATGGAAAATCTTGTTCTCTGACACAGGCTGGAAAAATTGGTTGCTATAGAGTGGCTGTTTCTAAACAAGTGGTGGTTCCTGGACGTTCAGAAGTCATTGTACCAGGAAAGCTTGTGGACTGGAAAGAGCAACAAGGACAAATTGGCGTGATCGAGCCATCGGGCTCCTTTATCACGTCTAATAAAGGAATGGTTGCAAGAACTCTTGTAAAGGCTAACGAACAAGTGCCAATCCGGTGTGCCAATTTTTCAGATGAGCCTCACATTTTGTATCCTGGCACTAACATAGCAGAATTTAGTCCAGTGCAAGTTATTATAGAAGCGGAAACCACAAAGCCCACACCGCCACGAAGTCTCCCAAAACATTTGACAGAATTTTATGAGAGATCTTCGGCGGGAATGTCATCAACTCAGAGGAAGCAAGTAGCTAATCTTCTGAGAAAGTACGGTGAAACATTTTCCTCTTCTGACAGTGACCTTGGTAGGACAGGCATCATAAAACACAGAATACCAACTGGGGATGCAGCACCTATCAAGCAACCAATGCGACGAGTGCCGATGCATATGCAAGATGAGGTCAACAAACAACTCGACATGATGTTGGAGAATGACATCATCCAACCTTCCACGAGTCCCTGGGCTAGTGGAATCGTCCTAGTTAAGAAAAAGGACGGAACCAAACGATTCTGCATCGATTACAGGCGAGTAAACGACGTTACAGTCAAAGATGCATATCCTTTACCGAGGATAGATGAATCTTTAGATCAACTTGCCGGTTCCAAGTGGTTCTCATGCCTCGATTTAAGTGCAGGATATTGGCAAGTTGAAATTGAACCTGGAGATAAACAGAAGACGGCATTCACTACTAGAAGGGGCTTATTTGAATACAATGTGATGCCGTTTGGGCTCTGTAACGCCCCGGCGACCTTCGAGCGTCTCATGGAAACAGTGCTGTCCGGTCTGCACTGGCAGATATGCTTAATATATTTGGACGACATCATCATTTTCGGGAAGACGTTCAAGGAAATGATCACCAATCTTGACTCTGTTCTACAGAGATTTGAAAAGGCTGGACTTAAGCTGAGGCCAAATAAATGCCAGCTTTTCCAGAAGGAGGTGTCATTCCTTGGACATGTCATTAATGAAGATGGTGTCAACACGGATCCCAAGAAGATTGAATGCATTGCAAATTGGCCCATCCCTACTTGTGTCAAGGAGGTTCGGTCATTTCTAGGTCTATGCAGTTATTATAGACGGTTCATTGCGGAGTACTCTCACATTGCAAAGCCACTTACGAGGTTGACAGAGAAGAATTACAAGTTTAACTGGACACATGAATGCTCAGAGGCCTTTGAAAAGTTGAAACAACAGCTCACTACTGCTCCAGTACTTGCTCACCCAGACTTCAAGAAACCCTTTATTTTAGACACAGACGCCAGTGACCTTGCTATCGGCTCTGTACTGTCACAGAAGATCGATGGAAAAGAGCGAGTTGTGGCATATGCGAGCAGAACGCTATCAAAAGCAGAACGCAAGTACTGTGTTACGCGGAAAGAGTTATTGGCTCTAGTGTATTTCGTAAAATACTTCAGACATTATCTCTATGGTCGAGAATTCATTGTTCGAACTGATCATGGTTCATTACGTTGGCTGATGAACTTCAAGAACCCCGAAGGCCAAGTAGCCCGTTGGCTAGAAGTTCTCTCCACCTACATATTCACAGTCGAGCATAGACCAGGACGATTACACGGGAATGCTGATAGTCTGAGCAGGAAACCAGCCAGTCAATGTGAAGATGGCATTGATGATAACAATGACACTGAAACGAAGTGCTTTCAGCTAAGTATCACCGAAAGTGAAGATGATGACAGGGATCTGATCAAACTGCAGCAGGAGGATGAAGATCTAGCCATGGTTAGGACATGGGTTGAGGACAAAGAAAGACCATCCTCCAAGGATATTGCAGCTTGCAGCTATGCCATCAAGTCTCTATGGAATCAGTTTCCTAGGTTAGAGATTCGAAACGGACTACTAGTAAGAAGGCTGGAAAACTTTGAAGACGATAGCGTCAGCTACCAGGCTATCATTCCAAGAGGTGCGAGAAGAGACGTCCTGAAGTATAGCCATGATCTTAAAACAGCTGGTCATCTTGGAGGTAAGAAAACCTTGACCAGGGTAAGGCAGATGTTCTACTGGCCAGGACTTCAGTCAGATGTTAGAAGCTATGTAGCTGGATGCGAGACATGCACGAAAAGAAAGGAACCAAATCCTACAAAAAGGGCTCCCATGCAGATTGTTAGAAGTGGTTATCCCATGGAAAGATTGGCGATAGACATCCTAGGTGAATTACCGATGACTCCGAATGGGAATAAATACATCTTGGTAATCTCGGATTATTTTACCAAGTGGACGGAGGCCTTACCCATGCCAAATATGGAAGCCTGTACAGTGGCCAAAACACTTGTTGAAAATGTTCTGTGTAGGTTTGGAATCCCACAAAAGATTCATTCAGACCAGGGTCGCCAGTTTGAGAGTAATCTCTTTCAAGAAATGTGTAAGCTTCTGGGGATAGAAAAAACGCGCACAACACCCTACCACCCCGAAAGTGACGGTATGGTCGAGCGTTTCAATCGAACACTCGCGACAATGTTAAGCGCGTTTGTAAGCAGCAATCATAAAGACTGGGATGAGCAGTTGCCTTATGTGATGATGGCGTATCGAAGTGCAGAGCACGAGACCACAGGGATGAGCACTAACATGCTAATGTTTGGCAGAGAGGTTGCGACACCTCTTGACTTGATGTACGAGATGCCGCCAATGAATAAGCCTATTCCAAATAATCAGTGGGTATGGGAACTGCAGGATCGTATTGAAACGGCACACGCGACCGTTAGGAAATACACCCAACAGTCAATGCGCAGACAAAAGCAATTACATGATTCGCGAACTGCGTATGAAAAATTCAGTGTTGGAGACCAAGTGTTTGTGTTTTTCCCAGTCAGACCCATAGGTACATCCTCAAAATTTCCCTCTTACTGGAGAGGTCCCTACAAAATCACAGGCGTTTTGTCTGATGTTTTGTACAAGGTTAACTGTGGTCGAAATGGTTTAGATCAACCTATACACTGCAATAGGATACGGGCCCGAAAGAGTCAACTCCTTAGAGGTGAGATCATGACCGAAAATATAGGGCCACACAGTGAAGAAAATCTGGGAGCAGGTCAGACGGGTCAGACAAATACTGAGAATGTCGAAACTCCTCCAATACCTGACAGTGAAGCAGAAATAGATACAATCGAAAGTGAGGTTGATGAGCAAGATACTGGTTTAAGAAGAAAACGCAGAAAACCTGTATGGGCTAAAGATTATGTGTTCTGCTCAAAGACAGCAGGTTTAGACGGAGGAAAGGATGATAAACATGGTGAAAGCAGAGATGCTGCTAAGGAGAAAAGTGATTATGAAAGAAAGACTGAAATCTCAGCAGAAAAGCATGTTGATGCAGAACCAAAGAGTTTGACAGAAATCAAGGTGGCATGTGAATTGATAAAGAAAGAGAAATCATCTGAATCTGTAACAAAGGTTACAGAAAATGGGGACGAAATTTACACTGACAAGATAGTCAGAAAGAAACAGAAGGTGAATCAAGTCAATATTGATATTGGGACTATCATACCAGACGGTAACGTCCGAACCAATGACATTATACTGCAATTGAATGGAGAAGGGGGTGTAGAGCTGACACTCTCCTATTGTCCTGAGGAGTCTGATGACCAATGAGTTAATGTGTTTGAAATTAGTGTTGCCAGGAAGGTGAAGTGATTATTTCAATGTCTTCAATCAGCATATGATGCCATGATACTTTGTACAAGTAGGACTAGGGGAAGGTCCAGTGAAATACATAAAGATATGCAAATAGAAAAAAAAATATCTGTTGATCATGCGGGACGCATGAACCCAAAGGGGTGGGTAATGTAACGAAATGCGTGCAAATAGTCAGGCCGCTTATGTCAAATTAATAAGAAATGTTTATGGCAATAAATTAAGTTCGTATCAGGTTAAAATATTGTGGCTTGAACAGTTTTATAAAAGGATATTATCTGCACTTTCTATTCCGCCGAAATAATGGAATAATTGGTATAGGTTATTTTCAAAGTTTTAAGCGACCCGTTACTACGTCGTTAGGTACTTTCATTTTACGTTCGTCGGGTTAAGAGACGGGAAACCAGTCCAAGTGCAGGGTACCAGCCTCGGGTATATAAGCGCGAAATCTAGCCAGTTTTCACATTCTGCTTCTTGCTCTCGAAGAAGTGACATCGAAACAAAACAGCAGGCAATACGATAAATAAAGTCTTAAAGGTTTGATTTAACTATTATTATCTTAGTAGAGTAGGAGTATTGCACTACTACTTGAACAGTGATAATAGTGATCATTCTGATAGGGCTCTATCCACTATTGCTGGATGCTGGAGGTTCAAGACGGTTAAGTCTTGGGATATAACCACAGGTTCAAGCCGGTATAGGGCTTGGGATACAAGACAGGTTAGGGGTTGAAACCTAACTGTGTTCTGGCTAGGGAATAGTTGTTGCTAGCTAGGGACTGATAGTAAATCAACGTGATTCCAACTCTTGATTTGTTTCATGCACCAATCATTTCAAAATCATTTGTATAGCTAATCATCGGACAAAGTAGTCACAAGGAAAATTCATATACTCATATCTTAATAGTATTGTAGTTCTGACAAGCTAGTCAGAGCTGTGTTGCAACCTCAGTTATTTGGACAGAGAGTCCCTGAGAAAAATCTATATATTTTATATCCATATTGTGGTATCTGTAACCAGGTTCGTTACAATAGATTTAGTGGCAAAACACAAGTCAGGCGAGCTACGCTGTCCTGCGACAGCTCTTATTATGACAGTCGTTTGATCGCTGGACCAGATTGACCATTAGGTGTCATTAACCGAATAAACAGTGGTACCAATATAGCTTCAGGAGCTAAGGCTTTAAACTGCCATTTAGGCCTTGTTCTCCAATAAACACCAGATTTTTTTTACTTATTAGAGAATTCTATTTAAAAGTTGCATTTTATAGACATTCGTAAAAATAATTAGAATTGACTATAAAAAGCCAAAATATGTTTAATTGGTTAATGTCAGTTGACTGTAAATAGCCAACTCATTGTGCGGATACTGGAACAAGAATGGTCAGAAATCGACAGTTCAATTACATAAACAAATGAGCCGCGACGTGAGAGGTTTCCGAACAGGATTAACACCGTATTGACAAACCGAGCTGTACATGCACAAAAGAAAGCTAGAATCTAAAATAGAGGAGGAAATTTACACTGTACTCTCCATGTCGCGAAACCAAAGACGCTGATCAGCCGTGTAGTTACTGCACAGCTGATCTGCGCCTTTATTTACGGTACGTGGACAATTCGGACATTGGCTAATTCAGACCTTGACCACTGGTCAATTCGGACCCCGCAAAATCGAGGTCCGAATTAGCCAATGGTTTGTTTGAAATAAGGTCCGAATTAGCCAAGGCCAGAAGGTCCGAATCGGAGTAAGCTCCGAATTAGCCAATATAAGAAACTGTTTAGGGTCCGAATTGACCACATGTGAAACGGAAATAAGGTCCGAATCAGCCAATACTTAAATCGATTCAAGATGGAATGATTGTCGGTGTCTTCAACTCAGGCCATTACTTTATGCAGTATTCGCGAGTGAAATACTAAATGATGGATTGATTGATTGATTTGTAGCTTAGTATCCCAGTCAACAGCTATGGTCATGTCGGGACGTTGCTTCCATTTTGTAGGAATTTTACCCAACATTACGATGCCATGACACCCAAAATACGAGGGTGATCCAATAATGAATGGGACTTTTCTCCTATTTCATGAACCCTATTGACTGACTCAAGTTTACTACTTTCATTTACTAGATACACATCTGATCCCTCTATAGAGCACATTTTATCTGATTTGCCAAACAACTTTGGTTGCTATGGTTATTTGAGAACTACTCGTGCAGTATCCATGGCCACGATTTGTCCTTTGAACTAATATAGTATATTAAAATAGAGCTATGCCACACAGTTTAAAAGAGATAACTGATCATAGTTGAGTATTGTCTGTATAAAACATTATCTCTGAAAGATTTTCCTACATTTAATTTGGATCTAGTGTTAGTGATCAAGATGTGGTTGCCTAGCAACCGTTCTACTCTATGAATTCTGACTTTAAGCATTTTCTGAGTTCTGTTGTTGCTAAGCAACATAAATCTAAATGGTCAATTGTCTCTTTTGTAATTCATTTGCAATATTTGCATTATAACTTATAATTCCAAGGTTAAGAACCATTTATCATGTCATTTATACTCAGGCTATGATAGATTTCCCACCCCTACCTCCAATTTTGATGTATTTTTTCGCAAACAAAACCCAGCTTTTCTCATAAAAATGCTCACCCTGTGTAAAGTTTCAGCTGTTTATATGTGATATTTGCAGCGCATAAAGCCAACAATGCACTTTATAAACTACAATGTGTCTTTTGTGGATCCTTTGCCACCAGTTACCATGGCAACCAAATTTATGTACATATTACCTACGTGGCCATGGGCTGTTGACTAGCATTCTCTCGTTGCTAGGCAACGGTAGGTTGTTTTCTAGATGTCAAATTTTAGCATTGATTTGAGGTTGCATTATATTGAGCAACAATATTTATTTACTCTCAACAAGCAAATTTTATTTACATAGAAATAACTCAAAAAGTCCCATTCTTTATTGGATCACCCCCGTACGCTTGTTTGACTTTAACCTCTTATAAGAGACCGATTCACCGATGGCTCTGATTTCACCGTCGTGGATGTCGAAGTATCCGTAGATATCGAGCTAGTTGACGTTGTGGACTCGGTGGTATGTTCCATGAATAGAGACGGGATTAAAGCAAGTGTTGCCGGTGTATTTGACGATTCCGTTGTGGCGGTCACTGAACTCGTCATTTCAATGAAAGCACTACCAGTGGTGGAATATGAATGAGATACAGCCCACGGTGTGGCTGTAGTGCTTGCCGTATCACACCCGATCATATTTACTGATACCGACACAGAGGTTGATTTTGGTGGTATTCCAGAATCTTCTGCAATGACATCAAAGTCAATCTGACCTTCAACTTTAAGAGACTCATTAACTATTATTTCACCATTTGGTTTTACAGAGAAAGTGCTGAAATTCTTAGTCGCGAGCCTAAAATATATTATTTTCTTTAATTATTTTATGTGAAACTAGAATAATAATATTTAAACTGGAAATGGCTTTGCAAAAATCGCACGATTCTCTTTAAATTTCTCCATTGTGTCACTAAAGTCTATAGCAAGTTCTTTTCTACCTGCGTTTAGACAGCTTGAATAAAGTTGTATATTAACTCATTTAATTAAGCCTGGCGTCCCTTTTATGGGACATAGGCAAACAGAATAGCCCCAGATGTGACGCCGCAGAATGCGGCGTCCAATCCGGGGCTATTCTGTTTGCTTAGAGAATGTTCATCGAAAAATTGAATAAAATTCAAAAAACACTCCTGACGTCCCTAAAAATGAAAGTGGACTCACCCAAATGATAATGATGGGAAAATCCGTTCGTCAAATATGGGTTAACGCCGAGTAATTACATCATTTCTTGGTAAAATGACGTGAAAGCAAATAGTGACATGCTTCAATGTGTTCATCACATTATTGTGTAATCCCTGCAATTTTGCCAGAGAATTGTTTTCCAAAATTTTAACGTAAATTGGATGAAGGTCTACCTATCAAAAACGCATCGTTTGCTGGATCACCAGTGCCAAACGTCTGTGTTATCTTAATTGATTTCAAGATATTAATGAATAAGACTTAGAGGTTTTAAGGTTAAAAAGAAAGTTTTCATCGCTACAGTAAGATGATTATTATCATTCATTTCGCACATAATTATCAGCTTACTTGTTTGGGTGATGTTTTGTCGTCCTATTAGTATTTGCTTGCCATTAGTCATTTGGAGGGTTGACACTTCCGCATAGCAAGTCATGGAGCAGAGTCAAAGAAAGAAAGAAAGAAAAGAAAAGAAAAGAAAAGAAAAGAAAAGAAAAGAAATGAAAAGAAAAGAAATGAAAAGATGGATGGATGGATGCGTGGTTGGATGGCTTGGTAGGTAGGTAGGTAGGTATGATGGCTGGCTGGCTGGCAGGTAGGTACGTACGTTCAGTTAAGGTCAAGTCAGGTCAGGTCAGATAAACTGCTACTGTAACATGCTGTTGTCATGCGGTGCGGATGGGGCTCATTAGCCTTAGACAGCAACCCAGCTAGGAGTTTACACAAAAATCTAGCTGGGCAGGAGAACTCATCAATTTTGGTCGACATTCCTCCTAGGAGTTTACATGTCTTTAAACAAAACCTAAGAAAGGGTAGATGGAGCTCTTCAGCTGTGGCCAGCTTTTCATCTAGGAAAAGGTTATTCCAAAATAAAACCTGTGTGTCTGGCTATGCCTAGTCCAGATATGCAAAGACTGTTTCGGTAGATGAAGTGGAAGAAAACATCTGATTCAACGGTTCATAAAGCGATACAGAAACATGTTGTGGAACATGCAGAGCGTGACAAGGCACTAAAGATGTTACGGTCATCCACTGCATCCAAAAAAGTACAAATAGGCACTGATCAGGAAATGACGCAATCAGAAAGAAATTCCCACTCCATAAACCGAGGGGTGGGAAAAACTAAAATGACACTTAAGTACTTATACCATGAAAACATGTCGTAAGCCGAGTGAGCAGCTATTCCCCAATAGGCGGCCACTCAGTTACCCGAACTGAACTAAAAATATGAAAACGCACATAAGGCCCAAACGGCACAACTCCAAAACACAAAACAATTAGAACCACAACAGAAGTATCGCCTTGGAACGATCAATAATACAAAAATTATTGGGGGGGGGGGGGGGGGGCTTAAACCGGTTTTACAGGCGCCTAACCTAGCTCGCCCTCATCTTCTGCAGTGGTTCACAACATTTAGTTAGTTGTTCGGTCCTCGTGGTGAATCTCTAACTAGTCAATGAATCATCAAGGACAAACGAATAAATCATGATAACCATCTTGATGAATCAAAAACCAGTACTCAAGAAATTCAGTAAGCTGTCCGACGATGGAGCTCCCTGGGCGCCGAATAACATACTAACACCGGAGCAAAAGAAAAACACCAATTGAACCTCGATGGGCCAAGCAACAGACAAGAAGCTCCCAACCAACTAAAATGAATATGTCGGGGCCATCATAGAGTCTGACGCCCGACCCATCGGCATGCAATTAAAGAAGGCAGCATAGTTATCAACCATGATTGGGTTAAACACTAAGCATGCAGACTGTCGCATAACATTCAAGTTATAACCTGTACGTCTGTATCGAATTATGACTTTTCTGAACTGAAAGGAAACCCAACTCCAGATGTCTTGACCTGTGTCTTGCCTCTGGGCACAGTTGGGTGAGGACGATCGAGTGGGTTGACGCTGCGCACCTCTTCCTCACTTTAATCCAATTTCATAGCACACGTCATCTTATTTCTCAACTCACAAGCACTTGCATACACAACAAATTCATCACACATGACTCACCAACACACACGAACCTATTTAAGAAATAATGATGGTCTTTCTCATTAGTGAGAGAAGAACGACCACGTACGTACGAACATAGGTAGGCAGGCAGGCAAGTAGGTACCGTAGGTTGGTCGGTCGGTAGGTATGTAGGTATAGGCGGGTAGTGCTCTGATAATTATCTGGCGTTTTCTTATTTCCTTTGGTAATCAGACGGACCTACCATTCTGGTTATTTTGGTACGTTCCGGTTAATATGTAACCGGAAGTGTGTGTTTCTAGTTTCGGTTTTGGCAAACGAAAAAATCACAAAGAGTTTTAAGAAATGCAGTTGACAATTACGACCTCCTCGGGTCAGATAATCAATTTAGATGTCAGCGAAGACCTAGAACTGGAAAATTTAAAGGCTCAGTGTGAATTTGAGCTTGGTGTTCCCTCTAGTAACCTCGTTCTAGTGTGGAATGGCAGACCACTTCAGGACAATAAAAAGACATTACAAGCCTATGGTGTCAAACATGGGGATGTTTTACTTGTTCAACAAATAGCAGCTCCAGCAGTAAACAGAGGCATGCAAGGAGCAGCAGGAGGTAATGATTGTAAAAAATAAAATAAACTACAACTCGGATCAGGTTACAGCTAATTTATGGCTGAGGCTATCAGCACGACGGTCGTGCCGATAAGCGGCGTTATCCGCAAGACGGTCGTGCCGATAAGCGGCGTTATTGGCCCGACTGTCGTGCGGATAGCCAATGCTACAGGTATTGGCTATCGGCACGACGGGAGTATAAGATTTTTTAACAAGCTTACGTATGTATTTAACTTTTAATTTGTCATTAACTAAATTAATTATGTGTTTAGCTATTGAGATACATTCAAAATTAACATTTTTGTTTATTATGAATAAGATCAATAAGAAAACTAGTTTGACTTGATTAAACGGAATCACAGTAGATTTGTAACAGCGGATAAAAATATAATCATTGCATTTGTAATTGTGTTACTGAAATTTTTGTTAAAATCAAAGGCTGTTTATTCTTTTTTGGATTGCCACATTATTTTATTATTTAAGCAACGATAATTACATTCTCATTTACGCATACGCCTGACTGATTTTTACAGGTAAATTTACAGGTAAGCCAATTTCAGCAAAATAACAATTTTGTTAATTAAAAAGTAAAAAATCCTGCATGTGTAATATTCTGTTTCAGTTTTGAAGCCAGTGCAATATATTTTTCAACTTAAAATGTATCAATTTCTAAACATATTTGACATTTGGATATCGATTTCCCTGTCGTGCGGATAACGCTGCTTATCCGCACGACGGTCGTGCCGATAAGCGGTGTTATCGGCACGACCGTCGTGCGGATAGCCAGTGTCCTAATTTATGGGAAAAGTCAGGGTTTATGGCGTTCTTAATTTTAACCTTACTAAAAATAAGCATGACCAACTTTTTTTTATTTCTTTTAGTTGACGCTAAACATCCCAGTCCACAACTATGGTCATGTCAGAATCAGAATAGTTTACTGGTGAAACGTCAAACTGACAATACTACACCAGGGGCGTTGCCTCCATTTTATGGGACTTTTACCCAAAATTTTACTCTGCACATGATACTCAGTAATTAGGGTGTCGCTGTATCTATAGATAGAATTTGGATGTCATGACATGAAGTGCTTCAAATATTACTATCCAAATAAGGCTTATATACTAGCCAAAAGATCTTACCATCCACCAAGAATTCAGCATTAAGCAAGCAATTTTGCCTATTACTTTAACCTTCTCAGTACACTTCATTATTAGCAGCATGGTAATGAAATTTCCAGTGATTATTTATGACAATACACAACTCTGATTAAGTTTGAAAATTTCAAAAATCATCGACAAATTTTGTTAATTCTTTGTTCAAATTTTCACATCAAAACCAGAAATTTATGACAGTCATGACATATTTGTCCTAGCAAGTGAACAAATGGAATTTTGTTCAGTTCTGTCAATCATGTCCAGATACCTTCAGGTGAATTGATCGTGAATTTACATACTTAACAGGCGTATTGGTTAATTTTCAAAAAATCTCAAAAACTGATTTTTTAAAATGCATAGAAAATCTACCAGTAGAGAAAATTTGAATGATCAATGTTTTTCCAAGTTGGAAGGACCCCTTAATTGACATCCGTTTGTAATTTTAACAAATGGTATGCTTAAATCCATTTTATTCAGAAACATAGATTTTTTTGCATTTTTACTCCCCCCCCCCCCCCCCACACACACACAAAAAAAAAAAAAAGAACAGTTAATTGAAAGAATTGTTGTTTTGTGAAATTGAACACTATGCGCAATAATTTAAGTCATTTAAAAGACACATATTCTGGCAAAATATATGTCATTCTTAATAGTGGTTTTCAGAAAAATGAATGCCTTGGATATGAAATTTAGGCAATCATAGTTTCCTCATCCAATCAGAATCAAGATATGTTGATACTGGCTATTCGCAAGACAGTCATTAGCTCACTGTATGAAAGTACAGGAAGAGCTATTGCAGCCACCCTGGCGTTGCTCAAATGTTAAAGTTTTTATGTGCATATATCTCTTGAACATGTTGATGGATCAATTGATAGATATTGGTCTGAAGTTTTATGCTGTACCGTTATGACCCACCTGGGTGACCTTAACAGACTTTAAAAGTAGGTGTTATCTCATACATTTTGATGGATCAAGTGTTGATATGTATTGGTCTGAATTTTATGCTGTACCATCATGACCCACCTGAGAGACCTTGAGGTCAAGGTTACAGATCATAGATTTTAATAGATTTAGTGGCAAAACGCAAGTCAGACGAGCTACGCTGTCCTGCGACAGCTCTTTTTATTAACTCATTTAAGCCTGACATCCATTTTATGGGACATAGCCAAACAGCATAGCTCCAGATGTGATGCTGCAGAATGCTGCATCCCATCTGGGGCTATTTTGTTTGCTTGGAGGAATTTCATCGAAAATCATGAGATCAAAATTAAAAATCACTCCTAACATCCCTAAAAATGAAAGTGGACACACCCAATTGATAATGATGGGAAAATCCATTTGTCAAATATGGGTTAGTGTAATGTTCATTCATAAACAGGAGTGCCTTTGCTGGATTTCGGCTCCATATCTGTTCCTGGCGCTGGCACACAGCCAGGACTGGGGATGCAGCCGGGACCCAGTCGACAGGTGGATGAGTATGATCCGAAGACGATACGAGATCTGCTGTTCAACAACCCCAGAGAGAGAGCTTTACTGAAGGAGAGGAATCCACCACTGTCAGAGGCATTGGAAAGTGGAAGCACAGGTTTGCATCATGAAACTATATGAGCCGCCTCGTGGGAAAACCAACAATGTGGTCTCCGAACAGGTCCGACACAAACCGATCTGTACAAGCACAGAAAAGAGCCAGAAGCTTGAAATTTCGGATTTAAGTAAAAGAGGAATAGTACTATCCGAGTAGCGAAAACAATGGCGCTGATCAGCTTCGCGGTTACCGCGAAGCTGATCTGCGCCTTTGTTTTCGCCTATGCAGATTGTTGGTTTTCCCATGGGGTGGCTCATATGTCTGTATAATGTTTACTCTCTTATACCCCACATTTATACTGTAAAACTGGGGTATACATTTTTTTATTTTTGATCCAAAACATAGATTGTGGGTACTCGTTTGAACCCCCTCGCCGAGGCGGTTCTAACGAGTACCCACAATCAATGTTTTGAACAAATTACAAATATTTAAAAAAAAACAGTTTTCCCAATGCAATTTCCAATATTTACATCTGAAAAAAAATCTCTGAATATTGCATAGAAGTGATTATGAAAACATGTCTATACAATACTTTTTTTCAGCACTTCATGAAAAGTGATATTTCTTTTGCTCCAAACCCAGATTTGGGATGCTTGTATATGTAGAAATTAATTTACTTGCTTTGCTAATCTATATGTAAATCAGAAATTTCTGTCAATTTTGGTTACCATATTTCACTTTGAACAATATTTTTGAGAAGTTTAAGTTTTGTGCTGAGTAGAATGAACAAAAGCATACAGTCTTTTCAGGTAAAGAGAGTATGTAACCAGGCCCCGAGGTTATAAAACTTTTTTCATGCTCAACTCAGCTGAGACTAAAATTTATCCTGCTCATAAATGTTAAAATGCCAACAATTGTTGGCATTTTAACATTTATTAGCAGAATAAATTATAGACTTTGGTGACCTAAACCTGCTATTTCAATTTATTTGGTCTATTTCAGTATTTATAAGCAGTTTAAATTTCATGCTCAGCTGAGCTGAGCTTGAAAAAAGTTTTATAACCTCGGGACCAGATCTCATGTACCCAGATCTCAATATGTAGCCAGCTCTCAAGTTATAAATAAAACGAATTGCTCAACTCAACCGAGACTTTAATTAATGCTGCGAATAGTTTCTGAAATAACCCACATTGATTGAAATTTCAGGTTAAGATCATCAAAGCTATAGCCTGCAAGTAAATGTTAGAATGCTAGTTTATTGGCATTTTAACATATTACGAGCAGGATAAATTTTGGGCTCATAAGAGTTGAGCATGATTAAAGTATTATAACCTCTGGGCCAGACCTTCAATGTAGCATGTGCTGAGTAGCACTTAGTTTGTTTTTTCTTTCAACAAATTAAAAAAAAAATTGGCTGTTTAAATGATGATATTTATCCTTATATTTCCATAACAATATCAAACTGTAAATTTTCAGAGCGTTTCATTGAAGTTTTTCGCAAACAAAGAGAAGAAAAGCTTGATAAAGATAGAGAGAGAATACGACTGATGACGATGGACCCGTTTGACCCAGAAGCTCAACAAAAAATAGCAGAGGAAATCAGGTAGAAGATACACTTCCTAGCCCAGCATAATTGCAGATCAGTACGAAAACATGCCCATGTGATACATGTATACAGTTTTTTCTTAAGTTGTAAAAATCAAAAATTTTCAGTAGACAATATTTGATATTTTTCTTATTTTTGCTCAAAACATGGATTGTGGGTACACGTTATAACTGCCGCGTAGAGGCTCGGGTCAATCGGTAATTCATGGCGAAGCTGTCAAGCTGATAAGCGCCTTTGTTTGCTTTACGGATTGTAGAATCCCTCTACTTTCTAAATCCAAACTTTCAAGCTTCTAGCCATCTTCTATGATGGTATGGACCAGTTCAGAAATCACATTGTTTGTTTCCTCATGACAAAGCTCAAATGAACAATAACCATGAAGTGCAAGATGACTAGCTCTTTCCCAGCAAGATGGCCATCTAACTAGCTTGAACCAAACTCAAGTATGACTAGTACATTATGAAAACACGCCCATGCAATAAACAGATATTCTTTAGCTTTAAAAAATGAAAAATTTCAGCGAAATATTTTGATATTTTTCTTATTTTTGCTCAAAACATAGATTGTGGGTACACGTTAGAACCGCCTCGCCGAGGCGGTTTTAACGAGTACCCACAATCTATGTTTTGGAGCAAAATAAGAAAATTAGGTATACTCCTGCAAACCCCAGTTTTTCTATATAAAAGTGGGGTTTAATGGGGGTTTACATTGCACAGACATGTTTTCCTGATGACAACAGAGACAATAAACAGGCAACATAAAGATGAATCACAGCAGAAACGTCATGGAACAAAAAGATATTACTTGAGGCCTCAATTCTCACCCTTAGACTGCTGTGATTTGAGCCGCGACGCGAGAAAACCAGTCTTTGGGATTTCCGACCAGGTCCGACACAAACTGGCCTGTACAGTTACAGAAGCAGGATAGAAGCTTGAAATTTCAGACTTAAGAAGAAGAGAAATTGTACTATCCATGTAGCGGAAACAAAGGCACTCATCTAACTGCGAAGCTGATCTTCGCCTTTGTTTTTGCATAGGCAAAAATCCGGTTTTCTCACGACGCGGCTCATTTAATAAGAGATATTTGTTTGGTTCTAACAAAAGCTTCCTAGGTCGTTAATGAAGTTACACAGAAAACAAATGCAAATGCTCCAGAGGCAACAGAAAGAGGACCAGACTGAAACACCAACTTTCTGAAATGAGCCGCTGCATAAGAAACCCAACAACATGCACAGGCAAAAACTAAGGTGCAGATCAGCTGTGCAGTAGATACACAGCTGATCATCACCTTTGTTTTTGCTGCACAGATAGTACAATTCCTCTTCGTCTTTTATATAGAAATTACAAACATCTAGTTAGCTTTTATGACTTCAGGCCGATTTGTGTCTGACATGTTCGGAAACCAAAATTGTTAGACTTCCCATGTGAAGGCTCAAATCTATTTTCAGATTATCGAATGTGGAAAGTAACATGGAGTCTGCTATAGAACACGTCCCTGAAAGTTTTGGTCAGGTTGTGATGCTGTATATCAACTGTTCTGTTAATGGACATCCAGTAAAGGCCTTTGTTGACTCAGGTAAGTGTGTCGGACGGTGATTACAATTTTCAAAAGGAACCTCAGCGGTAATTCTGACTGCGGAATATCATAGAGAAAATTGCCAGTTCAACCGAAATTGGTGAAATTTTCCTATCATTTAGCCAATTTCATTGAGATTTTTGACAAAAAAAAAAGTGAAATCGCCCACAATTTTCCCAGAATATATATTCTGGAATCTACTGATGGTGGTCCTGCTACTGTCTGTCCTTGCGTTTGTACATGTATCTCCTTAAATCAGTTCATGTACTTCATCCGCATCATGAGAAAACCAGATTTTTGCCTGGGCGAAAACAAAGGTGCAGATCAGCTTCGCAGTAACTGCGAAGCTGATCAGTGTCTTTGTTTTCGCTACACGGATAGTACAATTTCTCTTCTTCCTAAATCCGAAATTTGAAGCTTCTAGCCATCTTCTCTGATTGTACAGTCCGGTTTTTGTCAGACCTGGTCGGAACTCCCGAAGATCGGTTTTCTCACGACGCGGCTCACTAATTAATTACAAGAATGCAGTGGCCTACTGGCTAGTGCATTAGACCCAGGATTGAGAGGTCAGTGGCTGAAACCCCACTGGCTCCTGGCTGTGTCCTTAATGAGACAAATTAACTTTACTTAGAACATATACTAGGTTATACCCAATAAATGGGGGTGGGGTATCCCATTGTATACCATTGTCACTGAAAATTTTAAACTGAACAAACAAAAACATAAGAAGAAGGGCAAAATTCAGCAAACAATGGTTCTTTTTTGACATAATTGCTAAAATTGTTGACTTGGGCTATCTCACTAGCTATAAATTTACTTGTATCATAAAGTGGAAATATGAGCCTTTGTGAGAAAAAAAAATCGGGTTTTCTGATCAGGTCTGACTAAAACCAGGCTGTACAGCCAAGAAAATAGTAAGAAGCTTGAAATTTCAGAATAAAGAAGAAGAAGGATTGTACTATCCATGTAGTGAAAAGAAAGGTGCTGATCAGCTGTGCAGTAAGCTGTGCAGTTACTGCACAGCTGAGCTACGCCTTTTGTTTTGCATATGCAGAATGTTTGTTTTCTGATGTAGAGGCTCATACACATGTATTTATATAATTATGTTTTAGGAGTTCATAATGAGTGAGGTGTGTGCGGAGCCCTGCAACATCATGTGACTAGTGGACAGGAGATGGGCTGGTTTACCAAAACAAACAAATTTTAATCATAATGTTTGTTTGATATTTTGATTTGTTTTAGGTGCTCAGATGACTATAATGAGTGAGGCGTGTGCCGAGTGGTGCAATATCATGCGACTAGTGGACAGGAGATTGGCTGGTAGAACACAACAAACAAATTTTATGATTATGTTGGTTTGATATTTTGATATATTTTAGGTGCTCAAATGACTATAATGAGTGAGGCGTGTGCTGAGCGGTGCAATATCATGCGACTGGTGGACAGAAGATGGGCTGGTATAGCAAAGGGGGTAGGGACACAGAAAATTATAGGAAGAGTTCATTTAGGTAATAATTTATTACTTTTTAATTTTATGGTCGCTTTAAAGATACATGTAATTGCACTTCTTTGAAGCAAGCCGTTTTGTTTACACTCCTTTCAAGACTATTTGACTCATAAAGCAAGCCTATCAGTATGTGGGGTGAAATATGAGTACCCTGAAAAAAAAACAACATTACCGCAAGCAGACATTGTCTCAATGTGCCCTACACAGAGCTTACACTGACTTGGGACACAGCAGTTATATGACGGAATGATGAAATGAGCCGCGATGTGAGAAAACCTGTCTTTGGGGTTTCCGACCAGGTCTGACACAAACCGACCTGTACAGTCACAGAAGAAGGCTAGAAATTTGAAATTTCGGATTTAAGAAGAAGAGGGATTGTACTAACTGTGTAGCGAAAACAAAGGTGCTGATCAGCTTCTCAGTTACTGCGAATCTGATCTGCGCCTTTGTTTTCCCATAGGCAAAATTCCTTTTTTCTCACAATGCGGCTCAAATATAGTACAGCTATACTGACACAGTATTACTGGAATTAGTGGTATTAAAGCAGAGTAAGAAGTGTTCAGATATAACTATCAACATGCTTAATAGTGTGAAGGACCTGGGTTTTGGCTGGATTATTAATGGAATTTTTAGGGGCTTTACAATTATGTCTTCTTTATGTAAATGTCTGGGTCATTTTACCTTATTTTACCTTATTTTGATATAAAAGCTATTTCTTGCTAAAAAGACTTGTATTTTTGCATTTTCTGACAATTTCAATGCTTTTATTTAACAATATTTAAGAAAATCTCAAATTCTGTGTAATTTACCAAAGTTTTAGCCTTTTTTCTGTAACCCTAAGTAACCTTTTTCTTGACACACCTGTGTCATGTTCAAGAATTGTGTATCCAAGCTTAGGTCAAGAAGTATAATGCTTCAGTTCTTGTTTATTGACCCCATTTTTGGGAGTGTCCATTATCAATAGGTAAAGCAGACTTTGGTTTAGGATAACTGACTTCAAATTGGCCTTTTAAATGCTTTTTGTCATATGTTTTGAATTGTTATGTTCATGTTTTATGCTCTTATTGTACCATTTTCTGCATTTGATGCTTATTTCTGCTTTAAAACCTGCTTTTTGAATTGGATGAGAACATTTATGTAATGGGTTAGGCAGGTAGCTTTTCTGTGTATAAAAAGGCCTGTTTTTGGTCAGTTGAGAGAGTCAATACACATTTTGGAATACACTAAACCTGTGACACTTTGGACTAAATTTATTAATTAATTATTAAATAATTATTTATTTTGTATTGGCTTGTTTTGGACTTTAAACACTTCAAAATTATCAGAAATTTATAGGGAAAATTAGGAAAATTAAGAAAAGTCATCTTGTGTTGATTTTAGCATTTTCAATATTTTCATCATTTTTGACTTTTGGACTTAGGAAAATTTGCTGCAATCATGTAAAATCTCAAAAAGTGCAATCTAAGTCTGAACTTAAGAGAAATTATCATATTAAAGAAAATAGCTATATTTATGTAAATTGTTTTGTTGTTTCATGTTGTAAATAACAGTTAAAGAGGAAAAAATATCAACATTATAATAGTGAAATTCATTCATTTGTTGTGTGTTTCTTTAGCAAACAAGAGTTATGTTTATCAGAGGATAAGCCTGAGCCTGGTTTGCTAGTTTAGGCTTCTGACTTGGCCTTATAATTTAAGTCAGTGGTGTCGGCTATCTTGACAAGTTAAAATTCATTCCCTCAAAACGGATTTATTTTAAGTTAATTCAAAACAACACTCAAAGTTGCGGAATCTGTCGACCAGCCTAAGACTCAAACCTATCATTAAATCCGGGTATTTGGTCGAAGTAATTTGAGACCATTTTATTTTGCTCTAGTTTTACCCGGGTTTACTACAAAAGTGGTGCCAGAAGTGGAGATTATTTCTCTCAGATTTCTGTGTTTATGACATAGCTGGGAAAATAATCATATTTGCAAAAGAACTTGTGCTTGACAGACTAAAATTTTGAGTGGTGTTTTCACTAACTAAATTTCTAATTTCTTTCAGAGTGCTGCTATCCTGAATAACTTTGTCTATTTTCTTTCAGAACAGTTTGAGTTGCAACTATTAGCTGTATTGTGTGTTTTGTTCTGTGCATGTTCTGGTGAGAAATTGCGTCATTAGGCAAACTCACCATATCTACTAATCTGTTATTCACTTTCAGGGCATAGAACTGTTAGCTTTATATGTGTTAAGTAATTAAGTTCTAGTAATTATTTAGTTCTGTGTTTTTGTGTGTCTGTGAGAAATTGCGTCATTAGGCAAGCTCACACGTCTTTTAGTGGTTAAGAGTAGATTAGTCCTGCCTCGTGGTTTTAAAGCATGTGAGAATCGCTAGAAGGCAAACTAACCATTTTCGTAAAGTCAACACTAACAAAATTTATGTTACATGTTTTGTGTTTGTCTGTGAGTGTCTTTTAGTGGTTAGTGGTTAAGAGTAGATTAGTCCTGCCTCGTGGTTTTTCAGCATGTGAGAATCGCTAGAAGGCAAACTAACAATTTTCATAAAGTCAGCACTAACAAAATACATGTTATATGTTTGTGTTGTTGGTGAGAGATTGCGTCATTAGGCAAACTCACCTTGTCTAGCAGTATATTTTATGTGTTAAGTTACGTCTGCATGTGTGACAGAGAAATGCTTCATTAGGCATCCCTGTCAATTAATTGTCTTTTCTTTGTTTCTTACACAGGTTCACCTGAATGTGAAAGGAGCTACTGACACCTGTGTAAAATCTTTGACATTTGACTGTATTTCATCATTTTGCATGTATGACAGAGAAATGCGTCATTAGGCATCTCTGTCAATTAATAGATCTTTTTGTTTCTAACACAGGTCTGGAATTTGAACCAAACCACTGACACCTGTGTACCATTTTTCTTGTTAGACTGTTTTAAGTGATTTTACATGTGTGACAGAGAAATGCGTCATTAGGCATCTCTGTCAATTAATTGTTCAGTTTGTTTTTGACGCAGGTAAAGCTGAATTTTGAACCAAGCCACTATCGCCTGTGTATCATCTCTGTCTATTCATATATATTTGTTTTAACACAGGTGTAGCTTCATAGATGAAAACTTCGTAAAATCTGTATCAAATTATTTGTATTTACATATTAACATAACTGAAGGAGAAATGCGTCATTAGGCATCTCCAACAGCTTTCTACTAGTTTTCAGAGTTTAAACCTTTGTTGCTGTGCTGTTCTACCCCTTATGATGCAGTCACCTACACCAAGATATTCCACACATGATCATCAGGGTAAAGCGAGGGCGGATTCTACCTTCAAGCCGTGCACTGGGACAGTAAATTCAAACGTTTCTATGGATAACACTAATAGTGAACAGTTTCACCAGTCAGAAGAATCACACTGGTCTCATATAGAAAACATGGATAAACATAGAATAAGTGACACTGTTTTTGTGCCAGGTCAGCAAAATGACTTCAAACCAAAGCCTCCTAAATTTAGCGGACAGCCTGATATGTTAGAACCATTTCTTATGAAAATGCAGTTTATGTCAAGACATTATAAATGGTCAGAAGAACAATTAAGAAACCAGTTGATATTCTCATTAGAAGGAGAAGCACTCAAGTTTGTGTCATGCTTTCCCCTGGATATAATAGACAATACCGATAAACTTTTGGAATTACTTTACCATCGTTTTGGACAATGTACAATACCTGGAATATATAGAGACAAACTCAATGAAATTCAGAAATCTGAAACCGAGGCAATCCAAGAGTATAGTGGTCGGATTAGCCAGCTTATGTCAAGAGCATATCCTGATGTACAGGGAACTCAAATATATCAGAACATTGCCATTCAGTACATGCTTAAGGGACTTCCCGATCAGAATTTAGCCTATGAAGTATTCATTCAAAAACCAGTTAATCTAATCCAAGCAGTTGAAATGTTAGACTGGCAAATAATGTGCAAATCTTTTATGAAAAACTCATCATGTGATAATAAGAAGAGTAGCAGTGTTTTTACAGAAACTGCATCAAGTCCTCAATTGTCCAGGGATCCTGATTTCCCTGTACCACATAAGAAGTGCCTGAACCGAACTGAGGGGTCAAATCCTATGACACAAACTAATGTGTGTCATATCAACCAGCGTGTGAGGAAATGCTACAGATGTCGGCGGCGTGGCCACATGGCAGACATGTGTCCAAATCTACTGATGGATCGACCTTCACCCCAGCAATAGTTCCAGTTCCACATGGTGAAACAGCTACAGTTAGACTGTGAGAAACAACCAATATCTCTCAAACCTGGATCTTATCATACATTCATGTACATTGTTTGAAGGAATTACTATTTTAACTTCATTTTGTGAATATTGTGTTGATGTTGTGTTTATGATCTATTCTAAGAGTGGATTATCTTTTACATTCTTGACAATTCTTGTGTTTTATGTTTTTCATGTAAATTAAAATTATGAAATATAAACCTGATAACTATCATAAGTTGAACAAGAACTTATTTGCGCAGTTGTAAAGACAATCTGTGGAAGATAACTATATATTCTGGCGTTAGCCATAGAACTTTTGTGATGAGATGATGAGTTATAGAGACTGATATGTATTTGTATGTGTAAACTGTGCATTCATCTGCTTTGGGGCAGGTCCTTAAAGCATATGTATGCATGTTAATAAACCCATAAAGTTGCTTGAGGTTATGGAATTTGTTTTAAGTTACATGTAGTATGTTAAGACATCATTCAGTTTAAGTTCATGTATAACGGGTTTGTTCCCATTGGGTGTGTTCCCAGGAGGGTTTGTTCCCCCATATCATGTTTTACCATCGGGTGTGTTCCCTCAGGGTTTGTTCCCATAGGGTGTGTTCCCACAATGTTTGTTTTCATCGGGTGTGTTCCCACAGGGTTTGTTCCCTATATGTATTACCGTCGGGTGTGTTCCCACAGGGTTTGTCCCATCGGGTGTGTTCCCACAGGGTTTGTCCCCTCGGGTGTGTTCCCACAGGGTTTGTTCCCCATATCATGTATTATCATCGGGTGTGTTCCCACAGGGTTTGTTCCCCATATGTATTACCGTTTGGTGTGTTCCCACAGGGTTTGTCCCATCGGGTGTGTTCCCACAGGGTTTGTCCCCTCGGGTGTGTTCCCACAGGGTTTGTACCCCATATCATGTATTAACATTGGGTGTGTCCCCACGGGGCTTGTTCCCACAGGGTTTGTTCCCATGAGTGTGGGTTTGCAAGCAGTTATGCTTTATCATAGGGTTGGTTAAATGAAGGGTCTAGGACCAAGTTATTTAAAAGCTATACTGCAGCACCTTATGGTATTTTCACATTGTGACATGTTGCCTAAATGATTGTTCTTTATGTTTCCTGTGGATACAATATTAGTGACCATGTTAGTATTTTTTTTTGCTTTATTGTGTTGTTGTTAAACCCAAAACCCAGGAACTATTCCTAAGTCATATTGAATTTCTTGTCTGAAATTCTTGTATTATTTTTGAATTCCGGGGACGGAATTGGAATGTATTTTGGGTAAAATACATTCTTTTTCCAAAGGGAGAGCAGTGTGAAGGACCTGGGTTTTGGCTGGATTATTAATGGAATTTTTAGGGGCTTTACAATTATGTCTTCTTTATGTAAATGTCTGGGTCATTTTACCTTATTTTACCTTATTTTGATATAAAAGCTATTTCTTGCTAAAAAGACTTGTATTTTTGCATTTTCTGACAATTTCAATGCTTTTATTTAACAATATTTAAGAAAATCTCAAATTCTGTGTAATTTACCAAAGTTTTAGCCTTTTTTCTGTAACCCTAAGTAACCTTTTTCTTGACACACCTGTGTCATGTTCAAGAATTGTGTATCCAAGCTTAGGTCAAGAAGTATAATGCTTCAGTTCTTGTTTATTGACCCCATTTTTGGGAGTGTCCATTATCAATAGGTAAAGCAGACTTTGGTTTAGGATAACTGACTTCAAATTGGCCTTTTAAATGCTTTTTGTCATATGTTTTGAATTGTTATGTTCATGTTTTATGCTCTTATTGTACCATTTTCTGCATTTGATGCTTATTTCTGCTTTAAAACCTGCTTTTTGAATTGGATGAGAACATTTATGTAATGGGTTAGGCAGGTAGCTTTTCTGTGTATAAAAAGGCCTGTTTTTGGTCAGTTGAGAGAGTCAATACACATTTTGGAATACACTAAACCTGTGACACTTTGGACTAAATTTATTAATTAATTATTAAATAATTATTTATTTTGTATTGGCTTGTTTTGGACTTTAAACACTTCAAAATTATCAGAAATTTATAGGGAAAATTAGGAAAATTAAGAAAAGTCATCTTGTGTTGATTTTAGCATTTTCAATATTTTCATCATTTTTGACTTTTGGACTTAGGAAAATTTGCTGCAATCATGTAAAATCTCAAAAAGTGCAATCTAAGTCTGAACTTAAGAGAAATTATCATATTAAAGAAAATAGCTATATTTATGTAAATTGTTTTGTTGTTTCATGTTGTAAATAACAGTTAAAGAGGAAAAAATATCAACATTATAATAGTGAAATTCATTCATTTGTTGTGTGTTTCTTTAGCAAACAAGAGTTATGTTTATCAGAGGATAAGCCTGAGCCTGGTTTGCTAGTTTAGGCTTCTGACTTGGCCTTATAATTTAAGTCAGTGGTGTCGGCTATCTTGACAAGTTAAAATTCATTCCCTCAAAACGGATTTATTTTAAGTTAATTCAAAACAACACTCAAAGTTGCGGAATCTGTCGACCAGCCTAAGACTCAAACCTATCATTAAATCCGGGTATTTGGTCGAAGTAATTTGAGACCATTTTATTTTGCTCTAGTTTTACCCGGGTTTACTACAATATTGCTCTATATTTTTAACATTCTACCTTATAATACGCTAATGACCCATCTGGGTTGATGCGTCATTAAACAACAAACAAACAAACAGTCAATATTGCACCTTTACTTACATTGATTTGCTCATGCATGATATCTGCAATTTAATCCTCTCTTACAGGCTATATAAAGATAGAAAATGATTTCCTCCAGTCATCATTCTCAATACTAGAAAACCAACCTATGGACATGCTACTGGGCTTAGATATGCTGAAGAGACACCAGGTATTGAAATGAACTGACAAACAACAACTCAATGATCTTGTTTGTTTTGGTGTTTTAAAGTTCCAGTCAGCAATTTTTCAGTAATGGTGGCATCAGGAAAACTTGTCCGTTAAAAAAATACCCACTTTTATAAAGAAAATATGGGGTTTGCTTATTTTTGCTCCAAAATATAGATTGTGGGTACTTGTTAGAACCGCCTCACCGAGGCAGTTCTAACGTGTACCCAAAATCTATGTTTTTAGTAAAAATATTAAAAATATCAGGTGAGGTGGTTTTAACGTGTACCCACAATCTATGTTTTGAGCAAAACTATTAAAAATGTCAAATTTTTTCAACTGCAAATTTTCATTTTTAACAACTTTAAAAATATCTGTATATTGCATGGGCATGTTTTTGTAATGGGATAGAACAACCAAATCATGTATTCAGAATACATGTATATAGATGTTACCACAAATTCTGTTTATTTCCATACATAGTGCTGCATAGATCTCATGCAGAACCAGCTAACCATCGGAACAACGGGTACGAGAACTAGATTTCTCGATGAGAGCGAACTACCAGATCACGCTAAAATACATTCCGTTTCCGGCACGCCATCAGAACTTGATGTCGAGGAACAAATGATAACTGAAGCACTGAAAAAATCTGCTCAAGAAGCTGCAGGTATTGGTTTTTTCACAAATTTTAGGTGTTATGTCCCATTGCACCACTCATTCATTCGAGATTATCGGCCATGGTTGGGCAGATCACATGATGCATAGCTTCTATAAATAGCACAGCTATTCGATACAATGTATCATATATGTACAATCTCTGACATACTGCCTCAGGGAGTCAACTCTTTGGCTCAGTGGTTAGAGCATTAGATTTCTACCTTGGCGATCAGGATTCGAATCCATTAAGGGACACAGGATTTTTTCAAACTAAGCATCATTTCTTATATACAAATTTTCATGGGGGCTGATCGGCAATGGACCAATTGACTCATATAGGCATAAAAAAATGACATTCTGGAAATTAAAAATGATTACTCACTCGAAATGGGGGTGCGTTATGTCCCATTTCTTATATACGAATTTTCATATTCGTAAGATAGGAAAATTTTTTAACTTTGTTTGAACTCTCAGTGTTATTTTTTTTAATTGAACAATGATTAGTTCAAAGCTTCAAGTACATGTACAGGGCCCTGTGCAATGATAAATTTAAAAGTCATGAAACAAGTTTTATTTGCTTGGGTGCTGTTTTAGTGTTCAAAACACAGAGTAAATCTGGTATTATCCTGTTTTCTTGGAGATATGTATTTGAAAAATGATATGAAAAAAGATAAAATCATTTCTGATCCCCTTAAAATGAATAAACTCACCCAAATGAAAATGAAAAGAAAGTCCATTCTCACATCTCCAAAACATATCCTTTTAATAAATCCCTTTTATACCACACTTTTGTATAGCAAAACTGGGGTATGCAGGGATATATCTATTTTTCTTATTTTTGCTCGTAAACATAGATTGTGGGTACTTGTTAGAACCGCCGGTGATAATGTCTAACGAGTACCCAGAATCAATGTTTTCAAGCAAAAATAAGAAAAACATCAAAATTTTTCTGATGAAAAATTTCATTTTCAGTTTTTTGAACTTTGAAAATCTCTGTATATTACATGGGTGTGTTTCGTTATGAAATAGGTTAACTCATTTAAGCTTGGCGTCCCTTTTATGGGACATAGGCAAACAGCATAGCCCCAGATGTGACGCCGCAGAACGCGGCTTCCCATCTGGGGCTATTCTGTTTGCTTAGAGGAATTTCATCGAAAAATGAAATAAAAATCACTCCTAACACCCCTAAAAATGAAAGTGGACTCACCCAATTGATAATGATGGGAAAATCCATTCGTCAAATATGGGTTAATGTTTTGTATTGGTAATTGCAGCAAGTCAGAGGTAATGGGGCTGCAGAATTGAATTTTGTTCTTGTTTACATTCATTAGGTATTTGTTCATTTGAATTTTCCCTTTTTGAGTTTAGTGTTTTAAAAGATTACTTTGTTCAAAATTTCCATTGGGCAGAGCTGTTACAAAAAGCATGCCTCAAATGCTATTTGAAACCGCTAAAAGATATATACCACAATACACAACGTCCAATGGAAAGTTTGAATGAAAAAAAAAACAGCAACAAAAAACTTATTAACAACACATTAAAATTAACATGTTGCAACTAGCTTGACAAAAGCACTATATAACTTAATTACCGTATTTGTTCTAATAAGCGCACAGTGCCCTTAACTTTTCAAAATGATTTAAAGTTAAGGTAACAAAATATCGTTCTAATAAGCGCACATTATGAACCAAACCACCACACTTAACTGACAAAATAAATATGTCAAAATAATAAATTTTGATGCCGTTTAAGTGTTCCAATCGTTTCCAAATAACATTTGGCCATTTAAGGTTACATTCTATTGTGGTTAATACGGTAAAAAATCTGAAAAAATACCAATATGCTATATGTAGTCGAGCAGTGTGCGCTTATTCACGTTTTTTGGAAATGACCAGGGTGTGAGCTTATTGGAGCATGTGCGCTAATGAGAAAGAATATGGTAATTTGTATGTTTTCTTCAGCTGCACCAAACTGCATTTAGAGGATCATGATAGCCTAGTTGTTTGAGTTTCAAATTTCGTACCGAGAGGTCCAGGTTTGATTCCCACTGTAGCCAAGTTGTGTCCTTGAACAAAACACAATAACTCCCCACAGTCTCAGTTAACACATCAGGAAAACATGTCTGTGTGATGTATACCCCCTTAAACCCCACTTTTATGTAGCAAAAATGGGGTTTGCAGGGGAATACCTAGTTTTCTTATTTTTGCTCCAAAACATAGATTGTGGGTACTTGTTAGAACAGCCTCGTTTTGAGCAAAAATAAGAAAAATATCAAAAATTTTCTACTGAAAATGTAAAATTTTTACAACTTAAGAAAAGTCTGTATATATTACATGGGCGTGTTTTCGTAATGCACCCAAGAGCTGTGGTTCTGTCCCAATGGGACTGACAGATTGTTGGATGGGACGCTAAAGCATAAAACAAACACTGCATATATATGATTAATCATTCAAAGTTTGGTTAACATTTATCATGATTTACAGATTACAAGCTTTGGAAAGAGCGACAGAATATAGTGACACTATTTCTTTAAATGGTTCTAAAAGTTTGCTTCATTTCCCCTAGTTTAATGAGTTTTAACTTGTCATTTTCAAGCATTCTCTAACATTGCACAGTTTGCTTTAAAGCCACAAATTAAGTCACATGAGCTCAGTTTTTAACAACTACGGTGCAGTTTTACACTGGCAGCAAATGTTTCTGAGCCTCTAGATACTATATTTGACAGTGATACAACTGTTTATTAGCAATGATTGCACCCAAGTGAATTGGTTGATCTGTACAATGTTTACTTCATACGGAAGAGAATCCATGATTGATCCTCACAGCTAGTACATTTCTTTCATGAAGATTTTCGTCATGGAAACATTTCTATGGTCCTTGTCAGATCCAAGAAGAGAATTTATCAGTTACTTGTAAAATGAATGTGCTATAAGTACTAGTAAACTGCCTCTAGAAGGTTTGACCTGTGGGAGTATTCTGCTCTGGGTTTGCACTGTTTACCATGGTCTACCTGCCAGTGTCTGGCCAAGAACTTGTGGGCATAATAATATGAGCCAAGATGTGAGACTGGTCTTCAAGGCTTCAAAGCAGGTCTGACAGAAAACTAGCCTGTACAGTCTCAGAAGAAGGCCTGAAGCCTGACATTGTGGATTTAAGAAGAGGAATATTGTCCTATCTGTGGAGCGAAAACAAGATGCTGATCAGCTGTGCAATTACTGCACAGCTGATCTGCATCTTTGTTTTCGCATATGCAAAAACCTGGTATTCTCATGATTAGCTCATGTATTCTAACAGGACATGATCACTTCTGCCATTAAACTTAATGTAAATGTCAATTTTTGTTATAATAAATCACATTAAAAATAATTGCATGTAAAAGAGTCCTATCTAGTGATATCACATATATGAACATTAATGGGTGCACTGGAAAAAATTTGCCAAAGTTTGTTGCAAATATATATTTCTTTTAATATTAGCGTAAAGGGACCAGTGATCGATCAAAAATAGCCATGTTTTATAAATTTGCGGATCAGACATGCATTAGAGAATGCATATGTACATACCATATTCAAGCTTGAACCTTCGCACTGTTTTTCAATATGTCAATTTATGACGTCATCACGTCACATTCTCAGTGACGTCATTTTAAGACACCCACCATTATACAGCGTGAATCAGGGTCAGGTGGACCAGTGATCGATCACCTTCTTTTTCTCTGCAAAACCGCGGCTAACTTGGAAGGTATGAACATTTTTAGAAAGAATGATTATTGTTTACCTCTAGCCACGAAACACAGTTTGGAAATTTTCAGTGAGTTAAAAGAAATAAAGCAGCGAAATGAGGTGGTAAAAAAGCAAAAACGCCCATAGAAACAATGGAAAACTGTTGAAAAAGTAGCTCGAAAATCACAGAAATTGTCCATTAATCGCAGCGTTATCCTATACAATTTGGAATGCGGATCAGATTTGTTTAGTATGCAGTAAGGTTAAAAAATTTAGCCAGTCGGAACGAATGCAGATCGTTTCATCTTGAAGAATCTATTGAGCAATCACCGCTTTTAAGCAGCACAACTAAGACTCCCTCTTCGTAAAGTGCCAGAAAATGCAAGATAGAAAAGCTTTCCAAATAAATTGAAATTAATGTTTGTAAGGTAATATAATGCGCTTTAAGTTGAGACTAGCATAAGATTTACTTCAGGTATCCTTTGAAGATTAATAGCCGATAACCACTAGTTGATCGATCACTGGTCCCTGATCGATCACTGGTAGCCTTACGCTAGTCATGTAAGAATCAAAATACATGTAGTTTTGATGTGATGCTGTAGGCCAGTTGCAATAATTACATGTAATTCACTTTGGCTACCAGTCATGGATCAATATATCACACTGTCCTCCATTTATCACAATAATTCACAGTGAAGAAAATCAATTCCATGTTTATTATATTATTACAGGAAACACAAAAGACCAAAAAGCTCAAAACAAAAGTGACAATACAAACAATGGCGGAGCAAGTTCAGGATCAAACATTTCTCCGTCACAACCAGGTGTTCAAAATAATGGTGCAAGCAGCTCAGGACCAAGATCACAGTTCCTTGAGCCAGTCATTAGACGCTTGGTCGAAAAAGGATTTTCTCGTCATGACGTTATAAGTGCATTAACTCAAGCTAACGGGAATGAAGAACAAGCTTTGATGGCGCTTTTAGCTAGAAGTTTGAAATTTTGATGGTCTATTGATTGAGCGGTGATGCGAGAAAATCTGGCTTAGGGGTGTCTGACCAGGTCCGACACAAACTGGCCTGTACAGTCACAAAAGCAGGCTAGAAGCTTGAGATTTTGATTAGAAGTAGAGGAGGAATTGTACTATCCAAGAAGCGAAAACAAAGGCACTGATCAGCTGTGCTGTGACTGCACAGCTGATCTGTACCTTTGTTTTCGCATTTGCAAAAATCCAATTTTCTCATGACGTAGCTCAATTAATGTTGTCCCTAGTTAGGTTCAGAAGTAGCTGCATCACGAGAAAACCTGTCTTAAGGGTTTCTGAACAGGTCTGACACAAAGTGGCTTGTCTTCTCAGAAGACTAGATGCTTGAAATTTCGGATAAACGAAGATAAATTGTACTATCCAAGCACAGGCCATTTATTGTATAGCTGATATGCGTCTTTGTTTTCTTGTGTGCAAAAATCTGGTTTTCTCATGATGCAGCTTATATAATTTCCATTGACATTTGCTCCCTATGCATGTAGTTATGGTCATGTGGCCTCTTAAAAGACAACACAAGAGTAGAAATGTTCTTTAACTTGATCACTACAACAATGTTATTGGCTTTAAGTAAATAAGTGGGTCATGCTGAACAATTCCCATTATTTGAGCCGCGACGCAAGAAAACCGGGGTTTGGGGTGTCCGACCAGGTCTGACACAAACTGGCCTTTGCAGTAACAGAAGATGGCTGGAAGCTGGAAATTTTGGATTTAGAAAGATTGGAACTGTACTATCTGTGTAGCAAAAACAAGGGCGAAGCTGAACTGCGCCTTTCTTTTTGCCTAGGCAAAAATCTGGTTTTTATCGCACCCGCTTATGGCAGGGTGCGATATAGGAGTCCAAATTTCTGTCCGTCCGTTCGTCCGTCAACATTTACGTCGAAGTTTGGTTTTCTCGACATCAGAGATAGCTGTGAGTCTGAAACTATGCATAGTAATTGTCCCTGACATACCCTTCAAGCACGCACCTTAACCCGGTGCCCATGACCTATATTTCACGGTCCACTGACTTTGAAAATTTTTACGTCGAAGTTTGGTTTTCTCGACATCAGAGATAGCTGCGAGTCTGAAACGTTGCATAGTAATTGTCCTTGACATGCCCTTCAAGCACGTACCTTGACCCGGTGCCCTTGATCTATATTTCATGGTCTATTGACTTTGCCCGATGCAGATGCGATATCGACCTCCGCATAGTTCTTGTCTCATGATGCGGCTCATTTATTGAATGACCCTTGTTAGACCATTTAATGGTTGACAATGACATACATACAGTGTAAGAGGGAGCAAATACTATGGGAACATATGTCCCACAATCATATCAGGTGTATAATGTGTTCATAAACTTCATTCTTTATGTAGGTATAATGTCCTGGGCCCAGAATTACAATGCTTCCTTAAAGTTAAGGCCTACCTTAATTAAGGTGACAAATTTTGACTCAATATTTTACCGTTAAAATCAATAACTGTTTTCACGAAAATATACAAGTGTGTAAAACTAAATGTCATTTACATAATCAAACCGATAAGTTTGATTTCATTAAGATTTAAATGCATCTTTTTGCCTGAATGCGGATGCTGAACTTTATCACTTTAAGTAAGGTCTTCCTTAGTTTTAAGGGAGGATTGTAATTTTGGGCCCTGGTCCTGAGGTTATAAAAGTTTTTTCAGGCTCAGCTCAGCTGAGACTAAAACTTATCCTGCTCATAAATGTTGGCATTTTAACATTTATTAGCAGGATAAATTACATGCTTTGCTAATCTAAACCTGAACTTTCAATCAATTTTGATTATTTCTGTACTTATAAGCAATTTAAATTTCATGCTCAGTTTTACAACCTTGAGGCCAGGTCAACAATTTTTCAGTCATGTCGAGACTGATTCATTTCTTATGAAATACTACATTATGAAATGTTACATGACAGCAGCTATTTGTGGTTACCTTAGTCTGATTTGGGTCTTCTTGGTACGTAAAAACATAGCTGAGGCTGTAAGCTACCCATTGAGAGCACACTGGACTGATGAGTTTTGCTTTATTACCTCAGGGCCAGTGAGAACAGTGACCTAGTGGTAGAGTGTCAGACTCTGGATAGAGAGGTTACTGGTTTGTCATTACGAAAACTTGCCCATGCAATATACAGAGATTTTTTCACCCGTAAAAATTGAAAATTTCATCAGAAAAAAAATTGATATTTTTCTTATTTTTGCTCAAAAGATAGATTGTGGGTACACGTTAGAACCGCCTCGCCGAGGCGGTTCTAACGAGTACCCACAATCTATGTTTTGGAGCAAAAATAAGAAAAAAAGGTATACCCTGCAAACCCCAGTTTTACTATGTAAATGTGGGGTTTAAGGGGGTATATATTGCACAGACATGTTTTCCTGACGTACCCCGCTGTTGTGCTGTTAAGTCCAACAATCGGGCTTTGGTTCCATTCACTTCATTTGTTTTGTCGGTGGTGAATTCTACAGAAAGCTCAGGAAAATGGTACACGCCTCGGATGTGGTGGATGACTTGTAGAGCTACAGTTAACGGCTGTTTAGCTGTGTTGTGTCCTTGAGCAAGACTATTTTCTTTTATTACCGAACATACTATGTAAATAGTAATTAATCATTTTGGACTGTTTTTAAACAATTTCAGTATACACCGTGTCCATTCGAAACGCATGAAAAGAGGTCGTAACGCATGATCGGCGGCATTTTCACGTATGATTGCGGTAGTTTCCTTCGGATTCGCCGCCATTTTTGGAGGAAACTTGAGCGGTAAGTTTTTACAAACTTTTATTTGAATTATTTAAATAGACCTTTCCAACGAACGATCTAGCCTATCCGGATCTACATACATGCCTCTAATTGCCGAGTGTTCTACTGATGCATAGGCTTCGATAGGACTCGCAAACATTCGAGGAGATTATTGTTTTACAAGTTCGGCCATACACGAAAATAACATTCGCCCAAAAACGTTTCGTACTTTTTTCATTTTCTTCAAAGTTTTGACTAACTGTTGGATGATTTTGCTTTTTGACATCACACTTTAACTTAAGAAGCCAATTTCTCATGATTTTTTTCCCGAACAACCACGGGTTAAAACAAAATACGTCAAAATTAAAGTAACGCACGATAATACGGCAACCTGGTCTTTCGAACTTTGCAAGTATTTACAATGAATAACATATTTTAAGGGGTAAAAGCAAGCCAGACGCTCATTTGTCTCCAGTTTACACGTTTGGTGCTCGTCAATTGTACAAAGCTGAATCCTTGCTGTAAAACAGTAATTTGCTGACCATGTTGCTCGGTAGCTCTGTTGGCATAGCTATCAAAGAAGCAGAAGAAGAATGTGGCCCGACCAGGGCACGAACCAAGGGTCTCTCTCTTACCGTTTGAGCATATAGTTAGTCCATTACTTTGAGACTGTCAGTAATAAATTACAGAGAGATTAAATCAAATATATGGACAAACCTCCTCCCTTTCTACAATTTATCTATATTCTGATGTTGACAGAGTCATATAAATTACTGGAATGACCCCGAGTGGGTACTCTGACATTTTCGCCATCTCTATACATAGGCATGGCCTATTTTTTTTTTTTTTTGAGTCAACATTTCGAATTTCGGTATTTTTGGGGTTTTCAGAAAAAATGGCTATCTTGGGGGTAGGGAGATTTAAATGGATACTTGGTTGCCCATTGTTTATTTATTTATTTATTTTTTTTATTTTTTTTATTTTTATTTTTTATTTTTTTTTGGGGGGGGGGGGGTTGTTTAATGTCAAATTTAAGTTGTTTTTCATTGGTTTTTCTGCAATTTCAAATATTTTTTTGAAAAGGTTAAGATTTCACTAATTAGGGGGGGGGGGGGGGGATAGCCCGTCATACCCGCTATTTTAAGGTTGTACAGAGCAAGGTAGGTGCTGGAATCCAGCAACTCTCAGATAAGCCCCCGGGGAAATTACCTCTCATTCTCTGATTTCCTGTGCTGAAATGTCAAACGACTGTGTGTCCAACTTTTCATCTCTTGTGAGAGACTAATTTTTCCCAGGTGCACTTCCCCTATTGAGGTATTGTCTCGGGGGTGGGGGAGGGGGTACTCTGAGATTTTGCCTATAAAGAGGTTCGGTCCCACCATCTACTCTGTAACCCAAAAGTCAAACATATCGGATACGACGGAGCACCTAAAAATATACATAATTTTGACCATACCCTAGAAAAATACCAAATTGCCATTTCCAAGCCAAGTAGTAAAATAGTAGGTAGTAAAATAGTTAAAAAAATCGAAGGGGGTCAAAATACGAAACTATCCCCTGCTACCTAAACATATACCAAGTATAAGCTTTTCAAAAAAGCTTGCGATCTCTCAGCACTTTTTTCAGTGTATGACCACGTATACCGTGACCAAAAGGACTCTTGCAGCTCGGCTCGGCACTGCTATAAATAGCTCTAAAAATAGTTATGTTCTACGTAACGCGATCTATCACGCCCTCTATCGGCAGAGCCTCTATGAGGGCGTGATCACCTAAGTATTATGAAACGCTTCACGTACTCAAAAAATTTAGAGGACCAATCAGAGAGCAGGATTCCCATTTCACCCATAATGCAACGCATTGTTTACATTTTATTGGTTTTTCAAATTCACGAGTATCGAAAAAATACAGGTAAAATGACAAGGGAGCGGTAAAATGTTTTAAGTTTATTTTATTTTGTATTTCAAATCACTAATTATCCTTAAAATGTTTTGTATATAAATGCTTTTCCCATGATGCACGCGTGATCTCGAGAAAATACCCTTCCCACAATGCACAGCGATGACGTCACTCGTGAAGAGAAAAAATAAGTGACGGATCCAGGCGTCTATGGAGGACAGACCGGACGTAATTAGACGACTGGATCATCCGGGTTATGTTCTACGGTGCCGTAGATACGGAAATACCATGATGAATACCAATAATGATCTAAAATTGAGTTCCCTTGAGCTATGCAAAAATTCAAAAGAAGAGGTTGGGCCAGACAGATCTGTTTCGAGTAATAAATTCTCCTCAGTGACCCTGAATAAACTGGCAATGAACAGATAAAATATGTACAGTAATTTCAAGCTTCAGCAATGCAGTCAATCAAAAGACTGATATAAATCAAATGATATCCGAATAGTAAAACCTGTAAAAACTCAACTCAAATTAAACCATCAGTCAATCAATTGTACTTGGGAGGGATTTAATCATTGCTCAATATATCAGTATTTACACAGAAGTGTGCTACTTTCGTTTTCATGAAAATCGTCTTTTTTTCTCTTTTCTTTCTTTCTTACTATATATACTGACTTACTGACTATCGATTGCCGCTGTTGACTCGCCGCATAACACTTCTAGATGAGGCTGTAGCATGTATGTATAGGTGGTACCCCCCCCCCCCCCCCCCTTATAATACACCATCCTGGCTGCGTGAAAGAAACATTGAAACAAATCTGAAACTGTTTTATTATTTGGGCATAAATAGAATACAGTGTTCACAACTTGTGGTTAAACGACCACCGACTTCTGGTCATCTTGATTGGACCATGCAATTGCAGTAGGCCATACGCGCATGCCGAGAGATCTGCCCGAGCCTTTCCTGATCTTTGACTATTCTGCTATTGATGATGGTTGACACATGATCATACACTTAAGATAGCGATGTGAGATTGCGAGCATCTCTTGGAAAAGCTTAACTTTTGTTGAATATACATTGTGCAAAGATGATTGAGCGTATATGCGGCGTGACTATTTATGCAATGCGCTCTAGACCAGGGGTCCATAACCAACTCGCACATGCACCTGGCACATGAACACACTACGTTAATATGACCTATGTTTATCTCATCAAGATTGACACAGAGATTGACGAAAAAGAGGACAAACAAAATTAACGCGCATGCCTCTTACAAAGATTGGCTTTTGTTCTATTGGCTACCGACCTCAGACCTTGCTGCCCTCATAGTCCAGAAGCACATGATACGGTATTTTATTTAAGATTAAACTATGGAATGTTAATTAATGTTAAAATAAATAAGACGTCGCACAGAGTCAACTATCATAAATTGTTGAAGCCCTTTTATATGCTGTTTATGGACAAGGGATGGAATGCAACTTCAGTAAGATATTACACCTGGAAATGAAGTAACCTGGACCTTACTTCAAACTACAACGGGACTTGACAACAAATGAGCATTTGGCTTGCTTTTACCCCTTAAAATATGTTATTCATTGTAAATACTTGCAAAGTTCGAAAGACCAGGTTGCCGTATTATCGTGCGTTACTTTAATTTTGACGTATTTTGTTTTAACCCGTGGTTGTTCGGGAAAAAAATCATGAGAAATTGGCTTCTTAAGTTAAAGTGTGATGTCAAAAAGCAAAATCATCCAACAGTTAGTCAAAACTTTGAAGAAAATGAGAAAAGTACGAAACGTTTTTGGGCGAATGCTATTTTCGTGTATGGCCGAACTTGTAAAACAATAATCTCCTCGAATGTTTGCGAGTCCTATCGAAGCCTATGCATCAGTAGAACACTCGGCAATTAGAGGCATGTATGTAGATCCGGATAGGCTAGAACGTTCGTTGGAAAGGTCTATTTAAATAATTCAAATAAAAGTTTGTAAAAACTTACCGCTAAAGTTTCCTCCAAAAATGGCGGCGAATCCGAAGGAAACTACCGCAATCATACGTGAAAATGCCGCCGATCATGCGTTACGACCTCTTTTCATGCGTTTCGAATGGACACGGTGGTATAAGCCAGTTCCAATCAGTTTCAATGAACTGTTTCATGTCATGTGACGAACTGTTTCACTGGAAACAGTTTTGACTGTTTCCCAGTCATATGACGTTTTGCATACTTTTATACTGCCTTACCATACTTGCAATTATTGTAAAACAAAAAGTAATGAAAAGCAACCAACCAAGCAAATGAATCAAACAAACAAGGAAACATGATCAAACAAACAAAAAACAAGCAAACAAACATAAAACAAACAAAAACAAAACAAACAAATCCAACAAAGCAGTAGTCACAAATAAACACATAAATTAATATTAGAAAACAGAAACCAACCAAACAAACATTAAATTAAAACAGCTAGCTAGAACAAACAACAAGCAAAACAAACAGAATCGAGCATAACAAACAAACAATCATACAAACAAAAAATGAACCAAACAAAAAACTTAAGAACCAAAACAAACAAGCAGAACAAATAAAGCAAAACAGTTGAATAAACAAAACAAACACGCAAATTGCAATAAAACAAGCGAACAAATGATCTGTACAACTAAACCAGATTATAAGCAATGTTTCATCCATATTTGAGCCGCCTTGTGGGAAAACCAACAATGTGGTTTCCGAACAGGTCTGACACAAACTGGCCTGTACAGATACAGAAGCAGGCTAGAAGCTTGAAATTTTGGAGTTAAGTAGAGGAGGAGTTGTACTATCCGAGTAGCGAAAACAAAGGCGCTGATCAGCGTCGCGGTTACCGCGAAGCTGATCTGCGCCTTTGTTTTCGCCTATGCAGATTGTTGGTTTTCCCATGAGACGGCTCATTTTGAGTTTTAAAATTCAACGTTACAACCAATCTTATTACATGTATAATATAGTATGTGTCTATTATAACATACGATAATGAATGTGTGAGTTGGGTAATAAAACAACTATTTCAAACCTACCTGTGTGGCAGCCTTCGGCCTCAGGCAACAGTTCATCGGGTCATCCACAGCACCTCTGGGCGATAGTTTTGACTGTTACACAGGAAGATATGAAAAAGTTGTATACTGCCTCCATCCTGACGTGACTGAAAAATTGTTGACTGGGACATTAAAGCACAAAACAATTCACACACTCATACAAGTCAGAGAGAGCATATTGCCCTAAGTGTATGTCTTAACACGTGAAGAACTGGGGCCAGTTGTTCAAAATTAACTATGTTGTTAATGATTCATAAAAACATGAATATTACAAGTACACAGTTATTTTTTTTTTAAAAAATGTGAGAATCCTTTGCATTGCAAAGGATTCTCACATTTTTCCCCAATAAAAACATCAGTGTATTTGCTTATGGAGTCTATATATAGTTAACAAATTGAGGGCTTAAAGTTTTGAACAACTGGGCCCTGTTCAAAAGCAAACAGAACATGTAGATATTAATAACATACCCACATACTGGAGTAAGGGAGTCAAATAAGGTTGCTGAAAGATGTGTACGGATTTGACTTGGGGGTATGCAGTTTCATGTGAACTATACACATTTCAGAAAACGATAAAAACAAAAAGAACATCACTTTTGCACGCAAAGCAATCTCAGGCACATGCTTGTTTAACTTGTGACGTGTACCCACAACTTCAGCTTACTCAATACTGACTGGAAATTATCTGAGCCGTGACGCAGAAAACCGGTCTTTGGGGTTTCCGAAACGGGTCTGACACAAACCAGCCTATACAGTCACAGAAGCAGGCTAGAGGCTTGAAATTTTGGCTTTAAGTAGAAGAGAAATTGTACTATCAGAGTAGCGAAAGCAAAGGCGCTGATCAGCTGTGAAGTTACTGCACAGCTGATCTGCACCTTTGTTTTCGCATAGACAAAAAATCTGGTTTTCTCATGGCGCGGCTCATCTCTTTTTGTCATTGCCAAAACATATCTTTGCATTAATAGAGATTTTTGACAGTTATTAAATCATCAATTTAAAAAAAAAATGTTATATTTCTTTTTCTTCCACAAAACATAGATAGTTGGTACATATTAGAACCAGCTTGGCAAGTCAGTTTTTCTTGAAATTTAGCTCATACAAGTATAAGCTTTAACAAAAAGCTTGGTCTACGCTTCGCATATATAAACTAGAATGTCAAAGAATCTGACCGTACTCCCATTTCATCGTGGTGCATTTAACTGAGCAGAAATAAAACGCTGTGCGGTGAAAGCATTCATACCTGACAATCGACCGTCACGATATTGTCGGCTCATTTCATTCCGTTGTGGCTTGGATAGAATGTAATTGGCTACACGGGGTGCGGTCAACCTGACCATATAGCGTCACAATACCGTCGGTTCATTTCATTCCGTTGTTGCTTAGATAGAATGCAATCATGCACCAGTTCCACGAATTTAACAATTTTTCCCATTTTTTGGTTGGTACAAATGTTACCAACCAAAGGGAGGTTTGCATGGGTGTTTGGGGGTCTTTACACGGTCCTTGGCGAAACGACCCGGAATCCTACTAACACGACGGTCAAGCCACTAGACTCAAACGTGCAGTTGCAGTTGTAGAGAGGTGTATGAGTTGTCTTGTAAGTAGGTCAATCTCAAACCTTAGAGTAGTCTACGCGCTGGCGCGTAGACAATAATGGATCTTTTCCCTAAATCAGTCGCATAATTCATTGTTTGTTGATTCATAATGAAAACTAAAGTTTAAGGCCCGACTGAGAAAAATGAGCCGCAGCATCAGAAAACAAACAGTCCGCTCTTAAAGGATCTCAATTTTGATTTTTATTTGCTATTATTGCAGCTGGTGTTGTGCCGTGTGGCAGCCCTAAAAAGTCTCCCCGTACATCATTTATAGTGCAGGTTATATTTTCTTTTTGGTCCTTTGAGATCAGTGAGGATATTCTGAGAAATCTGAAACTCCTCATCCGTCAAGATTCTTTTTCTAACCAATGTAAAATATATTTGGTCCCATTTAGATAATACTAGTGTTTGTATCGACTACCCTGTTGAAAGTTGCAAAATTTCAGTTATTCTCTTTGGCTCCATGTTGCCAAATCTAAAGAGTCACTGACGAGACTATATATTCGAAACCACAGTATGGCCCATCCCCTTTCTCATTAATGTGTTCACTGCCCTTAAAGGATCTCAATTTTGATTTTTATTTGCTATTACTGCAGCTGGTGTTGTGCCGTGTGGCTGCCCTAAAAAGTCTCCCCGTACATCATTTATAGTGCAGGTTATATTTTCTTTTTGGTCCTTTGAGATCAGCGAGGATATTTGAGAAATCTGAAACTTATCATCCGTCAAGATTCTTTTTCTTACCAATGTAAAACATATTTGGTCCCATTTAGATAATACTAGTGTTTGTATCGACTACCCTGTTGAAAGTTGCAAAATTTCAGTTATTCTCTTTGGCTCCATGTTGCCAAATCTAAAGAGTCACTGACGAGACTATATATTCGAAACCGCAGTATGGCCCATCCCCTTTCTCATTAATGTGTTCACTGCCCTTAAAGGATCTCAATTTTGATTTTTATTTGCTATTACTGCAGCTGGTGTTGTGTCATGTGGTGGCCCTAAAAAGTCTCCCAGTACATCATTCATAGTGCAGGTTATATTTTCTTTTTGGTCATTGAGATCAGCAAGGATATTCTGAGAAATCGAAAACTTATTATCGGTCAAGATTCTTTTTCTAACCAATGTTTAATATATTTGGTCCCATTTAGATAATACAGGCCACCTTCGCTACCTCGAAATCAAGGGGAATGGAGAAACCACTTCGAGTTTTCCGAAGTTCGAGATAAGCAAATTGAGACCAGGCAAGGTTCTTAGAAAATCTCAACATTTTTACATTTGCGGACTGAGTGGGTCTCCTTTTGTTTTCCACCATGTTTACCCCATCGATAGTGATTCCGAACATATATTTCCCGACCTGACACATGTCAAAACGTTCTTTAACAATTCCAGTGATGAAAGGTTGTGTGTTGATAAAAAATCGGCAAAGACTGATTTTGACTTCGAAGTTCGACATAGGAAGGGTGAAACTAATGTTCTTTTTTCTGTGGGGAGCAAATTATCACTTCGACACAGTCGAGTTTTCGTCATAACCGAGTTCGACACAAGCAAGGTCGAAATACAATAACATATAGGGAGAGACGCTCGGGAGTGAGGGATCAATTCGACATAAGTGGGGTTTTCGAGACAACCGAGTTTGAGATAGCGCAGGTGGCCTGTACTAGTGTTTGTATCGCCTACCCTGTTGAAAGTTGCAAAATTTCAGTTAAACTCTTTGGCTCCATGTTGCCAAATCTAAAGGGTCACTGACGAGACTTTAATAGTCAAAAACGCGGTATGGCCCATCCCCTTTCTCATGAGTGTGTTCACTGCTCTTAAAGGATCTCAATTTTGATTTGTATTGCATATGCCAAAACAAAGGCGCAGATCAGCTGTGCAGTAACTGCACAGCTGATAAGCACCTTTGTTTTCACTACAGGAATAGAAGAATTCTTCTTATACTTATATCCACAACTTCAAGCTTCTAGCCTGCTTCTATGACTGTTTAGGTCGGCTAAAGTCTGACCTGGTGGGGAACTCAAAATTGTTGGTTTTCTCATTTGAAGGCCTAAATATTCTGACAGTATGCATTGCATGTACTTTTAGTTATCAGAGAGATTCTAAATCATTTGTATGAGTTCATAATATTTGTTATACATGTCAGGGATTTTTCAGTTCATCTCGGGGGCCATTTATCTGCCCCATTCCTAATGCAAAATATCCTTTTTTCCTAATTTCCACAAAACATAACCAGTCAGAATAAGTCACCGCATTTATTGCAATATTTCAGTTATTTCATTGGTTAGGTCTTCTGTCATTCTAAACTAAGCAGATTATGCGATATAATTTAACATTAAACGGTAGATTAGACAGCTTTGTATTAAAAGTAAACTACATGTACTAGGGAAATCATCAAAAAACACTTCCCAGTTTTATGCAAATAGTAAATATTTCCCTAATGAAAGGGCCCTAGGACCCCTTCTCAAAATTGCTGAAAAAATCCTTGCATGTACATTGTAAATCTGGGCTGCAAAATTGACTGCAAAATCCTTAAATGTGTAACCGCTGGTTATGATAAGAAATGATCTTGATTTAATACCTTCCGGTCCCACCTGTGAAGTGGTGGAAATGGCAAACAAGTTTACTTAGTTCGAATTTATTTTTAGGTGAAGAAAGTCTCTGCAGATATCTGAATGCTATTTTGTCAATTGAGCCTGTGCGTGAGAAAACCAACAATTTGGGTTTGGACCAGGTCCGACACAAACCGGCCTGTACAGTCACAGAAGAATGCTGGATGCTTGAAATTAAGTAGAAGAAGGATTCTACTATCCGTGTAGCAAAAACAAAGGCGCTGATCAGCTTCGTGGTTACCACGAAGCTGGTCTGCGCCATTGTTTTTGCCTATGCAGATTGTTGGTTTTCCCATGCGGCAGCTCAATTAATAAGTGTCATTAGATGACCACTCCTAGGAGGGTTTGGCTTGGTTTCATATATTTGAGCCACCACATCAGAAAACCAACAATCTGCATATGCAAAAACAAAGGCGTAGACCAGCTTTGGGGTAAACGCGATCTGATCAGCGCCTTTATTTTCGCCACACAGATAGTACAATCCTTCTTCTCCTTAAATCCAAAATCTTAAGCTTCTTGCCCGCTTCTGTGGCTGTACAGGCCTGTTTATGCCGGACCTGGTCGGAAACCCAAATTGTTGGTTTTCTCATTTTTGCTCCTCGATAGTATAGGAAAGTCGTTAAATTGATGTTCATGTGCTATCTTAACTGGTGGTTACACACGGTTTGGCGGGTGTGTATTTGTGAAAACTGAAATTATGAAAGTTGTAGTATTGTTTCTGTTTGTGAAGTTTTGGTTTTATAACATGCATTTTTCAAGATAATAAAATATTTTATAACAGATAGTGTTCCTTGTTTTTGCAGTAAAAAGAAAATGAGCCACGTCATGAGGAAACGGGATTATTGCCTATGCGAAAACAAAGGCGCAGATCAGCTGGTAACTGCACAGCTGATCAACGTCTTTGTTTTTTCTACACGGATTGTACAACTCCTCTTCTTCCTAAATACAAAATTTCAAGCTTCTAGTCTTTTTCTGAGTGTACAGGTCAGTTTGTATCAGACCTAGTCGGAAACCCCAAAGACCAGTTTTGCGTTGCGGCTCATATGTTGGTGGTCTTATTATTGTAAGGATGCCTCGCTGTCAAACAGTCTGCTTGTGCACTCCTATGGAGAGTTCTTGACAAAAATATTCTTCATATGCTCTTAAACTTCTGAGAACTTAACAATTTCTTGTTCTTAAATAACAGCAGATTTGTGTGTTATGACCATTTCTTACTTTGGATATAGCTACCGTGATGACCACTTAACTGGCAAAGAGCTATCCATCTTTTATTAATATTGTTATAGTTACTTTGACATCGTGTCTGTTGTTTTTCCTGCCTGATATGGGATTTTTGGATGGCTTTGATGTTCAATCCTATTAAATACAAATCCAAAACTTTATTTTAATATATTAATTTTATTTTCTAGAGCAAGCATCATAATAACTGGTATATTTAAACTGTTGTAACATCTCTGTAAAAACAAAATCATAAAATAATCTGAAACTACATAGCCCATGAAATGTTCTGCCTTCACAAAATATTACTTTTTCAGTCATATCCTTGCCATTAAACAAAAATTTAAGGTAATATTTCTGTTTATCCTTCTTTGACACTGCTTCGTAAAATTCTATCACAAAACGACTGGCATACCTGACCCATTTTCCATCATCCAGGTTCAATACAACTAACAATGGTGTCAGAGTAACGTCATGTCCCGAGTATATCACAACTTTATAAGGCTGTCTTTTCTCGATTTCTTCTTTCATTCTTCTGGCCATTTCAATAAATAATGGATGCAAAACAATATTTGAAAATTCTGAGTATGTTTTCCGACTTTCATGAATTAAAAATTTTCCCTCTTCGTCCAAGCTGTTCCAAACCTGACGATATTGCGGCACACTAAGACAGCTTCTGTCGTCGTGCAAGTTGCAAGGATTTGACATATTATGACATGCAGCGAGACTAAAAATATCCATAAGCAAAGAGAATGAAGAAACCTTTTCTGGGCTAAATCCAAAAGTTTTAGCAACTGATTTTATAACTTGTTTTCCTTTTTCACTTGTACGTATAAAATATCTCCTGGTGTTATGATTTTGTTGGTGCAATATGTTTCCATAGGAACAATAGCAACTTTTCTGCCTAGAATGCTGAGGGGAACAAAATGAGGTGTCTGAGTTATTTTCTATATTTAGATTTGTCAAATTAAAAGATCTAAAAGGTAGAAATCCATATAAAAATGCTATTGCACTTTGATAGGTCCTGGAAGAGACAGTACTGCGCGTGTAAATCTGACTGGTTAATGCTACTTTTTTGCTAAATAACTCATTTTGTGTTACATATTTTTCATGAAAATGCTGTCCAAGTTTCAAATGCTGAACTGCCCCTATACCTGTCAAACTTGACTGCCCACATAAAGTTTTATTAGGAAGCAATGCCCAATTTTGAAAATAACTGCCTGGAGGCTGTTTTCCAGCAAATCTCTCCATTGTTGGAATAAAAGCTTTCAGTTTTGTATTTGAATTAATAAGCGTCTGGTCGACATAGCACTGGACTGGTTCTGGAGTATAGCCTGGTATTTCATGATGTGCTGTTCTATCACCATGGCGAAGAAAAATGTGAACCATTCTGAGTCTGAATCCTTCTGGAGCTTCACCTGCAGATAAGATTATTGTAAAATAATTTGATTACATGTAATTGGAGAAAAACATTATTTTAGAGAAAAAAGTTACCATATACGTGTACCTTGAAAATTCAAGGAACTGCCTAGCACATTGCCAGAAACCATAAATAGGTTTTCTCAAGTGACAGGACTTATCCGAAACAGAAACAATGAAGTTCCACATCAACATATGAAAGTACATGTATATTTAACAATTCAGTTAACAATCAAGTCCAAATATTCTATTGATAGGACTGAAATAAATTTTACGAGTCATTATCTAGTTTTGTCATTATCTCCATCTAGACATCAAAAATTTCAAAACTCTAGCCATACTTTTGTCAAACATACCCTGAAACCTCAGCCTTTGCAATGATAAATCAAAACAACCTAGTTAACCCACTTTTGAAGAATTGATTCGTCCATCATTTATTATCATTTGGATTTTTAGGGGCGTTAGGATTGATTTTTTTTATTCAAATTCTGTTCTGTAGTGTCACATCTGGGGCTATACTGTTTGCCTACGTCCCACAAAAACAACACCAGGCTGATATGGGTTAAACACCTTTTGCATAATGATAACCATCATAATGGAAAACAACCATCAGTATCAATAAGAATTATCCATAGGGATTAAATATGATTTTGAAAACAACTTGCTCTGTGGTAAGTCGTTCCCAGACAGGTATAAATTTATCATACAGCCATATTGATTCCATCTGTGTTGCTTGTTCTCTAAACTTTGCTTTGGTTCACTCTAGATATTGAGCGTTATTAACTCATTTAAGCCTGGCGTCCCTTTTATGGGATATAGGCAAACAGAATAGCCCCAGATGTGACGCCGCAAAAGGCGGCGTCCAATCTGGGACTATTCTGTTTGCTTGGAGAATTTTCGTCAAAAATTGAATTAAATTTAAAAATCACTCCTGACACCCCTAAAAATGAAAGTGGACTCACCCAAATGATAAAGAAGGGAAAATCCATTCGTCAAATATGGGTTAATATTTTGATTACCTTCTTGTCCTATGACAGGATTCCTCGGTGAGTTGCAGTACTCCACAACTCTGGGGATATCATGTAGTCTTTGAGATGACCTGGCTCCATCATCCGAGTCCTGAACCCAACGAGTATCTTGGCTCTCCATAAACTTGGTCCTTTTCTCTAACGTCATGTGATCATTTGGAAAACTTTTTCTACTATTCTTTGGTGTCTCATGTCTTAATAAGGAGGCTAGCATATCTGAAAACAGCATGACCAAATGAGTCGCGTCATGAGAAAACCAGAAAACCAGATTTTTGCCTGGGCGAAAACAAAGGCGCAGATCAGTTTCGCAGTGCGAAGCTGATCAGCGCCTTTGTTTTCAATACACGGATAACCAGAGGACCAATGGTCCTGTAAACGCTCACCTTAGATCTGCTGCATATACCAATAAACACGTTTGAATATTATGGTATTTAACCCCAGTGCAGGGGCAGATGAAGCCCTTGGGCCATTTTCTTTTTTCAGAATAATCAATATTCCGTCCATTTGCCAATTTCCTGCTGGCTTTTCCCTTCAAATGACATTTTAACAGTTTTTCCCATTCAAATGCATGGGCAACCCATGTTGACCTTGCCATATACTGGGTCAAGGTCATCACAGTGTCAAGATTTATATATACGTTGTAGTACTTTAGCCATTAATGCTTCACGCCAAGTTTCATGGTAATCTGTCTATTGGTTTCAGAAAAGAAGATTTTTGAAGGGTTTTTACCATATATGGGCATTGCGGCCATCTTGTTCATGTCACCTAAATTATTAATATACACATTGGTTCCCCTATCCTATAGGTGCTTCGCATTAGTTTTGGCTTTAATTGGCCAAGTGGTTTCAGAGGAGATGATGTTTGAATATTATGGTAATATACATGTATATAGCCCCGGGGTGGGGCCAGATAAGCCCTTGGGTCCAATTTGTTTTCAGAATCATTAATATTCAGTCCTACTGACCATTGCCTGCAAGATTTTCACCTCAAATGACTTTTTAAAAGTTTTCCCCATTCAAATGCATTGGCGACCTATGTTGACCTTGTCGTAAAATAAGTAAGGGTCACCATATGGTCATGATTTATATATACATTGTAGTACTTTAGCCATTGATGCTTCATGCCAAGTTTCTTTGAAATCGGTCCACCTGTTTTGGAGAAGAAGATTTTTGAAGGTTTCTTACCATATATGGGCATGGTGGTCATCTTGGTCATGTGAACTAGATTATTTATATATAGATTGATTCCCCCATTCTATAGATGCTTCACATAAAATTTGGCTTTGATTGGCCAAGCAGTTTCAGAGGAGAAGATGTTTGAATATTATGGTTATATACATGTATAATGCCCGGGGGTGGGGGCAGATGAGAGCCTGGAGTCTAATTTTTTTCAGAATCATTAATATTCAGTCCTACTGCCCATTTCCTGCAAGACTTTCACTTTAAATAACATTTTTAAAGTTTTCCCCATTAAAACGCATTGGTGACCTATGTTGACCTTGCTGTAAAAAAGGTCAAGGTCATCACAGGGTCATGATTTATATATATATTGTAGTGCTTGAGCCATCGATGCTTCATGCCAAGTTTCGTTGAAATCGATCCACCGGTTCTGGAGAAGAAGATTTTTGAAGTGTTTTTACCATATATGGGCATGGCGGCCATCTTGTCATGTGACCTGGATTATTCATAAACACATTGGCTATCTCTTCCTATTGATGCTTCACATAGAATTTGGCTTTGATTGGCCAAGCGGTTTCAGAGGATATGATGTTTGAATATTATGGTAATGTACATATATATTGCCCCCAGGTGGGGGCATATGAGCTCCTGGGGTTCAATTTTTTTCAGAATCATTAATATTCAGTCCTACTGCCCATTTCTTGCAAGACTTTCACTTTAAAAGACATTTAAAAAGTTTTCCCCATTCAAATGCATTGGCAACCTATGTTGACCTTGCCGTAAAATAAGTCATGGTCATCACAGGGTCATGATTTATATATACATTGTAGAGCTTGAGCCATCAACGCTTCATGCCAAGTTTCGTTGAAATCTGTCCACCTGTTTTGGAGAAGAAGATTTTTGAAGGGTTTTTACCATATATGGGCATGGCGGCCATCTTGGTCATGTGACCTAGATTTCTTATATACACATTGGTTCCCCCTTCCTATAGATGCTTCATATAAAATTTGGCTCTGATTGGCCATGCGGTTTCAGAGGAGAAGATCTTTGAAATTGTGGACGGACGACGGACACCGGATCATGGCCATCCTATAAGCTCACCTTGTGAGCCTAACGGCTCAGGTGAGCTAATAAAATTCCTCTACTTTCTAAATCCAAAATTTCCAGCCTCTAGCCATCTTTTGTTGCTGCACAGGCCCGTTTGTGTCTGGCCTGGTCAGAAACCCTGAAAACCTGTTTTCTAGCGTCGCGGCTCAAATATTTTCTCAGGAGATCGGAGAGTAGAATTTCTACTTTCTGTGTTTAGTAAACGGACAGCTTTATTAAACCGCGACATGGCATTTGAAGGAAATTTTGTTTAAGAAAAGAAAACAACAGAAACTGATTACTGTCAAAATACAGTAGACGGCCATGCATGATATATATATACAAGTGTCTTCATTTTCAAAAGCCTTAAAACCTTGGATTAATATGTTTTAGAATCTCTAATACATTTGTCTATAATTTTTGCATATTCCTGGTCCAGTCAAAATCTAGGTAATATGGTCAGAAAAAAAAAATCAATATCAGCAGAAATTAGTGAAAATTGGCCCGAAAATACTCCAAACTTTGTGTTTGAAATACATAAATAACAATTTCTATTAATAAGTTTACCCTGAAAATTAGTGCAGAATGTGCACAATTTACAGCCATGGTGGCGTAATGGATAGCGTGTTTGCTTAGCAATCAAGAGGTTGCAGGTTCGATACCCGTCTGGTACATATGTCTGTCATGTTGGTGACAAATGTTCACCCTGACGTAATAAAGGCAAACCATCCATAGGGGTGTTACATTTTTTAATAAGCTTTCTAACAGCATAAATTTTATTGACACAATATTTTATTTTAACAGAAAATAAAATTAAAACTGAGATCCTTTGCCGAGATATAAGGTATCGCGCACAAAATTTGTACTGCTGGATGGCAATTTTTTCATTTCTAGTAGATTTCATGTCATTATTAAATGGGTTTAACTTTATTGAATTAAAATAATTTTATGATTATGGTATTTACAGTCTTTTCTTTTTCATAATATCGGCCCAAACTGTCTTTCGGCATAAAAGTCCTACAGCTTTAAGACAAAAACATCATGTGGATAGCAAGGGGAAGTCCACCTTGTTAGATAACTGGCCAATGCAAATGGGTGTCAGACAGTGTCCGACTCTTCCACTGACTAGCAGAGCTCCCACAACGTGAATGTTAGCAATAATTATCTGCAGATCTGTGTATCTCATACTATCTGTATTGGTTGATGGTAGGACCAATTCTGGTAATGTACTTTAACCGTGGGTTCCACAGGGGCCTTTATCATCATTTTTTAAGGTTTTAGGGGGATAGGTATGTCTATATATACATACCTATCCCCCTAAAACCTTAAATAAGAGCTGTCGCAGGACATAAGGCCAAACCTGACCTGTAACCCAAAGCATTATGCTCAACATCTCTTTGCCTTGATGCAATAAGGCAAAATCACTGAACCATGAAAGTTAACTATAAACTACCTAAGATTTAAAGGTCTCTCTCATATTGTGAAAGAAGTGTGTTCATATACCGAGTGCCAAAAATCACTGAACAGTGAAATAAGGTCACACTGACCTTAAGTACTTCAGGGTCAAAGGTCTAGTCATACTTGCTCATAATTTGAAAGAAATATGATCATATACCCATTGAGTGTTGAGATATAAAGCAAAGTCACTGAACCATGAAATTAGGTCATAGTGACCCAGGAATACTTTACAGTCAAAGGTCTTGTCATATGCGAACATATATTAAAAGAAGTATATTCATACACCAAATGAGTGCCGAGATATAAAGGAAAATCACTGAACAGTGAAATTAGGAAATAATGGCCTAGGACTACTTTAGGGTCAAAGGTCTTGTCATACGCAAACATAGTGTGAAAGAAGTTTGTTCATAAACCAATTGAGTGCTGAGATATAAGGCAAAATCACTTAACCATGAAATTAGGTCATAGTGACCTTTAAGTATGTTTGGGTTAAAGGTCTGGTCATACTCATTCATAATCTGAAAAAAGTAAGAAAAAATACCAACTGAGTGCCGAGATATAAGGCAAAATCACTGAACCATGAAATTAGGTCACAGTGACCCAGGAATACTTCAGGGTCAAAGGTCCTGTCATACGCAAACATATCGTGAAAACAGTATGTTCATATACCAATTGAGTGCTGAGATTTAAGGCAAAATCACTCAACCGTGAAATTAGGTCATAATGACCTAGGACTACTTTAGGGTCAAAGGTCTTGTCATATGCAAACATAGTGTGAAGAAGTTTGTTCATAAACCAATTGAGTGCCGAGATATAAGGCAAAATCACTGAACCGTGAAATTAGGTCACAGTGACCTATAAGTATATTGGGGTCAATGGCCTGATCATACTCACTCATAATCTGAAAGAAGTAAGAAAATATATTAATTGAGTGTCAAGATATAAGGCAAAATCACTGAAGCATGGAAAGTAGGTCAACCGTCCCTTACCGTCATGACACACAAGTCAGTGTCGCAAAGTCAAAAGATGAATGACCAACCATCTTCCTAAGTTGTTTCTATTAAGAAATAAAATGAAAAAAATAATTCAAGGAGTTCTAGATTTTGACCTCTAGCCCCACCTCCCCGACTCTGACCCAGACGTCCGATGTCATGGAACTAAAAGTGTATGAAGTAGGAACACTTTATGATAAGTTGTTGTGAAGATATGGACTCCTTTTAAAAGTTACACAGCAGTACGTCTAATTTTTACAGTGTTCTAGATTTTAACCTCTAGCCCCACCCCCTGGCATAGACCCAGGAATCCGGATGCCATGGAATGAAAGCTGACCCTACAGAGTGTCAATGGCCCAAGTATCAATGCTTTCTGATGAGTGGTTTTCAAGATATGGACTTCTAGAAAACTTTAAGGCAAGAATGGCCATTTTTGAAGGTGTTCTAGATTTTAACCTCCAGCCCCACCCCCTGGCCCCCTGCATTAGAGATGCATATTGGAAGCATATTACCAATATCTTCTCCTTTGAAAATGATAACCCTGATCCCGATTGTCCCCGAAAAAATGAAAAGGCAAAAAAGTTTTGGTCATTTGTCAAGTCCCTTAAGAAAGACGCGTCTGGGATCAATACTCTTAGAGAAAATGGTATCTTGAACATGTTGAAGACTGACACTTTGGATAAGGCTAATATTTGTAATAGGCAGTTTCAGTCAGCCTTCACTCGCGAATCAGATGATGAAATCCCCTCCAAAGGCACAAGTCCTTTCACCGCTATGGGTGAAATTACAGTTGACCCCAATGGGGTCATTAAACTGTTGAATAATTTGAATATACATAAGGCGCCTGGGCCAGATGGCCTGAGTGCTAGGGTGTTGAAGGAATGTAGTTCTGAAATTGCTCCTGTACTGACCTATATCTTCAATGAGTCGCTTGCTCGGGGTGCTGTACCAGACGATTGGCGACAGGCAAATGTAGCCCCGGTATTTAAGAAAGGTGAGAAATACGATGCAGCTAATTATCGACCGGTGTCGCTTACTGTATCTGTTGCAAAACTCTAGAGCATATAATAGTCAGCAACATAAACAAACACTTGGCTCTTGAAAACATTCTTGCTGACTGTCAGCATGGGTTCAGAAGTCAAAGGTCTTGCGAAACCCAGTTAGTTCAGTTTTATCATGATTTGGTTAGTAATCTGGACCGAGCAGTGGGTCGTGGCCACAGGCAGACGGATGTGATTGTCATGGATTTCGCTAAGGCCTTTGACAAGGTCCCACATAAAAGGTTATTATACAAACTTGACTTCTACGGGATTAGAGGATCTACACATAAGTGGATCGACTCGTGGCTCTCTGAGCGCTCTCAAAAAGTGGTATTAGATGGCCGTGCCTCAGACCCAGTCCCGGTTCTTTCTGGTGTCTCACAAGGATCGGTCTTAGGACCGGTCCTATTTCTTATTTTCATTAATGATCTTCCTGACAACATCAGGTCATCGGTCCGGCTATTTGCTGATGATTGTGTTTTATACAGAAATGTCAAGTCACCATTGGATTGTCAAATTTTACAAGATGACCTGAATAGCTTGGCCAAATGGGAAATGGATTGGCAAATGAAATTCAATGTTAGCAAATGTCATTCAATGAGGGTGACGCGGCTACATCCAAGCAGGCATATAGATTTCAATTACACACTGCATCAGCAAATATTAGAACAGGTTCAGTCCGCTAAATACCTCGGTTTAACTATCACAGATGATCTTGATTGGGGTCAACACATTTCTGAAATTACATGCAAGGCAACTAAGACTTTGGGTTTTCTTCGGCGCAATTTGGCACTGGCACCTAGGCATACTAAGGAAGTTGCATACAAAACATTGGTTCGGCCTCAACTTGAGTATGCAGCTCCTATTTGGCATCCCTATGATGAAACTCAGATTGAGAAGGTGCAGAGGACTGCTGCCCGGTGGACCTGCAGGCGATGGAGGAACACCAGTAGCGTCGGTGAAATGCTAGACGAACTTGAGTGGCCATCCCTGGAGTCTCGCAGGGAGCGGTCCTCCTTAACCTTCTTCTACAAGATACACTCTGGTACAGTGTCTCTTGATAAAGACAAATACCTGACCCCGGCACCCAATCTAAGGCATACTCGGGCATCACATGAATCACAATACACAAGACCATTTGCCTATAGTGATGCCCTGAAAAATTCCTTTTTCCCCAGAACTATTCCGGTTTGGAATAGTCTCCCTTCTTCAGTGGTCCTATCTAAGACCATTGAGGAATTTAAGGCTTCTATTTAAATCATTAGCCCAGAGGCATGCGTTTTAGTATGCCTCTCATCTATATCTTGTAAATAGTTTTAATGGTCCACCCCAAATGTTTTATTTTCCCTTGACTAAATTCTAAATTTAGCCACCCACCCCACACCTGAGGTGATGATCAGAAATTGATCAACTCAGTATCAGAAGATAGATAGCCTGGACCCAGGGGCCCGATGCCATGGAATGAAAGCTAACCCCACAGGGTATATATCTATGGTCCAAGTATGAATGCTTTCTGATGAGTGGTTGTCAAGATATGGACTTCTAGAAAACTTTAACGCAAGTGTGACGCGCACGTTAACGTGCACGGGAAGGTGGACGACTGGGGTGACTGCAATAGCTCTATGCACTTCGTGCAGTCGAGCTCAAAATGATGATACAGCCCCTGTGGCCGGTTCTATCCTCTTATACTGAGTTGATCAATTTCTGATCATCATCTCAGGATTATTATGAAACTTACACAAAATAATACCAAAAGCAAATATTGCAAGACAGATGAGTGGCTTAATTGCTTTATTTAACCTCATTTTGCAGAGAACTGAAGTTTTCTTCTCAAATTATTCATCTCAGTTTCTGAAACGCTTATTCATGGACGTTTGGATGATTCAGATCAAGAAAAGAATCCGCAACGTCTGGTAATTCATCACATGGCATCAAGTCATTTCGGTCAATTTGTTTTTGTCATATTGGCTACGTTCGGGGTTCTCCCAATGGTAAAATCTGCAAATCTACCAATGGTACTGTTGGTACCATTTTTACCAATGGTAACCAGAAAACCCTGAACGCTTTTCTGCTGCCAATGGTACCAGTTGTCTGCACCAGTTGTGAAACCCAGTTAGCTACAGTGATTGATGACTGGGCAAAAATCTTAGACAATCAAGGTCAGGTTGACACATTTATCTTGGATTTCGAAAAAGCTTTTGACACTCCTCCGCATGAACTCCTTAAAAGCAAATTGTTCAGTTATGGAATTGGTGGGAAGACAATTAAATGGATTGATGCCTTCCTTTGCTATAGACAACAAAGAGTTGTGGTTAATGGCGTTAAATCAGACTGGGCTCCTGTTGTATCTGGTGTCCCACAGGGCACCGTTCTTGGCCCATTGTTGTTTTCGTTGCATATAAATGATATCACCTCAGATATTGAATCGGAAATCAGACTCTTTGCTGATGATTGTGTTTGTTATCGTGAAATTAAGAATGTTGAGGATACAGTGAAACTTCAGAAGGATATTGATCGATTAGGTAGTTGGGCCAGGAAATGGGGTATGAGATTTCAACCTGTCAAGGGCAACATGATGCAGCTGACAAATAAACGTACTAGTAAAATTCAGGCTTCTTACAAGCTTGAGGGTACTGTGTTGGAAAATGTTGAGAGTATCAAATATCTTGGTGTAACAATAACTAAGGATTTAAAATGGAATACTCACATCAGCAATGTGTGTACCAAAGCCAATAGGACCCTTGGTTTTTTGAGACGAAATCTGTTTTCTTGCCCCCAAGATGAGAGAGAAGCTGCCTATAAAGGTCTGGTGAGACCTATTCTTGAATATGGTAGCTCAGTTTGGGACCCTCATTATGAAGGTTTGATAGATGATTTGGAGAAGGTGCAAAAGCGTGCGGCTAGGTTTGTAACTAGGAACTATACATATGAAAAAGGTAGTATGACTGGCATCCTTAAAAAACTAAAATGGGAATCCCTGCAGAAAAGAAGGAAGGATAATAGAATTATATTACTTTACAAAGGTCTAAAAGGGAGAGCAAAAATACCCACGGATGACCTTATCCCCAAAAATAGGCGTTGTAGGAATCAACACTCCTTGGCATTTCAGATACCTTCAGCAAGTACAAATGCCTATTTACACAGTTTCTTCCCCCAGACCATTAGAGATTGGAATGAACTCCCTGATTCTCTGATCTCCTCTGCTGAAATGTCAGATGATTGTGTGTCTAAATTTACTTCTCTTGTGAGAGCTCGGGACTAATCCCCTCCGGTCAAGCCCCATCCCCCCCTGGTGTAGTATTGTCAGTTTGACGTTTCACCAGTAAACTATTCTGATTCTGACCAACGGTACCATTGGTAGGTCACATGGTGGAACTTTTATCATATTGACCTCACTTGTTTTTGTCTTTCTTATTTACTTCATGCATATTGTGTTATTTATAACATTTACATTTGCATCTATGACAAAAGTATTGCTTACTTACGAAATTCATTACATATTTTTAGGCTCGCCATATTGAATCACGTGACTTTTCCCGCGTTGGTAGAATTGCCCACGCTGTAGTCTGTCTGCACCATTTGCTGCCGTATGTTAGTTACATTGGTACCATTGGTACCAATGGTATTACCAATGGTACCATTGGTAAAACCTTGAACGGAATTTGTCTACCAATGGTACTGTTGGTACCATTGGAAAAAACTACGAACGCACGCATTCATTCAACATCCCTTATCGCACTCATGTACATGTATATTGCTGTATGTTATAAACATGTATTGGAGGACACCGACTGTAAATCTTGTATCTTGTATCACTCCTTACAATTGACCGTATCTGCATATTCAAGCTTACAATGAATCTTAACGACGTTATAACATGAAGAGGCCGGTCTAGCTTCTCATCTAAACTAAAATAAAAAGATCATCACCGTTATCACCTATTCTTCTGACTACATTACTGTCTGTTTTCTGATACTGAGTCGATCGATTTCTGATCATCACCTCAGGTGTGGGGTTGGTGGCAAAATTTAGAATTTAGCCAAGGGGCAAAAACATTTGGGATGGCCATTAAAACTATTTACAAGATATATATCAGAGACAAAAATGCATGCCTCTGGGCCTATTATTTCAATAGAAGCCTTAAATTCCTCAATGGTCTTGGATGAGACCACTGAAGAAGGGAGACTATTCCAAACCGGAATAGTTCTAGGGAAAAATGAATTTTTCAGGGCATCACTATTGGCAAATTGTCTTGTGCATTGCATGCGATGCCCGAGTACGCCTTAAGTTGTGTGCCGGGTTCAGGTATTTATCTTTATCAAGAGACACTGTACCGGAGTGTATCTTGTAGAAGAAGGTTAAGGTGGACCACTCCCTGCGGGTCTCCCGGGATGACCACTCAAGTTCGTTTAGCATATCACCGGCGCTACTGGTGTTCCTCCATCTCACGCAGGTCCACCTGACTGCAGTCCTCTGCACCTTCTCCACCTTGGCAGTCTGATTATCATTATAGGGATGCCAAATAGGAGATGCATACTCAAGTTGAGGTCGAATCAATGTTTTGTATGCAGCTTCCTTAGTATGCCTAGGTGCAAGTGCCAAATTGCGCCGAAGAAAATCCAAAGTCTTAGTTGCCTTACATGTGATTTCCGAAATATGTTGACCCCAATCAAGATCGTCTGTTAAACCTGTTAAAGATAGTTAAACCTAGGTATTTAGCGGACCAAGCTATTCAGGCCATCTTGCAAAATCTGACAATCCAATGGTGACTAAGTATTCCTGTACAAAACAAAATCACCAGCAAATAGCCTAACAGATGACCTGATATTATCCGGAAGATCATAAATGAAAATAAGAAATAGGACCAGACCCAAGATCTATCATTGCGGGGCACCAGATAGAACCGGGTCTGGATCTGAGGCACGGCCATCTAATACCACTTTTTGAGAGCGCTCAGAGAGCCACGAGTCGATCCACTTATGTGTAGATCCTTTAATCCCGTAAAAGTCAAATTTGAATGATAACCTTTTATGTTGGACCTTGTCAAAGACCATAGCGAAATCCATGACAATCACGTCTGTCTGCTTGTGGCCACGATTCACAGCTCGATCCAAATTACTAACCAAGTCATGATAAAACTGAACTAAGAAAGAGGTGTACAGCATCAACCTCACCTAACTACACACAGTCACAAGACACAGGTCTGGAGTCCGTTTACGCTGTGAATGCTTCGCAAAATGTTGCTATCTCGATTTCTGAACCCATTCAAACTGATGATTTTTCCAGCTCCATCTGTCGAAACAGTTTTGCAAGGGTACGCCAATGTTACTTTACAAAACCGACCAGTGCTACAGTAGAAACTATGTGCTATTCACAGGCACGTGACAATACTCACATGTAAAGTAAACAGCCATTCCGGCAGCAACCAGTTTGCAACCTTTGAGAAGCTTTCTCTTCATCGTCTCTCGTCAGCCTGTCAAAACAACGGAACAATACGGATTAACCCATATTTGACGAATGGATTTTCTTATCATTATCATTTTGGTGAGTCCACTTTCATTTTCAGGGGCTTCAGGTAGGATTCCTCTAAGCAAACAGAATAACCCCAGATGGGACGCCGCAGAACATGGGACGCCGCGTTCTGCGGCGTCACATCTGGGGCTATAATGTTTGCTTATGTCCCACAAAAAGGACGTCAGGCATGTATGAGTTAATTATACATACACCAGGATTTCAAAAATTGGAGTTTAATTTAGACTTTCACAGCTTGAAAACGCTGTTGTCAAAACTGAAGACTTCTGGACTTATTTTTGAAACTTAGTGTATAAGTCTTAACTTGACATAAAGCTGACAACAACCTAAAATCAACTTCAAATCTTGTACCACATCATAGTGGACGACATGTGTAGAAAAAACAGTTAGATACCAAGCACCACGTTATTACTTTCGCGAGATTAAGATTCCATTGAAACAGTGCTGGCTTCTTCACGTGATTAGAGAAGCCTGAGTGACTTGTATATTTTGATGATAGATTGATAAATGTCATAAATGTACATAATCCATAGAGACTGCAACAGATAGACTTCTTCGGTGTGCTATATTTTATTATATTTTAATACAATTATATTTTGAGATACCACTATTTGATTCTACCATCCAATTACTTTTGCTCACCATCGTGCACAGAAGCGACAGTAGAAATATTTCGATCTAGCACAACACTTTCCAACGGAAAGTCAAACTTAAGCATTTGATATGATAAACGTTACATACGCACAAACGTAAAATGCAAAATTTTGTACAATACGTGACTCACAAAACTTGCGAATTTATTCCGTATTTCTAGACACTTACTTGGAATCTTTCTTGAGAAAACTATAAGCGATATGTAGCGCTGTAACATTTTATTTCCAATATCTGCCCACAATTATTGAAAAGAAATTGTGTCTCTTTCTGTTACTCACAGGGTTACAAAGCGTGATAGATTACTATTATTTGTAAATAAAACACGGCGTATAGAGAAATCAAATAAACCAGTCAAATATAGTGCTGAAAACGCAACTAAGATCAGCATTATGTTCCAAAGAGGACAAAGGTAGAAACAAAATGTGCTACCAGCCAAACGCGCTATAAATATATGTACAGAACTTATTGTAAATAGGTTCATGTCGTTCTAAGTTCGCCATGTCTTACCCCGGGAGTTAATTTGACTACCTTGCACCCCCAGGACAATTTTTCATGGGTGACAAATCGTTCATTGGGACCCCAGAAATGCAAAGAATTTTTGTCCTCAAAGATAAACTCAATTGCACTATGAAAAAATGCATAGTTTCCATGGCAGCCGTTAAAGCGATTCTTGAGCATGGGGGTGTACATAGAAAATTGACCATATCTCCATTGTTACTTATCCTAGACCACTGAAATTGGTCTCATTTTAAAGCTTAGATTTATCCCTTTCATCCTATAGTGTGTAATGCAAATTTTTGAATTTGCAAATTCATGAATTTTAATGAAAACATTAAAAATGACGGAAAAAGCGTTAAAAATCCATAAATAAACTAATTTAGGCCCAAACTGTCATTCTGACACTTTGTTATTGAACCAGTAATATTACATGACAAATATATTGATGATCTGGGCCTATATGAAAATTATCTCATTTGCATATTCATGAATATTAATAAAAATGTCAAAAAAAATGAGGAAAAACAAGGGAAAACTATAACCATTGCAAGGATTTGGATAGGTTAAAAGGTCTATCTTGCATCCATTTAACCAATTCCCATGGCTGCCAGTGTGGTCAGAGGAACCACCTAAATGGCATAAAATATTGTCCTCAATGATGAACACATTTGCATGATGTAAAATGACATAGTCTTCACCCACCCCTCGTGCGATTCTAAAGAATAGGAGGTACTTACAAAAATACTCACATCCCACCAATAGCATGCTCTAGGATACTATAACTGGTCTGATAGTGATGCATGAACCTGACAATTTAACCTTGATACCTTATATTTCAATTATTGAGTGTGCTTATTTAATAAAAAAGCAGTAAAAATGGAGAAATATCGTGGAAAAAATAGGGGGTATACATACAAAATTGCTTGTACCAGAACTATTAATAAACCCAGAATGCTGAAAGAGGTTTCAAATGAATGAATGCTATTGCAATGTACTATGACCCTGAAGTATGATTTAAGAATAATCTGATTTTCAGTTTCATGAATTTTCATGAAAACTTAAGAAATTTAAGGGAAAACGTTAAAAACTTAAATGGGTAAACCTTCAAAATGACTTGCATCTCAGCAGTCAAAAGCCCTATAGTGCTAAAATGGTATCAAATGGTTGCTATGACAATATTATACCATCCTGTACTACAATATTTAAGTTATTTGATATTTTGTTTGAAGAATATTAACAAAACGTTTTGAATTTAGTGAAAAAATACAGAAAAATAATGGGGGTATACGTAGAAAAACGCACATATCTTGGCTACTGAAAGACCTAGAGAGCTATAATTGGTATAAAATGATTGCTAGGACAATGTTCTATGACCGTGTAATCAGCAATATATAACATCAACTATTGTTGTTGTATGGATATTAATGAGATCGTCATAAATAAGAGAAAAATAAAAAAATGACGGGGTACACCAACCAAATCGCTAATATCTCATTTAACAATAGCCATAGAGAACTAAAAATGGCATCAATTTATTGCTAGGACAATGTGTAATTGCCAGGTATTCAGATATATGAATCATCTTCGCTGGCAAGCAAGATTTAATAAATTTTGTTTAAGCACAGCACAATTTTCTGTTATTTTCACAATTTTTCAAAACTTTATGTAACATTCAGAAAATTTTATAACATTTTGTTAAACTATCAGACCACATTGCAGTAGTGCATTCTCCTAGCTATCTATTGGTACCATTTTTAGCACTCTAAGGATATTGGCAGTTGAGATATAAGCAATTTTGTTGGTGTACCCCTTCATTTTTCGTCGATTTTTCTCTAATCTATGACAATTTCTTTAATATACATACACCAACAATAGTTGATGTTTTATATTGCTGATTAGATGGTTATAGAACATTGTTCTAGCAATTATTTGATACCAAATATAGCTCTCTAGGTCTTTCAGTAGCCAAGATATGTCCGTTTTTCTACGTATACCCCATTATTTTTCCGTATTTTTTTTTACTAAATTCAAAAGGTTTTGTTAATATTCTTCAAACAAAAAATCAAATGACTTAAATACTGTAGTCCAGGATGGTATGATATTGCCATAGCCACCATTTGATACCATTTTCTGCACTATAGGGCTTTTGACTGCTGAGATGCAAGTCTTTTTGTAGGTTTACCCATATAAGTTTTTAACTTTTTCTCTCAAATTTCTTGAGTTTTCATTAAAATTCATGAAATTAAAATTCAGATTAGTCTTATATCATACTTTAGGGTCATAGTACAATAGCCTTCATTTGAAACCTCTTTCAGTATTCTGGGTTTATTAATAGCACTTGTACAAGCGATTTTGCATTTTTTTCCACGATTTTTTCCACGATTTTTCTCCAATTTAGAATGTTTTTTTTTTTTTATTAATTTTCATGAATAAGCAAATTCTATGGTATAAATATAAGGTATCAAGGTTAAATTGTTAGGTTCATGCATCACTATCAGACCAGTTATAGTATCCTAGAGCACGCTATTGGTGGGATGTGAGTATTTTTGTAAGTACCTCCTATTCTTTAGAATCGCATGAGGGGTGGGTGAAGACTATGTCATTTTACATCATGCAAATGTGTTCATCATTGAGGACAATATTTTATGCCATTTAGGTGGTCCCTCTGGCCACACTGGCAGCCATGGGAATTGGTTAAATGGATGCAAGATAGACCTTATAACCTATCCAAATCCTTGCAATGGATATAGTTTTCCCTTGTTTTTCCTCATTTTTTGACATTTTTATTAATATTCATGAATATGCAAATGAGATAATTTTCATATAGGCCCAGATCATCAATAAATTAATTTGTCATGTAATATTTATGGCTCAATAATAAGTGTCAGAATGACAGTTTGGGCCTGAAATTAGTTTATTTGTGGATTTTTAATGTTTTTTCTGTCATTTTTAATGTTTTCATTAAAATTCATGAATTTGCAAATTCAAAAATTTGCATTACTCACTATAGGACAAAAGGGCTATATCTAAGCTTTAAAATGAGACTAATTTCAGTGGTCTAGGATAAGTAACAATGGAGATATGGTCAATTTTCTATGTACACCCCATGCTCAAGAATCGCTTTAACGGTTGCCATGGAAACCATGCATTTTTTTCATAGTGCAATTGAGTTTATCTTTGAGGACAAAAGTTCTTTGCATTTCTGGGGTCCCAATGAACGATTTGGCACACATGAAAAATTGTCCTGGGGGGGGGGGGTGCAAGGTAGGTCAAATTAGCTCCCTTCTGTCATAGATCTGTAAAGCTTTTACCTATCTGATTTGTCCTGTCCCAGATGGCGAACAAACCTGACCAAACTTCATAATAGAATCATGGACGTTTACAAAGTTTTAACATGATTCGCATCACTATCATTATTCGACAATAAGCTTTATTAATTATGTATGTATACATGTACACTATATCCGTGGTCGTATATGAAGAATTTTACAGTTTCCCTACGGTACCCAAAGACTGAAAATAACTAAATTACTGATGCACATATTTGTCATATAAGTGCAAGTTAATCTTGGCCTGTTCGCGCAGGCAGTATGGGTACCATTAATTACCTTATGTATGACTTTGTGTTAATACGTACATGTAGGTTAAAATAGTGATCACTTTAATATCTGCAAAGATATGCAGCAAACATTTTAGATTATCTTGTTTGGAAGTTAACGTGCAAACAACTTTAAAACATGCAGTAGTTCCCCATAGCACATAGCAGTTTTTGTTTAGAAATAGATTAGCTCTAGCAGTGAATTGTTGAGTAATTATTCACTGTTTGGAGGTCGATCATCTCGCGAGCATGTAGCAAGAGGATCTCTCCTACTGATCGCAGTCGTTTATACGTTGAAAGTTAAGACAAAACTTATCCTATAACGCGATTGCCCTACTCATCAATATTTCAAGATTTGTTTGTCTGTAAGTGATATTTCATTTCCCAATGGTATAAAGCCTCGTGTGTAGTCAACAATCGCATCTCCTATTTGGCGAATTAAGAGGTCTCAGATTGCACCAGATCTAAACAGAAAACATCAGCACAATATTGCAACTAATAATGACACCTTCAAAACAATGCATTTATGTTTTATGGTCCTCGAGAACTCAGATGCTCCAAGATACACGCCTTATTGTCGAGTCAGTGGAACCATAAAATGTCTATATAAGAAACTGAAAGGATATGCACATGTATGTTAAGTCCTAGCTTTAAGAAACGCATGCATTCATTTAAACTTGTATTTCGCGATAATTCAGAGTTTTGAATATCCGTTTGTTTATAAATACGCTTTTTCTTCTCCACTGTGTCTCAATAGGGTTGTTCTTTCTAAAACACAAAATGAATGGTTAACGAGAACAAAAATTCCTAATTAACTATTACGTTGATTTATTTAAGGGATTTAATTAACAAAACGTGTGCTTTGCACAAATGCCCTACTCATCAATATTTCAAACTTTGTTTCCCCACAATAAGCGATCTTTTATTACCCAGTGGTATTGAGCCGTGTGCAATCAACTATTATCTCTCCCATTCATGCATCAGGAAAACATGTCCGTGTAATGTATACCCCCTTGAACCCCACTTTTATATAGCAAAACTGGGGTATGCAAGGGTATACCTATTTTTCTTATTTTTGCTCCAAAACATAGATTGTGGGTACTCGTTAGAACCGCCTCGTCGAGGCGGTTCTAACGTGTACCCACAATCTATGTTTTGAGCAAAAATAAGAAAAATATCAAACATTTTCTGATGAAATTTTCATTTTTTTTCTGCTGAAAAAATTCTCTGTATGATGCATGGGCAAGTTTTCGTAATGTGTATCACAAGGTCTCAGATTGCACCAGATCAAAAGCCTATTCATCTACTTTTGACCAGATCTAAAAGACTACACCAGCCCAGTATTGCATCTCTAATAATGACAAAATAAGTCATTTATGTTTTATGTCCCTCAAGAACTCAGATGCTTCAAGATACACGCCTTTGTAGACCTATTGTCGTGTCAGTGGAATCATAAACTGTCTATACAATAAGCTTAACTGGTGATTATAAGGCTAAGATACTGAAAAATATACCTCTAGTCTATGCAACCGTTATGGAAAAACACCCATGAATATACATACAGCGCCTTTCACTCGAGTTTGCCGTTTGAGCATTTGCATCACACAAGAAGAGCATGTGTTCCGAAGATCTGAGTTTCTTTTCATGTTGTCCACAAATACATCGGGATTGATTGATCTGCTGATTTGAGTTTCAAACTAAATGACCTTTAAAACGGCAAACTCGAGTGAAATTTTTGAACTTACTATGTGGAATTTTTGCCATGTAGATACCGATCAGATAACTGCTTAAATTGATAAAATTCTGCTTTTGTCTCTATCCTGTTACGAATGTGTGTTCTTCTAATATGCATTGTATATGTTGTGCAAAGAATTTTGAAATAAAAATGTGCTTTAACCAAACAATTACAATGTTTTATATCAGAAGAGGTGACATCATTACCTAAAGATAAATGCTGAATAGATTTTAAGAACAACTGGCACCTGTGGCAATGTTTCAGTTCTAAAATAGAATAAAAAGTTACCTGATTTACAAACAAACGGCAAACTCGAGTGAACACATTTGATTGACCCAAATGCTCAAACGGGCTGTATTTTTCTCAAGTTGTAAAAATTGAAAATGTTCAGATTGTTAGTTTAAATATTTTCCTTATTTTTCATTTGCTTAAAACATAGATTGTGGGTACACGTTAGACGGCTCTGGTCACAATCTATGTTTTGGAGCAAAAATAAGACAAATAGGTATACCCCTCCATACCCCAGTTATGCTATATAAGAGTGGGGGTATACGTGTCTCGGAATTGTTATCCTGATGCAGACCTCCGTCCATTGGGGTTGTGAGATCCGTGACTGGTTAATCGCTAAGAAGGTCTGCGTCTGTCCAGAATATGTGGTGAAGTCAAAGCATTCATATGTACAAGTCCTGCTTGTGTGTGTGTGTGTGTGTGTGTGTGTGTGTGTGTGTGTGTGCTTTTTTTTGTCCTATTGGGACGAGACTATTGTCTCGTCCCCGACCGAGACTATTAGATTCAGAGTTTAAATACAAGATACAAGATTAGAATACAAGATACAAGATTTCTTGCTTCCGGTTGAATCATGGAATGTCTCACCGCGCACAGAAGATCTCCTCGGCGTAGTAGTCAGTTTAGATGTGCAAACATAGATGCATGTCACGCATGTTACTACCTGTCCTAGCGGAGACTCATGAATAGAAAACTTTTCCGCAAAATGTTGAAATTTTAACAATTTTGTTTATTATTGTAATGTACAACGACTAGACACTAGAGGCGGATTTAGTTGCTGCTGCACTTGATTTATCGTATACATAAAATTATCCAAGACAAGAGCATACAACAAGTTGGCTTCTTTAAAAAGAAACCAATGAAAAGGTCAGCAGCCATTTGTTATAAGAGATTACTTTTGCTCTAGATTTCAGTGTTGTTGATTCTCTGGTTCGTCATTAATTTCGATTCTCATACGTTTCAGTTTCGTTTCCTATACATGAATGCCGTTTCTTGTTATGAACGCTCGACCAGTGTGTGTATCTGTCACTCAAGGCATTGACCAAAATTTCTGATGGTATGGAATCAAAGCCAATACTAAAGGGAACACGATTACAATCAATATCATGTCGATTTGTAGAAAACTATTTTGCAGTGCAGTCAATTTGTGACAGAGTTCTGAATTTTGACATGCAGCCTCATTACCAGAAACAGACCCACGGGTCCGATGTGATGGACTACAAGTCAGTCATATAGAGTTCCTATAGTTTCTGTACCCCTCGTCAGGTACCTACGATCTAAACTTAGATGCGCTATGATAAGCAGTCTACACGATCGATATTTACCGCTATCTGACGGGGAGTGTCAACACTGGATAAATTAAATTGATTGCGGTGAACTGACTAGTCAATATAGACGGGTTTACTAGTTTTTATTAAGCGCTTTATGTGACAAAACGCGTAATTGAGAGAGAGAGCAGTCGATCATGGGTACAATTTTCTTCATATTCAAAGTAAACACTGTGGAAAAGGTCCTGAGGGACCTTTTCCAATAAGTCGTTTCGGCCCTAGCAATAAGCAAAACGCATTGTACATCCCTCTTTGTTTGGAACGAGCAAAAATGAAATACTGCATCAAATAACTTTTAGACACGACAATGCGCAAATGTTAACATTTGTAACATTAAATGGTTTTGTTATGCACTGTAAATTATACTGTCTTTAAAGTCAATGTTTATGATGCATATTTTAAGTAGTAAAGTATATATAGCTTTAAGTATATATAATGTGACGACCAACTAAACTTTAAACAGAAAACTGGCTTGTTTTGCTTCGCTGCCGGTTGACTGTCATTGTAACAAGCTAACTGTCCGTATGGCACCATAGCTCTTAGTCTGTATTTTGTAGCTGTGGATCCCAGTAGAATGAATGTTCTTAAATTCTGTGAGTCACTGATTATGAGTTAGAACTGATTTTGTTTATGAAAATTATTTTGAACATAAAGTTGAACAGAACTCGAGTTCTGTAAGTGTGCACTGGAGATTATTGTGCTCCTTAACACTGTGTTACTCTTAATGATGCACCTTTTAAAATGAACACATTATATACACACTTGGTTTTTCTACAGTATGAATGTATTTTAGAAATTATCAGGTCTCTATCCTGTATAATGTCAGCTTCTTCAAAGGTTTAGTTTCTGCGGTCGTTTCACAGTTCTACCGCAACGTGTTGCAACTGGAACTGGCGATTTGGATGAAACTGCTGGTGAATTAACCGTGTGGCCAATCAAAGCAAAATTTCATATAGAGCATTTTTACGAAATGAGAACAGAGGTAGGTATATAAATGATTCAGGTCACATGACCAAGATGGCTGCCGTAGTTATAGATAGCAAAATAAAAATAAAAATCTGCTTCTGTAGAACCAGAAGTTGGCATGAAACATCGGGTAATGGAGCTGTACAACGTATATCCAAACCTTGACCCTGGGATGAGCATGACCTATTTTACAGTAAGGTGAGCTTAGGTTGCCCATGCATTGGAATGGTGAAAATTGGTAAAAATTCATTTTTTAGATCAAACATGCTGGTGATAGGCAAATGGACATATTTATGCTTATGAAAATGTTTTGGCCCCACAGGGTTAGTTGCTGGCCTAAGGCTATATACAAGGGTATGTATAAAAGTATTTGAGTATATACCAAATCTCAGGTGAATGTTTACAAGACCATAAGTCATCTGGTTTTTCAAATCTTTCAAACATACTCTCTAACACATTGCTCAGGTCTATTTAAACAGTATGTTTATAATGCGATGATAACCTTGCAATGTTAGGTACATAGAATTCAATCATTTTCTATTTAAAATTATGATATAAGTCCTTACAAATTGATCAACACGGGCGAGACTTTCCTTTTAAAAGGAAACTTTATTTTTTTGTCCGCACCGGCCTTCTCCCCATCGGACACCAGTGCACAAAATTGACTTTACTTATTTCATTTATACTATTTACAATGACATACTATTTACAAGATCGGCATTATCATCTGAAGTATGTATGTATGTATGTATGTATGTATGTATGTATGTATGTATGTATGTATGTATGTATGTATGTATGTATGTATGATGTATGTATGTATGTATGTATGTATGTATGTATGTATGTAGACGATATTCTGGCTGAATGTAAACACAGCTGTTATCAATCAATTATTTAGTGGAGGCAGAAAGCTACATGTAGCTACCTCCTGATATATGCAGTGTAGCAGAAGGTAATTTCAGTACACACTGCATCATGGTACACAGTTGTTGCATGGTGGGTTGTGCAAATAGGCAAAATAAAGAAGCTGGTATATCTTTACATAGAATTCCACAATATGCTTTTTGTGGTAATACTGGTAAAATAACTACATGTAACTTATACATCTAGTTATTTTGTTTATCTTTGCAAAATGCAGTAGAAAACATGTTTTAAAGCTGCAGTATAAAGTCGGCAGGACATAACACATTTATCTTAATAATGCATGTTTCATCTGATTAATTGGCATATTGATCAAACACTTGAGAACAAATAAACAATGCTCATTCCGTAAATATACATGTATCTGTTCCATTCAGCGTGTTTATTTAAGTTGATAATGCTATATTTACATTATTATTACACTCGTCCTAGATGTAAGTATCTTTCTTGATGTTCTTCATTTCCCAATTAAAAACATTAAGTCACGTGATCTAGAAGCCACGCCTCTGGGCGGGGCGACGTCAAAACCAGCCATTGACGTTGTTTGTTTACTCTTGTTGTCGTGACGTTCTGAGTTGCATATCGCCATGATGTTAGGCGTGAAAATTTGACGTTTTGGCTGTTCCAAAATTGCGTTAAGTCGGATTTAATGTCAAATAACATGAAAATGCGCGGTGATATTCGCAATTACAATTCTGATACTTGATTGATAATATAAAATGTTTATATAAGTATTGAAATTCAGATTTTAGCTTTCACTGGATGATGAAAAACAGCTGTTTTAATGTCTCCGAGAAGCCCTTCGGGCTTCACAGACATTAAAACAGCCTAATGTTTTTCATCATCCAGTGAAAGCTAAAATCTGAATTTCAATCCTTGAATATTATTTACTAGGTAAACCCAGTGATAAAGTTAGACACCCTGACTTTGTGCCAAGTCAGAATTTACAAGGGAAAGAACATAAGCAGCCTGCCTCTGAAAGTTCTATGAAACGACATAAGAAGGCAAAGAAGCGAAAAAGAACCAAAGAGGCACCCACACCAGAATGTTCAACAGAAGAAGAATCTGCAGCATCGTCGTTACTGGCCCTGTCGCACCGTTCTCCTTTCAAAAAACATTCAGGTATACATGTATGTTGGTAAACAGGTTCCTGTATAGGCGGCAACTTTAATATTCATATCTGGGCGTGGTCGGTTAGTCCATCTGTTCAAGAAAAGGCGAACTCAGACAGCATAGACCGCTGTCACGTATATTCCGTTAGAAATCAGCTACCTATATGTTGTCCAATCCAGTGAATAAGGCAAATTCCTATTTCGCTCTAAACCTGTGACTTAAGGATGTTCGCGGCCAATGAAAAAGTATTCAAACTTTTTTTCTAACCACTATTTTTTTATTCCAAATTACAACACAAGACATTTGAAAACAAAATAAGTATAGGGTAGTGTGCATTTTTTCGAGCTACAGGCCTGTGAATGAGACCTCTGAACACTATGCTTTAAATTTAGTAAAATTAATTTAATTTTCAATTCTTTGAAACATACATGTCTTGAACAAAAATACACATAGAATGCTTTCAAAAGTAATAATATTTACGTAATGCAGACTATTTTGGACCTAAGGCAATGAAAAATTTGCAACTCGAAGTGGATGGCAAAAATTTACGAGTCGTTTTCCAACCCTACCCCCATACTTGATAAGTCGGAAAAAATCAATATTTTGAAATTTGCCAAACCCATATTTGTAGATTCAAACTTTTTCTTGTATTTTCACACAAGATAGAACTTTGTAATATTGTTCGAATAAAAGAAAGAAATATATAGGGTAGTGTGCATATAAGAGAGAACCAACAACTTGAAAATCGCCATTTTAAGCCTTTTTTCGTCTGTTTTGTTTCTTAAAGCCCATTTTATAAAACCACCCAAAATTTTAAAACTAGCACACCAAAGACAGAAAGACCGACTTAGAAGACCATATACACATATACTGCTGCTAAAACAAACATCGAACTAATGCAGTTTATTTGAAGATGTATAATATTCAAGTTTTATCTACCCTACCCCCTAAATTTTACTGACAACTAAAATTTTCTGCAGAAAATGGGGTGAAAAAATGAAGTTCCTTAGATTGACAATTTTCATGGCTCATTCAATGCATATCTTCAATATGTATCCAAATATAAAATATAAGGAAAATATCTGCAACCGTTTTCGAGATATTCAACAAAAGAAAAACCGGAAGTTCCGAAATGTCAAATGTTAGCAGCGAACATCCTTAAATCTTTTAACTGTATACATTTAGATTTTGCCTATACTAAAAGTAGTATAGGTCTAAGGTATTCATGAGGTGCCGCCCATACAATAACATATTTGCCGAATAATACCATACATGGTTATAATGGTGTTATAGTGATTCTTTTCGAAGTTTTTTTTTTAAGTCATTAAAAGAAATTAAAGCGGCTAATGCGATGTAGTAAGAAACATTCCCAATCCTTTTGTTCATGTTTTCTTTTAACTTATATTTCAAAATTATTTCATCATATCTGTTTTGTGACTTTATAATAAATTGATGAGTAAACATTCTGAAAAATAGCACGTATACATGTATTCAGTGCAAAAATGGAATAGTGGTGTCATCAAACTTGCATACTGTTTTACAATATGCTCTTGTATCTTTTGGCAGAATGTCAGACACCACCACTGGAAGAGACAAGAGAGATAGAAAACTTACAGGCTCAGTTACGTACATGTAACAAACGAATAGATGCATTGACAAAAACAAACACTTTGCTGAAACGAAAGCTTGAAAACTCCAACTTGTCGTATGATAATCTTGCAGAAGATTAATTTTCATTCCTTACTGGCATTTCGAAGGCGTTATTCAACTGGGTTCTTTCCTTAGTTAGACAATTGGTCACTTATGCGAAAAAGTGACTGGGTTTTCTGTTACTTGTTCTCACATGAAAATTAGGCTCGGGCTGCTGTCTCACAATCTTCGGTATCCATGATCTGGAATACATAGGTGCACCTTGTAGCCAACAGTTTAAGCTCTCTGCTAGATTGGCCAGAAAGCCTTAAGGGATGTTGTGAGGGCAGACACACCAACAGCCTTCAAGCCTACAAACGGGAAGGTAGTTTCAATCACTGACTGCTTCGAAATAAAAATAAAACTGAGATCCTGAATGGACAGAAGTGTTCATTTAACGCCCACATAACCTCACAGCCCGTGCCCAGGCTTGGAGCAATTACATTTACATAATAAAACAGTGAAATATCTTGACTCCATTACGCTCTCTGGGGCTATCAACTTTCTCTCCGCGGTATGGGATGGAAGGGTGTCAGACAAAGAAATCACACTTCAGTCAGGATATATGAACAAGTTGATACATGCCAAGCGGGCACATGACGTCAAAATGACGTCATATCAACGTCGATGCGACGTTATCGTCGCATCGACGTCGATCTGACGTCATTTTGACGTCATGTGCCTGCTGGGTGGAGACGAGCTGTTGGCGGATCGTGGGTTCTTAGTTTCAGAGGAAATGGCTGCTCTCGGTGTAACTTTGAGGATGCCATCTTTTACAAGAGGAAAAAAGCAGTTATCATCAAAGGATGTAGAGATGTCGAAAAATCTTGCAATGTACGAATTCACGTTGAGAGGGTTATATGCAGGATAAAAAACTTTCTTTTTCTACAGTCATCAGTGCCAGTTAACCAAACGCATTTGCTGGATGACATCATCATCATTATTGTTGGTGCTCTACATAACTTGCTGCCTTCTATTGTGAAGGAATAAAATGACTCCGTTTTTATCTTTTGTATGTACTTTGATATTGCAACAAATATGATCATGTTTGTGTGTTTTACTTGAGGCTTAACATCCTATTCAAGTATGTTTCAGCCATGTCCGTATGGAGCCGACGCTTCTTGGGTTTAACCAGTACTGTAAGGAGTTAAGTTTAGTAATGTGTTAACTTCATTAAAACATTGGAATATTACCTGAAAAATGACAAATCAGTTGAACCAGGGTAATAGAACCATCAATATAAATAAATGTATCTAGTAAATAGACGAATGAGCAATTAAGTTGGCTGGTCTGCTCAGTATTAAATTAAATGATGAAATAGCATAACAATACATTATTTCACTCTATACAAACTGGTTAAAAACCTTCATTCATTAGAAACCCATGGTAAGGTGGGTCAGTATTTTCAGTTTTGTTGCACAGCGTGTTGTCAAAGTCAACTTTTGTCCATTATATTTTATGCCTTAGAACTGACCCTTGCATCCTAATGTTCGGAAAAATCCCATTATATTGAGACAACGTCCCGACATGACCATAGCTGTTGACAGGAACGTTAAGCCAAAACTCACACATGCAAACTAATCAAACTACTTTGTAAAGACAGACGGACGAATGACCGCTTTGCGAACTAAAAAGTTCTTTCGTGGAATAAGCTTCCAAAACGAACGTGTCAGACAAAATAATTGAATTGAGCCGCGCCACGTCATAAAAAAACAACAACAACATTTTGCATATGCGAAAACAAAGGCGCAGATCAGTTTCACAATAATTGCGAAGCTGATCAGCGCTTTTGTTTTCGCTACACGGTTAGTATTATTAATCTACATTTTAAGCATCTAGCCTTCTTCTGTCAGGACGTTTGTGTCGGGCCTATTCGGGAATCACACTGTTGGTTTTCTCATGACGTAGCTCAATTTTCTATGAGAGATTGGTTTCTTTGGAACAGCATGTCACAGGTTTCCGCTGTAGATAATTAATTAAGACTGATGTTGTCGGGAGGATAACATCAGGAAAACATGTCCATGTATTGTATACCCCTAATCAGGAAAACATGTCCATGTAATGTATACCCACTCATTAGTAAACATGTCCATGTATTGTATACCCCTCATCAGGAAAACATGTTTATGTATTGTATACCCCTCATCAGGAAAACATGTCCATGTAATGTATACCCCCTCATCAGGAAGACATGTCCATGTAATGTATACCCCTCATCAGGAAAACATGTCCATGTAATGTATACCCCCTCATCAGGAAGACATGTCCATGTAATGTATACCCCTCATCAGGAAAACATGTTTATGTATTGTATACCCCTCATCAGGAAAACATGTCCATGTAATGTATACCCCCTCATCAGGAAGACATGTCCATGTAATGTATACCCCCTCATCAGGAAAACATGTCCATGTAATGTATACCCCCTCATCAGGAAAACATGTCCATGTAATGTATACCCCCTCATCAGGAAGACATGTCCATGTAATGTATACCCCTCATCAGGAAAACATGTCCATGTAATGTATACCCCTCATCAGGAAAACATGTCCATGTAATGTATACCCCCTCATCAGGAAGACATGTCCATGTAATGTATACCCCCTTTAACCCACTATTATATAGTGAAACTGGGGAATACAAAGGTATATCATTTTTCTTATATTTGATCCAAAAGGCGGTTCTAACGTGTACCCATAAACAACGTTTGGAGGAAAATTATTTAAAAAAATCGAAATTTTTCAGACAAAATTTTCGAAATTTACAGTTGAAAACAATCTTTGTATCATTACATGGGCAAGTTTCGTAATGTAAAAAAAAACAAACTTTAGTTTATATATACTCATCAAAAGAAGTTTTGCACCAGTTAATATTTTTCTCATTTTAAAACAATGTTAAGTATAGATCTTTTTCAAATAAACTTTTAAAACGTAATACCATGTTAAAGGCCTGGACTTCGTGAATAACAAATCAATATTTTTTCTTAAAAAGATTAAGTAAAAATGTGCAAAAATGCATTTTTTTTTGAAAACACAAAAATTTGGGATGCAGCAAAAAGCCCGCATCTTTTTTTCTGGGCTTCCAAACCTGAATTTGTTTCACATCCTCACTCAAGACACTGAAGGCAATAATTTGAAGCAAAAAAATAAAAACTGATTTTTTTTGGACAAAAATACTTTTTTTTGACCAAAAATAACGATTTTTGAGATTTTGTTTAAATTCTCAGATAAAGCTTAGTAACTCATCTCTCCTTCAAACACAGCAAGCAACACCCCTTAATGTTTAACTGGAGGTACTGCTTTTCAACCCATCCAAATTCCGACTTTTTTAAAAAGCTGCATATCAAAAACATACTCATGCAGCATCTTTGACATGAGATCGCCTTTAACAGAAAGAAAACAAGCGGCAGGTTTTGGTGTCAAAACATCTCATAGTGATCAAAAATTGAAATGAATTTTGATTTTACTCATTTCTCCAATATTTATGATTTTTTCTCAAAAATTGCAACTTTTGTAAAAAATGCATTTTACCAAAATTTTTAGATTTTTAAAATTGTTTTTAGGCTTAATCATTAGCTTTGGGGCTCTTGTGTGTAAATTGGGAAACAAAAATGCGTTCTTAACTCTGTGTCATTTTTGGTGGAATTTTTTCGATTTTCCAATTTTCTGTATTTACAGAAAATGGGAATTTTCAATTTTTCCTAAAATCGTTTCCGCAACTTGTTTTGGTCTTATCACACACATTATCAAACTCTTTCAGATTGTGCAAATTCAAAAAGCTAGGTTGAAATTTTGTTAGTCAAAAAGTACAGTAAATTATCCAGTTCCGGGTCACCTTTTTTTCGAAGTGGTTTCCAGATAATTGCTCAGAGCAAATTAGGTTTCGACCTTACCATTAGAAAGTATAATCCATCTTCTAAATAATGAACTTCAATCTGATTAATTGTGAATATTCTGTGTGCCACACGGTGGCTTTGAAGCAGACCACCAATTTATCCAGTTCCGAATCATTTGTCCAGTTCCGAATCACTTGCGATAATTTTTAAACAAGAAACTCTCTGGCGCTATTGCGTTATGATTTTGAGTTTGTAGCTTCATTACTTCTTTATAAAACAAGACTTACACACAGTTTACCATTTCAGATAGACAAAGTGTCCAAAAACTGTGTACATGTATACGACGTATAACTTACGTTCTGTATATTGGCGTCAATCGAAAACAAATACATGTTCTATGTCGATAATGGCGTAACTGGTTCCAGATTTTTGCAGTTAAGTGCTGGTAATCATGGGCTGTGCATTGGTTATTTTCATTTTTTTTGCTTGTTTGTTTTGTTGTTGATGTTTTATGAGTTTAAATTTCACCTGTTTAATTAACATTGAATTTCAAACACAGCTTTAGTGTTGCACAAACAGGGATACCTAACAGGAATATGTCAACTAGACTAGAAATCCAGACAGCATGTTTTGTTCGTGATGCAGATCGACTGCACAAGGAATCACCTACGTAAGGAAACGACCATTTGATTTTTATTATTGTGGGGGGGGGGGGGGGATGTAAGATTTTTTGAATAATAAAAAAAAAAAACAGGATCAAATTTTGGCCGAAAAACATATCTAGGACAAAGTAAATTCTATTTTACTATCTTACGTATTGCAATATATACCGATAAAAAGACAGGACCGCGTCGTGAGAGAAAAATAATATCCAGCCCCCCCCCCCCCCACCCCTCTTAAAATTCATTCATTTATTTATCTATCTATTTTGGGTCAGTTTACGTCACTTTTAAAATCATTTAGCTCAATTGAGACGAGCCAGTCAGTTGGTGTGATGAAAACGGTCGAACCCCGGGAAAAAAAACAAAAAAACTGGCAAATCTTCAAGCAGAACTTGTCTCACATGAGCCCAACAACAAACACAGCGGTGAGACGATCGAATGAAACGCGTTAATGAAATCAGCTCTTCACCACGGGGTGGGGGGTTTGGCATTCATTTATTTAGTTAAGTTTTGGTAATTGAATAGCCACTTTAAGGAAAACAACTACTCACTAGACTACTGTGTCAAAAGAAGAAATCAAAGTAATAGATAGAACAATTTTGAGAGAGAGAGAGAGAGAGAGAGAGAGAGAGAGAGAGAGAGAGAGAGAGAGATAGAGAGAGATGCTGCTAGATTCCTTATATGAGGACCAAACAGCATAACTCGGCGCTCAACGTGTGGATCGAACCCAGTGTCTGTCCTTGTGTGGTTATATTTGAAGCACGTTTAGTTTAGGATGTCAGGGCATCCTAACTTGGGGCTCATTTTTTCAGTTTAACGTCCCTTTCATGATTATTTCAGCTCATATTACAATATGAGACGCGCCAATCAGTAGGTGGGAAGAAAACGGGAGAACCCCGAGAAAAACAAAACCACCTGACACGCTCGCAAGCAGAACTTGATTTGTCTCACACGGCCAGAGCGGGGTTCGAACCCACACTAGACACAGCGGTGAGAACTTTGGGCACAAGTCCCATAAAATGGGGGCAAAGTCCTGACATGACCATAGCTGTGGACTAGAACGTTAAGCATCAATTCAAACAAACTGCATTGCAAATGAAAGACTGTGGTATTTAGGCGACACACACGCACGCACGCACGCACGCACGCACGCACACACACATACACACACACATCAAATAAAATACTTACTGAGATTTAAACACTCCCTTCTCAGTTCCTTTAAGTTTAGCGCTAAGACGTGTACTGCGATATTAATAGATTTACGAGTACATGTACTATGTCGACACAATTAATTTTTACTGACCCGAAACTAGCTAAATTGGTAGTTAAAATTAACAAGCTCCTACGCAACAGAAAATCAATAAATGAAATTCAGTTTTCCTGGTGTGTTATAATTAATGTTGGAACGCATGTTGGAACCAAAAGTGTAAAAAAATAATGTTCCAGGTTCATGCATTTTGCGGAAACCTGCAAACTGCGGATAATTACACAAGTGCAATATACATTCTAATTCGACAGGTCATCTCGAAGAACAGATTTATGTTTAGCATGCAGATAAGTTTTCAAAATCTGACTTCGTGCAGAGGAAGAGAAAAAGATAGACTTCATGACCATACAAAATATTTGTTTTTTAATTGAACAGCTGATGTGTAGTTCGTGACGATACGACCACTTGATTCGGAACTGGATAAGATTCGAAACCGGATAAATTACTGTAACTTAAAAATATGAAAAAATCTGAATGGTGCAAAACTTCTTTTGATGGATATATAGTATGTATTTGTAAGTAAAATTGATTATGGCCAGGAACTGGAATTATATTATAAATATACCATCTCTGAAACCCAAACGAAAAAGAAATTAACCAACAAATGCTTTCAAATCCTAAATGCATGGTGGAGATGATTGTCAGAAAAAAGTATTCGTCGTTTTACTTGCCAGTTAGCTAGTGAGCAGTTCATTTTTAGCGTTTAATTCCTATCTAGAGCTCTTTACTACCATACTACCGTGGCCATAAACAGCCATTGCTTTTAGTGCACACCAGTCAATTATCCCGATTGTTCCAGTTTACGAATAAGAGATTTGTATGCTCAATGTGATTTCGATTCGATTATCATATGACACAGCAATATTTCAGGATTTCTTTTCTAAAACAAATGAATGTTTATTATCCATTGGCACTAAACTCGGTAATCAAACAAATTATTTTACACCGCATCTCAAAGCTCGTTGCCAGATCAGATAAGAGCCGATAACAACTGATTGCAAATGCCATCAGTAGAAAAATTCTTCTTGACACCCATACAAGACATTCAGTTTGATTATGTACGTACAGTCTGGAACCAAACGGCTGAAAGAGGCTCGTAACACTTACCCAGCGGGCACATGACGTCAAAATGACGTCATATCAACGTCGATGCGACGTCACGACGTCGCATCGACGTCGATCTGACGTCATGTGCCCGCTGGGTTAATCGACTGCCACTGGTACATGTGGTAATTACAATATAAATTTAGTAACACACAAACGGGTTTTGCTGTAAGCTTTATTCTTACGGAGTGAGACAGAAATGATATGTGCGAGCTCAATGGTCCCAATCGTTTGGTGAATGTGTTGCAATGTTTCAGATAGTGCGCCTAGGTCTGCGACAGATTTTATGATGTCGGCTACGGATTCTTTACCAAAGGCTACAGATTCTTGGCTAAGTATCATATTTGGGTTTGGATGCAAAAAAAAAAAAGTGTTAAAGACAGTGACTGTCTTTTATTTTATACTTTACAGTGAAAACCAATGTATATCAAAACTTGATTAAACTGGTATTTTCATTGATATGAAAATTCACTGATATCAAAAGTCACTAGTGACTGATATCAGCCTATATCTGAAGAAAGTTCTTTATCTTCCATCATTTATTACCCAAGGGTTCTAAAACTTGTGTATACTGGCAATAATTGTTTTCTTCACGCCACCGACATGGAAGCCCTAAGACGCTAAATGTCAGATTCATTTCCTATCTGAGCCAATTACAATTGATCGAGGGCGATACAAAAAAGCGTAACACACAGAATTATGGCGTTTTAGTAAAAGACATTGATGTTTATACCCTAGAGATATGAATGAAGCTCCGGAATATATTTTCGGAGTGCGCCTCTGTACTTTATTAAAATGTCAAACTATATACCAATAAGACAAATTATTTCCGCAACCTATGGGACAACTGAGCTTGCCCATGCCATTCATGTTTCATAAAAAAGATAAATAAATCTATATTTTCCTCTAGTCAGGAATGCCAAAAGTACCATTGCAAGTCGATTGCCACGGGTGTACGAACTACGAATATATTTCACAAATCGTATGGTTCCAGATTGTAATATAAAGTATAAACAAATGTCTTATTTTAACATTGGATTTTCTTCTTGCGACATTGGCGATCAGTTCTTATTGTGTCTAATCTGATCTGGCAATTTTCAACCTATGGAAACGGTGTATTAGAAAAACGGTGAATCAACGGGGGTTAATCGGAAAAATGTGAACCATCGGGCGAGGTGTCGGTGACACATCGGGATTTGCACTAGATAAAAGGTATGTTGTTTGTTTACTTCTATTTTGAAGCGAAAGCTAAAAATACTGCAGTAAATAAAAACAAATCGAACACTTGCAGGAGCTGTAAGGGTCTTTGATGCAGCCCCGGAAACCCTAAAATTGTTGAAAATGTATTTTGTTTAATCGCCACAGTGCGCCCCATTTTACTACTCAAACATTTCAGTTGACTTTCGGTTGTATTTTTTGTTTATTTTTTATGCTTACATCGAATTACGAATGTAAAAAACCTTAATTCAGATTGGTGAATATAGAAAAGTAAGCTCCTGATTATCAACCTTCAGAAAATTTGTAAAAAAGACTGGGAAAATCGAGATTCAGCCGGGTGATTGATTATTTGGTGAGTCTCCGGGCAAGTTGTGTGTGTCGCCGGGGAGCAACCAAATTTTGATGGAATAAAACTTTATTTTCTTCATTCTAGACAGTACATGATTGTTGTTTTTTAACTTTTAGTTTGAGTGGGATCATATCTATCCCAATTACGGATGCTATAAACACACGTTAATCACCGGCAGTGATGAGAACTCGGACGTTCCTCGTCCGCAGCGTCCGTCATATCGCACTGTTCGCATAAATATAGTTTTTTTTTTCGCTGGTTAAATGAAGCTGAAGCAAATGAAAACGTGTAAGAAATAATTGGAAAAGATACTCCAATTCTTAAATTTCTTCCGTTGCCGATTTGAAGACTGGGAAAATTATAACAGTAAACGCAGGTCCAATCTTTGGAAATAACATGGAACAGTATCTATTGGGATAGCTTCTGTCCTAAAATTATCAGGGCCTGAAATGCCCCCTCTGATGTCTACCGCTGAGGTGCCAGATGATTGCTTAACGTTTCTTGTGAGATCTAGGGACAAAGATACCAGTCACAGCCCCCGCTAGTAGAGCGCGGTAGCTGAAGCGGTAGAGCGTCGGACTGTCACTCTGGAGCGAGAGGTCCTGGGTTCGATCCCCACGAGCGCCGTGTAGGGTTCGAGCCCCGCACGGGTCACATGTGGGACAAGTCAAGTTCTGCTTGCAGGTGTGTCAGGTGCTTTTTCCTGGAGTACTCCTATTTTCGCCCCACCTACTGATTTGTTAATGAGTGAAATAATTGGCTTTTAAGGCACGTAAAACTTAATCAATAATAATAGTAATAATAATAATAATAATAATAATAATAATAATAATAATAATAACAATATCAATAATAATAACTGATTCTTAAAACATGACATTTCGACAGGTTTCCAAGTTTGATTAGCTTTACAATATACCGGGACAATGCATACCTGACGGTATTAATTGATGTTAACTTTAGGTTCGGTCTCCTTTTGTTGCTCAGTTCACACGACTGGACATTTATTTTCTCATGGGAAAAATGAGGATTTTCGACATGACTATCCGAGTAACACAAGTATAAGCGTTTCCAAAACGCTTGCGATCTCTCAGCACTAATTTCACTGTATGACCACGTATAAATTCACGGCGATAACCACAGACCGAAAAGACTCTGACAGCTCGGTTCAACGTGAGCTTTCATACCCGAGCCGGCATGCGCTATTTAGTGTGACCCAATCGAAGCTGCCTTGTCCAATCAAGTACGACCGGAAGTGTGGTCGATTTACAACAAGATTCCAGCCCTGTTCAATTATATATGCGCTCTCGCCGTGGCGAGGTCGCAAAAAGTAACTCGAGTAACAAGGCCAAACAGCACGAGTTACAGTAATGCGCATACGTATCTCATAGACTGCTCCACTGCGCATGTGTCGGATTTGAAAATCCAATAACACAAGCAGACAGCCGTACGCCAATATTTACATCCAAGCATTCGTGGATGTAATAATTTTAGCTGCGATATCCCAATACTATAATTATACTGTTGTTGTCTGCTCGCAGATGTGTATAGCTATGTCGTTATCAATGAAACCATATCAGGTGTTGAAAACAATTAGCCAGTTTATTGTTTCTTTTAGCACAAAAAAGGTCTCGTTAAAAACATTAAATAGGCCTGTGTGCGGTAATTGTTGAATTTATGATTCCACAGTTGTACAACATGTACAATGAATATTACTGCAAATGATGGTAGATTTAAACATAGCCTGTACATATAATAGAAACTGGTCATAGAATTATGAAGGGTTTGCAGCATACAACTTTTAAAAACAAGTTCGATGATCGAACCCGTGCCGTATCTGAACATATAATTGAGCAGTGCCATGAAAAACCAAACGTTTTGCATATATATGCAAAAGCAAAGACGCAGATCAGCTTCGATCGCTTTCTTTCCTCAACCTCCATCTCGAACTAGAGCTATAAAAGCAAACAGTTTAAAAAGTCAATAAAATCACACTATTATCAGTTGAACATATTAACACTACATGGAGCGTTATCACCATTTTCTGAAAATCTAATGCGTGTGTAGAATCAGGTAATTAAGAGATGACAGGTTTATGTATTATTTTAATAGACGCTGTGGTTGCAAGACAAGAAACACAGAAAAAGGGGCATTTGGTCGTATACAAGCCGATGTGTGCAGCAGAATATAAAAGACACAGAAGAATCTTTCGTAGTTCAAAAGACGAGTGTGCTATTTTTTCAACATGTGGATATAATATAGCTATTTCTACTACTATTGTAAACCGTTAATAAGCAAGCCTGTTTTTCTTTTACCACGTGCCGCTAATGATCTACAAACACATAATTCGCTGTTACAATAGCATCATTAATGAGCCGCCTCGTGGGAAAACTAACAATCTGCGTAGACTAGGCGAAAACAAAGAAGCAGATCAGCTTCGCGGTAACCGCGAAGCTGATCGATCAGCGCCTTTGTTTTCGCTTCACGGATAGCACAATTCCTCTTCTTCTAAAATCCAAAATTTCATGCTTCTAGCTGTCTTCTGCGACTGTACAGGTTGGCTTGTGTCGGACCTGTTCAAAAACCACATTATTGGTTTTCCCACGCGGTGGCTCAAATATCTATGCTATACAGCCGATTCAGTGTGGGGGAAGCCTTTCTTAAAATAGAAAATCCGATTATCGTAAAAGGCTGTGACTCAGGTCATGTAAACAACTTTTGATTGGTTGACCCCATGGCAACAGCGTGTAAACAAGTGGCCATTATTGGGCGTTCAGCTGGCGTGTGATTGATAATGAACTCGCTCAGCCTAGCGGGCTAACGTATCTCACTCATTCTAAAATAAGCAGCGCACCCCCTGTCTCGGGGTGTTGAATAAAAATTGGAGTGACATTGTTCAATATATCACCAAGGTTGGTTGTATTTTCAAAATTTGGTACTATCTCCATTTAAATCGAATAAAGTATGATACCCAGTTATGATTTTTAAGATCTCTGGTGGTAGTGAATAATGCATGACCCCACCAAAAACGGCATGTCACAAACTGAAATGCAAAAATTCAAAAGGCGATAGAATGAACAAATTCTATTTTATCACGAAACAACATCGTTCGATTTACTTAATTTGACATTAACTTTTGGTAAAAGGAATGGTTATTTTATATCTTGTAAACGAACAAAAATATCAAACATCAAAAATCGAAAAAAGCATGTCACAGAGTTTCTGTAATTTACGTGACGCTATAGAAAATTGTCCAAATCTTATACTGCTTTCTCTTATTGCAGACCAAACTGTTTCAATTAAATAGTTGAATATGTCCTTAATATGGATAACTTATGGATTTTTCATTTTGCTTTACTATTTTGGTCAAATATATCTAATCCCCCTGCTTAACCATTGCGTCCCTTTTAAGATGTAATCATACGTGACACAATTTTTCTACAAATCCAACATAGTATTTGAAACAACGTTATCTGAATATAAAAGTATGGAGCATGAATACATCTCACAAAAAATAAAGTTAATATCAAACGACCCTAAGGTGTTTTTTTCGGATGCTAAAGTTGAAAATGTAATAAACGTGACAGTAATTTACGTGACGGTACTTACTTTCAAAATGCCAATATGACATATTATATAGCTAAGATTGTGCTTTGAATCAGCGTCAATAAATGTTTTAATGTCCATTATGTACTTTTCAGTAGTTAAGTTTACGGAATATGATGTTTTTTCAAGCAGTGTCACGTAAATTACGCATTTGTCACGTAAAATAGAAAGGTAGTTTAAGTCTATTTATCAGTTATAGTTGAAAACAGTTGAATCTAAAGGGATCACACCTCCTTCAATCAAAAACATAGCAATACTACATTTGTTATTTGCATATGTCCATTCCAAAATACTGACCAACAGTAAAATATCAGCCCTGAGATTAATATACATTTTTATCAATATAAAACAGTTTTGTTTTACTAAATAATTACGTGGTTAATTAATCGAAGGATTTACTTCTTGTGCAGACTGGTTCAAATTCCATGCTCCATTTTAAGTTAGCAAAAACTCAAACATATGTAAGTTTGAAAATAATGTAGGTGACTTAAATATTACCGTCACGTAAATTACAGTATTCCGTCACGTATATTACATTTTTATAGAATGTTGTGTAAAAAGTAAAACAATATTAAAAATGAAATAGGATCACACAAGATTGTCTGTTTGGAGTATACGTATCCAGATAAATTCTTTCAGATAATATTTAATGCCATTGTGTATCTGCAATGCAAAAATAATCTATGTTGCGGTTTGCAAGTAATTTACGTGACGCTGAATAAATCAAGACCTGCCATATAACAAGATGTATTTAGAAAAGTTATTATAAGCTCCGCCACTCATGTAGGACAAATGTAATTATCATTACATGTTTTGATATAATTCTGATGTACAGGTCAGATGTTATTATAGTTGCAAGTTAACAACACTGAAAATTCTGAATCAAGAAGCCTGCATCATACACATATTATCTGACATTTTTCGATAGTAGATATGAAAGGATGTTTATTGTTTGATTTAATCTACTTAATATTGTTCTTTATTTGAGAAACTGAAGTCTGCTAGTCAAAGATATAGGTTGAGTTTGTGTTCTTGTTACATTTAGTTCATATGTAGTGCGTCACGTTGATTACCAAATTGGAATATACCCATCAAGTTTCAAAATGATGTAGAAATTGCAAGAATATCGGGAAGGTGGTGAAATTTTACAGGATGAAGCCTGAATGATCTACAATAGTGATGGTATGTCGAAAAAGTGTAATTCTTAAAGTTTATTTTTCTTCATTTTTTTCTCCAGGATTTGCACCTTATTTTAGAATGAGTGATCTACGTCATGTGCTTGCGTATAACTGTAACTCTCGCTTAACTCGTGTCAGCATTCAATGTTACTCGAGTTACTTGTGTTACTCGGAGTGCTGAATGCAAATGGTGATTTTATCAGGAATAGTGCTAGTTCTTTCCATATTTTTGTATGTGCAGTTGGAACATCAGACACAGATTAATTTGTGCCCAAATATGCACTTTAAGAGGTCTCAGCAAATTGCTTATCAGCCATTTTCATGATTTCAAGTTGATTCCCGGTTTGCTTCAGTTTCCAGTACTGTGGAATAGCCTCCACATGGTGCACTAGGTCACTCACTATAACAACAAAGAGAAAAATGATTTTGAAAGATCGAAAAAAATGTCCACCAAAACTGTCCTATGTTGCACCCCTTGATATTACCATAATAATTAAGTACTGTGTGAGATTTGCCATCTCTTGTGTAAATAGAATAACAAAGGTTACATTTTTGCCAAACACAAATTACAAAACATGTACTGGATTTCCCATTTTCGTTGGATATTCAGACTTGAAGGTAAAATTATGGAACGCCTATTCTGCCTCCGGGTGTCTGAGTTCCTTATGTTGTGGGGACCTATCTTTATGTTGTTTGGACCTATCGTTATGTTGTATCGAACTTTCTTTATGTTGTGTGGAACTGTCTTTATGTTGTGTGGAAATGACTTTATGTTGCGTGGACTTATCTTTATGTTCTGTGGACCTGACTTTATGTTCTGTGGACATGTCTTTATGTTGTGTGAAACCGCTTTTATGTTATGTAGAACTGTCTTTATGTTCTGTGAACATGTCTTTATGTTGTGTGAAACCGCTTTTATGTTTTGTAGTACTGTCTTTATGTTGTGTGGAACTGTCTTTATGTTGTGAGAACCTGCCTTTATACCATGTGCTTTCATCATTATGTTGGATACAGTTAATATTATGTTATGAATATACACCATTATACTGGTAGAATATGATGTTATATTATGTATAGATACTATTTTATCGTAGGCAACTGACTTTGTGTCCTGTTCTATAATCATTATACTGGATGCTATTGCCATTATAGTATGTGAAACTGTCATTATATTGTGTGAAACCGTCTTTATGTTGTGTGACACTGTCTTTATGTTGTGTGAAACTGTCTTTATGTTGTGCGGAACTGTCTTTAAGTGGCGTTGAATTGAATTTATGTTGTATAGAGCTGTCTTTATGTTATGTGCGACTGTCTTTTTGTTCTGTGCAACTGTCATGTTGCGTACAATTGTCTTCATGTTTTGTGCAGGTGTTTTTATGTTATGTGCAACTGTCATTATATTGTGAGGACTTATTGATTTTTTCGTAGTATCACTATTTACCGGAATGCTCCGCATTTTGTCGGAATCCGGGATATTTAGCCCCCAAACTGTTTCCCTCCCTAGTCGTTTTCCCCCTAGTCGTTTTTCCCCCACTAGTCGCTTCGCCCAACTTGTCGTTTCGCCCCCTAGTATATATGAAAGGGAAGAATGCATATACATATAATATAATTACTTAATTTTACACCATTATACGGCATGTAAAGACAAAAACAATGATACAACTAAATATAGTAAAGTAGCGCAAAGTGATGTAAAGATGCGTAAAAAAGTGCACAACGGCACAAAAAAAGACGTAAAGGTGGTGCTTAGTGGTATTGAATAACATTAAAGCGCATTATTTATCAAATATGAAGCAGATTGTACAATTTTAGTCATTTAAATTCGCATGTAGGGCTTGGGAGATCAAGGGGGTCGGGCGTAACATAATCTGTCAAGCAGATGTTTTTATTTATTTTTATTTATTTATTTATTTATTTATTTATTTATTTATTTATTTATTTATTTATTTATTTTTGTAATAAGACCATGGTGATGATTGTTAAAGCTCTTTACTCTTCTCAACAGGCATAACAGGTTAGCATTTGCTACATAGAGTGTTGGTTTCAGTTTTACACAGAATGTTACTGACAGAAGCATTGTACAAAACTTTTGACTGGCATTATCTCTGTTACAAAGTGTCAAGCACACAGTGAAATATCAAATATCTCGTCAAATATTTCGTTTTTCTTTCTTGTTATATTTTAGCTCATCTCAAAAGGTGAGCTTATAGGATGGCCATGCTCCGTCGTCCGCTGTTGTCGTCGTCGTTGTTCACACTTTTCAAAGATTTTCTCCTCTGAAATCCCTGGTCCATTCAATGCCAAACTTCATGTGGAGCATCCTTAGGTAGGGGGAACTAAAGTTTGTATAAATGTCAAGATCACATTCCCAAGATGACCGCCATGCCCATATATGGTAAAATGGTAAAAAACTTCTCTGGAACCGGTGGACCGATTTCATTGAAACTTGGTATGTAGCATTGGGGACTCTGGCCCATCATAGTTTGTATAAGCCATGACCTTAGGGTGACCTTGACCTATTTTACGGCAAGGTAAACTTTGTACAAATAGGCTTTGAAATGGAAAAAAGTGAAAACATTGGATTTTTCGGGTAACCTGAAAGTTGGTACATACATACAACTTATTGAGTTAATGAAGTCATAGGAGTATTCAAGGTCAAGGTCATCTCTTGACCTTGGTCAAAGGTCATTTACATATTAGATTTAAAACTTACTTTTCTCAGGAACAATTTCACCAATCGAAGCCAAATTTTATATGTGATGTCCTTAGGAAGGAGAAATCAAAGTTTGTATAAATGGTCCAGGTTACATGACCAAGATGGCTGCTATGCCCATATATGGTAAAAACCTTAAACAATCTTCTTCTCTAGAACTGCTGGACCGATTTCAATAAAACTTGGTATGTATCATCGGGGACTCTGTTCCATCATTGTTTGTATAACTCATGACCTTGGGTTGACATTGACCTACTTAATGGCAAGGTCAACATTGGTCACATAGGCTTCTCAAAGGAAAAAAATGGAAAGCATTTGGATTTTTCAGGACGTTTTGTGGCCTGTGACCTGAAAGTTGGTACATACATACAAGTTATTGAGTTAATGAAATCCTATGAGTATTCAAGGTCAAGGTCATCTCTTGACATTGGCCAAAGGTCATTTACATATTAAATTTAAAACTGAATTTTCTCAGAAACACTTCACCAATCAAAACCAAATTTTATATGTGGTATCCTTAGGAAGGGGGAACCAAAGTTTATATAAGTGGTCTAGGTCACATGACCAAGATGGCCGTCATGCCCATATATGTGGTAAAATCCTTTAAAAATCAACTTCTCTGGATTCAATGTACCATTGGGGGCTCTGGCCCTTCGTGGTTTATATAAATCATGACCTTGTGTTGACCTTGACCTATTAAACTGTTAACTTAAACAGAAAGGTCAAATATTGCCAGAAAGATCTGAAAGTTAATAGATACAGACGGATTATAGTTTTAATAATTATGTGAGTATTTGAGGTAAAGTTTACATTTACGTCGGCCAACATGGCCTTAGCCAAAGGTCATTCATCAAAGACAAAATCTCAGGTGAGCGATATCAGGACCATTGGTCCTCTGGTTAAATAAGAATGATATAAATGTAAATTAAACGAGAGAAGAAGAAAGAAATAATACCGTGAATTGGAAATCGTGTAAATATTTAGATCTTGTGATTGTTCCCTTTAACTGAATAAAAGGCGTGAAAACGTCTGTCAGGTTACCAGAACGGTAATTGAATTATCAGCTACACGTCTGTTTTAGGGGAAATGTCTTGGGGACGAAACGAGTACCCTTATTCTATGTTTTGGAGCAAAAATAAGAAAAATAGGTATACCCCTGCATATCCCAGTTTTACTGTATAAAGGTGGGGTTTAATGGGGTATACATTTCATGGACATGTTTTCCTGATGCACAAGCCCCATGGCCCATCCCTATCTCAATATATGCCCATCCCCCCTCTCACATATACTAGGTGGCGAAACGACAAGTGGGGCGAAACGACTAGGGGGAAGACTAGGGAGGAAACGTCTTGGGGACGAAACAACTAGGGGAGGAAATGGTTTGGGGTGAAACATCCCGGATTCCGATAAAATGTGGTGCGTTCCGGTAAACAGTGATACAGTTCAACCTCATTATAACACGCCTCACTATAGTGCGGTTTTCAGTATAACACGGTCATGTCATGGCTCCCAAAATGATCCCAGGTCCATAGAACATAAAGATAGGTCCACAGAACATAAAGACAGGTCCATAGAACATAAAGACAGGTCCATAGAACATAAAGATAGCACCACACAACAAAGATAGTTCTACATAATATAAAGACAGTTCCACACATCATAAAGACAGTTCCACACATCATAAAGACAGTTCCACACATCATAAAGACAGTTCCACACAACAAACAGACATGTCTATGGAATATAAAGCTAGTTCTACAGAGCCTAAGGATAGGTCCACACAGCATAAAGACAGTTGCCCACAACATAAAGATTGTTGCCCACAACATAAAGATGGTTCCACACAACATAAAGATAGGTCCACACAACATTAAGACAGTTCCACACAACATAAAGAAAGTTCGATACAACATAACGATAGGTCCACACAACATAAAGATATGTCCCTACAACATAAGGAACTCAGACATCCGGAGGCAGTAAAGGCGTTCCATATAAAATTATATATGTATACTTTTTTGTTTTGTTTTTAACTTCATTGGTCATAAGTATGATGAATTCAGTTTAATTGGCTAGCATGCATTATTTTTGATTTGCCGTATCAACCAGAACATCAGCATACATAAAACTTTTTTTTTTAATCACGGAAACAGCCCCGTAAAAAGGAACGTATCGTAATCTATAGTTTAGTTCTTTGACTCAGTTACCTGGGTCCAGTTTTTCAAAATTGCCGACTGCGTTAGTTAACAATTCGTACAAAATTCAAACATAAATATTCAAAATACAGTAAAAACTGACATTACGAAAACACGCCCATACAATACACAGCGATGTTTGCCGCTGTAAAAAAAAATGAAATTTTTCAGTTGAAAAAGTTTCATAATGTTCTTATTTTGGCTCAAAACATAGATTGTCGGTACTCGTTAGAACCGCCTCGCTGATGAGTACCCACTATGCTTTGGAACGAAAATAAGAAAAATAAGGATACCCTTGCTACATAAAAGTGGGGTAAGATGGACGGGCATTTCTGCATGATGAGAGAGGATTCTCACATTTCTTCAACAAAAATAACAGTACATTTCATTATGTAGCTAGTTTATAGCGTTAAGCCAACAATGTTTTTAACAACTGGGCCCTGATATTTCTGTATTTGTTATTCTAGAATAGCATTGGCTAAGCTCCAAAGTACAGTACAGTTGTCGAGATGCTTTGAGCGATCGCGCATTTGCGCGTTGCGCGTGATTGCGCATAGGGGATTATCTTTACTCGCTAGTCACTCGCAAACGTCGCGCAATCACGCGCGATCATCTCGCAAACGCGCAAAACCAGTTGTCAAACACGCGCGACGTGAATCAGATTGCGAGATGCGCGATTTATACTATTTAAGAGAAGTATACATAGATCGTGGGTATAGGTTAGAAACGCCTCGCCTCGCGGAGGCGGTTCTAACGTCTACCCACAGTCTATGTTTTGAGCAAAAATAAGAAAAGTAAACAAAATCTACAGAAAATTTTCAATTTTTACAATTTTGAAAATCATAGAATGCAGAAATGCGTATCAGTCAGAAGGTTTATTTTCATAAATTTAAAGTAGTTCCCCTGGGGGTGTTACTACCCAATCGCTGGGCCTATAAACGAGGACATATAAGACAGTATATAAAGTTTCAGGTGAGCGCTCTCATGGCCATTGGTCCTCTAGAATATACCTGGTAAACTGAGGCTATGTGGTAGCGCGTCGGACTCCAGAGCGAGAAGTCAGGAATTCGAACACCATGATCATCTTGTAGTGTCTTTGGACGTGACACTTAATCTCCCCAAAGTATATGCCAACTACCCCGGAAGCGGTGGCAATGAAAAATTATTGACAAGGACGTTACACAACAACACCATTCAATCTCGATATTCGCAATTCAACGTCAAAACATGGTTATGACTTGAACCACTTTCAGATCATGGAACAACTTTGAGTGCTGGAGAATATTTTAAAGGATTTTACCAATATATGGACGTTGCGGCCGCCTTTGGCATGGGCCGTTTATATACATGCCAATGAGGCTTCATATTTTTCTGAAATATGAGTGATGTTTGAAAAACTGCAATTTGTAGTTTCACGGCAATCACTAATATTTCCTTAGAAGCCTCCGTGGCATGGTGGCCAAGCTACTGGCCTTGTAAATCAGGGGTCGTGTGTTTGATCCCGGGCTTCTCCAGTCTTTCGGATGAGACTTTAAACCGAGGCCCCTTCTCCATATGACCTGACAGCTGTTGAGTGGGAAGTAAAACACCAATCAAACAAAGAAACAAACTAATATTTCCGAAAATATTTCCAGATGTCGTTCGCAGTTAACGGACGGCTCATCGGAACTAAAATTGCAATTTGGTGATGACGCTATGTAATTGCTCAAAATATTACTGGACTTTACAAAATTACTACAGTTGTTGAGTTTAAAATGAATATATATACATGTACATATTTTAAACAACAAACGGTAATCCGTTTGGGAACGATTTTCACACAAGTGCGTCTGGCACTGGCAATGATTCAGGTGAACGCTAGCGTTTTACACTTGTCGGTCTAGCACTTTAATTTCCCAACAAGAAAGGGTCGAAGATGATGCGGAATATGAAATTACCGGGTCGAAGATGACACGGAATATGAAATTACCTTGATCAAAAATAGCTCTAGAGTGTTTATAATCGGAAATTAATGCAATAAGTTCTGATTGCCCGATGACTCACAAAATTCGCCCCGTTGTCTCACACAACTTGCCCGATGCCTCACATTATGTAAATGCACCTAGCATTAAATCCCTTTGCAATGCTTGGCGAGATTTTATTTTTTGTGGGAATTTTCCAGTATACTATTATTCATTTGCAAATACCAACGTGACCTTCTTGGTCCATTTCTTTTACTAGAAAATCAAACGAAAATGTGTTTTCGTGACCTTGAAAGGCATGCCCTCTAAAATGGGGCGCACAATCACGCGTTTCTTGGAATATTTATTTACAAACTGTTTACATAATAAAGAACAATAATGATTTCTACAGCTCCTGCAGCAAACAGAATTTTGACATACAACGTCACCCAGCCATGTCGGAACAAAACAAAAAGAAAATTAAAACTACGTACCGTGTCGCCATTGTAAATCCCGATGTGTCACCGACACCTCGCCCGATGATTCACATTTTTCCGATTAACCCCCGATGATTCACCGTTTTTCTAATACACCGTTTCCATAGGTTGATTTTGAGGCAACTGAGCCGAGTCACTAGAAAACCTGTCTTCGGTAGTCCGACCGTCCGGCACAAACTGGCCTGTATAGTCACAGAAACAGGCTAGAAGCTTGAAATTTCTTATTTAAGTAGAACTGGAACTTTATTATCCATGTAGCGATAGCACATGCGCTGATCAGCCTTAATTGTAGTTACTGCAGAAGCTTTTCCGCGTCTTTGTTATTACACATGCGAAATCCGGTTTTCTAATGACGCATGTGAAATGATTTGTTTGATTACATGACTTTAGTACCCAAGGGTAATAAACTGTCACTTGTTTTAGAAAGCAAATCTTGAAATATTGATGCGGTATGCAGTGGAACATAATTGAATCGAAATCACATTGAGCAAAGCGAAAGCTGTATACAAATCTTTCTCATTCGTAAAGTAGCACGATCAAGATAATTGACCGATGTTCACTAAAAGCTATTGCTGTTTATGGCCATAGCAGTAAATGACTCTAGGAATAAAACGCCAAAAACTAGTTGTTCACCGTTAAAATCAATAACTGTATTTACGAAAATATACATGTGTGTAGAATAAAATATCATTTACGTAATAAAACCCATAAGTTTGATTTCAGTATGTTTTAAATGCATCTTTTTGGATGCTGAAATTCGTCACCTATAAATATTATCAAGGAGATAGGACAAGGCGTCGCACACATTCTGACATGACCAAAGTGTATACCGACTTTGGTCAGAGGAAGTGAAAAAAGCCTTTCTGTCATTACATGCCAAATAAAGTGAACCATAGTTTTTAATGCCCTTTTTAAGGTCCACTCTATCAAATCCAGAAGTTTTTCTTTAATTAGATTATGTGTTGAAGTCTTCCTTAACTATCTTTCACAAGATTCACTCCGGTACAGGTCTCTTAATAAAGATAGATACATGTATCTGACCCCAGCACCCAACTTTAGAGGTACCAGTGCATCTCATGATTCACAATACACAAGATATTATATGGCCTATATATATGTATAGTGATGCTCTGGAGAATTATTTTTCCATAGGACTATCCCTTTCATGGAATAGTCTTCCCTATTCAGTGATCTCATCAAAGACTGCTGAAGAATTCAAGGCTCTTATTTAGATCAGGGATTCAGAGGTATACGTTTCAGTATGCCTCTGTTTAGCTTCTTGTAAATAGTTTTAATGGTCCATCCCTAATGTTCGCCACATCTTGCTAAGTAAGTAAGTAAGTAAGTAAGTAAGTAAGTAAGTAAGTAAGCAAGTAAGCAAGCAAGCAAGCAAGCGCAAGCAAGCAAGTAAGTAAGTACTTGATTTTAAGAGAGTGACCCAATTGGTTTAATACCAGTCTTCCTTGGGGCCCTCATTGTACAAGTTACAAACAATACAATCAATACAAGCAAACAAAACAGCATGGCAAAATATGTGTTGAAATATAAATATTAAACAATCACATTAACAAAATGATAGAAGCAACATGACAGACAGACAGACAGACAGACAGACGGACGGACGGACGGACGGACGGACTGACAAAGAGAGAGAGAGAGAGAGAGAGAGAGAGAGAGAGAGAGAGAGAGAGAGAGAGAGAGATTTTGTATGGAACAATTCTTGTAAATAAATAGGTGCTACATTATTTTAAAATACTTTATACATTATCTTAGCTTTGTTAAGGATAAATTCAAAATTTAGCACCCACCCCGGACCTGAGATGATAATCAGAAATTGATTGACTCAGTATATGAATGTAACACACCTGAATCTCGCCCAGTCAGGTGTATTAGTCCGATCCGGTAGATAGTCACGAAACGACCAGGGTTGTAAGGTCATTCGGATTGTCTGTTCCATTGGGATCGATGCTCAATTACCTCCCTTGAATACCGAAAACGAAAGTTGCAGAGTTGGCAAAAATAACTTTATTCCATATTTTATGGTGATTTTGGCATTAATGCACTTTTATGATTCTCTTTACGAAGTTAATGACTGTTTCAAATAATAGCAGCCTTCATGTATGGCTGTACCTTCAAAGCATCGAGCCCAAGCGAGAAAAACCTGATTCGCGCCAAAATCTTTCGGCCTTAATTTTCAATCAGTCACTGAGTCAGATGAGAAAATCTCACCAGCAGTGAGAATTTTCACTAGCACCATTTTGAAGACATCCTAGGAAGTGCACTGATTTATTAAGACAAGTCCTACAAGAATGATGGTTGTCATTACCATCAGCTGTAGCCTCCTGGTACCATCTCTCGAACGGGACCAACTCTCGAACAATAATTTGATTTATACTAAATAAAACATAAAATCTGGTCCACATAAAACATTTTGGGCAGGTTTTCTTTCGTCAGTCAATGGGCGATAAAACTGGCACAGTGACAAGTGTCGGCCTCGTTTTGGATTTCCCTTGCAGCTAATTCAAATTGACCAAGACCAAAGCAAAATACATCACTCAGTTTGTTTGACAAGAAATTCTCAGCTGAAAAAGCATTCCTGCAATCCATTTTTACGCTGTCTCATGCCAGAAGCTCTCTTCTATGTACTCAAATCAAACTTTGTTGAAGGAAACACGTCTTGGGTCATTTAGCTTTACGAATCTTTGTTTACACCCCAGTGAAAATACAGTGCCCGTAAACATCGCATGAGCGACAAGATCGTTTTTGTTTTGTTACTGACACTGCCCTCCATTCCTAGTATGATCACTTGTTAAATCCCCCAAAAAATCAAGTAGAAATTGGCTAAGTCTGCTCAACTTTGATGCTGGCAAAAATATATGGAAACAAAGTGTAGTAAGAGACTAGTGTTTAGGTTAGACCTACTCATAATGACCTACGTGGTGACATGGTTGCATTTTACCATATTTCTTGCACTTAAATACCTCCTGGGTGACTATACACTATTTTCCCCTAATTTTCTTGCATAATTACAACTGAAAACGATTTCAAATAGTCTGTTCGAGAATTGGTTCCATTAACTGAAGGAAACATGCTTTTTAGTGGTGATGTAATGGACCGTGCTATGCACGCGCCATATGACGTCACACATAAGTTTCTAAGTCAGTGACATTGGCAATGTTGTGTCTACAAAATCTGAGGATAAAATTAATTTTATTGCATGTTCTAAGGTTTTTGAAAGTAACAATGCTGTAAAAGTGGTTCGAGATATGGTACCAGGAGGCTAGACTCAGATCTTCAGCTGTTATTTACAATCTCCATGCATGTTTACACAAAAGCATTCTGAATGTGTCATACAGCCTCAGTGCCAAGCGTATACTACCCGGTCAAAAATAGTTTTACTTTACACATCAAATTTTGAAACCCGAAATTCACTGTGAAAAACTAAATCCTGCTCACCTTCACTTGGCATACTGTTCACAGAGATATTAAATTTTCTCTCCAGGTGATGTTCCATAAGAAAAGTCTCTGATTTCCTGCTTTAAATCCATAATTTCTGTGAGAGTTACTCATTCATCTAGCTTATATGCTCCCACTTTTGGAGAGCAATGCTAAGCCAATCAAAAAGAAGCTCTCCATGCTCACGCGACAAAGCGCGCACCGTGACGTCAAGGCACCCTGTGATGTCAACAAGGTTGAGTTCGGATGCACTCACCACGTATCAACCATGTGTAATCCTGTTTTATTCAATCGGAAATTGTTTTGATCAAATAGAACCATCAAGGTCCGCAACGGAACGTAGTGGAGTGAGGTTTCGCAACTACAGCTGACCATGATTATTTTCAGACTATTTCAAGTGCTTGGGACCATAGTGACCTTAGCGATTAGTTGCGAAACCTCACTCCACAAAGTTTTGTTGTGGACCTTGATGGTTCTATTTAATCAAAGCAATTTCCAATTGATTAAAACAGGATTACACATGATTGACATGTGGTGAGTGCATCCGAACTCTACCTTGATGTCACGGGGGTGCCTTGACATCATTGCGCGCGCTTTGGTGTGTGAGCCTAAAGAGCTGCTTTTTGATTGGATTAGTGTTGTGGTCCAAAAGTGGGCGCAAACGTGCTAGCTGAATGTGTAAATCTCACAGCAATTATGGATTTAAACCAGGAAATCAGAGACTTTTCTTGTTTATGTAATATGGAACATCATCTGGAGACAAAATTTAATATCTCAATGAACAGTATATAATTATAAGGCATTTCTGTGGTGTTGTTTTTTTTTCAGGTCCATGTTTAAAGAGTGGAGATCATGTATGGATTCCAGTTGATAAAAGAGACTGGTCTTTGGCATGATGAAGTATAGACTAAATTGAGCAATGGCTAGCTTTGGGTTGGTTAAATGAGTCACGTCATGAGAAAACCAACAATGTGGTTTCAGACTAGGTTCAACACAAAACGAGCTGTACAAACACAGAAGATGGCTGGAAGCTGGAAATTTTGGACATAGAAATTAGAGGAATTGTTCTATCAGTGTAGTGAAAACAAAGGCGCTTATCAGCTTCTCAGTTACTGCAAAGCTGACCTGTGCCTTTGTTTTCGCATATGTGAAATGTTGGTTTTCTCATGATATTCAAATGATGTTATGCAACAAGAGAAAACCTGTCTTCGGGGTTTATGACAAGGTCTGACATAAACATTTACAGAAGAAGGGTGGAAGCTAACTACTGATTTGATAAAAGAGGGTTCTGCTTTCCTTTGAAGTGAAAACAAATGAGCTTAAATTCCCACTCTGCTCTGTTACATTTTATATGAAGGTCTTTAGAAGAAGAAAAATTATAAAGGGAACATGTATTACATAATGAGCAATTCTTTCCCTAAAATCAGTTAAAAAAAATAAATCTTCAATCAATGTTAAGAAGGTTCAAATAATTTATGACAACTTGAACTACATGCATTTGGTATACACTAAAGCCTGTCCATTTGGGCTTTAAGAAATAGATGGGAGGCAAAGCTTATATGCTACTGACTGACCATCTGATTACTGGTTAACTGCTACATCCATACATATAAGCCTTAACGGTTTACTTTAATTATATTTGAAGCACTTTTTGAATGTCATTACATCCTAATTTTTAGCTCACCTGAGCCGAAGGCTCACAGGTGAGCTTATAGGATAGGCAGGCATCTGTCGTCCGTCGTCGTCCGTCCGTCGTCCGTCCGTCGTCTGTCCGTCCACAATTTCAAAGAAGAATATTTCTGAAGCTAGTAGGCCAATCTTTCATGCCCCTGGGGTCAAATTTGGCCACGCCCCGGGGGTTGATAGTCTCCATAGACTTACAATGGGAAAAAAATTAAAAAATCTTCTTCTCTGAAACCACAGGGCCCACAGCTTTGATATTTTGTACGTGGCAATGGCTAATGGTCCTCTACATAAATTGTGCCAATCATGCCCCTGTGGTCAAATTTGGCCATGCCCCGGGGGTCGATAGTCTCCATAGACCTACAATAGGAAAAAACTAAAAAAATCTTCTTCTCTGAAACCACTAGGCCAACAGCTTTGATATTTGGTATGTAGCAATGGCTAATGGTCCACTTCATAAATTGTGCCATTCATGCCCCTGGGGTCAAATTTGGCCAGGTCCCGGAGGTTGATAGTCTCAATAAACTTGCTGTGGGGAAAAAAATTCAAAAATCTTCTTCTCTGAAACCACAGGGCACACAGCTTTGATATTTTGTATGTGGCAATGGCTAATGGTCCTCTACATAAATTATGCCAGCCATGCCCCTGGGGTCAAATTTGGCCACGCCCCGGGGGTAGATAGTCTCCATAGACTTACAATGGGAAAAACTAAAAAAAACTTCTCTGAAACCATAAGGCCCAGAGCTTCTATATTTTGTATGTAGCAATGTTTGGTAGTCCCCATTATAAATTGTGCCAGTCATGCCCCTGGGTCAAATTTGGCCATGCCCCGGGGGTCAATAGTGTCCATGCACAGACTTTCATTGGTCGATTCTCAATTAATTTAAATCTCATGAGCTTACAATGTGATAATCTCTTAGGTGAGCTACAGGACCAATGGTCCTCTAGTTTGGTAAAAGTCCCATAAAGTGGAGGCAAGGTTCCAAAATGACCATAGCTGTTGACTGGGACGCTAAGTATCAGTTCAAACAAACAAACAATTTTAAGTTATTAACTCCAACAATTTAGAGAAGTGTTTTTAGGAGATCTGTATCATATTATGTTTAATTTACAGACACCAAGCCATCAGTACAGATGCCAGGGGTAGGGGTAAGAGAAGGAAGAGGACAGATGGCTGGGAAGGATGGGTAAGCCCGGGGGGGAGGGGGGTCATCAGTACAGATGCCAGGGGTAGGAGTAAGAGAAAGAAGAGGAAAGATGGCTGGGAAGGATGGGTAAGCCCGGGGGGGGGGGGAGGGGGGTCATCGGTACAGATGCCAGGGGTAGGAGTAAGAGAAAGAAGAGGACAGATGGCTGGGAAGGCTGGGTAAGCCCGGGGGGGGGGGGGGGAGGGGGTCATCAGTACAGATGCCAGGGGTAGGAGTAAGAGAAAGAAGAGGACAGATGGCTGGGAAGGATGGGTAAGCCCGGGGGGGGGGAGGGGGGTCATCAGTACAGATGCCAGGGGTAGGAGTAAGAGAAAAAAGAGGACAGATGGCTGGGAAGGATGGGTAAGCCCCGAGGGGGGGGGAGGGGGGTCATCAGTACAGATGCCAGGGGTAGGGGTAAGAGAAAGAAGAGGACAGATGGCTGGGAAGGATGGGTAAGCCCCGGGGGCGGGGGAGGGGGGGTCATCAGTACAGATGCCAGGGGTAGGAGTAAGAGAAGGAAGAGGACAGATGGCTGGGAAGGATGGGTAAGCCCGGGGGGGGGGGGGGGAGGGGGTCATCAGTACAGATGCCAGGGGTAGGGGTAAGAGAAGGAAGAGGACAGATGGCTGGGAAGGCTGGGTAAGCCCCGGGGGCGGGGGAGGGGGGGGGGGGTCATCAGTACAGATGCCAGGGGTAGGAGTAAGAGAAGGAAGAGGACAGATGGCTGGGAAGGATGGGTAAGCCCGGGGGGGGGGAGGGGGGTCATCAGTACAGATGCCAGGGGTAGGGGTAAGAGAAGGAAGAGGACAGATGGCTGGGAAGGCTGGGTAAGCCCCGGGGGGGGGGGGGGGGGTGGGGGTCATCAGTACAGATGCCAGGGGTAGGAGTAAGAGAAGGAAGAGGACAGATGGCTGGGAAGGATGGGTAAGCCCCGGGGGGAGGGGGGTCATCAGTACAGATGCCAGGGGTAGGGGTAAGAGAAGGAAGAGGACAGATGGCTGGGAAGGATGGGTAAGCCTGGGGGGGTGGGGGGGGAGGGGGGGTCATCAGTACAGATGCCAGGGGTAGGGGTAAGAGAAGGAAGAGGACAGATGGCTGGGAAGGATGGGTAAGCCTGGGGGGGTGGGGGGGGGAGGGGGGGTCATCAGTACAGATGCCAGGGGTAGGGGTAAGAGAAAGAAGAGGACGGATGGCTGGGAAGGATGGGTAAGGTTGTGGGTAAAGTAAATGTGCCTCCGCATGAGAAAACCAACAGTTTAGGTTTCAGACCAAGTCTGACACAAACCAGGATGTACATGCACAGAAAAACGTTACAAGCTTGAAATTTTGGATTTTTAAAAGAGAAGAGGGTTTGTACTACCTGTGTAGCGAAAACAAAGGCACTGATCAGCTGTGCAGTTACAAGACAGCTGATCTGCTTCTTTGTTTTTAGCTCACCTGAGCCGAAGGCTCACAAGGTGAGCTTATAGTATAGTAGTCGAGCCGGCATCCGTCCATGCGTCCGTCCACATTTTCAAACTTCAATATCTCTAAGACAACAAGGCCAATCGTGACCAAATTTTATCTAAAGCATCATTGAGGATCGGGAAAGGTTGTATTAGGTTTTGGGCCAGGTCGGATCAGAACTCTGGTTTCCATGGCAACGGATAGCTCCCATAGACTTACAATGGGAAAAACATATAAAAATCTTCTTCTCTGAAACCACAAGGCCAAGAGCTTTCATATTTTGTGTGTAGCAATGTCTAGTGGTCCTCTTCATAAATCCTGCCAACCGTGCCCCTGGGGTCCATACGGGCCCCGCCCCGGGGGCGTCATGATGAAAATATAAAAAAATCTTCTTCTCTGAAACCACAAGGCCCAGAGCTTTCATATTTTGTGTGTAGCAATGTTTAGTGGTCCTCTACAAAATCCTGCCAATCATGCCCCTGGGGTCAAAAATGGCCCCGCCCCGGGGGTCATTAGCTCCCATAGACTTACAATGGGAAAAACATAAAAAAATCTTTTTCTCCGAAACCACCAGGCCCAGAGCTTTCATATTTTGTCAGTAGCAATGTATAGTGGTCCTCTTTATAAATCCTGCCAACCGTGCCCCTGGGGTCCATAAGGGCCCCGCCCCGGGGGGGGGGGGGGGGGGGGGGGGGGGTCATGGGTAAAACATAAAAAAATCTTCTTCTCCGAAACCACAAGGCCCAGAGCTTTCATATTTTGTTTGTAGCAATATATAGTGTTCGTCATTATAAATTTTGCCAACCGTGCCCCTGTGGTCCACACGGGCCCCGCCCCGGGGGCGTCTTGATGAAAATATAAAAAAATCTTCTTCTCTGCAACCACATGGCCCAGAGCTTTCATATTTTGTGTGTAGCAACGTTTAGTGGTCCTCTATATAAATTCTGCCAATCATGCCCCTGGGGTCAAAAATGGCCCCGCCCCGGGGGTCATTAGCTCCCATAGACTTACAATGGGAAAAACAAAAAAAAATCTTCTTCTCCGAAACCACAAGGCCCAGAGCTTTCATATTTTGTGTGTAGCAATATACGTGGCTTGTCCCAAAAGTCCCGTTACAAATACATTTTACTCTGAACGCATAGCAGGAACCAACAATAGTAACTCATGCAGAATAATTGGCCATATTGGAACTTATTTTACTGTACAAAATGATACTCACTTCAATGACCTCACTGCTACAGTTACCTTGGTTACCATAAGTAGGCATGACCGGAGCAAGTCAAATTATGCAAAATATTTTCTAAATTTCTATTTTTCGCAATCTGCTAGATCAACATTGGTATAATATGATAATTTAGAAGATGTACCAGCCTAACTACTATTCTATGATCATCATTTAGTGATAATTTTATGAAATTTGAGGAATATTTGATAGTTTGGGAGACAAATAAAGAAGCTTACCTATAAACATTCGACGACAAAAATACGACGTCGGCAAAAACATGCGGAGCAAACAAACAGGGTCGTTATATTTAAACATTTAAAATAAGTTCTTTAATGGACACCAAGCAAATGTTCAGCTTGATATTAGTTGGTGGCTTCAATACTATAACACAGCACCTACTTTTAAAACGATATATCAGCTAACAGTAATATTACTTGACCTAATGAAGCATGGGCAGTAGTTAACAGTGGATAGCATTTGGTTTATTATTCTTATTTTGCATGTATGATCTTTATTACATTATTTTGACGATTTGGTTATAAATATTTTACTCAGATTTCCATATATATACTACAGTATCGTTTAGCTAAATATAAATTTAATTTTGAAATAGATTTGTTTGTTTGTAGTGTATTTATCCAATCGGCAAAATATTAAGAAAAAATCAAAATTAACGACAACGTCATTAGACCTGCTCCGTTGAAGTAGGAGAACAAGGGATCAAACCTCCGCTGTATTTTAACAAATGCACGTAGCAGTACGAAAATTTGCCCCCAAAGTCCTTAGATATAGTACTTGGTGATCATAAGTGTTGTAAGCTCTGACTTAATGCTATTGTGGCAAAACAGTGAGTGTAATGGAACTTTTGGGACAACCCTCGTATAATGGTTCTCTTTATAAATCCTGCCTACCGTGCCCCTGTGGTCCATATGGGCCCCGCCCCTGGTAATGGGTAAAACATAAAATAATCTTCTCCGAAACCACAAGGCCCAGAGCTTTCATATTATTTGTAGCAATATATAGTGAACCTCTTTATAAATCCTGCCTACCGTGCCCCTGTGGTCCACACGGGCCCCGCCCCAGGCATGTCACTATCTACCATAGACTTGTAATGGAAATAAATGAAAAAATCTTCTCTGCAACAGCATGACACAAAGCTTTTTATTTGATATACAACATTGTCATGTGGAGCTCTACATAAATCCTGCCAGTCTTGCCCCTGGGGTCAAATATGGCCCAACCCCGGGGGTCATTGTAGGACCCTGACCTTGTTAGATGATTTTTTCAAGTGAACCAAAATGGCAGAAAAGAGGATACACAATCCAGACAAGAGCTCTTCTGCTGATGTAAGTAGGGTTTCAAGGTCACATGACCAAGATGGCCATCATACCCATATATATGGTAAAAACCCCAACTACTTTGTCCAGTGACTGTACTTGTTGGCTCTCAGGTGAGCGATCGTTGCCCCTGGGCTACTTGTTGTATATTAGAAAAGCCAGTTTTTTTGTGACGCTGCTCAAATTGTACTAACAGGTCTGTCATCCACGTCTTTTTCTCCTACTCCTGGAAAAAAAAATTGCTGTCGTCCGAGTACAGCGACAGCCATAAAATAGATGATGCTAGTGACGAATTGGCTGTCGACAAAGACATGATACGAATGTTGATATTTCATAGCTTTTTGCGTGTAGTGGTATTCACATGATTTAGACAACAGGGCTGGTGAAGTACAACCATTTTAGACTTCGCATGACAAAACCAGCAATTTGGGTTTCCGACCAGGTCCGACACAAACTGGCCTGTACAGTCACAGAAGATGGCTAGAAGCTTGAAATTTCGGATTTAAGAAGAAGAGGGATAGTATTATCTGGGTTGCGAAAACAAAGGGGCTGATCAGAATATGCATGTTTTGTGGAAAAAAAAAACACACCAAAACTCTGAAATTCAACATTTCAGAGTACCCACACCACCCTGGCCCACCCCCTCCCCGCACTCCCGGTTGGGATTCTACAGTGTACCTTCAATCTATGTTTTGAGCAAAAAATTCTGCTGAAAAAATAATATGAGAAAATAAAAACTAAGAAAAATTTCATCTGTAATGACACATTAATTTGTTACTAATTTTGCTTCAAAACATACTCATTAGAATTTAACAAGTACTCACAACCTATGCATTTGAGCAAAATAGAAAAAGCAAAAAAAAAAAAAAAAAAAAAAAAAAAAATCAGCTGAAAATCTGTTTATTCCCAGGGAAGTTATGGAGAGGCTAAGAAGCAGAAATTGAAAACCCAGTTCTCTGAAGAAGCCCCCAACCAACTGAAGAGAGAAGGCAGTGGCTCAAAAATATTTGCTGGCATATCTATACATGTGAACGGATATACAAGTAGGTTCAATTTACTCCCCTCAGTTTTGGATATCTGTCCCAGGGTTCCCACAGACTCTGGAAAACATGGCTAAAAAAAAATTCCGTGCATAGAAAAGTCGTGGAATTTGAAAAATGATGAAATATCATGGAAAATCATGGAATTTTGTTATGAAATGCCAGTTTGGATGTCTTTGATATTCATTTTTTTACTCACTCGCTTCGCTCACTCGTTGAGTATTGATGAATAAAGTTCTCATTTTCAACAAGGCATTCAAATTAATTTTTCTTCATCAGAAAACAAGATGATACCTTGAAGTAAAATACTTAAATTGCGTTATAATTGTCTGTTCTTGCCTTTTATACAGTGATATATGACAAAAAATATAGAAGTAAATAAACAACAAATCAGTCCTGGAAATTGAACTCTGATCATGGAATTATCTTGGAAAAGTCATGGAATTTTTAGCTCACCTGAGCCGAAGGCTCACAGGCGAGCTTATAGTATACCCATGATCCGTCGTCCGTTGTCCATAATTTCAAAGATCTTCTTCTCTGAAACCGCTTGGCCGATGAAGTTGAAATTTTATGTGTAGCCTCCTTGGGTAGTGGCATTGAAATTTTGTTCGCGATATTTTGGTCGCATGACCAAGATGGCCGCCACGCCCATATATGGTAAAAACCCTTCAAAAATCTTCTTCTCCAGAACCGGTGAGCAAATTTCCACGAAACTTGGTATGTAGCATCCAGGACTCCACCCCATCATAATTTGTTAAAATGATGACCCTTGGTTGACCTTGACCTATTTTACGGCAAGGTCAAATTTGGAAACATAGGCTTTTACATTGGAAAAAGTGAAAACTATGGGTTTTTTGAAAACTTTTGCAGCCTGAGGCCTGAAAAGTGGTAGATGCGAACAACTAATGGAGTAGATGAAGGTATGTGATTAATTTAGGTCAAGGTCATCTCTTGACCTAGGCCAGTCTGTCATCCATACACACTTTTCAAAGATCTTCTTCTCTGAAACTGCTTGGCCAATCAAAGTGAAATTTTATGTGGAGCATCCATGGGTAGTGGAGATGAAAGTTTGATCGCGAAATCCAGGTAACATGTCCAAGATAGCCGCCACGCCCATATATGGCAAAAAGCACTCAAAAATCTTCTTCTCCAGAAACGGCAGGCCGATTTTCATGAAACTTGGTATGTAGCATTTGGGACTCCAGCCCATCATAGTTTGTTGAAATGATGATCATAGGATGACCTTGACCTATTTTACGGCAACATCAATTTTGGAAACATAGGCTTTTACATGAAAAAAAGTGAAAACTATGGATTTTTTTATAACTATTGTAGCCAGAGGCCTGAAAAGTGGTAGATGCAAACAACTAATGAAGTCAATGAAGGTATGTGATTAATTTGGGTCAAAGTCATCTCTTGACCTTGGTCTGTCTGTCCTGCATACACACTTTTCAAAGATCTTCTTCTCTGAAGCTGCGTGGCCAATCAAACTGAAATTTTATGTGGAGCATCCATGGGTAGGGGAGACGAAAGTTTGATCACGAAATCCAGGTCACATGACCAAGATGGCCGCCAAGCCCATATATGGTAAAAACCTTTCAATAATCTTCTTCTTCTGAACCAGCAGGCCGATTTTCATGAAACTTGGTATGTAGCATTTGGGACTCCAGCTCATCATAGTTTGATCAAATGATGACCCTAGGATGACCTTGACCTATTTTACGGCAATTTCAATTTTAGAAACATAGGCTTTTACATGGGAAAAAGTGAAAACTATGGATTTTTAGCTCACCTGAGCCGTCAGGCTCACAAGGTGAGCTTAAAGTATACCCATGCTCCGTCGTCCGTCCGTCCGTCGTCCGTCCGTCGTCCGTCGTCCACCATTTTCAAAGATCTTCTCCTCTGAAACCGCTTGGCCAATCAAAGCCAAATTTTACATGAAGCATCTATGGGAAGGGGGAACCAATGTATATATAAATAATCCAGGTCACATGACCAAGATGGCCGCCATGCCCATATATGGTAAAAACCCTTCAAAAATCTTCTTCTCCGGAACCACTGGACCGATTTCAACCAAACTTGGCATGAAGCATAAATGGCTCAAGCACTCCAATGTATATATAAATCATGACCCTATGATGACCTTGACCTATTTTACGGCAAGGTCAACATAGGTCGCGAATGCATTTGAATGGGAAAAATTGTTAAATTGTCATTTAAAGGAAAAATCTTGCAGAAAATGAGCAGTAGGACTGAATATTAATGATTCTGAAAAAAATTGGGCACCAGGGGCTCATCCGCCCCCACCCCGGGGCAATATACATGTATATCTCCATAATATTCAAACATCTCCTCTGAAACCGCTTAGCCAATCAAAGCGAAATTTTATGTGAAGCATCAATAGGAAGGGGTAACAAATATGTATATAAAAAATCCAGGTCACATGACCAAGATGGCCGCCATGCCCATATATGGTAAAAACCGTTCAAAAATCTTCTTCTCCAGAACCGGTTGACCGATTTCAACGAAACTTGGCACGAAGCATCGATGGCTCAAGCACTACAATGTATATATAAATCATGACCCTGTGATGACCTTGACCTATTTTACGGGAAGGTCAACATAGGTCACCAATGCATTTGAATGGGGAAAACTTTTAAAATGTCATTTAAAGTGAAAGTCTTGCAGGAAATGGGCAGTATGACTGGATATTAATGATTCTGAAAAAAATTGGACCCCAGGGGCTCATGTGCCCCCACCCTGGGGCAATATACATGTATATTTCCATAATATTCAAATGTCTTCTCCTCTGAAACCGCTTGGCCAAACAAAGCCAAATTTTAAGTGAAGCATCTATAGAATGGGGGAATCAATGTGTATATAAATAATCTAGGTCACATGACCAAGATGGCCGTCATGCCCATATATGGTAAAAACCCATCAAAAATCATCTTCTCTGAAATCAATAGACTGATTTCAAGGAAACTTGGCGTGAGGCATCGATGGCTAAAGTACTCCAATGTATATATAAATCATGACCCTGTGATGACCTTGACCAAGTTTATGGCAAGGTCAACATGGGTTGCCTGTGCATCTGAATTGGGAAAACTGTTAAAATGTCATTTGAAGGAAAAAGCCAACAGGAAATTGGCAAATGGACAGAATATTGAAGATTCTGAAAAAAGAAAATGGCCCAAGGGCTTATCTGCCCCTGCACTGGAGTTAAATACCATAATATTCAAACATGTTTATTGGTATATATCAGCTGATCTCAGGTGAGCGTTTACAGCACCATTGGTCCTCTGGTTTGAAAACTGTTGCAGCCTGAGACTTGAAAAGTGGTAGATGCAAACAACTAATGGAGTAGATGAAGGTATGTGATTAATTTAGGTCAAGGTCATCTCTTGACCTTGGCCAGTCTGTTGTCCATACACACTTTTCAAAGATCTTCTTCTCTGAAACTGCTTGGCCAATCAAAGTAAAATTTTATGTGGAGCATTCATGGATAGGGGGAAAGAAAGTTTGATTGCAAAATTCGGGTCACATGACCAAGATGGCCGCCATGCCCAACTATGGTAAAAACCACTCAAAAATCTTCTTCTCCAGAACCGGCTGGCTGATTTACATGAAACTTGGTATGTAGCATTTGTGACTCCAGCCCATCATAGTTTGTTGAAATGATGACCCTAGGATGACCTTGACCTATTTTACAGCAAGGTCAATTTTGTAAACATAGGCTTTTACATAGGAAAAGGCGAAAACAATGGATATTTTGGAAACTGTTGCAGCCTGTGACCTGAAAATTACTAGATGCAGACAACTAATGAAGGTAAGTAATTAATGATGGCCAAGGTCATTTCTTGACCTTGACCCAAGGTCTTTTAAATATCAAAATTAAAATTATGATTTCCCAGAAATCAATGGGTTTGGAAACTATTGCAACTTTGCAGATGCAGACAACTTATGAAGTCAATAAAAGTGTGTGAGTATTCAAGGTCAAGGTCATTTCATGATAACTTATACTCCGAGATCAGGATTCAGGTGAGCGTTCTCAGGACCAATGGTCCTCTGGTATTTTATACTGTCGGTGGGAACCCTGCAGTGTCCTGACATGGCTGAAAGGTTGTTGACTGGGACATTAAACACAGTACTAACAAAGTATGTTAAATATTGTATACTTGATGTTTGGTGCACAATGCGCTTAAGTTTTCTAAATAATTAAAGTTAAGGTATCAAAGTATTATTTAAAAAGTGCTCATTTGAGAGCTGCTTAAGCCAGCATTACGAAAACTTACCCATACAATGATAAAGACATTTTTTCAGGTGTTAAGATTGAAAATTTCATTGGAAAAATGTGAAATTTTTAATATTTGTGCTATAAACATTGATTGTGGGTACACATTAGAACCGCCTCGCCGAGGCGGTTCTAACGAGTACCCACAATCTATGTTTTGGATCAGACATAAAAAAATAGGTATACCACTGCAAACATCAGTTTAACTATATAAAAGTGGGGTATGAGGAGTTAACATTTCATGGGCATGTTTTCCTGATGAGTAAGCCACATATTAAAGGGCGAAGTGCGCTTTTTGGCGTTTCCGGCCTATCTTTAGGTTGCTTCGAGATTTCGTAGATGTTTTCTACAATGTTTCAAGAAAACAAATCCGAAAAAATTAAATGAATACCTCAATTCGCTTTCTCAGGAGCATTATTTCTATATACAAGGGGTATGTACATATCGGTGACGTGACGCGTGAAATATGACGTCGTCATAATCAACAGCGTCGCGTTATTATTTTAATTTCATCTAGCATGCTGTTTTCCTTCGTAGAAACTTTTACATGGTAAATAGATCTTCTTTTTGAAGTTCAAACCTCAGAATTTCCGTCAGCAGGTCAGAATGCGCATCAGAATCAAGTATTTTGTTACATGAGTTTAGTCATTTTGTAAAAAGCGTCGTGCGGTAATTGTTACACGAAAACAGTTATACCGCTTCGATTCAGACTAATTTTTGCATAAAGCTTTGTTTGTTGATTATTGCATCACGTCACCATCAACAGCTATGATCATGTCGCGATGCACGATCTCCATTTTATAGCGGATTTTTCTACCTAATGTTGGATGACATGCAAAACACCAAGTAAACAACTAAAATTTAATCTATGCTGACTTAATCAGTTTTCCCCGGGCAGTATCTAGATCTCGCATACAGACCTGTACATCGTGTCGACTTACATGTGTCGGAGTGACGGTCTGGGCACATATCGGCCTGTCTGTAGGTCGAGTATAGGTCGTGTCACCTGTTGTGCATACACCATTTTTCTATTTAAAAATAGACTCTTGAAACGGCGATATCTGCGCAATGCAAATCCGTTTTTCCTGCTAGATTTTAAAGTCACTGTGCGCCACTTTGTGTCATTGCGGGAATATTGTATAAGCTTTCCTATGCTTTAGTAAATAGCGACTGAATTATGCCACGGGCCATTTGCATGCCGGAATATTGCAATAATGTTCAAAGATTGGGAAAATAGCTGCTCATTCGGCTTACGATATGTTTTCATGGTATAAGTACCTGATTGTTAATTTAGGTTTTTCCCACCACGGTTTTTGGAGTGGGAATCTTTTTCTGATTGCGCATTTTCCTGATCTTTGCCTGCTTGTACATTTTTTTCGTATCTACATCTACTTAACCAGCCAAATACCATGTGAAGCTCAAATTTAAGAGGAGAGTTTAGAAGAATTGTGAAAAATGAGCCACATCATGAGAAAAGGTTTTGAAGCAGCCAATCGAATCCAGCTGAAAAACTACAGAAGGAAACTGAGAGCTTTAAACCCGGGTAGACGAATATACTATCTGTGTCAAATACGAATAAGCTGACCCATTTTCGAACTGTTGAAGGCCATTGAGAACAAAAAAAAAATGCTGACTGGTGTGTGCAAATATGAATTGTGCTACAGTGTATGTTGCGACACAATGCTACATGCTTACAATATATTGTAAACTGAGGGCGAGGTTTGGGTCCTGTAAAATCGGTCTAAGCCCAAGCCCCAGTAATTTTATATTACTGATCGCTCCAGCTTCTGTTGTGGTTCTATTTGTTTTATGTTTTGTGTCAAATGTTTGTGCTGTTTGAACATTATGTACGTTTTCATAGTTTTATTTAAGTTCGGGTAACTGAGTGGCCGCCTTCTGGGAAATAGCTGCTCACTCGGCTTACGGTATGTTTTTTTACCTTGACAATTTAGTTGTTCCCACCTCGGCTTTTGGAGTTGGAATTTCTTTCTGATTGCGCCTTTTCCTGATCATTGCTTACTTGTACCTTTTCATAAAAAATAAAAATCATGTTCAAAATCTACTTCCACCACCCGGTTGGTGAGCCGGGGCCGTTGAATGCATCACAGAAACGGTTATTATTGCATATAGCAACACATAGAAGCCGTATTGGTACTTTTTGGACGCACTTTTGGGTGTCATGACATTCTTATTTTGGGGGGTACACTGAGTCCCATAAAATGAGCCGCCTCGTGGGAAAACCAACAATGTGGTTTCCGAACACGTTTGATACAAACAATGCCGTACAAGCACAGAAGCAGGCTAGAAGCTTGAAATTTTGTAGTTAAGTAGAGGAGGGATTGTACTATCCGTGTATCGAAAACAAAGGCGCTGATCAGCTTCGCGGTCACCGCGATGCTGATCTGCGCCTTTGTTTTCGCCTATGCAGATTGTTGGTTTTCCCATGGGGCGGCTCAAATGGAGGCAACGTCCCGACATGACTACAGCCGTGAGTTTGCCGCTAAGTCATAACAGATCTACGGTAAGATATATGAAAGAAATTACGAAGCTACCTCAATTGAATTGTACAAAATACAAGTAGCTGATTTCTGACGGTAGGCCTTTAACATGCCGTGATGGTGGTTTACGTTCATTGAATTTTCCATTTTGATCTCTCTTCTTGAATAAATGGACCATCCGATCCTGAGATCCGATCACGCACAGTTATGAATATATAAAACTCTGCCTGCATGGCTGCCTGAATACCATAATGAATCCGGACAGAATATATGTTACCTGAAGTCGGCCTCACAATTTCCACGAGCTAAAAGTTTCGTGACGCACGAAACATGAATTTGACAAACATTTTATTTGAGCCGCTGCACAAGAAAACCAACAATCTGCATATGCGAAAACAAAGACACAGACCAGCTTCGCAGTAACTGCTGCGAAGCTGAATCAGCGCCTTTGTTTTCGCTACACGGATAGTACATTTCCTCTTCTACTTATAACATCAGCCTACTTCTGTGACTGTACAGCCCGGTTTGTGTCTGACCTGGTCGGAAACCAAAATTGTTGAATTTTCTCACGCACAGGCTCATATTATGTATGCCTACAGTTGCCCGTTGTTTGTAACCACAGCGCTGTACAAAATATAGATCAGTTTCTTCCAGCAAAACGGAAAAACAGCAGTCGTTCTGTTTGTTATATTTTTTCAAGGGAAACAACTGTAAATTATCTGATAGATCCTTAACGCCACACTCATCACATATTTTGAAATGCACATCCAAAATAATTTTCAAATTCAATTACGTGTATTTAATAGTTTTCAAATCTTAATTCAACCTGAAATTTTAATCATTGCAGCTTGTTAAATGTAGACTGCACTATCCACTAAATAAATGAATATGTGTCCTTATAAATATTAAACGAAATAACATTTAATGCAGAATTTAGGCAATAACCCACAAAAACAACCTCCTAGAGACCTCCGTGGTGCAGTGGTTAAGTCACTCGCCTTGTAAACCAAGGCAGGTTCGACCCCGGGCTTCTCCAAAAACAACAACAAAAAACCAACCTCCTGGTTGAGCCTTCGAGTGCTCCTGGGACAACAAACCCACAAAAACAACCTACTATAGTACTGGTCTCGCCCAGGAAAAAAAAACAAAAAAAAAAAAAAACAAAAAAAAAGCAAAAAAAAAAAAAACAACCTCCTATAGTACTGGTCTCGCTCAGGATAAAAAAGCGACAAAACATGACTTTGCCATTCATTAATGCACTAGTCATTTGTAACCCCCCCCACCCCCCCCCCCCCTCCCCCAAGGGAGGGCGGGGGACAGCCGTGGAAATGAACGGGGCTTTAACCACAGTTTTGCCACGACCCTTCCCCGCAGGGTGGGGCTTTTAGCGGGGATTTGCTGGACCAAAAGTCAAAGTCCCGGCTATTTCCCGGGGCCTGGGCCGTGCTTACAACTGAATTGTCGAAAGGTCCATCGGGTGTTCTTTAACTACGCCTATACGTACACACAGGTAGCGATGGAAAATCATGTGAACTTTTATCTCTAACTTTCATCTCTATTTCATACCAAAATGAATCTGGCCAGAATACAGAAGTTATACCTCAAGTCGTACTCTTAAAGATTTCCATGACCTATTTGCGTGATGCACGAGACATGATTTTGACAAACTTTTCATACCAGAACGTGAACAGCATAGTTACCCTTTGTATACGGTTCGGCGACTCATTTATGATGAAATTTATGTGGTCTTTTGCCAGTTTTCCGTTACTGATTAACCCTGCCCAGGAAAAGTGGTTTAGTCAAACCATCTAAACATACAAGCCTTATTGGTTTAGTCGGATGATTAATTATATTTTGAAGCACATTTTGAGTGTCATGACATCCTAATGTTGGGTAATGACATCCTAATGTTGGGTAAAAGTCTCAAAAATGGAAGCAACGTCCCGACATGATCATTGTTGTTGACTTGGACGTAGGGCCTAAAGCATCAATGCAAACAAACAAATATTTTCGTGTGTGACTCTGACTCGACGTGACAGAGAACTTCAATATATATACACCCTTGCGCAAGCGCGGCTATGGAAACCTGTACATTTTCATGGTGTTTGCCGAACCAATTAACGTGATTTAAATGCATGTGCTAATCGCACAGCAACGGTTCTATTTTGTGAAAAACGTTCACTTTCTCAATCTGTTCAAGGGAAACAACTATAACTAAAAATGAAGCTGTTTTAAAATTGATCATAAACTTCACATTCATCAAATAATTTGACTATTCATTATCAGAATATTTTTCAAATCAAATTGTGTGTACTAATAGTTTTCTAATTTAAAATCAAACCAAACTTTCAATGATTGCAGCTTGTTATTTGTAGACTGCACTACCCTCTGAATGAATGTTTATCTGTCAATATATATATATAATAAGTTACGAAATAGGGAAAAATACAGTAGCAAAAGTGCTTTGGGTCACAGTTTTGGCGGTGACCTGTTAATTATATGACAACACCATTTCACCACTTTCACTCAAAATAGGCCGTCCTACTTACGTCCGCTAACAGTGACTAGTTAGTCTGATTTGTCATAAAGCGGTATAGACGAACACGGTAAATAATACATGTAAGTAAGCCAACCATAATTTGTACACAACGCACAATGAAAAACAAAACTGCGAGCCACTTTCGTCATAAACTAGTACTAGTTACTTTATACTGTAGGCTAATTATTATATAGCGTAGGTGTACATGGCCTTCAAAAAATGACACATTTATGTAAATCTAACAAAAATTTCTCTTACAGAAGCAAGTTGAGAATGGTAAAAGTCTATTGTCAAATACTCCGTTGATTTTTGCCTTCGATCTCAGTTCAGCATTTAACGAATAGACGCGGTATAGGCGAGAAGCAGCTCACTTTTCATGTGAATTCTTGTATAGAAAAAATGCGAAAAGTTGATATTTCACTGTGAGGCCACGCAGGTACCAGAATGAAACTTCACTATTTTGCGTAATTCCCTCGTATAAATGTCTGTGCAAAATATCTTTTTGGTACCTGCGTGGCCTCACTATGAACTTTGGAAAAGTTTGCGTAAAATCTGTGAATTTCTTGCAAAAGCGCGCAATCATGGCGTCTTCAGTCACTATTGGTGACGTTACGTCACGTCGTGACGTCGATTCGAAGTCCATGCGTGAAAGAGTTGACATCATGACGTCAATCGGCAGCAATGACATTACTATTAAAGGATTTTATTTTTTTCCAAATTCGTAGGCCGCTAGATGCCAGACTTGCCTCATGCCCTTTGAGATGCATTGTTAAAACTTTGAATATACATGTAGATATACAATTACAGCATGCTGGTGATCTTAACATGTAACCACAATCAATGTTTTGAACAAAATTACAAATAATATTTAAAATGCTGTTCATTGCTTAAATGCATGTTTTCATAATATACTGTGACTCAGATTTTCACATAGTCTAAGATTATCTTTTTGCTTTATTCAGAGCCATCCTCGGACGAGCTGAAGCGACTTATGATGTTACACGGTGGTAACTACGAGCACTATCTATACAGGACCAAAGTGACACATGTAATAGCAACAAACTTGCCGGACAGTAAGGTACGGGAGCTGAAAGGTCTGAAAGTCGTCAGACCAGAGTGGATAACAGATAGGTAGGTTTAATCCATTAAATGATGAATGTAATTTACCATTCGGTAAGCAGCTTTCAATTTTTGGGGCATCAAGTGTGATTTTAGATTTTTATTCATTTTTTTTTTTTACTTAATTCTTTTAAGCAAAGAGAATAGCCCCATATGGGATGCTGCATTGTCATCTGAGACTGTTTGCCTATGTCCCATAAATATGATCCCAATCTAGACCAGAATGGATTATTATCTGAGCTGTGACACAAGAAAACTGGACTTAGGTGTTTTTAACCAGGTTCGACACAAACTGGCCTGTGCAGCCACAGAAGATGGCTACTATAGGTGCTTGAAATTTAGGAAGAAGAAGAATTGTACTTTATGTGTAATGAAAACAAAGGCGCAGATCAGCTAGGCAGTTACTGCAAAGCTGATCTGTGCCTTTATTTTTGCATAGGGAAGAATCTGGTTTTCTCATGATACGGCTTATCTAAGGTAGGTTTAATTGATTGTAGTCTCAGCTTCCTGACATGACCTTAGCTGTTGAAGTGGGCGTAAAGCACTTTTGAACTCAACCATCCATGCTCACATCAGCCATTTGAATAAACATTTTATAACAAAATATTTTCCTAAAAATGTAAAAATAAAGGAGGTGGCTACTGACAGCTGGCTGTCAATAGCGCAAGTTCACTACTGAGGCCCTCCCTTTGCTCCCTGCTCCCTGAAAGAAAAATGACCTTTCTCCCCAGCTACTGACAGCCGACTATCAATAGCAAAAGTTTGCTATTGACAGTGGGCTGTCAATAGTGATAGCCTAAAATTTTATAAATCATTTAAATGCACTGTTCATTTCAGCATAAAAGCTGGAAAGCTCCTCTCATACACACCATACCAGCTGTACACGGCCAAGTCTGGGCGACAACAGGGCTTGAGTGGCTTCACTGTGAAACAGAACAGCACAGACTCAACAACAGCCTCTGACCTTGACAATGACCTTGAACATGACCTTGGAGCTGTGCCAACAAACGGCCTTGACATTGGAAACCATGACAGTGACCTTGAAATGGGAAACTTAATAGAAAATCAAAGTACTAAAAGTACTGAAAGTAGTTTTGAAAGATTGAACTCAAATCTAAACAATTCTAATTCTCATAGAAATGTGGCATTTGAGTCTAAGAAACAGCGTGATATTAGTATTAATAGAGACAAAACTTTGCACAAACAGGAGACCCACAGGGACACCAATCACTCACCTGCAAAAGCTGGCGACCCAAAATTCCTGAATGAATTTTACAACAATTCTCGATTGCATCATTTATCAACCTGGAAAGCGGAATTCAGAGACTATGTGAATCTCCTTCAAACTACGAGCACAAGTTTTCCGGGCCGTGAAAAATTACGGCAACTAGTGCTAGATAGAGATAATAGCTGTGATACGGATTTACTGGAGTCTTCGGGTGTTAGCAGAGGGAAACCTAAGAAATGTGTGATGCACATAGACATGGATTGTTTCTTTGTTTCTGTTGGGTTGAGAAAGAGACCAGATCTCAAAGGTAAATGAGCCTAAGAAACGGCGTGAGAAAACCGGTCTTCGGGGTTTCCGACCAGGTATGACACAAACTGGCCTGTGCAGCTACAGGAGATGGCTAGAGGCTGGAAATCTTTGGGTGTAGAAAGTAGAGGAATTGTACAAAAAATTGTAGGGAAAACAAAGGCACTGATCAGTTTCACATTTACTGCACAGCTGAATTGAGGCTTTGTTTTGGCATATGCAAAATGTTGGGTTTTCTCATGACCTGGCGAAAATAATTGTAAGCAAAGCTCCAAAGGATCTTGCTGTTTGGACAGTGAAAATATAATTTCAGAAGTCGTGCGTTGCTATTATTGTATCGTAGATGTTTTAAACATAGTCTAACATATGCATCAAGCAATTTGTCTATTTCCTTGAAATATTTGTCAACGTTTAGAACTTTATTCATGAAGTGTTCTTAGCAACAAGATAAAGATTGCTGAAAGTTGTTACACTTACAATTAAGAAAGTATGCTGCCTATGATATTATAGGTGTAAAAAATTACGTATGACATGTACACAAATGATAGCTTACACTGACTTTGTTTCCCAAAAGTATCAAATGAGCCACCTCGTGGGAAAACCAACAATGTGGTTTCCAACCAGGTCCGACATAAACCGACCTGTACAGTCACAGAAAAGAGCTAGAAGCTTGAAATTTTGGATTTAAGAAGAGGAGGGATTGTACTATCCGAGTAGCGAAAACAAAGGCGCTGATCAGCTTCGCGGTTACCGCGAAGCTGATCTGCGTCTTTGTTTTCGCATATGCAGATTGTTGGTTTTCCCATGAGGCGGCTCAAATAAAGGGCCCAATTGATGTTGTACTTTGAAGTTTAGACACATCAGTCCTATTCAGAACTCTAGATAAGTTGTGTATTTGGTGATAATTGAAATATATTTTTGTATGTTGTTCATAAAAACTATGTTGTGGGTACTCATTAGAACCATTTCATTGAGGTGATTCTAATGAATACCCACCACTAAATAGATTTTTGTGAAGAAAGTTCAAGAAACAAGCAAAATTATCCGAGAAATATCATTAAATACTATCCTTATTTGAGCCACGACGTGAGAAAAACGGTCTTCGGGGTTTCCGACCAGCTCCGACACAAACCGAGCTGTACAAGCACAGAAGATGGCTAGAGACTGGAAATTCCATATTAAAAAGAAGAGGAATTGTACTATCCGTGTAGCGAAAACAAAGGCGCTGATCAGCTTTGCAGATACTGCAAAGCTGATCTGCGCCTTTGTTTTCGCATAGTCAAAAATTCGGTTTTCTCATGACGCGGCTCATTTAGTCCTCTGTGATTTTGGTTAGGTAAACCAGTAGCAGTGACCCACTCCAAGGGTAAAGGTGCCTCACCCAGCGCAGGGTCTGACCTTGACTTCGAGAAAAGGCAATGGGAACTTAGAAAGCAACGAGGAGGCAAGAAAGGAATGAAACAAGGTGCTGCGGGACAGCAAGGTTTGTTTCAGTAGACCAAAAATACCTAAATACATTATAGGGATCAAACATGGTTTTCTATGCATTAACATCTGCTGGTCACGGAGGGAGGCGTTAGAACCAGAGCCTGTAAGGCGAGTGTTTCCACCCTTTTGAATGCCCCATCAGATGTTAATGCATCAGAAAGAACATGTTTGATAGATATTATTGCATTATACAGCTATTTCATGTAAAATTTTGGAGAAATTCATGCACCTGAAATGGCATGCAAACTAAAGTTAGCTAACGATATCTTTATTATGCATGCTGCTTTCGGGGCAAACTTCAACGTCATCATGTCTTCACAATATAACATATAATCAAATGTATGTTATGCGATGACATTAATTTTTTGTGCCCTGTAACAAGCATAAATAAGAGTAGTGTATTAAGAGCGCGTGCTTACGAGAATTGCCTTATTAATAAACGGCCTTCTCTTGATTAATACATGGCTGTTAATATCACATGGCATAGGTATTTATGCAATAATTGACATTATTGCATAAATACCCGTGTCACAGGATATTATCAGCCATATATTAATGAAAAGAAAGCCATATATTAATATGGCAATTCTCGTGAGCGTGTGCTGTTAATATATGGCTTTTACTGATGCGCGTTACCGGGTGCCACACAAAGCATGTGCTAATAATGAGTAACTTATATCTGCCTGGAACGAGCATAAGAATGAAAGCTTTACTACGTGTATAAAAATGTGACAAGACTGTAAAATATAGTACACCATTATTTCTTTCATTTGTGCAGAATTTATGCAATAATAGCGATCAAAAATGATTTTGTCCTTCTTACACCCTCGGGGGTGTTTGAAAACATCGGGCTAGGCCCTCGGTTTTCAACACTCCCCTCGGGACCTAGCGAATGTTGATGAATGGAAAATTATGTTTGATCCCTATATTAAAAGAAAAGCAGCCCTTGAAGAAGAAATAATGAATTGAAAATAAACAGTGCAAATGATAAAAGTAAACATGGAATTTTAAAATGTTATGATATCCCAATGTTGGTTAGAAGTCCTATAAAACACAGGGGTGATTCAAATGATGCTACCTGTGCTGTCGTTAGAGTACTTTGTATACCATCACATGCAAAGCACTGTTGTCATCCAAGTATATGGTTGACAGCCGTAAGTATGATACTAGTGATTTTGCTGTCGTCGGAGACATGATACGACCATCGATATACTTGGACGACAGCAAGCTTTTGCATGCAATGATATATAATGTACTCGGATGACAGAACAGGTAGCATCATTTGAATCACCCCCGTGTAAAATAGAAGCAACAACCGGACGTTGATTGGGACATAAAGAAATAAACTAACTTTTTACTGCCCATAGTACTGGTTATAAATACCCAGGAAGTGCTGGCTTTATCCAAAACTGACTGACTATAAACAGTAATTGACTGGTATTTTCAACTTCAATATGAACAAATCACAGTTTCGTACAACTTTTCTCATTCATTTGACCCACCTCATAAGACGACCAACAATCTTCATAGGCGAAAACAAAGGTGCAGATCAGCTTCACAGTACCTGCAACGCTGATCAGTGCCTTTGTTTTTGCTACACGGATAGTACAATTCCTCTGCTTTCTACATCCAAAATTTCCAGCCTTGAGCCATCTTCTGTGACTGTACAAGCTGGTTTGTGACGTACCTGTACGAAAACCACGTTGGTTTTCCCATGAGGTGGCTCAATTTCATTACGAAAACATGCCCAGAGATTTTTTCACCTGTAAAAAATGGAAAATTTCATGGTTTTATTTTTTTATATTTTTCTTATTTTTGCTCAAAACATAGATTGTGGGTACACATTAGAACCGCCTCGGCGAGGCAGCTCTAATGAGTACCCACAATCTATGTTTTGGAGCAAAAATAAGAAAATTAGTTATACCCCTGCGTACCCCAGTTTTACTATATAAAAGTGGGGTTCATTGGGGTAAACAGTTGTATATATTACACGGACATATTATCCTGACATTGTGTTTGTAGATATAGATGAGAGCGATTTTCCTGATCTATCTGACAGTGATAGTGAAGAAGACATTCCTTGTGGTCAACCTCAACATTCCAATAAAACACAAGAAACATTCCATTCTATGGCAGAGATAGCGTCATGCAGCTATGAAGCTCGACAGGTAGGCTTCGTTTTCATATTTTTAGATAAGTTTGGGTGGCCACCTATTGGGAAATAGCTGCTCACATGGCTTACTACATTCCATTAAAACACAGGAAACATTCCATTCAATGGCAGAGATAGCATCGTGCAGCTATGAAGCCAGACAGGTAGGCTTCATTTTCATATTTTAAGCGAAGTTTGCTTAACTGGGCGGATGCCTGTTGGGAAATAGCTGCTCACGCGGCTTACTACATTCCAGTAAAACACAAAAAACATTCCACTCAATTGCAGAGATAGCGTCATGCAACTATGAAGCTCGACAGGTAGGCTTTGTTTTCATACTGTAGATCTGGAAATATTCGGGAGAACTTAATTTTTGCTAATATTTGCAAATTTGGTTGCCTCACGAATTCAAAGTTCTCGCTAATAAAGAGTCACTATAAACTTCATAGAATACATGGCTACTCACTCGCGAATTCAAGAACTCGCGAAGAATTCGGAAATAGAAAATTCGCGAAATAAAAGTCACGTGAAAATTTCCGAATTTACAGGTTCTTTTTAGCTAAGTTTGGGTAACTGGGTGGCCCCCTATTGGGAAATAGCTGCTCACGCGGCTTACTATTTTCTTAGTATGAGTACCTGTTTGTTAATTTAGTTTTTTCCCACCTCGGTTTTTGGAGTGGGAATTTCTTTCTGATTGCACCATTTCCTGATCATTGCCTACTATTATATTTGAAGGACCACACAAATTGTTAATAGATAAGGGATTTTGACCATTTCTTCATAAAAATCTCTCTCTCTATATATATATATATATACTGTGGGTACTTTTAAGTATTCCCTCAAACCTATAGCAGGTGTTTAACAAGATTTTTATTATACTGTAAATCGGAAATTTGCGAGAGAACTTAATTTTCGCTAATATTCGCGAATTCACTGCCTCACAAAAATTTAAGTTCTCGCTAATAAAGAATTACTATAAGCTTTATAGACTGCATGAGTACTCGCTCGCAAATTCAAGAACTCGCCAATAATTCAGAAATTGGAAATTTGCGAAATAAAATTCTCTCGAGAAAATTTCCGAATTTACAGTACACAGCATCTTTTTCAACCAGGAATTTTATTGTTCTGTAAATTAGAACTTGTTTTGCATGCTTTGTATGCTAGCTTCGCATGTTTTGTAGGCTGGTGTAAAAAATGGTATGTTCATGGGTCGAGCCAAACATATATGTCCTGACCTAGTTACTATACCGTATGACTTTGAGGGCTACCAGACTGTGTCAAGAACTTTGTATGATACTGTCGCAAGGTAATACTGCTCATTACGAAAACACGCCCATGCAATATACAGAGATTTTTTTCAGAAGAAAATTTTGAAAATTTCATTGGAAAAAAAAATGTATTTTTGATAGGTTTGTTCAAAACATTGATTGTGGGTACATGTTAGAACCGCCTCGCCGAGGCGGTTCTAACGAGTACCCACAATCTATGTTTTGGATCAGAATTAAGAAAATTAGATGTACCCCTGCAAACCTCAGTTTTGCTATATAAAAGTGGGGTTTACATGGTTTAATGGGGTATATATTGTATGGACATGTTTTTTTTTTGATGATACTACATAGATTGCAATGAACTTAATGATGTCTGTTCTATGTAGTGCACAATGCAATTCAGTTTTTCAATGAAGCCTTAAAATGCTTGAGAAAGTTCCATTCCAATTACTGCATACTAAAACAAAAGTCAGCACATAAGCTGCTTTAGTAAGAGGTCCAGTATTTATTATGATGCAATTTAACTATTCGTACCTATGCAAATATATGTGATTAAATGTTGGTTGATTACACAGATCTATTATACAACCATTAGGAAGACGTGCCCATGCAGTATACAGAGATTTCTCCAGCTGTAAAAATTGAAAATTTCATTGTAAAAAAAAATATTTTCGATATATAAGTTCAAACGTTGATAGTGGGCACACGTTAGAACCCCTCGCTGAGGCTGTTCTCTCGCTGAGGCTGTTCTATCGCTGAGGCTGTTCTGACGAGTATCCACAATCTATGTTTTGGATAAAAAATCAGAAAAATGAGTATACCCCAGTTTTCCTACATAACAGTGGGATTTTAAGGGCCAACTTTTCATGGACATGTTTTCCAGGCCCCGAGGTTATAAAAAAATTTCATGCTCAGCTCAGCTGAGACTAAAAATTTATCTTGCTCATATCTTGGCATTTTAACATTTATTAGTAGGATAAATTACTTGCTTTGGTGATCTAAACCTGAAATTTCAATTTATTTGGGCTATTTTGTCATCTTTGAGCAGCTTAAATTTGATGCTCAGCTGAGTTGAGCATGAAAAAAGTTTTGTAACCTTGGCCTCTGATGTCTTTTAGTTATACTCATGACATTGAAGCTGTGAGCTGTGATGAAATGTTGGTTGACTGTACAGATTTATTGTCCAATACTGGTGCTAGGCCATTAGAGTTTGCCTCGTTGCTCAGAAAGGAGATTTATGAGAAAACGAACTGTACAGCTTCAGCAGGGTTGGGTAAGTTGGGAGAATTCTTTGTTTAATGGTTACCAAAATTATTGCATATGTAACGAAATTGGTTAGACTACAGTAATGTATGGGCTTTTGTTAAAGCTTATTCTTGTTATTGACAAAAATAGTTATTGCCTCTATTTTTAGCTCTGTGTTACTATTTTAATCTTTCTAAATTCCAGGAATCGTACCGTCGGTCCAGCAGCTGCACCGTTTGGTACAGTTCAGCCAATCGTAGCTCGTAATCTGTTCCAAATTCGGTACGGACGGTACTCTGGAACCTAACGGTCATTCCTGTCCTGTCTTTCGAAGCGAGCAGTTGAAACTTTGCTGCATCTAAATTATTTTGATAGAATTTCTTATTTTGACATTTCTTCCCGCATTTTGACGTATTTTGTTTATCGCGAGTGAATCTAAATTGTGGCAATACATTCCTGATATAGAATAGAACAGAATAATTGGATTATAGCAGGAATATTGCTTGAATTAGATCGATCTTGTCGGATATTTTGTCTCAGAGTAAGTTTGTAGAGTTTCTAGTTTGCGATTAAAGCATTTCTGTCTAATTATTTACGCTGCAACTAAATTCATTGACCCTGAACGCAGCGACCTAGTTTTACGACAGTAATACAAGTATTGGCTTTTCATAAATTAGCGTCTTGAGGCAACGTTCATCTTTCATGTATTACAAACCTTCTCATTTTCACATGAATGGTTGTAAAAGATGTTTGCTTGTTCAGATTCACTCATTTGTTTGTTAAATGAAACTTTGTTCACTAGAAAAATAAATTCAAGATCTTGTCAAAATGCTTTCTTCTCAATGACTGTAAATAAGACTTGGAGCTCCATTGCCAGACCCCCATATTTCATGGACCAGATCGATTTACTGACTGGTGCATTACTTGATCAATACGCCGTCTCAGCAGCTACATTATGTCCTCACACTAGGGTGAGTGCATTACTAGTGTAGCATTTCATCACAGACAACGTATAAGCACCAAGCGAATATCACTTAGCATTCCCGTGAATGCGACAAGGGTGAAAATCGTTACACATATTAAAATATAGTATTGCATTGTCAGAAGCACAGGGCATCTAGATAACATCTCCATGTAATAAATTTCCCCTTATACCTCACTTGTATGTAGCAAATCTGGGGTATGCAGGGGTATACCTATTTTTCTTATTTTTGCTCCAAAACATAGATTGTGGGTACTTGTTAGAACTGCCTCGGAGAGGCGGTTTGCCTCGGGAGGCGGTTCTAACATGTACCCTCAGTCTATGTTTTGAGCAAAAACATTAAAAACATTAAAAGGCCTAGGGAATTTAAGGCCTGATTTCGGCCTCATGTGTTGGTAAAAAATTAAATTTTGGAATTCTGAGGAGAGAACTATTGCAAATAGCAGGTATAGGTCCCTGCTTATAAATTCTAGCACAACTATCACATTCAAATTACACATGTTGCCATTGCAACGCTCCGAAAAGCATAGAAATACCACTTTTTGCAATTTTGGGTCTATTTTTCACCATTCAGCATCATTTTCAACTACCGGCCCACGCGACGAACAATTTCTTATTATGAAATTATTATGAAGTATCATCCACAGATATAGTATGATTAGTATCATTTTGTTCTTCGTGTGGGCTGGCACTTAAAAATTAAAAAATGTGTTCAGAAATGGTCAAAAATAGACCAAAAAGTGCAAAATGTGCTTTATCTATGGTTCTTCTGGGCGTTGCCATGGCAATGCTTGTAGGATAAATGAAGTACTTGTTCTTGTTTTTAATAGATGAGACATATGACTGTTTTAAGGAATAGTTTTCTCACATAAATTCCAAAATTTATTTTTTAGCAAAATCTGAGGCCAAAATCAGGCGTTAAATGCCCTAGTCCTTTTTCTGGTGAAATTTTCATTTTAATCTCTGTATATTGCATGGGCAAGTTTTCGTAATGAGCACAGGGTACTCGCTTTCTTTGGTACTCTTGTCTTATAAAGTTGCTGTATTATTATGGCAACTTCGTTATGATGATTATAATGAGCATGAAGAGGATGAAATTAGCTGTGTCAAGAAAATCTATTACCTTGTAAAGTAATCATACAAACCTGTTGACCCCCCCTCCCCATCAAAAAATAAAAAAATAAATAAATAAAATTCAACTGTTACACAGTCTATATAGTGCTCTACCACAGTTGTTGCTAAATTCAAATTTGAGTGTTTTACACCAATGTTTTTTTTTTTTTTCTCCAACGTTAAAAAGTCTCAATAGAAAAGTATGGATAGCACAACTTTTTAGAGCAGGCCTCATTTATACTCCAATTCTCAAAATTCTAGTGATCAATCTGCTATTCTATAGCATTGAAAAATAGAAATGACTTGGGTTTGTGTGACCATAGCTATCTACCCTAAATTAATTTAGCCACGTCATGAAAAAAAAGAAAACAAAAAAAAACAAACTGATTTTTGCCTATGGGAAAACAAAGGCGCATATCAGTTGTGCAGTAATTGCACAGCTGATCAGCGCCTTTGTTTTCGCTTCACAAGTACATGTAATACAAATTACAATCCCTCTTCTTAAATCTGAAATTTCAAGCTTCTAGCCTTCTTCTGTTAATGTACAGGCTGGTTTGTGTCGGACCTGGTTCGAAACCCAAATTGTTAGTTTTCTCATGGGAAGGCTCAACAATCTTTGCATTATAAACTGTGATTTCTAGCATCCAATATCTTACTGGCTAAGATGGCGACACGGAAAGCTAAACCCAACGGTCAGTTTCATCTCACTGAAAATGATGTCCAAGACTTCATAGTTCCGCAGTCAGTGCACGATATTCCAGGTTAGTAATGCACCTATCAATATTTTCCCCCAGAGAAAAGGAGGGAATTGGCAAGCATTAGGACTGTTGATAATTCTAACACATCACGGATATAGCCAATGGTTAAAAAACTTGTTACACTTCAGACCCGTTATAACGCGCTGGTCGGGGTCCACAAGTCGCATGCGCGTTATAGGTGAGGCGCGTAATGCAAATCTACTGAGTCGGACCAGGCTGATCGCAGTTTCTGTAGTGTATTGGTGGGTGGGGAACCTATACGACGTGTGTATCGGCTTAACCGAGCTTGGCGGTTTATCGCAGAGTCCTTGTAAAATGGAATAAACAAAAGTGAAGTATTGCGTGTTCCACAGTTTTCTCAGTTAAAAACGATCTACAATGATAAAATTTGTTTATTTACAACGTACGATTTTATGTGAACACCGGGCTTATGTTGCTGTTGTATTGTAGAGTTCCGCCTTTGACTTATTGGCGCATCCGGATATTTAACGCGGACGAGAGTCTTTTGCCGATACCGTATTTACAGTTATTTTAATTCGCCTTTCTTAATTGAATTTTCTGATCGGATAGAATTATACAAAATATAGGTGTCCCAATGCTTAGACAATCTTTGGTTTGTGTCGCCGTCGAAAATGAGCAACATTGCGTAACAGGTGTCATCAATAGCCTACAGCAACCTTTGTTTACGGTCTCGTTACGGTCTATCAATAATCCCCTAGCTCATTGGGCTTATTTTCACAACTTTTATGGCTATTCTTAAGAAAACAATGTGTCATCCACGCTTCGCGAACGGTGGATTGTGTAAGTCTAAAAATTACTTACATGGCAATTATCACTCTTGAATATACATACACGCAGCCGACATGGTTCGTAAACACATTATGCTTTCTATAAGAAAACCTGTTCTTTCAGTTTTAAATATGCAAAAGATAATTAACATTAATTGTTCTCAATGTATAATATAGAGAAACTGTTAGAAAATAGCACCTTGGCAAACGCCTGACAACTGCTTTTAATTTTTTTCTCTCGAGTACCATAAAGAGAAACTGTAAGAAAACTGAACCTTGTTAAATTCTCTGCAAACGATCTTTTTAACAGTGAATTCATCTGCACATAAACGCCTTAAACTGTAATACAATAAAGGAATATATAAGGGTAAAACGGCGCCTTTGCGTCGCCACGATTTTTTTTTTTTTTTTTTTTTTTTTTTCACAAAAGTGGGTGGGCGAAATTTTGGGATCCAAGGTGCCCTCGCGTTATATCCAACACCGCGTTAATTCAAGGCGCGGTATAGCGGGTCTGTCCTGTATATTGTGCAACAATTCACTTTGTGCCCTTTCGATTTGTGACCTAAACTATCCCATCAAGCAGTGTAATCTTTAGATGGCAAAACATCCTTTTAGCGCATAACAGACATTATAATTGTATGTAAATATCAACATTACAGTCAGACATTTGGTGTGATATCTACAATGTAATGGTGGAAGATGTTGGCAGTTCCTGAGACTTTTATTCTGTTTATTGTGTATTCTTGCCTAGATATCTATGTGCATAGCTGTTTGAAGCCATTTTCAATTGATCGAAAGCCATGTTCAAACAGCAAAACCCATGGTCAAATCAGGAAATTCATGTGTCGTTTGAACATGGGTTTTGGCCGATGTCATTAGACAATGTGAAGTGACGTCACTGTATTTCGTAGAAACAAAATGACCGACATTGAAGAAGCTCCGCAGTTTTGGGTGAGTTTTGACGTTGTTATTGTTATTTCAAGAAATTTTAAGTGAATTAGTGTGAAAATGCAAGAATAGCGATCAACCATGTTTCGTTTCAGTGTTCAAACATTCGCTGGATCACTCAGAAGGGGTTTGAACACGCGGCCTGCGGCCTTGTGTTCAAACGCCTTCCTCGTGAGCCATCGAATATTTGAACACTGAAAACCATGGTTGATCCCATATAAGAATCGAAATTGATCAGCTCAAGTGTGTGATTTGTTGAGTAATCATTTTCTGTTTGTCCGTTAGTTGTAAGAATATTAGTCACTTGCGCTACACACTCATCATGATTTGATCTTCTTGACAACTGACCTCCAAACAGTGAATTATTAATCAACAAATCACTGCTAGAGCTGATAATTTTCTAAAGTTTGCTAAGAGGAATTTCATGGAAAAATGAAATAAAGTTCTAAAATTATATCAATGTCCCTAAAATCTAAAGTAGACTCAGCAAAATTATAATGAAGGGCAAGTCCATTACTCAAAAATGGGTTGAACAACTCTATATTTTGTAGGAGTCGGCTGGTCTATGACCAAGAAACTGGAGAATATGAAAGTTAGAACGTGTGGGGACCTTCAGAAGGTCAGCCTCGATGCGCTTCAGAAAGAATTTGGGCCCAAGACAGGACAGTCGCTGTACAGATACTGTCGAGGTCAAGACGACCGTCGAGTACAGACAGATCATCAGAGGAAGTCTGTGTCGGCAGAAGTGAATTATGGGATACGCTTCACTACTGTAAGCTCCATTTGAATTATTTTCAGATTAATAGTTTAAGTGAATAGATGTATCTTCAAAAACTTATTTAACTCATATAAGCCTGGCGTCCTTTTTATGGGACATAGGCAAACAGTATATCCGCAGATGTGACGCCGCAGGATGTGGCGTCCCATCTGAGGCTATTCTGTTTGCTCAGAGAAATTTCATCGAAAAATTGAGATAAAAATTTAAAATCACACCTAAAGCCCCTAAGAATGAAAGTGGACTCACCCAAATGATGATGGTGGGAAAGTCCATTCATCAAATATGGGTTAAGGAAAGTTTAGGTTGGAAAATAATTATTGGATAAAGATCGAGTTTTCAGGAGTCTTTGTCTGGAACAGTTTGACATGCATCCCATTACGAAAACTTACCCATGTAATATACAGAGATATTCTTTGGTGAAAAAAAAAAATAAACGAAAATTTACAGGACAGACCCGCTATACCGCGCCTTGAATTAACGCGGTGTTGGATATAACGCGAGGGCACCTTGGATCCCAAAATTTGGCCCACCCACTTTTGAAAAAAAAAAAAAAAATATCGCGGCGATGCGAAGGCGCCGTTTTACCCTTATAATTTCCTTTATTGTATTACAGCTAAAGGTATTTATGTGCGGATGAATTCACTGTTAAAAAGATCGTTTGCATGGGAATTCGGCAAGGTTCAGTTTTCTTTCAGTTTCTTTTTATGGTACTCGAGAGAGAGAAAAAAAAACAAACAAAAAAAACAGGCGTTTGCCAAGGTGCGATTTTCTTACAGTTTCTTTATGGTATAATGAGAATAATCGATGTAAATTATCTTTAGCACATTTAAAACTGAAAGATAGCGTTTTCTAATAGAAAGCATAATGTGCTTACAAACCGTGTCGTCTGCGTGTATATTCACTAGTGATAATTGCCATTTCAGTAATTTTAGACCGACACAATCCACGGCTCGGGAAGCGTGAATGACACATTGTTTCCTTAAGATTAGCAATAAAAGTTGTGAAAATAAGACAAACGCGCTAGGGGATTATCGATAGACCGTAACGAGACCGTAAACACAGGTTGCTGTAGGCTATTGATGACACCTGTTACGCAATGTTGCTCATTTTCGACGGCGACGCAAACCAAAGATTGTCTAAGCATTGGGACACCTAAATCTTGTATAATTTTATCCGATCAGAAAATGCATTTCTACTTTCTCGATTAAGAACGGCGAATTAAAATAATTATAAATACGGTATCCGCAAAAACTTGTCCACGTTAAATATCTGGGTGCGCCAATAAGTCAAAGGCGGAACCCTGAACGATACAACAACAACAGCAACATAAGCACGGTGTCCTGGACGCTTTTCACATTCAATCATACGTTGTAAATAAACGAATTTTATCGTTTGTAGATCGTTTTTAACGGATTAAAATGTCGGAACACGCAAGGTTTCACCTTTGATTATTCCATTTTAAAAGGACTCCGCGAAAAACCGCCAATTAGCTCAGTTAAGCGAATCAATAAACAAACCGGCCTGTACAGTCACAGAAAAGAGCGAGAAGCTTGAAATTTTGGAGTTAAGTAGAGGAGGAATTGTACTATCCGAGTAGAGAAAACAAAGGCGCTGATCAGCTTCGCGGTTACCGTGAAGCTGATCTGTGCCTTTGTTTTTGCCTATGCAGATTGTTGGTTTTCCCATGAGGCGGCTCATTTTTAATATTTTTGCTCAGGCTGAGGTGGTTCTAACGAGTACCCACAATCATTGTTTTGGAGCAAAAATAAGAAAAATAGGTATACCCCTGTAAATCCCACATTTACTATATAAAAGTTGGGATTCAATGGGATATACGTTTCATGGACATGTTTTCCTGATGCATTTGAAACTTGTCAATATACAGCCTGGAATTCAGTGCTTCAGTGCAGAATGTTTGACAGAGCCGTTTTATCTCATTCATTTCAGACAGTCCCAAATGCAAAATGCTTGAAGTTGCTAATTTCATTACAACACTCAAGGATTTGATCATTGCACCACTGTCATTAGGAAAACACATCCATGTAATATATTGGTTTTTCTTAAGTTGAAAATGAAAATCTTCAGTAGAAAATTTTTGATATTTTCCTTATTTTTGCTCAAAACATAGATTGTGGGTACCCATTAGAACCGCCTGGTCGTGGTTCTAAGGAGTACCCACAATCTATGTTTTGTAGCAAAAATAAAAAAAAATATTTATACCCCTGTATACCCCAGTTTTGCTATTTAAAAGTTGGTATAAGGGGGTATACAATATATAGACATGTAATCATGATAGTCTGGCGTGGGTTTGAGCACCGCACAGGGCTAATCTGTTTCTTAAAAAACAACAACAATATATTGCATAAATTTGTTTTAAACCCTAAATCATCCTTTCAGGATGTTGAAGCTGTAAGGTTTCTGCAAGAATTGTCCGAGGAAGTGTGCCAAAGATTGAAAAATATTCACATGAAGGGAAGAAGTGTCACATTAAAACTCATGGTGAGGCGGGAAGACGCACCAACGGAGACTGCCAAATTCTTAGGTATGATAATCATTTGAGCCTGTGTGTGAGAAAACCAACAATTATGGTTTCCGAACAGGTCCAACACAAACCAGGCTGTACAGTCACAGAATAAAGCTAGAAGCTTGAAACTTTGGATATAAGTAGCAGAGGAATTGTACTATCCGTGGGGCAAAAACAAAGGCGCTGATCAGCTGTGCAGTTACTGCACAGCTGATCTGCGTCTTTTGTTTTCGCATATGCAAATTGTTGGTTTTCTCATGCGAAGGCTCATTTAGAAAACAGGTTGAAGGGTTTCCCACTAGGTCTGACACAGGTCTCAAAAGAATGCTAAGAGTTTGGATTTTTGGATTTTAAGAAGATTAGGAATTTTCACTAGTCTTGAAGCAAAATTAAAGAAGACAATTAGACAACGGACAGTGCAGTGGCATAGTGATAGAATATTTGACTCCGAATTAAGAGGTCCTGATTTCGATCTCCACTTGCGGTACCTTGATGCATCTTGAGCAAGACACATAGTGGCTCCATCTCAACATGACTGAAAAATTGTTGACTGCAGCATTAAACATCAATGCAAAGCAAGTAGACAAATTATTTAGTTGTTCAGTTTTATTATTGCTCTGAATTTTGGAAAAAAGTAGTGTTGAAAACTGCTGTGCAGTTACTGCACAGCTCATCTGCATCTTGGTTTTCATGTATGCAAAAAGAAGGTGTTCTCAAGATGCAGCTCGGTCTTCGGGGTTTCCGACCATGTTCGACACAAACCGGCCTGTACAGTCAAAGAAGCAGGCTAGAAGTTTGAAATTTTGGATTTAAGAAGAAGAGGAACTATACTATCCTAGTAGTGAAAACAAAGGCGCAGATCAGCTTCGCAGTTACTGCGAAGCTGATCTGCGCCTTTGTTTTCGCATAGGCAAACATCCGTTTTCTAATGACGCAGCTCTTTTTTTGTCAGGCCATGGTATTTGTAACAATTTCTCAAAGTCAGTTAGTTTACCACTAGCCACAGATGATGCCAGGATCGTCGGTAAAGAAGTGGTTACAATATTGCGACAGCAGAGGGCAGCACCTGAAGACCTCAGAGGGGTGAGAACACAATTACTTAATCCATTTGCAGGGCTGTGGAAATATTACAAAAATGCACTTGTCCAGGGACAAGTAAATATAAAAAATTCACTTGCCCTTTCATAATATTCTTGTCCAACAAGGCGACGACTATACTTTATTTCATGAAAAATGAATTAATTTAATAAAAAAAATGTATCTCATGCTAATTATTTTGTGCTTGTGCATGCCTTTGAACACCAAAGTATAGAAGAAAACATGTCAGAAACTTTGGATGAACCACTCAATATACATACTGTTTAGCAACTTCACTTGTCCAAGGACATGAAGATCTTAAAAATCCACTTGTCCTGTGCCCTCTTGTACCAGGTCGGACAAGTCGGGCATGCTATTTCCACAGGCCTGCCATTTGTGATGAAAGGACAAAAAACTTAAGAACAAATGTTCTGCACACGTGAAAATGAAAATGGAATTACATATACACATTACATTGGTAAATGTAAACACACTGGTGCCATGTCATTGTAATACTGTAAATTTGGAAATTTTTGCGTGACTTTTATTTTGCAAATTTTCTATTTCCGAATTATTAGCGAGTTTTTTAATTGGCGAACGAGTACTTGTACAGTCTATAAAACTTATTGGTATTCTTTATTAGCAAGAACTTTATTTTTGCAAGGCAACGAATTCGCGAATATTAGCAAAAATTAAGTTCTCGCAAAAATTTCCGGATTTACAGTAATCTCTGGTGCAGTTACGTTGACCAGTGTGCAAATGGAATGGAATTGAACATGTTTTATGCATGGAATCCTTCATCATTCATCTTACATAAGATCAATGAAAAAGAAAAAATCAATGAAAAAAAAAAGAAGAAAAAGATCAATGAAAAAAAGAAAAAGAAAAAAAGATCAATGGAAAAAAAAAATAAATAAAGAAAAGATCTATGAAAAAAAAAAAATCAATGAAAAAAAAAAAAGAAGACTAACGAAAATTATCTTCCAGATATCATCAGTACTCTTTATCTGGCTTCCAAGGGAGCGGGAGCGCGGTGGCATAGTGGTAGAGCGTCAGACTCCGAATCGAGAGGTCCTGGGTTCGAACCCCACAGGCGTCACCTTGTTGTGTCCTTGAGCAAGACACATTAACTCCCTTCAGTACTGGTTAAACCCAGGAAGAATTGGCTCCGTCCAGACATGACTGAAAAATTGTTGACTGGGATGTTAAGCCTCATTACAAACAAACAAACATTTATCTGGCTTCTAACAAACTGGGGCCAGTTGTTCAAAACATTGTTAGTTTAACATCATCGTTATGACGTCAACTCGTTAAGTTAATGTCGACTGCATAAGCGAATGCACTGTTATTTTTTGTTGATAAAATCAACATCTAATGTGTATTTGTAATATTCTTATTTGAAATTTTAACGAATCGTTAACCAAGGATGTCATTAATGTTGAACAACTTGGCCCTGATCATTCGGAAACATCTTACTTGCTGCTTCCAGATTGGTATACAGATACAGAAACTGGAACCAGCCGAAGAGGGACTCAGACCGAGAACCAGTAGAACTCAAAGTATACTCAACTTTACTGTGAATAAAGCTCAAACTGTGAAACAAAGTGGTGATACAGGGTCAAAACAATTGTTAAACTCGAGTAAATCTAATAAAAGCGAGTGTGCTTCTAGTCTAAATGGAGATTTTATGAGGAATAAATGCTCAAGTGAACATTCAGTGCCAGAAAAACTTAACTCATTGGATGACCAATCAGAGATCTGTGATATTGGAACTGACCAATCAGAAAAGAGAGTGCTTGACCAATCAGAAAGGACCAGCTTACAAACTGACCAATCAGATACATCTGAGATTGTTGGAAAGCGACAAAGAACTTGGGCATCTGAAAACTTAATTGATGACCTTGGAAGGTGATTTGAGCCGCATCACGAGAAAACCAACAATGTGGTTTCAGAACAGGTCCAAGGCAAACCAAGCTGCACAAGAACAGAAGGTGGCTAGAGGCTGGAAATTTCGGATTTAGAAAGTAGAGGAATTGTACTGTCCATGTAGCGAAAACAAAGGTGCTGATCAGCTTCGCTTTTGCTGCGAAGCTGATCTGCGCCGTTGTTTTCGCATATACAAAATGTTGGTTTTCTTATGATGCAGCTCATTTGTATTTAAGGGTTTTGAAATGGCAAATTCTCCATAAAGTGCACAGATTATCACTTCTGTATGAAGCTTTTTCTGGAACATTTAATTAGAAACTCCTTGATCAAGATTTTAGCCACCCACTTGAAAGAAGGGGTCATGATTTCGATCCCCTCCTCCTGTCTCCACATGACCTTAGTTGTTGAGTGGGACGTAAAACATGAAATCAATGTTGGCAAAATTTAGTATTCAGAAGAAATTAAATAATTTACTTTAATTGTTCAATATTGCATGAAAATGGCAATCTTTTAAAATTTACAATATTCTATACTCACTATAAATGAAGGTATTGCTTAATGGTCAATACATTTTAGTCAAACATAGGTTAGATATCTTAAAAATCATAGCAAACATTGACTGACAAACTAAGATTTTAAAGGATTGCACCTTAAGAAGAGTTAGCAATTCACCTGATATCATTGTGAACATTGCCTGGCTATCAAAATTCTGAAGTTCTGAAATATCATGAAATATCCAAGTTCTGAAATATCCATGTCCATCATTAGACGACAGGTAGCCAGCAGTCAGTTGCCTCCCTTGCCAAGCCTACCAGATATCCCTACGCCTGAGAGTGGGAAAAAGAGATTATTTAAGCGATCAGAGCCAGCAGCACAGGAAACTCCACCAGGGGACTACTTTCCATCACCGTCACAGGTAAGTGGTCTCCCTTTTCAGTAACTGCATAGCTGATTAGAGCGTTTATTTTCACCACACAGATAATACAATCCCTCTTCTTAAATCCGGATTTTCAAGCTTCTAGACTGCTTCTGTGACCGTACAGGCCGGTTGGAACTGTTAGGAAACCTAGATTGTTTGTTTTTTCATGCCAAGGCTCATGTTCTTCATATTTCAGTTTCCGGTGGTTCTGTCACTCATCTTGAAAACCAGGGGTCACAGGTTTGATCCCAGGCTTCTCCAGTCTGTTGGACAAGACTATAAACCAAGGTCCCATCTCCATATGACCTAAGCTTATAGTGGGACGTTAAACCACAAATCAACCAACATATTTCTTTCAGATTGACCCAGCAGTCTTGCAAGAATTACCTCCTGATATTAGAGAACAGATTCAAAAGGAAATGGAATCACGAAAGATCCAAAAGAAACCCTCCACATCTGTACCCCACAATGCTTCTATACCACAGGCTTCTATACCTCAGGGCTATGGGGGTTTACCACAGAGCGGGGTGGCTGGACAGGGTTGTTCCCACTGGGAGGATGGTGCCGGGGATGGTGCCAGTCATGGGGTGGGGAGGAGTGGCTTGGAGAAATCCAGAGATGTCATAGAGGCACTGCCCTCACCTTCACAGGTCAGTTGGTTTAAACATAAATCAGCTTCGCATCTGCGCCTTTGTTTTCGCCTATGCACATTGTTGGTTTTCCCATGCGGAGGCTCAAATATTATATGTAAATGAACATTATTATATACATACATCAAAAAAACATACTAAAGAAGTCATATGCAAGGTTTCCCCTCACTTTCGGATTCAAGGGGTCCCTTGGACTCTCACATTTGGTTTTTGAGAGTCCCTGTACAAATTCTACAAGTCCCCATTTAAATATTGACAATTTTATTGCTTATTTTTTAAATTAAAACAAAACATTAATTGCACACTTAGTCCAGTATTGTGCAAACGACATAATGACCCATGAAACTTTTTGGGGGTCCCATGGGACTCCTAGCATGTCAGTGTTTTGGGAGTCTAGGACTCAATATCCTGTGTCAGGGAAAACCCTGCATATGGAGTTTATATGAATCTGTCTCCCTTATTACATAAATTACAAACAGCCACTGACATAAAAATAGCTTTGATTACGTGTATTGCATGTTTTATCATTCAGGAGATGTTGGTTACCCGTACATAGTTGCATGATAAAGTCCCTACATAAATGTCAAATCGTAAACAAAAACAATCAAACAAGCTTACTATTTTCTTTAGATAGACATGTCTTGCCTGAGTGCCCTGCCACCATCCCTCCAAAAAGAAATCACAGATGCCTATGCTAAACAAGACTCTAGGAAACAAGATCTCTTCAGGGGGAATAATCCACTCAAACTAAATCAAGCTCCATCTCCAAACAAGCTCCCGCAGAAAAGGTAAAAAATGACAATAATTTTCTTTGCATTTTAAACATTTCATTCAGGTGGACAAATATGTAGACAGAAGCAACAGATTTTCCCTGCCTATGCCCAAGAAAAGGCATCTACTTCAAAGCCTTTATGGCATATATGGTGATTAAAGAGACTTTCAAACATTGTATTTTCATTTTCATTGATCAAATGTTATTGTTCTTAATGTATCACAAAGAGAAACTGTAAGAAAATTGCACCTTGGCAAAAGCCTGAAAACAAACTTGAAATACGATGCGTGAGAGTTTCTTTTACTATAATCGTCAAACTAAATTGCTATTATAAAGGAAGTAAGCCACTGATGAAACAGTACCTTGGAACCGTCACAAGTTCTGTAGATGCCAATCAGCATGCTATAACGAGACTGTACTGTATATTTTTTCAGGTCGCCCGCAAAGAGTCCCCAGTTCAAAATCCCTAAGAATAAACAATCAGGTCGCGGCAAAAAGAAAGTGACTTCCTCAAAGAAGTTATTATTCAGTGAACAGAGAAAATTGCCTTCATCCACTCTGGTTAGTATCAGTTACTCATACTGGCCCCGAGGTTATAAACTTTTTTCATGCTCAACTCACCTGAGCATGAAATTTCAATTCCTCATAGATACTGAAATAGCCAAAATTAATTGAAACTTTTGGTTTAGAACATCAAAGCCAGTAAATCCTGCTCATATATGTCAAAATGCCAACAATTGTTGGCATTTTCACATTTATGAGCAGGATAAATTTTTGAGCTGAGCATAAATAAAGTTTTATAACTCTGGGGCCTGGTTAATATCAAACTAATCACGCTAATATTTTACAGTCGATCATCTCACTGCTGTGTCTGGTGTGGGATCATGGGGCACATGTGAGACAAGCAGCTGCGCCAGAAGTTTTTCTCAAGGCTCCTGTTTTCGCCCCTCCTACTGATTTGCCTGTCTCATATGAGCTGAAAAAATCTTGACAGGGACGTGAAAATGAATCGAAAGAAAAAAGTGGGTGAATACCTCTCTGAGGACATCTTGTTCCCTGACAGGTGTTTAAATCCAACAGTATTGTATTGGTTTCGTTTGCATTCATGTTGGTTGTCTCGGGATTACCTATGTGTTTACTATCAAGAGAAAAAATGTGCTCTTTTTCTTCCAGTTCCTAGTATAAGCCAATGTGAAATAGTTTTATAAGTCAGCATTAGATCCAAATTTTGCCCATTAGACCAGGCCTCGACTTTATAAAACTTTTCATTTCCTCATAAATACTAAAAAAATAGCTTAAATAATTGACATTTTAGGTTTAGATTGCCAAAGCCTGTAATTTATCCTGCTCATAAATGTGAAAATGCCAACTATGGTTGGCATTTTAACAGATATGAGCAGGATAAATTTTAGTCACAGCTTAGCTGAGCATGAAAAAAGCTTTATTATTTGAAGAGGCTGTACATTATCTATGATGTCTTGCACCTGTGTTTTCTGTAATATTTAAAAATATTTAAACAATGTCTTACAATTTATGAAAATGATAGAAATTATTTGAGCCACCCCATGGGAAAACCAACAATCTGTATAGGCAAAAACAAAGGCGCAGATCAGCTTCGCGGTAACCGCGAAGCTGATCAGCGCCTTTGTTTTCGCTACTTGGATAGTACAATTCCGCCTCTACCTAACTCCAAAATTTCAAGCTTCTAGCCTGTTTCTGTAGCTGTACAGGTCGGTTTGTGTAAGACCTGCTCGAAAACCACATTGTTGGTTTTTCCACGAGGCGGCTCAGTTTCTGTTCCTGTCTGTCTAGGATCCACCCAGAAATGAACAGACGATTGATAAAGCCACACCTGACACGCTGGTACCTCACACCGCAGTACAACAGGATTTATCCAATGAAACAGGAAATGACGGTGTGTCTAAAAACACTTCTGATGTTGGAGTGAATCTGTGTGGAGCAGTTGAAATATCAGAAGTCAGGAGTCTCATCAAAGAGTGGATTTGTTCCACACCAGGTGGATCATTTGAGCTGCATGAGAAAACCAGTCTTTGGGATTTCTGATCAGGTTTGGCACATACAGAGCTGTACAAGCACAGAAGATACATGAAATTTTGCATTTAGGAAGAAGAGGTATTGGTCTATCTGTGTAGCAAAAAACAAAGGCACAGATCAGCTGTGCAGTTACTACACAGCTGATCTGCACCTTTGTTTTCGCATTGGCAAAAATCTGGTTTTCTTGTGACGGGGCTTATTTGTTTATACTGTAAATTTTGAATTTGTTCATGAAAACTTAATTTTCACTTATTATTCAAAAATAGAAAAAAAGTCACAAATTAAAGTCGTACAAAAATAATATACAAATTTGCAGCATTTAACCTGAAGTTGAAAAATTGAAGTATGTTGAGCATGGTACTTTACCACAGCGTGGTGGTTCTAACGAGTCTCTACAACCTATGAGCAATATAGGAAAAATATATATCCTTGCTTAAAGTACAAAAAAGTGGGGTGTTAGGGGGTATAGATTTTACATGTTCTCATTTTACAAACATATCCTAATGTTTTTGTTTCATATATCAGAGCCCCAAGATGAAGATGAAGAAGTTATCATAGATTATCTTGAGAAGTTGATTCTAGACAAAAATCTGGAACAAGTTGATCTTGTCCTAAAATATATGTACAGGTAAGGTATCATAGATTATCTTGAGAAATTGATTCTAGACAAAAATCTGGAACAAGTTGATCTTGTCCTAAAATATATGTACAGGTAAGTTATCCTAGATTATCTTGAGAAGTTGATTCTAGACAAAAATCTGGAACAAGTTGATCTTGTCCTAAAATATATGTACAGGTAAGGTATCATAGATTATCTGGAGAAGTTGATTTTAGACAAAAATCTGGAACAAGTTGATCTTGTCCTAAAATATATGTACAGGTAAGTTATCCTAGATTATCTGGAGGAGTTGATTCTAGACAAAATTCTTGAACAAGTTGATCTTGTCCTCAAATATATGTACAGGTAAGGTATCATAGATTATCTGGAGAAGTTGATTTTAGACAAAAATCTGGAACAAGTTGATCTTGTCCTAAAATATATGTACAGGTAAGTTATCCTAGATTATCTGGAGGAGTTGATTCTAGACAAAATTCTTGAACAAGTTGATCTTGTCCTCAAATATATGTACAGGTAAGGTATCATAGATTATATGGAGAAGTTGATTCTAGACAAAAATCTGGAACAAGTTGATCTTGTCCTAAAATATATGTACAGGTAGGTTATTATAGATTATCTGGAGAAATTGTTTCTAGACAAAAATCTGGATCAGTAAAATATATGTACAGGTAAGGTATCATAGATTATCTTGAGAAGTTGATTCTAGACAAAAATCTGGAACAGGTTGATCTTGTCCTAAAATATATATACAGGTAAGGTATCATAGATGATCTTGAGAAGTTGATTTTAGACAAAAATCTCAGGAACAGGTCCATCATGTCCATATGTACAGGTAAGTCAGTGAAGTAAATTATCATAGATTATCTTGAGAAGTTGATTCTAGACAAAAATCTGGAACAGGTTGATCTTGTCCTAAAATATATGTACAGGTAAGGTATCATAGATTATCTTGAGAAGTTGATTTTAAACAAAAATCTGGAACAGGTTGATCTTGTTCTAAAATATATGTACAGGTAAGGTATCAAAGATTATCTTGAGAAGTTGATTTTAGACAAAAATCTCAGGAACAGGTCCATCATGTCCATATGTACAGGTAAGTCAGTGAAGTAAGTTATCATAGATTATCTTGAGAAGTTGATTCTAGACAAAAATCTGGAACAGGTTGATCTTGTCCTAAAATATATGTACAGGTAAGGTATCAAAGATTATCTTGAGAAGTTGATTTTAGACAAAAATCTCAGGAACAGGTCCATCATGTCCATATGTACAGGTAAGTCAGTGAAGTAAGTTATCATAGATTATCTTGAGAAGTTGATTCTAGACAAAAATCTGGAACAGGTTGATCTTGTCCTAAAATATATATACAGGTAAGGTATCATAGATTATCTTGAGAAGTTGATTTTAGACAAAAATCTGAGGAACAGGTCCATCATGTCCATATGTACAGGTAAGTCAGTGAATTAAGTGATCATAGATTATCTGGAGAAGTTGATTCTAGACAAAAATCTGGAACAAGTTGATCTTGTCCTAAAATATATGTACAGGTAAGGTATCATAGATTATTTGGAGAAGTTGATTCTAGACAAAAATCTGGAACAAGTTGATCTTGTCCTAAAATATATGTACAGGTAAGGTATCATAGATTATTTGGAGAAGTTGATTCTAGACAAAAATCTGGAACAAATTGTTGAAATTGATCTTGTCCTAAAATATATGTACAGGTAAGGTCAAAATTAAGCAGAAAGATCCTGCCATTTAGACTGCAAGATTTCAGTCTGACAAGCATCCATGAACATGTTAACTTGTATCATTACGAAAACTTGCCCATGCAATACACAGATTTTTGAGTTTTAAAAATTGAAAAATTTCAGCTGAAAAATTTTGATGTTTTTCTTATTTTTGCTCAAAACATAGATTGTGGGTACACGTTAGAACCGCCTTGCCGAGGCGGTTCTAATGAGTACCCACAATCTATGTTTTGGAGCAAAAAAAAGAAAAATATGTATACCCCTGCATACCCCAGTTTTTCTGTATGAAAGAGATGTTTAAGCGGGTATATATTGCACGGACATGTTTTCCTGATGTTTCCATGAACAGATAAAGTAAGATCTAAACTACAAAATTTTGGATATAGAAAAAAAAAGAATTGTACTGTCCTTGTAAACAAAAAGACGCTTATCAGCTTCGCAATTACCACGAAGCTGATTCGCACCTTTGTTTTCACATATGCAAAATGTTGGTTTCCTTATGACGTGGCTCATAAAACCATTGTGATAATTTTTCTCCAGAAATATCAACTTTATGAAGAGCAAAGATTGGTTACTAGCCCTGAAGAGGATATTTACACAGACTCAAGCTGTGGTGAAATCTGTATATGGCGGAACACTGAAATCCATTCCAGTACTTTAAGAAACTTGTCATTGTTTACAGTTGATATTTTGTGATTTTCATAACAGAAAAGTTGGTTTATTTTCCGTTATAATTCACTAGTTACTGGATGCAGTCATTCTCTTTTACCTAAAGGTAATTAAGAATTCCCAGGAAGCAGTGGATAAATCCTTACAATACTGAAAAATTATTGGCTGGGACGTTTAACTAATCCAAATTAGATTAAAAAGTAGGTGGCATCTTCAATGTAGACCGAAAAACTGTGATAACAAGGTTGCATTTCATGTTGGTATAAAACGTAAACTTAAAAATGAGTCATGTTATTAGGATATAGATTTCTTATTAACAGACTCATAATATATTACGGTAAGAGTTATTTGTCATTTATTGAAAATGAAATGTTACAGAAGAATAAATGGATGAATTAAGAAATAGATCAGCTCTAACAGTGAATTGTTGAGTAATAATTCACTGTTTGGAGGTCAGTTGTAAAGAAGATCAATTAGGAGCGCGTAGCGCAAGTGATTTATCTTCTTACATCTGACCGACAAACAGTGAATTATTACTCAACAATTCACGCACTTTAGCTGATCTATTTCGATTCTAACACACAATAAACAGAATGAATGTTGCTGAAGCCGTCAATATCGTTCAGCTTTCCGCCATTGCATTGCAGATATCCCGCCAAATATTTGACTGTAATGCTGGTATTTACACACACTTATTACGTTTGTTGTGCGCTAAAACGACGTTTCACTGTCTAACGCTGCTTTGTGGGATAGCGGACATCACAAATGCCGCAAAGTAACGTCACGCTTATTTGCCCAGTGAAATTGTTGCACAATATAACACGTTTTTTACCATTGGCTATATAGGCGAGGTGTGTTAGAATTGATGATTACTGATGATGACTAAGGGATAATTAGCTCACCTGAGCCATTAGACTCACAAGGTGAGCTTATAGGATGGCCATGATCCGGCGTCCGTTGTCCGTCCACAATTTCAAAGATCTTCTCCTCTGAAACCGCTTGGCCAATCAAAGCTAAATTTTATATGAAGCATCAATAGGAAGGGGGAACCAATGTATATATAAGAAATCCAGGTCACATGACCAAGATGGCCGCCATGCCCATATATGGTAAAAACCCTTCAAAAATCTTCTTCTCCAGAACCGGTGGACCGATTTCAACGAAACTTGGCATGAAGCATTAATGGCTCAAGCACTACAATGTATATATAAATCATGACCCTGTGATGACCTTGACCTATTTTACGGCAAGGTCAACATAGGTCGCGAATGCATTTGAATGGGGAAAACTTTTAAAATGTCATTTTAAGTAAAAGTCTTGCAGGAAATGGGCAGTAGGACTGAATATTAATGATTCTGAAAAAAATTGGACCCCAGGGGCTCATGTGCCCCCACCCCGGGGCAATATACATGTATATCTCCATAATATTCAAACATCTTCTCCTCTGAAACCACTTGGCCAATCAAAGCGAAATTTTATGTGAAGCATCAATAGGAAGGGGTAACAAATATGTATATAAAAAATCCAGGTCACATGACCAAGATGGCCGCCATGCCCATATATGGTAAAAACCCTTCAAAAATCTTCTTCTCCAGAACCGGTTGACCGATTTTAACGAAACTTTGCACGAAGTATCGATGGCTCAAGCACTACAATGTATATATAAATCATGACCCTCTGATGACCTTGACCTATTTTACGGGAAGGTCAACATAGGTCACCAATGCATTTGAATGGGGAAAACTTTTAAAATGTCATTTAAAGTGAAAGTCTTGCAGGAAATGGCTCATGGTTAGTGCGTTGACTCTTTTAGCTCACCTGAGCCGTTAGGCTCACAAGGTGAGCTTATAGTATAGCCATGCTCCGTCGTCAGACGTTGTTCAAACATCTCTGAAACCGCTTGGCCAGTCAAGCAAAGGTTAGGTGAAGCAGCTTTAGGAAGGGGGAATGAAAGTTTGTATAAAAGGTCAAGGTCACTTGACGAAAATGGCTGCCATGGCTATAAATAGCAAAAACCTTTGAAAATCTTTTTCTTCAGACCCAGAAGGTCTATGATTTTGAAACTTTGCATGAAGCATCAATGAATTTTCGTCTCCAGGGGGTTGTCTGCCCTGCCCTGGGTCTATATAAATGTATATGACAATAATATTCAAACATCTTCTCTTGGCCAGTCAAAGCCAAAGGTTAGGTGGAGCATCGTTAGGAAGGGGGAATGAAAGTTTGTATAAATGGTCAAGGTCACTTGACGAAAATGGCTGCCATGGCTATAAATAGCAAAAACCTTGGAAAATCTTTATCTTCAGACCCAGAAGGTCTATGATTTTGAAACTTTGCATGAAGCATCAATGAATGGAGCTCTGGGATGACCTTGGCCTATTTTACGGCAAGGTCAACATAGGTCTTCCTTGCATTTGAAAGGGGAAAACCGTTTAAATGTCATTTAAAGGGAAAATCTTGCAGGAAATGGGCAGTAGGACTAAATATCAATGATTCTGAATAAATTGGACTCCAATGCATATTACCTTAATATTCAAATCTCTTCTCCTCTGAAACTGTTTGGTCAATCAATGCCAAATTTTATATGAAGCATCTTCAGGAAGGAGGAACCAGTGTATATATAAAACATCCAGTTCACATGACCAAGATGGCCACCATGCCCATATATGGTAAAACCCTTCATCCGATCTGCTGAATCCGCAAAGAAACTTGACACTTAGCAATTGGGCATAGAATACTATAATATGTTTATAAATCATGACCATGTGATGACCATGACAAACTTTATGGTAAGGTCAACCTAGGTTTAATAAGCAGAAAGCTGTTAAAATGTCATTGAAGGGAAAAACTTTCAGGAAATGAGCAAATGAACAGAACATTTATGATTTTGAAATTGACCCCAGGGCTTACTGAGATCCTGCCCTGGGACGATATACATGTATAGGACCATGATAGTCAAGAAGGTTTATAAAGGTATATATCTCAGATGTCACATGAGCGTTTACAGTACCATTGGTCCTCTGGTGGAACTTGCATGTACATTTTTGGGAACAGTGTTTAATTTTGCTAACAAAATTTCATGTTTTGAATGAATGATGCATGTATTGCCTTTCACTGCTCTCGACATAAGAAATGCGAAGAGCAGTTCTTTCAAATTTAAACAGTTATGTTATGGCTGCATGTTTTTCTGTTTATTTGCATAATTTTGTTTTCATATGGGTTCTATTGATTGCACCTTGTGCACCAGTCATTTGTAACCACTGCTCCCCCACCTACGGGGAAGGGCAAGGATTATGACTTTTCAGCTTTCGGTGCCCTGCTATAAGCCCCACTGGAGGTCAAAACTTTGATGTTTGCCCTGCACTTAGCAATAGAAAATCTCCCTGGGGTAAGGATCCTAATGTCAAAACCCCGTCATTTCCCCTGACACTCGAAAAGTAATTGCCCTGTACCTTAGCCCGGCTATCCTCCCCTCCCCTACCCTTCCCCATAGAGAAGCGGGGAGGGGGGGGGGGGGGGGGGGGGGGGGTTACAAATGACTGGTGCATTGAAAACAAGCGCACACCAAAGTCTTTCCAGAAACAATATATACATACTCATTAGGCCAACCAGCATCCACTTGGGTACATGACATCATAAAATGTGAGATCGGCTTAGTAGAACTGTTTTGTTGGTACTTTATGTGTTTTATATGAATAATAACAGAAGCCTAGTATTATAAAGCATTGCATGGTTGTCTATGTTGCATTTGATTATTAACACATTCTGACCTCATCGTTGTTAGCGTTTGACATTGCTGCTTATTTAAGATTGTTACTTTATTTGTGAAAAAAGGAAAATATTTATATATCTTGCTTTGAAGAGGGAATATTTTCAAAGTGTTTTAGTTCAAATTCCTAAGGTTTTTCATGATGACTGTGATGCTATTTGCGGTGGATCATGTTCATTTGCCTATTATGTGGTTTCATAGATAATAAACAACTCTACTTTTTCATGTTGTTTTTGATTTTTTCTGCTCCATCTGATTGTAATGTTTTTGATTAAACCATCTCAGCATTATATGGGATCTCTGCATGATGTATCGGAGACTTAAACTCAACAAAATCAATATAAATGATAACCCTATGTATAGTGCTACATTTTGGCTCTGCATGGGTGGCACCTCTGACATGAATACTTTACATTGACACATTAAAAAGGTACAAGTAAGCAATGATCAGGATATGACTCAACCAGAAAGAAATTCCCACACAAAAAAAAACAAAACAAAAAAAAAAAACTGACAACCAGGTACTAGCACATGTATACAAAGAGAATATATGCTAAGCCAATTGAGCAGCTGTTTCTCAATAGTTGGCCACTCAGTTACGTGAATTAAGTAGTTTTAACATGGGGGGGGGGGAACTAGATGTATACTATATTTTAGTTATAAAACTAAAACACAAGGTTTGGAATATGGACCCCCGTCCATTGGGGCCTAAAGACATAGATGGGCTGCTTTTGCCTCCAGGCAAAGCTTATACACTTCTGACTGACCATCTGATTACTTGTTAACCACCCGGGTCTGAGCCTGCCCAGAAAAAAATTGGTTCAAGCCTTTTGGCTTAGTTGGATGGTTGTATTTAAAGCACTTGTTGGATGTCATGACATCCTCATTTTGTGTAAAAGTCCCGTAAAATGGAGACGTCCCGACATGACCTTAGCTGTTGACTGGGACATCAAGCATCAATTCAAACAAACAAAAACTGAAACACACATTTAAGTGTAACTAACTTGACTAGACAAAATACATGTTGCTAATTTCTAATGGTTAGAGGTGATGTTGGTCTATGTTTCCTGTGTTCATCCTGGTAACCTATAGGTACATTATAACCAAATGACTACACATACGAAAGTGGTTATTTTTTGTTTATATAAAAGCCAAAATCATGGCATTTTCTGACCGTCACGAAAACATGTCCGTGTAATGTGTACCCCCTTGAACCCCAAACTGGGGTATGCGGGAGTATACCTATTTTTCTTATTTTTGCTCCAAAACATAGATTGTGGGTACTCGTTAGAACCGCCGTATACCCACAATCTATGTTTTGAGCAAAATTAAGAAAAATATCAATTTTTTTTTCAGCTGAAAATTTTCAATTTTCAAATTTTTAAAGCTCAAAAAAAGTCTCTGTATATTGCATTGGCATGTTTTCGTAATGCCATATCAGTCTGTGTCTGGTAATGAAATAAAAGTGTTTTTTTTTTTGTTTGTTTGTTTGTTTGTTTGTTTTCTCAAAAGCCACATGTAAGAAGACAGCCTTTTAGACAGAAAATTAAGGTGAGTATAACATGTCATGCTATTTAATGTAAGAATTGAGGGATCAGGAATCGATGCAATTCATCAGGAAAACATGTCCTTGCAATGAATACCCTGCTAAACCCCACTTTTATATAGTGAAACTGGGGTATGCAAGGGTATACCTATTTTTTCTTACTTCTGCTCCAAAACATAGATTGTGGGTACTCGATAGAAACGTCTCGGCGAGGCGGTTCTAACGTGTACCCACAATCTATATTTTGAGCAAAAATAAGAAAAATATCAAAATTTTTCCAGTGATTTTTTAGCTCACCTGAGCCGTTAGGCTCACAAGGTGAGCTTATAGGATGGCCGTGATCCGGCATCCGTCGTCCGTCCATCCACAATTTCAAAGATCATCTCTGAAACCGCTCGGCCAACCAAAGCCAAATTTTATATGAAGCATCTCTAGGAAGGGGGAACCCAGGAAATCCAGGTCACATGACCAAGATGGCCGCCATGCCCATATATGGTAAAAACCCTTCAAAAATATTCTCCAGAAACGGTGGACTGATTTCAGCGAAACTTGGCATGAAGCATTGATGGCTCAAGCACTGCAATGTATATATACTCATCAAAAGAAGTTTTGCACCATTTAATTTTTTTCATATTTTTAAGTGACATTTTAACTAACAATTTTTAACCTAGCTTTTTGAATTTGCACAGTCTGAAAGAGTTTGATAATGTTTGTGATAAGACCAAAAATCGTTGCGGAAACGATTTTAAGGAAACATTGAAAATTCCCATTTTCTGTAAATGCTATAAATTGGAAAATCGAAAAAATTCCACAAAAAATGCCACAGCATTAAGAACACAATTTTGTTTCCAAATTTACACACAAGAGTCCCAAAGCTAATGATTAAGCCTAAAAACAAATTAAAAAATCTCAAAATTTTAGTAAAAATTCATTTTTTGACAAAATTGCAATTTTTGAGAAAAAATGATAAATATTGGAAACAAATGAGTAAAATAGAAATTCATTTCAATTTTGGATCACTATGAGATGTTTTGACACCAAAACCTGCCGCCTGTTTTCTTTCTGTTAAAGGCAATCTCATGTCAAAGATGTCGCATGAGTACTTTTTTGACATTCAGCTTTTTAAAAATTCTGAATTTGGATGGGTTGAAACCCAGTACCTCCAGTTAAACATAAATGGGTGCAACATGCTGTGTTTGAAAGAAAAACAACCCATTTTATTGGAGAGATGAGTTACTAAGCTTTATCTTACAATTTAGACAAAATCTCAAAAATCGTTATTTTTGGTCAAAAATAGTGTTTTTGTCGAAAAAAATCCATTTTTAGTTTTTTGCTTTAAATGATTGCTTTCAGTATCTCGAGTCAGGATGTGAAACAAATTTGGGTTTGGAAGCCCAGAAATAAAGTTGTGGGCTTTTTGCTGCATCCCAAATTTTGGTGTTTTCAAAAACATTCATTTTTGCACATTTTCGTTTAATCTTTTTAAGAAAAAAATATTGAATTGTTATTCAGGAAGTTCAGCCCTTTAAGATGGTATTAAGTTTTAAAAGTTTATTTGAAAAATATCTATACTAGACATTATTTTAAAATGAGAAAAATATCAACTGGTGCAAAACTTCTTTTGATGAGTATATAAATCATGACCCTGTGATGACCTTGACCTATTTTACGGCAAGGTCAACATAGGTCGCCAATGCATCTGAATGGGGAAAACTTTTAAAATGTCATTTAAAGTCATTTAAAGTGAAAGTCTTGCAGGAAATGGGCAGTAGGACTGAATATTAATGATTCTGAGAAAATGGACCCCAGCATATGCCCCCACCTCAGGGCAATATACATGTATATTACCATAATATTCAAACATCATCTCCTCTGAAACCGCTTGGCCAATCAAAGCCAAATTTTATCTGAAGCATCAATAGGAAGGGGTAATCAATGTATATAATCCAGGTCACATGACCAAGATGGCCGCAATGCCCATATATGGTAAAAACCCTTCAAAAATCTTTTTCTTCAGAACCAGTGGATCGATTTCAACGAAACTTGGCATGAAGCACCAATGGCTGAAGTACTACATTGTGTATATTAATCATGACCCTGTGATGACCTTGGTCTTTTTTTTACGGCAAGGTCAACATAGGTCGCCAATGCATTTGAATAGAAAAAAACTTTTCAAATGTCATTTAAAGTGAAAGTCTTGCAGGAAATGGGCAGTAGGACTGAATATTAATGATTCTGAAAAAAAATTGGACCCCAGAGGCTCATCTGCCCCCACCCCGGGGCAATATACATGTATATTACCATAATTTTCAAACATCTCCTCTGAAAACGCTTGGTGAATCAAACCAAATTTTATGTGAAGCGTCTATGGAATGGGGGAATTAATGTATGTATAAATGATCTAGTTCACATGACCAAGATGGCTGCCATGCCCATATATGGTAAAACAACCCTTCAAAAATCTTTTCTCCGAATCTGGTGGACCGATTTCAAAGAAACTTTGCATGAAGCACCAATGACTGAAGTACTACAATGTGTATATATAAATCTTCAAACTTCTTCTCCTTTGAAACCACTTGGCCAATTGAAGCCAAATTTTATGTGAAGCATCTATAGGATGGGGGAACCAATGTGTATATTAATATAATCTAGGTCACATGACCAAGATGGCCGCCATGCCCATATATGGTAAAAACCCTTCAAATATCTTCTTCTCTGAAACCAATAGATTGATTTCAATGAAACTTGGCGTGAAGCATCCATGGCTAAAGTACTACAATGTATATATAAATCATGACCCTGTGATGACCTTGACCAAGTTTATGGCAAGGTCAACATGGGTTGCCCATGCATTTGAATGGGAAAAATTGTTAAAATGTCATTTGAAGGGAAAAGCCAGCAAGAAATTGGCGAATGGACAGAATATTGATTATTCTGAAAAAAGAAAACGGCCCAAGAGCTTCATCTGCCACTGCACTGGGGTTAAATACCATAATATTCAAACATGTTTTATTGGTATATGCAGCAGACTCAGGTGAGCGTTTACAAGACCATTGGTCCTCTAGTTTTCTATACATTGCATGGGCATGTTTTCGTAATGTAAATTTAAAGTCCCAACATAGACACCAACTGGGAAAGAAAATACATAAAACACAACAAAACATTTTTCCGACAACACACTCGAAGAGCAGAATGACTAGCTCTTTCCCAACAAGGTAGTCATCCAGCTAAGTTTCAACAGGAACAAAAGGCAACGAGCACGACAGAGAGGCAGGCACAATAAACAGTAGTATAATGAAGATAAACCACTTTTACTGGGACATCGATTATCGTTTTTCTGGGGACAATGCCGAAAACTATTTTTCCTGGGGACTTCCTGGAATTCATAAAGAAAGTGTTCAACTGGCGAACACATGAAACAAACACTTTTGATGTACCCAACCACATACACCAGAAATACAGCGATTATCATTCTCATTATAATAAAACCATTTTTACTAGGACAGCGAAATTACCATTTCTTTCAGTACAGCGAAAATGCATTAGTGATTATTAAAAACGGATTAGAATAAAAAAAAATAAACCAAGATCTCAACTGGCTAACACATGTATTACAAAATGTTGCTGCAAATAAAGCCAAAACCTCGACCGGGAAGAAGAGCATTTCCATTGGTTCATCAAGATGTTCATTCACGAAACTAATTAAGAGCCCAACAAGCAGCAGCTCGACATCATGAATGAATGTCTAAGATTTTGTCACAAGTCATAATGTTTACATCAATGTCATAACGTTGAGTCAAATTTATAATATACTGGTGAAAATAAGTTAGGGATCAAACTTTTAAGGATGCATTTTTGGGCCAATCGATAATGAATCATTTTTTTTTTTTCATTTATATGGTGGATTAGCAGTATTATCGCACTTTCGAGCTTCAGCTGACTAAAGCATAGCTGTTCTTTAAACCATACTACCCTAAAAACCAAAGTGGTAAAAATCCATAAAACCCGATTCCACACACACAAAAAAAAATCAATTTTGCCAATTGATGAATTGTTTTGCGAATTTGCACGATAGTCATCAAGATTCATCATTTCTAAGGTCAGCCAGCTAAAAATGATTGGAAATTTCTAGCCATTTTAAAAGTTTTGCACGTTTAAACTTACACACCGTCAATTCATACCACTTTCATTTTAAGGGTAGTCTGACTTAAAGCCTTGTCTTGTTGAATGCAAAGGCTGTTGTTTCGATCTTCAAGTGTACAAAGCTTACAAAATGAATTACCTTGATGATAGAAATGTTTCATTTTACCAGCAGTTCGAAATCTTGTAGCGTCAAATGTTTGATCCCTAATTTTATTTGTCCAGTATATACGTGCTGTAGGTAGTTCGCTTCTGTCTACTTTTTAGAAGCATGACTGGTTTTATCCATGCCCAAATTCATATCGTTATCACGGCACAATATGAAGACCATCAAGCGACTTCTGCAAAATTCTTTTTAGCGTTAATTTACAAGTTTATATAAATCGTAGAGGTCACATGACCAAGATGGCCACCATGGCTATAAATAGCAAAAGGAATCAGGACACAATTACTTCCCTTGAATGGTAGAACACGATACGGATATACTTACACACAAACTAGTTCCCCTATTTATTGGGGTGTAAAGTTGACAAATCATGTTGAATTGCTGCTTTTGATATCAGTTTGGTTAGATTGTTGCCTAAGCTTTCAGGAAATGTTAAATTAGTGGAGATATCTGGTAATTTCATGTATTTAACTGCCAACTGAACCACCCCTTATGCGGTTGCTCCTAGGCAGGCGGATAGTTGACGAAGACACCGGTATGTATATAGAAATTGGCAGATACCTCCCAAACGAGCCGGTCAACCCATATTTTAATTCTGATTAAAAGTACTGGCATACAGTGTAGACTTGGAGAAAAGCTTCAGAACAAAGCCAGCAATGTCAGTTAAGAAGATAGGAGGCAAAACAAATGATTAAACTATATAGTAAAATTAATTGTGGTCTGGGTCCAAAAACCTTTTATAAATCTCTCCAGAACCAGTAGGCCTCACCCTGTGATTTTGAAACTTGGCATGAAAAATCAGGGAGAGGAGCTCTACAAAAATTGTATAAATCATGACACCGTGATGACCTCGACCTATTTTTGGCAAGGTTAAGAAAGGTCGCCCATGCATATGAATGGGGAAAATTGTCACGGCAAAATGTCATTTGAAGGGAAAAACAAGGTGAGCTTATAGGATGGCCATGCTCGGGCGTCCGTCTGTTGTTGTTGTCCGTCGTCCACAATTTCAAAGGTCTTCTCCTCCGAAACCCCTAGGCCAATCAAAGCCAAACATCATTTGGAGCATCCTTAGGAAACTTTGAAAGGGTAACAAAAGTTTATATAAATGGTCCAGGTCACATGACCAAGATGACCACCATCGGGCTATAAATAGCAAAACCTTCTCCAGAACCAGATCGAAGGCCTATGATTTTGAAACTTGGCATGAAGCATCAGGGAAAGGAGCTCTACAAAGTTTATATAAATCATAACCTTGGGATGACCTTGACCTATTTTACGGCAAGGTCATCGTATGTTGCATTTGAATGAGGAAATTGTCAAAATGTCATTTGAAGGGAAAATCTTGAAGGAAATGGGCATATGGACTGAAGATTTATGATTCTGAAAAAAATATGGACCCCAGGGGCTAGTCTGACCCCACCCCGGGGCAATAAACATATATATTATCATAAGATTCAAAGATGATCTTCTTCTCTGAAACCGCATGGCCAATGAAAGCCGAACTACATGTGGGGCATTCTTAAGAAGTGGGAACGAAAGTAGATATAAATGGTACAGGTCACATGACCAAGATGGCCGCCATGGCTATAAATAGCAAAAAAAAAACTTTAAAAATCTTCTCCAGAACGAGAAGGCATATGATTTTGAAACTTGGCATGAAAAATCAGGGAGAGGAGCTCTACAAAGTTTATATAAATCATGACCCTGGGGTGACTTTGACCTATTTTACGGAAAGGTCAACATAGGTCCCCATGCATCTGAATGTCATCTGAAGGGAAAAACTTGAAGGAAATAGGCAAATGGACTGAAGATTTATGATTCTGAAAAAATATAGACCACAGGGACTGGTCTGCCCCACCCCGGGACAATATACATGTATATTGCCATAATATTTAAAGATCTTCTTCACAAGAATGGCTTGGCCAGTCAAAGTCAATTTTATAGGAAGCATCTGTATGAAGGGGGGAATCAATGTATTTATAAATAAACCAGGTCACATGACCAAGATGGCCACCATGCCCATATATACAAAAAAACCTTCAACAATTTTCTTCTCAGGAACTGCTGCACCTTTTGCAACAAAACTTGACATTTAGTTATTAAGATTAGAGCACTATGCACAATGTGTATATAAATCATGAGCCTGTGATCACCTTGACAGAGGTCAACAAATGAACCTTCATGGACAGAATATATTTATCAATGTGAAAAAGAAATTGACCCCATGGGTTATTCTGATCCTGTCCTTGGGCTATATACATGCATATGGCCATTATATGCAAACGAGTTTATTGGTATATTATCTCAGATCTCAGGTTAGCGTTTACAGGGCCATTGGTCCTTCTAGTTTTTACTTATTTTCACTTCAGTCTTGTCATGATCATTGCAAAAATTTCCGAAATGTTTCCTTAATTTTATGAGGATCAGATTTTCCTTCCTAAAGTGTCAATCCTCTGTTGATAATGAATGGCGATTCTTTTGCAATCCTCATTTATTTTCATAGCGCATGGGTCGACCTGAATGCAAAATAATTCCGGTGCTCAAAACAAAAGGTCTGCGCCGCCCGGGAATCGAACCCGGGTCGCAAGAATGGGAATCTTGCATGATACCACTACACCAGCGGCGATTGATATTAAAATTTAAGTTTTATTTACACTTTCAAAAATACGCTATCACTAGACAAGCTAACGCAATCAGGTTATGGTGCACAATTTAGTATTTTTTTGTGGTGCACAATAGTATTTTTATGGTGTACAATAGTATTTTTTTATGGTGCACAATAGTATTTTTATGGTGCACAATAGCATTTTTTATGGTGCACAATAGTATTTTTTATGGTGCACGATAGTATTTTTTATGGTGCACAATAGCATTTTTTATGGTGCACAATAGTATTTTTTATGGTGCACGATAGTATTTTTTATGGTGCACGATAGTATTTTTTATGGTGCACAATAGTATTTTGTTTTAATATCAAATATCAATGTATCATGTTTTTTTTTTTTTTTTTTTTTTTTTTTTTTCGCGAAAGTTTTTATATCCAATACATATTTCCTGAGCTCTGCCCGTGCTCACTCAACGGCGTTTGCCGCGGCTGTTGAAGTAGTATGCCCAATGCTCTTCTCTTAAAATTAGGAAATACAGAAATATATATACTTCTTGTCTGCGATTCAAACCGCCGTATTTCATTCATAACTTGTTGTAAGGGTCGTGTTTAAAACATAATCAATGTGTACATGTATCGGATGTCATTCTCCAATGTTCAAATACGTTTATTCTTGTTTTGTTAAATAAAAAGAATACACCTTTTCTCCAATTAGCAAGCTTTTTATGGTGTGAATATGATCAATACGTTGAACATGATCTATAAAACACTAGTTCGAACACGCGTTGCCTGACATCGAACAAAGAACAGAAACTTTCCTAGCATATTCTACAATGTTTTGGATAGTCTTGGCCGCGATATTTGCTGTTTTTCTGCCAGGACAAACAGGAGATACAAAGATAATGAGAGGACGAATAGAGGTAAGGAAACACAGGCAATTTTCACGAATCTCTTTCGGTCAAAACACGTAGTATTCGCAATTTCAAAAACCTTGATTCCATCAAAATGCAAAACCTCAGAGACGCTCGTTTTGAATGCATTCTATCATAGGACCGTTAGAAATCTTAACAGATAACATGCATTCCGAATCTAATATATATATTTTTATGTCCCCGGACTAGTACCAATTATCATGAACTTTAAATTTTAACTATGATTTTAAGGCAGAACAACCCACTTGAATTTATAAATGATAAAATAATAATTTATGGTTCTTTGGAAGTAGTGAACACATTCAAGTGGAGATATTTTGGGCACATTACGAAAACTTGCCCATGCAATATATAGAGATTTTTTTCTACTGTAAAAATTGAAAATTTCATCAGAAATTATTTGATATTTTTCTTATTTTTGCTCAAAACATAGATTGTGGGTACACGTTAGAACCGCCTCGACGAGGCGGTTCTAACGAGTACCCACGATCTATGTTTTGGAGCAAAAGTAAGAAAAATAGGTATACCCCTGCATACCCCAGTTTTACTATATAAAAGTGGGGTTTGAGGGGGTATACTTTGCACGGACATGATTTCCTGATGTTTGAATTTCGGATAATGAACCCTCATCAGTGACCCTTTATAAAGCCAGACTATTGTGCTGCAATTTCAAAAATTTACACAAAGGAAGTCTAAACCGGAGTCAAATACTTTAAAAAATGTCTGGTTGTTTCTAACTGTATAATGTGCCTATCACACTTTTACAGCGATTTAGCTTGATCAAATACAAACAAGTTTCTCTTCTTTTAGACTCCCGCAGGATGACAGCTGGGGAAGTTTCCAGAGGTGCGGGATTTTATTACACACGATCTCCCTCTGTTGTATCCTTATCTTAATTGAAAGCGAAACATTGTCTATCTTCATTCGACAAAGTAAAAATGGCAATAAATACTACGTAATCTGCGAGTATGCGAAAATGCTATAAGCATGATAAGAATACAATTCTTACCGTGATTTGAAATTGGATACGTATATACACAAATGTGATCGTATAAGGCTTTTTAGAGAATTAACAACTGGTTCCATCACCAGTCTATAACACGATATATATAACACGATATATAGCATGACCTATAACATGGTCGCACGGATTCTATAACACTGTTTTTATCCTTAACCAAAGAAACAGTCACAATGTTCAAAAGCGAGTGGTTGGTCCAGGGGAACGAAAAACACCGGTGCTGTATCTTATAAACCAAGACTATGAATACTCTGAGGTAAAAACGCAGTTGCTACTTGAAAATATACCGCTGGTTTACCGTCAAGGAACAAAAAAAAAAAAAACAAAAAAAAAAAAAAAAAACAAAAAAAGTCAAGCGCTTATAATTCAATTGCATTTAAAATTTGAAACATTTTATAAATGACATTGCATAAAGTTGAAATGTCTATAGTGCTTGTTCCTTCTTTTTATTTACGTATCTTAAAGCTGTCAATAATTTTGGTCAGGGTTTTGGCAAAATTGTTTGGATTGTAAGACTTGGTATTCTGCATTTTTCAGTCGTTTCCTCTACACTTGTTAACGAGGAAAGAATGCAACGATCTCATGAAGGCTCTTGGATTCTACAATTACAAAGACGTTGTGCCTGAAAACAAACAAACTGGACCGTATGTACGAGATGAAACCGAAATGACAAAAATCTACAAACTTCTAGAAGAGAAGGAGATAGAGGCAGAAGAAGCGCTGCGAAAAGAAAAAGAAGAAGCGGAGAGAAAGAGGCGTGAAAAGGATGAAAAAGAAGCAGAAACTTGTGGTTTAGATGGAGAAGACAAAGACGGTTTAGGTGAAGAAAACAAAGAAAAAAGAGATGCTAAAGATAACGCTGGAGAAACTGTGAATGATGGTGAGGCAGCGCAGGAAAAAGGAAATACATATATTAAGGAAGACGATGAAGCAGTTAAAAAAGGGGACTTTGGTGATCCAGAACAAGAAGGGGGAAAACACATTGAAAATACAAAGGAACACGGCGATTTATAGTTTGTAAATCTAAGACATAGAAGAGTTTGTCTCAGCAAAATACCCCATATTCCCGTTTAGATTTCAAAAGTCAGTCTAAATTCACTAATATGCAAACTAAATAATCTTAGTAATGAATTAAAAGTGTGCTATTTATTTGATCACTAGAATTTTGATGCTAACTAGTCTCCAGATCACCTGTTCACTGAAAGATTTCTGCTCTTTACGAAAACATACCCATGCATTATACAGAGATATTTTGTTGATTTAAAACTGAAAACTTCAGTTAATAGATTTTGATAGTTTTCTTAATTTTGATCAAAACATAGATTGTGGGTACTCGTTAGAACCGCATCACAGAGGCGGTTCTAACGAGCACCAGCAATCTATGTTTTAGAGCAAAATAAGAAAAACAGGTATACCCTGCATACCCCAGTTTTACGATATAAAAGTGGGGTATACGCCAGTTTTACAATATAAAAGTGGGATATACAGGAGTATTCATTGCATGGATATGTTTTCATGATGTTTTCTCTGGTTTCGTGCAAGTTTCGTATAGAATTACATGGCAAGACACGGGTTACATTCTGATCATGGCATAAATCGCAATAATGTATGACCAATCTTTGCTTCGATCAATCTTTATAGAGTCTTTTTTTTTCTTGATTCTGTGTCGGGGTGTATGAATGACGCCACAGACTAAAATTTCGATGTTTGTGGCTGATGGCATTACACTGAAGTCCTGGATAGAATCGAGAAAATGCAACAGAAATTTGAAATTTAAAAGTCAATTGTTGATTGTATTAGATGTGCGTTTTGCTCTTCCACAGTTTATTTCCAAGACCAAATAAAGTGGATGTTAAACTATAGAATATTTTTATTGGACATCCTCCCCACCCCAAAGTTCTCCCTAGTCGAATATTCATTACGAAAACACGCCCATGCAATATAGATCTACAGAGATTTTTTCAGATGAAAAAAAAATGCAAATTTCAACAGAAAAAGTTATATTTTTCTTATTTTTGCTCAAAACATAGATTGTGGGTACAGGTTAGAAGGTTCTAACGAGTACCCACAATATGTTTTGGAGCAAAAATAAGAAAAATAGGTATACCCCTGCATACCCCATTTTTGCTATATAAAAGAGGGGTCGAAGGGGGTATACATGTCACGGACATGTTTTCCTGATGTTGATGGGCTGTAAGTTAAAGTGTTTCCGTACAGAACGGTTCTTGAGTGTAATTGTTAATTCAACGTTTACAAAGCCCAGCCCTGTCCACGAATTAAGAAGCCTTACCTGACCACCTGTGATGATTAAAGTAAGATTAAAAGGACCAGGTCCCGAGGTTATAAAACTTTGTTCATGCTCAACTCAGCTGAGTATGAAATTTAAACTGCTCATAAAGGACTTAATAGCCTTAATATATTGATATTTCAGGTTTAGATCACAAAAGCCTGTAATTTATCCTGCTAATAAATATTAAAAATGCCAACAATTGTTGGCATTTTAACATTTATGAGCAGGAAAATTTTAGTCTCAGTTGAGTTGAGCATGAAAAAAAAGTTTTATAACGTCGGGGCCAGGAATCGATGCAATTAAATTCAAAGCCCCAACATAGACACAAGGCAGGAAAGAAAATTTGTAACAAAACATAATACAACATTTTTCCGAGAAACCCTGTTTCAATAGCATGGACCGATAACTGCGCAATAACTGCACAGCTGATCTGCGCCTTTATTCTCGCATGTGCATTTAATGTTTTTCTTATGCAGCGGCTCATTTATAATGCTTGTTCGCTATGATTCGTGAATCCGAAGTCCAAAATGTTCGCGAGAAATATCAAAATGTTTCAGCTGAAAATATTTTCAATTCTTAAAGCTAAAAAATCTCTGTATATATTGCATGGGCAAGTTTTCGTAATGAAATCGTACTTACAATATCTCGATGAAAACAATGTTGTCAGCACTTTGTTACCAACTGCCATTTAAATTACTTCCCAGTCACAAGGACCGATCACTTCAATTTTGCACTTAATCAAACGAAACATAAACGTAATCTTACGAATATAATGATATCTATGTGTGTCAACTACATTATGTTATTTGATATATGTCATTACTATTAATATGCCTTTAACATTTAGAATATGTGGTAAAATGTGTTTAAAACATGACTAGGGTATGGTTTTGGTTCCTTACAAGTCTTGTGCAGTTTATGCCAATTACAGCGGCCTTAAAAGCGGACATTGTACAAGCAAAAATTGTGGTGAGTGTTTATTGTTTTCACAGTCTGATCAGCCAGTTTTGTAATGCCAGTAAACAAGCACCATGCACAGAAACTACCTCGGTACTTTCACGATTGGGCATGCTCAGAAAGTTTATAATAGCATGCATCGATTAGACAAAAAACATTTGATAAATAATCGGCATTTTCATTAGACTGAAACTTTGTGCGAAAACACATTCGAAGCTGCATGACTTTCTGAATTTCAGTCGGACTTTTGAATCCCTTATGGTTTTGAGTTAATTTAGATAGCAACTAAGTTGTGGGATTTGAGGTTTAAATAGCAACTAAGTTTTGGAAAATTTACATAATGCATATGGGAAAAAATTGGCTATTTTCGACAGCGAAGTGTAACAGTTCCGGTCTTTTTTGGGGGAGCGTGGCGGTGGCCTATCATGGCTCCGTCCCGATTTGCCTGGAAAATAGTGGAGTAGCAAAACATTAACAAACTTTTATGCATTTCAGACGTGTTCTGACTGTAACCAGGCGACTTATCCTGAAGTTTTAAACTTCATAATACGGGATTTGCCCTTATTGTATCCTTAAAGGTTCTATTGAAAAATTGACAGAAATAAAAGTAATTTGGAGAAAGCGGTCTTTTTTTTTCGATTGTACAAAGGAGTAATCCGTACCACCATCAAGGCAATCCCAATTGTAGTCCATTGTCCTCTACTGAGGGTTGGACTTGTTTGACAAGTCTCCCTATACGACCTTTCCACACCCCGTATCCAATAATTTTGGACCCAAGTCTACACTGAGCGATTCTGAGGATCTGCACTTATTATTAGTAAATATCGTCCAACAGCACTTCACCCCATGATTTCTTTGGCTTGCCGGATCTTTTCTGTGCAACTACGTTGTGCATTCCCACCTTTTCTACATGTCCATCCATACCAGTGCGATACCTCACCGAAAGCGTGTCCGATTTGCAAAACGAAGCGGACCGGCACTTTCTTTTCATGACGATTTGGTCATGGAAATATTTCTACAACCATACTTTCTCTTCCTGAGTTATTCAAGAGGAACATTTGAGCCGCCTCGTGGGAAAACCAACAATGTGGTTTCCGAACAGGTCCGACACAAACCGGCCTGTACAGTCACAGAAGCAGGCTAGAAGCTTGAAATTTCGGATTTAAGTAGAAGAGGAATTGTACTATCCGAGTAGCGAAAACAAAGGCGCTGATCAGCTTCGCGGTTACCGCGAAGCTGATCTGCGTCTTTGTTTTCGCCTATGCAGATTGTTGGTTTTCCCATGAGGCGGCTCATTTGTCAGTAAAGTCATCCAGGAACCGAGTTTGGCTAGGATAGCTGGCAAACACCAACTACGGTATTCATAAAGTCCGGACTTGGAACTTTTAATTAAGCCAAAAAGTCCATTCTATCACTCTTTCGATTTTTCTTTCTTTTTTTTTTTTCTTTTCTTTTTTTTCCACAAATCATTAAACGCCCCTGACCAATACACATAAATTACTCCCTAAAGTACTACCCAACATTTGCTTCGTACGGACATTACTGAAAAATGCTGACATGTACGTTTAAGCTAGATACAAACAAAACAAAAAAATCTTTTAACTTAACACCCATCAGTCACAATGTTGAGTCCATAGAGATGGCTGGAAAAGTACCTGAACTTCTGCTAATTGACAAGAACAGTGAAGAAAAAGAGGTTTGTTAATATTTTTATTTTGGAAGTGTCTCGGATGCCTAGCCTGGCTGTCTCCGTGTCCGGCAGTGCCGGATCCCGAGCCTAGCCTCACTGGAATGGCTTTATACTTTATGTCCGCAGACAACAGCCATGGTCAGAATAGTACGGTCAGTTATCGTTCTTATGCAAAGGACATTGACGTTTAGTGTGTAGAAGCAAAATAAACAGCCCAAAATGTCAGTACAATCGAGAAACAACGTTCTACACTTTTTGACGGTTTGTAAGGTTTATCTCCAATATGCAATGAGTGTCCAGTGTGTGATGATACAAGGGCTACTAAGCCCTTCAGACCTGCATACAGAGTAAATATGGTCAGTCAAAGTGATGAAGTATCGTTGTAGTTTACGGAGACGATTCCATTTGCATATTCTGATCACTCAATAAAACCTGAAAAAAAAAAAAAAAAAAAAAAAAAAAAAAAAAAAAAGAAAAAAGAAAAAAAATCATTGTAACTTTACAATGGTGCATGACCGTTGCCTCCATTTTTTGGGACTTATACCCGACAAAAGGGTGACATAACACCAAAAATGAGCTTGAAAATATAATCACCTAAGTTAGCCAAAGAGGCTTATAGTTTCGACTTTAACTACTTTTCCTGGGCAGGTTTAGACCATCTGAATGGTTAACCAGTAATCAGATGGTCATTCAGTAGTTTATAAGTTTGGCTGGAGGCATAAGCAGCCCATCTATTTCTCACGGGGGCGGGGCAAATAAAATGTAAGCAGATATGAATGACTTTGTAAGCAATATCGATCCTCCTGAAACTCCTAATAAGTTAACTATATGCATTTCATTTTTTTGTGGAGTATGAAAATAACTTTATACAATTATATCTCTCAGTCTTTCAGAATTGACCTGCTATTCCGAGAAGAGATACATGATCTGTTACTAGCGCTTGGATTTTACTCGAAAAGTACTCCACAAGAACCAGTCCCGGAAGATTTTCTAACTGGTCCATATATTAAAAATGACGAGGAACTGGATGTGTTTTATGAATTGTTGGACGAACTGATTGCGGAGGACGATGAAGAGGAAGAATGGAGAACACAGAAAAAATAATGCATACTAGTAACATGACAAAAAAAACAACAAAAAACAGAGGACCAATGGTCCTGTAAACGCTCACCTGAGATCTGCAGCATATACGAATGTTATAGAAAAAAGTCCCAGTATAGGGGCAGATGAAGCCCTTGGGCCATTTTTTTTCAGAATAATCAATATACTGTCCATACAAGTTTTCCCCTTCAAATGACATTTTAACAGTTTACCCATTCAAATACATAGGCAACCCATGTTGACCTTGCCTTAAAAAAGGTCAAGGTCATCACAGGGTCATGATTTATACATACATTGTAGTACTTGAGTCATCAATGCTTCATGCCAAGTTTCTTCGAAATCGGTCCACCGGTTCCGGAGAAGATTTTTGAAGGGTATATACCATATATGGGCATAGCGGCCATCTTGGTCATGTGACCTTGATTATTGATATATACATTGATTCCCTCATTCTATAGATGCTTCACATGAAATTTGGCTTTGATATGTATAATGCCCCAGGGCTGGGGCAAATGAGCCCCTGGGGTCTAATTTTTTTCAGAATCATTAATATTCAGTCCTACTGCCCATTTCCTGCAAGACTTCTTTTTAAATGACATTTTAAAAGTTTTCCCCATTCAAATGCATTGGCGACCTACGTTGACCTTGCCGTAAAATAGGTCAAGATCATCCAAAGGTCATACTTTATAAACACATTGTAGTACTTTAGTCCCCAATGCTTCATGCCAAGTTTCGTTGAAATCGGTCCAGTGGTTCCGGAGAAGAAGAATTTTGAAGGGTTTTTACCATATATGGGCATGCCGGCCATCTTGGTCATGTGACCTGGATTATTTATAAACACATTGATTCCCCTTCCCATAGATGCTTCATATAAAATTTGGCTTTGATTGGCCAAATGGTTTCAGAGAAGAAGATCTTTGAATATTTTTGTAATATACATGTATATTGCCCCGGGGTGGAGGCAGACCAACCCCTGGGTTCCAAATTTTTTTCAGAATTACCTACCTTCAGTCCATTTGCCCATTTCCTGCAAGATTTCCCTTTCAAATGACATTTTAACAATTTTCCCCATTCAAATGCATGGGCGACCTATGTTGTTGACCTTGCTGTAAAATAGGTCAAGATCATAATTTATAAATACATTGTAGTACTCTAGTCCCCAATGCTTCATTGAAATTGAGTCCTCCGTCAAACCACCCATCATTAATATTCATTTTATGTTGACCATTCAAATCTGCACATTAGCTAACGGTCAATGACGGTTAGACAACACGTGGGTTAGACAAACAAACCAACACGTGCTTTTTACAGGTAAATATAGGTGCAAAAACACAATGTTTGTCTAAGGAAATAGGGGTGGGCATGGCTATACCTTGCTGGCGGAGGAGTCAATTGGTCTAGTGGTTCCGGAGAAGAAGAAATTTGAAGGGTTTTTACCATATATGGGCATGGTCGCCATCTTGGTCATGTGACCTGGATTATTTATAAACACATTGATTCCCCCTTCCCATAGATGCTTCATATAAAATTTGGCTTTGATTGGCCAAGTGGTTTCAGAGAAGAAGATCTTTGAATATTTTTGTAATATACATGTATATTGCCCCTGGGTGGGGGCAGACCAACCCCTGCGGTCCAAATTTTTTCAGAATTACCTACCTTCAGTCCATTTGCACATCTCCTGCAAGATTTGCCTTTCAAATGACATTTCAACAATTTTCCCCATTCAAATGCATGGGCGACCTATGTTGACCTTGCCGTAAAATAGGTCAAGGTGATCCAAAGGTCATAATTTATAAACACATTGTAGTACTCTAGTCCCCAATGCTTCATGCCAAGTTTCGTTGAAATCGGTCCAGTGGTTCCGGAGAAGAAGAATTTTGAAGGGTTTTTACCATATATGGGCATGGTGGCCATCTTGGTCATGTGACCTGGATTATTTATAAACACATTGATTCCCCCTTCCTATAGATGCTTCATATAAAATTTGGCTTTGATTGGCCAAGTGGTTTCAGAGAAGAAGATCTTTGAATATTTTTGTAATATACATGTATATTGCCCCGGAGTCCAAATTTTTTTCAGAATTACCTACCTTCAGTCCATTTGCCCATTTCCTGCAAGATTTGCCTTTCAAATGACATTTTAACAATTTTCCCCATTCAAATGCATGGGCGACCTATGTTGACCTTGCCGTAAAATAGGTCAGGGTCATCCAAAGGTCATAATTTATAAACACATTGTAGTACTCTAGTCCCCGATGCTTCATGCCAAGTTTCGTTGAAATCGGTCCAGTGGTTCCGGAGAAGAAGAATTTTGAAGGGTTTTTACCATATATGGGCATGGTGGCCATCTTGGTCATGTGACCTGGATTATTTATAAACACATTGATTCCCCCTTCCTATAGATGCTTCATATAAAATTTGGCTTTGATTGGCCAAGTGGTTTCAGAGAAGAAGATCTTTGAATATTTTTGTAATATACATGTACATGTATATTGCCCCGGGGTCCAAATTTTTTTCAGAATTACCTACCTTCAGTCCATTTGCCCATTTCCTGCAAGATTTGCCTTTCAAATGACATTTTAACAATTTTCCCCATTCAAATGCATGGGCGACCTATGTTGACCTTGCCGTAAAATAGGTCAGGGTCATCCAAAGGTCATAATTTATAAACACATTGTAGTACTTTAGTCCCCAATGCTTCATGCCAAGTTTCGTTGAAATCGGTCCAGTGGTTCCTGAGAAGAAGAATTTTGAAGGGTTTTTAACATATATGGGCATGCCGGCCATCTTGGTCATGTGACCTGGATTACTTATAAACACATTGATTCCCCCTTCCCATAGATGCTTCATATAAAAGGTGGGGGGGGGGGGGGGGTCTCACGCTATATGAAATTTACATAGGGTACTGCCAACGCACCGATTTTTATAATATTATGCATATTGCTTGCTTGGTGCATGGCCACTGTATTAGTAATATAGATTTTCTCTTAACTACTTAAAATTTTTAAATACAACATTTTGTTTTCGAGGGGGTCTTAATATAGGGGTATGTGTGATTAAAGTCACCCATAACCGTCATAATAGCCTTTTCCTAGTTCTGTTTGTTTGTAAAATAATCTAGAATGATCACCCATCATTTTGGTATTGCATAATTGTTGATAGCTATAATATTAAATTCAGCTGATTATCATTTGTTTTGCAGATGACCCCAAATTTTAGCTCCATAATGGTGTAACCACATGTTTGATTTTCAATATTAACATGTTCCAGGTTTTGTCAACCTATAATTTTAACCTCAAATTAGGCTACACATATATAGATTATATGCTGAAAATTTCGTGAAATTTGAAGACCGGTAACATCTTTTTCTAGAACATTGAATAATACAAGTCAGAATTCTGAGAAACGTAAAATTAATAATGATTTATCCAATTATAAGTATTTTATGTTATTAATATGTTACAAAGCAAACTTTTTGTGAATAATTTTCCGGCTAAACAATTTTGTGTCTTGCATGACCTTCAACGCTATTATGTATATTTTGAATATTGATTTAAGTGAGAAAATTGCACCCTGTCTTGGACCTTATATTGCATAACTGCCCATTATTTTTAGTTTTCATAATTATATTTTAGAACATGATTCTATCTATTAGTAGGCCATTCTCTATAGTTTATTTGTGTTTATGATGCAATTGCCTAGTTTTTACTGTTTTATTATTTTTTTTTCGAAAAATTAAGTCGTTTAGGTATTAATTGAGTTAATGAACTTATACAGCTATGTTGTTGATTTCTACATCCTGAGTAACTCACGACACATGGAAAACCTAAGGGATTTAGCATTTTGCATGAAATAAACCCGATGAGGCTAAGGACAGTTCATTTCCTGCTGATTATATCACGATCTCAGAAAAAGAAAACACCCCATCCACACAAGTATATAATGGAGCAAAACCAATAGGATAAAGAAAGAAAACGAAATATCAATAGATAAAATTATATGATAAGATACTAACAAGAGAAACTGGCTGGATTACTTGTGTGGGTTGTTTCTTTTTCCGCCATTTGAAGCATTATACGCATGTACTAGACAGCATTTTTCCAATATAATATCATGTTTGAAACAGGTTATACGATATATCATATCTAAGATGAAAGTTATTAATCTTATGCATGCATTTTATCATCTGCTACAGCAAGCAAACCTATTACTGGAAATTTCAAACACACTTCATTGGAAACCCTTAATCGAAATGGGGCTTTTGAACTTATAAACTTACATGAAGCTGACAAGTTTGTTTGTTTTGTTTTTTACCTAGCTTACATATAATTGACAAAACAGCTATGATTTCTAACCAAGGGTAGGATTAAAGAAGAGTATCTAGACAACTATCAGCATGAAATCACAAACATTTTGCTGCATTTATAATTGACTATTTATAAAAATAAACCCATGAACATTTATGGATTCATAAATGTGTTAAAAACCTTGAGATTTTAAAACATCAAGTTTGGATATTTGTCTGAGTTATTCATTTCAAAAATAGGAAAAAGAACACATTTAAATGGTAGAAAGAGTGTCAATACTGGATATGTTTAATGAAGAATTAAAATAAATCTGATATTTAAAGTGAAAGCTATACCTGAGCATCACATCTGAACACTTACAAAGAGAAAAGCCTGTCACATAGCTGAATTATGCACTTACTGGATAAGTATAAAGATAATAGTGATCAAAAAGTTAGAAAGTGCCACTGTATTTGGTATTCTTGTCAATCTTGTAACTAAAGTTGGCATCAGCAACAATTAAATAAGTAAAGTTATGAATAAGTACTCTTATAAACCACAATACAAAGATGGTAAAACAAATAGAGGAATCAGTCAAATGTCTGTTTCCATTACGGTGGTCAATCACAAATTAAAAGGAATGTTACTCAAATAGAATTATCCAAATACATCTAAACCTAAAGAAATATTAAGTGATAAAATTATAGAAACAAAAACATTTTATTAATATATTTAAACCTAAAATGTTTGCTGATCATTTGTATGAAAAAATTGATAATAACTTTGAGGTAGGTCACTATAAAATATGTGAAATCATTGCCAGATCAAATAACCATTTTTATATTAGGAATTCATTGATACAATTATGGAATAACATGATTTTAGAGGAAAAAACAGCTAAAAACATTAAAATCCATTTTTATAAAAAAAAATGACCAACATGTATATCATGTACATTTCAGCAGTGTTACCGGTTTTGAAAATTTTCAAGACTTTACCAGCATGAAGAGGGTACCCCTGGCCAACTTTATAGACAGTATCATAGGTTGACAAGCACTGGAACATATCAAAATATGAGACACAATTTGTCATTCTCGAAAATATTTTTGATAAAATTTTGACAATTTCAAGTTTAAGTTTCCATAAAAAGTGTATCTGTTTATTTATTTAAGCCAAAATGGTATCAAAGTCACCCATGTGGAATCCTTTTTGAATTCCAGTTTTAATTAGGTTAAGAAAAGTCTAATGAGAGATACCATATAGGCAAAGTATAACGCAGGTATGGTCACAAAGGTGGAGTAAGTCAGGGTGCTATTCCGAGACCTAAAAATGTTTTTTTTCAAAACAAATAAATGCATTTTTATAGGTGTTAGAATGAAGGCATTTACCATGCAAAGCAAGAACAAAATTGGTGCGTGGGCGCATATGAGACCCCCCTTTGGCTTTGATTGGCCAAGTGGTTTCAGAGAAGAAGATCTTTGAATATTTTTGTAATATACATGTATATTGCCCCGGGGTGGGGGCAGACCAACCCCTGCGGTCCAAATTTTTTTCAGAATTACCTACCTTCAGTCCATTTGCCCATTTCCTGCAAGATTTGCCTTTCAAATGACATTTTAACAATTTTCCCCATTCAAATGCATGGGCGACCTATGTTGACCTTGCCGTAAAATAGGTCAAGGTGAATCCAAAGGTCATAATTTATAAACACATTGTAGTACTCTAGTCCCCGATGCTTCATGCCAAGTTTCATTGAAATCGGTCCACTGGTTCCGGAGAAGAAGAATTTGGAAGGGTTTTTACCATATATGGGCATTGCGGCCATCTTGGTCATGTGACCTGGATAATTTATAAACACATTGGTTCCTCCTTCCTATAGATGCTTCCTATAAAATTTGGCTTTGATTGGCCATGCGATTTCAGAGAAGAAGATCTTAGAAAATGGTGGACGACGGACGGACGCCGGATCATGGCCATCCTATAAGCTCACCTTGTGAGCCTAACGGCTCAGGTGAGCTAAAAAAAAAAAAAAAAAAAAAAAAATCTGAGGAAAAAGATTCAGCCAAAACTGAGACTTGTTTCTTAAGTGTAGATCAAAACATAAATGAGCCACTTCATGAGAAAACCGATTTTTGCCTATGTGAAAACAAAAGCTTAGATCAGCTGTGCAGTAACTGCACTGCTGATCAGAGCCTTTGTTTTCGCTACAGGGATAGTACAATCCCTCTTCCTAAATCCAACCGAAATTTCAAGAATCTAGCTTTCTTTTGCGACTGTATAGACTAGTTTGTTTCGGACCTGGTCGGAACCCCCAAAGACCAGTTTTCTCGTGTTGCGGCTCAAATAGAACCATTAAAAACCAATCAATATGCAAAAATAAAGCCAGATCAACTGCACAGCTGATCAGCGCCTTAGGTTTCACTACACAGATTGTACAATGCTCTTTCTCAAACTGAAATTTCAAGCTTTTATCGATTTCCTCTGGCTGTACATTCTGGTTTGTGTCGAACCTGGTCTGAACCCAGATTGTTGGTTTTTTCATGCAAAGGCTCAAATAATAAAGATGTTGAGGTGTAGACAATGAGAAATTACTGTCGTTTTGTTTTTTACACTAATTTTCCATCTGGTCCAACACAATGGGGACAACAGTCATAACATAACGAAAACATGCCCATGCAATATACAGAGATTTTTCAAGTTGTCAAAAATGAAAATTTTTATAGCAAATTTTTTATATTTTTATTTTTGCTCAAAACATAGATTGTTGGTACACGTTCGAACCGCGGTTCTAACGAGTACCCACAATCTATGTTTTGGAGCAAAAATAAAACAGGTATACCCCAGCAAACCCTCGTTTTTCTATATAAAAGTGGGTATTCATTTCACGGACATGTTTTCCTGATGAAAAGATGGCGAATACGTTTGAAATTTTAAATATAAGATGTTTGAATCATTTGATTTAATTCATAGCATTCTAGTCATCAGTTTTAGTCATGCTAAGATGAAATTACAAGTACATTTACATTTTTTGGTGGTGATTCATAGGTTCCCAATCAATTCACCGGTCACATAATGAAAGCTAAGGTCCTTAGCAAACCACCCAGAAATGCTATGTGTGTCTTCTTTTGGGTAAAAAAATACAAATGAAACAAAATGGAATAAAACCAAAGTTTATTCTACATAAAATAGCTAAAATATGAGCACATGATCATAAACAGGCACCTTTCCATAAACAATTTTAAGACACTTTTAAGACAATATAGAAAACACAGTTTAATACATTAGACTCTGTTCTGACTTTTGAGATACTTGAGCCGGCTCATGGGAAAACCAACAATCTGCATATGCGAAAACAAAGACGCAGATCAGCTTCGCGGTAACCGCGAAGCTGATCAGTGCCTTTGCTTTCGCTACTAGGATAGTACAATTTCTCTTCTACATAAATCTGAAATTTCTAGCTTCTAGCTCTTTTCTGTGCTTGTACAGGCCGGTTTGTGTCGGACCTGTTCGGAAACCACATTGTTGGTTTTCCCACGAGGCGGCTCACTTTTTTTATGACAGATGAGCAATACATTCAATATGCTTATAAGGCCAAGTTTCCACGGACAATTTTTCTTTGACGAAGATTATTCGTCATAGAAACTTTGGCAATGAGTTTGTGTTCGCACACAGCAAAGATAATTCTTTTTATTAGCTCGCTCACCTTTGTCACAGATATTTGACAATGACACTTCGCCACAGAATTGAGTTTACATGAGCATATAAAGAAAAATTGTCCGTGGAAACTTGGCTTAAATATTCAAATACATTTTATTTGAAGTAAAGGAATTTATGAGATGGCAATTTAGGAATTTATGAGATGGTAATTTAAGAAAGCCTTTAGAGCACAACTTTATTAATGCTAACATTTCTGCACAGAAAAAATTCATTCTTCATCTAAGTTCAGAAATGCATGAAAACTTGTGAAGCGGATCAGCGCCTTTGTTTTTGCTACACGGATAGTACATTTCATCTACTTTCTTAATCCAAAATTTACAGCCTCTAGCCATCTCCTATGCTTGTACAGCTCGGTTTGTGCCGGACCTGTTCAGAAACCACATTGTTGGTTTTCTCGTGCGGCAGCTCAAATCACATTAACTGTCAGATATTTCGAAAGACTAATTAAAATTCACTCAAATTTTTATTATCTTTATTCCTATTAAAAACAAAACCTTTTTATGGTATCTTTGCAGTTAACCAATGCTTAGTGCATATCTTTACACCAGTAACAAACAATATTAGACAGACACAAAAACATTGAACCTCCCATTTGCAAGCTCAGACATAGTGGTCAGAAGTGTTAACAAGTTATGATAAATAAGCCTTCCCATGAGAAAACCAACAGTTTGCATAGGCGAAAAAAAAGACGCAGATCAGCTTCGCGGTTACCGCGAAGCTGATAAGCTCCTTTGTTTTCGCAACATGGATAGTACTATTCCTCTTCTACTTACATCCAAGGTTTCAAGCTTCTAGCTTTATGCTGTGACTGTACAGCATGGTTTGTGTCGGACCTGGTCAGAAACTCAAATTGTTGGGTTTTCTCACACACAGGCTCAAATGTTTGTAAGCATTGCTTGCTAGATACAGTCTTGAAAATCAAATCAAATTCAATACTTTTAAATCCTTCATCACATAAAATAAATCAGACACCACTTACTTCCCCTTAAAATATACAACACTGATTAACAGACACGCATTACAAAAATATTTCATAAAACATATAAAAATAAATGCTAAAATGTACAGGGACTAAAATATTCCATAACTTCTGACTTGCAAATAGTTTAAAAGAATAAGATAAATATATCCCTAACATTTTGAAATTGTCAATACATGTACTAAGAGGTATTGTATATTAAGAACACATTTTGGTGATATAAAGTTTGTTGAACACAGTGTTTTTTTTTTCAATGAATGAATGATTTGTAACCACGCACCACCCCCTCCCCCCCTGCACTCCCGGAGAGGGCGGAGGATAGCCGTGGAAATGAGCAGGGCTTTGACCAAAATTTTGCCACGGCAGTGCCAGGGAAATACCCGGGGTTTGCTTTATATAGGCAAAAAGGGCTGTGAAATGAAAAGATAGCAGGCTGCGGGGGAAAACAGCAGTGTTTTTTCCAACGAGCAGTCCCAGCAGGGTGGGGCTTTTAGCAGGGATTTGCTGGACCAAAAGTCCAAGTCCCCGCTACTCCCCGGGGCCGGAGGGGCTGTGGTTACAAATGACTAGTGCATTTGAATCTTTTACATTTCAGTTGACAATGTTTTCCGTCATGTTACTGGACATTAATGGCAGTTATAAGAGAGGTGGAACACTAAATACATGTACATTGCATTGCTTAGGAGTATGTATGAACACAATGTGGTACTACGGATGATTTGAATACATTTCTCTTCTAATAAGTCACAGAATGGTTTGAGACATACAAGTCCCAGTCAGTGATGATTTAAGTCATGTAATCAGTCTGTTGCCCAGCAGAGATTTCATTAAGGTAAAACTAAAACTAGCTTCCCAGGAGTCTTAAACGTGGCCCCGAGGTTATAAAACTTTTTTCATGCTCAACTCAACAGAGACTAAAATTTATACTTCACTCATAACAACTGTTGGCCTTTAAATATTTATGAGAAGGATAAATTACTGGCTTCGATGGTCTAAACCAAATTCTTTTTATTTATTTTGGCTAGTTCAGTATATGTGAGGAATTAAAATACCATGCTCAGCTGAGTTGAGCATGAAAAACGTTTTATAATCTCACGACCAGTTAGAGAAGTTCATTCCTAGAAGTGTCCATTGAATTTCTTTACTAGGATAGATCAGTTTTCTTTGTTGATTTGCACAATCTCATTTCTGTGTAGGTCAAATTTCCTGTACATTTCCTTCATATCACAGTCTGTGTTGATTACCTGTAAACAAAGTTAATTTTAACTAAAAACAGTTTGATTTACTGCTGGAGGTAATTGGGGCTATTACAAACTTTTTGTGCACTTTGACTTGCCACTGAACATTCCTAAACATGGCCTCATGGCAGTTTATTAGTATTTAGCTCATTTTAGCCTGGTGTCCCATTTATGAGACAGGCAAACAGCATAGCCCCAGATGTGATGCAGCATTTTGCGGCGTCCCATCTGGGGCTATTCGAATTTCATTGAAAAATGGAATAAACTTTTAAAATGACATTTGAAGCCCCTAAAAATGAAAGTGGACTCACCCAAATGATAAAGATGAGAAAATCCATTTGTTAAATTTAGTTCTCATTCTTTGGCAAAAAACTTAAGTTCATAAGTTCAATATTCTTTTTTTTTTTTTTTTTTTTTTTCAATACAGTTGGAGCATTATCAGGTTCTTTACTTACAAAGCACATACTTCATGATTCATTGATGCTTAATGTATAATATAAAGTTTTGTTGTTTTTTTTTGCATGCAAGCAGTGCTATATGACTGCAAACAATCAAAACTGAAAACAAAGCCACACCAAAAGTTAAGGAAAATAAGCACAAAATATACAATTGGAATGGCAGTCTGTCACACCTGGTTCTAAGTATTTCTCCCAAACCTATCTATGCAAAAACTAAAGTGTGTTTCCCAGTGTCTGATAATGGTTTTTCTAATATATTTTGCAACCAGATTATATATTTTCTTGACACAATTGAGCATTTTAATAGTTTGACACAAAATGTGCAGCAAAAATTTTGAAAATCAGTCTGACAACAAATAAAAAGTAAACATTTTTTAAATACAAAAATCTCATGGAAGGGAGGTAAATATTTTCCCACATTTTTTTTTTAATTCTTAGTATTCAATAATGGTCGCTTGAAATCATTATAAAATGACAGAAATGATATATGCGAGATGAAATATTGATTATCTCCCTTAAGGCCTGTTTACACATCCACGATTTTTGGCTACAGTGCCGCAAACATTCGCCACGATTTGTAAAATCGTTGTGTACTGTGGGGATTCGTAGTAGAACCGTGGTGAATCTTGATGAATCGTGATGATTTGGGAAACTCCATGGTAGCGCTACGGAAGTTTTAAACATTTTAAAACATTCGTGGCGAATCGTGGTGGTTACTGGGCTTGGCCTTATTCGTAGCGCAACTGTAGCGAAATCGTGCTTATTCGTACTGACATCGTAGCTATATTCGTGAGAAATCGTAGCCAGTCGTGGAATCTTTGACACCACAAATTCTCACGATTCACCACGAATTGTGTACAGTTGTCCTACGAATCATCCACGGTTTCGCTACGGAGCTACCGCCGTGAATCGTACTAGTACCGTATCGAACCGTACAAGCACCGTTAGCATTCGTTGTGCCACCGTGGTCAATCCTCATTGACCGTAACTTTGCCGTAATGAATCATCATTGATTCGTAGCGATACCTTACAGACATCGTACTTATATCGTGGACATTCTTACTGGAATTGTAGTGACACTGAATATTTCCACTTTTCGCCATGATTCATCCAGATCCATCCCGATTTTTCTGACCATGAGAAATCTGGGTGAATCGTAGAGAAAATCGTGAATGTGTAAACAGGTCTTTACCAATGCAAAACCCTATATAAATTTCTCTTTGTCCATAAAAACTTTATCTGTTCATCGATTTTCAAAATTTTTGCAGGTCCTATTAAGACAAACTAAGATCAAGATTTTGACATAAAAATGATTTTCCTATCATCCTCCATGCAAAAATTTTCTGCAAACCAGAGGACCAATGGTCCTGTAAACGCTCACCTGAGATCAGCTGCATATACCAATAAACATGTTTGAATATTATGGTATTTAACTCCAGTGCAGGGGCAGATAAGCCCTTGGGCCATTTTCTTTTTTCAGAATCTTCAATATTCTGTCCATTTGCCAATTTCCTGTTGGATTTTTCCTTCAAATGACATTTTAACAGTTTTCCCAGGCAACCCATGTTGACCTTGCCATAAACTTGGTCAAGGTCATCACAGGGTCATGATTTATATATACATTTGAGTACTTTAGCCATCGATGCCTCACGCCAAGTTTCCTTGAAATCAGTCTATTGGTTTCAGAGAAGATGATTTTTGATGGGTTTTTACCATATATGGGCATGGCGGCCATCTTGGTCATGTGACCTAGATTATTTATATACACATTGATTCCCCCATTCTATAGATGCTTCACTTAAAATTTGGCTTTGTTTGGCCAAGCGGTTTCAGAGGAGAAGACGTTTGAATATTATGGAAATATACATGTATATTGCCCCGGGGTGGGGGCACATGAGCCCCTGGGGTCCAATTTTTTTCAGAATCATTAATTTCCAGTCCTACTGCCCATTTCCTGCAAGACTTCCACTTTAAATGACATTTTAAAAGTTTTCCCCATTCAAATGCATTGGTGACCTACGTTGACCTTCCCGTAAAATAGGTCAAGGTCATCACAGGGTCATGATTTATATACACATTGTAGTGCTTGAGCCATCAATGCTTCGTGCCAAGTTTTGTTGAAATCGGTCAATCGGTTCTGGAGAAGAAGATTTTTTAACGGTTTTTACCATATATGGGCATGGCGGCCATCTTGGTCATGTGACCTGGATTTTTTATATCCATATTTGTTACCCCTTCCTATTGATGCTTCACATAAAATTTCGCTTTGATTGGCCAAGCGGTTTCAGAGGAGAAGATGTTTGAATATTATGGAGATATACATGTATATTGCCCCGGGGTGGGGGCGGATGAGCCCCTGGTGCCCAATTTTTTTCAGAATCATTAATATTCAGTCCTACTGCTCATTTTCTGCAAGATTTTTCCTTTAAATGACAATTTAACAATTTTTGCCATTCAAATGCATTCGCGACCTATGTTGACCTTGCCGTAAAATAGGTCAAGGTCATCATAGGGTCATGATTTATATACACATTGTAGTGCTTGAGCCATTAATGCTTCATGCCAAGTTTGGTTGAAATCGGTCCAGTGGTTCCGGAGAAGAAGATTTTTGAAGGGTTTTTACCATATATGGGCATGGCGGCCATCTTGGTCATGTGACCTGGATTATTTATATACACATTGGTTCCCCCTTCCCATAGATGCTTCATGTAAAATTTTGCTTTGATTGGCCAAGCGGTTTCAGAGGAGAAGATCTTTGAAAAGTGTGGACGACGGACGGACGGACGGACGGACGACGGACGGACGGACGACGGAGCATGGGTATACTATAAGCTCACCTTGTGAGCCTGACGGCTCAGGTGAGCTAAAAAACCATTATCAGAGGCAAGATTTTAGACTTCATTACACTACTAGACACTCTACCATACCAGAACAGGGCAAGGTGGTCTAAACTTTGTTTTCTTTATCAGCCAGTCTTCATGAAGATCATTGAGACTTTTCAGGTATTCCTGTAAAATAAAGTTTGCTTGTGGTTTAATGTCCCAGTCAACAATTTTTCAGTCATGTCGGCAGGGAGCCAACACTTCCTGGGTATTAACCAGTACCCTAGGGAGTGAATGGGTCTTGCCCAAGGACACAACATGGTATTGGCAGTTGGGATTGAACCCAGGACCTTTCGACTGGTAAACAGATGCTCTACCACTAGCTACCATACCACGCTCCAATGTTTAAGATACGTGAACCACAATCAGCGTATTTTATTGTGATTGTCCAGGTGCTGCTTTCGAGAATCATCCCCCGTAAAAATGGTTATCAGCATTGTCCCCAACAAAAACGGTAATCGGCATCCCAGTAAAAGTGATTTATCTTCATGATACATCTTCTGTTTATTCTGCCTGTCTCTCTGTTGTGCTCATTGCCTTTGGTTTTGGTTGAGACGATCCGGATGGCTACCTTGTTGGGAAAGAGCTAGTCATCCTGCTCTCCAGTATGTTGTCGCAAAAATGTATTACGTTTTTTATGTATTTTCTTTCCCATCTGGGGTCTATGTTGAGGCTTTAAATTCAATTGTATTGATTCCTGGTCCCTCCATTCTTACTTTACATGCTAAAGACAGATTTTGTTGTAATGTAATATAACTAACTTACTATGGGAACTCCCTCTTCTTCATGCCTATGTCTCTTCTTTATTCTTCCAAGACAGGTCTCTGGTTTGGCTTGTAGATATACTGAAATTAGGTCAAAGTAAAAATATTTTGGTTCCAGTTTCAAATTTAGTTCCATGTGTATTTGTTTAATATTTTTCAATGTGTATATGTTTAACTCATATAAGCCTGGCGTCCCTTTTATGGGACATAGGCAAACAGCATAGCCCCAGATGTGGCGCCGGTTCTGCGGCATCCCATCTGGGGCTATTTCTGTTTGCTTAGAGGAATTTCATCGAAAAATTGAATAAAAAATAAAAAATCACTCCTAACACCCCTAAAATTGAAAGTGGACTCATCCAATTGATGATGGGAGAATCAATTCATCAAATATGGGTTAATATTTTTCTTGTCCAGCAAGCGTTACTAGAGCTTTGTATGTCAAAGCAAATTATGTTTTAGGTCATGAGTTAATGAAACCACCCAATTGATTTTGGGAAGAAGCTACCTCAGGAAATCAGGTTTGTGAAATGTTTACCCCCTTATACCCCAGTTTGATATAGCAAAACTCGGGTATGCAGGGGTATACTTATTTTTGCTTGAAAATATAGGTTGTGGGTACTCGCCTCTCCGAGTTCAAACGTGTACCAACAATCAATGTTTTGTGCAAAAGTATTAAAAATATCAAACATTTTCCAATGTAATTTTCAGTCATTTTTTTTCTGCTGAAAAAAATTCTCTTTAATTATATTGCATGGGCAACTTTTCATAGTGGATCAAAGGCTTTGCAGATGGGACTTCTGTCTCCTTCTTTTAGTGTCAGTTTTCTGTCGTTAAGCCAGTGGGTGTTGTATGTGTGTACTGAGGTTTGTATTGTCCCAGTCAATAAAGCGCAGATCAGTTGTAAAATAACTGCACAGCTGATCAGCGCCTTTGTTTTCGCTACACAGACAGTACATTTTCTCTTTTATGTAAATCCAGAATTTCAAGCATCTAGCTTTTCACTGTTACTGTACAGGCCGGTTTGTGTTGGACCGGGTTGGAATCTGAAAAGACTGTTTTCCTCACATCGCGGCTCATATTATTCTCACCTATGAGATCCACATGCATGTCCTCATTAGCCTGTATCCAGTCATACCATTCTGACAATATAGCGTAGTCTACTTCTGGCATTAATCCACTGCAAAATAGAACATGAAAATTATTTTTGTTGTTTAACACCCAAGTTTTTAGGTATGTTATGATCTTGGGACAGAGTTAGCATTTCCTGGGTGATAAACACTACTAAGCTATTTTTCTTTTTTCTTTTTAATTCAGTTTTACGTCCCTTTCAAGATTATTTCAGCTCATATGAGACAAAACTGGAGAACCCTCGAGAAAAACCACCTGGCACACCCGCAAGCAGAGCTTCTCACATGTGGCCAGTGCAGGGCTCGAACCCACACCAGAACACAGCGGTGCTACTAAGTTAATGCGTCTCGCTCAAGTACACAAAAACACCATTGTGAGGTTTAAACCCAGTACCCACTATCTATGCTTTGAAGTAAATTGAGATAAATGTATAGCCCTGTAAAACCTGTTATATGAGCTGTGCCATGAGAAAACCGGATTTTTGCCTATGTGAAAACAAAGGCACTGATCAGCTTCACAGTAATTGCGAAGCTGATCAGCGCCTTTGTTTTCGTTACACAGATTGTACAATCACTCTTCTAAATCCGAAATTTCAAGCTTTTAGCCTTTTTCAGAGACTGTACAGCTCGGTTTGTGTCGGACCTGTACGGAAACCCCGAAGACCGTGTTTTTTTTTTTTGTCACAGGGCACATATAATCTCACCCTTTATAGAGGTTTTCCACAAAGCAATAACGAGCACTATACAGAGATCTTTCTATCATTTTGACTTTACATTCCTGAAAAGAAAAAGAAAAACCTTCAAACTGACTATAAAAGGCATAATTTGAGCCGCCTCATGGGAAAACCAACAATGTGGTTTCCGAACAGGTCCGACACAAACCGACCTGTACAAGCACAAAAAAGAGCTAGAAGCTTGACATTTTGGAGTTAAGTAAGGAGGAATTGTACTATCCGTGTAGCGAAAACAAAGGCGCTGATAAGCTTCGCGGTTACCGCGAAGCTGATCTGCGTCTTTGTTTTCGCCTATGCAGATTGTTGGTTTTCTCATGAGGCGGCTCATTTCTATTGATCTTTTTTTTACCATTTCAGATCATGTCAAGATTTTTCTAGTAACATAAACTAGGAAAATACGAATGAAGCTGTCAATTTTTCACAAAATGATAGTCTAAATTTTTGTAAATCTATGACAAAAAGCAATTTATTTTGAATGACACCATGCAACTTTTCAGCTCAACTTAGTTAATTGCCTCAGTTCCAAACTGTTTTTTTTTTTTTTTTTTTTTGTGTCTGACCAGTCAAGCCATCAAAACTGTTTTTCTGACAAATGAGCCGCCTCGTGGGAAAACCAACAATGTGGTTTCCGAACAGTTCCGATACAAACCGGCCTGTAGAAGCACAGAAAAGAGCTTGAAATTTCGGATCTAAGTAGAAGAGGAATTGTACTATCTGAGTAGCGAAAACAAAGGCGCTGATCAGCTTCGCGGTTACCGCGAAGCTGATCTGCGTCTTTGTTTTCGCCTATGCAGATTGTTGGTTTTCCCATGAGGCGGCTCAAATTTGCACATTCTTAATGTGAAGAAATCATCTGGGCTGCAACGTGAGGAAACCAAAATTGTGGTTTCCGACCAGGTCTGACTCAAACCAGGCTGGACAGCTACCGGTGATGGCTAGAGGCTGTAAATTTTGAATTTAGAAAGTAGATAACTTGTACTATCCCTGTAGTCAAAACAAAGTCACTGATCAGCTTCATGGTTACCACAAAGCTGATCTACTGTAATTGTTCTAATAAGCGCACATGCTCCAATAAGCGCACAACCTGGTCGTTTCTAATAAATATGCGCATAACCGCAACTGCTCGACTAACATTGATATTTCATACCACTTTTACACATTAATACCACCTTAAAATGTATCCTTCAATGATCAAAAATGTTTCGCGACAATTGGAATACTTATATATCACCATTTACATTTTTGACATGGTTATTTCGACAGTCTATAGATTCGTTTTGATTCGTAGTGCGCTAATTAGAACGTTTGTTTTCTCATAACGTGGCTAAATTATTTTACTGTTTGTTTCCTGTGCACTTCAGCCATGGTGAGTTGGACATAAGACTGGAAGGCCAGGCTCCATCTGGAGGCATCTTTGTACATTAATTCCTGTTGAAAAGACAAAGAAAGTAGTTTAAAATATAAAGTCAAGTACACCATTCACACACATAAAAATAAAATTTGGTATACTTACAAAACAACCCCGGACATAACACGCCTTGCTCATTTTCGCATATCTAGACAGAACATTCATGTTTTTTTGAATGTGGACAAAACACCCCCAGCAGATTTTCAAAGTAGGACAAAACCACTTCCAAATTTGGTTAGAACTAGATTTGAATGAAAGTCTATTACTTATTGGACATAAGCTTAAAGCTTGAGTAGCTGCATTAGTATCTGAATACAGTTATTTAAAATAAAAGTCAGCCTCATTATAACGCTCCTGATAAGTCTAAAGGGAGCTAAAAAACAACTTTGCGAATTATACAAACCAGAGTATTGTGCCCTTGAACATCCTTCCACTTGCACACTGGTTCTGGTACCACCTAGATATTGTAAAAACACAAATGAGCCGCATCATGAGTAAACCAACATTTTGCATATGCAAAAACAAAGGAGCGGCTCAGCTTCGCAGTAAACTGCGAAGCTGATCAGCGCCTATGTTTTCGCTACACGGATAGTACCATTCCTCTGCTTTCTAAATCCAAAATTTCCAGCCTCTAGCCATCTTCTGTGCTTGTACAGCTTGGTTTGTGCCCGACCTCATCGGAAACCACATTGTTGGTTTTCTCATGACGCGGCTCAAATTAATCACTTCAACCTCCCCGTGACTCAGTGCTGCCAGGCGGTTATGAATGCTAAAGGCCTCATGATGCCCTAATCACACAAAAGTGAAAATCTCTCAACGCAGAATTGCGTTTGAGAAAAATAGCGTTTGTTTATTTGATATATATTGCTTTATGTCCCAGTCAACAGCTATGGTCATGTCGAGACATCAGCTCTTGAAAGGGACGTAAATCAATACATCAAACTAACAAATATTCCTTTTCGTAACTAAACACAAGTCTAGACAAAGACTTTAACGTGGAATTTTTGCTTATGTGTGACGAGGCTTTAAACAACAAACAGGAAAATCATAATTATTCAAATGAGATTTACATACGTTTTTGACAAATTTCTGCTTATCCAGTATGAATTCATGAATTTGCTACTATAGCCTACGCAAATTCAAAGCTTTCAATAATATTCATTTAATATATAAAGAATATAGATTAAAAGGAGTGCCATTAAGCATGTTAAGTACATCACGAAAACATGTCCGCGACATATATACCCCTTATACCCCACTTTTATATAGCAAAACTGGGGTATGCAGGGGTATAACTATTTTTCTTATTTTTGCTCCAAAACATAGATTGTGGGTACACGTTAGAACCGCCTCGGCGAGGCGGTTCTAATATGCACCCACAATCTATGTTTTGAGCAGATTCATGTATATTAAAAATATCGAAATTTTTCAACGAAATTTCCAATTTTAATTCATATGTTGACAAAATTCACTGTATATTGCATGGGCAAGTTTTCGCAATGAATAAATATTCTACTTACATCTACTGACTTCTGTTTTCTGAAGTATTCAAGGCATGTGGACTTTCCACTCCCAATGTTTCCTTCAACTGCAACCTACAAAAGCGATGCACGACATTTCGTCAAAAATGTGTTTTGTCGAAAATGTTGTAACTTCAAAAATATTCACCGCAAAATTTTGAGATTTATTTCGTAGAAGACAAGCCTATAGGTCCACATTTTGAGCCACCAACCACTAGGGTTAGGGTAAGGGTCTGGGCATGGGGACATTTTCGACAAATGTAATTTTCGACGAAATGTCGTGGAGGCCTGCAAAAGTTTAAAATTAATTTGTTTATATTGGTGCTTAACAAATTAACATCCTAGTCAATAATTTTTCAGTCATGTTGAGATGTAAAAATACTTTCAAGTTTCAACACGTTTTCAACACGTTCAAGCTCCATTTTTGTGTAACAGTATTCTATAAGCTAATTGTAATTACAGTAATATTAAGATAATCTGAACCCAATCAAAAAAGCCTGGCTTCAATTGCACATTCAAAAGCTAATCTGAAGATCAGCTGTGCAGTTACTATGAACTATAAATTGTGCAGTCCCCCTTCTCTCTAAACTGGCCGCGTCATGAGAAAACCAGATTTTTGCCTATGCAAAAACAAAGGCGCAGATCAGTTATGCAGAAACTACAGCTGATAAGCACCTTTGTTTTCCCTACACCAATAGTATTCCTCTACTTTCTAAATCCAAACTTTCATCTCTGTTTGTGGCGGACTTGTTCGGACACAACATTGTTGGTTTTCTAATGTCACGGCTCATTTCAACATTTGAGCCACATCGTGAAAAAACCGGATTTTTGCCTATGCGAAAACAAAGGCGCAGATCAGCGCCTTTGTTTTCGCTACACGGATAGTATATTTCCTCTTCTTCTTAAATCCGAAATTTCAAGGTGCTAGCCCTTGTCTGTAACTGTACAGGCCGATTTATGTCGGACCTGGTCGGAAACCCCGAAGACCGGTTTTCTCGCGTCGAGGCTAATTTTTCATGATACTTGAAAGACAGCTTTTTTGGTTCTTCATAATTAAACACTTATGTTGTGGGTACTCATAGAATTACCTAGGCAAGGCGACTAAAAAGTACCCATAACATTTTATGAAGAAGTAAATAAACTACCCCTTAACAATGATAATCATCAAATACTTCACTAGTCTTCTATTAACTTACAGTAAATGGCTTCTTTGTTCTCTTTCTGTCTGTTCTTTGGGTTTGAGGCACATTGGCATCTAAATAAAAGAAAGGTAAAATGGTTTGGTTCATGCTACATCTATTCAACATATTTTCTGTAATTCTGCTGTTTCTTCTGAGGAAGAACAGCATAGTCTTGACTTTAATAGTAGCACTCTCTTTTCCTAATGCTACGGCCTTTTCAAGAATAAATACGTACATTTAGTTAGATAAGAAATAAAATAAAAAGTTAGTAAATAAATAAATTTATAAACTAGAAAAAGTGCCTTGAGGCACGTATACCCCCGACTGGTAGCCACCAAGCCCCCTTCCCTACCCCATACCTAAACAACTGGTACATGCTCACCCCTGACATTGAACCTCACATCACCAATAAAAGACAGTAACCTAATCAAGTACATTTTAGAAATAAGCAGTGTAAAGTACTTTACATACAAACATGGGGAAGTGTAGTTTTAGAATGACATATCTTTTTTAGAGTGGTATACAGAGCTGACATGTATACCCAATCTAGGACATAAGCGCGGACATTTTGGGTCAGGTCCTCAGTCCTAGATTGAAATGAAAGTTAGATCTTGACCTCAGGTCCCACCCCCACCTCATGCATGGACCAGTGGGTCTAGCCCTTATGTGGTACCTATGTTGTGTTGTAAGCATGAACACTTTCTAATACATGGTTGTCAAGATATAGACACACAGAATATTAATCTTGGTAACTACTGTATTTTATGTGTCCTAGATTTTGACCTCGAGCCCCACCCCTAGAGTTTGGTGCCATGGAATTTAATTCAACCCTAAAGGGTATCTATGATCCAAACAGGAATACATTCCTATAAGTATTTGTTAAGATATGAACTTAGAGATGAAAAAGCACTATGTAAATAGCACATTTTTAAGGTGACCTAGATTTTGACCTCCAGCCCCACCCCCGGGCATGGACCCAAGGTCCGAACTGACAGAAACAAAGCAAACCCTATAGGGTACCTATGGTTAAAATATGAATGGTTTCTGATCATTGGTTCATGAGATATACACCACCAGTGAAACTTACCAAAACTTTGACCCAAAGTAAAAGTGACCTACATGTAGATTTTGACCTCTAGCCCCATCCCCGGGCATGGACCCAGGGTCCAAACTCACAGAAACAAAGCAAACCCTATAGGGTACCTATGGTTAAAATATGAATCGTTTCTGATCATTAGTTCATGAGATATACACCATCAGAGAAACTTTAACAAAAACTTTGACATAAATTCCACGAAAGTTCCGGAATAACGAACGAACTAACGAACGAACGAACCAACGAACATACGAACGGACGAACGGAAAAGCGAAAACTATATACCCGTCGGCATAAATGCCGGGGGTATAATAACGATATAATGAAATAAATCAGGGATTTTCCTACCTTTTCAAAACAAGGACCCAGGAGACCCTGGCATGATTTGGGAAAAATAACGCGCTTAAATCAGTCAAATTGGGAAAATAGATACAAAACAGCACAGGGAATAATATGCATATTTGGTTTTAATTTAAGGATATTTCTTCTTAAAAAATATTTTGAGGGTATGATCTACGTACCCACAACAAATGTACAAGGATTTATTTATCATTTTGGGATTTTCTACCTGAAAATTGGGAAATTTTACACAATTTTTCAATTGGGAAAGGGTCAAGTAATGGGCCCCAAAATCGGCGCAGGAAAATCCCTGTAAATAAATAAATATTTATTTATTTTCATTTTATTATATTCTTGTGAATATTTATTTATTAATTACAGATTTGACAACCAAGCGAAGACAACATATTTCCAATAAATACTGTACATATACCATAGTTACCTTAGTACTGGAACCGAGTTTGTGATACATGTACTATAAGTGCGTTTGAGGCAGTGGTTTGGGGTGTTTCTACAGATGCAGATAAAGCTGCCATTTCCTGGCCATTAACCTGTACCTAAGGAGCTTAAAGTGTCTTGCCCAACTTGGTCACTGCAGAGCAATGGAAGATATTGCACCAAAGACCTGTCAATGTGAAGTCCTTCACTCTACCTCTTGACCACCATGCTCAGTGGAAATTCATACATGTGATACCTCCCTCATCATCAGGGAGACTCCAGGAAATGAGCGGAAAAATGTCTTCTAAATGTACAAATGTACCACTTTTTAACAAAAAATCAAAATCTCCCTGAAATGAATCAGGAATTTTCCGATATAATCTATACATTTTTCAAAAATCTCCCTGAAATGGAAGAAAAATCTCCCTGATTCCTCTTTCAAACTCATCACATGTATGGAAATTATTGACCAATCAGAAAAAAATCACTGACAAAATTCGGTCGTAAAATCCTTGAGTCCCAGTCAGAAAAATATTTTCTGACAGTGTTTTGGAGCCTACAGTAAAACTCAGAAAAAAAAAATTGTATTCGGACCAAGCAAGCAACCAGTAAAAGTAATCCGCAGAATGTCATATGCCACCCCATAATGCCACAAACACATGGAAGCGAGATAGCTCAGTCCTCTGGTGCTAGAGGTCCCGGTTCGATCCTCACCACCGGCAAAGAAAATTTGGTGGTCCGAACACGCTTCCCTTTGTGTCATTTGAATGAATGACATGATAGTGTGCAGCCTTCGGATCGGGATGTTAACTGGAGGCCACTTGAGCAGGGACCTGTGCGTCTAAGTTCGCATCTCATCTGAATCTGAATAGTTTACTGGTGACACGCCAAATGACATTATTTCACCAGGGGGTTCGGATGGGGGAGAAATTAGTCCCTTGAATGCATGAGTGAAGCGAACTTGGACACACAGTCATCTGACATTTCAGCAGTAGAAAACAGAGAGTCAGGGAGGTCATTCCAGTCCCTGATAGTCTGGGGAAAGAAACTACATTTATAGGCCTCTAAACTAGCAGATGGAAGCTGAAATGCGTATCTTGTGAGAGCCAGGGACTAATTTCCCTCCTGGCGCACTCCCCTAGTGATTTTTTTTTTCAATTCAGTTTAACTTCTCTTTCAAGGTTATTTCAGCTCATATGAGACAACCAATCGGTAGGTGGGGCAAAAACGGGAGAACGCCGTGAAAAACCACCTGGCACATCCGCAAGCAGAACATGGCTCGTCTCACATGTGGCCAGTGCCGGGCTCGAACCCACACCAGACACAGCGGTGAGATGATCACGTGATTAAGAAACAGCGCTCTTAACCACTCGGCCACAGGGGCCACCCTGGTGAAGTATTGTCAATTTTGGCGTATCACCAGCAAACAATTCAGATTCAGGGAGTCATCCCCAGTACAGGTTAAAGATCCCTAAACAGGTTCTATCCTGATGCCTCGGATCCAAAATAACCCGGATAAGGCACTAAAGTGAGTGTCAATTCATGTTGTCTCTGCTTGATTTTAAGTATCACAAAACACACTAGGATGGTCTAAAATGAGTTTAAGTGACAACTAGGGCTCTAATAAGAGGTTTTTATCATGTTTGTTCAAAAATTTTAAGTTACTTTGAATGCAAATGGAGTTTTTCCCTTCATTTTTACCAAAATCTGGTGATTTTCTGTCAAAAAAGCTGAAAACAGTGAAATTTGATACCTAGTTTTCTTGACGATTTGTGCAGAACATGTTGGTTTCTCCAGAAATAAAATGATACTGTCTTAAAGTTAATATATTAGGCTATTGCTTTATGAAAAAATATCATGGATATTTGCTCAAATAATTAAATTATCAGCTTTTAAACTTTATCAATTACAGCTTTGACAATCTAGCCGAGACCACATATTTCAAATAAATACCATAAATATACTGTAGTTACCTATCCGGGATTTATCGGATCCGAGCTGACACACATACACTGAGGGGCACTTCTAACGCAACACTTACCTTTTTGGACATAACTCAAAAATCAATTAACCGTTCTTATTGAAATTTTCAACAAATTTAGTTCATCTATTCATGTTTACTTTCTGTAATTTTCAAAACAATCGATGGACTATAATGCAATAAATTAGATGTTTACATCATATGACTGAAAAACAAAAAGTCACAACAATCCGGATGGACTGATAAGTACATGCAAGTTATTCGGATATCACAGCAGTGAAGTTTGTCATAGTCAGTTAAAATCCTGTATATCCAGAATGAGCCTGGACGACACAGGAACACCTCCTCTTCATAAACAAAACATATTTATTTCATAACGAGTCCTTCAAGGCTTGTGGGATGTTTCTCTACTCCTCAAGGATCTACTTCATTTACTGCGGATTTCTTGAAACAACACCGTGACGGTGATACCGCACACGCCTGTTTTTAAACGCAACCCAGAGGTGACCTATAATGCTACTTCTTGGACTAAACACATCATATGATTTTATTGCTTGAAAACTTATTTGCAAGCTCATGGAGTGGGGGATACGGGATACGAGCTTGATATGATACTTTTTTGAGACACCGCTATGATACTATTAAATTCGCCAATGGCGTGGCTTTTTTGCGACTATTCATTTTTGAGTCTTGTTAGATAAACTTAATATTTTATAAGTTGTGGAAAATCAATTTTGATGAAAAATACAGACAACACGCAAGCATAATTGATTTATGTTTGCGGAAAATTTCAATAGTTTCGGTGGTTTAATTTTTGAGATATGATGGAAAATGTGTTGCGTTAAAAGTGCCCCTCAGTGTTTAGTTCATCCTGCAAACACAATGCGGTGTACAAGGTACGTATCTCCCAAGAATAATCAGAAATTGTTTGATGGGAGTAACAAGAAAACAAAACAAAAACAAACATGATGATTTGCAAATCCAAATCCAATGACAAAATTCTGGCTGTCAGTTTTGACTTGGATTATCCATATTTTTCGACATCCTATCATGATGTCTCGCCCTTTTCAATCGCTGCAATACCTGTGAGTGAAAGCTTTCCTACACCAAGCATTTTAACGGTAAGTCGATTTATCTTTTGGTAACGGGACAGGAAAATATTGGGCTCTTTGTTCGGTTATTGTTTGTTTTCCCTCAATCACATTTCCCGCAATATAACGGTTTGGACCAATCAAAATGACCGTTACATCGAAATGCATGAGTGACAGTCCAGATCGTTCTGCAAAGTACCGCAATGGGGTAGAACAGAAGGGTACGTGGACAATTCGGACCTTGGCTAATTCGGACCTGATTCGGACCTCAGCTGTGGACAATTCGGACCTTGGCTAATTCGGACCTTGGCTAATTCGGACCTCGACCACTGGTCAATTCGGACCCCGCAAATTCGAGGTCCGAATTAGCCAATGATATTTTTGAAATATAGGGTCCGAATTAGCCATGGTCCCGACTCCGAATTGGTTTTAGGTCCGAATTAGCCAATGTCAGAATCTCTTTAGGGTCCGAATTGACCATATGTGAAACAGAAATAAGGTCCGAATCAGCCAATGCTTGAATCGATTCAAGATGGAAGAATTACCTGTGTCTTCATATCGTTAAAATAAAAATTCATTGTAGTACTACTCATACCATTCTTTCATGCAGTATTCGCGAGTGAAATACTTTTTTTTGTTGATTGATTGATTGATTGATTGATTGATTGATTGATTTGTGGCTTAGCATCCCAGTCAATAGCTATGGTCATTTCGGGACATTGCCTCCATTTTGTAGGACCTTTACCCATCATTACGATGTCATGACACGCAAAATACGCTTGAAATTATAACCAAGTAAACACTAAGGCTTATATGTATGGATGGTTTGAATTGAACCACATTTCCTGGGCAGTACGCTCAGACCATCTGAGCGGTTAACCAGTGATCAGACGGTCAGTCAGTAGTGAAAAAGCTTTACCTGTAGGCTGAAGCAGCCCATCTGTTTCTTACGGGCACTTTGTGTTTTGTTGTTCACAATACTCTGGTGTATGACATTAGCAAGCGCAAACCGAACTTTTACCTTATGAGATGCGAAGAAACGGCAAGAAATCAGTAACGCAGTTTTCTCTGAGGAAAATAAATAATGCAAAGGTCCGAACTGACCAAAGAAAAAGGTCCGAATTGACCAAAGGAAAAGGTCCGAATTGACCAAAGGAAAAGGCCCGAATTGACCAATGGAAAAGGTCCGAATTGACCAAGAGAAAAGGTCCGAATTGACCAAAGAATTTTTCTTTTTGAGGTCCCTATTGACCAATAAAAAAGGGTCCGAATTGACCAGTGGTCGGGGTCCGAATTGACCAGTGGTCGAGGTCCGAATTGACTAGGGCCGAATTTTTTAGGGTCCGAATTGACTAGGGCCGAATTAGCCAAGGTCCGAATTGTCCATATATATAATTCAACAGAAGGCATGATTTCTGGACATCTCCTACCTTAAGTTTTCTGGTAAACTTGTGCCGTTTAGTCAATTCAACAATTCTCCCGTGTTCATGATTAACACATCGATTATCGTTCTTGATACACGGTTACATGTACATACTTGATTTCCTTTTTTTAGAACATTGTTTAGCTGCCAAAGGGCTTGATTCTGTGTTTATGTAGACAGGCCAGTTAATGCAGACAGGCCACAGAAACACCAAAAAAATGTTAACTGAGTAAAATCTGCACTGAAACCTTTCATTGCTGTGCATATTAACTCTGTTAGTTGGTGATGATAAAGATGGCTAGATAAAACACATTACGAAAACTTGCCCATGCAATAAACAGCGAATTTTTTAGCTTTAGGCTAAAATTGAAAAATTTCAGCTGAAAAATTTTGAAATTTTCATATTTTTGCTCAAAACATAGATTGTGGGTACTTGTTAGAACCGCCTCGCCGAGGCGGTTCTAACGAGTACCAACAATCTATGTTTTGGAGCAAAAATAAGAAAAATAGGTATACCCCCGCATACCCAAGTTTTACTGTATGAAAGTGGGGTATAAGGAGGTATTCATTACACGGACATGTTTTCCTGATGAAATACTACACTGAACCAACAAGTCTCAGCAAGGTATTCAATATGTTCAATTACCACATTCTCTTTGCATTATTTCTCATTTGAGCCGCTGCATAAGAAAACCAACAATCTGCATATGCGAAAACAAAGGCGCAGATCTGATGTGCAGCAACTGCATAGCTGATCAGCGCTTTTGTTTTCTCTACACGGATAATGCAATTCCTCTATGTGTATACAAAATGTCAAGCTTCTAACATATTTCTGCGACTGCCGATTTGTGGCATATCTGGTCGGAACCCAAATTGTTGTTTTTTCTCAAGTGTAGGTTGATGTGTTTTTGGATTTATATATACTATTGTGGTTGTAATTTTGGTTCTGATCGATCAGATCCTGACCATTTCTTTCTTTTCCCTTTTAATAAGGTGTCGCTAGAATTTCATTTTGCTGGAAGCTGAATATCATGTGTTACGTTTATCATTTGCATGAGAAAACCAACAATATGCCTAGGCGAAAACAAAGACGCAGATCAGCTTCGAGGTAACCGCGAAGCTGATCAGCGCCATTGTTATCGCTACACGGATAGTACAAGCCCTCTTCTTCTTAAATCTGAAATTTCAAGCTTCTAGTCTGCTTCTGTGACTGTACAGGCTGGTTTTTGTCAGACCTGGTCGGAACCAAAATTGTTAGTTTTCTCATGCACAGGCTCAAATCTAACGTCACCTTATTTTAGCTATCTCCGATCGAATGCGTTTGTTATAAAGTACAGTCTATAGGTATAAGAAGCGTACACTGAAAAGTAATTTCTTTCCACAGACTATCAGGGACTGGAATGACCTCCCTGATTCTCTGATCTCCTCTGCTGAATGTGTCACTGTGTCCAAGTTCGCATCTCTTGTGAGAGCCAGAGACTAATTTCCCTCATGACGCACCCCCTGGTGAAGTATTATCAATTTGGCGTATCACCAGTAAACCATTCAGATTCAGATTCAGATATAAAATACGTAAGTTACATACAGTACATACATGTATAAGGGTTAATTCATGTACGGGCTAATATATAAGGGCCAACAAACTGTTACCCAGCAGGCACCTGACGTCAACTTGACGTGGGATATTGGTTGTATTTTGGTCACGACGTCATACAACCAATAACCAACGTCCACCCGACGTCCAGTTCTGACGTCAGTGGACGTATTGATATTACGTCAAACTGACGCCAGATTCAAACGTCAGTCTAACGCCATATGTCAACAGAGTTAGCTGCCCTTGAACTGACATAATTTCTTACGCATATTATGTAACAAAATCAAATTCAAATAATAATTTCAACATTGCCACTTAAAAGTCATATCTGGGTCTCGTATCGGAAATCCCGTATTTCGCCCACCATGCTTAATCAATTTAGAAAAATAAATATTTATTAATCAAAATAAAGTCTTTCACTAAATTATTAAACTTTCTATTAAGATGAAAATAAAATTTGTATATTTTAATACTTATTTCACCATTTTAAATTATTCATAGTTCAGACTTACACTAATGTCTTATTGGTTTTAGCACCATATAGCAATAAAATTTTGCATAAATAAGATGTACCAACATCAGGGTGATTTAACATCTTAAACATTTTGTATATCCCGAATAACTCTATCAAAGGAGTGAAAGGGAATAAAAGAGTGCATCACCGAATGTTAATTAAACATTGCGAAGAACAAATATTCACGATGAACTATCCCAGCGGGCACATGTCGTCAGAATGACGTCATATCAACGTCGATGCATCGACTTCGATCTGACGTCATTTTGACTTTATATGTGCCTGCTGGGATGGGCGTAAAATTGACGTTTTGACGTCCTGTAGACGTCGGATGAGATGATTGGTTTGACGTATGTCCCTTGACGTCAGACTGACGTTGTAAAGCAGACGTCAATCTGACGTCACCATGAAGACGTCAAAAAAACTTTCAAATTCAATGTCAATCCAACGTTAGTCCAACGTTAGAGTCTGACGTCAGCCCAACGTCTATGGGACGTCAAATGCCTGCTGGGTATGTACAAGGGACACTCATAAATCTAACGTGATCGTTTAGATAATCATGGGACATAGAGCATTAAGGACAACAATTTTAATGACAACTAAATTTATTCTAACGCAATCGGCATATTTAATAAGTGCAAATAAGCTGGAGATGAGAAAGAAAGAAAGAAAGAAAGGAAAGAAAGAAAGATGAGAGAATTTCTAATTCAGGTGCATTGAACGTATTTAAGAATTATGCATTCATAACATTCAGCGACACTTCCGAATTTGAGTCATAAATATGCGTTCTCATAAAGCTAACCATTTCATCATCTTCTGTTATTGCACCACCAGTTGTGTATCTACAGAACATATTTCTCACAATGTCACAACTAGTAATATTTCTATCCAACTCGCACCCACTATTATTCGAGAAAGATTCGAGGTGGTCTTCAGAAATGTCCGACAGGTGGGAAGATTCGTTCCAGTTATAATGCTCATCCACAAACGCATTGTTTAAATCACCACAGCAAACATTCGAGTAATCACAACTATTTCCAGCTGTTACTTTCCTACCCAAGTCCGTAATAGTCACTCCGTTTAGGAAGGCGTTGTTTAAATCACTGTCTCCGTGAAAACTTGCCCAATCTTCGATCATATCAGATTCTTCCTCCGATTCGCTGTTCGAGTCCCAGTAATATCGACCTTGTGCGTCCAGACAGTCAAACTGGTTATGTAGCAAAGTGTCAATTTCGGCAATAACGTTGCTATTAATTTCGTCACGTGATTCCTCAATTTGACCAGTTTTAGCTATATTTTCTGTCTTGCTGTTCTTTTGCAACCGTCGTTTTGGTTTGCGAAACCGTATCAAATTCGACAGGTACTTTTTGAAAAAGATCTGTTTTCCATTCGATTTTGTATTGCTACATGTTTTAAAATTGTCTACGTTGTCTCCTGGAAGTTGGAGCATATCGTCAGTAGTTTTACAATGGCTGTTTATAATGTTTCTATACTGGGTTAGCCGGCAATGATCGTCACTCTCTATACTTTTAAGTTCAAACCTGAAATTGTCTTTTTCACAACCCCAAGATCTCATAGCTTTGAGAATCCTTGTTCTTCCCGACAGCATCCTTTCAAGATCACCAGTCGTCTCGAACAAAGCATAAAATGGAATTCGATCAACAGATATTTTCAATTGCAACAGTAACATGTGTATTACGTCACTACAAATTGTGTACTTGGTAACATTCTTCACAAGCAAGACTGTTCCGTTGAAGTGAACAGGAACTTCTGGACGAAACAAACTGTTGTTCATCTGAAAAAAGAGACAAATCTAATAATTTCCATTCATATTTAAATAATTTAAGTTATTTTGTCTAAATAGTACACGCACCTTTAAATGGGCACATTTATATTTCCCCGCCTTCTAAAAGTGTCAATGTTGAAATAAGTTATAATATAAACACTTCCATCCAAAATATTTTGAATACTTACAAGTCCGTGAAAATATACAGATCGAACGACAATTAATCCAGCCCACCATCTATACTGCGCCGCTGAGAACTGAATAACAAAACTTTTCCGGTCTTTTCTTATAAAGTCTTAATGACAAATAGCGCGTGCGCTGGTGATTTGGAGATAAAATCTCTCTAATACACATGCATGGAACAAATCAACCATAAATCACATAAAAAAGATTACCATGCGTAATTTAGTGTCACAAGAGACCGTTCTTATCACATTTGTGAAAATGACACACTCGCCATAAAATCTTATCGGTATTAAATCAGACTTAATTATTAGAGCTATAATATCAGCAATATGCGTAAAAATATACAGTTCAGAAATAAAAAAAAAAAAAAGATGGCATTTTATTACAAAATAATGAAGATAATGAAATAAAATATCATATACATCTGAGTCTGGCACGTTTTCCAACATCCGTTGTAGCCGTTTTATTATTTTTGATAAAATCCAGAGACCAAAACCTTTTTATAATGTTTTTTACAACGATCTGTTTTATGTACAGACCCAGACGTTTATCACGTCCAATTATATGGAAAGAAAATGTAATAAAATGTTTGCCCTAACCATCATTAATTTTGTTTGTTTGAGCTTTATTTTAGTAGTAAACGCACAAAGCTCCACTTACTGAATCTACGTCTCAGAATACGGAGCTCTTGGACAGCGGAAGAAAGTCAGTCAAGTAACCACAGATTTAGACAAATCACAATGATTGTCACCAAGCAAAGGCTATGAATAATTTCGAGCATCTGAAAGACAGTATCTGAGTTTGTTTTGCATTATGGAAACTTGCCCATGCAATATACAGATTTATTTTTCAGCTTTAAAAATTGAAAATTCCATTAGAAAAAAAAGATAGTTTTCTTTCTTTTGCTCAAAACATACGTTGTGGGTACACGTTAGAACCGCCTCGACGAGACGATTCTAACGAGTACCCACAATCTATGTTTTGGAGCAAAAATAAGAAAAAATGGTATATCCCTGCATACCCCAATTTTTGCTATATAAAAGTGGGGTTTAAGGGGGGTATAAACTTCACGGACTTGTTTTCCTGATGGTTAGGCAGCCATTTTGAACGTCATCTTTTCTGTGACAAAATTCATTCAAACGAAACTCGTTAACCAGGTTATCGTAAACCGAATACATGTAATTATTTAGGCAAAAATTGTCTTCGAAGGCCGCTTCGAATCATTTAGAATAAAAAAAACTCATGTTTCGACTTTTCAGTGTAACTCGGGAGTTATAATGATCGGAAAGGTCAGAACAGATTACTATTTTTCAATATACGTTCTTGTGCACTTTTGAAAGCATCAAAAACATACCTTGTAGAACGATGTACAGTCTTCTTGAATTTGCATCTTGATTATTAACAGAAGGTATGTCAGATCGATGTGGTTTCAAAAACTGAATTGAAGTAAAAAGCAAATTTCGATGCAATTTATATACTAAAATTCGGCAGTGCGGCAGTGAACACAATCTTTTGTGGCACGCGTTATCTGCTTCCGTCGCCATTAAGGAAACTTATGACACGTGCGATCATATCTGATGACACGCGCGATAACACCGATTACTTTGGCAAATTTTAGTTTTACCCACATCACATTGAAAATAATGACTGCATACAACAGATCAACAAGAAGATAAAGTTTAAACTACCTTCTGTTGGAAGACGTGGAGATCGAACATTTTATATCCAGATGAACTTCAACACATGTACATTTTTTATGACATTACGAAAACTTGCCCATGGATGTAAAATACAGAGATTTTATTTCAGCTGTAAAAAATGAAATTTCGTTGGAAAATTTTTGATATTTTTAATAATTTTGCTCAAAACATTGATTTTGGGTACAAGATGGAACCGCCGTCTGCCGAGGTGGTTCTAACGAGTACCCACAATCGATGTTTTAGATCAAAGATAAGAAAAAATGTACACCCCTGTATACCCCAGTTTTATTGTATAAAATGAGGTTTGAGGAGGTATACTTTTCATGGACATGCCAAGTTTTCCTGATGCATGTAAGCCCCCCCCCTCCCCCAACCCCTCCCCACTTTGTAAAAAATACAAAGTGTGCTTGAATAAAAAGGCATGCGTGTCTTGATCATTTATTTTTAAATGACATTTTGCACATTACCGACATTTTCTTTTATATCGATGCAATTTCAAACCCTCTTTCTAGCATTACTGGAATTTTTGTGTGCATGGCGCATCAGTAAGAAAGATATGTAATGATCTACTATGCGGGTTCATAGCGGAAGGCATTATCAGAATCTCAGAAGTCTAGACGTCTTTTTGTGCAAGATATAAATGGTTACCCTAGAAATAAAGATTTATTAAAAATTTCTTACGACTGTCGACATATACCTACATATACTGTGTCCCTGAGCAGGCTGATTCTGCTAAATAGGTTTGGAGTTTTCTATCGCCGGTTCGGTTAATCAAATGATTTTTATTTGATTCCGATTCGGTTAGGATTTTGATCAACAGCGCGAGAGATGAAAAATGTATCGAATGCAAAATCGCAAGAAAGATATACGAATTTACGTGAGAAATAAAGCAAGATACAACCCAGAGGCAAAGGAAAGAGATTTTTTATATGTTGACATCACTGACTTTGCTGGTACAACGATAGGCGACATTAAAGAGGTGAATTTATTTGGCAAATCTTAACCGGAAGTTACTGAAGAAATTGGGTTAGTGGGTCATGTTTGTAAACAAATACATGTGCTGAAGGAATAGAATTATTGTATACTTAGAAAGGTTGGAGCTCTGTTCCTTATACCTTGCATCATGAATTTACTTACATATTTAAATGATGTCAAACAAAATTTCCTATGTACAATTTATGCACCAGTCTGGCAGTCATTTTAGACTCGCGCACTCAGCTGATGTGTACTATCTCCATGGAGCGAAATGTCTCGTCACCATTCCGAATGTTCTCTCAGCCTCGCGTCCAGCCATAAAACAAGATGGCAAGAATAAGCCGTTTTTACACATTGATTGTTTCACCTAGAATTCCATCGTTAATACTAAGAAATGCTCACCGACACTTGGCTATTTGATGGAACATAACAATCAAGTTTTCCCCACAAAACTCTACGTCTTCTTTTTTTAACAGATTCATTTTTCAGCTTTTGTCTATTTTGTTTACTCGTGTGGGGCCGTTTCAGGAATGAGCCGAACACATATGCCGACGTTACGGAAACTGACGTTTAACATTAATTTATTCCAGTTGAAAGGTCAAGATTTGGCCTTGTCCAATGATATGCACGTATTTCTACTAATGACGTCAAACAGGTCAGCCATTTTGATTACGCCTTGCAGCGTTTGACGTCATCGTGACGTTGCAACTCGCGCTGCATTATACTAATTGATCAATTAAATATTAATTGATCAATTAGCTTTCCATATAAGGAAATGCTTGGAAGTCAATTCTCGGCATAAACCTACAAACATATACGGACAATTCAGTGCATTGAAAGAATGACAGCCTGAAGTTTTTAAACGAGAATAAAACCGCTAAAAACGGACAAAGTAGGTTGGATTTGTTTTCTAAAAGCACAATAATCATGTTAGTAACGCATCAGTGAAGTGTATTCTTCTTGATTTATCTTGAAAAATTTGCAATTATTGACGGTTAGTTTCACCATTGGTCAACCAACTGGGATCGCACCGGAGGAAGAGATATGGAACATATGTGTAATATAGCGGAGTGAGATTTCGCAACTACAGTCATTTGTGACCACTGACCTCCCTCCCCCCTCCCTACGGGGAAGGGTGGGGCTAAAGTGCAGGGCAATTACTTTTCGAGAGTCCTCTCAGTGCAGGATAAATGACAGGGTTTTGACATTAGGATCCTATAAATCTCAGGGAGATTTTCTGTTGCGAAGGGCGGGGCAAAGAGCAAAGTTTTGACCTACAGTTTGCCCCCTTGGGGTGGGGCTCATAGCAGGGCACTGAAAGCTGAAAAGTCATAATTCCCTGCTTTCCCTGTAGATGGGGAAGCAGTGGTTACAAATGAGCCTCGACGCGAGAAAACCGGTCTTCGGGGTTTCCGACCAGGTCCGAAACAAACCGGCCTGTACACGCTCAGAAAAGAGCTAGAAGCTTGAAATTTCGGATTTAAGTAGAAGAGGAATTGTACTATCCGAGTAGCGAAAACAAAGGCGCTGATCAGCTTCGCGGTTACCGCGAAGCTGATCTGCGCCTTTGTTTTCGCATAGGCAATAATCCCGTTTTCTCACGATGCGGCTCCCCTGTAGATGGGGAAGCAGTGGTTACAAATGACTGGTGCATTACAAGTGGCTTTGATGAATGTTAGTACCCTGGTGTTGGTCTGGCAAAGGTTTCATGAAAGATACACTATAAACATTATTTAATTTACTAAATATAGTACAACAATAAGCATTAGCTACATGTACTTGAGCTATATTTTGACAAACTGTTTGAAACACAGAAGCTTAATGTTACTGAAGTGACTTTAAATATAGGGATCAACCATGGTTTTCAGTGTTCAAACATTCGATGGATCACGAGGAAGGCATTTGAACACAAGGCCGCAGGCCGCGTGTTCAAACGCCTTCCGAGTGATCCAGCGAATGTTTGAACACTGAAACAAACCATGGTTGATCGTTATTCTTGCATTTTCTCTGTAATCCACTTAAAAAACTCTTGAAAATAACATTAACAACGTAAAAACTCACCGAAACCCGAGGAGCTTCTTCAACGTCGGCCATTTTGTTTAGAACGAAACACATGACGTCACGTCGCATTGACCAATGACGTTGGCCAAAACCCATGTTCAAACGGCACGTGAATTTCATGATTTGAACATGGGTTTTGCTGTTTGAACATAGCTTTCGACCAATCGAAAACGACTTCAAACAGCTATGCGCATAGATATTTATGCAAGAATAATGATTCAATCCTATTGATTTGTTTACATGTATGCATTTACTGATTACCTCAGTTCAACTGTTGCCTGACTAATACAGAATAATTGTAGAAAACTATCAGTGGGCCACAATCCAAGTGGCAATTTGTGACATATGGTTTTATTAGCTCACCTGAGCCGAAGGCTCACAAGGTGAGCTTATAGTATAGTAGTCGAGCCGGCGTCCGTCCGTCTGTGCGTCCGTTCCAATGAGAGGGTACATACGTGGCTATGGATCAGCATATTTGCTACATAGGTGGCAAAAATGCTTTATGTGCCTAGCCACATAAGAGCAAGTTTTGGACATTGTCAATGAATGAAGGGGGGTAACCCCTACACATTTGGTATTCAAGGCTCTTAAATATGGATAAACAATTGTCCACGTGCTCTAGGTGTCCAACACTTTGGACAAATTTAGTGTGGCTTCTGGAAAACTCCCATGCACAATGTGGCTATTTTAAAGTGGCAATTTTCTGTCCGTGCACCATGTGGCTAAGTTTTATGTGGCAAATTGTTGTCCGTATACTATGTGCCTAAAATTTAAGTGGCTACTTGGTGTCCATATACTATGTGCCTAAAATTTAAGGGGCTAAAGTTAGGGACAGAAAATAAAAAAAACTTGTATTCATTCCACATTGATACTGTCCAAAAGCTATAGTAAGGGGGATAACCCTAGTGCAGTGAAAAACAAAATCCACTTAAAATTTGTTCTTGTAGATCAATTATAAGATTTGCCACACAAAAATTTAGACATTTGCCACTTAAAAGAGTTGCCACTTGAATATTGGACAGAATTTTGCCCCTTTATATTGGTAGAAGAATTGCCACTTGATACTTGGATAGAATTTTGCCACTTTAAATTGGTAGCCACATAGTGATTTTTGCCTCATAGTGCATAGCCACGGATGTACCTGATCGTGGGTTCGTCCGTGCGTCCGTCCGTCCACATTTTCAAACTTGAATATCTCTAAGACAACAAGGCCAAACGTAACCAAATTTTATCTAAAGCATCATTGAGGATGGGGAAAGGTTGTGTTAGGTTTTGGGCCAGGTCGGATCAGAACTCTGGTTTCCATGGCAACAGATAGCTCCCAAAGACTTACAATGGGAAAACATATAAAAATCTTCTTCTCTGAAACCACAAGGCCAAGAGCTCTCATATTTTGTGTGTAGCAATGTCTAGTGATCCTCTTCATAAATCCTGCCAACCGTGCCCCTGGGGTCCATACGGGCCCCGCCCTGGGGGCGTGATGGGGAAAATATAAAAAAATCTTCTTCTCTGAAACCACAAGGCCCAGAGCTTTCATATTTTGTGTGTAGCAGTGTTTAATGGTCCTCTTTATAAATCCTGCCAACCATGGCCCTGGGGTCAAAAATGACCCCGCCCGGGGGGTTATTAGCTCCCATAGACTTACAATGGGAAAACATAAAAAAATCTTCTTCTCCGAAACCACAAAGCCCAGAGCTTTCATATTTTGTGTGTAGCAATGTCTAGTGTCCTCTTCATAAATCCTGCCAACTGTGCCCCTGGGGTCCATATGGGCCCCGCCCCAGGGGCGTCATGGGGAAAATATAATAAAATCTTCTTCTCTGAAACCACAAGGCCCAGAGCTTTCATATTTTGTGTGTAGCAGTGTATAGTGGTCCTCTTTATAAATCCTGGCAACCATGGCCCAGGGGTCAAAAATGACCCCCCCACCCCCCGGGGGTTATAAGCTCCCATAGACTTACAATGGGAAAAGGATAATAAAAAATCTTCTCCGAAACCACAAGGCCCAGAGCTTTCATATTTTGTGTGTAGCAATGTCTAGTGATCCGCTTCATAAATCCTGCGAACCGCGCCCCTGGCGTCCATACAGGCCCCGCCCCAGGGGCGTCATGGGGAAAATATAAAAAATCTTCTTCTCTGAAACCACAAGGCCCAGAGCTTTCATATTTTGTGTGTAGCAGTGTATAGTGGTCCTCTTTTTAAATCCTGCCGTGCCCCTGGGGTCCATACGGGCCCAGCCCCGGGGGTGTCATGGGAAAAACTTTAAAAAATCTTCCTCTCCAAAACCACAAGACCCAAAGCTTTCATATTTTGTATGTAGCAATGTATAGTGGTCCTCTTTATAAATCCTGCCAACTGTGCCCCTGGGGTCCATACAGGCCCCGCCCTGGGGGGGGGGTCATGGGTAAAACAAAAAAAAATCTTCTCCGAAACCACAAGGCCCAGAGCTTTCATATTTTGTGTGTAGCAGTGTATTGTGGTCCTCTTTATAAATCCTGCCAACCGTGCCCCTGGAGTCCATACGGGCCCTGCCCTGGGGGCGTCATGGGAATAATTTAAAAAAATCTTCTTCTCCGAAACCACAAGACCCAGAGCTTTCATATTTTGTGTGTAGCAATGTATAGTGGACCTCTTTATAAATTATGCTATAAATCCTGCCAACCGTGCCTCTGGGGTACATACGGGCCCTGCCCCGTGGGCATCATGGGAAAAACATAAAAAAAATCTTTTTCTCCGAAACCATATGGCCCAGAGCTTTCATATGTTGTGTGGACCAATGTATAATACTCTTCTTTATAAGTGCTGCCAACGGTACCCCTGGGGTCCATACAGGCCACGCCCCAGGCATGTCATTATCTACCATAGACTTATAATGGAAATATATGAAAAAATCTTCTCTGCAACAGCATGACACAAAGCTGGTATATTTGATATACAACATTGTCATGTGGAGCTCTACGTAAATCCTGCCAATCTTGCCCCTGGGGTCAAATATGGCCCCACCCTGGGGGTCATTATAGGACCCTGACCTCAATGTTAGATGATTTTTTCAAGTGAACCAAAATGGCAGAAAAGAGGATACACAATCCAGACAAGAGCTCTTCTGCTGATGTAAGTAGGGTTTCAAGGTCACATGACCAAGATGGCCACCATACCCATATATGGTAAAAACCCCAATTACTTTGTCCAATGACTGTACTTGTTGACTCTCAGGTGAGCGATCGTTGCCCTTGGGCTACTTGTTTTTAAGTATATTTCTCTTTCTAGAATGTGAGAAGACAAACGAGAGGTGCTGTGAAGATAGACGAGCTTTTCTTGAACAATGTATCACTTGCAGATGACAGGTACAAATATATTTGAGCCTGTGCATGAGAAAACCAACAATTTGCATATGCGAAAACAAAGATGCAGATCAGCTTCGCGGTAACCGCGAAGCTGATCAGCGCCTTTGTTTTCGCTACACGGATAGTACAATTCCTCTCCTTCTTAAATCCAAAATTTCAAGCCTCTACCCATCTTCTGTGACTGTACAGGCCGGTTTGTGTTGGACCTGGTCTGAAACTCAAATTGTTGGTTTTCTCATGCACAGGCTCATATGTTGTATGATTCGTTAAATTTAAGTTTGCCGTAAAGCCTCCCTGATGCAGTATCTTTGACTTTTTTCATGCTCAGCTCAGCTGAGACTAAAATTTATCCTGCTCATAAATGTTAAAATGCCAACAATTGTTGGCATTTTAACATTTATGAGCAGGATAAATTACCAGATTTTGAGGTATGAACCTAAATTTTCCACTAATTTTGACTATTTAAGCATTTATGAGCAGTTGAAAATTCATGCTCAGCTGAGCTGAGCTTGAAAAAAGTTTTATAACCTCGGGGCCAGGTCCAGTCAAAAGATAGGATGTACAGTCATCTTTCTTTCTAAATTGAGAATTCCATCTTCTCTAGCTGTACATTCCATCTTTTGGTTGGACCTGGTCAAAGATACTGAAAGTAGGGTTTCCCACAAAACATGTAAATGAGCCTGTGCATGAGAAAACCAACAATTTGCATAGGCGAAAACAAAGCCGCAGATCAGCTTCGCGGTAACCGCGAAGCTGATCAGCACCTTTGTTTTCGCTACACGGATAGTACAATCCCTCTTCTACTTAAATACAAAATTTCAAGCCTCTAACCATCTTCTGTGACTGTACAGCCCGGTTTGTGTCAGACCTGGCCGGAAACCCAAATTGTTGGTTTTCTCATGCACAGGCTCAAATGGAAGCCCCAGTGAGTTATATGACAAAGCCACACAGTTTGTATCATTTACGCCGCGTCATGAGAAAACCAGAGTTTTGCCTATGCGAAAACAAAGGCGCAGATCAGCTTCGCAGTAACTGCGAAGCTGATCAGCGCCTTTGTTTTCGCTACTCGGCTAGTACAATTTCTCTTCTTCCTAAATCCGAAAGGTCAAGCTTCTAGCCATCTTCTTTGCTTGTACAGCTCAGTTTATGTCAAACCTGGTTGGAAACCCTGTAGACTGGTTTTCTCGCGTCGTGGCTCATTTAAGCCGAGTCACAAAAAACCTGTCTTTTAAGAAGGGGGATTTTACTATCTGTGATGCAAAAACAAAGACACTGTCAGCTGTGCAGTTACTGCAAAGCTGATCTGTGTCTTTGTTTTGCATGGGAAAAAACCCTCAACAGTTTTCTCATGACGCAGCTCATTTCTGATTCCAGATCAGTTGCTCATTATAACCTTGAAGATGGCAGCATCTTAGAGACCACCTCCAACCCCCTCTGGGTGTCATGCCTGTATATCAAGGCAGAGGAAGTGAAACAGCAACAACGGCTCAATCCAGCCGATGAGAATGTTCAAAAATGGACGTCAAAGTCGTTGCCGAAGAAATATACAATAATTGGGATATTGTTGAACTCTAGCAAGTAAGTAAAGGAAAGCATATAAATTATATGTTATTAGCAGGATATGCAATATTTGCTATTAGAACAACAACATTTCAATAGATCTTTATCCATATTAGCTCTGTTTGTAGTTAGATAATAAAAAAGTTATGATACCTCGGTTTTCTCGCGTCACAGCTCATACATTTCTGGAGAAACAAACCTTGTCAGTGCCTCAATTGTTTATGGCTACATACTTTGATAACTTTAAAATATCGAAAGATTTTATACCGATTGTAGGCAGATTCAGCACATTTTGTCTCTAACACATTGCAGTGCCTACAGATCCCAACCCCCACATTTCCCCAGTCTTCAAGACCTTGTCCTATACCTGGAATCCCTTGGGAAGAAAGGGGCCACAATGCACCCTAACTACACCCAGGCTGACCTGGCCAAAATGGAACTGGAGTTTCACCGAGACTTTGAGAATAGATTTAACGACCCCATTGCAGCGTTTGTAGATCACCATGCGGTTCAGTTGGGGTATATACGTCCTGATGAAGCAGGTAATGAATTGGAGCCGATCTGTTAAAATTGACCAAATATGATTTGTACTACAAGTTTAAGCGTTTCCAAAACGCTTGCGATCTCTCAGCACTAATTTTACTGTATGACCACATAATTATAAACCCACGGCGATAACCACAGACCGAAAAGACTAGATGACAGCTCGATTCAACGTGAGCTTCATACCCGAGCCCACATGCGCTATTTGGTGTGACCCAATCGAAGCTGACTCGTCCAATCAAGTATGACGGAAGTCGGAGGTCGGTGGTCGATTAAGCCCCACGTTCTGATCTTGATCAACTATATATGCGATCTCCCAACGGGAGATCGCAATCACTTTGTCTTTCAGATTAAGATTTAGCTGCATTTCATGTTACATGTGATTTTATTGTAAGATGTATTCAAAATTAGCCATGTGCGTTTGTTTGTCTTAGATTTCTGTCACAATTTTACTGGTCAGCATTTAATTTGAGTGACAAGTGGCATTAAGCCAGTGTGAACATATTTATAAGTACAATGTATTAAATCAAGAGGAATCATTGTTTCATGGTTAATAGGACTAAAATTTGACACAGCCCAAAATTTCACGAGCTGCATCGTGAGAAAACCAGATTGTTGCCTATGCTAAAACAAAGGTGCAGATCAGCGTCGCAGTAACTGCGAAGCTGATCAGCGCCTTTGTTTTCGCTACACAGATAGTACAATTTCCCTTCTTCTTAAATCGGAAATTTCAAGCTTCTAGCCTGCTTCTGTGACTGTACAGGTCGGTTTGTGTCAGACCTGGTCGGAAACCCGGAAGACCGGTTTTCTCGCATCACGGCTCACATAGTACGTGCTCATGCTTAACCAAAATGTCAACAGGAGAGAAATGAGCATTGCATGAGAAAACAATTTGGGGTTCCGACCAGGTCCGACACAGTCTATACAGTCACAGAAGCAGGCCAGAAGCTTCAAATTTCAGATTTAAAAAGAAGAGAGATTGTACTATATCTGTAGCGGAAACAAATGCGCTGATCAGCTTTGCTGATCTGCACCTTTGTTTTCGCATATGCAGATTGTTGGTTTTCTGATGCAGTGGCTCAAATGCCTTCTGAAATACAGAGTCAAACATAATGCATAGTAGTCTGATGAGCCACAAGGTTAGGAAATGGTCTTCAGGGTATCGGACAAGGTCTGACACAAACCTGTACTGTCACAGAAAAGGATTTAAGAAGAAGAGGGAATGAACGTTACTAAAAGCGAAAACAATGCTGCTTATAAGCTGAACAGTTACTGCCTAGCTGAAATGTGCCTTCATTTTTGCATAGGTAAAAATCCGGTTTTCTTATGACACAGCTCAGATTTACTAGTACCGATAGACCATCCTTGGTCTACTCTCTACTCTTAGTCTTGAAATTATGTTCATTTGCTTAAAACTCATCCAAATATTTCTGGCTAGATTGGCAGGAAATATTTTTCTCAATCGTTTTTCAAGGAAAATGAGTTCATATTGTTTTGTATTTTGGTAGAACGCAAACTTAGGCAGCCAGCACAAGCACCAATAAACAGACCAGTAATGAACTACACTACCAACAATGCGGCCCCAGTGTCGGGCAATAGAGGGAGACCGGGGGTAGGGGGAGATGCTGGTGGTAATAGGAATAATAACAATAGACGACAGGTATTGTGACGAGTAGACAGCAATCAAAATTGAGCCTGTGCGTGAGAAAACCAACAATTTGGGTATCGACCAGGTCCCACACAAACCAGGCTGTACAGTCACAGAAGATGGCTAGGGGCTTGAAATTTTGTATTTGAGTAGAAGAGGGATTGTACTGTCCGTGTAGCGAAAACAAAGGCGCTGATCAGCTTCGCAGTTACTGCGAAGCTGATCTGCGCCTTTGTTTTAGCCTATGCAGATTGTTAGTTTTCCCATGCAGCGGCTCAATTATTATTTTGTAAAAAATGGCGGATTAATCTGTCCAGCATTTTAGCCATGATGTGAGAAAATCAGTATTTGAGGTTTCCGACCTGGTCTGACACAAACTGGCCTATATTCCTGCAAAAAAGTAAGAGTATGCATTGTACTAAACATGCAGCAAAAACAAAGGCGCTGATAAGATGTGCAGTTACTGCACAGCTGATCTGCGCCTTTGTTTTTGCATAGGCAGAAATCTGGTTTCCTCATGATGCGGCTTATTTTATGACTGGTTGAAATCTAGATGATGCTTTTTAACGCACATGAGCTGTTACGCTCACAAGGTGAGCTTATAGTCTACCCAGGATCTGTCGTTCATCCGTCATCATAGTCTAAATTTTCATGATCCGTCCGTCCGTCGACAATTTCAAAGATCTTCTCCTCTGAAACCGCTTGGCCAATCAAAGCCAAATTTTATATGAAACATCTATACAAAGGGGGAACCTATGTGTATATAAGTTTTCAAGTTTCAAGTTTATTCGGAACACCAGGCCAACTGGCCCATCTGTTACAACATGTGATAATACATTTACAAACATGTGACTTAGGCAGACATATAATAGATATACATACAATATAAAGATCAGTACAAAAACAAGAGTGCTTACAAAATATAAGTATTCATATTTGATATTTCAGATTAACATAGACAACCATCAAAATCTTGGAGAAGGTACATGATAAAGTAGGAAGAATTACACAAAAATATACTGTTCCCTTACTTTAAAAGCTTTGAAAATGTAGAGCGAGATATTTCTCTGCTTTTGTTTAGAATTTGTGGAAAACAACTCAATAAGTTTAAACATGTTTGGTCGTGTCCTGTAATAGTTTGGTATTAGTGAAACTCTTAAATCATGGTATCTCGAGCATTCAAGCATGAAATGGTACTCGTCTTCCAGTTCACGACAGGTTGAACAAACTCTGTTTTCTAGAGGAATAGCATTTGGTTTGTGCCATCTCCCAGTTTCGACCTCAAGCCTATGCGAAGATAACCTTAATCTAGTAAAAGCATAACAAATTTTTTCAGTAGTTACATTATCTAAATAGGTTTTATATTCAAAATTGTTAAGATTTCTATAAAAACGAGCTCGCGAAGAATCATTTAATCTAGCATTCCAGTTTTGGATAAAAGTATCTTTGAGACGCTGCTTAACAAGGGAAAGAAAGATACGTTCATCACCAACATTTTGTTGTATCCATGCTTCCAAGAATCCTAATTCACCCATTAAGTCAGGCAGTGACTTTACCCAGCTAACTTTATTAGGACGGGTATTAAAATCATTTACTAACATATCATATACAATTTTCACATATTTTGTATTTTGGCAATGAATTATTTTAAGCCAATATTTTATAATGGAAAAATATCTTCTATTTTGTAAGCTACAACGTCCTAATTCTCCATATACAAAATCGTTCTGTGTACACTGCTTTACAGATAACAACCGTTTACAAAATTGCAAATGTGTGCGTTCAATATTGTTAGCTTTAGCAAAACCCCATACTTCTGATGCATAACATAAAATTGGGGATATGAGCTTATCAAATAGGTCTAATACATGACTTAGACTGACACTGACAAACTTATTAATATATTTATTTAAAACAAAAATGGCTTTCTGTGCTTGACCTGACAATGTCGACTGGGCCTCAGAAAATGAGCCTCCGGTAGTAAAAACAATGCCAAGATAAGTATATCTATTAGTTATTTCAAGAACAGTATCTCCATAATAAAATTGTAAGTTATGGGGTAATCTACCACCTTTCCGAAATATCATAATTTTTGATTTGTTAGGATTTACAGTTAATCTCCATCTTTGACAATAATCATACAAAATATTAAGCCCATTTTGCAAGCCCTCCGGTGTGTCAGAAAAAATTACAATATCATGGTAATAATTTTATTTACAGTTTATACACAAAGATTTGCCTGATTTCAATACAATCATGGTTATATGGTGGCTTGCCTTGGATATTACCCAAGTGTCAATATTTTTAAAAGACAGCCTGATCAGACTGTGCCTGGTGGAAAGGTGCTTATTAGTCATGTTTTAAAATGTATCTGTCCTAGTATGTTCATGTTTGTATCTATAGACATAAGTCAATAGTATAGGAACTCACTCTGATCAGACTGCTCAATTTGTAATACAGGCCGACTTCGCTATCTCAAACTCGGTTGTCTCGAAAACCCCACTTATGTCGAAGTGATCTCCCACTCCCGAGCGTCTCTCCCTATATGTTATTGTATTTCAACCTTGCTTGTGTCGAACTCGGTTATGGCGAAAACCCGGCTGTGTCGAAGTGATAATTCGATCCCCACAGAAAAAAATCTATTAGTTTTACCCTGTCTGTGTCGAACTTTGAAATCGAAAATTATCGCTCAGACTTCATGATAAAAAGGAAGCTGTAGAAAACCAAAAGACGATGGTCATTTTAGTCAATTTTCGGAACTGCATTTTTTACATTAGCAAATTGATACAAAGTCCGAAAATATATAAAAAAAAAAGACAAATTTACCTCTAATGAAGGTTTTAATCCACTGAAATTTGTCATTTAATCCATCAAAATTTTAGTTTCATTTTCACTTTTCCATGCGGTATCCGATAATTACACACAACAATGGGGTTAATTGATTTGGTCAGCCGCTTTGTGTAAACCAATTGACCTTGAACTGTAATACGTCACACTACAGGCGCGCTTGATTAGACAAAGCAGTTATCGGCGCCTTTGAAATTTAATTGTTTGAACACTGTTCGTAAGCGGCGGCGTTTGATGTTAGCTATCAGAGGCATTCTTTAACTGGCACAATATCGTCTCAAAATTAGTGTCATAATTGAGTAGCTCAGACTTTGTTATTTAAAGGCCGCCATGTTATGGATTTGATATTCAAACCTTTATGATGTCTACGCTGTCTAATGCCGAGAAATCTCTAGTGCAAAATGGACTTACAAATCGCTAGTGCTAAATGGACTAGGTAACATGCGCTACATGTATAGCGATGAATGCGCGTTTGGTTTTACAAATCACGAGTGCTAAATTGGACTGTGTAACATGTGCTACACGTTGAACTACGAATGCATGTTTGTGTTTTGTGCTCTCGTTTGTGCATTTTATTTGTTATTCATGTGTGTTAAACTTTTATATAACATGTATTGAAAAAATAAAACAAAGTGTACTGTTTTTGTTGCCTTTATTTCATTACCAATTTAATAGAGACAGCGTTACTACAGTCATGCTCCAAAATGTGTTGTTGAAACGTTGATTCTATTAATAGCGTAGATCGTACGTGACAATTTTCATGTCTCGTCACAATTTGTTTATCTCGAACTTCGGAAAACTCGAAGTGGTTTCTCAATTCCCCTTGATTTCGAGATAGCGAAGTCGGCCTGTACTTAGTGTTGTTATATTTACCTGTCCGAACAGGGTATGTTTATATCTAATAGAGGTTACAAGTCAAAGGTAGGCTTTCTTTATATAAGGCACTGATCAGCTTGTGCAATCTTTGACAATACTATGTCATCTTAGACTTGCTTGTTGAATCATACTCATGTTTCTGTGTAGTTGAAACTATCTTAAGATTGAGCCTAGTGTAAGCATTCTTAAATGAATGCACTCTGATCAGACTGTGTCAGGCTCTTGATAATTTTAGTCATGCTGGTTAAGCCACCTGCACTCACAGCAGGGGTCTCTCTTTCCTTGTATAACTTGACAGTATTATGTATTGATAGGTAATTGTCTGGCTTTATAACCAACATCAGAGGACCATTATTAAGTAAGGTTATGTAATTGTCTGGAGCAAGAATATCAAAGAGTTCTGCAGCTGCAACTTGCAGGAAGGTCATCTATCAGTGGTCAGAAGCTCATCCTATTGGATGAGGGTGTGGCTTGGCTCTATAATTAACCAATCAAATCATTTGGTAGATACAGAAGCAAGGAATTTAGTCTTATGACTCAGTTGTGTATTTGGAACTGTTGTGTGCACTTGTTAATTTTCCTATTATTATTCTCATTGGAATTACAATTAGTTCTATTATTATTTCATTAATTCTGCTGTGTTTTGGATATAACAATTCTTCTTTGATATCAATAGAGTGCTAATTTAATTGCTATTTGTGGATATATTCAGGAGTCCCTATTTCATGTTCATATTTAATTTCTCATTCATGTGTTGTGGCTATACTGTGAGCTGTCCATAATGGCAACCAGAAATAGAAGGCACAGGGCGAACAGCCTAGCTAACATTATCCCTATCCCGGACGAGCAAGTAGTTGATCCAAATGTTTCACGTTATGACATGAGATTTCCACAGAATTGGACTGTTGAACAACTTCGTTCAGAATTAGCTAAGAACAGTGTGCCATTCAGAAAGACTGATAAGAAAGGAAAACTTATTCAGCTATGTAAGGATAATGGATTAATTAATGGCACACAGACGTCCAATGACAATGAGTCATCAGACCAGGGACAGAATAATAATGGCTCTGAAATCAATACAGTGGCAACTGTAGAAAAGACCACCTCTATTAAGCAATCCCCTGTCTTAAGCAAGCACTTTCATGTCCCCCCAAGTGAATTTACATGCAAATGACCCTGTATTAAGCAAGCACCTGTCTAACCTGACCAGAGACCACAAGATTGTGTTCCACCAGGTGAATTTACATGCAAATGACCCTGTATTAAGCAAGCACCTGACCATAGACCACTAGATTATGTTCCAATTTTGCCCTTAAGCAGTCAGATTTTTATCACTTGTTTAAAACTATGATATTGACATTATTTCAACTCTTTCTGGTGTCAAATAGTGTTATTCACACCTTCATGAAACCATAATCCACTGTTTATTGTCACAGAAGGTAATCATAGACAGGATGTCTGGATTAAGTCTGTTAATCATTGTGGCAAATGACTAATCATAACTTACAGTAGTAAACAAATTATGGATTATTAATTAACTAGAATGAGTTCATCTTTGTACTGTATCTTTATTCTAGAAAGTTTGATTGATTTTAAAAGGCATCGTTTTGCTTAAAATTCTTTAATTTTATCAAATCAACAAGACCAAAGTTTTAAATGATAAACTTAATGTATGATGTACATTTTCAAAGTTGTATACTTGAACATTTTGAAACCTTAATTATTCATTTATAAATTTTGGCTGATTTTAATAGCTAACTTTAGAGCATAAGTTATAAGTGTTATTTGCTTCTTCACAATTTTCATTTATATTTTTTGGCATTTGAAATACTGTTTGCATGCATGTGTGGCATTGCATTTCTCATTTACATAGTGTGAATGCCTGCTTAATCTTAAGTGCCCCTGTCTTAAGCAAGCACCTGTCTTAAGCAAGCAATTTAACTGCATCCCTTGGCCGCTTGCTTAAGACAGGTTTGACTGTATACTCACAACTTCTGTGGCAGAATTACAACAAACTGTGTCCTTGTTGTCCAGAACGTTGGATACTTTAGTTCAGAGAAATACCGTGGTTAACCGCGATCAGACTACTGATGGGACAAACATGAACAACTTGACAAGTTTAACAGCATTACCAGGAGGATCCAATGTAGATCCATTGATTAACATTACTAGGGAAACTGCTGTAGGAATACAAAATCCTGCGGCAGCAGACTTTACCAGGAATTCAGGAAGTGAAATTTCCACCACGACTACTGGAACACTTACAAGATTCGGATTTGCAGCTGAGTCTCTCCCTTTCATTGAAACGGTTCATTCTACACTGAGGAAGCAGATAATCGAAGGAAAGGATGTCAACTTGGCGGCCTTACTGATACCTTATTATACGGGATCTCATGCAGATTCCGCCGAGATTATCAAGAATAATGTCAAACCGGACCCGAGATTGCAGAATTCATTAAGTTTGTCTCAATTTATCCTAGCATTTGGGATCTATAAGAACATACTGTGTGAAGTTCACCCCTCACGGCGAGAGGAACTTGATCTGTATGAACGTGATATTGTGGATATGGCATCCAGATATGGAGGAAAAGGCTTCTACGAGTACCACAGAATGTTTTCTGCTGAGGCTGCGGCACATTTACACTACGCAAACAGGAAAGTGGACTGGTCAGTGAGGAATAATAAACTGTTCACAACCATATTTGTTAATCAGAGGGCAAACACTTGTAGTGTATGCAACAGTTCCTTACATGTGGCGTCCTTCTGTCCCAGTCAGCTAGACAAGAAAGTGAATAGTTACAATTCACAGAGTAGGGCCTCAGCAGATATCAAGGGGAGACCTCGTGTACAATTTCAGGGAAAAGAAGTATGTAACAATTATAATGGGAAATACGGTTGTCATAACAGACGTTGTACCAATCTACATATCTGTTTGACGTGCAAGAAGGAGCATCCCCAACATACATTTCCAACAATGTATCAAAAAACTTGACACCAGGGAACGGGAATTCCCAAAAATAAGCCCAGTTAATGTTACCCAACTTGAAAAAGAACTGACTAAGCATCCCGACAAAGACTTTGTAAAGTATCTCATAGATGGATTTACCTGTGGTTTTGACACTGGACTGACATATTTACCAGAACAATCGCTGGAATGTGGCAATTTACTTTCAGCAAAGAGACAACCTGAATCGACTAAGGAATTAATCCAAACAGAACTGGATAGAGGATACATAATCGGTCCATATACCAAACCTCCTTTTCCAACCTATCGCATTAGTCCAGTAGGTATTGCTGTTGGAAAATATTCAGGAAAGAAACGGCTTATTGTAGACCTGTCGGCACCACATGACAATGAAATACACCAAAGTTTAAATGATTTGGTGGATAAGGATGAATTTTCATTATCATATGTTAAGGTGGATACAGCAATAAAGATCATTCAAGAGAAAGGTCGAGGATCATGGCTATGCAAAGCCGATATTAAAGACGCATTCAAACTGGTACCAATTAAGGAGAACTTATGGCCATATTACGGAATTAAATGGAACAACAAAACAACTATAGTATTGAAACAGTGCTTCATTTATTGGATGACTTTCTAACAATTGATGATCCTAAAATAGACCCAGAACGTACTATGGCAATTTTAACATTAGTTTTCAATAAACTTGGAATACCATTGTCAGAACATAAAACACAGGGACCAACTACAATTCTTGAATATTTGGGTATCATTCTTGATACACATAAGATGGAAGCAAGGCTACCTATGGAGAAAGTTGCTAGAATAACTTCAATATTAGACAGTTTTCTGGAACGAAAGACATGTACAAAACAGGAATTACTGAGCTTGTTAGGACACCTGAACTTTGCGTGCCGAGTAATATACCCAGGTCGGGCTTTTGTTTCATACCTGATTTCATTGTCTACAACTGTCAAAAAGCTACATCACTATGTTAAAATAAGTCAGGAATGCCGTTTGGATATCAAAATGTGGACAATGTTCCTGAAACAATGGAACGGGGTTTCATTTTTCCTGGATCAGCAGGAAACAGACGGAGAAGCCATGCAATTCTTCACGGATGCAACACCATCAGGCTTTGGAGGTTATTTCAATGGGAGATGGTTCTGCGATAAATTTGAGGAAAACATGATTCCTGAGGAATGTAAAGCTTCTATGGCACTTTTTGAGTCGTACCCCATAGTTATGTCAGCAGTGCTGTGGGGTGAGGAGTGGTGTAAGAAAAGGATAATTGTGAATTGTGATAATGAATCAGCCTGTGAAATTATCAATAAGGGGAGATCACGCATTCCTTTTATCATGAAGTTTGTAAGGAGATTAGTTTGGTGTGAGGCAAAGTTCAATTTCACTATTCGTGCCTCATACATACCGACTGGTAGGAACGGTATTGCAGATTCACTATCGCGTTTCCAGATGGAGAGATTCAGACGTTTGGCACCACAGGCGGACAGACAGGCTACTCCGTGCCTACCAGCTTCAGAACTAATGCTCTTTTAGAGCAGTAATCCTGGAAATATATCTGTAGCAGAGACTACATTTCTGCCTAGCAATCAGTATTTCAGGCTTATGTAGAATTTTAAATGAACATTAACATTATTATCTTCTTTTAATGTATATATGTTGAATTATTTGGGACTTATTGCCTATTTATTATTTGATATGAGAAGGTTTACATGTTAGCTCACCTGTGCTAATTCAGTAGGTCATTTACGGCACAAACCTTTCATGGGCACAATCTATATGCTGCTTTAAATAAGATGCAATGACATGTTTCAAATGTTTGAGTGATCATATTTCTTTACCTTTTTACATTATGTAGATCTAGACTTACAGATGTTCTCTCATGTAGATTCTATATCTTTAGATTTGTTTCTACGGAAACAAGTCAGTATCATACTTCACAGATTTCTTTTCATTTGGTCCGATTGACATGACACTATACAGTATGGATTTGCACTGTACTTAATTATTGATTCTCCCTGCGGGGCATCATGTTGTGTCCTTGAGCAAGGCACATTAACTCCACATCATACAGGTATAACAAAGAAGCGGTGGATTTGTCCGACATGACTAATAAATTATTGAATGGGACATAAAAACCTAAAAACATAAATGTACATACAAACAATTGGCTCTTATTTTGGGGGCCTCATTTACTTACCACTAAATTCGTTTGGCCTTTTTTCCCCAAAATAATATGAAATTCATGCAATTATCATACGAATATGCTTATTACCATCCAGGATAACCTGACTGTATGAACCACCCATGCATCATATTTCATGTCTCTGCTGTTCCGTCTGCTAACAAACCTACAATCATTTAATCTAGAGCCATGAGCAAGCACCAGTCAAGCCTGGTGCTCACGCTTATGCTATGACCCTACCAAAACAGATATTTCAGCCATGAGACAGCACCGTTTCGAGCCTAGCTCTCAGGCATAGGAATGACCCCTCTCATGCAGCGTCGAATCATCCGCTGCAGCAGCGTCGAATCATCCGCTGCAAGCAGCGTCGAATCATCCGCTGCAGCAGCGTCGAATCATCCGCTGCGGCCATGAGACAGCACCGTTCGAGCCTAGCTCTCATGGTCTGGGTTGGATCCTATCGGGCATGAGACAGCACCGTTCGAGCCTAGCTCTCAATGCCAAGGACCACCCAGCTTTCTTGCAAGAGATGCACCAATTCGAGCCTCCAATCTTGAGCCATACACGGAGGGGTCAAACCTGTCATACACATCATCACAACGCACAACAATACTATGTCATCTTAGACTTGCTTGTTGAATCATACTCATGTTTCTGTGTAGTTGAAACTATCTTAAGATTGAGCCTAGTGTAAGCATTCTTAAATGAATGCACTCTGATCAGACTGTGTCAGGCTCTTGATAATTTTAGTCATGCTGGTTAAGCCACCTGCACTCACAGCAGGGGTCTCTCTTTCCTTGTATAACTTGACAGTATTATGTATTGATAGGTAATTGTCTGGCTTTATAACCAACATCAGAGGACCATTATTAAGTAAGGTTATGTAATTGTCTGGAGCAAGAATATCAAAGAGTTCTGCAGCTGCAACTTGCAGGAAGGTCATCTATCAGTGGTCAGAAGCTCATCCTATTGGATGAGGGTGTGGCTTGGCTCTATAATTAACCAATCAAATCATTTGGTAGATACAGAAGCAAGGAATTTAGTCTTATGACTCAGTTGTGTATTTGGAACTGTTGTGTGCACTTGTTAATTTTCCTATCCCTGCCAGCCATCCCCAACTCCACCTGTATTCAATTAATCAGTCTGACATAAACTGGTTGTGCCAGGTCCATCTGTTTGTTATGCTCCTGTTCTAACACTTTGCTAGTTATTATAAGTAGGATCAATCTTTGGGGCGGTTCATTCTAGTTTTCCATAGGCCATGGCCTTTTTTCCCCAAAATGATATGAAATTCATGCAATTATCATACGAATATGCTTATTACCATCCAGGATAACCTGACTGTATGAACCACCCATGCATCATATTTCATGTCTCTGCTGTTCCGTCTGCTAACAAACCTACAATCATTTAATCTAGAGCCATGAGCAAGCACCAGTCAAGCCTGGTGCTCACGCTTATGCTATGACCCTACCAAAACAGATATTTCAGCCATGAGACAGCACCGTTTCGAGCCTAGCTCTCAGGCATAGGAATGACCCCTCTCATGCAGCGTCGAATCATCCGCTGCAGCAGCGTCGAATCATCCGCTGCAAGCAGCGTCGAATCATCCGCTGCAGCAGCGTCGAATCATCCGCTGCGGCCATGAGACAGCACCGTTCGAGCCTAGCTCTCATGGTCTGGGTTGGATCCTATCGGGCATGAGACAGCACCGTTCGAGCCTAGCTCTCAATGCCAAGGACCACCCAGCTTTCTTGCAAGAGATGCACCAATTCGAGCCTCCAATCTTGAGCCATACACGGAGGGGTCAAACCTGTCATACACATCATCACAATGCCTATATATACCATTTGCTGTTTGGTAGGGTCAGCCTTTCATATGCACATCCGGTTTAGTGAGTACAATTTCTACCCTTGGTTATTCTCAGGTTATCACATGACATTCACAGAATGAGCCGCCCCCAAGACAGAGCCAAATAAATATTGTAATTGTTTTGATGTTATATACTTGTTTTGTCTGTTAGTTTTAGTGTGTTAAGTATTATACTTCGATAATTGTATCGGAATATATATTATGCCAAAATGTCAAAGTAAATCATATATCAAGAATCATGTTGTTTTTTAAAAACAGCATATAAAAGGAGAAACAACTTAAGAAAACCTGTATCGACACCATCTGCACCTTTAGTAATATATTCTTGTTCAATGTCGTTCAGATAAATTGCAAATAAGAAGGGCGAAAGACACTCACTCTGTCGAACACCAGTCATGCACGAAAAACTCTCGCTCAGTTTATTATTTATCTTAACTTGTGACTTGACATTTTTATACATTGATACAATTATATCTAACATTTTACCTCTGACTCCGAATTGCAAAAGCTTAAACCATAAAACATCTCTAACTACATAATCAAAAGCTTTTGAAAAATCTATAAATGAGCAAAACAGTTGTTGATCATTGTTTAATGAGTGAGTAATCAGTCCATGCAAAACGAAAATATTATCAGTCGTGGACATATGTTCGCGAAAACCAGCCTGTGCTTCTATATAAACGGAGTATGTTTCGGCCCATGTCGTTAAACGATTATTTAATATACGTGAAAATAATTTTCCGAGAGTACTGAGAAGGGTGATGCCACGGTAGTTATCAACATTATTTTTATCGCCTTTCTTATGTAAAGGAATTATTTCACCAGCAGACCATGATTCTGGAAAATAGCCAGACAAAAATATTTTGTTAAATAAAATGTGAAAATAAGGACATAATGTCTCTTTGCAGAAGCCTTTCCATTGGATAATTCACTAATTGCTTTCAAAATTTCCTCTACTGTTATCGGAAGATCTAGTTCACTGAACATAACCTGCAATTCACCCTTGAAGTGCCGTTCATAAAAGTTAATTACATCTTCATCCGGGGTGTAGAATATGCTATCTGGGTTGTTAACGGCTTTAAAATAGGCAGCAAAATTATCAAGTGAAATATTCGGTTGACTTAAATGCGACGCGCTTTTGAGCAGTTTCCAATATTCTTTTGCGTTTTTGTAACGTAAGTCATTCAATTTTTGTGTTTCTTGGCAATCGAATGCAACTCTAGCTTTACGCAAGGCCCTCTTAAACAAAGCACGAGCTGTTACGAGCTGTTACCCAGACCTGTTATCGATTACTTTCAAAGTTAATCACTAACGATTACAATTACTTTCAATCTTATGATTAACGATTACGATTAAAAATAATTTTTTCCTGAATGTAATCGATTACAATTACAATTGATTTGCAAAAGTAATCGAATAATCAATCGATTAGTTTTGCATTTATAATCTAGCCAGTCTTGAATTACGCAGTTATGATTTTGACTGTACATTGTATATGGTATCATGTTGGCATATAGGAATCCTCTTGGGTAATGCTGCAGTAATTTTGGCATCAATTTATATAATATTACTGTCAAAGTTGTTTATTCTGTCATGGTCTCTCTATAGGTAGAGAGTCTGAGAGACATTGATTCTGTTAATCCTTTGTATATAGAATAGAATAGAATAGAATAGAATAGAATTTATTTCCAATTATGGGCCACCACATAGTAGCATATGAATCACATATAAATAATGATGAAATGAAATAGTATAACATTAACAATAAAGTAACAAAAGCTTGATTCTGATTAGGTAAAAACAATTAACTAAAGCACATATATAAAACATTTGAGAAGCAATTACTGAAATCACATTTTGAAAACATGCCCATGCAATATACATCAATCTTTTTAATAGCAGATTTAATTGAAATTCTCCCTTCTTTTTTCTTTTTTGGTGTAAAAAAAAAAAAAAAAAAAAAAAAAAAAAAAAAAAATAATAATAATAATATTGTTGCCCAAAACACCGACCCCGGGCACACGCTAGAATCGCCTTGTCAAGGCAGCTCCAACTAGCACCGCCATCCCCGTTCCATGACAAAGTAATGAAAATAGGTGTACCCCTGCATACCCCAGTTCCACTATCTAAAAGTGGGGTCTAAAGGGGTATTCATTGCATGGACATGCTTTCCCGATGAGATCAGGGACACTCACTTTCTTAACATCTCAAAACGTTGCATATAGCAGTCATAAACAAACACTGACAACTCTCTTATAACATGAGCATTTTCATTACTAAAAAGCCATATAAATTTTTGTACATCAGACATGCCACTAAAATTTACAAATGATTTACCTATGTCATTAAAAAACTGTTTTACTTGTTATATTGTCACTATGTTATATTGTTTTACTTGTTATATTGTTTTACTTGTTATATTGTCACTATGTTTTACTTGTTATATTGTCACTATGTTATATTGTCACTAACTTGCTGTAGGGTGTTTTGACAACATAACCCATATGGCATCAGTTTATTAGTTAATCTGTAAAGGTGTGATTTTAAGTTCTACCAGGTAACAATAGGTTTAAACTTTTGCAATAGGTTTCAAAACCTATTTAGAATGTTTATATGAGTCTAACATAATTATGTTAATAAGCATGGTGAGGTCAAAGAAATGTAAGCAAAAAGAAGGAGTGTTCTAAAAAGAGTTCTGAAATGATTTGGAAAATGCCAGAGAGGATTTCCATAAAAAAAATACCCAAAGATGAAAAGAAAAAATATAATAATGATAAATTTGTTGATCAGTATGCATGAATAACTTTACATGGGCATGTCAATGAAACCATAATCTGTTCCATAACTGAATAAAGAAAATTCTCTTTGGATTTTTACATTTTTCCTGCAGGGAACATACTTCATTTAGTTTTATCTTTTATAATACTTCTCCAGACTCCCCCTTTTTTTTGAGAAATTTCAAAAATCAATCATAATTTATTCGTTAAATTAATCACGATTTCAGGCAATTTTGAAAAGTAATCGAATAAGAATAAGAATAATTTCAATCTTAAAAATCTATGATTACAGAATAATTTTTGATTGAAAAAAATTTCAATCAAATAAAAGTAATCGTGATTAATGAATAAGATTAACCCAGGTCTGCTGTTACCATGTTAATTCTATTCAGATCAGTTCTGTCATTTCGGTATAGGTTTAAACAATAATAAAAGTCCTGACGTTTTAATCTACATTCGTTATCGAACCATGGCATATTATTATCTTTAAAATCACATTCTGTGCCCTGTGGCCTACATTTTCTTGCAAACAGCGGTTTTGTGCATGATTCAATACCGTCAACAATTTTGTTTAAGCTTGCATCAATATCGTCACTCGTGACGGAATCCCCAGAGAGTTTATCTCGCGCTTCCTCAAAAATATTTAACGTTTCTTCACAACTCAGTCGCTCCTTGTATTCAAAAATTAAATTTGGATCCCATTTATAGGTAAAGTTTACGTAATCGGCATATTCCGCTTCCTCATTTGAAATATCTGACAGGTCAGCGTTTGTTTTTAAAGAAAATATAAGAAATCCAGGTCACATGACCAAGATGGCCGCCATGCCCATATATGGTAAAAACCCTTCAAAAATCTTCTACAGAACCGGTGGACCGATTTCAATGAAACTTGGCATGAAGCATCAATGGCTCAAGCACTAAAATGTATATAAATCATGACCCTGTGATAACCTTGACCTATTTTATGGCAGGGTCAACATAGGTTGCAAATGCATTAAATGATTTGAATGGTGGAAACTTTTAAAATATCGTTTAAAGTGAAAGTCTTGCAGGAAATGGGCAGTAGGACTGAATATTAATGATTCTGAAAAAAAAAAAGGACCCCAGGGGCTCATGTGCCCCCACCCTGGGGCAATATACATGTATATCTCCATAATATTCAAACGTCTTCTCCTCTGAAACTGCTAGGCCAATCAAAGCCAAATTTTATGTGAAGCATCAATAGGAAGGGGTAACCAATGTATATACAGTGGTGTTATGGCTAAAAACCCACTTTTGCACAGTTCGGGCTGATCACTTGTGATTTTTTGCGATGAAACCACTGCGAAATTTCACCGGCCAAGGGAAAATTTAAACATTTAATCGGTTAATTTTTTCGCTGCGAAAATCCGATTTTCGTGGTGAAATTTCGCCGTGTTTCGCGTTTTCGGTAAGTTTAAATTTCCTATTTCGCCGCGAAAGACGGCGAAATACCTGTAAATGTTGAGATAAAATTATTTATATGTAATTTAATGACCACACTATGATTTATCTGTTCCTAGTATAGATCGTGATTTGCGTGCACATTAATAATATGTACGTTTATGCATGTATAGAAATGAAAAACGTGCATAATGCGACTTTTTCATTGGTACTACATGGTACGATAGCGAATTGACGGATAGAGGAAAATATTTATAACGTAATGCGCCAGCTCGTTGAATCTAACTTTTTTGTTTGTTTGAATAGATGCTTAATGTCCCAATCAACAGCAATGGTCATGTCGGGACGCTGCCTTCATTTTATGGGACGTCATGATGTCCAAAAGGTGTTTTAAATATAATCATGCCTCTAAGCCAATACTGCTCATATGTATGGATGGTTTGACTTGAAACCATTTTTCTTTGGCAGGCACAACCCTGAGCGGTAAACCAGTAATCAGATGATCAGTCAATGGCGTATAAGCTTTGCCTGGAGACACAAGCAGCCCATATATTTCATTAGGCCCTTATAGGCAGGGGCCATCTAACTTAATGCCTTGTTTTGTAGCACAAACATTGTCTAAAGGGTATTGCTCAATAAACAGTTAGATTCCTTGCTTTCTTTTTTGAACATTTTCCTCAATTGCTTCACTTTATAGCGTTTAAGGTGTGAACTATGATAACTTAATTTGAGCTCAACCATGCAAAAAGAGACATATTGACAGTTGGGCTTGCTGGTTACCACTCTGATCACCCTCTATGAATGCCAGCACAAGACTAATCGCAATCATAACGATTTATACATTGTACTTGTCTTGTAGAAGTACAACAAGCGAAGATCATCCTGAGTTCAGTTTAACATTCAACAATGTTTGAGTCCCATGGCAACAACACTGTCAGGGTAATACATGTATACCGGTTTTGCTCAAGTACGAAACCCAACGAATATAGGAATCAAACACAGTACATTTTGATTCCCATCGATTCCTACAATCCACCACTAGGCCTCTGCGCTCAACTTTGTTCTAATTAATCTATTCACCTTCGATTTATGCGGCATGCGCTCATATTGCCATGGTGCATAGGGCGGTAGGACTGAATATTAATGATTCTGAAAAAAATTGGACCCCAGGGGCTCATGTGCCCCCACCCCGGGGCAATATACATGTATATCTCCATAATATTCAAACATCTTCTCCTCTGAAATCGCTTGGTGAATCAAAGCCAAATTTTATGTGAAGCATCTATAAAATGGGGGAATCAATGTGTATATAAATAATCTAGGTCACATGACCAAGATGGCCGCCATGCCCATATACGGTAAAAACCCTTCAAAAAATCTTCTACTCTGGAACTGGTGGACCGATTTCAAAGAAACTTCGCATGAAGCATTGATGGCTAAAGTACTACAATGTGTACATGTATATAAATCATGACCCTGTGGTGACCTTGACCTATTTTATGACAAGGTCAACATAGGTCGCCTATGCATTTGAATTGGGAAAACTTTTAAAAAGTCATTTGAGGTGAAAATCTTGCAGGAAATGGGTAGTAGGACTGAATATTAATGATTCTAAAAAAGTTGGACCAAATGGCTTATATGGCCGTACCCCGGGGCAATATAAATGTATATTACCAAACTATTCAAACATCTACTTCTCTGAAACTGCTTTGCCAATTAAAGCCAAATTTTATGTGAAGCATCCATAGGATGGGTGAACCAATGTGTATATTAATAATTTAGGTCACATGACCAAGATGGCCGCCATGCCTATATATGGTAAAAACCCATCAAAAATCTTCTTCTCTGATAGATTGATTTCAAGGAAACTTTGTTTGAAGCATCAATGGCTAAAGTACTCCAATGTATATATAAATCATGACCCTGTGATGACCTGGACCTAGTTTATGGCAAGGTCAACATGGATTGCCTGTGCATTTGAATTGGGAAAACTGTTCAAATGTCATTTGAAGGGAAAAGCCAGCAGGAAATTGACAAATGGACAGAATATTGAAGAATCTGAAAAAAGAAAATAGCCCAAGGGCTTTATCTGCCCCTGCACTGGAGTTAAATACCATAATATTCAAACATGTTTATTGGTATATGCAGCAGATCTCAGGTGAGCGTTTACAGGACCATTGGTCATCTGGTTGTTTTGTTTTCATTTGTAGTGTGCAACTTACCTGACAGATATTTTGTTACTTTGACATTAAGTTATTTCGAAAATTTTGGCACCCTGTGCCCTTATTAGAATGAATATGGTATGTTAGTAATTTGTTGAGTGATTGTATAAGTTGATGTTGTTCTAGGTACAGATCTGTGAAGATTGTGAAAGGTCACTTGCTGTTGTATACTGTACGGACTGCCAGAACGCTGCGGATGGACATGGTATTTCACTGTGTAAACACTGCTCTGACCTCTTACACACGGGGGCTACACGGAGGCGACATAATATTACAGGTTAGTTTACAGATTGTGAAAGGTCACTTGCTGTTGTTTACTGTACAGAGTGCCAGAACGCTGCAGTTGGACACGGTATTTCACTGTGTAAACACTGCTCTGACCTCTTACACACAGGGACTACACTGAGATGACATAATATTACAGGTTAGTATACAGAGTTTACTGTACAGAGTGCCAGATCACTGCGGGTGGACACGGTATTTCACTATGTAAACACTGCTCTGACCTCTTACACACCGGGGCTACACGGAGAAGACATAATATTACAGGTTAGTTTACAGATAGTGAAAGGTCTCTTACTGTTGTTTACTGTACAGAGTGCCAGAATGCTGCAGATGGACACAGTATTTCACTATGTAAACACTGCTCTGACCACTTACACACCAGGGCTACAAGGAGACCACATAATATTACAGGTTAGTATACAGATTGTGAAAGGTCACTTGCTGTTGTTTACTGTACAGAGTGCCAGAATGCTGTGGATGGACACGGTATTTCACTGTGTAAACACTGCTCTGACTTCCTGCACACAGGGGCTACACGGATACCACATAATATTACAGGTTAGTATACAGATTGTGAAAGGTCACTTACTGTTGTTTACTGTACAGAGTACCAGAACGCTGCAGATGGACACGGTATTTCACTGTGTAAACACTGCTCTGACCTCTTACACACCGGGGCTACACGGAGACCACATAATATTACAGGTTTGTATACTGATTGTGAAAGGTCTCTTGCTGTTGTTTACTGTACAGAGTGCCAGAATGCTGTGGATGGACACAGTATTTCACTGTGTAAACACTGCTCTGACCCCTTATACACAGGGGCTACACGGAGAAGACATAATATTACAGGTTAGTTTACAGATTGTGAAAGGTCTCTTGCTGTTGTTTACTGTACAGAGTGCCAGAACGCTGTGGATGGACACGGTATTTCACTGTGTAAACACTGCTCTGACCCCTTGTACACAGGGGCTACACGGAGACGACATAATATTACAGGTTCGTTTACAGATTGTGAAAGGTCTCTTGCTGTTGTTTACTGTACAGAGTGCCAGAACGCTGTGGATGGACACGGTATTTCACTGTGTAAACACTGCTCTGACCCCTTATACACAGGGGCTACACGGAGACGACATAATATTACAGGTTAGTTTACAGATTGTGAAAGGTCTCTTGCTGTTGTTTACTGTACAGAGTGCCAGAATGCTGCGGATGGACACAGTACTTTACCGTGTAAACACTGCTCTGACCTCTTACACACCGGGGCTACACGGAGACGACATAATATTACAGGTTGGTGTTTTGGCTCAGACTTAAATGAATCACAAATTTCTCTTCATTGAAGAAAAACAAATGGAAGTGACTTGTGAACACGCAAAAGAAGGCTAAAAGCCTGAAATTTCAGGTGCACTACATGTCGAGGGAAACGAATCCACTGTTGTGCAGTTACTGCATAGCTAACGTGGTGTGATCTAGACAAGAATTTTAGGAGGTAGAAGTTTCTTCTCTCCCAAAGAAAGTTTTAGAAAAGTTTGAACCTGAATTTCTGGTTTGCCTATATATTCTATATATTTTCATTTCTCCCTCAGCTTAAGATAGGGAGAAGTTTGTACATTTAGGGAGACTTTTTCTCCCTAGTCACCCTGTAGGTTTTTTCCCTGAGCTAATCTGTGTCTTTGTTTTCACATATGTGAGAAGGCTTTCTACTGATAATGGTCTATGTTTTTCTTTTCAGATATAGCACAGGCCCCGAAAACAGCAAATATCAAGCCTTATGTCCCTAGGGTATGTAAGGTTCTTATTATTGTCATTTTAAGCAAGCGGAGTAGCCCAGCATTCTGCGGCATCACACCTGGGGCTATACTGTTAACAGTTTGCTTATGACCCATAAATAGGGTACCAGGCACATATAAGTTAAAAGTCTAGTATCGTCAGGTTTTTACATGCTTTTTCACTGTTACAAATTTTCAGAAATGAATTTATGAACATTTCCAAATTTACATTGTGTCAACATATTTAGAAATAACAACTTTGTTAAAACATTATGTGTTGGATGAATTGGCATTCAAACTGTGTCAAATCAAAACCTGTCTTTAGTGTCGTAGACAAGGTCATTCACAAACCTACCTATAAAGTCACAGAAGAATGATAGAAGCTTGAAATTTATGATGAAGAGGGATGGTACAATCGGTGACAAAAAATATTGGTTTGCATATTTGTTTTGGGCATATGCACAAAGCTGCGTTTCTCTTGATGTTGCTCATGTACTCTAGTGTTCTTACAGGTGATTTTAATGAAAAGGAAACTACTGTATGTAGGGAAATACAATATTTGGCAGCAGTGCATATGTCAAAATGTTTATTTTTCAATTTTCAGGCATTTTTAGCCCCATTCTCAATCCTGGTAGCCATGTTCAGTGCCCTATCTGATCGGATCCCCAAACTCAGCATGACTGAGGATGAGATTAAGTTGCGTGCACAGTCACTGACTGATACAGATCTACAGGATAAACAAAATGGTAACCTCTCTCTGTCTTCATTACGAAAACCGGCCCATGCAATATACAGAGAAATTTTTCAGAAGCAAAAATTGAAAATTTCATTCGAAAACTTTTGATATTTTTAATATTTTTGCTCAAAACATTTATTGTGGGTACACGTTAGAAGGTTCTAACTAGTACCCACAATCTGTTTTGGATCAAAAATAAGAAAAATAGGTATACCAGGCAAACCCCAGTTTTTCTATATGAAAGTGGGGTTTCAGGGTTATACATTTCACGGACATGTTTTCCTGGTGGTATCTCTGTCCCGTGGATGAGATTAACAGCCCATTCACTGACTGATACAGATCTACAGGATAAGCAAAATGGTTAGCTGTCTCTGAACCGTTCTCCCTCGTCTGTCTGTTCATCTGTCTGTACATCTGTCTGCCTATTTCCAAGATGTAGTGATTCTTCTAAACCAGGGGTTGTGGTTTTGATCCCAGTCTTTTAAATGAGGCTTAAGAATTTAGATCAAGGTTCTATCGTAATGCGAGCCGGGTCATGAGAAAACTAGGTTTTTGCCTGCCTATGCGAAAGCAAAGGCGCAGATCATCTGTGCAGTGACTGCACAGCTGATCAGCACCTTTGTTTTCACTACTAGGATAGTAGAATCCCTTTTCTACTTACTTCCAAAATTTCAAGCTTCTAGCCATCTTCTGAGACTGTCTGTACAGACCAGTTTGTGTCAAACCTGGTCGGAAACCCGAAGATGGGTTTTCTTGCGTCACGGCTCATATGACCTAAGCTGTTGGTGGTATGTAAAACATGAAATCAATCAACAAACTATTTCTTTATCTGTTTGTCTGCAAATATATATCAAGTTTTTGATCATTGTAAAAAAGTACCTCAAAACAAAAAAAACACAACTACAACAAGAACAAACCAAAAGCAAAATGTTAAAAAAGTTTCAAGGTAAGTTTGGAGAAGTTGAAATTTTCATATGAAATTAATTTATCTGAATGAAGGGTTAAAAGAAATTTCAAACAGCTCTAATAAATGAGCCACTGCATGAGAAAACCAACAATTTGCATATGTGAAAACAAAGGCACAGACCAGCTTCGCCGTTACCGTGAAGCTGATCAGCGCCTTTGTTTTCGTTACACAGATAGTACAATTCCTCTTCTTCCTAAATCTGAAATTTTAAGCGTCTAGCCGGCTTCTGTTACTGTTCAGGGCGGTTTGTGTCTTACCTGGTCAAAACTCCAAATTGTTGGTTTTCTCACGCACAGGCTCAATTTGTACTACCACTTGGCCCCACAATAAGATCCTGGACAAACAAGGATTAGCTCGCATTCATGTTACATGTAGTTTATTGTAGCATTTGCAATTAGCCACATGCATTTGTTTGTCTTGGGTTTTTGTCACCACTTTACTGATCATTATTAATTAACTTATTAGTATATAGTACTTATACGGAGAATTTGGTCTGAGTGATACTGGTGACGTTTCTTTTTTCGTATAGTCTATACTGGATTTCACCTCGACCTAATACAGCTGACCTCGCACTAATACGGTTGACCTCGTATCTATACGGATTGACCTGCTATCTATATGGAAATCCCTACATCTGATTGGTCTAAATTCACGTGCAAGGTCACATGCCGCGTTGAATTAGTTGAGAGAAAAAACAATGGCGGCGATTCAGCCGATCAGTAAAATAGTGAACAAATAAACAAAAATAATGTCAACATCTTTGAAAAGAATGTCAGACATTGGCGCTAAGAATGGCGAAGATATGTTTGATGTGATAGAGGATGACATGGACCGATATGGACTTTTGACAGTTAATTAATAAAAATCTCATTAATCAAGTTATTTCGTATTGGACCAGTAACAGGTCCTCGGTTAGCTGTATTGGACCTCGGCCTCCAGCCTCGGTCCAATACAGCTAACCTCGAACCTGTAACTGGTCCAATACGAAATAACTTGATTAATAACATTATATTATTAATTATTAATTAGCTTAATAATATATAGCACTTATAAAGAGAATTCAGTCCGTTGCATACTGGTGACGTCTCATTGTCCGTATAGTTGGATCTCAACTTTATACAGCTGACCTCGCACTAATACAGTTGACCTCGTATCTATATCCATTGACCTGTTATTTATATGGAAAATATGTACATCTGATTGGTAAAAATACCGGCACACAAATACAAATGCCGTTTTTAGTGAGTTGAGACAAAAACGATGGGGATTCAGTTGATCGTGTAATATATTATACAAACAAACAAAATAATGTTGGCATCTTTCAAAAGAATGCCAGACTGAGACAGGGGTGCTAAGAATGGCGATGATATGCCTAGGGTGCCAGCAGATGATTTTGAATTATTGATTGACAGTTAATTAATAAAAATCTCTTTATATTATCTATTTTGACTGGCAGGTGGCATTTGGTCGATTCTGAAGTATGTAACTTTCGCAAGGCATTGTCTCTTCATATTCATTATTTTGTATAAATGTTCTAGGTAAATATGTAGGAGGATTTGACTGTATGGAGAACTGTCTGATGGCCAAGGGGTTGGTGAAAAAAGAAGCTTCCAGAACTCCTACGTAAGTGTATCCTCCTCTTCGTTGTCGTTGTCCTCCTCCTCATCGCCATTATCCTCCTCCTCCTCCTCATCATCATCATTGTCCTCCTCCTCCTCATCATTGTCCTCCTCCTCTTCATCATCATCATTGTCATCCTCATCATCATCATCATCATCATCATTATCCTCCTCCTCATCATCATCATTGTCCTCCTCCTCTTCCTCATCATCATTGTCCTCCTCCTCCTCAACATCATTGTCCTCCTCCTCCTCCTCATCATCATCATCATTGTCCTCCTCCTCATCATCATCATTGTCCTCCTCATCATCATCATCATTATCCTCCTCATCATCATCATCATTGTCCTCCTCCTCATCATAATCATTGTCCTCCTCATCATCATCATCATTATCCTCCTTGTCCTCATCATCATCATTGTCCTCCTCCTCATCATCATCATTATCCTCCTCATCATCATTGTCCTCCTCCTCTTCCTCATCATTGTCCTCCTCCTCATCATCATTGTCCTCCTCCTCATCATCATCATCATTGTCCTCCTCATCATCATCATCATTGTCCTCCTCCTCATCATCATCATCATTGTCCTCCTCCTCATCATCATCATCATTGTCCTCCTCCTCCTCATCATCATCATTGTCCTCCTCCTCCTCCTCCTCATCATCATTATCCTCCTCCTCCTCATCATCATCATTGTCCTCATCATCATCATCATCCTCCTTTTCCTCATCATTATCCTCCTCCTCATCATTATCATTATCCTCCTCATCATCATCATTATCCTCCTTGTCCTCATCATCATCATTATCCTCTTCCTTCTCATCATCATCATTATCCTCATCATCATCATAATTATCTAGTCTTTTTTTCATTTGATGGTTGGCCTTTTCTGATAAGTCTTCCTTGCAGTCACTCTCTCCATTCAGACCAGTTCTGAATGTCCATGGAATTCATTCTAAGCTTCTTTCTGTGGTAAAGTGTAAAGAATTCAGATACCATAATCATGTGTGTAATCATCTTTAACGATAATTATTTGCATCTGTAAGTAACAACACAGTCACATGTCAGTCAAACAAACATCCAAGGGAAAACTTAGGAATAGGAAGAGTTTATTTAAATTGGCTCTGTCATTCGTAAATAAGGCCAAATTTGCCAAAACAGCATGAATGTATGTGATTTGGATATCAATGTATATGGGCCTTTGCATATAAAAATGAGCAATCTGGGTTTCGGACAAGGTCTGACACAAACCAGGCTGTAGACACTCAAAATAGCTAGAAGAAGATGCATCATGCTATCTAAAGAGCAAAAACAAAGGCGCTGATCAGCTGTGCAGTCATTACACTGCTGATCTGTGCCTTCGGTATTGCATATGCAGATTGTTGTTTTTTCCGCAGCTAATATAAATGCTATGTTCTCTCTATTTAGTTATGCACTGACAGATCTTGGACATGCATTGGGGGAAAAGTTGCTCCTGTTTTCCAGAAAATTGTTCGACTACCTGTCTTCTTGTCACCTCCCAAAACTTCCAGATAGCATAAGGTATGAGTATGAGTGAAATTTTTGATCCTCGAAAATTGTTTCTTTGGTATATATCAGTACATGTCCACCTCATTATAACTCTATCTTTTGGGTCAATGGAAATAGACTGTGTTATAAGTGAACCCATGTTATAATGAGGTTATTTACAATAGACATATAACAAATCATTTGGAAGCCATGGCATGGCCATGTTATACTGAAAACTGCTCTATAGTCAGGGACGTTTTAATGAGGTTTAACTAGATAAATGTAATATACCTGTAGCACATATATCATAAAGTCCAGCTATTAAGATTAATATTAAAGTTCAGCCGGACATGAAAGTTTTCGTGTTCATCAATGTTAAATACAACCAGAAACCAGAATTTTATGGTTTAAACATGAAACTATTGATTTAGACAATGATCACATTATTTTTATGCAACTAAGTTTCATGATCAACTGAATTAAGCATGACAGAAAAATTCTTAAATATTGATTAATATTAGCCGACCTACCACTGTTTGCAGTTCTATCTGCACTGTTGACTTTTACTAACATTTTGGGTAAGATTACTTATCGTAGACATTTCTTGTTTTATCAAAGTCTAAGTGTAGTAAAAAACTCATGATAGGACTCATCTGGCCTCGAGGTTAGAAAAGTATTTTCATGCTCAACTCAGCTGAGACTAAAATTTATCATGCTCATAAATGTTTAAATGCCAACAATTGTTGACATTTTAACATTTATAAGCAGGATAAATTATAGACTTTGGTGATCTGAACCTGAAATTTCAATTTATTTGATCTGTTTTGTCATTTATGAGCAGTTTAAATTTTATGCTCAGCTGTGTTGAGCATGAAAAAAGTTTTTTTTAATCGGGGGACCTGGAAGTGTTTTCTGGCCCATGAATTTGTAATTCTGGCAAGTGTTCACATAAGGATAGACTAAGTATAATACTTTTAACATTTTAGTACCACCTGTGTGGGGAATAGAAAAATCTGTCTGTTGATTGACGAGAACGAGCGTGATAAAGGGAGACTACTCAAGTTTGCGGAGGACAAAGGTATTAATGCCCAGACTCGTTACCTGCCGGCAGGAGATTATATCTGGATCCTTACCCCACCCATGATTGATACGAGGCTGAAGTATACTGGGAAACAGCCGGATGCTGAAATGGTATGTTCAGTGGTCTTAGTTCAGGTCTCAATAGCAGTGTTAGCTTTATCATCAGGAAAACATTGCCGTGTGATGTATACCCCCTTCAAACCCACTTTTTATCGCACCTGCTTATAGCAGGGTGCGATATAGGAGTCCAAATTTTTGTCCGTCCATCCGTCCGTCCGTCAGTATGTGTGCGAACCCACGATCAGGTACATCCGTGGCTATGCACTATGTGGCAAAAATCACTATGTGGCTACCAATTTAAAGTGGCAAAATTCTATCCAAGTACCAAGTGGCAATTCTTCTACCAATATAAAGGGGCAAAATTCTGTCCAATATTCAAGTGGCAACTCTTTTAAGTGGCAAATGTCTAAATTTTTGTGTGGCAAATCTTATAATTGGTCTTCAAGAACAAATTTTAAGTGGATTTTGTTTTTCACTGCACTAGGGTTATCCCCCTTACTATAGCTTTTGGACAGTATCAATGTGGAATGAATACAAGTTTTTTTATTTTCTGTCCCTAACTTTAGCCCCTTAAATTTTAGGCACATAGTATATGGACACCAAGTAGCCACTTAAATTTTAGGCACATAGTATATGGACAACAATTTGCCACATAAAACTTAGCCACATGGTGCACGGACAGAAAATTGCCACTTTAAAATAGCCACATTGTGCATGGGAGTTTTCCAGAAGCCACACTAAATTTGTCCAAAGTGTTGGACACCTAGAGCAATGGGACAATTGTTTATCCATATTTAAGAGCCTTGAATACCAAATGTGTAGGGGTTACCCCCCTTGATTCATTGACAATGTCCAAAACTTGCTCTTATGTGGCTAGGCACATAAAGCATTTTTGCCACCTATGTACCAAATATGCTGATCCTTAGCCACGTATGTACCCTCTCTTGGGAACGTCCGTTCCGTCCGTTCGTCCGTCCATCAACATTTATGTCGAAGTTTAGTTTTCTCGACATCAGTGATAGCTGCGAGTCTGAAACCTTCCATAGTAATTGTCCTTGACATACCCTTCAAGCCGCCACCTTGACCCAGTACCCTTGACCTATATTTCACAGTCCACTGACTTTGAATTTTTTTACGTCGAAGTTTGGTTTTCTCGACATCAGTGATAGCCGTGAGGGTGAAACCTTGCATAGTAATTGTCCTTGACATACCCTTCAAGCACGCACCTTGACCCGCTGACCTTGACCTATATTTCACGGTCCACTAACTTTGAAAATTTTTACATCGAAGTTTGGTTTTCTCGACATCAGTGATAGCTGGGAGGGTGAAACCTTGCATAGTAATTGTCCTTGACATACCCTTCAAGCACGCACCTTGACCCGCTGACCTTGACCTATATTTCACGGTCCACTGACTTTGAAAATTTTTACGTCAAAGTTTCGTTTTCTCGACATCAGTGATAGCCGCGAGGGTGAAACCTTGCATAGTAATTGTCCTTGACATACCCTTCAAGCACGCACCTTGACCCGTTGACCTTGATCTATATTTCACAGTCCATTGACTTTGTTAATTTTTACGTCAAAGTTTGGTTTTCTCGACATCAGTGATAGCTGCGAGTGTGAAACCTTGCATAGTAATTGTCCTTGACACACCCTTCAAGCACGCACCTTGACCCGCTGACCTTGACCTATATTTCTCGGTCCATTGACTTTGTTAATTTTTACGTCAAAGTTTGGTTTTCTCTGCAACAGTGATAGCTGCGAATGTGAAACCTTGCATAGTAATTGTCCCTGAAATACCCTTCAAGCACACACCTTGACCCGCTGACCTTGACCTATATTTCATGGTCCATTGACTTTGTTAATTTTTACGCCAAATTGTTTTTTCTGCATCAGTGATAGCTGTGAGTGTGAAACCTTGCATAGTAAATGTTCTCCACATACCCTTTCAGAACACACCTTTACCTGGTGCTTTTGACCTATATTTCACGTTTTTAGTTATTTTGCCCGATGCAGGTGCGATATCGACCTCCGCGGAGTTCTTGTATATAGAAAAAACTGGGGTTTGCAGGGGCATACCTATTTTCCTTATTTTTGATCCAAAGCATAGATTGTGGGTACTTGTGTACCCATAATCTATGTTTTGAGCAAAAATAAGAAAAAATATCAAACATTTTTAGCTGAAAATTTTCAATTTTTAAAGCTAAAAAAATAAATCTATGTTTATTGCATAGGCAAGTTTTCATAATGTGGCTAGTGTTGTTTGCTGCTGAAGATGAATGCAAGATACACTCCAGCATATATATAGCACTCTGTGCAAAGAATTCTTAGCTCTTTTGTTGATACAAAGTTTGTGAGATGTTTGTTAGTTTATTTTGTGACTTAATGTCCAAGTCAAACATTTTTTCTATCATGTTGGGATGGAGCCACTGCTGAATGGGTGTTAACCAGGGCCCAGTTGTTCAAAACTAACGACGTCGTTAGTTAACGTTTCGTTAAAATTTCAAATGGCAATATTACACATACACTGTTATTTTTTGTTGAAAAAATGTGAGAATACTTTGCATTGCAAAGGATTCTCACATTTTATCAACAAAAAATAACAGTGTATTTGTTACTTTAGCTGATATTTGCTTAACAAATTTATGTCTTAACGATATCGTTAAGCTAACGATGCTTTGAACAACTGGCCCCAGTACTATTGCGAGTGAATGTGTCTTGTTCAAGGACTTTTGAAAACCGGCATGTGTGGGATTCTATCCCCCGATTTCGTGATAAGTAGTCTGGCTTTCTAACCACTTCTAAGCCAGAGGTTTAGGATTATTCTATAAAACACTGAATAGACTTGTAGAAGTGTCAGGTTAGTCTGCATCTTTTTTTCATTTTCTTCAGACTAAAAATGTTATATTTTTCACTTAAAGACATGCATGCTCGCTCTTTGATTTTCTTTAATTAATATTCCTTGTCTACAGGTATTGCCATTTATAGTAGAGCGTAAGAGTTGGGAGGACTTTGAGAACAGCGTCAATTCTACACGGTTCCAGAGACAGGTTAACAATATGTTGGTAGGTGTCAATCATTACGAAAACATGCCCATGCAATATACAGAGATTTTTAAAGTTTTAAAAAATGAAAATTTTCTGTAGAAAATTTTTGATATTTTTCTTATTTTTCTTCAAAACATAGGTTGTGGGTACACGTTAGAACCGCCTCGCCGATGCAGTTCTAACGAGTACCCACAATCTGTGTTGTAGAGCAAAAATAAGAAAAAAGGTATACCCCTGCATACCCCAGTTTTGCTATATAAAAGTGGCGTTTGAGCGGGTATTTATTTCGCAGACATGTTTTACTATGTTTAGCCTTGAGCCTTCGCATGAGAAAAACCAACAATTTTGGGCTGTGTACAGTCACTGATAATTTGGCACATTCTAAATAGTAACAAGCTTAAAAGAAGTTCTGTATTAATGGCACCTGCTTACATACATCGCCTGATTAATACATGGCTTCATCAATACACACCTGTTAATACTGTATAATACTTGTATGTACCATATTTGTTCTATTTAAACCATATGCTCCAATAAGTGCACACCCTGTTTTTTCCCCGAACATGCGTATTGATACATTCCTCCAGTTTTGTCACAGGAATGCATTAAATACATGTACCACAACCTCTTTATAATACTATAGTTGGGGTCCAAGCCAATTTCCATGTTAGCTGTCCAATCTGTGTTATAATGAGAGTAAAATGTAAATACATAGACTAAAATGAACCATTGGGCCCAATACACGCCCGGTAAAGTGCAAATTGACCACCGCCGGTGGTCAACGTAAAAAAAGTTGATATACATCCGGTGGTCGTTTTGAGCCTTTCCTGTTATTAGTTTTCGCGAGTTTGGTGGATGTGGAAGGTAAGATGTTTTTAGATCAAAAACGTATTATAAAAATCAAAGAATGTCAGGCTATCAATTTTTTGCCATTGAATGTCTAGCCGAAGTGGTAGTTGAAAAAAACAAACCGTTTTACTACAATCCTTTCCGGCCCGTTTGATGGGTAGCGAAAGCGAAAGTAGAATCTGGTCAAACACAGGTTAAAATGCCCTGATCGTGCCTTTTCAAGCTTTTTGTAACCAATGGTCGTTGCAGTTAGTTAAATGAACACTAAATTAGATTTTCAGACATAATTTTAAAATATTTCAAGCTTTCCTTTCAACACTTAGATTGATTTTGTACCGGCGGTCAACTTGAAGTTGTGGTGGTCGTATTGATCAATGGAGATTACAATGTAAATTTTCATCGTGAGAGAAAGCCAGCAAACATGCAACTTGATGTCGTTTTCTGTTATGGGACACGGCAACATTAATGGAGATGCATTCTAGACACAACCAAATCCAAGTCAATGCCGTCGGTGTCCCCATAATTCAATTTCGTTTGTCCATTAGCCATTCATTCACATAGTTTAGCAATATCTGATGTATTTATTACTAATTTTGGTAACCCTAACAATACAAATACTACCTCATGCAAGATGCATTGAATTTATATACATAATTCGCATTGACTCGAAGAAAAACCACTAGAATAGCAGTGTGGTCAATTTGCAAAGTAGGTGGTCAATTTGACCTTAAAAATGAGCAAGTTTGAAATGATTTACTGTCCAATTTGAAAAGTATTGAAGGACATGCCTGCTGTTTCATGTTGAGCAGGCTCAGTCTTACATATTTGACAATTATAGGAGTAACACTAAGCAAAGCGTTCATTGTGTTGTTCGTATGAAATCTATCTCCTGTTTTGCAATATCAATTCTTTGAATATGTAATTGTGAATAATCACGTGGTTTATATCAATTTCAGACGAAACATTTAGAAACATTGGTCATAATAAAGTTGTCAATGCTAAATGAATTGGCGTGTAAAATTACACATGCATGTACCTCTTCATCACATGGAATAATAGATTCATAATGTTTCTGGATTTTGCCAGTAGTCGATCGGCTCGCTGGTTAAGCCCAAACGCTAGTTCAAACGAGTCGAGATCACGTGATTGTCCACTGCAAAGTGTAGAATGAATGCATGTATGAATACTGAAGAATAACTGGCCTCGTCAGTTCTAGGTGCGCCTACTGACCTTATTTTTTTTCCTTATACGTTTCCAGATGGGTCGATTTAAAGGTAAATGAACCAAGCGTCGTTACCTGACGGACAAAAAAAACATATCTCTGGCGTGGACAGGAAATCCAAGACGTTGTCCAGAGTCTGTTCAAATCGCCACCTAAGAAAAAGCCAAAATACAGTTCATCACCCTATAGAGCTATTGGTTCATCACCCCAAAAGACAATTTGTCCTAAAATCTATACACCGAAAGGAAAGTTTGGATTTCCTAAGAAGAAAAACATAAAACAGGGACTAAATCAAAAGTATTAAGTCCGTATACTAGCACCCCAAAGAAATCAAAACGAAGTTTGATTATGATAGACCATAGCTATGCACAAGCTTATACAGAATCTATTGGCACCAGCAATTCACAAGTTGTTGTTCCCGAAGAACTTCTGATATAATTGATATAAACCACATGATTATTCACCTTTACATATTCAAAGAATTGATATTGCAAAACAGGAGAAAGATTTCATACGAACAACACAATGAACGCTTTGCTTAGTATTACTCCTATAAGTGTCAAATCTGCAAGACTGAGCCTGCTCAACATTAATCAGCAGGCATGTCCTTCAATACTTTTCAAATTGGACAGTAAATCATTTCAAACCTGCTCATTTTAAGGTCAAATTGACCACCTACTTTGCAAATTGACCACACTGTTATTCTAGTGGTTTTTCTTCGAGTCAATGCGAATTATGTATATGAATTCAATGCATCTTGCATGAGGTAGTATTTGTATTGTTAGGGTTACCAAAAATTAGAAATAAATACATCAGATATTGCTAAACTATATGTGACTGAATGGCTAATGGACAAACGAAATTGAATTATGAGGACACCGACGACAATGATTTGGATTTGGTTGTGTCTAGAATGCATCTCAATAAATGTTGCCGTGCCCCCTAACTTAAAACGACATCATGTTGCATTTTTGCTGACTTTCTCTCACGATGAAAATTTACATTGTAATCCCCATTGATCAATACGACCACCGCAAATTCAAGTTGACCGCCGGTACAAAATCGATATAAGTGTTGAAAGGAAAGCTTAAAATATTTTAAAATTATGTCTGAAAATCTAATTTAGTATTCATTTAACTAACTGCAACGACCATTGGTTACAGAAAGCTTGCAAAGGCACGATCATGGCATTTTAACCTGTGTTTGACCAGATTCTACTTTTGTTTTCTCTACCGATCAAACGGGCCGGAAAGGATTGCAGTAAAACGGTTTATTTTTTTTCAACTACCACTTCGGCTAGACATTCAACGGCAAAAAACTGATAGCCTGACATTCTTTGATTTTTATAATACATTTTTGATCTAAAAACATCTTACCCTCCACATCCACCAAACTCGCGAAAACTAATAACAGGAAAGGCTCAAAACGACCACCGGATGTATATCAACTTTTTTTACGTTGACCACCGGCGGTGGTCAATTTGCACATTACCGGGCATGCAATAGTGATCAGTGTTATATCCAAAACTGTGTTGTTATGAAGTGTGTTATAAAAAGGTCCAGGTGTGGCAGTGTTTTGCAAATGTGTGAATACTTATATTCCATCACCATTTAAGTTTTGCACCTGCTAAATTCAGCAGTTTTTATGTTGATTTTGGTTTGTGTGCCCTATTCAGAGCTTTAACTCGGCCTTCTGGAGTCAACTTCAAAAAATTAAGCGAACAGTGTGCTAAATAGAACGAATATGGTATGTCATAATATGAGCCACTTCTTAAGAAAACAGATTTTTGTATATGAGCCAATGCATCAGAAAACCAACAATTTGCATATGCGAAACCAAAGGCGCAGATCATCTGTGCAGTAACTGCACAGCTGATCAGTGCCTTTGTTTTCGCTACACAGATAGTACAATCTCTCTTCTTCTTAAACCTGCAATTTCAAGCTTCTAGCCTACTTCTGTGACTGTACAGCCTGGTTTGTGTCAGACTTGGTCGGAACCCCAATTGTTGGTTTTCTCATGCACAGGCTCATATGTGAAAACAAAGGCACATGTCAGATCTTCTGTGATTGAACAGGCCAGTTTGTGTAGGACCTAGTCAGAACTCCTGGAGATTGGTTTTCTCACTGCAAGATTAAAAGCCTTGGATGAGACTGGAATAATCTGAAAACGGGCCTGAGATTTCCTTGTCAAGGCCTCAACACCATCATGGATTATTTTTCTCACCCATAACTTAAACCATTTTCAAGTGCTGTTCAGGCAGCCATTTTGTTTTACATGAAACAATATACAAATTAATCTGTGAAAAGAAAATATAATTTTGTATACGCACTAACTTTACAAAAATACTTAATCTGCATTTTGTATTTGCATAAAGTGCACAGCAAAATTAAAATTTGTGATTTTTATCAAAGCAGCAGACTACAATTGAGCCGCCTCATGGGATAACCAACAATCTGCATAGGCGAAAACAAAGCCGCAGATCAGCTTCGCGGTAACCGCGAAGCTGTTCAGCGCCTTTGTTTTCGCTACTCGGATAGTACAATTCCTCTTCTACTTAAACACGAAATTTCAAGCTTCTAGCTCTTTTCCGTGCTTGTACAGGCCGGTTTGTGTTGGACCTGTTCGGAAACCACATTGTTGGTTTTCCCACGAGGCGTCTCAATTACTCTTGTAAAATTCCTGAAGTTTATTTTGTTAATGACAGTTGACACCCAGATTATCACTTCCTTATATGGTAGAACACATAAAGATGCACATTTCTATTGGCCAAATACAGCTAAAATCTACTAGTACTGAGACAGAAAAATCTAGGACTGGCACACAATGGGATGCTCGTCTGATGAGTGAAAAAATCATGTGTTACAGGGTAGTGGTGTAAAGAATTGTTTCTATCTGATGGAGGGGTCCCCTGGGGCTCTGAGATATAACGCCACACAACAACACCAGCAGCACCTTAAGGTAAGGATTTGGAATTAAGATTTAGGGAGTAAACATTTGATCTTATGGTTTATGTAGTTAAAACCTTCTCAGGACCAAGCTTTACCAGAAAAAATCTAGGACAGGGTAACATCTATTGTATCCATAATATTTCATAAATATGAGCCACCTCGTGAGAAAACCAACAATCTGCATATGCGAAAACAAAGACGCAGATCAGCTTCGCGGTAACCGCGAAGCTGATCAGCGCCTTTGTTTTCGCTACTCGGATAGTACACTTCCTCTTCTTTTTAAATCCGAAATTTCAAGCTTCTAGCCTGCTTCTGTGACTGTACAGCCCGGTTCGTGTCCGACCTGTTCGGAAACCACATTGTTGGTTTTCCCACGAGGCGGCTCATATATAGAAGCCTCTGTAGTGATGAGGTTTAGCCACTATCCTGGTAAACCAGGGCTTTTCCAGTCCTTCGGATGAGACTACAATCCGAGTCTCCTCGACAATTTTATAGGACAAACTGGTGACAACATCATACTGTGACGAGGGTGGAGACTGCTGTGCCTAATGTGTTAAATCTAAGGGACCAAGTCTTCAGACCTGACTCATGGACAAAAAACTGTACATACACATTTGTACCTATAAAAAGACAGGATCATGTGCTTTTGAAAAGTATCTATGTGATAAATAATCTTGTTTTTTGAGCATTCTTATATGGTATCAAAATAATTATGTTTTATTTGTATACCTTATAGGCAATGGTTGAGAAGCTGACCTATGATTATGGGTTCTATGTGAATTACACGGCGTCCTGGATGAAGTCAGCTCAGTGGCTACTCTGGCTTACACAGCTGATTGTGGAAACATATAAACAAGGTTGATGTTTGTTATTTTATTTATTTTTTTTTAAATTCAGTTTTACATCCCTTTCAAGATTTTTTCAGCTCATATGAGAAGGGCCAATCAGTAGGTGAGCAAAAACGGGAGAACCCCGAGAAAAACCACCTGACACCCCCGCAAGCAGAACTTGTTGATTCAGTTCTTTTTAATATATAATAAATCAGCTTTCTAGTACATATCAGATTGTGAAATAATAATATTGATACAAAGTTGCTTTACCAAGTATACAGTTGATTAAAAGTGTGAATAGCAAACAATTCAATCCTCAATCCAACCAAAATTGTCAAAATTCTCTTCTAAAATTTTGGAACATAGTTGCTTGAATAAAAGATTTTTTTTTTTTGGAAATTTTAATATATGACCTTCGCATTGGAAAAACAACAATTTGGGTTTCAGACCAGGTCCAACACAAACCAGCTTGTACAATCACAGAAGCAGGCTAGAAGTTTGAGATTTTGGATTTTAGATGAAGAAGAATTGTACTATCTGTGAAACGAAAACAAAGGAACCGTGAAGCTGGTCTGCGCCTTTGTTTTCGCATATGCAGGTTGTTGATTTTCTGATGCGGCGACTCATATGCCATGTTGCCAGCTTTGAATCATATTGTATTAGCTGTGTTGCTAGAAAATCAGTCCTAGGGAGTTCCTACCAGGTCTGAAAGAAACCTACAAGTACAGTCTCGAAAAAAACGCAAAAAGGCTAGAAGTTTGAAATTTCAGATTTAACAAGAGGAATTGGGCTATATATGAAGCGAAAACAAAGGTGCTGATCAGCTGTGCAGTAACTGGGCCTTTGTTTTCGCATAGGCAAAAATCCGGATTTTTTGTGATGTGGCCCCTAAGTTTCTGTACATCCTGGTATTGAACAAGCAGAATTTTTCGATTAACTCATTTCAGGACCTTAATGCATGTATATTTATGCTACTTGAACATGATGTTAACTTATTTCAGGACCTTAATACCTGTATATTTATGCTACTTGAACATGATGTAAACTCATTTCAGGACCTTAATACATGTATATTTATGCTGTTAACTCATTTCAGGACCTTAATACATGTATATTACTGCTACTTGAACATGATGTTAACTCATTTCAGGACCTTAATACATGTATATTTATGCTACTTGAACATGTTATATTCATTCTTCAGGAAGGCTTGTGGACAGTGCGATACCCTACAGTGATTTCAGTAGCAGGGTAGCCATCTTGAATGGTGGTCACCCTCCTGGTTTCCAAGGCAACCAGAATAGACAGACACACACCTGGCCAGCTCAGCTTTTTGTGGATCATATATTCAGGTAAACTAAATATCGTATTCATTCTAATTAGCGCACATGCTCCAATAAGCACACACCCTGGTTGTTTCCGAAAAATGTGCATAAGCGCACACTGCTCGACTAGCATATTGGTATTTTACACAATTTTTACACAAAAATACCACATTATCCGCTTTAAAACTTAACCTTAAATGGTCATACACTATTTTGAAATGATTGGAACACTTAAATGGCATCATCATTGGTTATTTTGACATGTTCATTTTATCAGTGAATGTGTTGTTTGGTTCGTAGTGTACGCTTATTAGAATGATATTTTGTTAACTTTAAATCATTTTAAAAAGTTAACCACACTGTGCGCTTATTAGAACGAATATGGTAGTTTTTTCCCCACTGACATTATTTTTAGGTTTAGTAAGTTTTCAGATTAGGGTGATAAAATAAGAATTTTACTACATAAAAGACTTATTGTGGATTTCTTTTTATTTGGTGTAGAAATATGTATTTTCAGGGAACCACAAATGCATTTCACTTTTGTTATTTGTCAAAATAGATTCATTGTGTTTAATAGATAAGATTAAACCAATATCATCATGTGATAAAAATGGATTTTTCTTTCTTCAGAGATGAACTAGGGGACAGAACTCTGATAAGAACTGCTCAGGAAGACATAGGACTTCAGGGAAGCGAAAAACATCTACTGGTTGTACAGGGATTAGAGCAATATAATAAGGTCTGTTAATATTTTGCTACAGAGATCGGAGATTCAGACCTGGCCCCGAGGTTATAAAACATTTTTCATGCTCAACTCAGCTGAGACTAAAATTTATCCTGCTCATAAATGTTAAAATGCCAACAATTGTTGGCATTTTAACATTTATGAGCAGGATAAATTACTAGTTTTTGAGTTTTGAATCTGAATTTTCCACTGAAATTGACTATTCCAGCATTTATGAGCAGTTGAAATTTCATGCTGAGCTGAGCTGAGCTTGTAAAAAGTTTTATAACCTTGAGGCCAGGTCTGACAGAAAACATTTTGCACCATCATGGAAGAAGGCGAGAAGTATGATATTTTGTATTTAGTAAGTAGAGGGATTGTGCTATTTGTGAACCAGATAACAAATGTGCTGATCAGCTGTGCAGTCACTTTCAGAACACAAGATATGTAACTGTGGTAAATGCACTTTTAAAGGGAGAGACATCAGTTTTGTACAGTAAAGAAATTCTAGTAAAACATTTTTTTTTCATTCATCCATTTCAAGATTATCTCAACTCATTTTAGATGGGCCAGTCAGTAGGTTGGGTGAAAATCAGAGTGCCCTGAGAAAAAAACCAACAAAAACAACAACAACAAAGAAAAAAACATCTGGCACACCCGCAAGCAGAACTTGGCTTGTCCCACATATGCTTCATGCACAGCTTGAACCAACACCAGACACAGTGGTGAAATAATTGAATGATCAAGAGCTGTAATGAAATCAGCTAACTTGAGCTGCATCATGAGAAGCCCAACATTTTGCGTAGGCAAAAACAAAGGCGCAGATCAGCTTTGCAATAACTGCGAAGCTAATCAGCGCCTTTGTTTTCGCTACACAGATAGTACAATTCCTCTATTTTCTAAATCCAAAATTTCCAGCCTCTAGCCTTCATCTGTGACTTTACAACTCTGCTTGTGTCGGACCTGTTAGGAAACCACACTGTTGATTTTCTCATGATGCAGCTCATTTGATGTGCTCCTCTGTTACAGAAGCGGCAGTCAACTCTAAATAAATGTTGCACTGAGGTGTATGAAAAGCCACACCAAGCTGAAGGTAGGCTTTTTTTGACTGACTTATTAACAACTTAATTGTTTTACTGTTTAGAAGCCTAAGGATCAATATTTGAGCCGCCACATGGGAAAACCAACAATCTGCCTAGGCGAAAACAAAGGCGCAGATCAGCTTCGCAGTAACTGCGAAGCTGATCAGCGCCTTTGTTTTCGCTACTCGGATAGTACAGTTCCTCTTCTACTTAAATCCGAAATTTCAAGCTTCTAGCTCTTTTATGTGACTGTACAGGTCGGTTTGTGTCCGACCTGGTCGGAAACCACATTGTTGGTTTTCCCACGAGGCGGCTCATTTCTTTGACTGTGTATCATATGATGAAATTTCTACTGTTAAAAGTGAACATTAGTTTTCTACATTGGCCCATACTGTACCAGTGTTTGTATTCAGCCATGTCTGTCTGGGATGTCTAATCTTCCGTTGTTTTAGGGTGTGCTTAAAGCAGATTGTCTCCAGAAATGATTTTCTTAAAAAACAAATTCACATGTTCAATTAAGCATATGAGCCGTCTCTTGGTTTCCGAACAGGTCTGACACAAATCAGGTTGTACAGTCACAGAAGATGGCTAGAAGCTTGAAATTTTGGATTTAGAGAGAAGAATTTTACTATTTGTGAAGCGCAAACAAAGGCGCTGATCAGCTTCGCGGTCACCGCGAAGCTGATCTGCATCTTTGTTTTCGCATATGCAGAATGTTTGTTTTCTCACAATGCGGCTCATATATAGAGGATATTCAAGTTTTTGGAGTCAATATGAGTTTTATTTCATTGAGTGAAGTGAAAAAAATTTATATTTCATGAGTGCCGAAGGCACGAATGAAATATACAATTTTTCACTTCACGAGATGAAATAAAAGTCATATTCACGACAAAAACTTGAATTTTCTTTTTATTATATTGCATGTAGTCATTGTAACGTTGCGCGCTAAAGCATATGACGTCAAAATCTTAAATTACGTCATTACGTCACGTCATTATGTCGCTATTGTGTGTGAACGTTCATTGCGTCAACAATAGCATAGACTATAAAATTTAGTTATGTATAAATTAGAAATAAAACGGTGGAATCGTAATTTGCGTATTCCCAAATCTTATATTTTCACATGTGAAAATATAACTTTTTATATTTTCACATGTGAAAATATAACTTTTTCAAATATTGGTTATATTTAATACATATTTCTCTATATTTCGTCACTTGCCATATAATAAATCTGTAAATTTTCAGATATAGTAGAAAGAATGATTGGTGCGTGTATCCACAACATGGTTCACTATGATATCACATGCTACAAACAACTCTATATACAGGTATGATCATACTTTAAAACCATATGTTGTTGCTGTTATTCAGTGGATAATATCAAGCAATAAACATTGTGTGACCACACATGTATTAACTTTTGCAGGGTACACAACATCATGTGACGACATTCGTAACAAGAATGCAAAATTCATGTGAAAATATTTCAACTTTGAAGGCATTGAAATACCATTTTATTCAATGTCATATGATTAAAAATTCAAACACTCATGGTCATTTCATATGAAATAACATCCCATGTAAGATTCTATATTAATATTGCAAGAATAGCTAACTTTAAGCATAAATGCTTGTTTGTTTCATTTAGAACTTGAGGTCATGTTGATATAATCGTACATTGTATGAAACGAAACATAAAAGTTTGGTTTACGTTTGTTTGATGGCTTAGCGGTAGAGTTATGTACTTTGAATCAAGAGGCTCTGGCTTCGAACATTACCTCCTTTTACCTCCTTTGGCAAGACACATTCACTCTCCATAGTAATTGAGGCCCCTGTGCCGAGTGGTCAAGAGTGCTGATTTCCAGGTCCCGAGGTTATAAAACTTTTTTCATGCTCAGCTCAGTTGAGCTTAAAATTTCAAATCCTCATATTTACATTTTTATTGCAATAGCCCTAAATGAAAGTATCTTTCTTGATGTTCTTCATTTCCCAATGAAAAACATTAAGTCTCGTGATCTAGATGCCACGCCTATGGGCGGGGCGACGTCAAAACCCATCCAGTGACGTTGTTTGTTTACTCTTGATGTCGTGACGTTGGTCGCGTATCGCCATGACGTTAGGCGCGAAAATTTGACGTTTTGGCTGTTCCAAAATTACGTTAAATGGGATTTAATGTCAAATAACATGAAAATGAATGGTGATATGCGCAATTAAAAATCTGATACTTGATTGATAATATAAAATGTAAATATAAGTAATGAAATTCAGATTTTAGCTTTCACTGGATGATGAAAAACATTAGCTGTTTTAATGTCTCCGAGAAGCCCTTCGGGCTTCACAGACATTAAAACAGCCTAATGTTTTTCATCATCCAGTGAAAGCTAAAATCTGAATTTCATTTCTTAAATAAATACTGAAATAACCCAAATATATTGAAATTGAAGGTTTAGAACTCCAAAGTCTGTAATTTATCCTGCTCATAAATGTTAAAATGCCAACAATTGTTGGCATTTTAACATTTATGAGCAGGATAAATTTTTTAAAATGCCAACAATTGTTGGCATTTTAACATTTATGAGCAGGATAAATTTCAGTCTCAGCTGAGTTGAGCATGAAAAAAGTTTTATAACCTCGGGGCCAGGTCTTAATCATTCAATCATCTCGCCACTGTATCCATGTGGGATAAGCTCCCAGTGGTGCAAATATGAGACAAGCCAAGTTCTGCATGTGGCTGTTCCAGTTGTTCTTCCTAGGGTTATGATGTTTTCCCGACATACTGATTGACCCATCATACGTGACCTGAAATAATCTTGAAAGGGACAAGAAAAAGAACTAAACAAAAGTTATTCTGATTACAGGTAAAGGCAGTTTATGATATTGTCACTTTATTACAGGTAATGACGGGTGTTTACATTATGAGAACAGAAACAGACAGAGAGTCAGATCAGGTCCCTTGGTTATAAAACTTTATTTATTCATGCTTAACTCAGCTGACACTAAAATTTATCCAGTTCATAAAATGTCAAAATGCTAACATTTGTTGGCATTTTAGCATTTATTAATTAGCAGGATTATTACAGGCGTTGAAGATCTAAACCTGAAATTTTCAATTTATTTTGGCTGTTTTCTCATTTATGAGCAGTTTAAACTTTATGCTCGGCTGAGTTGAGCATGAAAAAAGTTTAATAGCCTCGGGATGAGGCCCATCATGAGTTTTTGGCTAGTCCAAAACCATTCCTGTTTGATAGAAGCAATTTCTGCATCTTCAATCTTGAGAAACCAGATTTTTGTTTGTGCAAAAAAAGGCGTAGATCAGCTGTGCAGTAACTTCACAGCTGATCGGTGCCTTTGTTTTCGCTTGTACAGTACAGACAGTATAATACCTCTTCCACTTATCTCCAAAATTTCAAGCTTCTATCCTGTTTTTAGAACTATTCAGGCCATTTTGTGTAAAATCTGGTCATAGTCCACAATGTCCTATCTTCATGTCACGACCCATTATAATATGGTAACTTTAATTACAGGTAATGACAGGTGTTTACGTCATGAGAACAGAAACAGACAAAGAGACTGATCAGGCTCATCAAGAGTTTATGGCTGGTCCAAAACCACCACCTCCTGGTAAGAGCTATTTTCGCATTGAATATTGTTCGAATATTTCGGGCAGAAGTTTGCTCTGGTCCCTTAATAGAGGCATGTTCAGCAACAAAAGCCATACTACCAGGTTCAACACAAAATGGACTTTACAATCACAGAAACAAGCTAATAAATGCAATTACTGTACAGCTGATCTGTTACTTTCACATGAGTAAAAAGTGGTCTTTCTCATGTCATTGCTCATATAGAGATGATATTAAACCACTTCAATTAAAATGATTTCAGAAAAGGTAGAGAGGTAATAAAAACCTTACTTGAGCAAATGTATTTAATATGAACCAATATGAAGGAGATAAAGTGAGTCTCTTGTGTTCATGTTGCCATTAAAAATTGATGTAGACCTTATTTTATCTTTCAGTTATCATCAAACACGACCATTACATGTGTTTTATATATTTTACAGTTTCTGGAAGTAACAGACAACAAGGGAGACAACCTCCAAGAAAACAAAAGTCTCCCAAGAGTGCTTCCTCTTCCTCCACAACCAATATTCTTGCTGCCATGAATCCATTTACTAGTCCAAGCCTTACTAATAGAAGCCTTACTAGTCCAAGTCATACAGACCCTGAAGACAATAGTTTGAACCTTCTGTGTAGATTAACAGCAGACAGGGATGTTGGCCTTGATTTGCCACCCGGTTGTAGGGTTGCTAATACCCCATTGTCAAGACAACCAGCTCTGTCAAGTTCAAGGTCAGAAATGGGACAAAGTTTTAAAGCCTTTTCTGGACAAGGATTTGCATTAGGGTCAGGATCTTCAGGAAATATTCCTAATAGGGCTAGAAAACCCACTGCAACTATTACTAGTGAAAGACAGATTCAGCAGTTAGACAGTAGTGCTAGTAATGATAGTTCAAGAATTGTTTTACCTGTAGACAGATTAGATGAAAGAAATGTGCATCAAATAGGACCATCAGGTGACAGTTCACGACAAAATTACGGGATAGATAGTGCAATAGACAGACATGGTATCAATTCACCAGGAAATATAGGAATTCCAAGAATTGGGTCAAGGTCAGAGTCACATAATGTGTCATGGTCAGGAGATGGAACAGATAATGTTGGGAATAGACCTCTGGGTTTTGGGGATGATATGGTTGCATCTTTGGGGTCTGGTGGGATTGGTACTGGAGATTTTGCTGATCCTCAAAATGAGGATTTGATTTTCCAAGAGGTTAGTAGGAACTTTAGAATATGTAACCATTTTAATCTGTCTGTTTCATTTGTTAAGAAAAACAGAGTTTTGAGTGTCGTTTTTTTACAATCTGCAAGTGCTCATTAGAAGGTATATAGACTGATTAAACACAACTATTGATCTATGTATTTCTAAATGATGCCCATCACCTAGTAATACAAATCCCATATCATTAGTGTACTATTACAAAAACTTGCCGATGCAATACAGAGATTTTTTTCAGCAATAAAAATTGAAAATTAAATCAGAAAAAAAAAAATGATATTTTTAGTATTTTTGCTCAAAACATTGATTGTGGTTACACGTTCTAACGAGTCTATGTTTTAAATCAAAAATAAGGAAAATAGATATACCCCTACATAGCCCATTTTTGCTATATAAAAGTGGGGTTTTAGGGGATATATAATACACGGACATGTTATCCTGATGACATTGTCTACATGCAGGATTCTGTTTCTCTGACTTCAGGTTTTAAACAAGAGTAAACAGGAGGCTGGGCCTTTAGCAATAGACTCACAAGAAGATCCTGAACTCCAGTTAGCTCTCCTGCTCAGCAGAGAAGATAATCAAAATACTACTGCACTGGATCATAACATTCACAGATCAGATCAGTCAAATGTGAATAATCAGGCGAAAGCGGACAATCAGTCAAAAACAGACAAATATGCTTCTAACAGAGAAAACCCAGAAAGAGATAAAGTAGAGACTATTGAAATAGAAGATTCTCAGGAAGAAATTGATGATAGTTTAAAATTAGCTCTAGAAATTAGTAAATTGGATAATAATGTTGTAGAAAAAGGGAATAATGTGGAGGTTTTTGAAGAAAAAGGAAATGTTCCTATAGATCAAAGAAAGGGTCCAATAGATTCATCTGGGAAGAAAACTGACACTGTAGTCAACATTGAAGATAGTGAAAATGTTGCCGCTGTTGATGATGAAGATGATGTTCAGTTAAAACTTGCAATTGAAATGAGTAAGCAAACCAATACACCAGAAAAGATACTTGATAAAGACTTGGATGGCTCAGATCCTTATATTCTAGAAGCTATTAAAAGAAGTAAAATAGACCATACTCCAGAAAAGGCAAAAGATTTTGACCATTATCTCAAAACAGCTATAGAGATGAGTATTCAGGAAAGCTCACTAGATCATGATGACCCTGCTTTACAAGAAATTATTGAACGAAGCAAAGTTGATCACACCCCTAAAAAGGTAGCTGATCATGATCTTGAATTGGAAAAGGCTATTGAAATGAGTATGATTGAACATACACCAAAAAGTGTAGAAAATGAAAACATACATTTGAAATTAGCTATTGAAAGAAGTATAATAGAACAAAGTCCAAAACTGTCAGCTGTAAAACGAAAATTAGATACTAGTGATTCATGTGATATTAGGAAAAAAATTGTCAGAAATAATGAAGATATTCAAACAATACATGGCCGAGAATCTGATTTTCCAAGCATTAAAGAAGCTGAGACTTTCTGTAATGTAGAGTATTTAAATGACATGAAAACTAAAGAGTCTGAGAATGAAGCAGTTATTCTTATTGATTCTCAATCTCAAGAATTAGAATCAGAAGATGCAGAAATGGACTGCTTACCTGTTCAAGAGACAGTTGATTCCGAAACAGCCATGAGTGATACATTATCAAATGGTCTAAATGAAACTAAAGACAAACATTTTTCTTTCAATGAAAAAGTAAAAGAAAGTAAGCAGAATCAATTAGAATGTGTTCTTAGAAGTCCTGATGAGGGGAGAAGTCAGTCTGAAATTTCTAGTAGTGTTGCGAACTTAAGAAACAATATTGAACCAAATGAAGATTGTGATGATGATGATGATTTTGTTCCTCCTTCACCAGATAAAAGTGCAAGCAATTTAAGCCAGCTGAATCTAAGTCTGCACTCAAGTGCCAGTTTTACCCCACTAAGTGCAAGTTTGAGCAGGAGTAGCAAGGGTGAAACTGAACCATCAAAATTCATCCCAGAACCTGAAAAGCTTGAGCCATCCGAAACAAATCATAACAACAGTGGACAGAATGAACAAATAAGAAAGACAAAGAAAGAAAGAGGAACAGCAAAAGTAAATGATTTCAGTTTGAAAACTAGTTTATTGAGATTTGTGGATGAAGATTGTTCAGAATCAGATTATGACAGTGATGATGATGATGATGAGAATGATATTGATGATAATGATAATTGTGAGGGTGATGGTAGAAAAGGTAGTGACAATGATTCTTTTAAAAGTGCTGAAGATATGTTTAATCAGCCTGACTGTGATACTGAATCAGTTTCTGGTTCCAGGACACAAATTGGTGTACAGGACAAAAATAGTAGTATTAATCAAGTGCCAATTGTGAATGAGAGTGAAAATGTGCCAAATATTTTTAGAGTAAACAATCTAGTCAATGTGTCAGTAGTAAATCAAGGTTTCACTTCTTCAAATGATTTTAATTCAAAACCAGACACCTGCTTAGGAAGACAGTCAGGCAAGAGCGGAAGTTTATCTGAACAAGGTCAGAAAATGTCTCCAACAGTTACAATTGTGACAAATGTTAAGAAAGAAAAAGATGTGGATAGTGATAAAGTAAATGAAAGCCCAAAAGATAAAAGGACTGCTGCTTTTAAGCAAAGGTCTGCAGATCTAAGTACTTCCACTGTTGATTGCTATAGTACCTATGATTCACAAATGGATGAAATAGATTTTAATCCAGATTTGGATGATATTGACAATGACCCAACATACGAAGCGGGTAAAAGTGACCAGGATTCCTCAGAAAGTGATAATGATGTAAGTGAAGATGATAATGGTGATGATCTCAGTGATTTAATATCCAAAGTTGATCCAGAATTCCTACCTCCTATCAGTAGACCAAAGAAAAGGAGAAAAAAGACTCCTAAGAAAGAGACAGTAAAGAAAACGGCTACTTCACCTAAAACTAAGTCCGTCAAAGTAAAACAAGAGAAAACAGATTATGTTCATGTTAAAGTGAAAGAAGAAAATCCTGATACAACAACAGAAATGGATGCAGCTTTAGCAAGACTTTTAGATCAACAGATTAACAAGAGTACAAGCAGTTCTACAAACTGTTCAACATCTAACTTAGCCAATAGTGATAAAGAATATACTAGACACATAAAGGTAGAAGAAGAATCAGACTTACCTGAATTACCAGAATTTAATATTGATACTAGGAATGATGAAAAACTAGCACAGCAGAATCGGACCATCTTGAACAGCAGACCAACAACTCATAATGAGACGGAAGACTTGGTGAAGGAACTTCAAAGAAGAGAACTTGAGAAGTTAGAAAGAAGAAGAAGACTTCTAGAAGAGGATGAACGTATTGCTAGAATGATGCAAGACAATTCCGATCAGGATCAAGGTAGTTTTTCTAATGCTCATCTCAATAAAGGGCTTAAAGCTGTTTGCTTTATTATTGTATATTATTTATAAAATAAGAATAATGAAAAAAATTCAGAGTTATCCCTAATTTGTTTCAGAAACATTTTGAAAAATTGCCTTTCTTTGGTTTAATGAAATAATTATCAAACTAAAGTTTCCATCTACTCAGTATGATTATGTAAGATTTATACAATGGGGCGGTGTCATGAAAAACAAAAAACAAAAAAAAACCACAAAAAAACAACAAAAAAAACAGATTTTTGCCTATGCAGTAACTGCACAACTGATCAGCACCATTGTTTTCACTGCATGTAGTACAATTCCTCTTCTTCCTAAATCCAAAATTTCTAGCTTCTAGCCATCTTATGTAGCTGTGTCCGACATAATTGGAAGCCCCGAAGACAGGTTTATATGCCTTCAACTTTGAAAAAGTTGGAAGGGCATATTGCTTTCGGCTTGTCTGTCTGTGTGTGTGTCTGTTAACTTTTGAACGGTGAATGCTAGGGTTTTGAAATTTCATATGCACATTCCTTATGAAAAAATAGTTGACCCGTATTTTTTTTCATGTCCGAGTTATGCCCCTTTTCTGAGTTGTGTCCCTTTGAAAACAAAATTTGAAAATCTTGTGTGCAAGATATCTCAAGAAGTATTTGAGCTAGAGCCTTCATATTTGGTATATTGGTTTGGGCTGAGAAGTAGATCACCTGGTTAACTTTTGAGAACTTTAAGGCAAATTTTGACAAAATTACGGAATTTTGAAATTTGATTATTTTTTCAACTTTTCAGTGATATTTGAAACTTTTAAACCGTTAATGCTAGGGTTTTGAAATTTCATTCATATTCCTCATGAAAAAATAGTTGACACATATTTTTTTTCATGGCCAAGTTATGCCCCTTTTCTGAGTTATGTCCCTTTGAAAACAAAATTTGAAAATCTTGTGTGCAAGATATCTCAAAAAGTATTTGAGCTAGAGCCTTCATAGTTGGTATACTGATTTTGGCTGAGGAATAGATCACCTGATTAACTTTTGAGAGCTTCACCTCATGTTTTGACAAAATTACACAATTTTGAAATTTTGATTGATTTTTCCAATTTTCGGTGAAGTTTGAAATTTTTCAAGGGTGAATGCTAGGGTTTTGAAATTTCATTTACATATTTCTCATGAGAAAATAGTTGACCCGTAATTTTTTTCATGTCCGAGTTATGCCCCCTTTTTGAGTTATGTCCCTTTGGAAGCAAAATTTGAAAATCTTGTGTGCAAGATATCTCAAAAAGTATTTTAGCTAGAGCCTTCATATTTGGTATACCGTTTGGGATGGAGAAGGAGATTACCTGATTAACTTTTGAGAATTTTCTGTCAAATTTTGACAGAATTACAGAATTGTGAAATTTTAACTCCATTTTTAAGTGTGCATCTGTTATCACTGTCAGTCCTCAAGTTTGCTATTTGTGCCCAGGTCTACTCTGTTTGCTTACATGATTTTCATAAAAAATAATGAATCATATAAACTGTGCCAGGTTAGAGGCAAGCATACAGTTGGGGGCGTAGTGTTTTACAAACACTTATTTCTAGTCTTGCATTGCGGCTCAATGTATATGTTTGTGTTCCAGACATGCATTTTCCCAATGTATCATTATTAGCTCAAAGTTCCAAACATGGGAGGGTCTTGTTTTATATTTTCTTGGACTCATATTGTCAAAGACTATAACTGTGTTTTCAGGAAAGGCTGATGTAAATCCCGTAGACATTAAAGATTCAACAGATGACAAAGCATCAGATATACCAAGAAACTATAAGAAACTGTTTGCTGAAGACAGAGCAATGAGAGAAAAAGCTGCTGCGCAGGTATATCAATTCTGTAACAGTGACAAATTTAGAGGGGGTTGGGGGATTCACTTGAACCACTCTGAGACGGGGAAGTTTATAAAAAATCAGGTAAAATGTAGAAAACAATCTTCCCTTGGTGGATTTGAACCCCCTTCCAGAAATCCTGGATTCACCCTTGTCTAATTGTTAAAACCTGTGCTGAAAGTTTCAACAAGTGACGAAGTCATGCACATATTTATCTTCTACTTTTTTAGGGAGCTTGGTGGACTAGGGATGGAGCATCAGATTCCCTATAGTACTGCAGAAGTACAAAGTACAGTTCAACCTCATTATAACACGCCTCACTATAGTGCGGTTTTCAATATAACACGGCCATGTCATGGCTCCCAAATTAATTATTTTGTTATATGTCTATTGTAAACAACCTCATTATAACACGGTTCACTTATGACACGGTCTGTTTCCATGGACCCCTAACATAGCGTTATAATGAGGTTGACCTGTATTGGTTGTGGTAGCTCCATCCCATCATGAAAAGTTGTTGACTGTGAAGTCAATCAACACTGCAAACAAACAACGTTGCTCATTTGTCAACATTGACAATGTCCAATGGGAAATGCCTTGTCCTGTACTTATAAAAGCAATCAGTTTTGATCCTTTATAATGTTAGTGAGCTGTTACATGGCAACTTAGGAAAAGGTCTCTTTAAATAACCAAACTTCTTTGTAGTTTCAATAGTATAGATTATATGTGCCGCGACATGAGAAAACCGGTCTTTGTGGTTTCTGACCAGGTCCGACATAAACCAGCCTGTGCAGGCACACAAAAAAGCTAGACGCTTGAAATGGAAATTTTGGTTTTAAGTAGAATAGGAATTGTACTATACGTGTAGCGAAAACAAAGGCGCTGATCAGCTGTGCAGTAACAGCTGTGCAGTTACTGCACAGCTGATCTGTGCCTTTGTTTTCGCACAGGCAAAAATCTGGTTTTCTCATGACACGGCTCATATAGGGAAACCTAAAATGCCAAACATGTCAAAAGTTTTTGAAAACTTACATACATTTTTCGAATGTAGCTTGAATCCCATGTTCTAGGTTGATGAATACCGAAGAATTCAGTCACAGAGGTACCAGTCAGCAAGCGCTCCAGGGCAGACCCCTAGTGCTCTCAGACACACCCCTGCCACTCTAGGACACACATCTGGCACCTCTGGACACACTACAGGAAGCACAGGTAAAGGGCAGATAAGTGGTTTTTGATCTATTCCTTTAGGCTTGAGAAAATGCTTAAGGTACATGTATTTTGTATCCTGATTTTGACTGTTTTCTACCAATTCAATATCTTTTGCCATGAAGCAACTATTTCTGTTGAAGAATTAGTATAAGAAGAGAATTGTAGAAATAAGAACTTTTTTAGGAAAATTCTGTAACTTAACTAAAGGTTTCTAACTTTTTGGTTAGACATAGAATTTAATTGTACAGCAAATTAATTTTAAATATTGCAAATAAAGCAAGTTAATGTTACGCTGATTCGATTTTTTACAGGCCAAAAATTAACATTATTGTCCAATAAAAAGTATACTCTTCAGGTAACAGTCTGTATGGAAATCCAGTGAATGATAGGTCAAACAGCCCATTTGGTGACACCTTTAACATGCCCAGCCAATCAATGAGAGACAACTTTGCAATCAGCCAACCACAGGCAGGTCAGCTGACACCTAGTAACAAAGTCAGCCAGTCACAGAGCAGCAACTTTCCTTTCACCCAATCAGAAACGGGTCAGCTGATACCACACAGCCAATCAAGACCCTCAGCTGCTGAGAGAGGGTTGAACAGTACCTGTGGTAATTGTGGAGAGAAAGGACACACAAGAGTCAACCCGAACTGTCCCAGATACCATACAGCAGAGGAAACTGCGAGAAGAGACGTAAGATACCTTTTGTAATTTTTGCAATTAATGAATTAATGCAGCAGTCATGTTAGTCATGCGTTTAGGCAATTAACGACGATCAGGGTATTATCGAACAAAGGGTATTATAGGACATAAATGAAAACTATCAGTTCTCCGGCTTCTCATATTTCCTTGGGATATACTGCAGGTACCTGGGTACCAGTCATCTTTTCCCGCCTCCAACTTCAGCTACCCAGTCTATACAAGCAAGCACAAAATCTTAAAATTGGCATTAAACAAAGCAACCAGGTGCCTTATCACAGCTTCCTATGGTGAATATGATCTTAAGTGTTTGGAAAACATGCTTTCCCTGTTTCCTTTAATAGGCAAAAGAGCATTAAAGAGTTATTCAAATCTACATCGGCCCCTTGACTGTCGGTTGAAATTTTTTTATAAACAGGATGGATGTATTTGTGCACTGGTATTAACAGTGAAACAAGGGGGCCAATAAAGGTAATTATTGGACAACAGCTGCTGTTTTAAACTGAAACCCCAACAACAACCCCCGGGAGGCCGGTCCCACATGTCCAACCTACGAGGCAACATTTATAATGTATATTCTTTTATAAACACATCTTAAATTCGGATTAAATAATAAAATCAGAAGCTTAAATTATTTCTCATGCATATTCTGTCCACTATTTTGGCTGTTAATTTGTTATTTTTAAAAACCTTCAATTTGTCCGATAATTTTGGAACTTGTCCAATAAATACCCGGTTTGTGTCCTCTTTAACAAACCAGTGCCACCTTTTTGGTGCCAGGAGAAGGAAACTGATGTAAAGACTGCAAGATATGACTTTCTTAAAACTTTTGGCAACATTTATTTCGCAGATTGTTGTAATGAAAACAATGGCCATTTTTCAAGAAAGCTGATTTTGTCCGATAATACCCCGATTGATGTTATTGAAGGGGTTATGCAATTAATGAGTTTACTTTCACGTCAGAATTTTGTTTCCACTCAGAATGAATCAACAGAATCTGACCAAATTTTGTATGCACATCAACATTGACAAGACCTAGCTTGGGATTGTAACCCGTCTTTTTTTTGCAAAGTTTTGAAGGAGTTATGGCCCTTGATTTAAGTCAGAATTTCGTTTCCGTTCAATATATTGAGAATAAATTCACAGAATCTGACCATATTTTGTATACACATCAACATTGACCAGATGATCTAGCTTGTTATTGTTACCTGTCATCTTTTGCAAAATTTTGACAGAGTTAAGGCCCTTTATTTATGCCAGAATTTTGTTTCCGCTCAATATCTTAAGAACAAATTGACAGAATCTGACCAAATTTTGTATGCACATCAACATTGACAAGACCTAGCTTGGGATTGTTACCAGTCATTTTGTGCAAAATTTTGACAGAGTTACAGCCCTTGATTTACGTCAGAATTTTGTTTCTGCACAATATCTTGAGAATAAATTCACAGAATTTGACCAAATTTTGTAAACACATCAACATTGTCAAGATCTAGCTTAGGATTGTTACCAGTCATTTTTTGCAAAACTTTGACAGAGTTACAACCCTTGATTTACATCAGAATTTCGTTTCCGCTCAGTATCTTGAGAACAAATTGACAGAATCTAACCAGAATTTGTATGCACATCAACATTGACAAGATCTAACATGGGATTGTTTTCGGTCATTTTTTGCAAAATTTTGACGAAGTTACGGCCCTTGATTGACGTCAGAATTTCGTTTCCGCTAAATATCTTGAGAATAAATCAACAGAATCTAATCAAATTTTGTATGCACATCAACATTGACAAGATCTAGCTGGGGATTGTTGTTCGTCATTTTTCGCCAAATTTTGACAGAGTTACGGCCCTTGATTGACATCAGAATTTTGTTTCCGCTCAATATCTTAAGAAAGAATTGACAGAATCTTACCAATCTTTTTATGTGCATCAACATTAACAAGATCTGGCTTGGCATTGTTTTTCTCGCCCTTGAAAAAAGTTCAGAAGCGGGGCTTAGTCAGATCCTCTGACAATTCTAGTTGCTCATGAATATTAATGAAATGTAACTTTTTTTCATCAGGCCCAACAGGAGAGTAGGAGACAAAAACAAGAAGAGAAAAAGAGAGAGGAACAGGAGAATATTAACATGTTGGTGAGTTAAGTGATCAGAAGATATATGAGCGGCATCATGAGAATTTCCAAAACAGGTCAGACACAAACCGAGCTGTACAAGCACAGAAGATGGCTAGAGTCTTGAAATTTTGGATTTAGAATGTAGAGGAATTTGTACTATCCTTGTAGCAAACACAAAGGCACTGATCAGCTTCGCACTTTGATCTGCACCTTTGTTTTCGCATATGCAAAATTTTGGTTTTCTCATGCGAAGACTCATATGTGGCCATCATCTTGACAGAGTGATCAGGTGCAAATTCACCTATGTACTGAGTCCACGATGGAATTTAGGCATATAGCTTGCTTAAACAAGAATGGATGTTCAAAATACATGTAATATCTTTCAAAAGGATGCTTTTGTTTTGGGCTAGCTAATTGGTTATCTTAAAAGGTAAATACCTGATGAAATGTACTTTGATGGTGGAAGAGCAATTTTGTGTACAACCATGTTAAACAGCTCAATAACCCTTGACATATGAGCCTCTGAATTGTATTAACCGAGTAGCAAAAACAAAGGCGCTGATCAGCTGAGCAGTTACTGCACAGCTGATCTGTGCCTTTGTTTTGGCATATGCAAAAATCCGGTTTTCTCATGATGCCGCTCATATGTCACTCTGAGGTGTCACTGCATACTTGCAGATATGACATGTCTTAACAGGCATATCATCACTTCATCACAGCAGTAAGCTGTTTCCATGACAGAATTTTGTCCCACAATGGTCTAAATAATATATATATTACTCCATCAAGGTGTCTTATGTAACATTTACTGTTGGTTCAAAGTTAGATAAGAATCATTCAAATCAAATATTGCCTAATCAGCAAGTTGGTAACGCAAAATTTTAAACAGTATGTTCAATTTAATTTTTCAGTCCCGACATCAGCGAGCCATACTGGAGATGAACAACCAGATTCAAGCTGAAGTGTCGGCAATACAGAACAATCTCAATCAGCGGGCGAGAGAGCTAGAGAGACAGGTCAACTCTAGGGTTAAAAAGATGGAAAATGCTGAGAAAAGGAAGAAAAAGAAATAATGGGTTTACAGTTGTTATTGTAGTATAACAATTACTTATTGATACAAATTAAATTCAAGCAGAAGTGTGGGCTGTATAGAATAATCTCAGTCAGAGAACTAGAGAAACAGGTCAACTCTAGGGTTAAAAAGATTGAAAATGCAAAGAAATGGAATGTAGTGGAGCTACCATTGTAGTATAACAATTATAAAATTGGATTTGATTTTTTTTTCAACACTTTGACTCGAGTAACATCTATGTACATGACAATTTTTCCCTGTGTTAGGATGATAAAATGGCATGGAAAGATGCAAAACTTACTGTTCAATGTGAATGCTGAACAAAGATTTACTTGCTGTATATAGTGCACTAGTCATTTGTAACCACACCCCCCCACCTCTCACCCCCACCCCAGGGGGGTGGGGGGGGGGGGGCGTGGGGGATGGCGGGGGGGGGGGAGTGCTTGGGAATGGCTGTGAAAATGAGCAGGGCTTTGACCAAAGTTTTGCCACGGCAGTGTGGGGGAAATGGGAAATACCCGGGGTTTGCTTTATATAGACAAAAAGGGCCGTGAAATGAAAAGATAGCAGGCTGCGGGGGAAAACAGCAGTGAGCAGGTCTTAGCAAGGATTTGTTGGACCAAAAGTCCCCCACTATTCCCTGGTGGTGGGGGGTGGGGGTGCATGGTGACAAATGACTAGTGCATAGTCTCTTAAAAGAGATTGAGAGGTGCTTGAACTATGTAATATCTATAAAAGGATGCAGAAAATATAGTGTTGCTTAACAAAAATTTGCAGAATTTTTTCTACAAAGTATTTTTTCATGCACCAGATGTGTTCATAGAATTTAACTAGTCAATATGATTTGTAATACATGTAATAATTACTACGTAGATAAGGAACCGTTGTATTGTTTTGTGCTATTAGTATCAATTCTTTTTTGAGAGTTTGTATTATGTCTATCTGGCCTCCACAAGGATAATTACATGTACTTACTTATGTGGCCGTTCTTCAAGTGATTCTAGAAGAGCATATGCTATTTAGAGGTGAATGCAGTGCACATTCAGAACTGGAAAACTGCCTCTGATTTTTAGCTCAACTGGGCCGAAGGCTCACATGTGATCTTAATTGGTAGGCAGGTGCCCAGCATCCATCTGTCGTCATTGTCATGGTCAAGGTCAACCATTTTCTAAGCATTTCTTCTCTGAAGCCATTTGGCCAATTAAAGCAATTTTATGTAGCATATATTTAGTAAGTTCTACATAGCCTATATAAATGATAGCCTTGAGATGACCATGACCTATTTTATGACAAGGTCAGCTTAAGTCTCGAATGTTGCCCCTGCCTATGCCTTTATAAGGACATATATTTATTGGTATTATACCAGATTTCAGGTGAGCATTTACAAGACCATAGATCATCTGGCCTATAATTTTATTTTGCCATTGTTAGAAGATTACATTTGACATGTTTGAAGGCCTTTTTTTTTTTAAAGAAAAATACCCAAATAGGGTTTGTAGTAGGAACAGATTAGTGTAAATACTATTTAGGTGCTTAGATGCTAGGAGGATAGTTGCTCTTATTTTTGTTAGCCTATTATGTTTTTGTTAGATTTTATACCAGTTTTAAGAGTTTCTTAATTGCATTTCAAGTGTGTTCATAAGACAAATGATCAAATCATAGATTTTTTCTATGTATTTTTTTTTTTAATTTTAAAGTGAACATAAAAAGCATGTTTGGTGATTTTAATGAGATAAATCATTAAACAAATAAAATTACTATGATGTTAATCTCTTTAGAATCAAGGTTTACTATTATGAAAACACTCCCATGCAATATACAGAAAATTTGTTCAGCAGTAAAAATTGAATATTTTGTTGGAAAAATTTGGATATTTTTAATATTTTAGCTCAAAACATACATTGTGGGTGCACGTTATAACCACCTCGCCGAGGCAGTTCTCAGGAGTACCCAAAATGTATGTTTTGGATCAAAAATAAGAAAATTAGTTAGGTATACCCCCTCAAACCCCAGTTTTTCTATATAAAAGTGGGGTTTAAGGGGGTATATATTGAACAGACATGTTTTCCTGATGCGGCTATCCGAGGACCTACCATGCAAAATTTAGCTTTTGCCAATGTCTGTATTGAATTAAATGAGCCATCTAGTGAGAAAACCAACAATGTGGTTTCCGAACAGATCTGACACAAACCAGTCTGTGCATACACAGAAGATGGCTAGTAGCTTGAAATTTTGGATTTAGAAAGAAGAGGAATTGTACTATCTGTGTAGCAAAAACAAAAGTGCCGATCAGCTTCGCAGTTACTGTGTCTTTGTTTTCACATATGCAGATTGTTGGTTTTCTCATGAGGCAGCTCAAATGCTATTGAATTTATTTAATCTACAAAAAGTTTTGGGTTGCTCCTTTAGCATATGAACTTGTGTATTGAAGTCATGTTAACTGACTGAATATGCTTATAGTAGTGAAGTATATATGTTAAGCTTAGTAGCAAAATGATTCTGTACTTGCCTATTGGGGCTGTGAGGCGAAAGATGGGCTGTTTGTGCCTCCAGGCAAAGCTTATTACTGACTGACCAACTACTTACTGGCTAACCACTTAGAACGCCTGAACCTTTCAAGGAAAAGTGGTTCAAGTAAAAAGATCCTTACATATAAGCAATAGTTGTTTACTTTGGTGGTTTTATTTTGTAGCCCATTTTGAATGTCATGATATCCTAATGTTTGGTATTCCTGCTAAAGTCCAGTGAAATGGAGGAAACTTCCTGACATGACCATCACTGTTAACTGGGGCGTTAAGCAACAGATCAAACAGAACACAATGGTTGTTTGTTTGTTTTTTGTCTGAATGTGCCAAATCTTTTTTCTACATGTTCAAGCCATACTACAGTGAAGTTGGACCGCCTCATAAGAAAACCAACACTTTGCATATTCGAAACCAAAAGCGCAGATCAGCTTCGCAGTAACTGCGAAGCTGATCAGCGCTTTTGTTTTCGCTACATGGATAGTACACTTCCTCTACTTCCTAAATCCGAAATTTTCAAGCTTCTAGCCTGCTTCTGTGACTGTACAGCCTGATTTGTGTTGGACCTGTTCGGAAACCACATTGTTGGTTTTCCCACGAGGCAGCTCAATAAATTAGCATTATAATGTGCCATTGTTCAGTGAATAATTGACAGTAGTCATTACAAAAACTTGACCATGCAATATACAGATTTTTTTTTTTTCAGCAGTAAAAATAAAAATTTGCATGATTGGAAAAAGAATGATATTTTTAATATTTTTGCTGAAAACATTGTGAGTACCCGTTAGAACAGAGGCGGGTGTATTCAAAAAATAAGAAAAAAATGTTTAACACCGTACACCCCTTTTTCATTACCGGTATATAAAAAGAAATAGAAGGGGGGTATTCATTGCTTGGACATGTTTGCATGATGAAATCTGGCTTTTCATAAAATAACAATATTTTTGCCTCCATGTTCTCTAAACTGTGGCTTTAAATACATGTATACAGTCGAACCTGTCTTAAGCAAGCGGCCAAGGGATGCAGTTAAATCGCTTGCTTAAGACAGGTGCTTGCTTAAGACAGGGGCACTTAAGATTAAGCAGGCATTCACACTATGTAAATGAGAAATGCAATGCCACACATGCATGCAAACAGTATTTCAAATGCCAAAAAATATAAATGAAAATTGTGAAGAAGCAAATAACACTTATAACTTATGCTCTAAAGTTAGCCATTAAAATCAGCTAAAATTTATAAATGAATAATTAAGGTTTCAAAATGTTCAAGTATACAACTTTGAAAATGTACATCATACATTAAGTTTATCATTTAAAACTTTGGTCTTGTTGATTTGATAAAATTAAAGAATTTTAAGCAAAACGATGCCTTTTAAAATCAATCAAACTTTCTAGAATAAAGATACAGTACAAAGATGAACTCATTCTAGTTAATTAATAATCCATAATTTGTTTACTACTGTAAGTTATGATTAGTCATTTGCCACAATGATTAACTGACTTAATCCAGACATCCTGCCTATGATTACCTTTTGTGACAATAAACAGTGGATTATGGTTTCATGAAGGTGTGAATAACACTATTTGACACCAGAAAGAGTTGAAATAATGTCAATATCATAGTTTTAAACAAGTGATAAAAATCTGGCTGCTTAAGGGCAAAATTGGAACATAATCTAGTGGTCTATGGTCAGGTGCTTGCTTAATACAGGGTCATTTGCATGTAAATTCACCTGGTGGAACATAATCTTGTGGTCTCTGGTCAGGTTAGACAGGTGCTTGCTTAATACAGGGTCATTTGCATGTAAATTCACTTGGGGGGACATGAAAGTGCTTGCTTAAGACAGGGGATTGCTTAATAGAGGTGGTCTTTTCTACAGTTGCCACTGTACATTTTTTTCTCAATACGTAGGGTTCAAAGGTATACTGACCAAGAAAATGGTAAAGTTTAGTTTGGTCAGTATAGATCATATGACCAGCTGGGGCAATTGTTAGATTTATGAAAATGTTCAAGGGTCTGCCTGTTCACTTTTTGCATGTTTTCTTGATACATTACCAAAACAAATTTGGACTTTATTTAAAAAAAAGATAAAAAATAAGAAAATAAGATCGTTGACAAATATTCATGATAATGACGCAACTTGATGATGGGTTTAAGTATAAACATGTTTTCCTCAATTTTCAAAGTGTTTTTATTTTTGTGTCAAATATCAGAAAACCAAATTAATTGAAAAATAAAATGATTATTCAAGTCAATAAAATCATTTGAAACTATATATACAGAGTTTTGCCTGTAATTCCAGCCATATAGTATAAAAATCTGCTCTCTGCATATATACATTTTGTACATGTACTAGCCAAACATTATAGCTGTGGTGACTGGCAGAATTCTCACCTGTAGAATAAGAAAAAGCTTAAAAAATGCACATATACATCGAATAAAAAAGAATCTATATGATGGAGTTGAGGCTCAGGAGAGGAAATCTCAATCAAGTTTATGATTATTCAAGTCTCATCGGCTTAGAAGGTGTGAGCCTTCTCAGGAAAAGTGGCTCAGTCAAACAATCAATTCATAAGCTTTAGATGTTTACTTAGATGGTTATTAGCTCACCTGAGCTGTTACCCATGCTCCGTCGTCCGTTGTAGTTTTTGTTGTTGTCCACAATGTTCAAACATTTCCTCTGAAACCTCTGGGCCAATCAAAGCTAAACTTCATATGGAGCATCCTTAGGAAGGGGGAACGAAAGTTTTTAGCTCACCTGAGCTGAAGGCTCACAAGGTGAGCTTATAGTATGGTAGTCAAGCCGGCGTCTGGGTGCGTCCGTGCGTTCACACTTTCAATCTTGAATATCTCTAAGACAACAAGGCCAATCGCAATCAAATTTTATCTGAAGCAGGGGAAAAGGTTGCATTAGGAAAAGGTTGAGGAGGGAAAAAGGTTGCATTAGGTTTTGGGCCAGGTTGGATAGCTTCACATGTGAAAGGTCATAAGTTCTTTTGAAATGGGATGAATACGTGATATTTTAGAAATGTGAAACCTGCATTTCAACCTGTCAACAAAGCTCAAACTGACCCTTCCACCAAAAATACATGTACTTTACAAAACTTGAAAATCAAAATACAAATGCAAGTTTTATTAGCTCACCTGAGCCGAAGGCTCACAAGATGAGCTTATAGTATGGTAGTCGAGCCGTTGTCCGTCCGTGCTTCCGTGCGTTCACACTTTCAATCTTGAATATCTCTAAGACAACAAGTCCAATCACAATCAAATTTTATCTGAAGCATCATTGAGGGTCTGGATGGGGTATAATGATTAATGAATAATGACCTAAAAATTTTAATGAGAGTGAATAAAGAGCAAAAAAATTAATGATTAGTGAATAACGAGGTCCTAAAGAATAATGAATAAATGTAAATATTTAATGAATAGCAGAGTAATATAATGAATAGTGAATAATAACATTTTAAAGAATAATGAATATGCTAAAATTTGGCTATGGAATTGTCTTAGATGGCCTTCCTGACATTCCAGAATTTCATTTTTTCTGAGGTCTGGGGTCTTGACGCCCCCAGACCCAATTTGGTTCAAATGTTGTCTTCTTATTTCAGAAATCCTTGAATGTTTGATATGTCTGGAAGCCAAGCATGTAGGGGCTCACCTCATGGGCCAATTGAAAAAGAAATGTGTCATTTGAAGGCAGAGAAAAATAAATTAAATCATTCTGGATGTTTACTGTGCAAGATACTATTTAACTGTTTCGTTTGCTTATGCATATGTATATTACCTCACTTTGTCCTTATTATGTATGTTCCAACCCTAAAATAATAATATTGATAATATTTTCTGTGGATGACATCATCTTGCTGTCTTATATGACAGAACATAATTATAGTGTATTTTGCAATCAGAAACAAGGCAGCACTAAGAATGTTAATGCCAATCTATCTGACAATTTAAATGGCGCTACATATTTTTTTCCTCGCTCGCTTCGCTCGCTCGGTATTTAAGACAATAAAAAATATATTGTACAATCAGGCGCAAGCACAAATCCATACATCACATATTACTCTTGTGACGAGACTTCAATAGTCGAAACGGCGGTATGGCCCTTCCCCTTTCTCATTAGTGTGTTCACTGCTCTTAAAGGATCTCAGTTTTAATTTTTATCTGCTATTACTGCAGCTGGTGTTGAGCGGTGTGGCGGCCCTAAAAGTCCCCCCGTACATCATCCATAGTGCAGGTTATATTGTCTGTTTGGTCCTTTGAGATCAGCGAGGATATTCTGAGAACTCAGAAATTTATTATCGGTTAAGATTCATTTTCTAACCAATGTTTAATATATTTGGCCCCATTTAGATAAAACTAGTCTTTGTATTGACTACCCTGTTGAAAGTTGCAAAATTTCAGTAATTCTCTTTGGCCCCATGTTGCCAAGACTTAAGGGTCACTGACGAGACTTCAATAGTAGAAACCGTGGTATGGCCCATCCCCTTTCTCATTAATGTGTTCACTGCTCTTAAAGGATCTCAGTTTTAATTTTTATTTGTCCAGTGACTGTACTTGTTGACTCTCAGGTGAGCGATCATTGCCCTTGGGCTACTTGTTATAAATGGTCCAGGTCACCCTGGCTATAAAGAGCAAAAACCTATAAATTTTTTCTCCAGAACAAGAAGGCCTATGATATTGAAACTTGGCATGAAGCATCAAGCAATGAACTTGACAAAGTTTGTATAAATCATGACCCTGTGATGATCTTGACCTATTTTACGGCAAGGTCAACATTGGTCGCCCATGCATTTGAATGGGGAAAATTGTCAAAATGTGATTTGAGGGGCAAAACTTGCAGGTAATGGGCAAATGGACAGAATTTTTAGCTCACCTGAGCCGTTAGGCTCACAAGGTGAGCTTATAGTATACCCATGCTCCGTCGTCGTGGTCGTGGTCGGCGTTGTCCACACTTTTCAAACATCTTCTTCTCTGAAACCGCTGAGCCAATCAAATTCAAATTTCATGTGGAGCATCCTTAGGAAGGGGGAACCAAAGTTTATATAAATGGTCCAGGACACATGACCAAGATGGCTGCCAGGGCTATAAATAGCAAAAACCTTTAAAAATCTTCTTCTCCAGAACCAGAAGGCCTATTATTTTGAAACTTGGCATGAAGCATCAGGCAATGGAGCTCTACAAAGTTTGTATAAATCATGACCCTGGGATGACCTTGACCTTTGTTACGGCAAGGTCAACTTAGGCCGCCCATGAATTTGAAATGGAAAAAGTAGGAAAATGTCAATTAATGGCAAAAAATTTGCTAGAAAGGAACAAATGTGCAGAATATTCATGTTTATGAAAATATTTTGGGCCCAGAGGGCTGTCTGCCCCTGCCCCGGGGCTATATGCATGTGTATGAATATAATATTCAAACATCTTCTCTGAAACCGCTTGGCCAATCAAAGCCAAACTTTATGTGGAGCATTCTTAGGAAGAGTGAATGAAAGTTTGTATAAATGGTCAAGGTCACATGACCAAGATGGCCGCCATGGCTATAAATAGCAAAAAAAAAAAAACCTTTAAAAATCTTCTTCTCCAGAACCAGAAGGCCTATGATTTTGAAACTTGGCATGAAGCATCAGGCAATGGAGCTCTACAAAGTTTGTATAAATAATGACCCTGGGATGACCTTGACCTTTTTTACGGCAAGGTCAACTTAGGCCGCCCATGCATTTGAATGGGGAAAAAATAGGAAAATGTCAATTAATGGCAAAAAACTTGCTAGGAATGAGCAAATGAACGGAATATTCATGTTTATGAAAATACTTTGGGCCCAGAGGGTTGTCTGTCCCTGTCCCGGGGCTACATGCATTTGTATGACCATAATATTCAAACATCTTCTCTGAAACAGCTTGGCCAATCAAAGCCAAACTTTATGTGAAGCATTCTTAGGAAGAGTGAATGAAAGTTTGTATAAATGGTCAAGGTCACATGACCAAGATGGCCACCATGGCTATAAATAGTAAAAACCTTTAAAAATCTTCTTCTCCAGAACCAGAAGGCCTATGATTTTGAAACTTGGCATGAAGCATCAGGCAATGGAGCTCTACAAAGTTTGTATAAATAATGACCCTGGGATGACATTGACCTTTTTTACGGCAAGGTCAACTTAGGCCGCCCATGCATTTGAATGGGGAAAAAATAGGAAAATGTCAATTAATGGCAAAAAACTTGCTAGGAATGAGCAAATGACAGAATATTCATGTTTATGAAAATACTTTGGGCCCAGAGGGTTGTCTGTCCCTGTCCCGGGGCTACATGCATTTGTATGACCATAATATTCAAACATCTTCTCTGAAACAGCTTGGCCAATCAAAGCCAAACTTTATGTGAAGCATTCTTAGGAAGAGTGAATGAAAGTTTGTATAAATGGTCAAGGTCACATGACCAAGATGGCCACCATGGCTATAAATAGTAAAAACCTTTAAAAATCTTCTTCTCCAGAACCAGAAGGCCTATGATTTTGAAACTTGGCATGAAGCATCAGGCAATGGAGCTCTACAAAGTTTGTATAAATCATGACCCTGGGATGACCTTTACCTATTTTACGGCAAGTTCAACTTAGGCCACCCATGCATTTGAATGGGAAAATGAAGGAAAATGTCAATTAATGGCAAAAATCTTGTAAGGAATGGGCAAATGGACAGGATATTCTTGTTTATGAAAATATTTTTGGCCCAGAGGGTTGTATGCCCTGCCCCAGGGCTATATACATGTGTATGACCATAATATTCAAACATCTTCTTCTCTGAAACCGCTTGGCCAATCAAAGCCAAACTTTATGTGAAGCATTCTTAGGAACAGTGAATGAAAGTTTGTATAAATGGTCATGGTCACATGACCAAGATGGCCGCCTTGGCTATAAATAGCAAAAACCTATAAAAATCTTCTTCTCCAAAACCAGAAGCCTATGATTTTGAAACTTGGCATGAAGCATCAGGCAATGGAGCTCTACAAAGTTTGTATAAATCATGACCCTGGGATGACCTTTACCTATTTTACGGCAAGTTCAACTTAGGCCACCCATGCATTTGAATGGGAAAATGTAGGAAAATGTCAATTGATGGCAAAAATCTTGTAAGGAATGAGCAAATGGACAGAATATTCTTGTTTATGAAAATATTTTTGGCCCGGAGGGTTGTCTGCCCTGCCCCAGGGCTATATACATGTGTATGACCATAGTATTCAAACATCTTCTTCTCTGAAACCGCTTGGCCAATCAAAGCCAAACTTTATGTGAAGCATTCTTAGGAACAGTGAATGAAAGTTTGTATAAATGATCATGGTCACATGACCAAGATGGCCGCCTTGGCTATAAATAGCAAAAACCTTTAAAAATCTTCTTCTCCAGAACCAGAAGGCCTATGATTTTGAAACTTGGCATGGAGCATCAGGCAATGGAGCTCTACAAAGTTTATATAAATCATGACCCTGGGATGACCTTGACCTTTTTTACGGCAAGGTCAGCTGAGGCTGCCCATGCATTTGAATGGGAAAAATAGGAAAATGTCATTTAATGGCAAAACACTTGCTAGGAATGAGCAAATGGACAGAAGATTTATGTTTATGAAAATATTTTGGGCCCAGAGGGTTGTCTGCCCCTGCCCCCGGGGCTATATACATGTGTATGGCCATAATATTCAAACACCTTCTTCTCTGAAACCGCTTGGCCAATCAAAGCCAAACTTTATGTGGAGCATTCTTAGGAAGAGTGAATAAAAGTTTGTATAAATGGTCAAGGTCACATGACCAAGATGGCCGTCATGGCTATAAATAGCAAAAACCTTTAAAAATCTTCTTCTCCAGAACCAGAAGGTCTATTTTGAAACTTGGCATGGAGCATCAGGCAATGGTGCTCTACAAAGTTTGTATAAATCATGACCCTGGGATAACCTTGACCTTTGTTACGGCAAGGTCAACTTAGGTTGCCCACGCATTTGAATGGGGAAACGTTTTTCAATGTCATTTGAAGGGCAAAACATGCAGTAAATTGGCAAATGGACTGAATCTTTATTATTTAAAAAAGAAAGTGACTCCAGAGGTTGCTTTGACCCTGCCCTGGAGTTATATACATGTATATTACCATTCTAGTCAAACAAGTTTATTGGTATATATCTCAGGTGTCAGGTTAGCGTTTACAGGACCATTGGCCTCTGGTTATGTTTATGAAAACATTTTGTCCCCAGGGGGTTGTCTGCCTCTGCCCCGGGGCTATATACATTGTATATGACCATAATATTCAAACGTCTTCTTCTCTGAAACCGCTAAGCCAACCAAAGCCAAACTTAATGTGGAGCATCGTTAGAAAGGGGAATGAAAGTTCTATAAGTTTTCGCTATAAGTTTTCCGAAAATCCCACCACAGTGACAGACAGCCATTACTACTTGTCGTTAGGTCTTATGTCAAACCTTCACATGATGCATGATACACCACCGTCTATGCTTATGTTGCCCCCCCCCCCCCCTCTATATGACGATTCTCTCTCTCTCTCTCTCTTTGTAACATTCGCTGAAAACCAGACCTGAAGCACGACCACCAATCCAACTCTTTCATAGCAAAATGCAATGATAATAAATTCATTTGCGGTACTTCCCACAGCGACTTTGTGTTTTCTTGTTTCATTATCAATTACTCCTGCCTAGTGGGAAGTAACAGTACACCGCAAAGGAATTTATTATCCATTATCATTGCAATTTCAGATTTTGCTATGAAAGAGCTGGATTGGTGGCCGTGCCGAAGACTGAGTCGTACTGAAACAATTTATTTGCTGGGTCAATAATTCACAGCATTGATGATACAAATCCATACCTCCAAATACCTAGGTGTTGATCTTGCCAACAATCTGGATTGGAAACCTCATGTGGACAGGATAGTAAAGAAGTCCAACAGCATGCTTGGGTTCTTGAGACGCAACCTCCGAATTAGCAGCCAGGAGACTAAAGCAATGGCATACATGACGATGGTGCGCTCTAACCTGGAATATTGTGCAACAGTTTGGAATCCACACAAGAAAGAACACATCAAAAAGCTGGAAATGGTTCAAAGACGTGCAGCACGATTTGTAACTAGCAGATTCCATAACATAAGCTCCGTCACTGACATGCTAAGCCAACTACAATGGGACACACTAGAGGTCAGAAGATGCAAGCTGCAACTAACAATGTTCTACAAGATAGTGAACAACATAGTAGACATAGACAAGGACTTGTATCTCACTCCAGCAATGGCAAAAACAAGAGCAAGCCATTCCAAGAAATTCAGGCAAATCTCCACTTCCCGTGATTGCTTCAAGAACAGCTTCTTCCCTAGAACTATCCCCCTATGGAATAAACTCCCAGCATCTACTGCTGAGGCCCCTGACTTGGTACTCTTCAAGCAGGGGCTATCCAACCTCTCATTCTAAACGTTAGGTAGGGCCCCAGTTGCCAAGTAGCTGTGATGAGGGGTAGAGCTGTGCCGGTGGGCCTGGTGCCCTTAGCCCCCAGTGGTAGCCGGATTGGTCTATTCAGAGTGGTGAAAAATGCAACTGGGAAAACTTTCTTCCTTCTTCCATCTCTATCTTATCATATATTGCTTAATTTATACTTATTTAAAACTTATTTATCATATTTATATATTTTCTATTTATTCTGTACATAATCTTCTATCTGCCTTTATTCGTCTAGCTTTTCTTTTCTTGGTCACCCCGACACATAATGGTCAACGATGACAGAGTGTCGTACAACATAGACATAGACATAGACATAGACATACTTGTGACCGAAGACGATCACATGTTGGTTTTCCGAAAATGAAATGAAAGACCTTCCTGATGCATTTCTACAGTCTAATTCAAAACTGCACATTGACTGTGACCTTGAATTCGTTGTTATAGTATATGCAAATCAATAGTGTAAGATTAAAAGATAAATTGCGAACTGCTCTATACCATGACAAGTTATTACGAGCTTTGTAGGCCTACGCCATTTTGACAAGGAATACATGTCGGTGACTTGTCGTTGTCGGTGAGTTGGTTTGTCTGTGAGTTTTTGTCTGTCGGTGAGTTTTTTTTCAGCGAGTTGTAATTCGGTCAGTTGTCTGTCGGTGAGTTGTCGTGTTACCGTTCGTCCAATCACCTATTTTATAACCTGAAACCTGAATATCATAACAATTGACTGACTGTTCAGACGGCAAAACAAAAGTATCGTACCCCATGACTGGTTTTGTGGTCATTGACTAAAATCAACCTTAGCTGCTCACTCGGCTTACGATATGCTTTCTTAGTACCTAACTATCAATTTACTTTTTTTCCCACCTCTGTTTTTTGGAGTGGGAATTTCTGATTGCGCCAGCCTACTTGTACATTCTTTTAACAGTTTTCTGATGACTGATTATTACAGAGATGTAACAATGGCATCCGCTGGCGAATCTGCAAACTGCTCATCAGAGGAAAGTTTCCAATTGGAATGCTCACCCTGTGGACTTGATGGGAGTGTCAAAGAAGCTAAATACTTCTGTACAGATTGTCAGGAATATTTGTGCCAACCCTGCGAAGCACAGCATAAAAGGTTTAAAGGCACCAGGGATCATGCGGTTAGTGTTTGTGCTGAAATCAAAAGTCAAGATGACGACACAGATGCAGTCACGTGTTCCTGCAAAAGAAAGGACGTGGAAATATATTGTGAAAATCACAATGAGATAGTTTGCTCAGACTGTAAAACAATTAATCACAGACTCTGCAAAACTAAATCAATCGACATTGTGATTTCAGAGCAAGAGGCGGATTTTGATGTAAAAACTCTTGACATTACAGATCAAGTAAAAAGTGAATTAAAGAAGCTAGCAACGGACCGCAAACAGAGTTTGGACCAATTAAATGCTGACACAGATCAAGTTCAAGAAGAAATCGTGTCGTTTGGTAATAAGCTTAAGAATCGGATTGACGTCATACAAGAAAACACGCTGAAAGATTTGAAAACAGTTTCATCTCGCCATAGTGACGTTGTAGAACATCATCTAACCGCATGTGAAACCGCACTTACGGCATTGTCATTTGATTACAATGAACATATGAAAGCAAATGAGACTGAAAATAAACGCAAGAAATTCCTTACACATCTAAAGCTTACACAGACCTTAGGAAACATTAATGTGCTTAAAGAAGAAATAAAGAAGGAAATATATGAGCCAAGTTTGTTGTTTGACAGCAACGAAGAGTTGTCATCCGTATTGGGTTTTGATAGCCTCGGTACTGTAAAACATGATCTGTTTAGCCGCCCGAGAAGCTTTAACGCTGATATGACGGTACAGGCATCGCGCAAGGTAACTGTAAAGCTATCTTCAGATCAAAGTGACGCTTGGATCAGCGGTTCACTATTTTTACCAAGTGGCGAACTTATTCTATGCGATAAAAACAACACATGTTTGAAGCGTTTCGATGCAGAGTTCATTTCACCAACTTGCTATCAGTTGCCGAAGTGGCCCCGAGATTGTTGTCTTACAAAGAAGGATGAAATTCTTGTCACCTTTCCAGAACTTAAACAAATTCAACACTTAAATACATCACCCAACATCACCTTGAAGAATACCATTAACTTTGATGCACAATGCGAGTGTGTTGATTCACTGAATGATGACATCTTTGTTACTTGTTCTGATTTTCAAAAGATGAAAGAAATACGGATAATAGACACCGACGGTAATACGAAGCGAAAATTAACGCTACAAGAGGATACAAGCGGCGACTTTCTCCGCCCATATTACATCACAATATCTGCATTCGGGATATTTATCAGCGAAAGCAATTATTTTGCAAACAAAACACAAATACGCTGCTTCGACAGTTGTGGGCTATGCCGATTCAAACTGGCTCGGCAGGACTTAGACGGTATCGGGGGTCTGATAGTGGATGTCGAAGGACGTCTACTGGCGTGTTTTTCGAAGTCAAATACTATACAAGTGATCAGTAAAGACGGTACAAAATGCCACAAGTTCTTTGACTCAAAATACGAGAGCAAGATGAATGGTCCTTACAGTATCTGCTTTAGAAGAACTGATAGGACTTTAGTTATTGCACAGAGAGACAACAACCAAATGTTTATCTTCAAACTGATTTGAAATTGAAACGACAATACATGTTGATGTTACAAATACACTTATAACAAGTATTTTCTGCTTCGCTTATAATAAGCGTAGGGCACCAAAATGGAATAAATCAGTAGCATATCAGACTCGTCCTATTAGCTGCTTCGAAGAGTAGACGTACTATCATGGCGTATTAAAGACCACGGATACTCCAAACGATGCACGTCGATGAGGACAAAGAGTAAAACCGAAAGTTGCTACATGTACTGTAAATTCAGTACATGTACATGTATGTCTCTGCCATGGCTATTGTTTCTTTATTAATTTTTTTTTGCAGCTATATGATAGCAATTCAGAAGAAGCAATATGCTTTGAAATTTGGGAATGTCTCTGGCATAAAACTAATTTCTTGCAACATGCATTCAAACAAAAACGTCATTGGAAGAATTTCGGGTATTTCTTTAATGTATTTGTTTCTTGTTACTGGTAATCGTCTCTCATTGTCAAAGAGCGTAAAAATCTCATTTCATGTGCAATTTGCCATGGTTTTCTCCGAAAATGAAATGTTGTACTAGTAGCTCTTGTAATGTCATATTGCATAGCGACAGATTATGTTATTTAATGTTTTGTTTATTTAACGGGGATTCCTAACAGTCCGAAGACCACTAGTAGGTTTCCTCAATTGAGAATATATGTGTACATGTACCGTCATGGTCAGTAGGTGGTAAGCAATGACCAGGAACTGGATAATCAGAACCAACGTCTCCGCCAAAACAAGTTGGACAATAACAGCAAAATGTTACTGATATGAAAAGAGCATTCGGTGAACCGTATAAGCATTTTGTCTCAAACATTGCAATACAGCATCACTGTCTTTATCACTTGTGCTCATCTTGATGAACCAGGGGCGTTAACTCGATTGGTTGTGTGTCTGCTCCCATACTATGGGGTCCCTCGATCGGTCTTCATGTCCGGCACGTTTCTTTCGTGAAGATATTTCTACCAGCCATTTTAGCCGCATCATGAGAAAACCATCAATGTGGTATTTGAATAGATCCGACACAAACCGGCCTGTACATTCACAGAAGATGGCTAGAGGGTGGAAATTTTGGATTTAGAAAGAAGAGGAATTGTACTATCCGTGTAGCGAAAACAAAGGCGCTGATCAGCATCAGCTTCGCAGTTACTGCGAAGCTGATCTGCGTCTTTGTTTTCGCATAGGTGAATATTCGGTTTTCTCATGGAGCGGCCCATTTGTCAGTAAGTGGTTAAGAAGGCGCACTTCGACTTCGTACTGGAAACCTGCCTACGTGAGGCTTGTCCGTTTTATAACTTGCCGAGATGACTTTAAATAGCGTTGAACTTCGACTAAAAGCACTAACTCAGCCAACAGTCAGAGCTTTCCTTAAACGGCCAAAGCAAAGACTCTTCAGTGATCCTCTCTCTCTCTCTCTCTCTCTCTCTCTCTCTCTCTCTCTCTCTCTCTCTCTCTTAATTATGCCTCTTACATAATCTAACACACAACAGCCTGGGGTTTTAAAGCTATTTTCTATAGAGAATTTCAACATCGGTCACCATATTTATAACGAAAATAGTTCAAGGTAATATAGAAAGTAATAGAACATAAAGGACATGAGTCACAAACTCGTACTATACATGTAGAACAACACAGAATTAGGGATTTAGATTTATAAAAATACAATGGCAGAATACAATTCGTTCGCTAAGAATAACAACTTAATTGCATATAGTGCTCTTGCCGGGAACCAATTTTCTCAGATAGTTTATAGCCATGTCAATGATATTTGTTTGCCTTTTCATTGAAGCGTGGTAGTTTTCTTTCAGCAGAAATATTTCATTGTAAATGTTTGTCAGAACGTCCTCATCCGAATGCGAAAGTTCAAAGTAGTAGCTTTCTGGAAAATCAAAGACGACATCGGCGAACAGAGAAAGTCCATATGAGCCAGAAAAAGCAGTGTTCGGCTCTTGTAAAGATTTCATTCCAACAAACATGATAGGCACGTCTTTGCCCTTCTTCTCAACAATGTCCCTACGCAATATATCAGCGTAAATAAATGATTCGAGATCATTGACTGAAAATAGAAGAATGAAAACTGTTCCAGTATTAATCGCTCTCGCTCTTGAAGCAGGGGCTTTAGATATTCCCGGAATGAGCTGATCAGTTATTGTTTCGTTGTATTCATATATATCGCCAATTTTGCTACATGTATTCACAACATGTAATTCTTCTTTATCGTCTTGCAGCCGTAGTAGAGAGTGGATAAACTTCGATTTCCCAGTGTTATGGCATCCCATCACGACGGTATTAAATAGATTCAAACCTTTTGGTTCCGGGCTCCCAATGTTGACTCGATACTGTATGAAGCTTCTGAAAAATATTAACAGATACATCCATTGCTATTCAATATCTAATTGACGATCAAACGCCACCTGCTAGTCAAAATATACACTGGTCAGCCTAAATTTGCACAAAGATCTTAGACAAACGTATCCCCGTGACAAATACATCAAATGACATTTAAAATGAATGCATGTTAAGGTGGCTCGATACCAATTTTTGTTGATAAATAAATCTATGATCTTTAGACAGCTTAAAATATAGGTGGAATGCTACTCAAAAAGCAAAATATTTGTGGGGGTATCCATGTTCTTTAAAAAGTTACGGATTTTCAAAATTAAGAAAAATAGACTTTTTGAAATATTTTCAATTTCATTTTTCACGGAATAGATCTAAAATATGTAAACGGAATGTGTTTTAACTGTAAATGTATTCACAAGCTACTTGCCAAATAACAAAATTGAAAGGTAAAAATGAATATATGCATTCTAGGGCAAAATACAAATTTTTGCAGGAAACAATTTTACTAAATTTTTGAACATATTTGTCTAGTACATCTCAGATAATATATTTAGAAAAACAAAAACAAAAACAACTGATTTTTAAACATGGGAATGATTATCAAATAAGATAATGCATAAATTTACAGCTGTTTCCACGCTTTATAAGCTGCTATAAGCATTTTCTCACACCCACCCCTCTCAAAGATGCATATCCCGGCGTATAATCAGACCTCATTAAAACTTTTTTTTTTTTTTTCAAAAATATTTTTAAAGCTTGTTATGTATGGATATTTAGATTCGAAAATTGCCAAAATGCCAATGTGATGATACCAAAATTATCAAATTCTGATAAATATTAGATGAGATATATAAGGCCCAAGCCACCTCTTGTCGTACACCGCGATCATATAGTCCCGACAAGTAGTATGCTATATGTAAGATTTTTTAAAGCTTCAACTTGAATGTAAATAAAAAAAAAAAATATTATTTCCCTTACAATACCGGCTGGATCTGAGTCAGATGAGGCATTCTAGTTAAAGAATTTAAAACATCTGTTCAATTATCAGTAATTTTTAAATCAAAAAGAACAAAACAAGCAATTTCGATGCATTTTCATTTTCCAATCATTTTACTTCTTCTATTGATGGGATATGCAAATTTCTTCAACCATATATTTTCATCACAATATGTGTAATTTATATTAAATCATACAAATTTTACAAGAACTAAATAACGAGAACTTGCTATTTGAGCTCATTACACTTGTCTTATTTATTACTATCGACAGCTCTTAAGCCCAAGTTACATTTTCCCCGATCATCATACGATTTTCGGTCTACGATTTTCCCTACGATTTTTTTTAGAAATCGTAGGTGATCGTGGGCTACGACGTGTGTGTTTACAATTCATACGGGCATCGTACGATTTTTGATCTGCCTTTTGTCGACGTTCTGATATAAAAACGCAAGACGATCGTACGGTAGTCGTAGGTCTCCGCAGATTTTAAGCGGATATCGTACGAAGCCCTGCGATGTCCGTACGGAGTCCCTATAAGTTCTGATACAAAGCGGCCGTACGGTACTCGTAGGGTTTCTGCAGACTTAAGTGGGTATCGTACGGAATCCTTTGGACTTCTGACTGATGCCTTGGTTACATTTGGCCTACGATTAGCTTGCGATGATCGTACGATGCCAATTTTTGCATTTTTGTGCGGTCTCCGCAGGGTGACCCAACGATGTCCCTACGATTCTACGACTTCCTACGATCTCCGTAACCTCTAGGATTTTGTAATAGTCTGCATTATTGCATTAAAAATCGTAAGACCGTAGCCCGTAGACACGTCGTACGGTCATCATACGGGCGCCGTATGGAGACCCTGCAATGATCGTGCAGTCACCTCACGATTTTTGTATGATAGTTTGGGACAAAAATCGTACAGCGATCGTAGGGAGTCCGCAAGGGGTCATGCCTAGTAGGTTACATTTGCCCCGATCATTACTTACGATTTTTCGGTCTGCGATTTTCCCTACGATATTTTAGACATCGTAGGCGATAATGGGCTACGACGTAGGTGTTAACAATTCATGCTGACATCGTACGATTTCTTGTTCTGGCTTTCTTCGATGTTCCGAGTCAGAACCGTACGGAGATCGTAGGGAAATCGTAGGGTCTCCGCACACTTGAAGTGGGAATTGTAAGGAGCCCGTGCGATGTCCGTGAGGAGTTCCTAAGATTTCTGATTTAGCCCTTGCGGTCTCCCTACGATAGCCGTGCGATGTTAGGTGTCCGTCCGTCTTTCGTGTACTACCAACGTATTTCGTGTACAACCAAACGTGTACAACCTCACAGTGCATTATGGCTCCCCCAAAAGGAAAAGGAAAGCGGTCCTATTGAAACCAAACGGTGAAATGCAATAATATCCCATCAAAAATGCACGGCAATCACATGACGGTCGCACGATAAACGTGCGGACGCCGTGGTATGTCCGTATAATGACCGCACGATATCCGTACGATTTTAATTACCTTGCGATATAGCCGTACGGATGCCGTAAGATCACCCTAAAGATCTACGATTTTCTTTCGATTTTAATCCCAAAATTATCATAAAAACCGTGCGGTGACCGCACGATCAGCGCTGGGGTTCCATACGGCGCCCGTACGATGCTACCTACGATATGTCTACGGGCTACGGTCTTACGATTTTTAAAAAATTGTAAAAGCGCAGACTACTACAAAATCGTAGAGGCTATGGAGATCATAGGAACCCGTAGGAAGCCTTAGAATCGTAGGGACATCGTAGGGTCACCCTGCGGAGATCGCGCGAAAATGCAAAAATTGGCATCGTACGATCATTGCAAGCTAATCGTAGACCAAATGTAACCTAGGCTTTATTCTTTGTTTGTCATAGATTTAAATGAGAAAAAGGGTGTCAGTGCTAACCACGTGTTGTGAATTGCATGAATCCTGACTTGGGGACAACGACTGGAAAACATTACGAAAACTTGCCCATGCAATATACAGAGATTTTTTGAGCTTTAAAAACTGAAAAAATTCAGCTGAAAAATTTTGATATTTTTCTTATTTTTGCTCAAAACATAGATTGTGGGTACACGTTAGAACCGCCTCGGCGAGGCGGTTCTAACGAGTACCAACAATCTATGTTTTGAAGCAAAAATAAGAAAAATAGTTATACCCCTGCATAACCCAGTTTTACTATATAAAAGTGGGGTTTAAGGGGGTATTTATTGCACGGACTTGTTTTCCTGATGATATGCTTTACATGGCTAAGCGATTACTGTGCGCATCTGATCAGCGTCTTTGTTTTCGCCCCATGTATAGTACAATAAATCTAATTTCTTTGCCTGTACAGCCTGTGTTGTGTCGGACCTGGTCGGAAGCAAAGATAGTTGGTCAATTTAGACAGACAAACAGAAAGTGAAATTATAAAAAGTCATAGCGGCATGATTTCGGACTTTCCATCTCTTTCTGATTTAAAAATGTGACATTAAGTAAGAAATGTAATTTTCTGCGTTTGGAATTAAGAAAATTGTTTTCCGTTATTAAGTGTAATGAACGCTAGGTGTCGCTTTTGTAACGAAAAGGCGGGGAAGTCGCTGGCCGCACGTGCCAGTTAAGGTGTAAAATCAATGAACAGCTTTGGACAGTCGGACCGATTTTATTTTTATTTTTCACGATAAATTTTGAAGTATTATTGTGTTTGACGGGCTTGGGATTCATTATTATGGGGAAAGTAAACATGCTATCTTTGCAAGGAACATTTATTATATATGCTTACTGAAATACTGCCGAGGTGTTCTGTAGCCTGAGCTTGGAAGATCTTGCGTTATCAGATGATTAATATTATTCTGTTTCAGGAAACAATAAGCGTTTTTAAAGTAACGTGTTTATGTTCAAAGAATGTTGAATATGTCTTTATTCAGTCGTCTGTCCGATTTCAATCGTCTGTCCAAGTTAATATATGCAATTTTGAAATTGATATATTTGTTAGTTATTTTTGATGCTGCGTATATGAAGGGATTTAACGGAAATGCATTGTGGTTTTAAGGTGACTGTGGGTGTAAGTATACATAAGCAGAGCAATTGCATTTCATTTTAAATTTCATCGTATCTCTTCAAAATATGCATTTTAACATAGCAGGTAATTAACGAAGAAGTAATAACATTCAAGCAATGTTTGATATCAAATTTCATGAAATTCTGAAATCCTTTTTAGGGAGTTCTGCCAGTGCTAAGCCCCAAATGAAAATGAAACGCCGCTTAAGAGAACCAATAATATGCGTATGCGAAAACAAATGCGCAGATCATCTGTGTAGTAATTGCACAGCTGATCAGCGTCTTTGTTTTTGTTACACAGATAGTACAAGTCCTTTTCTTCTTAAATCCGAAATTTTAAGCCTCTAGCCTGCGCGTGTAATTGTACAAGCCGGTTTGTGTCGGACCTGGTCTTAAACAGATTGTTTGTTTTCGGATTGTTTGTTTTCGCATGAGAAAGCCCAAATGTGTTTAACGAACTAGTATGACTTACGCCATTCTAATCCAATCTTGTATATCTCTTCTGTTGTATGCTTGATTCTGATGTGTGCTCCACGTATTTTCAACCAATGTCTTTTATAAGCATCGGAGGTAAGCATGTATAGCTCGATTTTGACCTTAGACGCGTCAAAAGAAAGACGAGTCTACTTAGTAGCACGGGAAAGGATCTTCAGATAGTAACAGTACAAATACTAACTGTGTGTGCAACCGAAGTGCAACGGAAAACTTGAGGTACTTTCTTCAGATTCATCTTTCACGTGCTATTTCATGGGCTCGTTGATCTTTTGACGCGCCTGAGGTCAAAATCAAGTTATACCACCCATATGTTGCCTGAGGTCAAAATCCAGCGATACCACCTATATGTTATAGATCTATGTTTGACTTACTTTTAACAGTTATGTTGAAAAAAACATCGTCATCTTATTAGCGGTTGACACAGCTAATAAAGACGTGGTATGGAATGGGTGACGCACAATGCAATTCTACCCGAAGTTGAGATGAAAAATTCGAGTTTTGACTAGACCATTTACTCTACTGACTGGTAGATAGGCACGGTCAATGCAGAAATTGAACATTTATTGAATGAAAGTAACATAAAAAAAAAATCCATGTTATTTCGTTTTCGCAAATACTTCCGCCGCATGAACATATATAGTGCTTCCAACACAATAACATTGAAGTGTTTGCGAAAACAAAATAACTGGGATTTCTTTCAATAAATTTTCAATTTCTGCATGGACTGCACCCGTCTATTTTTCAGTAGAGTACACGCTATAGGAGAACACTCGAATATCTGGCATTTTTGTGGAGAAGTTAATACAAAGAAAATTGAGAAAATTCAGGAAAGAGCCCTTATATTTATTTATCAGGACAACAACTCTAGCTATGACACTTTACCAGAAAGATCTCAGTTACCTTCACTGAAGGTCAGACGACAGGGCAATATCACTTGAAGCTTTTAAAATTTTACACAATCAAACACCTTTATTTAAATGACATTATAACATACAAATCTCATTCTTATTGTTTTAGGTATACACATACAGTATTTTGAGGACAAACGCTTAATTAAGGTGTCGGATCCTTCCGCTCTGCTGCTGCTAAACTGTGGAATTCCCTGCCACAAAACTTCCGGGACATATCAAATTTTGAAAATTTCAAGGCTCTTATTGGCACATGGAGCGGAGGGGTCTGCTCATGGTCGTTTTGTTCAAACTGTTAATTTTTGTTCATTGTTCTGTTTGTTGAATGTTTTAAGAACTTCCTTTTGTCATAGATTTACAGCTCATTTGATGTTTTAAGGATCTTTGGATTATTCAATGCAACTTTGTTTTAAGTAATAGCTTAACTGAAAATTTAACTACTATATATATATGTGTATTTATCTATCTATTTATTTATTTAAAGATATTAAACAAATAAAAATCATGCAATAATATATAGATAAGTCATTTTAATGTATTTACTATGTTGCTTGCAACGATCACGAATTTTTAAGGTTTGTATTTTGATGTGCCTTTTTCTCATAATTCAAATGTGCTTTCTATTTATACTTTATTACATGTAGTGTATATTGATATATACCCATCAAAAGAAGTTTTGCACCATTTAGATTTTTTTTTTCATATTTTTAAGTGACATTTTGACTAACAAATTTTAAACCTAGCTTTTTGAATTTGCACAGTCTGAAAGACTTTGATAATGTGTGTGACAAGACCTAAACAAGTTGCGGAAACGATTTTAGGAAAAATTGAAAATTCCCATTTTCTGTAAATACAGATAATTGAAAAATCGAAAAATTTCCACCAAAAATGACACAGAGTTAAGAACACATTTTTGTTTCCCAATTTACACACAAGAGCCCCAAGGCCTAGATATAATAGAAGGGCGAAGAGGGATAGTGGGGGTTTAGCTGTGTATTGTAAATCATATTTAGCTGATGGTATCAGTATTGTTAAACGTGATGATAAGGGCATCCTGTGGCTGAAATTTAATAGATTATTTTTCAAACTGGAGAGTGACATATATATTTGTCTATGTTATATACCCCCAGAAAATTCTCGACTTTATACCAGCCATTTGAATGAATTTGACTATTTTGACTACATTGGTGATGACATCCGGCACTTTACCAGCATGGGAGACGTTTATTTGTGCGGTGATCTGAACAGTCGGTGTGGCTCGCTTTCAGACAGGGTTGAACAGTTAGGTCTTGGGCGATATGTTAATATGCCGGGTGAGGACGATTCCTCATTTTCAATTCCAGATAGAAAATCGCATGATAGCCACGTAAATACATTTGGTCACAAGTTGCTGTCTTTATGTAAAGAGCAGGATATGGTAATTGTAAATGGCCGTCTTGAGCCCGGCAGATTCACATGCATCACCCGAGCGGGAAGCAGCCTTGTGGACTACTTCATTACACAAACAAAAAACTTTTCAAATATATTAAATTTGTCGGTTTCAGATTTATCAGAATTTTCTGACCATTGTTCGATTGAAATGTGTTTGAATATCAAATATGAACCCTCTACTGAGGCTCGAACTTATGACAAATTTTATTGGGACTCTGTGAATGAAAATAATTTGATTAATGTATTAGAATCTAAAAGGGTACTTTTTGATGATGCCACTGAAGCAATCTGTAACGATGCTTCGCAAATTGACAATAAGATACTTCTGCTGACAGATATTATATATGATACATGCTTTGCTGTTTGTGGTAGGACAGTGAAAAATATGGGTAACCAGGTTAAGAGACGCAAACCTGCTTCTTGGTTTAACCAAGATTGTAAGTTGAGTAAAAGTATATTCTTAAACGCTAAACGCACCCTTAATATTTCAAACACCGAAAATAACAAAATTGCCTTTTTGGAGGCAAGGTCTAGATTTGTTAAAACAAAACGAAAGGCAAGATTGAGTTATCAGAATGAACAGAAATTTAAGTTGGCCGATATGAGTAAAACTTCTCCGAAGGCATTTTGGAAGAAAGTTAACAATTTTCGTAATAAAAAATCTTCAGCTACTGGCGGTATCACCATAGGTGAATTCCAGGAGTATTTTAATAGAATTATGAACAATCGTAATCATGATGAAAATATTTTGGATTTTTCTAATGTGCCAGATATTAATATAAATGTGGAAGAGCTAGATATGCCTATTACATATGCTGAGGTATTAAAAGCTATAAATTCTCTCAAAAGGGGAAAGAGCCCTGGCTTTGACGGTATCCTCAATGATTTTTTTATTGATGGGAAAGAATTCTTAATACCCTACTTAGTCAAGATTTATAATAACATTTTTGACAGTGGAATATATCCTGAGTCATGGTGTAAAGGTCTAATTGTACCGATCCACAAAAAGGGAGATAGAAGCGACCCTAATAACTATCGCGGTATAACGCTCATTAGCGCATTTGCAAAACTATTTTCACTTGTACTTAGAAATCGTCTGAATTCATGGTGTGAGGACAACGAAAAGTTTAGTGAATTTCAATTTGGATTTCGAGACGGAAGGAGCACGTCCGACTGCATATTTATATTGCATGCAATTATTCAACGTGTACTTAAAGAAAACGCTAAGTTTTACTGTGCGTTCATAGACTATGAGAAAGCGTTTGACACGGTCATCCGTGATGCGCTATGGTTCAAGTTACTAGATAATGGTATTAGCTCTAAATTTACTCGAATGCTGCGTTCACTGTATAACAAAGTTCTTGCAGCTGTAAAGATGCAGTCGGATGTTTCCAACTTTTTTGAAATTGCACTCGGAGTAAAGCAAGGTGAACCGTTGTCACCCTTGTTGTTTATTCTTTTTGTGAACGATGTATACCCGGACTTGATTACTGCTGACGGTAATGGCAATGTCGCGGGCGTCGAGATAAATCATTTGTGCTTCTTTCTCCTCCTTTTTGCGGATGATATGGTGTTATTTTCAAAGGATCCGATAGAGCTCCAGTCATTGTTAGATAAGCTTTATAGCTATTCTTGTGAATGGGGTCTAAAAGTAAATTGCAGGAAAACAAAAGTGTGTGTTTTTGAAAATCAGAAGTCGGAAAGAGAACATAGTTGGTACATAAATGGCGATCTGTTAGAAACTGTAGATTCATTCTGCTATCTAGGCATGAAATTTCACTATAATGGGAACTTAGAACCAGGGATTAAAGCTCTATCGGATCAAGCTTTGAAAGCAACAAATCAACTATTGGCACTCTTTAAGCGAATGAGTTTTGATGTCAAAACTAAGTTGAGATTATTTGACTCTGTAGTAGCTCCAATTCTTTTGTATGCGTCAGAAGTATGGGGAATATATGGATATGATCATGTCGATAAGGTTCATATAAAGTTTTGCAAGAAGTTGCTAGGTGTTCGTGTACAAGCTCCTAATTATGCAGTTTATGGAGACCTCGGGCGCTTCCCACTTTCAGTTATTGCCAAAGAGCGATCAATTAAGTATTGGTTGAAACTTCTAACAAACAGAAATTCTGTAATGACCAGAATATTCCAATCTCAGATTGACGAAATAGTTGCACGTGCACATGCACGGCCAAGTAGATACAGGCATAAGCTTTCCTGGGCAGACGGTATAAAATCTTTACTTGACGAATTGGGATTTAGCCACATGTGGTTAAATCAGGATCTTCAGATACCATCTTATGAGATGATAAGGAATCGAATCAGGGACCACTTTACACAGAATTGGTATGCTACTATTAGCGATTTTTCAAAGTTGGAATACTATTGTCAGTTCAAAACAGGTTTTAAATTAGAAAAATATGTGGAATGTATTTCAAATGATTCGCTACGTTCTGAACTAGCAGCATTTCGTCTCAGTGCACATAACCTGGAAATTGAGAGGGGGCGCCACTTTGATGTTTCACGTCAGAACAGAAAGTGCCGTCTCTGCTCGATGGGCATGGTTGAGTCAGAATACCATTTTTTATTAGTCTGTCCATTGTATACTGACTTAAGAAGATCATTTTTGACCAGGTCCTCTTGGCCATCAGTAGCCAAATTTATTAATATTATGTCGTCAAATTCACCCCGTTTTATTCTGAAATTAGCTAGATTTATTAAGTCTGCAAATATTGCTCGAGCTCAGGCTCTATCTGCTCTAGCTGTCTCCTGATAACCCCTATGTACTACATTGTATTGCTTCAATATTTGTTTTTGTACATCTATGTCATATTGCTGTTTATATGTGTTGTACAGCCAAAGGCATTGTATTTTGCTGATTTGCTAATAAATTTGCTTTGCTTTGCTTTGCTAATAATTAAGCCTAAAAACAATTTTAAAAATCTCAAAATTTTGGTAAAATTGCATTTGACAAAATTGCAATTTTTGAGAAAAAATCATAAATATTGGAGAACATGAGTAAAATCAAGATTCATTTCAATTTTTGATCCCTATGAGATGTTTTAACACCAAAACCTGCCACTTGTTTTCTTTCTGTTAAAGGCGATCTCATGTCAAAGATGCTGCATGAGTATCATTTTCATATGCAGCTTTGTAAAAAGTCGGAATTTGGATGGGTTGAAAAGCAGTACCTCCAGTTAAACATTAAGGTGTGTTGCATGCTGTGTTTGAAGGAAAAACAATCCATTTTATTGGAGAGATGAGTTACTAAGCTTTATCTGAGAATGTAAACAAAATCTCAAAAATCGTTATTTTTGGTCAAAAATGTTGTTTTTGTCCAAATAAATCAGTTTTTAGTTTTTTGCTTTAAATGATTGCTTTCAGTATCTTCAGTGAGGATGTGAAACAAATTCAGGTTTGGAAGTCCAGAAAAATAGATGTGGGCTTTTTGCTGCATCCCAAATTTTGGTGTTTTCAAAAACATGCATTTTCGCACATTTTTAATTAATCTTTTTAAGAAAAAACATTGAGTTGTTATTTACAAAGTCCAGTCATTTAACATGGTATTAAGTTTTAAAAGTTTATTTGAAAAAGATCTATACTTAACATTATCTTAAAATGAGAAAAATATTAACCGGTGCAAAACTTCTTTTGATGAGTATATATGTTAAGTCGGTTAATAGCTAAACATAGCTAATGTTTATTTGTTTAAATGTCCGACGATTAATAGAATTTGTATTCTGTATTCTAACCTCAACTTCTGTCTCAATTGCAGTGTGTCACCGATCATTTATTGCTTTGTATGTAATGCTGCTCTCACATATACCGAATATCCCTTGCGCCGTGAATGCTAAAATTTGAAATTCGCGCTGAAATTACCCAATATGATGCGAATGGACGGGGCGGGGCTTGTACAAAACGATGTTTTTGCGAAAGCGTTAAGATGCTTGCGGATCCTTACAAATTTCTTAAGAATGTTGCGATTGATTGCCATGCTCACTACCGAATTCTTTAAAATGACTTACGAATGTTCCGAACGCTTACAAATGCCGAACTACAAATAATACGAACGTCTTGCAAACACCTTACAAATGAAGCGAATGTGTAGCGAATGCTTGCAAATTATTTTCATTATTTTTTTACTCATTTGCAAACATTGTAGCCAATAATATCAATGTAAAACGAAATCACCCAAAATGCCATGGGGCATGGAAAAAAATGTCATTATTGGTCCAAGTCTACTCTTGAAACACACACCACTTTGTTGTTTCTCTCAAATTGCGATTTACACAATAAAAAAGATAGTTTTACTGGGCAAACGAAAATTTCACGGGACTTTAATTTGTCTGTCATACATTGATGGATAGCTTAAAGCCAAACACCATAAATAATGGCCTGTACTTGAAGGATAGGGCCAGAATAAATAAACAATGCTAAAAACTGAGCCTTGAATGTAAAAATGTTGCGATTCACTAGCGATTCTTTACGGACATCAAAACACAATGGAATTTAATGCTACAGAATCCTTGCAAATGGCTTGCGAGTGTTACAAATGTCTTGCAATTAATCCGAATGGTTTACGAACTCTTTACGAATATGTTAAGAATATGATTTCCTTGCGAATTTTAGGAGCATGTTCCTAATTTTCGCAACGACTCGAAATTTTCACCGAATGCTGACAAATGCTACCGAATGCTTCCGAATTTCTAGCGATTAATGCGAATTTACTCAAAATTACATTCGGAAGGGCATTCGCAAGGAAAATTCGGTATATGTGAGAGCAGTATAAGCAAAACAACGTGATTGTCAGTGATGGATTGACCTACAGTATGGAGGGTGGGTCAGGATAATTGTATGGTTCTTTTATTTTATACTTTACAGTGAAAACCAATGTATATCAAAACTTGATAAATTGGTATTTTCATTGATATGAAATTTCACTGATATCAAATCTCACTGATATCATTAGTCACTAGTGACTGATATCAGCCTATATCCTCACTGTAGATTTTGGATTACTTCTGACGTTTCCATTTACTTGACGTCATTAAATGTGTCTTACTTCAGAAATTCAAACGCCTATAACTCCGTTATTTATGAACGAAATCATAAAGTGTGGGTATTCATTTTCTTAGTCAGAACGTAAGGAACAATGTGGTACCAAAATTGTTTGTGTTTTCAAAAATTTTTGGTTTTTGCATTTTCACCATCTGCCTTGTGAATTGGAAATTGCCCGTGTATTGTATAAAATAAAAAGAAAATTTGCCTTTTTTCGGTGAATACCAAATATATTTCATCACCAGGCTCGTGAGTTGAAAACATCTAAATTTTCACTCGTGCTACGCACTCGTGAAAATTCTGATGTTTTCAACACACTCGATGAAATATATTTGGTATTCACCTAAAAAAAAGCAAATATCCTCTATTTATTCTTCAAGAAGAAAAAAAGAAATGCCTCCTAAAACTTTGCCAGAAAAATCGGATGTGATAGTGAAAATCTATTTGAGATTAAAAACGCTATAACATATCTCGTTATGTATTCACCAATATTTTTTTTTTTTTTTTTTTTTTTTCAAATTTTATTCAAATCCCGCTATAATTTGGATTTCGTTGAACAGTATAACTCTTTTACAACTATTGGTTAATTATCATCCTTGGTATAATGACGTGCCCACAAAAGACGTTGATGGCAACCACGCACCACGACAGGGTCTGTGGCTTTTAGTGTCGTAGTCAACTTGTCACTTTTATCGACTTACGACACAGGCACATCCCAACGGCTACCAATATTTGAGCCGCCTCGTGGGAAAACCAACAATGTGGTTTCCGACCAGGTCCGACATAAACCGGCCTGTACAGTCACAGAAAAGAGCTAGAAGCTTGAAATTTTAGAGTTAAGTAGAGGAGGAATTGTACTATCCGAGTAGCGAAAACAAATGCGCTGATCAGCTTCGCAGTTACTGCGATGCAGATCTGCGCCTTTGTTTTCGCCTATGCAGAGTGTTGGTTTTCCCATGATTATTTGATTCCGTCCCCAGAAAAGTGTCACGAAAATGATGCTTCTGGTCTCATGGTAGGTAGACGTGGCGCACCGGGAATATGAAAACACGTCCCATGTAATAAACACATTTTTCTCAAGTTGTAAAAATTGAAAAATTTTGCTATTTTTCTTATTTTTGCTTGGGTACACCGAGGAGGATCTAACGAGTACCCACAATCTATGTTTTGGAGCAAAAAAATAAGAAAAATAGGTATACCCCTGCATACCCCAGCATTACGTTATAAAAATGGGGTTTAAGTGGGTATACATTACACGGGGGATCGTGGCCTATCAGCACATTTTTACTGATGTCACCCTAACACGTTGTTTGAGACTTTACATTGTCGACATTATATTACCTCAATAAAACGTACAACTACGCCATTTTCATTTAACTCACACGCGAGCATCGCTAAAGCGCAAAACCTGTTGTATTAGGCATTTGCATCGTTTCAAACGACTTTTTTTGGCAAAGATGATTTGTTTTTAACTGGCACATCATGTACTAAAATATACAGTCAATGATGTCGGGATGTTATTTAACGTTTGCTATGATTTTGTCTTGAGTGAAAGGTTTACGATCATTTTTATGTTGTATCAGACAGTCGTCATACATGTAAACTTTTGTGTTTGCGAAAATTTGGCCGGTTTCGTCATATGTTGTAAAAATTGAAAATCTTCATTGGAAAAAAAGAATCATATTTCTAATACTGTTGTTGAAAACATATATTTTTGTGGGTACACGTTAGAACCGCCTCGCCGATATGAATAAATGTGATGCGACACTCTGCATGCTTAGTTTTTATTCCAACCATGCTTGATTTATATATAATACTATATGCTTCCTTCTTTAACCGCAGGGTGAGGTTAGGTACTTGTTATAAAATTGATTTAAGACCCCCAGTAATTGTATACTACTGACACTTCCAAGGCGATATATTTGTTGTGGTTCAAATCGGCATATGTTTTGGCCTTGAAGTTTGTTTTGTGCTGTTTGCGTCTTATGTACGTTTTCATATATTTAGTTAAGTCCGTGTAAATGAGTGGCCACCTACATGTATTATGAAATAATTGCCCAATCGGCTTACTTTACACTGTATGTTCTCTTTGTGTTAGTACCCGATTGCCATAATAATTGGTCCGATCTCTGTTTTTGCATCATGGAAACATGTCCATGCAATATATAGAGATTTTTAAAATTGTAAAAAATGAAAATTTTCAGTAGAAAAAGTTTGGCATTTTTCTTATTTTTTCTCAAAACATAGATTGTGGGTTCACGTTCGTTAGAACCGCCTCACCGAGGCGGTTCTAACGAGTACCGACAATCTATGTTTTGGACCAAAAATAAGAAAAATAGACATACCCCTGCAAACCCCATTTTTCTATATAAAAGTGGGGTTTAAGGGGGTATACATTTCACGGACAAGTTTTCCTGATGGATTGGGTGCGCCCTTTCCTGATCATAGCTTACTTTTACCTTGCTACGTAAAAAAATAGGTAACGTCATTATCGCTCATTGTGCTAACCATTTTAAGTTAAAATAGTCATGAAACATGAGAATGACATGGCGTTCTGCGTCAGAGAAAAATTAACAAAATCAGATCTTCTCTAGAACATTCTTATTTTTTATATAAACACCAGTAAAAACCACAAGCGTAGTGCTCATTCTTTTATTAACACCAAAAAATCCATTGACGTACAGCATTCTTACTCTATTAACACCAAAAGAAAAACGTTGACATAGTGACGTTGGGAGTTCAAACCAGTGCAAATCACGTTACGTTTTTCTTTCTTTCTTTCTTTCTTTCTTTCTTTCTTTCATATCCTAAGAAGCCCGGACGATTTTATAAAAGCTAGTAAATTTTGACAAAGCTTCACTAATATCACAGCTATTTGTCGTATTGACCTTATACTGGTTAAAACGAGCTCTATTTTCCTGTATTTAAGATGTACATGTAATTACCAGTCAGAAGACGTATTTTGGGGGTAAACTCGCTTTATAACACGCGGGTCATTGGGGGTGGTGAACTTTTCCCATACACAATTGCTTTAATTTTCGGAAAATTTAAGTAGGATTTATCATCTAATGCATCCACACCTTTTAAATAAACAGATATAGAGGATCTTACACGAGTGGTCATTTCATATGAAATTTATTAAACGAGCCTTTGGCGAGTTTAATAAATTTCATATGAAATGACCACGAGTGTAAGATTCGTTTTATCATATGACTTTTAAAATAGGATTTTATCGCCTTCGAAGTGGACATATTTTCAATGAAAATTTACATTGTTGTTACGGACGTCGTCAATGACGTTACGTATTCCCGCAAAAGTGTTAATACACGTGTGGTCATACGATTTTTATGACATGACGTTATCCACTTGAAAACAGCGACTATTAATATGCTCTGTGGTAGAGCAGCGAGAGGTCCTGGGTTCAATGCCCACAGGCGGCACCGTGTTGTGTCTTGCTCAATTCCCCTACAATCCCGACATGACTGAAAATTGTTGACTGGGATGTTAAGCCTCGATACAAACAAGCAAACAAATGCTTGAAGTTTATGCTGGCCGGGTCAGCTAAGATCAGATGACAATTTTAAATTTACTAAGTGTTATGCGGTAATGTAATGAAAACTTCAACACTAATATACTTAAGTTGACTTGCAGGATGTCAAGATCAATTAATTCTCACTGGCCTAAAACAATCATGTTGATTGGACAAGCCATTTTTTCACGGTATAACTTTATATAGTCAAAAATACCCCCCAAAACAGGTGTTATACTGTCTCACTTGAAAATTGCTTCTTTTTATGGGTATGGGGATTGAAACTAACACTTTATGTGCATATAAAATATTTTGTGGCTAGTAAGCGATCATATCCCCTTTATTCTGCCGTTTATTTGAATGGGCTACGACTATTTGTTTTTGAGTTATGCCATGATTATTAAAGCTGATGACATGTGCCAAACTGAGATATTTTAAAGTGAGAAAGGAGTGACCTGCCTGATAAGTCAGACAGTTACATCCAATATAACTTTCAATGGGTTATAAACAATATTTGGACATACCTAATCAGTCAAAATAACCAGTAGTGTGGCTTACTTTTATCGCTGGATATAAAGGATCGTTGACTATATGGCCTGTATATGCCTATACTTTAGCGGCATAGAACACTGTTATTAAGCTCCTGACGCTGATCTTTTATACTGAGGACAATAGTTCCATGAATTATGTGTTCAGATATTTACATATTCTGTCATCATTTGGTAGAAATTGAAGTTTCAGTGGGGTTGGGGGTCTAAATTTCATAAATACAAAAAGGTAGAAAAATTGTTTGTTTGTTTTTCTTGCATGCTGACGATCGTTATCACTCATGTTTGTATTTTGGAACATTTAGTCGATAGAAACATGCAAGAATCATGTAAAACGCACCGAAAATGTTTAAAAATTTGCAGTATGAAATCTTGTTAGAAAAACTTTTAGGAGGTACATGTATACTGTACCAGCATTTCTACCGATCGCCATATATACTCTATAACTGAAAGTTGCAAAAAGTGTCAAGTTTCCACTCTGGAATCAGGAAAAAACTATTTAATAAGTCAAAACTCTATGTAGCTTGATAAGTATGTTCTTGCAACAATTTGTTTTGTTGACATTTTGACATTTAACAAGTACAAATTGAATTATTGTGGCCAAATGTGTAAGATAAATTCTTCCTAATTGGTCATGGCCAATGCAGCATAACAGACCTGCTATACTAACAGAATATACCCCAAACGCAGCAGTAACTGGGGATATTGGTTGGACGCCAGTTACAACAAAATGTTGGAAATCAGTTCTAAGATTTTGGTGCCGGAATGTAAAAATGGAAAATGATAGACTAAACAAAAAGGTTTTCTGTTGGTCCAATCATAAGTCTGGAAATAGATGCAAAAACTGGAATTTCAGAGTATGTAAACTGCTATCAGATTTTGACTCCGAGGAGTTTTGTGATATAGCTGCAGATATTAATGTAAAATATATGTTAGATACAATTTTACCAAGAATTTCACAACAGTTTATCGACCAATGGCAAATTGATGTAAATAGAGATGAATCGCGTTCAGGAAATGGCAGGAATAAACTTAGAACCTACAAAACTTTTAAACAGACCTTTCAAGTCGAGACTTATTGCAAAACTGTCTTCAATCGTAGTCATCGTAGCGCCCTTGCGAAATTCAGAAGTGGTACGGCCCCCATTGCCTTAGAAACAGGTCGTTACAATGGTTCGTCTTTAAGCGATAGGAAGTGTTTTCACTGCTGCAATACCGTTGAAGATGAAATGCATGTTATATTGAAATGTCCAATATACGAGTCATTGAGAAAAAATCTTTTGATGAAATTAGGAATTTATCTATTTGATTTTGATGGTTTCTCTGATACAGATAAACTTTCCTTCATTCTGTCGAATCCTTTAGTAGCAAGGGTGAGTGCCAAAACCTGTCACTTAATTCTAGAAAGAAGACGCACACTTCTGTATCATTGATTTTGTATATATTACTGGTAATACCACAAGTCTTTTAATTGTAATTAAGTTTTAATTCACAATGGATTGTGTGTCATGCATCGCACGCGCTCGTGTGTCCGGTATCTCCGCACAAGTATACGTCTTCTTGTCATTTCTTAAACTACAGACGGGGTGTGTGTGTTGGGAACGACCTTTGTAGGACCACTCCCTATAAGACTGTTTCTCGACGCACTCCTTTTGCTCTGTGGTTTTATAGCTTCTTATACAAGAATTGCTGGGGGTTCGGGCCCCGTGTGTGGGTGGTGTGGGGCACACAAGCTATTGTGTTGCTTTCATATTATGTACGCTACATTTATATGTATAGAATACCTTGTAAAGTACAATTTTAACCGTATGTGTCATGTTGTGATGTCACTGCTAAATTAATATTTTTTACAGTAACTTGTATATCTTTGTAAATAAAACGACATCTTAAAGTTCATATTCTGTGTGCATTGCTGGTGGTTCTTGTACCAACTGTGCACTCGGTTGTTGTGAACTATGACCTTGCGTTAGCCACATGACGCTAGAAGCACATTAGAAGGTAATATATATTTTTCTGAAATATTTTTTTTTTCTATTAGAAAGGCTAATTTATTTTTGCTTCCTTTTCTTTTGTACAGTGTAGTACCTAATGAGATTGACATTGCAAGATTAAATTCGTAGCAAAGCTTCGAATATGTCCTTGTTAGAACATTTTCGAGGCAGAGCGCTTGCTGTCTGGACATCGGTTTCCGCCACAGGCGCTTTGCCGTTTGTACATTCTGATGTATACAGGTTGCGTTAATACGTTTTGAAATATCCTGCTACTGGTTGAAATCGTATTCATTTCTTTTATATGTATATATATATGTACAATGTTTAGATACTTGCCAACGATAGTCTCTTGTAATTCTATATAGAATGGGTTGATATAGTTCATATTGTTTTATGTTTATAATTGTATGTACAATGTATATTGTATATCAACATGAGACTCAAATAAACTATTGAATTGAATTGAATTGAATACTAACACGGCTACCTATATCCACAATTCAACAATGAATCTTCAAAAACTCTAGTTTCAACTGCAACAAAAAGTAGATTAACTGGACTGCATTTTAATACCATATGCCAGCAAAATCCATTTATTGAGCAAAAATCAGGAACTAGTACATTCAGATCTGAAAACCTGCCCTCATATAATAGAAATAATAAAACAGAGATAAAAAATTTTATAGATTAGAGGCCGTGCAAAAAACAAGGAATGTTTGTACAGGGTGTCTCCAAAATTTTGAAACACAAAATGATGGGGACCATTAATGTCTTGTCGAAATGATAAATGTTGATTTTGCAGCATTCCGTTTCAAGTTAATAACATCTGTAATAGTGCATATCATTACAATTTTATACTATGTCATTTTCCATTACATCATATATGTTAGCTTTGCCTGAATGAGTAGCTATAACTGTTTATGACATTTGGGCTCTGGTTTTTGGGCTCTAGAGTATCGTTCTCCCCAAAGAACCAACGCGCCACTTTCACATATAGTGCAATACATGGCAACACATACACATGCAAAAGCTTTTGTTGGGTCTCAGGGGGGAACAATACTCTATAAAATTTTTTCTGGATTACTATATATTTCATACAAAAATTGATTGTTCTAGCCCAAAATTCAGATCCTTTGGCATGAAACATGGAATACAAATTTTGTTATCCAATAGTGCCTTAGTCAGGGAACTTAATATGTGCATAAGAAGACAGACGGCCAGGGTTTTGTTTTTCCAAAAATCATAGGCATTTTTAAATAGAAATGGTCAACACTCTTTTTTATTTTATACTTAGCAGTGAAATTAATGTATATCAAAAATGGATAAAAGTGATATTTTCACTGCTGAATTGATATTGATATTTTCACTAATGATTGATATCAGCCGATATTTTCACTGTAGAGTTTGGATTACTTCTGACGTTTCCATTCACTTGACGTCATTAAATGTGCCTCACTTCAGAAATTCAAATGCCTATAACTCCGTTATTTACGGACGAAAAGATAAAGTGTGGGTATTCATTTTCTTAGTTAGAACGTTAGGAACAATATGGTACCAAAATTGTTTGTGTTTTTAAAAATTTTTGGTTTTTGCATTTTCACCGCCTGCTTTGTGAATAGGAAAATGCCCGTGTATTGTATAAAATAAAAAGAAAATTTACTTTTTATCGGAAAATACCAAATATATTTCACCTCGTGACTTGAAAACATCTAAATTCTGACCTACGCACTCGTGAAAATTTTGATGTTTTCAACTCACTCGATGAAATATATTTGGTATTCACCTCAAAAAAGTAAATATCCTCTGTATATCCCAAAATACCGAGGACAATGTATCGAAAAAGTGTCCTGTACGTAAGACATACACTATCTCTATGACGTCACATACTTCTGGAAGTTTAAAATCACATTGGGTAATGGAGTCTTCAGAATTGATAATTGTCATGAGAAAAATATACCAACGCCAATGACAATGAAGAATTATGGAAATTAAATTTCGGTCAAAAATGTCCTGTCCGTAGAGAAAAAATCGGCATCAAAAAGTACAAAATTTCTTAAACAAAAAACCCAGAGCCATCAAATTTCACATGAGACATACTTTTATCAAGACAAAACTTTTATTAGAATATAGGGTGGAATGGTATAGGGTGGAATGGATCAAAACTCTGGTTACCATGGCAACGGATAGGTCCCATAGGGTTATAATCATAAAACAATGTTTTCTTATTTTCTTGCTAGCTATTGATCTGATTCTGTCCAAACTAATTTGTAACCAGGATATACACATCAGCTTTAATCATATTATGTTTCGGCCAAATCTGAATCCTAAATAAAAAGTTAGCTCCCCTTTCTTAAATTTTCGTGATTTTTTGAAGATGAAATAGTGATTTTGATATAACAGAATTCTGTGGCATAGAATGATAAAAAGGTATATATTTTCCGAAACTGTATGACCTACAGATTTTGGAAAAAAGCAGAACAAAGCCAAGGGTTCATCTTTGACAAAACACCTCTGAAAACAGGTGAAACAAAAATTTGCCTCTGATCGTAGCTGAGACGTGCCAGCATAAATGATATGAAAAATGCGTATATTCAAGTTAGCCATTTCTACTATGACCGGAATGCGTCAAATTGCCAATATTTACATTTTTATTGCAATCGCCCTATAATAGATGAAAGTATCTTTCTTGATGTTCTTCTTTCCCAACTAAAAATATTAAGTCACGTGATCTAGAGGCCTCGCCTATGGGCGGGGCGACGTCAAAACCAGCCAGTGACGTTGTTTGTTTACTCTTGTTGGCATGACGTCGGTCGCGTATCGCCATGACGTTGAGCGCGAAAATTAGACGTTTTGGCTGTAACAGTTCCAAAATTATGTTAAGTCGGATATAATGTCAGATACTTGATTGATAATATAAAATGTAAATATAAGTATTGAAATTCAGATTTTAGCTTTCACTGGATGATGAAAACATTAGTTATTTTAATGCCTCCGAGAAGCCCTTCGGGCTTCACAGACATTAAAACAGCCTAATGTTTTTTTTTTTTTTTTTTTTTTTTATCATCCAGTGAAAGGTAAAATCTGAATTTCAATCCTTATGTGTATGCCATCATGAAGCACAACGTTTTACTGATACCAAAGTTCGACGAAACTGATTTTTGAAATGAAATAAATAGGTGCCGAAGAATCTACGGGCCGAAGTGACTATGGTATTTTTCTGAAGTGGTGCCGCTTTGGCACTGGGGCGAATTTGACTAGGGCCCGATTTGTCTAGGTGCCGAATTCGTGTCCGATTACCAAAAACAGACACCTTTAAGGCTGCGGTCACATAGGAGTAGACTATTCGGGTATACGGTGCACGTTTTTGAGGGCACGCGAATACTTGAAATCAAGCATTAGGATTTCCTAATGTCGGGTCACATAAGAGGGTACTATTCGAAAAGGTCGTATAGGCGCGTATAGGTGCGTATAGTATAGTATACTGGGAATCATACATGTTCGATTTTCGTATAGCGTATAGTGGTTTTGCTGGTCTGAATTTTTTATTTACACAAGTTATAGAGTGTTTTGATAGAAAACTAAATTAAAAATAATTTTTACATAATAAAGTAATACACATGAATCCTCATGAATATGTAAAACAACGGTAAATAACTTAGATAACTTCTCATAATATGTATAATTCAAGTAACGTCTGTTTGTCCTCATACTCCTCCCAGGTAGTTTGTTGCCTATCAAACTTGGTGGGACACGGGTGTATCATTGGAGGATTTAATTTTAAAGAACAATGCCACAGGTCAAATTTTCCAAAATACCAATCTCGCAACTTTTTTCATACTCACGAAAAGAGCGCATTGAAAACACGTGCTACTTCTATGTGAACCGCCGTGCCCGTATAGCGTATAGCGAATACCGAATAGCGTATAGCGAATACCGTATACCGTATAGCGTATATTTCTATGTGAACGCAGCCTAAGAGTCATTGTATAGAGGACTTGAACAAGTGCTACGGTCTCCACAAAGAAGTGATTGATCATCATGTAAATGCATGCAAAAGTGCTCTTAAAACACTGTCTTTGGAAAACACGAACCACGAAAAGATGAAGGAATCCGGAATTAATGATTTACAGACTCTCAGCGAGGAAATAAAGGCGGACAAATACGAACACTTAGCTTTGAAAGAGATGGAAACATAAGTAGTGTTTCCAATGCAAAATCATTGGGAAGTGTCAAGCACAATCTAAAAATTCAACCTAGACGTTTCAATACCGACATGACGATAAGTTCCACACAGAAGGTGAATGTACGAACTGTTTCGGACTCAAATGTTCCGTGGATTACAGGATCCGCGTTTCTAACAAGTTGTGAACTTGTGTTATGCGACAGAAACAATTCTAGTATCAAACATTTTGAGTTAAAATGTCGCAAAACTGTTGGATTGCCAAGTGCGCCTAGAGATTGTTGCACCATCAGTCAAAATGAAGTACTTGTTACTTTGCCGTTCACGGCGTTTGCATTAAGAAAACATGCCCATGTCACTCAGTAATATACAGAGGTTTTTAAGTTGTAAAATGAAAATTTTCAGTAGGAATTATTTTTTATTTTTCTTATTTTTGCTCAACACATAGATTGTGTGTACACGTTAGAACCGCCACAACGAGTATCCGCAATCTTTGTTTTGGAGCAAAAATAAGAAAAAAAGGTATTCCCCTGCATACCCCAGTTTTGCTATATATAGAAGTGGGGTTTGAGGGGGTACACATTTCACGGACACATTTTCATGATGGTACGACAAATACAGCGTTTTCAAACGATTCAAAGTCTTCAGTTAAAAAGCACACTAACTATTGATAAATGAGCCGCCGCATGGGAAAACCAACGATCTACATATGCGAAAACAAAGGCGCAGATCAGCTTCGCAGTAACTGCGAAGCTGATCAGCGCTTTTGTTTTCGCTACACGGATAGTACAATTCCTCTTCTTCTTAAATCCGAAATTTCAAGCTTCTAGCCTGCTTCTGTGACTGCACAGACCGATTTTTGTCGGACCTGTTCGGAAACCACATTGTTGGTTTTTCCACGAGGCGGCTCAAATCATGTGAGGGCATTGATTGCCTGAATGAAGACATTTTCGTTTCCTGTATTGACAAGACAGGCACAAAAATAAGAATAATAGATATTGAAGGTAACTTGGAAAAGGAAAATTGTATTGGATGGTGAAGATGCAGAACTTCGTCCGTTTTATGTTACTGTGTCGTGTTGCAGCACAATTCAATTGTTCCAATCTCGGTTTTTGAATTGGGAATCGCCATTTCCTGGTCAGAGATTACATTATCATTATCGCATAGTGTGCTAACCATTTTAAGTTAAAACAGTCAAAAAACGTCAGAATGACCTGGCGTTCTGCGTCAGAGAAAAATTAACAAAATCAGATCTTCTCCAGAACATTCTTTATATATATATATATATATATATATATATATATATATATATATAAACACAAGTAAAAACCGTTGGGGTAGCATTCTTTTATTAACACCAAAAATCTGTTGACGTACAGCATTCTTACTCTTATTAATACCAAAAGAAAAACGTTGACATAGTGACGTTGGCGGTCGGTATCAACTGAAACAAACCAACTTGCAAATCACGATACGTTTTTCATTCTTTCTTTCTTTCTTTCTTTCTTTCTTTCTTTCTTTCTTTCTTTCTTTCTTTCTTTCTTTCTTTCTTTTAATATCCAAAGAAGCCGACGATTTTATAAAAGCTGGAAAATTTTGACAAAGCTTCACTAATATCATAGCTATTTGTCGTATTGACCTTATACTGGTTAAAAGAGCTCTATTTTCCCGTATTAAACACAGATTGTGTCAGACGACACCAGTAGATGATCTAGATACTACATTTGATGAAAATGCTATTGAATATTCAAAAGAAGTAAACACCACATTAGAAAACCAACTTACAAAATGTAAAGGGACATTAGAAAAGTTAGATACTGATAGAGATATTTGGAAGGAGGATGTTTTATTTTATACTTTACAGTGAAAACCAATGTATATCAAAACTTGATAAAATTGGTATTATTTTCATTGATATGAAATTTCACTGATATCAAATCTCACTGATATCAAAAGTCACTAGTGACTGATATCAGCAGCAGGTGGGCCACTTTGGGGGCAGTTATTCCAGATTACGCAACATTACGTAATAATAACGCCGTAGAGGCGTTAATTGGCTATAATTAATTCTAGGAACGAATCAATATTGACTCGGCGCGAAGCGCCGAGAAGGAGCCGCGCCAAGGGAAGACGCGCGCGCGAAAAACATAGGATATACGAAGTCTGATCAGGCGCAGCCTGATCAGTGCCCCGCTGAATTGTTGTCAGCACGTAGCATGTATCGCGAAAAAAAAAGGTTCATTACGGAGAAAACTCTCATTTACATAAATAAGGGGTTCGATCCCCCATTTGAGTCACCGTTCTGCGTCCTCGAGCAAGAAGCATTAACTGCCTCATGAGTACTGACTAAAACCCAGGAAGCGGCGCTCCCCCCTTGTCCCGACATGACTGAAAATATGATCGCTGGGACGTTAAACCGCATTACAAACGAACGAACAAACATACGAATAAGAGAATGGACAGACGAGACATCATTTTAGGGTATGTCATTTTAAGCCGATTTTTACAGAAAAAAGACCCCTATTAATAATAAGACCGATACTTAGGCTCTTGCAGCTTCATTATATTAGCAGGCGATAATTGTTCATAATTATTTAGCTATACGAGAACTAGAAATGCGTTTAAGCAGTATGGGCCGCCGTTTATGCACTAATGTGTTATATTTTCGAAATGAATATTTTATGGTCTACGTGTAATTTGTCAATCCAAATGAACACATACAAGTTGTAATATACAAGCGTTTGGCCATCCAAAGTGCAGCCATGCAGCCGTCACGCATGACTAAAATTGCACAACGCTTTGTCATAAGGAATTCCCATGACGTCACAGGCTATATTTAGCTGCCACATCATCCTATTGCGCCATATATTACCCGTTTGAAAAAAAAAAACGTCATATCAGTACTTTCACACATCCATCCCCTTTAGCTCAGTTGGTAGAGCGTCTGACTGTAGTTCAGAAGGTCAGTGGTTCGAGTCCACTTCGGGGGACATTTTTTTATATATGTCTCTATATGTAGAGGTTGCCAAACGCATGCGCACCAATGTTTATATTTTTTGTTCATTCGATACCATTTCTTAACAGAACAGCATGCCATTGACATCATGATACCTAACAAACGCCGTATACAGCGCAAATATATGTTGCGCCATAGACCTGCAATCCTTGTGTCAACACGCTAAAGGCTCAAGATGGTGGTTTAAATGTGGTGGTGATGGTGGTGTAAATTTAGTGGTGGTGTTAATGTCGTGGTAGTGGTTTAAAGGTGGTGTTGTTGTTGTTGGTGGTGGTGTAAATGTGGTGTTGGTGTAAATGTGGTGTTGTTGTTGCTGTTGATGGTGGTGGTAAAAATGTGTTGATGTAAATGTGGTCATGGTGGTGGTGGTGGTGGTGGTGTATATGTGGTGGTGAAAATGTGTTGGTGGTGGTGGTCATGGTGGTGGTAAGGTGGTGATGGTGGTAAGGTGGTGGTTGTGGTGGTGGTGGTGGTGGTGGTAAGGTAGTAAGATGGTGGTGGTGGTGGTAAGGTGGTAAGGTGGTGGTGGTGATGTTGGTGGTGATGGTGGTAAGGTGGTGGTGGTGGTGGTAAGGTGGTGGTGGTGGTAAGGTGGTGGTGGTGGTGGTAAGGTGATGGTACTCGTAAGGTGGTGGTGATGGTGGTGGTGGTAAGGTGGTGGTGGTAAGGTGGTGGTGGTGGTAAGGTGATGGTAGTCGTAAGGTGGTGGTGGTGGTGGTGGTAAGGTGGTGGTGTAAATGTGGTGGTGGTGGTAAGGTGGTGGTAAGGTGGTGGTGGTGGTGGTGGTAAGGTGATGGTGGTGGTAAGGTGGTGGTGATGTTGGTGGTGATGGTGGTGGTGGTGGTGGTAAGGTGGTGGTGGTGGTGGTGGTGGTGGTGGTGGTAAGGTGGTGGTGGTGGTAAGGTGGTGGTGATGGTGGTGGTGGTGGTGGTAAGGTGGTGGTGGTGGTGGTGGTGGTGGTAAGGTGATAGTGGTAAGGTTATGATGGTGATGTTAATGTGGTGGTGTAAATGTGGTGGTGAAAATGTGTTGGTGGTGGTGATGTTGGTGGTGATGGTGGTGGTGATGGTAAGGTGGTGGTGGTGGTGGTGGTAAGGTGGTGGTAGTGGTGGTTCTTGTGGTGGTGGTGGTGGTAAGGTGGTGGTGGTGGTGGTGGTGGTGGTGGTGGTGGTGGTGGTGGTGGTGGTGGTGGTGGTGGTAAGGTGGAGGTGGTGGTGGTGGTGGTAAGGTGGAGGTGGTGGTGGTGGTGGTGGTGGTGTTAAGGTGGTGGTGGTGTTAAGGTGGTGGTGGTGGTAAGGTGGTGGATGTGGTGGTGGTGCAATTATTGAAATAGCGTAAGAAGGCTGAGAAGCGTAAGAAGGTGATTAAACAGTATTCACCGACAAAAAATGAAGTTCGTGTGCTCCATCTGTAACCACTCCTTTAGTAGACGCGACGCAATGCAACGACATTCGCGCAATGTTCACGGTCATGGGACAGATTCCCATCCATCGCCGAACATTCACACAAATATGACCTTTCAACATCCCTTTTCTATGATGGTAACTGGTCCAAGTGCATCGGGTAAAACCGAATGGACGAGAAAACTGCTACTCTCAACGCTTATACAGCCTCCTTCCGAGCGTATTATATGGTGTTATGGCCAATGGCAACCCCTGTACGAGGACCTTCAGACGAAACTTCCGTCTATAGAATTTGTGCACGGTATCCCGGAGTATTTAAATAGCTCTCAGTTCATTAACCCTAGTCAGAGAAACCTTATAGTCTTTGACGATTTGATGACCGAAGCGAAATGCGATCAAAGAATAGCCGACATCTTTACGCGAGGAAGCCACCACCGAAATCTGTCTTGTGTCTATCTGACACAAAATATATTTCCTCAAGGAAAAGCGTGCAGAGATATCGCATTGAATACGCAATATTTGGTCTTGTTCAACAATCCGATAGACAGACAACAAGTGGCGACCTTGGCAAGAAGAATTTATCCTTCAACCAGTGCCATGCTTATGAAGCGATTCGAAGACGCCACATCCCGTCCTTACGGTTATCTGGTCGTAGATCTTAAACCGAATACGACCGAACAGGACCGATTAAAAACCGACATATTCGAATCCAGTGATCCAAATGATTTTGAAATGTCCGATGACGTGTCTGATGTGGACGATACTAACAGCATTGAGTCCTTGGACGATGATATAGGATCTCCCGGTAAACGAAGAAAGGTCAAAGACAATTCGCGATCTGACATATGGAATAAAAGATTTCAAGACCCTCTGAGACAGGCTAATAAAGAGCGATTTAAAGCTAATGTGAATGATTATGAAGAGAAGGGGTTCCCATTAGACAAAGCTATTCGTCTCGCTGCCAACGATGACTTACCTCACCTTCGCAAAAAACTCAGACAAGAGTACGCGCAGTTCTTAATCGACTTTTACGAGTTACAAGACGATCCCGTTCAGCAGCAAATTCTGGAGTCCGCTAGAACTTTAAGGAACCAACACGATATGAGTCAGACTGACTCTATCAGGCAAGCAGTCAAACTCAGAAAGGATTTATTCGTCAGCCTATGGCCAAATCACGACGTTGAAGAAAACGCGACAAAAGAAGCAGAATCGAATGAACAACGTAAGAATGAAGAATCATAAGCGCAATGACCAAAGTGCAGCCATGCAGCCGTCACGCATGACTAATTTTGCACAACGCTTTGTCATAAGGAATTCCCATGACGTCACAGGCTATATTTAGCTGCCACGTCATCCTATTGCGCCATATATTACCACTTTGAAAAAACCGTCATATCAGTACTTTCACACATCCACCCTCTTTAGCTCAGTTGGTAGAGCGTCTGACTGTAGTTCAGAAGGTCAGTGGTTCGAGTCCACTTCGGGGGACATTTTTTTCATATATGTCTCTATATGTAGAGGTTGCGAAACGCATGCGCACCAAAGTTTATATATTTTTTCATTCAATACCATTTCTTAACAGAGCAGCATGCCATTGACATCATGATACCTAACAAACGCCGTATACAGCGCAAATATATGTTCCGCCATAGACCTGCAATCCTTGTGTCAACACGCTAAAGGCTCAAGATGGTTGGTTTAAATGTGGTGGTGATGGTGGTGTAAATTGAGTGGTGGTGTTAATGTCGTGGTGGTGGTGTAAATGTGGTGTTGTTGTTGGTGGTGGTGGTGGTGTAAATGTGGCGGTAGTGTAAATGTGGTCATGGTGGTGGTGGTGGTGGTGGTGGTGATGTAAATGTGGTGATGGTGGTGGTGGTGGTGGTGGTAAGGTGGTAAGGGGGTGGTGGTGGTGGTGGTGGTAATGTGGTGGTGGTGGTGGTAAGGTGGTGGTGATGGTGGTGGTGATGGTGGTGATGTTAATGTGGTGGTGTAAATGTGGTGGTGGTGATGTTGGTGGTGATGGTGGTGGTGGTGGTGGTGGTAAGGTGGTGGTGGTGGTGGTAAGGTGGTGGTATTGGTGGTGGTTGTGGTGGTGGTAAGGTGGTGGTATTGGTGGTGGTTGTGGTGGTGGAGGTAAGGTGGTGGTGGTGGTGGTAAGGTGGTGGTGGTGGTGCTAAGGTGGTAAGGTGGTAGTGGTAAGTTGATGGTGGTGATGTTAATGTGGTGGTGTAAATGTGGTGGTGGTGATGTTGGTGGTGATGGTGGTGGTGGTGGTGGTAAGGTGGTGGTGGTGGTGGTGGTGGTGGTAAGGTGGTGGTGGTTGGTGTAAATGTGGCGGTAGTGTAAATGTGGTCATGGTGGTGGTGGTGGTGGTGGTGATGTAAATGTGGTGATGGTGGTGGTGGTGGTGTAAATGTGGCGGTGGTGTAAATGTGGACATGGTTGTAGTGGTAGGGTGGTGGTAAGGTGGTGAGGTGGTAAAGGGGTGGTGGTGGTGGTAAGGTGGTGGTGGTGGTAGTGGTAGGGTGGTGGTGGTAAGATGGTGATGGTGGTGGTGGTAAGGTGGTGGTGATGGTGGTGGTGGTGGTGGTGGTGGTGGTGGTAAGGTGGTAAGGGGGTGGTGGTGGTGGTGGTGGTAATGTGGTGGTGGTGGTGGTAAGGTGGTGGTGATGGTGGTGGTGATGGTGGTGATGTTAATGTGGTGGTGTAAATGTGGTGGTGGTGATGTTGGTGGTGATGGTGGTGGTGGTGGTGGTGGTAAGGTGGTGGTGGTGGTGGTAAGGTGGTGGTATTGGTGGTGGTTGTGGTGGTGGTAAGGTGGTGGTATTGGTGGTGGTTGTGGTGGTGGAGGTAAGGTGGTGGTGGTGGTGGTGGTAAGGTGGTGGTGGTGGTGCTAAGGTGGTAAGGTGGTAGTGGTAAGGTGATGGTGGTGATGTTAATGTGGTGGTGTAAATGTGGTGGTGGTGATGTTGGTGGTGATGGTGGTGGTGGTGGTGGTAAGGTGGTGGTGGTGGTGGTGGTGGTGGTAAGGTGGTGGTGGTGGTGGTGGTGGTGGTAAGGTGGTGGTGGTGTAAATGTGGTGGTAAGGTGGTGGTGGTGGTGTTGGTGGTAAGGTGGTAGTGGTAAGGTGATGGTGGTGATGTTAATGTGGTGGTGGTGGTGGTGGTGGTGATGGTAAGGTGGTGGTGGTGGTGGTGGTGGTAAGGTGGTGGTGGTGGTGGTGGTAAGATGATGGTAGTTGTAAGGTGGTGGTGGTGTTGGTGGTAAGGTGGTGGTGGTGGTTGAGGTGATAAGGTGGTGCAATAATCGAAATAGCGTAAGAAGGCTGAGAAGGGTAAGATGTTGATTAAACAGTATTCACCGACAAAAATGAAGTTCGAGTGCTCCATCTGTAACCACTCCTTTAGTAGACGCGACGCAATGCAACGACATTCCCGCAATGTTCACGGTCATGGGACAGAAACCGATCCGTCAACGAACATTCACACAAATATGACCTTTCAACATCCCTTTTCTATGATGGTAACTGGTCCAAGTGCATCGGGTAAAACCGAATGGACGAGAAAACTGCTACTCTCAACGCTTATACAGCCTCCTTCCGAGCGTATTATATGTTTAATTCATCAACATCCGTGAAAGAATTTATTATACTTTCCAACGCTCCGGTATATGTATCCATGTTGATCACTTTATTGGGAATAAAGGCCGTTTACAGACATATGCGATCTTACCTGGCATCAGAAATCAAAACGAGGCTACCCAATATTGATTGGTTAATAATTCTTCTGATAGGCGTGGCTTCCTTGAAATATCCGTTTTCATAGACAATGATTGACAGGCTCTATACTTTGGCGGTAAAAATTGAAGGTGTGCTGATCATGGTCCCATAAAATCGTACCCGTTTTCATAGAAAATACAAATTCTAAATGACGAAAAAAAAATGAAGACGTGCTGATCATAGTCTATAAAAATTGTACATCGTATGTCTATGAAATTGGCATCCTATGATCACAGAAAAATGAGAGATGCATTGAAATATTTGCATCGAAATATTTGATGGGATGAACAAACTATGATAGTCCAATTAGGAATCGTAAGCAGATTAAAGGCGATTATCGCCACTTCAGACATATTTTGCATAATTCTAAGAGCACGCCGCAGAGGTTAAAGTCGCTTAATTTATAGATAAACCAAATAATGTCCAACTGGATTATTTCAGACGAGACATGTAAGTTATAATGCAAATAATATTACTGGGGTCTTTGGATATTAAGAAGACAATGGTAACATTAGGTCTAATCTCATCAAAAGATGATGTGCAATCGTATTCGTATGTATTTTTATCCGTTTAAAACGTATCTATAAATGATGTGTGCGAAATCTTTAGGTACATGCACTACCGACTTGCGTTTTAGACAATACGGAAAAGTCTCGCATTAAATGCAGTTTCTTTCAGTATAAGATGGTCTTCTTAACTGAAACGGTTTCTTGGTACGACGCGGCTATTAACTGGCATCGCAAACCGCCAAATTATAGTTCGATCCTGGATATAATTTTGGCTAAATATGATCAATTATCGCCTCCTTATAAAAACGAAGCCGGAGGATCGCGTTTTTGGTTGCATAAAGTATCGGTTTTGACTAAATAATTAATAAGTTCGGCAAAATAATTTCTGCATCTAATTCTGTGCGAGCGGGGCAAACGATGACAGACGGTTAAAAAGGGTGCCTTAGATAGCGACCAAAGACAAAATGTGCCTTCCTTAAACGCCGACTATGGTGCTCTAGGTAACCGGTATAAAACGTGCATGTACTGTACATTAATATATATATATCGCTAAAAACTGTTCCTGTCATTCTTGTTGGTGCGTACTTACATTTTTCTGTTTGATAGTTTTTTTTCCTTTTAGGATTGACGCGGCTGTTGTCTGGTTTCGCAGTGAAAGCGCCAAATGAAAGTCGGCGTAGCTAAATATGAACAATTATCGCCTGCTAATATAATGAAGCTGCAAGAGCCTGAGTATCGGTCTTATTATTAATAGGGGTCTTTTTCTGTACAAATCGGCTTAAAATGACATACCCTAAAATGATGTCTCGTCTGCCCATTCTCTTATTCGTATGTTTGTTCGTTCGTTTGTAATGCGGTTTAACGTCCCAGCGATCATATTTTCAGTCATGTCGGGACAAGGGGGGAGCGCCGCTTCCTGGGTTTTAGTCAGTACTCATGAGGCAGTTAATGCTTCTTGCTCGAGGACGCAGAACGGTGACTCAAATGGGGGATCGAACCCCTTATTTATGTAAATGAGAGTTTTCTCCGTAATGAACCTTTTTTTTCGCGATACATGCTACGTGCTGACAACAATTTAGCGGGGCACTGATCAGGCTGCGCCTGATCAGACTTTGCATATCCTATGTTTTTCGCGAGCGTGTCTTCCCGTGGCGCGGCTCCTTCTCGGCGCTTCGCGCCGAGTCAATATTGATTCGTTCCTAGAATTAATTATAGCCAATTAACGCCTCTACGGCGTTATTATTACGTAATGTTGCGTAATCTTGAATAACTGGCCTCAAAGTGGCGGGGGTACTACTGATATCAGCCTATATCTTCACTGTAGGTTTTGGATTACTTCTGACGTTTCCATTTACTTGACGTCATTAAATGTGTCTCACTTCAGAAATTCAAACGCCTATAACTTCGTTATTTATGAACGAAAACATAAAGTGTGGGTATTCATTTTCTTAGTTAGAACGTTAGGAACAATGTGGTACCAAAATTATTTGTGTTTTCAAAAATGTTTGGTTTTTGCATTTCACCTCCTGCCTTGTGAATTGGAAAATGCCCGTGTATTGTATAAAACAAAAAGAAAATTTGCTTATTTTCGGTGAATACCAAATATATTTCATCTCGTGAGTTGCGCACTCGTGAAAACTTTGATGTTTTCAACTCACTCGATGAAATATATTTGGTATTCACCTCAAAAAAGCAAATATCCTCTATATATATTGTTTGTAAATGAACTAAAGGATCAAATAAACACTTTTTAGAGTCATGGCGTTGAGGACTTGAACAAGTGCTACGGTCTCCACAAAAAAGTGATTGATCGTCATGTAAATGCATGTAATAGTGCTCTTAAAACACTGTCTTTGGAAAACACGAACTACGAAAAGTCCATTGAGGAGTCTGGTAATAATCGAAAAAGGTTTTTGTCATATGTGAAGCTTACAGACTCTCAGCGAGGAAATAAAGGCGGAAAAATGCGAACCAATACTTAGCTTTGAAAGAGATGAAAATCTGTCTAGTCACGAATTTCAATGCAAAAACATTGGGAAGCGTCACGCTCAATCTAAAATGACGATAAGTTCCACACAAGGTGAATGTACGAATTGTTGCGGACTCGATTGTTCTAAGGATCACTGGATCCGCGTTTCTAACGAGTGGGGAACTTGTGTTATGCGACAAAAACAATTCTAGTATCAAACATTTTGATTCTGAGTATAGATGTCGCGAAACTGTTGGATTGCCAAGTTCGCCTAGAGATTGTTGCATCATTAATCAGTATGAAGTACTTGTTACTCTGCTGTTTGCATTACGAAAATATGCCCATGCAAAATACAGAGATTTTTAAAGTTGTAAAAAATGAAAATTTTCAGTAGAACATGTTTGCTATTTTTCTTATTTTTGCTCAAAACATAGATTGTGTGTACACGTTAGAACCGCCTCGTCGAGGCGGTTCTAACGAGTACACACAATCCATGTTTTGGTGCAATAATAAGAAAAATAGGTATACCCCTGCATACCCCAGTTTTGCTATATAAAGTGGGGTTTGAGGGGGGTACACATTTCACAGACACGTGGCAAATAAAAGCACACTCCTGTGAGGGTATCGAATGCCTGAATGAAGACATTTTCGTTTCCTGTATTGACAAGACAGGCAAAGAAATAAGAATAATAGATATGGAAGGTAATTTGAAAAGGAAAATTGTATTGGATGGTGCAGATGTAGACCTTCGTCCGTTTTATGTTACTGTGTCGTGTTGGGGCCAGATTTATGTCACAGAAAGTAATTATGACATAAACAAGACACAGATACGATGCTTCGAGAAGTACGGAGCATGCCGATATACGTTGTCTCAAAAGAATCTTGATGGTATTGGGGGAATGCTGGTCGACGATGAAGGACGTTTACTGGCGTGCTTTTGGAGATCAAATACAGTGCAGATGATAAGTAAAGACGGTACCAAATGTCAAAAGTTTTTTTGACTCGAGCGATGATGGAAGGATGACTGGACCATATAGTATAAGCTATCGTAACAATGACGCTACACTTATTCTTACTCTCAGGGAAAGAAACTACATGCTTGTATTTAAATTAAACATTGCGTAAATACAGAGATGACATATTAACGTGAATTTTAGTGTAAAAGATGAGGGATGTTGTTATCTGCAGGACTTCTCCAAAATAATCCTATTTAAAATGAACAAAATAGGTTAACGTGCGAACTACATCGCCCATCCCCACGTCTGTTTGCTAAAATGTATTTAAAGAGTAGTTCATCGAGCTTTGTCAATTGACCAAACGCTACCTGACACTCAAAATATACATTGATCAGAGAATTAGTGAAAATATCCAGGACAAACAAATGCAAGTGGCTAACTGCGAATACACGTTACATGTAAAACGAACGGAGGTTAAACAGCAGTCACACTGTAGCGTATAACCCAAACACGCGCCGGGCGTATGAAAAATCTCAACACGCTGAAGACTTTGAGCGTATAAAAATTAATTTGTAGAAAACAAAAAAGAGTTTGAAAAGTGGCCTCTTACAACTTTCAGTGTATACTAACATTAATTGTCAGTATGTAAGCAGTCTCTCATTAAAAACGTTGCTTTTGTGTAAATAGTTGCTTTTATCTTTGCAGACTTTGAGGAATGCATCTCTCACTGACGATTTCTTTGAATGATTTGTATGGCAATGATCACGTGCAATATGTCTTGTCCTCTCGGAAATCATCTCATCTAATGGAATAAGAGCTGTTCCAATAATGGCTGTAAAATACTTAATACTCAAAATATAAAAGTAGGCACTAATCAAGAAATACGCAACCAGAAAGAAATTCCCACTCCAAAGACCAAGATGGGAAACACTCAATTGAAATTCAGGTACTTATACAAAAAAAAAAAAAAAAAAAAAAAAAAAAAAAAAAAATTCGTAAGCCGAGTGAGCATCTATTTCCCAATAGGCATTCACTCAGATACCAGAATGAAAACGTACATTAGGTGTAAACAGCACAAAACATAAAACAATCAGAATCACAACGGGGGCGTCTAAACATTAGTCAAGCACACAGATGTTGCAGTTGTTACTTTGGTTGGCAAGCAATGGCCAGTTACTGGTAGAATCAGAATCAAAGACTTTTATGTTGGGACTTTAAATTTAATTGCATCGATTCCTAGTCCCTCTATTCTTATTTTGTATTAAAAACAAGGCCGAGAATAGCAAAAAAGTAATTAAAAATAAACACTGATGGACGGGGAGACTTTTTAGGGCCGCCACATGGCACAACGCCAGCTGCAGTAATAGCAAATAAAATTTAAAAGTTTGATCCTTTGGAAGCAGTAAAAACATTCAAAGGAAGGTAGTATGGGCCATATTGCGCACCGTCGGGCCACCGGCGACGACAGCCAGATAAATATACTGAAATCTGAATAATTTACTCTAGGGTCGTCTAAATCAAACACGTATGCCTAAACGGGGTCAAACAAAACATTGTTTAGAAGATGGCTCTAAACGTAAAATTAGTCTTACTGATCTCAAAGGACCGAAAAAAAAACAACAACATAATCTGCACTATGGATAAGCCGCCAACGCCAGCTGCAGTAATAGCAATATATATGATCCTTTTGAAGCAGTAAAACATTCAAAGGAAGGTAGTATGGGCCATATTGCGTAATTTCGGGTTCTGAAACCCCATCAGTGACCCTTTATAAACCGGCGACGACAGCCAGTTAAATATACTGCAATTTCAATAATTTACACAAGGGTCGTCTCAACCTAAACATCATATGAGCCGCCACAGGGGAAAACCAACAATCTGCATAGGCCAAAACAAAGGCACAGATCAGCTTCGCAGTAACTGCGAAGCTCTGATCAGCGCCTTTGTTTTCGCTAATCGGATAGTACAATTCCTCCCCTACTTAACTCCAAAATTTCAAGCTTGTAGCTATTTTCTGTGTTTGCACAGGTCGGTTTGTGTCGGACCTGTTCGGAAACCACATTGTTGGTTTTCCCACGAGGTGGCTCATATCATCACAGTTCCTACTTGATGATACCCTGTTCTGAGCTTTCCTTAAACTGTCATAGCAAAATCCATTATTGGAACAACTCAGATTCTCTCTCTCTCTCTCTCTCTCTCTCTCTCTCTCTCTCTCTCTCTCTCTCTCTCTCTCTCTCTCTGTATTTTGGATTGGTTATGGCTCAACGACCCAGATAACAATTGTTCTGTCATATTCATCGGAACTGGGGTTCCGTTTCCTGGGGGGTCAACCAGTTCTATGGGGGCATAACGTGTTTTGTCAACGGATACTGCTGTCAGGGCGGAGATGCATATTAAACTCTTGAAAGACCACTCACTCCGGAGTCCTTTAGGTTTATATTTGTTAGACTATGTTCGAGTGCTGCAGGCACCTCTTACTCTTAAATAAAATGATACGACGCCTCTTCTGGCGGTACTTGCAACCTTGATCTTTATGACCCAGTATGATCAATGTATAGACAATTTTATAGGCCTATGGGTTTCGGAAAATGAAACTAAAACAACTTCCTGGATGTTTCTACAGTCCAATTCAAAAATGTCGTGGTGAAATCGTCTGTATCTGTATGTATGTGTGTAGGGTATTATATGTTTCAAAATTGTTTCTGTGATAAATGCACTGTCAAATGAGCATGCAGTGAGTCCGTGCCATGCCCGAAACTATCCATTCCTATGCCATACACTCATCTAAAACTGGTTTGGCGTGATTGCATTGTGTATGCAAATATTTTAAATAGATAATGATGAACTGCCCTATACCATGCCGTTATCAAGTTATCCTACTTGAAAAAAAGGTAATTTTAAAAGGACGGATCCATGGTTAGTTTTTCATTTGTTTCCTCGAATTGCACTGATTATACGCGTTTGCTATGTAATTAATAATATCACGGTCATTTCCTTTCTTGCCTGGAACAAACAAGTGGCTAAATACCGTGTCGCAATACTGGTCACCGCTTGTTTTAAAATATTTTGTTTCATTCTTTACAGTTATGCAGCAATGATCAACAATGGCGTCATTTGACGAATCTGTGAAATCCTCTTCAGAGGAAAGTTTCCAGCAGGAATGCTCCCCATGTGGACTTGATGGGGCTGTCAGAGAGGCTAAATACTTCTGTACTGATTGCCAGGAATACTTGTGCCAACCCTGCGAAGCACAACATAAAAGATTCAAGGGCACAAGAGATCATACGGTAAGCCTTTGTGGAGATGCCAAGCTAGGATCTCAAGATGAAGATTGCAGTGCAGTGTTGTGTTCTTGCAAACGAAGTGAGGTGCAGATCTTTTGTAAATACCACAACGAGGCCATTTGCTCGGACTGTAAAACAATTAATCATAGACTGTGCAACACGAAACCTGTAGACGATGTTATCTCTGCACAAGACACTGATTTTGATAAGAAAACACTTGAATTTTCGGAGGAAGTGAAAGGAAACATAGAAAACCTAGTACAAGAACGCCAAGAGAGCTTGGAAAAATTAAATGCCGATACAGAGCGTGTTAAAGAAGAAATACTATTGTTTAGAAATGAACTGAAAAATCGTATTGACAATCTAACAGAGAAATCTTTGGATGATTTAAAAGCACACTCCGGTCGTCATAACGAAGTTATTCAGCATCATCTTACTACATGTGAAACAGCTCTTAAAACATTATCAGTGGATAGCAGTGAATACCAGAAATTGAAGGAAACGCAAAATAAACGTCAAAAATTTGTTATGTGTTTGAAACTGACAAAGACACTGAGAGATTTAAATGCGCTGGCGCTAGATATAAGAGCGGAGATCTATGAGCCCACACTGGCATTCGAAGAAAATTCAGATATGTCAAATGTATCAAATATGGAATCTTTGGGAACCGTAAAGCATAATGCACGGAGTATACCACGAGAATTCAACGCAAATTTGACAATAAAGTCATCACGTCGTGTCAATGTTAAATTATCCCCAGACAATAAAGTACCGTGGATTACAGGCTCAGTGTTTCTTCCAAATGGTGACATTATTTTATGTGATCGCCTAAACAAATGTGTGAAACACTTTAACTCAGAATTTCGTTTTGTGGAGTCCGTAAACTTGACAGGGGAGCCGCGCGGATGCTGTCTTATGAATGGAAATGAACTTATCGTTAGTTTGTCAGATAAGAAACAGATTCAAATGTTCCAGACATTGCCGGCTATACAGCTACAGAACACAATAAATTTGGATAAACAGTGTGAAGACATCGACGTACTTGGCGAAGACATTTATGTCATTTGTCATGATAAACCTGATAAGGAGATAAGAATAATGGATAGAGAAGGCAATCTGAAAAGGAAAATCGACATAAAAGAGCACAACAAGCAAGATGATATCTTTTGTCCATTTTACATTGCCGTATCAACGTCAGGAGATATATTTGTCTCTGAAAGTAACTACGGTGGTTCAGACACCGGACAAATTCGTCGCCTAAGATCTAATGGTTCCTATAGGTACACTGTCTCAAATAAAGATACTGTGAGTACAGGTGGATTGCTTCTAGATGAAAACGATTCCCTGTTAGCGTGCTTTTGGAGATTAAATTCGGTCTTGTTAATAAGCGAAGACGGGTCAAAATGTGAAAATTACTTTGGACCCGATACTGATAAGCTGGATATGCCATACAGCATCAGCTTTCGGAAAATCGACGCTACACTAGTAGTGGCATACAGAAAGAGCAACGACATGTTAGTCTATAAAATGGAGTAAATTGTCAGCTTAAATTCGATGCTCTTGTAGGAGTCTTTATGTACAGAGAATTGTAGTCATGTTGAAACCAATAATCAATACTGAAATTCGACCAAGAGAACAATTTATCATTAATTGACCTGTTTAATATGGGTTAAAATGCAAGAACACCCGGGTGCAGTGGTTATGTTATTGTTCATCTGATATATCTGATATATTAACAAAGTAAGCAAAAGTACTTATTGAATTGTTGTCGTCTTCGGCTTTTATATTCGTTGACTGCGTTTATTTTGATATTGCGGAAGGTCCTTGTACGCAGTTATAATGAGTAAGTCCAAAGAGATGCATAAAAAGTTTGCGGGACTTCTATAAATGAATCCCAGTTATCTGAATCGCTCAAGTAAACAGCTTAGTCTTGCGCAAGTGGAGTTGGCAATTGAATGTGTACAGACAAAACAGAACTGCGGACACAGGATAATATAGATTGATATACATGTAAAGCATGAAATCGTTTATTATAGAAACGTATAGACAAGAAAAACATGTCCATGTACAATTATGAATGGTAAAAAGTCCGTATATTTCGCTTTGTTATCTTTGAGGATGTCTTCGTCTCTCACTGACGATTTCTGTTAATGATCTGTACGGTAAAGATCTTAGTTCACGCGCAATATGTCTTGTCCTCTCAGAGGTCATTTCAGCCAATGGGAGAAGGGCAGTTCCAATAATGGATGTGAAGTACATGTAACTCAGCAGCATCTGAAAAATGACATTTGAGCCACGTCATGAGAAAAACAACAAATTTGAATAGGCGAAAACAAAGGCGCAGATCAGCTTCGCAATAACTGCGAAGCTGATCAGCGCCTTTGTTTACGCTACACGGATAGTACAATCCTTCTTCTTTTTAAATTCGAATTTTCGAAGCTTCTAGCCTTCTTCTTTGCTTGTTCAGCCCGGATTTGTGTCGGACCTGTTCAAAAACACAGTGTTGGTTTTCTTATGACGCGGCTCAATTAATTCGAAGAAGTTGGTAAACAATGAACTGGTACAATTAGAAGCGAACAAAGACTCGCCTTGGAGCGTAAGTCGGGAAACAACCAAATAAGTGCTCATTTAAAAAAAAAAAAAAAAAAAAAAAAAAAAAAAAAACAAAAAAAAAAAAAAAAAAACACACACACACACACACACACACACACACACAAAACGCACGATATGCCGAGTTATGACGTTTTTCCCAAAAATGTCCATTCCGCTACCTTATACTTAAATGGTGGAACACCACACTCATTCTCGATGATGTGATGATGTTTGGTAATGATCTCTCAATAACCAATTGATTTGCATTATATTTCGCTGCATCAGATTAATGGTACCTTTGATACGGCCTAAATATTTTCTATGTGTGATTCCAGTTTCCCTGCCTACCCAAATTTTTTCATCCTACCCTAAACATTAAAATGGTCTTTGGAGAGAAAAAACAACTAAAAATAGCCACAGTTTCCGATTTTGAAGCCGTTTTCTGTGTTTTGACTAAATTAAATAATGCTTTCTACCTACCTTAGTACCGTAATTTTTGGGGGCATGAAACAGGAACCACACATATATTTCATTTAGGCCTAGTCTTAATGGAGTTTACGAAATATGTAGAACTTTATGTATTTAGCCAAATATTGTTTCAAAGTGGCGATTTTCTTTAATTAGCAACTGCTGTAAAAGTGTACCAACCTGAATAGCAGTGAATATTGATGTATACCATGATATCGGGAATGCATCACCTGAACCTACAATATATTAAAATATTAATTATCACTAGCGTTTTGTATAAATCTTAACTAAGAGTATTTTTTTCTTCCATGGTTAGCAGAAACTGTACAATCTTAGTTGGATCTTAGTCTATATTTCATACATAACTCTAAATTTGTAAGATTAGTTTTAACGTCTCTTTCAGGTAATATGAGACGGGCCAATCAGTAGGTGGGGCGAAAACGGGAGAACCCCGAGAAAAACCACCCGGGCCGCCCGTAAGATTGTAAAGTAAAGCATGTTTAGCAACATATATACGAAGTTGTTTGCATTGACAGTAGGTGTAGAGAAAATAGCTGTTATAAGGGTAACGTTAAAGAACCCTTTATATAACAAGAATTTACTTACTATGCTTACTATGTTTGTTTTTCATAGCGGAAACCAAGGTGAGATCTTGTAAGAATACGTATACAACACTGGTTTGAAAGTTTAAAACTTTTTACGTATACTGGTCAAAATAAGTTATAAGGATCAAACTTGTAAGGGCCCATTTAGGGCCTATGGATATTAAATGAAGTTTTATTTTATATGGTAGATAAGCAGTTTTATTGCACTTTCATATGCCACCATTTTTGAAATTATGCATCATCACTATCTTAAAATCCAAAGTGATAAAAATCCATTGAGAACTGATACCACAAAAAATTCAATTTCCCAGTTCATGAAACCTTTGCGAAACTGCACAATAGTCATCATGTTTAACCATTTCTAAGGTCAACCAGCCAAAAAGATTGGAAATTTCTAGCCATTTTAAAAGTTGTGTACGAGCAAACTTACACACCATCAATTCTCAATGGGAATTTAATACCACTCTCATTTTAAGGGTAATCCGACTTCAAGCAAAGACTATCGTTTCGGTCTCCAAGCATACAAAGCTTACAAAATGAATAGCCTTGATAATAGAAATGTTTAATTTTACTAGCAATTCGAATTCTTCTAGAAATCTGATCCCTAACTTTATTTGTCCAGTATGTATACAACGATGGTTCAGAAGTTTGAACCTTACCGCATAACGTTGCTGTGGACACCGAAAAGAAAAGAAATCTACAAAATATTTCTACAATAAGAGCTGGACTCTTGATCATATCCTCTTCCAGAAATTTCCAGGATTTAATCTGCAAGATAACGAAAGATTCAAATGAATGTATTTGATTAACTGATAACGATGGAATGGACATCACCATTTTTTGATACTTTGCATGGCTAAACAGTTATCAAATATGTCTTAAAGTTTGATACGTTTCATGGCTAAAAATATCATATATGTCTTTGATACTTTGCATGGCTGAAAGGATATCAAATATGTCTTTGCTACTTTGCATGGTTAAAGGATATCAAATATGTCTTTGATAACATGCATGGCTAAAAAGAGTATGTCTTTGAAACTTTGCATGGCCAAAAAGATATCAAATATGTCTTTGATACTTTGCATGACTAAAAAGGTATCAAATATGTCTTTCATACTTTGCACGGCTATCAAATATGTCTTTGATACTTTGCATGGCTAAAAGGATATCAAATATGTCTTTGATACTTTGCATAGCTAAAAGGTTGTCAAATACATGTATGTCTTTAATACTCGCGCATGGCTAAACAGGTATCAAATATGAAATTGGATACTTTACATGGCTAAAAGGTATCAAATATATGCATTTGATACTTTACACGGCTTAACAGATATCAATTACGTATTTGATCCTTGGCCAAACAGGTAGCAAATATGTCTTTGATACTTTCAAAAAATGCTACACACCCCTATGGGCGGTTTGCCTTTATTACGTCAGGGTGAACATTTGTCACCAACATGACAAGGCATATGTACCAGCCGGGTTTCGAACCCGCAACCTCAAGATTGCTAAGCGAATACGCTATCCAATATGTCTATGTTAATTAACATGGCTAAACAAAGTGATCTTTCATTCATTACTGTGATGTATTAGAAAGTACATCAGGAAAACTTGTCCATGAATTGTGTACCCCCTCAAACCCCACTTTTATATAGCAAAACCGGGGTATGCAGGGGTACACCTATTTTTCTTATTTTTGCTCCCAAACATAGATTGTGGGTACTCGTTAGAACCGCCTCGGCGAGGCGGTTCTAACGTGTACCCACAATCTATGTTTTGATCAAAAATATCAAAAATTTTCAGTTGAAAATGTTCAATTTTTAAAGCTCAAAAAATCTCTATATGTTACATGGGCAAGTTTTCGTAATGAAAAATGCAAGTACATCTATAAGTATGATGCATTTAATTCATTAATGAGAAGATGGTTACGAATCATTAACTAACATTTACTTGCTCAAGTTTGCAAGTTTTTCTTAATTTTGAATTAATCTTGATATGCTTCGAGATCATCATTCACATGACTTTTTCCCTTCGGTGGAAACGCAGTATTCACATGATCCATCTTCAAAACACTTCAAGAATATTCATTATGACGATGCCACATAAAACAGAGAAGGAGTAAACGCATATGTACATCACCTGAAACCTGAAGGTTGCTGTGTAAAGGCCAGCAAAGAGAAGAATGGTCGCCACATAAGACTGTATCAGTAAAATACCACTCACTTTCCGTCTCTTCACTTGCTTTGCAAGATTACCTGTTGAATGTACAAATGGTTACTTCAGGGCCCGAGGTTATAAAACTTTTTTCATGCTCAACTCAGCTGAGCAGACTAATTTAGTCTGAGCATGAAATTTAAACTGCTTATTATTATTGAAATAACCAAATATTGGAGGGAATCTAAGGTTAAGATTACCAAAGCCTGTAAATTATCATGCTAATAAATGTTAAAAATGACAACAATTGTTAGCATTTTAACATTTATGAGCAGGGTAAATTTTAGTCTCAGCTGAGCTAAGCATGAAAATCGTTTTATAACCTCGGGGCCAGTTCTCAAAAGGTACTTTCATTAATGTACAATGTAAATGTATGTTCATTTAATAAAACAAATACACCTGCGTATTTTTTGACGTTTCGAGTCGTGCGACTATACTAAAAGCAAAACAAAATTTATGTAACTTTAGCCGACCCAGCAACAGCAAACCCGTCAGTGGAAAAGCATGCTCACCCATCTGCCCACCAGGGATGTTTAAATGCACTAGATACATGTATGTCACGCAAAAATAAACAATCCTACGTAAAGGTTGAAGGGCAGGTGTATGCTTCAAATCACAGTACACCTGTTTACTGGTTAACCACTCAGGTCTGAGCCTGCCCAGGAAAAGTGATTCATGTCAAACCATCCATACATATAGACATTATTGGTGTAGTTGGGTGAGATATATTTAAAGCAGTTCTTGGATGTCATGACATCCTCATTTTGGGTAAAAGTCTCATAAAATGGAGGCAACGTCCCGTCATGACCATGGCTGTTGACTGGGACGGTAAGCATCAACTCAAACAAAGCTTTATCTTTACAGTAATAATGAATTTCAAAATAAAACATATAATTGATATAAAAAGTATTTCTGTTACCTGATATGACAATCACAATGATTATATTAGCTATCTGGAGAACCATCATACCAATAGAACCCTGGAAAGAAAATACGAAATCATACATCTAAGAGGCGATGTTTATTGCTTGTTTGAAAAGATAAATGCATGGTTTAAAAGCTAATTGACTTAATTATTTATTTACACTCTTGAGCTTTTGCAATCGTTCGACAAAATCGATACACATTTTTCTGTGGTAAATTCAAAATTTAAGATTTTTTCCACTCATCTACTTGAATGTCTATCCTTCATGAAGTTTTTAGCTCACCTGAGCCGTCAGGCTCACAAGGTGAGCTTATAGTATACCCATGCTCCGTCGTCCGTCCGTCCGTCCGTCGTCCGTCCGTCGTCCACCATTTTCAAAGATCTTCTTCTCTGAAACAGCTTGGCCAATCAAAGCCAAATTTTACATGAAGCATCTATGGGAAGGGGGAACCAATGTGTATATAAATAATCCAGGTCACATGACCAAGATGGCCGCCATGCCCATATATGGTAAAAACCCTTCAAAAATCTTCTTCTCCGGAACCACTGGACCGATTTCAACCAAACTTGGCATGAAGCATCGATGACTCAAGTACTATAATGTGTATATAAATCATGACCTTGCGGTGACCTTGACCTATTTTACGGCAAGGTCAACATAGGTCGCCTTTGCATTTGAATGGGAAAAATTGTTAAATTGTCATTTAAAGGAAAAATCTTGCAGAAAATGAGCAGTAGGACTGAATATTAATGATTCTGAAAAAAAAAATGGGCACCAGGGGCTCATCCGCCCCCACCCCGGGGCAATATACATGTATATTATCATAATATTCAAACATCTTCTTCTCTGAAACCGCTTGGCCAACCAAAGCCAAATTTTACATGAAGCATCTATAGGAAGGGGGAACCAATGTGTATATAAGAAATCCAGGTCACATGACCAAGATGGCCGCCATGCCCATATATGGTAAAAACCCTTCAAAAATCTTCTTCTCCAGAACCGGTGGACTGATTTCAACGAAACTTGGCATGAAGCATTGATGGCTCAAGCACTACAACGTGTATATAAATCATGACCCTGTGATGACCTTGACCTATTTTACGGCAAGGTCAACATAGGTCGCCAATGCATTTGAATGGGTAAAACTTTTAAAATGTCATTTAAAGTGAAAGTCTTGCAGGAAATGGGCAGTAGGACTGAATATTAATGATTCTGAAAAAAAATTGGACCCCAGGGGCTCATATGCCCCCACCCTGGGGCAATATACATGTATATTACCATAATATTCAAACATCATCTCCTCTGAAACCGGTTTGCCAATCAAAGCCAAATTTTATGTGAAGCATCAATAGGAAGGGGTAATCAATGTGTATATAAATAATCCAGGTCACATGACCAAGATGGCCGCAATGCCCATATATGGTAAAAACCCTTCAAAAATCTTCTTCTCCAGAACCGGTGGATTGATTTCAAAGAAACTTGGCATAAAGTATCGATGGCTCAAGTACTACAATGTGTATATAAATCATGACCCTGTGATGACCTTGACCTTTTTTTACGGCAAGGTCAACATAGGTCGCCAATGCATTTGAATAGGGAAAACTTTTAAAATGTCATTTAAAGTGAAAGTCTTGCAGGAAATGGGCAGTAGGACTGAATATTAATGATTCTGTAAAACATTGGACCCCAGGGGCTCATCTGCCCCCACCCCGGGGCAATATACATGTATATTACCATAATATTCAAACATCTTCTTCTCTGAAACCGCTTGGCGAATCAAAGCCAAATTTTATGTGAAGCATCTATGGAATTGGGGGAATTAATGTATATATAAATTATCTAGTTCACATGACCAAGATGGCTGCCATGCCCATATAACGTAAAAACCCTTCAAAAATCTTCTTCTCCGAATCTGGTGGACCGATTTCAAAGAAACTTGGCATGAAGCACCAATGGCTGATGTACTACAATGTGTATATAAATCATGACCCTGTGGTGACCTTGACCTATTTTAGGACAAGGTCAACATAGGTCGCCAATGCATTGGAATGGGGAAAACTTTTAAAAAGTCATTTAAGGTGAAAATCTTGCAGGAAATGGGTAGTAGGACTAAATATTAATGATTCTGAAAAAAAAAATGGACCTAAGGACTCATATGCCCACACCCCGGGGCAATATATGTATATTACCATAATATTCAAACATCTTCTCCTCTAAAACCACTTGGCCAATTGAAGCCAAATTTTACATGAAGCATCTATAGGATAGGAGAACCAATGTGTATATTAATAATCTAGGTCACATGACCAAGATGGCCACCATGCCCATATATGGTAAAAACCCTTCAAATATCTTCTTCTCTGAAACCAATAGATTGACTTCAATGAAACTTGGCGTGAAGCATCCATGGCTATAGTACTACAATGTGTATATAAATCATGACCCTGTGATGACCTTGACCAAGTTTATGGCAAGGTCAACATGGGTTGGGAAAAACTGTTAAAATGTCATATGAAGGGAAAAGCCAGCAAGAAATTGGCAAGTGGACAGAATATTGATTATTCTGAAAAAAGAAAACGGTTCAAGGGCTTCATCTGCCCCTGCACTGGGGTTAAATACCATAATATTCAAACATGTTTATTGGTATATGCAGCAGACTCAGGTGAGCGCTTACAGGACCATTGGTCCTCTGGTTATTAGTATGATGAAAATCAATGTTTCATAGTTATATACAAACTATTTGTTGTGCCAACTTTTTACCCTCGTCTGTTCGTGGCAGGTTGTCAACCAGTGTTAGCAGAACAAGAAAGACGAGCTGTAACAGGAATAACAATATCGTCAGTCATGCGTGAATTTTTCAGAAAAAGAAATGAGCCTGTGCATGACAAAACCAACAATTTGGGTTTCCGACCAGGTCCAACACAAACCAGCCTGTACAGTCACAGAAGAAACCCAGAATCTTGAAAATTTGGGAATAAGTAGAGGAGGAAATGTACTATCCGTGTAGCGAAAACAAAGACGCTGATCAGCTTCGCGGTTACCGCGAAGCTGATCTGCGTCTTTGTTTTCGCCAAGCAAATTGTTGGTTTTCTCACGCACAGGCTCAAATGTTTAATTTTCAGAGCAAAATATAAGCTAACTATAGTGTTACAAATTAGGATATCGTTTAAGACTCAGAGTATAGAAAGTTATTAGAATATGATCTTCGTTTTTCTCAATCCATGTATCGTGCCCACCACGTTTTTGAATGAAACTTTAACATTTAGAATCTAATCTCCGATATACATGTATATAAATTGGCTGAATGAAGTTTGGAAATAACAGAGTTTATCATTGTTTATGCAACATGAAAAATGTTAATGTTTTCTCCAAAATATCATCTAAACACTATGAGAGAGAGAGAGAGAGAGAGAGAGAGAGAGAGAGAGAGAGAGAGAGAGAGAATTAGATAAAAATTACTTGCAGAGAGAGAGAGAGAGAGAGGGGGGGGGGAGGAGATAATTACTTGCAAAATAACTGTAAATGATATGCCTTTGGCACCTGTGAGCTTGTAAGCAAACTTTCTGACACACATTCTGAGTCGAGGGCATCGCTTCGGTCTCTTTGTCCATCCTGGGATAGCCTTCTTCTAAATCAGAAAGGTAATGGAATTGGTGCATTTTATATAGAGAAGGACCTTCATGAAAAGTATTTTATATGCATTTTTTAATCTTCCAAGCGCTATGTGAGCACTAAAGTTATGTAATGCGGCTTTCACACTAGAGCACGATCTGTTACGAATGCCACGATTGACAAATCGTAGCTAATCGGGACATTTTGCCAAAATTTGACGTTCTGTTGCGAATTGTTGCGTTTTGATACGATCTGTTGCGATCTGATACGATAGGGTGGCGATCGGTCAAAATCTGGTGACACGATATTGGTCCCGGACAGATACGATTAGTTGCGAGCCGATAGGATTATTACGATTAAGCCCCCGATTCTAATGCGATCTGACACGATTATCACGATATGTGACCGCGATTTGATACGACCTGATACGCGTAGATGCGTTCTGGTACGAGTCTCAAGAATTGATACGATGTGTTGCGATATTTGACGATTTTTGGCTTTACCTTTTGTTGATTGTGGTCACGATTGTGTCACGATGAGACCACGATTGGTATATAAACTTCGAAAACAAACATATACCTCATTACGTTTTTAATCTCTGAAGACGAAACAACATTGATGATGGAGGAGCTGATAATGACGAGAATGCGACATTTGCATTATTAATACATGCTCATGATAAAGCCTTATCCTTCCCCTTTCTACCACTGTCTCTGCTGCCATCCTTCAGATTTCGAATTAATACTGAAAATGGCCGTATTGATATTTACTTCTCTATTGTTGACCAAAGGATAAAGTCATTTATCTTGCCCGATTTATTTAATGTATTGATAATTCGTAACAGATCGTAAGCATACGTGGCAAAAGCGTGGCTTGTCGTGTCTCATCGCATTTAGTCGTATTAGATCTTATCCTATCGGGAGTCATTCGCATCGCCTCGTAGTTAATCGGGCCATGCGATTTTTCTCGAATCGTAACAGACCGTAACAATACGTAGGAGATCGCAACTCATCTCAACAGATCGCGGTGTTTTGGTCGATCCCGATCACCGCGATTTAGGAACAAGATGAGATACGATTTGTTGCGATTTGTTACGATGTCATACGATCTGATGCGATGGTCACGATAGTCCCGCCAATCGTGGTAATCGTGGCAAAATTTTTGGCAGACAAAAATTTTTCCACGATTAGCCCGATTATCACGATTGACATCAAGATGTGATGCGATCTGATAAGATTGGATACGATAGTCCCGATTGGTCCACGATGAAGACCACGATACCAATCGTGGTCCAATCGTGATAAGTGTGAAAGCTGCATAATGTTATCATCAAATGAAAATGACACAATTACACAATATTTAATATGATTATTATAAGAATTGTAAAATGGCAACGAGGCGGTTCTAACCCACAATCTATGTTTTTAGCAAAAATATGTTTTTTTTTCTTTAACTAAAAAACTCAAATTTTATAACAACAAAAATTCTGTTTCTTGCATTGACGGTTTTTTTTCTTATAGTTAAAAGATCTCAAGTAAAAGTTAGACGTTTAAACTCTCGCTTATTTACCTTAGCCTCGTTTTCAAGGCCAATAAGATGATGGGTGAGTGTATCTGTGATGTCATCCAGTGACGTAATAAGGGATTCTACCTCATAGTACGATAGCTCAACCGGGTCATGTCTGAAAACAGAAGGAGAGAAAGAATTCTGAAGTGTGTTTCCCACTGTATTTTTGTGGAGACAAAATGGTTTAGAAAAAAAATTATATCCGTAAGTTACGCGTTGAGACTAAAAAGTGAGACAAAATGCCAAGTTTTAGCTAGACGCCGTCATGGTGTCTTTTATAACGATTTATAATAAACGAATGAATACAATATGCAGGAACTTTAAATGTGCATAATACAATGTAAATGTTGCAAAGTGTTATACAAGCACCTACACTGAAAAAAAGTTATAAGAGGCCACTTTTCAAAGTCATTTTTTGTGTCTAAGCCATGTTCAAAATTGCACAATTTTTTGCCAAAAGACGTGTCTTTCAAGTAAGTAAAGTTCCAAAGTGTTAAGAAATAATTTTCTTTTACTAAAGGCGTTTTTGGAATAAAAATGCAAAAATCAATGTTTTAAATAAAAAATTGGATACAGCACACCATTTATTGAAATTAGGAACGGGTGTCATCAAAGGGGTCGTTACAGCTCGGAAAAACATCAAACATTCGAATTTTCTCTACTGGTAGAATTTTTATGCATTTTTAAAAATCGCTAATTTTGAGATTTTTTTGAAAATTCATAAATGTGCCTCTTAAACATGTTGACCCCTGTTAAATTCACTTGATGAGGCCTGGAAATGAGAGATATAACTTGACTGAACTGTTTTAGACCATTTTCGAGGATCAACAGATCAAGGCTGCCGCACACTTCCGGTTTCAATGCCAATTTTTAACGAACAAAATAACAAAATTTGTGGACGATTTTTTTAATTTTCAAAGTTTATCTGAGTCTAGTATTTGACCTAAATAATCGCTGAAAATTTCAATGCCGTGCTGCTGATAATAACGCAACTGGAGAAGAACAAAGTTGGTATGCAAATTGCATACAAAAGCTGAATTCCTGTTATTCAGGTTGTTGTCTTCTTGCATGTACAAAACAGAAACGTAGATTCTTATTGCAGCAACACTTTTGACTTAATTTTATTTTGCATCATGGCAGTCAGTAGCACTTTCAAATAAATTAAAATGTAAAAACACAACGTCATAATATGACATTTAATTTGATGTTAATAAAGTGTGACTTTTTGAAATAGGGTACCTTTACACATGCTTCGTCTGTGTGAGAAGTATCACGCATTTTGGACTGCAGAAACTCACAGAGCCACTGTTAGACATTGGTTTATTCATATGATCATGAATTTTAATTGATCGTATTTTACTTTCTGAACTAAAAGAACAAATATGAGGTGGCCTCTTATAACTTTTTTTCAGTGTATACAACAGTTATCCATTGAAATATTTGATGATGCTGATAATAATAACTGTGTTGCCTACCTGAAAAATGTACTTTTTCCAATCTTCACTCCTTCCAGTAGAGGTTGTTCACTTTCCGACTCATACATATTGTATATTTTTGCTTAAACATTTTATTTTAAACTTGTGATATACATGTATGTAGATAACTCAAAATTATGTGTTGAGATTTACGATTGCAATTTACATAATGGTTATGTGTCACTGATACATGTATATAATTTCGATTGATAATAAACTTTACATATTGATAAAGTACATCACTGATGTTACTTAATCATCGAATTTATTGGGATGATCATGTGATGATCTTTATCTCCTTACATTTCGGAAACATGCCCATGCAATATACAGAGTTTTTTTCAGCTGTAAAAATTGGAAAAAAAAAAAAAAAAAAAAACTCACCAGAAAAGTTTTGATGTTTTTAATATTTTTGCTCAAAACATACATTGTGGGTACACGTTTGGATCAAAAATAAGAAAAATAGGTATACCCCTGCCAACCCCAGTTTTTAGCTCACCTGAGCCGAAGGCTCACAGGTGAGCTTATAGTATAGTGGTCGAGCCGGCGTCCGTGCGTCGTCCGTCGTCGTCGTCCGTCGTCGTCAACATTTTCAACCGACCTCCTCTGAAGCTGCCGGGCCGAATCTTTTCATATTTCACATATAGCATCTACAGGCGGGGGGAACGAATATTTGTGTTTTTTATTTCGATCGGATAAGAACTCTGGTTGCTATGGCAACTTATGCTTCCTATAGACTAATAATGGAGAAAAGTGAAAATTGCCTATTTTTGCTGTCTTGTTTGAGATATTTGAATTTTGTTTTTGCAGAAATGTTTATTGAGTAATCCTCTACGTTTCATGTGACTTTTGTCCTAATCCTTCATTTTGATTGGTTGCAGGGGCCCCATACAGGGCAAAATTTCGAAAAAACATTCAAAACTCTTCTTCTCAGAAACCGTCAAGGGGATGAAGCCTATACTTTGTATACATTTTCCTGACAGTGGCCTCTACATAATTTGTGTTTTTTATTCCAGGCGGATAAGAACTCTGGTTGCTATGGCAACTTAAAGTTTCCATAGACTTATAATGGGAAAAGTGGAAATCGGCTATTTTTCCGCTAAAATTGCAGACACTTGAATTTTGTTTTTGCAGAAATGTTTATTGAGTAGTGTTTGACGTTTCTTGCGAGTTTTGTCCTAATCCTTTATTTTGATTGGTTGCTGGGGCCCCATAAAGGGCAAAATTTAAAAAAAAAAAAAAAAAAAAAAAAAAAAAAAAAAAACATTCAAAAATCTTCTCCTCAGAAACTGTTAAGTGGATGAATCCTGTACTTTGTATACATGCTCCTGACAGTAGCCTCTACATAAGTTTATGTTTTTTATTCTAGTCGAATAAGAACTCTGGTTGCTATGGTAACTTTAAGTTTCCATAGACTTATAATGGGAAAAGTGGAAATTATAGCTATTTTTTGAAAACTATTGCAGCCTGAGATCTGAAAAGTGGTAGATGCAAACAACTAATGGATTAGATGAAGGTATATGATTAATTTAGGTCAAGGTCATCTCTTGACCTTGGCCGGTCTGTCGTCCATACACACTTTTCAAAGATTTTTTTCTCTGAAACCACTTGGCCAATCAAAACCAAATTTTATATGGAACATCTATAGGAAGTGGGAACCAATGTGTATATAAATAGTCCACGTCACATGACCAAGATGGCCGCCATGCCCATATATGGTAAAAACCATTAAAATATCTTCTTCTCCAGAACTGGTCAACCGATTTCAACGAAACTTTGCATGAAGTATGGATGACTCAAGTACTACAATGTATATATAAAACATGACCCTGTGGTGACCTTGACCTATTTTATGGCAAGGTCAACATAGGTCGTCAATGCATTTGATTGGGAAAAACTTTTAAAATGTCATTTTAAGTGAAAGTCTTGCAGGAAATGGGCAGTAGGACTGAAATTTAATGATTCTGAAAAAAAAAATGGACCCCAAGAGCCCATCTGCTTTTAAAATGTTATTTATGTCTCCCCCCGACAGGGTCGGGAGGCATATTGTTTTTCCCCTTGCGTCTGTCCGTCCGTCTGTCCGTCGTCTGTCTGTCCGTCCGTCTGTCCGTCACAAATCGTATCCGCTCTATAACTTGTAAACCGTTAAAGATTTTTCAATGAAACTTGGTACACTTGTAAACCACGACGAGACGATGTGTCATGCACAAGGACCATAACTCTAGCTTGAGTATTTTTGGAGTTATTTCCCTTTCATTATTTTCGATACAATTTCGTGTCCGCTGTATAACTTGAAAACCGTTAAAGATTTTTAATGAAACTTGGTACACTTGTAGACCACGACGAGACGATTTGTCATACACAAGAACCATAACTCTGGCTTGAGTATTTTTGGAGTTATTTCCCTTTGATTATTTTCGATACAATTTCGTGTCCGCTGTATAACTTGAAAACCGTTTAAGATTTTTCAATAAAACTTGGTACACTTATTGAGCATGATCAGGCAATGTGTCATGCACAAGAACCATAACTCTGGCTTGAGTATTTTATGAGTTATTTCCCTTTGATTATTTTCCATACAATTTCGTGTCCGCTTTATAACTCGAAAATCGTAAGAGTTATTTCAATGAAACTTTGTACACTTATAAAGCGGGATCGGTGAGACGATTAACCGAAATCACCGAAATCACTGAAATCACCACCGAAATCACCGCAAAAATCACTGAAATCACTCTCAAAATTAAAATAAAGGGCATGTATTATTAATATATGGCTTAAATAAAATATATTTTGATAATATTTGATAAAAAAAAAAAAAATGCTTAGACACGATCAAAACTATGTCTACCGACTTGGGTACACAGGTGATTAACCGAAATCACCATCTAACAGCAATAGAATATTGACGATCAACCAAACAAGAAACTAAGTTGTCACCTAAATAATATAATATTAAATTATTACCAAATACAAAAAGCTATGGCTATGATTATTTAAATGCGAGAAGTGTTAGAAAGATTTAAAAAGCAGTTTTTGGCGCATATCTGTTAACATTTCTTAAAACTTGCGTTAGTCATTGTAAACGTTCGGCCGCAACGGAACTACATGTATGATTCTGGCGATGATAAACCGAAATCACCATTGTTTGCTGTTTTCAACAGTCTATACATGTATAAAAGCATATCTAAAACAGCATACATATGCGTAAATATTCGCATATATCACTCGATCTAGCTGTGCTTATGTTGCATCCGCAGCTAAAACGTAAGGTCATTGGGCGATAAACTGAAATCACCTAAAGTCAATGAAAGAGGTACTAGTATGAAAACGAGACGATGATATTTAAGATATTCGGAGGAATAATTACTTCATACTGAGATAAAGATCTTTATCTCAGCTTCATATAAATATATTTTTGATTGCAATATTCATCCCTTCTTTCTATCCTTTGGTGTGGACGTTAACATTGTCGGATCGCTGAACTGTTTAATTGATTTAGATCAGCAAAACAAAGAAAGAGAGAATTATCCTTTACCGTGAGAAACAACATTACGAAAATGTGTACATATAATCATATTTATACTGGAGAGGACGAAATATGTAATATGAAAAAAAAGAAAAATACAATAGGTATTTTGAAGAAAAGAATGGGAAAAATAATAGCGATAAGTAAGTAGAGTCATGCACCTGGACACAAATTTCAGATACCTGATTCAAAGGAGACGAAGCTTCAAAGACATTTGTACTTCTTTAATCTTTTAAATAATTAGATACTTAAAGGTGTGATTGGAATCTTGTCCCTGAGCAATTTAAATTAACATGTTTGTCACGAGTAATTAAGGGACAGCTGGTATGCGCTATCCGCATCACTGTCATATATTTAAATAAGAGCTGTCGCAGGACAGCGTAGCTCGCCTGACTTGTGCTTTGCGACTACATCTGTTAAAATCTATGACCCATGACCTTGACCTCAAGGTCACTCAGGTGGGTCATGATGGTACTGCGTAAAACTTCAGACCAATATCTAGCAACATGCAAAGTATCAACTCAATCCATCGATATGGTCAAGAGATATAGACTTACAAAAACATTAACCAAAAACTTAAACACAAAATTTCTAAGTCCGTGACCTTGACCTCAAGGTCACCCAGGGTGGGTCATAATGGTACTGCGTAAAACTTCAGACCAATATCTAGCAACATGCAAAGTATGAACTCAATCCATCAATACGGTCAAGAGATATAGACTTACAAAAACATTAACCAAAAACTTAAACACAAAATTTCTAAGTCCGTGACCTTGACCTCAAGGTCACCCAGGGTGGGTCATGATGGTACTGCGTAAAACTTCAGACCGATATCTAGCAACATGCAAAGTATCAACTCAATCCATCAATATGGTCAAGAGATATAGACTTACAAAAACATTAACCAAAAACTTAAACACAAAATTTCTAAGTCTGTGACCTTGACCTCAAGGTCACCCAGGGTGGGTCATGATGGTACTGCGTAAAACTTCAGACCAATATCTAGCAACATGCAAAGTATCAACTTGATCCATCAACATTGTCAAGAGATATAGACTTTTAAAAAACTTTAACCAAAAACTTAAACACAAAATTTCTAAGTCTGTGACCTTGACCTCAAGGTCACCCAGGGTGGGTCGTGATGGTACTGCGTAAAACTTCAGACCAATATCTAGCAACATGCAAAGTATCAACTTGATCCATCAACATGGTCAAGAGATACAGACTTTTAAAAAACTTTAACCGAAAGTGTGACGCGGACGCGGACGCACACGTACACGTAAACGTAAACGCGCACGACCGAGGTGACTACAATAGCTCTATGCACTTCGTGCAGGCGAGCTAAAAAAATTAATTCTGCAATACGACGATTAACCGAAATCACCGTGCACTTTTTTAATATTCCCCATTATTCTTCCCTATTGTTTTACTGACAATAAACTAATAGATTTTTGTTTAGAATATTCTAGAATTGGTGTGTGCTAAAGCCTGAATCAAAGCATGCACTGCCGTAAGCTTCCAGGGTGATTTCAGTATGCTTCTTCGGCGACGATTAACCGAAATCACCGCGGAAATCTTACATGCTCTTTTGCATTTTAAAACAAAATTTTATGAAAAAAAAAATATTATTATAAAAGTTTAGAATACTATTTTGTTGTAATATGCACCATTAAACAGGATAATATTGTTTATATAGGTGATTTCTTCGGCAATGATTAACCGAAATCACCACGGAAATCTTACATGCTCTTTTTTATTATTTGCATTCTAAAACAAAATTTTATGAAAAAAAGTATTATAAAAGCTTAGAATACTATATTTTGCTGTAATATGCACCATTAAACATGAAAATATTGTTTAAATAGGTGATTTCTGAAGTGATTTCGGTGATTTCGGTGATTTCATGGTGATTTCGGTGATTTCAGTAAATCGTCGAACCCAGCGGGATGAGATTACTTGTCGTGCTAAAGAACCATAACTCTTGCTTGCATATCTTTGGAGTAATTTCCCTTTGATTATTTTCCACACAATTTCGTGTCCACCCTATAACTTGAAAACAGTAAGAGAAATTTCGGTGAAACTTGGTACACTTATAAAGCATGACGAGACGATGTGTCATGCACAAGAATTATAACTCTTGCTTTCATATCTTTGAAGTTATTTCCCTTTGATTATTTTTCCATACAATTTCATGTCCACTCTATAACTTGAAAACCATAAGAAATATTTCAATGAAACTTGGTACACTAATAAAGCACGATGAGATGATGTGTCATGCTAAAGAACCATAACTCTTGCTTGCATATCTTTGGAGTTACATGTATTTCCCTTTGATTATTTTTCATTCAATTTCGTGTCTGCTCTATAACTCAAAAACCATTAGAGAATTTTCAATGAAACATGGTACACTCATAAAGCATGATGCACAAGAATCATTACTCTTGCTTTCATATCTTTGGAGTTATTTCCCTTTGATTATTTTCCAAACAATTTCGTGCCCCCTCTATACTTTGAAAACCGTAAGAGATATTTCAATGAAACTTGGTACACTTATAAAGCAGAATGACAGGATATGTGATGCACAAGAACTATAACTCTTGCTTGCATATTTTGGACATGCACGTAGAAATGGGGGAGACATCAGTTTTCACATAGAAAACAAATTCTAGTTTTTGAAAACTATTGCAGCCTGAGAACTGAAAAGTGATAGATGCAAACAACTGATAGAGTAGATGAAGGTATGTGATTAATGTAGGTAAAGGTCGATTTTGGAAACATAGGCAAACATGGAAACATGGGAAAAAGTGACACCTAGGTCTCGGGTAAGCATTTACAGGACCAATGATCCTATGGAAACCATTGCAGCCATAGGCCTGAAACTTGACCAAGATGACCGTCATACCCATATATGGAAAAAAATACCAACACTTTGTCCAGTGACTGTACTTGTTGACTCTCAGGTGAGCGATCGTTGCCCTTGGGCTACTTGTTCTATGAAAAAGTAGGGTTTAAGGGGGTATACATGTCACGGACATGTTTTCCTGATGTTAAAGAAATTTTATTGTTCAATGTTCATTACAACCGAATTTATGTGTAGATGTATAAGTATAGGACATCAGGAAAACATGTTCGTGAAATGTATATATACCCCCTTAAACCCCACTTTTATATACATGTAGTAAAACTGGGGTATACAGGGGTATACAAATTTTCTTATTTCTGATCCAAATTCAAATCCAAATTCAAATTCAAAACACAGATTGTGGGTACTCGTTAGAACCGCCTCCACGCATACACACAATCAATGTTTTGAGCAAAAAAAAAAAAAAAAAAAAAAAAAAAAAAAAAAAAAAAAAAAAAAAAAAAAAAAAAAAAAAAAAATTGAAACTATCACAATTTCTCAAATGAGAATTTTCAATTTTTAAAAACACATGTAAAAATATTGTATGAGCAAGTTTTTGTAACGGAGATTTTAACCACGACTTCATAAACATTTTCACACCAACTTTTATTCATACGCATATATCAAATTTGAATTATCTAAAATTTAGTAAATTATACCAAACATTTGGCTAAAAGTAGACGATATCACGCATTTCATTCTGCTAACACACCCATTTTAATTTAAACAGCTGCGTACATATTCAAATTTGATCACTGAATTTATAGGTTTATATTTTTTATCATATGCATATTTTTCTTTATTATCATATCATTATTGTTATTATTATTATTATTATTATTATTATCTTCATTCAGTGCATATAAAATAGCAATTTCTATTGCATACTTTATTTATAAAATATTTTATAAATACATCAGGAAATACGAAATATATAATAATGTAAAAATCAAGCTGTCATTATTTTTGCGTGTGTGTGTTTTAGCATTATATTGGGAGAAAAAACACGTGTCTGTACACATCACAATTGCCGTCCAAATCAAGGGCATTCACTCTTCATAATATAATATGTTTATTCAACAGAGAACTTCTTGCAGATTAACCGAATATTGCACATCACATAATTATTATTGTTCTTATCCAGGCCAGTGTTCACGAGTTACAACGTTGGCCGGAAAAGCCCGTGGAAGTCCTTTGGAAAACGTTGTATGTTGAATTCAGCACGTGCTATTTCTGTCATCGTTTTAGCATCCAAGACGAGAAGAAAAGCATTTTTGCCTGCGTCGAAATCGGAACTGTTCACTGCTGAGAGTAAAACGCCTGAAAAATATGATAAAATAAAATAAAAAGCTGACATATCAATAATACTATTTGTGCAATGATTTATGTTAATAGTTTAGAAATTTTTATTGTCGAAGTTTTGAATCTTCATTGTCAGTAAACCTAAACGTCTCCGCTTTAAGACGCCTACCAAACGAACTGATACTCCATTACGAAAACTTGCCCATGCAATATACAGAGATTTTTTTCAACAGTAAAAATGGGAAATTTCATGACAAAAATGCTGATATTTTTCTTATTTTTGCCCAAAACATAGATTGTGGGTACACGTTATTTTAACCAGTACCCACAATTTATATTTTGGAGCAAAAATAAGAAAAATAGGTATACCCCTGCATACCCCCGTTTTGCTATATAAAAGTGGGGTTCAGGGGGGTATGCATTACACGGACATGTTTTCGTGATAGAAAAGTTTTTGCCCTTTAATCTCGGGCCTATGGTCATACCGTCATCTTCTTCGGTACCATCAGGGTTTGGAGCAAAGACAGGTTCTGATGGATAGCACTTCTCCTCCGCCCATTCTGTGTAGGTTTTCGTCGCCGTGTCTATTTTGCACAGCTGTTAAAGAGATAAAGTCTACTGTATTTGTGGTACATGCATATAATGAGGAAGGTATTATTGGGAGGAATAAAAGATCTTTTTAGGATAAAACATGTGGTACCACTCTTTATTGGCTAAAAGAACCCTGATCTGTTCTAAAATATACTCCTCCTTAAAAAAAATCCGGTCACCCAATATTGTAAGAATTGTTAATTGTGTTTGCAATATATATATTTTTGATTAATTCTGATTGACATGTTTTTACTCTTAACTACTCTATTTCCAGCCTAAAACTGGAGTGATGTTTTAAGCCCTTTCAACAGCTTATGTCATACGAAGACATGACATGCTGAATATGTCAACAGAAAGGCTGAAGGAGCTCTGGAACGAGCAAATGATCCCTGATTACAAAGCGTGTAGCTTTACCACTACATCACGGAGGCTTTGTCCGGCTGAGCAAGCATGACAGAGTAACGGCGCTAGGCTGACTTTCTACATTCCCACCAATTTGATTCCTTTTAACCCTAGAACATCTGAGTTGAGTACTGAGCATGCGCAAAAAATGCATACTGTATGCAAAAGGGAATTCGAAGTTGTTGCCCCAGATTATGTCATGTAATTTTTAAATTGACGAAAAACAGAACGTAATTCCTAATCATTTATCGAGTAGTTATAACACAAATGGGTGACCGGATTTTTTGGAGGAGGAGTATAACCAGTTTTTGTTTTACTTTCTTTGTCTCTACCTGTTCCTACCTGTTTTCGTTGTCATTGTCAGTCTAGTGCACAACCAAATACAGTTTAAATATAGCTCTAGTTCTTCTTTTGTACATTTGGGGGTAATACATGAATTTATTTCTATATTTGTCAACATTCATATGATCCCTTTCTTAAAATCCACGCATTTATGGTACGAATATTTGTCGAAAGTTCTAAAATGAAAAAAAAAAAAACAACAACTAATTTTGATCAAATGAATTGAAAAAAGAAATAATTGTTGAGACAATTAAAATTGCATTTTTTTGATCACTGCATACCCACAGAGCGAAAGCGAAATGATTTCAACCAAAGCTCTTCAAATCAAAGGCACTGATTGTACAAGCCAGAAGGCAAGAATCTTTGCCGAAGTCTCATCTTCAGGTTTCGTATTTGATTTCATACGTTTCTGATTATGCCTTGTTTGGATTCAGTTGTGTTGTAAATACTTTTGTGATGTCATCTCTTTTCCGCCTGGTGTATGAGTTGGGATTTTGAATTATTGTATCACTTTCTTAAATCTTACTTTAATTTCTCTAGTATGATTCAAATACATTTACGTTAGCTTCGAATACTAACCGTATGAAAATTTGGTCCATTGTTATGCCATCCAACGCCATAAGCATATCTGTACTTTTTCCCATTGAATCGGGAGTAGTTTATTTGAGGGAATTCAAAACCTGCAAATATATATATGCAAATATATATATATAATAAAAAATTGGTATACCCATGCATACCCCAGTTTTGCTATATAAAAGGGGTTCAAGGGAGTATACATTACACGGAGATTGCAACTATTGCCATTGCAAAACACACAGGCATATGCATAGCAGTAAACAGTGATTTTATCAGAGCAGAGCTGTTAAAGTAATATTTTTCACTTTTTATATTTTCATATTTGCACAAAAGGGATTGTGGGTACATGGTGGAGAAAAAGGTATCCCTTCACACGCCAGTTTTCACACGTTGAAGTGGAGTAAAAAGGCATATACACGTCAATTTATACGCAGGTTATACCGATCCATTTTGTTTGAGAATGAGATTATAGAGACAATGTACCTACATTATATGTGGTTTCACTAATTTCCCTGAAAATAAATGACCCATACCCCAAGATCCTTGAAAATAAATGGTTATTTTCTCCAGATCCCCAAAACCCTTTCTTGGTAAAGCCACCAGAAAACACGATTATCCCGTAACCCTTAATTTTCTCTATTTGTTTTGTTTAGAAGGTATCTTTATTGTATGTTAACTGCCTAAATATCGAAAGATGTGTGTCGGATGGTGTACCTGTTTCAGCAAGCCGTTCCTTAGTACAGAATATGGTATTTTCGTCTCGTCTCTCTGCTGTAGCTGTGGTATGTTCTAATGTTACTAGGTTTGCACCCTTCTGTGCCTGAATATGATTAAGTGGTGCATGTAATAATTGATTTGGCACAGGAACTTAGAGGATTTTTTTCGGTTACAACTACATTACATGGAAATATCACTCATGAAGTTGGTATTCATTAGTAATGTAGTATTACTTAATCACACACACAGACTGAAAGAGAGAGAGAGAGAGAGAGAGAGAGAGAGAGAGAGAGAGAGAGAGGGTAAACATGTTTATCTTTGTGATTTACTGCAATGGCTAATAGTTATGAAATAAAGGGTAGATTTAAATCTACATAATATATCTGCAAATGCATGTCATTTGCACTATATTACACACTCACTCTCACTTCTTTAGGAATGTTTAACGGCAAAACATATCGCCTCGGTTCTGGTTCTTCAATTTTCCTCCAGTTGGCTTCACACTGTTCAGACGTCAAGTCTTTCAGATAGACGTAGTCTAGCGGCGCTTTTGTGTTAAAGGCACAAAAATCCAGGACGATATGACCTACAAAAATATAACATGTCATTGTTCGCGGGCAAATTTAAATATTCTTTAGATTGCAAACACCAGTCACAGTTCCAGTCTTCTAGAAAATTAATGTCTAAACCGATCCGAAATTAATTTTGAAATCTTTAAAGCTAAACGTTCATTTATTTTACTGACATATCTTACAAGAATGTGAGTCTTCTGTATATTTAGACTGGAAAACTTGAAATAGCTTATATGTATTCTATATACATTTTTGATATGCCAAAGAATTGCTACCGAGCTGTACGCCAAATAAACGATTTCAATTCCTATGGAAATAATTATTATAAGTAGAATTTCAACCCATTAATGACGGATGGATTAGCCCATCATTACCATTAAGGCGGGTCCACTATTTTTAGGGACACCAGGTGTGATTTTATATTTTAGTTCATTTTTGGTGCAGGAACCGGAAAAATCGGCCCTGTTTCAGAATTGCAAATTTTTCTAATATGCGATGCGATAAGGGGATCAATTACCGCACCTACGCCTTTCTTTAAGCAAACCGAATAGTCCCAGATGGGACTATACTGTTTGCCTATGTCCAGACTTATATGAGTTAATGTCAATAATCTCAAGACTTTTATATTTTTTTTTAAAATTCAGTTTTACATCCCTTTCAAGATTATTTCAGCTCATATGAGACGGGCCAATCAGTAGGTGGGGCGAAAACGGGAGAACCCCGAGAAAAAAACACCTGACACACCCGCAAGCAGAACTTGGCTTGTCTCACATGTGGCCAGAGCGGGGCTCGAACCCACACCAGTCACAGTCAAAACTTTTATGAGTTACGCGAGACTTATATGAGTTAATATTCTCAAGGAATCGCAGTATCCGGAATCGTGGCTCTGTATCATAATTTTCGTCAGAAGCTGTCAATTTCTCCAACAGATTAGGACCCCACCCAGTAATTTACCGTTTTCTTCATATGCGTTGATGTGGTGAAATATCATCATTGGCTTTGCTTCATACCGAATATCTGGGTTTACTATTTCCCCGGTTCGCTTGTCAATTATTCGAAATCGTGACTGAAAAAGAAGCCATTTAATTCAGTTTTATGTCCCCTTCAAGATTATTACAGCTCATATGCGACGGGTCAATCAGTACGTTTGGCGAAAAAAGGGGGAGACCGGCGAGACTCAGTAGTAGAAATATTACAATATTTACCATATATAGTCACACATGCGCAATAGTCCAATGAAAACCCCAACCAAGAGATATGAAGCCATATGAAGTTGAGATGAGATATAAAGTTAAAGTTAATTTGTAAAAAAAATAATAAAAAAATCAGCATTGAAAATGTAATATTAATTCATAAACGGTAGATAGAAAGTGTTTGACTGAGCTCGGATTTTACCTTCCAAATAACAAACTAAATACACTTACATTTATATTGTCATAAAATTCAATCGCTGTGTCGACTGCTGACCCAATCAGTTTCTTTGTCAGAATTTTTAGAATATTGATGTACATCGGTTGTTCAACATATACATAATAATTCTCTGTCATTCCGAAACTGTGAAAGTAGTTTATACTCATTTTGTACTCTGACTCTAAGGCTGATACAACTTCTCCATTTGGGAATCTGTCGTTTTCCTCTGGAAATGAAAACAATAAAGAAAAATAATACATGTACAAATATCTGTTACAATCACCAGTTGTTTAATTTCTCTTCATATTTATACGTTTAATTGTGTGGGTTTATTTCTAAGCTTTGCAGCGTTGCATTTTATTTTTATTTGTGAATAGTTCCGGCGTTTCGCGTTTCAGTACCAGTTTCAATGATATGTAAAGGGTGTTAAGAAACGTCGTTATGAATCCTAATTCATTAGCACCATTTTTAAAATGTGTTAAGCTTCTGTTTTTACATGTACAAGCAAAAAGTGTAAAATCGGGTACTTGATAAATAAAATAAATGGCCATCAAAAGCTAGCAACCAGCTAGTATTTCTTTTACATCAAATGGAGGTATAAAACAAAACATAATTATTCGCCATCCATAGACCAATGTTTAAAATCCTCTACAGTCTAAATTGACAAGTTATTTGCAATTTATGATGTTTTTATACTGTTCTCAACTATGAACTACGATCGTCCGGGAATTATAACACACAATGACACTGACCTTTCTTAGGAGGTATTCTGATGGTACATATTTTCGGCTTCCCCTTGTAAGAATGACCAATATTGTGTACAGTTCCATCCGGGTCCCAGTGGGGATGGGCGGTGGCCGAGTTGACGGCTACAAACTCGGTTAAATCAACCTGGAGAATAACAGTCTTGTGAGTAAAATCAAGTAAGCATGTATTTCTCGTGGATAGAATGTGTTGGTCATGCCTATCTTTGCCAAAGACTAGATATAACAACTGCATCAGTTTGAGCATACGTGGTCGTGTATAATATTTGCTTTTAATCAGACTTAAATCGAGATCATTCTCAAAAAGTATCGAACCTAAATTTCATACAGTTGATACATATAAAATAAGACATTGCATCCTTTAAACTCATGTTTCGAAAGAAGAGAGACGTGTGTGGTCAAACTGAGCTCATGGCTCCTTGAAAACAAGGCAGCAAGCGAAGCCACTAAAGGTGTCTCCCTAACACTGACACAACTCACACAATATTCATTCATACATGATAATTCCGCATTAAAAAAAAAAAAAAAAAAAAAAAAAAAAAAAAAAAAAAATAGATACCTTTTCCGAAACATCGAGATTTTCACGATCAACCCTATGTATAAGATTGGTTTCTGATGCAGCGTATAGTTCGTCTTTGAGAGGATAGAATGCAACTATAGAATTATCATTCTTCTCTTCAGGTTCAAAGTAGCTCAGAAATCTAGAGGGGAATAATAATTCATTTCATTTCAAACAAAATGGGTGTGCAGTGGATTAGTGGTAAAGCATCATGCTCCCAATCGAGAGGTTATGTTATCAAACTACAGTGGCATTGTGGGTGTTCTTTAGCTAGGCACATTAACTCCCATAGTTCGGTTCAAATCCATGAAGTGGCGGCCCATACAGATAATGCTTACGTTATCGATTGTGACGTTAAAGCCAGATGTACGTAATTGACCTCACGGTAGAAAATTTTTATTTTTGGCATGTGGGTGTATTTTGATGTCCTGCATACGAAAATGAAAAGAAATTGATACCGTTCCGAGCTTGTTTTCGAGATATCGGCCTTCAAAATCGTCAAATTTGAGAGCGAAAATACATTGACGTCAACGTAAAATGCGACTTTTAGACCCCCTTTTCGTTAATTTTCTTGATATATTTAAAAAAATCCACGGTAGGATTTTTTACAAAACTGATATGTATTAGAGAAATTCCTGAACTACAGGTAGATGACGAGAAAGTCCTTAGTTACCGGGTTCGTTTTCCTGCTATAAGCGTGCGAAGAATGGTAGTCCTTGCTGAATTCAGTACGTTTTATGCGCGACGTCGATTTTGCGCCAACATCTCCGACGCTATTTAGTTAAGAAATAGATCAGCTCTAGCAGTGAATTGTTGAGTAATAATTCACTGTTTGGAGGTCAGTTGTAAAGAAGATCAAATCACGAGCGCGTAGCGCGAGTGATTTATCTTCTTACAACTGACCGACAAACAGTGATTTATTACTCAACAATTCACGCACTTGAGCTGATCTATTTCGATTCTAACACACAATAAACGGAATAAATGTTGCTGAAACCGTCGATATCGTTCAGCTTTCCGCCATTGCACTGCAGATATCCCGCCAAATATTTGACTGTAATGCTGGTATTTACACACATTTATTACGTTTGTTGTGCGCTTAAACTACGTTTCACCGTCTAACGCTGCTTTGTGGGATAGCTGACGTCACAAATGCCGCAAAGTAACGTCACGCTTATTCGCCCAGTGAAATTGTTGCACAATATAACACGATTTTTTACCATTGGCCTTATAGGCGAGGTGTGTTAGAATATTCATTCTTGCATAGATATCTATGCACATAGCTGTTTGAAGCCGTTTTTGATTGGTCGAAAGTCGTGTTCAAACCGCAAAACCCATGTTCAAATCATGAAATTCACGTGCCGTTTGAACATGGGTTTTGGCCGACGTCATTGGTCAAAGTGACGTGACGTCATTTATTTCATAGAAACAAAATGGCCGACGTTGAAGAAGATCCGCGTTTTTTTGTGCTTTTTTACGTTGTTAATGTTATTTTCAAGCGATTTTAAGTGGATTAGAGTGAAAATGCAAGAATAGCGATCAACCATGGTTTGTTTCAATGTTCAAACATTCGCTGGATCACTCGGAAGGTGTTTGAACACGCGGCCTGCGGCCTTGTGTTCAAACACCTTCCTCGTGATCCATCGAATGTTTGAACACTGAAAACCATGGTTGATCCCTATAATATTGCTAACTGTCGCGCAAATGATGTTTTCCTCGGGATAGCATGTCCACAATCTATATTTTGAGCAAAAATAATAAATAATAACAATTTTTTTTACATTTCTGAAGTCATCTGCATAATTGAATGTACAAAGTTTCGTATTCCGAACGTAAACTGACGCTAGAAATGACGTTTTGAGCGAAAACTGACGTTACGAATGCGGCGTAAAAATGACGTTTCGACCCTTAGATACGCACGTTCCTTTGAGCGCCTTCAATTACGTACATCTGGCTTTAAAGCACGTACAATACAAAAAAAGCGAACATAAAAATGCTCTTAATAATAATAATCATTATCAATAATGGGTAAATCAGATTCTATATTTCTGAATATAGGGATCAACCATGGTTTTCTGTGTTCAAACATTCGACGGATCACGAGGGAGGTGTTTGAACACAAGGCCGAAGGCCGCGTGTTCAAACACCTTCCGAGTGATCCAGCGAATGTTTGAACACAGAAACGAACCATGGTTGATCGCTATTCTTGCATTTTCACTCTAATCCACTTTAAGTCTCATGAAAATAACATTAACAACGTAAAAACTGACCGAAAACCGTGGAGCTTCTTCAACGTCGGCCATTTTGTTTCTACGAAACACATGACGTCACGTCGCATTGACCAATGACGTCGGCCAAAACCCATGTTCAAACGGCACGTGAATTTCATGATTTGAACATGGGTTTTGCTGTTTGAACACGGCTTTCGACCAATCGAAAACGGCCTCAAACAGCAATTCGCATAGATATCTATGCAAGAATAAAGTTTTGAGGAATGTTTCTGGTCAGGCGATGCACGTCTGTGAATGTAAGCGCAGTCCAATTATTTCAAAGATCAATGTAGAGAATATTATTGTTTTCATGTTTCTTACCTTTTGAAGATGTTGTGACATGGGTCAGGTGTTCGAACGGTACCAAAGCCCGACACAACAATTCTCTGAGCTTCCGAATTCAGCTTATAGCAGTTACTTTGTAGATAACGACTCTGATACGTCACTTTCTTGTTAGCTGAATATAAAGTAAGAGTGGAAATTCCAGGAAATGATACAATTAAAATTAAACTCCCCACTCTGACACCAAACGGAAAGAAGTTACAATACGAAACATTACATTTTTAACAGCAGAAATACAGTCCAAATAAACAAAAATCACAGCATTACTTTGCAATGATAAGTAAAGACAGGAGAGCTGAAAGTATACTTGACTGTTATGATAAATTATATCAAATTATAGTGAAAAATGAGTGAATAACAAATAGTTTCATTTCGGTGACTAGTTTGCATTGTATGTGACTTTGAGGTCGTTCCTCCCAAATTTTATAAGAAATAGGCAATCCTATTCCCACTTTTAATACAATACTTTTTTCTTACACTGTTGCTTGTAAGAAGCCATTTTATTTTTTGAAAAAAAAAAAAGAGCAGTTATTCCTTATGCATGTTATAAGAATGACAGACGTTTTACACATCTTCCGGAAGGATTTCTTGCTTGTTGCACACCTTCGCAAGCCATGGGTGTTGTGTCCACGCATAAGAAACGGAGGTTTGTGATGATGATTTAAGGTAATAAGTATGAAATATTCCATATTCGTTCTAATTTGCGTAGAGTGCACTTGACTTTTAAAAATAACTTAATACTGAGGTAAAACAATTTCGTTCTTATTAGCGCACACTACGAACAAAAACAACACATAAACTATTGGACTAACCTTGTGAAAAATATCAATAGTGATGTCATTTACGTGTTCCAATCGTTGCAAAATTGGGTTTGATAATCTAAAGTTAAGTTCAACCGTGGCAATTCGGTATTTATGTGTAAATTGGTGTAAAATACCAATATGTCTTTCTGAAACGATCAGGATGTGCGCTTATTGTAGCATGCACGGTAATTAGAACCCAATACATTACGAAAACTTGCCCATGCAATATACAGAGATTTTTTTCAGTAGCAAAAAATGAAAATTTCGTCAGAAAATTTTTGATATTCTTCTTATTTTTGCTCAAAACATAGATTGTTGGTACACGTTAGAACTGCCTCGCCGAGGCGATTCTAACGAGTACCCACAATCTATGTTTTGGAGCAAACATAAGAAAAATAAGTATACCCCTGCATACCCCAGTTTTGCTATATAAAAGTGGGGTTTAAGAGGGTATACATTACACGGACATGTTTTCCTGATGACGATTTGTATAAACATGGATTCTTAAAAGTCAACACACAGAAGCATAAACTTACAGATATGAAATCTCTGGAACATTGCGAGTGGATCAAACATGTGGTTATATTTATCTTCTCCAAACTCGTACAGTCCAGGTCCATTTCTGTATAAACTACCATTCACCCACGATGGTATGCCTCCTGTATTTAAATAATCACAGTAGGCCTATCATGTCCAATAAACACAATGTGGGCAAACATCCAGTGTTCGGTAAATAATAATACCTAACAGAAGTGATTTTTAGTTGATTACTTCATACAGTATTTGGAAGTCACGGAGTTTGGAGTAACGACCCTAGATTGACTTTAGACATAGAGTAGCGCAATATGCACGTTGAAACCTAAAAAAAAAGTCGATTTTTTGAAGAAAATGAAAACGGTGCATATCTATTATTTGATTTTTATATTTTCTTTAATAATTTTTTTGCTCTCGAATAAAAATGCCAAACAATTGCAATTTCTTTGAATGCACTAACGTCGAGGAAAAAAGATCTGTACCTTTCACACGTCCATCTACCGGTCGCTCATGCTCTACTGTTGTTGACTGGAACAGCTTATGCATTGTTGGTTACGGATGGCCCCTGAAAACAGAAATGAATGGGAGACGTTATTAAAATGCTTTTACGCCACCCCTCCAAATAATAATAATAATAATAATAATAATAATAATAATGTATGTATATCTTTATTTCCTCCGTGAATACCAAGATTAACATGTACAAAGTAACATCAAAGCAAATACAAGCATTACATAACATTAACACAAAAAAGCATAAATATGTCATAAAGCAAACAGTCAAGCAACACAAAACACAATATAATTATGACAGCAATGCCGGCAAGATGCATTGATCATATAATCCCAGCAGGCACATGACGTCAGAATGACGTCAGATCGACGTCGATGATCGACGTTGATATGACGTCATTTTGACGTCATGTGCCTGCTGGGATGATCTTTAAAGGCGGAGAGATGAAATGAATCTCACACTGATCGACAAGAAGTCACTGTACTCATTTTCACTAAGTAAGTTATGCAGTTCGTAGCTTGGGCCACCCAACAAACAAATGAGAAACTCTTCATCTTCTAAGATAAACAGTATGATTGAAAAGCATGTTCCAAGATTTCTTGATACAGTTTGTGAAAATTGTAGCCGTTTAAAATTAACATCGTCATTGAGGCAGTCGAACGTTAGAGCGGAAACGAAAAAAATGCAATTTTTAACCTCAATCAAGGGCCATAACTCTAAGGTCATTTGACGAAATTTACCCATCTACAATCCCAAACCACTCCTTGCCGGTATCAACTCATATGCAAAGTTTGAAGAGAATCGGTCAAAAACTACTCAAGTTAGACAGCGGAAATGAATGGAGACACCTGGATTTTCAAACAGTTAATTGACCTTTGTGACCTTGAAAATAAGGTCAAGGTCACCGAAATCTAATCACTCCATTCGGCTGTCCCAATGAAGTTTCTGTGCCAGTTTGGTGTAAATCCATCCAGTGGTTCAGGAGATATCGTGCAGACAAAAAGCTACGCCGACGCCAACGCCGACGCCGACGAGATCTACACCAAAAACAATATGTCCCCCACCCCTTCGGAGTGGGGGGGGGGGGGGGCATAATATCCCATATCCCAAAATTCCTGAATAGCCCACATCCCAAAATAAATAAGGTCAATATCCCATATCCCAAAATAAAAATGGGTGAATATCCCGTATCCCAAAATACCCTAAACAAGCCTCAATATACAGCTTCACTGAAGATGGATAAATATTAGGACCCCTCCATAACACGTGCCACCGTTGAAAACATTACTTATATCCGAAAAATGACCGTATTATGGCAAGCCGATTTGAGTTGTAGAGAAACCCAGGATCCGATGAGAAACCCTTGTTTACCGACGAGAAACCACGGATAGTGATTTACTATCTTCGGTTTCTCACATGATCTAGCACAGTATGTTAACTTATTACGTAATCAGTGTACTTCAATCGGATGTGGATCGTGTGTAAACAATGATAACACATATTCGTTTGTTACATGTTTATAGAAATCTTTATAATTTGAGGTTTTATCTCGGAAAAACTGTGTGACATAATATGGGTTAGCTACGGTCGCCTGAATAGGGCAAGTTGGAAGTATTTTCGTATGTTTTTGTATTTTGATTCTTTTGTTCAATGATAAACTCACTGCCCAGGCAAGCGTCTTGTGGCCAAATGATCGCTTACATGGCGAGTTTTTAAACGTAAAAGGCCATATATCTATCTTTATAGTAGTGAATGGAATAGGCATTTTAGTTATCTAGATGTTGTTCAAAGGATTCTATCAGATTCCTCCGAGAAAAGGTTCTAAATTGATTCTAAAAGACACCCACGACAAATCTAAAGATGTCCCATTTTTTGACTGCAAGGTGTACGACTTAGTGATTTTATATGATGCAGTAATGTACCATTTCGTGCAATTAATGCATGCGTTCTTGCAGTAAACGCATCCTTTTATTACAGTTTATGTACCCGTTATTTCGGTCACTATGTCTGATACTACATTACTGAATAAGTAATAATACATTTTGAAGCCACTACTAATTTTACGCACTCTGACGTTACTTTTCTTCATACATGCACGAGTTTCGCTGACCATCAAAATAAGATTCTCATTTTATGTTAAACCAAACCTGAGTAAAGGCACGATTTGGAAGCTATTATATATGACCTATTCATGAACTCTTTCTAGGAAGACCATCTGATTACTATTAAACTGTTCTGGTTTGAGCCTGCCCAGGAAAAGTGGTTAAGGTCAAACCATCCAGACATATTATAAGCCTTTGTGGCTTAGTTGGATGGTTATATAATAATATTTTAAGCACGTGTTGGATGTCATCACATCCTCATTTTTGGTAAAACGTGGTTCACCGTGACGGTGGCCAAATCCTATAATCGCTGTCACACTATTGCGTATCGACTCACGTATCTACTACGTATCAAGATTCGAAAGGTACCCTACGTCACGCGTACGTCGTACATACGTAAGCATACGTAGCTCATACTCCTCGACACGTAGCTCATATTCCTCATATGCCGAGGTGCTACGTCTTTTATGTGTGCACTTAAAAATTCGTAGCACGTACATGTACGTAGCAGGTCTGTTACGCCGTACATACATCACACATACGTCGTACATACGAAAGCAATGTGGCAGATACGCCGTAGATACGTAGCTCATTCTCTTGATACGCCACACGTACGTCGCGGTTAACATGCCACGTAACCGTGACATATGTACAGCGTAGCTTTCGTATCTGCTACGTATGTGTGGCGTATCCTCGACTCTCTTTTTGTATCTACGGCGTATTAGCGACGCACGTGTGTCGTATCTCGCGTATCAATGGCGTATATCTACGTACGTATCGTTGCTGTAGAGAATGTGTGACGTATAAGGAGCATTTGGAATAGTTTGTGGCGTTCCAAGAGAATCTTAATGCTTCTATATAATTGTTTTCGTTCTTCCAAAGTCATGGATCAGATGTTTCTCACGGTTCTGGGTGCCGTGCAGGGATTGTTCAAATCTACGCTAGGTGTAGCGTCTGTCTTTGATCATGTCGTCTTACGACCAGAATAGGGAACTTGGAGAGCCCCCCCCCCCCCTCCTCGATCTTTTTTTCGGTGTTAATCTAGATTATGTAGATTTTGCCTGTGGCATCTTCGACCTCTGCTGTAATGTGCGAATTGCCTGAACAAAGAGAACACAACCGTTTGTTTTCTCAAAGGTATAAAAAGCAATTGGATCAGAACAGATACACCACAGATAAGAAAGGAACGTTGTACATACGTCGTAGATACGTCACGCGTACATTTCATGCGCCATACATACGACATACGTACGTAGAACATTCGCCTTGATACGCCGTACAAACGAAAGTGAAATTTCATAGGAATACTGATACGTCACTGATACTTGCACTGTGGATGCTCGTAAGAACCGCCTCGCCGATGCGGTTCTTACGTGTACCCGCAGTGTGTGTTCTGGGAGAAATGTGAAGGATATCAAACATTTTCCCAAAGAAATTTTCCTATTTCTTACAGTTGAAAAAATCTCCGTATTTTGTAGGGGCAAGTAACCACGTGCAATAAACGAATTAAAATGCAAGCTATTGTCTGGATCAGACATTGCCAAGTCATCTCCATGTTCAACATATTGCTGTCGAAGCTGGTTCTACTCGGACAACAACTCGTTCTTTTTCGCTTTCGAAACGAGCAGTTGTACCAACGGACCCAGTAAGAAAGGTTTCCTTCTGCCATTGGAAATTCCATTAACTGTACAAGAATTTTCCAAAATTGTTAGAACGATTTGTACACGAAAAATACGTCTACACGTCTGTGCAATACTGGGGTGACCTAAATTACTTTATTTAGAAAGATAATAATAATTTGGAATGTTAACTATCTATACGTTTTAGAAACGCATATTTGCATTTGGTCTCGAAATGACTGAATAAATGTTGACTAAGATTTTAAGCACCACACAAACAAACAAACATTTGTCTAGACAGCATGGACGTGTTGACGTGATAGGATTATTCTGTTTATATCTCTGACAAAACGGTTTTGTTGCGTGTGCACTATTGTTTGTTTCAGTATATATCATTTGATTTGTTGCTTTTTACTGTGAGATACTCAAACCTCTTTCTAGCAATCTTTATGAGACACACTTACCATGTAACAGAATTTATACTGTGGATCAAACTTGAAAATTCCAAAACACTATGAAACTCATTTTGTATTCCAACTACATTTATTTCACGAAAACACACTTTGAGGCAAAAACACGTGTTTCTAAATCTACCTAAGCGGACCCCCATAGCGATAAATGGGACCGATATAACAACCTTTTAGATATTCAATTATTTTATTGGATAATTGTATAAATGATTGACATGTGTCGATTTTGACAAAAAGGTACAAGTAGGCAAAGATCAGGAAAAGGCGCAATCAGAAAAAGATTCCCACTCCAAAAACCGAGGTGGGAAAAAACCAAACTAACAATCAGGTACTTATACCATGAAACATATCGTAAGCCGAATGAGCAGCTATTTTCCCAATAGGTGGCCACTCAGTTACCTTAACTTAACTAAAAATATGAAAACATACATAAGGCGCCAACAGCACAAAAAATTTTTAAACACCAAGACATAAAACAAAAAGAACCACTACAGAAGTATCGACTTGGAACGATCAGTAACACAAAGTTACTGGCGGGCTTAAACCGGTTTTACAGGTACCTAACCTCACCCTCAGCTTCTGCAGTGGTTCACAACATTTAGTTAGTTCTTCGGTCCTCGTGGTGAATCTCTAACTAGTCAATGAATCATCAAGAACAAACAAATAAATCATGATAAACATCCTGATGAATCAAAAACCAGGACTCACAGATTGAGTAAGCTGCCCGACGATGGAGATCCCTGGGCGCCGAATAACCTACTAACTCCGGAGCAAAAGAAAAACACCAGTTGGACCCCGGTGGGCCAAGCAACAGACAAGAAGCTCCGGCCCCAACCAACTAAAATGAATAGCTTTAAGTCGGGGCCATCATAGAGTCTGACGCCCGACCCACCGGCGTGCAATTAAAGAAGGCAGCATAGTTATCAACCATGATTGGGTTAAAAACTAAGCATGCAGACTGTCGCATAACATTCAAGTTATAACCTATACGTCTGTAACGTGATATGATTTTTCCGAACTGAAGAGAAAAATCATTTATTCCTTTAAGTTTCTTTAATTTGTAAACCAAGTCACCATAAAATTCAGGTTCCGAAAGGCCCTCACTTAAAAGTGTCTTTAACCCAACATTATATTTGGAAATCAATTCATAGTGTCTACGATAAAATTTAGAAAAGGTTTTTCGAAGTTTATGATACCGATAGCCCTGTTGGAGAAGTTTTGCCGTTAAACATTTATTTCGAGCGTTGAAGTCTGTAACATGATTGCAGACTCTAGCAAACCTAATAAGTTGCGAAATGTATACACCATAAGAAGCACGACGAGGAACGTCACCATCCAAAAAAGGAAAATTTACTATATCAAAATCAAAGTCATCGCGCTTATCATAAATTTTAGAAGAAACAAATCCATTTGCAACAGAAAGATGTAGATCTAAAAAGGGGGCTTCGGTATCTGAGATATTAGCTTTGTTCAACTGAAGTTCAGGTGGATAAATTTGATTGACCATACCTTCAAAATAAGGGTTGTCAATGTTCAAAAGGTCATCGAGGTACCTAGATGTGGAATTAAAAGCCTCGATAACATCAGCTTGATTATCATGGTTAAGAGAATCCACGAAATCTCTTTCGTAGCAGTATAAAAATAAATCAGCTACGAGAGGTGCGCAATTTGTACCCATCGGAATTCCAACAATTTGTCTGTATAACTTGGTCCCAAATCTAATATAAATATTATCAAGGAGATAGGATAAGGCGTCGCACACATTCTGACATGACCAAAGGGTATACCGACTTTGGTCAGAGGAAGTGAAAAAAGCCTTTCTGTCATTACATGCCAAATAAAGTGAACCATAGTTTTTTAATGCCCTTTTGAAGGTCCACTCTATCAAATCCAGAAGTTTTTCTTTAATTAGATTATGTGGTAATGTTGTATACAGAGTAGAAAAATCATATGTGGACAAGCTTGTCGCACGGAACCCTCTACACTTCAATTTACTGAGCACCTCACCAGAATTTTTTATTGACCAAAACCAATTTTTATTTGAAGTTTCATACACTGTCTCACAGTATCTTATAACATGAGATTTGATAGCAGTAAGACAAGAAGTTAATAATTTAGAAAGTTCAGTGGTAGTACAAGAGCTAGAATTTGCAATAAATCTAGCTTTGTATGGTCTTTTGTGAAGCTTAGGTAACCAATACATCGTAGGAAGTTTGTCTTGGCCTTCATTGACACAAACAGAAAACTTAACAGGTAAATCGTTTAAGTGAAAGCATATCTGAAAACCTGGCTCACCTTTTTTGATAAGATGTGATTTCATAGTCAATTTGATTCATATCGTGTAAAAGGATAACAAAAAATATGTATATTTAATCATGTTAATTTATTTATTTATTTATTTATTTATTTATTTATTTATTTATTTATTTATTTATATATTTATTTATTCTGTATTGCCACCATGAATGTATTTTCTGCATTGCCATATTCGCTCATATGTAACTGATATGTTATCTGAGCTTTCAATAAAGAGAATGTTTGTTGTTTGATTTTGTTTGATACGGCGCAGGAACATAGCAGGAATAGCGATACGCCGCTGATACGAGAATGTGTGACAGAGCTATTAAAGACGGTTTGCACCTGTTCCGACCCGGTTCACCCCGATGGTGTTCGGGTGAGACCCCGGATTTTGCCGGAATAACCAGTAGTTGTTCCGATTACTCAAGGTTTATGCCGGATTATGACGGTCGAGCTCCGGTGGTGTCACGGTTTGTTCCTGTGTATCCCCGCTGTTGTCTGGTTTTTTACATCCCCCCGGTTAGCCCCGGTTGCATTAAACATTTAAAAAGATCGTGAATGCTCCCCGGTTTACCCCGGTTTGCCAAGGTAGCGTAGCGCTACGGTTCTGTCACGGTGAAGCCCGGTTTATCAAAAGTGAATCGAAGGTTCACAATGTGAGCTTATAGGATTAGACTTGAAACGGTGCCCTTCCGTGCGCCAGGGAATCCGTGCGGCTGTCAACATTTTCACAAATGAGTATTCTTGAGACATGGTAGCCAAAGGCAATAAACTTTTATAGGATGGTGGGTTGCCTGCGTGAAAACGTTACATTGTCATTGGTTACAAAATATACGGTAACTGATTTTTTATTTTGCATTTTCAACGTCTATCCGTGTTACATGTATAGGTATTGTACATGCCATTATTGTTTCAAATATAAAAAGTACTTTTATTTCAGTAAATAGCAAATCTATTTCATCTTGTGTGTTGACAACCTCGATTGTTTTTCAATTGTGCTGCGCAATCGTGAAAATTCTGATGTTTTCAACACACTTAGTATTCACCTCAAACAAATAATCTTTATATATAATTGTAAGTGAGAATTGTATAGAAATCATATTGTAATGATTTTGACAAAAGTCGAAACTTGTCATGTAAACAAACACGAAAATCATTGAAATATGTGGTAACCTGGTGCTTACCTTTATCACACCCAGGATTACCTGTTACAGGGAACTCGGAGGTTCGGGGAACTCGGAGGTAAACAACGGAAGGCAAATCCGACTAGGGGCAGTATTTATCCTATTTTATTTTCAATATACGTCCACTTTAGAAATTTTAACATATCGCACATACAAAGTTTAGAAGACGAAGCTCCTACATGCACCATCAGTTTAAGCTGACACGTCAATTTTCAATCAAAAATAAATAATGTAAACTGGAAATTGCATGATTGTAAAGCACTTTCAATTCGGACCACTTAATTTTGAGTATTTACGATATTTTCGCATTAAACAGAGGCTTGTTTCTAAAAATACAGTGTCTTAATGAGCATCATGCAAAATTTTAGCCTCATATATGCAAAATATCCAGTGTTTTTACCCAGGTAAATGTAGGAGGTATCACAATTTTGGGTACGGTAATTATCGGAGGTATGATCTGGATAACTCGGAGTAACGTCAAATTTAGGATACAGGGAACTCGGAGGTTCAGTTCATTGAAAATGACTCGTGACTTTGCTTCTGGAGCAAACTAGACTTTAATTTTATGACATACAGTCCAGTTGATATGTAAAGTACCAAACATTAATATGTCACTCTAACCTACATGTATGTTACTCTAACCTAAATGTATGGCATGGACTTATTATTAGCATATTTAAGAGTATAATTATTTGGCATGATTATTATGTTGTCGATTTCATTAAGCACTCTTAATCATTCAATCACTAACCGCACTCTCAGGGTAACAAGTGGAGCAAGCCAAGTTCTGCTTGTCAGGAATTTATTCTGGGGTTCTCCCGTGTTCGCCCAACCTATTGATGGAGTCGTCTCGATGTGTCTGAAACAACCTTGTAAAGGTGAAAGGGACATCAGACAATAATAATAAAAATTGAGCGACCGCATCGGAAAACCGTCCCACAATTAGCTTAACTAGTCTGCCAACATTTTGCCAAAATTTGTTATAGTCTCACAATTCAAAGTGTCTAAAAGGGAGATCTAGATGAAATGGCAATGATCAGGAAAAGGCGCAATCAGAAAGAAATTACAACCCTAACGAAACCGAGTCAGAAAAAAAATTTGACAATTAGGTACTTTACTGAGAGAACATATCGTAAGCCGAGTGAGCAGCTTTTGCCCAATAGGCGGCCACTCAGTTACCGTAACTTAAACTAAACATAAAGTACCATCAGCTCTTGAAAGAAAACCCGTATTCAGTATGTGCAAGTAAAAACGTGTGCACATGATTTTTCAGGTCGATCGAGTTTAAACGCAGACGAGGGCACTGACAAAAATATCCTCCCCTCTCCGTATTTCTCCCAATCGAAAGTTGGCCAAGAAAATTTAGCATCAGCCGTTTTATAAGCTGTAAATGACAATCTTTTTTTTTTTTTTTTTTTTTTTTTCCATGTGCATCATTGAAAGATTCTACCGAGTACCCACAGTCGATAATGTGAATAAAAATAAATAATGCACACAAGATGGGATGTAAGGGGTTTAGAATGCATAGACGGTAGCTTGCTTGTTGATCATCTCCTTTCCTAGTATACATCAAACACCCCCTCCCCAATACGCATGTGCGCATACTTACCGTGTCACAACAATCAGAATAAACGTTTTGTGCTTACCTTTCCTTGATTCGTAGGCAAATGGAAGTGATCCAAACAAATATACTCTCAGATAAGCATTATCAAGAAAAAAGAGAGGAAAAACAGCTCTTTAAATGTTGAAATACCTCCGAATCTCCAAAACCGTCCCTCCGAGTTCCCAAAATTTCAAAATTACTCCGAGAATTCCCGTATCAATTAAAAGATGTGACACCATCTTAATGTTTTTAAGCCTGTGGAGTTTATCCTTTTGTAACCATGCGCAAGGATGCTTAGAATCTCGAGGAGAAAGCCTAAATTTTGAAATGTAGCTGCCAGTTTGTTGACAAATGTTATTGGTCGTCCACTTTTGACCTGATAATACAAATTTTCTTGATGCGTGAGCATAATTCTGAGTTCGAAATACTTTAGCATGTTAATGTGAGGACAAAGACGGCCACACTGTTCATAAATTGTTTGCTTATTATAATACCTTTTCAACCCAAAACACCATAAGTTCTGAAGTTACCGTTATGTGGTATTATAAATAATATTATACTGACCCTAGTCCGAGGCGCCTTCCATTGTTTACCTCCGAGTTCCCCGAACCTCCGAGTTCGCTGTAACAGGTAATCCTGGGTGTTATCAAATAAACACGACTAAGTTAAGTCAATATTTCTCCACTAAAATCTATTCAAGACACGAAATGTATTGTCTGTTAAACTGCATAATTTCACAAGATGTAATACACTTCCGCATTAAATAATTCCACCGGAAGCAATTGACTCTAAAACAGTCGTAATATTGGCGAAGAACGATAACTTTGAAAGAGTCAACGGAAGCAAAAGAGATCGTTTGGGTACTGGTTACCAGCTTCATGCCCCAAAGTAGGGAGGCGCTAAAAACCGGTATCGAGGAGGTAGATTGGAACAAAGCATTTCCACCATCGGTAAATCAAAGAAATTGATGTTTATAAAAATTATAAAAATAATAGAAAAATAGTATCAAAAACATAACAAATAAACAATAAGTCAAGACATTGTTGAAATAATGTTTACAAAAATCAATATGAGTTGTAGAAATTGATGATTAGGAACTTATTAAAAATTGGATTAACCTATAATAAAATGGACTCGTCCAACAGGGGTATATAAGGACCAGCGGCAGCGCGAATTAAGATGTCAAGCAGAATTATTGAGAAGAAATTACAAGAATTAAAGAAGAAGTTGAGGTAGTTGCTTATTAGTATTACACTAAGAGCAAAACAGTTCGTCTAGCATTGCGCTAACGAACCATACAAATATTTCAGAACAACTGTGAGGTTCTGAAGACGAGTTTGATCAAAGAAGTTGTTGGTTGCTTTCATTGTCGATTTGGTCACATTGTTTTAAAGACGTTGTTTCGCATATTAAAATAATCATTGTAAATCATTGGAAATCATTTACTTTTCAAATCATATGTTGATCAAAACCAAATTGTTTCTATGTAAAGTTCTAATCATTTGGCAAGGCAGCCTGAGAACATTATATATAGCCAATAGGCATTTCGTGTTTCATAACCATTCAGCTAGACTACTTTGTTACAATATTGTGCATGTATAATGTGGTGCTAACTGCTAGATGAACATTAAGAGAAACGTCGAATAATATTTACAGCACATTTAATTATATACTAAGTTGCTTATCTCTGCACAAAACGAAATTTACGTAACCATTTATAGGGTATGAAGTATGTGTAATTTATCCGTGCCGTGTCAAACTAGGTTTTCTGTAATTCGGACCAGGTCCAACATTAGTCTGTACAGTCAAAGATGAAGGCTAGAAAAATGTAAAAGTAGGCAATGATCAGGAAATGGCGCAATCAGAAAGAAATTCCCAGTCCAAAAACTGATGTGGCAAAAAAAAAAATCAAATAATCAATCAGGTACTTATACTAAGAAAACATATCATACGCAGAGTGAACAGCTATTTTCCCAGTAGGTGGCCACTCATTTACCAAACTTAACCAAAACACAAAAGCGCACATAATGTGCAAACAGCACACATATATCTGCTTTGCTTCAGAAACCCTGCAGGGGCTTTCCATTCGAAGATCACACAGAGCAGACTACGCATGATATGCTGACAAAAACACGTTGGTCAGGATTCATTTAATAGTAGTATTTTCCACTAATTTTAATCGCATATCATTGCCCCGGTTACTCATTCTCATAGTCACTTACATGTACAGTTCTTCGCTTAGAATTGAAATATAAGCGGCACCACGACCGTGACTGAACTACCTTTGACGCTGCTACATTGTATAATCCGAAAATGAACACGTAATTTCAGCAAGCGTGAAAAAATGTGTTTATCCATGTTTGAAAATGTTGACACCTGGACGGAAGAGCGCACTCTGATTCTTTAACCTAGCGTTTTATCTTTCACCTCAAGTGAGCTTAAACAGCAATTTAGTGATTTTTTAAATTAATTCCGTGCATCAACAACTGATATTTGTGGTCAGCATAAAGTTTTATGCCGTAACAAGTTTTGAAAACAGCACAGTAGAGACCAAAGAAAAGTTTATTTATTGTAATAATCTTTGATTTAATCTCATCTACTGCCGCTAAAATAATTTTTCATCACTGAAAATGGTACATTGAATCATCAGGTAATGGTACAGTCCTTCCATTAGGATTAGCGGAAAATGGGACAGTCGAAAATACAGCAGGCCGTCTATTTGTCGGAAGTTTCCCCCATTATGTAAGATACCACAACCATATCAATGAAACATTGATGAAATAGGGTATTTATGGATTACATTTAAACCTTACATCTTTGGATAAACACACTGATCTCACAAAGCGGGTCTGTTTTAGCGAAAGATCTGTGTGTTAAACAATGTCTTTGGAACGAGTTTTAAAATTTTATGCTGTTTTAAGATTCAAAAATGTGAAAGAGACGTCAAACTTACCTAGGCTGATTATCCAGACGCCAATCAAGTCTAAATTCTTCTTTCCAGCAACGAAACGCTTTGCCAAACGTGTAATATCCGACAACTAGATATACACGAATATGTGTAATCATTGTTTACACACGATCCACATCCGATTGAAGTACACTGATTACGTAATAAGTTAACATACTGTGAGGATTCTCGATTATAAACCTAAGTTTCTCGACTTTACGAAATATACGCTATATGTCCACCACCTACCGCCATACCCACCCACCCTCCAAATTTCTCAGACTTATGAAATATCAAATATGGAATTAACCTAATTTGCATATTATTTGTCCATTAAATTGTAAAGGGGAACAACTTTAGATGCAGTTTATTCCGTAGCGTGGCTTATGCCCCTATCACACTACGAAACCGAACTCCACGAATTGCCACGAATCGATAAATTTAAGGATTCGTGGAATTTCTTGAACTTTTTTTTTGTTTATTCGAAATTGCTTACGAATCTGTTAGGACACAGACACAATAGCGTTACGAATATTCGGCAGACTCGGCTGCAATCACACGAACTTGACAAGAATTCTTATCTATTGATATGCTGCGCGAAAGTTCGAGAATCAGTAACGAATTAGTTGCGAGTATGACGATAACATGTGCTGTTCTTGACAATTCGTGAGAGTTTTTCTCAATATAGTTATAAAAATTATAATACACGGCCTGCTTAAGAATCAGTTTCAAATTAAATGAAGGGCGATGGTCACTTTCTCATGCTATTAGTCTATTGGCTATGGCCCCAACACTCATTCGATGATACTTGGGAAACTCTTGTTCATAAATTACAGCATAACCACCCATCTCCGAGTCCGTGATTGTAGCTTTATCCCTGCAACGTTTTTCACCTCTGAGGCTGGATTCTATCAGGAAGTAAAGAAGTGGAACTACCTTCTGTCGCACCCTAAATGATAGCATTGCTTTTCCATGTATCTTTCGCCACCCCTTTTGTAAGATTCGTGGACTTCGTGTCGCGTTCCGGTGCAATCGGCTAACATTCGTGACATAAAAACTTCCATATTAAATTCAATTAATCTCCAGCTTCTAACAAACTCGTAGTTAAGTCGTAAGTCATTCGTGAGACTCTTGGCTGATTCGCATATTGATGTGAATTCGTAGATAGTTCTTCCCTATATCTACTTCGGTGTGTATTCGCGACATCCGTAAAGTTTGTCTATTCGTAGTTGGGTGACAAGCTCCGGAATTCCCGAAAGAGTTACGAATGCACCCGAATCAAATAAGATTCAGTAACCTTGTCACGGAATGCTTTACGACTTTGTTGCGAATTAAATGCGAATTTTTGGGTCGAAAATTCGGGACCAAAGTTTTGAACAGTTCAAAATTTTGGCCACGAATTTCCAATTGACCCACGATTGGCAAGAACTTACTACGAACTGTAAGACTGCAGCATTATCTTCTTTCTCTTTCCTGTTCTCTTTATAAGAAAACCAAAACTTGTTGAAAAAAATATAGGTTTTTTTTTTTCTTTAGAAAAAAAAAAAAAACTGTAAGAATTCTTAAGAACAAGAATCGATTACGTTACAGCTACGAATCGAAAAAAAAAATGTCAAAAATTGTCAATTCGTGACGATTCGTGAGACAATTTATCGTAGTGTGATAGGGGCATTACACGGAGCTTGCTTTCTGACAGTGCATTACGAAAACTTGCCCATGCAATAAACAGAGATTTTTTGAGCTTTAAAAATCGAAAATTTTTGAAATTTTTTTATCTTTTTTCTTATTTTTGCTCAAAACATAGATTGTGGGTACACGTTAGAACCGCCTCTCCGAGGCGGTTCTAACGAGTACCCACAATCTATGTTTTGGAGCAAAAATAAGAAAAATAGGTATACCCCTGCATACCCCAGTTTTTCTATATAAAAGTGGGGTTTTGGGGGGTATTTATCGCACGGACATGTTTTCCTGATGGAACAAAGCTGATCATTGCTCCTATTAACATCACACTTTTTCCTTAAAAAAAAAAAACATTTTTTCGCATCAAGTCCTTAACAGGGGAAAGGGGTATCTGTACTCTACTTCTAATTTACGTGAAATCAGATTTGGAAAGAAGAGGAATTATAATATCCCTGTAATGAAAACAAAGGCGCTGATCCGCTTCGCAGTTACTGCAAAGCTGAACTGCGCCTTAGTTTTCGCATATGTAGAATGTTGGTTTTCTCATGAGAGGGCTCACATATCGGTCACTACTCGGTGCGGCGGTACGCCGTTTGCCAAGAAGAGGACCTCATAATTTTATGAACGTAAATGGAAAATTCGAAAAACTCACCTACACATATAAAAGATCACATAAAATCTATTGCCAGCCAATACGCATAATATATTCATAATGTGGCGAGTGTTTACTAGATCAATAGTCCAGTTATGACAATGGTCAAACGGTCAGTTGAGGTCATTTCGGCCAAAGATCATTATATGTTGTGTTTAGATATAGATACTTCAAAGATGCAGAGTAACAAGGTTATACCATTTTTCGCACGGATAGGTAAATAACAGTAAATAAATGCTATCAGTATTATTAGGTTACTGTATTGCCGGCACACCATGAATACTTTATTAGACCTAAACTGCTTTTAAGGATTCATGTATGGTCACTGTATATACATGTTTGAAGATTTACCTGTATAAAAAAACATTGTTTATTTTTGTCAACAATGCTACATTCTTTAGCATGTATTATCATGGGGCTGTTGAATATGTAGCAAATACATGGATTTGTGTATACATGATTGTGGAATGAGTGGTCAGCTCAGAGCAAGTGAGTCATTTTTCAGTTACTTCCGGGTTGAAATCGTCGGACCCATTTTTAGCTCACCTGAGCCGAAGGCTCACAGGTGAGCTTATAGGATGGCCATGCTCCGTCGTCCGTCCGTCGTCCGTCCACAATTTCAAAGATCTTCTCCTCTGAAACCGCTAAGCCAATCAAAGCCAAAGTTCATGTGGAGCATCCTTAGAAAGGGGGAACGAAAGTTTGTATAAATGATCCAGGTTACATGACCAAGATGGCCGCCATGGCTATAAATAGCAAAAACCTTTAAAAATCTTCTTCTCCAGAACCAGAAGGCCTATGATTTTGAAACTTGGCATGAAGCATCAGGCAATGGAGCTCTACAAAGTTTATATAAATCATGACCCTGGGATGCCCTTGACCTTTTTTACGGCAAGGTCAACTTAGGCCGCCCATGCATTCGAATGGGAAAAAATAGGAACATGTCAATTAATGGTAAAAACTTGCTTGTAATGAGCAAATGGACAGAATATTCATGTTTATGAAAATATTTTGGGTCCAGAGGGTTGTCTGCCCCTGACCCGGGGCTATATTCATGTGTATGACCATAATATTCAAACATCTTCTTCTCTGAAACCGCTTGGCCAATCAAAGCCAAACTTTATGTGGAGTATTCTTAGGAAGAGTGAATGATAGTTTGTATAAATGGTTGAATGATAGTTTGTATAAATGGTCAAGGTCACATGACCAAGATGGTCGCCATGCCTATAAATAGCAAAAACCTTTAAAAATCTTCTTCTCCAGAACCAGAAGGCCTATGATTTTGAAACTTGGCATGAAGCATCAGGCAATAGAGCTCTACAAAGTTTATATAAATCATGACCCTGGGATGACCTTGACCTTTTTTACGGCAAGGTCAACTTAGACCGCCCATGCATTCAAATGGGAAAAAATAGGAATATGTCAATTAATGGTAAAAAGCTTGCTTGTAATGAGCAAATGGACAGAATATTCATGTTTATGAAAATATTTTGGGTCAAGAGGGTTGTCTGCCCCTGCCCCGGGGCTATATTCATGTGTATGACCATTATATTAAAAAATCTTCTTCTCTGAAACCGCTTGGCCAATCAAAGCCAAACTTTATGTGGAGTATTCTTAGGAAGAGTGAATGATAGTTTGTATAAATGGTCAAGGTCACATGACCAAGATGGCCGCCATGGCTATAAATAGCAAAAACCTTTAAAAATCTTCTTCTCCAGAACCAGAAGGCCTATGCTTTTGAAATTTGGCATGAAGCATCAGGCAATAGAGCGCTACAAAGTTTGTATAAATCATGACCTTGGGATGACCTTGACCTTTTTTACAGCAAGGTCAACTTAGGCCGCCCATGCATTTGAATGGGAGAAATAGAAAAATGTCATCATTTAATGGCAAAAAACTTGCTAGGAATGAGCAAATGGACAGAAGATTTATGTTTATAATATTTTGGGACCAGAGGGTTGTCTGCCCCTGCCCTGGGGCTATATACATGTGTATGACCATAGTATTCAAACATCTTCACTGAAACCGCTTCGCCAATCAAAGCTAAACTTTATGTGGAGCATTCTTAGGAAGAGTGAATGAAAGTTTGTATAAATGGTCAAGGTCACATGACCAAGATGGCCGCCATGGCTATAAAGAGCAAAGACCTTTAAAAATCTTCTTCTTCAGAACCAGAAGGCCTATGATTTTGAAACTTGGCATGAAGCATCAGGCAATGGAGCTCTACAAAGTTTATATAAATCATGACCCTGGGATGCCCTTGACCTTTTTTACGGCAAGGTCAACTTAGGTTGTCCATGCATTTGAATGGGGAAAATTGTTACAATGTCATTTGAAGGGCAAAACTTGCAGTAAATTGGCAAATGGACTGAATCTTTATGATTTAAAAAAGAAATTGACTCCAGAGGTTGCTCTGACCCTGCCCTGGGGTTATATTCATGTATTTTACCATTCTAGTCAAACAAGTTTATTGGTATATATCTATGGTCTCAGGTGAGCGTTTACAGGACCATTAGTCCTCTGGTCTTAGCTTTTTGAAAAAAAAAACACAAAAAGCCAGATTTTTCTATGTAGTCATTGACTTCAATTATATAAGAACCTGAAACAAAAGGCATTTTACCTATCAGCAAACAATAAGTGAACACGAGCCGCCCCCAAGTTACCCACTTTGAGAATTTTCCAGAAAAACATGTTTACACTAACTTTTCTAAAGGGGTGCTCACACCACAGCGTATAGCGCCAACGTATGCCGACGTATGAGATATTTTTTTCCATACGTTGGTGTACGTTGTATACGTTCGGCATAAGTTTTGCATAAGTTAGGGGTACGCTACAGTACGCTGGCATACGTTGTCGTACGTCGTGTACGCCGAGAAATTTTGTGCATGCACAAAATTCCCAACGTATGCCGACGTACTGATAATACGTTACTCATAAGTTAGGCGTACGCAACGAATACGTTATGCATAAGTTCATGAACGTTACCTGTAAGTTACTCATACGTTCGCATACGTTGTCGTACGTCAAAACTCACCTGGATTTTTGTTTAGCGTATGAGAAGCGTATGCGCAACGCATTACCAACGTGCGAGTAGCGTGCTCGGAACGTATGCAGCGTATGTTAAACGTATGAAGAACGTACTCAGCGTATGCACAACTTACGCGTAGCGCATTGGTCAACGTTCGGGGTTTTATGAAAAAATGGTAGGGAGGCAGCGCGGTGGCGTAGTGGTAGGGCGTAGGACTCCGAATCGAGAGGTCCTTGGTTCGATCCCCACAGGCGATAGCGTGGTGTGTCCTTGAACAAGACACATTAACGGTACGGAGTCAATTCGTACTCTGGTCAATTCGTACTCATTTTGGTCAATTCGTACTCATTTTTTGGTCAATTCGTACTCATCTTATAAAATTTAGTCAATAGCCATACGAAAGCATCAAAATAATATACTCAGCCAACAACAAATGGCACAATTGGATGTACGGCTAAATTGTATTCACTGTTATATTATCGCTTGTCCAGAGAATATTTTTTGTAAGAACTGGGTACCTTCAAAGATCATATTCGATGACCCTTTATAAAACTGTCGACATATAAAGTGAATATTAATATTGTTGAATATTAAAGTCACCTTTTCAAATATGCTTATTACCAAATAGAATATCAAAGGTAAATAAAAATTTTAGCAGGTAGATTGCACAATATGCTGGTTATTTTCAATATATCGAATGATTACATTTTGTAGAAACGAAAAGTTATGGGAGACTTCCATAGCTGTGAGAAGTGTTAAGATTGAAACAGAAACAGACGCGAATTCAAAAAAAAAAAAATGTTACCCATCACAATATCTGTTTCTGCAAGGTCTACTCAAGTAAAACAATAATACTGGCAGTGTCAATTTGTTTGTTTCGATTTTGGTATGCATGGAACCTTAAGCACTAAAATACATGTATCGAATACGATGATCTATTGCACAATTAAGTATATCTTATGTGTTATAATGCAAGTTTTCAGCTCCAATTATTTGTCCTTATTGATGATTTTGTCACTTTTGATATAAGAAATCCACAAAATGCACCCGAAGAATCAGGTGTGTAGATTACTTTGGTCATTTGAATTTCCTTTTATTTATTTATTTATTTATTTATTTTCCTTTTTTTACTGGATATATGTTTGACTCCCTTTTTTCAAGAACGTCAAGTTCGTTAGAAGCACGCTGTGCATACGTTTGGAATACGTCAGACGTACGTTGTACATACGTTCCTTATAAGTCACGAACGCCATGCTAACGCTGGGCGTACGCTGTTATACGCTGTTATAAGTCATGATACGCCAGGGATACGTCATGAATAAGCTACTCATACGTTAGACATACGTTCCGTGCGCTAAGCATACGCTTTGTATACGTTCAGAGAGAGCATTTTCCGGATTTTTAGCATAGAATGAACAGCGTATGACAACGTACAACAACGTACTGGATGTTTTTTCATACGCTGCTCATACGTTGGCTAATACGTTGTGGTCTGAGCGGGCCTTTAGAGAAATGCATTTCCATGACCCAAAAATAATCCTTAATTTGTCACATTATGTATCCTAGACATGTAGGCTTTGTGTAATTTTTATTCAAATGCATTCCATTTTCCAGGAAATAGGTCCCACGAAAACCAGTTACATTTCCAATTCTAAGCCAAGCTATTTAAAGTTTTAAAAGAATAACTATATTGAGTCATTCCTAGTATCTGTGACATTTGATTGACGGATTAAAAAAAAACACAAAAACTGTAGATATCTGTTTAACATACCCCACCGTTGGGAAAAAACATGGATGCCAATGAATACGCGCTGATGTGACTCTTGTGAAAAATCCATGAAAGTGTCATTTCAATACGGAATATAATATACAAAGGGATATTAAATGATAAATGAAAGGGTAACATTTATGAATTTCACTTAATTTTGAAGAAACTTTACTGCTGACGATCAATATTGTCCGATTTATTGTGATATAAAAGAATACAATAGACATTTGGTGAACTGTAACTCACTGGTGTTGACATAGAAACCAGACTCTGGTTGACAACGTTTTATAAACCTATTTATTGGCTGTAACACTGTTATATACCATTGATCTGATAATATATCTATACACTATGACGACTAAAGGGCCAGATGCTGAACCTGTCGAGGACATGGAGACAGACGCTAAAATCAGAAAAAGAAAGGGGGGCGCCGATGGGGATTTAAACCCTGTGTTAAAGAGATACAATTCAAATCCAAATATTCGTGAAAGTGTCCTTACGGCAACTCTAGCTAGCAAATTAAGCTCTTCAAGTGTTGCTGATGCAGTGGTGAGGTCTTTTACAGACAAAGAATTCGTTTCTAAGATCACCCCGGCAATAACAGAAATGATACGGCCGTTCATAACCGACGCCATTAACGACTCTGTGGTTAGTGCGGTTACAGCAGTTGAAAAAACTCTGTTTACCAAGCTTAAAAAAGATCAAGATGATTTAAGCAAAAAAGTTGAAGCTGTTGAGAAAAAATTGAAAAGTACTGAATCACTCCTGGAAAAAAATGTATGACATTGTATGGGCTCAACAATCTATGTTATTCCGCTGGATATAAAATACTTTCATTAACTGTGCTTTTAAGACTCGTGCCATCAAACCCTGACTATATCAATTAAATTTCTCATATACATTCATGACGATGTACGCCTTAACAATAAAGCATGTCTCATTAGTCTTAAACTTAAGATGTAAATAGCACACTCTGTGGAATGCTGTAATGTGACTCTGGACTTCGAATACCTCATATCCTTGTTTTGCATCATATATTGATCTCTTTCTTCGGTCATTGAAATGTTATGCATTGAACAAAAGCAACTAAGCCCACCGGGTAATACAGTTAAGCTTACAACTTTTATCAATGGAATGTACTATGAAATACTATTCAATACACATCCGTACATGCGAAATGTCTTGGGAAATCCAGTCTTTGAAAATTATCGCTTTCAATTGACGGTTTTACTGGACCGGGGAGCGTAACGAAACCACCTGATTGGTGTCTTCTATGGCTATGGCATGTTCAGCCTCGCATTTATATTTCTATTCTTAAACACATCCAAATGGTCCTTTTGAGCTTATTTAATGCCTATTGAATTGTATTAGAATAGGATCCAAAGACCTGACTTTCCCATGCCATTCCTCGCTATTATATAAAGTAAACTGATGTACGCAATTAAATAATGCAACGAAAAAATGTTAAGTCCAACAGTTATTACACGTATTTGCGACAGTGCCCGAGACATGCATTTTGTTTCTTTGGTATGAATCCTTGAAATCAGTATCAATAATTATCACAACCGACATGTAACGTAAGATGTGATATTTTGTAAATTTTCACATGACAGTATACTTTTGTACAATTTACCCGAATCAACCTCAACACATAAACGAATTTAATTAACACTTTTACAACGATTAAATAATTAAATTACTTTAATTAAATTGTGATAAAGATGAAAATAATTGTCTGGCAAATTGTGGCAATAATACATGTTTGTTCCCAAAATGTGTACGACTTCGCCCGGCGACTGGTTACGACTGACGTGGAGTCCTGCACGCGCCACACGAAATGGAGAGAGTTAACTACCAATTTTAATATTCAAAAATTATAATATTAATCTCCATTTCGCGTTGCGTGGTTGGTATCCGGCTGGTCGGCAGCTCCGGTTGAGGTCGATTTATAACTAATAATAACCAACTATTCCTACTTATTTGTCAATATACCACTTTCATGCAAGTCACCAACATATGCTTGTTTGCTACTACATTTACTTATACTTTCTTTCTTATCTTTTTCTTTTCATCTCTTGCTTAGAATTGCGTTGTTTTGTGTGTTTTGAGGGGGTTGATGCAGGCGTTTGCGGCATAGTGAACTGGTTGCTAACCACATATTCCAAAGAAACCACTGTTAAAATGCCCGATGGGTAGTGATGCGATAATCCATAGGGTGACAACCGGACTGTTCTACCATAGAGTTCAGAGATACTGTTATTTTCGAAAGGTTAGTATTCACTTTACATTAAATATTATATTAGCTTTAATAATCCTAAAAAATATAGTTCGATTTATTCAATATGCATCGAACCAGACAAACACGGTTCTGTTTATTTTGAATGTTATACAACTATTGCTGCTCATAAGTGGGGATGTTGAAATAAACCCAGAACCAAATTCACAAGAACACAGTATTTCGATTCTTCATTTAAATATCCGGAGCATACGACAAAAAATTGAGTACATAACAGACAATTTCTTAGACTTAGATATCCTTTGCTTTACAGAAACTCATTTAAATCAGGACATTCCAATGGATAATTTACTCTTAGACAACTTTTCAATGCCCTTCAGGAAAGACAGAAATAACCGGGGAGGGGGTATCCTTGTTTACATAAAGAACAACGTATTCTGTGAACGGGCCTCAGAGCTCGAAACTTTTTGGGAAGAATGCATCTGGGTCAAAATACATCAACAACGGCAAAACATCTTATTAGGAATTTTCTATAGCCCCAAACCGTCTGACCGTTCTTTCTTTGATAAATTTGACCAAAACTTGGAGTTAGCACAACAAATATCGTCTAACATTATTGTGGTGGGAGATTTGAACAGATGATTACTTGAATGAAAGTATAACCATCTTCTAAAAGATGTTTTGCTTATTAACTCCCTTACAAATGTTATATCGCTTCCCACTCGAGGAAGAGCCTTACTCGATCCTATAATTGTTCCATTTGATCAGCAGATTCTTGACTCTGGAACTCTACCTGTCCCGTCTCAAATAAGGGACCACTCAGCAACATTTTTGTCCTTACCATTTGCTTATTCTCTCTCCACTTCCTACAAACGCACTGTATGACTCTATAACAAAGGCAATTTTGAATCCTTATCAGAAAATATAACAAATCACAACTGGAACTATTTACACGGCCTAGACATAAATACCGCCGCTTCGAAATTTGAAGCAGATTTTCTTTGTCTCGCACGTCAGTCTATTCCTACAAAAGAAGTTACAATTAGAAAAGATGATAAACCATGGTACGACTCAGAAATACGAAAATATTCACGAATACGCGACCGATTAAAAATTAAGTGTGAGAAAACAAATAACCCCCTACATCGTGGAAAATACAAATCAATGAGGAATAAGGTCAATAATCTAAAACGGCACGCTAAAGAAAGGTTCTATAGCAATATTGAGACAAATTTAATTGATTCGTCAAGCAATAACAAACGAGATTTCTGGAAAATTATACGACATTTTGTTAAATCCAACTCATCCTCGTCAAATATACCCCCACTTATAACAGACGAAAATGGTCATCGTCAAATTCATGTAACCGATACTGAAAAAGCGAACTGTTTGAACACATATTTCTCTTCCATCCCCACCGTTCCTGACTCAACTCCAGAATTACCGGCCTTTCATTTAAAAACAAATCAAAAACTTGAAACGTTTCAAATTACAGAACAAGAAGTCTATGACATAATCTCTACCCTTAATATCAATAAAGCATCGGGTCCAAAGTTCATAAGCTATAGATTACTGAAATCCGTTGCTAAGTCCGTTTCCAAACCTCTTACCGTTCTTTTTAATCGCTTAATAATCGAGGGAATTTTTCCCGATTCATGGAAATTTTCTTATGTTATTCCTATTCCTAAAAAGGGTGATGCGAATGATCCCTCCAACCATAGACCCATATCACTACTCAATCCGCTCGGTAAAGTTATGGAGAGGCTCGTCTTTAAACATATCTATAATCATATGCATACTAATAATCTGCTATATCGTTACCAATCAGGGTTCCTGCCAGGGCATTCAACTACTTTTCAATTAATCGACATATACCATAGCATTTGTAATACATTTGACAATAACCAGTTTTCTTGTATGGTCTTCTGGGATATATCCAAAGCATTTGACCGAGTGTGGCATGAAGGATTAATCTTTAAACTTAAGCAATACGGCATATCTAATAATCTTCTGGCATTTCTCAAGAACTATCTGTCCGACAGAAAACAGTCTGTTATACTTAACGATATAACCTCAACTAGCCTTCCTTTAACCGCCGGTGTACCACAAGGGTCCGTGTTGGACCCTCTGCTTTTTCTTATTTATGTTAATGACATAGCTGAACATCTTGTAAGTCTAACCAGGCTCTTTGCCGATGATAGTTCACTTTTTGTATCTGCGGCCAGTATTCTAGACATTGAAGGGATACTCAGTCATGACCTTGCTATTATCTCTGACTGGGCTAAATCGTGGCTTGTAAAATTAAATCCCTGTAAAACAGAAGCAATTTCCTTTTCGTATTTCAACACTGACCTCTTTCCCAATATTGTTTTTGACGGTGTCAATATTAAATTTGTAAAACATCATAAACATCTAGGATTAACACTGAGTGAAAATATGAAATGGGATCAGCATATAGAAACCATTCTCAAATCAGCATCTAAAATTATTGGTATAATGAGAAAATTGAAATATAATTTTACAAGAAAAGCACTTAACCAGATTTACTTATCATACGTCAGGCCAATTTTGGAATATTCATGTATAGTGTGGGATGGTTGTACAACTGAACAATCCAACTCAGTAGAAAAACTTCAGAACGAGGCCGCCCGCATAGTGACTGGCCTGACAAGATCTGTATCATTAGAGAATTTATACAGAGAATGCGGCTGGGAGTCCCTGCAGTCTCGACGCTCAAATCAAATACTTAATTAAGCTCATGTATAGAGCAGCAAATGATATGGTACCTACGTATATCTCAAATTTAATTCCACCAACCGTTGGTAACAGCTCTCAATATAATCTAAGGAATTCACATAACGTTATGACGCCGGCAGCCCACACAACAACGTACCAACGTTCATGCATTCCCTCAGCTATTAATCTGTGGAACAATCTTGATCTTGAAATCCGCCAAATGCCATCACTTAGTTCTTTTTGCTACGCATTGAAATCTCAAAATTTACCAGATAAAGTACCACAGTGTTACATAAAAGGAAACAGAAAACTTTCAATACTACATGCCAGAATCCGAAATCGGTGCAGTGATCTTTACCAAGATCTAGTTATAAATCACCTTAGAGATGCAGAACATTATTTCTTCAGATGTTATCTATATACCGAACAACGGATACACCTATTCAATGAAACAAGGCGATTTCATCCCTTAAATATAGAAACACTACTTTTTGGCAGACAGGATCTCTCCTGCGAAAATAATTGCACAATATTCCTAGCTGTACAAAAATACATAAAGGACAGTTCACGATTTGATCGATAATACAACTAAAAAAATAACGATTTATCTAACGTAAATCATACAGTGTAAAATATTTACTAACCAATTCATGTTACTATCTTTGTTCTCTTTCAGGTGGAAATTTAAAGCTTATACTCAGACGCCAGCATGGACCTCCCAAAATCAGGAAAACAACGCAAATCTTTCTCTCTATATATACATATCTTCCTCACTCTTTGTCTCTCTCTCCCTGCCTCCCTCCCTCCCTCACTCTCTCTCTCTCTCTCTCTCTCTCTCTCTCTCTCTCTTTCTCCAAATATATTTGATGTTGTAAATATGTTTTGTTTTGCCATGTTATATTTTGAATAAACTTATAGGGGAAGGGCCGTAACTAATGTTGAGAGAACTTGTGGCCCGATCCCATTTCTGTACATATATGTATGAAAAAGGCAATAAAATATGTTTAACCTAACCTAACATACCCCACCCACTCATGTCAGTATTGATAAATTCTTAATATAGATAAAAGCTAAAGGTATATCACACAGGTTTTCCGTTAGAAAATATAGGAACGAAATAGGAATTGCCTAATTCACTGGATTGAACAACATGCAGGTAGCTGATTTCTAACGGGATATATGTGACAGCGGTCTACGATGACCGAGTTCTCCTTTTCTATGATCTTCCCACTCGAACAGATGGACTAGCTGACCACGCCCAGATATGAATATTTATGCTGCCGCCTATACAGTTACATATTTGCCAAATAATACCGACGCATTTAGGATTTGAGCCTGTGCATTAGAAAACCGACAATATGGGTTCCGACCAGGTCCGACACAAACCGGGCTGTACAGTCACAGAAGCAGGCTAGAAAGCTTGAAATTTCGGATTTAAGAAGAAGAGAAATTGTACTATCGGTGTAGCGAAAATAAAGGCGCTGATCAGCTTCGAAGTTACTGCGAAGCTGATCTGCGCCTTTGTTTTCGCCAATGCAGATTGTTGGTCTTCCCATGCGGCGGCTCATTTATTTCTAATAAAAATAAACTTGAAATCCTTTAAGAGCAGCGAACATATTAATGAGAAAGGGGTGGGCCATACCGCGGTTTCGGCTATTAAGCCTCTTCAGTGACCCTATAGTTTTTGCAAAATTGAGCCAAAGAGAATTACTGTAATTTTGCATCGTTCAACAGGGTAGTTGATACAAAGAGTAGTATAATCCAAACTAGGCCAAATATATTAGATGTTTGTTAGAAAATGAACCTAATTCGATAAAAAAAATCTGATTTCTCAGAATACACTCGCTGATATCAAACGACCAAATAGGAAAATATAATCTACAATATGGATAGGGAGACATTTAAGGGCCACCACACGGCACAACACCACCTGCAGTAATAGCAAATAAAATAAACTTGAGATCATTGAACATTTTAATATGTAGTGAGTACATGTTACTAAGTAAATTCTTTATTTTAAGAGAGTGACCCAATCTTCCTTGGGCCCTCAAAACATTGCTATAACATAAAAGGAATTTTTCAAAACAATAAATATAGACAAACGTGAAAATGTAGACACGAATGCAAAGTAAACGATAAATAGACAGTCAAACAAACAGACATGCAGACAACTGGCACAAATATACAGAGAGAAACAGCCTTGTGTGTGTGTGTGTGTGTGTGTGTGTGTGTGTGTGTGTGAGAGAGAGAGAGAGAGAGAGAGAGAGAGAGAGAGAGAGAGAGAGAGAGAGATGGTGTGACTTAAAACTTATTATAATTATTTCAGAAAATGACAGCAGAGGTATAAATAACATTTAATTAAAATATTTATTAATTTAATGTAATATTCATTCGGTACATTTGCTTATGAACATTGGCAAGGACGACGAATCTTTTATACCAACAGGGATACTATTGATACTATTCCATACAATAACGCCTGGACAAACTACCTTTACAGCGGAGGAACTGTAAAAATGGCCAACATATCACCTATGTTCTTTGCTATGCTCTTGGTGGTCTTGTGATATTCTTTTCAAACTATTGAAAGAATCATTGGGATGTTCATATCTTGGGTAAGATCTTCAGTGGTGATAGGTTAACAAGGGAAGTGTGATAAGTCAGATTTTCAAGGTAAGGAGAATAACTTTCCCAGGTGACTCATTGATTCTTTGTGTTTTTTTACAAACCCATTGGAAATAATTTTGCATGTAAAGGAAGAAGTTGAAACTAATCTCCATATACATTACGAAAACACGCCCATGTAATATATAGATTTTTCTGAAGGTGTAGAAATTGAAAATTTTCAGCCGAATATTTTTTACATTTTCCTTATTTTTGCTCAAAACATAGAATGTGGATACACGTTAGAACCGCCTCGGCGAGGCGGTTCTAACGAGTACCCGCAATCTATGTTTTGGAGCAAAAATAAGGAAAATATAAAAAAATATTCTGCAAAAATAAGAAAAATAGGTATACCCCTGCATACCCCAGTTTTCCTATATAAAAGTGGGGTTCAAGGGGGGTATACATTACATGGACATGTTTTCGTGATGAGAAAGTGGCAGATACTGTTAAGTTTACAAAACAATCATGAATATTTTGTCATGTCAACACCCTTTGAGAACTTCCTTAAGAAGTTGTTTGAGAAGTTATGAAACCATTCATGAAATGTTTTTTCTATACCTCTATACCAACTTGGTATCAGTCTATCATTTGAAAAGAATGTTTATACAAGTGTTTTATTGTCCATTCTTATAGTTCCCCCGCTATAAAAAATATTACATTTCGCTTGTTAGTCTATGTGGTACAATGAAGATTTTGTCCGCTGACCTTAATTTGAAGATTCATCTCGCATTTAATATTTCATTTTAGTAACTAAAAATATTAATGGTACCCATTTTTTTAAAAATTTTGATCGAAAACAGAATGGCCTTAAAACGTGTTTCAGTGATGCGCATGTACAATAACAACAAAACCAAAACTGGTTAATATTGACATCATTTCTGCTTTGATTTATAGCAAAAATGCAGTCAAATACATAGAAAACTATATTTTTGCTCCATGAACATTAGCAGGGTAAGAACTTGTAAAGATTTTGGGTAGGTACAAAAACGAAGTTATCTCCACCTAATGGCATTTGGGAACGCTCCCAAATCCTTTGTCACACAACTTACATACAGTGTATATACCCAATAATACAGTTTAAAATTTTGCTTAAATTACATGTTTTAAAAATTGATCCCTCAGTTATAGGCTTTTAGGGACTTTTCTCATCTAAGGCATAGATCTCCTAAATGCATTGACCATGTTGACCCTAGTGAAAAGTTGTGGGCATTCTTATATTGATGTAAGCATAATAGTAAACTAAGGTTTTGATTGTACGAAGCGATCCCACGCTTTCAGGATTTCTTCCATTTTTGCCTTTTCTAACCATTGCATCACCTTGGATACATCTGGAAACAGTAAATGTTTTACATTTTCAATTTTCGAAGCTAACAGCCCTGTTATATATACGTCATCTAACCATAGAAATGGTGTTTTATTGACCGCGGATAATAGATCTTTGATGATGTCCGACGAATAGACCAGAAACCGCCCAGGGCAATATTTCACGGGCCAACGAGTCATCTTTGGAAATATAGTTTTCTCCACTTTATACTTTCCTTCACGATGGATACCTGACGTGCCTTTTGATCTGACTTGAGCGCAGAATATTGAGCGGTTTATTCCCGTATATTTTGTTGCTAAAATTTTCAATAACCGAGGAGTATTTACAATGACGTCGTCGTCAACTTTCAGAACAAATTTTGCCTGCCCACAATTCTCTACAACCCATCTTAAACCGAGCAGGGCCTTGTGTGTCAGATTCTGGTACGTGTCTAGAAATGATCCCTGTACAATATCATTGTATTGTTCATTTTCAAAGTTTATTGCATTTTGATACTGTTTCCTTTCCGGCTGCCCGAGAAGAAAAACTACTCGTATCCTTTCAAACATACTGATATTTCCCCATGTGTTTCGGATGATTTTACGTCGTTCGAAATTGCCGATCGCAGTATGTACAAGCACCACTACAAACAAATCCCGCACTTCGGAACATATATGTTCATTAGGAATAAGGTAACTCATTATTTGAAGTTTTTGTCACCTCACTTTTATTAGGAATAAGGTAACTCATATTTGAAGCTTTTGTCACCTCACTTTTATTAGGAATAAGGTAACTCGTATTTGAAGTTTTTGTCACCTCACTTTTATTAGAGTCTACCTGTGGACGTTTTTCTAGTGATATCCTAGTAGCATTCGAAGAAGCAGGTAAAACCATATCAGCTACCATAGATTTGTTAGCAAAAGTTACATTTTGAAATGAAGTCACGAAATCCGCGTATCTGTACATTGATAATGTTAGAACTAGCATTATCATGGAGAGTAGTACGGCTTCGGTTCTTGGATAGTAGCACTTGTTTGTCAGTGGTTGTGGATTTTTCATCTCAGCCACTTAATATCTGTAAGTAAATTGACATGAAATGAGCCACCACATAGGAAAACCAGCAATCTGCATTGGCGAAAACAAAGGCGCAGATCAGCTTCGCAGTAACTGCGAAGCTGATCAGCGCCTTTGTTTTCGCTACTCTGATAGTACAAATAGAGGATCTTACACGAGTGGTCATTTCATATGAAATTTATTAAACGAGCCTTTGGCGAGTTTAATAAATTTCATATGAAATGACCACGAGTGTAAGATTCGTTTTATCATATGACTTTTAAAATAGGATTTTATCGCCTTCGAAGTGCACATATTTTCAATGAAAATTTACATTGTTGTTTGACGTTATGTATTCCCGCAAAAGTGTTAATACACGTGTGGTCATACGATTTTTATGACATGACGTTATCCACTGGAAAACAGCGACGTCATATGATAATTCCTCTTCTACTTAAATCCGAAATTTCAAGCTTCTAGCTCTTTTCTGTGCAGGTCGGTTTGTGTCGGACTGTTCGGAAACCACATTGTTGGTTTTCCCGCCAGGCGGCTCATTAATATTAAATTGTCGAATCGCTGGAGTTATGTTAAATGTAGGTCTTCTTTGGCACCGTAATGGCTAAAACCACACGCAAAGTTATTTATTACTGATCGTTCGAAGGCAAGGAAAACTGCTTGCGGTGGTACAGTGTATGTTCTGATTTTCGTTTCGTAACCCAGCAGGCACATGACGTCAGAATGACGTCATATCAACGTCGACGTCGATCTGATGTCATTCTGACGTTATGAGCCTGCTGGGAATCAATTTAGGTACCACTGCTTCAGAAGCTGTGGGCGTGGTTTGGATCTTTTAAAACAGTTCATAACTAAAAATTGCCCATACAATAAATAGAGAATTTTTCAGCTTTTAAAAAACTGAAAATTTTGTTGAAAACAAAAATCGAAATTTGAATATATTTGCTCACAACCTTCATTGTGGGTACACGTTAGAACCGGCTGGATGAAAAGTGGGGTTTAAGGGTGTATATTTATTATCTTGATGCAGAAAGTTCCAAATAATCAGTTTTATTGATACCGCATTGGAATGGTCAGTTATATAGAGGATCTTACACGAGTGGTCATTTCATATGAAATGACCACGAGTGTAAGATTCGATTTATCATATGACTTTTAAAATAGGATTTTATCGCCTTCGAAGTGGACATATTTTCAATGAAAATTTACATTGTTGTTACGGACGTCGTCAATGACAACGAACTACGTATTCCCGCAAAAGTGTTAATACACGTGTGGTCATATGATTTTTATGACACGACGTTATATCCACTGGAAAACAGCGACGTCATATGATAAAAATAATTACTTGGGTAACCGGTTTAACGAGTACTAACCCAGCGGGCACATGACGTCAAAATGACGTCATATCAACGTCGTCGCATCGACGTCGATCTGACATCATTCTGACGTCATGTGCCTGCTGGGAAGACTCGCCCTCAGCTTCTGCAGCTGTAACTTCGATTTTTTCTAAACTGTCCATTCCTGTATTGCAGTTTTCGGTGATTCTGTTGTAACTTTATTTTAGCCGCCGCACGAGAAAACCAACAATCCACATATGCGAAAACCGTGAAAGGCGCAGATCAGCTTCGCGGTCACCGCGAAGCTGATCAGCGCCTTTGTTTTCGCTACTCGGATAGTAGAATTCCTCTACTTCCTGAATTCAAAATTTCCAGTCTCTAACCATCTTCTGTGACTGTACAGCCCGGTTTGTGTCGGAACTGGTCGGAACCCAAATTGTTGACTTTCTCACACACATGCTCATTTATTGTACTTTTTGATGTCGATTTTGTGCTGTTTGTGCCTTTAATGTTCCATCTATTCAATTATACATTCAAGTAACTGAGATGCCACCTTTGGGGAAGAAGCTGCGAAGTGTTCCCTTTGTATCAGTAATTCTTTGTAATTTCGCTTTGTTTCCCATTTAGGGCTTTAGGCTGCGACTTTGGTTCATGTACTATTGTTGCATCGCTGATCACGGTTTACTTCTAACGACCTATACAACGCTTACCTTATAGTTAAGTGAAATGGGTAAACTCTCAGTAACAATCCTTGCTATGGGTGAACTCTCAGTAACTATCCCTTGCTATAGGAAACCTCTCAGAAACTATCCCTTGATATGGGTAAACTCGCAATAACTATCCCTTGCTATGGGTAAACTGTCAGAAACTATCCCTTGCTATGGGTAAACTCTCAGTAACAATCCTTGCTATGGGTGAACTCTCAGTAACTATACCTTGCTATAGGTAAACTCTCAGAAACTATCCCTTGCTGTGGGTAAACTCTCAGAAACTATCCCTTGCTATGGGTAAACTCGCAGTAACTATCCCTTGCTATGGTAAACTCGCAGTAACTATCCCTTGCTATGGGTAAACTCGCAGTAACTATACCTTGCTATGGGTAAACTCTCAGTGACTATACCTTGCTATGGGTAAATTCTCAGCGACTATACCTTGCTATGAGTAAGCTCTCAGTGACTATACCTTGCTATGGGTAAACTCTCAGTAACAATCCCTTGCTATGGGTGAACTCTCAGTAACTATCCCTTGCTATGGGTAAACTCTCAGTGACTATACCTTGCTATGGGTAAACTCTCATTGACTATACCTTGCTATAGGTAAACTCTCGGTGACTATACCTTGCTATATGTAAACTCTCAGAAACTATCCCTTGCTATGGGTAAACTCGCAGTAACTATCCCTTGCTATGGGTAAACTCTCAGTAACAATCCTCGCTATGGGTAAACTCTCAGTAACAATCCCCTTGCTATGGGTAAATTCGCAGTAACTATCCCTTGCTATGGGTAAACTCTCAGTAACAATCCTCGCTATGGGTAAACTCTCAGTAACTATCCCCTTGCTATGGGTAAACTCGCAGTAACTATCCCTTGCTATGGATAAACTCTCAGTAACAATCCTTGCTATGGGTAAACTCTCAGTAACTATCCCTTGCTATGGGTAAACTCTCAGTAACAATCCTTGCTATGGGTAAACTCTCAGTAACTATCCTTGCTATGGGTAAACTCTCAGGAACTATCCCTTGCTATAGGTAAACTCTCAGTAACAATCCTTGCTATGGGTGAACTCTCAGTAACAATCCTTGCAATGGGTAAACTCTCAGTAACAATCCTTGCTATGGGTAAACTCTCAGTAACTATCCCTTGCTATGGGTAAACTCTCAGTAACTATCCCTTGCTATGGGTAAACTCTCAGTAACAATCCTTGCTATGGGTAAACTCTCAGTAACAATCCTTGCTATGGGTAAACTCTCAGTAACTATCCCTTGCTATGGGTGAACTCTCAGTAACAATCCTTGCTATGGGTAAACTCAGTAACTATCCCTTGCTATGGGTGAACTCTCAGTAACTATCCCTTGCTATGGGTAAACTCTCAGTAACAATCCTTGCTATAGGTAAACTCTCAGAAACTATCCCTTGCTATGGGTAAACTCTCAGTAACTATCCCTTGCTATGGGTAAACTCTCAGTAACTATCCCTTGCTATGGGTAAACTCTCAGTAACTATCCCTTGCTATGGGTAAACTCTCAGTAACAATCCTTGCTATGGGTAAACTCTCAGAAACTATCCCTTGCTATGGGTAAACTCTCAGTAACTATCCCTTGCTATGGGTAAACTCTCAGTAACTATCCCTTGCTATGGGTAAACTCTCAGTAACTATCCCTTGCTATGGGTGAACTCTCAGTAACTATCCTTGCTATGGGTAAACTCTCAGTAACAATCCTTGCTATGGGTAAACTCTCAGTAACTATCCCTTGCTATGGGTAAACTCTCAGTAACAATCCTTGCTATAGGTAAACTCTCAGTAACTATCCTTGCTATAGGTAAACTCTCAGTAACTATCCCTTGCTATGGGTAAACTCAGTAACTATCCCTTGCTATGGGTAAACTCTCAGAAACTATCCCTTGCTATGGGTAAACTCTCAGAAACAATCCTTCCTGTGGGTAAACTCAGTAACTATCCCTTGCTATGGGTAAACTCTCAGAAACTATCCCTTGCTATGGGTAAACTCTCAGAAACAATCCTTCCTATGGGTAAACTCAGTAACTATCCCTTGCTATGGGTAAACTCTCAGAAACTATCCCTTGCTATGGGTAAACTCTCAGAAACAATCCTTCCTATGGGTAAACTCAGTAACTATCCCTTGCTATGGGTAAACTCTCAGAAACTATCCCTTGCTATGGGTAAACTCTCAGGAACTATCCCTTGTTATTACCCAACTCCCTGTATAAAAATAGATTGAATAGTTTTGCTATCTGCACAAATCAGTGCTTATTTGGCACGCGATGTACAAAAAGCATGTAACGCGACAAATATGACGTCACCAGCCGGTCCATAGTTTTGACTATACCATGCTAGTGACGTCACCTATGAAAACGTAATGTAAAAACAGGGTGGAATAGTTTTGACTATACCATGACCGATGACGTCAACGTCACGAGCATAACGTAGAATATATCGAGCGTAAATAATGTCGTGCGCCAATTAATAGTCTAATTTGTAACGAAATCGCTTATGATTTCTGATTTAGTTGGGTAATAAAGCAATTATTTCATGCCTGTTTTGTAGAATAGTAAGCAGTTATTTCATGCCTGGTTGGGGAATAGTCAAAACTATGCCCCGAGGTGCCGTTGACAGCTCAATGCATTATTGCCTGAGGCCGTTAGTTGAGGGCAATTGCGCATTGAGCTGTCAACGGCACCAAGGGACATAGTATTTGCCAAACAGCCATGAAATAACTGCTTTATTACCCAACTAAACCAGAAATCATTAGCGATTTCGTTACAAAATTGACAACATATTGCCGCGCGACGTTATTGACGCTCGAGATATTCTACGTTATGCTCGTGACGGTGACGTCATCGGTCATGGTATAGTTAAAACTATTCCACCACGTTTTTCCATTACGTTTGCATGGGTGACGTCACTAGCATGGTATAGTAAACAGTTATTTCATGGTGGTTTGGTGAATAGTCAAAACTATTGCCCCGAGGTGACGAGGATGACCATGATGAACTATTGCCCGAGGCCGAAGGCCGAGGGCAATAGTCCACCATGGTCATCCGAGGCACCGAGGGGCAATGGTTTTGACTATTCACCAAACAGCCATGAAATAACCGTTTTATTACCCAACAATAATATATAAACTAGATGCCGAATATTCGATTCGTCTGACTCTCCACATCTTGGACTTCTAGCATATTTAAAAGATGCAATGCCGTTAATGAGGAGGTTGACAATTTGCTTTTAGAAACACAGTTCAGTGTATTTTAGATCCACATTCGTTGACTGCATTTGCGTTTTCAATTATCACCTATCTGTTCTCTGATTTTGGTTCTTCTATTATACATTTAGAGGCTTATTCCTTATTATCTTGTGAGCTGGGTACCAGGCCATGGTATAGTCCCATGTTATATCCAAAACTATGGACCGGTCCAGGCATGCGCAGTTGATGCCAACCTGTGACATAGAGAAACATTGGTATAGCTCTGACATGTTTTGAGCTGGGTACCAGGCCATTATATATCATCTTTTGAGCTGGGTACCAGGCCATGGTATAGTCCCATGTTATATCAAAAACTATGGACCGGTCCCGGTATGCGTAGTTGGGGTCAACTCATGACATAGCGAAACACTGTTACAGCTCTGATATCTTTTTAGCTGGGTACCAGGCCATGGTATAGTCCCATGTTATATCCAAAACTATGGACCGGTCAGAGACCAACTTATGATATAGCGAAAAATATGCAATTACTCTGTATATAGTGGGTTGGGTAATAATCAAAACTATGGACTGGCTTGTGACGTCACATTTGTCGCATTACATGCATTTCGTACATCGCGTGCCACTGATTTGCGCAGATAGTCAAAACTATTCAGTTTATTTTTATACAGGGGGTTGGGTAATAATCAAAACTATGTCCCTCAGTGCCGTTGACAGATGTGCACAATTGCCCTCGGCCTAACGGCCTCGGGCAATAATTCATTGAGGTGTCAGCGGCACCTCGGGACATAGTTTTGACTATTCCCCAACCAGGCATGAAATAACTGCTTACTATAGGTAAACTCTCAGAAACTATCCCTTGCTATGGGTAAACTCTCAGTAACTATCCCTTGCTAAAGTAAACTCTCAGAAACTATCCCTTGCTATGGGTAAACTCTCAGTAACTATCCCTTGCTATAGGTAAACTCTCAGAAACTATCCCTTGCTACGGGTAAACTCTCAGTAACTATCCCTTGCTATGGGTAAACTCTCAGTAACTATCCCTTGCTATAGGTAAACTCTCAGTAACTATCCCTTGCTATAGGTAAACTCTCAGTAACTACCCCTTGCTATGGGTAAACTCTCAGTAACTATCCCTTGCTATGGGTAAACTCTCAGAAACTATCCCTTGCTGTGGGTTAACTCTCAGTAACTATCCCTTGCTATAGGTAAACTCTCAGAAACTATCACTTGCTATAGGTAAACTCTCAGTAACTATCACTTGCTATAGGTAAACTCTCAGTAACTATCCCTTGCTATGGGTAAACTCTCAGTAACTATCCCTTGCTATGGTTAAACTCGCAGTAATTATCCCTTGCTATAAATAAACTCTCAGTAACTATCCCTTGCTATGGGTAAACTCTCAGTAACTATCTCTTGCTATAGGTAAACTCTCAGAAACTATCCCTTGCTATGGGTAAACACTCAGTAACTATCCCTTGCTATAGGTAAACTCTCAGAAACTATCCCTTGCTATGGGTAAACTCTCAGTAACTATCCCTTGCTATAGGTAAACTCTCAGAAACTATCCCTTGCTATGGGTAAACTCTCAGTAACTATCCCTTGCTATGGGTAAACTCTCAGAAACTATCACTTGCTATAGGTAAACTCTCAGTAACTATCCCTTGCTATAGGTAAACTCTCAGTAACTATCCCTTGCTATGGGTAAACTCTCAGTAACTATCCCTTGCTATGGGTAAACTCTCAGAAACTATCCCTTACTATAGGTAAACTCTCAGTAACTATACCTTGCTATGGGTAAACTCTCAGTAACTATCTCTTGCTATAGGTAAACTTTCAGTAACTATCCCTTGCTATGGGTAAACTCTCAGTAGCTATCCCTTGCTATAGGTAAACTCTCAGTAACTATCCCTTGCTATAGGTAAACTCTCAGTAACTATCCCTTGCTATAGGTAAACTCTCAGTAACTATCCCTTGCTATTGGTAAACTCTCAGTAACTATCCCTTGCTATAGGTAAACTTATAGAAACTATCCCTTGCTATGGGTAAACTCGCAGTAACTATCCCTTGCTATGGGTAAACTCTTAGTGACTATCCCTTGCTATAGGTAAACTCTCAGTAACTACCCCTTGCTATGGGTAAACTCTCAGTAACTATCCCTTGCTGTGGGTAAACTCTCAGAAACTATCCCTTGCTATAGGTAAACTCTCAGAAACTATCCCTTGCTATGGGTAAACTCTCAGTAACTATCCCTTGCTAAAGTAAACTCTCAGAAACTATCCCTTGCTATGGGTAAACTCTCAGTAACTATCCCTTGCTATAGGTAAACTCTCAGAAACTATCCCTTGCTACGGGTAAACTCTCAGTAACTATCCCTTGCTATGGGTAAACTCTCAGAAACTATCCCTTGCTGTGGGTTAACTCTCAGTAACTATCCCTTGCTATAGGTAAACTCTCAGAAACTATCACTTGCTATAGGTAAACTCTCAGTAACTATCACTTGCTATAGGTAAACTCTCAGTAACTATCCCTTGCTATGGGTAAACTCTCAGTAACTATCCCTTGCTATGGTTAAACTCGCAGTAATTATCCCTTGCTATAAATAAACTCTCAGTAACTATCCCTTGCTATGGGTAAACTCTCAGTAACTATCTCTTGCTATACGTAAACTCTCAGAAACTATCCCTTGCTATGGGTAAACACTCAGTAACTATCCCTTGCTATAGGTAAACTCTCAGAAACTATCCCTTGCTATGGGTAAACTCTCAGTAACTATCCCTTGCTATAGGTAAACTCTCAGAAACTATCCCTTGCTATGGGTAAACTCTCAGTAACTATCCCTTGCTATGGGTAAACTCTCAGAAACTATCACTTGCTATGGGTAAACTCTCAGTAACTATCCCTTGCTATAGGTAAACTCTCAGTAACTATCCCTTGCTATGGGTAAACTCTCAGTAACTATCCCTTGCTATGGGTAAACTCTCAGTAACTATCTCTTGCTATAGGTAAACTCTCAGTAACTATCCCTTGCTATGGGTAAACTCTCAGTAACTATCTCTTGCTATAGGTAAACTCTCAGTAACTATCCCTTGCTATAGGTAAACTCTCAGTAACTATCCCTTGCTATAGGTAAACTCTCAGTAACTATCCCTTGCTATTGGTAAACTCTCAGTAACTATCCCTTGCTATAGGTAAACTTATAGAAACTATCCCTTGCTATGGGTAAACTCGCAGTAACTATCCCTTGCTATGGGTAAACTCTTAGTGACTATCCCTTGCTATAGGTAAACTCTCAGTAACTACCCCTTGCTATGTGTAAACTCTCAGTAACTATCCCTTGCTAAGGGTAAACTCTCAGAAACTATCCCTTGCTATAGGTAAACTCTCAGAAACTATCCCTTGCTATGGGTAAACTCGCAGTAACTTTCCCCTGCTATGGGTAAACTCTCAGTAAATATCCCTTGCTAAATGTAAACTCTCAGAAACTATCCCTTGCTTTGGGTAAACTCTCAGTAACTATCCCTTGCTATGGGTAAACTCTCAGTAACTATCCCTTGCTATAGGTAAACTCTCAGTAACTATCCCTTGCTATAGGTAAACTCTCAGTAACTACCCCTTGATATGGGTAAACTCTAAGTAACTATACCTTGCTATGGGTAAACTCTCAGAAACTATACCTTGCTGTGGGTAAACTCTCAGTAACTATCCCTTGCTATGGGTAAACTCTCAGGAACTATCCCTTGCTATGGGTAAACTCTCAGAAACTATCCCTTGCTATGGTTAAACTTGCAGTAAATATCCCTTGCTATAGGTAAACTCTCAGTAACTATACCTTGCTATGGGTAAACTCTCAGTAACTATCTCTTGCTATAGGTAAACTCTCAGTAACCATCCCTTGCTATGGGTAAACTATCAGTAACTATCCCTTGCTATGGGTAAACTCTCAGAAACTATACCTTGCTGTGGGTAAACTCTCAGTAACTATCCCTTGCTATGGGTAAACTCTCAGGAACTATCCCTTGCTATGGGTAAACTCTCAGAAACTATCCCTTGCTATGGTTAAACTTGCAGTAAATATCCCTTGCTATAGGTAAACTCTCAGTAACTATACCTTGCTATGGGTAAACTCTCAGTAGCTATCCCTTGCTATAGGTAAACTCTCAGTAACTATCCCTTGCTATAGGTAAACTCTCAGTAACTATCCCTTGCTATAGGTAAACTCTCAGTAACTATCCCTTGCTATTGGTAAACTCTCAGTAACTATCCCTTGCTATAGGTAAACTTATAGAAACTATCCCTTGCTATGGGTAAACTCGCAGTTACTATCCCTTGCTATGGGTAAACTCTTAGTGACTATCCCTTGCTATAGGTAAACTCTCAGTAACTACCCCTTGCTATGGGTAAACTCTCAGTAACTATCCCTTGCTGTGGGTAAACTCTCAGAAACTATCCCTTGCTATAGGTAAACTCTCAGAAACTATCCCTTGCTATGGGTAAACTCGCAGTAACTTTCCCCTGCTATGGGTCAACTCTCAGTAAATATCCCTTGCTAAATGTAAACTCTCAGAAACTATCCCTTGCTTTGGGTAAACTCTCAGTAACTATCCCTTGCTATGGGTAAACTCTCAGTAACTATCCCTTGCTATAGGTAAACTCTCAGTAACTATCCCTTGCTATAGGTAAACTCTCAGTAACTACCCCTTGATATGGGTAAACTCTAAGTAACTATCCCTTGCTATGGGTAAACTCTCAGAAACTATACCTTGCTGTGGGTAAACTCTCAGTAACTATCCCTTGCTATGGGTAAACTCTCAGGAACTATCACCTGCTATAGGTAAACTCTCAGTAACTATCCCTTGCTATAGGTAAACTCTCAATAACTATCCCTTGCTATGGGTAAACTCTCTGTAACTATCCCTTGCTATGGGTAAACTCTCAGAAACTATCCCTTGCTATGGTTAAACTTGCAGTAAATATCCCTTGCTATAGGTAAACTCTCAGTAACTATACCTTGCTATGGGTAAACTCTCAGTAACTATCTCTTGCTATAGGTAAACTCTCAGTAACCATCCCTTGCTATGGGTAAACTCTCAGAAACTATCCCTTGCTATGGGTAAACTCGCAGTAACTATCCCTTGCTATGGGTAAACTCTTAGTGACTATCCCTTGCTATATGTAAACTTTCAGTAACTATCCCTTGCTATGGGTAAACTCTCAGTAACTATCCCTTGCTGTGGGTAAACTCTCAGTAACTATCCCTTGCTATAGGTAATCTCTGAGAAACTATCACTTGCTATGGGTAAACTCGCAGTAACTATCCCTTGCTATGGATAAACTCTCAGTAAATATCCCTTGCTAAAGGTAAACTCTCAGTAACTATCCCTTGCTATAGGTAAACTCGCAGTAACTATCCCTTGCTATAGGTAAACTCTCAGTAACTATCCCTTGCTATAGGTAAACTCTCAAAAACTATCCCTTGCTATGGGTAAACTCACAGTAACTATCCCCTGCTATGGGTAAACTCTCAGTGACTATACCTTGCTATCGGTAAACTCTCAGTAATTATCCCTTGCTATGGATAAACTCTCAGTAACTATCCCTTGCTAAGGGTTAAACTCTCAGCAACTGTCCTTGATATGGGTAAACTCTCAGTAACTATCCCTTGCTATATTGCAGGTCATTTTTCCAGAATACAATAATTTTACTTTTAGTTACAGCAGTCTGGGAAAACTGCACAGTTTTCTTCGGAGAATCGCTGTCATTTACCAAATTAAGCTTTACTGTCACGCTAATATCTAATTGCCAAAATTCGTATTTATATGTGTAAACAAAGCAACCGTCATGTTCAAATGCACATACACAATTTTAAATTATCGAGATTTTTTTTTCATGCAAAATATTTTAAACGTTAGTTCAGATATTGAAAAGATAATTGACTGTTTCAAATCTTAAATCGTTAAAAGGCACAAAAAGAACAGATTGAATTACTAAAACCTTGACTAAGAGACCATTATCATGACGAAATTCGAACAATTAGAAAATGTAATTCATACAACTTAATATTGGAGTGCAAGAGGTGTTTCTTTTCTTTTTTTTTTAACAAATTGTTTTCAGTCAAAATTCACAAGCTAACAAATTTCCATTAGAATAAATGTTCAATATGTAGACTATGACAACTGCATACGGAACGGAAACGCTTAGAACAGCGGGAAAGTACACGGTCGACGCCAGGTTGTTCCGATTTATTTCATCCGCCGCGATGGGTGCGTTTATGAAGACATTTTGCTTTTACAGTCGACATTCTAGCATGTCCTATATACCAAAATCCATCCGGGCAGCTTCTGTGCTTTTAAGTATAATTCGGCAAATAGGTATATGCAATAGGGTTGCCGTATAGGCGGCAACTTTAATATTCATATCTGGGCGTGGTGTTCAAGTAGGGAGATTAAAGAAAAGTCGGACTCAGTCAGCCTAGAGTGCTGTCACATATTTACCGTTAGAGACCAGCTACATGTATTTTGTCTAATCCAGTGAATTAAACAAAGTCGTATTTCATTCGTATTTTCTAACGGAAAACACGAGAGTTGAATCTTCCAGTAACTGTATACCTTAACAGGTCAAAAGTAAACCATGCCCAATAACGTATTCATGAGGTAACGCCTTTGCCGAATTATATCCATTATATATCATAAACGTTTCGATGAATGTGACTATTAAGGGCATATTTGCTGCCATCCGGAAAACATGTCTATGAAATGTATACCCCATTAAACCCCACTTTTATTTGCAGGGGTATACCTATTTTTCTTATTTTTGATCCAAAACATAGATTGTGGGTACTCTTTAGAACCGCCTCGGTGAGACGGTTCTTACGTGTACCCACAATCAATGTTTTGAACAAAAATATTAAAAAAATCATTTTTTTTTTCAATGAAATTTTCAATTTTAGCTTCTGAAAAAATTCTATGTATATTGCATGGGCAAGTTTTAGTAATGGTTATTCGACATACTGTCCTGATGGAACACCATCTCCCTAGAATAATCCCCTTAGAACATACGCAGGTTGGTTGATTGGGGTTTAACGTCCCACCAACAGCTAAGGTCATATGGAGACGGGACCTCGGTTTATAGTTCCATCCGACGGACTGGAGAAGCCCGGGATCGAATCTGCGACCCCTGGTTTACAAGGCGAGTGACAACAACTGCACCACGGAGGCTTAGAACATACGCAGGGAGAATGAGATCAGAATACGTTGCATACTGTACAAATGATCGCGATTGGCCAAACGTGTGGGCAGAGCTACATGCACAGCAGTAAATTGAAGATGTAAGGCTACCTACGATTGGTCATAAATGAGTATCGACCAAGCGCCTTATCATAAGACATCGTAACCTTTTTTGAATACTTTGCTCAATGGCGTGATTCAATAAGCTGCTGATTACCATACTTTGACCATTCTCATTCGAGCCGCGTCATGAGAAACCCAGCATTTCACATATGCGAAGATAAAAGTTACAGATCAGCTTCTAGGTAACCATCGCCTTTGTTTTCGCCTCAAGGATAGTACAATTCCTCAACTTTCTAAATCCAAAATTTCCTTCTGTGTTTGTACAGCTCTGTTAGTGTCAGACCTGTTTGGAAACCACGTTGGTTTTCTCATGACGCTGCTCATTTTATCATTATTGATCACTGGATATCACTATTTCTTTGAAGCTTTTGCATGCGACCTGGGGCGTACTCTCATACCAGATATTTTTTTTTTTAAAGATTTTTACCGTATATAGGCATGGTGGCCATCTTGGTCATGTGTCCTGGACCATTTATACATGCTTTGTTTCCCCCTTCCTGAGGATGCTCCAAATGAAGTTTGGCTTTGATTGGCTCAGGGGTTTCAGAGATGTTTTAACATTACGAACAACGATGACTACGACGACAACCATGACAACGGAGCATGGGTTTACTAAAAGCTCACTTGTGAGCCTAACTTCTCAGGTGAGCTAAAATAATGATGTTCAGATTGAGTTGTTGCTTAATGTCCTGGTCAACAGCTACGTCATGTCAGATCGTTGCCAGAATAGATGCCCAAACAGCACATCTATTTCTCTAACCCCAAAGTCGGCAGCGTTGGTTGGAATAGAGCTCAAAATATATTGCACAATTTATTTGAGCAATTTGGTGGTTTGGTACATGCACTAATCTAAGCAGAATATTAAGCAAAACCTTTTTGCAATCATCGAGAACAAATGGTTCGGCATACAATGTAAATTATACTGAGGCACTTTAGAAACGCACCGTTCACTAAACTTTGCAAGTTTGGTCAGAATCTATCCGTTTGTTCTAAAGATATTGCACCAGAAAAGCCTATTTCAACATTTTAATGTGATGATGACCTTGAAAATTAGGTCAAAATCACCAAAATCTAATCAACTCCAGGTCTCCTCCTAACAATGTTTATGTGTAAATTTGGTCTGACGCCATGCATTTGTTAAGATGTCACGTCAGAACAGCTGATTTAAACATTTTTCAGAGGATAGTGACCTTGAAAATTAGGTCAAGGTCACCAAATCTAATCAACTCTTTCCCTCCTCCCAACCATGTATCAGTGAAAGTTTGGTCAGAATCTGCCAAACTGGTTCAAAAGATATCGCAGAAAGAAGCTGGATGCGGAAGCAGACGTGGAAGACGATGGGATCCGCACCAAAAACGTCCCCCACCCTCTTCGGTTGGAGGGACATAATGTTGATTCAAGAAAAGTCCTACCATATGGCTTCAATTTAATGCAAAATTATAAATGCTGCGACTTGTGATCGCTGGGATATACATGTATTAAATAAGAGCTGTCGCATGAGTGCATAGCTCGCCTAACTTGGGCTTTACCACTAAATCTATTAAAATCTATGACCCATGACCCTGACCTCAAGGTAACTCAGGTGGGGCATGATGGTACAGCATAAAACTTCAGACCAATATCTACCAACATGCAAAGTATTATCTTGATCCATCTACATGTTCAAGAGATATAGACTTACAAAAACTTTAACCAAAACATTAACCCAAATTTCCAAGTCCGTGACCATGACCTTAACCTCAAGGTCATCCAGGTGTGTCATAATGGTACAGCATAAAACTTGAGACCAATATCTATCAACATGCAAAGTATCAACCTGATCCATCATGTTTAAGAGATACTGACTTATAAGTCTGTGGGCGAGTCGTGATGGTATAGCATAAAACTTCAGACCAACATTGACCAACATGCAAAACCAGAGGACCATTGGTCCTGAGAACGCTCACCTGAAGCCTGATCTTGGAGTATTAAGTCATAATGAAATGACCTTGAATACTCACACACCTTGATTGACTTCATAAGTTGTCTGCATCTGCAAAGTTTCAGGTCTCAGGCTGCAATAGTTTCCAAACCCAGTGATTTCTGAGAAAACCATAATTTTAATTTTGATATTTAAATGACCTAGGGCCAAGGTCAAGACATGACCTTGGCCTTCATTAATTACTTACCTTCATTGACTCCATTAGTTGTCTGCATCTAGCAACTGTCAGGTCTCAGGCTGCAACAGTTTGTTTTCGCCTTTTCCCATGTGAAAGCCTATGTTTCCAAAATTGACCTTGCCGTAAAATAGGTCAAGGTCATCATAGGGTCATCATTTCAACAAACTATGATGGGCTGGAGTCCCAAATGCTACATACCAAGTTTCATGAAAATTGGCCTGCCGGTTCTGGAGAAGAAGATTTTTGAAAGGTTTTTACCATATATAGGCGTGGCGGCCATCTTGGTCATATGACCTGGATTTCGCGATCAAACTTTCGTCTCCCCTACCCAAGGATGCTCCACATAAAATTTCACTTTGATTTGCCAAGCAGTTTCAGAGAAGAAGATCTTTGAAAAGTGTGTATGTTCAACAGACTGGCCAAGGCCAAGAGATGACCTTGACCTATATTAATCACATACCTTCATCTACTCCATTAGTTGTTAGCATCTACCACTTTTCAGGCCTCAGGCTGCAATAGTTTTCAAAAAATCCATAGTTTTCACTTCTTCCTATGTAAAAGCCTATGTTTCCAAATTTGACCTTGCCGTAAAATAGGCCAGGGTCATCCAAGGGTCATCATTTTATCAAACTATGATGGGCTGAGGTCCCCGATGCTACATACAAATTTTTGTGGAAATCGGCCCACCGGTTCTGGAGAAGAAGATTTTTGAGTGGTTTTAACCATATATGGGCGTGGCGGCCATCTTGGTCATGTGACCTGGATTTCGCGATCAAACTTTCGTCTCCCCTACCCATGGATGCTCAACATAAAATTTCACTTTGATTGGCCGTGCAGTTTCAGAGAAGAAGATCTTTGAAAACTGTGTATGGACAACAGACTGGCCAAGGTCAAGAGATGACCTTGACCTATATTAATCACATACCTTCATCTACTCCATTAGTTGTTTGCATCTACCACTTTTCAGGCCTCAGGCTGCAACAGTTTTCAAAAAATTCCATAGTTTTTACTTTTTCCTATGTAAAAGTCTATGTTTCCAAATTTGACCTTGCCGTAAAATAGGTCAAGGTCATCCAAGGGTCATCATTTTATCAAACTATGATGGGCTGAGGTCCTTGATGCTACATACCAAGTTTCGTGGAAATCGGCCCACCGGTTCTGGAAAAGAAGATTTTTGAATGGTTTTTACCATATATGGGCGTGGCGGCCATCTTGGTCATGTGACCTGGATTTCGCGATCAAACTTTCGTCTCCCCTACCCATGGATGCTCCACATAAAATTTCACTTTGATTGGCAGCGCAGTTTCAGAGAAGAAGATCTTTGTAAAGTGAGTATGGACAACAGACTGGCCAAGGTCAAGAGATGACCTTGACCTATATTAATCACATACCTTCATCTACTCCATTAGTTGTTTGCATCTACTACTTTTCAGGCCTCAGGCTGCAATAGTTTACAAAAAATCCATAGTTTTCACTTTTTCCTATGTAAAAGCCTATGTTTCCAAATTTGACCTTGCCGTAAAATAGGTCAAGGTCATCCAAGGGTCATCATTTTATCAAACTATGATGGGCTGAAGTCCCCGATGCTACATACCAAGTTACGTGGTAATCGGCCCACCGGTTCTGGAGAAGAAGATTTTTGAAGTGTTTTTACCATATATGGGCGTGGCGGCCATCTTGGTCATGTGACCTGGATTTCGCGATCAAACTTGAAATGCCACTACCCAAGGAGGCTCCACATAAAATTTCACTTTGATTGGCCAAGCAGTTTCAGAGAAGAAGATCTTTGAAAAGTGTGTATGGACAACAGACTGGCCAAGGTCAAGAGATGACCTTGACCTATATTAATCATATACCTTCATCTACTCCATTAGTTGTTTGCATCTACCACTTTTCAGGCCTCAGGCTGCAATAGTTTTCAAAAAATCCATAGTTTTCACTTTTTCCCATGTAAAAGCCTATGTTTCCAAATTTGACCTTGCCGTAAAATAGGTCAAGGTCATCCATGGGTCATCATTTTATCAAACTATGATGGGCTGAGGTCCTTGAAGCTACATACCAAGTTTCGTGGAAATCGGCCAGCCGGTTCTGGAGAAGAAGATTTTTGAGTGGTTTTTACCATATATGGGCGTGGCGGCCATCTTGGTCATGTGACCTGGATTTCGCGATCAAACTTTCGTCTCCCCTACCCATGGATGCTCCACATAAAATTTCACTTTGATTGGCAGCGCAGTTTCAGAGGAGAAGATCTTTGAAAAGTGTGTATGGACAACAGACTGGCCAAGGTCAAGAGATGACCTTGACCTATATTAATCACATACCTTCATCTACTCCATTAGTTGTTTGCATCTACCACTTTTCAGGCCTCAGGCTGCAATAGTTTTCAAACCAGAGGACCATTGGTCCTGAGAACGCTCACCTGAAGCCTGATCCTGCAGTATTAAGTCATCATAAAATGACCTTGACCTTGAATACTCACACACCTTTATTGAATTCATAAGTTGTCTGCATCTGCAAAGTTTCAGGTCTCAGGCTGCAATAGTTTCCAAACCCAGTGATTTATGAGAAAACCACAATTTTAATTTTGATATTTAAATGACTTTGGGTCAAGGTCAAGAAATGACCTTGGCCTTCATTAATTACTTACCTTCATTGACTCCATTGGTTGTCTGCATCTAGCAACTTCCAGGTCTCAGACTGCAACAGTTTCCAAAATATCCATTGTTTCCGCCTTTTCCCATGTAAAAGCCTATGTTTCCAAAATTGACCTTGCTATAAAATAGGTCAAGGTCATCCTATGGTCATCATTTGATCAAACTAGGATGGGCTGGAGTCCCAAATGCTACATACCAAGTTTCGCGAAAATTGGCCTGCCGGTTCTGGAGAAGAAGATTTTTGAGTAGTTTTTACCATATATGGGCGTGGCGGCCATCTTGGTAATGTGACCTGGATTTCGTGATCGAACTTTCGTCTCCCCTACCCATGGATGCTCCACATAAAATTTCACTTTGATTGGCCCAGCAGTTTCAGAGAAGAAGATCTTTAAAAAGTGTGCATGAACAACAGACTGGCCAAGGTCAAGAGATGACCTTGACCTACATTAATCACATACCTTCATCTACTCCATTACTTGTTTGCATCTACCACTTTTCAGGCTTCAGGCTGCAATAGTTTTCAAAAAATCCATAGTTTTCACTTTTTCCCCATGTAAAAGCCTATGTTTCCAAATTTGACCTTGCCGTAAATTAAGTCAAGGTCATCAAAGGGTCATCATTTTATCAAACTATGATGGGCTGAAGTCCCCGATGCTACATACCAAGTTTCATGGAAATCGGCCAACCAGTTCTGGAGAAGAAGATTTTTGAGTGGTTTTTACCATATATGGGCGTGGCAGCCATCTTGGTCATGTGACCTGGATTTCGTGATTTAACTTTTGTCTCCCCTACCCATGGATGCTCCACATAAAATTTCACTTTGATTGGCCCAGCAGTTTCAGAGAAGAAGATCTTTGAAAAGTGTGTATGGACGACAGACTGGCCAGGGTCAAGAGATGACCTTGACCTACATTAATCACATACCTTCATCTACTCCATTAGTTGTTTGCATCTACCACTTTTCAGGCATCAGGCTGCAATAGTTTTCAAAAAATCCATAGTTTTCACTTTTTCCCATGTAAAAGCCTATGTTTCCCAAATTGACCTTGCCATAAATAAGGTCAAGGTCATCCTAGGGTCATCATTTTATCAAACTATGATGGGCTTGAGTCCCAAATGCTACATACCAAGTTTCATGAAAATCGGCCTGCCGGTTCTGGAGAAGAAGATTTTTGAGTGGTTTTTACCATATATGGGCGTGGCAGCCATCTTGGTCATGTGACCTGGATTTCGCAATCAAACTTTCGTCTCCCCTATCCATGGATGCTCCACATAAAATTTCACTTCGATTGGCCCAGCAGTTTCAGAGAAGAAGATCTTTGAAAAGTGTGAATGGACGACAGACTGGCCAAGGTCAAGAGATGACCTTGACCTAAATTAATCACATACCTTCATCTACTCCATTAGTTGTTTGCATCTACCACTTTTCGGGCCTCAGGCTGCAATAGTTTTCAAAAAATCCATAGTTTTCACTTTTTCCCATGTAAAAGCCTATGTTTCCAAATTTGACCTTGCCGTAAAATAGGTCAAGGTCATCCAAGGGTCATCATTTTATCAAACTATGATGGGCTGAAGTCCCTGATGCTACATACCAAGTTTCGTGGAAATCGGCCCACCGGTTCTGGAGAAGAAGATTTTTGAAGGGTTTTTACCATATATGGGCGTGGCGGCCATCTTGGTCATGTGACCTGGATTTCGCGATCAAACTTGAAATGCCACTACCCAAGGAGGCTCCACATAAAATTTCAACTAGATCGGCCAAGCGGTTTCAGAGAAGATCTTTGAAATTGTGGACGACGACGACGACGACGGACGGACGACGGACGGACGCCGGATCATGGCCATCCTATAAGCTCACCTTGTGAGCCTTCGGCTCAGGTGAGCTAAAAATCCATAGTTTTCACTTTTTCCCATGTAAAAGCCTATGTTTCCAAATTTGACCTTGCCGTAAAATAGGTCAAGGTCATCCAAGGGTCATCATTTTATCAAACTATGATGGGCTTAAGTCCCCGATGCTACATACCAAGTTTAGAGGAAATCGGCCCACCGGTTCTGGAGAAGAAGATTTTTGAGCGTTTTTTAACATATATGGGCGTGGCGGCCATCTTGGTCATGTGACCTGGATTTCGCGATCAAACTTGAAATGCCACTACCCAAGGAGGCTCCACATAAAATTTCAACTAGATCGGCCAAGCGGTTTCAGAGAAGAAGATTTTTGAAATTGTGGACGACGACGGACGACGACGGACGGACGCCGGATCATGGCCATCCTATTAGCTCACCTTGTGAGCCTTCGGCTCAGGTGAGCTAAAAATCAACTTGACCCATCAACACTTTGAAGAGATATAGACTTATAAAAACATTAACCGAAAACTTTAACACAAAAAGTCTTTGACCTTGACCTCAAGGTCACCCATCGTGGGTCATGAGGGTACTGCTTAAAACTTCAGACCAATATCTACCAACAAGCAAAGTATCATCTTGTTCCACCAACATGTTCAAGAGATTCAGACTTCTTAAAACTTTAACCAAAAACTTACATTTTTGAGCAACGCCGACGCCAGGGTGACTGCAATAGCTCTTCCTGTACTTTCGTACAGGTGAGCTAACCAGAGGACCATTGGTCCTGAGAACGCTCACCTGAAGCCTGATCCTGGAGTATTAAGTCATCATGAAATGACCTTGACCTTGAATACTCACACACCTTTATTGAATTCATAAGTTGTCTGCATCTGCAAAGTTTCAGGTCTCGGGCTACAATAGTTTCAAAACCCAGTGATTTATGAGAAAACCATAATTTTAATTTTGATATTTAAATGACTTTGGGTCAAGGTCAAGAAATGACCTTGGCCTTCATTAATTACTTACCTCAATTGACTCCATTGGTTGTCTGCATCTAGCAACTTCCAGGTCTCAGACTGCAACAGTTTCCAAAATATCCATTGTTTTCGCCTTTTCCCGTGTAAAAGCCTATGTTTCCAAAATTGACCTTGCCGTAAAATAGGTCAAGGTCATCCTATGGTCATCATTTGATCAAACTATGATGGGCTGTAGTCCCAAATGCTACATACCAAGTTTCGCGAAAATTGGCCTGCCGGTTCTGGAGAAGAAAATTTTTGAGTGGTTTTTACCATATATGGGCGTGGCGGCCATCTTGGTAACGTGACTTGGATTTCGCGATCAAACTTTCGTCTCCCCTACCCATGGATGCTCCACATAAAATTTCACTTTGATTGGCCCAGCAGTTTCAGAGAAGAAGATCTTTGAACAGTGTGTATGGACGACAAACTGGCCAAGGTCAAGAGATGACCTTGACCTAAATTAATCACATACCTTCATCTACTCCATTAGTTGTTTGCATCTACCACTTTTCAAGCATCAGGCTGCAATAGTTTTCAAAAAATCCATAGTTTTCACTTTTTCCCATGTAAAAGCCTATGTTCCCAAAATTGACATTGCCGTAAAATATGTCAAGGTCATCCTAGGGTCATCATTTTATCAAACTATGATTGGCTGGAGTCCCAGATGCTACATACTAAGTTTCATGAAAATCGGCCTGCCGGTTCTGGAGAAGAAGATTTTTGAGTGGTTTTTACCATATATGGGCGTGGCAGCCATCTTGGTCATGTGACCTGGATTTTGCGATCAAACTTTCGTCTCCCCTACCCATGGATGCTCCACATAAAATTTCACTTTGATTGGCCCAGCAGTTTCAGAGAAGAAGACCTTTGAAAAGTGTGTATGGACGACAGACTGGCCAAGGTCAAGAGATGACCTTGACCTACATTAATCACATACCTTCATCTACTCCGTTAGTTGTTTGCATCTACCACTTTTCAGGCATCAGGCTGCAATAGTTTTCAAAAAATCCATAGTTCTCACTTTTTCCCATGTAAAAGCCTATGTTTCCAAAATTGACATAGCCGTAAATTAGGTCAAGGTCATCCTAGGGTCATCATTTTATCAAACTATGATGGGCTAAAGCCCCAAATGCTACATACCAAGTTTCATGAAAATCGGCCTGCCGGTTCTGGAGAAGAAGATTTTTTAGTGGTTTTTACCATATATGGGCGTGGCAGCCATCTTGGTCATGTGACCTGGATTTCGCGATCAAACTTGCATCTCCTCTACCCATGGATGCTCCACATAAAATTTCACTTTGATTGGCCCAGCAGTTTCAGAGAAGAAGATCTTTGAAAAGTGTGAATGGACGACAGACTGGCCAAGGTCAAGAGATGACCTTGACCTAAATTAATCACATACCTTCATCTACTCCATTAGTTGTTTGCATCTACCACTTTTCAGGCCTCAGGCTGCAATAGTTTTCAAAAAATCCATAGTTTTCACCTTTTACCATGTAAAAGCCTATGTTTCCAAATTTGACCTTGCCGTAAAATAGGTCAAGGTCATCCAAGGGTCATCATTTTATCAAACTATGATGGGCTGAAGTCCCCGATGCTACATACCAAGTTTCGTGGAAATCAGCCCACCGGTTCTGGAGAAGAAGATTTTTGAAGGGTTTTTACCATATATGGGCGTGGCGGCCATCTTGGTCATGTGACCTGGATTTCGCGATCAAACTTGAAATGCCACTACCCAAGGAGGCTCCACATAAAATTTCAACTAGATTGGCCAAGCGGTTTCAGAGAAGAAGATCTTTGAAATTGTGGACGACGACGACGGACGGACGACGGACGACGGACGGACGCCGGATCATGGCCATCCTATAAGCTCACCTTGTGAGCCTTCGGCTCAGGTGAGCTAAAAACGTTTTAACATTCAAGCACCGCCAACGCGAACACCGGGGTGACTGCAATAGCTCTTCCTGTACTTTCGTACAAATGAGCTAAATAAGCAATGAAACCCAAAAGTCACCGAGCTGCTGCTTTGTTTCAATTTGAAAATGCATGAGAAACAACAGTTTTTAATGGACAATGACAAAAAGAGCTTTTAATAAAAATAAGTTTATTAGTACATGTACATATAATGGTATTTACAATGTTGAGTTTTGAGTCCTCCCATACACACACAGCTCTTGAGTCCTCCCATACACACAGCTCTTAACAATTTTCTCATTACAAGACAACTGTCCGGAAAATGTGTCCATGTATTGTATACCAACTTAAACCTCACTTTATTTACTGTAGTAAAACTGGGGTGTAAAGGGGTATACATTTTTTCTTAATCTTTTAGCCACAACCTATATTGTGGGTACTCGTTAGAACGGCATCGATGATGTGGTGCATTGCTGATGTAGGGATATTGTTGGCTTGAAATTGTAAGGGGCCATTTCGCGAAAAATGCTCAACTGAAATCATTATCGCCTATACCCTTACATTATAAAACTGGCCCATTATTTCAAAATTAAGGGGCCATTTTGAAAAGTTAAGGGCAATTTTGCCCATGGCCCCTTCCAAAATTATCCCTGCTGATGCAGTTTTTATGTACTGCATCGTCGATGCTGTTCTAGGGTATCAAAGTTGATTCCAATGAGTACGGACAAAATAGATTTTCATGTACAACTAACAATACTCTGGCCTTCCTATAAACAATTGAGCCGCATCATGAGAAAACCAACAATGTGGTTTCTGAGCTGGGTCTGACACAAACCGAGCTGTACCAGCACAGAAGATAGTTTAATAATATTTAATTGCATATAATACAATGGGGTTGGGTCACAAGTGCTCACCACATTAGTTACGACCCTTCCCCTAATGCACAGAAGACGGCTAGAGGCTGGAAATTTTGGATTTAGAAAGAAGAGGAATTGTACTATTCATGTAGCAAAAACAAAGGTGCTGATCAGCTTCATGGTCTTCGCAGTAACCACGCAGCTGGTCTGCGCCTTTGTTTTCGCATATGCAAATTGTTGATTTTCTCATGAGGCGGCTCAATCATTTGTTCACATCCTAGTTGTAAGTTTAGAATCAATCCCGACAGTCTGAGAGCATGTTCAGTCATCATCACTGTTACTTTTACTGCTGCCTTGACTAGAGCTGGCCCCACTACTGGATGAACTGGACCTGCAGAACAAAACATCAGAAAAATGTGTCCATGAAATGTATACCCCCTTAAACCCCACTTTTATATAGTAAAACTGGGGTAAGCAGGGGTATACCTATTTTTCTTATTTTTGCTCCAAAAATAGATTGTGGGTACTCAATACAACCCCCTCGGTGAGGCGGTTCTAAGTTCTTACGTGTACCCATAATCTATGTTTTGAGCAAATATAAGAAAAATATCAAAACTTTTCTGATGAAAATTTTCAATTTTTGCAACTTAAGAAAAATCTATTTATTACATGGGCATGTTTTCGTAATGGTGAATGACTGACTACAGATCATCCTCATTATAATACGAGCCGCGACGCGAGAAAACCGGTCTTCGGGGTTTCCGACCAGGTCCGACACAAACCGGCCTGTACAAGCTCAGAAAAGAGCTAGAAGCTTGAAAAAAGGGCAAAATTCACGAATAGCTATTTTTTGCCCTGTTAATTCACATTTTAAAAATCTTTGAAAATCACACAATTGACATCGTTTTTATAAGACACGATCTTCCCTCTCTTCAACCACAGGGCATATGATTTCTCGAATGTTTCCATTTTTCGAAACGAAGGCCCCCAAATACCCCACCACTTGCTAAATTTGCTTAATTTTACAGTTTTTAGTGTGAAAAGACACCTACGAAATTATGTTCCCATGCATTCGACACCATGAATTTCGGTTATCTGTTTCATTATGTCAATGGGTATCTGTGATATAAATTTCAAGGTGTCGAAGGTGTGGGAACGTAACCGTATGAAACGTAACATTATGCAACCCAGTGCTTAGTTGGCATTGCTGCGGGCGTTATTTCTGGCTTCAATGACGACATAACACATCAAATAAGAACAAGTATGTCCTGCATAACGAAGAGAGCTTATGACTAAATTGATTAAGCGGTCAATCGCACGAAACGAATTTTTTGCAATTTCTTTTGCAAAAAATAAAATAGTCTATCAACGCAATTTCTTTCGCAAATCGTGTACTTGTTTTCTTGTCAAGGGGCGCAACTCCAACGACCCGGAAGCGGCGACAGTTTCGCGTCATTGACAACCGTAATTTTAGCGAGAAAAAAAGCCGTCATAACAACGTTATGTGTGTATTTATCAAAGTTGAAAGGTAATCAAATCATATGTTGACACAATTCCTCCCTTCATTATTGTTGACACTGATCCAAAGAAACCACGGACTTTCCTGTCACTTGCGCAATTCCGCCTACTGTAGCAGACGAAATTGGCTTTACGGTCTATTAACTTACAGTGTATACTTGTAGAGACAATGGATTGCTGATCGACTTTTGTAGGTATGCAAATCGTGAAAACTACACATATTTAACACGCACGCATAAAAAAGTACAAAAAAAAAAAAATAATTGGATTGTCCGGGTAAGGCGGAAAAAATTAAGTGACTATACTTTTAAATTGGCATGTATTGACACATGAGGAAATAGCTCAGTGGTAGAGCTCCTGCTTCACACGCGGAGGTTCACAGGATCGAAACCTACCAGTGATTTTTTTTTTTTTCTTTTCTTTTTTTTTTCTTTTTTTTTTTCTTCTTATTTCTTCCCATGGCCATCTGCCATGTATTTTTTTTTTTTACCTCAATTATGATTTATTTTTATATAAGTGCCTCATTTGTCACTGAAAGAAGGAAGGTGTTGAGGCTAATTATTCTGAAATATGTACAGTCTTCTAAGAAATAATCTTTAACATATATTCATTTTTCACCCATTTTTTCTTCTTCCTCATAACTTTACCTGTATAGAAATGTGTAACTGTTGGCGGAATGCTCGGGTTTGACCAATTCGTGTGCATTCTAAGTGCTTATATATATATATACAATGTATATGTTTTGTTTTATAGATGATATGAAGCAAAATCCACGTGAAGGTGATGGTTTGAAAGTAGGATGAATGTTTCAAGAAAGCGGGCACTTAAGACCATGACACCGGCCTACTAGACTGGTTAATTCAGAAATGTGAGTTCATTTCACGACAAAGTCCATCAGATCTGCCATTGTTTACTCATTGAAACCACATTTATATTTTTAAACAGAGTAACACTTGGGATCACTGCTGAAAACGATTACAAAAATAGTTTTCCTTTTGTCACAGGTTATATGAAAAGTATGTATATAATTATATGGAGATCATCATCATCGTCATCACCATCATCTATAACAATAATAATAATAATAATAATAATAATAATAATAATGTGCCAAGTACTACTGATAGTACAACTGCACTACTACCGGTACTACTGATAATCATTCTGCTACGAAAACAAAATAACTACTACTACTACTACTACTACTACTACTACTACTACTACTACTGGTGATGATAAGTAGTAGTAGTAGTAGTAGTAGTAGTAGACTACTACTACTACTACTGCTACTACTACTACTACTACTGGTGATGATAAGTAATAGTAGTAGTAGTAGTAGTAGTAGACTACTTCTACTACTACTGCTACTACTACTACTACTACTGGTGATGATAAGTAGTAGAAGTAGTTGTAGTAGTAGAAGTAGTAGTTTTAGTAGTATTAGAAATAGAGTAGTAGTGTTATTTCGATTATTTTGTTTTGGAAATCATTCTGCTATGTTACAGCATGCCGCCACAAACAGTGTGTGTTCTGTGTAACAAACGACTGAAGCTCCACCAGAGGCGACCAGTAAACAAGATTCTGAAGAAATATCTCAGAAAGAACTTCCTGTTGGAGTGCAGTGATGGGGACTTTATTTGTGGAAAATGTAGCCGCCCAGCTTACCCGTATCCTGAAAATGGCACAATGACATCACAGCCTCGTAATAGTAATAATGTTCCTTCTTCAAGTCAGGGGCTCAGTCCCCCATCAGTCAAACTGAACATTAAGAGTGCTACAAAAAGTCACGCATATTGCTTTATTTGTAAAAAGCCAGGCCCAAGACTGATTGTTGTCCCACAGAATTTAAGAACAGATGCCTTCGTAAAATACAATGTACTAATTACATCAGAGAGTAGATGCTGCCCTTCTCATTTAAATAATGACTTGGACAAGTTTGACACAGCAGTGATCCAAGATCTTAAAACAGTTGACCACAGCTTCTTGAACAGAACCACCATACTTGAGTTATTGTCTAAAGTGCGCCAAGTTGCACTCAATTCTTCTTCGAAGCGGATGTCTTTTGACAATATGGAGTGCTATACAGACAATGATCTATTGAACATGACAGGTTTGAACAAAGAACAGTTTATGGATTTATATACATATGTTCAACCAAATATCAGAAACACTCCTGCTAGAAGTTCTGTGACAACTCTTGGATTATTTCTATTCAAGCTGAAGTCTGGACTGTCCAACAAGTTCCTGTCTACATTATTTGGCATTTCTAAATCCAGTATACGCAGAGCAATCCATTCTGTTCGCCAAGTGCTTCTACTGGAGTTTGTCCCCTCCAATTTGGGATTTTCCCATATCTCTCGTGAGGATGTTATCAGTGATCATACACGTGTTTTAGCACAAAGTTTACTAGCTGAAAACAATGAACAAGCAATTCTGGTACTTGACGGCACATACATATACATTAACAAAAGTAACAATTTTGAATTCCAGCGTCGTTCCTACAGTATTCACAAAGGAAGACCCCTCGTGAAACCTATGGTGATTGTGTCAACTACTGGTTATTATATAAGTGTCCTTGGGCCATACTTTGCTGATTCAAAGAACAATGATGCCTCCATATTGAATCACATTATCAACAATAACATAGAAGAAATAAAAAGTTGGGTCAAGCCGAGCGACATCTTTGTCGTAGACAGAGGCTTCCGGGATTCATTGGAACTTCTGAACGACCTTGGTATTCAGGCAGAGATCCCAGCATTTATGAAGAGAGGGGAAAAACAAATGTCAACTGAGATGGCAAATACCAGTCGTTTGGTAACGAAGGTAGTACACGCGATTAACCATAGCTACTACATAAAAGCATAATACACAACATACTTGTGGAATGTGATATTTAAATATTTATGAATTAACTTTTCATACTGTAGGTCTGCACAATATTGCATTCAGACAAATATATATTGAAAAGTAATGCAGAGACTGAAACTTAAGACATTCAAATAAAAAATAATCTTCTTTTTGAATGTCAATAAGATGTTTTAGGATAGGGCCAGTTTTGGTTGGGTCGGTCGGGTGACGCAAAACAGAGAATTTTTGAAGGCCAGTTCTTAATCCATTAGTATGTGCAATAGAGCTTTAAAATGTTAATTTTCAGTTCAAAGATCTTCAAACATTTTGATATTTTCTTATTTTTTGACCTACTGACAACACAGAGTGTTGGTGTTGAACATAAGAGGCGTTTCTAATCTATGTTTTATAACCAAATTATATAAATAAATGAAGAAAGAAAGAAATAACAAGTGTTTTATGTTTGGATTAGAATAAGATATCATGTCTGTCCATTCTTACATTTCAGGTACGTTGGGTTGTTGAAGCAGCAAATGCACGGATTAAAAGGTTTAAGTATCTGGACAAAATTCTTCCATCCAGCCAAGTTCCATTTATAGGTGATTATGTTCGAATTGTGTGCGCCATTTCAAATAAATATATGCAACCAATTAATCCGACAAAAGATACCGAAGAGGATCTTCTGACTGCAAGAAGAATGTTAGATAGAGTGAGTAAGACCAACGAACTTCAACAGCTGGTAGAGGAAAATCATCTGGAAAGGCGTAGTGCACAGTGGGAAAGTGCTGATGAGTGTCAAATTAGTGATTTTCCCAAGTTAGATGACACAATGTTGAGACTTCTAACACTTGGCACATATCAACTGAAAATGAGCAGCAGCTATATTCAGGAATTTGTTGGTGGAGACTGTATTATACAGTTGTTTCGAGAGAATGATGGTTTGCTTCGCGTCAGATTGCAGAGTAGGCATGTATCCTCCAAGACCTATTTGGTTTGGATTAAATATGATTCTGATCACGTGCAGGCATGGTACTGCAAATGCCGAGCCGGGGCTAGGACTGTTGGAACGTGCTCACACGTTGCTGCTATTATATGGTATCTCGGACAGTCAAGGTTTTCCCAAGATAGATATGGTGTGAGAGACTGGGGACAGTACCTTGAAGATGCAGCGATAGTTCCTGAGACAGTTGATTCATCCGACTCGGAAGACAGTTCCATTGAAGAATAACTATCTGCTTGTAGAATGCGTAGAGCTGCTTGCTAGGAACTGATGTCACATTTGATTGCAAATCAAATCAAATATCTTTATTGGTTTTAAATCCAGAAACAGGATTGCAACATTCAATAATTTGCTATTCTTAAAGTCTTGCCAATGATAAAACATGTATATTTTTCCTAGTTGATTAGGTCCTTACTCTTTTTCGTTGTCATTTAATTGTAAAAATGTTGAACAATATGTAGTGCTTTACTGCTTGGGCTACTAAACTGTATACATGAGCGTTTGGAAGTATAGTAGTACAAATATTTTACATCTTCAGATATTATATTGCATATAACTGAGCCAATGCATCAGAAAACCAACAATTTGCATATGCAAAACCAAAGGCCTAGATCAGCTATGCAGTAACTGTACAGCTGATCAGCGCCTTTGTTATTGATACACAGATACTACCATCTGATGATCTATTTTCTTCTTAAAACCGAACTTTCAAGCTTCTTGCCTGCTCTAACAGCCTAGTTTGTGTCAGACGTGGTCGGAGCCCCAAATTGTTTGTTCTCTCGTGCACAGGCTCAGTTGTGTTGTTTGTTTTGACTTTTATAAATTTTGGAATCTAATACTATATCATGACCTTGATAAACTCTAAAATTGAGTCATGTTTATAATTGCTGACAAATTGAATTGTTTCAAGGTGTGCAACTCAGAATGTTTCATGTTACTGTCTGTACATCATCTTCCGCATTTTTCAAAGTCTCAATTTCCTGAAATACCTCAAGAAAAATATGAGCGGGTCACCATTTTGCATTCCTAAAGTCTTAAAAGGTGCAACAACAATTTTGAAAATCGGTTGACAAATAAAAATTATATTCCAGAAAATAATTTTGAGTATGTCTTTTTCCATTGAAAAACTGCCAGAAAGGGAAGTAACTATTTTCCCGGAAAACTGACTCTAAATTGATTTTTGTTTTTTCATTAAATCGCAACAAACCAAAACAAAATTGTATTGTATGAATAGCTGAGGACCAAAATTATTCCACAGATTTGCTTTATTTTTCAGTTTTAAGGTGTTTGGATTACCCCCCTTACACATGCAAAAGGCCAATTCAAAAACCTTTTTGGCATAATTATTTTATAAGCAAAGCAATTTTTAAACTTTCTTCTGCACTTTATATGACATGATAACATGGTGTTTCAGAAAAGTGAGATTTTGAAAAAAAAACAAGTTTCTGAAAAGTGGTACAGAGATGATAAATTATCTTAAAACCAGTATTGTATTGCTGTTTTATCTCGATTTCAGTAGATGTTCAGCGGTGTTGTCATGGAAACATGTGGTTGCTATGGAAACAACTTGCGAAAGCTACCATGACATGATACCATACCATGATTGTCTTAAAATAAAATGAGTTCAGTAAAAATCGTCCAATTCTAATTTCAAGTACATGTCTTTTTACATTTTACAATTAATGGTTACCATGGCAACGGGTTTTTTTTTATTGAATTTAAATCAACCAGAGCATGATTAGCATATAAGAAGCAAGCAAATGTTGTTTCAGCTATGTTAGTGTCTGAAAAAATGCATCCATTCTATTTTATTTGATGAAAATGTGATTTTTGCATAATTTGATTTTGTTGCCATAGCAACCATGCCACTCAAGTTTTTGAAATAAATTTGCTGTGTTTTAAGAACTCATGTCATGAGCTACCATCACAATGATTTTCAACAAAATATAGTACAGGGCACTTTTTTGCCATTCGTGGACTTAGCCCTTTCGGATTTAAGAAGAAGAGGAAATATACTATCCGTGTAGCGAAAACAAAGGCGCTGATCAGCTTCGCGGTTACCGCGAAGCTGATCTGCGCCTTTGTTTTCGCATAGGCAAAAATCCGGTTTTCTCACGATGCGGCTCATACTATTTTTTGAAGTCCATGGAAAAAAACTGTTATATGTGAACTGTGTTATAATATAGTGACACTTGTTTTGGATTTAAGTAGAGGAGGAATTGAAATATCTATGTTGAAAAAACAAAGGTGCTGATCAGCTGTGCACAGCTCCAGTAGCTTAATTAGAATGTGTATTATGCAATTAAACTAGAAAATGTGTTTTCACTATGCCCCCAACAGGTACCTCACTTTAATAGTGAAAATGTCCGAAAAATGACCAAGTCAAAATTGCAAAAATAGTGACAAAAATTAATCTGAGGATTATATCCCAACCACATGCATATCTTCAAAGCATGGTCACAACATCTGTAAAGTTTCAAAAGTATCGGTATTAAACTGTAGGAAGAGTTGCGCACACAAGGTACCCTCATTCCATTCACAAAAAAGGCAGAAAAAATGACTTTTAGAAGTTCAAACTTTAAGCCTTTGTATTAAGGTAAAAATTTTGGCAAACTGTTTCTTACAAAAGTTACTTGAGGCTTCATTTTGAACCTTCAGTATGAACAGCAGTGATGCAGGCATGCATGTCTTAAAATAAGCTTTAATAAATTATAATAATCAAACACTTAATACCCCAATAATCTTTGTTTTGTGATCATTTTACCCACTTTTTTTTCCATTTTACCTAATTGATTGAAAATAGAGAGGATAACATAACTGAACATACCTAATTAAGATTTTGAATGAAAAAGAGGTGGGTAAATACCCATTTGTCTCAAAAATTAATTAAAGTACTGCAGCTCTGAGCTGTTCTGCGCCTTTGTTTTCGCGAGGAGTTCTTTTTTTCGAGTAGTGAGTTTCGAGTAACAAAAGCGAGTTTCGAGTTAGAAAAGTGAGTTTCGAGTCAAAAAAGTGAGTTTCGAGTCAAAAAAGTGAGTTTCGAGTTAAAAAAGTGAGTTTCGAGTTTCGAGTTAAAAAAGCGAGTTTCGAGTTAAAAAAAAGCGAGTTTCGAGTTGAAAAATTGAGTTTCGAGTTAGAAAAGCGAGTTTCGAGTTAAAAAAGTGAGTTTCGAGTTAAAAAGGTGAGTTTCGAGTTAAAAAAGCGAGTTTAAAAAAGTGAGTTTCGAGTTAAAAAGGTGAGTTTCGAGTTAAAAAAGCGAGTTTTGAGTTAAAAAGTGAGTTTCGAGTTAAAAAAAAGTGAGTTTCGAGTTAAAAAGTGGCTTATTTTTTAAAAAAAATCCAAAAACTGGTTTAAGTAATATTTCATTACGTAGCATTGAAAAAAGGTCCACTCCTCGCAACCATACACACGCACACATCTGGGGCTTTTCTGTTTGCTGAAAGAAAATGTCATTGAAAAATGAAATAAAACATAAAAATCAAAACCGATTCCCCTCAAAATGACAGTGTACTTACCCAAATGATAACGATGGGAAAGTCCATTCACCATAAACTGGTTAATGGATTTCGCTTAATATAAGTAGCCCTTCTGTTTTGAGTAAATAATCGTTAATAAACTATCATCCTTGACCGACATCAATGTACATAATAAAGCCAATTTGAAGTATGAAAGTTTCCAAATATGCGTGAAGATTTGCATTGATTTGTTGCTATCCATCAACTTATAATATCCATAATTGTATTTATAGATACCCATAAATCAAACTGATTTAATGATATGAATAAGTCAAATCATGGATATTCATAAATCGTATTACGGATGTCCATAAGTCAAATTTTGGATTTCCAAAATTCAGGCTGATTGTTGGATATCCAAAATTCGATTTATGGATATCCTAAATTTCCGTAATTCAGCTTGATTAAATGATTTTGAATTATGGATATCCTAAAATGATGAATAAATAGTAAAACGGCACCCTATAGAAACTGAATTTTTTAACTCGAAACTCGAAAATTTTAACTCGAAACTCGAAAATATTTACTCGAAACTCGAAAATAGTAACTCGAAACTCGAAAATTTTGACTCGAAACTCGAAAATTTTAACTCGAAACTCGAAAATGTTGACTCGAAACTCGAACTTTGTAACTCGAAACTCGAAAATAGTAATTCGAAACTCGAAAATTATGACTCGAAACTCGAAAATTTAACTCGAAACTCGAAAATTTTGACTCGAAACTCGAAAATTGTAACTCGAAACTCGAACATTTTGACTCGAAACTCGAAAATTTTGACTCGAAACTCGAAAATATTAACTCGAAACTCGAAAATTTTGACTGGAAACTCGAAAATTGTAACTCGAAACTCGAGAATTTTGACTGGAAACTCGAAAATTTAAACTTGAAAAATAGAAAAATGGCAATAGATGATCTCTTGCAGAGGAGTTTGATGATCTCTTAGCTAACCAATCGAAGAAATACTCTTTAATTCGGATGACTTTCGCGGAAAACAATCATCGTGGGTTTATTGATTGACTTACATCTGGCTTTTTGATGTTGGTACGTGACAGATATCATGTTTCTGACATGATTTGAATTCGACCTTGGGGACATAAAACTGATGTAATATTTATGCAAATCGCATGTAACCTTGAATTTTTTATGTGTGTCATTGATGTGCTGACGCAATGTTTAAAAACGCCCTTTTCAGCTCACCTGAGCCGAAGTTACAGTATACCCATGCTCCGGCGTCCGTCTCAAACACATCAGGCAAACATGTCCATGCAATTTATGCCCCCTTAAACCCCACTTTTATTATAATGCAAAACTGGCGTATGCATGGGTACATCAGGAAAACAAGTCCGTGTAAAGTATACCCCCTCAAACCCCACTTTTACATAGTGAAACTGGGGTATGCAGGGGTATACCTATTTTTCTTATTTTTGCTCCAAAACATAGATTGTGGGTACTCATTAGAACCGCCTCGTCGAGGCGGTTCTAACGCGTACCCACAATCTACGTTTTGAGCAAAAATATCAAGATTTTTCTGAAGAAATTTTCATTTTTTACGACTGAAAAAAATCTCTGTGTATTGCATGGGCAAAGTTTCGTAATGTACCTATTTTTCTTATTTTTGCTCCAAAGCATAGATTGCGAGAACTCGTTAGAACCGACTCAGCGAGACGGTTCTATAGTGTATCCACATTCTATGTTTTGAGCAAAATTAGAAAAATATGAAATTTATTCAGCTGAAAATTTTCAATTTTTAAAGCCTATTGCATGAACACGTTTTCGTAATGATCTTCTTCTCTAAAACCGCTTGGCCAATCAAAGCCAAACTTTATTTGAAGCATCGTTAGGAAGGAGGAATGAAAGTTTGCATAAATGGTCTAGGTCGCATGGCCAAGATGACCCATCATGGCTATAAATAGCAAATTCCTTTAAAAAATATTCTAAGGCCTATGATTTTGAAACTTGCATTGAAGCATCAGTGAATTGAGCTCTACAATTTTTTTTATGAATTATGACCCTGTGGTGACATTGACCCTTCACGGCAAGGTCAACTTAGGATGCCTATGCATTTGAATGGGTAAAAGTGGGAAAATGTCATTTAATGGCAGGAAACTTGCTTGAAATGAGCAAATGGACAGAAGATTTATGCTTATGTAAAAAAATATCCCACGGTGGTTGTCTGCCAAGTTTATTGGTATATATCCCAGATCTCAGGTGAGCGTTTACAGGACAATTGGTCCTCTGGTTGGTATAATCCTTGCATTGTTTGTTGTCACCTCCCCATGACCGACTGAAACCCGTTTTAACTTTTTTTTAGTTAACGGAACCAGTCTGACATTTGCCACGACATCAGAATCAGAATATAGTATATTGGTGAAACGTCAACCTGACAATACCACACCAGGGGGATGGGGCTTGACCGGAGGGGATTAGTCCCGAGCTCTCAGGGTACCAGTTTAGTTTACCCCGCCATTTTGTCCACCAGACCTGTTATCGATTACTTTCAAAGTTAATCACTAACGATTACAATTAATTTCAATCTTACGATTAACGATTACGATTAAAAATATTTTTTCCTGAATTTAATCGATTACAATAACAATTGATTTGCAAATGTAATCGAATAATCAATCGATTAGTTTTGCATTCATAATCTAGCCAGTCTTGAATTAAGCAGTTATGATTTAACTGTATATGGTATTATATTGGCATATAAGAATCATCTAGGTGTATTGGGCACTTTATCTTAAGATTGATTGATCAAAATTACTGCAACACTCTAATCAATTGGCATTTTTTTTATCTAATTTGGAGTTGTTACCCAAATTATAAACACACACACACAGCATCATGAGATCTAAAATTATGTTTTGACATCACTGAATTTGGTAATATCACTCTCAAAGTTGTTGATTCTGTCATGGCCTCTCTACAGATAGGGGGAGATCGATTCCCTTAATCTTTTGTTTATTGTCACCAACTTGTTCCAGGGTGTTTTGACAACACAACCCATATGACACCTGTTTATTAGTTAATCTGTAAAGGTGTGACCAGGTAAGAATAGGTTTGAACTTTTGCAATAGGTTTCAAAGCCTATTTAGAATGAGGTCAATTCTATGTTTATAAGCATGGTCACCGAGGTCAAAGAAGAAGTGTTTGAAGATTTTTCTTTTCAGTTCAGAAAAATCATAACACGTTACAGACATATAGGTTATAACTTGAATGTTATGCGACAGTCTGCATGCTTAGTTTTTAACCCAATCATGGTTGATAACTATGCTGCCTTCTTAAATTGCACGCCGGTGGGTCGGGCGTCAGACTCTATGATGGCCCCGACTTAAAGCTATTCAGTTTAGTTGGTTGGGGCCGGAGCTTCTTGTCTGTTGCTTGGCCCACCGGGGTCCAACTGGTGTTTTTCTTTTGCTCCGGAGTTAGAAGGTTATTCGGCGCCCAGGGATCTCCATCGTTGGGCAGCATACTCAATCTGTGAGTCCTTGTTTTTGATTCATCAGGATGTTTATCATAATTTATTTGTTTGTTCTTGATGATTCATTGACTAGTTAGAGATTCACCTTGAGGACCGAAGAACTTACTAAATGTTATGAACCACTGCAAAAGCTGAGGGTGGGGTTAGGATCCTGTAAAAACGGTTTAAGCCCGCCAGTAACTTTGTGTTACTGATCGTTCCAAGGCGATACTTCTGTGGTGGTTCTTTTTGTTTTATGTCTTGGTGTTTAAAATTTTTTGTGCTGTTGGCGCCTTATGTATGTTTTCATATTTTTAATTAAGTTAAGGTAACTGAGTGGCCACCTATTGGGAAAATAGCTGCTCATTTGGCTTACGATATGTTTCATGGTATAAGTGCCTGATTGTTAGTTTGGTTTTTTCCCACCTCGGTTTTTAGAGTGGGAATCTCTTTCTGATTGCGCCTTTTCCTGATCTTTGCCTACTTGTACCTCTTTGTAAGAAGGGTCCTGAAATGATTTGAAAAATGTCAGAGAGAATTTTGATAAAAATAAGAGCTGTCGCAGGACAGCGTGCTCGACTGCTTCTGACCTTTGTCAAACATAAGGTCAAACCCGACCAGTAACCCAAAGCATTATGCTCATACATCTTTTTGCCTTGATGCAATAAGGCAAAATCACTGAACTATGAAAGTTAACTATAACTACCTAAGATTTAGAGGTCTCACTCATATTGTTCATATACCAACTGAGTTCCAAGACACAAGGCAAAATCACTGAACCGAGAAATAAGGTCACACTGACCTATAAGGTCTAGTGATACTTACTCATAATGTGAAAGAAATATGATCATATACCCATTCAGTGTTGAAATATAAAGCAAAATCACTGAACCATGAAATTAGGTCATAGTGACCTATAAGTAAGTTTGGGTTAAAGGTCTGGTCATACTCATTCATAATCAGAAAGAAGTATGAAAAAATACCAACTGAGTGTCGAGAAATAAGGCAAAAATCACTGAACCATGAAATTAGGTCACAGTGACCCAGGAATACTTTACGGTCAAAGGTCTTGTCATACTCATACATATCGTGCAAGAAGTATGTCCATATACCAATTGAGTGCCGAGATATAAAGGAAAATCACTGAACTGTGAAATTAGGTCACAGTGACCTAGGACTACTTTAGGGTCAAAGGTCTTGTCATACGCAAACATAGTGTGAAAGAAGTATGTTCATAAACCACCTGAGTGCTGAGATATATGGCAAAGTCACTGAACCGTGAAATTAGGTCACAGTGACCTATAAGTATATTGGGGTCAAAGGTCTGGTCATACTCACTCATAATCTGAAAAAAGTATGAAAATATACTAATTGAGTGTCAAGATATAAGGCAAAATCACTGAACCGTGAAATTAGGTCACAGTGACCTAGGACTACTTCAGGGTCAAAGGTCTTGTCATACGCAAACATACTTTGAAAGAAGTTTGTTCATAAACCATTTGAGTACCGAGATATAAGGCAAAATCACTGAACCGTGAAATTAGGTCACAGTGACCTATAAGTATATTGGGGTCAAAGGTCTGGTCATACTCACTCATAATCTGAAAAAAGTATGAAAATATACTAATTGAGTGTCAAGATATAAGGCAAAATCACTGAACCATGGAAAGTAGGTCAAACGACCCTTACCGTCATGACACACAAGTCAGTGTCACAAAGTCAAAAGATGAATGACCAACCATCTTCCTAAGTTGTTTCTATTAAGAAATAAAAAGAAAAAAAAAATTCGGGGAGTTCTAGATTTTGACCTCTAGCCACGCCCCCCTCACTCCAACCCAGAGGTCCGATGTCATGGAACCTATAGTGTATGAAGTATGAATGCTTTATGATAAATTGTTGTCAAGATATGGACTCCTTGTAAAAGTTACACAGCAGTACATCTATTTTTACAGTGTTCTAGTTTTTAACCTCCAGCCCCACCCCCCAGGCATGGACCCAGAGATCCGATGCCATGAAATGAAACTCAACCCTACAGGGTACCTATGGTCCGAGTATGAAAGCCCTCTGATAAAAAGTTTTCAAGATATAGACTTCTAGAATACTATATCACAGAAAAGCCATTATTATTAATGGTGTTCTAGATTTTAACCTATAGCCCCACCCCCTGGCATGGACCCAGGGGTCTGATGCCATGGAATGAAAGCCGACCCTACAGGGTGTCAATGGCCCAAGTATCAATGCTTTCTGATGAGTGGTTGTCAAGATATGGACTTCTAGAAAACTTTAACACAAGAATTGCCATTTTTAAAGGTGTTCTAGATTTTAACCTCCAGCCCCACCCCCTGGCCTGGACGCAGGGGCCAGATGCCATGGAATGAAAGCTAACCCTACAGGGTATCTATGGTCCAAGTATGAATGCTTTCTGATGAGTGGTTGTCAAGATATGGACTTTTAGAAAACTTTAACGCAAGTGTGACGCGCACGGGAACGGGAACGCACACGGGAACGAGAACGTGGACGACCGGGGTGACTGCAATAGCTCAATGCACTTCGTGCAGTCGAGCTAAAAACCCAAAGAGGACAAGAAAATATATAATAATGTTAAATTTGTTGACCGGTATGCATGAATAACTTTATTATGTGCCCATGTCATTGAAACCATAGTCTGTTCCATATAACTGACCAATTTATTACATCAATAAAGAAAATGCTTTTTTGACATTTAGAGTTAGAAGCCAAAAATAATGACAAAAATAATGACAAATGTACACAGCCTGATCTGTTACTGTATCAGAATTCCCATTTGATATATCAACAATTCTTGAAAGTCAAATAATTCCTGTTGTGAACATAATATAAGATATGAATTTATTTTGTTTTTTTCTTTTACTCTTTTTTTTTTCAGAAAAAGAATTTTCAGCACATCTTGAAATATAATCAGAATCTATTCATAAAATCAATCACGATTACAGGCATTTTTGAAAAGTATTCGAATAAGATTAATTTCAATCGTAAAATCTACGATTACAGAATAATGTTTGATTGAAAAAAATTTCAATCGAATAAAAGTAATCATGATTAATGATTAAGATTAAGCCAGGTCTGTTGTCCACCCTGTCATTGTTGTTACGGACATTGTCAATGACGCTACGGTTTCCTTCAAAAGTGTTAATATACACAAGAACTGTATTGTCTTAAGAGATGATAACCCTCTTGGGTGTGATTTTGAATATGAGAGTTACCTAAGGATGGCATGTATTGGATTAGTGAGCTGTAATCATTTGTCTACACTGCTGATAAATAAAACGTGTGTAAAAAGACTAAAATTTGATCAAAAGAATCAGTGACATTCTTAGGGGTTTTATGCCTCGTTTTCAAAGTACCATAACAATGTCTCAAAGGTTCTGATGGTGGTATTTTATAATTAGGGCAAAAGCCCAATGTATTCTGAACCTATAACTATTAAAAGTTTTGACTATTTCCTCCATATAGTGTAAAAAAGGCGATTTTAGCGGGGGTGGGGGTCAAAATTTCATATGTCAGAAAATTTTAATTTTTCGCTTTTCCTTGCTTGTAGTCCTTTAATTCCACTATTGTATCATATTTTGTGCATGCAGCACTGTGTAAAGTGGGATAAACATGCATAATGCCATTGAAATAAAATTGAAATATTACAACGTCAACATTTTGGGTACAAACCTTTAGCATTTACCTGTATAATATCAGTCTAAGTACTGCCAAACATTATACAAGGCACTGTTAACTCATAAGAAAACCTGCTATCTGTTATATGCAAAACATTATACCCAGATCTGCGATGACCATCCAGCTACTCAGAATTGTGTCATTAATTAACAAAACTTCAATCCATCTTCTATGTCTTGCACAGCTTGATTAGAGTTTGATCTTAACCACAAACATTTTCTCCAGACACAGCCCATTGTGACAAAACTTGGTCACACTGAGCAACCTTGCATGAATATTTATTTACCTGTATAAACCTGTTACAACACGGCCTTTAATGTATTTATTTTTCTGATTCACTTTAATGTCCCTTTCAAGATTATTTCAGCTCATATGAGATTAACCAATCAGTAGGTGGATGAAAACATGAGAACCCAGAGAAAAAACTCCAGGCACACCCGCAAACAGAACTTGGCTTTTCTTACCTGTGTCTCGTTTCAGTATAATGGTTGTGTCGAAGTGATTATAATCATAAAAGTTATTTTTGATTCAATTAGATTATGGCCGAGCATCCTTTAATAGGAAGTTTTTCAGTCATTTTGGGATTGAGCCACGTATTACTTCTTGTACCCAGTACTCTGGGGGGGGGGGGGGGGGGGGGGGGGGTAGTGTGTCTCAAGCACAGCACGGCTCCCCACGATTGGATCAAACCCAGGGCCTTTTTTTAGAATCACTTTCATTAAAGAACTGAAAGATTCTTGTTTTGATGCCTAACGTGATATAATAAGCAAATAGTTTTATGAGAATGAATGGAAAATTGTGTAAGCACCCTTAAAGTTGGTGATTTGAAATTTTACGTCGCTGTATTGTACCAATGACAAAGACATTTTAAGTTCCATGGTACCTAGACAGTGGTGGCATCGTACCGACCTGACTGAAAAGTTGTTGATTTGGAAGTTAATACATTTAAAAAAATAAATAGGAAAACAGTCCACCAATGTTACTGTTTGTTGTGCAAGAGGTTATTGGCCGTGTAATGAAGTGGACAATAATAGTATATAATGATTACAAAAGTTTGTTCCACAGAATGTACAGTACCCTCATTTTCTGGGGAATTGAACATAAAAAGTGGTTATAAATCAAGCAGGTTTGGGTTAATTTTGGAAACAAATGTATATATCAAATTTTTGTACTTTACATATGGCATACAACTTAACTGCTTTTTTTGTTTTCTTTTTAATTTTAAGTTAAAAACAATTTTACATACTTGGGCTCTAGTACTGAGATAACATTTTGGGCTGTAGGGTACTGTTCCCCCCCGAGTCCCAGAACGCCATTCACATATATTATGTATAATATGACAATACATTCATATGCAAAGGGATTTCTTGGGACTCGGGGGGGGGAACAATGTTAAATAAATACTTTTCTATTTTTCTATATGTTTAATACAAAATATGTCCATTTTAATCCAAAAATACAGCAGTACATCTTTTGAAACAAGAACCTCAATCCAATATCATAAACTATGGACTACCAGCAAACATGTATACAAAAACAGAAGCATTTGACCAACATTTATTTTTATCAAAATCTGAGGCAGCTATGCATTATGGCCCCCATTACCACCGTCAGAGGTCCTTTTCATTTTTATTTAGTTTTAGCAGCCATCTTGGATTCCATATTTTATATTTCACAATGATATAAATCTCATTTTATATGTGTGCAACGTTTACACAATATGATACAAATATGACATAACTGGACTATATTGGGTCAGAAAACACAGAATTTGCACTACAGGCGTTTAGTACTGTGTGGTTGAAATAGATGGCAGCCATCTTGAACTAATTTTATTGCCAAAGGGTGACAAGGTGATGTCAGTTGTGTTCATTTGTTGCATATTCATCCTCTACACCACTTATAATGTTCAAAAACATGAAAAAGAATGGGGGGGGGGGGTAGTGTGTCTCAAGCACAGCACGGCTCCCCACGATTGGATCAAACCCAGGGCCTTTTTTTAGAATCACTTTCATTAAAGAACTGAAAGATTCTTGTTTTGATGCCTAACGTGATATAATAAGCAAATAGTTTTATGAGAATGAATGGAAAATTGTGTAAGCACCCTTAAAGTTGGTGATTTGAAATTTTACGTCGCTGTATTGTACCAATGACAAAGACATTTTAAGTTCCATGGTACCTAGACAGTGGTGGCATCGTACCGACCTGACTGAAAAGTTGTTGATTTGGAAGTTAATACATTTAAAAAAATAAATAGGAAAACAGTCCACCAATGTTACTGTTTGTTGTGCAAGAGGTTATTGGCCGTGTAATGAAGTGGACAATAATAGTATATAATAATTACAAAAGTTTGTTCCACAGAATGTACAGTACCCTCATTTTCTGGGGAATTGAACATAAAAAGTGGTTATAAATCAAGCAGGTTTGGGTTAATTTTGGAAACAAATGTATATATCAAATTTTTGTACTTTACATATGGCATACAACTTAACTGCTTTTTTGTTTTCTTTTTAATTTTAAGTTAAAAACAATTTTACATACTTGGGCTCTAGTACTGAGATAACATTTTGGGCTGTAGGGTACTGTTCCCCCCCGAGTCCCAGAACGCCATTCACATATATTATGTATAATATGACAATACATTCATATGCAAAGGGATTTCTTGGGACTCGGGGGGGAACAATGTTAAATAAATACTTTTCTATTTTTCTATATGTTTAATACAAAATATGTCCATTTTAATCCAAAAATACAGCAGTACATCTTTTGAAACAAGAACCTCAATCCAATATCATAAACTATGGACTACCAGCAAACATGTATACAAAAACAGAAGCATTTGACCAACATTTATTTTTATCAAAATCTGAGGCAGCTATGCATTATGGCCCCCATTACCACCGTCAGAGGTCCTTTTCATTTTTATTTAGTTTTAGCAGCCATCTTGGATTCCATATTTTATATTTCACAATGATATAAATCTCATTTTATATGTGTGCAACGTTTACACAATATGATACAAATATGACATAACTGGACTATATTGGGTCAGAAAACACAGAATTTGCACTACAGGCGTTTAGTACTGTGTGGTTGAAATAGATGGCAGCCATCTTGAACTAATTTTATTGCCAAAGGGTGACAAGGTGATGTCAGTTGTGTTCATTTGTTGCATATTCATCCTCTACACCACTTATAATGTTCAAAAACATGAAAAAGAATGGGGGGGGGGGTAGTGTGTCTCAAGCACAGCACGGCTCCCCACGATTGGATCAAACCCAGGGCCTTTTTTTAGAATCACTTTCATTAAAGAACTGAAAGATTCTTGTTTTGATGCCTAACGTGATATAATAAGCAAATAGTTTTATGAGAATGAATGGAAAATTGTGTAAGCACCCTTAAAGTTGGTGATTTGAAATTTTACGTCGCTGTATTGTACCAATGACAAAGACATTTTAAGTTCCATGGTACCTAGACAGTGGTGGCATCGTACCGACCTGACTGAAAAGTTGTTGATTTGGAAGTTAATACATTTAAAAAAATAAATAGGAAAACAGTCCACCAATGTTACTGTTTGTTGTGCAAGAGGTTATTGGCCGTGTAATGAAGTGGACAATAATAGTATATAATGATTACAAAAGTTTGTTCCACAGAATGTACAGTACCCTCATTTTCTGGGGAATTGAACATAAAAAGTGGTTATAAATCAAGCAGGTTTGGGTTAATTTTGGAAACAAATGTATATATCAAATTTTTGTACTTTACATATGGCATACAACTTAACTGCTTTTTTGTTTTCTTTTTAATTTTAAGTTAAAAACAATTTTACATACTTGGGCTCTAGTACTGAGATAACATTTTGGGCTGTAGGGTACTGTTCCCCCCCGAGTCCCAGAACGCCATTCACATATATTATGTATAATATGACAATACATTCATATGCAAAGGGATTTCTTGGGACTCGGGGGGGAACAATGTTAAATAAATACTTTTCTATTTTTCTATATGTTTAATACAAAATATGTCCATTTTAATCCAAAAATACAGCAGTACATCTTTTGAAACAAGAACCTCAATCCAATATCATAAACTATGGACTACCAGCAAACATGTATACAAAAACAGAAGCATTTGACCAACATTTATTTTTATCAAAATCTGAGGCAGCTATGCATTATGGCCCCCATTACCACCGTCAGAGGTCCTTTTCATTTTTATTTAGTTTTAGCAGCCATCTTGGATTCCATATTTTATATTTCACAATGATATAAATCTCATTTTATATGTGTGCAACGTTTACACAATATGATACAAATATGACATAACTGGACTATATTGGGTCAGAAAACACAGAATTTGCACTACAGGCGTTTAGTACTGTGTGGTTGAAATAGATGGCAGCCATCTTGAACTAATTTTATTGCCAAAGGGTGACAAGGTGATGTCAGTTGTGTTCATTTGTTGCATATTCATCCTCTACACCACTTATAATGTTCAAAAACATGAAAAAGAATGGGGGGGGGGGGGGGGGGGTAGTGTGTCTCAAGCACAGCACGGCTCCCCACGATTGGATCAAACCCAGGGCCTTTTTTTAGAATCACTTTCATTAAAGAACTGAAAGATTCTTGTTTTGATGCCTAACGTGATATAATAAGCAAATAGTTTTATGAGAATGAATGGAAAATTGTGTAAGCACCCTTAAAGTTGGTGATTTGAAATTTTACGTCGCTGTATTGTACCAATGACAAAGACATTTTAAGTTCCATGGTACCTAGACAGTGGTGGCATCGTACCGACCTGACTGAAAAGTTGTTGATTTGGAAGTTAATACATTTAAAAAAAATAAATAGGAAAACAGTCCACCAATGTTACTGTTTGTTGTGCAAGAGGTTATTGGCCGTGTAATGAAGTGGACAATAATAGTATATAATGATTACAAAAGTTTGTTCCACAGAATGTACAGTACCCTCATTTTCTGGGGAATTGAACATAAAAAGTGGTTATAAATCAAGCAGGTTTGGGTTAATTTTGGAAACAAATGTATATATCAAATTTTTGTACTTTACATATGGCATACAACTTAACTGCTTTTTTGTTTTCTTTTTAATTTTAAGTTAAAAACAATTTTACATACTTGGGCTCTAGTACTGAGATAACATTTTGGGCTGTAGGGTACTGTTCCCCCCCGAGTCCCAGAACGCCATTCACATATATTATGTATAATATGACAATACATTCATATGCAAAGGGATTTCTTGGGACTCGGGGGGGGAACAATGTTAAATAAATACTTTTCTATTTTTCTATATGTTTAATACAAAATATGTCCATTTTAATCCAAAAATACAGCAGTACATCTTTTGAAACAAGAACCTCAATCCAATATCATAAACTATGGACTACCAGCAAACATGTATACAAAAACAGAAGCATTTGACCAACATTTATTTTTATCAAAATCTGAGGCAGCTATGCATTATGGCCCCCATTACCACCGTCAGAGGTCCTTTTCATTTTTATTTAGTTTTAGCAGCCATCTTGGATTCCATATTTTATATTTCACAATGATATAAATCTCATTTTATATGTGTGCAACGTTTACACAATATGATACAAATATGACATAACTGGACTATATTGGGTCAGAAAACACAGAATTTGCACTACAGGCGTTTAGTACTGTGTGGTTGAAATAGATGGCAGCCATCTTGAACTAATTTTATTGCCAAAGGGTGACAAGGTGATGTCAGTTGTGTTCATTTGTTGCATATTCATCCTCTACACCACTTATAATGTTCAAAAACATGAAAAAGAATGGGGGGGGGGGGGGGGGGTAGTGTGTCTCAAGCACAGCACGGCTCCCCACGATTGGATCAAACCCAGGGCCTTTTTTTAGAATCACTTTCATTAAAGAACTGAAAGATTCTTGTTTTGATGCCTAACGTGATATAATAAGCAAATAGTTTTATGAGAATGAATGGAAAATTGTGTAAGCACCCTTAAAGTTGGTGATTTGAAATTTTACGTCGCTGTATTGTACCAATGACAAAGACATTTTAAGTTCCATGGTACCTAGACAGTGGTGGCATCGTACCGACCTGACTGAAAAGTTGTTGATTTGGAAGTTAATACATTTAAAAAAATAAATAGGAAAACAGTCCACCAATGTTACTGTTTGTTGTGCAAGAGGTTATTGGCCGTGTAATGAAGTGGACAATAATAGTATATAATGATTACAAAAGTTTGTTCCACAGAATGTACAGTACCCTCATTTTCTGGGGAATTGAACATAAAAAGTGGTTATAAATCAAGCAGGTTTGGGTTAATTTTGGAAACAAATGTATATATCAAATTTTTGTACTTTACATATGGCATACAACTTAACTGCTTTTTTGTTTTCTTTTTAATTTTAAGTTAAAAACAATTTTACATACTTGGGCTCTAGTACTGAGATAACATTTTGGGCTGTAGGGTACTGTTCCCCCCCGAGTCCCAGAACGCCATTCACATATATTATGTATAATATGACAATACATTCATATGCAAAGGGATTTCTTGGGACTCGGGGGGGGGAACAATGTTAAATAAATACTTTTCTATTTTTCTATATGTTTAATACAAAATATGTCCATTTTAATCCAAAAATACAGCAGTACTTCTTTTGAAACAAGAACCTCAATCCAATATCATAAACTATGGACTACCAGCAAACATGTATACAAAAACAGAAGCATTTGACCAACATTTATTTTTATCAAAATCTGAGGCAGCTATGCATTATGGCCCCCATTACCACCGTCAGAGGTCCTTTTCATTTTTATTTAGTTTTAGCAGCCATCTTGGATTCCATATTTTATATTTCACAATGATATAAATCTCATTTTATATGTGTGCAACGTTTACACAATATGATACAAATATGACATAACTGGACTATATTGGGTCAGAAAACACAGAATTTGCACTACAGGCGTTTAGTACTGTGTGGTTGAAATAGATCGCAGCCATCTTGAACTAATTTTATTGCCAAAGGGTGACAAGGTGATGTCAGTTGTGTTCATTTGTTGCATATTCATCCTCTACACCACTTATAATGTTCAAAAACATGAAAAAGAATGAAAGTTGGTTGAAAATTCAACTTTTTTTAATTTAGGCGGCCATCTTGGATGCCATTTTTGTTTTACACTCACAAAAGACCATTGAGAGTATAACTCTTTCACAAAATGATACATCTGTAACAATTATTGATAAAATATGCTCAGAAAAGTTTGGATTTTGCACTATACAGGTATTTTACTTTGAAGTTTTAACAGATGATAACCCTATTGGACGCCATCTTGAATTATGAGAGTTGCCCAAGGATGACAAAGTGACATCAAGTGGATTCTTGTTTCTGAAGGTGTTGGCTGTCCTAATCAGTCAAAACATTTTCTATACACCGCAAATCCAGGTCCACCCCCGAATCTGCCAGACTATAATGGATTTTGCTTAATATAAGTAGCCCTTATGTTTTCGTTAAAAAATCGTTAATCCTTGACCGACATCAATACATAATAAAGCCAATTTGAAGTAACGATGCGTGAAGATTTGCATTGATTAGTTGCTATCCATAGTTCAATTTATATTTATAGATACCCATTAATCAAGCTGATTTATTGATATGAATAAGTCAAATTATGGATATTCATAAATCGTATTCTGGGTGTCCATAAGTCCAAAATTGGGGCTGATTGTTGGATATCCAAAAATCGATTTATGGATATCCATAAATTTCCTGAATTCAGCTTGATTAAGTGATATTGAATTATGGATATCCTAAATTGGTGAATAAATAGTAAAACGGGCCCATAGAATCTGACTTTTTAACTTGAAACTCGAAAATTTTAACTCGAAAATTGTAACTCGAAAATTTTGACTCGAAAATTTTAACTCGAAAATTGTAACTCGAAACTCGAAAATTTTAACTCGAAACTAGAAAATTTTGACTCGAAACTCGAAAATTTTAACTCGAAACTAGAAAATTTTGACTCGAAACTCGAAAATTGTAACTCGAAACTCGAAAATTTTAACTCGAAAAATAGAAAAATGGCGATAGATGATCTCTTACAGAGGAGTTAGATGATCTCTATTCCAACCAATCGAAGAAATACTCTTTCTATCGAATGACATGTACTTTCGGTTGACAATCATCGAAGATTGGGTTTATTGATTGACTAACATCCGGTTTTTTGATGTGGTACGTGACATATATCATGTTTCTGACATGATTTGACTTCGACCTTGGGGACATAAAACTGATGTAATATTTATGCAAATCACATGTAACCTTGATATTTTTATGTGTGTCATTGATGTGCTGACGCAATGTTAAAAAACGCGCTTTTTACAATCAATTTTTGTTCACCACGACGATTCATATTGCGTCAATCCAAAATATTTTGAACCAAGGTCAGTGAGCGTGTTTTCCGAAAATGATACACTTTTAAAAAGGAAAGGTCATTAGTACAGAGCTGTGTCATGCGAAAAGACGTTGATTTTCCAATAATCGTTTTTGACTGGACAGTTTATCTCATTCAGTCACAATGTTCTATAATGAATCTACCCTATAACTGATCTGTATCTAATTGATTGCCTCTAAGTTTATGATAATGATGTAAATCAAGAAAAAACATTGATAAATTCATTGATATATTTTCCTTTTCTCTGGACATGACCATTTACTGCACTTGTGTTCAGATGTTAAGAACAAACTTCAATCAGAAAGAATTTGTTTGATGTGTATTTTTGACTTCCGCATTAGTACAATTTGATCTCGTGACCTAAAATGTCTAGTTTTCTCATGTTTGCGTCATCGCTTTCGTCGTGCCTTTGTGAAATCGATTGTAGCTCACCTGAGCCGAAGTTACAGTATACCCATGCTCCGGCGTCCGTCCGTCGTCCACAATTTCAAACATCTTCTCTAAAACCGCTTGGCCAATCAAAGCCAAACTTTATTTGAAGCATCGTTAGGAAGGAGGAATGAAAGTTTGTATGAATGGTCAAGGTCGTATGACCAAGATGACCCATCATGGTTATAAATAGCAAATTCCTTTAAAAATCTTCTAAGGCCTATGATTTTGAAACTTGCCTTGAAGCATCAGTGAATGCAGCTCTACATTTTTTTTTTATAAATTATGACCCTGTGGTGACCTTGACCTTTCACGGCAAGGTCAACTTAGGATGCCTACGCATTTGAATGGGTAAAACTGGGAAAATGTCATTTAATGGCAGGAAACTTGCTTGAAGTGAGCAAATGGACAGAAGATTTATGTTTATATAAAAAAAATTACCCCACGGTGGTTGTTGCCAAGTTTATTGGTATATATCCCAGATCTCAGGTGAGCATTTACAGGACCATTGGTCCTCTGGTTGGTATAATCCCTGCATTGTTTGTTGTCGCCTCCTCGTGACCGACTGAAATCCGTTTTAACTTTTTTTAGTTAACGGAACGAATCTGACATTTGTCACGACATCAGAATTAGAATAGTTTATTGGCGAAACGTCAACCTGACAATACCACACCAGGAGGATGGGGTTTGACCGGAGGGGATTAGTCCCGAGCTCTCACAAGAGAAGTAAATTTAGACACACAATCATCCGAAATTTCAGCAGAGGAGATCAGAGAATCAGGGAGTTCATTCCAATCTTTAATACATTACGTAAACTTGCCCATGCAATATGATATTTTTCAGCAGCAAAAATTGAAAATTTCATTGGAAAACTTGATATTTTTAGTATTTTTGCTCAAAACATTGATTGTGGGTACACGTTAGAACAGCCTCGCCGAGGCGGTTCTAACGAGTACCCACAATCTATGTTTTGGATCAAAAACTTAAGAAAAATAGGTATACCCCTGCATACCCCAGTTTTGCTATATAAAAGTGGGGTGTAAGGGGGTATATATTGTATGGACATGTTTTCCCGATGAGTCTGGAGGAAAAAGCTATGCAAATAGGCATTTGTACTTGCTGAGGGTATATGAAATGCCAAGGAGTGCCGATTCCTACACAGCCTGTTTTTTGGGGATAAGGTCATCCGTGGGTATATTTGCTCTCCCTTTTAGACCTTTATAAAGCAGTATACGTGGGATGATCAGAAAGTTCGTATAAAAATGTTGTCGCCCCTCGTAATTACATTATCCTTCCTTCTTTTCTGCAAAGATTCCCAATTTAGTTTTGAAGGGTGTCAGTCATACTACCTTTTTAGCTCGCCTGTACGAAAGTACAGGAATGGCTATTGCAGTCACCCCGGCGTCAGCGTTAGCGTTTGCGTCGGCGTTGCTCAAATGTTAAAATTTTTTGGTTCAAGTTTTTATAAGTCTATATCTCTGGATCAAGTTTATACCTTGAGGTCAAGGTCACGAACTTAGAAATTTTGTGTTTAAGTTTTTATAAGTCTATATATCTCTTGGTCCTGTTGATGGATAAAGTAGATACTTTGCATGTTGGTAGAATTGGTCCGAAGTTTTATGCAGTACCGTCATGACCAACCCTGGGTGACCTTGAGGTCAAGGTCATGGACTTAGAAATTTTGTGTTAAAGTTTTTGTTTTTTATTCCGATAGTCCGAGGGCCCAATAGTCCTAGGGCCCGTTAATCCGAGGGCCCGATAGTCCGAGGGTTGTGAAGCCAAATGATTTTCAATTAAATGTATCCCACCCTTTTCATTTTCTGTCTTACAGCTGCAATTTGGTATGTTTTACAACACGTGACCTGGCGTGGCTTCATATAAAGTATTTGATATACATGTTGCAAATTTATAATCGTTTGCCTCAGATTTAAGTAACCCCAATCGCAGCAGACTTGTAAATGACCAAAATGACCTAAAATAAAAAACAACACCATGGTATGTCCCACAAACTTGCATACATACTACCCATCTTGAAAAATCATTGTTTATGTTTAAACACGGTACACCGATAGCCAGGACCAGAAGAGCCGTAATATATAAGGCAAAAATGTATACATATATATCTGGCTCTTTGTTGTATTCCTTTAGGGAAACACCCAAAAATAAACAGAAGTCAATTGCAGTCCTGTATTCAAAATCTTGGAACACAGTAAATCAGTGTTCTGTTTCTATTTGATACGATCAAAAATGACTACTTGGAGACTCAGCATCACAGAAACATTGTAACCAATTAATCACTCATATAGGGACACTTAATATGAAATAAATTTGGAGAATAAAGCCCCGTTTACACATTCACGATTTTTGGCTACGGTGCCGCTACGATTCGCCAAGATTTGTAAAATCGTCGTGTACCGTGGTGTACTGTGGTCATTCGTAGTAGAACCGTGGTGAATCGTGGTGAATCCTGATGAATCGTGATGATTCGGGAAACTCTACGGCAGCGCTACGGAAGTTTTAAAATGTTTAAAACATTCGTGGCGTACCGTGGCGAATCGTGGTGGTAATTGGGCGTGGCCTAATTCGTAGCGCAACCGTAGCGGAATCGTGCTTATTCGTACTGACACCGTAGCTATATTCGCGGCTATTCGTGAGAGATCTTAGCCAATCTTGGAGCTCCGTAGCGAAACCGTGGAATCTTTGACACCACGAGCTCCCACGATTAACCACAAATTGTGTACGGTTGTCTTACGAATCATCCACGGTTTCGCTACGGAGCTCCACGATTGGTCACGACGGCTACCGCCGTGAATCTTACTAGTACCGTATCGAACCGTACAAGCACCGCGAGCATTCGTTGTGCCACCGTGGTTAATCCTCATTGACCGTAGCGTTGCCGTCATGAACCGTCATTGATTCGTAGCGATACCTTACAGACACCGTACTAATATCGTAGACATTCTTACTGGAATCGTAGTGACACTGAATATTTCCACTTTTCGCCACGATTCATCCCGGTCCACCCCGATTTTTCTGACCATGAGAAATCGGGGTGAATCGTGGTGAATCGTAGAGAAAACCGTGAATGTGTAAACGGGGCTTTACAACAATTAAAACTTTCAACAGTTACTAAACCTGCAAGAGCTGTCAAAACTAGCTGCCAACACTTAATTTCTTTCACGATAATATCTGATTCCACCATGTAAAAGCTGTTTTCGTGCACAAAAACAAAAAATAAGCTGACTTTTGATAAAAAATAATTTGAGAATGTGATCAAGAACTTCGTCACTGTATGGGAGACATCCTGCATGTCTGGGGTCAGATCGAGGCTGCAATAAAACCAGATCTTACTTTCTTCTTAGGGCCTCAGTTTCCGTATCAGAAGGTTTATGTTTAATATTCTAAAGAATTCTGTTATTTATGAAAATGGACCTATAAAATGGTGACCATTTGACTATTTCATTTTAACAATTAGTCATGTCAAAGAAGATGTGGCAAAATTCTTACTAAAAAGAAACAATATTAATAATAATAATAGCAGCTCTGTCATACATTCACGTATCAGCGGCTCAGCTCTGTCATACATTCATGTATCAGCGGCGCATCGCTCGCGTATCTGTGAGAATTTCGAAAAGCCGAGGTCTGAACGTATTTTGTTCAAGCGAAGTATATACCACGTACGTGTGACGTTCCTGCTACTTGCTTTGTTAACTCTAAACTCGCTTTTTAAAGGGGATATACAAACGTTCTTCTGTATCATTTGTATTCTTTGTCTGCTGGTCCCATTTGTTCTTTGGGCTTGTTTAACAAAAACTAAACCCCAAAATACACATTGGCTCCCAAAATACGGGACTTTATCAAATTGACAGCACTATTTTCATGTAAGAGTAGTTTCCCTTGGTAAAAAATTATAAATCAAATAATTCTCTTAAATGGTCATAAAAAGTTTTGAAACTGAAACAATAAGATGTAAAAAAGAATTATAATTGTTTTCAAATGATAATTTGTTTGTTTTAGTTGTTGGTTTTGATGATATTCAAAATATCGAATGTGCTTCTATGACGTCATAGTGGCACTAATGAATATTCATGAGATAAAATGCCAAATTTCAAAACAAGCTATCTCGGAAACCAATGATGACAATTTGGCGAGGTTTTCTGCGATCAATACCTTTCACCAATGTCTATTTCATATTCACAAAATCAAAACCTTTAGATATGACCTTTAACACGAAACTCAATTTTTTATATATTAACTAGAAACTCTCTCTTTTAACTCGAAACTCACTTTTTTAACTCGAAACTCACTTTTATAACTCGAAACTCACTTTTCTAACTCGAAACTCGCTATTTTAACTCGAAACTCACTTTTTTTAACTCGAAACTCGATTTTTTTAACTCGAAACTCACTTTTCTAACTAGAAACTCACTTTTTTAACTCGAAACTCGCTTTTTTAACTCGAAACTCACTTTTCTAACTCGAAACTCACTTTTTTAACTCGAAACTCGCTTTTCTAACTCGAAACTCACTTTTTTAACTCGAAACTCGCTTTTTTAACTCGAAACTCACTTTTTTAACTCGAAACTCACTTTTCTTACCAGAAACTCGCTTTTCTTACTCGAAACTCACTCCCTACCAATAGTGACACACTGTTTTCGCAAAGACAAAAATCCGGTTTCATCATGACGCAGCTTGAATATAAATTGAACATACAAGTACTGCACCTACCCAGCTTGGCATTCATCCACAACTTCTACATCGCCATTTGGTTCTGTATTTTCTTTGTCTTTGCTCTTGCCCGGAGACAGGAACGCTGAAATCCCTTTCTGCCATTCTGGGGTAGGGCGTGGACAATATGGGTTACCACCAGCTTGCTTGTTGCCCTTAGCTGAAACGAGATTTTATGCTCTTTTGCTGAAAAAATTTTTGTATTCTTTTTTTGAATAAATTTCAATAGTATACATTTTATGACATTTATATCTTTCTATTTTTTCTTGCCTGGAAGCAACAAAATTTCAGTCGTGTCGGGATGGAGCCAACTTTTACTGGGTTTAACCAGTACTGTAAGGAGTTGGTGTGTCTTGCTCAAGGGATCGAACACAGGACCTCTAGATTCAGAGTCCGACCCTCTACCAAAACGCCACTGCACTCCCTTGTCTGAAATGCTTGCAGAAATAAGAATTTATTTCATTTACATGTATTTATACATTTTATTATTAAATTGGTCAATAATCAAGAGACCCTATCATGAAAACACCAGTATCTTTTGCTTTTTAAAATGAAAGAGAAAATTCTCTTTAATTTGTTTAGCTAAAGCACAGCTGAGGCTGCCTACATGTATATGCACAGCCTCTCTCTCAGTCATGTTAGTTGAGACGTGACGCCAGGTAATGCGTCTTCGGGGTTTCGACCAGGTCCGAGACAAACAGGCCTGTACAGTCTCAGAAAAAGGCTAAAAGCTTCACATTTTGGATTCAGGAAGAAGAGGAAATTTACTACCCGTGTATGAGCGAAAACAAAGGTGCTGATCTGCACTTGGTCTTTGTTTTCGGATAGGCAATAATCCCCGTTTTCACACGATGCGTCTCAGTTATGGTATATGCACTTTTCTATAATATTACATACTATACATAAAATGAGCCACATCTTGATATAACGTCTTCTGCTCAGTATTTCTTAAAGGTCTGACATGAATCAGTTATAATACAACCACAGATGACTGAAGGTTTAAAATCTGGAATTTTTTAGAATCATAAAGTGAAAACAAAGGCGTTGATCAACAGCAAAGCTGCGTCTTTACTTGATATCATATCAATCTGTTTCTCACACAATGCGAAACAATCATACTTTCTACTATACTGTCTGCACAGCTGATCAGGCTGACAGGGGCTTTGTTTTTGCTATTCAGACAGTAAAATTCCTCTTCTTCTTATACCAAAGTTCCAATCTTCTAGTTTTCTTCTGCGAGTTCACAGGCCAGTCTGTGTCAGACCTGGTCAGAAACCCCATAGACTGGTTTTCACAAGATACAGCTCAAACTGTACTATACCTGAGGGTGAAGATGAGGCACTACTTGTACTGGCCCCGCCCAAAGCTTTCCTTGGGGCACTCCCACCAACCGCTAAAAATAAACAAAGAAACATTTTGTTAAAAAGATTAGTACAGTTTGTACTGGTCCTACTGCATTATGTTTGATATGCAAGTCTTAGGCCTAAATGAAATCTATGTGTGGTTCCTGTTTCGTGACCCCCACCCCCCCCCACCCCCCAAAAAAATAGGGTAGGTAGGTGGGGAGTATTATTTAACTCAGTCAAAACATTTAATACAGAAAACGGCCTCAAAATCGAAAAATGCGGCTATTATTAAGTTGATTTTCTCTCAAAAGACCATGTTTTCGGCCCAAAAAATAATCGGTTTTTGTATAGTACAAAAAAAAAAAAAAAAAAAAAAAAAAAATAAGAGCTGTCGCAGGACAGCGTGCTCGACTGCTTCTGACCTTTGTCAAACATAAGGCCAAACCTTACCGGTAACCCAAAGCATTATGCTCATACATCTTTTTGCCTTGATGCAATAAGGCAAAATCACTGAACCATGAAAGTTAACTATAACTACCTAAGATTTAAAGGTCTAACTCATATTGTGAAAGAAGTGTGTTCATATACCAACTGAGTGCCAAGACACAAGGCAAAATCACTGAACCGTGAAATAAGGTCACACTGACCTATAAGTATTTCAGGGTCAAAGCCTCAAAGGTCTAGTGATACTTACTCATAATGTGAAAGAAATATGATCATATACCCATTCAGTGTTGAGATATAAAGCAAAATCACTGAACCATGAAATTAGGTCATAGTGACCTATAAGTATGTTTGGGTTAAAGGTCTGGTCAATGGTCATACTCATTCATAATCAGAAAGAAGTATGAAAAAATACCAACTGAGTGTCAAGATATAAGGCAAAATCACTGAACCATGAAATTAGGTCACAGTGACCCAGGAATACTTTACGGTCAAAGGTCTTGTAATACTCATACATATCGTGAAAGAAGTATGTTCATATACTAATTGAGTGCCGAGATATAAAGGAAAATCACTGAACCGTGAAATAAGGTCATATTGACCTAGGACTACTTTAGGGTCAAAGGTCTTGTCATACGCAAACATAGTGTCAAAGAAGTTTGTTCATAAACTACTTGAGTGCCGAGATATAAGGCAAAGTCACTGAACCGTGAAATTAGGTCATAGTGACCTATAAGTATATTGGGGTCAAAGGTCTGGTCATACTCACTCATAATCTGAAAAAAGTATGAAAATATTCTAATTGAGTGTCAAGATGTAAGGCAAAATCACTGAACCGTGAAATTAGGTCACAGTGACCTAGGACTACTTCAGGGTCAAAGGTCTTGTCATACGCAAGCATACTTTGAAAGAAGTTTGTTCATAAACCATTTGAGTACCGAGATATAAGGCAAAATCACTAAACCGTGAAATTAGGTCATAGTGACCTATAAGTATATTGGGGTCAAAGGTCTGGTCATACTCACTCATAATCTGAAAAAAGTATGAAAATATACTAATTGAGTGTCAAGATATAAGGTAAAATCACTGAACCGTGAAATTAGGTCACAGTGACCTAGGACTAATTCAAGGTCAAAGGTCTTGTCATACGCAAACATACTTTGAAAGAAGTTTGTTCATAAACCATTTGAGAACCGAGATATAAGGCAAAATCACTGAACCGTGAAATTAGGTCACAGTGACCTATAAGTATATTGGGGTCAAAGGTCTGGTCATACTCACTCATAATCTGAAAAAAGTATGAAAATATACTAATTGAGTGTCAAGATATAAGGCAAAATCACTGAACCATGAAATTAGGTCACAGTGACCTATAAGTATATTGGGGTCAAAGGCCTGGTCGTACTCACTCATAATCTGAAAGAAGTAAGAAAATATATTAATTGAGTGTCAAGATATAAGGCAAAATCACTGAACCATGGAAAGTAGGTCAACCGACACTTACCGTCATGACACACAAGTCAGTGTCACAAAGTCAAAAGATGAATGACCAACCATCTTCCTAAGTTGTTTCTATTAAGAAATAAAAAGAAAAAAAATTCGGGGAGTTCTAGATTTTGACCTCTAGCCCCGCCCCCCTGACTCCGACCCAGAGGTCCGATGTCATGGAACCTAAAGTGTATGAAGTTTGAATGCTTTATGATAAGTTGTTGTCAAGATATGGATTCCTTGTAAAAGTTACACAGCAGTACATCTATTTTTTACAGTGTTCTAGTTTTTAACCTCCAGCCCCACCCCCCAGGCATGAACCGAGAGACCCGATGCCATGAAATGAAACTCAACCCTACAGGGTACCTATGGTCCGAGTATGAAAGCCCTCTGATAAAAAGTTTTCAAGATATAGACTTCTAGAATACTATATCACAGAAAAGCCATTATTATTAATGGTGTTCTAGATCTTAACCTCTAGCCCCACCCCCTGGCATGGACCCAGGGATCTGATGCCATGGAACGAAAGCCGACCCTACAGGGTGTCAATGGCCCAAGTATCAATGCTTTCTGATGAGTGGTTGTCAAGATATGGACTTCTAGAAAACTTTAACACAAGAATTGCCATTTTTGAAGGTGTTCTAGATTTTAACCTCCAGCCCCACCCCCTGGCCTGGACCCAGGGGCCCGATGCCATGGAATGAAAGCTAACCCTACAGGGTATCTATGGTCCAAGTATGAATGCTTTCTGATGAGTGGTTGTCAAGATATGGACTTCTAGAAAACTTTAACGCAAGTGTGACGCGCACGCGCACGGGAACGGGAACGGGAACGTGGACGACCGGGGTGACTGCAATAGCTCTATGCACTTCGTGCAGTCGAGCTAAAAAAAGGATTTCTCTATCTTTTTAAACAAATCAGACATTTCTTCTGTGAAAGGAAGCGCCTGTAAAAAGAGAGACTCAGAGCTTTGTTGCAGTGTTTTCCCTGTCGCACAAAAATGTGTGTTTTGACGCAATTTTGGACTGAATGTCTCATAAAAATATACCCAGGCGCGCCATGCATGGCGCAATATTTTTGTCGGGTCGAAATGTATCTTAAAACAGTGCTCCAGATAATTTTTTTCTCAATCAGTACGGTACTGGTCGAAATTTGGGCTTCAGTATCTGCTCAAAGACTAATCTGTTAAATGGACAACTGACCATTAAATAATATCCTGTAGGCCTATACACATTTATAAAATGTCACAGAATAGACTGCTACAAACAGCATATTCTTCTACCACTTGTTCATTTTACTAGGTTCATGTTAATTGAGAAATGCGTGTATTGCATAGGTTCCTCTGAAAATTTGCATTTTCTTCATGCCCCCTTCTCAGTTGCCCATAAAAAATTTAAGTCCAACCCTGTGCCCTTGGGCATAAGTTCCCCAGTATTTTGCATTTTATTTTTCACTTCTCACCAATAACCCAGGCCTATTGAAAGATATGGGCAAGGCAGAAGGAAAAGGGAAGGTAGGGGGAGTACATTGGCTCATAATGACTTGCAAGTCTGGACTAAGTGTCGGCGTCCAATGCACAACCTTTCCCCTTATTGACCTTAGATAGATATGAAAAGGATACATACCCTGGCTTCTCTTAAAATGTGGTTGGGTTATGTGAATTTGGCATGTCACCAGTAAACAATTAACAGTTATTCTCTGATCAATGACGAGGTTCTGTTTGTAGTCGGACTGTTTGATCGGTACCAACCAATCAGTCTCTTATGTTTCTTGACCACTAGCTAAATGACAGCATCAGTTCAATGATACTGTTGATGAAAGCCACTGCTGTGTTTCGGCTCATTTTCAATTTCTTTAAAAACTTCAGGATGAATAATTGTTTAGACACATTGTGCTGTTTCTACTTTCAGTTTCGATTCCGGACTGGTCTACAAATATTATCCATGTGCATCCACAATAACAGCGTATAAAAGTAAAGTTTTTTAAACCAGTCAGAACGACTATTGGTACAAAATCCGTTTTAAGGTTACGGTCAACTAAAGAAAAGTAACCGTATTGGTCATTTCGTTCCCGTTTTTGGTACTGACAAAATTTCAATTTCTACCGTATTTGCAAGATTGAAGTCCGTAAATTACGGCTGTACGGACGCTATCTGGAGCACTGTTAAAAACACAATACGCAAAATCAAGTGCAACCCCACTGTCCAATCAAAATCAAGATTAGCCGACGTTTCGGGCATCGTGGTTTAATAAAAGCTTAACTAAATAAAATGTCTTCAGATACTTTTCTCGAAAGCTTGCGTCTATTATTGTTTAGGTTGGATTAAGATGGCGAAAGCCTACGACGTCAATTTTGGCTTGTTGCATATACTAGAAATTTCATGCGTTAATAGTACTCATAGTGTTTCCCCCAGCCCTAAAAAAGGGCATGGTAAGGTTGCTAAAAAAGGGCACTTTCAACGCGCGGCAGCATGTCAAAAGGGCACTTTCAGCGCGCGACGACAAGCAAAAGGGCACCTTTTTAAGTGATCTATGGCATGCAGGGAGGGCACATTTAAGAACATTCATTATATTTAACACTGTTGTTATATTACTCTGTAATTTGCTTTTCAGTTTGACTTTCTTTCCTCAATTTCCTTATTTCAGGATTCTCTTTTGCCAGAGAAAACTTAGAAAATTTCTTTTCCCTCACTTTACTTTAATACTGACTTAACTAAGCTTGTCAAAATAAGAGATAACCTCTAGATTTGTTTTTGAGTGTAAACTATTGGCACACTTATATTACATGTACCAGGTAGGACATTAATTTTTCACACCTTTTCTGATTACCAGCTCATTTGGTGTCATATGGGGTATTGTCATTGAGTAATTATCAATATTTGCCACTGCAATTAAGTGACACTAAACAAGGGATTAAAGCAATCTACAACTGTAGAAGACATGATCATAAATTTTGCCAAATTTGTTCCTGCAGATTTCATACAAAAAATCTTGTAACTTTCTTATTTTTTGTCCGATTTTGACAAACTTTTTACCAAAATGTAGGGCACAAAATGTTGATTCAGAAAAAGGGCATGGCGCTGGGAAAAAGGGCATGGCGCTGGAGAAAAGGGGCATGGCGCGGCGCCATAGCAAAAGTGGCTAGGGGAAACACTAACTCATCAAATTTCAGTCAGAGGCGTATCTACTATTTGCCTTACTTGGGGCTCTGCTTATGTTACTCTCATTAAACAATTTCTGATTATGCTTGGAAGGTGTATATTGTTCACCTGGTGTGTTTGAACCTGCTTAGGGATCTTTAACCTGCACAGGGGATGACTGTCCCTGCACAGAAAGCCTCCAGTTAACGTCCCAATACGAAGGACAGCGCGCTGTGTTTATGTCATATCTGCAAATGACACAGAGACACGTGTTCGGTCCACCAAATTTTACTCTCCCCCTGCGGGAATTGAACCCGAGAACTCTAGCACCAGAGGCCACTGAGCTGACCACTGAGATACATCTATCTATCTATCTTTTCATACTGCAGCACGCTCTCACGGGTATTATGTGCAACAACACGGCCAAACCAGCTTTTTCGGTGGACGGAAAAAAAGTCACGGAAAAAAAGTCACAGGAAATAAAGTCACAGGAAAAAAAGTCACAATAATAAAAGACCAAAAGAAAATATGTATATCTGTATATAAATATAGTAGGAAATGATTTTCATGTTAAAAGAAAGCAATGATGAGGAAATGTCATAATCAGAATCAAAATATGCCCTTAGAATGGGAAACATAAAACGGATGAGAATCCACGCAATATCAGGAGCATGGTGCCATTATGGTAGAGATTTAGACCATGGTGCCATAGAACTTTGTTTGAAACAAACCGTTGCCATGCAGTGTTCTTGAGCAAGCCTGTTTTAAGCTACCAAATACATGTACCCAGGAAGTATACGCTCAGTCCCGGTATGACAGAACATTGTTCAGAGGGACATAAAAGTGTTAAAAACTAGTCCAAACAAAACATAATGTGATAATAATGATAATTATAAAAGTAAAAATGTTTATTCCTAACAAAAAATTGAGAAAAAGCAAAATTCTTTTTTTGTGACTTTTTTTCCTGTGACTTTTTTTCCTACCCAAATCTGACTTTTTTTCCGTGACTTTATTTCCTGTGACTTTTTTTCCTACATTCGCTTTTTCATAGCAAAATGCAATGATAATAAATTCATTTGCGGTACTTCCCACTATGCAGCTGCAGAGTTCGAAATGTGTGACTTCGTGTTCTCTTGTTTTATTATCAATTACTCCTATTTTAAGACATCTTTCAAAAATCGGAGAATGACATGATGTGGGTAATTCATTTAGCGTCTTTCATCTCCAGCCGATCTGCTAAAAAAAACAGCACTTTTTAAGAGGAGTGCAACACATGCATTCAGACCTGCTATCGATTGATTTCAAATTAAATCACTAACGGTTACAATTGCTTTTAATCTTACGATTAACAATTACAATTGAAAATACTTTTTTTATGAATTTAATCGATTACAATTACAATTGATTTGCAAAATTAATTGAATAACTAGAAAGAGTTTTCAGAGGAAAACATATGTCCCCCCTCTCTGCCCCAACCCACTTTTAATTTTGTAAATTTTTACATATAACCCTGAAAAATATATACCAACAGACATTTTAAATTAAAACCAATATATACCAACAGGCATTTTAAAATATCACATGTTTCAGCTTTCCATATTTATAAAGTTTGAAGTTTCACGAAATTTACCCATCTACAATCCCAAACCAATCCTTGCTGGTATCAACTAATATGCAAAGTTTGAAGAAAATCGGTAAAAAACTACTCAAGTTAGAGAACGGAAACGAAACAAATGCAATTTTTAACCTCAATCAAGCCCCCCCCCCCCCCAAAAAGTCATTTGACGAAATTTACCCATCTACAATCCCAAACCACTCCTTGCCGGTATCAACTCATATGCAAAGTTTGAAGAATATCGGTCAAAAACTACTCAAGTTAGAGAGCGGAAACGAACAAAATCCATTTTTTAATCTCAATCAAGGGCCATAACTCTAAGGTCATTTGACGAAATTTACCCATCTACAATCCCAAACCACTCCTTGCCGGTATCAACTAATATGCAAAGTTTGAAGAAAATCGGTCAAAAACTACTCAAGTTAGAGAGCGGAAATGAACAAAATGCAATTTTCAACATCAATCAAGGGCCATAACTCTAAGGTCATTTGACGAAATTTACCCATCTACAATCCCAAACCACTCCTTGCCGATATCAACTCATATGCAAAGTTTGAAGAAAATCAGTCAAAAACTACTCAAGTTAGAGAGCGGAAACGAACAAAATGCAATTTTTAACATCAATCAAGGGCCATAACTCTGAGGTCGTTTGACGAAATTTACCCATCTACAATCCCAAACCACTCCTTGTCGGTATCAACTCATATGCAAAGTTTGAAGAAAATCATTCAAAAACTACTCAAATTAGAGAGCGGAAACGAACAAAATGCAATTTTTAACCTCAATCAAGGGCCATAACTCTAAGGTCATTTGACGAAATTTACCCATCTACAATACCAAACCACTCCTTGCTGGTATCAACTCATATGCAAAGTTTGAAGAAAATCGGTCAAAAACTACTCAAGTTAGAGAGCGGAAACGAACAAAATGCAATTTTTAACATCAATCAAGGGCCATAACTCTAAGGTCGTTTGACGAAATTTACCCATCTACAATCCCAAACCACTCCTTGTCGGTATCAACTCATATGCAAAGTTTGAAGAAAATCGGTCAAAAACTACTCAAGTTAGAGAGCGGAAACGAATGGAGCCACCTGGATTTTCAAAGTTAATTGACCTTTGTGACCTTGAAAATTAGGTCAAGGTCACCGAAATCTAATCACTCCATTCGACTGTCCCAATGAAGTTTCTGTGCCAGTTTGGTCTAAATCCATCAAGTGGTTCAGGAGATATCGTGCAGACAAAAAGCTACGCCGACGCCGCCGACAGGATCCACACCAAAAACAATATGTCCCCCACCCCTTCGGAGGGGGGACATAATTAATCGATTACTTTTGCCTTAATAGTCTTGCCTGTCTTGATTTATGTTGTTATGCTTTAACTCAGTATACTAGTTTGACATAATTTATATGAATCCTCTTATTCTTTCTACCGGTATTCTTCAGATTGTAGACTTTTTTATTTAAAGTAAATAATTATTATAAACATTATTTTGTGTTTCCTGTGTCCTATAATTTGGTGAAAGTTTGTCAAAATTAGACAAAAATGTTAAAAATAAGTCTCAAGATTTTTGTTTGAATCCTGCTGTAACAAATAACAAATTTTTCAATATGACTCTCACATTTGTTGATTGCTTTAATCCTTTGTTTATTGTCTTTTGACAACACAACTTAAAAAAATGCTAAATGACACCTGTTGAGTTCTTAATATGTAAAGGTGTTACGAACAGGTAACATATGTATCTATAGCTTTAATCATTTGCATTTTTTTGATAAAAAAACTTTAACAAGCATGGTGAGATCACTATATAAGTAATGTAAGGAAAAATGAGTTTGCTAAGAGGAATCCTGAAATGATATGGAAAATGTCAGAGGGGAGAACTTGGGTGAAAAGCAGATAGGACTAGAAAAGATAAAACAACAGTGTTAAATTTGTTGACCAGTTTGCTTTCAAAATGTGCCTTTGTCATTGTAATAATAATATGTTCCATAATTAGCAATTAATGGCAAATCTATTACTTCAATAAATGTTGTTTGTTTGTTTGTTTTAAATATTGTGTATCTCTTTATTCCTGTTATCATAATTAAATATATAAATTTATTCACTTTCTTGCTCTCTGAGGAAAAGAATTTTCAGCACATTTTCAAATGTAATCTAAATTTATTTGTAAAATTAATCACGATTACAGGCATTTTTGAAAAGTATTCGAATAAGAATAAGATTAATTTTAATCGTAAAAATCTATGATTACAGAATAATTTTTGATTGAAAAAAATTTCAATCGAATAAAAGTAATTATGATTAACGATTAAGATTAACCCAGGTCTGCATGCATTATTAGGTTGTGTGCAGAGTCATTCTCTGATTTCATTCTATGGAAGAGCTGGATTGGTGGCCGTGAACAAGCATCATTCTTTGCACAGATCTGCACAGCAAACGCTTCAACTGATCCTGCAAAATTCATAATTGCTAGAAAAAACATTTACCTTTTCGGCTTGAACCAGATGCACCATCGGCTTTTGTTCTGACCATTTTCAAAACTACAGGTGTAATGATTGGGGTTGTAAGCCTCTTGGAATCGCGGGTGTTTAGATGTCTTATTTTTTGTAAAGAACCCACGAAAAGGCGCGTTTGATTTCCCGCGGTTCGGCGGTGTTAGGGCTAAAATGTGATCAACAATTTTATCCGCATGTTGTCTGTTGGCCTAGACGTCGTGCAAATCGATTCACTTCGGTCCAAGAGATTTTGCTCGATCTAATCTTAAAAGGTCAGTTTCGTCCACAGAAAAGATTTGAAATCAATTGACAAACACACATGTGGCCTCAGCTCGAGTACGCCTCATCTGTCTGGTCTCCAAACACTAAAGAGAACATAATTATATACAATACAATCTGAATCTACCAGGTAGTCCAAACACCTCTGCCGAGGATGAGACGTATACTTGAATAATCTGAAAACGAGCCTGAGATTTCCCTGTTGAGGCTTCAACACCATCATTGATTATTTTTCTCACCCAAATTTTAAAACATTTTGACTCTGAATAGGTTTCAAGTTCTGTTCAGGCAGCCATTTTGTTTGGACATAAAACAATGTGCACATTAGCCAGTGAAAGAGAGCTTGTGCGCATGCGTCGAAATACTGTGTTGCTTTTTCTGAAGCTCTCTCTCCAAATACTCCGAAAACAACTACCTACAGGTCTATGCCTGGCCAACTTGGTTGAATTAACTAGTGTATTGGTTAAAATCTTGGTCTGGTTCATCCGATTGTGAAATTTTGCAGAAACCTTCCCGATAACTACCAAAACATTGACTCAATTACCCCACCCACTTTTATGTGCCCTGTCAAGCGTCTAGTGACCCTGACCGCCATTGTTTACTTCCGGTCAATGTGGATGTGAATTGTCACAATGAAATCTATAAATTTGGTAAGTCTCTTCCCCATTTTGATATTATTATCAACTTTTGCATATTTATCGAAGCTTCCAGCTGTTGAATAGACGCACAATGACAGGGAAAATGACCCATTTTCACTGCTTAGTGTACAGGTAAGCTCCAAACATAGAGACCTCCTGTTGAAACTTAGGAAATTGCACCTAGCACCAGGCAACCAAGCAAAAGGTTCATGCCTTCTCTACATAGGCATTCTTCTAGTCACCCTCTCAAATGACGTCCAGGTTAACCCTGGGCCGAGGCCCCCTAAGTACCCTTGTGGCAGCTGTGGTGCGGATGTCAAACACAACCAGAACAGCATACAATGTGATGGTTGTAATCTTTGGTATCAAATCATTTGTCAGGGCATGAATACTAGTATCCACCAAGTAATGGCGGAACATGGTAGTTATTCATGGCATTGTTTGAAATGTGGCCTTCCAAACTTTAGCACGGCTATTTATGACGACTTCTCATTATCATCGGACTGTTGTTCTGTAAACAACTTCAGTGTGCTAGACAACTCTCTACCTCCTAAAACCTCCACGCCAATAAAAAAAGAAAACCTTCAAAAATCCAAACAGGCTTAAAATCATTAATATCAATTTTCAATCCGTTGTTAACAAAGTACCAGAACTACAGTGCTTGATTGACACTGAGAAACCGGATGTTGTCATTGGTACAGAATCATGGTTGACTCCTGAAATCTCCAGTGGTGAAATCTTTCCTTCTGGCTACACTGCATACCGGACAGACCGACAAGCCAAAAAAAAAAACGCGGTGGCGGCGTTTTCATTATGGTTCGAAATAGCTTGATCTGCACAGAACAGGCTCAATTTCGAACCAACTGTGAAATGGTATGGTTCAAGCTGGAGGTTACAGGTGTGCATCCCTTGTATATATGTGCATACTACAAACCATCTGAGGAGGATCAGGACAGTATGATGGAATTGCGCCGGTCTGTTGAAATGGTTAAAAGGCAAACGTCTGAGACCAAAGGCAACATCTGGGTCCTCGGAGACTTCAACCTACCCAACCTTACCTGGACAGACAGATCCACATCACTGAAATCTGACAGCTCACTGACAAAAACTTATGATATATTTCTGGACTTACACAATGACTTTGGATTTACTCAAATGGGTTCCTCACCGACAAGACAAGACAATATCCTTGACTTGTTTCTGACAACAAACCCGACACTGGTTGATGAGGTTGACTGCCGGCCTGGCCTAGGTGACCATGACATGGTCACTGCTTCCTGTGCTCCTAAGCCCTCCATTCAGAAACAGAAACCTTGAAAAGTCCCACTTCTCAACATAGCGGACTGGCCCAAATTAAAATCTCTCATGAGGGATTACCAGAAAAAGTTCCTGCTCAACCATTCAAATAGATCAGTTGAGGAACTCTGGTCTGATTTTGTCACAACACTAGAGGCTTTTACCTCAAAGTGTATCCCCACTAAGACTATCCAGGGTAAATGTTCCCTACCTTGGATTACCCAGAGCATTTGCAGACAGATTAGGCGCAGAGATGATCTATACAGGAAATTCAAAAAGACTGGAGACCAGACATTTCGTGATAAGTTCCTTGCCCTCCGTAAAAACATTAAACACAACATTAAGTCTTCTTATAACTTATACCTTGAAGGTCTCCTTGGCATATCTGATGAAAACTCTGTCTGTAGCAATAAAAAGTTATTCTCATTTCTTAAGAGCGCTAAGCAGGATCAGACTGGGTCACCCCCTCTCCAGAACGGAAACGGACTTGTAACTGACACCACTGAAAAAGCTGACATACATAACCAACAATTTCAGTCAGTTTTCACTACCAAGGCACCCACGTCACTCTCTCGACTATGTAATATATGTAAATCCAGGACATGGCAGATTGTGGTACATTTCGTCATGACGCAGTACCAGAAGGCATTCTCACCTCCAATCCCAAAATGGAAGAGTTTACCATCTCCTGCAATGGCATTTTATAGCTCCTTCAAAACCTGAAACCCTTCAAGGCAGCCGGTCCAGATAAGCTCAAACCATTCTTGCTCAGAGAACTGCGGGATGAAATTGCTCCAATTATTCAAATCATCTTTGAGCGCTCTCTCCATACAGGCAAGCTCCCGGCAGACTGGTGTAAAGCACAAGTCACCCGAATCTTTAAGAAGGGAAATAAATCATCTGCTGCCAACTACAGACCCATATCCTTGACTTGCATACTTTGTAAGGTCCTCGAGCATATCATCGCTTCACATGTGGTAAAGCACCTCAATGCACATGATCTCCTGTATGATTTACAACACGGCTTTAGGGAGAAGAGGTCATGTGAGACACAGCTTACCATGTTGGTCGAGGACCTTGCCAGGAATGTGAGTAAAGGTAAACAGACTGACTTGATACTGTTGGATTTTTCAAAGGCTTTTGATAAAGTGAATCACTCCAAACTCCTTTGGAAACTCCACCAGTATGGAATCAGAGGACATGCACTTGCCTGGATCCGTGCCTTCCTGGGGAACCGGTCGCAGACGGTGGTCCTTGATGGAGAGGAATCAGGATCGGTCCCTGTGACTTCTGGGGTACCCCAGGGCTCAGTCCTTGGACCGATCCTGTTTCTAATCTATATCAATGACCTGCCGGATGAACTGTCATCACAGGTCCGACTATTTGCAGATGACACGGCTGTGTACCTGACAATTGGAGACACGGAGGATGGAAAAGTGCTACAAAATGACATGGACAGACTATCTGTGTGGGAGGACAGGTGGGACATGGAATTCAACCCCTCTAAGTGCCAGGTGGTACGGGTGACAACATCCAGGAAACTCATTAACGTAACATACACTTTACATGGCCAAGTCCTGGAGGTTGTCACAAGTGCAAAGAACTTGGGGGTTGATATCTCCAGTGGCCTATCCTGGAATCCCCACATAGACCGCATAACTAAAACTGCCACCAGGACGCTAAACTTTATCCAACGGAACATTAAGACAAAGAATCAAAAGGTACGAGAGACTGCCTATAACACACTGGTCCGCCCTCAGCTGGAGTATGCCGCCCCAGTTTGGGACCCACACACTAAGGAAAAGGTACTCCAGCTGGAAAAAGTACAACGCAGGGCAGCACGCTGGACCACCAGTAATTATGACTACCGGTCAAGCACTACTGCCACTGTTAATAACCTTGGATGGAGAACGCTTGAATTACGACGGGCAGATGCGCGTCTAGTACTATTCTTCAAAATAGTACATGGCCTTGTTGCTGTACCCCTTCCTGATTATATCCACCCTCCAAACAGAATTTCTAGGCATTGCCATTCAATGACATTCCAACAACTCCAGACTACCCAAAACTACTACAAATACTCCTTCTTTCCACTGGCGATTGTCCAGTGGAATGCCCTCCCTGCAGATGTTGCAAGCTTACCAGACCTTGATTCCTTCAAGGTTGCAGTAAGTGAGCTGCAACATTCCAGGCCGTAGACCCAGAAATAGTTGTTTTTAACCTGATTTTAACTTCAACTTAGCTATTTTAACCTATCATCTTTTATCCGTCTTCCTGAATGCTTTTAACCTGTCTCTTCATTAATTTTCAGTCTTTTTCTTTTTCGACAGCGCATCTGCCTAGAATGTCCGTGAGGGCGTATGGCAGTATACGAAGATAGATAGATAGATAGAAACAAATAAAAATAATTTTGTATTTGCACTCACCTTACAAAAATATTAAATTATCATTTTGTTTTATTCACAAAATTTGCGGCAAAATTAAATTTTTAGATTTTTATGAGAGCGGCAGACTACAATTACTCTTGATATCTTCCTGAAATTAACACCTGCTAGGCTCTTTTTGTCTCTGACAGTTGACACCTATCTCATCACCTCCTTATATGGAAAAAAGCATGAGGTGTACATTTCTACTACATGTAACTAAATACAGAAAATAATGATTGACATTTTGAGACAGCTAAAATTGTACTAGTAATGAGACAGAAATATCCCAGACAGGCACACGAAGGGATATGCTTGTCTGGTGGGTGAGAATATGTTGACCAGGAGGAGACAGGATAATGTTTTTTGTAAACATGAAAATACACGCAAGTCAATGGAGTTTCCGACGTTGTGGAAATACTTTTGGTCCCGGTTGACTGTAGTTGCGCTTCAACGGAAAACCTTACTAGTCACGGTTTCGTTTCAGTTAATATTCGGCTGTGTCTTTTTCTTGTTTATGATAAAGTACGAATATCAAAGTACAGCCTGTACACATTTGTTTCAATGGGTAACGGGAAATGCGCACGTGATGCCTCGCCACTAAGCTAGCATTTTTTTAGGAGGGGGGGGGGGGGAGAGAGAGAGGGGGCTTATTTCGGAAAATAAAAGTACATTTTAAAACATTGTGTATTACATTGCGACCAAAAATCCCATTTTAATCGGGCATGGCTGATAAATTGTTAGAATTATGATTTTAAAAATCTTTTTGGTTTATTTCCAGTATGCAATCGTTAAGCAAGGATTTGTCAGCTGACAATGTATGCTAAGTGTGTGAACAAAGTGCAGAAAATTTGTTAGGACAAAACATCAGGAAACCATGTCCGTGAAGTTTATACCCCCTTAACTCCCACATTTATAAAAAAAAAACTTGGGTTTGCAGGGGTATATCTTTCTTTTTTTTCTTATTTTTGTTCCAAAGCGATGCAAAACTAACGTAACGGTTAATTTAACAATGAATCCCCAATCTGATTTTTGACTTATTTTTCTTGAGCACATTTCGATCCCCAGTTTCAAATGCTATATGCAGTTGCATCGGCGAGTAATATATCTTTGAAAAAAGATCTTTATGAAAGTTTCTCATCATTTGCGACCTTTTTGAAACATTGAGCACAGCCGGCCAAGAAAAGTCAAGATTAACACATACTGTACATGTATGGGTGATAGGCTTGATATGCAGGAAAGAGGTTTTCGTTTACACTCCCGCCCGCGTAATTGTACTCATTGAATGCGCGTAGCATACGTGAGTAATACTCGCGTAATACGCACCTCTTTTAATACGCGTATGTGTCAACAGCCAGTCAAAATTCATTTTTTCTTACGCGTATGATATGCGTAATGCGCGTACATTACGCGTTATGACTTTAACCAATGAGCGGTGAAATAGAAAAGCAAGTCATTTTTAGTATATACGCGTATATATAGTTACGTATTGTTCTAACCAATCGAGAGTAAAAATCTTACGTAAAAATATACGCGTAATGAATGAGCCAATAATCTTGAGATTGTATGGTTAAACCAAAATCCCGGATTTCACTTTTGACCAAAACAATATCTTATCATTTTCATACTAAGACCTGCAGTATTAACGGCCTCGAATACTTCATAAATACGAAATAATATGTACCAGATCGCCCCCCGTGAGAAATATTTTAAAAGCTTCATCCCTAGATCGGTTCCTGATCGGACACCGAGTTTCTGTTATATTTGCTTGCGGTTTTATTTCGAAGAAGAAAACACGCGAGTTCTGTTGAATAATATTTGGATATCAATACGAAAGAAACGTGGGAGGAAAACGAGCGAAAATCAAACATGCATTATACCGTACGGTGGTGCCTTTAAAAATAGAGGGGGAACTCTACAACAATGAATAAATTGAACAGAACTGAACGTGGCTACTACACTTTACTTACTTATCTGTACACTTGTCTTCCCGAGTCTAAAATAATATTCTTCACTTCGATGTTCATGTTGATTTTTTCGCCATCTTCGGTACACTGAATTTCCGATTCATTTTGAACGAAATCTAACTCACTCGTTAACACGTTTTCGTAGGGTCAAAGACACATAAAATATTTTGACAATAACTTGAATAAGGTCACGCCATTTCCACGATCACGATATATCAATAAAATCCATTAAACTTGTACATTCTTTAGTTTCGATGGAATAACAAAATCAACCGTTAGGTACTTTAGCTTTTTTACCCCTCGTCATTACGCGTATGATACGCGTAAATACGCGTAAACGTATTGCCAGTCTGATTGGCCGATACTTCATACGCGTAATGACTGAACCTTACGCGCATCGACGCATTTATCTCTGCTTATGAATATTAATGAGATCTGTTACGCGTAAATGCGCGCTTGTTACGCGTAAATGCGCGCAATTGGCCTTACGCACGTAATACTCACGTAATACTCGCGTAATACGCGTAAATGGAGTACAATTACGCGGGCGGGAGTGTATCACCACGAAATCTAACGTTACAAATATAAAAATAAAATAAAAAGAAATATTCAAATTAAAAAAAAAAATGGCTGGTAAATGGTCTTCAGGAAACAGCACAGCCTATAATAGATTTTATGTAGTCTTGTTTCTTAACAACAAGTCCTAGTCACACCTCCCCTTGTCGAAGACAATATACTACAGTGCGCGTTGCCAGCTGGAAACAAAGGATACAATTTTATCCTCTGGCTTATGTGGCAGTGCAAAAATCAAGTATGTACATGTAGCTATGTCCCTTTTTCCCTATACAGTTATATTTCTCTCATTACATTAAAGTCCTTTTCGCGAAAAGAAGGTACAAGCAGGCAAAGAAAAAGGCGCAATCAGAAAAAGATACCCACTCCAAAAACCGAGGTGGGAAAAAAACCAAGCTAACAACCAGGTACTTATACCATGAAAACATATCGTAAGATAAATGAGCAGCTATTTTCCCAATGGGTGGCCACTCAGTTACCTAAACCTAACTTAAAATATGAAAACACACATAAGGCGCAAACAGCACAAAAATTTCAAACACCAAGACATAAAACAAAAAGAACCACCACAGAAGTATCGCATTGGAACGATCAGTAACACAAAGTTACTGGCGGGCTTAAACCGGTTTTGCATGGCCACAACCTCACCCTCAGCTTCTGCAGTGGTTCAAAACATTTAGTTAGTTCTTCGGTCCTCGTGGTGAATCTCTAACTACTCAATGAATCATCAAGAACAAACAAATAAATCACGATAAACATCCTGATGAATCAAAAACCAGGACTCACAGATTGAGTAAGCTGACCGACGATGGAGATCCCTGGGCGCCGAATAACCTACTAACTCCGGAGCAAAAGAAAAACACCAATTGGACCCCGGTAGGCCAAGCAACAGACAAGAAGCTCTGGTCCCAACCAACTAAAATGAATTGCTTTAACTGGCGGGGCCAGCATAGAGTCTGACGCCCGACCCACCGGCGTGCAATTAAAGAAGGCAGCATAGTTATCAACCATGATTGGGTTAAAAACTAAGCATGCAGACTGTCGCATAACATTCAAGTTATAACCTATACGTCTGTAACGTGTTATGATTTTTCTGAACTGAAAAGAAAAATCATTACTTCATATAAGTTTCTTAAATTTGTAAACCAAGTCACCATAAAATTCAGGTTCCGAAAGGCCCTCACTTTTAAAAGAGCGTCTTTAACTCAACATTATATTTGGAAATCAATTCATAGTGTCTACGATAAAATTTAGAAAAGGTTTTTCGAAGTTTATGGTACCGATGGCCCTGTTGGAGAAGTTTGGCCGTTAAACATTTATTTCGAGCGTTGAAGTCTGTAACATGATTGCAGACTCTAGCAAACCTAATAAGTTGCGAAATGTATACACAAGTATACATATACTCGTAGAAGTCTTTTTCTTATTTTGGGGTCAGTTGATATTGCGAAAAGGACTCCTTTTCGCTATTTGAAGTCCTTTTCGCGAAAAGGACTCCTTTGCGCTATTTAGGGTAACCCTTAAAAGAGTATTACATGGAGTGCGTGCACAAATGGCGGTTCAAAAAACACCAAAACAAAAATTTGTCATTTATGTTTGATATTTCATAACTATACAAGTCTGAGAAATCTGGAGAGTGGGTGGGTATAGCGCGGGGAGTAAAACAGGATATTGCCACTAAAATTTGTATTTAATAATGGGAAATTTTCAATTTTCAGGGGTGTCCAAATCATTTTCTTTTGTAGCAAAATTTAAAACCCTTGTAGCAAAACCTCAAAATAAAAATTTTAAATTTTGACCATTTCGACCCCCCTCCCCCCCCCCCCAAAAAAAAGAAATAAATAAAAAAATAAAAAATAAGGGGTGGCTGAGATCAGCTGGGCTTTGACTTTTGCAATCCCCCCTCCCCCGACATGTAATACATTTTTGGGCTTTCAGAAACAGTAGGGAGAGTTTCGACAATATTAACATATAGCTGTTCTTAATGTGAAAAATAAAAGACAGTTTCACAAGTCTTTTTATAAAAGATGGCAAGTAGTCTATGCAAGATATATTTTGCAAATTTATTTATGCGCAACAGTAAAGTGAAAAGATAATGAAAACACTAATTGTAGCATTTTTTTCAAAAGCTGTTACTTAGTATCTAATGTCTCTCCTACTGATTTTGCATTGAGTTGCTTCCCTTGTAGTAATCTATTTTATATAAAAATGTGTTTGCCATTTTCGTTTTTTTGCTTATAAACTTTTAATAATATCCATAAAAACGAACAACATACTGTTTATTAATTGAAATTGAATCATTCTATTAAAATATTTAATACATGTAGCTATATGAATTTTCTAAAAAAATAATAATTTACAAAACGCAAGTTTATAAATTTGACCATGCACATATAGTAAAAACTTGTATACATCGTTAACAAGCACAGTAATCAATCTCTGGTAGAAGCCTCCGTGGTGCAGTGGTTAAGTCACTCGCCTTGTAAACCCGGGGTCGCAGGTTCGATCCCGGGCTTCTCCTAAAACCTCCTTCCGGTTGAGCCTTCGGGTGCTCCCGGAACAACAAACCCACAAAAAACAGCCTCCTATAGTACTGGTCTCGCCCAGGAAAAAAAAAAAAAAAAAAAAAAAAAAAAAACACACACAAAAAACGACCTCCTATACTCTTTATCGACAAGCAGTCACGTGACCTGTAGAAGGCAAGCAAATATAAACACAGGCAGCTGTTGAACCGAGATTAACCCGATTCCAATACACATTTTCCTTCAGTAGTTTGCAAGTCATAAAAATCTTATCTCATATCACCATCTGACCTGCAAGTATGTTATTGATGCTAATGACTTAATCAGACACTGCATAAAAATGTTCAGTAGTAGATAGTCATTCAAACATGTAAACATGCAAAGTAAAAGTGGCACCATTTGGACAAAAAAACTGACAAAGCTTCCTAGATTTTCTTCAATCAATATAACTGATTATATCACAAAGCATGGTACAGACAGAGCTTCTGATCGGGGTTATGAATTTTATGTGGAGGAATTTATACATGATGCATATGCAGCAGATGATCAGAACAAGGCTTTCAACCTGAAAGCCAAGTGCTGGAGAAGTTACCTTAAACGAGAGACACCCCATGATGTAACTGTAAACATCAGTACATTGAACAGAAATGTTGAAACTGCAACATGCTCCTGTACAGCAAGGGTAAGTCTCTCTCTCTCTCTCTCTCTCTCTCTCTCTCTCTCTCTCTCTCTCTCTCTCTCTCTCTCTCTGTATATCCCAAGTTGTAGTGTTTTGGTGTTTTGTTCACTAATAGATTTGTGCAGAAAGACACGGTTTAATTAAGAATTATCCGGTCAAGTTTATTTATTTTTCTATTTATTTATTTATTTATTTATTTATTTATTTATTTATTTATTTATTTCCGTGCATCTGTGCCTGTTTATTTAAATATTTATTTATTTGTTTATTTCAGTGAAGGTGAATCCTGCAATCACGTGGTAGCATTTTTGTACCAGATTCAACATTGGTCCTTAACACGCATAAAGGAAATTCCTGCCGAGAAGTCCTGTACAAGTAGACCACAAAAGTGGCATAAACCAAGAGGAGAAAAAATTACACCACAGCCTTTAATGAAATTGACCTTTGCTAAAGCAACTACAGACCGCCAGCAAAGAAAGAGAGACCCTGTCCTTTGCCGACTGTATGATGCGAGAGCTAAAAAGGCGAGGGGTATGATTACCAAAGAGAAAATAGACAGAGTCGCCGATGTCTTAAAAGCCCGCAGCAGAAATATTCCGTTTTCGTATATGTTGGAGGACAAAAGTAATAATATTAAGGAAAGTCTATTTGGTGATGTACATGATAATTCCCCACTTAGTTACCAACTACAGGATTACCACACAATGTCGTATCAGTTCGAGGCATACCTACCTTTGCCTATCATGAACCAAAATGGTGACAACATCATCTTGTTTCCAGATCTGCCTACTAAAATAGGAGAACCAACTATCAGGATAACAGAAGATGTTTTCTCAAAAGATATCACGAATTTCATTCAAAGCTTGACATTAGATATGCAGAGATGCAATGAGCTAGAATCACTCACTGTGACCCAAAGTGACAATCCATTGTGGTTTAAAAGTCGCGAAAAGAGAGTAACTTCTTCTAAATTTGGCGAAATATTAAAACGCAAAAGTGTCCATCAACTGCATTCTTAAAGAACATGTTTATTAGTAAAGACTTGCGTGGTGTAAGATCAGTAGCGCATGGTATTGAAAAAGAAAGCTTCGCTAGAAAAGTCTATGTAAAGAAAATGAAAAAACATAATCATGACATAACTGTATCACAGTGGATTGGTTGTCAATCCAGCGTTTCCGTACTTCGGTGCTTCTCCTGATGGTAAGGTCGTTGACAAAAATGCATCTGACATGTTTGGACTTCTTGAGATTAAGTGTCCTTTTAAATATCGAAATGTCCTTCCATCGGAAGGTTGGAATTCAGATTTGTAAATAAACTATGTGTAGCCAGAACAGCTGCTGGCAGGTAAACCAGTTTATTTCCCTTCTGGAGATCAGAGTTCTCGCTCAGAAAAAAAAAAAAAAAAAAACATTTGCTCTATTACAAATAATAAAGAAAGAATTAAAGAGTCACTTGCTCTCAAAAGTAGTGAATACATGAATGATGGTACACGTTTAACCTAAAACTGAATGAAAAAAAAAAAAAAAAAAAAAATGCACCACAGGCAAGTCAAAAATTAACCATCCACGCTCTCTTTTAATTCCCGCCAAAATGTCATTTTCTGTTTATTCCCGCCAAAATGTCATTTGTGTCAACAAACTTGACCTGAATTAAATTAGGTCAGTTCATTCACTTATCGCTTCATTACACAAAAAGATAAAATACAAACACAGGTAAATTTGCCCAGGGCATGAAGATTAAGTTTATTGTCTAAAGTGACAGGTTGGGGTATGCTATAATCCCCCGATGTGTTCAAGCGTATCGATTGCCTGCTGTTAAGTAATGTTGTGTCTGTATACGGTATAGGTGCGAAAACAAGGTGTAGTAGGGGGTTTATACTGGTTCCCGCATTACGATTAGCAAAATTAATACACTCTATCTGAACCACAGTACCAGTTTATGATAATCAGAGGCTCAATACAGGATAAAATACCGAGGTCAGGTAGCAAAATTGTCACATTTTTTTACATAATCGCATGAAATTCGCAAAACCATCATTCGCATTTTTTAGAATTCAATTCGCAAAAAAATGCGAAAATGCGACAGATGGACACCCCTGAATTTTCAATTTTTCATGTAATGTGGTTTTCTTAGAGGGAAGAATTGTTTGCTGTAGATGATGAATGATGAAAATGAATAATGATTGAGGCATGAATCACTTCCGCTTCCGGTGTCAAGAGTGGTGGCCGCGAAATTTGAGGGCTGAATAAAAATCCAATGTTATCCAGTTAACTATCTGACAATTTATGAAATAATTGTGTTAATCTAGATTTCCAATATTCCTTATTCCAAATCATTACCTTGATCGTGCCTGAGACCAGAAGTAAAGCTGAAATTCTTGAAGAGAAATCTAGAGCTAAATGTGTAGACCACTCCTATGTGAAACACTCAGACAAACTTAAACCATCAACCCCTAACATGAAAGCCCAGCACATTTCACATGAAAGCTGTAATGAATGTAACAAAATCCTTGAGAAGCCTTCCAAAATGGTCAGATGTGGGTTCTGTGAATCGGCATATTGTAATCACTGTTCAAACCTAACATAATCTGCATTTGAAGTATTAGCATCTTGTGAAGCAGCATCGTGATACTGTATGCATTGTGTTCATGCGGTTCCTGGAGTAAAAAAACTTTTGATCAGAGTTGGCAATGTTGAAGACCAGTGCGAGTCACTCAACAAAAGAGTTGAAACTCTAGAGTCCAGGGAAAGTATAACGTCTGACGTAGTGAAGAGCCTGGTGCATGAGGAAGTCGCAAAGCTTAAAGAGATTGAAAATAGGAAATTGAACCTCATATGTTTGAATCTCCCAGAAAGTCAAAGAACTGACACTAAAGTTAAACAAAATGAGGATAGAGACTTCTTAATAAATGTTCTTGAAAACAAGATGGAGTTGGATTTAGATACAATCACTGTGAACAAACTGGTCAGGCTTGGTAGGAGAGAGATTTCAGAAGACGGTAGTGTTACATCAAGGCCGTTGAGATTTTCTGTAGAAGTGTTTGAGCACAAAAGGCAGATATTGAAGGAAAATAGCCTACTTAGAACATGTACCGACAATGTTTATTATAACATTTATTTCACGCCGGACTTGACAAAAAATCAGAGAAAGAGAGCCTATGACTTGAGAAATGAGAGACGGGCCAGGGAAGAAAAAGGTGAACAGAACTTGAAGATTAGCAGGGGCAAGATAATCACAATCAAAGAGAATGGTGGTGGGGGGGGGGGGGGGGGGGGCACTGCTTCTAGCAGTATCCCGTCAGTATTTTAGACCTGAAGGACATTTATGTATATGTATATGTAAATGCGTTGCACATTTGTGTCTTCTAGTTGTTTATAATCGTTAAAAAGGAAGTATGACATTTGTGTTTTTATTCTTACGGAGAAACTTAAACTTGAAACTTTATATGTGAACTGGATAACAAGTAAGATGACAATATTTGAGAACTGCTGTGTAAGATATCCTTTAAAGTTGAGAACAGAACATTACAAGATATATGTGGAGGTCTTAACAAATAAACAAAATTGAGAAAGGTTCTTAACCTTTTAAACATACTGTATTAAAGTTGAGAGTTATGAACATTACAAGTAATATCAATGAGGCCAATCATAAACACTCAAATGATTTCTTACTGAGTATTTAAAATTTTTTAAATAAATTGACACCGGAAGCCAGACAACAAAGTGGAGAATAAGAAGAGATAGGGATGACGAACCGAAAGGGTTCACCTGGTTCCCTTATAACCAATGAATGAATGAATGAATGAATGAATGAAAATAAGATGAATGATGATGCGTGATGAATGATACTTGTTTAATGGAATGAACCGAGGTCAGGGCTGTTACAGATGTCAGGTGAAAACTACTATGTTTAAAACCTTTGCAGTCCGCGGAAAGAATGAATGTCTGTGTGTGTTTATGTTTGATCTTGGAAATGAGTATCTGTGTCTCAGGGCTGGTTGGATAGTATTAGGAAATTTGATATTGACTAGCTCGTGTTTGATTTTATAAAACATAGTCAAGGCTGAAATTTGTCTACGTTTCTTGAGGGTTGGAAGATTTAGCTTAGATAGCATATATTGGTGACGCTGCTAGTATAGCTGAAGTCATTGAATATGTAACGAACGGCCCTGTGTTGAATCATTTCAATTTTGTCTGTCAGATGTATGTATACCCAAATTAATTTTCGTATAGACCCAAATATGCCATAATTCAAAATTGGAATTATGGTGTATACCAAAACTAATTATGGTATATACCCTAATTCGATTTATGAATTATAGCATATACCATAATTAATTTGGATGTATACCATAATTAATTAGGGTGTATACCATAATTAATTTGGGTGTATACCCTAATTCCGCTTTATGAGCCTTTCGGTACACCATAGAAGTCATTGAATATGTAACGAACGGCCCTGCGTTGAATCATTTCAATTTTGTCTATCATATTTATTCTGATACAAGATACAATATCTTTATTAGAAAATCCATGAAGAACATCATAAATTTGAAAGTCAACAAGAAAGAATGAAAGAAAAATTATGAACAGCAAATGAAAATGAACATGAAAGCAAAAATAATGATAAACAATACTGTTGACTAGAATGTCTAAATACACTTTGTAATCCATGGGAGACAACCACAGTCCATTCAACTATAATCGTAATATGATATGACTACACACTATGATCTAAGGGCAAAACATACAGTAGTGAAACAGGCAATACCTTTGCGTATGACGGTCTTCATTACACAATAGCCAGTTGAATGCAGACATATAAGTCTGAGAAGCAATATTCTAATTACTATTCATGTTTAGTGATCCGAGCTCTTTGAGCAACATACTTGGGACATATAGCATTAAAAAGTGACCCTCGTCTTCCACTGCATTCAGTGAGCATTGTGTGTAAAGTCTCCTTGTAATAGGAGTCTTTGGGACAGTATCGTGTCTTTTCTCGCGGCGTATAACTGTTGAGTGCAAAACGAAATTTAAGATTTTAAGCTTGTCGACGGTCTCGTTTCAACAGTAATATAACAATGAAGAATTTTCCACGAGTTTACAAAACTTTTGAAATACGTTTTTATTTTGCACGCCTGGGAAACAATTTTTTTCAAGCGTACTGGAGTACAATTTAACTAGTGCGTTTGTAATGCTATCATGATAAATAAAAAAAGAACCGTGATATCACTACTTTGATGCATGTTGTTGTCATTGAGGGCAAAATCCCTTTCGGATATAAAGTTGCTTGTCTTTTGACCCATTTTAATGTCTGCTCATGCTACACTGTCGCAGAGATAAAGAGGTTACCGAAAGTCAATGCCATATAAACGTTTATCAAAAAGTCTGACCTTCACCTTGCCATTACAAGTCACACTATATACATTAGATCAGCTTGCTAACCTGCACTCCCATACACTTCGTGACCTCGCACCTCTTCCGTGACAGGAGAGGTCTAACGGAACACTGATGGATATATTCCGTCTCTATGTAAATTTAAGCTTTCTTGCAAGTACATGTACGTGTTTCACTTGCAGAAACTTAAATGATCATAATCTTTATGCTTAAGTTCTGTGAGTGTGTTAATTAACGATAGGGCGTACAATCTGAGCAATGCTAGCCCAGTGGAACAGCTTGCTGCTTAACTTCAGGGCTCCATGGAAGATTGGATATAACCAGATGGGTCACCCTCGTAAAATAAAGAAGTTACTTACTTACTTAGTATAGATACCCAGTCGGGCAGTCCCTTTAGTTTTAGTAACTGCACAACTGACAACTGATAAGCGCCTTTGTATCCGCTACTCGGAAAGTGCAATCCCTCTGCTTGTTAAATCCGGAATTTCAAGCTTCTAACCCACTTCTGTGACTGCACAGGCCGATTTGTGCCAGACCTGATCGGAAACCCAGAAGACCGATTTTCTTGCGTCATAATGACATCTACATTTTGACAAAGTTGAGCTTATGTTTGTTTTATTGAGCAAACTTATATGTTTTAAATGTTTATTTAAGGATTGAAATTTAGATTTTAGCTTTCACTGGATGATGAAAAACATTAGGCTGTTTTTCATCATCCAGTGAAAGCTAAAATCTGAATTTCAATACTTATATTTACATTTTATATTATCAATCAAGTATCAGATTTTTAATTGCACATATCACCGCTCATTTTCATGTTATTTGATATTAAATCCGACTTAACGTAAATTTGGAACAGCCAAAACGTCAAACTTTCGCGCCTTACGTCATGGCGATACGCGACCAACGTCACGACAACAAGAGTAAACAAACAACGTCACTGGATGGGTTTTGACGTCGCCCCACCCATAGGCGAGGCATCTAGATCACGTGACTTAATGTTTTTCATTATAGGAATGAATTTTATTTTTGTTGATTTTATCGATGTGTAAACTCAGGCGAATCACTCACAAACTAAATAAAGCCCGAAGGGCTTTATGAAAAAGTTTGTGAGTGATTCGCCTGAGTTTACACATCGATAAAATCAACAAAAATAATAATTCATTCCTTATAATTCCAACTTTGTCTCAATACACTGCATTTGTCTACATTGATTTAAATTTTCATAGCCAGCGGAAGGAAAATAGAGCAAAACGGATTTTCATGAGGCAGCCATCTTGAAAATTTCCAAAGCATAAAACTCACTTCTCGCAATAAATAGAAGCTATAACTGGCTTGCAATAGGCAGGCTGTCAAAGTGAGAGCTTTAAAACATCTCCCCTCCAGTCAAAATTGTGCTTTTGGGAGAAAATATCACCGTCTGGACCGATAGAAAGACATGTCGATTTTGAACTGGGACTCGGAACATTAGAAATTCAAACGTCAAATTTCAACACTCAACAAGAAGATTAAAACTCTTACCGTACAATGTTCTGTTAAAAGAAAAAAACGTCCATGTTCATAAAAATTCCAAATATTCATTTCGACTTCTTCAAAACGCGTTCGTCCATTGTTTTCATGACGTTTAGATTTGATGACGTCAACGTTTCTTTGCGGAAGAAACGTCACGTTATCACGTAACGTCGCGCCGTTTTTAAGGTGAAAATTGAGTATTCTTACGCATTGCTTTTATCGAAGTATAAAGTCTTCCAAACAACCAACCAGAATGTAGGAAATTGGTTAAGTTGGAATTATTGGGAAATGAAGAACATCAAGAAAGATACTTTCATCTAGGGCGATTGCAATAAAAATGTAAATATATGGATATGATGATTAACTCATTTAAGCCTGGCGTCCCTTTAATGGGACATAGGCAAACAGAATAGCCCCAGATGTGACGCCGCAGAACGCGGCGTCCCATCTGGGGCTATTCTGTTTGCATAGAGAAATTCCATGAAAAAAGAATGAGATAAAAAATAAAAATCAATTCCTAACACCCCTGAAAATTAAAGGTGACTGTCATACCTCATCCCGCTGCTCAAAATAAATAAATAAATAAATAAATAAATAAATAAATAAATAAATAAATAGCTAACATCAGATCAACAATATCAAAAATATTTACAACCGGACAAAATATATACATATAATCTTTATAATCTATATTCGCTCAAAAACCAAGTGTTACCTCCGGGCGAAGGAACTATACAGATAACCTTCTGTTGATGTGTATCAAGGCCTAATGGGGATCTCGATGCAAATCAACACATCAAGAAAACATGTCCGTGAAATGTATATCCCTCATACCCCACTTTTATACAGTAAAACTGGGGTATGCAGGGGTATACCTATTTTTCTTATTTTTGATCCAAAACATAGATTGTGGGTACTCGTTAGAACCGTCTCGGCGAGGCGGTTCTAACGTGTACACACAATCAATGTTTTAGCAAAAATATTAAAAATATGGTTTTTGTTTCGATGAAAGCTGATTTTCCATGGGCAAGTTTTCGTAATGATATTTAACTTGTGCCATGTCATGAGTCAATGTGTTTCAGTCACGTCAGCGGTTTACGTTCTACCATGTTCACATGCTACACTGCATTTAGGGTTTGAAAATTAAGACCAAGAAAATAAAATTTATTCAAGCCTTCAAGTGAGCACCAAATGCGCTATACAACAAGTGGTATACGCAGACTTGTGCATACACGCTTTTGTGATATGGGACAAGCGTTTCCACACGACTCGGCTAGTTTAACCACCCTAAGTGAGCCACTTAACACCGCATTCAACCTCTCTGTGACTGGTGGACTGGAGTTCAGAATGAAGAAGCAATATTTGCTTTTCTTTAGCCTGATCTTACTGTGTGGATTGACATCTAGTTTCAAGGTAATATTTGCATTTTATGTTTTATTTAAATGTATCTGCTTGGATCTTACTTTCATTTCTCAATTTCTGTTATTTCTTCCTCTTAAATCTACATTTCCCCCGCATTTGTTTCATGTACCTTCTTTTTCCGCATTATTTTTTTCTCCTATTTTTCCTACCTCTCTCCCCCCCCCCCCCACTTTATTTTAACTTTCAAATTGTAAAGAGAGCACTGTTATATGACAAAGAGGATGTGTTTACTTTGTGGACTGCGCCAGAGTGTTCGCACATTCAAATTAGGCAAATACACCAAAATTTATGTACCACCATGCCAAAATATGACAGTAATGTAGGCATATTTTTACATGATCATCAGGAAAACATGCCCGTGAAATATATACCCCCGTCAACCCCAATTTTATATAGAAAAACTGGGGTTTGCAGGGGTATACCTATTTTTCTTATTTTTGCTCCAAAACATAGATTGTGGGTACTCGTTAGAACCGCCTCGGCGAGGCGGTTCTAACGAGTACCCACAATCTATGTTTTGGAGCAAAAATAAGAAAAATATCAACATTTTTCTGCTGAAAAACAACATTTTTCTGCTGAAAAATTTCAATTTTTGATCTGACAAATTTTCAATTTTTGATCTGACAAAATTACTGTATATCATATGGGCATGTTTTCGTAATGCATACATGTGCTCTGGAGGCGTAAGCATCACCTACCTATTATGAAACAACTGTCATTATGGCAAGCCGTTTTACTATTTATTATGGTAAGTAGATATCTTATATCTTATAAAAGATATCTTATATCCTATATGAGATATCTTATATCGTATATAAGATATCTTATATAGGATATAAGATATCTAATATATTATATTAGATATCTGATATATTGTATGAGATATCTTATTTAATTCTGCATATAACATATCTAATATAACATATTAGATATCTTATATAGGATATAAGATATCTTATTTAATATATAAGATATCTTATATAATATATAAGATATCTAATATGTTATATTAGATATCTAAATTGCACAATTATATTAGATATCTGATATAGCATATGAGATATCTTATATAACATATCAGATATCTTATATATTAAATAAGATATCTTATATCCCATATAAGATATCTAATATATTATATAAGATATCTAATATAATTTTGCAATTTAGATATCTAATATAACATATTACATATTAGATATCTTATATAATATATCAGCTATCTCAGTTATTTACGATTTAAGATATCTTATATAGGATATGAGATATCTTATATACCTCAATAAATAAGATATCTTATTTGACATATCAGATATTTTATATAAATTTGAGGCAAATGACAAATAATATTTTCTCCCTTTCAAAATGACCAGATATTTTTGGAGGATACGGAGCAAGTGCTGTACCAAAGACTACACATAAGCAAAAGTTCCGAGTACTACTTCCGCCCGAGATTATTATCTAATTCGAGAGCAGAACATATGCCTACTAAAGCGATACTCTTAAATAGGAATTATCATTCCACTCTATACAACCTGCACATATACTGAACAAAAAAAGAAACGCAACAATAGGCTACCGAGGATTTTCGAGTTTAAGGGTAAAATGTTGATAATTTTAGGTCTGTTGCTGTATGATTCCCATTCAAGGGATATTAGGGTATATCATGCAAGAAACTGATTTTCATTTCGATAAAAATTGAATGAGAAATTTGTGTCGTCTTAAATTATGCAAATTGTGACATATCTGCTCTGCGCATGCGCATACTTTTGAAACTCCAAATCAACAAGAAACAATGTCAGCTACTCCCTAATTAAAATTCATGAAAAAGAAATAAAGTTCAACGACACAGAAGCTTGCAATTAAAACCATCAAAATCCTTATATGTTTAATTGAAAGGGGGATAATATCAATTTTATTCGTTTTATTTCTTTAACGTGTGAGTTATCTGCTGAGTGAAACATTGTGATTTTGAATGCGGGTTAAAAGCGGATTTAAATCGTACCATTATTTTAATGCTCGCGCATGCGCACTGTGTGGTTTTCCACTTTCAACATGCCCATGGTCGGCATTAAATAACTCCATTAATACGCATCAAAATGAAAATCGATTTCTTGCATTCGGAAGCCTGATATCTAATGCATAAGTAGAAAATGCAATGGTTTCTGATTGTATCAAAGTTTGCTCAAAATTTAGTGAAATATAATTGTTGCGTTTCTTTTTTTGTTCAGTATATAAATATATGCTGCACAAATGTACGAATACCTGATAATACTTGTGTGTATAAGTATGCACGTTTATGTGTGCCTGCGTGCATAGTGTCGGACAATACGTGTCAGGCATGAATACATGCATGCTTTGAGATTTTTAGTGAGTTCTTTATCTATCGCTTAATCATAATTCTTAACCGGGGCTGTGAGATAGATGCGGCTGCTCTATTGCTGAACGAAGAGCTTCTAACCAGCCATACAAATAAGCATTACTTCTTCACTTAGGTGGTACTATAGTGCAGCAGTTTAATTGGACTGTCATGCCATCCCAAATTTGATAGAAGCCTAACAAAAATGGAGGCGCGATCAAACATGACCATGGCTGGGACGTAATGCAAGAAAAAATATACTCGCTGTTTTCTAGTGTTGTCATAAAGAATTGCGCACATAGTACACTTGTTTAAAGATAAAATGTGTAACAGACTTGAACCAGAAATGCTCAAAACAAGAGTTGCAATATACATGTATAATAGGCGTGTGTGTTTAGATACGGCTTTGGGGTTAAGGATTTAGGATGAAAAAAAAATGGAATAGGTTTCGCTCCAACAACTTAAACTACGCCATTTGAGATGATTGGGGAGTTTCTGTGGACCGGAAAGCGCATAACAAATAAACGGTAACTATACAAATAGACTTTTACACTTCGGACCATTGTCGTCGCCTTTGGCTCGTTGCATGCTGGGAATGTCCGCCATGGAACCCATTTTGGAATCCATTTTATATGTAGATCATTGTCTACGCGCCAGCGCGTAGATTACTCTAAGGTTTGAGATTGACCTACTTACAAGACAACTCATACACCGCTCTACAACTGCAACTGCACGTTTGAGTCTAGTGGCTTGACCATCGTGTTAGTAGGATTCCGGGTCGTTTCGCCAAGGACCGTGTAAACACACAAAACACCCATGCAAACCTCCCTTTGGTTGATAACATTTGTACCAATGGTGCAGTAGGTACCAAAAATGGGGGCAAATTGTTAAATTCGTGGAACTGGTGCATGATTGCATTCTATCTAAGCAACAACGGAATGAAATGAACCGACGGTATTGTGACGCTATATGGTCAGGTATGAAAGCTTTGACCGCGCCCCACCTGCCGTTTAGCCAATTACATTCTATCCAAGCCACAACGGAATGAAATGAACCGACAGTATTGTGACGGTCGATTGTCAGGAATGAATGCTTTCATGATCACCGCGCAGCGTTTTATTTCTGTTCAGTCAAATGCACCACGATGAAATGGGAGTACGGTCAGATTCTCTGACATTCTATTTTATATATGCAAAGCGTAGTCCAAGCTTTTTGTTAAAGCTTATACTTGTATTAATATATAATTTTACATACATTTTATTTTTGTCTTTTTGTTACGTCCTGTGAGCTCGAATGAAAGAAATACATTCTAGTCCAGCAAATTCAAGAAATCTATTAATTGATTCTCGCGAGAACTGAACGGGATTAGCCGATTTTGGCTAAATCCCATAATTCAAAGCGTCAAATGCGAGAGATCTAGATGAGATGAGATATCGTCAGATCTCGCGACAATGACTTCGGACGACTTCGGTTGGAACTATTCTAACTATGGTGTTACTATGGTAGATGTGGTCTGGTACCCGACTCCTCTATAACAAATGAGATTGGCCAATCACAGCCATCGTTAGAAGCCTCCTCCATCACAGAAGAGTTTTACCAAACTAACCACGGTAGCTACCATACCTATGGGTAAACTGGTACCCCGTTATCACCAAAAGTGACAACTGGCATAGGTAACTGTATCCTTGGTTTTCATTGGCTTATTAAAAAAATCGATAATCCAATCAAACCTAGCGTAACATAATTCTAAATATTATGCAAATCATTAAGATATTTTTTTTCTTATTGATTAATGAGCCATTATTGTTATTTCCATATTTCATTCTTTATTTAATCGTCATTCCAAAGACTTATGTTACGAAATAATGAAATTAATTTAAAGAATTATGCAATTTAATCGAAATCTCGTGAAATCTCGCTGAAGTCTCACGGGCAGAATCCTGTCCGTTTTCATTAGCCTGTACATGTCCCTATATACGTATAGGGCAGGTACAAGTCAAACCTATGGGCTGGGTTCCTTTGGTAATGGTCATTTCTATCTCCGATACAGAAGAGCTCTACTATAGTACGAATCGAACAACAATGGTAGCTACCATAGTCCTTACCATAGTCCCAATCGAAGTCGGCCTTCGATTGGGACTATGGTAAGAACTATGGTAGCTACCATTGTTGTTCGATTCGTACTATAGTAAAGCTCTTCTGTATTGGAGATAGAAAATGCCATTACCAAAGGAACCCAGCCCATAGTTTTGGTAGCTATCATGGTTAGTTTGGTAAAACTCTTCTGTGATGGAGGCTTCTAACGATGGCTGTGATTGGTCAATCTCATTTGTTATGGAGGAGTCGGGTACCAGACCACATCTCCCATAGTAACACCATAGTTAGAATAGTTCCAATCGAAGTCGGCCCAAAACTGGGTCGCACTTGATATAGCCAATCCGATTGATCCGATCGACCTGAGCATAGGGATTCTAAATCAAGTAGTCACAATGCAGCGTGACGAAGCGCTCCGCCGTCCAAGGTGGTGTGGTCGGAGCAAATCACGTGACCTGCTCTAAAAACATGGCGTCAACAATGTTTCAATGCGAGGAGTGCAAAATTTATTTCTTCAGCATGGAGGTGTTTGTGAGACATCCATGCGTATTGCAGGGTAATAAACACGCCGTAAATCAAAATCATTTAAAGTAACAAACATTATTGCTTTTCCTCACTTGTTTTAGTAATGGGAATGCACTCCGTTTGACACCTTTCTCTTGATTTAGCGTGCTGCTCGGACCAATCCGATCACTCTTAAAATTTCTAAATCAAGTACGTACGCCCCAGCTGATTAGTTAGAATTATCTAGGGAGTCTTCATTTGGTTTTATGGCAAATTATATAAGATATCTCAAATGATATACCAGATATCTTATATATGGATGTAAATAAGATATCTTATATAATATATAAGATATCTTATATACAATATAAGATATCTAATATAATATATGAGATATCTAATATAGGATATAAGATATCTAATATATTTTTACATATAAGATATCTTATATACTATATTAGATATCTGATATATTATATTAGATATCTTATATACTATATAAGATATCTAATATGTTAAATAAGATATCCTATATCCTATATAAGATATCTAATATAATTTTACATATAAGATATTTTGTATACTATACTAGATATCTGATATATTATATAAGATATCTGATATACTATAATAGATATCTGATATAATATATAAGATATCTAAATTAGTATACAAGATATCTTATATAATTTATTTGATATCTTATATACAAATAAGATATCTTGATTCCTGAATAAATAGTAAAAAAGCTTGCCATATATCATGCTTACAAAGTTGATGAGATGAAAACGCAAGTGTAAATTGATATGAGAGGAGTGTTGCATTGAACTCATTCCCCGTGATTGCTGTGAAAAGTTCTTACTACATGTACATAAACGCGATATAAAACAGTGAATATTCTTCGAATATCGTTAAATAAAGTCGACTATTAATAGATGTTCTATCAGGGAAGGCGGTCTTAGCTCCCTGCTCCCTGAAATAAAGATATCTCCCAGCTCCCTGAAATGTTTGAGTACTAGCGCCAGGTTGTTCGCACATTCAAGTTATGTAAATACACCCAAATTTATGTACCGCCATGCCAAAATATGCCAGTAATGTAGGCATATTTTTACATGATCAGGTGCTCTGGGACGTAAGCATCACCTGCCTATAATGAAACAACTATCTTGGTTACAAAGTTGATGAGATGAAAACGCAAGTGTAAATTGAGCCGCATCGTGAGAAAACCGGATTTTTGCCTATGCGAAAATAAAGGCGCAGTTACTGCACAGCTGATCAGCGCCTTTGTTTTCGCAACACGGATAGTACAATTCATCTTCTTCTTAAATTCGAAATATCAAGCTTCGAGCAATCTTCTGTGACTGTACAGACCGGTTTGTGTCGGACATGGTCGGAAACCCAAATTGTTGGTTTTCTCACGCACAGGCTCAAGTGTAAATTGATATCTATGAAAGGTGTCTAGCCTTGAACTCATTCCCGTGATTGCTGTTAAAAGTTCTTACTACATGTATAATTCGACAAATAGGTCACTATATGGACGTTACCTCATGAATACGTTATTTGGTATGGTCTACCTTTGACCTAGGTAAAAGCTAAAGGTATACAGTTAAAAGATTCAACTCACATGTTTTCCGTTTGGAAATAAGAATGAAAAACGAGTTTGTCTAATTCACTAGATTGGACAAAATACAGGTAGCTGATTTCTAGCGGTAAATATGCGACAGCGGTCCAGGTTGACTGAGTTCGACTTTTCTATAATCTCCCTATTTGAACACATGGACTAGCCGACCACGCCCAGATATGAATGTAAAAGTTGCCGCCTATACAGTAACCTATTTGCCCAATTATACATGCACACAAACGCTATATAAAACAGTGAACATTCTTCAAATATCGTCAAATAAATTCGAATATTAATAGATGCTCTATCAGGGAAGGCGGTCTTAGCTCCCTGCTCCCTGAAATAAAGATACCTTCCAGCTCCCTGAAATGTGTTCCTACATGTTTGCTTCCTGCTCTCTATGTTTTGCTTGCTAACCAGTTCTATAGATATATTAGCCGCCCCATGGGAAAACCAACAATCTGCATAGGCGAAAACAAAGGCGCAGCTGATCAGCTGTTTTCACTACTCGGATAGTACAATTCCTCCTCTACTTAACTCCAAAATTTCAAGCTTCTAGCCTGCTTCTGTAGCTGTACAGGCCGGTTTGTGTCGGACCAGGGTCGGAAACCACATTGTTGGTTTTCCCACGAGGCAGCTCATATTTTCTTGTCCACCGGGCCCCAGCTCCCTAAAATAAATGCCTTCTAACCAAACCTCTTGGAAGGACCCTTTTATTATTATTATTGTTTCTATTATTATTATTATTATTATTATTATTATTATTATTATTATTATTGTTGTTGTACAGGTGTACGATTGGAGAAGGAACTTCGGCGATGGTAGTACCACCCAAGAGTTTGCCCAAGTCCATGAAGACAGACAACATATTTTACACTCAGCAGTAGACACAGCAAGAACGAGCGATGTCCCTGTCATCTCATTTATGGACTTCAACTTTACTGCTACAAAGTTTGAAAAGGTAGGGCCTCTGCTGTATCAAAATCGAACTTTTGGCTTACGGCAGTGGGTACAGCGAACATAAAATGATACATGTTATAGCATGTTAGCTAATTTTTATAGAATATTGATCAATATTCAAACAATGAGCTCGAGTGTCTTTCCATAAATATTGACAAACATTTATGAAGCTCATCAAGACATAATCTCGAAATCGTAGTTTATTTATTTGTTATGTCTATACTTATACAATTGTATGTAGTATAATTCTTGCAACTGTGTCCCGTTTAATTGTTCAGCTAACGGAACACGGAACCAAAGTGACCTTTGCCACGACATGTTTACATGATTGGATTATAGCATATGCATTTTGTCTTCAGGGTATATTGGCCATGCGCCCGTTGATGTCAGATGGTAACCAACTGTGCTTTATATCAAGACTGAAAACAAAATGGGACAATGCGCTATCTACACTTCAGTCTCGACATAAGGTAAGTGTTTAGTTATGGTCAGACACATTTTCGACTGCATATAACAACATTATGACTTGGGCAAATACCATCAACATATTTTCGAGGTTGTTTTTTTTCGACCAAAGTCGACAAAAGACAATTCGACAAATTAACGAGGTAAATTGTTCTCTAACAGGTAGAGGCCAGCGAAAGGTTTAATTGACGGCCCCCGTGGCCAAGTGGTTAAGAAAGCTGTCACTTTCTTAATCACTCGATCATCTCACCGCTGTGTCTGGTGTGGGTTCGAGCCCCGCACTTGGCACAATGTGAGACAAGACAAGTTCCGCTTGCAGGTGTGCCAGGTGTTTTTTCTCAGGGTTTTCGCCCCACCTCCGGACTGGCTCGTCTCATATGAGCTTGAAAGGGACGTTAAACTGAATCTATGAGGTAAATTGTCGCGGAACTGTGGTCTGCCAGACGTAAGCGAAAACAAATACGCCAAACAGCTGTGTAAGCACTGCACAGATTATCGGCGTCCTTATTTTCGCTTCATGGATACTCCAATATTTCAATATTCAATTTTTAACTGAGCCACATTATGAGAAAACCAACAATATGGTTTCCGACAAGGTCCGACACAAATCGAGCTGTACAAGCACGTGAAGTTAAATGTGCACCCTTTTTAGTTCACCTGTGCCGCCAGGTTTACAAGGCGAGTTTATAGTATAGGCATCATCCGGCGTCTGTCCACCGTACATCCGCCCGTACTTCCATTCCAAAACGCCTATACAATACATAGTATTTTTGACTGTACAAAAGATAATTTTCAGTAGAACCTCACTGACAATGCGGCTTAACGAGTACCCATGATTTACATATTAGAAGAAATAAAAGATAAAAGACTACGCCCAAGTTTACTAGATATATATGAAATAAAGATAAAACTGAGATCTTTTAAAATCAGTGAGCATATAAACGAGAAAGAGATTGTCCATACCACAGTTTCGGCTATTAAAGCCTCGTCAGTGACCCTTCCGATTTTGCAACATGGAGCCAAAATGAATAATTGTAATTTAGCATTACAATTAGATGTGCCATATAATTAGAAAGCGAATCTGAACTGCTGATACATTTATGATATTAACCCAGAAATCAACATAAAGATCAAACGGAAAATATAATCTGCACTATAGAAGATTTACGAGGAAACGTTTTAGGGCCGCCACACGGCACAAGAGCAATAGCAAATGCAAATAAAAACAATGTCGGATGTTCATTCGTATACATTGCACAGACATGAAATCCTGGAAAACCATGTGGGCATAAGAGAGTCACTCAGCGGCCATCATTCGCTATAATTAATGAAAAAATATCACTTACAGTCCTTGATTAATCAACGAATTAATCACCTTCCTCTTATACGTGCATCTATTCAAAGTAATTTTATATACATAATAAGGGAACGAATGTACATGTACGTTTACGTGCTAGACAAATTGAGACGGGAATTGGTGCTTGAGCCAATTCATGAGTAACTATACACTTTCTATATATACATGCTTTTCACGCCGAGGCAGTATTTGACACTGCGGCAACAAAAGCCGCCCCCACACTCTCCCTCCTCCCAAAAAATCTAGGCTTTTTTCTTTTTCAGAATCTGAATAAGATTTTCACTAGATATGGCTCATGCATATGGTTAGCTTGGTTGGTGTGCTTTATGGGCCTTTCACGTAGACGAATACCAGCAGAGCTTCGCGCAGTTTCGGCAAAAGTTTGCCGTATTTTTGACTGATTTGCAGCACGTGCACAAATATCGTTTTTGTTTCTTTAAACGAAATTGTAATGCGGCCAACGTAACATGTGCTTTTACTAAAAACAGGCGGGAAAGCCCGAACACCGTTTTTCTCTCAATGCAGCACAATTAATGATGAACAGAATCTGCGCGCGCATAATCTGGTACAGAGACAGCTTGGTTGCCTAGTATTCAAGGAAACTATAGAATGTTTTGTGGTCACTTTTTAAAATATTTGTTTCTTTTATTTTATTTTATGTCTTTAATCGACTATTCACAAACTCTTAAAACATTTGTAAACTACTTGCTAACTTTAGGTGAACGATGCTTAAATGTTATTTGAACAATACGAGTTAACAAGCTTATCAGCATGGTGACGATAGTATTTTAATAGTAACAGTTTTTAAATTGTAAAAAAATGAAAGCAAAACATAAAAAAATAATAAATGCAATTTTATGAATGAACGAATAGATCTAAATAAATAAATAAATAATAAGAAGGGGCCACAAAACCTTCTACGAATTCAAAACTAAATCAACTTTGTGCATGAGAAAACAAATTTTGACAGTGTGCAAGGATGTAGTATTTTATCAGTGTGCAAGGATGTAGTAAAAAAAATCAACGCTTCACGAAGCGTTACAATTTACGGATCAAACAAATCCATGTTAACATGGTTAAGAACCGGGCTTCAACGTATTTTGTGATAATGTTTTAGTTTTTGTCAATTTATCTTATCATTATGATTATGAAAAAAAGCCCTGTGCATGCCCTGCATTGTTTCGGTGTCGATATGTAATCAGCCACATTATCGCACAGTTGGTGATAAGATGTCTAGATAATATAATATGAGCATCGTTGCGAGAGTACCGGTCTTCGGGAATTCCGACCAGGTCTGACATAAACCGATCTGTGCAATCACAGAAGAGAGCTAGAAGCTTGAACGTTTGGATTTAACAAAAGGAGTGAATGTACTACCCGTGTAGCGAAGACAAAGGCGCAGTTACTGCGAAGCTGATCTGTGCCTTTGTTTTCGCATAGGCAAAAATCCGGTTTTCTCACGACGCGGCTAATATATGTCGCGGCTAAGATATGTCATATGATGATAACTTAATAACATATTATATAAACATATTAAAAATACTTAATGTAATTATTAGAATAAATTGATGAAATTAATGTATGTAGGGTCTATATTAAAAAAAACAAAAAAAAAAAAAAAAAAACAAAAAAACATTTGCAATGTCTTTAACAACGTCCACAGTATATATGATACCTTACATGCACGTTCAAGTGGGAGACACTGCATCTATCTTAATTCATACTTTCTGTTTTCATAATTTTCCGTTAAAATCCGTTTTGATGTCCTACCAGGGGAAGGGTCCCTGGCTCCCTGCTCCCTGAAAAATATCTTTCTACCAAGCTCAAAATAATGTTTTCGTCAGATTTCTTCTCCCCGTGCCCTAAATACAAAGGTAAAAGTAGGTAATGATCAGGAAATGGCGTAATCAGAAAGAAATTCCCACTCCAAAAACCAAGGTGGGAAAAACTAAACGTTTTTGCTTACTCCCCCGCTCCCTTGAGAGATTTTCTAGTGCCCCCCCCCCCCCCCCCAGCTCCATGAGTAGTAATGACCCTTCTCCCCAGTTCCCCGAAACCCCAGGTAGGTTCCCATTTTTGGACATATTAACGAAATCATAAATATGATTTTGTTAGCTAAAATCCATACTCATGACTGTGCACTGGGTAACGAAATGAAAACTTCATAAATTGACAAAACTTAAAATGTTTACCACATACGTATACGTTGCCACCATGAACATGTGGACTGTTCAAGAAAACACATAAAATTTAGTGATATACATTGTCAGAACGTCACGTGCTAAAATCAAATACAAATGTTCAAAATGACATTGATATATGGTACACGTTTGGCTTTTCTGGTGGTAGTCCTTTGTATAGTTCTGACAGAGGAACAAAGGAATGAAACCGACACCGACGGTGACGCCTTGCTGTCACAACTTCTGGATCTTCATCAATATCACTGTGGTGAGACCGCCACCTGCGGAAGTAGCGAGCACGTGGAACCGTCAGAGTTTGTTATACCGGTTCCATGTTGTTTACCGTGCTCGTGTTTACCATCATGCATGGAACAGCACAACTGCTGTCCCTGGTCAGTGAACGGAACGCGCAGATTGCCTTTGGAATTACATGGGCCAGATAACATAGTTCCAGAAATCGGGACTAATATAACAAATGATAGGTTGATCCCTCAAGGAAATGATGATATTACACTGACGACTAATGACAACAAGACGGTCATACACGACCTGGATAGGGCTAGTAGTGAAAACCGTACAAGTGAGATTGCAGCCGATTCTGTGGCTTTGGACTCGAATGCTGTTAAAATACCGACCACCAAATGTATCCGACCACAGGCTATATATAAACCTAACATACACCTGGATTCCCCTGCTTATATGATGGTGGTGAACTGCCCTGAGGAATCCAAAGATAAATTGATCAGTGACAAATGTACTGCGGGTGTGCATGCGGCATCGTTGTTGGATATGGTACCTGTTACTTCAAAGCAGAGTGGACTGACATACAAAAACAAATACTGTCTCGCGTGCAATGAGAAGATACAAGAAGACCAAATAATTGAATGGCGGGCCGAAATTGTCTCATATGGTGAGGGGCGTGAACACCGTTTCTTTCCAAGCCCAGACTTTATCGTCAAGGAGTTACGACAGACAATGAAAGCTTTCGGTAACGTTCATTTTGAACCGGGTAATGAAAATTTAACAAGATCTTGCGGGACCGCCTTTGACATCGTGTCCTGCAATGAAACTGGGCTTTGGGAGGTATACAACGAGTCGATGGAAACTCTTTGCTCGGATGGCTATCCGTTGCCAGTAATCGAGAAAATCGATGATCATCGTTTTGGTACATTCAAAAACATTGCATGTCTCCACTGCAATACGAGAAGGGACTTAAACGTAGAGAGGCTCTCTTGTCGATACTGGGAAAGACAACGCGAACTGGCACTTTGGACCCGGCAGTTTAGCGCAGCGCTGAACCTGAGGAGCCAAGTTTCTGATGGTCCAGGCAGACAACCTTTGGAACTTGCGCCTTACATTGAAAAAGAAACTTTCAAACAACTCCCATACCGGCGCTGTTCAACTGGAAAAATATACCTACAAGTAAGTTATGACTATCACTAACGTTCTTTTACCCTAACGGTCGACATCTTAATTATATAAATAAAAAGGTAATAGTAAGCAAAATGGCACAAGTAGAACGAAAATTCCACTCCAAAAGCCGAAGTGGAAAAAAAACTCTCAATTTACAAACAGACACTAATTAAGGCACAGAGAATATATCGTAAGCCGGAATGGACAGCTATTTCCCATTAGGTGGCCACTTGGATAGTCGTATTGTCTTATATATGATGTATTAAAGTTAAAAACAGCACAATACAACAGCAAAACATAAAACAATACAAACCACAACAGAATTATCGCCTTGGAACGGTCAGTAATATAGGCTGGAAAACATGTGAGTGTAATGAATACCCCCTTATATCCCACTTTCATCGTAGTAAAACTGGGGTATGCAAGGTATACCTATTTTTCTCATTTTTGCTCTAAATAAAATATAAAGGTTTGATCCTTTGGAAGCAATAAGAACATTCAAAGGGAGGTAGTATGGACTATATTGCGCAATTTCGGGTAATGAACCCTCATCAGTAGCCCTTTTTAAACCGGCGACGAAAGCCAGACTATTGTACTTAAATTTCGAAAATTTACACGAAAAGTCTAAATCAAAGACACATTCCTAAACGGGGTCAAATAATTTAAACATTGCTTAGAAGTATGTTTCTTAACTTGAATGTTTTGAACACTCTAAATATCTTTACTGATCTCAAAGGACCTAAATAAAAATGTGGGTACGTGTACCCACAATCTATGTTTTGAGCAAAAATAAGAAGAAACAAATCATTTTTACAACTTGAAAAAAATATCTGTATATTGCATGGTCGTGTTTCGTTAATGTATCCTGTAACCCGTTACCACGAGGATCTAAATGTTCACACAGTTCCTTAACGCCTCGATGCAGACTTGCAAAAATGTTAAATTCTTTCATATTTTGAGATTTCTGGGCAAAAGTGTTATCCTTCCTTGTCGTTCGTTTAAAAAAAATTATTTTATTAAAAAAAAAAAAAAAAAAATCTTCGACCAGAAATTGCTAAAAGATCATAATTTATTAGTAAGCCGCGACGCGAGAGGAGAGTTCGGCTCCGACCAGGCACGACACAAATTGGACTATACACAGAAAAAGGATTGAAGCTTAATATGTATTAGTAGAAGAATGGTTGTACTATATGTTTTGGCGACCAGCTGTGCAGCAACTGTTGCTTTGGTTTCGCATAATTATACAGAAAAAACGATTTTCTTATGATGCGGATTATTTATATGCATATCGCGCCTATATGGAATCTACAGAATCGAATGAAATGCTTTATTCCTGTATTTTAAATGTAGTTTTACAGTGACCTTATTGTCGAATAATACCCCTGGCTCATCACCCAATTTGACTTTACACTCCTATTTATTTTATACTTTACAGTGAAAACCAATGTATATCAAAATTTGATAAAATTGGTATTTTCATTGATATGAAATTTCACTGATATCAAATCTCACTGATATCAAAAGTCACTAGTGACTGATATCAGCCTATATCGTCACTGTAGATTTTGGATTACTTCTGACGTTTCCATTTACTTGACGTCATTAAATGTGTCTCACTTCAGAAATCCAAACGCCTATGAATCGTTATTTATGAACGAAAACATAAAGTGCGGGCATTCATTTTCTTAGTTAGAACGTAAGGAACAACGTGGTACCAAATTTATTTGTGTTTTCAAAAAAAAATTGGTTTTTGCATTTTCACCGCCTGCCTTGTGAATTGGAAATGCCCGTGTATTGTATAAAATAAAAAGAAAATATCCTCTATTTATCACATGACGTTGTTGTTTCCAGTGGATAACGTTATGTACTAATAAAAGTGTTATGACCACACGTAGTCAAATGGTAAAATGAATCTTACACTCGTGGTCATTTCATATGAAATTTATTAAACTCGCTGAAGGCTCGTTTAATAAATTTCATATGAAATGACCACGAGTGTAAGATCTACTATATAGAGGATCTTACATAAGTGTTAAATAGACATGAAACGAGCCTTTGACGAGTTTAATAAATTTCCACGAGTGTAAGATATCATTTGACTTCTAAAAAGAATTTTAAAAAGCATTTTTTCGCCATCAAAGTGAACATATTTTCAATGAAATTTTACCGTGTACATGTATAAGTCATACGACAGAGAGCGCGTTTGGTACTACACATATTATCGGAAATCGCGCGTTGCTATTTTCATATTAAAAAAAGATATTTTACACATTGTCAAATCCTATCATAAACGGCATATTATAATCACTATTGGGCAATAGTTTCTTTCTTTTAATTAATTGTCAAAATTTTGAACTCTTCGGAACTTTAATGTTTCCGAAGTGTTCTAAGCGACTAGATGGTGAATAGAGAAACCTTTTACAGTTATACAACCAAACATATGTGCTGCATATGATAGGATATGTAAACCATTTCAAAAATAAGTTGCGCAAACGGCGCTACAATTTTTGCGAACTTAGGTTTAGTCCGAAATGTTAAAATTCCCTGTGACGTCACAGTTATGTACGTAAAAGATAGCTTACACGGAGTTTGTTTCCCGACAGTGAATACATGTGTGTTCATAATACATGTACTTTTTATTACATGACTTGAGCCACTGGCAAACAGCCACGTCGTATGATAAATATGTATGATGAGTCAATCTAAATATTACATTGGAATTAATATCGATTAAGAAGTACACAATTCTTTCTACATCTCGATGAATTTGCATGCATACAAAAAAATATATCCAAATGGACATAAATGTGAAAAAACTTTAACACTTAATTACTATGAATACTTATCGTTGTGTACTTCATATATAGTCTACATGTATATTGCAAACGGCCATGTTTTAAGAACAGGGTCCAGTTAAACCAGCTGTTCAAAATTAATGACATCGTTAGTTTAAAATGGCAACTTTACAAATACACTGTTATTCTTTATTCAAAAATGTGAAATGCAAAGGATTCTCACATTTTATCAACAAAAAGTAATTATAGTGTATTTGCTTATATAGTCGGCATTTACTTAACGAGTTGAGGTCTTAACGATGGCGTTAAGCTAACGAAGTTGTGAACAACTGGCCCCAGGAGTTTAGGCATTTCTTCAGACTCTGCCAGGGGCGGCATATTTAAGGTTCCGCTAAGATATAACTACGTTTACGATAATTACCGTCTAGTTAAGATGCTACTAATATCCTTGTCTTATTTTGATGCCAAACAGAGTCGCCGTGTACTCAATTGAGTTTAATATACTTCAAATTTTCGTTTTTACAGGGTCAATGTCGTGGAATTATCTGCCCTAGAGACCACTATACCTTGGAAAACCAATGTGTACCACTTTATGACAACTTAAGAGGACTAGACATTAACATCCGTATTCAAATTACACCAAATCTACCAATCCCCGCCCGCATGTCGAAAGACTTCGTGGACAGTCTTAAGAATGTGGCAGATAAAGCGCTCAACGATACTGTTGAACTTGAACGACGCCAGGTCTCCTTATGGAAACTTCCACGTTCTGACAAAAATCCGACACCATGTTATCTGCTGGATATATTTCTGTTCAGCCCAAGCAATGTCATACAATTCAGTGCCGCTATTGAGCAAACAAAGCAGTTCAAGTTTGCGCTACAGGAAGAAGTCAAACGTGCTGTTCCTAGGCCGCCGAATATCAAACTGAACATTCAGTTTAAGCATGGTCTACATCGGAAAAGAAACGCATACATCGATGTAATGCAGGACAAAACACTTAAACCACTTATGGGAAAAGGTTGGTCTTTGATCGAACCAGGTCCTTATATGGCAATTTCAGATGTCAACTGGTGCTATAGGGCTGCAGTTGGGTTCAGTGAGATAGAGGATTATATTAAGTTCATTCGTGTCACTTCTACAGACGTCATTGCATTCCTCGACCAGTATGATTTGTACGAAGACCAAAGATACCTTTGTATAGATCTGTTCATCGAACAAAAGAATGTTAATGGCTATTTTGACATTAACCGAGAAGTTAAGGCAGCTGCTGATAACGATAGTGCTGTATCTAAGGAGATTGATGCTGAAAGAGGCTTAATCCTGACAGTTTCCGTGATTGCGGTAATACTGCTGTTGGTTATTTTGTACCGAGTGAAGCACGCCAAGACCAAGAAGCGGTCCCTGAGGCCAGTTGAGTCAAATTACGCCCCTGAGGATATTGAACTGAATGACGTCAACAATGTAAACACTAGTGACAACATAAAGCTGAATATCGCTGAGTTTGAAAAGAACAGAAACAATGTGTTTGTACAAGGGAATAAAACGAGCGACAACCATGCGGTTGAAACGAAATGAACATTAAGACATTGTTTGTGGAAGACAGGTGGAACTTTGTATTTAATGCAATTAGACACATAAAGGTAAAGAGACATTAATGTGAGAAATCACTTGTGATAGCTTTAACGTCAACTGTTCGGAATACAAACTGTCTAGATCATTCAAGGATTGTAATTATATTGATTGTAGCTTGTGAATTTTGGATGACACCCTTGTGCCTCTGGTGCCCGGTTACCTTAAATTGTACATGATTCAAGGATCGTTATGCCTGAGACCAATGCTTAGTATATTATTATCTGGATATCTGGGACTGATGTTTATTAGACAGTGTATCTTATGCTTACTAAGCAATATTATGTGCAAATAGTAAAACATGCCAATTGATACATTAGCTTTTAAAGCAAACATCAGAAAAAGGTATGATAATTGAAAAAAAAAACATATTGAGCTATTATAAGCCGTGCTTTACATAGGCATATTTGCACAACGATTTCAACGTAACGTAATGATTTGCAATGGCCTGAATGCCATTTAGTTAACTCATTTATGCCTGGCGTCCCTTTTATGGGACATAGGCAAGCAGAATAGCCCCAGATGTGACGCCGCAGAAAATTTTCATCGAAAAATTGAATAAAATTTAAAAATCACTTCTGACGCCCCTAAACATGAAAGTGGACTGGCCCAATTGATAATGCTGGGAAAATCCATTCGTCAAATATGGGTTAATTTGTTATAGGTTAAAAAAAAATCTTAATGCCAATATACATACGCACTGTGTACAAGTTATAAAGCCATGTTAGCCATGAGTTTTCTTTCGAGGAGGGGGCTGATGAGTTATGTAACAATTCATTGCTATATAGCAATGCTGCTTTAATTTGTCTTGATATTCAATAAACGCTTTAGCATTCGGGATTTACTTATTTAGCATATTATCTGTCTGTATTTCCTTAATTGGGCTCTAATACATTGGTATGAAGCTGTTAGTTCTCACCCGCATTGACGAATTTCCATTTCTGTTTATAAAGAAACATCCGCTGAGCCATTTCAAGAGAACAAAGCCGGTTTCTTTTTTTTCTGAACAACACGAATAGATTGGTGGTTTGAATTACAGAAGTTCCCCTCTTTCTTTAGTCTGATCTTGAAGTCTTTGGTTGAAAGTATGAAACACCAATTATGAAAACTCGCCATGCAATACTTAGAGATTTTTAAAAGCTGTAAAATTTGAAAATTTTCATAAAAAGTATCGATATTTATTTTTAATTACTTTTTGCTACAACATAGATTGTATATACACATAAGGATCATCTCAGCATGCTGTCCTGAAATCTTGTTCTGCCAGGCCTGGTTAACCCATATTTGAAGAATGGATTTTCCCATCATTATCATATGGGTAAGTCCACTTCATTTTTAGGGGCATCAGGAGTGATTTTTAAATTTTATTCAATTTTTCGATGAAAATTCTCTAAGCAAGCAGAGAAGCCCCAAATGGGATGCCGCGTTCTGCGGCGTCACATCTGGGGCTATTCTGTTTGCCTATGTCTCATAAAAGGGACGCCAGGCTTAAATGAGTTAAAATATTGTGCACAACTAATAAAAAAATAAAAACATCGATAATAGTTTTGGCATTTTCTCGAAGCCCGTATGCTAGCCTCTTATTCGTGCGACATACGTTTTCATTTAAAATAATTTATATTTTCAATTTCTATTATTATTATTATCATCATTATTATTAAAAGGCAAGTAAATGGTTTTCTTGCGATGTAGCTCATGAAACACACATTTCGTATTTTAGTCGAAGACACCAGGATAGCAATGTCCATGTAATATATACCCCCTTTCCCCCCACTTTTACAAAGTAAAACTGGGGTATGCAGGGGTATACCTATTTTTTCTTATTTTTGATCGATCCAGAACATTAATTTTGGGTACTCGTGAGCACAGCTTTTTAGTTCCAACGTGTACCTACAATCTATGTTTTGAGCAAAAATAAGAAAACTATCGAAAGTGTTCCACTGAAAATTTTCTTTTCTTTTTTTTTTCAACATAAAAAATCGCTGAATATTGCATGGGCATGTTTTCGTAATGGATGAAAAAGGTACAACAATCAGACATCCCTTTTATCATATGCAAAGAAAAAGGCGCATATCTGACGCGCAGCTTCGTTTCACGGATAGTTAATTATATGTTTCTTTCAATCCGGAACTTCTTGTCTCTGTCATGTACAGTTCGGTTCGTGTCTTTTCTCGTGTTGTGGCACCAGGAAATAAACTGGTGTGACAATCCTTACCGGGTTGCTAGTTAATTAGTTACATAATAAAGTTCATTTGGCACTGATCTCATGTAAAGTCAGACTGACTGATCATTCAACACAACTCTCAAGTCCGCCACAGGTCTTCATTGTTACTGGTCTGCGAAGACTACACAGACTACGTGGGTGATCCAAGAAGTAATGCGAACACAACTGTAATTTAGTAACCAACGCAGATACAATTAAATAATTTGGCATGTGTACACGTGTATATATGTGCTAGGCAACGAGGGTTGATATGTGATTAAGTCAAAATAGTAATCGGATCTGGAAAATTCGATAATGCATCATAATTCTGATGTAAACTATCTTGAAAAACGGCAATGGTGAAAGAAATTACACACTAGTTCGCATACTTCTTGGATCACCCTCGTATACGGGTGCCTAGGCTGAGTCGAGTCTTTGCAGGAGTCAGTAGTCTCTTGTTTCATTGCCATGCGGTCACTGCCTTAAACTGAGATTAATGTTAGTTTGGTTTACTTATTATGACAGAGAGCTTTCAAAATACATGTAACCATCTGTAGAAATCACTGCAACCACATGTAGAACCCAAAGATGAATCGACTATATAATTATCATGCGATTCAAAACTATTCACATAGCTTAATATTTAACCGACTCGAAACCGAATTTCGATAATAACCCTAAACAAAGAGAACAAATTACGCCTTAGCACTCAGGTGAGCATTATAACTAAAACATATTGTGCCAATCGTGCCACTTATTACTCATGTGAGCGGTACTAGATAACCAAGCATACACACGAAGCAAACATAATGTTAATGGTACCCCTTTGCACTCAGGTGAGCAATAGAAACAAAACAGACACACGTTTTAATGGCCTTGATGATAATCAGGTGAGCATGTTAACTAAACAGTCATGATGCCATTGTTGGATTCATGTAAGCAATTCTCACCAAACATACACATAATGTAACTGGTACCACTGTGCACTAAGGTGAGCAATATTAGCAAGATAGAGGCATTGATTCAATGGTTCCATTGTACTAACCAAACACACCTTTTATGTCACTGTTACCACTGAGTATACAGGTGAGCAATATTAACAAAACAGACACATGATGCCAATGGTGCCACTAAGCACTCAGGTGAGCAATTATCACTAAACAGACACATAATGTCTACGTTACCACTGGACACTCAGGTGAGAAAAACCAACCAAACAAACACATGATGTTAATTGTACCACTGAACACTCTGGTGAGCAAGAATAACCAAAAATGCACATGATGTCATTGGTCCTACTGAGGTGAGCAATTCTTACCAAACAGACACATAATGCCTATGGTACCACTGAGGACTTTGGTAAGCAATACTAACCTAACAGGCACATTGTATCAATGGTAATATTGTGCAGCCGGTGAGCAATACTTACAAAACAGACACATGATGTCAATGGTACCACAGAACACTCAGATGAACAATACTTACCACACAGACACATGGTGTCAATGACACCACTGAACACTCAGGTGAGAAATAAATACCGAGCAGAACCATAATATCAAGGGCGCCACATCATGCCAATTGTACCACTGAGTACTCAGGTGAGCAATACTAACCAAACAGACACATGATGTCAGTGGTACCACTGGACACTCAGTTGAGCTATTCTGACCAAACAGATACATCAGGTCAATGATATGACTTTGCACTAAGGTGAGCAATACAAACCAAACTGACACATTATATCACTGAGCATTGTGGTGAGCAATACTAACCAAACATGCACATAATGTCAATGGTACCATTTGGTACTCAGGTGAGCAAAACTAACCAAGCAGACACATGATGTCAATGGTATCACTGAGTACTCAGGTGAGCAATACTAAACAAACACTTAGTACCACTGAGGACTCTTATAACGGATACTAACCGAAAAACACATAATGCCAATAAAACCACTGATTACTCAGGTGAGCAATACTAAACAAACACTCGGTACCTCTAACGACTCTGATGAGCGATACTTACCGAACGAACACATGGTGCCAGTGGTACAATTGTGCACTCGGGGAGCAATACTAACGAAACATACACATGGTGTCAATGGTACTACTCGTTAGTACGGTGAGCAATACTATCCAAAACAGACGCATTATGTCAACGGTACCGCTGGTGAGCAATACTACCAAACAGACACATGTCAGTGGTGCTCTATGCACTCAGGTGAGCAATACTAACCAGGCAGACCCATAATGTCAGTGATACCACTGAACATTCAGTGAACATTCTATGCACTCAGGTGAGCAATACTAACCAGGCAGACCCATAATGTCAGTGATACCACTGAACATTCAGGCGAGCATTACTCACCAAACTGACATATGAGCCGCATCGTGAGAAAACCGGATTTTTGCCTATGCGAAAACAAAGGCGCAGATCAGCTTCGCGGTAACCGCGAAGCTGATCAGCGCCTTTGTTTTCGCTACACGGATAGTACAATTTCTCTTCTTCTTAAATCCGAAATTTCAAGCTTCTAGCTTGCTTCTGAGACTGTACAGCCCGGTTTGTGTCGGACCTGGTCGGAAATCCCGAAGACCGGTTTTCTCACGTCGCGGCTCATATGATGTCAATGGAACTATTAAGTGTCACTCAGGTGAGCAATACTACCAAACAGACACATGTCAGTGGTGCTCTATGCACTCAGGTGAGCAATACTAACCAGGCAGACCCATAATGTCAGTGATACCACTGAACTTTCAGGCGAGCATTACTCACCAAACTGACATATGATGTCAATGGAACTATTAAGTGTCCGGTGAGCAATACTGACCAAACAGATACATTGTGTACCACTTTGCACCAAGGTGAGCAATACTAACCAAACATAACAATAATCTCCATGGTGCCTCCAATGTGCACTCAAGTGCGCAATGCTTCCTAAACACACACATGATGCCAATGGTACCACTGTGAACTCAGGTGAGCAATACTAACCAAACAGACACATGGTGTCAATGGTACCACTGAGTATTCCGGTGAGCATTACCAACCAAACAGACACATGGTGTAAATGGTACCACTAAGCACTCATTTGAACAACACTAACCAAACAGACACATTATGCCAATTGTACTACTGTGCACTCTATGAGCGATACTTACCAAACAGACACATGATGTCAATGGTACCACTGAACACTCAGGCGAGCAATAATTACTAAAATGACACATAATGTCAAAAGTACCACTGTGTACTCAAGGTACTGTCCATGGTACTTCTGAGCGCTTTGTTGAGCAGTTGAACCAAACAGACACATAATGTCAATGGTTCAATTAAGAGTTTATGTTAACAATAATTACCAAAAAAGACGTACCACTGAGCACTCTGATGAACTATACAGATAAATGATGCTAAAATGAAGTCATCGATACTACTGGAGTTTGATCTTTTATTTCATGATAACAGATGACAGTTGCAGTGGATGACATTGAACATGTCTTTCTGAAATCTAAGCTGCCTGCGAACTTGGACCCGACCACGGTGGAAACCATCTTGGATTTCTGTGACGTAGACAGAGACTATATTTTCTACCTGAAACCAACATCGTCACGTTCATGTAAGTATGATAAACCATCACGAAAACCTGTCCATGTAATGTATACCCCCTTGAACCCCACTTTCATATAGCAAAAATGGGGTATGCAGGGGTATACCTGTTTTTCTTATTTTTGCTCCAAAACATATATTGTGGGTACTCGTTAGAACCGCCTAGGCGAGGCGGTTCTAACTTGTACCCACAATCTATGTTTTGAGCAAAAATATAAAAAATCAAACTTTTTCATCTGAAAATTTTCAATTTTAAAGCTCGAAAATTATTTGTTTATTGCATGGGCAAGTTTTCGTAATGACAGTACCTGATAAACTAATGGGGTTCATTTATGATGGTACAAAATAAAACATAGAAAAAGAAGATTCACAAGATCATATTTTACGATCAGTGATTTTTATGAAGCACTTACTAAACGCACAGGGGTTGAATTTTGACAATCACACTTCTCTGTAGAGAAATTTAATAAACATGCTTGTATTATCCATTGGCTGTTTTGTTATGTTTATAGTGCTACTGATAATATGTATAACACTTAAATTTTCAGTATGGAAAAAAACACAATTTTCTCTGCGGACGATGTATTAATAATTGCAATGTAAGGGTCGCAATGCTATATTTAAACAATAGTGTATACTCTCTGCCTTTGCATAAGATTGCCAAAATAAATAAATAAATAATGATGATAATGATGATAATAATAATAATGAAAATAAAGAATAATAATAACAAAACAAATCCCTGAGCACAGATAGACAACTACTAAAACTTAAGAGTCTTGTCAGTATCAGGCCTTAAGACACTATTGATGCAAGAATAATTACCTCTCATTACAAAAACTTGCCCATACAATAAACAGAGCTTTAAAAATTTAGAATTTTCAACTGAAAAATTTTGATATTTTTTCTTATTTTTGCTCAAAACATAGGTTGTGGGTACACGTTAGAACCGCCTCTGCAAGGCGGTTCTAACGAGTACCCACACTCTATGTTTTGAAGCAAAAATAAGAAAAATAGGTATACCCCTGTATAACCCAGTTTTGCTATATAAAAGTGGGGTTCAAGGGGGTATACATTACACGGACATGTTTTCGTAATCATTTCAGTGTCTACGTACAACCAGACTTTCTACGTCCAGACAGCGTTCCGGCGTTTTCAGATAGGTGTCGACGAGGCCGACATTCCGACTGTTTTTGGTAATATGTGATACTTTATGTCTCGAAAATTATGTCAAAAGTTTACATAATATGGATGCAATGATATATGATGGGGCACTGGAAATAAGAATAAAATCAGTTATGTTATAACAAAATGGTTGTCATTATAAGCTCAATTTCAAGCTACATGTATAATGACGTGTCAACTTGGCCAAGGCTTTCTACAGACACTTCACAGAAAATCAACATGATGAAAAGGGATTTTCCACTAAATGGTTAAATCATTATAAATATGATAAAAAATCAATGATAAAACAGATGTATTTTTATTTACTGTGAATATTGAAAACAAAAATGTTACAGTAGTAATTCGACATGTTTGTATATGATTATAAAGGCATAGAAGATATTATTTTTGTTTACAGCGGAGTGAAAGAGGAAACATACATCTTTCGACATTTCATGCAGCAAATATTCTTTTGTCATTTTATTAACAATTGAGTTTATTTATTTTCAGATCTTATCAATGGTAATGATTTAATGATTATTGTGATTGCACAGATTTGCTAAACATGTATGCTGAAACGGCCGTAAGCGATATGGATGCCAATGTCAATTATTTTTATATTTGCAGAAATGAAACTATGTCATATGAAATAATAACAAGGCGTTTTTTTTTTCTAAACTAGCTCTTTGTAAATCCTTCGTTCATATAAAAGTGTATTAATGCTTTATTTCAACAGGCACAATCCGGTCAAGTCGTCGAGCGCCTGTAATATTTTTTATTGCAGATTTCAGCAGATTCTCAGATTTCAGCAGAAGTTTCAGTGTGGGTATCCTGGATGTTTAATACATATCCACCATAATTATGACCGTAAACTTTGATTTTATGTACAGAATATATACCACATATCTATGCATGTAAAAATCACATTTTTGAATAAATATTCTTGAATTGTTCTGCAGCTTTATTTTATTAAATTCGAGTCCTTTTGATATGTGCCTTAAGTCCGATTCGCATGCGCAAAAAATACACGCGTGTAAATATACTCCGGTGTGTATTTATACTCCGGTGTGCAAATCAACCTGAGAGTAAATTTAAATTGCGTTCGCATGGGTTTTATCGCCAGGAGCATTTTTGTAGGTAAATTGATCATTTCTGGAATAAAACCTGTTCATTTAAGTTTTCTGTATTTTCAAAACAAGAAGAGGCTGGTTCAAGGTGTTCATGTAGACTTTGGCAGCAGAGGAGAATCATGTAATGGTCAGGCATAACCTTAGCAGTTATACAGTTCCCTTTTTTCATCCTTTCACAAGGAATTACTGTTAAAATGCCCCAAGAATCCTAACCAAGAATGATGAAGAAATAGTGTGACTGTTTGCACTCCATATGATCTAAAATGTTATGAATGGCAATAAACTCTTATTTTGCAACAATGTCCACAGTTTCAGCAACTGTCATATAATCAGTTAGGAACAAAAAATGTGAAAATTCGTTATCTAAAAGCAGAATATTGACTTGAAATAAAAATACTCATGGGTAAATTTTACTTTGCGTTCGCATGGAACATATTAGTAAATTTACACGTGTGTATTTGTAAAAATAAAATTTTGCATCTGGTCAGACCCAGGAGTAAATTTACCAATACGTAAATATACTGTATTTGCGTTCGCATGCGCCATTTACTTACCCCGAGTAAAATTTGCACACCGGTGTATATTTACACGTGTGTATTTTTGGCGCATGCGAATTGGACTTTAGTGAGATGTCTTATCATAATTTGTGAATTTGTACTTACTATATAATAGTTTATTTTAACATATGCTTAAGGACTGTATCAAAAGACGAATGTACTAGCCAACAGGAATGCCAGGCCACCAAGGTTTTCATTAAATGATTTAAAAATCAAAAGCATTACAACCACTAAACAGCTTATTCTGAAAATAGCACCGAAGAGGACTCGACAAACACGGGAACACTAAAAAATCAATTGTATAATGTGTATGTTGTGTTTTGTTTTTACATTATGGGCAGGAGGCCTTATATCAATGAAAAAAAATACTTAAAAGGTACAAGTTGGCAATGATCAGGAAATGATGCAATCAGAACGAAATTCTTACTCCCAAAACCGAGGGGTGGGAAAAACTAAAATGACACTGAGGTACTTATACTAAGAAAACATATCGTAAGCCGAGTGAGCAGGTATTTCCCAATAGGCGGCCACTCAGTTACCCAAACTTAACTAAAATACTTTTTGTGAAATCTGAAACGGAGGGCACCTGTGTTCAACGGGAGATCTTGCAAGTCATGAAACAAATCGATTTTCACTGTTGTTGTGACTCAATGAAAGACGTGTCTACTTGATGGTGTAAATATAAGTGACTGACTAATGCCATCTTGAACTTAAACATTCTTTCAAACAAAGTTGAGAAAACAGGATTTTTGCGAAAACAATGGCGCTGATCAGCTGTGCAGTTACAAAACAAAGACGCAGATCAACTATGCAGTAACTGCACAGCTGATCAGCGCCTTTGTTTTCGCCACTCGGATAGTGCAATTCCTCTCCTACTTAAGTCCAAAATTTCAAGATTCTAGCTTTCTTCTGTGACTGTACAGGCCGGTTTCTGTCGGACCTTGTCGGAAACTCCGAAGGCCGGTTTTCTCGCGTCGCGGCTCAGTTAAAATGAAGCAATGATCCTTAACATGCTCAACCAATGTCTTGCTCAAAAACACATGAAGGGAAAAATAAATTGACGTCCAAATGAAAAATTCTTTGAAAATATTTTGATACTTTTAATACTTTTGCTCAAAACATTGATTGTGGGTACACGTTAGAACAATGTGGGCAGTAAAGAGTCACCAAGCGGTCAACATTCGCTAGCATGTAAGAAAAATAATACTTTAATACCGGATTAATCTGCAAAATAATCATCTTTCCATTTACATGTATCTATTTGAGCCACCGCGTGGGAATTTTTCATAGGCGAAAACAAAGACGCAGATCAGCTTCGCAGTAACTGCGAAGCTGATCAGCGCCTTTTTTCGCTACACGGATAGTACATGTACAATTCCTCTACTTTCTAAATCCAAAGTTTCCAGCTACTAACCATTTTCTGTGACTGTACAGCCCGGTTTCTGTCGGATCTTGTCGGAACCCAAATCGTTGGTTTTCTCACGCACAGGCTCATTTAAAGTAATGTCGAACAACATGAAAGAAAATGTAAAACGGCTATTGATGAGCCCATAAATGAGCCGCCCCGTGGGAAAACCAACAATCTGCATAGGCGAAAACAAAGGCGCAGATCAGCTTCGCGGTAACCGCGAAGCTGATCAGCGCATTTGTTTTCGCTACTCGGATAGTACAATTCCTCTTCTACTTAAGGATGTTCGCTGCCAATGAAAAAGTATTCAAACTTTTTTTCTAACCACACTTTTTTGATTCCAAAATACAACACAAGACATTTGAAAACAAAATAAGTATAGGGTAGTGTGCATTTTTTCAAGCTACAGGCCTGTGAATGAGACCTCTGAACACCATGTTTTAAATTTAGTAAAATTAATTTAATTTTCAATTCTTTGAAACATTCCTGTCTTGAACAAAAATACACCGAGAATGCTTTCAAAAGTCATAATATTTACGTAATGCAGACTATTTTGGACCAAAAGCATAGAAAAATTTGCAACTTGAAGTGTATGACAAAATTATACGAGTCGTTTTCCAACCCTACCCCCATACTTGAAAAGTCCGAAAAATTCAATATTTTGAAATGTGCCAAACCCATATTTGTAGATTCAAACTTTTTCTTGTATTTTCACACAAGATAGAAATTGGTAATATTGTTCGAATAAAAGAAAGAAATATATAGGGTAGTGTGCATATAAGAGAGAACCAACAACTTGAAAATCGCCATTTTAAGCCTTTTTTCAGCTGTTTTGTTTCTTAAAGCCTATTTCATAAAACCACCAAAATTTTTAAAACTAGCGCACCAAAGACAGAAAGACTTACTTAGAAGAACACGTACACATATACTGCTGCAAAAATGAACATCGAACTAGTGCAATTAATTTTAAGATGTGTAATATTCAAGTTTAATCTACCCTACCCCCTAAATTTTACTGACAACTAAAATTTTCTGAAAAGTTGCAGAAAATGGGGTGAAAAAATGAAGTTCCTTAGATTGACAATATTCATGCCTCATTCAATGTTTATCATCAATATGTATCCAAATATAAAATATTAGGAAAATATCTGCAACCGTTTACGAGATATTCAACAAAAGAAAAACCGGAAGTTCCGAAATGTCAAATGTTAGCAGCGAACATCCTTAAATCCGAAATTTCAAGCTTCTAGCTCTTTTCTGTGCTTGTACAGGCCGGTTTGTGTCGGACCTGTTCGGAAACCACATTGTTGGTTTCGCAAAGGTGTTCTCGATATGTACAGTGGCAATAAAAACAACACTCAAACGCGAACAAAATTTTGTGGAACTGAAGACTGGTGTTTTCACGCAGCTTTCCTATTGATGTGCCTGTATTCTGAAAATAGTTTTCTCTAGATCTATACAATTACGGCTTAATCATAAGCCTATTGTTCGCAAGAACTTTCAGAAGCATGCGCTTTGGTCTGTTCTTTGAAAAAAAAACAACTAAACTTCTAAACACGTAGACGACCAGCAACAGCCTTTTCGCAGGTTAAACGACGGTTTTGATTTCTATTATTGCCAGGTATGTGTATGCACATACATATCCTGTTCTTGTATCGTTAAATACGAATAGTACTGCATCAAACTAGAGATTTACTATAACCTGATAGGAAACCCAAACATAATTTTCCTTCAACACGTTGCAATTAAAGATGACCAGAAGCTTTGCGTATATGTATGATGATGCAGCGACAGTTTAGTTGCCGGGTATTCAAGGAATAACATAGACTGTTGTGTGGTCAATTTAATAATATATTTTCTGAAATTCTGTCATAGTGGACTTTATGATCAAACGAAATCCAGGGAGTACAGCGTATTTTGTGGCAATCATTACGAAAACATGCCAATGTACTATACAGTGATTTTTTTGAGTAGGAAAAATTGAAAATTTCATCGGAAACATTTTGAAATTTCTAATATCTTCGCTCAAAACATTGATTGTGGGTACACGTCTGAGAACCGCATCGGCGAGGCGGTTCTAACGAGTACCCACAATGTATGTTTTGGAGCAAAAATAAAAAAATATGTTAAACCCAAGATTCGCTATATAAAAGTGGTTTAAGGGGGTATACATTACACGGACATGTTATCGTTATGTTTTGTGGCAATGACTTAGCGTTTGTCAAATACAACTTGTCTGCGATTGAATTAAAGAATACTAACTGTGTACTAAATAACAAAATGCAAACATCCTTGCAAGTATTCTTTTTTTTAAATTCAGTTTTACGTCCCTTTCAAGATTATTTCAGCTCACGTGAGACGGGCCAATCAGTAGGTAGGCGAAAACGGGAGAATCCCGAGGAAAACCACCTGACACACCCGCAAGCAGAACTTGGTTTGTCTCACATGTGCCCAGAGCGGGGCTCGAACCCACACCAGACACAGCGGTGAGATGATCGAGTGATTAAGAAACAGCGCTCTTAACCGCTCGGCCACGGGGGTCGCCTTGCAAGTATTCATAAATTGACAAAAAATAAAACTGTTAACCACTCCATAAACATGTGAGCTGTTCATGAGAACGCATGTAAATACATTCGGTGATTAACGCTGTTAGATAGGTTACCTGGAACGAAACAAATAACATTCAATATGACACTGATGCACGTATTATACATGACGTTTTTGGTGGTAGGCATTTGCACAGATTTGACAGAGGAACAAAGTAATGAAACCAACAAAGAGAGTGACGCCTTGCTATCAAAACTACTGTATCTTCATCAAGATCTCTGTGGTGAGACCGCCACGTGCGGGAGTAGCGAGCACGTGGAACCGTCAGAGTTTGTTATACAGGTTCCATGTTGTTTACCGTGCTCGTGTTTACCATCATGCCTGGAACAACACAACTGTTGTCCTTGGTCGGTGAACGGAACGCGCAGAGTACCTTTGGAATTGCATGGGCAAAATAACATAGTTCCAGAAATCGGGACTAATATAACAAATGATAGGTTGATCCCTCAAGGAAATGATGATATTACGCTGACGACTAATGACAACAAGACGGTCATACACGACCTGGATAGGGCTAGTAGTGAAAACCCTACAAGTGGGTTTGCAGCCGATTATGTGGCTTTGAACCCGAATGCTGTTAAAATACCGACCACCAAATGTATCCGACCACAGGCTATAGATAATCGTAACATATACCTGGATTCCCCTGCTTATATGAGCCGCATCGTGAGAAAACCGGATTTTTGCCTAGGCGAAAACAAAGGCGCAGATCAGCTTCGCGGTAACCGCGAAGCTGATCAGCGCCTTCGTTTTCGCTACACGGATAGTACAATTTTTCTTCTTACATCCGAAATTTCAAGCTTCTAGCCTGCTTCTGTGACTGTACAGGCCGATTTGTGTCAGACCTGGTCGGAAATCCCGAAGACCGGTTTTCTCGCGTCGCGGCTCAATTATGATGGTAGTGAACTGCCCTGAGGAATTCAAAGATAAATTGATCAGTGACAAATGTACTGCGGGTGTGCATGCGGCATCGTTGTTGGATATGGTACCTGTTACTTCAAAGCAGAGTGGACTGACATACAAAAACAAATACTGTCTCGCGTGCAATGAGAAGATACAAGAAGACCAAATTATTGAATGGCGGGCCGAAATTGTCTCATATGGTGAGGGGCGTGAACACCGTTTCTTTCCAAGCCCAGACTTTATCGTCAAGGAGTTACGACAGACAATGAAAGCTTTCGGTAACGTTCATTTTGTACCGGGTAATGAAAATTTTACAAGATCTTGCGGGACCGCCTTTGACATCGTATCCTGCAATGAAACTGGGCTTTGGGAGGTATACAATCAGTCGATGGAAACTCTTTGCTCGGATGGCTATCCGTTGCCTGTAATCGAGAAAATCGATGATCATCGTTCTGGTACATTCAAAAACATTGCATGTCTCCACTGCAATACGAGAAGGGACTTAAACATAGAGAGGCTCTCTTGTCGATACTGGGAAAGACAACGCGAACTGGAACTTTGGACCCGGCAGTTTAGCGCAGCGCTGAACCTGAGGAGCCAAGTTTCTGATGGTCCAGGCAGACAACCTTTGGAACTTGCGCCTTACATTGAAAAAGAAACTTTCAAACAACTCCCATACCGGCGCTGTTCAACTGGAAAAATATACCTACAAGTAAGTTATGACTATCACTAACGTTCTTTTACCCTAGCGGTCGACATACTAATTATATAAATAAAAAGGTAATAGTAAGCAAAATGGCACAAGTAGAACGAAAATTCCACTCCAAAAGCCGAAGTGGAAAAAAAAACTCTCAATTTACAAACAGACACTAATTAAGGCACAGAGAATATATCGTAAGCCGGAATGGACAGCTATTTCCCAATATGTGCCCACTTGGATAGTCGTATTGTCTTATATATGATGTATTAAAGTTAAAAACAGCACAAAACAACAGCAAAACATAAAACAATACAAACCACAACAGAATTATCGCCTTGGAACGGTCAGTAATATAGGCTGGAAAACATGTGAGTGTAACGAATACCCCCTTATACCCCACTTTCATCGTAGTAAAACTGGGGTATGCAAGGTATACCTATTTTTCTCATTTTTGCTCTAAAGTGTACACGTACCCACAATCTATATTTTGAGCAAAAATATGAAGAAACAAATCATTTTTACAACTTGAAAAAATATCTGTATATTGCATGGTCGTGTTTCGTTAATGTATCCTGTAACCCGTTACCACGAGGATCTAAATGTTTACACAGTTCCTTAACGCCTCGATGAAGACTTGCAAAAATGTTAAATTCTTTCATATTTTGAGATTTCTGGGCAAAAGTGTTATACTTCCTTGTCGTTCGTTTAAAAAGATTTATTTTATTTAAAAAAAAAAAAAAAAAAAAAAAAAAAAAAACGAATTCGACCAAAAATTGCTAAAAGATTATAATTTATTAGTAAGCCGCGACGCGAGAGGAGAGTTCGGTTCCGACCAGGCACGACACAAATTGGACTGTACACAGAAAAAGGATTGAAGCTTAAAATGTAGGGTATAAGTAGAAGAATGGTTGTAGCTGTGCAGCAACTGTTGCTTTGGTTTCGCATAATTATACAGAAACTAGAAATGGGTGTTTGTAAAACACTATGCCCCCAACTGTATGTTTGTCCTTAAACTGGCAAATTGTAGGGTTTGTTTATTTCATTTGAATGAAGTGAAATTTAATTTCCTGTAGAAACTGCTTGGTTGCTTCTGTTTTGACCTCGATCCAGAAACAGCTTTATGCCGACAAGTTAAAATGGAGTAAAAATTTCAAAATTGAGTTATTTTGTCAAAATTTGACGGTTAGTCCTCAAAAGTTAATCAGGTAATTTTTCTTCTCAGCCCCAACCAGTATACCAAATATAAAGGCTCTAGCTAAAATACTTTTTGAGATATCGTGCACACAAGATTTTCAAATTTTGTTTTCAAAGGGACATAACTCAGAAAAGGGGCATAACTCAGACATGAAAAAAAATAAGGGTCAACTATTTTTTCATAAGAAATCTATATACTAAAATTCAAAACCCTAGCATGCGGGGTTCAAAAGTTTCAATTTTCACAGAAAAGTCGAAAAATCAATCAAAATTTCAAAATTCCGTATTTTTGTTAAAATTTGACAGAAAGTTCTCAAAAGTTAATCAGGTCATCTACTTCTCAGCCCCAACCAGTATACTAAATATGAATGCTCTAGCTTAAATACTTTTTGAGATATTTTGCACACAAGATTTTAAAATTTTGTTTTCAAAGGGACATAACTCAGAAAAGGGGCATAACTCGGACATGAAAAAAAATATGGGTCAACTATTTTTTCATGAGGAATGTGCATATGAAATTTCGAAACCCTAGCATTCACCGTTTAAAAGTTTCAAATTTCACTGAAAAACTGAAAAATATTCAAAATTTCAAAATTCTGTAATTTTGTCAAAATTTGCGGTAAAGTTCTCAAAAGTTAATCAGGTGATCTACTCCTCAGACCCAACCTATATACCAAATATGAAGGCTCTAGCTTAAATACTTGTTGAGATATCTTGCACACAAGATTTTCAAATTTTGTTTTCAAAGGGACATAACTCAGAAAAGGGGCATAACTCGGACATGAAAAAAAATACGGGTCAACTATTTTTTCATGAGGAATGTGCATATGAAATTTCAAAACTCTAGCATTCACCGTTCAAAAGTTAACAGACGCACCCACCCACCCACACACACACACACAGACAAGCCGAAAGCAATATGCCCTTCCAACTTTTTCAAAGTTGGGGGCATAAAAACGATTTTCTTATGATGCGGATTATTTATATGCATATCGCGCCTATATGGAATCTACAGAATCGAATGAAATGCTTTATTCCGGTATTTTAAATGTAGTGTTACAGTGACCTTATTGTCGAATAATACCCCTGGCTCATCACCCAATTTGACTTTACACTCCTATTTATTTTATACTTTACAGTGAAAACCAATGTATATCAAAATTTGATAAAATTGGTATTTTCATTGATATGAAATTTCACTGATATCAAATCTCACTGATATCAAAAGTCAATAGTGACTGATATCAGCCTATATCGTCACTGTAGATTTTGGATTACTTCTGACGTTTCCATTTACTTGACGTCATTAAATGTGTCTCACTTCAGAAATCCAAACGCCTATGAATCGTTATTTATGAACGAAAACATAAAGTGCGGGCATTCATTTTCTTAGTTAGAACGTAAGGAACAATGTGGTACCAAATTTATTTGTGTTTTCAAAAAGAATTGGTTTTTGCATTTTCACCGCCTGTCTTGTGAATTGGAAAATGCCCGTGTATTGTATAAAATAAAAAGAAAATTTGCTTTTTTCGGTGAATACCAAATATATTTCATCTCGTGAGTTGAAAACATAAACATTTTCACTCGTGCTGCGCACTCGTGAAAATTCTGATGTTTTCAACTCACTCGATGAAATATATTTGGTATTCACCTCAAAAAAAGCAAATATCCTCTATTTATCACATGACGTTGCTGTTTCCAGTGGATAACGTTATGTACTAATAAAAGTGTTATGGCCACACGTACCCAAACAAAAATATTCTGAAATGAATCACATCTAAATCATATCTAGATCATGTTTGAATCACTTTTTGTGATCCGTTAATAGTATTTATTTGTGATCCGTTAAATAAATAACTAATAGATCACAAACACTTTTTAAAAGTGACCCGTTAATGATTTATTTGAATGATTTGTTTGGTATCCGTTTAAGCTTTATTCTCTGGGCCAAGGAAAAGTGATCTGATAATGATTTGTTACATCTTAGGTTTGTCTTTATGTGATATGTTGTATAACTGATATTTTCGAAGTGATCGGTTAGTGATCTGTTATATGATTTTTCCCACAGAAAGAATGACCGGAAATATTCTCTTGGTTTAACTTACATCCGACAGTGTCGATTGGTACTAAGCGTTAAATGCTTTTGTCTTGTTTTATACGTTACTGATTGCGGCATGCTTCTTTGTTTTTGGAATACATAACTGTAAGTAAATATTGCATAATGTACAAACATGTAAATACACGGATAACGGGAATAGCCTGTAATTTTTTGTGTCACCTGACTCAACGAAGTGTAAATTGTAACAGCCAAATGCGCGCGCCATTCAAACTCTAGGTTGAACGTCAGTGTGTGAAACATCCAGGGAGAACGCTGAAGAATACATTTGCCTGATTGTTAAAGTGAATTATATGTTGGAATAAACCTTGACTGGTAAGTTCATATACTTTACCACCTTTTAATGCATGCAGACATAGTGGAGCTGCTTAATGAGAAAATACTTCAGTTGATGATACAAGCATGAAATTTTCACCATATGTTCTTTACATGACACACATTAAATTCTGATCCCTGGCCACTTGAAATTCCGCCATTTTCAAGATGGCCGCCCAAAAACAAAATGGCCGACAGTTCTGAAAGGAGTATATGTAGTAAATTGCTCATATCTTAGGTACTTTTCATCATAGAACAATAATATTGATACCAAAATGAAGCTAAAAGATTGTTCTTTGAAATAAAGTTCTAATATGCAAATTATCTCATTCATTCATGAATATTAATGAGATCTTCTTTTGGCTAAAAATTGAGAAAAAAACCCACATCTTATATTCTGAACAATGTAAAATGTTAAATGAAATGGATAACTATGGCTTTGATATTGCTAGACCATAAATTATCATAAATTAACAAAAGCTAATTAGCATGTTCATGAATATTCATTTTAAACCATTTTAAGACTGTATGCCCTTATCTATCAGTTTATTTTTAAAAGTTCATACTGTTAATTGCTTATAGCTTAGGTTCTGTTCATCATAGAACATCAGTATTAATACCAAAATGAAGCGTAATGATTGTTCTTTTCAATGAAGTTCAAATTTGCAAATTACTTCATTTGCATATTTATGAATATTAAAAGGTCTTATTTTGTTGCCAAAAACTTGAAAAAAAAAATCACATCCCATTCTCTGAATGATGTAAAATGTTAAATGAGATTGATAACTGTGGCTTTGATATTTCTACACCATAAAGAATCATAAATTTACAACAGCCAATTAGCATATTCATGAATATTCATTTTTAAATACTTCAAGACTGTATCAGTTTAGTTATGAAAGTTCATTCTGTAAATTGTCTACAAATATCACTTTCACTGTAAAATAAATGTCATTAATACAAGATATATGTCATTGTACTTTCTTTCTAAGCTTGCACGTGTTCACTGGCTAACTGAATATCAAAATGTATTAATCATATAAAAACTGTTTGATCCCTATAGTGCATACCTATGCATACATTTAAACTAAAAATTGACAATTTATGTTTGTAGTGAGCTTCCCACAATTAAATTATTTCCCATCAATTATTTGCTAGCATCTCCTAAGTCTGTCCACTGATCATATCATCATCATATCCTTTTTATAGTCCTTTGTCCTCATCTGAGGGTTGGACTTGTTTGACAAATCGCCTTCTGTTAAAAGTTGCAAAATTACAGCAATTCTCTTTGGCTCCATGTTGCCAAATCTAAAGGGTCACTGATGAGGCTTGAATAGCCGAAACCGCGGTTCGGCCCATCACCTTTCTCACAAATGTCACAGAATGGGGATTTATGATGGGTTTATAGTTATATTACTTTATGGCAGTGGCTATTTTGCCGGACCCGGCAAAATAGCTCCTAGGGGCTATTTTGCCGGACCCGGCAAAATAAGGCAAAATTGTCTTTAGGCTATTTTGCCGGACCCGGCAAAATAGCTATAATATACATATAGGCTATTTTGCCGGACCAAAAACTTAGTAAAATTTTTATTTTATATTTTTATTTATTTTTTTATCTTCATTTTTTTTTTATTTTATTCACCTATTTATTTGAGATAATTATGTTTTAAAATAAGAATACACATACTGAAAATGTTGATAAAAGACTTTATTCAGATACAAATGGGAGCATGGCTGGCATTCTGGGACACTTTAAATGGGAATCCCTTAAGAAAAGGAGAAAAATTGTAATGAAAAGGTATGAAAATTAAAGTCAGAATACACACAGATAATCCCCAAGAATATATGCTTTGTAGAAATCAACACTCATTGGTATTGCAGATAATTTTCAGTTGTCTCAAAATGTCATTATATCCCTGGCATTTATGCCGACGGGTATATAGCTTTTGCTTTTCCGTTTGTAAGTTAGTTCGTATGTTTATTTGTAATTCCGGAACATTCGAATAATTTATGTCAAAGTTTTGGTTAAAATTTCTCTAGTGGTGTATATCTTATGAACCAACCATCGGAAGCAATTCAGATTTGGACCATAGGTACCCTATAGGGTTTGCTTTGTATCCATGAGTTCGGATCCGAGGGTCCATGCCGGGGGGTGGGGTTGGAGGTCAAAATCTAGGTCACCTTCAAAATGTGCTATTTACAATGTTAATGTTTCTTCTCTAAGTTCATATCTTATAAACGGTCAAAGGAATGTATTCCTATTTTGATCATATATATACTCTGTAGGGTTTGCTTTTAATGCATGGCACCAAACCTTGGGTGCCATCCTCAAAGGTGCAGCTAGAGGTCAAAAGTATAATCTTTAGAATATGATAGATGCCATAAAAATTTTCTGTTAGTCTACATCTTTACATCCATAAAGTCTTGTCAGAAAGCGTTCATACTTAGACAGTAGGTACCCTGTAAGTCTCAGACTCTTGGGTCCATGTGTGGGGGTTGGGCTAGAGGTAAAAAACTAGAACATCTGGGAATCCAGGGTAGCAGGGTCGGTGCTCAAGTTTCTTGGAACTAGCCATGATCAGCTATAAGTCTGTTTAAAATTTCAAAACTCTAGCATTCACCATTCAGAGTTTCAAAAAAGTGACCAACAGACCCAGCCAGCCACATCTCTGCACACAACCCCACTGGCATACACTCCAACCAGAAAACACCCAGCCCAACACACACACAGACAGACAAGCCAAAGGCAAAATGCCCTTCCGACTTTACCAAAGTTGGGTCATAAAAAAGGCACAAAAAGCAATCTATTGATTGAGAAATATCTCAAATAAATAAATAGATAAACAAAACAAAATGTGGATTAGAATACCCTACAAAATATGAAATAAAATTTTTAATAAGTATTTGGTCCGGCAAAATAGCCTATAAGTCCAATATAGCTATTTTACCGGGTCCGGCAAAATAGCTTCTAGGGACTATTTTGCCGGGTCCGGCAAAATAGCTCCTAGGGGCTATTTTGCCGGGTCCGGCAAAATAGCCACTGCCTTACTTTATATATCCGTGTACATATCGTGAGTCCTCATTGGAAGGGAAATGAACAGCGAGACCTCTACTGTGTTGATGATTTAATATGACGATGATGATTCTATTTACATGATGATTTGATTCTCTTCAAGATGATAGACATCTGTAAATATATAAATCATAGCCTGAATCAATGTCATTTACAAGATAAACATGTAAATAGACTTAACAACAAGTGTGACAAAAATACACAGCTTCACACTTGAAACTCTGACGTAAATGTGCGGTGAATTACTGAAGCATGCAATTGACCATACACCAGTGAATACTGCTTAAGGCATAGGTTAGTATAGTGTTACTGTATTGGAGAATGGACAGTGGTAATTGGGACAGACGAGCACTTAAGTAAAACCAGGGACAATCTATGAAATTAAACGCATTAAAACACAATTAACATAAAATATATTGTTTGTTTTAATGACCTATGACACAAATATACTCACTGCTCTTAAAGGATCTCAGTTGTATTTTTATTTGTTATTACTGCAGCTGGTGTTGTGCCGTGTGGCAGCCCTAAAAAGTCTCCCCGTACATCATTCATAGTGCACATTATATTTTCCTTTTGGTCCTTTGAGACCAGAGAGGGTATTTTGAGAAATCAGAAAATTATAATCGGTTAAGATTCATTTTTTAAACAACGTTTACTTTATTTGGTCCCATTTTGATTAAACATGTCTTTATCATTGACTACCCTGTTAAAAGTTGCAAAATTACAGCAATTCTCTATGGCTCCATGTTGCCAATTCTAAAGGGTCACTGAAGAGGCTTGAATAGCCGAAACCGCGGTATGACCCATTACCTTTCTCACAAATATACTCACTGCTCTTAAAAGATCTCAGTTTTATTTTTATACTAAGACGACCTTTCCACTCTGAGCGATTATACGGATCGGCAGTATCCATTCTAACCTTCTATTCGTTGTCCAACAACACTTCATCCCATGATTTATGCGATTGGTGTGGAGAGGGAGTAGTTGGCGGAACTTGCCCTAAGCCGATTTGCAGTGTGTGACTGCAGCCAGTTCACAACCTCCGCAAGCAGAAAGCATGTATCCCAGATAACAGAACTCTGGTACAGCCTCAACTGTTTCGTCATCAACTAGCACCTTCTTCACTAGCCTTCCATCTATGGGACGCGCCTTTCATAGGCAGCCAGCACAGCTGAAATCTGGATCACGGCGCAAGTAGCCTTTGATTCCACTGCATTTCTTGTAGATCCAGGACAAGCATCCACCACAAAAACAGCATTTCTTCCTACGCCTGTCTGACAGACGCAACAGGGATTCTTTCCAGATTTTTTTCAGAAGGTTCAGATTGAGGCCAGAGACCATGATCTTTGTCTTCCCCATGTTCACTCAAAGAACTTTCCTCTCCATCTCTGCTTTCCAAGTCTTCAACTTAACAGGTAGTTCTTCCATGGACTCAACAGTGTCATATCATAAGTCATCTGCATACAGCAGAACCCAATGGCAGCCTGTGCGGAACTCCCTGGATAAAGCCTATAGCACAATGATGAAGAGTAGCAGGCTAAGGACAGAGAGCTGATGAACACCTACTTTGACACCAAACTCCTCACTGTATCCACTGCCCACTTTAACCCTGCTTCTCATGATCTTATACATAGACTGGACCAGACGCACTAGTCATTCGTCTTAGTTTCGCATTGCCCACCAGATTACATCCTTCAGGACTCGATCAGTTGCTTTCTTCAGATCAACGACGGCCATGTAGAGCAGCTTGTTAGTGCCCAAGTGCTGCTCTTGTATTTGATAAACACATCAATCAGTTAATTAAAAATCATAATTTATAATTGCCAGTACGGCTCATTTCAAGCATACCAGAATGGGAGACAACATACTTGCAAGTTCTTAGCTAATTGCTTTCTCCAAATACACATGGTAACAGTAGTCTAACCCGGAGCATTAGAAACTTTTGAAGGTTAGGCAAAGGAGGTGATCGTACCTCATATTGAGGCATATGCCAGAAAACATTCCAGGGTGTTTTTTTATTATTATTTATCGCCAAGATAGTCTCAACGATGAGACCAGGCAGAAAATAGTAACTGGTGTATACCGAAAGGTAATTGGTAACTGCAGACCTCCAAAATCATGGAACAGTTTCATCAGATGTGATGAAAACAAAACGGAAATATTTGGGTTTCTTGTAGATAAATTTATTCTTGCGCAATTATGCACAGGTCATAGTGACAAAAAGAAATGGTGTTATTTGCAATGTAGAAATTAAATTTTTCAAGACTTAGCTCCCACTTTTTGAAGGAAAGCACAATGGCATAGATCTTATATTACTGACATTTATTTTACAATGAGGGTAATATTTATAGACAATCTACATCATGAACATTTTACATCGTTCAGCGAATAAGATGTGATTTTGTTTTCAAGTTTTTAGCAAAACAAAAACCTCATTTATATTCATATATATGCAAATGAGGTAATTTGCATATTTGAACTATATTTGAAATAACAATCATTTAGCTTCATTTTGGTATGAATATTGTTGTTCTATTACGAACAGGACCAAAGGTATGAGCAATATACTGTATGAACTTTCTAAACCAAACTTTAGGTAAGGACATACAAAGCCTTGGAATATTCTAAAATGAATATTCATGAACATGCTAATTAGCTTTTATCAATTTATGATAATTTATGGTCTAGCAATATCAAAGCCACAGTTATCCATTTCATTTAACATTTTACATCGTTCAGAAAATAAGATGTGTTTTTTCCCTCAATTTTTAGCCAAAAAAGTAAGATCTCATTAATATTCATAAATATGCAAATGAGGTTATTTGCTTATTAGAACTTTATTTCAAAGAACAATCTTTTAGCTTCATTTTGGTATCAATATTATTGTTCTATACTGAAAAGAACCTAAGATATGAGCAATTTACTACATATACTCCTTTCAGAACTGTCGGCCATTTTGTTTTTGGGCGGCCATCTTGAAAATGACGGAATTTCAAGTGGCCAGGGATCATAATTTAATGTGTGTCATGTAAAGAACATATGGTGAAAATTTCATACTTGTATCATCAACTGAAGTATTTCCTCAAAATCACCCACTAAGCCGCTCCACTAACACCTCCAGATAGATTTTCATAGATTTATGTATACCTTTTTACTGGGAGGTTTTGAACAAATGATTGTGACTTCTTCCACAAAAACAGTCTTCTGAATCTGAATCAACATTTGGTTACAGTTGGAATGTACGTTTATACCATGCGATGAATATGTATACTAAAAACCTAAAGAGATTTCGATTTTTCTGCAGACATCTGTACACATTTTTATATATATGCATGCTGCCCAATTATATGTTTCTCTAATGGACAAAATTAGGAGAAAGTATTTGGTTTTCTCAGCAAAGCCGAGTAACTCGGCTCTATATTTTAGTACTAGACACAAAAGATTGTTAAATAGTTGAACTTAGAGGTGTGGACTAACGAATGTGTGTACTATGTATGCCCTTGACCTGGCAATAAAAGTGTTCTTTGTTCCAAGTGATTTAATAATGATCCATTTGTGACCCTGTAGTACACGATTATGCATTAATCTTATGCTGAAAGTTAGTGATCCGGTAATGATTGGTTTCAATGTGATTCAAAGGTGATCCGTTAGTATGATCCAGTAATGATTTGCTACAATGTGATCTAAAGGTGATTCGTTAGTACTGTATGATCTGTTGGTGATTCATTTGTGTTTCATTAATGATCCGTTTGTGATTGTTTAGTGTGTTGTTAGTGATCCGTTGCGCAAAACGACCGACCCAATATATTTAAATAAGTGATCCGTTAGCTCATTTGCATGGCAAATTTAATCACTAACAGATCATTAACGAATTATGATTCAAGTATGATTCATTGGGGTGATCTTAGGTCCATTTATTTTTGTTTGGGTAGTCAAATGGTAAAATGAATCTTACACTCGTGGTCATTTCATATGAAATTTATTAAACTCGCTGAAGGCTCGTGTAATAAATTTCATATGAAATGACCACTCGTGTAAGATCTACTATATAGAGGATCTTACATAAGTGTTAAATACATATGAAACGAGCCTTTGACGAGTTAAATAAATTTCCACGAGAGTAAGATTTTTTCGCCATCAAAGTGAACATATTTTCAATGAAATTTTACCGTGTACATGTATAAGTCATACGACAGAGAGCGCGTTTGGTACTACACAGATTATCGGAAATCGCGCTTTGCTATTTTCATATTAAAAAAGATATTTTACACAAATCCTATCATAAACGGCAAATTATAATCACTATTGGGCAATAGTTTCTTTCTTTTAATTTATTGTCAAAATTTAGAACTCTTCGGAACTTTAATGTTTCCGAAGTGTTCTAAGCGACTAGATGATGAATAGAGAAACCTTTAACAGTTATACAGTTATACAACTGTAACGTGCAGCCGAGACAAGCCACAGCAAATCCCGTCAGTGGAAAAGCATGCTCATCCACCAAGGGTGGTTTACTGCGTCACAAAGTCTCGAGTTTAGAATTTGCATATTTCCAAGGGAGGCTATCCCGTCACACAACCAAACATATGTGCTGCATATGATAGGATATGTTAACCATTTCAAAAATAAGTTGCGCAAACGGCGCTACATTTTTTGCGAACTTAGGTTTAGTCCGAAATGTTAAAATTCCCTGTGACGTCACAGTTATGTACGTAAAAGATAGCTTACACGGAGTTTGTTTCCCGACAGTGAATACATGTGTGTTCATAATACATGTATTTTTATTACATGACTTGAGCCACTGGCAAACAGCCACGTCGTATGATAAATATGTACGATGAGTCAATCTAAATATTACATTGGAATTAACATCGATTAAGAAGTACACAATTCTTTCTATATCTCGATGAATTTGCATGCATACAAAAATATATCCAAATGGACATAAATGTGAAAAAACTTTTAACACTTAATTACTATGAATACTTATCGTTGTGTACTTCATATATAGTCTACACGTATATTGCAAACGGCCATGTTTTAAGAACAGGGTCCAGTTAAACCAGCTGTTAAAAATTAACGACATCGTTAGTTTAAAATGGCAACTTTACAAATACACTGTTATTCTTTACTCAAAAATGTGAAATGCAAAGGATTCTCACATTTTATCAACAAAAAGTAATTATAGTGTATTCGCTTATATAGTCGGCATTTACTTAACGAGTTGTTTAGGCATTTCTTCAGACTCTGCCAGGGGCGGCATATTTAAGGTTCCACTAAGATATAACGACGTTTACGATAATTACCGTCTAGTTAAGATGCTACTAATATCCTTGTCTTATTTTGATGCTAAACAGAGTCGCCGTGTACTCAATTGAGTTTAATATACTTCAATTTTTTTTTCGTTTTTACAGGGTCAATGTCGTGGAATTATCTGCCCTAGAGACCACTATACCTTGGAAAACCAATGTGTACCACTTTATGACAACTTAAGAGGACTAGACATTAACATCCGTATTCAAATTACACCAAATCTACCAATCCCCGCCCGCATGTCGAAAGACTTCGTGGACAGTCTTAAGAATGTGGCAGATAAAGCGCTCAACGATACTGTTGAACTTGAACGACGCCAGGTCTCCTTATGGAAACTTCCACGTTCTGACAAAAATCCGACACCATATTATCTGCTGGATATATTTCTGTTCAGCCCAAGCAGTGTCATACAATTCAGTGCCGCTATTGAGCAAACAAAGCAGTTCAAGTTTGCGCTACAGGAAGAAGTCAAACGTGCTGTTCCTAGGCCGCCGAATATCAAACTGGACATTCAGTTTAAGCATGGTCTACATCAGAAAAGAAACGCATACATCGATGTAATGCAGGACAAAACACTAAAACCACTTATGGGAAAAGGTTGGTCTTTGATCGAACCAGGTCCTTATATGGCAATTTCAGATGTCAACTGGTGCTATAGGGCTGCAGTTGGGTTCAGCGAGATAGAGGATTATATTAAGTTCATTCGTGTCACTTCTACAGACGTCATTGCGTTCCTCGACCAGTATGATTTGTACGAAGACCAAAGATACCTTTGTATAGATCTGTTCATCGAACAAAAGAATGTTAAGGGCTATTTTGACATTAACCGAGAAGTTAAGGCAGCTGCTGATAACGATAGTGCTGTATCTCAGGAGATTAATGCTAAAAGAGGCTTAATCCTGACAGTTTCCGTGATTGCGGTAATACTGCTGTTGGTTATTTTGTACCGAGTGAAGCACGCCAAGACCAAGAAGCGGTCCCTGAGGCCAGTTGAGTCAAATTACGCCCCTGAGGATATTGAACTGAATGACGTCAACAATGTAAACTCTAGTGACAACATAAAGCTGAATATCGCTGAGTTTGAAAAGAACAGAGACAATATGTTTGTACAAGGGAATAAAACGAGCGACAACCATGCGGTTGAAACGAAATGAACATTAAGACATTGTTTGTGGAAGACAGGTGGAACTTTGTATATAATGCAATTAGACACATAAAGGTAAAGAGACATTAATGTGAGAAATCACTTGTGATAGCTTTAACGTCAACTGTTCGGAATACAAACTATCTAGATCATTCAAGGATTATAATTATATTGATTGTAGCTTGTGAACTTTGGATGACACCCTTGTGCCTCTGGTGCCCGGTTACCTTAAATTGTACATGATTCAAGGATCGTTATGTCTGAGACCAATGCGTAGTATATTATTATCTGGATATCTGGGACTGGTGCTTATTAGACAGTGTATCTTATGCTTACTAAACAATATTATGTGCAAATAGTAAAACATGCCAATTGATACATTAACTTTTAAAGCAAACATTAGAAAAAGGTATGATAATTGAAAAAAAAAAAAAAAAAAAAAAAAAAAAAAAAAAAAAAAAAAAAAAAAAAAACATATTGAGCTATTATAAGCCGTGCTTTACATAGGCATACTTGCACAACGATTTCAACGTTCATAATGATTTGCAATGACCTGAATGCCATGTAGTTAACTCATTTATGCCTGGCGTCCCTTTTATGGGACATAGGCAAACAAAATAGCCCCAGATGTGACGCCGCAGAACGCGGCGTCCCATCTGGGGCTATTCTGTTTGCTTAGAAAATTTTCATCGAAAAATTGAATAAAATTTAAAAATCACTCCTGACGCCCCTAAACATGAAAGTGGACTGGCCCAATTGATAATGCTGGGAAAATCCATTCGTCAAATATGGGTTAATTTGTTATAGGTATAAAAAAAAGTCTTAATGCCAATATCCATACGCACTGTGTACAAGTCAGAGTTATAAAGCCATGTTAGCCATGAGTTTTCTTTCGAGGAGGGGGCTGATGAGTTATGTAAAAATTCATAGCTATATAGCAATGCTGCTTTAATTTGTCTTGATATTCAATAAACGCTTTAGCATTCGGGATTTACTTATTTAGCATATTATCTGTCTGTATTTCCTTAATTGGGCTCTAATACATTGGTATGAAGCTGTTAGTTCTCACCCGCATTGACGAATTTCCATTTCCGTTTATAAAGAAACATCCGCTGAGCCATTTCAAGAGAACAAAGCCGGTTTCTTTTTTTTCTGAACAACACGAATAGATTGGTGATTTGAATTACAGAAGTTCCCCTCTTTCTTTAGTCTGATCTTGAAGTCTTTGGCTGAAACACCAATTATGAAAACTCGCCATGCAATACTTAGAGATTTTTGAAAGCTGTAAAATTTGAAAATTTTCATAAAAAGTATTGATATTGATTTTTGATTACTTTTTGCTCCAACATAGATTGTGAATACACATAAGGATCATCTCAGCATGCTATCCTGAAATCTTGTTCTGCCAGGCCTGGTTAACCCATATTTGATGAATGGATTTTCCCATCATTATCATATGGGTAAGTCCACTTTCATTTTTAGGGGCATCAGGAGTGATTTTTAAATTTTATTCAATTTTTCGATGAAAATTCTCTAAGCAAGCAGAGAAGCCCCAAATGGGATGCCGCGTTCTGCGGCGTCACATCTGGGGCTATTCTGTTTGCCTATGTCTCATAAAAGGGACGCCAGGCTTAAATGAGTTAAAATATTGTGCACAACTAATAAAACAAAATTGAAAACATCGATAATGGTTTTGGCATTTTCTCGAAGCCCGTATGTTAGCCTCTTATTCGTGCGACATACGTTTTCATTTAAAATAATTTATATTTCCAATTTCTATTATTATAATTATCATCATTATTATTAAAAGGCAAGTAAATGGTTTTCTTGCGATGTAGCTCATGAAACACATTTCGTATTTTAGTCGAAGACACCAGGATAGCATGAGCCGCGACGCGAGAAAACCGGTCTTCGGGGTTTCCGACCAGGTCCGACACAAACCGGCCTGTACAAGCTCAGAAAAGAGATAGAAGCTTGAAATTTCGGATATAAGTAGAAGAGGAATTGTACTATCCGAGTAGCTTCGAGGTTACCGCGAAGCTGATCTGCGCCTTTGTTTTCGCCTAGGCAAAAATCCGGTTTTCTCACGATGCGGCTCAGTCATGTCCATGTAATATATCCCCCCTTTTCCCCCACTTTTACAAAGTAAAACTGGGGTATGCAGGGGTATACCTTTTTTTTTCTTATTTTTGATCGATCCAGAACATGGATTTTGGGTACTCGTGAGCACCGCTTTTTAGTTCTAACGTGTACTTACAATCTATGCTTTGAGCAAAAATAAGAAAAATATCGAAAATGTTCCACTGAATATTTTCTTTTCTTTTTTTCAACTTAAAAAAATCTCTATATTGCATGGGCATGTTTTCGCAATGGATGAAAAAGGTACAGCAATCATACTGTCATGAGAAGACATCCCTTTTATCATATGCAAAGAAAAAGGCGCATATCAGACGCGCAGCCTCGCTTCATGAATAGTTAATTATATGTTTCTTTCAACCCGGAACTTGTTGTCTCTATCATGTACGGCTCGGTTCGTGTCTTTTCTTGTGTTGCCGCACCAGGAAATAAACTGGTGTGACAATCCTTACCAGGTTGCTTGTTAATTAGTTACAGAATGTGCGGCATCACTTTACGAAAACACGCCCAAGCAATATAATTATTTTTGTTGTAACTTTTAAAATGAAAATTATCACCGGAAAAATATTGTTTTGTTTTGTTTTTTAGCTCACCTGAGCCGAAGGCTCACAGGTGAGCTTATAGTATACCCATGCTCCGGCGTCCGTCCGTCGTCCGTCGTCCGCCCGTCGTCCGTCGTCCACAATTTCAAAGATCTTCTCCTCTGAAACCGCTTGGCCAATCAAAGCCAAACTTCATGTGGAGCATCCTTAGGAAGGGGGAACGAAAATTTATATAAATGGTCCAGGTCACATGACCAAGATGGCCGCCATGGCTATAAATAGCAAAAACCTTTAAAAATCTTCTTCTCCAGAACCAGTGGGCCGATTTCCACGAAACTTGGTATGTAGCATTGGGAACGCGGGCCCATCATAGTTTATATAAATCATGACCCTAGGATGACCCTGACCTATTTTATGGCAATGTCAACTTAGGTCGCCAATGCATTTGAATAGGAAAAATGGTAAAATGCTATTTAATGGGTAAAACTTACTGGGAATAGGCAAATGGACAGAAGATTAATGTTAATGGAAAATTTTAGCCCGTGGGGGGTTGTCTGCCCCTGCCCCGGGGCTTTATACATGTATATGACCATAATATTCAAGCATCTTCTTCTCTGAAACCGCTAGGCCAATCAAAGCCAAACTTCATGTGGAGCATCCTTGATAAGAGGAAATGAAAGTTTATATAAATGGTCAAGGTCACATGACCAAGATGGCCGCCATGGCTGTAAATAGCAAAAACGTTTAAAAATCTTCTTCTTCAGACCTAGAAGGCCTATGATTTTGAAACTTGGTGTGAACCATCTGTAAATGGAGCTCTACAAAGTTTATATAAATCATGACCCTGGGATGACCTTGACCTATTTTACGGCAAGGTCAACTTAGATCTCCCATCCATTGGAATGGAAAAAAAAATAGGAAAATGTAATTAAATGGCAAAAAACTTGCTAGAAATGAGCAAATGGACAGAAGATTTATGTTTATGAAAATATTTTGGGCCCAGGGGGTTGTCTGCCCCTGCCCCGGGGCTATATACATGTACATGACCATAATATTGAAACATCTTCTTCTCTGAAACCGCTAGGCCAATCAAAGTCAAACTTTTTGTGGAGCATCCTTAGGAAGAGGGAATGAAAGTTTATTTAAATGGTCAAGGTCACATGACCAAGATGGCCGCCATGGCTATAAATAGCAAAAATGTTTAAATATCTTGTTCTTCAGAACCAGAAGACCTATGATTTTGAAACTTGGCATGAAGCATTAAGGAATGGAGGTCTACAAAATTTATATAAATCATGACACTGGGATGACCTTGACCTATTTCACGGCAAGGTCAACTTAGATCGCCCATGCATTTGAATGGAGGAAATTGTTAAAATGTCATTTGAAGGACAAAACTTGAAGTTAATTGGCAAATGGACTAAATTTTTATGATTAGAAAAAGACATTGACTCCAGGAGTTATTCTGACCCTGCCCTAGTGTTATATTCATGCATTGTACCATTCTAGTTAGAACAAGTTTATTGGTACATGTATATATCTCAGGTCTCAGGTGAGCGTTTACAGGACCATTGGTCCTCTGGTTCTTATTTTTGCTCAAACACTAGATTGTGGGTAAACGTTAGAACCACCTCGTCGAGGCGGTTCTAACGAGTACACACCATCTATGTTTTGGATCAAAAATAAGAAAAATAGGAATACCCCTGCAAACCCCAGTTTTTCTATATAAAAGTGGGAATTATGGGTATTCATTTCACGGACATGCTCATGATGGGGAAATTAACTGATGTGACAATCCTTACAACCCAGCGGGCACATGACGTCAAAATGACGTCAAATCAACGTCGATGCGACGTCATGACGTCGCATCGACGTCAATCTGACGTCATTCGGACGTCATGTGCCTACTGGGTTAAGAGGCTAGTCAATAAGTTATAGAAAGTTCATTTAGCACTGATCTCATGCAAAGTCAGACTGAATGATCAGTCAACACAACTCCTAAGTCCGCCAAACGTCTTCATTGTAACTGGTCTGCGAAGGCTACACAGACTATACAGGTGCGATTTTGCTAGAGTCTGTAGCCTCTTGCCTCATTGTCATGCGATCCTTGCATTAAACTGAGATTAATGTTAGTTTGTTTTACTTATTATGACAACGAGCTTTCAAACTACATGTACCATTTGTGGAAATCTAACCCCAAAAGATGGAACGACTTTATAATTGTCTTGCGATTCACAACAATATCTGACCGACTCAAACCCGATTTTCTAGACAAACCATAACCAAAGAGCACAAATTACGCCTAAGCACTCAGGTGAACATTTTAACTTAACAGGAAAATGACGTCAATCATGCCGCTAACGACTCGGGTGAGCGTGTGACACACTAGTAATTTAGCAAACATACTGTGAATGGTACCACTTCGCACTCAATATAACAAAACAGACACATTTTGTCAATGGCTCCGATTACTACTCAGGTGAGCATATCAACTTAACAGACATGATGTCATTGGTAGCATTTTAGACTCATTTACGCTATACTAACGTAACATACACAACCTAAACGGTACCACTTTGCACTAAGGTGAGCAATACTGGCCAAATAGACACATTGATTCAATGGTTCCATTGGACGCTCAGGCGAGCAATACTAACTAAACAGACACATTATGCCAATGGATCAACCGAGTACTTAGATGAGCAATACTGAACAATAATACACACAGTGTCAATGGAACCACTGAGTACTCAGGTGAGCAATACTAAACACACACTTAATATCACTGAGTACTCTGATGAGCGATACTTACCAAACGGACACATGGTGCCAATGGTACATTTGTGCACTCGGGGAGCAATACTAACGAAGCATACAGTCACATGGTGTTAATGGTACTACTCAGTAGTACGGTGAGCAATACTATTTAAAAAGATTCATTATGTCCATTGTACCACTAAGCATTCAGGTGTGCAATACTAACCAAACAGACACATGATGTCAATGGTACCGCTGAGCACTCAGGTGAGCAATACTAACCAAACAGACACATGTTGTCAATGGTACCACTGTACACTCAGGTGAGTAATACTTACCAAACAGACACATGATGTCAATGGCACCACTGTACACTCAGGTGAGCAAAACTAACCAAACAGACACATGATGTCAATGGTTCTACACATTAGTACGGTGCGCAATACTATCCAAACAGATACATTATGTCAATTGTGCCGCTGAGCACTAAGGCGAGCAATAGTAACCAGGCAGACACATGATGTAAATGGTACCACTGAGCACTAAGGTGAGCATTACTTACCAAACAGAGACATGATGTCAATGGTACCACTGAACACTCAGGACAGCAGTACTTACCAAACAGAACCATTATGTAAATGGTACCACTGAACACTCAGTAGAGCAATACTCACCAAACTGACACATGATGTCAATGGAATTATTAAGTGTCAGGTGAGCTATACTGACCGAACAGATACATTGTGTAAATGGTACCACTTTGCGCTCAAGTGAGCAATGCTTACTTAACACACACATGCTACCACTGTGAACTCAAGTGAGCAATACTAACCAAACAGACACATGATGTCAATGATACCACTGAACACCCCGGTGAGCAATATTTACCAAGCAGACACATGCTGTCAATGGTATCACTGAGCACTCATTTGAACAATACTTACCAAACAGACACATTGTGCCAATTGTACTACTGTGCACTCTGTGAGCAAAACTTACCAAACAGAAACATGATGTCAATGGTACCACTTAACACTCACGTAGGCGATACTTACTAACAGACGTATGATGTAAATAGTACCACTGAGCACTGAATTTGAATAATACTAACCACACAGACACATGATGTCAATGGTACCACTGAACACTCAGATGAGCAACAATTACTAAAATGACACATAATGTCAATGGTGCCACTGAACACTCCGGTGAGAAATAACTACATAAATGACACATAATGTCAATAGTACCACTGTGTACTCAGGTGAGCAATAATTACTAAAATGACGCATAATGTCAATGATGCAACTGAACACTCCGATGAGCAATACTTATTAAAATGACACATTATGTCAATAGTACCACCGTGTACTCAGGTGAGCAATTATTACTAAAATGACACATAATGTCAATGGTGCTAATGAACACTCTGGTAAGCAATAATTACTAAAATGACACATAATGTCAAAAGTACCACTGTGTACTCAAGGTACTGTCCATGGTACTTCTGAGCACTTTGTTGAGCAGTTGAACCAAACTGACACATAATGTCAATGGTACCACTGGGCACTCAGGTGAGCAATAATTACTCAAATGACACATAATATCAATGGTTCAATTGAGAGATTATGTTAACAATAATTACCAAAAAGGCACATTATGGCAGTGGTACCACTGAACGCCCTGATTAATTATACTAACCAAACAGATAAATGATGCAATAATAAAGTCATTGATACTACTGGAGTTTGATCCTTTATTTCATGATAACAGATGACAGTTGCATTGGATGACATTGAACATGTCTTTCTGAAATCTAAGCTGCCTGCGAACTTGGACCCGACCAGGGTGGAAACCATCTTGGATTTCTGTGACGTAGACAGAGACTTTATTTTCTACCTGAAACCAACATCGTCACGTTCATGTAAGTATGATAAACAGAACCTGATAAACTAATGGGGTTCATTTATGATGGCACAAAATAAAACATAGAAAAAGAAGATTAACAAGATATACATATTTTACGATCAGTGATTTTTATGAAGCACCAACTAAACGCACAGGGGTTAAATTTCAACAATCACACTTCTTTGTCGAGAAATTTAATAAACATGCTTGTATTATCCATTGGCTTTTTTGTTACGTTTATAGTGCTACTGCTAATATGTACAACCCTTAAATTTTCAGTATGGAAACAAAGCACAATTTTCTCTGCGGACGATGTTTTAATAATTGCAGCGAAAGGGTCGCAATGCTATATTTAAGAGCAATTCCGTGTAAAAACCAGCCAAATCCTTATGGGGGCTCGGCACGCATGGTCATGCATTTCCTTCATACTTTACGGATATATTAGGGACCACACAAAAACAGGTTTTTCAATGTTAGTTTTTTGAAAATATGCATGGTTGCCATGGTAACCACAATAGAAGATTTTGGGCTTCAAAACAGCATTTTTTGAGTGAAAATTGGCACTTTTTCAAACACAACCTAGACATCACCTAACTTGCTTTCTAAAATTTGAATGCATACAATGGTACAGATATACATACTCAAAATTACTGTAACTTAGCATCTTAGTATAATGAACTGTCTTCTAGCTATGGTAGTTGTAAGGTGGGTGGGGTTTCCCATTTTTCAATTTTATCAAAAAAAGTCATTTTTCAGCATATTTTGAGAACATGAAGAAAACAATTGAGGTAAATTTAAGAGGCCTCACATAGTTGTCATGAAAGATAATTGTCAGCATGGCCAGTTAATGTAAAATCTTAGTGGGCACTTCATAAACAAAAATTTCAGAGACATCTAAATCTACCTACTAGGACGAGACCCCATAAAATTGTGTTTTTATAATATCGAGGTTAAAGAATGAGGCTATCCAAATATTTTTGACTTAACACTAAATGAGAATTTTAAACAGTTATATAATGATATATTGCATCTAAAAATACTTATAAAGCAATGATTAATTGCATTTAAAGTGTTTAATGACAATGTAGAAGTACCCCACCCACTTAAATTAACATGGAAACTGGTACATTTTCAACCTGAAACAGAAGTTAGTACAAGTTAAATGTGATAAAATGCTATAGTCAAGAGACATATTGTATACTTAGTACAAAACCAATGAATTGTTCACCAGTAAAACAATGGTTACCATGGTAACACTTAGAACAAACATACATGGTCGCATCTTAAATAGCAATGGCAAATAGACTATATTGCTGGTAACTTCATACAATATATCAAACATCATTTTTTTTGATTATTTTTATTGTGTAAATCATTAGCAAAATGTTAGAATACTCATAAATATGCTTTACTGTCTAAGGTACTCAATGACAGGATAACCTTACCCCACCCACTTAATTAACATTAAGAGCAATTCTCTGTAACCACTTAAATTTTTTCACAGGGCCGTGGAACACATAATCACCGATTTTGCTGAAACTTTCTTATCTTGGTTATATAAACACAAACCTTTTTAATCGACACTCATTTGGTCTAATTTCATACCCGTTGCCATGGAAACGGCAAATGAATATTTTGGCAAAAAGTGTGTCCGAAAATCACTTAAACTGGATATTTTCCAGCTGAAACAATTACTTTATACAAATTCAGATCCAACTTCTGGTCCCTATTTATGAATATATAACACATTCTGGTTAGAAATACAAAAAACAAACATTGATTTGGAAAACCTTTGATTTTATCGTGGCCCTGCAAAGTGGGTGGGGTTTCAAAGATTTGAAAAATGTGATTTTGAAGCATTTTCAGGGACAATTCTCATAGTGATTGCAGTCGGTTGCAGATATACGCGCATATTTACGATATACAACAGTGTTTTGTTAACCAAGTTCTGAATAGACATGTTTGGGAAATAAGGTCTGAATATGCGTAACTATAGCAACAATGAGGGTACTGTCACAAAACGCAAATTTGTGAGTGTCTGTCATTTTGGTCTCATAAAATTCTAATAAGAGGACATAATTGGTTGTAAATTATTTGATATGTTGCAATTGAAACTACTCTTTAGAAAATTTTGCATATAATCTTCAGTGATCTTCTAAAGGTCAAGGTCAAGGTCATAGAATAGAGAAAAATGGCACAAAATTGGCCTTTTCCCATGTTCAAGTTGATTTATGCATAACTGAGACTCAAATTTCTTACTTGCTTTATTGGATATTTATGCATACCACTACAAAGTATTTCATGTTGAGATATTTTTGTCCACCAGGTGATTTCAAGGTCAAGGTCAAATATCATTCAGACAATCCTCCTGCTGACCTTAAATAACCTTTTAAGGGTCAAGGTCATGGTCAAAAATGCAAGAAAATGGCTTAAATTGGCAAAGAGTTTGGTGCAAAATTGCCTAAATATTTGTTTTGAAAGCTTGAGATATATTGTATATGAAACAAAGGCTAAGAAAATATGGCATTGTATCTGCAGTGACCTTCGGAAAGTCAAGGTCAAGGTCACGTTAGAGAAAGATAATACAAAATTGGCTTTTTTTTGCTCATGTTATAGTTGATTTGGCCATAATTCAGGCTCATGTTTTTTTTCCTTATTGAATATCTATGCACATCACCACGCCGTTTTTCATGCTGAGATATTTTTGTACACCAGGTGACTTCAAGATCAAGGTCACGAAAAGTTCAATTTTTTAGGGGTAAAATGAAGTTTTTGTTGAAGAAGTAAACAAATTAAAGTGTTAATTTTTATCGTATTAAGTTTTTTCATTTAAATATGTGTTGCAAAGTCCAATATCATTTAGACAATCCACCTGCTTACCTTTTAAGGGTCAAGGTCAAGGTCAAAAATGCAAGAAAATTGTTTAAACGGGCATTTTCTTACCACTATTTTGTAATGTTTTCACAGAGTTTGGTACAAAATTGTAATAATATTTGTTAAAACGCTTGAGATATGTTGTGTATGGAACAGCAGTTAAGAAAATATGGCATTGAATCTGCAGTGACCTTCAATGGCATTGAATATGCAGTGACCTTCTGAAACTGAATTTTTCAAGGTAACAGAATCAAGAAAATGACATACAAATGTCATTTTGGCCAATATTCGAGTTTATTTTGCAATAATTGTTCCTTGACATTCTTGTTATCATGAATGATTATACATGTTTACACAAAGTCTTTCAATTTGTGATATTTTTGTCCACCAGGTGACTTCAAAATAAAGGTCTCGGTCTCAAAACTTTGAATTTTAGGGGGTAAAATGGAGTTTTTGTGTTAATTGTAAACAAATTAAATTATTTATTTCAATCATAGTATGCTTTTTTCATTTATTTATGTGTTGCAAAGTTCGATATCATTCAGACAATACACCTGTTGACCTAAAATAACCTTTTAATGGTAAAGGTCAAGGTCAAAGATGTAAGAAAATGGCTGAAACTGGCATTTTTTACCAGTTTTTTTGTTATTTTCCTCCGATTTTGGTGCGAAACTGTTTAATGTTTGTTTTTTAAAGTTTGGAATATACTGTACAGCATATGAAACAGCTATAATTATGCATTTTTTAACTGATTTATTTTTAGATATAGGTATCAATATAGAAAAGTAAGGAGTGCCACAGGTCCAATCTTAGTATTATGAAAACATGAATTTATGAGATCTTGCTTTAGTGCTCACATTTAATTGTCCTTGAAAACTTTGTTTATGAAGTGCCCACTATTTTTTTTTCAGATTTGCCTTAGATGGCAATGTTCTTTCATGGGGAGTGTATAAGGCCTCTCAAATTTGTGTACGATCAGGAAAAGGTGCAATCAGAAAGAAACCGAGGTGGGAAAAAACTAAACCGACAACCAGGCACCAGAAAACACATCGTAAGCCGAAGAAGCAGCTATTTCTCAACAGGTGGCCACTCAGTTACCCAAACTTAAATAAAAATATGTAAATCCACATAAGGTTCAAAAAGCAGAAAATTCGACCCCAAAACAAAAACAAATAGAACCACAACAGAAGCACCGCCTTGGAACGATCAGTAAAACAAAATTACTGGGGGGACTTAAACCGGTTTTACTGGGCCCTAACCTCACAGTACCTCTGGAGAACCTCTATAGGTGAGGGGAATGAAATCCGGATCACATGCGCAAGACAAAATGCATGCATCTTTGACCTTGACCTTTACCATTTAAAGGTTATTTTAGGTCAACAGGTGTATTGTGTGAATGATATCGTACTTTGCAACACATATTTAAATGAAAAAGCATACTATGATTGAAATTAATAATTTAATTTGCTTACAATTAACACAAAAACTCCATTTTACCCCCTAAAATTCAAAGTTTTGAGACCTTGACCTTTACTTTGAAGTCACCTGGTGGACAAAATTATCACAGATTGAAAGACTTTGTGTAAACATTTATAATCATTCATGATAACTCGAATGTCATGGAACGATTATTGCAGCATAAAATTGAATATTGGCCAAAAATGACATTTTCACGTCATTTTCTTGATTCTGTTTCCTTAAGAATTCAGTTTCAGAAGGTCACTGCATATTCAATGCCATTGAAGGTCACTGCATATTCAATGCCATATTTTCTTAACTGCTGTTCCACATACAACATATCTCAAGCGTTTTAACAAATATTAAAGCAATTTTGCACCAAACTCCGTGAAAAAATAACAAAATACTGGTATGAAAATGCCCGTTTAAACCATTTTCTTGCATTTTTGACCTTGACCCTTAAAAGGCAATTTAAGGCCAGCAGGTGGATTGTCTGAATAATATTGGACTTTGCAACACATATTTAAATGAAAAAGCTTAATACGATAAGAATTAACACTTTAATTTGTTTACTATTTCAACCAAAAACTTCATTTTACCCCCTGAAAAATTGAACTTTTCGTGACCTTGACCTTGAAGTCACCTGGTGGACAAAAATATCTCAGCGTGAAAAAAGTCGTGATGATGTGCAAAAATATTTAATAAGGAAAAAAAACTTGAGCCTAAATTATGACCAAATCAACTTTAACTTGAGCAAAAAAACAAAAAACAAAACAATTTTTGTTATCTTTCTCTAACGTGACATTGACCTTGACTTTCCGAAGGTCACTGCAGATTCAATGCCATATTTTCTTAACCTTTGTTTCATATACAACATATCTCAAGCTTTCAAAACAAATATTTAGGCAATTTTGCACCAAACTCTTTGAAAAATAACAAAATACTGGTAAAAAAATGCCCGTTTACACCATTTTCGTGCATTTTTGACCTTGACCTTGACCCTTAGAAGGTAATTTAAGGCCAGGTCAGGTCAGTTTAACTGCTACTGTAACATGTAATCAGTACTACCTGTTGTCATGCGGTGCAGATGGGGCTCGTTAGCCTTGGAAGGCAACTCATCTAGGAGTTAAGCTAGTTCTCTACACAAAATCTAGCTGGGCAGGGGGAACTCATTAGTCTTGGTTGACAGCCCTCCTAGGAGTTTACAGGTCTCTAAACAAAACCTAAGAAAGGGTAGATGGAGCTCTTCAGCTGTGGCCAGCAATTCATCTAGGAGAAGGAAACTCCAAAATCAAACCTGTGTGTCTGGATATGCCTAGTCCAGATATGCAAAGACTGTTTCGGTAGATGGAGCGGAAGAAATCATCTGATTCAACGGTTCAGAAAGCGATACAGCAACATGTTGTGGAACATGCAGAGCGTGACAAGGCACTAAAGATGTTACGGTCATCCACTGCATCCAAACCCAACTCCAGACGTCTTGACCTGTGTCTTGCCTCTGGGCGCAGCTGGGCGAGGACTAGAGAGTGAGGTTGACGTTGCGCACCTCTTCCTCACTATAATCCAATTTCATAGCGCATGTCATCTTATTTCTCAACACACAAGCACTTGCATACACAACAATCTCATCACACTTGCACCCACATACCTACAAAGTCCTGTGGCGATGGGCGAGTGGCGAAGCAGCAGGTGTAGGACACACTGGGAGCTGTAGTTGCAGACCTGCACACAGGCGGCTCAGTTCTAATGGTCGTTTTCTGTGAGGAGAAGCAGTAAGCAGAATTCGGCAGTCGGCTGAGTGACTGAGCAGACCTATTTAGGACCGCACTGCTCACCCCCGTAGCATGGGGAAGGGGCTAGAAAAGGTGCCCTAAACAATTGCCTGCTTCAAACCCCCTGGCTGGTTAACCGCGATCAGCGGGGATCCCCTTAAGCGGTCGAAATACAAAGAAAAAAGCTAGAGTAATCCCCTTACGGATTGGCGCATGGAATGTGCGCACTTTAATGGATAGTGCTGGGTCAGATAGACCACAGCGTAGAACGGCCCTTGTGGGCAGAGAACTTGGGAGGTATGATATACAGATAGCTGCATTGAGTGAGACTCGGTTCGCAGATGTTGGGGAGATCAAAGAAGTTGGTGCTGGATACACCTTCTTCTGGAGTGGACGCAAAAGTGAAGAGAGGCGTGAAGCAGGAGTTGGCTTTGCCATCAAAACAGAACTTGTTGGTAAGCTGTCAGGATTGCCAAAAGGCATTAATGACCGTCTAATGACATTGAGACTTCCTCTGTCAGGCAATAAACATGCAACTATTGTCAGTGCTTATGCACCCACAATGACCAATCCAGATGAGGTCAAGGACAAGTTCTATGATGACCTAGACAATGATATTTCTGCAACACCCCGCACAGACAAGCTTATCCTTCTTGGCGACTTTAATGCCAGAGTGGGTACAGACCACCAGACCTGGGAAGGAGTTATAGGTCCAGAAGGGGTTGGAAAGTGCAACAGCAATGGTCTCTTGCTTCTCAGGAAGTGTGCTGAACATGATCTTCTAATCACCAACACAGTCTTCCGTCTACCTAATAGGAACAAAACATCCTGGATGCATCCCCGTTCCAAACACTGGCATCTCATAGACTATGTCATAGTGCGGAGAACAGACAGGCAAGATGTTAAAGTGACAAAGACTATGTGTGGTGCAGACTGCTGGACAGATCATAGACTGGTTGTCAGCAAACTCAACCTAAGAATACAGCCTGCGAGGCGACCTCAAGGCAAGAAAGCTCCTAAGAGACTGGATGTCTCAAAGCTGAATAAAGACAGCATGAGACAAGATTTCTTAACAGACATTTGCAACCAACTGGATGCAATGAATCTCAGTTCAGAGGACCCCGAAGACAACTGGACAGTTTTCCATAAAACAGTTCTTTCTTCAGCTGCAAGCACCTTAGGCCATCCATCTCGCAAACATCAAGACTGGTTTGATGAGAATGATGATGAAATTCAGAGGCTTCTTGAAGAAAAGCACCGTTTGCTCAAGGCACATCAAGATGATACTAGCTCAGTATCAAAGAAAGCAGCCTACAGCAACATTTGTAAGACAGTCCAGACCAAGCTTAGGGACATGCAAGATTCCTGGCTGAGGAAGAAAACAGAAGAAATTCAGTCTTTTGCGGATAGAAAGGACATGAAGAAATTTCATGATGCACTGAAAACCATTTATGGTCCAAAGAGTTCTGGAGCCACCACATTGCTCAGTGCAGATGGAAACACTCTTCTCACAGATAAAGAAGCTATCTTGGAAAGGTGGGCAGAACACTTCAATAGTGTGCTTAATCGACCATCAAGCATCAATCAGGATGCAATCAACAGACTTCCACAGATAGAGTACAATGTTCTGTTAGATGAATTTCCTACCGTTACGGAAACAAGAAAAGCAGTTCAACAACTATCATCTGGCAAAGCCCCAGGTGCAGATGCAATTCCTGCCGAAGTTTACAAGGCTGGGGGGCTACCCATGGCAGAGAAACTGACAGAGTTGTTTCACTGTATGTGGAGGAAGGAGGCTATCCCACAAGAATTTAAGGATGCATCCATAATCCACCTATACAAGCGGAAAGGAAGTCCTCAAGTCTGTGATAATCACAGAGGCATCTCCCTCCTATCAATTGCTGGGAAGATACTTGCAAAAATTCTGTTGAATCGTCTGAATGCTCATCTTGATCAGACGGGACTTATCCCTGAAAGTCAATGTGGATTCAGAAAAGACAGAGGGACAATAGACATGATCTTCACAGCAAGACAGCTTCAGGAGAAATGCCAAGAACAGAATGTAGATCTATACATGACGTTTGTTGACCTCACCAAAGCTTTTGACACTGTTAGTCGTGATGGACTCTGGAAAATCATGGCCAAGTTTGGCTGTCCACCCAGATTCATAGCTATGGTGCGGCAGTTTCATGATGGCATGCAGGCACGTGTGCAGAATGATGGAGAGTTCTCTGGACCATTTGAAGTAACAAATGGGGTCAAACAAGGCTGTGTTCTGGCACCAACACTGTTCAGCATGATGTTTTCTGCCATGCTTATGGATGCTTTTCAGGACAGTGACACTGGTTTTCCAATCAGGTACCGTTTTGATGGCAACATATTCAACCTCAGAAGGTTGCAAGCCAAAACTAAGGTCCAGACTGATGTGCTAGATGAGCTCCTCTATGCAGATGATATGGATAAGAATGCCAACACAGAGGCAAAAATGCAAAGAGCCATGGATCAAGTCTCACAGCCATGTGATAACTATGATCTCACAATCAGCACAAAAAAAGACAGAGGTTGTACACCAACCAGCCCCCGGAAAACCATATAATGAACCAACCATCACTGTGAATGGGCAAAAACTGAAAGTTGTTGACAAGTTCACCTACCTGGGAAGCACTCTCTCCAGAGCAGTGCATATTGATGATGAGATCACTGCCAGAATTGCAAAAGCTAGTGTGGCATTCGGAAGACTCCGTGCAAATGTCTGGGAGCGAAATGGAATCAAGCTTGACACCAAGCTGAAAGTCTACAAGGCTGTGGTACTGCCAACCCTCTTGTATGCATGTGAGACCTGGACAGTATACCAACGCCATGCAAAGAGACTTAACCATTTCCACTTAAGCTGTTTGAGAAAGTTGTTAAAAATCAAGTGGCAGGACAAGATTCCAGACACAGAGGTCCTGAGGAAAGCAGGGATGCAAAGCATGCATACAGTCTTAAAGCTAGCACAGCTAAGATGGACTGGCCATGTTATAAGAATGCCTGATGCGCGACTTCCAAAGAAAGTTTTCTATGGAGAACTACAGGAGGGAAAGCGCTCTCAAGGTGGCCAGAAGAAACGCTACAAAGACACCCTCAAAGCCTCTCTGAAGGATTTCGAAATACCAATGGGGTCCTGGGAACAGACTGCACAGGAGCGATCAAAGTGGCGAGGTCTCATCAACAAAGGAGCAGCTCTCTATGAAAAGAAGAGAATCTGTGAAACTGAAAGAAAGCGAAGAGAGCGCAAAGCCAAAACAAATGTGCCACCAGCAGACTCTATGTCATTGACTTGCTCTACTTGCAACCGACAGTTTAGAGCCAGAATTGGCCTAGTCAGCCATCAAAGAACTCACCAACACACATCAGCACTATTCAAGAAATAATGATGGTCTTTCTCATTAGTGAGAGACGAACTATCAATTTAAGGCCAGCAGGTGGATTGTCTGAATGATATTGGACTTTGCAACACATATTTAAATGAAAAAGCTTAATACGATAAAAATTAACACTTTAATTTGTTTACTTCTTCAGCAAAAAACTTCATTTTACCCCCTGAAAAATTGAACTTTTCGTGACCTTGACCTTGACCTTGAAGTCACCTGGTGGACAAAAATATCTCAGCGTGAAAAACTTTGTTGTAATGTGCATAAATATTCAATAAGGAAAAAACTTGAGCCTAAATTATGACCAAATCAACTATAACATGAGCAAAAAAGCCAATTTTGTGTTATCTTTCTCTAACGTGACCTTGACTTTCCGAAGGTCACTGTAGATTCAGTGCCATATTTTCTTAACCTTTGTTTAATATACAACATATCTCAAGCTTTCAAAACAAATTTTAAGGAAATTTTGCAACACACTCTTTGAAACATAACAAAATACTGGTAAGAAAATGCCAATTTAAGCCATTTTCTTGCATTTTTGACCTTGACCTTGACCCTTAAAACGTTATTTAAGGTCAGCAGGAGGATTGTCTGAATGATAATTGACCTTGACCTTGAAGTCACCTGGTGGACAAAAATATCTCAACATGAAATACTTTGTTGTGATATGCATAAATATTCAATAAAGTAAGAAATTTGAGCCTCAATTATGCATAAATCAACTTGAACATAGGAAAAGGCCAATTTGTGCCATTTTCCTCTATTCTGTGACCTTTACCTTGACCTTTAGAAGGTCTCTGAAGATTATATGCAAAATTTTCTAAAAAGTAGTTTCAATTGCAACATATCAAATAATTTACAATCAAGTATGTCCTCTTATTAGATTTCTATGAAACCAAAATGACAGACACTCACAAATTTGCGTTTTGTGACAGTACTATCATTGTTGCTATGGTTACGCATATTCAGACCTAACTTCCCAAACATGTCTTTTCAGAACTTGGTTAACAAAGCACTGTTGGATATCGTAAATATGCGCGTATATCTGCAACCGACCGCACTCACTATGAAAATAGTCCCTGAAAATGCTTCAAAATCACATTTTTCAAATCTTCGAAACCCCACCCACTTTGCAGGGCCACGATAAAATCAGAGGTTTTCCAAATCGATGTTTGTTTTTTGTATTTCTAACCAGAATGTGTTATATATTCATAAACAGGGACCAGAAGCTGGATCTGAATTTGTATAAAGCAATTGTTTCAGCTGGAAAATACCCAGTTTTAAGTGATTTTCGGACACACTTTTTGCCAAAATATTCATTTGCCGTTTCCATGGCAACGGGTATGAAATTGGACCAAATGAGTGTTGATTAAAAAGTTTTGTGTTTAAATAACCAAGATAAGAAAGTTTCAGCAAAATCGGTGATTATGCGTTCCACGGCCCTGTGAAAAAATTTAAGTGGTTACAGAGAATTGCTCTTAATGTTAATTAAGTGGGTGGGGTAAGGTTATCCTGTCATTGAGTATCTTAGACAGTAAAGCATATTTATGAGTATTTAAACATTTTGCTAATGATTTACAACATAAAAATAATCAAAAAAATGATGTTTGATATATTGTATGAAGTTACCAGCAATGAAGTCTATTTGCCATTGCTATTTAAGATGCGACCATGTATGTTTGTTCTAAGTGTTACCATGGTAACCATTGTTTTACTGGTGAACAATTCATTGGTTTTGCACTAAATATACAATATGTCTCTTGACTATAGCATTTTATCACATTTTACTTGTAATAATTTCTGTTTCAGGTTGAAAATGTACCAGTTTCCATGTTAATTTAAGTGGGTGGGGTACTTCTACATTGTCATTTAACACTTTAATTACAATAAATCACTGCTTTATAAGTATTTTTAGATGCTATATATCATTATATAACTGTTTAAAATTCCCATTTCGTGTTAAGTCAAAAATATTGGGATAGCCTCATTCTTTAACCTCGATATTATAAAAACACATTTTTATGGGGTCTCGTCCTAGTAGGTAGATTTAGATGTCTCTGAAATTTTTGTTTATGAAGTGCCCACTAAGATTTTATATTAACCCGCCATGCTGACAATGATCTTTTGGTCCATGAGCTATATAAGATGTCGGTACCACCTGACCTGAACAGATCCCCCCGCTCTTTTTCACAATTTTGGCATGTATAGAATTAGATAAAATCGGGGGGACCTTTCTAGGTGGTAGCTTTATGGTTAAAATCTTCGAGTTTATTCTAGTATACCCCTTCATTTGTCTGTGTTTTTCTCTTATATCTCAAGTTTTCTTTAATTTTTGGAACAGCTTGGAACAGCTTGTTCATATGTCTTATTATATAACATGGCTATCAATTATTGTCATATCAATCATTTGATACCAATTTTAGCTCTCTAGGACTTTTGGCTGCTGAGATATAAACGTTTCTGTTGGTATACTCCCTCTATTTTTCTGTCATTTTTATCTAATATTTTAAGTTCTCATCAATATTCAACACTAAGAAAGCCTAGTGTTTCATAAATCTTATCCCATGATTATAGAGCAATACCATAGCAATCATTTGCTACCAATTTCGGCTCTCTATAACTTTTGGTTGCCGAGTTATAAAGATTTTTGGGGGGTATACCCCCTCCACTTTTTCTGTGATTTTTCTCTAATATTTATAGTTTTTATCAATATTCGAAAAAAGTAAGTCAGGTTGTTTGTATGTATTACCACGTGATTTTAGAACATTATCTTAGCAATTATTTGATACCAATTTCAGTTTTCTAGAGCTGTTTGTCATTGAGATAGTAGCAGTTTTATTGGTATACCCCCTTCATGTGCAAGTGATTTTTCTCTTATGTCTTAAGTTCTTTTAAATATTTGAGAAACAAGAAAGTCAGCTTGTTTATATACTTGTTGCATAGTTATAGAATATTGTCATAGCAATCATTTTATAGCAATTTCAGCTCTGTAGAGCCTTTGGTAACTGAGATATCAGCAGTTTTATTGATATACCCCCTTCTTTGCCAGTGATTTTTCTCCTATATCTTAAGTTTTCTCAAATATTTAAGCAGCAAAAAAGTCAGCTTGCTAAATACCTTTTACATGGTCATAGAATATTGTCATATCAATTATTTGATACCAGTATCAGCTCTCTAAGACTTTCGGTTGTTGATATACATATGTTTCCTTTAGTAAACCCCCTATATTTTTCTGTGATTTTTCATCTAATATTTTAAGTTTTCATCAATATTCAAACACTAAGAAAGTCTAATTTTTAATAAATCTTATCTTATGATTATAGAACATTACCATAGCAATCATTTGATACCAATTTAAACTCTCTATAATTTTTGGTTGCTGACGTATTAAGTTTTTTGGTGGTATACCCCCTCAATTTTTCTGTGATTTTTCTCTAATATTTAAAGTTTTTTTATCAATATTCAAAACCAGAGGACCAATGGTCCTGTAAACGCTCACCTGAAACCTGAGATATATACCAATAAACTTGTTTGACTAGAATGATACTATACATGTATATAGCCCCAGGGCCGGGTCAGAGCAACCCCTGGAGTCAATTTCTTTTTGAAAACAAAACTGCAGTCCATTTGCCAATTAACTGCAAGTTTTGCCCTTCAAATGACATCTTAACAATTTTCCCCATTCAAATGCATGGGCGACCTAAGTTGACCTTGCCGTAAAATAGGTCAAGGTCATCCAAGGGTCACAATTTATATAAACTTTGTAGAGCTCCATTGCCTGATGCTTCATGCCAAGTTTCAAAATCATAGGCCTTCTGGTTCTGGAAAAAAAAGATTTTTAAAGGTTTTTGCAATTTATAGCCACGGCAGTCATCTTGGTCATGTGACCTTGACCATTTATATATACTTTCATTCCCACTTCCTAACAATGCTCCTCATAAAATTTGGCTTTCATTGGCCAAGCAGTTTCAGAGAAGAAGATCTTTGAATATCACTGTAATATACATGTATATTGCCCCGGGGTGGGGGAAGACAGACTCCTGGGGTCCAAATTTTTTCAGAATCATCAATCTTAAGTCCATTTGCCCATTTCCTGCAAGTTTTTCCCTACAAATGACATTTTGACACTTTTCCCCATTCAAATGCATGAGCGACCTATGTTGACCTTGCCGTAAAATAGGTCAAGGTCATCTCAGGGTCATGATTTATAAAAACTTTGTAGAGCTCCAGTCACTGATGCTTCACACCAAGTTTCAAAATCATTGGCCTTCTGGTTCTGGAGAAGAAGATTTTTAAAGGTTTTTTTTCTATTTATAGCCATGGCGGCCATCTTGGTCATGTGACCTTGACCATTTCTATAAACTTTCATTCCCCCTTCCCAAGGATGCTCCACATGAAGTTTGGCTTTGATTGGCCTAGCGGTTTCAGAGAAGATGTTTGAATATTATGGTCATATACATGTATATAGCCCCGGGGCAGGGGCAGACAACCCCCCAGGGGCTAAAATTTTCCATTAACATTAATCTTCTGTCCATTTGCCTATTCCCAGTAAGTTTTACCCATTAAATAGCATTTTACCATTTTTTCCCATTCAATTGCATTAGCGACCTAAGTTGACCTTGCAGTAAAATAGGTCAAGGTCATCCTAGGGTCATGATTTATATAAACTATGATGGGCCTGCGTCCCCGATGCTACATACCAAGTTTCATGGAAATCGGCCAACTGGTTCTGGAGAAGAAGATTTTTAAAGGTTTTTGATATTTATAGCCATGGTGGCCATCTTGGTCATGTGACCTGGACCATTTATATAAACTTTCGTTCCCCCTTCCCAAGGATGCTCCACATGAAGTTTGGCTTTGATTGGCCAAGCGGTTTCAGAGGAGAAGATCTTTGAAAATGTGGACGACGGACGACGGACGACGGACGGACGGACGGACGACGGACGACGACGGACGGACGCCGGAGCATGGGTATACTATAAGCTCACCTGTGAGCCTTCGGCTCAGGTGAGCTAAAAAGCAAGTCAGATTGTTTAAGTGACTTACCAAGTGGTTTAAAAGCGTTATTTTAGCAATCATTTGATACCAATATCAGCTTTCTAGGGCTTTTTGTCGATGAGATATTAGCATTTTTATTGGTATACCCCCTTCGTTTACAAGTGATTTTTCTCTTATATCTTAAGTTCTTTTAAATATTTGAGCAACAAGAAAGTCAGTTTGTTTATATACTTGTTACATGGTTATAGAATATTGTCAAAGCAATCATATTATAGCATTTTCAGTCTCTAGAACTTTTTGTTATTGAGATATATACGTTTCCGTTGGTATACCCCCTTTATTTTTCTGAGATTTTTTATCTAATATTTAAAGTTCTCATCACTATTTCATCAATGAGAAAGTCAAATTATTTATATTATATCACATGATTAAAGAAAGTTAATCTAGCAGTCATTTGATACCAATTTAAGCTCTCTAGATCTTTTGGTTACTGATATATTAGCAGTTTTGCTTGGTATACCCCCTTCGTTTGCCAATGTTTTTTCTCTTATAGCTTAAGTTCTCTTAAATATTCGAGATAGAAAAACATATTTTGTTTATATACCCTTTACATGGTTATAGAATATTGTCATAGCAATCATTTGATACCAATGTCAGCCGTCTAGGACTTTTGGTTGCTGAGAAATATATGTTTCCGTTGGTATAATCCCTATATTTTTCTGAGATTTTTATCTAATATTTAAAGTTTTCATCTATATTCCAACAATGAGAAAGTCAAATTATTCATGTTCTTTATCTTATGTTTATAAAACATTATTCTTGCAATCATTTGATACTAATCTTAGCTCTCTAGAGCTTTTGGTCACTGATATATCAGCAGTTTTCTTTGTATACCCCCTTCGTTTGCAAATGTTTTTTCTTCTATAGCTTAAGTTCTCTTAAATATTCGAGAAACAAGAAAGACATTTTATTCTTATACCCTTTACATGGTTATAGAATATTGTCATAGCAATCATTTGATACCAATTTCAGCTGTCTAGGACTTTTGGTTGCTGAGATATATACGTTTCCGTTGGCATACCCCCTATATTTTTCTGAGATTTTAATCTAATATTTAAAGTTCTCATCTATATTCCAACAATGAGAAAGTCAAAATTAATTATGTTTCTTATCTAATGATTATAGAACATAATTCTAACAATCATTTGATTCAAATTTTAGCTCTCTAGAGCTTTTGGTCACTGAGATATCAGCAGTTTTATTTGTATACCCCCTTCGTTCGCCAGTGATTTTTCTCCTATATCTGAAGTTCCCTTAAGTATTTGCGCTACAAAAGAGTCAGCTTATTGATATATCTAATTGTATAATTATGAAATATTGTTATAGCAATCATTTGATACCAATTTCTGTTCTTTATGACTTTTGGTTCCTGAGAAATACACGTTTTCGTAGGTATACCCCCTCCATTTTCTGTGATTTTTCTCTAATATTTAAAGTTTCCTCAATATTTGAACAGCACAAAAGTCTGACCATTAATGTATCTTATTATGTCGTTTTAGAATGTTATCATAGCAATCATTTGTTACAAACTTCAGCTCTCTATGGCTTTTGGCTGCTGAGCTATAAACGTTTCTGTAGGTATACCCCCTACATTGGTCTGTGATTTGTCTCTAAAATTGAAAGTTCTCATCAATATTTGAACATCAAGAAGGTCAAAATCATTCTGTATTTTTTCACATTATTATAGAACATTATCATAACAATAATTTAATACAAATTTCAAGTCTTTGGAGTTTTTGGTTGCTGAGATATCTGAATTTCGTTGATTTTTCCCCTTCGTTTATCTGTTATTTTTCTCTATTATCTGAAGTTCTTTTTTAATATTTGAGCCTTAAGATAGCCAGCTTGTTTATATATCTTATTACATGGTTATAGAGCATTTGTCATAGCAATCATTTGATACCAATTCAAGCTCTTTAGAGCTTTTGGTTGCTGAGATATAAACAACTGTGCTGGTATTCTCCATTTTCTGTGATTTTAGTCTAATACATGAAGTTTTCATTAATATTCGAACACCAGGAAGTCAATTTGATAATTATATCTTATTACATAGTTATATAGCATTGCAAAAGCAATCATTTGATACCTATTTCTGCTTTCTAGGTCTATCAGTAGCCAAGATACATGTGGTAATATAGGTGTATCACCTTACTAACTGCGCTTATTAGGGGTTGTATTGAACACTCTGTGATTTTAGGTGACACAAATGGGCATTAAAGTGATCCTCTGACCAAACTGACACCCTTGAGCATTTGTTCTAAGGGTTCAAATTACATCCTATAACCCAAACCAAACCCTTCAAATGGCAATATAATTATTTTCCCTGATTTTCGTCATTTTCATTAATATTCATGAAAATGCAAATGAGATGATTTTCAGTTAGGCCCATGGCATCAACAAATTTGTTAAATAGAATAACTGACACAATAACAAGGAGCCACAATGATAGTTTAGGCCTGAAATTAGTTTTTATGGGATAATTGATTTTTAACTTTTTTTTTTTCATTTAAATGTTTTAATGAAAATTCATGAATATGCAAGTAAGATAATTTCCATTACTTATCATAGGATAAAAGGGATATGTCTCAGCTTAAGAATGAGACCAAGTTCAATGGTCTAGGATAAAAAACAATTGAGATATTTTCAATTTTCTATGTGTACCCCCATTACTGACGCAAAAATTGAATATTTAGAGTAATTTAATAAAACATAGCGTAAAACGCAAACGCCTCGACTTTCAGATGGCAGAAAACAGGATTTGATAGCTTTTTCAATGTACATTTAGAGAATAATAGTGTAGAAATTTCCCTTGGGGAGGAAAGGGGAATATGGATAGCTAGAAGACTATTCCCTACCGTTTTTTGTGTTAAAATGACGTTTTTTTTTTCTAATTATGGGGCATCGTAAATAACGTGTCGTTTCACCATTAAAGCTACCAGCAATGCAAGTCCCCCCGATTTTTTACAAATCTACAAACATAGTCCTACATGAAAATCATAAGGGGATTTGTTCAGGCCAGATGATACCGACCCCCAAAATTTACGGTATTGGCTCATGGACCATTTCATGACAACTATGTGAGGCCTTTTAAATTTACCTTAATTTTTTTCTTCATGTTCTCAAAATATGCTGAAAAATGACATTTTGATAAAATTGAAAAATGGGAAACCCCACCCACCTTACGACTACCATAGCTAAAAGACTGTTCATTATACTAAGATGCTAAGTTACAGTAATTTTTAGTTTATATATCTGTACCACTGTATGCATTCAACATTAAGATACCAAGTTAGGTGATGTCTAGGTTGTGTTTGAAAAAGTGCCAATTTTCACTCAAAAAATGCTGTTTTGAAGCCCAAAACCTTCTAGTGTGGTTTCCATGACAACCATGCATATTTTCAAAAAACGAAGGGAAGTTTCAATACATCGTTTTTGACCCTCTATCCGAAAATCAGGTTTTCGTTAAAATCTGTGACTATGCGTGGCCACACTTTGGTTGGTTTTTCCTCGGAATTGCTCTTAAACAATAGTGTATACTCTTTGCCTTTGCCTAAGATTGCAAAAATAAATAAATAAATAATGATGATAATGATGATAATGATAATAATAAAAATAAAGAATAATAATAACAAAACAAATCCCTGATCACAGATAGACAACTACTAAAACTTAAGTGTCTATTAGTTCCTGTCAGTATCAGACTTTAAGACACTATTGATGCAAGAATAATTACCTTTCATTACAAAAACTTGCCCATACAATAAACAGAGCTTTAAAAAATTAGAATTTTCAACTGAAACGTTTTGATATTTTTTCTTATTTTTGCTCAAAACATAGGTTGTGGGTACATGTTAGAACCGCCTCGCATTCTAACGAGTACCCACAATCTATGTTTTGAAACAAAAATAAGAAAAATAGGTATACCCCTGTATAACCCAGTTTTGCTATATAAAAGTGGGGTTCAAGGGGGTATACATTACTCGGACATGTTTTCGTAATCATTTCAGTGTCTACGTACAACCAGACTTTCTACGTCCAGACTGCGTTCCGACGTTTTCAGATAGGTGTCGACGAGGCCGACATTCCGACTGTTTTTGGTAATATATGATACTTTGTGTCTCGAAAATTATGTCAAAAGTTTACATAATATGTTACATAATATGGATGCAATGATATATGCAATGATATATGATGGGGCACTGGAAATAAGAAAAAAATCAGTTATGTTATAACAAAATGGTTGTCATTATAAGCTCAATTTCAAGCTACATGTATAATGACGTGTCAACTTGGCCAAGGGATTCTACAGACACTTCAGAGAAAATCATCATGATGAAAAGGGATTTTCCACTAAATGGTTAAATCATTATAAATATGATGAAAAATCAATGATAAAACAGATGTATTTTTATTTACTGTGAATATTGAAAACAAAAATGTTACAGTAGTAATTCGACATGTTTGTATATGATTATAAAGGCATAGAAGAGATATTATTTTTGTTTACAGCGGAGTGAAAGAGGAAACATACATCTTTCGACATTTCATGCAGCAAATATTCTTTTGTCATTTTATCAACAAGTGAGTTTATTTATTTTCAGATCTTATCAGTGGTAATGATTTAATGATTATTGTGAATACACAGATTTGCTAAACATGTATGCTGAAACGGCCGTAAGCGATATGAATGCCAATGTCAATTATTTTTATATTTGCAGAAATGAAACTATGTCATATGAAATAATAACAAGGCGTTTTTTTTTCTAAACTAGCTCTTTGTAAATCCTTCGTTCATATAAAAGTGTGTTAATGCTTTATTTCAACAGGCACAATCCGGTCAAGTCGTCGAGCGCCTGTAATATTTCTTTATTGCAGATTTCAGCAGATTCTCAGATTTCAGCAGAAGGTGCAGTGTGCGTATCCTGGATGTTTAATACATATCCACCATAATTATGATCGTAAACTTTGATTTTATGTACAGCATATATGACACATATCTATGCTTGTAAAAATCACATTTTTTGAATAAATATTCTTGTATTGTTCTGCAGCTTTCTTTTATTAAATTCGAGTCCTTTTGATATGTGCCTTAAGTCCGATTCGCATGCGCAAAAAATACACGCGTGTAAATATACTCCGGTGTGTATTTATACTCCGGTGTGCAAATCAACCTGAGAGTAAATTTAAATTGCGTTCGCATGGGTTTTATCGCCAGGAGTATTTTTGTAGGTAAATTTATCATTTATGGAATAAAACCTGTTCATTTAAGTTTTCTGTATTTTCAAAACAAGAAGAGGCTGCTTCAAGGTGTTCATGTAGACTTTGGCAGCAGAGGAGAATCATGTAATGGTCAGGCATAACCTTAGCAGTTATACAGTTCCCTTTTTTTCATCCTTTCACAAGGAATTACTGTTAAAATGCCCCAAGAATCCTAACCAAGAATGATGAAGAAATAGTGTGGCTGTGTGCACTCCATATGATCTAAAATGTTATGAATGGCAATAAACTCTTATTTTGCAACAATGTCCACAGTTTCAGCAACTGTCATATAATCAGTTGGAACAAAAAATGTGAAAATTCGTTATCTAAAAGCAGAATATTGACTTGAAATAAAAATACTCATGGGTAAATTTTACTTTGCGTTCGCATGGAATATAATAGTAAATTTACACGTGTGTATTTGTAAAAATAAAATTTTGCATCTGGTCAGACCCAGGAGTAAATTTACCCATATGTAAATATACTGTATTTGCGTTCGCATGCGCCATTTACTTACCCCGAGTAAAATTTGCACACCGGAGTATATTTACACGTGTGTATTTTTGGCGCATGCGAATTGGACTTTAGTGAGATGTCTTATCATAATTTATAAATTTGTACTTACTATATAATAGTTTATTTTAACATATGCTTAAGGACTGTATCAAAAGACGAATGTACTAGCCAACAGGAATGCCAGGCCACCAAGGTTTTTATTAAATGATTTAAAAATCAAAAGCATTACAACCACTAAACAGCTTATTCTGAAAATAGCACCGAAGAGGACTCGACAAACACGAGAACACTAAAAAATCAATTGTATAATGTGTATGTTGTGTTTTGTTTTTACATTATGGGCAGGAGGCCTTATATCACTGAAAAAAAAAAAAAAAAAAAAAAAAAAAAAAAAACTTAAAAGGTACAAGTTGGCAATGATCAGGAAATGATGCAATCAGAACGAATTTTTCACTCCAAAAACCGATAAAAAAAAAAAAAACCAAGAAAACATATCGTAAGCCGAGTGAGCAGGTATTTCCCAATAGGCGGCCACTCAGTTGCCCGAACTTAACTAAAAAGACTTTTTTGTGAAATCTGAAACGGAGGGCACCTGTGTTCAACGGGAGATCCTGCAAGTCATGAAACAAATCGATTTTCACTGTTGTTGTGACTCAATGAAAGACGTGTCTACTTGATGGTGTAAATATAAGTGACTGACTAATGCCATCTTGAACTTAAACATTCCTTTAAACAAAGTTGAGAAAATCGGATTTTTGCGAAAACAATGGCGCTGATCAGCTGTGCAGTTACAAAACAAAGACGCAGATCAACTATGCAGTAACTGCACAGCTGATCAGCGCCTTTGTTTTCGCCACTCGGATAGTGCAATTCCTCTCCTACTTAAGTCCAAAATTTCAAGATTCTAGCTTTCTTCTGTGACTGTACAGGCCGGTTTCTGTCGGACCTTGTCAGAAACTCCGAAGGCCGGTTTTCTCGCTTCGCGGCTCAGTTAAAATGAGGCGATGATCCTTAACATGCTCAACCAATGTCTTGCTCAAAACACATGAAGGGAAAAATAAATTGACGTCCAAATGAAAAATTCTTTGAATATTTTGATACTTTTAATATTTTTGCTCAAAACATTGATTGTGGGTACACGTTAGAACAATGTGGGCAGTAAAGAGTCACCAAGCGGTCAACATTCGCTAGCATGTAAGAAAAATAATACTTTAATACCGGATTAATCTGCAAAGTAATCATCTTTCCATTTACATGTATCTATTTGAGCCACCGCGTGGGAATTTTGCATAGGCGAAAACAAAGACGCAGATCAGCTTCGCAGTAACTGCGAAGCTGATCAGCGCCTTTTTTTCCGCTACACGGATAGTACAATTCCTCTACTTTCTAAATCCAAAGTTTCCAGTAACTACTAACCATTTTCTCTGACTGTACAACCCAGTTTCTGTCGGACCTTGTCGGAACCCAAATCGTTGGTTTTCTCACACACAGGCTCATTTAAAGTAATGTCGAACAACATGAAAGAAAATGTAAAACGACTATTGATGAGCCCATAAATGATAAAATATTTGTTTTCTGTGCTTTTGATGCCAAGGTTAAACAGATGACTTTCGCAAAGGGGGCTCTCGACTATGTACAGGGGCAATAAAAACAACACTCAAACGCGTACACAATTTTGTGGAACTTAAGACTGGTGTTTTCACGCAGCTTTCCTATTGATGTGCCTGTATTCTGAAAATAGTTTTCTCTAGATCTATACAATTACGGCTTAATCATAAGCCTATTGTTCGCAAGAACTTTCTGAGCATGCGCTTTGGTCTATTCTTTGAAAAAGAACTTCTAAACACGTAGACGACCAGCAACAGCCTTTTCGCGCAGGTTAAACGAAGGTTTTGATTTCTATTATTGCCAGGTATGTGTATGCACATACATATCCTGTTCTTGTATCGTAAATTACGAATAGTACTGCATCAAACTAGAGATTTACTATAACCTGATAGGAAACCCGAACATAATTTTCCTTCAACACGTTGCAATTAAAGATGACCAGAAGCTTTGCGTATGTGTATGATGATGCAGCGACAGTTTAGTTGCCGGGTATTCAAGGAATAACATAGACTGTTGTGTGGTCTATTTAATAATATTTCTGAAATTCTGTCATAGTGGACTTTATGAACAAACGAAATCCAGGGAGTACAGCGTATTTTGTGGCAATCATTACGAAAACATGCCAATGTACTATACAGTGATTTTTTGAGTAGGAAAAATTGAAAATTTCATCGGAAACATTTTGAAATTTCTAATATCTTCGCTCAAAACATTGATTGTGGGTACACGTCAGAGAACCGCATCGGCGAGGCGGTTCTAACCAGTGCCCACAATCTATGTTTTGGAGCAAAAATAAAAAAATATGTTAAACCCATGATTCGCTATATACAAGTGGTTTAAGGGGGTATACATTACACGGACATGTTATCGTGATGTTTTGTGGCAATAATTTAGCGTTTGTCAAATACAACTTGTCTGCGATTGAATTAAAGAATACTAACTGTGCACTAGGTAACAAAATGACAACATCCTTGCAAGTATTCTTTTTTTTAATTCAGTTTTACGCCCCTTTCAAGATTATTTCAGCTCACGTGAGACGGGCCAATCAGTAGGTGGGCGAAAACGGGAGAACCCCGAGGAAAACCACCTGACACACCCGCAAGCAGAACTTGGTTTGTCTCATATGTGGCCAGAGCGGGGCTCGAGTAATTAAGAAACAGCGCTCTTAACCGCTCGGCCACGGGGGCCGCCTTGCAAGTATTCATAATTTGACAAAAACTAAAACTGTTAACCACATATACGCTACACTCCATAAACATGTGAGCTGTTCATGAGAACGCATTTAAATACATTCGGTGATTAACGCTGTTAGATAGATTACCTGGATCGAAACAAATAACAGTCAATATGACACTGATGCACGTCTTATACATGACGTTTTTGGTGGAGAAACAGCGCTCTTAACCGCTCGGCCACGGGGGCCGCCTTGCAAGTATTCATAAATTAACAAAAACTAAAACTGTTAACCACATAGATAGATTACCTGGAACGAAACAAATAACATTCAATATGACACTGATGCACGTCTTATACATGACGTTTTTGGTGGTAGGCATTTGCACAGTTTTGACAGAGGAACAAAGGAACGAAACCAACAAAGAGAGTGACGCCTTGCTATCAAAACTACTGTATCTTCATCAAGATCACTGTGGTGAGACCGCCACGTGCGGGAGTAGCGAGCACGTGGAACCGTCAGAGTTTGTTATACCGGTTTCATGTTGTATACCGTGCTCGTGTTTACCATCATGCATGGAACAACACAACTGCTGTCCTTGGTGGGTGAACGGAACGCGCAGAGTACTTTTGGAATTGCACGAACAAAATAACATAGTTCCAGAAATCGGGACTAATATAACAAATGACAGGTTGATCCCTCAAGGAAATGATGATATTACGCTAACGACTAATGACAACAAGACGGTCATACACGGGATGGATAGGGCTAGTAGTGAAAACCGTACAAGTGAGATTGAAGCCGATTCTGTGGCTTTGGACTCGAATGCTGTTAAAATACCGACCACCAAATGTATCCGGCCACAGGCTATATATAAACGTAACATATACCTGGATTCCCCCGCTTATATGATGGTAGTGAACTGCCCTGACAAATTCAAAGATATATTGATCAGTGACAAATGTACTGCGGGGGTGCATGCGGCATCGTTGTTGGATATGGTACCTGTTACTTCAAAGCAGAGTGGACTGACATAAAAAAACAAATACTGTCTCGTGTGCAATGAGAAGATACAAGAAGATCAAATTATTGAATGGCGAGCTAAAATTGTTTCATATGGTTTAGAGCGTATAAACTTTTTCTCTCCAAGCCCAGAATTTATCGTCGAGATACTTCGCCAGACAACGACAGATTTCAGTAACGTACATTTCGTACCGGGTGATGAACATTTGACAAGATCTTGCGGGACCGCCTTTGATATCGTAACCTGTAATCAAACGGGGCTTTGGAAGGTGTTCGACGAATCGATGGAAACTCTTTGCTTGGACGGCTACCCGTTGCCAGTAATCGACAAAATCGATGAGCATCGTTTTGGTACATTCAAAAACATTGCATGTCTCCACTGCAATACGAGAAGGGACTTAAACATAGAGAGGCTCTCTTGTCCATACTGGGAAATACGACCCGAACTGGCACGGAGGACACGGCAGTTTAGCGCAGCGCTGAACCTCAGAAGCTTAGTGTCTGATGGTCCAAGCAGAAAACCTTTGGAACTTGCGCCTTACATTGAAACAGATACTTTCATACAACTCCCATATCGGCGCTGTTCAACTGGAAAAATATACCTACAAGTAAGTTATGAGTTATTTTCTTACCCTAGCGATCGCCATGCTAACTATATAAATAGAAAGGTAATAGTAAGCAATGGGTAGGAAATGGCGCCATTAGAAAAAAAAAAAAGAAAGAAAAAAAAAGTCGAAGTGACAAAAATCAATTGGCAATCAGACACTATGAGACACAAGGATCATATCGTAAGCCGAAATAAATATTTTTTCCCAATAGGTGGTCACTGAGGTACCCGTACTAAGTTTTATATATACGTATTATAAAAGGCTCAAAAAGCACAATAAATCAACACCAAAACATTAAATAATACAAACCACAACATAATTTTCGTCTTTGGACGGTCAGTAATATAGCCTAGAAAATACGAATGAAATACGACCACGTCTAATTCGCTGGATTGGACAAAATACAGGTAGCTGATCTCTAATGGTAAATATGTGACAGCACTCTAGGCTGACTGAGTTCAACTTTTCTATAATCTCCCTACTTGAACAGATGGACGAGCCGACCACGCCAAGATATGAATAATAAAGTTGCCGCCTATACAGTGACCTATTTACCGAATTATAACCCGTTACCACGTGTGGCCAACCGACACTGACTTGCGGTAAAATGTTTATCTGTCATATTTTTCTGGACAAAATCGTTATCCTTTAAAAGATTTATTTTATAAAACGTCTTTAAAATATCGACCAGAAAATTGCTAAAAAAAATCAAAATTTATTGATGCGACGCGACGCGAGAGAAAAGTTTGGTTCCGACCAGGTCCAACACAAAACAGAAAAAGGATATACTCTTAAAGTGTTTGGCATACGTGAGTAGAATAGTGATTGTACTGCTCTGTGTAGAGCAAAGGCACTGATCAGCTGTGCAGCAACTGTGGCTTTGTTTTTGCGAATGCTAAAATAAACAAAATGGTTTTCTTATAATACGGCTCATTTATAAGCATATTCCGCCTATATCTGAAGACTGTAAAATCTTACGGAATGCATTAATTGCACGCCGGTGAGTCGTACGTCAGTCGCTATGATAGCCCGACTTAAACCTATTCTTTTAGTTGGTTGGGGCCGGAGCTTTTTCTGTCTGTTACTTTTCCCACCAGGGTTCAACTGGTGGTTTTCCTTTTTTTTAGTTTTAGTAAGTTATTTGGCGTTTAGGGATCTCTGCTGCTGGGCAGCTTACTGAATCTGTGATTCCTCGTTTTTGATCCATCATGTGGTTATCATGATTTATTTGTTTGTCCTTGATGATATAATGACTAGTTAGAGATTCACCACGACTAACCACATGTTGTGAACACTGCACTGCAGAAGATGAGGGCGAGGTAAGGGCCATATAAAACCGGTTTGAGTCCCCACCCCTGATCGTTATAAGGCGATACTACTGTTGTGATTCTATTTGTTTTACGTTTTGATGTCGGGTTTTTGTGCTGTTTAAACCTTATATACGTTTATATATTTCAGTTAAGTTCGGGTAACCGAGTGGCCGCCTATTGTGAAATAGCTGCTCTCTCGGCTTACGATATGTTTTCTTAGTATAAGTACCCTATTGTCAATTTATTTTTTCCACCTCGTTGTTTGGAGTGAGAATTTCTTTTCTGATTACGCCATTTCTTGATCATTGCCTACTTGTACCTTTTTATTCCGGTATATTGTAAAACTAACGAACTTTGGAACAATGTAAGATGTGGCTTTACAGTGACCTTTAATTGTCGAATAATACCACTGGCTCAGGCAAATTTGAGATATATGGTATGGTATTATAATGAGTCAATCTAAATATTCCATTGGAATTGGTGTCGATTAAGAAGTACACAATTCTTTCTATATCAATAGATGGATATGCATGCATGCCAGTCCGAATATACAAAAATATATCCATATGAATATATATGTGAAAACTTTAAACACATACTCGTAATAACTATGAATTCCCATTGTTGTGCACGTCATATAGTCTTTGTTGCAATCGGCCATGTTTTCAGAACGGGGGTATATACATTTCTTCAGGGGTCAGCATATTTAAGGATTAATACGATAATTTCCTTCCTAAACAGTCGCCGTACACTAAATTGAGTTTAATGCTTATAAATACGTAAATGTTCCATTTTTGCAGGGTCGATGTCGTGGAATTATCTGCCCCAGAGACCACTATACCTTGGAAAACCAATGTGTACCACTTTATGACAACTTAAGAGGACTAGATATTAACATCCGTATTCAAATGACACCAAATCTACCAATTCCTGGCCACATTTCGAAAGATTTCGAGGACAGTCTAAAGAACATGGCAGATAAAGTTCTCAGCGACGTTGTTCAACTTCAACGACGCCAGGTCTCATTGTGGAAACTTCCACGTTCTGACCAAAATCCGACACCATATTATCTGCTGGATATATTTCTATTCAGTCCAAGCAATGTCATACAATTCAGTGCTGCTATTGAACAAGCAAAGCAGTTTCTACGTACACTACAGGAAGAAGTCAACCACGCTCTTCCTAAGCCGCCGAATATCAAACTAGACATTCAGTTTAAGCATGGTCTAGAACGGAGAAGAAACTCGTACATTGATGTAATGAACGGCAAAACACTTAAACCACTTATGGGAAAGGGTTGGTCTTTGATAGAACCTGGTCCTTATATGGCGATATCAGATGCCAACTGGTGCTATAGGGCTGCATTTGGGTTCAATGAGATAGAGGAGTATATTAAGTTCATTCGTGTCAATTCTACGGACATCATTGCGCCCCTCGACCAGTATGATTTGTACCAAGACCAAATATACCTTTGTATAGATCTGTTCATCGAAAATAAGAATGCAGAGGAAGTCTTTGACATTAATCAAGACGTTAAGTCAGCTGCTGATAGCAATATTGGTGTGGCTGAGGGGTTAGTCATTGATTCTGAAAGGGGCTTAATCCTAACAGTTTCCGTGATTGCGGTAATACTGTTGCTAGTTATTAGGTACCGGGTGAAACACGCCAAAGCGGAGAAACGGTCAGAGGAGCCAGTTGAGTCAAATAATGCTCCTGGTGACATAGAACTGAACGTCATAAACAATCTGAATACAAGCGACATCATAAAATTAAATGTCACCGAGTTTGAAAACAACAGAAACAAGGAGGTTGCTAAAGAAGATAAACCAAGTGACACCAGCGCGGCTGACACGAAACCGAAATCAACAGACGAGTAAATATTTCTTATAAAAAGACATAAAAACTAATCATATTTTGTAGATTGAAACCTAATATCGAATTCATTGTGGAAATTAACGCCAAAATCAGTTGTGATAGCTGACGTACTCGAAAGAATGAATACTAAAACATTAATAAATGTACAGAGATCATTGAAGGCAATATACTATCGAGCACCATTGACATATATGTCTGTTAGACAGTGTGTGTTATGCATGAACGATAAAATATGACGGTATATAATAATTCTTTGAAATATGAAATTTAAATTTAAAAAATGTATAACACTTGTACATTAGAAAAATACCAAATTGAAATCACTGAGCCATTTACATTTACATCGTCTCCATTTTGGTCCTTTGAGAGCAGCGAGTCACAGGGTATTTTGAGAAATCAGAAAATTATTATCGGTTAAGATTCGTTTTCTAACCAACGTTTAATATATTTGGTCCCATTTGGATTATGCTAGTCTTTGTATCGACTGTTAAACGTTTTTAAAATTACAGTAATTCTCTTTGGCTCCATGTTGCCAAATCTATAGGGTCACTGAACAGGCTTAAGTAGCCGAAACCGCAGTATGACCCATCCTCTTTCTCATAAATATGTTCACTGTTCTTTAAGGATATCAGTTTTTATTTAATTGATATCGGCATACTTGCACAATCCTTTCAACGTAGCATAATTTTTACAGTGACATGCTATCCCGGGGGCGCGACCAGAGAGAATTTAAACTAGGCTTTAGTTGTCCATATACAACCCAGTTATCCTTGAATTACAAGCCCTGCTTCCCTTACATGTACAGTGCACTAACGTTGATCTAGGAAACAGACCTCCATCAGGATAAGATGTCCGTGAAATGTATACATACCCCTTTAAACCCCACTTTTATATAGTAACAGTGGTGTATGCAGGCGTATACGCCGGTGGGTCGGGCGTCAGACTCTATGATGGCCCCGACTTAAAGCTATTCATTTTAGTTGGTTGGGGCCGGAGCTTCTTGTCTGTTGCTTGGCCCACGGGGTCCAACTGATGTTTTTCTTTAGCTCCGGAGTTAGTAAGTTATTTGGCGCCCAGGGATCTCCATCGTCGGGCAGCTTACTGAATCTGTGAGTCCTGGTTTTGATTCATCAGGATGTTTATCATGATTTATTTGTTTGTTCTTGATGATTCATTTACTAGTTAGAGATTCACCACGAGGACCGAAGAACTAACTAAATGTTATGAACCACTGCAGAAGCTGAGGGTGAGGTTACGGCCGTGTAAAATCGATTTAAACCCGCCAGTAACTTTGTGTTACTGATCGTTCCAAGTCGATACTTCTGTGGTGGTTCTTTTTGTTTTGTGTCTTGGTGTTTAAAACATTTTTGTGCTGTTGGCGCCTTATGTATGTTTGCATATTTTTAGTTAAGTTAAGGTAACTGAGTGGCCACCTATTGGGAAAATAGCTGCTCATTCGGCTTACGAAATGTTTTCATGGTATAAGTACCTGATTGTTAGTTTGGTTTTTTCCCACCTTGGTTTTTGGAGTGGTAGTCTTTTTCTGATTGCGCCGTTTCCTGATCTTTGCCTATTTGTACTTTTTATTAAAATAACTTCTTTTGTTTTCAATGCAATTTTCGTTTTGACAGATGAAAAATATCACTGTTTATTGCATGAGCAAGTTTTCGTAATGACAACGATAGAAGTCAAAACCTTTAACTACAGTTGCTGACCAGTGAAGGAGCCACTTTAGTCTATAGTTTTGCTGTATTTCAAAACTGTTATTATACAAATGTAATGCTTTTCAAGAAACGCCGCGCCTTTGTAATGGTAGCCTTTGAGATTCTATTATTTACCATATAATCCCTTCTAAGTAATATGAATACGCAAATAGCTAATAGCCATTATTAATTTGCAACGGTCGAAAAGGAAATATGTTTCCTTTATTAGGTTCTAATATAATTATATTGATATCATGTGGTTAGTTCGCATCATCTTTCCATAACGAAAACTTGCCCATGCAATATACAGAGATTTTTTTTCATCTGTAAAATGTGAAAATTTCATCAGAAAAATTTTGATATTTTTCTTACTTTTTGCTCAAAACATAGATTGTATGCACACATTAGAACCGCCTCGCCGATGCGGTTCTAACGAGTACCCACAATCTATGTTTTGGAGCAAAAATAAGAAAAATAGGTATACCCCTGCATACACCAGTTTTGTTATATAAAGGTGGGGTATAAGGGGGTATACATTACACGGACATGTTATCCTGATGAACATTTTACGACTTGGTGAAAGAATCAACTAAGCCATAAAAATGTGCGAGTTTGGGCTTTCTTTTACATAAAATGGATTGTTGTTTGTTTCTAACCAAAAAACCTTCCGTCGTAAATTTAATAGTTTCAGGTCATTTACAATCGGTATAGAATGTAATATCAACATTGTGCCAGACCTGGTAATTTTTTCCCTGGATATGTTTTCTTGAGACGCAGCTCATGTAAAGCCCTGACTTTCATATGTCATAGATCAAACCATCAGGAAAACATGTCCGTGTAATGTATACCCCCCTGAACCCCACTTTTATATAGCAAAACTGGGGTATGCTTGGGTATACCTATTTTTTTTATTTTTGCTCCAAAACATGGATTGTGGGTACTCGTTAGAACCGCCTCGGTGAGGCGGTTCTAACGTGTACCCACAATCTATGTTTTGAGCAAAAATAAGAAAAATATCAACATTTTTCTGCTGAAAATTTTCATTTTTTTATGCTAAAAAAATCTCTGTATTATTGGATGGGCAAGTTTGCATAATGAAAATTCAGCAACTTGAGTCGCTTCATGAGAAACATTTTTCTTTTTTTTTTTTTTTTTTTTTTTTTTTTTTTTTCACATGCGATTCAGACTGACGTCGTGTACGTTGTTGGTAAACGTTTTTTTTTTTAACTTTATAGTGCCTTAAATTGTTTGGAAGAAACAAATCAAACATATAAGGTTTATATACATGTACCGTTAGAAATGTATACTGTAAATTCGGAAATTTTCGCGTGACTTTTATTTCGCGAATATTTCCGAATTATTAGCGAGTTCTTGAATTCGCGAATTAGTGTCGATGCGTTCTATAAACTTTATAGTGACTCTTAATTAGCCAGAACTTTGAATTCGCGAGGCAACCAATTCGCGAATATTAGCGAAAATTAAGTTCTCGCGAATATTTCCGAATATTCAGTATTAGCGAACAAACGGTCTGTTTAATTTTGATACCATTAAGGATGTTGTATGGGACATCTTTGTCTTCGCTTTGGGAAATACACCCGGATTTCATCTAATTAGAGCCAAAGTGTGTAGCGTTTTTAAATTGAAATTTGCACTCAACATACCGTATTATGTTTATCTATTCCTTGAGACTCGACACACAATATCCAGATGTCACATTGCAACGCATTTTGACCTTAAAGCATGTCCAAGCACATGTTTGAATTTATTTGTGGTCACAAAATGTTTGAAACACACCCTAGGATACCATGACACAGACATTACCATATATATGCATCAACAAACACAGAAGGCAAACATGGCAAAGGAAGTTTTTGTTTGACTTGATGCTTAACGTCCCAATCAAAAGCAAAGGTCATGTCGGGACATTGCCTCCATTTTATGGGACTTTTACCCAAAGTGAGGATGTCATGACATCCAACAAGTGCTTCAAAAATAACCATCCAACTAAGCCACAAAGGCTTATATGTATGGATGGTTTGATTTGAACCACTTTTCCTGGGCTGGCTCAAACCAGTTCGGTATACCAGTAATCAGCTGGTCAGTCAGAAGCGTGTAAGCTTTGCCGGGAAGCACAAACAGCCCATCTATTTCTTTAGGCCCCATGCACTATTTGGTTGTCATTTTGATTGAATAATACATCAGCCATGTGAGGAGACTGTAAGCGCCAATGCAACGCGCTACAAATGTGATATTTGGTGAATGATAAAAACCTGAAGTACAAAAATGCATGTTCATTGAGTGTGTTTAATGTTTAATATTGAAGAGTATACAATATTACCGAGTTGATTTTGGGTGAAATGATCTTCAAATATTGTTAAAATACAATGTACAGTCGAGTTTCCGGTTACACAAAGTTCCCGACTCCGGAAATCCTTATTAAAACATGGTTAAACATGTATTACCAGTACCTTCAAAACAAATAATCAGTTTTTGTTCTCTTGGCAATTTTCTAAACATTGCATTATCCAATAAATATCTGTGAATGAGTTCACTCACACCAATCTTTTATCTTTAGTAGCTTTTTGCATGTCAAATTTTATGACATCTGATGTCACACTGTTACATACCGAGAGCAAAGAAACATCGATTATGCATGGAAACAACCATGTACATTACGTACATGAAGGATTTCATAAAATTATATAGAAAATTGTAAACACTGTTACATTATATTTAATTAATGGCAAACACAGGCTGGACCAGAACCCAATACTTCAAACTTACGTAGGATGACACATTGCCGGCAAAATCAGCAAGAATTTCTTTTGAAATAGTCGCTTCTATGAGGTAATGGCTTCAAGAAACGAAAATTTTGGTCATAAAAATCTTTCCTGCAAAGTAAAGGATATGACTTTGTCTACATCTTGTCGGGTATAGTTTAGCAGTAATTAAAATTCTATTCTTCTGATGGCAATGATTTATCATTGACAAGAACATTTTGCGAAACCAAGTACTTGACTGTAATGGAAATTTGATTTTATGACAATTACTAAATTTATTCACCCAAGAAATACAAAAGAAAAAGCGGCTCTCCTAGCAAAAGGTGGGGAGCCTGGTTTGCTAACAGAGAACCGGACTAACAACTGAGAGGTCATGATTCGGTCCGATACCCGCCTCCGCCATGTAGTGTCCCCGTGGCCGGATGGTTAAGGTCGCTGACCAGTGCTCTTGATCATTCGATCATCTCACCCCTCGCACGGGGCATGAGTCACATGTGGGACAAGCATAGTTCTGCTTGCGGGTGTGTCAGGTGGTTTTCCCCGGGTACTCCGGTTTTCGCCACACCTACCGATTGATTTGTCTCGATATGAGTAAAAAAGCTTGAAAGGGATGCAAAATTGAATTAAAAAAAAAAAAAAAAAAAAAAAAATCAAGCTCCACAAAGTACCGGTTACGTACCCAGAAAGGGATGGCTTTGTCTCGCAATGACTAAATAATAGTTGTGAAATACATTACGGCCAAAACACAAAAGAAAGTGAGAAAAAAAATATTTGACTTGACACAACCATCCTATGAGTCAGTATTTACATTGTGTATATGCATTAGACCCAAGGTTGCAAATAACATGTCTAGGCAAAACAGTTAAATTTTGCTTCAATGGCTTGTTTGGTAATGTTTTTACGTCCCACTTAATACTGTAGCTAAGGTCATGTGGATAAACTAGCTCATTTTGAATTTTAACCGGAAAGGCTGAAGAACCCTTGGATCAATACCACTCTGGAAACAGTTCAATAGGCCCAGAGCTATGTATACATGTACATGTATGTCAATATTGTACCAGGTTGACCAATGTTTTGCTTGACCGACTTTGTCCAAGGACTATCCTATAACGGGGTACAAGATAGACAAGTTTCAGTGGTCAATTTTTTTTCATATATATATATTATATATATATATATATATATATATATATATATATATATATATATATATATATATATATATATATATATTTTTTGTCTTTGCTGTTGGTATAGGTAACCTTAAGTGTTGTAATAAAAATAATAATAATAATAATAAATAAATAAATAAATTTTACATTTTAGGAGGACAACAAATTTAGCACAATTGACAATCTTCCATATGGTCCTCCAGTGAATACAGACAGTGATCAGTATCAGACCTTTTTTATTATTTTTTTTCAGTCATTTTCATATATTTTCGAGATGTAAGTAATGCTATATTTTGAAAGAAGAGAATCCAGTGCTTGCCTTATAATGCTGAGCGCCAAGCAAAGTAGCCACTGATACCATTTAAACGGTCTTATTTATGATGCGGCTCTGGATCTGACCTACGACACTCTAACCATTACACAATGAGCAAGCACGATTTGGGAAAAATATCCGTAGGCTGTCAGCAGTTAATTTGGTTGTTTGTATGGAGGCTTAACATTCCAGTCAACAATTTTTTAGTCATGTCGGGGCGGAGCCAACGCTTGTGGGGCTGTCAGCAGTTTAGCAGTGTAGCATTGAAGTGAAGTCCTAAATCACGTACTTTGTAATATATATCAGCAGTAAGACGAATAGCAACTATTTAAGAAAAATCTGAAACTTAGACCACTGAATCATATTCTTGTTGTAGTGTCAGCGTTTTATGCCCTACTTACATCGCAAGTCATACTGAAACAGGGGCCCGTACCCATTGGGGCCCCAGAAGGAAATAGATGGGCTGATTCTGCCTTCAGTGAAAGCCTGTACAATGCTGACTGGCTATCTGATTACTGGTTAACCGCTCGGGTCTGAGCCTGCCCAGGAAAAGAGGATCCGAGTCTAACCATCCGCACATTATAGTATGAGCCGCATCGTGAGAAAACCGGAATTTTGCATATGCGAAAACAAAGGCGCAGATCAGATTTGCAGTAACTGCGAAGCTGATCAGCGCCTTTGGTTTCACCACTCGGATAGTAAAATTTCTCTTCTTCCTAAATCCGAAATTTCAAGCTTTTGACCATTTTCTGAGACTGCACAGACCCGTTTATGTCGGACCTGGTAGGAAACCGCGAAGACCGGTTTTCTCGCATCAAGGCTCATATATTATAACCCCTTTTGGCTTTGTCTGGTTATATTTGAAGCACATGTTGGATGTCAAAGACTCATGACATCTTCATTTTGGGCAAGAGTCCCATAAAATGGAGGCAATGTCCCAACATGACCTTAGCTGTTGACTGGGACATCTTCATTTTGGGCAAGAGTCCCATAAAGTGGAGGCAACGTCCCGACATGACCTTAGCTGTTGACTGGGATGTAAAGCATCAATTCGAAAGAATTCAAACTGAGACAGGGCATATTTGAAATTTCATCTGGAATGAATATGCCGGAGGAGCCCTAAAGCGATTTGCCAACCACTTATTACATAGCAGATAGCTTTACCACACCACGGATGCTCTAGACTTCAGTTGTATCCGAAGGATGCAACTAACATGGACTGACCTCCACCCCCGATCCCCACCCATTCGCACCCTTGTAACTATAAAAAAATGTGTTTAAACTGCACATACGCAACAAACGTGAACTGCATGAAAGGGACATTTGGCATACTGGACTTTGTCATGTATATTTCAATAGACAAAAATGGAACACAATGCATTTTCATTTATTCAATAAATGAAAACTAATAGGGTGACAGGACTTTTGAGGAAGAGTATATTGCACCCCGTGTTCAGGACTTTCTCAAAACTGTTGTGTAATATTAAAACATGTACATAAGGAAAATTATATACTACATTTTCCGCGTACATTGCTCTACATGAACCATAACTAATTTTCTCAAAACAAATGTGTTTTTGGATAGTTAAATATCTTGTTTAATGCAGTCGGAATGTGATGTGCAGAAAAAAATCTGCCATTTGCGTGCAAAAGGATTATCTAAGCTATTCATGGTGGTAAGTTTATCGAAAATGCTTGTTTTGGTCACTTTTCATATCCTTTGTAACGCCAAACTGGTGCTTTGCATGATTAAAATTGTGATGTTTGGCAATAAAGAATAACTATTCATAATAGAGTCGGACAAACTTTTGGCAAAATACATTCTTGTTTTCTCTCCAATCAGATGGTCAAAACTGGCCGAACATGTTCGAAACAGCCAAAATATGCCAGTGTTTAGAACAATGACCTTAAAGTGTACTGTCGTTTTATTTCACTTTACTCTTACTAGACATTTGAGCCGCCTCGTGGGAAAACCAACAATGTGGTGTTTGACCAAGTCCGACACAAACCGGCCTGTACAGCTACAGAAAAGAGCTAGAAGCTTCAAATTTCGGATTTAAGTAGAAGAGGAATTGTACTATCCGAGTAGCGAAAAGAAAGGCGCTGATCAGCTTCGCAGTTACTGCGAAGCTGATCTGCGTCTTTGTTTTCGCCTATGCAGATTGTTGGTTTTCCCATGAGGCGGCTCATTTATTGCCTAATGTACATATATACACATGGAAAAAAGTTAGGGAACACTTTTAGCTCTTTGAAAAAATTTGGAGAAAAAAAAAATCCCTTTTCCTTTTGTCTGGCGATACTGAAATTTTTATCACATATATTTCATACCTTGGTCTAGTTACAGGCCATTTTATGGAAGTTGACAACATTTTGTCTTTGTGCTACGGAGGATACAATATGCCATATATGAAGAACTCAACTTTTATTGAATACGAGTGTGCCTTTTTGCTTCTGCACTCCGCAAAACTCGTTTTTTGAAAGCGAAACAGGAATAAAACATTGAATCTGATTGTTCTCAACGAATAAACGACTTCGGATCTAAAACTTCATGTTTCATCTTCAAACCAACTAATCACACGAACTCTGCAGTTTGCATTGATTTCTATGGAAAGCAAAATTCCTGTATTTTTTGGCAAATCAAGCCGCAAAAGAATAATTCCGCTATGACGCTATGATCAGAATGTGCATATTAAAATTCCCAAAGGGTCATATCGACATTTATCATATGACGTCGCTGTTTTCCAGTGGATAACGTCATGTCATAACCAGAGGACCAATGGTCCTGTAAACGCTCACCTGAGATCTGCTGCATATACCAATAAAGTTTGAATAAACATGTGTGAATATTATGGTATTTAACTCCAGTGCAGGGGCAGATAAAGCCCTTGGGCCATTTTCTTTTTTCAGAATCTTCAATATTCTGTCCATTTGCCAATTTCCTGCTGGCTTTTCCCTTCAAATGACATTTTAAAAGTTTTCCCAATTCAAACGCATAGGCAACCCATGTTGACCTTGCCATAAACTTGGTCAAGGTCATCACAGGGTCATGATTTATATATACATTGGAGTACTTTAGCCATCGCTGCTTCATGCCAAGTTTCCTTGAAATCAGTCTATTGGTTTCAGAGAAGAAGATTTTTGATGGGTTTTTACCATATATGGGCATGGCGGCCATCTTTGTCATGTGACCTAGATTATTTATATATACATTGATTCCCCAATTCTATAGATGCTTCACATAAAATTTGGCTTTGATTGGCCAAGCGATTTCAGAGGAGAAGAGGTTTGAATATTATGGAAATATACATGTATATTGCCCCGGGGTGGGGGCACATGAGCCCCTGGGGTCCAATTTTTTTCAGAATCATTAATATTCAGTCCTACTTCCCATTTCCTGCAAGACTTTCACTTTAAATTACATTTTAAAAGTTTTCCCCATTCAAAAGCACTGGCGACCTATGTTGACCTTGCCGTAAAATAGGTCAAGGTCATCAAAAGGTCATGAATTATATATACATTGTAGTGCTTGAGCCATCAATGCTTCATGCCACGTTTGGTTGAAATCGGTCCACCGGTTCCGGAGAAGAAGATTTTTGATGGGTTTTTACCATATATGGGCATGGCGGCCATCTTGGTCATGTGACCTGGATTATTTATATACACATTGGTTCCCCCTTCCCATAGATGCTTCATGTAAAATTTGGCTTTGATTGGCCGAGTGGTTTCAGAGAAGAAGATGTTTGAATATTATGATAATATACATGTATATTGCCCCGGGGTGGGGGCGGATGAGCCCTTGGTGCCCAAATTTTTTCAGAATCATTAATATTCAGTCCTACTGCTCATTTTCTGCAAGATTTTTCCTTTAAATGACAATTTAACAATTTTTCCCATTCAAATGCAAAGGCGACCTATGTTGACCTTGCCGTAAAATAGGTCAAGGTCAACAAAAGGTCATGAATTATATATACATTGTAGTGCTTGAGCCATCAATGCTTCATGCCAAGTTTTGTTGAAATCGGTCCACCGGTTCCGGAGAAGAAGATTTTTGATGGGTTTTTACCATATATGGGCATGGCGGCCATCTTGGTCATGTGACCTGGATTATTTATATACACATTGGTTCCCCCTTCCCATAGATGCTTCATGTAAAATTTGGCTTTGATTGGCCAAGCGGTTTCAGAGAAGAAGATGTTTGAATATTATGATAATATACATGTATATTGTCCCGGGGTGGGGGCGGATGAGCCCCTGGTGCCCAATTTTTTTCAGAATCATTAATATTCAGTCCTACTGCTCATTTTCTGCAAGATTTTTCCTTTAAATGACAATTTAACAATTTTTCCCATTCAAATGCAAAGGCGACCTATGTTGACCTTGCCGTAAAATAGGTCAAGGTCACCGCAAGGTCATGATTTATATACACATTGTAGTACTTGAGTCATCGATGCTTCATGCCAAGTTTGGTTGAAATCGGTCCAGTGGTTCCGGAGAAGAAGATTTTTGAAGGGTTTTTACCATATATGGGCATGGCGGCCATCTTGGTCATGTGACCTGGATTATTTATATACACATTGGTTCCCCCTTCCCATAGATGCTTCATGTAAAATTTGGCTTTGATTGGCCAAGCGGTTTCAGAGAAGAAGATGTTTGAATATTATGATAATATACATGTATATTGTCCCGGGGTGGGGGCGGATGAGCCCCTGGTGCCCAATTTTTTTCAGAATCATTAATATTCAGTCCTACTGCTCATTTTCTGCAAGATTTTTCCTTTAAATGACAATTTAACAATTTTTCCCATTCAAATGCAAAGGCGACCTATGTTGACCTTGCCGTAAAATAGGTCAAGGTCACCGCAAGGTCATGATTTATATACACATTGTAGTACTTGAGTCATCGATGCTTCATGCCAAGTTTGGTTGAAATCGGTCCAGTGGTTCCGGAGAAGAAGATTTTTGAAGGGTTTTTACCATATATGGGCATGGCGGCCATCTTGGTCATGTGACCTGGATTATTTATATACACATTGGTTCCCCCTTCCCATAGTTGCTTCATGTAAAATTTGGCTTTGATTGGCCAAGCTGTTTCAGAGAAGAAGATCTTTGAAAATGGTGGACGACGGACGGACGGACGACGGACGACGGACGGACGGACGGACGGACGACGGAGCATGGGTATACTATAAGCTCACCTTGTGAGCCTGACGGCTCAGGTGAGCTAAAAATCGTATGACCACACGTGTAATAACACTTTCGCGGGAATAAATAACGTCATTGACGACGTCCGTAACAACAATGTAAAATTTCATGGAAAATATGTCCACTTCGAAGGCGATAAAATCCTATTTTAAAAGTCATATGATAAAACGAATCTTACACTCGTTGTCATTTCATAAGAACTTTATTAAACTCGCCGAAGGCTCTATTTACAACATGCAAAATGTATAGCCAAAGAACAAAACGTGATCATGAAACCTACCCCCGAAAAAGTATGGATCTACCGCCGACAAACGGTCGGAAAATGAGGAATTTGTTTTCATAGTTTAACAAGCAACGTCTCAGCTTGATGCTTACGAAAAAATAACGACAATGCGAGTTCAACGAATGAAGTTATCGCAAAGAACATCAGCGCTTTCCTTAAATCTAGCAAAACAATTCTGAATCAAAGATGGCCGCTATCTGCCGCAGTTTATGTTTGATGCTAACCATTTTTACATAGAAACAACTTTGGATACTACAGATTTTGACAAATGATCAAATCATTATTCATATATTTTACAAAGAAGGATATATACAGTCCAAAGTTGGTAGTCACATTATTTCAGGTGTTCCCTAACTTATTTCCATGTGTATATTTGTCCGTCGTATACTTACAAAACTAATTGGATTTTATTGGTCAGTTCTTGAGGACTCGTCTTCAACATCGAACACGAAAGCATAGCCGTGATGCAGGAAAACGTTCCTTTTGTCATTCGTTGTTTGTTTTACTGTTTGCTTTAAAACTTCAAACTGAGAACACGATCAACAACTAAGGTCATGTAAAGACAGCTCGTCATAACTGAACTGTTGGCTGACAAGCATCTCAGACGCTGAAATACCGGGGTTTGCCCCCACTCTGGGACGGTATACATGTATATAATCATAGTATACAAAGATCTGCTCTAAAACCGCTTGACCAATCAAAGTCAAATTTTAACCCTTCAAAGTTTTCTTCTCAGGAACTGCTGAACTTATTGCAATGAAACTTGACATGTGGTAATAAAGACTTGAGTACTACAATGTGTGTATAAATCATGACCCTGTGATGACCTTGAAAGATTTTACGGCAATGTCAACATAGGTCACATATACAGGAAACTGTTAAAACGTCATTAAAGGAAAAGCGTTCAGGAAATGGGCAAATGGGCAAAATATTTATAAATCTTATCACGAAATTGACCCCAGGGGTTATTCTGGACCTGGGCTGTGTACATATATATGACCATTATTGCCAAACAAGTTTATTGTTATATATCGCAGATCTCAGGTGAGCGTTTACAGAACCATTGGTCATCTAGTTTTCTTTTTAACGCCAAACATTGCACTGACGTTTGGTACATTTATGCGACGTCATCAACATCGAAATTACCATTTTCACATACGATTAATCTTATACACGAATGCATCAATTTTCACAGAACTTTTAAAATATGTATACCTGCTTTAGGACTTAATTATGCAGAAACAAACAGAATAAGATTATACAGCTTGCAACGTCATTGTGAAATCAAAACAAAACGACGTTACCTACGCGTAACATGCACAAACTAAACGCAGGCGTTGCGCAAACAGTGTGCTCATAAACAGTAGGAATGTTTCCCCTCATCAGGAAAACATGTCCGTGAAATGATTACCCCCTCAAACCCCACTTTTATATAGCAAAACTGGGGTACGCAGGGGTACACCTATTTTTCTTATTTTTCTCGGCGAGGCGGTTCTAACGTGTACCCACAATCAATGTTTTGAGCAAAAATAAGAAACATATCAAAATTTTTCAGCTGAAAATTTTCAAATTTTAAAGCTCAAAAAATCTCTGTTTATTGCATGGGTAATTTTTCGTAATGTTAAGTCATTACCATTAACTTCATCTGAAAACGATTAAACTTCCATATTTACATTTTCATCGTAATCGCCATAGATGAAAGTTTTTCGATGCTCTTCATTCCCCGCTGAAAAACATTAAGTCGTGTGATCTAGAGACCACGACTATGGGCGAAGTAACGGCAAAAACAGCCAGTGGCGTTGTATTTTATCCTTGTTGGCATGACGTCGATCATGTATCACCATAAGAAAATTGGACGTTTTGGCTGTTCCAAAATTACGTTAAGTTGGATATAATGTTAAATAACCTGCAAATTAGCAATTATATGATACTTGTTTGATAATATAAACTGTAAAGATAAAAACTGAAATTCAGATTTTAAGCTTTCACTGGATGATGAAAAGTATAAGACGTTTTAATGTCTCTGAGAAGCCCTTTGCGCTTTACGGTCAGCACTGTCAGCCGAATGTTTTTTTTTCCTCATCGGCAGCGTAACCGATAAAAGCGAACCTGATATATAGTTCCATCACCCGGCACATTATACAATTGTTGCCCTTGAGTGAGGATGACATGACGATTTGTTCATCCGAGGCAGGTAATAATCCCCGAGGGCGAAGCCGTCCAAGTTGGTAGATATCTCAGTGACTCACTGAATTGTAGCCAACAAAATTCCAGGGAATAGGGTCTGGGAGCATACATTCAGATAGAAGCAGGACTGGAGGTAACACGAACTTGATAAGCCATGTAGGTACTGTGCAGCTGATCTGTGTCTTTGCTTTTACAAACGGTTTTAAATGATGCGGCTCATCATCATATGGTTATGTTAATTTTATGGTAGAACATTTGTTTTCTCTTGTGAACAGCAAAAGTAAATACATGCTTGTCCATCTGTGCAGTCTGATTATTAACTTTCTCTCATTACATTGATTTTGTTGTTGGGTAATTTTATGTTTTTGTGATAAGGAAAGTACAAGTTTGATCTAGCATGCTATACCGTGTAGTTATACAAGTTTGATGAAGCAAAAAATGGATGTATCAAGTTAGATACAACTTGTTGCATCTTGTAGCTCAGCTCTAAAATAGAACATGTCCTATTCCATCTATCTTGCTAGCTGAAACTTTTTCGCTTTCTCAATGACTCACTGATTTATAGCCATTAAAGTTCAATGGAATAGGGTCTGGGAGCATGTCTTTATATAGTAAACATTCAGATAGAAGCAGGACTTAAGCAAACACAAAGACCCTTATCAGGCATGTAGTTACTGAGCAGCTGAGCTGTGTCTTTGCTTTCGCAAACTGTTTTATGATGCGGCTCATTATCATAAAGCCAAAACCTTGTTAATTTCATGGGAGGAATTTATCTGTTTTCTTCTTAATAGGCAGTCACTCAGTTACCCGAACATTAATAAAATATGAAAACGTACATAAGGTTCAAACAGTACGAAAATTCGACTCCAAAACATAGAACAAATGGTACCACAACAGAGGCATCGCCTTGGAACGGTCAATAATACCAGAGGACCAATGGTCCTGTAAACGCTCACCTGAGATCTGCTGCATATACCAATAAACATGTTTGAATATTATGGTATTTAACTCCAGTGCAGGGGCAGATGAAGCCCTTGGGCCATTTTCTTTTTTCAGAATCTTCAATATTCTGTCCATTTGCCAATTTCCTGCTGGCTTTTCCCTTCAAATGACATTTTAACAGTTTTCCCAATTCAAATGCATAGGCAACCCATGTTGACCTTGCCATAAACTTGGTCAAGGTCATCACAGGGTCATGATTTATATATACATTGGAGTACTTTAGCCATCGATGCTTCACACCAAGTTTCCTTGAAATCAATCCATTGGTTTCAGAGAAGAAGATTTTTGATGGGTTTTTACCATATATGGGCATGGCGGCCATCTTTGTCATGTGACCTAGATTATTTATATACACATTGATTCCTCAATTCTATAGATGCTTCACATAAAATTTGGCTTTGATTGGCCAAGCGATTTCAGAGGAGAAGAGGTTTGAATATATATTATGGAAATATACATGTATATTGCCCCGGGGTGGGGGCACATGAGCCCCTGGGGTCCAATTTTTTTCAGAATCATTAATTTTCAGTCCTACTTCCCATTTCCTGCAAGACTTTCACTTTAAATTACATTTTAAAAGTTTTCCCCATTCAAATGCATTGGCGACCTATGTTGACCTTGCCGTAAAATAGGTCAAGGTCATGAAAAGGTCATGAATTATATATACATTGTAGTGCTTGAGCCATCGATGCTTCATGCCAAGTTTTGTTGAAATCGGTCCACCGGTTCTGGAGAAGAAGATTTTTGAAGGGTTTTTACCATATATGGGCATGGCGGCCATCTTGGTCATGTGACCTGGATTATTTATATACACATTAGTTCCCCCTTCCCATAGATGCTTCATGTAAAATTTGGCTTTGATTGGCCAAGCGGTTTCAGAGAAGAAGATGTTTGAATATTATGATAATATACATGTATATTGCCCCGGGGTGGGGGCGGATGAGCCCCAGGTGCCCAATTTTTTTCAGAATCATTAATATTCAGTCCTACTGCTCATTTTCTGCAAGATTTTTCCTTTAAATGACAATTTAACAATTTTCCCATTCAAATGCAAAGGCGACCTATGTTGACCTTGCCGTAAAATAGGTCAAGGTCACCGCAAGGTCATGATTTATATATACATTGTAGTACTTGAGTCATCGATGCTTCATGCCAAGTTTGGTTGAAATCGGTCCAGTGGTTCCGGAGAAGAAGATTTTTGAAGGGTTTTTACCATATATGGGCATGGCGGCCATCTTGGTCATGTGACCTGGATTATTTATATACACATTGGTTCCCCCTTCCCATAGATGCTTCATGTAAAATTTGGCTTTGATTGGCCAAGCGGTTTCAGAGAAGAAGATCTTTGAAAATGGTGGACGACGGACGACGGACGGACGACGGACGACGGACGACGGACGGACGGACGCCGGATCATGGCCATCCTATAAGCTCACCTTGTGAGCCTGACGGCTCAGGTGAGCTAATAACATTACTGGAGTACTTCGTCCGGTTTTACAGGCACTTAACCCCACCCTCATCTTTTGCAGTGGTTCACAACGTTAAGTTAGTTGTTCGGTCCTCGTGGTGAATCTCTAACTAGTCAATGAATCATCAGGATAAACAAATAAATCATGATAACCACCCTGATGAATCAAAAACGAGGACTCAACAGATTCAGTAAGCTGCACGACGATGGAGATCACTGGGCGCCGAATAACTTACTGAACCCCGGTGCAAAAGAAAAACACCAGTTGAACCACGTAACATGTCCTATTCCATCCACATTGCTAGATAATTTTGTTTTTATCTCAATGACTCACTGAATTGTAGCCAATAAAATTCCAGGGAATAGGGTCTGGGAGCATACATTCAGATAGAAGCAGGACTGGAGCTAACACAAACTTGATCAGGCATGTATGTACTGTGCAGCTGATCTGTGTCTGCTTTCACAAAAGGTTTTTACGATGCGGCTCATAATCATAGTGGCCATGTTAATTTAATGGTAGGAAATTTGTTTTCTCTTAGGAACAGCAAAAGCAAATACATGCCTGTGCACCATGCAGTCTGTTTATCAACTTTCTCTCATTGCATTGATTTTGTTGGGAAATGTTATAGATTTGTGATAAGGAAAGTACAAGTTTGGTCTAACATGCTATATCATGTAGTTCTACAAGTTTGATGAAGCAAAAGTTGGATGTATCAAGCTAGATACAACTTGTTGCATCGTGTAGCTCAGCTCTAAGATAGAACACGTCCTATTTCATATATCTTGCTAGATGAAACTTTCTCGTTATATAGTAAACATTCAAATACAAGCAGGACTTGAGCAAACACAAAGGCCCTGATCATGCATGTTTTTACTGTGCAGCTGAGCTGTGTCTTTGCTTTCGCAAACTGTTTTATGATGCGGCTCATAATCATAAAAGCCAAAACCTTGTTTATTTAATGGGAGGATATCCTTTGTTTTCTTCTTGGAACAGCAACGCTAATATATGCTTGTGCACCTGTGCAGTCTGATTATTAACTTTCTTTCATTACATTGATTTTGTTGTGAAATGTTATGGATTTATGATACGGAAAGTACAAGTTTGATAAGCAAGCTTTACCATGTAGTTCTACAAGGTTGATGAAGCAAAAATTGGATGTATCAAGTTATATACAACTTGTTGTATCCAGTAGCTCAGAGGGAAGACAGAAAATACAAATGAGAACCGATAGATAAGCAGCTATTTATCTCCACATACCGTTCTCGTTCTTATTAGTGCACAGTGCAGTGGACCGGTAACTATGGGCAGTCACTGTATTCTATTATTTTTCTGCTTCCGCGATTTGGAACTATATTTTGTCTCCCCAAGAAAACACAAAATCGCTGTCCTACTTCCGGTGTGTTTACACACAAAATACACGAATACTGTACAATAGACCATGACATAAATATATGTAGTGAAAAATAGCGTTCATTATTTCAACGTTAAATCAATCCAACACTCGAGATAGATGAGAAAAGACGCCAAAATCAGCGCCCCAATCTGGCCACCATGATCGATTAAGACGGTCATGTCGTGACAGTGCCTCCAGCAAATAGTGGCAAGTTCGTTTCGCCCCATCACAAAAATCGATTATTTTTTAATAAACCGCTCAAGAGATGTCAATCTATCTTTGGGCAAAATGTGTGACTTCCAGTTTACTCAGTACACGAGAAATTTGTCCGCCAACATGAACAAAATTTTGACACGCGAAACCATTTTGCGCAGCCGCAGTAAGCTGAAACAACACGTGGTAAACAGCTGATGTCTCAAAGGCATATGAAAAGAGCGATTTTCTTGACAAACAACAATAACTGAGGGACTTTAGAAAGTTCAGTGACTATTCAACACTTAAAATGAGACCAGATTTATCGGAAGGTCTACATTTTCGAACAGAATCTAAACAATAAACGTACTCACGGATTCATTTATGCATATCTTCACATCATCTCAAAGCTGCTCCTACATTTTACACGGAAGACTCTTTGCAAACAGTTTCATTTTTGACTCATTTTTTGTTTCTTTCAATGACAATGTCATCAGTCTGTTTTATGAGCCTGTGTCGTCATAAAGATATGACATCATGCATCACATGACTATGTGTACATGCGTTCGATTTTTACTTAATGGTATCACGGGTGCCAATTATTGGCACCATCGGGAATAAATATATTTGAACAAATCATCAGTGATTTCAAACAATAACAATATTATCACTAAAAAGACTGAATATAATAATTACCATTGTTGTGTCAATGTCAATGCATGGTATCAGAAAATTACATCGATGGCGCCGTTGGTAGAACCCCGAACTTACAATGACGTACAATGTAGCCTCATTTTCAACTTAGGTTACAGTCCAACGATTTCTCTCCTCCTCCTCCTCCTCCTCTCTCTCTCTCTCTCTCTCTCTCTCTCTCTCTCTCTCTCTCTCTCTCTCTCTCTCTCTCTCTCTCGTTTTGTTTCATTCTTAGGCCGTTTGGGGGGAGGGGGGGGGGAGCTTAGCACTCTTCTCCATGAAAAAAGATTTTTCTCCCCCAGATCCCTAAAGATGCTTTTCCTCGATTCCCTGCTCCTTGCTCTCTCACCCCCCCCCCCCCGAAAAAAAAATTATGCTTGCTCCCTAGATCCCTTACATTTTTTTCTACTTATCCCTGATCAATTGATCACTGAAAATATTAAAAATATTAATGGCCCTTCTCCCCAGATTGACGATATCCCCTTAAAATCCATTGTAGAGCACCATTAATGTTATTTTCATTTACAAACCAAGGTAGGCATGTTTCACGTTTTGATTAACGCTTACAAAGGCACGCCCGGTAAAGTGCAAATTGACCACCGCCGGTGGTCAACGTAAAAAAAGTTGATATACATCCGGTGGTCGTTTTGAGCGTTTCCTGTTATTAGTTTTCGCGAGTTTGGTGGATGTGGAAGGTAAGATGTTTTTTGATCAAAAACGTATTATAAAAATCAAAGAATGTCAGGCTATCAGTTTTTTGCCGTTGAATGTCTAGCCGAAGTGGTAGTTGAAAAAAATAAACCGTTTTACTGCAATCCTTTCCGGCCCGTTTGATCGGTAGTGAAAACGAAAGTAGAATCTGGTCAAACACAGGTTAAAATGCCCTGATCGTGCCTTTGCAAGCTTTCTGTAACCAATGGTCGTTGCAGTTAGTTAAATGAACACTAAATTAGCTTTTCAGACATAATTTTAAAATATTTCAAGCTTTCCTTTCAACACTTAGATCGATTTTGTACCGGCGGTCAACTTGAAGTTGCGGTGGTCGTGTTGATCAATGGGGATTACAATGTAAATTTTCATCGTGAGAGAACGCCAGCAAAAATGCAACTTGATGTCGTTTTCTGTTAGGGGGCACGGCAACATTAATGGAGATGCATTCTAGACACAACCAAATCCAAATCAATGCCGTCGGTGTCCTCATAATTCAATTTCGTTTGTCCATTAGCCATTCAGTCACATATCTCCTGAAATCTATCTCCTGTTTTGCAATATCAATTCTTTGAATATGTAAAGGTGAATAATTACGTGGTTTATATCAATTTCAGACACATTGGTCATAATAAAATTGTCAATGCTAAATGAATTGGCGTGTAAAATTACACATGCATGTACCGCTTGATTACATTGTCACGAGCAGTTGGAATAATGTCTCTGGATTTTGCCAGTAGTCGATTGACTCGCTGGTTAATCCCAAACGCTAGTTCAAACGAATCGAGATCACGTGATTGTCCACTGCAAAGTGTAGAATGAATGCATGTATTATTGCTGAAGAATAACTGGCCTCGTCAGTTCTAGGTGCGCATAGTGACCTTATTTTTTTCTTCATACGTTTCCAGATAGGTCGATTTAAAGGGAAACGAACCAAGCGTCGTTACCTAACAAACAAAAAAAAAACATATCTCTGGCGTGGACAGGAAATCCAAGACGTTGTCCAGAGTCCGTTCAAATCGCCATTTAAGAAAAGGCCAAAATACAGTTTATCACCCTATAATCACCCCAAAAGACAATTTGTCCTAAAATCTATACACCAAAAGGAAAGTTCGGATTTCCTAAGAAGAAAAACATAAAAACCAGGACTAAATCAAAAGTATTAAGTCTGTATACTAGCACCCCAAAGAAATCAAAACGAAGTTTGATTATGATAGACCATAGCTATGCACACGCTAATACAGAATCTATTGGCACCAGCAATTCACAAGCTGTTGTTCCCGAAGAACTTCTGATACAATTGATATAAACCACGTGATTATTCACCTTTACATATTCAAAGAATTGATATTGCAAAACAGGAGATAGATTTCATACGAACAACACAATGAACGCTTTGCTTAGTGTTACTCCTATAATTGTCGAATCTGCAAGACTGAGCCTGCTCAACATTAAACAGCAGGCATGTCCTTCAATACTTTTCAAATTGGACAGTAAATCATTTCAAACTTGCTCATTTTTAAGGTCAAATTGACCACCTAGATTGCAAATTGACCACACTATTATTCTAGTGGTTTTTTCTTCGAGTCAATGCGAATTACGTATATAAATTCAATGCATCTTGCATGAGGTAGTATTTGTATTGTTGGGGTTACCAAAAATTAGTAATAAATACATCAGATATTGCTAAACTATGTGACTGAATGGCTAATGGACAAACGAAATTGAATTATGAGGACACCGACGGCATTGATTTGGATTTGGTTGTGTCTAGAATGCATCTCCATCAATGTTGCCGTGCCCCCTAACAGAAAACGACCTCAAGTTGCATTTTTGCTGGCGTTCTCTCACGATGAAAATTTACATTGTAATCCCCATTGATCAACACGACCACCGCAACTTCAAGTTGACCGCCGGTACAAAATCGATCTAAGTGTTGAAAGGAAAGCTTGAAATATTTTAAAATTATGTCTGAAAAGCTAATTTAGTGTTCATTTAACTAACTGCAACGACCATTGGTTACAGAAAGCTTGCAAAGGCACGATCAGGGCATTTTAACCTGTGTTTGACCAGATTCTACTTTCGTTTTCACTACCGATCAGACGGGCCGGAAAGGATTGCAGTAAAACGGTTTATTTTTTTTCAACTTCCACTTCGGCTAGACATTCAACGGCAAAAAACTGATAGCCTGACATTCTTTGATTTTTATAATACGTTTTTGATCAAAAAAACATCTTACCTTCCACACCCACCAAACTCGCGAAAACTAATAACAGGAAACGCTCAAAACGACCACCGGATGTATATCAACTTTTTTTACGTTGACCACCGGCGGTGGTCAATTTGCACTTTACCGGGCGTGAAAGGGAGTAGCACAAATAAGGGCCCATTGAGCCTAAGTGTCAGCACTGATCAATGATAAAGCTTCGTATTGTTGCGAGTTGTGTCAAACTGCTGGTATCCATTCCACATTTTTAAATTGGTCGGTATACCACCTGGTTCGACCCGGGAGGGGGCGGGACTCTGATTTGTTTGTAAAAAAAAAAAAAAAAAAAAAAAAAAAAAAAAAAGAAACAAAAAAGAAAGAAAGAAATTCAAAATGACCCAAAAATGTCAACCTCCCTTGTGTATCCAAAATATTTCAGAGAACCCCCACTCCACTTCCATCCCCGCTGGGCGGTTTGTATCTCGCTTGTTTCATCACCACAAAATAAAATTAAGACTGGAAAGGCCATAGCCCAGACTCGGGAAGGAAAATACACTTGTTTTCCAGGCATCTTATAAAATGATAAAATACTTGTACGTATGCCGCACACCACTTTTATTACCGGCAATTTGACCATCCTACTAGCTTCAATTAAAACTAAGCTAGACATGACAATAAGGGTGAAGCTAAATCAAAGCAGTACCACTCTAGAATATTATCAATGTTACACCCTATGGGTGGTTTGCCTTTATTACGCCAGGGTGAACATTTGTCACCAACACGACAGGCATATGTACGTGCCGGGTATCGAACCCGCAACTTTTTTTATTACTATCCATTACACCACAGCGGCTGTAGAATAGTAAGTATATAGAAATAACAGTTAAAACAGCAGTCACACATTACCGTATAACCAAAACGCGTGCCAGACGTATGAAAAATCTCAACACGTTAAAAATTTTGGACGTATAAAAAATAGAGGATCTTACACTCGTGGTCATTTCATATGAAATTTATTAAACTCGCCTTCTCGTTTTATCATATGACTTCTAAAATAGGTTTTTATCGCTTTTAAAGTGGACATATTTCCAATGAAAATTTACATTGTTGTTACGGACATCGTCAATGACGTTAAGTATTCCCGCAAAAGTGTTATTACACGTGTGGTCATACGATTTTTATGACATGACGTTATCCACTGGAAAACAGCGGCGTCATATGATAATAAAGTTTTTTTTTTTTTTTCTTTTTTTTTTTTTTTTTTCAACTCGTTTAAGCGTGTGACGACGTATTATACTTGGATTTTTTTCAATGTGCAGGGCAGGGCTTAGCTAAGCCCAGCCTTGGATGATTTCATTGTTGAGAAAGGGTCCCAGAGCTGACAATGTATAAATGAGATAAAGGTGACTATGCTTGTTGTCTTTGTGCTATACCTGTGTTTCACCTGAATGATTTCAAAATAGGTGAAGTGTATGGTAGACACACAAAAACATAAACATTTTGTTTCTTAAATATAACCATACAGCCCATACACCTACACTCAAATATTTCTATCAAGTTAGCCAATGCCTCTATCTTTGTCAACAACTCTTTGCTTTACTGATGGTACATGACTGCAGTAGAAGGTCAATAAAGTACCATTCGAAAAAAATAAAGCGATTCAGAGAACCAGCTGATTTTACTTATTTTTCCTACAAGGTCAGCTCGGTCAAACTAGCAGCAAATTTGCTGCATCAAAAACGGTCAAGTTAGCAGCAATTTTACTGCAGCAAAGTCATGTTACATGTAGCAGCAATTTTGCTACAGCAAAAGCAGTCAAGTTAATGGCGATTTTGCTTGCAGCGTTGGAATTAAATTTGCTGCAGCAAAATAGACCAGAGGACCAATGGTCCTGTAAACGCTCACCTGAGATCAGCAGCATATACCAATAAACATGTTTGAATGTTATGGTATTTAACTCCAGTGCAGGGGCAGATGAAGCCCTTGGGCCATTTTCTTTTTTCAGAATCTTCAATATTCTGTCCATTTGCCAATTTCCTGCTGCCTTTCCCCTTCAAATGACATTTTAACAGTTTTCCCAATTCAGATGCATAGGCAACCCATGTTTACCTTGCCATAAACTTGGTCAAGGTCATCACAGGGTCATGATTTATATATACATTGGAGTACTATAGCCATCGATGCCTCATGCCAAGTTTCCTTGAAATCAGTCTATTGGTTTCAGAGAAGATGATTTTTGATGGGTTTTTACCATATATGGACATGGCGGCCATCTTTGTCATGTGACCTAGATTATTTATATACACATTGATTCCCCCATTCTATAGATGCTTCACATAAAATTAAACTTTGATTGGCCAAGCGGTTTCAGAGGAGAAGACGTTTGAATAATATGGAAATATACATGTATATTGCCCCAGGGTGGGGGCACATGAGCCCCTGGGGTCCAATTTTTTTCAGAATCATTAATATCTAGTCCTACTGCCCATTTCCTGCAAGACTTTCACTTTAAATGACATTTTAAAAGTTTTCCCCATTCAAATGCATTGGCGACCTATGTTGACCTTGCCATAAAATACATGTAGTTCAAGGTCATCACAGGGTCATGATTTATATATACATTGTAGTACTTGAGCCATCGATGCTTTGTGCCAAGTTTCGTTGAAATCGGTCAACCAGTTCTAGAGAAGAAGATTTTTGAAGGGTTTTGACCATATATGGGCATGGCGGCCATCTTGGTCATGTGAATTGGATTTTTTATATACATATTTGTTACCCCTTCCTATTCATGCTTCACATAAAATTTTGCTTTGATTGGCCAAGTGGTTTCAGAGGAGAAGACGTATGAATATTATGGAGATATACATGTATATTGCCCCGGGGTGGGGGCACATGAGCCCCTGGGATCCAATTTTTTTTTCAGAATCATTAATATCCAGTCCTACTGCCCATTTCCTGCAAGACTTTCACTTTAAATGACATTTTAAAAGTTTTACCCATTCAAATGCATTGGCGACCTATGTTGACCTTGCCATAAAATAGGTCAAGGTCATCACAGGGTCATGATTTATATATACATTGTAGTGCTTGAGCCATTGATGCTTCATGCCAAGTTTCGTTGAAATCGGTCAACCAGTTCTGGAGAAGAAGATTTTTGAAGGGTTTTAACCATATATGGGCATGGCGGCCATCTTGGTCATGTGACCTGGATTTTTTTATATACATATTTGTTACCCCTTCCTATTGATGCTTCACATAAACTTTCGCTTTGATTGGCCAAGTGTGTTCAGAGGAGAAGACGTATGAATATTATGGAGATATACATGTATATTGCCCCAGGGTGGGGGTACATGAGCCCCTGGGGTCCAATTTTTTTCAGAATCATTAATATTCAGTCCTACTGCCCATTTCCTGCAAGACTTTCACTTTAAATGACATTTTAAAAGTTTTCCCCATTCAAATGCATTGGCGACCTATGTTGACCTTGCCGTAAAATAGGTCAAGGTCATCACAGGGTCATGATTTATAAACACATTGTAGTGCTTTAGCCATTAATGCTTCAAGCCAAGTTTCATTGAAATCGGTCCACCGGTTCTGGAGAAGAAGATTTTTGAAGGGTTTTTACCATATATGGGCATGGCGGCCATCTTGGTCATGTGACCTGGATTTCTTATATACACATTAGTTCCCCCTTCCTATTGATGCTTAATATAAAATTTGGCTTTGATTGGCCAAGCGGTTTCAGAGGAGAAGATCTTTGAAATTGTGGACGGACGGACGACGGACGGACGGACGGACGCCGGATCATGGCCATCCTATAAGCTCACCTTGTGAGCCTAATGGCTCAGGTGAGCTAAAAAATACAGTCAAGTTAGCGGCAATTTTGCTGCAGCGAAATTGGTCAAGTTAGCAGCTATTTTGCCACAGCAAAAAATCAGTCAAGTAAGCAGCAATTTCGCTTGCAGCAAACAGTTTTTGGCTTTAATCTAGGTGATAGCGCATAAGAAAATGACAATTAATGACACAATTACATCTTTTCGACGTCACCTACAACCAACGTTCAACAAAAAGTTCCATGTAAGTGGAAATGTTTGTCGCCATTTTTTTATTATTATATTTTTTTTTTTCGTCTGACTGTGATCGCTATGTAGAAAATGATGATGAATGCTGCAACAGAACTTTTCTAGACAACATATTACCAACGTTATGGAAAATGTTGCCGATTTTTTACAGTTTTGTCTGGCTGTGAGAGCTATAGGAAATGAATACTTATGCCGCAAACAAGACTTTTCTATCCCACCCGGACAAAAATTCCCTGCCAGCAGTAAAAGTGTCCATAGACTGGGAAATAGGTGGGACTTTAAGAACACCTGGCAACTGGGACACTGTTTCAGTTCTAAAATAGAATAAAAAGTTATCTGATTTACAAACAAACGACAAACTCGAGTGAACAAACTTGATTGACCTAAATGCTCAAACGGCAAACTCGAGTGAAAGGGGCTGTAGTGCTTTTTATTTTTGGCCGCCTTCATTAGTAAATGTAAGCCTGCATCTTTGATATTTATTTGTATCAGAATTAAAGTTTTAAACTTGAAAAGAAAAACAGAGAGTCATACAACAAGAATGTTTACCAGGCATTTACTAAGGGAATTTTCTAAATACAGTCATGTAGTACAGAATATTTTTCTGTGACAGTATGTGTTTACCCATCATTTTCGGTGCATGAGGTTAAATTTTGACACTGATTGGTTCAACAATAACAAGTGGGTCAAAGTATTTGTCCAAGTGAGAACTACCTATTTTTAAATGTAATGGTCAACTTTGTCATTGTCAATCAAAAATTGACAGGCTCCTCCCTGCACATTGAAAAAAATCAGACTATAAAATCTCTAAAACTCTAAAAGTGTGTTTGTGTTACGTCCCAGACACGCTAAGCACGCGCTATAGGCGCGCATCAAACGTTACACGCGCGTCTCATATACGCTTGGGACACGTTACTAAAGCAATATCCCGTAAAATCGGAACGCGCATGTAGCGTACACTGGCGAAGTTATTCGAAACGTATAAGACACACGCCCTAGACACGCCGAGCTTCTAGAAAAAATTTAAGCATGTTTAAATTTCTTTTAGCCCAAACGCGCACCGTCGGACTTTTAGCGACGTACATCGACGCGCAACGGACGTACACCAAGCGTACCCAACGTAACGTGTTTTAACGTTTCACCGGCGTGCGTCAAACGGTGGAATTTTGCATTCTTTTTTCAACACGCCCGGCGCGCGTTTCACTTATACGCTAATGTAATGTGTGACTGTTATTTAAATTTTATGATTTCATTATACTCGCTTTAGTCAGCTGGGGTGCACTTATAAGTATTTGATCAGTTCTTATTTTAACTTCTTTTAATAATGTGAAAACATATAAATGATCATAAATCAGGAAATGTTTGTTCGTTCGTTCGAACTGATGCTTAAAACGTCCCAGTCAACAGTAATCGTCATGTCGGGACATTGCCTCGATTTCATGGGACTTTTACCCACTATGAGGATGTCATGACACCCAAAAAGTGCTTCAAACCAAGTAAGCCACAAAGTCTTATCCGTATGGATGATTTGACTTGAACCATTTTTCATCTTTTTCAGTCGGCCCCGATGACCACCCTTAAGCATTGTGGTGGTACGTTTAAAGACTTTTGCGCGTAACCTTAAAGAGGAAAACCCCATGTATATCGCAAGTAATGATCAGATATAGCAAATGTAAGACGTAGCTAAGCTAATAACCATGATATTTTATGGTCGGTAACTTGGTATGAATCGACAACAGTGCACATGTATATAGTGATTCGCCAAAACCTTCCAGACATGACTGAAAAATTGATTGGGAAAATAAACCGCAATTTAATAAACAAACAAACAATACGATTATAATAAACCAGTGCACTCTGATAAGCTCGTACGAGTTACAACTTTAGTTGAACCAGTGAGGATGCCGATGTTTATATGGAGTTGCTCCCCTTAGACCAGATGGAAAGTAAGATAAGAAAATAAATCCCGTATAGACTCCATTCAGGAAAAAGAAACTACAGGACAAAACATTGCACAAAATGTTATAACACGCATGAAGAGCAAGGGACCAGCTCTTTCCCAACAAGGTAGCCATCTTGGCTAGCATGAGCCAAATACAAAAGTGACTAGTACAGCATATATGTAATACATGTAGATAGATCAGCTGGTTAATCTGTACTCCGGTGACGTAGTGGTTGAGCATAGGACTACGTTGAAGTACGTTCATCGAGAGATCCTGGGTTCGAGCCCACTGGTGGCAGCGTCTTGTGTCCTTGAGCAAGGCACATTTACTCCCAAAAGTACATGGTTAATTCCTAGGAAGCGGTGGCTCCGTCCCGATATGACTAAGAAATTGTTGACTGGGACGTTAAACCAAGCCTGCACTCCACTAGACGTCGTAACCTCGTTCCACTTCTGTTGTGTGGAAAGATATGATGGGCCACCACATAAAACAGAAGATAAATCACAACAGAACCGCACTGGAACGGTCAGTAACTGAAGAAACAAATGAAGGGTTTGAATCGATTTTTTTTCACTCTCGGATGCGATGTAATAGCATTTATTTCATATATTTTGATCGCCACCTTTGACAGTATTTGTATCTTTTTGTTTACTGAGTCGATCAATTTCTGACCAGTACCTCAGAGCTGTGGCAGAGGATTGAACCCGGGACCTCTGGGACCTGAGTCAACCACTCTACCACTGCGCCAGTCCGCTCCACAGCATAATTGGCATGTGGAGCGCAACGACCTAGTTTTGAGAGTTAAGCTAGAAGTACATGTACCTTACAAGATCAGCTGCACGTGCTAGAAAGATCAGTTGCACGTGCTATACACCAAACCGCTCAACCGATCTTCTTTTTTCGTACATACTGACTTGGAACCCAGGTCTCTCTCTCTCTCTCTCTCTCTCTCTCTCTCTCTCTCTAGAAACAGAATGGTAAAGCACCGTTCCTAGCCACAGTTGATATTGGTTTGTCCAAAAGTAAAGGCTATAAGAATCTTATATGGGGTTCTGTTCTAGATGGAAGTTTCCAACCCAAGGGATGACCGTGCTGAGCGGAACCGAGGCTCCGCCGAGGTTCCGCTCAGCACGGTCATCCCGAGGGTTGGAAACTTCCATCTAGAACAGAACACCATATTAGATTCTTTTTCTTGCACAACAACCCCCAAAATCTGGTTTATTTCAAGGTTTTGCGTATTTTTTTTAGCCTGGGTGAGAACACCTGGGTGAGATGCAATTTTATCACCCAGGCAAAAAGTGTGGCAATTTCTGTCTGGTGTGCAAGAAAAGACTTTACACCCCGATACCTTGGGTATTTTTCATAGAAAAAAATGTTAGCCTACACCCGGTCTGGATAAGATGCCAGATGGACCGCCGGAGAGCCACGATTATTTTCGGTACAGCAGCCCGACGTTCTTCCTGGCGTCCCGACGATTCAGTGTCCCGGGTATGTCCCGACGTGCTAGATGCTACCATGTTCTCACTTCTCCGGTTTTAACTCCCCGTACATCACGGCTGGGAGAAGCCATGCCATGTGTCATTACTCGGTTCATTCTGACCTTCGCGCCAAATTGGGGTCGCGACCATCCCGCCATCGTGGTGAACCATGGTAATTTGTCGAAAGCCGTGGGTATCTGGGCAGGTGGGGGGGGGGGGGGCGGGGTGCCGGGGGTATTCTACCATCTAATTCTCATGGCTAGGTTATTACTGGCCATAACTCAGAATAAAGCGGTTCTGCTTGCTGATGTGGCGCAGCTATACGATTTTATATTCCATTTTCGACAGATTCGTCTCGACTTAACGGCTCGTCTCGAAATTAGTGAAATATTGTTGAAATGAAAGCAAAATTGAATTTTAAAATGTATCTTTGAAACAATTATAATTTTCAGAACTAATAAAGTACAGAGTTTGATTTAAGTTTACATTCTTATTGGTTTAAAGTCAACATAAAAAAAAAAAAAAAAAAAAAAAAAAAAAAAAAAAAAAAAAAAAAAAAAAAAAAAAAAAAACATCTGTGTTAAGTCACGCGGGTGAGCTCGGTCTATTTGGTAAATTTCGTGCTTTGGACGAATATTTGGAGTGTACGGAGGGTTTGTCTGATTTGTATACAATGCTAGTTCTGTTTTCTTATTTCTGTTTTGTAACCAAATGTGTGAGTTTCTCCTCTATCCAACCGCGTTTCGGGTGGGGTGGCGGGGGGGGGGGGGGTTCCAATTAATGCACCCAATTAGCGTTTGTACGTGCACGTGCAAATAATATTTGGTGACACGAACGTATTAAAACACATTTGTCCATGCATTCCCAGCTTGTATTAATTTTTATATGAATAAATCACTTTTGAATTAGTGGCGTGTTACCTTACACTTGATGCGTGTCCTTGAACTTTGAAGCAGCTGATTTGTTACGTCACTTGTGATTTCACATTTGCAGGATTGATCGATACATGTTTTGTGTTTTCAATGTTGACATCATTTTGTTGTGTTAAATTCTAATGAGAATAAATGGAATAATGGATTTTCCACTTTATACTTGCCTGCGTTGGCACTGGGGTATTTTAAACTATGGTAACACTGGCACGGTAAGACTTTAAATCCCATAATTTGTACTTTTTTCCAAACGATCCTTGGTCCAAAAAAGACGCCATTTTCTTTTTTTTCGTTCTCAAAACCGAAACTGAATTTTAAATAGTGGCAAGTTCGTTTCGCCCCATTAAAATTTTGGCTGAAAATTTGCACAAAGGTAGGAAAATTCATGCTCTGTTCGGTTGTCAAGATGAAATATTTCCAGTTTAATGGCAAGTTATTGCTTTTTTATATTTTCCGAGGGTACCGACAACCGGTAAAAAACCCGCAACTTTGAAGCGGCTCTTCAGTCCTACTAGAATCAAACCAGGTATGGGACCATTCTTTTTGAAACGATTAATGAGTGTCATTTGTATTCCCCCCGTCATTTGATATGAATTCACACAAGAAAATGAGCATTTTAAGGTTAAATGCATGTAGCGAAATCGGGCTTAAAAAATTCAATGTAGTTCCACAGAACGAACGCACGCGATTTTTGTTTTTAAAATCCTACGCCAGGCCCATCTCCGTTCCCAACTGGTGCGCCTAACTTTTCAAAAAACTCAAAGTTATGATAATGAAATATCGTTCTAATTAACGAAACCTATCATCAGGAAAACATGTCCGTGAAATAAATACCCCCTTATACCCCACTTTTATATAGAAAAACTGGGGTTTGCAGGGGTATACCTAATTTTCTTATTTTTGCTCCAAAACATAGATTGTGGGTAATCGTTAGAACCGCCTCGCCGAGGCGGTTCTAACGTGTACCCACAATCTATGTTTTGGGCAAAAATAAGAAAAATATCAAAAATTTTCCTCTGAAAATTATCGATTTTTGACCTGAAAAAATTACTGTATATCATATGGGCATGTTTTCGTAATGGAACGAAACAACACTTAAACTGCTGAAATAACCATGTCAAAAAGTTGGTGTCATTTAAGTAACATAAACGTTTCAAAATAGTGTTTGATCATTTAAGGTAGATATTAAGTGCGGCTAATATGGTAATAATGTGAAATATTGGTCTAACATACCAATATGATATGATGAGGAGTGTGCGCTTATGCACTTTTTTCAGAAACAACTAGCCAGGGTGTGTGCTTTTGGAGCATATGCGCTAATTAGAAATAATATGGTATGCGTATGTTAGCAATATAATTCCAATCGTTTGTTTTAGAATCATGAAATAAAGTTTGTTTACATCAACTAACAGCAAAACAAAACCAAAAACGTGTTCTTAAGGGGAAACATCACTATTGATATCGCAACGTCGGTATTTCGTATGATAGTTTTGACGCTGTTTTTCTTCTTGATTTCTAAATTGCCTTACTCATCGTCTCTTCTCACTTATCTCACACTGACTGAAAAAAATTCTGATAACATAAAAAAACGAGTTCCGTGACAGTTCAGTTGTATTTCAATTTTCATGCAAGGATGCATTTATCTTGAATGAAGCGAGTGAAGTTTCATTGGGATCGGATAGTGATGCGTCCCCTTATTTTTTGTAATGACCAAAGGCTTGCTGGAACAATACTCAAAAGTGAGAGATTATATAATATATATATAAGAAATTTCTAAAACTTAGTCGTTCTCCTTATTTTAAGATCGTCATCAAAGATCTATATACAAGTATTGAGGAGAAGACTAAATCTTGAACCAAGAAATATGATCAAAACACTTAAGCCTCTTTACTATAGAGAGATTATATATACTGTAATCCATACATGTACAAGGATTATATATAAGTGAGAGAATGAAGAAGTTTTAGAAATTTCTAATATACCGTATTCGTTCTAATAAGTGCACAGTGCGCTCAACTTTACAAAATATCGTAAAGTTAAGGTAACAAAATATCGTCTAATTAGAGCATACTACGAATCAAAACAATTTATAGACTGTTGAAATAACATGTCATAAATAGCAATGTTGATGTCATATAAGTGTTCCAATCGTCGCGAAATATTGTTTGGTCATTCAAGGATACGTTTTAATGCGGGTATTAATGTGTAAAATAGGTACAAATTACCAATAGTCGAGCAGTGTGCCATTGTGCGCACATTTTTCAGAAACAACCAGGGTGAGTGCTTATTTTAGCATCTGCGATAATTACAACGAATACGGTGCTTACAAAAATCTAACTTCCTACTTTGTGGGTTTATTTGAAATAAAGTTGGTAATTCTATACTCACTCTTGTACAGACAGACAGTCATTTTCTTAAAAACACAAAACGAGACATTTCTACGAATAATATGTTTGCTTGAATAGTGCCTCGCTAAATAATTTATTACTTTCTTTAAAAGTCTAATTTGGCAAATAAAACAATACGAAAATATTTAAAAAGATACAGAAAGCTTTGCTGTTAACCTTACTCTTAAAATTCTTAAATTTGATTTCAAACTTCAAACTGTTGTAAGATATGATTGTCTTACTCCGTCATGGGTTTCGTCCTTAGTTTTTTCTCTTCTTTATTTTTAAAGACTTCTCTTGCATTGCATCAGTAGCGTATGGTAAAAGTTAAACCCACCACCTAAAATTAACAAAAATATCATAAATAAATAAATAAATAAATAAATAAATAAATAAATAAATAAATAAATATTATAGCTAAAAGATAACGGGGGGTGGGGGGTGGGGGGGGGGGGTAAACAGTGATGATTAAGAACCTGTCCGTTCAAGAATGTAATGTTACGTCTACACTGGGCCACGTTCTCGCCACGTTCTCACCACGTCCTTACCACATCCTAAACAACTCAAGTACGTGGCGAGGACAGGGTCAAAAAGAAACAATTTCTGGTTTCTAAGTTCACAATACGTACTACGTCCCCACCACGTCCTTACTACGTCCGCACCACGTCCTTACTAGGTCCTGTACGTTTCCACTAGGTCCTCACTACGCGCTCACCAAACTCATCCCGTTTGCACTACGTCCTTACAACGGCCTCACGAAGACCAAGCAGTTTACGCCGCGCGCGTACTAAGCTTTCAGCACGTCCCAACTGTTAATGAATAAAAATGAGTGTGCTCAGTTGAAAAACGAAAATGAATCTTCATCCTCAACGCTGCTAATAATCTGTTGTAATGCCCATAGCGAAGCCTTTCATCATCATCATCATCATCATCATCATCATCATCATCATCATCATCATCATCATCATCATATCCATTTTCATAGCTCATAACTAGGGGCGCACCCCTTTTCTGCGATGCACCGAGTAAGTTTTTGTGTTATTAAAGTAGAGCTAATTGCAAGAGTACCTTTCGGTTCATTTTTTTATTTCAAAATGATTGACGCGCAAGCTGTTGCTTAAGGGAACGAGTCAAACAAAATTAATAAAACACGGAGGACCTGGTAAGAACCTGTCGTGAACGTGGTAAGAACCCATAGAGGACGTGTTGGGAACCGCAAGGGCGTGATAAGAACGCAATGAAGTCTTCTAGGACGTGGTATGGACGTACGAGAAAAGTGGTAAGGTCTTATCAAGAACTTGATGGGCGCAGCGCGGACGTATTGAAGGCGTAGTGAGGTCTTGATGGTCTGCAACAGGTCCGTAGACCACGTCCATGAAGACCTTACTACGTTTGCACTGCGTCCTTACTACGTGCTACAAGTTCCTACTACGTCCTCACCACGTCCTTGCTGCGTTCTAATTCCACCCCTCGCCACGTTTCTTTTGAGAATATTCATAATTCGACCAAGACCTCCAAATCCACCAAGATCTCGCTACGTCCTTACTACGTTCCTACCACGTCCTACAAGACCGTACTACGTCCTTACGGCGTCCTTAAATGTTTTGCGAAGTAGTAAGGACGTGGTGAGAACTTGGCCCAGTGTAGACGTAACATTAGACTGGTATAAAGATATTTACGACGCGTTTGGTCGACCGGGAAAAATTATACCGTAATAACTCTATAACCCAGGCCCAGGGCAATTTATCATGGGTGCCAAATCGTTCATTTGAACACCTAAAATGCAACGATTTTTGCCTTTAAAGATAAACTCACTTGCACTATGAATAATTGCAAGGTTTCCATGGCAACTGTTAACGTGATTCTTAAGCATGGGGTGTGCATACAAAATTGATCATATCTCTGGTGTTACCGACCTTAGAGCACTGAATCTGGTACCAGAATTACAATGCTTCCTGAACTCTTAAGGCTGATCCTTAAATTCGACATAAGTGCATTACAATCGATTTTCTTACTTTAAGGTAGACCTTAACTTGACGAAATACTTAAATAGTTAAGGTTACTCGATAGCTACCATGAGATTTTACTTAAGGCAGAAAATTAGCGCTCAGATTATGCATTATACACGGTCTTTTGGTCATATGTTTATGCACATTATGTAACTACACAACGCTACGTAACATATATCACCTTTTGTTTTCTTTCTTTTTTTTTTCGGTTAAGTCTACGCGTGCACGAGTGAGAGATATTTCAGCTCCTTGTTTTAGCTTCACTCTACTTTTAAACGAAACAGCTCGAAATTCTGTGCTTAGTAAAGTTTGTCATTATATACTTTTATAATAAAATCATGTTTTCTTGGACTAGTTCCATAATCACGTTAGCCTCCAAGATAAGTTTATGGCCTTGCATGTGTGTTTGTGAGTGTGTGTGTGTGACAATGATGCATTTTCAATGCAAGACACAAGTACGGTTCGGAACATAACTAAATTTGAAAAGAAGAAAACAAAACAAAAGATAAAGAAAGTAAAATGATAATAACGTAACAAAACTTAAAAAAGATAAAAAAATAAAAAAAAATAAATAAATTGACTCCATAAGGTTTCGAAATCAGAACCAACGTTTTAAGTTGCAAATGGCAGGTGTTTTATTGTTTACCATTGTACCATAGAGTCTAACGGAGTTAAAGTAATAAACCAATGTTGATAATCAAATCTTGTTACTACTGCATGTATTATGCCGCTTATGTGATATAAAAGTCTTAAATTTTCGTGTTGCTCCGGTAAGGTTTTCGTCTGTTCCCTGAACGGTCCTGTAAGTTTTTACGAAAACTAAACCTTAGAAAAGGGTGGTCATAAAGTGTATTACAAATGCAAGGAAAATCTTAGCTGAGGTAAAAACTTAATTTAAACCGCTAAGAAGGCCTTAACTCAATGAATGATTGTAATTCTGTGCCCTGGTCTCTTTTTAGTTGTATTATAAGTTATGCAAATTATCTAATTTGCATATCCATGATTTCTAATGGAAACAGTAAAAAATGAGAAAACAAAAAAAAAAAACAAAAAAAAAAAAACAAACAAACAATAAATGAACTAATTTCAGGCCCAATCTGTCATTGTGACAGTTTGTTATTGAACGAGCAATACCATATGACAAGATTATATATGTCAGTGGCCTATACGAAAAATTATCTCATTTACATATATATGAATATTAATAAACTATCGAAAATCGAGGAAAAAAAACGAGAGAAAACTATAGTCATTGCCAGGAGTTGGATGTGTTATTAGTGATATCTTGCATCCATGGGACAAAATTTCATTGCTGCCAGTGATGTCAGTTGGATCACTCAAATGCCATAAAATATTGTCCTTAACAATGAACACAGTTGCATGATGTAAAATTACATAGTTTCCACACCCACCCCTAGTGTGATTCTAAAGAAGGTCCCGGGTCGTTTCGCCCGTGAGTTGTTTCGTCCGTGAGTCGTTTCGCCCGTGAGTCGTTTCGCCCTGGGTCGTTTCGCCCTGGGTCGTTTCGCCCGTGGGTCGTTTCGCCCCTATTTGGTGAGTCGTTTCGCCCTTATCTTTCTACTATGCCCAAATGTGTAATCTGGTGTATTATTTGTTATTTATAACCTAAGGATATGTCTTGGGCTGATCATTCATAACTGTCTTTTGGGTATATATACTAAAGGACTTTGAAAACGCCTTGCATAAATTGGTTGCGATGATGATTATTTCTTCTAGAATATCTAGGGTGTACAAAAGTAGTCATATCCTACCACTAGCATGCTCTAGAATACTACATGTTTATGCCTATTTGGTTTGATAGTGATTCATAGACCTAGCAATTTAACGTGAATGTCTTAAATGCCTAATATTAAAATAATTGAAATAAAAATAAAGTTAATAAACCAGAGGACCATTGGTCCTGAGAACGCTCACCTGAAGCCTGATCCTGCAGTATTAAGTCATCATGAAATGACCTTGACCTTGAATACTCACACACCTTTATTGAATTCATAAGTTGTCTGCATCTGCAAAGTTTCAGGTCTCAGGCTGCAATAGTTTCCAAACCCAGTGATTTATGAGAAAACCACAATTTTAATTTTGATATTTAAATGACTTTGGGTCAAGGTCAAGAAATGACCTTGGCCTTCATTAATTACTTACCTTCATTGACTCCATTGGTTGTCTGCATCTAGCAACTTCCAGGTCTCAGACTGCAACAGTTTCCAAAATTTCCATTGTTTCCGCCTTTTCCCATGTAAAAGCCTATGTTTCCAAAATTGACCTTGCCGTAAAATAGGTCAAGGTCATCCTATGGTCATCATTTGATCAAACTAGGATGGGCTGGAGTCCCAAATGCTACATACCAAGTTTCGCGAAAATTGGCCTGCCGGTTCTGGAGAAGAAAATTTTTGAGTGGTTTTTACCATATATGGGCGTGGCGGCCATCTTGGTAATGTGACCTGGATTTCGTGATCAAACTTTCGTCTCCCCTACCCATGGATGCTCCACATAAAATTCCACTTTGATTGGCCCAGCAGTTTCAGAGAAGATCTTTGAAAAGTGTGTATGGACAACAGACTGGCCAAGGTCAAGAGATGACCTTGACCTACATTAATCACATACCTTCATCTACTCCATTAGTTGTTTGCATCTACCACTTTTCAGGCATCAGGCTGCAATAGTTTTCAAAAATCCATAGTTTCACTTTTTCCCATGTAAAAGCCTATGTTTCCAAATTTGACCTTGCCGTAAATTAGGTCAAGGTCATCCAAGGGTCATAATTTTATCAAACTATGATGGGCTGAAGTCCCCGATGCTACATACCAAGTTTCGTGGAAATCGGCCAACCGGTTCTGGAGAAGAAGATTTTTGAGTGCTTTTTACCATATATGGGCGTGGCAGCCATCTTGGTCATGTGACCTGGATTTCGCATTTAAACTTTTGTCTCCCCTACCCATGGATGCTCCACATAAAATTTCACTTTGATTGGCCCAGCAGTTTCAGAGAAGAAGATCTTTGAAAAGTGTGTATGGACGATAGTTTGGCCAAGGTCAAGAGATGACCTTGACCTACATTAATCACATACCTTCATCTACTCCATTAGTTGTTTGCATCTACCACTTTTCAGGCATCAGGCTGCAATAGTTTTCAAAAAATCCATAGTTTTCACTTTTTCCCATGTTAAAGCCTATGTTTCCAAAATTGATCTTGCAGTAAATTAGGTCAAGGTCATCCTAGGGTCATCATTTTATCAAACTATGATGGGCTGGAGTCCCAAATGCTACATACCAAGTTTCATGAAAATCGGCCTGCCGGTTCTGGAGAAGAAGATTTTTGAGTGGTTTTTACCATATATGGGCGTGGCAGCCATCTTGGTCATGTGACCTGGATTTCGCAATCAAACTTTCGTCTCCCCTACCCATGGATGCTCCACATAAAATTTCACTTCGATTGGCCCAGCAGTTTCAGAGAAGAAGATCTTTGAAAAGTGTGAATGGACGACAGACTGGCCAAGGTCAAGAGATGACCTTGACCTACATTAATCACATACCTTCATCTACTCCATTAGTTGTTTGCATCTACCACTTTTCAGGCCTCAGGCTGCAATAGTTTTCAAAAAATCCATAGTTTTCACTTTTTCCCATGTAAAAGCCTATGTTTCCAAATTTGACCTTGCCGTAAAATAGGTCAAGGTCATCCAAGGGTCATCATTTTATCAAACTATGATGGGCTGAAGTCCCTGATGCTACATACCAAGTTTCGTGGAAATCAGCCCACCGGTTCTGGAGAAGAAGATTTTTGAAGGGTTTTTACCATATATGGGCGTGGCGGCCATCTTGGTCATGTGACCTGGATTTCTCGATCAAACTTGAAATGCGCCTTCCCAAGGAGGCTCCACATAAAATTTCAACTAGATCGGCCAAGCGGTTTCAGAGAAGAAGATCTTTGAAATTGTGGACGACGACGACGACGACGGACGGACGACGGACGACGGACGACGGACGGACGCCGGATCATGGCCATCCTATAAGCTCACCTTGTGAGCCTTCGGCTCAGGTGAGCTAAAAACCTAAAAATTCGGAGAAAATCTTGGAAAAATAGGGGGTATACATACAAAATAACTTGTGCCAGTAACCAGAGCTTTACATAAACTGAAAGGATGCTGAAAGATGTATCATATCAAAGTCTAATGAAAGAATAATCTGATTTTCAATCTCATGAATTGTAATGAAAACGTTCAAAAATTGGAGATAAAACATAAAACAATCAAACGGGCAAACTTAAGAAATGACTTGTATTTTGGTAGACAGGATGCACTTGCAGGAAAAACATTCGATAAAAAATTGGATTCCTACCAAATTATCAGATACTAAAAACATTTTACCTCACGAAATTGCAATATAATTTTGGGTAGTGTAGGGGGAGGGGTGGAGGTGTAAAAGTGGGTAGGAAGTTGGAGGACAAACAATCAAAATTTTACTTTCAGCCTGATCTGCGCCTTCGATTCCGCATTTAATATGCAGATTGTTGTATTTCTGGTGCAGCGGCTCAATTATCCCATGTTATCAAATGTTAAAGGACATCTACTGATTAGATTGGGATTTTCCCTTATTGTCAAATATGCCAATTTCAGACACGGAAACTATACAATACAATACAAAGAATTTATTATAGGAATGAATTTTATTTTTGTTGATTTTATCGATGTGTAAACTCAGGCGAATCACTCACAAACTAAATAAAGCCCGAAGGGCTTTATGAAAAAGTTTGTGAGTGATTCGCCTGAGTTTACACATCGATAAAATCAACAAAAATAATAATTCATTCCTTATAATTCCAACTTTGTCCCATTACACTGCATTTATTTACATTGATTTCATTTTTTATAGCCAGCGGAAGGAAAATAGAGCAAAACCGATCTTCATGAGGCAGCCATCTTGAAAATTTCCAAAGAATAGAACTCACTTCTCGCAATTAATAGAAGCTGTTATAGCTTCCTAAAGGCAAGCTGTAAAAGCGGGAGCTTTAAAACATCTCCCCTTCATTTAAAATTGTTCTTTTGGGAGGAAATGTCGCCGTCTGGGCCGATAGAAAGACATGTCGATTTTGAACTGGGGATCGGAGCATTAGAAATTCAAACGTCAAATTTCAACACACAACAAAAAGATAAAAACGCTTACCTTACGATGTTGTATTAAAAGAAAAAGCGTCCATGTTTATTAAAAATTCCAAATATTCATTTCAACGCCTTCAAAACGCGTTCATCCATTGTTTTTATGACGTTTAGATTTGGTGACGTCAACGTTTCCTCGAGGAAACGTCACGTAATCACGTAACGTCGCGCCGTTTTTAAGGTATAAACCAAGTATTCTTACGCATTGCTTTTATCGAAGTATAAAGTCTTCCAAACAACCAATCAGAATGTAGGAAATTAGTGAAGTTGGAATTATTAGCATAAAACATTATACAATGCTTCTAGCCATAATATTACATACAGATACAGTAGATACAATACATAAACAGATCAAAATATGAGATTTACAGAAGAGCAAACATGTACAGAACATAAATTTTAAATGTAGTATTTTAAATAAAATTATATAGAGGAGTTGCAAATATGCAAGGATATTTCAGAGGTTAAGCATTACGCTTTTTATTAGGAAAATAAATAAACTTCGCCAAACAAGTGATTGCATTTACATTTTTACTTGATAGAATATTTTCGAACTTATTTAAAGTTGGCCAGTGGCAAAAATAAGGTTTAAAGAATTTTTGTCTTAATTCGCGGTACTTTGGGCATACTAACAAAAAATGAAATTCACTTTCTACTTTCTATTCATATTGCATGACTGACATATTCGTTGTTCTCGAGCAGTATCGTCATATCTCCCGGTTTCAATGTATAAACTATGTGACGATGTTCTAAATCGCGTTAGAGCTATTTTATATTTTTGATTGATGTTTAAGGTAAGGTACTTTTCGAGTTCAAAGGTTTGCTTGAAAATGCTATAAGATTCAAGACGACTGGAGTTATTTATTTCGGAATACCAGGACTGTTGATATGTGTCAATAATTCGTTGTCTAATATGGTTAAAAGGGATATCGATATTTGATTGTTGACGCCAGACATATTCGAATCCGTGTTGTTGTAATATCTTTTTAATGTGCGAAGCCCAGTTATTGCCATTATAGTTGTTATTAAGATCAGAATCATGTTTAAGCATTAAGTATGATTGTTTAAGAATCGAATTTTCGTCTTGTTGTAAAATTTTCATCCAGTATTTAATCATGTTTATTTTACGGTTTATTGATAATGGTACTCTACCTAGTTCTCCGTATAAAGCTGAAAGATTCGTTGACTGTTTTACCCCGAGAATAAATCTTAAAAATTTTGTATGGACAAGTTCTAAGTCTGTTCCTTGATGCATTCCGAAAATTTCTGATCCAAAATTAAGTACGGGTGAAACTAGCGTATCGAAAAGTTTTATTTTTTGGGAAATTGGTAGTTCAATGTTTTTGAAAATTTTAAATAGATTGAAGAGTGCGAAGGACGCGTGTTGCGATATGCTTTTTTGCGTACGATGCCATTTACCATTTTTAAATAAGGTGATGCCCAAGTATTTAAAAGAGTCAACAAGCTCTAAAACAGAATTATATATATAGAAATCATGGTGGCTACGCCATCTGCCATTCTCGAATATCATCGCCTTAGTTTTATCTGTATTTATTTTTAAGCCCCATAATTGGCAGTAGTTTTCGAGATCTGTAAGTAGTGACTGGAGTGTTTCGGGCGATGTTGCAAAGAGTACCTGGTCGTCTGCAAAAAGTATTAAAAATAGTTTCAGTTCATTTATTGTAAAAATATTTCGAAGATTACTGTTGATATTATCCATAATATCGTTGACAAAAAACATGAAAAGTAATGGTGAACTCGGGTTCCCTTGTTTGAGGCCGATGCTGGAGTCGAAAAATCTGGAGTAATTAGACTTATATTTGACGCATGACTTGACGATAGTGTACATGAACTTGATTGCTTTAACTAATTTACAACTAACGTGTTCTGTTAAGAGTTTTTGCCATAACAGCGACCGGTCTATTTTGTCGAAGCATTTCTCATAATCAATGAATACACAGTAGAGTTTTTGGCCTGCATTCAATACTTTAGATATCACCGAATGTAAAATAAAAACACAATCTACAACTGATTTTCCTTTTTGGAAGCCAAATTGGTTACTTGATAATTTTTCATATTTTTCACTCCAATCGGTCATACGATTTAGTAGTAATTGAGAATAGACCTTGGCTAAAGTGTTTATCAGTGTAATACCGCGGTAATTGCATGCTTCGTTAGCGTCCCCTTTTTTGAAGATATAGCTACCGTCACATTTTACCGTTATTGTATTTCACTCATAGTTCTAAAGGTAAGCTAGGTCTTTTAACTGTATACCTATTGTGTCAAAACTAGTCTTGGTCTAATATCTATATAGCACAATACGTTAATTGTTTGGATTCAGTGTTTCTATTCAGTATAACAATGGTTTGAGAAAATCTTATATCGTAAGGCCTTAAATATGTGTGTATTCGGTTACATAAACTTATAAAATTTTGGGTAGGAAAATGACTATACATGTATTTGTATGTTTTATTTTTGAGATATGAAACAAAATGAAAAAAAAAATGCTGAAGCCCTTGTGAATCCCCTAAAACTACACTACTTAAAACTAGGATCGGGGATAAACCGATTGACGCCATCGGGTAAAATGAAACAGACATGTTTAAGGCCTAAGTCCACAAGATAAGTCTTCTATGGTCGACGAGTTTTCTTGTCGGTGCGTCGCTTGTCGTCGCACGTGAGTTTTGGTTTCCGTTGTTTTCGTCCATGGTATTCGCACGTGTTGGTACTAAGGTTGCACACAACACCTTGTCCGAGGCATCTTCCGAAGAAACAATATCCACCGGGTCTTCCAACTATAAACAAATACAAATGAGCCTTCGCATGAGAAAACCAACAACATCCCAGCGGGTACATGACGTCAAAATGACGTCATATCAACGTCGATGCGACGTCATGCCGTCGCATCGATGTCGATCTGACGTCATTCTGACGTCATGTGCCTGCTGGGATGGAGCCAAAGATAATTACTGTAATTCACATCTTAAACAGAGCAGTCGATACAAAGACTAGTATTGTCCAAAATGGGGCCAAATATATTGAATGTCGGTTAGGATATGAATCTAAACCGATAATAATTTTCTGATTTCTCAAAACACCCTCGCTGACAACATTCTGATCATGTGACACTTGAAAAATGTAATAGAAAGTAGAAACCCCTTCGCTACTGTTGTCTGCGACGTATAGATTCTGTACGATCGTAGAAGACTCGCGTTACAGATTTAACGTCATATATTATGTCAATGAAATGAATGTATTTGACCAATAGAAATGTGTGTATAATTCATATTTATAACGGTAAATCTGTGACGTCTTCTACGATATTTCGGGAATAATAAAGCAGCACGGTCAGAGAAAAACAAAATGACATTACTGTACAAATACTTCAACATATTTACACTGAAGAAGTACTTACACTTGGCACATGTATTGGCAATTGATACTTTCTTCCCTTTGGGACAAACATGTCGAGCTGAAAGAAAACAATATATGACAATATCTTGTAGCTACTATACGTAACAAATCAATTTTGGAAAAAGTACTCAATCGATGGATTCTACTTCTACACACAGGCGTAATTCATGTTTCGTTGAATTTTTTTCCCTTGAAACTGAAGAACTGTAAAGTGAGAGACACTATGGGCGTGTTCACACTAGACTGTTTTCATCTGGGTCAAACTCCGGATTACTTTGATCCGGATCAAGTTTGTGTTCACACTAGATAAATGTTCAATCCGGATCAGATAAATGTATCATCTGAAATTGTCGACTTTTTTCTGATACTACACGCCCACAATGCCAATTTCGACGTTAAACTGTAGAACGCCAGTCATGATTGGTGCGATTTTACGTGCCGCTATAATCGCCAAGCGTTTCGTTTTACTTTCCTGAACCTACGTCATAAAAAACACAAGTATTCAAAACCAACTTTACTTAAGAAATAGATCAGCTCTATCAGTGAACTGTTGAGTAATAATTCACTGTTTGGAGGTCAGTTGTAAAGAAGATCAAATCATGAGCGCGAAGCTCTTACAACTGACCGACAAACAGTTAAATACTTGAGCTGATCTATTTCGATTCAAACACACAATAAACGGAATAAATGTTGCTGAAACCGTCGATATCATTCAGCTTTCCGCCATTGCATTGCAGATATCCCGCCAAATATTTGACTTACACACACTTATTACGTTTGTTGTGCGCTAAAACGAAGTTTCACCGTCTAACGCTGCTTTGTGGGATAGCTGACGTCACAAATGCCGCAAAGTAACGTCACGCTTATTCGCCCAGTGGAATTGTTGCACAATATAACACGTTTTTTACCATTGGCTATATAGGTGAGGTGTGTTAGAATCATCAAATATAAAGAATCGCGAAAGAAACAATATTTCAATAAAAATCATAGTGTCGTCAACTGTAACGGAGATTCTGACGAATTACGCTTACATTATGAAAACTTGCCCATGCAATATACAGAGATTTTTTGAACTTTTAAAATTGATTTTTTTTTTATATTTTTCTAATTTTTGCTCAAAACATAGATTGTGGGTACACGTTGGAACCGCCTCATTTTTGCTATATAAAAGTGGGGTTCAAGGGGGTATACATTGCACGGACATGTTTTCCTGATGCATAAAATGATCTCTGCACAGAACTGGTAAATTAGATTCTAAGCGAAATGCTTGCGCGGCTTAATTGCTAATTACTCATTTAGGTTTTGTCTAGTGTTAACGCAAATTTAATCCAGATCAAACTGATACGGATTGACCTGATCCGGAGCAAAAACAAGTTGTAGTGTGAACGCAAATTTAATCCGGATCAGATTGATTGTTTAGTGTGAACGCATCAATCTGATCCGGATTAAAGTGTCCCGTGTGAACGCGCCCTATACGTAAACTATACATGTAGTGCGACTGAAAAACGTATCAAAACGGAACCATAATGCATCGCCACGTCCGACACATTGCTTTCAAACAAAAGCAATTTAGCGGCCATTCTTCTCATGGTTCACGTTCATGTTGTAATTTAATGGCAAAAGAAAAATTAGCACAGCGACTTGGTAACCTTCACTCTGTGGCACTTTGTAAACACAATGGTGTCCTTTTTTGCTGGGCGAGACCAGTACTATAGTAGGTTTTTTTTTATTCTTTTTTTATTATTATTTTTTTTTTTTTTTTTTTTTTTGGGGGGGGGGGGAGGGTTGTTGTTGCGGGAAGGCTCAACCAGGAGGTTGATTTTTGTTGTTGTTTTTGGTCCTGTAATGTATGAAATGTATATTGGTTTAATTTTTTATTCCTGTCAATAGACGAGAGCCATTCCGAATGATTAGAGAAACATGACCAGAGGACAGTTGATGTCATCAGAGTATCATCAGGCCTCGAGGTTATAAAACATTTTTTCAAGCTCAGCTGAACATGAAATGTCAACTGCTCATAAATGTTGAAAAAGTCAAAATTAGTGGAAATTTCAGGTTCAAAACACAAAAATTAGTAATTTGTCCTGCTCATACATGTTAAAAATGTTGGCATTTAAACATTAATGAGCAGGATAAATTTTAGTCTCAGCTGAGTTGAGCATGAAAAATGTTTTATAACCTCTGGCCTGGACGTCGACGTGCTATACATGTGTAATTGCACAATGATACAGTATGGCAAGAAGATGCAACATCAGGAAAACATGTCCGTGTAATGAATAACCCCTTAAACCCCACTTTTATATAGTAAAACTGGGGTTTACAGGGGTATACCTATTTTTCTTATTTTTGCTCCAAAACATAGATTGTGGGTACTCGGTGAGGCGGTTATAAACCGAGGCGGTTCTAACGTATACCCACAACCTATGTTTTGAGCAAAATTAAGAAAAATATCCAAAATTTTCTACTAAATTTGTTTTATTGTTTACAAATTTAAAAATCTCTGAATATTGTATGGGCGTGTTTTCGTAATGATACCTTCACATGATCCGTCGGCGTTACATACGGGGCTATGTTTTGGACAGTTACTGTCATTTACACACTCTGCAATGAATAATATATACAACACAGTTATAACCCGGAACTGACACAATCACTGCTTGAGGAAACGGGTAGCAATTACATAGGTCGTTGTATTAACCCATATTTGACGAATGGATTTCCCATCATTATCAATTGGATCAGTCACCTTTAATTTTTAGGGGTGTTAGGATTGATTTTTTATTTTTTATCTCATTTTTTTTATGAAATTTCTCTATGCAAACAGAATAGCCCCAGATGGGACGTCACACCTGGGGCTATTCTGTTTGCCTATGTCCCATTAAAGGGACGCCAGGCTTAAATGAGTTAAAGTATTTGCTTATAAATAATTATGTATTTACCAATTAAATGTTCTTGCTCGATTAACGGGCTTTTTGCAGCAAACGATTTTAGAAACATAAAAATTCTATAAATTACTATGTTAACCAACTGTACTGTATTTAACCCATTTTTGACGAATGGATTTTCCCATCATTAGCATTTGGGTGAGCCACTTTCATGTTTAGGCGCATCATGAGTGATTTTAAATTTTAATATAATTTTTGATGAAAACCTTCTAAGCAAACAGAAAAGCCGCGTTCTGCACCGTCACATCTGGGACTATACTGTTTGCCCATATCCCATAAAAAAGGACGACAGGCTTAAATGAGTTAAACATAGCCTTTTATTATTCCGCAAATAGGTTAGTCTATGGTTGGTATAGCTCGACAAATAGGTCACTGTATGGGCGTGGTCTACTTTTGACCTAGGTAAAAGCTAAAGGTATACAGTTGAAAGACTCAACTCACATGTTGTCAGTTAGAATGAAAATCCGCGTTTGTCTAGTTTACTGGATTGGACAAAATAGGTAGCTGATCTTTAACGGTAAAATACGTGACAGCGCTCTAGGCTGACTGAATTCGACTTCTCTATTATCTCCCTACTTAAACAGATGGACTAGCCGACCACGCCGAGATATGAATATTAAAGTTGCCGCCCATACAGTGACCCATTTGCCGAACTATACAAGCTAGGTAAAAGCTAAAGGTATATATACAGTTAAAAGATTCAACTCATAGGTTTTCCGTTAGAAAATAAGAATGAAATGCGAATTTGTCTAATTCATTGGATTGGACAACAAACAATCACGGAAAATATGTGACGCTGGCTGAGTTCGCATTTTCTATAATCTCCCCTTTTAATCAGATGGACTAGCCAACCACGCCCAGATATGAATATTAAAGTTGCCGCCTATACAATAACCTATTTGCCAAATAATATATACAAATAAAGAAAGAAAAGAAAAACAGATGAAAGGACTAAGAAGAGAGAAAGTAGAAAGAAAAAAATACGATGAATAGAAAGAAGTAAGAAAAAGAAAAGAAAAACAAGACATGAAAACTTACTGCAACATCCATCCATAGCACACGTTGGTCTCAAATCAGGACATTCCTCATTTGAAGCACATTCAACACATTCTACAAAATAGGGGTAGTGGGGTATTACTTTTTCACTGCTTATCAAATATGCTCTCTGAGGAAAATAACGAGATATATATTCGAATCTCTTCAGCAATCCATATACATGTATGTTTATTGTTTGACATGTGCTTTATTGTTAATACGAATGAAATTGTTGCTGTGAATTTTGAGTAATGTATGTGACATTAGAAATGAACTTTCCTCCGGACAGGGGATATGAAATAGTGTTTTATTTTTTATTTTTTTTTATACAGCTACATTACTTAAAATTATGCTATAATTTTAATCCCTTAAAATCAGTGGGATGTTGTTTCAACGATTCGGCATTAATTGATTAATGTTTCAACATTTATACAATTTACAATATTTTGATACAGAATCTGAAGCCCCTATCTCACTGGAATGCGCCAACTGGAGACTAGTTCGTTAATAGTTCGCGACTATTTCGCGACAAAGATTAACGATTTTTTTATAAACACAACTTTCACGTTGCAGTCTCACTGAATGGACATGTATGCAACAACTTCGCGAATTTCGGTCTAATTTTCGGAAAATATATCTCGCGACTGTCGCGCTACTGTCCCACGACAGCCGCGTAACGTCCGTGAGAGTGTCTCACGACGTTCCCACGAATGTAGCTTATTTTCTTTTTCACTCGCACGGCTGTCGTGCGAAAGTCCGAGACAAAGTTCGCAAAACAGTCGCGAGAAATTCGCATGCCAGTGAGATACTAGCTTTAAGCAAAACCTTATATGAGCCTTGTCATGAGAAAACCAACAATGTGATTTCCGAACAGCTCTGACACAAGCCGAGCAGTGCACGGTCACGGAAGAGGCTAGATGGTTGAAATTTTGGATCTAGAAAGAAGAGGAATTGTACTATCTGGATAGGGAAAACAAAGTCGCTGATCTGCGTTTTTGCGTCTGTGCACTTTGTTGGTTTTATTATGCGGCGGCTTATATTTACATGTAGATCATATTTTAAGGAGACGTACCCACACAATTCTTAGTTCGTGTGTCGCACAGAAGGCAGTTCGAGTCCGTACAGTCACTATCTTTTCTGCAGCCTAAACCGTTAAAGCAAAGTCAACACATTTGTCAGTAAGGCTTGAATTAAAAAAAAAAATAGTTGTTTGTCCTTTACCTAACCAGCATTTTCACCTTGGGTAGGTAGGTAGGGAAATTATCATATTATGTTTTGCTTTCTGTAGAAAATAGAATATTAACTTTCAACATTCTAGTCTAGTAACAATCAGCGTTCACTTTGCATGAAACATCACATATATATATGTAATATAGGAGGTAAAAATGAATTAAATGATCAGATTGTTTCACAGAAAGTGCATGGATTTTCTAGGAAAGGGAAGTTTAACAAGTTTGTATACAAGCATTTGAATGATTCAATAAAACCTAAATTATACATTTCACCATAGAAAAATAAAAAAAAATAGGAAACTGCAATATAATTTTTTGAGAAGGGGGCGAAATTGTGGGTACGTAGGTAAAGGACAAGCAAACAAAATTTTATTTTCAGCCTTATACTGTCGCTGTAAAAGCTGATTTTATTGATATATACATATACAGTCAGTGGACATAATTATTCGCCACCTTCGGAAAACTCCATAGACTTACATGTATTTTCATGTTTGCAAGAAAATATAATCTGCTTCTCCTGGTCAACATATTTTTATGTTTTTGTGTCATTTGAAAGGTAAATGAATAAAGCAATAAACAAGATATTTTTTTTATTTAATTCCATGCATGCATTTCAAAGCTACAATTTTTTAAAAACTTATGATTTTTTTTTTCGGACACTTTTTGGGCAACGTCACCATTGACGTCAATGGAAAAGTGGCTTTTTCAAAATTTCCGAAAACTTTAAACTGCTGTATATACAAAATGCATTGTTGAAACTTAACCAAATAACCTTTATTTATTGCGTTATTCATTTAACTTTCAAATGACACCAAAAATCGTGAATATATGTTGACCAGAAGAGGCAGAATGTTTTTCTTGCAAACATAAAAATACATGTAAGTCTATGGAGTTTTCCAAAGGTGGCAAATAATTATGCCAAGCAGGTTTAGTCATATGACAACCCACATGTCAAGCAAACAAGTTAAGCTTTTTTCAAAAACAGTTGTGATATAAATGTTTGTTGATCAAAATGATACGCATATTTAACAAACAGCACAATTACTGTACTGATTTCTATTTATAACTATCGTGCTTTTTGCGATAATTTCTCCAAATTGACTTCCTTGTATTAAATATACAGATACAGATCATGAAGCTTTTGGCAAAATGGTCTTACATGTATGTAATTAATACCAGAAGAAGCAAGTCTTGATAGTTTGTTACACAAGAATAAAACAATTTCTACTAGTTTGCCATATGCTCATGTCAGATTCGTATTCAATAGTATTGTATTTATGTGTTTTGTTAATATTGTGTTTGTTGCTCTGTTTTTTCATATCATATCATTTTCATCATCTTTTAGTCTATCGCCGATCGACATCCCGGTTTCCATGGAGAGTAACGATTCCTTTTATATTCTCATGTGTTTGGAAGCACTAGGGTGGCCACCAAGACCTTCTTTAAAAATTACCAGGCAACCACAGCTAGCTTCAGTATAAGCAACAGAATCCAGTCAGATGGTCTTGGTGGTTTCCATGGTGTTTCTCAGACGCTGAAACTTGGTGCCAAAAAACGATTGCTACATAGAAGATTTCACTTTATCCTGATCTTGCTAATGGTAACACAAGCGTACGATTGCATTGCATATGGTAACTCATGTTTAAGTATAATCCTTTCATTGCAACGGAGTAATGAGGCTTACAAAAATATTCAATTCATGCAACACCATCGCAGAAAATTCAATACACCGGATAATAATATAAAACTCACCATAACATGTATTCGGATTTTGTGGAATGCTTGTTTTCTCATATGGTTCGTTTGTCTTATAATGCTTGATGGGGACATTCATCCCAATCCTGGACCCGAGTCTGTAAGCTCTGACGTTCGAAACAGTGTCTCAAGTGTAAACTCTGAAGATATTTTAAATAATCACCTCAGTATCTTTCACTTAAATGTGCAGAGCCTTTTGCCAAAAATAGATATAATTAGAGCAGAATCCGAGCTATACGATATAGCGGTCTTTAGTGAAACTTGGCTCAAACCGAATACTACCGACGCCGACATTGCTCTACTAAACTTTTTACCACCATTCCGAACAGATAGGCGCGACCGACCTGGTGGTGGAGTAGCGATATACGTGCGCGATACGCTCCTGTGTAAGCGACGCAAAGATTTCGAAATTAACGGCCTTGAATCTGTCTGGGTGGAAGTTACAATAAAGTCTAAGAAAATCATTATAGGAGGAATTTACAGACCCCCAGAGAGCAACTCCGATTACTTCAATCTAATTCTAGAAAGTATAGATCGCGCATGTAGCACAAATATTCATGATATTATTATAACAGGTGATTTCAACTTTGATATGCTTTTAGACCGCAACAACAAAATGAAAGATCTCCTTTTAGAGTTCAATCTGACGCAACTAATAACAGAACCGACGCATTTCACCGAAAAGCCATCCATCTCGCTTATAGACTTAATTATTGCTCGCAACAGAAACAATATCTTAGCAAGCGGTGTCGCAGATCCTATATTTCCAAACCTTAAAAGATATCACTGCCCAATATTTGTTCTTTTAAAGTTCATCCGACCGAAAACCACAACATACAAACGTAAAATATGGAACTATCAAAGAGCTGACTTTGTTAAATTTAGACATATTCTTAGCGAACATGACCTACCAGAACAGATAAGGGGAAAGGAACTCGACACCAGCGTACAAATCGTTGCTAATGCTATATTCGATGCAGCTGAAAAGTCAATACCGAACAAAATAGTAAATATAAGACCAAATGATTACCCCTGGATAACTTGCCACATAAAGTCGTTGATTCGGAAACGTCGTCGAGTTTACAACAAATTCAAGAAAACAAATAACTTGCATTTTTGGAATCAATTTAAAGTAATACGCAATAACGTTATTGACTTAATTCGTAAATCAAAACAAAATTATTTTGATAGACTTGAAAACGTATTCAGTAACGAAAACCTGAGCTCTAAATTATTTTGGAAAACATCTAAACAGCTCTTAGGACTTGAAAAAACAAACAAAAACATACCCACGCTTTCTTTAAACAATGAATATGCTGAAACTGATTACCAAAAGGCAAACATGCTAAATGAATATTTTTCTTCACAGTCAGACATAGATGACCAAAACAAATCTTTACCCCCTCCCAAACCTGTAGAACATGACCTTCTAGACATTCTCCAAATTTCTCCTCAGTCAGTTAAGGAAGTTCTAGATGCTCTTGATGTCAACAAATCCTGTGGTCCCGACCTCATGAGCCCTCGTCTTCTCAAGGAAGGCTCCCAAATACTTGCCGAACCTTATTCAACAATTTTTACATCTTCACTCCGACTAGGACGATTCCCAACACAATGGAAAGATGGCAATATTACCGCCTTATATAAAAAAGAAGATCGATCACTCCCGTCAAATTATAGACCTATATCACTCCTATGCCAAGCAGGCAAATCTCTGGAACGTTGCGTACATAAACTATTATATAATTACATTAATGAACATAGACTATTAACTCCATTTCAGTCAGGCTTTGTCCCAGGGGACTCCACGACCTTCCAGCTACTCCATACGTACCATATGTTCTGCGAAGCTGTCGACAGTGGCAAGGAGGTTCGTGTAGTCTTCTGTGACATAAGCAAGGCATTCGACAGGGTTTGGCATAGGGGTTTACTTCACAAGCTTCGAGATATAGGGTGCTCAAAAAATCTTTTAAAATGGTTCTCAAGCTATCTAACTAAAAGGAGACAGCGCGTCGTACTTAATGGCAAGGCATCTGAGTGGACCTATGTCAAAGCAGGCGTACCACAAGGATCTATACTTGGGCCCTTATTATTTCTAATCTATATAAATGACATAGTTAATGAACTTCGTGCATCCGTCAGATTGTTTGCTGACGATACAAGTTTATATATTATAGTTGAAAATCCCAATACTGCTGCAATAACCTTAAACAATGACTTAGACTATATCTCTTCTTGGGCGTGCGACTGGTTAGTTAATTTCAATGCTGCCAAAACATTCTCACTGCTCTTAACGTTGAAAAGGATTTTACCTTTTCACCCGCCTCTCTTTATGAATGGATCAGTTATTTCTGAAACTACATCGCATAAGCACTTAGGTATTACCTTTTCAAGAAATTGTAGTTGGAATGAACATATAAGTAACATAACAACCACCGCCTGGTCCAGACTAAATCTTTTACGAGCTCTAAAATTCAAGATAAACCGACTTGCTCTTGAAAAAATATACAACTCCTTTATACGCCCACTACTTGAATATAGCGATGCTGTCTGGGATAACGCTACATCAGAGTGTAAAGAGAAATTAGAAGCTGTCCACAATGAAGCAGCCAGAATAATCACAGGTGCAACGAAACTCTGTAGCATTTCGAAACTTCATGAGGATCTTGGGTGGGAGACATTGCAGGCAAGGCGGTCGAAGCACAAACTTACAATACTTTATAAAATTCTAAATGGCATTGCGCCCGAATACCTCCAATCTTTGGTCCCACCGCGTGTCCAAGATGCTACATCCCGTAATCTGAGAAATGCTAACGACTTCCGCAACTTTAGGACCAATACAAACCTATTCTATGAGTCGTTTTTCCCATCCACCATCCGAGCATGGAACGAACTTCCTGATGATATAAAAACTTCACCTTCAGTCGCTTCGTTTAAATTCAGACTAAACAGAGAACTACGTAAGCCACCTAAATACTTCAACACTGGCACACGTCAGGGGCAAATTCTACACGCCAGGCTACGGATGGAATGTAGCTCTTTAAACGCACATCTTCACAAGAAGAATATTGTACCTAGTTCATCATGTTCGTGTGGTAGCTACGAAAGTACATATCATTTCTTTTTTCAATGTCCTAACTACTCACAAATTAGGAACCGATACCTCCCGAACAACCTTAATGATCTTAATACAAACGACTTACTGCATGGTAAATCAAACTTAACAGAAACAGAAAATGAAACCCTTTTTTCAAAAGTTCAAGACTTTATACTGAATTCAGGAAGGTTCGCCTGAGTCACTACACTCAAGTTGCAGAAACTCGCTATCTCATGTTAATTCAATATCATGTTAGGCACCGAAACGTTTTCTCTGCGGTTAACTTAACCTCCTCTCTAACTGGGTATTGTCGATCGGTGATGGGCTTTTCATGTTTTCATGTTTTTCATGTGTTTTTTTTCACACACTTTTTCGTGTAATATCATCATCATCATCATCATCATCATCATCATCATCATCATCATCATCATCATCATTTTCTTCTTCTTTTTCTTCTTCTTCCTTTTCTTCTTCTTCATTTTCTTCTTCTTTCTCTTATTATTATTATTATTATTATTATTATTCCTCACTCTTTTTATTTCACATTTCTTTGCTAATAGACCTTTTTTTTCACTTATCATCTGCATACATCACAGGCACAATTGCATGCGGGAGATGATGTTTATAAGCATTTGCTTTTTATCAAATCCTGTACCATATAATAATATGATTGTATGTATGACTTCATTGAAATAAATATTGTTTAAACCAAATAATTATGTCCACTGACTGTAGCTTAGAGTTTGACCTCAGACGCGTCAAAAGATCGATCCGTAATGTAGCACGTGGAAGGTAAATCAGTACGAGATGTCTCAAATTTTCCGTTACACTTCGGTTGTTCGCACATTAATTTAAAAGTATGTGTACTGTTACAATCTGAATATAATATCCTTTCACATGCTACTAAGTAGACCCGTCGATCTTTTGACGCGACTGAGGTCAAAATCGAGCTATACCCACCAATATTGTGTGAACCATCATGCATCCCATTTCTATAAATAAGAATTTATATTGTGCTTTAAATTATGTTTTCGGTAATTTGTTTTAATAATAAATTTCAGTATTTGTTAAAATTGAGTTAATAATTAGTTCAGATATGTTTGCACAATATACCTTTGGGGCAAAAGATGATATACAGGAAAATATGAAAACGGATAAATAACTAAAGGATGGATGCATGAACAAACTTTCGTACGGACGGACATACATGTACGTCCGGCAGAAAAAAGGTTGGACTGATGGACGGAAGGGCGGACGGAACAACGGACGGGATGACAAGCTGACGGACGGAAGATCTGACGGACTGACGGATGGATAGATTGGCAGAAAAATACATACCCTTACTGTTATGATGAGCCCGTATACATGGCACTGAAATCAAAAGCAAAACACGGAGAGGCACATAACAAACGTAACACTATTCCAAAACATATTCAAACATATTTTTCAATAAAATTAACGATGGAATTTTTCAGTAAAATCAATACAATCAAATTTTATTGCGTAAAATCAAAGTGTGACGATTGGAATCCATAAGGATTCCCAGTATAAGGATGCAATGGCTTGGTTCAGCGAGGAATGCCGGAGTAACACGGTTATTGTTAAAATGCCGATTGAATTTCGCTAAATTTTGCAAAATGCGACCAACGAATTGGTATTCTATATTTAAGCCGCATGATCAGAAAACAACCATTTTGCATATGCGAAAACAAAGGCGCATATCAGCTTCGCAGTTACTGCGAAGCTGATCAGCGCCTTTGTTTTTTCTACACCGATAGTACAATTCCTTTTCTTTCTAAATAAAAACAATCCAGCCTCTAGCATGTTTCTGTGGCTGTACAGTCCGGTTTGTGTCAAACCTGTTCGAACACCGCATTGTTAGTTTTTTATGTCGTGGCTAATTTGTAAACAGTACTTGATGTTATAACATCTGTCCGGAACGCCCTCATCCCCGGCATGGTTTGACACTGTGATTGTTTCCTCCCGCGCACTATGTCCCCTAGCGCACCGTGACATAGTTCTACATATGTTTTAGTGCCATCGACTAGAGTGTGAACGCCAATCTGAAACAATGATGTTATGTTATGTTATCTTGTGTTGTGTTTTGTTGTGTTGTGTTGTGTTGTGTTATGTTATGTACACAAGAGTAGTCTTAATTAAGGACACGTTCCTGAATGAGGAATAGAGTGTGAACGCCAATCTGAAACAATTATGTTATGTTATGTTATGTTATGTTATGTTATTTTATGTTATGTTATGTTATGTTATTTACAGAAGGAAAGTCTTAACCAAAGACACGTTCCTAAATGAGGTCAAATGATAATAAAGTTAATGAAAGGCTTAATGAAAAGAACAATACAAATTTAATGTATGCATATTCAGATTAAAAATGAAAACTGAGATCCTTTAAGAGCAGTGAACACATTAATGAGAATGGGTTTGGGCCATACCGCGGTTTCGACCATTAAAGTCTCGTCAGTGACCCTATATATTTGACAACATGGAGCCAAAGAGAATTACTGAAATTTTGCAACTTTCAAGATACAAAGACTAGTATTATCTAAATGGGACCAAATATGTTAAACATTGGTTAGAAAAATGAATCTTAACCGATAATAAATTTCTGATTTCTCAGAATGCTGTAAAGGGTCTTCCATTAAGGCAATCTGTCTTTGTCTAAAAGAAAGAAGCCTGTAAAATTAGGTAAGTTCTTGGTTATATGACCTTGAAAACTTAAAAATACACTTGTCCTACCACTTCTCAAGGAGTTGCACTTCCAATTTAGTTTTGACTGGCTAGGTGGTATCATATCTATAGCAAATGTCTTGAAAACTCTGAATATTCTCACTGGCCACAAAGGACCGACAGACAAAAATAATCTGCACGATGGACGATGAACAGGTGGACATTTTAGGGCCACACGGCACAGTACCAGCTGCAGTAATAACAAACAAAATGGTTAGAACCAACAAACCAAGCTGTTCTGTCGGCCATTCCACTCAGTTTCCGTATTGTCTTTCTTTCATACGAATATAGTTAGAATGAACTGTAATTTTACAGACATTGAAAACCAGTTTTATAAAATGATATGATGACTAATCGACGTCATAAGCCAACTGGAAGTAGGTAGGCGAATTACTTACTGTTGGACTCATTAGGTTGTTGCGTCCATTCATTGTACCATACATAAAAAGAGCATAAGACACGTTGTTTTCATCTTGCAACAAAACATTTTGAAAGTTGTAGTCTGGAAGAAGAAAATTATAAATGAGCCGCGACACGAGAAAACCAACAATATGATTTCCGTGTACAAGCACCGAAATTTCGGATTTAGAAAATAAAGGAACTACTTGTATACTATCCTTGTAGTGAAAATAGAGGCGCCGATCAGCTTCGCAGTTACCTTGAAGCTGATCTGCGCTTTTGTTTCTGTATATGCAAAATGTTGGTTTTCATATGATTCGGCTCAATGTTATATGTACCGTACTGGTTCTTATCAGCTCACAAGATCCTATAAGCGCACAGTCAGTTATCTTTGAGTCATAAAAAAATTAACTTGATAAGCGCACATTACATTGCCAAAATACCATAAAATTGAAAATTTCAACCATGTGTACTTCTTCATAACTACTACTGAAAACGTGTGTAACATGCCATAAGCCAGATGTGTTATGTAAGTGCATATAAAAGTGCATATTTCTTACAGTTTGCTGATAGCATGATATGTTTTAAAACTGGATTTGAGACGCTCTTAAATAATTATGAGCTTATTAGAAAGATGTTTTTTTAACTTAAAGGAGAGCCCAATGTTCAAGAACAATATATTTTAAACTAAAGAACTGATCAAAACAAACATTTTGACGCAAAATATGTTCAAATTGGTCAAGGAATAAGTGAGATATTGGCATAACAAATTTTGGAACGAAGTGACTTTTGTCCGCCATTTTGAATATTTAATTAGAAAACTGTAAAATCATAAACAAAAAAATAGATTATATCTTTATAAAGAAATATGGTTAAATATGGCCGTATTCGATAGTAGATCAATAGTAGAAAACATTCAAATAAAAATTAACACAAAAATATTAACAGCGTCTCATTTATATTGATTATGCATGTTTAATTAGAGTTTTATGACGCCATAAAGCCTCATGAATATTCAAGATGGCCGCCTCCTTAAACAGAAATTAATGAATATTCAGACCAATGCAACTTACTGAATTTCCATCCGATTTTAATAACACTTGTACCATTTTGTTGTGGGGTGCGCGTACTTTTATCTAAGATGCATTGTATTCAATCTTGCCCTCCCCTTTAAGCTTTTAGCACCGAGAGCTAATTAGAACAAATGCGGTGTTTCGGTAAATCATGCCTGTTTAATGCCTGAGAAACACGTGGATGACGCACAATGAAATTCTGTCCGACGTTGAGATGAGAAATTCAAGTTTTCTCTTATAGTGTTTACTCTGTTGACTGATAGATAGGTGCAGTCAATGCAAAAAATCATGAACATCTATTGCATGAAAGTAAGATAAAAAAAAATCCGGGTTATTTCGTTTTCACAAATTCAATTGCAGTGTGTGTCACCGATCATTTATCGGTTTGTATGTATACAATACCACGTGGTTCTCAGTAGTGTATTATATGGCAAATAGCTTACTGTATAGGCGGCAACTTTAATATTCATATCTGGGCGTGGCCGGCTAGTCCATCTGTTCAAGTGGGGATTATAGAAAAGTCGAACCCAGTCAGCGTAGACAGCTGACACATTTTCCGTTAGAAATCAGCTACCTGTATGTTGTCTAATCCAGTGAATAAGGCAAATTCCTATTTCATATTTATTTTCTAACGGGAAACCTATGGGTTGAATCTTTGAACTGTGTTACTGTATATGCAAAAAAGTAGTATTCATGGGTGCCGCCCATACAGTAACCTATTTGCCGAATAATACTTATAAAACTATAGCCAGTCAACATTTTTTTCCCTTTTTTTTCATTTAAATATCAGCCAAAAGCATAGTTACACGTCGAATCGCATCTGAAGGCGTACTGGCTTCCCATGAATAGATTTTAAGTAATTCCCAAAATCAGGTCATAACCGAGACAGTCACCTGCCTACATCAGGAAAACACGTCCGTTAAATGTATACCCCCTTAAACCCCCTTTTTTATATAGAAAACCTGAGGTTTGCAGATGTATACCTATATTCCTCATTGTGGATCCAAAACATACATCGCGGGTACCCGTTAGAACCGACCCGACAAGGCGGTTCTAACGTGTACCCACAATGTATGTTTTGAGCCAATATGTTAAAACATCAAAATTTCTCCAATGAAATTTTCAATTTTTGCTTTTAGAAAAAAACTCTGTATATTGCATGGTCATATTTTCGTAATGATATGATCCACCTGATTAGAAAATCAACTAATCAATACATCACGCCTAATTGTCAGCTTTGACCTACGTCCGAATTAATTAGTTTTTGATAATCAACTGAGTTTTGCTTCAAGTGCAGTGTTTTGTAAATTAATCCATAGTTTCAATGACCTTTCATCAGGACCTTACGAGCCGCTAGGCGAGTAATAGGTTCTGATGAAGATCACGCAAACTATGGATTAATTTAAAAACACTGCACTTGAAGCAAATATCAGTTGATTATCTGTTTTAACCTATAGGCTGTAAGATCCAGACCTGCTTGTTACAACTGAGTGTTCATCAGTGTCTATGTCTTACTGTAACAGTATAAATAGTACTGTTCATTAAGACAAGTTTTGTTGTGACACAGCTTTGTACTTTTGACACAGCTTTGTTTCCAAATTTGGACACTTTCTGTATTGGGTAATAAGTGGCATCATGAAAAAGGTGTCTCTGTAAATCATTATGTGGTCAGTAGTGCAAGTAAATTAGCAGTAACATGACTTTTTAGTACTAAATAAAGATTGGGATCAGCTGTGTGACAACAGTGCAGCTCATATGTGTCTTCATCTTCATTGTATGGACAATACAGCCGCTACAGATAGATTTTGTTGTGTCATGGTACATATGAATAGTACAAGTGCACTGAGGACCTGTAGGTCAGACTGGTTTTGGTTACCTGTATTTCTAATATCATTATTTATGTAAGCTGGAAACAAGCCGATAAGCAAAAATGGTGAATAATTAAATGATATGCTCATGGATTGGTCTAAAAAGTTCTGATTAAACAAAAGTAATCAAAAATACATATTATGAGTTAATTTCCGCTATCTGACCACAGTTTTGTCTCAAGAGGCTCCATAGGCCCTGTATGGATAATACAGCCGCTAAAGATTGATAAGGATTATAAGGTATTCATAAGTTACTGCCATAACAGTTATACTGAATTACCGTGCCATACCTTCATAAACAGGTCCGTCTGTATTTTCATAGTGATGACAGTTTATCCACGTCGTAATGAAGGCCCATGTCGGTTCAAAATCCTGTATTCCGAACGTTTGTCTCACATGCATTCCAGCGTCCTAAAATTATGAACTCAGTTGGATTAAGACAATATCCAAACCTTACGAAATCCACTACGAAAGGTTAGCAAAACATTTCACATTTCAAAACACTGGCAAACAATGCTTTAACTACTTTCAGGAAAAACTCATTGTAAAGACGAAAATCATGTATCATATTACACTCCAAAACTAAAATGTCTTTTCATCAAAAGTTTCATTACATGTCTATATCCTTAAGTACATCATAGAACATATTTTGTTCTAATATTTATTTGTCTTTGTCTTTTCTTTAAGATGACCCGAGTTTGTTTCTACATGTAAGATATGTCTTAGCATGTTCTAAATATAACATCAAAAGTAACTTTACACTTTTCATTCCTAAATAAATCTTCATTTATTTTGAACTGTAACAAAACATCTATTCTTGCATAGATATCTATGCGCATAGCTGTTTGAAGCCGTTTTCGATTGGTCGAAAGCCGTGTTCAAACAGCAAAACCCATGTTCAAATCATGAAATTCACGTGCCGTTTGAACATGGGTTTTGGGCGACGTCATTGGTCAATGCGACGTGACGTCATGTGTTTCGTAGAAACAAAATGGCCGGCGTTGAAGAAGCTCCGCTGTTTTCGGTGAGTTTTTACGTTGCTAATGTTATTTTCAAGAGATTTTAAGCGGGTTAGAGTAAAAATGCAAGAATAGCGATCAACCATGGTTTTTTCAGTGTTCAAACATTCGCTGGATCACTCGGAAGGTGTTTGAACACGCGGCCTGCGGCCTTGTGTTCAAACGCCTTCCTCGTGATCCATCGAATGTTTGAACACTGAAAACCATGGTTGATCCCTATATTTATGTGTGTCTCCAACACGTCTCCGAGCATAATGCATGTTAAACGGTCGATATAACTTGATCCACTTGCGAGTTATCTGTGCTTTCATTAAAAGCACAAAATTGCCATTTTCGCACCAAATCAAAGGTAGACGGAAGATTTGAACATGCTGTGTCAAGGACCACTTATTGTCCATCAAAAATACTGCCCGACATTTTCACTCCGACATTTGGTTAGGTTTTTGCAGGCTGTTAAAATTGCTTTGCATCGAAATTACCCCCCTTTGAAATAAACCAATAGTTAACTTTAACCATTTCTGAAAGCTTATCCATTAATTGTAACGAACTTTTGTTCATTGCAAATCGTTAATTTTACGTTGTGGCCTCAATTGAAATGTGTGACAACACTGCCTGGTGAAAAAAATCCCATCGGTTCAAAAGAAAATTGACAATCAATTCGTAATGGATTGAAACCATTGTTAATGTCGCAAAAAGGGTCTTGGACCTGAAAACATCACTCCGGTGTGTTGTTCGAGCAGGAAAATTCGAGTTAATTTGAACTTAAATAAGCAAAACAATAACATCTCTTAAAGACTTGATCTTCAAACTTTAAATTGCTAATTCATAAAACTACAGTAACACTGCAAAAGTGATGTGATTTGGAAAAACGTTATTTTGACCCCTTGTATGTTTTATAGTGACGTACGGCAGCATTCTGTCAGTCATTAAAATCCTTAAACTTTCGCCTAAATTATGCGTAATTGATCGGACTTTAATACATATTAAACACTTAATAAATATTATACACCTATACCCGAAAAAACTACCTACAAAAACTGTGTAAAGTTACTTTTGGCTTCGAGTATATATAGATATACCATAGTTCCAGAAATCCATAAAACACTCTATTATGTCTAATGAATTATGTAAAATGATGTTATTTATATATCTTCTGTTTTAGCCGGTTTAGAGTGCAAGTAATTATGGTATAACCAATCTTCTGTCTAAACGGACTGATGTTTTGCAGATTTTCTGGCTTATTATTAGTAATAGAATTAGATTTCTTTCTCAGTGTTATTTAAGAAATGAATTTCATTTTTCTGGTGTTCATGGAGCTATGAACCGCAGTGGGTCGCGTGCAAAGTGAATGAACCCCGAAGGGGTTCATGTAAGCTTTGCTAGCGACCCACTGCGGTTCATAGCTCCATGAACAACAGAAAAATTAAACTCATTGCTTATATTTACATTCATTTCTCTCTAACACTTGTTGAAAAATCACCAAAGCGGTCACATTTACAAGCAAACAAAGAATCTACACACAGTGGGTGTTCAAACAGCGGAACGGCGTCGACGTTTACAACGTCCAATCAGATTGGCGAGATTCATGTTTTTGACGTCATGTTTTGGATTACGTCACGTCGCGTAACACAATGTTGTTCATGGAAGTATGAACACAGATGGACATCTAATAGTTCATCTAAGGAGGTTTTAGAAAAATGTAAATATTTGTAGACATAACTAGAAAACTGATTTTCAAAAATATTTTCATTTGTTTTCTTGCTTTTGTCTATTAAACCGTATACAAAAATAAGACATAATTAAGGGCAGTACTTTTGAATTATTGTAATAGCCATAGGTACCGCCCATGTACACATTCTATTGTTAGATTAATTTCGATCAATGCAAATCCAATAGTAAAGTGTTCAACAAAGAGACTGGTGATTCTCATTCCTCTGTATCCCCACTATCAGAGTCAATGCTTTAAAATGTTTGACGTTCATAAAAAATATCCTATTTTTCTGGCAAAAGTTTAGGTGGCATTTCTTTTTTCTTGGTGAGCACTGGGGTTTGCAGGGGTATACCTATTTTTCTTATTTTTGCTCCAAAACATAGATTGTGGGTACTCGTTAGAACCGCCTCGGCGAGGCGGTTCTAATGTGTACCCACAATCTATGTTTTGAGCAAAAAAAAAATAAGAAAAATATCAAAATTTTTCAGCTGAATTTTTTTCAGTTTTTAAAGCTAAAAAAATCTCTGTATATTGCATGGGCAAGTTTTCATAATGAAACTGCGCTTTGCTGACATCCGTCTCTACTTACTTATCATCGGCAGGTTACTTTGGGACCATTACGAAAACTTGCCCATGCAATAAACAGATATGTTTTAGTGAAAAGAATCTATGACATTCTTGGGGGTTTTATGCCTCGTTTTCAAAATACCATAACAATGTCTCAAAGGCTCTGGTGGTGGTATTTCATGATTAGGGCAAAAGCCCAATGTATTCTGAACCTATAACTATTAAAAGTTTTGACTATTTCCTCCAAATAGTGTTAAAAAGGCGATTTTAGCGGGGGTGGGGGTCAAAATTTCATATGACATTTTGTGAGAAAAATTTAATTTTTCGCTCTTCCTTGCTTGTAGTCCTTAAATTCCACTATTGTATCATATTTTGTGCATGCAACACTGTGTAAAGTGTGAACAACATGCATAATGCCATTGAAATAAAATTGAAATATTACGACGTCAACATTTTGGGTACAAACCTTTAGCAGTTACCTGTATAATATTATTGTCTAAGTACTACCAAACATTATACAATATACTGTTACCTCATGAGAAAACCTGCTATCTGTTATATGCAAGACCATATACCCAGATCAGCGATGACCAGCCAGCTACTTAGAATTGTGTCATTAATGAACAAAACTTCAATCCATCTTCTATGTCTTGCACAGCTTGATTAGAGTTCGATCTTAACCAAAAACATTTTCTCAAAATACGGCCCATTGTGACAAAATTGGTCACACTGAGCAACCTTGCATGAATATTTATTTACCTGTATAAACCTGTTACAACACGGCCTTCAATGTATTTATTTTTCTGATTCGCTTTAATGTCCCTTTCAAGATTATTTCAGCTCGTATGAGATTGACCAATCAGTAAATGGACGAAAACATGAGAACCCAGAGAAAAAAACTCCAGGCACACCCTCAAACAGAACTTGGCTCGTCTTACATGTGTCTCGTTTCAGTATAATGGTTGTGTCGAAGTGATTATAATCGTAAAAGTTATGTTTGATTCGATTAGATTATGGCCGAGCATCCTTTAATAGGAACAGTTTTTCAATCATTTTGGGAGTGAGCAACGTATTACTTCTTGTACAAAGTACTCAAGAGGGGGGGGGGTATAGTGTGTCTCAGGCACAGCACGGCTCCCCACGATTGGATCAAACCCAGGGCCTCTATTTAGATTCACTTTCATTAAAGAACTGAAAGATTCTTGTTTTGATGCCTAACGTGATATAATAAGCAAATGTAGTTTTTTGAGAATGAATAGAAAATTGAGTAAACACCCTTAAAGTTGGTGATTTGAAACTTAACGTCGCTGTATTGTACAATGACAAAGACATTTTACGTTCCCATGGTACTGGCTAATACCTAGACAGTGGTGGCATCGTACCGACCTGACTGAAAAGTTGTTGATATGGAAGTTAATAATCTTTTTACAAAAAAAATGGAAAACAGTCCAACAATGTTACTGTTTGTGGTGCAAGAGGTTATTGGCCGTGTAAACAAGTGGACAATATTAGTACAGAATGATTACAAAAGTTTGTTCCACAGAATGTACAGTACCCTCATTTTCTGGGGGATGGAACATAAAAAGTGGTTACAAATCAAATAGATTGGGGTTAATTTTGGAAACAAATGTATATATCCATTTTTGTACTTTATATATGGCATACAACTTAACTGCTGTTTTGTTTTCTTTTTAATTTTAAGTTAAAAACACTTTCACATACTTGGGCTCTAGTACTGAGATAACATTTTGGGCTGTAGGGTACTGTTCCCCCCCTTAGTCCCAGAACGCCATTCACATATATTATGTATAATATGACAATACATTCATATGCAAAGGGATTTCTTGGGACTCGTGGGGGAACAATGTTAAATAAATATTTTTCTATTTTTCTATATGTTTAATACAAAATATGTCCATTTTAACCCAAAAATAAAGCAGTACTTCTTTAGAAACAAGAACCTCAGTCCAATATCATAAACTATGGACTACCAGCAAACATGCATACAAAAACAGAAACATTTGACCAACATTTATTTTTATCAAAATCTGAGGCAGCTATACATTATGGCTCCCATTACCACCGTCAGAGGTCCTTTTCAGGTGAAAAAAAAGATATTTTTTCTTATTTGTGCTCAAAACATAGATTGTGGGTACACGTTAGAACCGCCTTGGCGAGGCGGTTCTAACGAGTACCAACAATCTATGTTTTGGAGCAAAATAAGAAAAATAGGTTTACCCCTGCATACCCCAGTTTTTCTCTATAAAAGTTGGGTTTAAGGGGGTATATATTGTACGGACATGTTTTCATGATGGTTGCTGGTTCAATGTGCACAATCATCAAGTTGAAAAATCAGACTGCTCAGAGTCTTACCTTAGAATACAAGTCAGTTCTTTGGTTTCACGTAGGGTAATTTTCCATGTGAGGCTTATTATCAAAGGATAGAGGTTTACCAAGAAGCATTTTACTAGGCTGTTACATAAACAAATTAACTCCCATGTTCCCACTCAGCCAAAACTGTCATATAAAATGGGTAGTTTTCAAAACAAACTTTTTAAACTCTTATTGTAACAAGTAGCCCAAGGGCAACGATCGCTCACCTGAGAGTCACTGGACAAAGTGGTTGGGTTTTTTTTTACCATATGTGGGCATGGCGACCATCTTGGTCATGTTTAGGGATCTATGGCTGAAATAGTTCCCATAGGATCGTTGGTCCTGTAAACGCTTACATGAGACCTAGTTGTCACTTTTTCCCATGTAAAAGCATATGTTTCCAAAACTGACCTTGCCGTAAAATAGGTTAAGGTCATCCTAGGGTCATCATTTGAACAAACTATGATGGGCTGGACTTCCAAATGCTACATACCATTTGTTTCGTGTAAATCGGCTCTAAACATACTATTTTCAATACTCTTAATAGTCTTACTGATCCCAAAGGACCGAAAGAAATAATATAGTCTGCACTATGGATGATGTACGGGGAGACTTTGTAGGGCCGCAACACGGCACAACGCCAGCTGCAGTAAGAATGCCTGATTGACGACTTCTAAAGAAAGTCTTATATGGAGAACTACAAGAGGGAAAGCGCTCTCAAGGTGGTCAAAGGAAACGCTACAAAGACACCCTCAAAGCCTCTCTGAAGGATTTCGACATACCAATTGGGTCATGGGAACAGACTGCACAGGAGCATCAAAGTGGCGAAGTCTCATCAACAAAGGAGCAGCTCTCTATGAAAAAATAGAGAATCTGTGAAGCTGAAAGTGAACGCAAAGCCAATACCAATGGGCCCCAGCTGATTCCATGACAGTTTAGAGCTAGAATTGGCCTAGTCCGCCATCAAAGAACTCACCAACACACACAAACCTATTCAAGAAATAATGATGGTCTGTCTCGTATTAGTGAGAGACGAACGACCACTTATAACGTGTAAATAGGCGATAGGAGTTCGGATCCCGCATCTTCCGTAAAATACACTTATCTATCTTTTATTCTTTTACTGCATTTTACAAGTCTTGAACATGAGATAAGACATGTGCTATGGCAGATTCGTGAAACTGACTATTGGTTCTTACCATCATAATCATAGTAAAAACGTTAAACCAATACCTTACCTGTATGAACGATTCATTTTGCGTCTCTCGGTAATAGCCGAATTCGCATTCAAGATAGTCCCAGAACGCAGCAACGACATTGTCAAGGTTAGTAATTGCCAGAGTAGGAAAAGCGTTGTCATCCGAGTAATCATCATCGAAATTTAAAGCGCCACTGTAATCAATCTGTATGAAAATAATAATCAATTGAGCCGCGACGCGAGACTACCGGTCTTCAGGGTTTCCGACCAGGTCCGACACAAACCGGTCTTTGCAGCTACAGAAGGTGGCTAGAAACTTGACATTTCAGATTTAGGAAGAAGAGGAATTGTATTATATGTTTAGCGAAAACAAAGGCGCTGATCAACTTCGAAGTTACAGCGAAACTGATCTGCGCCTTTGTTTTCGCATAGGCAAAAATCTAGTTTTCAAATGACGCGGCTCAATTAATATAATTCTATTTTATTCTATCATTTATCGCCTATCAAATAAACAGGAAAGTGTTCAAGACAGCGTTCACTTTCATGTGTTTATGCAATTTATCACTTTGATAAGTTTGTGTTTGTATACTACATGTGCATTGTTATTTCCACGGTGACAATTGGTTCAATGTTCCGTGAACATGACTGGTTTACAAAGGGGCGATACAGTGCACGTGGATTAGTCATGCAGTCGTTGCATGGAGTCTCAATTCAAGTTGTGTTAGAAATGTACGAAGAAATTTTATATCTGAAAAGGTCGGACAGCAGAGGTAATAATTCCTACAATTATGATACTTATTAAGCCAGATGGTTCTCAGTTGAATGCTTGAAGGTTTCACTAATATTTCAACTGTCCGTGGTTTAGGTCATTTAGTAATATAAATACATTTGAGCCTGTGCGTGAGAAAACCAGGTCTGACACAAACCGGGCTGTATAGTCACAGAAGATGGTTAGAGGCTGGAAATGTTGGATTTAGAATGTAGAGGAATTGTACTATCTGTGTAGCGAAAACAGAGGCGCTGATCAGCTTCGCAGTTACCGCGAAGCTGATCTGCGCCTTTGTTTTCGCCTATGCAAATTGTTGGTTTTCCCATGCGAATGCTCATTTAGTTTTGAGTATACGTACGGTGATCTCGTCCCTCATAACACCATTAAAATTGAATGGTCTTTCAAGAGTAAGCGTATAACCGTCATTCGAATCATCTGATTCCCACACAATAGTGTCTCCGTTATGAGTTCCCCAGGGGAAAAGTCCAGCTCCAAGAATGAGTGTGCTGAAGCTGGCCAAAAGTACAACTTCGTAAAGTAACGGAAGATATGAAGTAGGCCTCATTTCGTCTTCCCTAGGAATAGATATATGAGCCTTCGCATGAGAAAAACAAAAATTTGCATATGCGAAAACAAAGACGCTGATCAGCTGTGCAGTTTCTGCACATCTGATCAGTGTCTTTGTTTTCGCCACACGGATAGTACAATTCCTCTTGTACCTATATCCAAAGTTTCAAGCTTCTAGCTTTATTCTATGACTGTACATAGTTTTTTTTTCTAGGTTGGTTGTGTGCATAGGCATGGTAATCGGACGAGCTTTGGTTGTGCTGCAACGGTGTGAGGATAGTGGTCCTCAAGTCGATTTGTTGTTTTGCATCCGTACGCACATGAAATCAGTAAATTGCTGCCATCATATCTATAACAAAAATAATTGTGTTGTTGTCTTTGAGAATGTTACGTATGTCGCTTTGCCTGGTTTGAGTCCGTCGTATGAGCAAGGAATTGCTGGTGTTTAGCGGATGGAGTGCATGGGGGTGCAACATTTTAACAGAATATAAATAAAAATAAAACTGAGATCCTTTAAGAGCAGTGAACATTTTGAGAAAGGGGATGGGCCATACCGCGGTTTCGGCTACTTAAGAATCTTCAGTGAACATATAATTTGGCAACACGGAGCAAAAGAATATTATTGTAATTTTGCGACTTTTAACATGTCAAATATATTAAACGGTGGTTAGAAAATGAATCTAAACCGATCATAATTTTCTGATTTCTCAGAATACCCTCGCTGATCTCAAAGGACCAAACGAAAAATATAATCTGCACTATGGATGATGTACGGGGAGACATTTTAGGGCCGCCACACGGCACAACACCAGCTGCAGTAATAGCAAATAAAAATAAAACTGAGATCCTTGAACAGCAGTGAACATACTGAGAAAGGGGATAGGCCATACCGCGGTTTCGGCTACCTAAGCCTCTTCAGTGACCCTATAGATTTGGCAACACGGAGCCAAAGAGAATTATTGTAATTTTGCAAATGCTTTATGTTCGATTCCAGAACAAAACGGAAATTACTATGCACTGTTAACACTGTTCCACGAACAAGGCGTCTTTTAAATTTCCATTTATGTTGTTTTAAAAAATAGATCAGCTCTAAGTGAGTAATAATTTATTTTGGTATTCAGTTGTAAAGAATATCAAATTACGAGCGAGTGATTTATATTCTTACAACTGACCGACTTTCTAAATCCAAAATTTCCTGCCTTGAGGTAAATACTTTGAGGTAAATACGTCGTACATGTAAACCCTAAAACGCGGATTAGTCGGTTTCCTTAGATCTCTGCAAGGTTTATCCATGTATGACCGTCCAATGTAAATATTATTGTATATTTCAATTAAAGACTGAAATTCAGATTTCAGCTTTAACTGGATGATGAAAAACATTAGGCTGTTTTAATGTTTGTAAAGCCCGAAGGAATTCCCGGAGACATTAAAACAACTAATGTTTTTCATCATCCAGTGAAAGCTAAAATCTGAATTTCAATACTAATATTTACATTTTATATTATCAATCAAGTATCTGATTTTAATGGTACATATCATCGCTCATTTTCATGTTATTTGACATTAAATCCGACTTAACGTTATTTGGGAACAGCCAAAACATCAAATTAGCGCTTGACGTCATGGCGATATGCGACCGACGTCACGCCAACAACAGCAAACAAAAAACGTTACTGGCTGGGTTTGACGTCGCCCCGCCCATAGGCGTGCCTTCTAGATCACGTGACTTAATGTTTTTCATTGGGTGCTAGAGTATATAGCTCGATTTCGACCTCAGACGCGTCAAAAGATCGACGAATCCACTCAGCAGCACGGGATAGGATATTCAGATTGTAACCGTACAAATAAATATCGAAGTGTAACGGAAAACATGCGACATTTCGTACTGATTTACCTTTTAGGTGCTACTTCATGGACTCGTCATTTTTTAACGCGTCTGAGGTCAAAGTCGGGCTATACATCGGTACTGATTAATTATACAGTTAATTCTTGGATGCGTGTTAATAATGCTATGCCATTTTTCACACGGACAGGTAAATAAATGTTATCACTTCCGACGCACTCTAGCATTGTGGGAAGCGTTTTTCATTACGAAAACTTGTCCATGCAATAAACAGAGATTTTTTGAGCTTTAAAGATTGAACTTTTTCTGCTGAAAATTTTTGATATTTTTCTTATTTTTGCTCAAAACATAGATTGTGGGTACACGTTAGAACCGCCTCGTCGAGGCGGTTCTATCGAGTACCCACAATCTATGTTTTGGAGCAAAAATAAGAAAAATAGATATACCCCTGCGTACCCCAGTTTTGCTATATAAAAGTGGGGTTTGAGGGGGTATACATGTCACGGACATGTTTTCTTGATGCATTGAAATAATCAAACTATTTTAAAAAGTTTGTAGTAAAAACGCCACACCAGTAAACCATAAAACGCAGATGAGTTGGTTTTATTCGACTGTTTAGTACTATTTCCATAAAACTTTTCAGGATCTATAGGTTATGCTGAGATCGCAGTAGTCCATCCTTTTTCTCTATAATATGCTCACTGCTCTTAAAGGATCTCGGTTTTATTCGGACTTCCGATCAAGATGTTGAATAGTCTGATACCCACTTTAGCCGATCTGAGTTCTTGAGCAGGACATGATTTACTCCTCATAATTCTGAATGATTACCGAGAAGCGTTTTCAGAATCATTGCAAAAGAACAAAACATAAAAACAAACAGAAAACAATGATATATCTATTTCATACTTAGCAATCCTTGTGCATCAAAACTGAATAAAAATGATATATTTTCACTGCAATTTTCACTAGTGGCTGATATTCTCATTGTAGACTTTGGATTACTTCTGGCGTTTTCATTTTGACGCCATTTTGTGTGCTTCACTTCAGAAATTCAAATACTTTTACTCCCTTATTTATGAATGAAAACGTTAAGGTCAGGGTGAAGTAAAAAACGCCACGACCGATTTTTTTTATTTTTTGCATATCGATGTTTTAAATGCTCCCCCATCGGAATATGTAAAAATATTCCTTGACTACCAGATTAGTTTTTGAGCTACAGGCAATCCAAAAACACCATTTTTACCATTAAACTCAATGGGAAACGGGGAACTAGATGTCTGATTTCGCACATAAACATATTTTTCTCCTAAATTCCACGATGAAATTTTTTTAAAAACTGATATTATCTGCGTGAATTATTTTGGAACAGGTTGCTTGAAAAAAAGTCCTTGACAACCAGGCTCGTTTTCGAGCTATTTAACATCTTTCACGTGTAGGGTCGGGTTTTTCTGGTATTTTCCACGACGTAACGTATTTGTCGTGGCGCAAATGGGCGTCACAATTTTATGTGACGTCGGCTGATAAAACGTTCAAAATCTAGCATCCAGAGCAAACGGCTTACTAATCGGGGTTTAGATCTACAAAGAATTTGAAACAAAATTGGAACTCACTACACATATACTGTAAGTATTTTTGTCGTTTACCTCTCCAAACTTCCCTTGAAAGAAAGCACCAAGAATAACGATTTCGTTCATCCTCCGTGTAAAACTTCTATGGTGGACGGTTCGGGGGATTTATCTTAGATCCTGGGCGATCGTGTTATACTCACTTCACAGATTTACCGGACACATCTGCTTTTATAGGCCTAGGTGTGATTTAGATTAATTTCATTGATATTTATAATAGTAAATATGTGACGTGCTCGGGGGGGGGGGGGGGGGGGGGGGTAACTACCTATATATGACGTAGTAGGGATGTGCCGCCCGAATAGCCCCCTTTTTCAGCCTCGCCAGATATATGAATAGGTTACCTTTTTCAAGTCAAAATATATGAATGGCCCCATTTTTCCATATTTAGTCTATGAATGACCAAATTTTTCAGACATCCATGTTTAAGAGCACTTTTTGCTGACATACACAGCTCAGAAAGTCGAAATATTTGTATATAATTGTGTATAGGTAAAAATTTTGTACAATCAAATATATGAATGGGTCACTTTTTTCGAAGGCATGATATATGAATGGGTCCCTTTTTTCGATTACCAGATATATGAATAGGGTATGTTTTAAAGTATCGGGCGGCACGTCCGTACCAAAATTACCTCCGAGTAACCCCCCCCCCCCCCGAGGTGACGTGTCTGCTTCTATAGACCCCATGATATTTACTTTATCGCCTCCGCGACATTTTGTCGAAAATAACATTTGTGGAAAATGTCCCCATGCCCTAACCCTAGTGGTTGTTGGCTCAAAATGAGCTTCTATAGGCTAGTCTTCTACAGAATAAATCTCAAAATTTTGCGGTGAATATTTTTGAAGTTACAAAATTTTCGACAAAACACATTTTCGACGAAATCATTTTTGATCATTTTATTCAGGCCTGGTTTCCACGGACAATGTTTCTTTGACGAAGATTATATGTCATAGAAACTTTGGCAATGAGTGAGTTCACGCACAGCAAAGATTTCTTATATTACTGAGCTAGTTCCAAAGATATTTGACAATGAAACTTCGCGACAGAATTGATTTTACACGAGGATATAAAGTTTATCTGCGACAAACCTACTTTGTCTTAGAAAAATTGTCTGTGGAAACCAGGCCTGCTCCCAAACTTGAACAAAGTTATTGGCCTAAGGCCCATGTCAACCGAAGATCGTGAACTAGCCAAACATTTCTCGCTAGGCCGCGTTCCCACGGACACTTTTTCTCTGGCAAAGTAGGTTTGTCGCGGAAAATAAGCTCATGTAAACTCAATTATGTGGCGAAGTTTCTTTGTCAAATATCTGTGACAAAGTTGAGCGAGCTAAGTAGTATAAGTAATCTATGCTGTTTGTGAACACAATCTCATTGCCAAAGTTTCTGTGACAAAGAATCTTCGTCAAATAAACATTGTCCGTGGAGACGCGACCTTACTGTTCGATTTTGACTCCAGGCGCGTCAAAAGATCGACGAGCACGTGAAAGGATATTTAAATTGTAACAGTACACATACTTGCTGTGTGTGCAACTAAGTATAACAAAAATCTTGCAGCATTTCTTCCTGGTTTACCTTTCATGTGCTTCTTCATGCACTCGCTAGTGGTCAACTCTAGCAATACCTTATTTTTTCTGCACACGAGCGCTTGACTTCATTAATTTCACATCTGTGAGAGAGAATGACTAGTGATAAATATGCGGTCATTTTGGCGTTTCACCAATAAACTAATCCAAACCGGGTAGCACATTTATTCGTCGGTCTGTTGCGAGCTCGTTTACTGTATGGAAAACTCAATGCCTGATCGCGCTTGGAATCGACCCCCTCCCCACCAATATGAAGATCTGAGAGTTTGTCAGCAATTTTTGTTCTTTCTGAAAAGTAACTGGATTTTACTGATAGGCTTCATTTTTTATAAATCATATATGTATTAGTCCAATCCGGCAACCAAAGTCTCGTCCTTTTAAAGCATGCTACAGTCAGTGGTATTCACAATAACAGACAGACAATTAGGATACATAATTTACATATTTTATTATGTGCTAGAACTTATTTTATATTCTAGTAAAAACGGCGCGACGTTAACGTCTCAACTCTTGAACAGACGTCGTTGCAACGCAACGTCGCTCGTGACGCTGCATCACAACCATTACTTCACCCTGACCTTAAGTGCTGGTATTCATTTTTTTATTCAGGACGTAAGAAACAATCTGGTATTAAATTATTTCGTTTTCAACCCTTCTAACTTTGCAATTTCACTGCCTGCCTCTTTAATGGGAAATATCCATTTATAGTATAAGATAAAAATAAAATTTACTTTTATTTCTATAAATTCCAAATATATTTCATCTTGTAAGCTAAAAACATCGAAGTTTTAACTCGTGCTGCTCACTCGCGAAAATTCTAGTTTCAACACACGCCATGAAATATATATATTTGGTATTCACCTCGAAAAAGTAAATATCCACTATATACATCAGGATAAGTGAAAAGTATATGCCCTTGAACCCCACTTATATATAGCAGGGGTTTACAGGGGTATACATATTTTTTTTTCTTATTTTTGCTCAAAAACATAGATTGTGGGTACTCGTTAGAAACGCCTCAGCGAGGCGGTTCTAACGTGTACCCACAATCTATGATTTAGCAAAAATAAGAAAAATATCAAGCTGAAAATTTTCACTTTTTACAACTTTAATTTAATCTCTGTATATTGCATGGGCATGTTTTCGTAATGATTACATTTTCGCCTGAATAACATACCTCGTTCTTCCTCCTACCTAGGAACAACACACACTGAACGCACATTAAACGTCTACAGACAGTCAGTTTGTCGCTCTGCAAGGTCCACAGGGAGCGCGCCGTAAGAATGAAAACTTCTGCCTGGTTTGCAAACTTTATTACAGGTTTTGCGCTTGGTTCATGTAGCCGCAGGCTTTGCGTCTGTTCAATAAAACCGCAGGTTTTGCACACCACTCAATTCTAACCGCAGGTTTTAAGGTATGGCTAGAGGAAGTATCGCAATCAATTAAAGTTAGTCTTCATATTTTTTTTCTAAAAGCTACGTTTTACATTTTAGTTAATTAATAAACGACGAAGCTCAGTTGTCGGTTTTATTTGGCACTACATTACTTATATAATAGCAGTTTTGATTTCATTTTTTTGAGAAAACCTTATTCACTTTCATTTATTCTTGCACAGATATAGCTCCCGATACGACTTACGTCACAGATTTACCGTTATATATTAATATTTACATTTTTATTGCAATCGCCCTAGATGAAAGTATCTTTCTTGGTGTTCTTCATTTCCCAATGAGAAACATTACGTCACGTGATCAAAAGGGCAACGCCTATGGGCGGGGTGGCGTCATAATCAGCCAGTGAAGTTGTTTGTTTACTCTTGTTGTCGTGACGTTGGTCGCGTATCGCCATGACGTTAGGCGCGACAGTTTGACGTTTTGGCTGTTCCAAAATTACCTTAAGTCGGATTTAATGTCAAATAGCATGAAAATGAGCGGTGATATGCGCAATTAAAAATCTGATACTTGATTGATAATATAAAATGTAAATATAAGTATTGAAATTCAGATTTTAGCTTTCACTGGATGATGAAAAACATTAAATTTAGCTGTTTTAATGTTTCCGAGAAGCCCTTCGGGTTTCACAGACATTAAAACAGCCTAATGTTTTTCATCATCCAGTGAAAGCTAAAATCTGAATTTCAATCCTTAAATGAAATGAATGTATTTGATCGATAGAAACAGGCGTGTCCGGTAAATCTGTGACAAACGTCTACGACGATCGTCCGGGAGCTATATCTACATATATATGCGCATAGCTGGAGCTGTTTGAAGCCATTTTCAATCAGTTCGGAAGTCGTATTCAAACAACAAAACCCATGTTCAAATTATGAAATTCACATGCCGTTTGAATATGGGATTTAGCTTAAATGTGTGCATGTCATTGGTCAATCCAACATGACGTCACTGTGTTCAGTGGCAACAAAATGGCCGACGTTTAATAGATTTCCACGATTTCAGCGAGCTTTACGTTGTCAATGTTATTTTGGAGAAACTCTATTTGGCCAATTTCGATTATACTAGTCTTTGTATCGACTACCCTTTTGAAGGATGCAAAATTACAGTAATTCTTTTTGGCTCCATGTTGCCAAATCTATAGGGTCACTGAAGAGGCGCAATATGGTACATACTACATGTGTTTTTGTACCTCCTTTTGAACGTTTTCACTTCTTCCAAATCACCAACTTTTAAATTTTATTAAGTAGCCGAAACCGCGGTATGACCTACGCCTTTCTCATTAATATGTTCACTGCTCTTAATGCACCTCAGTTTTATTTTTATTTTTATTTGCTATTACTGCAGCTGCTTTTGTGCCGTGTGGCGATCCTAATTTAAAGCCTCCCCGTACATCACCCATAGTGCAAATTATGTTTTCCTTTTGGTCCTTTGAGATCAGCGAGGGTATTCTGATAAATCGGAAAAGTACTTATCGGTTTAGATTCATTTTCTAACCGACATTTAAAATATTTGGCCCGTTTGAATAATACTAGTCTTTTGTATCGACTACCCTGTTGAAGGATGCAAAATTACAGATATTCTTTTTGGCTCCATATTACCAAATATATAGGGTCACTGAAGAGGCTTAAGTAGCCGAACCCGCGGTATGGCCCCACCCTTTTCTCATTAATATGTTCACTGCTCTTAAGGGATTTCATTTTTATTTTATCTATATATATTGAATAGCACCAATGAGTATTTGTTGAATCACGCGAGTGCTTTATTCACACTGCTCCCTGAGAACTTAACAAGATTTTTGGGAGCTTAAAATACTTGTAAAAGGACACTACATGACAATGGTAGGGTTCAGCCATCATTGCTTACTTAAAACATGATAATGTTTTTCTACTTCATGTACGTACAGTTTACATGGAAAGGCACAAGTAGCCAATGATCAGGAAAAGGCGCAATCAGAAAGAAATTCCCACTCCGAAAACCCAGGTGGGAAAAAAACCAAATTGACAAATTAGATACTTCTACTTAGCGAACATATCGTTATCCGAGTGAGTAGCTATTCCCAATGCATAGGCGGCCACTCAGTTACCTGAACTAAACTAAAACCATGAAAACGTACAAAAGGTTCAAACAGCACAAAACATCGACTCCAAAACATAAAACAAATAGAACCACAACAGAAGTATCGCCTAGTTTCTATTTGTGAACTACATTTTTTGTGACTTTTTTCGTGACTTCATTCCGTGTTTTTTTTTTCCGTTGATTTTTTTTTCCGTCCACCAACTTAATAGACCATTGCATGACTATTCAGAAAAAGCTAAAAGCGTCTAGGTGGTCGTAAATTTGATAAAAACTGTCGACCGAATAGCCCCCATCATGTAGGTGCTAGAAAACACAGTGCTTGGGCATCAAGCCAGTTTTACATAAAAAAATGACAGAACATCTCAAAAACAAGCCGCCCAAGGTATATCATTACGAAAACTTGCCCATGCAATATACAAGAATTTTTTCAGCTGTAAAAATTGAAAATTTCATTGGATTTTTTTTTTTATATTTTTAATATTTTCCCAAAAATCATACATTGTGGGTACACGTTAGAACCGCCTCGTCGACAATGTATGTTTTAAATCAAAACTAAGAAAATTAGGTATAGCCCTACAAACCCCAGTTTTTCTATATGAAAGTGGGGTTTAAAGGGGTAGACAATGCACGGACATGTTTTCCTGAAAAACCAACTCGCATGCAATGTCGGCTTGGAAAAAAGCATCAAAACAAAGCCAGCAATGTTACTAAGAAGGGTAAGAGGCATATTATGAGATAGTAAAGGATTAAGGATGTTTGCTTTTATTTATTTATTAGAAATTTGATGACACCATATACCCCATTTTTTCTATATAAAAGTGGCATTCACGGGAGTATATATTACACGGACATGTTTTCCTGATGACTTGGCAAAGGGGCTTCAAGATCGCTCTCACTCTAAAGATGTGCGTGGCTTTAGTCACAGAGAGGGTAGTGTTAATAAATATGTTTCCATCTGGCCTGGGGGTGACCATACCTGGCATTCCATCCAAAACCACAATTTCCATAAACGCTGTTATCTAATGAGCCGCTGCATGAGAAAACTAACAATCTGCATATGCGAAGACAAAGGCGCAGATCAGCTTCGCGGTAACTGCGAAGCTGATCAGCGCCTTTGTTTTCGCTACTCGGAAAGTACAATCACTCTTTTTCTTAAATCCGAAATTTCAAGCTTCTATACTGTCTTTTATGGCTGTACAGCCCAGTTTGTGTCGGACCTGGTCGAAACCCAAACTGTTGGTTTTCTCACGCACAGGCTCTAACGACTTCCTAGAAATGAGGAGGAAGTCTAGCTAAAATGTCTGGTTTCTTGTTGATTTGTTTCTAATTAGGATTCCGACAAGTTCGCACATAGCCCCGAGTAATATTCATCCGGGCTGTACTTTTAAGCCTTAAAAGCGGGCAATCCGTAGATTGTCTCTGCCATACTGCATGTCACACATTTTCTTTTAACATGCCCAAATCATGGAGCCCTTAAGATAACGGTAGGGTTCAATGGATTGAAAACTATTGTTTTTCCTGCTGTATTCAAGAGTCGGCGTTCATCACGCAAACATGTACGTGGTATAACTACCCCTTTTAACCCCACTTTTATATATATATAAAAAAAACTGGGGTTTACAAATCTATGCATGTACTTTGTTTTCTTATTTTTGATAAAAACATAGATTGTGGGTACTCGCCGCCTCGACGAAAATGCAAAAACAAAAGAAAACTGAACAACAAATAATTTTGGTACCAAATTGTTCCTATGTTCTAACTAAGAAAATGAATACGTACACTTTATCAGTGTTTTCATTCATAAAAAATGGAGTTTCATGTATAGGCGTTTGGATTACTTAAGTGAAGCACATTCAATGACGTCAAGTAAATGCAAACGTCAGAAGTAATCTTAGCTCTCCAGTGAAAACATCGCCTGATACACTGTATCAATCACTAGTGAAAATATCAATATCAATCTGCTTCTCAGTACGTGCAGAAATACGCACAAAAGGACAGGGGTCCTGGTTTGACCTTGATAGCTGAACATTGTGTCCTTGACATGCGTCATTGCATCAGCTCGTTTGCTGTCTGATTTTTTGTGTCTAGATCTTTCCGAACACCAAGCCACACTGAAATTTATCCGGGCATTTTTCGAGAAACTTCCGCCTTATCTAAATATCTTTTTCAGTCACAACATACACAAACCTGATGTTTTGAGTTCTAATAACGAGCTGCAGAATAATGTACACCCCATAAAGTATTTGTTTTTCTTTATTTGGAAAGAGACCAATTTGTAGACAGGCAATCCGAACTTAGCAGCTATGGCTGCCTTGGCTGAGACTTTTTGTCTTCTGGCCGAAAAAGAAAAAGGCACGTTTATCGATGATATGAACATAGCACCACCTGTCCGGGAGAGAAACGCATTTGCAAGCTTGGCCTTCGCCAGGTAAGAAGGGATTTCAATACAAGAAAAGTATCAAATATTTCGATAATTTTCTATAAGATAAGTGTTGTATGAAATGATATCACATATTCATTACGAAAACTTGCCCATGCAATAAAAAGAGATTTTTTTCACCTGTAAAAATTGAAAATTCCGTCAGAAAAATATTGATATTTTTCTTATTTTTGCTCAAAATTTTTTGTTGCATAACTCATGTTCTTTTTGGTGTAATCTCCATTTCGGGAAGACCTAGACACAAAAAATTGGTAGCAGAGCGAGGTTGCTTCTATTAAATTGAGGATTATTTTAGAGATCTGGAGATCGGAACAATATGGCGTCTGGAGAACGCAACGACGTTGACAACCAACCTGGCGGTTCGGGAAATATGGATTTTACGGACATGGAAACATCATTAAAACTGGAGAAGACACGAGCTAAGTCAAATTTCACGCGTTTCAAGAACAAAATGTTATTCTTGGTCGAAGGCGATGGCGCCGGATCAAGCCGCGAGGTGCGGGATGCGTGCGAAACATTGGATTTAAAATTCGAGATAACGTTGGACGTTATTACGCGACTATCGGGACTTTATATGGGAAACAAGGATACGGACAAGGCTAGAAAAGTGGCCCAGGAGTCGGACCAATTGGAGGAGGATTACAATACAGCGTACGACGCAGCAAGACATTATTTGCGATCGCTTCATGGGGAAAATTCGAGTGACTCATCGGAAATTCTTACCATCGACATGAGGAACAAAATGAACACTGGCGATGAATCCGAGACAGAACAAAGGCAAGAAACAGTCGATAGGCAGGAGACATCGAAGAAGGTAGGCATTGTAGCTTCAAGTAATGCTACAAATGACATTCTATCAGGAAAACAGACAGTCCTTTCAACGTGCACTAAGACCGAATCAGGGCAAATCAGATTGATTCATGAACCGGAACAGCATGGCAACGCTGGGGGCGTTACCGACGTAAATTCACATGATCAACACGTTCAGTCAAGCGAACACTGCGGTGCAAAATCAGAAAAAAGTCAAGCTACGATTAATGCTCACGCTGCACCATTTGAGCCGACACAAAGCTACATGTATACAGATTCGAGGTCAGACGTTTCGATTGGCAATGATATGTGGCGACAATTAAAAAGGGTGCAGATACCTACATTCTCCGGTAACAAGAAAAATTATCAAAACTGGAAAGCGGCTTTCCTTTCATGCATTGATAGTGCTCTTGCCACTCCGGAGTACAAGCTTCTACAGCTACGTCAATACCTAAGTGGAGACGCTCTTAAGGTTATCGACAGTCTTGGGCATTCGGCCACAGCATATGAAGCCGCAAAAGACCGCTTAGACCGTAAATACGGAGGCAAGCGACGACAGATTGCCATCTATCTTGACGAATTGGAGCATTTTCGACAGATACGACCTGGAAATGCGCAAGATATAGAAGAGTTCGCCGATCTTCTCGACATAGCCATGATTAACCTTAAAGAGGCCGGGGAAGAGTATGAGCTGCGGGACGGTTCTCTTTATTTGAAACTACAGCGGAAGTTGCCAGAAACAATGATCGCTAATTACCGTCGCTGGATGTTCGAGAATGACAAGGAAGAGTCTGTTCTGACCCTAAGGACATGGGTACTTCGGGAGTCAGAATATATTACGGTCGCATCGGAGACAGCTCATGGGTTTACCGGTAGAATTGCGAACGATACTCCAGCTCGAGCGGGACATAGACACGGAAATCAACGGACGTTCTTCGGGGAAGCAAGCAGCGGACGTAACTCACCTAGACGGAACTCGCAAAAGGTCAACTGCCAGGACTGTGGTAAACAACACGGGATATGGAACTGTCGTGTGTTTGCCCGGAGAAGCGTTCGTGATCGTTGGAATTTAGCGAGACGGCTACAGCTCTGTTTCCGATGCCTAGGTGAGAACCATCAGGGAGACTCGTGCCCACGAAGTAGGACCTGCGGACTGGACGGGTGTGAAGATCAGCATCACCGGCTTCTTCATAAACAAGCCTCGGGCGAACAAAGAGCAGCTGACAATACAGAGGTAAAACAAGCAGCGATCGGTAAGTCCAATTATTCACGTTCAGGGGCACGTGCAGGGGCACGTGCTGAGCAAGAAAATTTGTTAAATGACCGATCTTCTTTCCTCACGGAGGGGAATGACCAGGCACAGGATACAACCATGGTGGCACAAAGCAACATTAGACCAGACTTCATAGGTTTACGTACGGTTCCTGTAATTTTGATCAATGGAGCTCGTTCGCTCCGAGTAAATGCATTGCTAGATGATGCTAGCACCAAAACATATGTAAACGCGGATGTCGCAGCCGAACTAGATTTACGAGGCAGAACCGAAAGGATTAAGGTCAATGTCTTGAATGGTCAAGTCGAAACCTTTGAAACGAAACCCATAGATGTCAAACTTCAGAGCGCTACAGGTGACGTCAGCATGAAGGTCAGTGCTTACACCGTAAACAAGGTCACTGGGAATATGCCTGTTGTGGATTGGAATCACTACAAGGATCAATGGCGACATCTTAGAAATATTGAATTTCCATCGTCACCAAGGAGGCCCATTGTTGACATGCTTATTGGGCTTGACTGTGCAGATCTTCTCTATGCCATTGAAGATAGAAGAAGGAAACCAGGAGAGCCTATAGCCCGACTAACACCTCTAGGTTGGACGTGTATAGGAAGTCCGGGCTCATATGGCGGAAGTATTCACCAGAAAAATTTTGCCTACACCTACTTTTCTAGGGATCAGTCTGAGATAGAGCAGGTCAACAGAACACTGAAGAAATTCTGGGAAATTGAGGAGGTCTCATCACAACATGATATGCCGGTCGTGCGTTTAGAGGAACAAATGGCTCTGAAGAAAGTGGAAAAGTCTATCACTTATGACAACCAGATGTACAGGGTCGGTATACCGTGGAAATCACAGGATGTTGTATTGAAGAACAATTACCAGATGGCACTAGGTAGACTGGAAAATACAGATAAAAGGCTGATGAAGTCACCTGATGTTGCATCTGCCTACAACCAGATCATCGACCAATATATTGACGAGGGATATGTCAAAAGAATTCCACAGTATGCCGAATCAACATCGAAGTGGTATTTGCCGCATTTCCCGATACTACGACCCGACAAGGACACGACAAAGACAAGAATTGTATTTGACGCATCGGCGAAATATGACGGAGTATCACTAAACGACGCAATCTACCAAGGACCAAAGCTGCAGCGCAACCTGTTTGATGTCTTGTTGCGTTTTCAAAGACAGCCAGTAGCAGTTGTGTGTGACATAGCTGAGATGTACCTGCGCATTGGAATTGCAGCAAAAGAAAAGCCATATCATCGGTTCCTTTGGAGGGGAACAGACATAAGTCGCAGACCAGACATATATGAATTTGACCGGGTGGTCTTTGGAGTCAACTCGTCCCCTTTTCAGGCGCAGTTTATATTGCAACACCATGCGAAGAAGTTTCAGAACGAGTTTCCTGTGGCTGCAGAAACGATTCTGAAGTCGACCTATATGGATGATTCCATGGATTCAGTGGCAACAGAGGAACAAGGCATAGAACTACAAAGACAACTTTCCAATCTGCTGACAAAGGCCGGGATGCATGCACGGAAGTGGTTGTCCAATTCACCAAAGGTGCTGGGTGAAATACAGATCCACGATCGCAAGTTTGAGGTCGACTTGGACCGTGAAGGTTTGCCAGCTTCAAAGACACTTGGAGTGTGGTGGTCAGCTGATAATGACAGTTTCACCTTCAAGGAGAATCAGCCAGATGAAAGTATGTTATACATCAAGCGCAACTTCCTGAGGAAGATCGCCACTCTCTTTGACCCTATAGGTCTCCTTGCGCCATATACTGTGCGGGCGAAGCTACTTCTTCAAGAAATGTGGACGGCTGGTTTGGAGTGGGATGAAGAGCTGAGTGACCCATTGATCAGTGCGGCACGGACCTGGTTCGGAGAACTCACGGAACTAACACAGCTACAAATACCAAGATGTCTACTTGAAAAGGGTAAAGCAGTAGATACCGTCACATTGCATACTTTTGTAGATGCCTCAGAGAATGCTTACGGTGCCGTTACATACGCCAGGTACACCTACCAGGATGAGTCGGTCTCTACAAACATAGTGGCAGCTAAGACACAGGTAGCACCAAGTAAGGCACTGAGTATTCCTCGCTTGGAATTAATGGCTGCTGTCATTGGTGTGCGACTGTCAAGCAAGATATCCAGTGTAATGGACCTGAAGATGGATCAAGTGGTGTTCTGGTCGGACAGTGTAAACGTGCTTTGGTGGGTACGCGGGAGAAGTCGGGAGTTTAAACCATTTGTCGCCAACCGGGTTGGCGAGATACAATCAACAACAGATCCAGACCAGTGGAGATATGTCCCGACCAGTGTTAACCCAGCAGATATCTTGAGCAGAGGTATGTCAGCAAAAGAACTTCAGGACAGTGATAAATGGTGGCGAGGGCCAGAATTCTTGAAACTACCAGAAGATGCTTGGCCAGCAAGAAAAATACAAGACAAACCAACAGGATACGATGAGCTGAAAAGATCAAGTCGGTCTCAGCAAGAAAATTCTGAACTTCAACCTGAGTCTGTATTTGTCAGCGTGGCAAATGGAAGTGTGGACTTTCCACTGAGGCCATGCAACTATTCAAGCTGGTTACGACTGAGGAGAGTCATGGCGTGGATCAATCGTTTCATAGACAACTGTGGGAAACAGAAAGTCAATAGAACGACAGGAGAGCTTCAGGCAGACGAATTAAAGAGAGCAGAACGACAGCTGATTCAACATGCACAAATGACAGAGTTTGCTGAAGAATGGAAGGCGCTGTTTAGTCGAAAACCATTGCCAGGAAACAGCAAGCTGTTAGGACTACAGCCTAAACTTGATGATGATGGGCTCATGCGGTCGGACGGCCGCCTGACACATGCAGAGTTCCTGTCATACGATGTGCGATTTCCCATCATACTACCACGTCGAAGCTGGGTGACGAAGCTCATCATTAAAGCTCAATATGAAAAGGGAAACCACGCGACGGGAACCAATCACACACTCTCAGCACTGTCATCTAGATTCTGGATCCAGTCGGGCCGCGAAGCTATTCGGGAATGGGAGAGAGAATGTGCTGAGTGTCGAAGAAGGAAGTCGATGCCTTCTCAGCAAGTCATGGCACCACTACCGACGTCCAGGCTCAAAATGTCACTGAGAGCGTTTACCAGATGTGCTGTGGATTTCGCGGGACCCTTCATTACTGTGCAAGGCAGGGGTAAACGCAGGGAGAAACGATATCTCTGCCTCTTCACATGTTTAGCCACAAGAGCAGTACACTTGGAAATGGCATTTGGACTTGACATCGATTCATTCCTGAATGCCTTTTATAGGATGTCAAGTCGAAGAGGTCTGCCACAGGAACTGATTTCCGACAATGGGACAAACTTCAAGGGAGCAGATGCGAAACTTAGGGATTTGGTGTCGAAGTTAGACAACGAACGAACGACACAGTCGATTGCCAACAAGGGTGTCACGTGGCGTTTCAACCCACCATTGGCTCCGCATTTTGGTGGAGTCCACGAGACAATGGTTAAAGCGGCAAAGAGAGCGATGTACGCTATACTAGGTAAAGCAGATATCAACGATGAGGAACTATTAACAGCAATAACTGGGGCCGAAGGGCTGATAAATTCAAGACCACTGACGTACCAGTCTTCAAGTCCAGCTGACGATACACCGCTGACGCCGAATCATTTTATCCATGGTCAGGTCGGGGGTCAGTTTGCGCCGATGTCCGTGGATGAAACTGACTTTAACCTGAGAAAACGATGGCGCCGGATACAGGAGCTGGTGCGCCATTTCTGGACGCGTTGGATGCAGGAATGGATTCCTGCATTGAACGGTCGAAAGAAATGGTTCAGGACACAACGAGACGTACGAATCGGCGATGTGATGATGATACTATCACCGGATACTCCACGAGGAAGTTGGCCACTGGGGCGCGTGCTGGACGTTTATCCGGGGAAAGATGGTCATGTGCGTGTCGCAAAGTTACAAGTTGGGCAAGGGACATTGACGAGGCCAGTGAATAAATTGTGCCCACTTGAACTGGAACTTTAATGAACGATATGTAGATTAACTTTGAGTTAATTACTTTTGCAGTTAAAGTGAAATCAAATAGCCCATACTTATCCTTTATTAATTAATTGTTTTCGGAACAGGTGCGCGAAATACTTAATTTTATATTTTGTATAAGGCAAAAAGAACTGTTACTATTGATCAAAACTAACATTTTGAGGAGGGGAAGATGGAAAGAAGAATTATATTATGTTGATAATGAATGAACTTTACGCTTGCTAGAAACGTAACTTTAACTATTAATTTTACACATTTATTAAGACGTTCATTCCGACGTTACGGAAACGTTATAATAACGTAACGCCGGTTACGGCGGTTGCTAAGTTAGTAGAAAAAATGGAAGTCGCGTTTTATTAAATGGGCTCAGTAAAATTGATTAACTTGTGATTAAAGCAAATTGTTGCATAATTCATGTTCTTTTTGGTGTAATCTCCATTTCGGGAAGACCTAGACACCACATAGATTGTGGGTACACGTTAGAACCGCCTCGCCGAGGCGGTTCTAACGAGTACCCACAATCTATGTTTTGGAGCAAAAATAAGAAAAATAGGTAAACCCCTGCAAACCCCAGTTTTACTATATAAAAGTGGGGTTTAATGGGGTATATATAGCACGGACATGTTTTCCTGATGTATTGAAGTTTTGTATGGTATTATGTATGCTCTCAAAAAGGTTACTTCATCAGAAAAACATGTCCATGCAATACATACCCCCTAAAACCCCATTTTTATATAGAAAAACTGGGGTATGCAGGGGTATACCTATTTTTCTTATTTTTGCTCCAAAACATAGATTGTGGGTACTCGTTAGAACCGCCTCGCCGAGGCGGTTCTAACGTGTACCCACAATTTATGTTTTGAGCAAAAATAAGAAAAATATTTAGATTCTAAAAGAAATCAAATTAAATTTTAGACTTTTTTACAACCAAACACATTTCTGTATATTGCATGGGCACGTTTTCGTAATGTAATTGAGGATTCATTTCACGGACATGTTACCTGATGATGTTTTATAAACGATGGCGCTTACAAATTTGACAAATTCTGTATTATCATATGACATTGCTGTTTTCCAGTGAATAACGTCATGTCATAAAAATCATATGACCACACGTGTATTAACATTTTTGCGGGAATACGTAACGTCATTGACGACGTCCGTAACAACAATGTATTTTCATTGAAAATATGTCCACTTCGAAGGCGATAAAATCCTATTTTAAAAGTAGTCATATGATAAAACGAATTTTACACTCGTGGTCATTAAACGAGCCTTCGGCGAGTTTAATAAATTTCATATGAAATGACCACGAGTGTAAGATCCTCTATTTATCAAATCACAGCATACCATGTACGATGACTGTTTCTTTGTACAATAAAGTCCTTTAGTTCATTATGTTTACTGACCTTTCAAAGGTTTTTTTCTTTACGTTTGTTTGTCTATGATGTCACGGCTTTGTTCACAGGCGCTCGACGACTGGTCCGTTTCCGGCATTATCTATATAGTTACCCCTAAACCGAGGGAGGGTGATTCATAAATGGGGTTGTAATGAAAACTAATGGCATGGTCTTCAAACGGGTGAATGTGCAAAAGTTGTCGTCGAGCGCCTGTGTTTTTGTTGTGCTTGCCATCTTGCATCTTGGCAAAGGCCAGTCACTTTCCTTCCATCAGGAAAACATGTCCATGTAAAGTATACTCCATTGAATCCCACTTTTATATAGCAAAACTCGGGTACGCAGGGGTATACCTATTTTTCTTATTTTTGCTCCAAAACATAGATTGTGGGTACTCGTTAGAACCGCCTCGGCGAGGCGGTTCTAACGTGTAGACACAGTCTGTGTTTTGAGCAAAAATTAGAAAAATATATAAAAAAATGATTCTTCCGAAACTTTTCATTTTTTAAATCTTTAAAAGTCTCTGTATATTACATGGGCATGTTTTTCGTAATGTCTAGCCCGTTTTTGTTTCTTTTGTTGCTATTTCTTTCCCATCTCACACATGGATTTTGTTTGATAGTTCGAAAATCTTCTTTCTTACTTAGCTGAAATGTTGTTTTTATTCAACAATTTAACAGGGCAAAAAACAAGATGCAATCCTCAATCTGCCATCCGCTACTTACAGCAAGTTTGTTTTTTCTATCGCTTACGTGCACGTTTGCGGGCCTACTACCTTACGGACCCGACCCAGGACCAGGAGATATTGAAGTTGAAGGTCTGGGTGGTGACGACCACGAGGATATTGATCTGGTTGGATCATTCACGTTTCAAGGGAATCGTTATACATCCCTAACTGTAAGTACAATGGCTACCCCATTAATAATTTTAAAGTGTGTGTTCCTTTATCATGTTTGTGTTACAAAATATATGTTACCCTGTGAGGAGTTGTAAACAACGAAACATTCTTCTGTTTTACACCCTTAGCGAAACATGTTTAGTATTCACTTAAAAGTATATATCGTATACAGCTGCGTTCAGTTATTAATATACCCCTGCAATATTCAGAAATAAATTGACAACTCTTCTCGTTTTTGAACAAACACCGTCACTGGCAAGAAATTGACAACAGGATGAATTTGTTTATATAACATGTTAGTATGCGTATTGATATTTACTCTGTATATACAACTTCCAGATCTTGTGATGTTGTATGCCTAAATTGATTACATAACATATGAGCCGCCTCATGGGAAAACCAACAATCTGCATAGGCGAAAACAAAGACGCAGATCAGCTTCGCGGTAACCGCGAAGCTGATCAGCGCCTTTGTTTTCGCTACTCAGATAGTACAATTCCTCTTCTACTTAAATCCGAAATTTCAAGCTTCTAGCTCTTTTCTGTGCTTCTACAGGCCGGTTTGTGTCGGACCTGTTCGGAAACCACATTGTTGGTTTTCCCACGAGGCGGCTCATATGGAGCCTTTCTAACAAAAATGTCGCTGATATATTCGAGTTACTGGTTTGTAATTTTATTTGTAAATTATATAACAATAACCATTTTTGTACTATGGCTAAAATTTGGTGTCTTTATGAGCACTATTTACAAAGTTACACCCTAATTTTCATTCATTGTACATTTTTATAATTCCATTGTAAAACGGTTCTAAGCATGTCAGTGTTACTTTGCAAGAAAACTAATTATATTATATACCTAATAAATAAATGGCGCAGAATAAATAGATAAATAAGTCCTACATATTTTCCAGCTCAACACTGACGGTAACATCAACTTCGATGGTGTCGCTGATTATGATAATGGCTTTCCTATATTCGACGGCAACAGTCATAGCAATATTATTGCGGCATTGTGGACTGATTTACAAGAAGGTCAACTATTTTACAAGGAAGAATTAAACCCTAACGCTGAACGAGTTAAGGTAAGACTTTTTGATTAACCCATATTTGACGAATGGATTTTCCCATTATTATCATTTGGGCGGGCCCACTTTCATTTTGAGGGACATCAGGGGTGATTTTGAATTTTTATTCCATTTTTTTCGATGATTTTTTTCTAAGCAAATAGAATAGCCACAGATGGGACGCCGCGTTTTGCCCATGCATTTGAATGGAGAAATTATTAAAATGTAACTTGCAGGAAATGGGCAAATGGGCTGAAGATTTAAATTTATAGGAAACATTTATACAAAGGGAGAACCCATGTGTTTAGAAACAATCCAGGTCACAAGACAAAGATGGGCCGCCATACACATATATGGTAAAAAAACCTTCAAAAATCTCCTTCTTTAGAACTGGTGGATCGATTTGAACGAAACTTAGCATGTAGCAGCTGTGCCTAAAGTATTACAGTATGTATATAAATCATGGCCCTGTGATTTCCTTGACTTATTTTATGGCAAGGTCAACATAGGTTTGCATCATGTATTTGAATGGGAAAAATTTCATTTGAACAGCAAAACTTGCAGGAAATGGGCAGATGGACTAAAGCTTTAAGATTCAGAAAAAAAATTGGACCCCAAGGACTGGTCTGCCTCCACCCAGGGGCAATATACATGTATATAAACATAACATTCAAATATTTTTTTCTTCAAAACCTCATGACCAATCAAAATCAAATTTCATAGGAAACATCTACATGAAGTGGGAACCAATGTGTTATAAATAATCCAGATGGTTGCCATGCCCATATTTCGTAAAAACCCTTCAAATATTTTCTTCTCCTGAACTGCTGAACATATGCAATGAAATGTTGCATGTAGTATCGGGGACTAGAGTACTACAATGGTTTGCTCACTCGGCTTACGATGTGTTTTCTTAGTGTATGTGCCTCATTGTCAGTTTAGGTTTAGGGATTTTTTTTTCTGATTGCGCCAGTTCTTGATCATTGTCTACTTGTACCTTTTGACATGTAGTAATTTTGAATATAGTACTATGTTGTATCTATACATCATGACCCTGTGATGACGTTGACAAATTTTAAGGCAATGCCAAAGATGTTTTATACTCGTATATGATAGATTTGATAATATTAGATGCCTTTGATAAAAGCTTTTACTTGTGCAAGTATGATCAAAGGGGAGTAACCTTGATTATATATTTCATTTATGTTATTCTTTTGTTTCCAGAATTTATTGAGTCTAGAGCGTGATAAAAGTGTGTCATTGATTATTCTTATAATTATTACATAATTAAGAAGTTATGAGCACAATATAGAAGTTTCCAGATGAAAGTAGAACAGCTACTGCCTGAACACCATCTTTCAGAAACTGCATTTTTCGAAATCTCACTTTTCTGAAACACCACAAGAAAAATATGTCCATGCCATCTTTTTGCAACTCATGAGTCATAAAAAGTGCCACAAAAGTTTTGAAAATCGGTTCACTAATAAAATAATTATGCCCAAAAATCATTTTGACTAGGCATTTTGCATGTGCAAGGGTACCTCTCCCAAACACCTTAAAACTGAAAATCAAGAAAATCTGTGGAATAATTTTAAGAGTTCGGTTCCCAGCTATGCATACAAAACAATTTTCTTTTGGTTTGATGCATTTTAGATGAAAAATAATCAATTTAGATTTTTTTTCCGGGAAAATAGTTACTTCCCTTGCTGGCAATTTTAAATGGAAAAAAGCCCTATTCAAAAATATTTTCTTGTATAAATCTTTTATTTGTTAACCGATTTTCAAATTTTTTTGTGGCACTTTTTAAGACTTTTGGAATGCAAAATGATGGCATGCTCATATTTGTTTTGAGGTCTTTCAGAAAAGTGAGATTTCGAAAAATGCAGTTTCTGAAAGATGGTGTTCAGACAGTAATTATTATCACCATAAATAAATACTGTATTTAACATATGGATAACTTTCTAGTGAATTCCTGATCACGGTCATTTATCTCTGTCTGGTATTTACTGGACTTACAATATTGACCGTTTTTCTATTCAGAACAAACTTCCTTGTTCTGTACTGTTCTCAGTACATTCTGTAGCAGTTAATTATATACTGTAACTGAAATTTAGAAGTTTCCTTAGATCTATTCCTTTAAGTTACATTTAAGCATATTCCATCTGTGAACTTCACTTGGGATTTTGGAACAGAAAGTTGACCCCTTTGAGGATTTGCACGTGGAACATTGATGAACAGTGCTCAGATAGACCACAGCGTAGAACGGCCCTTGAGGGAAGAGAACTTCGGAGGTATGGTATACAGATAGCTGCACTGAGTGATACTGGTTCGTAGAGGCTGGGGAGGTTTTAAGAAGTTGGTGCTGGATACACCTTTTTCTGTAACGAAAGTGTAACAGCAATGGTCTCTTGCTTCTTAGGAACATGATCTTCTAATCACCAACACAGCCTTCCATCTACATGTACCTAATAGAAACTAAAAAGGTACAAGTAGGCAAAGATCAGGAAAAGGCGCAATCAGAAAAAGATTCCCACTCCAAAAACCGAGGTGGGAAAAAACCAAATTAACAATCAGGTACTTATACCATGAAACATATCGCAAGCCGAATGAGCAGCTATTTTCCCAAAAGGTGGCCACTCAGTTACATGTACCTTAACTTAACTAAAAATATGAAAACATACATAAGGCACCAACAGCACAAAAAACATTTATACACCAAGACATAAAACAAAAAGAACCTGGATGTATCCCCGTTCCAAACACTAGCATCTCAGAGACTATGCCATAGTGCGGAGAGCAGATAGGCAGGATAACAGAGCGACAAAGACTATGTGTGATGCAGACAGCTGGACAGATCATACTGGATGTCAGCAAACTAAACCTCAGAATCCAGCCTGCGAGGCGACCTTAAGACAAGAAAGCTCTTAAGAGACTGGACGTCTCAAAGCTGAATCAAGACATCATGAGACAAGTTTCTTACAGGACTTTTGCAACCATCTTGATGCAATCAATCTTACTTCAGAGGACCACAAAGAAAACTGGACAGTTTTCCATAAAACGGTTCATTCTTCAGCTGAAACTGCTTTAGGACATCTATCTCGCAAACATACAAGTAAGAATAGAGGGGCCAGGAACGAAATGGTTGATTTTGAACAACTGGCCCTGGTCTTTTGTATCCTTACTTAAGGTTTAACATATTTGTTCATTTACCACAATGGGTAATCAGAAAATAATGCACAATCAAACAACTTTATCGAAGACTTCATGTACATGTTTTCACTTTGTTGTTAATGTTATTTTTTACGTAGATGGCGGGAAGATTTGTCAGGGAAACTCTAGGCATAGCCGATTTTGAACCAACCTGGGCTACCTGGTTACACATGCATGACTCTGAATATAATGATCCCTATACTGAAGGTATGGTACACGCAAGTGTATGGAACGCCAAAGCTGTCTGATGGTAAGGAATAAAAATATTTGATTCATCATCGTCATTATATCCTGCTCACATTTGATTATATGTTGTATAGTGTGCATTATATAATGAGAAAAGTCCATTATAGGTTGGACCAGGTTCTTTATATTATGAAAATTTTCATTATATGATGAGTAAACATCTTTATATTATGGTAGACTTACATTATATGATGGGTAAACATCATTATATTATGGTAGACTTACATTATATGCTGACACAACCTCATTATATGATGTGACAACTACATTATATCTATCTATCTATCTTTCATCATCATGATCACGATCGGTCATCACCATCATCATCATCATCGTCATTGTGATCTATCATCATCAATATCGATCATCATCATCATCATCATCATCATCATCATCATCACCATCATCATCATCATCATCATCATCATCATCATCATGATCGATCATCATCATCATCATCATCATCATCATCATCATCATGATCGATCATCATGATCGATCATCATCATCCTCGATCATCACCATGACGATCGATCATCGTCGATCATGATGATGATGATCGATCATCATCATCATCATCATCATCATCATCATCATCATCATCATCATCATCATCATTATCATCATCATCATCATCATCATCGATCATCATGATCGATCATCATCATCATCGATCATCACCATGATGATCGATCATCATCATCATGATCGATCATCATCGATCATCATCATGATCAATCATCATCATGATCGATCATCAACATGATCGATCATCATCATCATAATCGGTCATCATCACGATCGATCATCATCATCATGATCGATCATCATGATCGATCAACATCATGACAGATCATCATATTTATCATCATGATTGATCATCATAATCGATCATCATCTTCATGATCGATCGATCATCATCATCATCATCATCATCATTATCATCATCATCATAGAACATCATCATCATCATGATCGATCATCATCATCTTCGATCATCACCATGACGATCGATCATCATCATCATGATCGATCATCATCAAAATCGATCATCATCATGATCAATCATCATCGTCGATCATGATTATAATCTATCATCATCATCATCATCGACAATCATCGATCATCATCATCATCATCAATCATCTACATGATGATCGATCATCATCATCATGATCGATCATGATCGATCATCATGATCGATCTTCATCATCATAATCGGTCATCATTACGATCGATCATCATCATCATGATCGATCATCATGATCGATCAACATCATGATCGATCATCATAATCGATCATCATCATGATCGATCATCATTATGATCAATCGTGATGATGATCGATCATCATCATTATGATCGATCATCGTCATAATCGATCATTATCATCATCATGATCGATGAAAATGATCGATCATCAACATAATTGATCCTCATGATCAATCATCATCATGATCGATCATCATGATCGATCATTTTTATCGATCATCATCAAGATCGATCATGATGATTGATCATTATCATCATAATCGATCATCATCATGATCATCATCATGATCGATCACCATCATGATCAATCATCATGATCGATCATCATCATGATCGATCATCATCATCATGATCGATCATCATGATCAATCATCATCATGATCGATCATGATCATGACCGATCATCATGAAAGATTATCATCGATCATCATCATGATCGATCATCATCATCATGATCGATCATCATGATCGATCATCATCATGATCGATCATCATCATGACCGATCATCATGATAGATTATCATCGATCATCATCATGATCGATCATCATCATAATCATCATGATCGATGTTGATTATCGATGATGATCATGAATGTCAGTATGATGATCGATCATGATGATTTAGATAGATAATGATGATGATGATGATGATGATCATGAAGATCGATCATGATTGTCGATGATGATGATGATAGACAGATAGATAGATAGATAGATAGATAGATAGATAGATAGATAGATAGATAGATACAATCAGCAGTATGTCCGGTAGTCCCGGCATGTATACACTAACTCTCTAAACGGTGTCAATGTAATTCTTCACCTCGCAAAATCTTCCACATCATATAATGTTGTTGTCACATCATATAATGAAGTTTGCGCATATAATGAATTTATCGAACAATATAATCAACTTGATGCATATAAAGACAATAGCCAATAATATAATGTAGTTGTCACATCATATAATGAGGTTGTATCAGCATATAATGTAAGTCTACCATAATATAAAGATGATTACTCATCATATAATGTAAGTCTACCATAATATAAAGATGTTTACCCATCATATAATGAAAATTTTCATAATATAAAGAACCTGGTCCAACATATAATGGACTTTTCTCGTAATATAATGCACACTATACAACATATAATCAAATGTGAGCAGGATATAATGACGATGATGAATCAAATGTTTTTATTCCTTACCATCAGACAGCTTTGGCGTTCCATACAAGTGGGATTCCCTTTTTTATTTGTTTGCCTTAATGTTTTACGTCTTATTTAACAGCTATGGTCATGTCGGGACGTTGCCTTCATGATTATACGGGATTTCTACCACACTTAAGGATGTTATTACATTCGATATGTGCTATTTAATATAACCAAACAAGAAAACACACATGCTTATATGTATGGATAGTTTGCCTTAACCACTTTTTCTAGGCAGGCTAAGACTTCTAAGTGGTTAATATTGAATTTCGTTTTTAATGGGGGCGTTTAAAGCATTTTTGCGCGTGGCTATCACCAGTGTGATTGGACGTTGTAAACGTCATGAAATCATTGATGCCGTTCCGCTGTATCAACAAGCTCTGTGAGTAAATTCTTTATTTGCTTGTAATTGTGATCGCCTTGATACTCTTTATCAAGCGATAGAAAGAAATATATGCAGTGGGTTTTCATGGATCAATGAACCACAGTGGGTCGCTAGCAAAGCTTACGAGTTCATTCACTTGAAGGGGAGTTCATTTACTTTGCACGCGACCCACAGTGGTTCATAGCTCCATGAACATCAGAAAAAAGGAATTCTTTTCTTACACGAAAACGTCTAGATATTTAAATTTGATAATGGTTGATGACACGAACTTTCACTTGGAAATCTAACAATGTATACCCCTTTATATCCTACTTTTTATAGTAAAACTGGGGTTTAAAGAAATATTACTGTTTATTTTCTTATTTTTGATCCAAAACATAGATTGTAGGTACTATAACGTGTACCCACGGCCAATGTTTTGAGCATAAATATCAAATATCCATTTTTTTTCTAATGAAATTTTCAATATTTACAGCTGAAAAATCTCTGGATATTGCATTGGCAAGTTTTCGTAATGATAGGCTATGGAAAACTTAGGGCAAAAGTTCTTGAAATATAACATGAGCCTTTGCATGAGAAAACCAGCAAAATGCTTAGGCGAAAATAAAGGCGCAGATCAGCTGTGCAGTAACTGCACAGCTGATCAGCGCCTTTGTTTTCGCTACACCGATAACACAATACCTCTTCTACTTCAACCCAAAATTTCAAGCTTCTAGCCTGTTTCTGTAACTGTACAGTCCGATTTGTGTCGGACCTGGTCGGAAACCCAGCTTGTTGGTATTCTCGTGCACATGCTCACATGTGATGTGTCTTTCAGATGTAAATTTCCAGATTGCTCTGGTTGACAACTCAACGCATACATACGCTTTAATGCTGTATGGGGACATAAACGTTCGCAATAACATTATGGATGGAACGGTAAATATATAATAATTTTGTTATAATGGGTTCACCTCTTGATCGAGCATAAGAAAACCAACAATCTGCATTATGCGAAACAAAAGTCGAAGCTGATCAGCGCCTTTGATTTCGCTGCAAGGCTAGTGCAATTCATCTTCTACTAAAATCCGAAACTTCAAGCTTCTGTAATTGTACAGGCCGGTCTATGTCGGATCTGGTCGGAAAACCAAATTGTTGGGTTTCTCATGCGAAGGCTCGATTATTATTTGACACAGCCGATTAATCGATTATTCGATAAACACACTTTATCGAAAAGGTGCATAAATGAGCAATATTACCTGCCTCGGGTGAACAAATCGTCATATCACCCTCACTCAAGGGCAACAATTGTACACGTATAATATCATCGATTAAATTTATCCCCAGTGTGCAAGTCGGAATGGAAGGAGTCACGACTCCTGGCACTTAAGAACGTCCTAAGCTATGTGGATGTCATGGTCTTTAGAAAGAAATGTGGTGTTTTTTTTTTTTTTTTTTTTTTTTTTTTTTTTTTTTTTTCAGTCTATTAAATGATCTTTGTCTCATTATTGGCTCACCTTAGCCGAAGGCGCTAACATGATAGCTAATAGTATTATACACATGCTCTGGCGACCGTCTTCGTTGTTGTCAATAATCGTCAAATGTCTTCTCTGAAATCGCTCAGCCAATCAAAGCTAAACTTCGTGTGTGAGCATCCTAAGAAAGGGGAACTAAAGTTTATATGGATGGTTCGGGTCGCATTACCAAGGTGGCTGCAATGGCTTTAAATAGCAAAAACTTTAAAATCTCCTTCTCTTGACCGATTTCAACAAAACTTGGTATGTGGCATGAGTGTGTATAAATTGTGAATTTTTGTGAGTAGTCAATGTGATCTTGAAATCAGGTTGTTAACATTTTAAAATCAAAACTTAATTTTCTCAGAGACCGCTTCGCCAGTCAAAGCCAAATTTGATCTGTAGCCTCTTTTGGAAGGGCAAGCCATGGTTTGTATATTAAATGGTCCAAGTCACATGACCAAGATGGCCTCCACGCCAATATATGGTAAAAACACTTCAAAATCTTCTTCTATGGAACCAGTTGACCAATTTCAACGAAACTTGCTATGTGGCTTATGAGACTCTGTCCCATCATAGTTTGTACAAACCATGACCCTGGGTTGATCTTGACCTATTTTACAGCTATGTCAAATTTAGTCACATAGGTTTTTCAATGGAGAAAAATGTAAACAATGCATTTTCCAAAACGTTTTGTAGCCTGTGACCTGAAACATTATAGATACAGACAATTTAATACTGAGTAACAGTTTATGAACTGATCTGTGTATTTAACTCATATAAGCCTGGCGTCCTTTTTATGGGGCATAGCCAAACAGAATACTCCCAGATGTGACGCCGCACAATAGACACTAATGCCCATCTGGGGCTATTCTGTTTGCTAAAAGTTATTTCATCGAAAAATGGGATAAAAATAAAAATCACTCCTAACACCCCTAAAATGAAAGTGGAATCACCCAATTGATAATGATGGGCGAATCCATTCGTCAAATATGGGGTAATTTTTAGCTCACCTGAGCCGAAAGCTCACAAGGTGAGCTTATCAGTATAGTATAGTAGTCGAGCCGGCGTCCGTGCGTCGTCGTCCGTCGTCAACATTTTCAAACGACTTCTCCTCTGAAGCTGCCTGGCCGAATCTTTTCATATTTCACATATAACATCTACAGGTGGGGGAACAAATATTTGTGTTTTTTATTTCGATCGGATAAGAACTCTGGTTGCTATGGCAACTTGAAGTTTCCATTGACGTGTATGGAGAAAAAGTGGAAATTGGCATTTTTCGTTGTCAGGCTGGGGATATTTGAATTTTGTTTTTACATAAATGTTTATTGAGTAGTCCTTCACGTTTAAGGCAACTTTTGTAAAAATCACTTTATTCGTTTTATATTAAAGGGTAACTTTTCGAAAAAAAAATATTCAAAAATCTTCTTCTCAGAAGCCGTATGGGGGATGAAGCTGAAATTTAGCATATATGCTTATGACATTAGCCTGTACAAAGTTTGTGTTTTTATTGTCTTTGTCCAACTATTTTGGTTGCTATGGTAACTTGAAGTTTCCATTGACTTATAAGGCAAAAAGTGGAAATTTGCAATTTCTGCTGTTTCATTGAGGATATTGAAATTTTGTTTTTACATAAATGTTTATGGAGTAGTCCTCCCCGTTTTAGGCAACTTTTGTCAAAATCGCTTGATTCGTTTGGTTGCTATAGCAACGTAAAGGGTAAATTTTCGAAAAAAATATTCAAATATTTTCTTCTCAGAAGCTGTAAGGCGGATGAAGCTGAAACTTTCCATAAATGCTTATGATATTAGCCTTTACAAAGTTTGTGTTTTTATTGTCCTTGTCCCACTACTTTGGTTGCTATGGCAACTTAAAGTTTCCATTGACTTATAAGACGAAAAGCGGAAAAATGCAATTTTTTTGAAAACTATTGCAGCCTGAGACCTGAAAAGTGGTAGATGCAAAACAACAAATTGAGTAGATGAAGGTATGTGATTGATTTAGGCCAAGGTCATCTCTTGACCTTGAAGGGTCTGTCATCCATACACACTTTTCAAAGATCTTCTTCTCTGAAACCGCTTGGCCAATCAAAGTCAAATTTTATGTGGAGCATCCCTGGGTAGTGGGGACGAAATTTTGATCGCAAAATCCGGGTCACATGACCAAGATGGCTGCCACGCCCATATATGGTAAAAACCACTCAAAAATCATCTTCTCCAGAACGGGCAGGCCGATTTTCAAGGAACTTGGTATGTAGCATTTGGGACTCCAGCCCATCGTAGTTTGATTAAATAATGACCCTAGGATGACCTTGATCTATTTTACGTCAAGGTCAATTTTTAAAACATAGGTTTTACATGGGAAAAAGTGAAAAATATGGAATTTTTTTGAAAACTATTGCAGCCTGAGACCTGAAAAGTGGTAGATGCAAAACAACTAATGAAAGTATGTGATTAATTTAGGTCAAGGTCATCTCTTGACCTTGGCCGATATGTCGTCTATACACACTTTTCTTCTTCTCTGAAACCGCATGGCCAATCAAACTGAAATTTTATTTGGGTAGGGGTAAAGAAATTTTGATCCCGAAATCTAGGTCACATGACAAAGCTGGCCGCCACGCCCATATATGGTAAAAACCACTCAAAATCTTCTTCTCCAGAACCGGCAGGCCGATTTTCAAGGAACTTGGTATGTAGCATTTGGGACTCCAGCCCATCATAGTTTGATAAAATGATGACCCTAGGATGACCTTGACCTATTTTACGGCAAGGTCAATTTTGGAAACATAGGCTTTTACATGGGAAAAAAGTAAAAACAATGGATATTTTGTAAACTAAATGCAGCCTGAGACTTGAAAAGTGGTAGATGCAAACAACTAATAGAGTAGATGAAGGTATGTGATTAATTTAGGTCAAGGTCAATTTTGGAAACATAGGCAAACATGGAAACATGGGGAAAAGTGACAACTAGGTCTCAGGTAAGCGTTTACAGGACCAATGACCCTATGGTAACTATTGCAGCCATAGACCTGAAAAATTACCAAGATGGCCGTCATACCCTTTTAGGGTAAAAAAAGAAGATAAAAAAATCACTTTGTCCAGTGACTGTACTTGTTGACTCGCAGGTGAGCGATCGTTGCCCTTGGGCTACTTGTTTTTTTAGATGGGCGTGCATGCCACGGCTGCTGATGGAACCAAGTTCTATCGAGAACTTTGCGAAGGCGGACTAGGGGACATCATGGCCGGACGGAAACAGTCACAGTGTCAGAGTATGACGGGCATGAGGGCGTTTAGGATTGATGAAATAACAAATGGTAAGTTCTCATCTGCAATCTACTTTCGGTCACATACGCAATTTTCTATTTATATCAAATTTATATTTATATTTCTTCAACTTTAACCCTGAAACCGGTATCCATCTCTAACAGACTGTGTTTCGAATTTTTACACATAGAGAAATTTGTATCGTATTTTATTTTTACATATCCGACTTTTTTCAGTTGACTGTGTCACACTGATAATTACATCTAAAAAAAAAATGAACTTACAGGATAGTTCCGCAGACAGTCACAGCTTACGTTATCCTGTATGAATATTGACGCTAGAAATTTATCTTTAGAGAAATATTTGTTTTTATTATATACCCGAGAAATTGTCCCATTTACTTTGCATTGACGAAAACAATCATGGATATTTTTCCATATTCAGTAGTTTAGAACGTTTCCATGACACTTTTTGTCATATCCAATGGTTTAGAAGAATTTCAATGGAACGTTCTGTCATATTCCATGGGTCCAAGGAAACATTTTCCCTGCGGGACTACTTTCGCTGGTTGGTCGCCATTGAAAAAATATGGCAGCCATTTTCATTTGGCACTTCAACTAAACGAACGGAAGAATTGGGAAACTTACAGAATGCATCGCGCAGTAATTACACTAAATTTCATCTTAAGACAAATACCTGTAATTTTGAACATAAAATAAAGTGTTGACACGCCGATTTTCTGAACATTTTCTTGAAATTTCCGTCCAAACGGCACGTTGACGTCATCAATTTTGATGCAACGTCGCGTTTCTCGCGTTAACGTTGTTTTACATTTCCCGCAAAAGGCGAAGCTGTGCGTGTGTAGTAATATGGTGATCAGTGGTTAGAAACGATGCATTTTACATAAATTGTGGCCAAATGAAACGTCGGTCAGGTCTGGAGGTGCCAGGAATAAGCATATGAGAACCTTCGTTTGCATATTAAAGGGTATTTAATAAAAATGTTATTGAATGAATATCGTAAAATATTCGGAACTCGTTCATATGGCGGAGACGCACTCGCAAGCTCGTGCGTCCTCGCTATAAGAACTCGGTCCGAAATATTTTACGATATTCATCAATAATCTGTAATTACTACAGCCTGGGTTCCTATATGATGATTTTGTTTTCCTTCTGGGTCCTGTTTCGCGCTACATGGATAGTACAATTTCTCTATTTTCTAAATCCAAAATTTTCAGCCTCTATCTATCTTCTGTGCTTGCACAGCTCAGTTTGTGTCGGACCTGGTCGGAACCCAAATTGTTGGTTTTCTCACCCACAGGCTCAATTTCAATTATTCGATATTTAGTTACTTATACATGTAGCGTTGTATTTATTTGTCATTACAGGGCCTTGTATCTGGGCACTAGACGATCCAACAGGTTCGTGAACTGGCTTTGAGGTTACAAAAAAAATTTCAAGCTCAGCTCAACTGAGTTTGAAATTGCAACTGCTCATAAATGCTGAAATTGTCAAAATTAGTGGAAAACTCTGGTTCAAAACCCAGAAAGTAGTAATTTATCCTTCTCATAAATGTTAAAATGCCAACAAATGTTGGCATTTTAACATTTATAAGCAAGATAAATTTGAGTCTCAGCTGAGTCGAGCATGAACAAAGTTTTATAACCATGGGGCCTGGTCAACAACATTAAGAAAACTTATCCTTGTACATGTAATTATAGAGATTTTTTACACTGTAAAATTTCAAACTTTGGTTTCATTGCAAAAATGATACTTTTATATTTTCCATAACATAGATTGTTGGTAAACGTTAATACCGCCTGACGATCATTGTTTTGGACAAAATCATCAGGAAAACATGTCCGTGATTTGTAGACCCACTTAAACCAAACTTTTACATAGAAAAAATGCGGGTTGCAGGGATATACCTAATTTTCTTATTTTTGATCCAAAACATACATTGTGGGTCTACGTTAGAACAGCTTCGGTTCATTTGTTTCTAATACAACTCAATTTTTGTTTCTTGAAAAAATCTCTGTATGATGCATGGGCATGCAAAACTTACGTTGTCTTAAATGGATTCTCCCATCATTATCAATTGAGTAAGTCCACTTTCATTTTAGGGGTGTTAGGTGTGATTTTTATTTTTTATCTCATTTTTCGATGAAATTTCTCTGAGCAAACAGAATAGCCCCAGATGTGACGCCGCGTTCTGCGGCGTCACATCAAAGAACGCGGCGTCACATTTGGGACTATGCTGTTTGCCTACGTCCCATAAAAAGGACGCCAGGCTTATATGAGCTTATGTCACGTGTTTCTTTTAGTATCTTATAATAACCTGGATTTTCACGGAGAACTTTAAACCATGAGGAGAACTTTAAACCATGAACTGTCAAGGATAAACTAGCTTTTCTTTACTATTATTGTTACTTCCTAGACAGTTTATGCCTATTGCTTTGACATTTGAAAATCAAATTTATAAAAGTAAAAACTAAAATAAACTAGAGCACCATTGGTCCTGTAGCTCACCTGAGAGATTATCACATTGTAAGCTCATGAGATTTAAATTAATTGAGAATCGACCAATGGAAGTCTATGCATGGACACTATTGACTCCCGGGGCATGGCCAAATTTGATCCAGGGGCATGACTGGCACAATTTATAATGGGGACTACCAAACATTGCTACATACAAAATATAGAAGCTCTGGGCCTTTTGGTTTCAGAGAAGAAGATTTTTGTTAGTTTTTCCCATTATAAGTCTATGGAGACTATCTACCCCCGGGGCGTGGCCAAATTTGACCCCAGGGGCATGGCTGGTATAATTTATGTAGAGGACCATTAGCCATTGCCACATACAAAATATCAAAGCTGTGTGCCCTGTGGTTTCAGAGTAGACGATTTTTGATTTTTTCCCATAGCAAGTCTATTGAGACTATCAACCTCCGGGGCCTGGCCAAATTTGACCCCAGGGGCATGAATGGCACAATTTATGTAGAGGACCATTAGCCATTGCTACATACCAAATATCAAAGCTGTGGGCCTAGTGGTTTCAGAGAAGAAGATTTTTTAATTTTTTTCCCATAGTAAGTCTATGGAGACTATCAACCCCCGGGGCATGGCCAAATTTGACCCCAGGGGCATGAATGGCACAATTTATGTAGAGGACCATTAACCATTGCTACATACCAAATATCAAAGCTGTGGGCCTAGTGGTTTCAGAGAAGAAGAATTTTTTAGTTTTTCCTATTGTAGGTCTATGGAGACTATCGACCCCCGGGGTGTGGCCAAATTTGACCCCGGGGACATGATTGGCACAATTTACGTAGAGGACCATTAGCCATTGCCACATACAAAATATCAAAGCTGTGGGCCCTGTGGTTTCAGAGAAGATTTTTTAATTTTTTCCCATAGTAAGTCTATGGAGACTATCAACCCCCGGGGCGGGGCCAAATTTGACCCCAGGGGCATGAATGGCACAATTTATGTAGAGGATCATTAGCCATTGCTACATACCAAATATCAAAGCTGTTGGCCTAGTGGTTTCAGAGAAGAAGATTTTTTTTAGTTTTTTTTCCTATTGTAGGTCTATGGAGACTATCGACCCCCGGGGCGTGGCCAAATTTGACCCCAGGGGCATGATTGGCACAATTTATGTAGAGGACCATTAGCCATTGCCACCTACAAAATATCAAAGCTGTGGGCCCTGTGGTTTCAGAGAAGAAGATTGTTTATTTTGTTTTTCCCATAGTAAGTCTATAGAGACTATCAACCCCCGGGGTGTGGCCAAATTTGACCCCAGGGGCATGAATGGCAAAATTTATGTAGAGGACCATTAGCCATTGCTACATACCAAATATCAAAGCTGTGGGCCTAGTGGTTTCAGAGAAGAAGATTTTTTTAGTTTTTCCAATTGTAAGTCTATGGAGACTATCGACCCCCGGGGCGTGGCCAAATTTGACCCCAGGGGCATGGCTGGCACAATTTATGTAGAGGACCATTAGCCATTGCCACATACAAAATATCAAAGCTGTGGGCCCTGTGGTTTCAGAGGAGCAGATTTTTTAATTTTTTTCCCATAGTAAGTCTATGGAGACTATCGACCCCCGGGGCGTGGCCAAATTTGACCCCAGGGGCATGAATGGCACAATTTATGTAGAGGACCATTATTAGCCATTGCTACATACCAAATATCAAAGCTGTGGGCCTAGTGGTTTCAGAGAAGAAGATTTTTTTAGTTTTTCCCATTGTAAGTCTATGGGACCTATCTGTTGCCATGTAAACCACAATTTTGATACAATCTGCTCCAAAACCTAATGCCATCAATCTCCCAACCCAATTATGGTTCACATTAAATTTGATCAAGATCGGCCTACTAGCTTCAGAAATATTCTTCTTTGAAATTGTGGACGGACGACGGACGGACGGACGACGGACGGACGACGACGGACGACGGATGCCTGCCTATCCTATAAGCTCACCTGTGAGCCTTCGGCTCAGGTGAGCTAATAAAATGGCGCATTGCAGGTTGTGGCAGTGACGAAGACTGTACTGACAGTCTATGTCCTCAGTGCAATACAGACACGGGAAATTGTGTCGGTAAGTATTGTCTATGAGCCGTAGACCCAGATCTAATATGGTTCTTTTTATGTAAGGTGTTTTATGCCTTTTGTGCGTACTCATATACAGTATTTAGTGAAGTTAAGGTAAAAGAGAAACCACTGTTATGTATGACAGTTACTTGTTGAAAGATGTGCATTCAGTACTGGTAAACTTCCCAAGGGAGTATGCCCAGGAAAGTATGATGTTATACATATGATGTTTACTTGTTGTCCTTAGCAATTATTTACTTTTAGTGTCCCAGATATTGGACATAAACAGGTTGTTTACTTCAGAATTTTCTAGAAATTTCAAATTGTTCTTTGACGGAAAAGTCCGGAAAAATCTGGAAGAACCAAAGATGTAGAATCTTCTAGAAAAACTTTTTTTATGTCAAAAGAATATTGTGGAATTTTCTGGAAGGATAATGGCCTCTCTAGAATATTCCAAAACATTAAATTTTGGTAAACAACTTGTTATTTTTAGTATATGATATCATAGAATTTGCTGGAAGAATCCTGAATGTTCCTCAGTGCTATATAAGGGCTACAAATTTTCATAAGGACAATCTTTGGGTACTGTTACTATTAAGAAGTCAAAATCTATCTTACTGGAATTTAAACTTATTCTTGGATTACTTTGTGATATTCGATTCTGGATTGGGACATAGTGCTATTTTGAAACAAACTTTAATTCTTGGGATCAGAAACTGATACAGACTTGTGTTAAAAAATTCTGAGGGACATTCAGACATTCTTTAAGGGAATTAACATCTTGAAAGGTATTGTACATTCATTTTTGTTTGATTGTATATATGCTTTTGATTGTTTCACATGTAATTACTGGTTAAATCACTTCTAAATAGATTTGTTAAATTTTAAACAAAGCTTGTTGCTGGCTAACCAACTTGTTGGTTTCCTTAATCTTCTAGTTACGCCTGGCACGTAACACCACCTTCATGGAAATAACTGGTTACTCCGATATCGATATGTTCCTTTTGTATCAGCACCTGAATACTATTTACGGTTTTCTCACGTTTAACAGCCTTTGAAGCTTGTTCTGATTACACCAGTTCCTGAAAATTGCTAACGTTTACTGCCTTGTGCTACGTTACAGTCGCAACTACGTCACAGTCGCAACTACGTCACAGTCGCAAGTGTGTGGTGACGTCACAGCACGAGATACGTTACATTACGAAAACTTGCCCATGCAATATACACATAATGTTTTCAGCATTAAAAATTGAAAATTTCATTGAAAAAGAAAATGATGATTTTGATATGTTTGCACAAAAATTGATTGTGGTACACGAGTGACGCCTGTGTTTTGGAACAAAACAAAGAAAAATAGGTATACCCCTGTAACCACAGTTTTCATAGTTTTCATGGACAGCTTTTCCTGATGAGGAGTTGTAGAATATCTTGGCTTGTAGTCCTGCACCATTTCACTTAATACCATCGCGCTCCCTATCACGAAGAATGTACACGTATGACAACAGAGTAACGTTTGTTCATTTGTTTTACTGCAGCGTGTTTAGAATGCAGTGTCGATGCCAACTGCACTGTCCCGGGTAGACCACACTGTAACAAAGAAACTGCGTGCTGCGGTAATATGTTTTCTATACCTTCCTGTGGCATTGAACCGATAATGTAGGAAATTGGTGTATATATCCTCCCTGTGTTCATTTATCTGATTGGTCACTTTAACCAAATATATGTAGATACATGTACCTATGCGCATAACTGTTAGAAGCCGATTTCAATTTAGACCGAAAGCCGTGTTCAAATTATGTTCAAATCATGAAATTCACGCGCCGTTTGAACATGAGTTTTGGCTTAAATTCGTCGACGTCCTTGGTCAGTGTGACGTGGCGTCACTGTGTTCCGTAGAAACAAAATGGCCGACGTTGAAAAGGCTCCGCGGTTTTCGGTGAGCGTTTGCGTTGTAAATGTTATTTTCAACAAGTGTGAAAATGCAAGAATAGCGATCAACCATGTTTTATTTCAGTGTTCAAACATACGCTGGCTCACTCGGAAAGGGTTAGAACATGCGGCAACGGCCTTGTGTTCAAACGCCTTCCTCGTGATCCATCGAATGTTTGAACACTGAAAACCATGGTTGATCCCTCTTACTGTCTGTACAGCATCTTTCAGAAACTGCATTTTTCAAAAGTTCACTTTTCTGAAACACTACAAGTAAAATATGCCCATGTCATCTTTTTTTAACCCAAAAGTCGTAAAAAAAACTGCACAAAATTTGAAAAACTGGTTCACTAATAAAATAATCATGCCCAAAAATATTTTGAATACGTCTTTTGCATGTGCACGGGAGGTGATCCAAACACTTGAAAATCAAGCAAATCTATAGAATAATTTCTAGATTTTGGAGCTCAGTTATGCATAAATTACTATTTTGTTTTGGTTTGGTGCATTTGAAATGAAAAATAATCAATTTAGATTTTTTTTTCCGGGAAAATAGTTACTTCCCATTCTCACATTTTTACATTGGAAAAAGCCCTAGCCAAAATTATTTTCTAGTATAAAAGTTTTATTCGTCAACCGATTTTAAAACTTTTGCAATGCAAAATGGTGACATGATCATATTTTTCTTGAGGTCTTTTGAGAAGTGAGATTTTTAAAAAATGAAGTGTCTGGAAGATAGTATATATACAATAGGCGCTCCGATACACAATATAGGATCAAAAAGGTATTTTGTTAAAACTATAGAACTATAGTATAGGACTATATTAAAAGTACATGTTGATCGGCTCTAATAGCTCAGTGTCCGCTTTGCTAGCAGGAGGGATGATTGGTCTTCAAATAACAGGGATAATTTTGGAAAGGGCCGTGGGCAAAATTGCCTTTTCATTTTCAAAATGACTTCTTCATTTGAAAAGATTGGGCTATTTTGTAATGTAATGAGATAGGTGATAATGCTTTCAGCAGAGCATTTTCCTCGAAACGGCCCCTTCCATTATCAAGCCAACATTATCCTTGATGAAATAGGTGCTGGTCCAAACAATTTTTACTTACAGAGATTGTGATGTAAAAAATGAAGATTTCATTAGAAAACTTTTTGGCATTAAATTTTTCAAGTTACATTTTGGCTCAAACCATTGATAGTGGGTACACGTTAGCACCGCTGCCTCAGCAATGTGACTCTATATAACGAATACTTCCAATATATTTTGGTGTAAAAATAAGATAAAGCTTTTCACCATATAAAATTGGAGATAATGGAATATTCTTTGCATGTACTTGTTTGCTGTATGTTAAAATACTTCTATATTGTCGTAAAATTCTAAAGTTACTTATGTTATGTTCTGTCGTAAGGAGTTTGTGTTTTCTGTTTGGAGGAAGTGATGTTTAATAAAAACAAATCTATTTTTAGAACACTGCCCGTCAGGAATGAAGGAAAACACGCTTAAAGGATGTGTGACACGTAAGTAAAGACATGGTAATATTCTGGACTAAATCATACAATAATAGCTTTTAAAAAAGCTAGTGTCGCCCGTTTTGTCTGATATTTAGATCTATACCATCATCATTTAGTCCTGGATTGCGTAAGAATGGCCATTCGGCTTAACTAACATGTAGCTCATCCATCTAAAACGTCCTACTTAATCAAATCAGAAACCGAAATTTTGTGCCCAGGAGACGAAACGACTTGCAAAACGACTGCGTACACTCAATTGCTAAATCAAGTCCACCCTCAGCAAAGAATACCGCACCAGTTTTAAGACAAAAGACATGATTGGTCTAAATAGATCTGACCAATCACTTTGTCTTTCAATAGTCAGTTCCTGTCGGTAAAACGTTGCTGGTTTCCTACTGGGTCATATTATTTTCTTTTTTTGGATTCTGTCGGTTTTCTTCGCTGTATCGTTAGGAAAATCCTATCGTATATGTATCCCGTTGTGACGGGCGACAACAAATATCTGATTTTTGTATACTGAACGAAAAAGAAGCATCACACTTTTTATTTCAGTCATATCTCCTACAATATTAGTCGCGACGCGAGAAAACCGGTCTTAGGGGTTTCCGACTAGGTCTGATACAAACCGACCTGTACAGTCACAGAAGCAGGCTAGAAGCTTGAAATTTCGGATTTAAGAAGACGAGAAATATTACTATCCCGGCGTGTAGCGAAAACAAAGGCGTTGATCAGCTTTGCAATTACTGCGAAGCTGATCTGCGCCTTTGTTTTCGCATAGGCAAAAATCCAGTTTCCTCACGATGCGGCTGGAAGGGTATGCTTGCGATTAGACGGAATATTTCCATTATAATATCTCCACACCTGTCACGGAAGTGGAGCGAAAGTCACGAAGTGTATCGGAGTGCAGGTTAGCCAGACGATCTGGCTTGCGATCAGTTCGCATTTTCCTATATCTAGAGAAGGCTCTTTGACAAAGTTCGAGATTCGCCACAACATTCACCACGAGGACCGAAAAACTAAATGAGCCGCGTCATAATAAAATCAACAATGTGGTGTCTGAAAATTCAATTTTTTATCTGTAATGGTAAATCGTAGCCTAAGGTTATAATGGTATTTATCGAGTACCCACAATCTTTATTTTTGAAAAAAAAAAAATATAGGTTTATCCTTGTTCATCACACTTTTTCTCAATAAAACTGGTCCCGAGGTTATAAAAATTTTTTCATGCTCAACTCATCTGAGCGTGAAATTCAGACTACACATAAATACTGAATTAGCCCAAATAAATTGAAATGGCATGTGTATATCACCAAAACCTGTAATTTATCCTGCTAATAAAAGTTAAAATGCCAACAAATGTTGGCATTTTAACATTTCTGAGCAGGTTAAATTTTAGTCTCAGCATGAAAACAGTTTTATAACATTGGGGCCTGGAGTTAAAATGGGTATGCCTTTCACATATTATCCTGATTATATATTTCCAGCTGGAACTCTCGGCGGGCCATGCAATGAAGGAAAATGTAATGGCAAAAATGTCCAATGCGATTTGCCATCCAACAAATGCCTGTGCCATGGAATCTATAATCCAAACCTTTGGTTCCAGTACAGTAGAAGACGCCCATAGTTACCAGGCATGCCTCCGTTTCGACCGATGCAAACAATTTAAGCTCTGATCCCAAGTTTATCTCTTTTTTTTCCTGAAGTGAACTTCAGCCGAGCATTGAAAATTTAAATGATCTGAATTAATGGAATTCCAGAATTTAACTAAGGAAGCTAAACATTAACCCTACATATAAAATATGAGCCACGTCATGAGAAAATCAGCAATGTGGTTTCCGAACAGGTCCGCCACAGGCCGTCCTGTACAAGCTAATAAGATGGCTAGATGCTGGAAATTTAGGATTTATAAAGTAGAGAATTTGTACTATCCGTGTAGCGAAAACAAAATGCGCTGATCGTAACTGCAAAGCTTATCCTTTGTTTTTGCATGCGCAAAATGCTTTGTCGTGACGTGGCTCAAATACAAACTGTGTTTTCTGTGTTTTTTCATATTTTACTTAATATACTTTCTATATCTCGTGAAAAGTTATTATAACCTCGACCAGACACAACCTTATGCACCCTACGCAAAAAAAAAAAAAAAAAAAAAAAAAAAAAAAAACGCTTTCCTTTCTAATCGCAACAATTTCCTTTTGCTTGCTTTGCTTGCATTTTTTCTAACACTGTATATGTGTTGTTGTCGTCTGTCATGTCCGCTAACTAGAACGCTATTTTGTTACCTGAATTCAACAGCGATACCTTTTAAATGAGCCTGTGCGTGGGAAAACCAACAATTTGGGTTCCGACCAGGTCCGACACAAACCAGGCTGTACAGTCACAGAAGATGGCTAGAGGCTGGAAATTTCGGATTTAGAAAGTAGTAGAATTGTACTATCCGTGTAGCGAAAACAAAGGCGCTTATCAGCTTTGCAGTGACTGCGAAGCTGATATGCGCCTTTGTTTTCACCTATGCAGATTGTTGGTTTTCCCATGCGGCGGCTCAAATAAGAACTGACCAAACAAAACATCATCGGGAAAGGAATAAGTGAGATGTTGTCACATGAAATTTTCGAACGAAGTGACTTTCGTCCGCCATTTTCAATATTTAATTAGAAAACTGTAAATCCATAATCGATTACTAAATTTTATAAGATGGAGAAATATGGTCAGAATTGATAGGAAATCAATAAACAAACATTACCAGAAATATATTAACTGTAGCAGTGATCCCAACACCTTTACTTTCTGCCACATCGGAGATTTTGGAATAAATACTAATTCCAGTTTTCACAATTTTATTTTACTTTTAAACAACCACTTTTAACTTTCATATTTTATATCACTTTACAACTTTACTTTAACACACCTTTACTTTTACTGCACTATTTCGGCATTACTTCGTATCTTTATCTGCTTTGTTTTAGCTCTACTCAAACAGCCCACGTTGCGGTATTTATACTCAGTTCAAGCTTCACGTGTGAACTCAGTATGCACACAAAGCACGTGGAATGCGAGAGCGGAGCACAAGAGGAGTAATGATATATAAGACAATTTTCCCGCCTTATCATAGCTCCGGTGGAGTAAAGCTTTAAAGTACAAGTTACGTAATGAACTGTAATCAAAGATTATCAATGCGTGAAATAAAACAAGCGTATTTACTGACAATATGTAAAATTTCCTTACATCAATACATTAAGTTATTATCAAGGTCAAGTTTATATAATTATATGCATCGTGTTCACGACACTCCGGCCAAAAGGTATGACAACACTTATGAATTGTGAATATTGTACAATGAATGAAATTGGCTTAAAAATTATCAATATAAAGTTCATGTCTCAGTTTTATATAACCCTAAGTATCAGTTCATATGTCTGCCCAAAGAGCAATCTTCTGTATCACTTTATTGTCCTTTATATATCGTCTGTAGGTGTTTCGCCAACGAGTTGCCTTATCTTCCTCCTGGCTATGTCTGCTGCTTTCCTCATCGGCCTTCGAGTTTTAACATCGTCCCTCAAAGCGTCAGTGTGCTCAGATGCTATCGAGTCTGAACTATAATCCGAGCACTCCAATGGGTACAGTAAGCACAAGGGACGAACCACGTTTCGCCCAGATCCTAGTTGTACCACTGCTGATCGTACCAGTCCATCCCTGCTCATGTTCAACTGGATGATCTTGGCAAGCTTCCATGAACCACGAGGCGTGTCATCCTTCACGATAACGATGTCGTTCACATTTGGATCGTGATTAGACTGAATTCTACCACTACTGAGTTTATACTGCTTTCTTTCACGTAAACTCAGTAGGTAATCTTCACGCCAGGCTCTCCAGAATTGTTCGACTAATCTCTCCCCCTTCTTCCATATTCGAAACACATTCCGTTCAGAACTTTGGTACGGAGAATAATCTTCATCACCGTCGTCATTTACCGTCTCCGGAATACCAGTTTTTGGGTTTAAACACAGAAAGTGTCCTGGTGTAATGGCTATTGTTGAGTCAATATCATCCCCGACATATACTAGAGGTCGAGAATTCACAACAGACTCAACTTCTTTCACAACTGTATGCATTTGGTCATCAGAGAGCAATTTTCGTCCCACAGCTTTTCTTAACGACCGTTTCACTAACCCGACAAGTCTTTCATAGAATCCACCCATCCATGGTGAGAGCTCTATAATGAATGACCACTTTATTCCTTCACGTGAAAAATAACTCTGAATCTCCTCACTAGTCACTATATTCTTCCATATCAGTTGGAGCGTTTTGTCCGCCAGTTTGAATTGCATTGCATTGTCACTCACTATTTCACTTGGCATTCCTCTGGTCGCAATGAATCTTCTGAGACAAAACAAGAATGACGTTGTTGTCATATCACTCACAATTTCGAGATGAATTGCGCGAGTAACGAAACACGTGAATAAACAAATCCAGATTTTCTTCACCACTCCGTTATCTTTGGTGTGTAGAGGGCCGAGGTAATCCAGGCCTGTCCTAGAAAACGGTGTCGCCTCCGACACCCGTGTTTTCGGCAATGGAGCCATGGGTGGCATTTTATAAGGACCACCTTCCAATCTTTTGCACAACACACATTTTCGTAACACTTTTTTCACTGTCGCTCTTCCACGAATAATCCAGTATTTCATCCTGATGGAACTCAGTGTTTGCGATACACCAGAATGGAGTATCCTTGTATGTGAATCTTCTATCACTAAATCCGTGAATCTATCACTACTTGGAAGTAATATTGGATATCTTGTGGCTTCCGTAAGCTCGGCATTTTCCATTCTGCCTTTTCACCTAAGCACTTCCCTATCATCTACACATACTCCTAATTGATTCACTATTGTTTTCCACTTTCCGTTACTGACAGATTTAAATGCCTCAGGGAAGTGATTTATCTGAGTATGTTTGATCCACAAGAGCTCAGCCTTTTCAAACTCTTCTTTCTTTAAATCACTGTGGTTTTCGTTTCTATGTCTCATTTTATCTATGAATCTCAAACACCAGGCTGTCACTCGTTTTAAGCGGAGAAGGGTAGAATACCGGGATATATCCATCTCAAACGGGGCACATGTGACTGGATCCGTATCTTTACCCTTCATTTCTCTGTTGGCCAAATTTGCACTTTCACATTCTTCACGTTTCATGTTTTCCATTGTTTCACTTTCAGAATTCACTTCTGAACAATTTTCATTGACACTGTTTGGCCATTCACTGATTGGGCATTGTAACCACTGTGGACCTTTCCACCACAACTCATTTTCAACAATCTGCGTCACTGTACACCCTCTGCTGGCTAGATCTGCTGGGTTTTCTTTTGTATTCACATACTGAAATACGATGTTACCGTGTGAATTGATTTCTTGCACTCTGTTCCTTACGAATGTCGGTAGTGTTTTATCGGATTTTATTCAACTGAGAACACACTGGGAGTCTGTCAGAATCACAAGTGTTTCGAAATGTAATTTCAGCTGTTCTCTCACAAACTGTAAACTGCGGGTGCCTATAAGAACAGCCATTAATTCCAATCTCGGAATTGTCATCGTCTTGACAGGTGCTAATCTTGCTTTTGAGAACACTAAGTGACTAGACCTAGTGTCATCACACTGAATGAGGTACACTGCACACGCATAAGCAACAGCTGATGCATCACAAAAACACACTAGATCATATTTGCTTTCACATTCATTTCTTATGCATCTTATAATTTCAACTTGACCGATGCCTTCAAGGTCTGATTTTATATCTGACCATTCGATTTGCTCGGCCGTATCCAATTCGTCATCCCAATCTAGCTGTTTCTTCCAGAAGCTTTGCATTAGCACCTTCCCCCGAAGAATAACAGGACACAGTAATCCAATCGGGTCATAAATAGATGCTATTTCATTTAGAACACTTCTTTTTGTAACAATTGTGTTTTCTTTCACTTTCACAGAATTTCGAATAGCGAGTGTATCGTTGGCTGTATTCCACGTCATACCGAGAACTTTTATATCTGTTCCGTTAGCACGGTCATTCTCAGGAATCACATTATTTACATCAGCACTACTTGTCATCCATTCCCGTAGATTCATGCTGGCTGCATTGAATATAGTCTTTGATTGACTATACAGGTCAGTTGCTTCTTTCACAGAATTTGCTCCAGTGATCACATTATCCATGTATATATCACTTTTGATTTTATCAGAGACTTCAGAACCATACGAATCCAGATGTGCTACAACTGTTGCTCCAAGGAGAAAGGGACTTGAGATTATCCCAAAGGGGACACGGCAGAATCGAAATTCCTGAATGGTATCCTCATTCACGATCGGTTGGGAATGGTCCTTCAACCAAACGAATCGCGTCACATCTCTTTCACTTTCCTGAAGTCCGACTTGAAGGAATGCTTTTTCAATATCAGAAATGATCCCTATTGTGTATAGCCTGAATCTGAGAAGAATGCCACATAAGTTTTGTAGTAACACTGGACCACGATATAAGCACTCGTTTAAGCTTTTGTTCCCAAGTTTATACTTTGCTGATGCGTCATACACTACGCGGAGCTTAGTTGTTGTTTTCTGTGGAGTAATAACTACATGGTGGGGTATGTAGTGTTTTATACCATCACATTTGAAGCGGTCAACCTTTTCAATGACTCCTTTCGCCAGTTGATCTTGTATGATTGAGTCATACTTCGGTAGCATGCCAGGCTGCTTCTGCATCCTAGATACTAATGACCTGAGACGACCAATAGCTAATCCTCTATTTTCTTTGATATCTGGCACCTCTTCTTTCCATGGCCATTTCACAGCATATCTTCCATTTTCGTATTGAAGTGTTTCTTTAAATTTTTCCAATGCTCTAGTATCCTCTGAATCACAAGAGCTCACTGGGTTTGAAATTCCTAAAGTTTCCAACTTCCAGAAGTCTTCTAAATCTGGCTTCACTGGCACAACACTATCTACGCACGAGAATACACTTGAATCATTTATTGTGTTTCCATGTGTAAGAATGATCATACTTGATTCTACCCTATCACAGTTGTATTGATTTGTACGACCTGTAAGAATCCACCCAAATCTAGAATTTAGCAAATATAGCCCACTTTGAACTTCAATCCTATCAGGAAGAATAACGTCGAGATAGTAATCACTTCCAATCAGTATTTGAACACTGTCGGATTCCTTTTCATGTGGAATGGTATCAGCAAGTTGCAGGCCTTTTATCATCTTTTCAAATCTTTACTGTGATTCGAAAGTAGCAGGTTGTCTTTGAACAGTCCCAGTAATACTTGGTACAATGTTTGCTGTTATCTTCATCGGTGTTCCGTCTCTTTGTTTCAGTTGAAGCTGAGCGGACTTAGTCTTTATTACCTTTGGAGTGGTACTCCCAAATGTGACTAAGTGGATTTCTTGTTCATCGTCTCCTTGAAGCATCAACTTCTTGGCCAACTCTTCAGTAATGTACGTCCTCTGTGAGCCGGAGTCCAGTAGAACACGTATTTGCTCCGCCTTAGTGTTGTTAGTGTTATGGACTTCTGTGAGTGCTGTTTGCATTAGCACGGATTCTCCTACAGAGAGACATGTACTTTCGTGCGCCGATACAGACGGAGCAAGTTCAGCTTCAGCTCCTTCAGCTACATGTACACTTTCTGTGACGCGGGTTCTCTCGAACTTTGATGGGCACAAACTCCGATGGTGAACACTGAATTCTCCACAATACACACACTTTTTCGAGGATTTGCAATCACGAGCGTAGTGCCCCTCCTTTAAACACTTGAAACAACTCCCTTTTAGTTGTCTTTTTCTTTCTTCAATAGATCTGTACTTTTGGCACTCATCACTCCAGTGATTGCTGCTACAGTATCTACACATTGCTCCTTTCGAATTTGTTTCTGACTTACCCTTTTGTTTTTCTTGAACTGTAAGCGCCTCATTTGGCTGTCTATGAGCTCCTCCTTTTGAATTATGGACGGAGTATTCCGGTCTGTTACTGTTCTCAGTTCTTGCTCCGTATTTAGGTTTTGCTCCGAATGCTTTCTCACTATCTACCTTTGCCTTTTTACAAGCCACAACATATTCTTTCAATAATTCTTTCAGCAGAAACACTGTCCATTTCTTTTCAACTCCTTTCTTAATTTCTAAATGCCTTATAACACTGCTAGGTAACTTTGATTTTATTATTGACACAAACACATCTTGGTTGATATTTTGCCCTAGAACATCTAAACTTCTGAGGTGTTTATCGACAGCATCAAGCAAAGATCTTAGACTATCAACAGAGTCACTAGCTGATTTCAAATTAATTATTGCTGTGTAATGCAAATCTACTGTGTCTTGCACATTCCCGAATCTGTCTGTTAATATCTTTAACGCTACGCTGTAATTCTCATTTGAGAGGGACAACCCCGTTATTGCACTTTTGGCGTCTCCGGTCAGCTTATTCCTCAGGTAATTGAATTTCTCAATATCGGAAAGGCTGTCGTTTTTGTGAACAGAAGATTCAAATGACTGCCAAAATTCAACCCATTTTAGCTTATCTCCGTTGAAGGAGCAAAGTTCCAACTTGGGGAGTTTCACTGATGATTGTACAGGTAATGGACCAGGCTTAGTGCTTTTTAGAAAATCCTTCTGAAATTCTAGCTGCATTTCAATTAGCTTTTGCATATCACTTTTACTTTCATCATGTTTTGTTTGCATCATTAATGACTCTTCCTTTTTCATTCTATCTTTCAATTCTATCTCAAACTTTCTGAGCTTTGTTATCATAGTATTTGCTGTGAACAATACGTCAGCATCACCGTTTAATATTTCATCAATATAAGGATCATCACCATCCTTTATTTCAGAAATGACCTTTTCAGACTGACGTTCCACTTTATGGCAGCGTTCAGTCAATGCATCAACAGTGTAATCAATTCTTTCAATAAATTCTTCATATTTGCCACTGAACACCTCTGTATTCAAAATCACAGAGCCTTCATTTATTTGCTCCTTTAAATCATTCACATATCTGGTACGAACACCTTTCAAATATTTTAATGAAGAACCCATACTTTAAGTCAGATCTTTCAATGCCACCTTTTCAGTTCTCACTTTTATGCACTGCAGATGAACTCCGTTATATTTTCAATAAAAGTTCAAACGCTTACCTCCCGGGTTCCGGCACCATACAATGTAGCAGTGATCCCAACACCTTTACTTTCTGCCACATCGGAGATTTTGGAATAAATACTAATTCAAGTTTTCACAATTTTATTTTACTTTTAAACAACCACTTTTAACTTTCATATTTTATATCACTTTACAACTTTACTTTAACACACCTTTACTTTTACTGCACTATTTCGGCATTACTTCGTATCTTTATCTGCTTTGTTTTAGCTCTACTCAAACAGCCCATGTTGCGGTATTTATACTCAGTTCAAGCTTCACGTGTGAACTCAGTATGCACACAAAGCACGTGGAATGCGAGAGCGGAGCACAAGAGGAGTAATGATATATAAGACAATTTTCCCGCCTTATCATAGCTCCGGTGGAGTAAAGCTTTAAAGTACAAGTTACGTAATGAACTGTAATCAAAGATTATCAATGCGTGAAATAAAACAAGCGTATTTACTGACAATATGTAAAATTTCCTTACATCAATACATTAAGTTATTATCAAGGTCAAGTTTATATATTTATATGCATCGTGTTCACGACATTAACCATGTTAACGGTGTTTCGTTAATACTGATTATGCATATTTAATTAGGGCTTTATGACGTCATAAGGTCTAATGAATATCCAAGAGGGCTGCCTCCTTACACAGAATATTCAAGCCAACATAACGTTCTTAATTTCCATCCGATCTTAATAAAACTTGCACCATATTGTTGAGGGAGACAAGTACTTTCATTTAAGATGCATTGTATTTCAACCTTGCATTTCCCTTTAACTTTTATTTATCAGTTTTGAAAAGTTAAGCGCCCTGTGCGCTGATTAAAACGAATACGGTAAGCTGTTTACAAAAATATTATAACGACTGTCTAGTTTCATTGATGTTCTAAAATTGAGATATTTTATTGAAACAAAACCCAAACTGTTTTCATGAAATCATAATATAGATTTTTTTTTATTTTTATTTTTTATTTTTTTTTTGTTTTCAGTTTTCTTTTTAAACAAATGGTTGAACAACTGGGTCCTTGTTTTCTAATGATGTATGGTGCAATGAAACCTGACGTATATTGCATGTTTGTGTTTCTTTGCTTATGCTTTAATACATTACTCCACATAATGATGTGTTTTGTTTTGCTTAAATACCCTTAATAGGGGCTGAGCCAATACCCAAAATTTTGGGGATCGGTGCCATACAGGCTGAACAGATCCCCCTGCATATTTTGATAACTTGGGCATGTATAGCATTAGAAAATAATCGGGGAGACATTTCTAAGTGGTAGCTTCATGAAGGACCTAAACTAAAACTACCCTTTTTGAGCAATAGATCTTTGAAGAAAAAAAACAACAAAAAAAAACACTCTTAATAAACTTCAATTGTTTCCGTATACTGTAATCCAAATATCGAGACAGTTGTTACAGAACATGGAATATGGAAGATAATATCACTGCTTTGGATATATCAACTAAGCATGACATGTATGAATGTAAAATGTTTAAAACAGCGTACACCCTTAAGTTTGCGTTAATGGTGAGGTAACGTATGTAACATATATCTCGTATACGGGATCATTTTCACCAGTTTTAGTGAAATATTACAGCTTTGGATAAAACAACTATGTGTAACCAGTATGAGTGTAAAAATGTTTAAAACAACGTAAATCCATAATTATGTGCGTATGGTAACGTATGTAACATGTATACAGTATATTGAAATGTGCGTTTTTATCCTTTTTGGTGTTTTATTGTCAATAAGATGAAAAGCAAGACCACTAGAGTATGACATAAGAGACATAATGGAATTTATATTTGTTTGCACTTTTATGTTTGATACGGTAACTAGAATACAGTAATGTATTTTATAGTAATTGTGGTATTAGTCGGAATAGAACGGGTTTCGAACTGGATTGTTTCGGTTATGTTCTATTAATAGTTGATATTGCATGCTTTTGCATGAGAAAAGCATTTTTCAGGTGCTTCTGTTGATATAAATAGATTTTAGGCGCCAAAATCAAACCATTCGAGCCAAAGCCAGTACGCAGATCGGACAACTTCCCCGGCCCCAACCCACATGGCAATTGAGGAGTTACAGAGTTAGATGAGTTGATTGCATAAGTTGTGTTATTCCGCAGAGACAGTGAAAAAAAAAAAAAACAAAAAAAAAACAAGTAGCCCAAGAGTCAAAAAGTACAGTCACTGGACAAAGTAATTGGGATTTTTACCATATATGGGTATGGTGGCCATCTTGGTCATGTGACCTTGAAACCCTACTTACATCAGCAGAAGAGCTCTTGTCTGGATTGTGTATCCTCTTTTCTGCCATTTTGGTTCACTTGAAAAATCATCTAACAAAGTCAGGGTCCTATAATGACCCCCGGGGTTGGGCCATATTTGACCCCAGGGGCACGATTGGCAGGATTTATGTAGAGCTCCACATGACAATGTTGTATATCAAATATACAAGCCTTGTGTCATGCTGTTGCAGAGAAGATTTTTTCATATATTTCCATTATAAGTCTATGGTAGATGATGATATGCCTGGGGCGTGGCCTGTATGGACCCCAGGGGCACCGTTGGCAGCATTTATAAAGGAGAGTATTATACATTGGTCCACACAACATATGAAAGCTCTGGGCCATATGGTACACAGGCGCTCGACGACTGGACTCAATTTTTTTTTTTTTTTTTTTTTTTTTTTTTTTTTTTTTTTTTTTTTTGCATTTTCACCCGTTTGGAGACCCTTACGATATGTTCATACAATTATTTTACCTTTTAAACCTTTTCTTTCAATCCTCAATCAACCCTCGTCTGTGGGCTACTATATAGACAAGGTCGGAAACGCGGTATCCTAGTTTAATTGGGGTCATGGGATTTCCCGTATCTCAAACTCATACTTCACCCTTTACCGTTATTTCAATGCTGGCTGTCAACACATGAGTGTCTTTGTAAAAGGTCTCGCCCATTGCCTTCATTCAAAATAAGCACAACCGCCCGTAAAAACTAACAATTAAAGCATTCTACAGAATTGGAGGACATCCCGAATGAAATCGGCAATCTAGCCGTGACATTACTATAAATACACTGGTCACACGACGTGTTACGCCAGCGCGTGATATGTGTTACGTTGGTTTTCATAGGTTGCTTGATTAATATCCAGTCAAAACACTTTGTGATTTACTGTCATGGCAACAATGCAATACAATTATCCAGTAGGATTGATTCTTTCATTCGATATTTACAGTGACCTTCCACTGATTTCTAGAAACGACAGGTCACCATACAAAAACATTCGGGATCCCATCCAAGTAGACAGGTGGTGTATAAAATATAAGTTTACGGGCGACTATGCTTATTTTTGACGAAGGCAATAGGTGAGACCTTTTACAAAGACACTCATGTGTTGACAGCCAGCTTGAAATAACGGTAAAGGCTGGAGTATGAGTTTGAGATGCGGGGAATCCCATGACCCCAATTAAACTAGGACACCGCGTTTCCGACCTTGTCTATATAGTAGCCCATAGACGAGGGTTGATTGAGGGTTGAAAGAAAAGGTTTTAAAGGTAAAATAATTGTATGAACATATCGTAAGGGTCTCCAAACGGGTGAAAATGCAAAAAAAAAAAAAAAAGAGTCCAGTCGTCGAGCGCCTGTGTATGGTATTGGAGAAGAAGATTTTTTTTATGTTTTTCCCATGACGCCCCCGGGGCGGGGCCCGTATGGACCCCAGGGGCAGGGTTGGCAGGATTTATAGCAGGATTTATAAAGCGGACCACTATACATTGCTACACACAAAATATGAAAGCTTTGGGCCTTGTGGTTTCGAAGATGTTAATGTTTTACCCATGACCCCCCCCCGGGCGCGGCCCGTATGGACCCCAGGGCAGGGTCTTGTGGTTTCGGGGAAGAATTTTGTTTTAAGTTTTTCCCATGATGCCCCCAGGGCGGGGCCCGTATGGACCCCCAGGGGCACGGTTGGCAGGATTTATAAAGAGGACCACTATACATTGCTACAAACAAAATATGAAAGCTCTGGGTCTTGTGGTTTCGAAGAAGAAGATTTCTTAATGTTTTACCCATGACGCCCCCGGGGCGGGGCCCGTATGGACCCCAGGGGCACAGTTGGCAGGATTTATAAAGAGGACAATTATATATTGCTACTGACAAAATATGAAAGCTCTGGGCCTTGTGGTTTCAGAGAAGAAGATTTTTTTATGTTTTTCCCATTGTAAGTCTATGGGAGCTAATGACCCCCGGGGCGGGGCCATTTTTGATCCCTGGGGCATGATTGGCAGGATTTATAAAGAGGACCACTAAACATTGATACATACAAAATATGAAAGCTTTGGGCCTTGTGGTTTCGGAGAAGATTTTTTTTTTTATCTTTTTCCCATGACACCCCCGGGCGGGGCCCGTATAGACCCCAGGGGCACGGTAGGCAGGATTTATAAAGAGGACCACTATACATTGCTACACTCAAAATATGAAAGCTCTGGGCCTTGTGGTTTCTGAGAAGAAGACTTTTTTATGTTTTTCCCATTTTAAGTCTATGGGAGCTGTCTGTTGCCTTGGAAACCAGAATTCTAATCTGACCTGCCCAAAACCTTTCACAAACTTTCCCCCTCCTCAATGATGCTTTAGATAAAATTTGATCGCGATTGGCCTTGTTGTCTTCGAGATATTTGAGTTTGAAAATGTGGACGGACGGACGCACGGACGTACCTACCAGAGAGACATTGTGGGGTGACCAATGTCAATGCCATAGAAAATAGTGGGGTGATTCACCATTTACGGAATAAATCGCAGCCCATAATACAATATAATACAATTGTGCACCCCAGATTACTCTCTGGAAACCCCACATTACACCAATATTCTCATAACTCACCCCAAATAGTACCTCTGGTTAGTTCGGACGCACGCACGGACGGACGCCGGCTTGTCTACTGTACTATAATCTCACCTGAGATAAGCTCACCTCAGGTGAGCTAAAAAAAAAAAAAAAAAAAAAAAAAAAAAAAAAAAAAAAAAAAAGCGAAGACGTCATTTAAGAATATATATTCATTTTTAGATAAAAATAATAGAAATAGATTTGCCGCTATATTAATTTACGATTAATATTTTAATTGTTTTTTTTTTTTGTTTTTTTTTTTGTTTTTTTTTTGTTTTTGTTTTTCTTTTTTTCGAGATAGATTTGTTTAAAAAAATGTTGCGCAAAGAAATTAGAGATTTGGTTATAGCAATAGATTTTAGTCTGTTTCAGAAGTAGACCGATGTAGGATGCATCTTTGTTTGAGCAGGGAATAAAGCTGGGAAAGTACGAGGGAAGGTATAATTTTTATAAGAGATCTACTGGTAAATATACATATAATAAATTTTCTAACACTGAGAGTTTACAGTTACTAATATAGAATTATATATAATTATGAATAATAATAACGATGATAATAATAAATATAAAGAAAATACGAAAATTTATATATACAAAATACTGGTCTTAACATACAATTATTCAAGATATAAAAAGAAATAAGAATCGTTTTAGCAACATTGTTTATAATGTATAGTTTCGTTTCAGAGAACGAACCTTAGTTTTTAGATGGCTCTAAGCTGTGGATGTCTTGGATACTATGGGAGTTACTGGAAACTATCGAATTTCATGTCAGATCCATCTTGAATTTACATTATAATTTAAATGCAAATTAAATCCGATCAGCTGGCTGTTGGCACATCCTAACATGTGTTTGTGATTTACTTTGATAAGAAGTGTTATTTTATTGTAAACTACTGATAGCAGTTTACCATAGCTTGGGCATTTCTTTATACAAGTTGGCTTCTTTAAAAAGAAACCAATGAAAAGGTCAGCAGCCGTTTGTTATAAGAGATATTCCCTTTTGCTCTAAATTTCGGTGTTGTTGATTCTCTGGTTCGTCATTAATTTCGATTCTCATACATTTCAGTTTCGTTTCCCATACATGAATGTCGTTTCTTGTAATGAAGCTTGACCAGTGTGTGTATCTGTTGCTCAAGGCAATGACAAATTTTTTTGATGTTATGGAATCAAAGCTGATACTAAAGGGAGCACGATTACAATCAATATGTCGATTTGTAGAAAACCATTTTGCAGTGCTGTCAATTTGTGACAGAGTTCTGAATTTTGACCTGCAGCCACACTACCAGAAACAGACCCATAGTGCGATGTGATGGACTAAAAGTCAGCCATATAGAGTTTCTGTAGTTTCTGTACCCCTCGTCAGGGTATATACGATGTAATCCTAGATGCGCTATGATAAGCAGTCACCACGATCGAGATTGCTTGCTAGATATTTACCGCTATTTGACGGGGAGTGTCAACAATTGATAAATTAAATTGATTGTGGTGAACTGTCTAGTCCCTATAGACGGGTTCACTAGTTTTTAGTAAGCGCTTTATGTGACAAAACGCGTAATTGAGGGAGAGCAGTCGATCATGGGTACAATTTTCTTCATATTCAAAGTAAACACTGTGGAAAGGTCCTGAGGGACCTTTTCCAATAAGGCAAAATTATGTAGCTTGACTGGAGATATTGGTCATGAATTGTAGTTCAACGTTTTCTGAGAATCAGTTTACGGTTACGAGGTTGCCCATGTTATCTGACAACGTTAAGTAACTCGTATTCATGAATAGCGGCTTGAAAGTGTTGTGGAAAAAATGGCTTTTTCCTAAAGATCTTCGTCATAATGTGCATTTTATAATTTTAATGTACAGTTTTTGAAAACTTAGTCAGTAAGGTTCGAGATCATCTGCTTAAACTGAAAAATGGTTTTACTTGCGTATGTTGCAAATGTATTAAGTTTTATTTTATGTAATGATATCGCTTGATTTGAGATATTGGTCATGAGAATCTGTATGGTTAGGCGAATTTATTCTGAGAATCAATTATAAGTTTTTTTTTTGCTAGATAGGAAAGGAATTAGTTTTGTAATTGTGATGCCAAGTACATAAGGTTGGTGGACATAGCAAGGTACGAGTATCGAGAACGAGGTTCTGTGCATGCTGTGGATTACGGGTTTAAGTGTAATAAAATATAAATGATTTATGTTTGAAAGTAAAACATAACTTGATTTATTTTTATACCAATACAAAGTAACCATTCATATTTGTGTTCAGTTTTGTTTGTATTGAGAGGTTACATTCCAGCCAACTTTTCATTCAGTCGTGTCAGGACTGAATGGCTTGATCTTGAATTAAAACATAACTAGAAATGCGTGTTTGTAAAACACTATGCCCCAACTGTATGCTTGTCCCTAAACTGGCAGTTTGTATGATTCATTTATTTCATTCGAATGCAGTCAAATTTAATTTCCTGAAGAAGCTGTATTCGGTTGCGTCTATTTTGACCTCGATCCAGAAACAGAATGTAAGCTTTTTTGCAGGCGAGTTAGAAATGAAGTAAAAATTTAAAAATGGAGTAATTTTGTCAAAATTTGACAGAGAGTCCTCAAAAGTTAATAAGGTGATCTTCTCAGCCCCAACCAGCATGCCAAATATGAAAGCTCTAGCTAGCTAGCTCAAATACGTTTTGAGATATCTTGCACACAAGATTTTCAAAATTTGTTTTCAAAGGGACATTATTCCAACAAGGGGCATAACACGTACATGAAAAAATACAGGCCAACTATTTTTTCATGAGGAATCTGTATATGAAATTTCAAAACCCTATCATTCACCGTTCAAAGGTTTCAAATTTCACTGAAAAGTGGAAAAATCAATAAAACTTTCAAAATTCTGTATTTTTGTAAAAAATTGACGGAAATTTCTGAAAATTTAATCGGGTCATCTACTTCTCAGCCCCAACAAGTGTAACAGATATGAAGGCTCTAGCTTTAATACGTTTTTGAGATATCTTGGACACAAGATTTTCAAATTTTGTTTTCAAAGGGACATAAGTCTAAAAAGGGGCATACCTTGGCCAAACAAAAAATACGGGTCAACTATTTTATCATGAGGAATGTGTATATGAAATTTAGAAACCCTAGCATTCACCGTTAAAAAGTTTCAAATTTCACCGAAAAGTGGAAAAATCAATCAAAATTTCAAAATTCCGTATTTTTGTGAAAATTTGACAGAAAGTTCTTAAAAGTTAATCAGTTCATCTACTTCTCAGCCCCAACAAGTGTACCAAATATGAAGGCTCTATTTTCAATACTTATCGAGATATCTTGCACACAAGATTTTCATTTTTTTTTTCAAAGGGACATAACTCAAAAAAGGGGCATAACTTGGCCATACAAAAAAATATGGGTCAACTATTTTATCATGAGGAATGTGTATATGAAATTTCAAAACCCTAGCATTCACCGTTCAAAAGTTTCAAATTTCACCGAAAAGTGGAAAAATCAATCAAAATTTCAAAATTCCGTATTTTTGTAAAAATTTGACAGAAAGTTCTCAAAAGTTAAACAGGTAACTTCTCAGCCCCAACAAGTGTACCAAATATGAAGGCTCTAGCTGAAATACTTTTTGAGATATCTTGCACACAAGATTTTCAAATTTTGTTTTCAAAGGGACATAACTCAGAAAAGGGGCGTAACTCGGACATGAAAAAATACGGGTCAACTATTTTTTCATGAGGAATGTGCATATGAAATTTCAAAACCCTTGCATTCACCATTCAAAAGTTAACACACACACACACACACACACACACACACACACACACACACACACACAGACAGACAGACAAGCAGAAAGCAATATGCCCTTCCAACTTTTTCAAAGTTGGGGGCGAAAAAGTTGGGGGCATAAAAATGGGATCCTTTAAAAGCAGTGACCATATTAATGAGAAAGGGGATGGGTCATACCATAGTTTCGGCTACTTAAGGCTCGTCTGTGACCCTTTGGATTTGGCAACATGGAGTAAAAGAGGCATACTGTAGTTTTGTAACTTTTGAAAATATCTTTAAGAGGGTGTAACCTTGTTTATACTCATGCACACTTTCCTTGTCACACAAAGTAAAAAATAACTGTTACATTAATTTGCAAAAATAAAAACCTACCGATCCGGCGAGATAGTGGTAGAAGTAACGTATGTAACATTTTGGTAAAGGAGTGCAATATACAAAAAAAATGAAGAAATTCTAAATTGATGAATATTATGGGTAGCAAAATTGAGCTTATTTAACTGGGGCTTAGTAAAAATCAAACAATATGCCAAACGATAGTTAAGGTTATTAAGCGTGACACATCCATCCTATCATTGCGCTTTACAAGTAGTGAAATTTCATCGAAACATCTATGACCCTTTTAGCGGTCACAAAATTAAATGGAAAATAATGTGAAGGGAAATAAAAGTTAAACAGGAGACATGTAATTGTATGGAAAATAATTTGAAGGGAAATGACTTTGAAACTATCAAGCAAAAGTTATGGCATTCAGGCATCCTCTCATTGTGCTATGTAAGCGTGTGACGTTCCATTAAAAGATTCATCACGAAAAAGTCCGTGTATTAAATACCACCCTTAACCCAACTTTTATACAATAAAACTGGGGTATGCAAGGGTACACCTGTTTTTGTTTTTCTTATTTTTGCTCCAAAACATAGATTGTGGGTACTCGTTAGAACGTGTACCCACAATCTATGTTTTGAGCAAAAATAAGAAAAATATAAAAAAAAAAAAATCAACTCAAAATTTTCATTTTTACAACTTTAATAATCTGCATATTGCATGGGTATGTTTTTAGTAATGTTTAGAGTTATAGCATAGAGTAGGTACGATTTGTGATGTAGACACGGACAGACAGCCGACCTGACGCGGCAGGACATGATATATGAGCCTTTGCTTGAGAAAAACCAACAATTTGGGTTTCCGACCAGATCCGACACAACCCGGCCTGTGTAGCCACAGAAGCAGGCCAGAAGCTTAACATTTCGGATGTAGGAAGAAGAGGAATTGTACTATCTGTGTAGCGAAAACAAAGGCGCTGATCAGTTACCGCGAAGCTGATCTGCGGCTTTGTTTTCGCCCATGGAAAAAATTGTTGGTTTTCTCATGCGGCGGCACATCACATTGGCGTCTATAGTGCCTCTATTAATGTTGATGGCCCCCGTGGCCGAGCGGTTAAGAGCGCTGTTTCTTAATCACTCAATAGTCTCACCGCTGTGTCTGGTGTGGGTTCGAGCCCCGCTCTGGCCACATGTGAGACGAGCCAAGTTCTGCTTGCGGGTGTGCCAGGTGGTTTTTCTCGGGGTTCTCCCGTCTTCGCCCACCTACTGATTGGCCCGTCTCATATGAACTGAAATAATTTTAGAAGGGACGTAAAACTGAATAAAACAAATATGAATGGTGATGGACTGAATGAATTCCAGCGAAAATACGCGAAAGTCTGAAGAAACATGACGACAAATATCAGAATTGTAAGTTAATCCCTTTGATTATAAATTAGTTGCGAAATCTCACTCCGCTATATTACACATATGTTCCATATCTTAGAGAACATGTACATTCGGAATGGTGGCGAGACGTTTCGCTCCGTGGAGATCGTACACATCAGCTGATCGTACGAGTCTAATTGAAAATGGGAGCGACAAATGGGGTACACGCCGGTGGGTCAGGCGTCAGACTCTATGATGCTATTCATTTTAGTTGGTTGGGGCCGTAGCGATTCTTGTCGGTTGCTTGGCCCACCGGGGTTCAACGAGTGTTTTTCTTTTGCTTTGGATTTTAAGTAAGTTGTCTGGCGCCCAGGGGCAGCTTACTGAATCTGTGACGGTCCTCGCTTTTGATTCATCATGGTGTTACATGTAATCATGATGTATTTGTTTGTCCTTGATGATTCATTGACTAGTTAGAAATTCACCACAAGGACCGAACAACTAAATGTTTTGAACCACTGCAGAAGAAGATACGGGTGAGGTTAGGGACCTGTAAAAAAGTACAAGTAGGCAAAGATCAGGAAAAGGCGCAATCAGAAAAAGATTCCCACTCCAAAAACCGAGGTGGGAATTTTTTCCCAATAGGTGGCCACTCAGCTACCTAAACTTAACTAAAAATATGAAAACATACATAAGGCACCAACAGCACAAAAAAAAAAATAAATAAAAAATAAACACCAAGACATAAAACAAAAAGAACCACCACAGAAGTATCGCCTTGGAACGATCAGTAACACAAAGTTACTGGCGGGCTTAAACGGATTTTACATGGCCATAACCTCACCCTCAGCTTCTGCAGTGGTTCATAACATTTAGTTAGTTCTTCGGTCCTCGTGGTGAATCTCTAACTAGTCAATGAATCATCAAGAACAAACAATTAAATCATGATAAACATCCTGATGAATCAAAAACAAGGACTCACAGATTGAGTTAGCTGCCCGACGATGGAGATCCCTGGGCGCCGAATAATCTAAAACAAAAACACCAGTTGGACCCCGGTGGGCCAAGCAACAGACAAGGAGCTCCGGCCCCAACCAACTAAAATAAATAGCTTTAAGTCGGGGTCACGCCCGACCCACCGGCGTGCAATTTAAGAAGGCAGCATAGTTACAAACCATGATTGGGTTAAAAACTAAGCATGCAGACTGTCGCATAACATTCAAGTTATAACCTATACGTCTGTAACGTGTTATGATTTTTCTGAACTGAAAAGAAAATCATTAATTCCTATTAGTAAACCAAGTCACCATAAAATTCAGGTTCCGAAAGGCCCTCACTTAAAAGCGTCTTTAACCCAAAATTATATTTGGAAATCAATTCATAGTGTCTACGATAAAATTTAGAAAAGGTTTTTCGAAGTTTATGATACCGATAGCCCTGTCGGAGAAGTTTTGCCGTTAAACATTTATTTCGAGTGTTGAAGTCTGTAACATGATTGCAGACTCTAGCAAACCTAATAAGTTGCGAAATGTATACACCATAAGAAGCACGACGAGGAACGTCACCATCCAAAAAAGGAAAATTTACTATATCAAAATCAAAGTCATCGCGCTTATCATAAATTTTAGAAGAAACAAATCCATTTGCAACAGAAAGATGTAGATCTGAAAAGGGGGCTTCGGTATCTGAGATATTGGCTATGTTCAACTGAAGTTCAGGTGGATAAATTTGATTGACCATACGTTTTCAATTTTTTAGTTAAGTTCGGATAACTGAGTGGTTGCTGGGAAATAGCTGCTCACTCGGCTTACGATATGTTTTCTAAGTACAAGTACGTAAGGCTGCGTTCACATAGAAATATACGGTATACGGTGTACGGTATTCGCTATACGCTATGCGGGCACGGCGGTTCACATAGAAGTCGCACATGCGATCAGTGTTCTCTTTTCATGAAAATGAAACAAAAGTTGCGAATTCGGTATTTTGAAAAGATATGAATTCCTAGAAAGAAGAATATTGTGCTTTGCTTTTACTAGCCGAGGAGGAGGAGGAGCCGGAAATAGAAAGACGTGAGAAGCATATTGGTTCGACAGCACTTTGAAATGCGGCCTGGGTTGGTCGAATTTAACACAACATTCCAGAATCTCATGAATTATTTCACCAATCCACTCTCATGGAAACTTTTATCATCAATACTAGTACATGTAAATTGTACCCGTTCTGACGTTATTCATACATTAAAATCCATACACTCGCCAACTGTTATCCAAATCGAACCAAGGAACTTCGAAAAATTTGACTTGTGACCTAAACGGTATTGTCCTTTCAAATGACACACCCGGGTCCCACCACGTTTGCTGAAGATATGCACCTAAACACCTGGGAGTATGGGGACAAAAAAGCAAACAAACAGACGTTACTTGAATTAGAGTATTATGAGTAGTACGTACTCGTGAGGATTCAAATGTATGACTTTATTGTGTAAAAATTGTTTTTACCTTAGTTTTCTAGCAAAAAGTTTTCTAGCAAAAAGCTTCTAGCAAAAAGTTTTCTAGCAAAAAGCTCATTGACAATAACTTGTGTAAATAAAAAAAATCAGAACAGCAGAACCACTATACGCTATACGAAAATCGAACATGTTCAATTCCCACTATACTATACGCACCTATACGAACAATTCGAATAGTGTCCTCCTATGTGACCCGGTATAAGGAAATCATAATGTTTGATTTCAGGTAGTTGCGTGCCCTCAAAAACGTACACCGTATACCCGAATAGTCTACTTCTATGTGACCGCAGCCTAACTGTCAATTTAGCTTTCTCCCACATCGGTTTTTGGAGTTGGAATTTCTTTCTGATTTCGACTCTTCTTTGGATCATTGCCTACAAGTACCTTTTTACTATTCTGACTAAACCCGCTGTGATCTTGTGGCATAAAATCATTCGGAAAATATATCAAACAAATATACACGATTCAAATCTAAGAATTTATTACCATACAGTATGTAAAGGCACAAAACTTAACAATGATAATATACATAGCGAAGAAATTATAACATTCTCACTGAAAATAATAATTAATAGAAAATTACAACAAAGAACATATAACGTGTCAAAAGAAATAAAACCAAAAGGAAATATAACTTGCACTATGGATGACGTACGAGGAGATTTTTTCTGGCCGCCACACGGCACAGCACCAGCATCCTTAGCATGCAACGCATTACGAGAACACATCCATTACATGCATTGTTATAGTGATTTAAGAGGAAAATATTTTCCAAAAGGGAAAAACATGTCCGTGAAATGTAAACCCACTTAAACCCCACTTTTACATAACAAAACTGGGGTTTGCAGGGGTATACCTATTTTCCTTATTTTTGCTCCAAAACATAGATTGTGGGTACTCGTTAGAATATATGTTTTGAGCAAAAAAAAAAAAAAAAAAAAAAAAAAAAAAAAAAAAAAAAAAGAAACATATAATTTTTTCCCCCAGTGAAAATGTTCATTTCTACAACCAAAAAAAATTCTGATTACTGCATGGACGTGTTTTCGTAATGATAAATAGTAACAGCCTTGACTTTTTGATTCATTTCATTATTTGTTTCATTTGCCAAAGGAAGTAATATTAGACTTGTCAAAATTTATTTACTATGAATGATGGCACAAGAATATCTAACACATAACATAATACTAGTAAAGCGCTGCGTAGCAATGTCAGATTCAATACACAGTACCTTGCTGATGCAAGAAACACTTACAGGTCAAATACTTTGACCGTATCGGTTGACCTCTGACATAGATTGGACTTCTTAAATGAGCCACCTCGTGGGAAAACCAACAATGGTCGGACACAAACTGGCCTGTACATCTACAGAAGCAGGCTAGAAGCTTAAAATTTGATCTGCGTCTTTGTTTTCGCCTATGCAGATTGTTGGTTTTCCCATGAGGCGGCTCAAATAAGTATGTTTTCATCATGCGACTCTTTGATGATAAACCATGTAAGACCGCGTGTTTCACATAGCACTGAAAAAATGTGTAAAACAAATAAGTGCCCACTTTCTATAGCTTGCAAAACTTTGTCACGTGAGGTCAAATGGCACGATCAAACTGTTTGCACTATAATAACAAGTACAGATGGCTTAAATAGACAACTTAACAAAAATAACATATTTGTGATACATGTTTATAGCACTATTTATTTCCACTATTTTGGCAGCTAGATGTGACAATAATGATAAATACTAATCCCAATGAACAAAAATATTGGTAAAACCGTCCCTATTCTATGCCATGGCTACAGAGGAAAGATCCAGGACTTTTACAGATTCCTCAGATCTCGTTTGCATATGAAACAGCCAATCAACTACGGACATTTTGAACAATTTGAACTTGTTAAACATCTTGTAATGTTTTATTGTACTGTATGCAGTGAAGCTAGAAAGTAGCATCCTTCAGCAAGAGGTCACTACATGTACATAGTTACGCTCCAGGTTGGTCCCCGAGTCCGTAAGCTATGCATTATGCCGGGTGATTGCATACCACGTCAGGCCATACATTGGCAGTATCGATGAAGGATCTCTCCTATTAAGGCTAGAACAGGCCCAATAACTTAAATTTAGTCATTTTTCAAACTGCATAGTTGGGTATATGCGCAATATGTGCAGGAAAAACCAAAACCGAAACTGATTCATTGACATCATGTATTTTGCTTCGATTTATAGCCAAACCTTGTAGTCAAATACAAAGAAAACTTTATGTTTGCTCAAAGAACATTGGCAGTGTATTGTAAGAAATTGCAATTGTAACGATTTGGGTAGGTACAATAACCAAAAACTTATCACTACCTCTTGACATTTAGGATCGCTGTCAAATCTGTTTTTATCAGTCTGAGAGTGGCCATTGACAAACTTTGTAAATAGCGATTTTTCGTATTCATTGCTAAAACAAACGTATATTCATATATAAAAGATATGTCACAACATAGCGCCATTTATGATGTTTGAGAATATTGGTTATATATGTTGGTTGTTCTGTTGAAGTGGGCTATAGTTATGCGTGGTATTCCATTAATTACGAATAAGTAGGTGTTTATTTCGAACTGCACTGTATTTTTATAATAACTGCTTCGTAATATCAGAGCAAGTTTAGACATGTTATAGAAATAGATTCAGCTGTATTGAAATTATTGAAAACAAACCCGCCATCCCACCCTAACACCTCTACTTAATTTGGGTTGTAGGAGGTTTCGGTTTTGGACGGCCGATCCCCACATCATAAACGATTCTTTTGTTTAGATTTATAAATGTTTTAGTTCATACATGTATATTTTGATAATTGTTGTGTGTTTTGAATGCTTGTGATGTGATGTTGTATTTAGTGTTGACTTGCAATTAAGAATACATGGTCACTGCTGTGACCCATCGACATATGATATTGTTTCCTGCATTACGATCCATAAATTGATAAGGTTAGCTTAGGTGTCGTCGGGTCTGATGACAAACAATCATAAATAAGTTTTATATATTGATGTAGAGTAAGTCTGAGTCAGTCTTACATGCTGTTGCATCATATCTTTTCTATGCATTCAAACTGCATACAGAAGTGCTTGATAGAATTTGAATTTGTTATGTATATACTAAAACATCACACCTGTGTACATGTTATGTTATTATATATTTGTTGTATTTATGTGTTATGGGCTGGTGGCCTAAATCACAATAAAGCTGTTAGCATTTGTACTTCTACTTGTAAAAAGGTTTGTCACTTCAGATCTCTTCAAAACGCTATGCTCTGCAGCTGACACCTCATTCGCTGCCTTAAAAGCTCTTCTTCGATTACATTTTTTTTCTTCTTTTGTTTAGCCAAAACTTGAAAAACAAGAGAAGGAACTCTCCTTCATAGACATGGATGCAGCCCGGGAACCAATGCCTGGGCCTTCATTCCAGGACATCATCTTTAGGGCGGCGGCCATGGAAAAACGCAAAGCTCAAATGTAAAATTGCTCATTTGCTCCCCTTCCTGCCAGGTGTAATATCAACAAGTCTATTGTTCTTTTTGTTAGCTTTGTGGTGATGAAACGTCTGCTTCTTTCTTTTTTACATGATGTTTCAAATGTATTGCTCAGAACTGTTCAACTTTTTTTTCCTCTTTCGTGAAAATGACACGTTTAATCACCACCAGCTTTCTTTTATTTTTAATTTGTAACAGTTTAAACTAGAATTTGTTTTCTATGTGAAAACTGATGTCTTCCCCCTTTCTCCGTGCATGTCCAAAATATGCAAGCAAGAGTTATAGTTCTTGTGCATCACATATCCTGTCATTCTGTTTTATAAGTATACAAGTTTCATTGAAATATCTCTTACGGTTTTCCAGTTATAGAGGGGGCACGAAAGTGTTTGGAAAATAATCAAAGGGAAATAACTCCAAAGATATGAAAGCAAGAGTAATAATTCTTGTGCATCATGCTTTATAAGTGTATATGTACCATGTTTCATTGAAAAATCTCTAATGGTTTTTGAGTTATTGAGCAGACACGAAATTGAATGAAAAATAATCAAAGGGAAATAACTCCAAAGATATGCAAGCAAGAGTTATGGTTCTTTAGCATGACACATCATCTCATCGTGCTTTATAAGTGTACCAAGTTTCATTGATATATTTCTTATGGTTTTCAAGTTATAGAGTGGACATGAAATTGTATGGAAAAATAATCAAAGGGAAATAACTCCAAAGATATGAAAGCAAGAGTTATAATTCTTGTGCATGACACATCGTCTCATCATGCTTTATACATGTAAGTGTACTAAGTTTCTCTGAAATTTCTCTGACGGTTTTCAAGTTATAGGGTGGACACGAAACTGTATGGAAAATAATCCAAGGGAAATTACTCCAAAGATATGCAAGCAAGAGTTATGGTCCTTTAGCACGACACGTAATCTAATCGTGCTTTATAAGTGTACCAAGTTTCATTGAAATAACTCTTACGATTTTCGAGTTATAAAGCGGACACGAAATTGTATGGAAAATAATCAAAGGGAAATAACTCATAAAATACTCAAGCCAGAGTTATGGTTCTTATGCATGACACATCCTCTGATCATGCCCAATAAGTGTACCAAGTTTCATTGAAAAATCTTAAACGGTTTTCAAGTTATACAGCGGACACGAAATTGTATCGAAAATAATCAAAGGGACATAACTCCAAAAATACTGAAGCTAGAGTTATGGTTCTTGTGCATGACACATCGTCTTGTCGTGGTCTACGAGTGTACCAAGTTTCATTGAAAAATCTTTAACGGTTTTCAAGTTATACAGCGGACACGAAATTGTATCGAAAATAATCAAAGGGAAATAACTCCAAAAATACTCAAGCTAGAGTTATGGTTCTTGTGCATGACACATCGTCTTGTCGTGGTTTACAAGTGTACCAAGTTTCATTGAAAAATCTTTAACGGTTTTCAAGTTATAGAGCGGACACGATTCGTGACGGACAGACGGACGGACGGACAGACGGACAGACGCACGGGGAAAAACAATATGTCTCCCGACCCTGTCGGGGGGAGACATAATGAACAAGAGGACCATTGGTCCTGAGAACGCGCACCTGAAGCAATGACCTTGACCTTGAATACCTACATACCTTTATTGACTTCATTAGTTGGCTGCATCTGCAAAGTTTCACGTCCGAGGAAAACAAGTCTATATTTTCGATATTTCAATGGCTTTGGGTCAAGGTCAAGAAATGACAATGAGCTTAACTAATAATATACCTTCATTGTCTCCATCAGTTGTCTGCATTCAACTCTCAAGTCTCAGATCAGGCTGCAATAGTTTCCAAAATATCCAGTGTTTTCGCCTTTTCCCATGTAAAAGCCGATGTTTCCAAAATTGACCTTTCCGTAAAATAGGTCAAGGTCTTTCCAGGGTTATCATTTTAGCAAACTATGATGGGCTGGAGTCCCCGATGCTACACATCAAGTTTCGTGGAAATCCGCCCATCGGTTCTGGAGAAGATTTTTTAAGGGTTTTCACCATATATGGGCGTGGCGGCCATCTTGGTCATGTGACCTAAATTTCGAGAACAAATTTTCGTTCTCCCTACCCATGGAGGTTCCAAATAAAATTTCACTTTGATTGGCCAAGCGGTTGCAGAGTAGAAGATCTTTGAAAAGTGTGTATGAACGACATATTGGCCAAGGTCAAGAGATGACCTTGACCTATATTAATCACATACCTTCATCTACTCCATTTGTTGTCTGCATCTACCACTTTTCAGGACTCAGGCTGCAATAGTTTACAAGAAATCCATAGTTTTCACTTTTTCCAATGTAAAAGCCTATGTTTCCAAAATTGACCTTGACGTAAAATAGGTCAAGGTCATCCCAGGGTCATCATTTTAGCAAACTATGATGGGCTGGAGTCCCCGATGCTACATACTAAGTTTCGTGAAAATCGGCCTGCCGGTTCTGGAGAAGAAGATTTTTGAAGGGTTTTTACCATATATGGGCGTGGCGGCCAACTTGGTCATGTGACCAAAATATCGCCAACAAAATTTCAATGCCACTATGCAAGGAGGTTCCACATAAAATTTCAACTTGATTGGCCAAGCGATTTCAGAGAAGATCTTTGAAATTGTGGACGACGACGGACGACGGATGGACGGACGGACGGACGGATGACGGATCATGGGTATGCTATAAGCTCACCTGTCAGCCTTCGGCTCAGGTGAGCTAAAAAAGAGACAATAAGCAATGCTTATCAAATACCCCCCGCAGGGTAACTGTTTACCACAAAAATTATTTGGGCAATAAAATTTCTTCATGCAAATGTCCAATGGGTGTACATCATGTACACTGAAACAAAGTTATAAAGAGGCCACTTTTAAACTCATTTTTTGTTTCTAAGCCAAGTTCAAAATTGCACAATTTTTTGCCAAAAGACGTGTCTTTCAAGTAAGTAAAGTTCCAAAGTGTTAAGAAATAATTTTCTTTTACTAAAGGCGTTTTTGGAGTAAAAATGCAAAAATCAATGTTTTTAAATAAAAAATTGGATACAGCACACCATTTATTGAAATTAGGAACGGGTGTCATCAAAGGGGTCGTTACGGCTCGGAAAAACATCAAACATTCGAATTTTCTCTACTGGTAGAATTTTTATGCATTTTTAAAAATCGCCAATTTTGAGATTTTTTGAAAAATTCATAAATGTGCCTCTTAAACATGTTGACCCCTGTTAAATTCACTTGATGAGGCCTGGAAATGAGAGATATAATTCGACTGAACTGTTTTTGACCATTTTCGAGGACCAACATGTCAAGGCTGCCGCACACTTCCGGTTTCAATGCCAATTTTTAACGAACAAAATAACAAAATTTGTGGACGATTTTTTTAATTTTCAAAGTTTATCAGAGTCTAGCATTTGACCTAAATAATCGCTGAAAATTTCAATGCCGTGCTGCTGATAATAACGCAACTGGAGAAGAACAAAGTTGGTATGCAAATTGCATACAAAAGCTGAATTCCTGTTATTCAGGTTGTTGTCTTCTTGCATGTGCAAAACAGAAACGAAGATTCTTATTGCAGCAACACTTTTGACTTAATTTTATCTTGCATCATGGCAGTCAGTAGCACTTTCAAATAAATTAAAATGTAAAAACACAACGTCATAATATGACATTTAATTTGATGTTAATAAAGTGTGACTTTTTGAAATAGGGTACTTTTACACATGCTTCGTCTGTGTGAGAAGTATCACGCATTTTGGAATGCAGAAACTCACAGAGCCACTGTTAGACATTGGTTTATTCATATGATCATGAATTTTATTTGATCGTATTTTACTTTCTGAACTAGAAGACAAAATATGAGGTGGCCTCTTATAACTTTGTTTCAGTGTAGGCATGATATCAAATTGTTCCATCAAAAACTGTGGTAGGAGTTGATCGGCCTGTGAAAGCCCTTACCTGTAAAAAAACTAAGAAAAATTGTCTAAGTTCTCATTGCTGTAATTTTAACAAAAATTATTTTTTCACAATAAAATTTCTTCATGCAAATGTCCAGTGGGTGTACATCATGTAGGCATGATATCAAATTGTTCCATCAAAAACTGTGGTAGGAGTTGATCGGCCCGTGAAAGCCTTACCTGTAAAAAAGTAAGAAAATTGCCTAAGTTCTCATAGCTGTCATTTTGTCAAAAATTATATTTTCGCAATAACATTTCTTCATGCAAATGTCCAATGGGTGTACATCATGTAGGCATGATATTAAATTGTTCCATCAAAAACTGTGGTAGGAGTTGATCGGCCCGCGAAAGCCCTTACCTGTACAAAAAATGTAAGAAAATTGCTTATTAAGCTTATTAAATTCTCATAGCTGTCATTTAAACTTAAATTATTTTTTCGCGATAACATTTCTTCATGCAAATGTCCAATGGGCCTACATCATTTAGGCATAATATCTAAAAGTTCCAACAAAAACTGTTGTAGGAGTTGATCGGCCCATAAATGCACTATCTTCACTGTATACAAAAGCCATCAAGAACTATAAAGGGAAGTAACTCAAAAGGGACTGGCCCCTAGCCCTTAATTTTTGCATGTACATATTTGCCTCATAGATATGCAGATGCCTGCAAAGTTTCATGAAATTCCATCAATGGGTCTTCAAGATATTAAAGAAACAAAACGTTACGGACGGACGCACGGACGGACGCACGGACACACGCACGGACGGACGGACAATGTGAAAACAGTATACCCCCTTTAAACTTCGTTTTGGCGGGGGGTATAACTAAAATCTAAATTTGCAACATAACAACAACAATAACAAACAGTTTGAAAAATCACAATGTATCGAGTATTGTTGTTTTCCTGAGTCTTAATACATATATTTCTTTCCCTTTTTCACAGGAATGAGCAAGAAGTAGAGACCAAAAAAGGATTATTCCTGCAACAGAGACCACTCTTCAGGAGAAAACAAGTGTGAGTATTTTGTTTTGACTGCATGTATTATTTCTTTAAACTAACAATAAAAGCCCTAAATAATAATGATAATAATAATAATAAATCAACGGCTCGCATAATGTTTCTCACGGACTAAAAATGTTTCATCGTGTTTTAGTTTTGCGTCTTTCTTTTTCAGTCCAATCAACCCTTTGTCAAAGAAGCTGCTGGTAACCAATAAGGTAAGTTTTTTCTCAACACTTTCTAACAGCGAACTTCTAGACTTTCTGTATAGTTCAAAAGTCACAAAGAGTTTCTTTTAGGAATTTGCAAAATAATTCTGTATGAAGCTATCAACAATTGTTTGTTTGTGTTGAGGCTTAACGTCTCAGTCAACAATTTTCAGTCACGTTTGGACAGAGTCAACGCTTCCTACGTTTTACCAGTGCTTTAGGGAGTTTATGTGCCTTCACGGTACCGCCTGTGGAGATCCAACCCAGTACCTCTCGTTTCGGTGTAAGATGCGCTTCCACTACGCCACCACGCTCCTTTCAAAGATACAGTAGTATATTTTCACTTCCACCACGCCACCACGCTCCTTTTCAAGATGCAGTAGTATATTTTCACTATCTATTGAAATTTGACCATGTATTGATTATTCCTGCTTCTCTTTTCCTTTCAGTTTTAAGAGACCAGAGTATGGTGTTCGGCTTGACAAGTTTAAAAACAAAGATGTGCTGGTGAAAGTAAAGAAATTGTGTATATATGTGTATCTGATCCTTGCTGTATTTTGTTGATGGTTATAAAACTGTTTTATATACTGTAAAAGCAAATAAACAAAACATACAGCTATGCTACAAAACTTTCTTTAAGCTTTGTAAACTGTTTAAAACGTGAACGTGAATCAGCCTTGTATTTGATAAACAGTTTTCGCACAAAGCCACCTAACACTTGGTAAACAGTAAAGACTCAAAATAGGCCCACAACTTGATATAAGAGCTGTCGCAGGACAGCGTAGCTCGCCTGACTTGTGCTTTGCCACTAAATCTATTAAAGTCTATGAATCATGACATTGACCTCAAGGTCACTCAGGAGGGTCGTGATGGTACAGCATAAAACTTCAGACCAATATCTAACTTGATCCATCTACATATTCGATATAGACTTATAACATAAAATAATTTCTAAGTCCGTGACCTTGACCTCATGATCACCCAGGTGGGTTGTGATGGTACCGCATAAAACTTCAGACCAATATCTACCATCATGCAAAGTATCAACTTGATCCATCAACATGTTCAAGAGATATAGACTTTTAAAAACTTTAACAAAAAACTTTAATACAAAATTTCTAAATCTGTGACCTTGACCTCAAGTCACCCAGGTGGGTCGAGATGGTACCACATAAAACTTCAGACAAATATCTACCAACATGCAAAGTATCAACTTGATCCATCAACATGTTCAAGAGATATAGACTCATAAAACTTTAACCAAAAACTTTAACACAAAATTTCTAAGTCCGTGACCTTGACCTAAAGGTCACCCAGGTGGGTCATAATGGTACAACATAAAACTTCAGACCAATATCTACCATCATGCAAAGTATCAACTTGATCCATCAACAACTTCAAGAGATATAGACTCATAAAAACTTTAACCAAAAACTTTAACATTTGAGCAACGCCGACGCCGACGCCAACGCCGACGCCGACACCGACGCCGACGCCGGGGTGACTGCAATAGCTCTTCCTGTACTTTCGTACAGGCGAGCTAAAAAACCACACGCATACTCAAATTCAAAACTGGAACAAACAATTCGTATCATATACACAGACACAATACAGAAGTAATTGTTTACAAGAATGGATAGTGCACTAATGTTTCCATATTATGACTAAAGTGGTCAGACGTTTTGATGCTTTGAGAATGCAATCAACTCTGCAGGAGAACAATTGATATGCTTAGAGGTAAGTTTCCTTGGATACATATCCAAAATATGCCTTTTCCTCGTTTAACATGCGTTTTTTCTTGATTCATTATATTGCTCTGTGGTCTTTATTAGATCTTCAATTTGAAGTTCAGCTCTCTTTTTTGTGATAAAATACTAGTAATATGGAGTCAATATTTCATATATCGTTATTCACAGGAATATGGTGCTGAGATGCCCATGGTAGCAACGTCGCCTAAAGCAGGCAATACCTCAGGAGTGAAGTGGAAGGAAATAAGAATCAGACTGCTTCGAAGGCAAAGAAAGCAACAAACATCAAACCCAGGTAACCAAACAGTAAACAAGATTGCTAAAGCAAGACTCGTTTCTCACACTTTGGGAAAGAACAGTTACTTAATTCAATGCATAAATTTGGTTTATTACTTTTATTCACGTTGCTGTATGTATAATGTGTGGCGCTTTTGAAACTGGAAGGTGTCCTTTGTGTATGCTTGTAACATTACATTCAGAGCGTTTCAGACAGTTACAACGTTATTTGAGAGATAACCTTATTCTGTTTGAAATTGTCGTTTTTTTTCTGAATAAAGCCATTTTACTGTTCTCAAACCGAGATATTTCTTCCACGAACAAGTATTGTTTCAATTCGAACAGATCCCCTTCGAAATGTCTAATTTGTAGTATATGTACAGAACATAAAATTTTGATACAAATAAGAGACAACATAAAAACTCAACAGTCCTGTTACGTAGGTAATCAAACTAGAAAAAGTGCCTTGAGAGGCACGTATACCCCCGGCTGGTAGCCACCAAGTCCCCCCTCCCCCTATCCCCACATACAACCCCACATATGCTAACCCCTGACATTGAATCTCAAATCCTCAATGAAAGACAGTACCCTTATCAAGTATACTTTAGAAATAAGCACCGTAAAGTACTTTGCATACAAACATGTGGGAAGGGTGTGGAGATTTAGAGTGACAGATCTATTTTAGAGCAGTATACAGAGCTGACGTGTATACTCAATCTAGGACATAATCCACGGACATTGTGGGTCAGGTCCTCAGTCCTAGATTGTAATGAAAATAGTGTCATTCTTAAAAAAAAAAAAAAAAAAGACCTTGACCTCAAGTCTCACCCCACCCCACTCCCACCCCATGCATGGACCCTTGGGTCCGCTCCATCCCCATGCATGGTCCACTGGGTCTAACCCTTCTGTGGTATGTATGATGTAAGCATGAATGCTTTCTGACACATGGTTGTCAAGATATGGACCTACAGAATATTAATCTTGGTAACTATTGTATTTTATAAATGTGTCCTATATTTTGACCTCCAGCCCCACCCCTAGAGTTTGGTGCCATGGAATTTAATTCAACCCAAAAGGGTATCTATGATCCAAATAGGAATACATTCCTATAAGTATTTGTTAATATATGAACTAAGATAAGAAACTAGAGAAACTTTAACCAAAACTTTGACGCAAATTAAAGGTGACTTAGATTTTGAACTCTAGCCCCACCCCCGGGCATGGACCCTGGGGCCCGAAATAATGGAAACAAAGCAAACCCTATAGGGTCCCTATGGTGCAAACACAAATGATTTCTGACCATTGGTGTATTAGATATAGACCACTATAGAAACTTTAACCAAAACTTAGACGCAAATTAAAGGTGACCTAGATTTTGAACTCTAGCCCCACCCCCGGGCATGGACCCTGGAGCCCGAAGTAATGGAAACAAAGCAAACCCTATAGGGTACCTATGGTGCAAACACAAATGATTTCTGACCACTGGTGTATGAGATATAGACCACTACAGAAACTTTAACCAAAACTTTGACGCAAAATGTAACTAACGAACTAACGAACGAACGAACATACGAACGGACGAAAGGAAAGACGAAAACTATATACCCCGTCGGCATAAAAGCCGGGGTATAATTAGGAACTGTGGTGCCTGCCTTAAAAGAAGAGCACGTATCTTGTACAAGATACATCCAACAATGAAATTTTCATTTTCATAAGATGCGTAGCGTGTGGCACTAAGGTACACGAATATTTACTTCATTGTTGCAGAAGAAATTAAGAGTATCAGTACAAAGCCCGTTTCAAGACCTTTCCAACTGATAACATTTTTATTTCTGTGGATGGCATTTGAGTGCACGGCGATTGTTAGAAGTTTGGTTGTCGCCAGGAATAGCAGGAGTTCACGGTGAGTATATAAGGAGTTGCAATAAAATTTTTGTCATTCTTTCATAGACCGTCGAAGCGATCAGTTGTGTTTTGATATGGCTTATCAGGAGTATTACTGTTTGGTAATTTCAGACGAGGTTTAATTTAATTTAACTGTTTATAAGCAAAGGATCTACCGTTGTCGCGTCGGGATGAACATGTGTACGGAATATTAAAGAGAAGGTGGAGAGCCTCGTTGGGTTCACACTCGACAAGCTGTCCAACATTAAGGCGTGCCTGGAAGCCTTAGAAAGGACGAGCACGGGACCGCAGAACACTTTCCCTATCTTGGGTGTGGGAACACCAGGTGGGGTGTCAACGCCGAAACCGTTCGAGGCCCCGATGTCGCTGGAAGACATTAAGGATGCAGACCTCAGAGAAGTTCTTAGAGCTATCCAGACACCAGCACATGACAGGAAAAAGCCCCTAACGGACCCGCAGCATAGATACGTTCAGTGGTATCGGTAACGGGTATGATGTTTATTTGTCACTTTTTCATTCCGTGTCTTCGAGCTTAGTGAAGATTATATTGTCGCTTTCTAGATAACATTTTGCAAAGCGCAAACGTTTATTTTGTTTATTTTATGTATTTACATGTAAATATCTATTTTCTTTTCATCTGTATACTTTAATGATTGTTTGCTTTGTATGTTTCAAGGCTCAGGTGGAGGCCGTCTAGAAAACGGGGCATGACGACGGAGTGAGGGGCAAGAACTGGGCGCCCCCAGGAGGCAAGTAGGACCTTTAATCTCAAGGACAAGCTAAAGAACATGAGGAAAACGGAGAAAGAGAATGAGAAGATGGAGGCGAGATATGTGACGTACCTGAAAGAAAAGCGCGCTAAGCTCAATGGTTGAAGAGTTGAAAAAAAAAACAGACAGCATTTGAGGTTTTGCAATTTTGTCATTGACATTTTATCGTTAGATACACCAAGTCACGACATTGGGCAATTTCATCGGGCTATCTGCCTCTCAACCAAACTGCAAAACGCCTGAAAACGGGGAAATATTTCCTTTTTAAGGGGATACACTTAAAATTGTAGCCACAATCATAGTAACTTACATCTGAAGGAGTGAAGGGACATACAACCTACAGCTACATGTGCGCCTCATGATCGTGAATATGTGAAACAGCGCCTATATCACAGCGAAAATGTAGAAACTGAAAGGGAACGAAAACGACCAAGTGTCACAAAGTTTACAAGAAGCACTTGGACCTATAATTGGGACACTGAAAGTGAACGGTACGATAATGATGCAATACCTTTCCAGAAAATGGTGATGTGCCACAAGACACAGCAGAATAACTCGGAAACATCTGACGAGTTCACAATTGTAGTGGTGAGTGAGGTTTTCCAGAGACCATATTACTTTTGTATACATGTACATCAAAAACTTATAATACCTTCATCTAAACGGATATAAAAGTTGGATTATAATCAAACTGTTCATTTTGAACTGTTCATTTCGGACGCAAATTAAAATGGGACAATTATGTTCAGTATTTACAACGTCTATCGTCGTTTGGCCTCAGCAGATGCAAAAAGATAAAAAAAAATACTTAAGCTTACGCTGGAATTATCTTTACAAAAGAGGAGGACATTGTGGAATACTTTGCTTGCGGCATGAGAGTCAGACAATAGAAAACTTCTGATATCCTGGCAGTGGAACATAAAAAGTGGCCATCGAATTTACGAAAGAGAAAGACATTATGGAATATTTTGCTTGCGGTGTGAAAGTCAGACCATGGAAAACGTCTGATATCCTTGCAATGGGACATAAGACGTGGTCATAAAATTGTATTGATTTTAAACTATCTGGTAGAACATGGAACAGTTTCGTGAATGTTTCACAAGATGCGACAAATACACAGCATTAATGGTTTTATACTGTAGATACGAATGGAGTGAAATTCATAATGCTGCATCAAACAAAAATAAATCCCAATTGTAGTGGTGCGTGAGGTTTTCCAGAGACCATATTACTTTTGTATACATGTACATCAAAAACTTATATACTACGAAATTAATGCAGTAAGGGTAGATACCTTCATCTAAACGGATGTAAAAGTTGGATTATAATCAAACTGTTCATTTCGAACTGTTCATTTCGGACGCAAATTAAAATGGGACAATTATGTTCAGTATTTACAACGTCTATCGTCGTTTGAAACGTGGCCTCAGCAGATGCAAAAAGATAATAAAAAAATACTTATGCTCGTCGCTGGAATTATATTTACAAAACTATCTGGTTATAATGACACAAAATTAAGAACATGGAACAGTTTCGTGAATGTTTCACAAGATGCGACGAATACACAGCATTAATGGTTTTATACTGTAGATACGAATGGAGTGAAATTCATTATGCTGCATCAAACAAGAACAAGTAGCCCAGGGGCAACGATCGCTCACCTGAGAGTCAACAAGTACAGTAGCAGAACAAAGTAATTGGGGGTTTTACCATATATGGGTATGGTGGCCATCTTGGTCATGTGACCTTGAAACCCTACTTACATCAGCAGAAGAGCTCTTGTCTGGATTGTGTCTCCTCTTTTAGTCAAGGCCGCTGTGTCGAGATTTGAGCTCCCGTGGCAAATTTTTGCTAAAAGTGATTCCTGTCCATTTTCATGTAGAAAAATATATGCCCTTCCAGAAAAACGATGTTTCCAATTTTTCCTTGGCGTATTAACGTCACAATGACGTCACAAAGTGACGTACCAACTTTTTCTCAGAAATGAACATTGTATCTTTTCTTGCACATAAAATAAGCAAACTTGTATGTTTTATTTGGTCGTGAAGTGGTTTGAAACATTTTGATGAGATATATATAATGTTAATGCAATTCTAGCCTTCATGTAACGTAAAAATGACGTCATTTTGACGTTAATTCGATAAAATTTAAATTATGTGCGAAAACAATTGTAAATTACTAATACTTTGACCGTGCTATGTACATTTAGTAAAAACACAATATGTTTAAAGGAAAAACCAATATTAACGGCGTATAGCTACCCATCTTGCTAAGAAATCCAGCGCACATTCTGATCGGAATCGGCACCGCTGAACAAAACATTAGTTAAGGCCGCTGTGTCTAAATTGTGGCTCCCGTGGCAAACGTTTGGTTAAAGTGTTTCCTTTGGATTTTTATACAGAGCTTTATATGCCATTTAAAATAAAAGATGTTGTTCCAATTTTTTATTTCAAATATTAACGTCAAAATGACGTCACAAAATGACGTAAGCTCTTTTCTAATCAAATTAGGTGGATTTTATTGATTTTTTTTCGAAGCGTTAATAGTGGCATTAAATGCTTACTTATAAGGCAGAGTGGTTAAATATGCCTATGACAAAACTAAAATGCAATTTTGATTCTATGTAGGCTCAACTGCTACGTGAAAGTGACGTTGGTTTGACGTCTTTGTGTTAGAATAAGAAATATACTACACAAGAAAATACTTGAACACATAAGAACAAACGTACATCACCAATTTGACAAAAATACAGCAGACATGTTTCTGACTAAATGATCGCCTCATACAATTGATGGAAAACATTTAATTACAGCAGTGTATTGACTTTGCATGAACCAAAAAAGCTTTATACTATGTAAATAATGTTTATTATTCAAGTTTTTTGTCAATTTTGGTAAAGGAATTCCACGAATTATTTCGACATTAAAGTATTGCTTTGCGTTCATTATGTTTGATTTCGGAATTATACGTGAAATGATATTCATTATAGTAGTATTCTGATCCCTTTAACTTCATTTGCGTTACGAAAATTTACCATCACGGTGTGCTTCTTCCAAATGACTTAATAATAAAATTTTCACCACCATTTTATTACATTATCATTATATAAAGTTTATAAGGTACGGTGATATTTAAAATGCAAGGTATTTGGTTACAAAATTGACAGTAAAGTAATCGACAAGACTACTGGAATGACATATACTACACAATACATCGTTCTCTTGCTCGTGGAAATTTCTGTCATCGATGTGTTAACTCGTGCGTACTTCAAGGGGGTGGTATCGTATGTATGAGTACAGTTTTGAAAATAAGTAAGGTCTGAGGACTAAATACATTGGAATTAACTAATTAGGCACAGCATAGTCTCCAGCCTCATCACGGTATGTCATTGTTTTGAAAGTTGTCACGGGATCTCAGGTTGTAGTCTCAATCCGAAGGACTGGAGAAGCCCGAGATCGAACTTGCGACCCCTGGTTTACAAGGAAAGTAGCTTAACCACTGTGCCAAGGAGGCTTACGGTATCGCATACATCCTCTTGGCCTTTCGTATCATAAATGATTCTCTGTTATTGATCTGCGGGTATGTATGTTAGCTGTTTAATGACTTTAGAAAAGTCTGGGTGTATACTTCCAACTTTATCAGTTATATGAAAGGCCCGTGCGATGAATGCGATATAATTTGCTTTATTGTATAATTGGCATTCATTTGCCTCATTGACCATCTTAAATTATCACGATGAAAACGATAAAACTAGCGTCCTATGCGATGCTTCATATATACAGTATCCAGCCACGCATCGCCTTTACGACTTCATGCAATTCCAATGCTAATCTTGCTTTCTCCAGCACCTGCTGCATTATTTGCTTTTGCTGTAGGTACAAGAAAAATTCAGTGATGTGATGCATGCATGGTAACATGCATGCACTTGTTCAGACTGACACATTCTCTGATCCTTTTTCAGTGACACTCGGGTTATAACAGGTTATTATGATACATGTGGTGTTTGTCATGCTATATATGCTTATCTGGGCTTTGATATTGCGTTCCAGAAGAAGAAATGAATTGGTGACAAATTATTCAACCTACGAAAACTGCAGGCACAAGCAAGTAACAAACGTAAAAGATATCAACTGCGATACTAAAATACAAGTCATACATAATGGCCAAGTGTTTGAGTCATGTTTGGTCTTGTCAATGTCTCTCCTGTGTATTTAACCAGTACTGTGTGGAGCTGAAAGTGCCTTGCTCAATGTCACTACAAAGAAATGATAAGTATTGAACATGATTTGCAAATGAAGTACAAAAACACACATATCGGTGACAGAAGACCATAAAAAGAAGAACAACATAGTGTTCTTGAATGCGATGATACCGTCCTCTGGTCTTTAAAGATTATTTACTATTAATGTGAAACATACCGGCAAATTCGAATTTAATTAGATTCACTATATTAGTTAGTTGAAGTTCAAGAAGCTTAAGTACCATTTACTGCTTACTAGTTTGCAAATTGTCATGTAAATAGTATATATATTTTACGTGAAATGGTTAACGCCCAGCAGCAGTTTTTGTTTCATTTAAAAAGAAGTACGGACGCGTCGCTTAGGCTTTAATACGAAATATGTTTTCAAACTTCTAAGGTCATTTAGTGCACATAATATATTAACATAGGCACTAGTTGCACAAACCTTATTTTTCACATGAATTATTAATCTTAGACACAACCTATGACTGAAATATCGCCCCCTACAAAACGGGATACCTTTGGCATTTGAACTTCCAAAATAATCCACCGTTTATACTTATGTGACGTCATTTTTCAAACACTGATGTCATTATGACGTTATTGTTACAAATAATTCATATTCAAAACAAGCATATTAATTTTATGAACAATTGTGTTGTTTTTATTAATATAACATCTAATCGAACTATTCACGGGTATTACAATCAAGTAAATAGCCCTAAGTTAATAATTTTGGTATACGACAAAATAACTGCACACGTCACTTTATGACGGAAAGTCGCGTTAACGTCAAAACAATTTTAAAAATATGAAACATCTTTTTTTCTGATAGGGAATATATATTTTCTACAAGAAATATCTTGTTTGCAACCGTTTACCAAAAATACAAACAAGACTACACAGCGACATGTATTTCACTTACTAACGTCATATTTACGTCATAATTACTCTCAAATAATTCAAAATTGCATTTGCTATAAACGAACATGATGCCATCTTTATAATATTAGCTCTACTGATCAAAATATACAAGTTATGTCCAATGTGTACTTTTAATGGGTTCATTTAACTCTATTTATAGACATTTTACTACGCAAAAATGGGTTCTATCTTATGTGACGTCACTATGACGTTAAAACGTCATGCAAAAATTGGAAACATCTTTTTTCTTAAATAGAATATATTTTTCTACAAGAAAATGCATGTTTCCCACTTTTAGCAAAAATTTGCCACGGGATTACACAGCGGCCTTGACTATTTTCTGCCATTTTGGTTCACGTGAAAAAATCGTCTAACAAGGTCAGGGTCCTATAATGACCCCCTGGGTGGGGCCATATTTGACTCCAGGGGCAAGATTGGCAGGATTTATGTAGAGCTCCACAAGACAATGTTGTATATCAAATATACAAGCTTTGTGTCATGCTGTTGCAGAGAAGATTTTTTCATATATTTCCATTATAAGTCTATGGTAGATAATGACATGCCTGGGGCATGGCCTGTATGGACCCCAGGGGCACCGTTGGCAGCATTTATAAAGGAGAGGATTATACATTGGTCAACACAACATATGAAAGCTCTGGGACATATGGTTTCGGAGAAGATTTTTTTTATGTTTTTACCAAGACGCCTCCGGGGCTGGGCCCGTATGGACCCCAGGGGCACGATTGGCAGGATTTATAAAGAGGACCAATATACATTGCTAAAAACAAAATATGAAAGCTTTGGGCCTTGTGGTTTTGGAGAAGAAGATTTTTTAAAGTTTTTCCCATGACGGCCCCGGGGCGGGGCCCGTATGGACCCCAGGGGCACGGTTGACAGGATTTATAAAGAGGAACACTATACATTGCTACAAACAAAATATGAAAGCTCTGGGCCTTGTGGTTTCGGAGAAGAAGATTTTTTTATGTTTTTCCCATGACGCCCCCTGGGAGGGGCCCTTATGGACCCCAGGGGCACCGTTGGCAGGATTTATAAAGAGGACCACACTATACATTGCTACTGACAAAATATGAAAGCTCTGGGCCTTGTGGTTTCGGAGAAGAAGATTTTTTTTATGTTTTTCCCATTGTAAGTCTATGGGAGCTAATGACCCCCGGGGCGGGGCCATTTTTGACCCCAGGGGCATGATTGGCAGGATTTATATCGAGGACCACTACATATTGCCGCATACAAAATATGAAAGCTTTGGGCCTTGTGGTTTTGGAGAAAAAGATTTTTTTATGTTTTTCCCAATGACCCCCGGGGCGGGGCCCGTATGGACCCCAGGGGCACAGTAGGCAGGATTTATAAAGAGGACCATTATACATTGCTGCACACAAAATATGAAAGCTCTGGGCCTTATGGTTTCGGAGAAGAAGATTTTTTAAAGTTTTTCCCATGACGCCCCCGGGGCGGGGCCCGTATGGACCCCAGGGGCACAGTTGGCAGGATTTATAAAGAGGAACACTATATATTGCTACAAACAAAATATGAAAGCTCTGAGCCTTGTGGTTTCGGAGAAGAAGATTTTTTTATGTTTTACCCATAACCCCCCCCTAGGGCGGGGCCTGTATGAACCCCAGGGGCACGGTTGGTAGGATTTATAAAGGGGACCACTATACATTGCTACTGACAAAATATGAAAGCTCTGGGCCTTGTGGTTTCGGAGGAGATTTTTTTTATGTTTTTCCCATTGTAAGTCTAAGGAAACTAATGACCCCCGGGGTGGGGCCATTTTTGACCCCAGGAGCATGACTGGCAGGATTTATAAAAAGGACCACTACACATTGCTACATACAAAATATGAAGGCTCTGTGCCATGTGGTTTCGGAGAAGAAGATTTTTTTATGTTTTGCCCCATCACGCCCCCGGGGCGGGGCCTGTATGGACCCCAGGGGCACGGTTGGCAGGATTTATAAAGAGGACCACTATACATTGCTACACACAAAATATGAAAGGTCTGGGACTTGTGGTTTCGGAGAAGAAGATTTGTTTATGTTTTTCCCATTGTAAGTCTATGGGAGCTATCTGTTGCCATGGTAACCAGAGTTCCAATCCGACCTGGCCCAAAACTTAATGCAACCTTTCCCCCTCCTCAATGATGCTTTCGATAAAATTTGATTACGATCGGCCATGTTGTCTTAGAGATATTTGAGTTTGAAATTGTGAACGGACGGACGCACGCACGCACGGACGGACGCCGGCTCGACTACTGTACTATAAGCTCACCTTGTGAGCCTTCGGCTCAGGTGAGCTAATAAACAAGCTTACAGCATGATAAAATTTCTCTACGGTCAGTTAAGCTACTGGACAGAAACAATCCTGCATGATCTCAAAAGCGACCATGACAAGGTATCATTTCATCAATCACTATGAGGTGAGCACTGATGATGGGGAAAATTGTGTTAACTGGCATATTGCCGTGCTGGTAGAGGTTAACACATTCAAATCCCTGGATCTGCCAAAGATGCAGGCACTGCGTAACATTCAGTAATAATTCTTAGCTACGATAAATCAAAACTATGACAACAAGCAGAGGATTTATGGTCCTTAGAAAAGGGCTAATAACATTTTTATGAAAGTGAATGGTACGATAATTATGCAATGTCTTTCCAGAAAATGGTGATGTGCCACAAGACATCTTTGGTACGCAGCAGAATAACTCGGAAACATCTGACGAGTTCCCAATTGTAGTGGTGAGTGAGGTTTTCCAGAGACCATATTACTTTTGTATACATAAACATCAAAAACTTACAAACTACCAAATTAATGCAGTAAGCGTAGATACCTTAATCTAAACGGATAAAAAAGTTCATTTCGATCTGTTCATTTTGGACGCAAAATAAAACGGGACAATTATGTTCAGTATTTATAACGTCTATCGCCGTTTGAAACGTGGCCTCAGCAGATGCAAAAAGAAAAAAAATACTTATTAATAAGCTTACGCTGGAATTATCTTTACAAAGAGGAGGACATTATGGAATACTTTGCTTGCGGCGCGAGTCAGACAATGGAAAGGTACAAATAGGCAAAGATCAGGAAAAGGCGCAATCAGCAAAAGATTCCCACTCCAAAAACCCGAGGTGGGAAAAAACCAAACTAACAATCAGGTACCTATACCATGAAAACATTTCGTAAGCCGAATGAGCAGCTATTTTCCCAATAGGTGGCCACTCAGTTACCTTAACTTAACTAAAAATATGAAAACATACAAACGTCTGATATCCTTGCAGTGGAACATAAAAAGTGGCCATCGAAAGAGAAAGACATTATGGAATACTTTGCTTGCGGCCTGAGAGTCAGATGGAAAACGTCTGATATACTTGCAGTGGAGCGTAAGACGTGGTCATAGAATTGTATTGATTTAAAACTATCTGGTTAAAATGACACAAAATTAAGAACATGGAACAGTTTCGTGAATGTTTCACAAGATGCGACGAATATACAGCATTAGTGGTTTTATACTGTAGATACGAATGGAGTGAAATTCATAATGCTGCATCAAACAAGAATTAATCCCAATTGTAGTGGTGAGTTAGGTTTTCCAGAAACCATATTACTTTTGTATTCATGTACATCAAAAACTTACAAACTACGAAATTAATGCAGTAAGCGTACATACCTTAATCTAAACGGATATAAAAGTTGGGGATTATAAGCAAACTGTTCATTTCGAACTGTTCATTTCGGACGCAAATTAAAATGGGACAATTATGTTCAGTATTTACAACGTCTATCGTCGTTTGAAACGTGGCCTCAGCAGATGCAAAAAGATAAAAAAAAATACTTATTAATAGGCTTACGCTGGAATTATCTTTACAAAAGAGGAGGACATTGTGGAATACTTTGCTTGCGGCGTGAGTCAGACAAAGGAAAACGTCTGATATTCTTGCAGTGGAACATAAAAAGTGGCCAACGAATTTACGAAAGAGAAAGACATTATGGAATACTTTGCTTGCGGCCTGCGAGTCAGACAATGGAAAACGTCTGATATCCTTGCAGTGGAACGTAAGACGTGGTCATAGAATTGTATTGATTTAAAACTATCTGGTTATAATGACACAAAATTAAGAACATGGAACAGTTTCGTGAATGTTTCACAAGATGCGACGAATACACAGCATTAATGGTTTTATACTGTAGATACGAATGGAGTGAAATTCATAATGCTGCATCAAACAAGAATAAACAAGCTTACAGCATGATAAAATTTCTCTACGGTCAGTTAAGCTACTGGACAGAAACAATCCTGTATGATCTCAAAAGCGACCATGACAAGGTATAATTTCATCAATCACTATGAGGTGAGCACTGATGATGGGGAAAATTGTGTTAACTGGCAGAGGTTAACACATTCAAATCCCTGGATCTGCCAAAGATGCATGCACTGCGTAACATTCAGTAATAATTCTTAGCTACGATAAATCAAAACTATGACAACAAGCAGAGGACTTATGGTCCTGTAAACCCTCACCTGAGATCTGAGATATATACCAATAAACTTGTTTGACTATAAAGGTCAGGGTCAGTGCAACCCCTGGAATAAATTTCTTTTTAAAATTCATAAATATTCTGTTCACTTGCTTATTTCCTGAAAGTTATTCCCTTCAGTGTCATTTTAACAGCTTTCTGCATACGCGACCTATGTTGACCTTGCCGTAAAATCTGTCAATGTCATCACATGATCATGATTTATACATTGCAATAGGTTCAACGACGACGGTGGAGCATGGGTATACTATAAGCTCACCTCGTGAGCGTAATGGCTCAGGTGAGCCAATATCGGCAAGCACAAAAGGACAAAGGTAACACTTCAATCGGAATACCAACAACAAACCAGAGGACCAATGGTCCTGTAAACGCTCACCTAAGATCTGCTTCATATACCAATAAACATATTTGAATATTATGGTATTTAACCCCAGTGCAGGGCCATGAAGCCCTTGGGCCATTTTCTTTTTTTCAGAATAATCAATATTCTGTCCATTTGCCAATTTCCTGCTGATTTTCCCCTTCAAATAACATTTTAAAAGCAGATGAGCCCCTAGGGTCCTTTTTTTTCAGAATCATTAAATTTCAGTCCTACTGCCCATTTCCTGCAAGACTTTCACTTAAAATGACATTTCAAAAGTGTTTCCCATTCAAAAGCATTGACGACCTATGTTGACCTTGCCATAAAATAGGTCAAGGTCACCACAGGGTCATGTTTTATATATACATTGTAGTACTTGAGTCATCCATATTCATGCAAAGTTTCGTTGAAATCGGTTCACCGGTTCTGGAGAAGAAGATATTTTAATGGTTTTTACCATATATGGGCATGGCGGCCATCTTGGTCATGCAACCTGGATTATTTATATACACATTAGTTCCCACTTCCTAAAGATGCTTCATATAAAATTTGGCTTTGATTGGCCAAGTGGTTTCAGAGAAAAAAATCTTTGAAAAGTGTGTATGGACGACAGACCGGCCAAGGTCAAGAGATGACCTTGACCTAAATTAATCATATACCTTCATCTAATCCATTAGTTGTTTGCATCTACCACTTTTCAGATCTCAGGCTGCAATAGTTTTCAAAAAATAGCTAATTTCCACTTTTCCCATTATAAGTCTAAGGAAAAAGTTACCATAGCAACCAGAGTTCTTAGCCGACTGGAATAACAAGTTTTGTTGAAATCAGTCCACACGTTCCGAAGAAAATTTTTCAAGGGTTTTTACCATATGGGCATGGCAACCATCTTGGTCATGTGAACTGGATTATTTCATTAGAAATTGGTTCCCCCTCCCCAATCTTCTGTCCATTTGCATATTCCTCATTAGTTTAACCATTAAATACCTTTTTACCAATTTTTCCCATTCAAATGTATTGGGGACCTAAACTGACCTAGTCGAAAATAGGTCAAGGTCATCCCAAGGTCATGAATAATATAAACTTTGTAGAGCTCTAGTCCTTGATGCTTCACACAAAATTTCAAGATCAAAGGCCTTCTGGTTCTGGAAAAGAACATTTGTAAAGGCTTTTTCTACTTATAGCCATGGCGGCCATCTCGGTCATGTGACCTTGACCATTTACATAAACTTTCTTTCCCACTTCCTAAGGATGCTCCATGTGAAGTTTGGCTTTGATTGGCCAAGCGGTTTCAGAGGAAATGTTTGAATATTATGGAAATATACATGTATATAGCCCCGGGGCAGGGGCAGACAACCCCCAGGGGCCAAAATGTTTCCATAAACATTAATCTTCTGTCCATTAGCCTATTCCCAGAAAGTCTTACCCATCAAATAGCATTTAAACAGTTTTCCCCATTCAAATACATTGGCAACCTAAGTTGACCTTGCCGTAAAATAGGTCAAGGTCATCCCAGGGTCATGATTTATATGAACTATGATGGGCTCGAGTCCCCAATGCTACATACCAAGTTTTATGGAAATCGGCCCACTGGTTCCGGAGAAAAAGATTTTTAAAGGTTTTTGCTATTTATAGCCATGGCGACCATCTTGGTCATGTGACCTAGACCATTTATACAAAATTTTGTTCCCCCTTCCTAAGGATGTTCCACATGAAGTTTGGCTTTGATTGGCCAAGCGGTTTCAGAAAAGAAGATGTTTCAATATTATAGAAATATACATGTATATAGCCCCGGGGCAGGGGCAGACAACCCCCAGGAGCCAATTTTTTTTTCCATAAACAGTAATTTTCTGTCCATTTGCCTATTCCTAGTATGTTTTACCCATTTAATAGCATTTTACCATTTTTCCCAATACAAATGCATTGGCGACCTAAGTTGACCTTGCCGTAAAATAGGTCAAGGTCATCGCAGGGTCATGATTTATATAAACTATGATGGGCACACATCCCTAATGATACATACCAAGTTTCGTGGAAATCGGCCCACTGGTTCCGGAGAAGAAGATTTTTTAAAGGTTTTTGCTATTTATAGCCATGGCGGTCATCTTAGTCATGTGACCTTGACCATTTATATAAACTTTTGTTCCCCCTTCCTAAGGATGCTCCATATGAAGTTTGGCTTTGATTGGCCAAGTGGTTTCAGAGGAGAAGATCTTTGAAAATGGTGGACGAAGGACGACGGACGACGGACGGACGCCGGAGCATGGGTATACTATAAGCTCACATGTGAGCCTTCGGCTCAGGTGAGCTAAAAATTGAGTGATGCTTTTCAGAGAAGCACTAACGTCGATGATTTGGATTTTAGAGGTGCCTAAACAGCTTCAGCAGCCATGGAGTTGAAAATGATACGACGAGTCACGACATGGAGCAATTGACTCCTCCGCCAGCAAGGTATAGCCACGCCCACCCCCATTTCCTTAGACAAACATTGTGATTTTGCACCTATATTTACCTGTAAAAAGCATGTGTTGGTTTGTTTGTCTAACCCACGTGTTGTCTAACCGCCATTGACCGTTAGCTAATGTGCTGATTTGTATGTTCAATATAAAAACAAGAACGCCGCGGAGGTTGATATCGCACCTGCACCGGGCAAAATAACTTAAAACGTGAAATATAGGTCGAGAGCACCAGGTTAAGGTGTGTTCTGAAAGGGTATGTTACGGACATTTACTAAGCAAGCTTTCACACTCGCAGCTATCACTGATGCAGAAAAAAACAAATTTCGACATAAAAATTAACAAAGTCAATGGACCGTGAAATATAGTTCAGCGGATCAACATGCGTGCTTGAATGGTATGTCAAGGACAATTACTATGCGAGGTTTCACCCTCGCAGCTATCATTGATGTCGAGAAAAGCAAACTTTGATGTAAAAAATTTCAAAGACAGTAGACCGTGAAATATAGGTCAAGGTCAGCGGGTCAAGGTGCGTGCTTGAAGTGTATGTCAAGGACAATTACTTTGCAAGGTTTCAGACTCGTAGCTATCACTGATGTCGAGAAAACCAAACTTTGACGTAAAAATTTTCAAAGTCAGTGGACCGTGAAATATAGGTCATGGGTACCGGGTCAAGGTGCGTGCTTGAAGTGTATGTCAAGGACAATTACTATGCAAGGTTTCAGACTCGCAGCTATCACTGATGTCGAGAAAACCAAACTTCGACGTAAAAATTTTCAAAGTCAGTGGACCGTGAAATATAGGTCAAGGGTACTGGGTCAAGGTGCGTGCTTGAAGTGTATGTCAAGGACAATAACTGTGCAAGGTTTCAGGCTCGCAGCTATCACTGATGTCGAGAAAACTAAACTTCGACGTAAATGTTGACGGACGGACGAACGAACGAACGAACGTACGGACGGACAGAAATTTGAACTCCTATATCGCACCCTGCTATAAGCAGGTGCGATAAAAATGTCATTGGACATGCGCAAATCGATCGATTGGAAGCCATTTCATTTCTGTTTTTTCGTTGGTTGACTACGATTTTAGTTAATTCTCTCAACCAATCAATGTTTCCCTTTGATTTTATGCTATGCAAAATCGAAAGTAGAAGAAAATAAGGAAAGTACACCTCGAACATCATTTTTACCAAATTGTTTTCCATTTTACCCAATTGATTGAAAATAGAGTGCGTAACAGAATTGAACTTACCCAATTAAAATTCCAGATACGCAATTGAATGAAAAAGGGGTGCGTAAATACCCTATAGGCTAAAAAATTAATTAAGGTACTGAGGGCACCGGGTTAAGGTGCGTGCTTGAAGGGTATGTCAAGGACAATTACTATGCAAGGTTTCAGACTCGCAGCTATCTCTGATGTCGAGAAAACCAAACTTCGACGTAAACATTTTCAAAGTCAGTGGACCGTGAAATATAGGTCAAGGGCACCGGGTTAAGGTGCGTGCTTGAAGGGTATGTCAAGGACAATCACTATGCAAGGTTTCAGACTCGCAGCTATCTCTGATGACGAGAAAACCAAACTTCGACGTAAATGTTGACAAAACTTCGACGTAAAAATTTTCAAAGTCAGTGGACCGTGACATATAGGTCAAGGGCACAGGGTTAAGGTGCGTGCTTGAACGGTATGTCAGGGACAATTACTATGCAAGGTTTCAGACTCGCAGCTATCTCTGATGTCGAGAAAACTAAACTTCGACGTAAATGTTGACGGACGAACGAACGGACGAACGAACGAACGAACGTACGGACGGACGGACATTTGAACTCCTATATCGCACCCTGCTATAAGCAGGTGCGATAATGAATATTAATGATGGGTGGTTTGACGGAGGACTCAATTTCACCGGGCTATCTGCCTCTCAGCCAAATTGCAAAATTTTCAAGGGCATACACTTAAAAATTGTAGACACAATCATAGTAACGTCTTCTGGAGGAGTGAAGGGACATACACCTTACAGCTACATGTGCGCCTCGTGATCATGAATAAGTGAAACAGCGCCTATATCACAGCGAAAGTGTAGAAACTGAAAGGGAACAAAAAGGCCAAGTACCACAAAGTTTACAAGAAGCATTTGGACCTATAATTGGGACACTGAAAGTGAACGGTACGATAATGATGCAATACCTTTCCAGAAAATGGTGATGTGCCACAAGACATCTTTGGTACGCAGCAGAATAACTCGGAAACATCTGATGAGTTCCCAATTGTAGTGGTGAGTGAGGTTTTCCAGAGACCATATTACTTTTGTATACGTGTACATCAAAAACTTACAAACTACGAAATTAATGCAGTAAGCGTAGATACCTTAATCTAAACGGATATAAAAGTTGGATTATAATCAAACTGTTCATTTCGAACTGTTCATTTCGGACGCAAATTAAAATGGGACAATTATGTTCAGTATTTACAACGTCTATCGTCGTTTGAGACGTGGCCTCAGCAGATGCAAAAAGAAAAAAAAAATACTTATTAATAAGCTTACGCTGGAATTATCTTTACAAAGAGGAGGACATTATGGAATACTTTGCTTGCGGCGTGAGAGTCAGACAATGGAAAACGTCTGATATCCTTGCAGTGGAACATAAAAAGTGGCCATCGAAAGAGAAAGACATTATGGAATACTTTGCTTGCGGCCTGAGAGTCAGATGGAAAACGTCTGATATCCTTGCAGTGGAGCGTAAGACGTGGTCATAGAATTGTATTGATTTAAAACTATCTGGTTAAAATGACACAAAATTTAGAACATGGAACAGTTTCGTGAATGTTTCACAAGATGCGACGAATACACAGCATTAATGGTTTTATACTGTAGATACGAATGGAGTGAAATTCATAATGCTGCATCAAACAAGAAAAAATCCCAATTGTAGTGGTGAGTGAGGTTTTCCAGAGACCATATTACTTTTGTATTCATGTACATCAAAAACTTACAAACTACGAAATTAATGCAGTAAGCGTACATACCTTAATCTAAACGGATATAAAAGTTGGATTATAATCAAACTGTTCATTTCGAACTGTTCATTTCGGACGCAAATTAAAATGGGACAATTATGTTCAGTATTTACAACGTCTATCGTCGTTTGAAACGTGGCCTCAGCAGATGCAAAAAGAAAAAAAAAACTTATTAATAAGCTTACGCTGGAATTATCTTTACAAAGAGGAGGACATTATGGAATACTTTGCTTGCGGCGTGAGAGTCAGACAATGGAAAACGTCTGATATCCTTGCAGTGGAACATAAAAAGTGGCCATCGAAAGAGAAAGACATTATGGAAAACTTTGCTTGCGGCCTGAGAGTCAGATGGAAAACGTCTGATATCCTTGCAGTGGAGCGTAAGACGTGGTCATAGAATTGTATTGATTTAAAACTATCTGGTTATAATGACACAAAATTAAGAACAAGGAACAGTTTCGTGAATGTTTCACAAGATGCGACGAATACTCAGCATTTATGGTTTCATACTGTAGATACGAATGGAGTGAAATAAATAATGCTGCATCAAACAAGAATAAACAAGCTTACAGCATGATAAAATTTCTCTACGGTCAGTTTAGCTACTGGACAGGAACAAAACGAATGGAGTGAAATTCATAATGCTGCATCAGACAAGAAAAAATCCCAATTGTAGTGGTGAGTGAGGTTTTCCAGAGACCATATTACTTTTGTATTCATGTACATCAAAAACTTAAAAACTACGAAATTAATGCAGTAAGCGTACATACCTTAATCTAAACGGATATTAAAGTTGGATTATAATCAAACTGTTCATTTCGAACTGTTCATTTTGGACGCAAATTAAAATGGGACAATTATGTTCAGTATTTACAACGTCTATCGTCGTTAGAAACGTGGTCTCAGCAGATGCAAAAAGATAAAAAAAAATACTTATTAATAAGCTTACGCTGGAATTATCTTTACAAAAGAGGAGGACACTGTGGAATACTTTGCTTGCGGCGTGAGAGTCAGACAATGGAAAACGTCTCATATCCTTGCAGTGGAACATAAAAAGTGGCCATCGAAAGAGAAAGACATTATGGAATACTTTGCTTGCGGCCTGAGAGTCAGATGGAAAACGTCTGATATCCTTGCAGTGGAGCGTAAGACGTGGTCATAGAATTGTATTGATTTAAAACTATCTGGTTAAAATGACACAAAATTAAGAACATGGGACAGTTTCGTGAATGTTTCACAAGATGCGACGAATACACAGCATTAATGGTTTTATACTGTAGATACGAATGGAGTGAAATTCATAATGCTGCATCAAACAAAAAAAAATCCCAATTGTAGTGGTGAGTGAGGTTTTCCAGAGACCATATTACTTTTGTATTCATGTACATCAAAAACTTACAAACTACGAAATTAATGCAGTAAGCGTACATACCTTAATCTAAACGGATATAAAAGTTGGATTATAATCAAACTGTTCATTTCGAACTGTTCATTTCGGACGCAAATTAAAATGGGACAATAATGTTCAGTATTTACAACGTCTATCGTCGTTTGAAACGTGGCCTCAGCAAATGCAAAAAGATAAAAAAAAAATACTAAAGCTTACGCTGGAATTATCTTTACGAAAGAGAAAGACATTGTGGAATACTTTGCTTGCGGCGTGAGAGTCAGACAATGGAAAGCAACTGATATCCTGGCAGTGAAACATAAAAAGTGGTAATATTTACGAAAGAGAAAGATTGCTTGCGGCGTCAGTGTCAGATAATGGAAAACGTCTGATATCCTTGCAGTGGAACGTAAGACGTGGTCATAGAATTGTATTGATTTAAAACTATCTGGTTATAATGACACAAAGTTAAGAACATGGAACAGTTTCGTGAATGTTTCACAAGATGCGACGAATACACAGCATTAATGGTTTTATACTGTAGATACGAATGGAGTGAAATTCATAATGCTGCATCAAACAAGAATAAATCTCAATTGTAGTGGTGATTGAGGTTTTCCAGAGACCATATTACTTTTGTATTCATGTACATCAAAAACTTACAAACTACGAAATTAATACAGTAAGCGTACATACCTTAACCTAAACGGATATAAAAGTTGGATTATAATCAAACTGTTCATTTCGAACTGTTCATTTCGGACGCAAATTAAAATGGGACAATTATGTTCAGTATTTACAACGCCTATCGTCGTTTGAAACGTGGCCACAGCAGATGCAAAAAGATAAAAATACTTTAGCTCACGCTGGAATTATCTTTACGAAAGAGGAAGACATTGTGGAATACTTTGCTTGCGGTGTGAGAGTCAGACAATGGAAAACGTCTGATATCCTTTCAGTGGAACATAAGAAGTGGTCATCGGATTTACGAAAGAGAAAGACATTATGGAATACTTTGCTTGCGGCGTTAGAGTCAGACAATGGAAAACGTCTGATATCCTTTCAGTGGAACATGAGAAGTGGTCATCGGATTTACGAAAGAGAAAGACATTATGGAATACTTTGCTTGCGGCGTTAGAGTCAGACAATGGAAAACGTCTGATATTCTTGCAGAGGAACGTAAGAAGTGATCATTTGATTGGATTTATTTCAAACTAACTGGTTAAAATGACACAAAATTAAGAATATGGAGCAGTTTCGTGAATGTTTCACAAGATGCGACGAATACACAGCATTAATGGTTTTATACTGTAGATACGAATGGAGTGAAATTCATAATGCTGCATCAAACAAAGAATAAACAAGCTTACAGCATGATACGGTCAGTTAAGCTACTGGACAGAATGGTACCTTGGCATGGTACATGTAGCTCTTGAGATCATACAGGATTGTTTTCATCAATCACAGTGAGGTGAGCGCTGATGATGGGGAAGACTGATGGGGAAGACTGTGCTAACTGACATATTGCAGTGCTGGTAGAAGTTTACGCATTTAAGTCCCTGGATCTGCCAAAGTTGCATGCACTGCGGAGCTTAACATTCAGTAATATTTCGGTTAATTATTATACATCAAAACTATGACAGCAAAAATCGAGATTGCTTAACGTCAGCTCCAGAAAAATATTATGATAAGAACACAGCACCCAAGTAAGGAACTTAAACAATTGATACTATTGAAATTCAGAAAAGTTTATTGTGAGTATCTCGACTTCAGTCATATATAAAAAAAAAGAATATCGTTTATATCGTTTGTAAATAAGCACCACCCCCAATAAAATGCCAATTGTTTTAAATGAATATAAATGAGAGGAAAAGAATTCTGTTTCATGTTTGTGGACATAAGACGCGATTTTTAAACCTCGGGAAGAAGTAGTACCGACACGGAGCGGTCGTTGTGTAAGACCAGACAAATACAGACGTTTAAAAATCTTCCACCGAATATAGGCACCAGAAATGAATGAGGCTGTGCCCCGTTACATGCAGAGCGATCACATAAACAAAGAAGGAGCCATGTAGTGTTCAGAGTATAACCCTTATCAGTGTAACAACTGGTGAACATTAGAGAGAATTGTGTTTAAATGATGTGCATATTATTACAAGACAAAAACACACTTTAAAAAAAAAAAAAAAAAAAAAAAAAAGAAAAAGAAATAAAAAGTGCTTTAAGGTGTATTACCGTTTGCGTTCATCTTAATGTCAAATCAAAGGGCATCGTACTGAAAGATTTAAAAACGACTCGTAACTTCTTCAAAATCGTCACTTCTGGTGTCTGTGCTAAGCAATAAACATTACTATTATTATTTTAATTTTTACTTTCAAACATTGAAAAAAAATCTTCATCTCATAAAAGCTTATTGCAGACCCTAGCGAATTATAGGGTCTCAATAAAAAATCTCAATAACAGGAACCAGGCCTTGCAGGGCCATGTACAGAAACTCGACCATGAAGTAAGTCTATTTTGTTTAGATTTGAAATGCACTTGTGTTCGTTTTAAATTGACTTGACCATTTCAAAAGCTTTATCGCTTTTGCATGAAGTTCTATGACATTGAACGACTATTCTATTTCCTGACTTTTGTCTATTTTAACCCATATTGTTAAAATTCTCATTTGATTTTTTTTTTTCAGAATCGACTCTGTAAGGCCGCCCTCGAAGAGGCGATCAGAAATGTTCAGGCCTCCAACCAGAGGGCGCAGTTCGTGGAGAACTGCCTCCAAAGTATCATTGTCCACGTAGCTACACAGGTGAATACTGTGCTTTTTTTGTTTGTTGTTTCGAGTCTGAAGTCTTTGCTGTTTTATTGCTAGCATAAAAAAGAATTGTTGTTTCTGTATTTCAGCCTTTTTTCAGTCTACCAGCTTTTCTGTAAGGTATGTTGCAATGAATACTATCGTTAAGAAATATAAAATATTCTCTTTTTTTTTTCTCTCTCTCTGTTTTTTTTTTCTTAATTTTCAGCAAAAGACAACATTGGATATTGTAAAGAAACTTCTGTGGTGGTTCTTTTTGTTTTATGTCTCGGTGTTTAAAAATTTTTTTGTGCTGTTGGCGCCTTATGTATGTTTTCATATTTTTAGTTAAGGTAACTGAGTGGCCACCTATTGGGAAAATAGCTGCTCATTCGGCTTACGATATGTTTCATGGTATAAGTACCCGATTGTTAGTTTGGTTTTTTCCCACCTCGGTTTTTGGAGTGGGAATCTTTTTCTGATTGCGCCTTTTCCTGATCTTTGCCTACTTGTACCTTCCAACAGGAGACAATGGTTAAGTCCCATTCTGCAGTATTGTTTTCTTCATTTGTTGCGCTTTTGTAACCTCCGTTCACTTGGACTGTTTTTTTTTATTTTTATACTCAAGCTTCATGAAACATGGCTCATTGCATAGCTGCTTCTGTCAATGCTTAAAACTGCATTAGTTGTGAGTTGTATGTCCCTCTTCACAATCTATTCTGTTATTATGAGTGAACCGTGTCAACATTTCCCGAGAATTTGTATGCCAATGCTTCTCTTCGTTAATGCTACAACATGATAGGTTTAAAAGAAGAGTCGATTGAACTTGTGCATAGATACGGGGGCAAACGTTATATGTGTGTCGGTTTAAGAGCTTGCAATGCAGCGGTTCTATGGGATTGGGGTCGATACCCACTATGGATTGAATCGGCTAGGCGATGTGTTAAGTACCACGTGTACTGGATTAAAATACTTGCCATGCCTGATTCACGATATGTTAAAAGTGTTATATCATGCAAAAAGGTACAAGTAGGCAAAGATCAGGAAAAGGCGCAATTGACGATTTTGGTCATATAAACTGGGTTACAAACGTGAAGCAATTACTGTATAGACATGGATTTGGTTATACGTGGATAAACCAAGATGTACAGGACGTTAGTGCTTTTCTTAATACATTAGGAGAGAGACTACGTGATCACAGTGTTCAGACATGGTCTAGTGACATATAACAATCATCTAAGCTTGACCTTTATAGAAATTTTAAGCTGAACTTTGAACATGAATCTTACTTAAACTGTCTTAATATAAAAAAAGTTTAGACATGTCATGTCTAAGTTTAGGTCAGGCTGCCATAACTTAGAATTAGAAATTGGAAAACATGATAAACGGGAGAGAAATGAACGGATATGTCGTTTATGTAACAGCAGTGTTGAAGACGAGGCTCATTGTTTGTTATACTGCCCAGTCTATTTAAGTTTAAGGCAAAAATATCTGCCATGTAAATATTATCTTGAACCAAATATAAATAAGTTTTATATATTGATGTCGAGTTAGTCTGAGTGTTAGTTCTGATATTTTCAGAGACGGTGGACTAATCTATCTGTCCCCAAGTGTTTGCCAACGATTAAAGCGAAGAAAAGGACATCTGATAGCCTTTTCAACCCTCTGACAGAGGGTGAGGCTAAAGATCTGGCTAAAGATTTTGGCCAGATTACAAAGCAGGAAATTTTTTTGGCAAACTTTGCCAAAACATTCGTGATCCCCTTGCCTTACGGTGAGTTCCAATATAAAATATTTAGCATGTTTTCGTTATCTTTAAGCTAAATGAAGATCAGTCAATATTGAAAGTAAATATCTTTAACACCACAGAAGTTTGATAGCTCCCGTGGAAAAGTATAATCTACATTCAAATTGCGTAAAGAAGTGCTTGATAGAATTTGAATTACTTATGTTTTTACTAAAACATCACACCTGTGTACATGATATGTTATTATATATTTGTTGTATTTATGTGTTATGGGCTGTTGGCCTAAATCACAATAAAGCATTTGTACTTGTACTTGTAAAAAGTTTTGTCACTTCAGATCTCTTCAAAACGTTATGCTCTGCAGCTGACAACATTTTGCCAAGCGCAAACACTTATTTCGTTTATTTTATGTATTTAGGTATCTATTTTATTTTCATGTGTATACTTTTATGATTGTTTGTTTTGCTGTTTTGTATTTTTCTCTTGCAGACATCAAGGCTCGGGTGGAGGCCCTCTTGAAAATGGGACAAGACGACGGGGTGTGGGGCAAGAACTGGACGCCCAAAGGAGGCAAGTCGGACCTTTACAGTTATCTCAAGGACAAGCTAAAGAACATGAGGAAAACGGAGACAGAGGATGAGATGGAAGCCAGATATGAGACGTGCCTGAAAGAAAAGCGCGCCAACCTCGGTTATTGAAGAGTTAAAAAACAGACAGCGTTTGCAATTTTGCCATTTTATTGTTATAAACATGTAAATAATAAAGAAACTAGAGGACCATTGATCCTGTAAGCTCTCACATGAGATCAGAGATATATACCAATAAACTTGTTTGACTAAACGCATTTGGCTATATAAAGCTATTCTACCATGTGGCCCTCATAAAACATACACATATTTAATGGTCATACACTTAACTATGTAGCCCTAGGACATGGCCAGAATAACCCCTGGGCTTTATCAAGTTCATCCAATCAATATTCTGTTCATTTACCCATTTCCTGAAAGCTTTTCCCTTCAATGACATTTAACAGTTTTCTGTATATATGTGACCTATTTTGACTTCCGTAAAATCTTTCAAGGTCATCACAGGGTCATGATTTATATATACATTCTAGTCTTAATTACTACATGTCAAGTTTCATTGCAATAGGTTAAGCAGTTCCAGAGATGAAGATTTTGAATGGGTTTTACTAGATAAGGGCTCGTTGGCTCCATGTTGCCTGTGGAGATCTCCAAGCCAGGACCTCTCGATTCGGCGTAAGATGCTCTTCCACTACGCCACCACGCTCCTTTCCAAGATACAGTAGTATGTTTTCACTTCCACTACGCCACCACGCTCCTTTTCAAGATACAGTAGTATCTTTTCACTATCTATTGAAATTAGACCATGTATTGATTATTCCTGCTTCTCTTTATTCTTTTCAGTTGTAAGAGACCAGAGTATGGTGTTTGGCTTGTCCAGTTTAAAAACAAAGATGTGCTGGTGAAAGTAAAGAAATTGTGTAAATTGATCCTTGCTGTATTTTGTTCATGATTATAAAACTGTTTTATATACTGTAAAAGCAAATAAACAAAACATGCTACAAAACTTTCTTTAAGCTTTGTAAACTGTTTAGAACGTAAATCAGCCTTGTATTTGATAAACATTATTCGCACAAAGTCACCTAACACTTGGTAAAGAGTAAAGACTCAAAATAGGCTCACAAACTTGATTAACACCACATGCATACTCAAATTCAAAACTGGAGCGAACAATTCGTATCATATACACAGACACAATACAGACGTAGCTGTTAACCAGAATGGATAGTACACTACTGTTTCCATATCATGACTAAAGTGGTCAGAAGTCTTGGTGCTTAGAGAATGCAATAAACTCTGCAGGGGAACAATTGATATGCTTAGAGGTAAGTTTCCTTGGATACATATCAAAAATATGCCTTTTCCTCGTTTAACATGCGTTTTTTTTTCTTAGTCTTTACATTGCTTTCTGGTGTTTATTAGATCTTCAATTTGAAGTTCAGCTCTCTTTTTGTGATAAATTATACATACAATATAATCAAGTCAATAGTTTATATATCGTTTGCTTATTTCACAGGAATATGGTGCTGGACGCCCATGGAAACAGCGTATTGTAAAGCAGGCAATACCTCAGGAGTGAAGTGGAAGGAAATAAGAATCAGACTGCTTCGAAGGCAAAGAAAGCAACAAACAACAAACCCAGGCAACCAAACAGTAAACAAGATTGCTAAAGCAAGACTCGTTTCTCAGACTTTGGGAAAGAACAGTTACTTAATTCAATGCATAAATTTAGTTGATTACTTTTATTCACGTTGCTATATGTATAATGTGTGACGCTTTTGAAACTGGAAGGTGTCCTTTCAGTATGCTTGTAACATCACATTCAGCGCGTTTCAGACAGTTACAGCGCTAATGAGAGATAAAAACATACCAACTCAACAGTCCTATTACGTAGGTAATCAAATTAGGTATTGTGGTGTGTGCCTTAAAAGAACAGCACGTATCTGGTACAAGAGACATCCAACAATGAAATTGTCAGTTTCATCAGATGCGTAGCGTGTGGCACTAATGTACACGAATATTTACTTCATTGTTGCGGAAGAAATTAAGAGTATCAGTACAAAGCCCGTTTCAAGACCTTTCCAACTGATAACATTTTTATTTCTGTGGATGACATTTAAGTGCACGGCGATTGTTAGAAGTTTGGTTGTCGCCAGGAATAGCAGGAGTTCACGGTGAGTATATAAGGAGTTGCAATCAAATTTTTGTCATTCTTTCATAGACCGTCGAAGCGATCAGTTGTGTTTTGATATGGATTATCAGGAGTATTACTGTTTGGTAATTTCAGACGAGGTTCAATTCAATTTAACTGTTTATGTGCAAAGGATCTACCGTTGTCGCGCCGGGATGAACATGTGTACAGAGTGGAGAGCCTCGTTGGGTTTACACTCGACAAGCTGTCCAACATTAAGGCGCGCCTGGAAGCCTTAGAAAGGACGAGCACGGGACCGCCGAATACTTTCCCTATCTTTGGTGAGGGAACGCCAGTTGGGGTGTCAACGCCGAAACCGTTCGAGGGAAGACATTAAGGATGCAAACCTCAGAGAAGTTCTTAGAGCTATCAAGACACCAGCACATGACAGGAAAAAGCCCCTAACGGACCCGCAGCATAGAAACGTTCAGTGGTATCGGTAACGGGTATGATGTTTATTTGTCACTTTTTCATTCCGTGTCTTCGAGCTTAGTGAAGATTATATTGTCGCTTTCTAGATAACATTTTGCCAAGCGCAAGCGTTTATTTTGTTTATTTTATGTATTTACATGTAAATATCTATTTTCTTTTCATGTGTATACTTTAATGATTGTTTGCTTTGTATGTTTCAAGGCTCAGGTGGAGGCCGTCTTGACAATGGGGCATGACGACGGAGTGAGGGGCAAGAACTGGGCGCCCCCAGGAGGCAAGTAGGACCTTTAATCTCAAGGACAAGCTAAAGAACATGAGAAAAACGGAGAAAGAGGATGAGAAGATGGAGGCGAGATATGAGACGTACCTGAAAGAAAAGCGCGCTAAGCTCAATGGTTGAAGAGTTGAAAAAAACAGACAGCATTTTAGGTTTTGAAATTTTGTCATTGACATTTTATCGTTAGAAACATGTTAATAATAAAGAAATGGTTTGGCAAATGGTGTCAGGAGAAAAGAAAACAATACAAACAGCCGAATATGCAATGCATGAAACAACCGGTCTGTAACGTGCCGTGCTTTAAGTGCTCATAAATAGTGGCCATTTGCTTCCCCTGAATCATTGACTGAGTTTTTTTTTCTATATTTGATGTTTGACATTCAATGGTCGCACACGAAACCCGCTATAGATTTGTTCGTAGCACGTTTGGCTGTTAAACAAAGAGTTCTTTGGTTCGATTCCCATTTTGTTCAGATTGCACCAGGTCCTGATCATTGCTTACTTTTATACTTTCGAAGTTAAAATTTAACAACATTTTTGCTGTGCCCAGTTTGATGACCCAACCCCTATTTTGTTCAGAACGTACACACAAAACTGAAATTTGGATGCATACCGCTGATCTGTACTGCGTACATGGTACGCATCTGTCTGAATTTTCTGTACGTACAGAGTGAAAATCATGCGCACATACGCACTCGGCAGTCATAGCTACGTTCTGTTATCCCAGATACTCGTTTCAGTCTGTCAATAAGCAATACTGTTAACCCTCTTGGTCAGTTGTTTATTTAAATGATTTTATTTGTTTAGAGGTTTAAAATCCCAGTCAACAAATTTTTCAGTCATGTCAGGACAGAGCCACAGCTTCTTGGGAATTAACACGTACTATGCGGAGATAACATGCCTTGCTCAAGGGCACAACTTCAATTTCAATTGGGAAATTTCTTCCACGAATAAGAATTAAATGATTGTTTCAATTCTAACAGATCCCATTCGAAATGTCTAATTTTCAGTACATGTATAGAACATAAAAAAAATTGATACAAGTGTGACTTTGTCAGGTTACTCAAATAAGAGACAGCAGCAGCATATGGGTCACTTTGACGTCAGTAATGCAAAATTACGCAACATTACGTAATAATAACACCTGCCTCCCGCAGAGGCGTTAATTGGTTATAATTAATTCCAGGAACGAACCAATATTCACTCGGCTTCGCGCCGAGTATGAGCCGCGCCGTTGGAAGCCGCGCCTCTGGAAGAATACAGGCGCAGCCTGATTAGGCGCAGCCTGATCAGTGCCCGCTAAATTTTTGCGTGATCATTGCCTACCGATTCATCGCGAAAAGCGGTTCATTTCCGATAAGCTGTCATTTAAAGGGATACATATGTTCGTATATGGTACATTTCACATACGAAAGCGGACAACGAAGTTTCACTATTGTCGCCCCTAATAAGTCAAAACCGATATTTATAACAAAAACTTCGTTATATTAGCAAACGATAATTGTTCATATTTAGCTACGCCGACTTTCATTTGGCGCTTTCACTGCGAAACCAGACAACAGCCGCGTCAATCCTAAAGGAAAAAACTATCGAACAGAAAAATGTACATGTAAGTACACACCAACAAGAATGACAGGAACAGTTTTTAGCGATATATATATTAATGTACAGTACATGCATGTTTTATACCGGTTACCTAGAGCACCATAGTCGGCGTTTAAGGAAGGCACATTTTGTCTTTGGTCGCTATCTAAGGCACCCTTTTTAACCGTCTGTCATTGTTTGCCCCGGTTGCACAGAATTAGATGCCGAACTTATTAATTATTAATAATAAGTCAAAACCGATACTTTATGCAACCAAAACGCGATCCTCCAGCTTCGTTTCATAAGGAGGCGATAATTGATCATATTTAGCCAAAATTATATCCAGGATCGAACTATAATTTGGCGCTTTCAATGCTATGCCAGACAATAGCCGCGTCGTACCAAGAAACCGTTTCAGTTAAGAAGACCATCTTATACTGGAAGAAACTGCATTTAATGCGAGACTTTTTCGTATTATCTAAGTAGTGATAAATAAACGAAAGTCAGTAGTGCATGTACCTAAAGATTTCGCACACATCATTTATACTAATAGATGCGCTTTAAACGAATAAAAATACCTATGAATACGATTGCACATCATCTTTTGATGAGACTAGGCCCATAGTCTTCTTAATATCCAAAGACCCAGTAATGTTATTTGCATTATAACTTACATGTCTCGTCTGAAATAATCCAGTTGGACGTTATTTGTTTTATCTATGAAGTATGAATGATTAAGCGACTTTAGCCTCTACGGCGTAGAATTATGCAAAATATGTCTGAAGTGGCAATAATCGCCTTTAATATGCTTTCGATTCCTAATTGGACTATCTTAGTTTGTTCATCCCATCAAATATTTCGATGCAAATACAATGTATTTCAGTGCATCTCTCATTTTTCTGTGATCATAGGATGCCAATTTCATAGACATACGATGTACGATTTTTACAGACTATGATCAGCACGTCTTCATTTTTTTCGTCATTTAGAATTTGTATTTTCTATGTAACGGGTGCCAATTTCATGAACAAAAATAAACGTACGATGTACGATTTTATAGGACCATGATCGGCACACCTTCAATTTTTACCGTCAAAGTATGGAGCCTGTCAATCATTGTCTATGAAACAGGATATTTCAAGGCAGCCACGCCTATCAGATTATTAATCAATGAATAGTGGGTAGCCTCGTTTTGATTTCTGATGCCAGGTAAGATCGCATATGTCTGTAAACGGCCTTTATTCGCAATAAAGTGATCAACATGGATACATATACCGGAGCATTGGAAAGTATAATAAATTCTTTCACGGATGTTGATGAATTAATCGCATTTGCAGTATTTTGGAATTTGCAAGACGAATGCGCGTGTTTCAATTAAGAAACCCGCAAAATGACAATGATTTTATTATGGAACAACTTGACAATGTGATGCGGACATTCGACCAGGCGCAAGATGACAGCAATTTGGAGTTAGCGCTCGAGTTTGTCAAAGAGCAAGAAGAGAAAGATGAGATCGAAAAGGCAACCAGGGTATTAGGGTTCGACGACGAAATGGATTCATTGGCTCAAGATTGTATAGATGATGGTGAATGGAATCCATTGATGCAGGTAAAATTCTTCTGACGCCATTTTGTCAATTCTTATTGTACATGTTTTAGATAATTATACAGCTCTAAATATCTCATGATTCTTGTGAAGCATTTAATGCTTTATTATGTTGAAACACAAATCATATAATGTAGTAGTTTTAAACTTAATATTTGCATGATTCAAATTATTATTATTATTATTATTATTATTATTATTATTATTATTATTATTACAGGCACCAGATCGAACAGAGAACGACATGCATGAAGCGAATTGCCGAGAGAGTCGGTCGTTACAGGTTAGTAACTCGTAAATACTTTTGTTTTATTTGTATGATTCTATGTTTTAGTATTTGCCTTACATTTTTCGTATGGCTTTTGATTGCGAAGCGTTGAAGTAGTTTCCTATGAATGAAAAATAAAACATAGATCCTTAAAGAGCGGTGAACATGTTTATGGGACAGGAGATACCGCCATACCGCTACCTGACCCTTTCAATTTGGCAACATGAAATAGCATTAATGTAATTCTGCATACATAGACTAGCATTATTTTAAATTTATAGTGGAGCAAATATCATGGGCTATCTTTCAAGGGGGTGGTCTATGGAGTACCACATTTGTTTCTATATACCAAAATGTTCGTATTGGTCAGTAGTTTTAAAATCCAGCGTTTGCCACCTTGGCAAACCTTGCATAACTCCAGTATTCAAGATGGCGTCCAGGATGGCTGCCATTTCTTAAAATCAACCCCTATACAAAAATGCATCATAATTTTCAAGGGTTTGTATTGTAATGGTATTTTAGTGCCCCATTGCATGTAAGAATGATATATTTGTCTATTTCAAGTAAAAAACCTGACAGTTTAGGTAAAACAGTTGTAAAAAATCATATTTAAATTCACAAATGCACGTGCCCAAGGTTTTTCACCTCGGAATGTTTGTTTAATGGCTCATTATTTATGATCAGATAGTTATGGCTGCTATTTTACTTCTTTTTCTATCAAATATAATATTTTTAAAGATTTTATAGAAACAGAAATTGTTTCTTTATACAATATTCATGCTTAAAATCAGGTTTTAGACATCCAACCCAACACGGAAAAAACAACAAAAAGTACATAATTTCCTATACAAAATACACTTTAAAATCTAATTTGTTTTTGATTCTATATACCATAGTGTTTATGTTGGTCTTGGTTTGTAGCATAAAAAACAGTGTCTGCCACCTCTGTAAAACACAAGATAGCTCCAGTATTCAAGATGGCATCCAAGAAGGCCGTCAAAATTTACAATTCTGAAAAAATTTGACACATATGTCCCTTGACTTTTGTTTAGAAACAAATATGCTTAAATTGAGCTATAAACACTTAGAGTTATCTTATTTTTGTTATTTTCATGTGTTTTCCATTGTTAAAACTACATTATGCATAAATATTCTAGATATGAATGGAGTAAGGTCTCACTGACAAAGCAAAAAAGAACAAAAATACATATTTTCCTATTCATTATTATTTATAGGCTCTTGAATCGTGATTGTTATTGATTCTATATACCAAATATTTTGTCTTGCAAGCTTTTTGAAGGTTTGAAGCTTTTAAATCCAGCGTTGGTCGCCTCTGCAAACCCAGCATAACTCCGATTTTCAAAAAGGCATCCAAGAAGGCCGTCAAAATAAAACATTTCGAAAAATAAGCTACATGTGTCCTTTAACCTTTGTTTACTAACCAAATCAGTTAAAAATCAAGCTAAAACACTTAGATCTATCTTTTTAAAAATATTTTCATGTACAGTGGTGTTATGGCTAAAACCCCACTTTTGCACAGTTCGCGCTGATCACTTGTGATTTTTCGCGGCGAAACCACCGCGAAATTTCACCGGCCAAGGGAAAATTTAAACGTTTAATCGGTTAATTTTTTCGCCGCGAAAATCCGATTTTCGCGGTGAAATTTCGCGGTGTTTCGCGGCGAAATTCGTTTTTTAACATTTACAACAGGTAGGTTAAAACTTCCTATTTCGCCGCGAAACACGGCGAAATACCTGAAAATGTTAACATAAAATTATTTATTTTTAATCTAATGACCACACTATGATTCATCTGTTCCATGTATAGATCGTTATTTACGTGCATATAATAATATGTACGATTATGCATGTATAGAAATAAAAAACGTGCATAACGCGACTTTTCCATTGGTATTACGTAGGCGGTACAATAGCGAAATCACGGAAAGACGAAAATATTTATAACGTTATGCGCCAGCTCGTTGAATCTAACTTTGTTGTTTTTTTTGTTTGAATAGATGCTTTACGTCGTAATCAACAGCAATGGTCATGTCAGGACGCTGCCTCCATTTTATGGGACGTCATGATATCTAACAAGTGTTTGAAATATAACGATCCCTCTAAGTCAATACTGTTTATATGTATGGATGGTTACTTGAAACCATTTTTCCTAGGCAGGCACAGACATGAGCGGTAAACCAGTAATCTGATGATCTGTCAATAGCGTATAAGTTTTGCCTGGAGGCACAAGCAGCCTATATATTTCTTAAGGTCCCAATGGGCAGGGGCCATCTAACTGTGCCTTGTGTTGTAGCACAAACATTGTCTAAATGGTAATGCTAATAGTTAGATTCCTTGCTTTCTTTTTTGTAAATTTTCCTCAATTGCTTCACTTTATAGCGTTTAAGATGTGAACTACGATAACTTAATTTGAGCTCAACCATGTAAAACGACAAAACAAAAAGAGGCATATTGACATTTGGGCTTGCTGGTTACCACTCTGATCACCCTCTATGAATGCCAGCACAAGACTAATCGCAATCATATCGGTTTATACATTATACTTGCCTTGTAGAAGTACAACTAGCGAAGATCAATTTAACAGTCAACAGTCCCATGGTGACAACATTTTCAGAGTAAGATATGTATACCGGTTTTGCTCAAGTACGAAACCCAACGAATATAGGAATCGAACACAGGACATTTTGATTCCGGTCAATTCCTTTACTCCACCACTAGGCTTCTGCGCTCAACTTCTAGTATATTGTGCCATGTATACAATGAGATTTTGTCATTTGATATGCATGAACGTGTTCCAAGCCATCCGTACGTGTGGGTTTTGGAAGGAACACAACACGCTGTTTAACTCAAAACGGTTAGTAAAAATCGACAGTTTCGACACAATTTTGTACCATGCATGTTGCTGTATTGCTCGTATTCGACCGAATATCGTATGGACCCGGTGAAGGTCGTATGCGACCAAATGTCGTTTAGACTAAATTGATTTCAACGAAACGGAATCCACTTGACGTAATCGAAAATCATTGATGCTTTGAGCAGTGTCATTAGCCACAGGCGATTAAATGTCCAAAACAGAGTTGAAGCCGATTGCTTCATCATGTTGAATCCAAAGACTTGTATTGATATGTGGCTTGGGATCGCGGTAGCATAGTTGTAGTGCATCAGACTCCGAATCGAGAGGTCTTGAGTTCGATCCGCACTGGCGACACCGTGTTGTGTCCTTGAGCAAGGCACATTGACTACCCACAGTACTACTTAATACCCAGGAAACGGTAGCTCTGTCCAAACATGACTAAAAATTGGTGACTGGGACGTTCAGCCTCAATACAAACAAACAAATCTGTGGGCAATCATACCATGAAAATTGCTTATGTCGCTATGAGCTTTTTTTCTGTTAATTAAGCTAGATAACAGGATCTGATATTATCGGGTAAGTCTGATTAATCTGAAAAAGAAGCATAAAAAACACAAAGCCGATAATCAGGGTCTCAGAAACTGCAAACTAGTTAAGACACGAATAAAATACGATAATTATACAAAATTGATAAGAAAACAAAATATTTATACGACTTGAAAAGTAATACTAGATGCATACAAATTAAAATGAAATTTAAACAATAAAACTGTTGTGACTGTCGGGACTAAAACGATAATTATACAAAACTGTGAAGCAAACAAAATATTGATACAACTAAAACTGAAATAAAAACATCCATTTTAAAATTATATTTAAACAACAACAAAAAAAAAAATGTGACTGTCGTCTTTTTCGCCGCGAAACACTGCGAAACGCCGGTCAATTGAATTTTATGCGTAATGACAGGTATACTTTTTTCGCCGTGTTCCGCCGCGAAATTTCGCCGCGAAATTCCAGATTTCGCGGCGGAATTTCGCGGCGGAATTTCGCGGCGAAATTCCGCGCTGATTTTGCACACAATTTCGCCGCGAAATTTTACAATTAGCCGTTAACAAATTAGCCGTTAAAACGGCTAATTTGGGTTTTTAGCCATAACACCACTGTATATATTTCTTTGTCAATATTACATTATGCATACAAATCTAGAAATGCATGGGGTAAGGGCTGGAGTATGTTTGAACAGATGCAACTTAAATTCGTTTTAATAATCTGAATCACTGTAATTTTCCTCTGTCAACATGCCTGAAAAGATAGTATGCACATTTGTGTATATAACTACATGTACATTAATTTCTGACATTTATACATCACAGTGTATGGTTGTCGACACATAGAGCTTGTGCAGTATTCATCACTCATTTTTTTTTGCGTTAGCATACAGTGTCATTCAATAGCTCTGGAGTTGCAACTGATAGTGTTACCAATGATACTAAGCATTTTATTTTATTATTCATTGTCCAATTTAAATCTTAAGTCTGATTGTGATTTAAGTTCTTGAACATAGTGCAACCCTTCCGCCAAATATGCAGTTGATAGACACACCTCAGGCAATGACACCCGAAACTGTTATCTGTCGAGGTAGCTTTTTATCCATCAACAATATTGCCTTCTCTGCGCACAGTGAGTTTAAAGACAAACTGTTTTTGTTACGAACTTAGACCACCTATGATCCTCCGAGTGTTCTTAATCTTCACCTAGATGGTGCAGATCTATATTCGTTTCAGGACGCTGCATAATATGATAACAAAGCTAAATGAAAATAACAATCAGGAAATGGCGCACTTGGTTAGTTTACATCTACTGCCTTTTCGTTATTGTCAAAGTTATCGGTAACTCCCAGTATAAGCATACCCCCTGATTTCTGACGTAATTTCTGAGGGGACGGTTCCACTGAGGGAGTGTTAGCTTGTGTGCTGATGATAAAACTCGCCTCATTTCAGGGTATGTAATCATACATCAAAGATAAAGGTATTTGTTAAATCAAAGGGTCTACTCCAGATTTGATAATGTACAACAAGACCTACATGTTTTGGGTATGCAATAGAAATCGCTGCTTTTGCAACATTACAAGCAACTTAAAAACAGTGCAAGTCTACTGAAGCTCAGCCGATATGTCTGAAGCATTAGCAAATCTTTCATTGCTCACACTTGAAGCCGACCATTTGTCTAGTACAGTAAAATATCTTGAAAGGCTTGCAATGGTGGCAGATTGATCCATTACAATTTCAATGTTTCTAAGAATACCATTTATAAACATACCGATAGTTTTATGATATATCGTACCTTCTGCTATTATTTAAAAGAAGCCTGTGTGCATCATCAGCTAAATTGCTTTGGTTTAATTTTCATAGTTGATCAAACATATTCAGTGCTTCAGCCACACTTATTCGTACCAAATCAATCTCAATACGTAAATGATAATTTGGACCATAACTTTTTTATAAGTACCTAATTGTCAGTTTAGTTTTTCCCACCTCGGCTTTCGGAGTGGAAATTTCTTTCTGATTGCGCATTTTCCTGATCATTGCCTACTTGTACCTTCTCTATATTGTTTTTTTTTATAACATTCTATGTCATATAACCCAGCTTTCCAACTCCAGGTATTTAAATTTGTCTATTAAGTGGATAACTACGTAAATGATAATTCTGACCATAATTAAATAAAAAGGCTCTTTATATGGATTGTTTTATAACATTCTATGTTATATAACCCAGCTTTCTAACTCCAGGTGTTTAAATTTGTCTATTAATTGGATAACTCTACAACTTGATTTTCGTTCATTATTGAACTTTCATACTCAGCTTTTAGCTTTCAACCTGTATCTGCATATTTAAATGAAACAGAATTATCCCTAGCATGCTCAGTGTCATAGCTGAATGTTATATTCTAATGTGCCATTGAGCAAACAGCTCTTTTTACTGCACAATATATTGCTCCAGCAGCAACTAAGTCACCATTTGGAAGGTCCATTAGTACATGTATGTATTGCACTTTGAAGTCATTGCCTTTCTCCGTTCAACAACTCTTATAAATACATCAATGTTACAATCACCAATTGCGCATGCTAACATCGACCAGCTTCCACTTATTTTACTTTCATTTCTAACAGGTCACAAATCTCGCCACAAATAAGCAATTATTCTTCCAATCAAAATACTTTGTAGATGATATGGTACTTCTACGGTTAGTCTAATCATTTCTTATGTTTGACTTTACCTCTATACTGTTTTTGCTTTATTGCTCTGATAAGTGGATTTACAGTTCTTATGGCACCACAGCTTGCATAAACCTTGTACATAAATACTCAAAGCATAATCAGTTAATGAGGAATTAGAACCTATATATGATTATAGTGTCGAAACAAAACATGGTTTGGTATTATTTTGTTTTATATTGTGCCATATAGTGCATCCATGTCTGCACCAAGGTTGTATTAATTGTAATATTAATACTGCACCAAAGTTATATTAATTGCAGAACCAGAATTTGTAAATTACATTTGTAATAAGATTGCGGAGCTTATGATGTACAAGAAAATAAGTTTTCTTTGTTGCTCTTTTTCTTGCCGGGCAAGAAAATTCCACTCATTTCTAGAATAGATACATCTGGACCTTCCTATAACTCAGTTCAAGAAACATAGTTTTGGATATAGCACTGATCATAGCTGGACTCCAAATGGTCATTTCATACTACCTTTGGTATATGTATATACTTTACTCTCGTTATAACACAAATTGAATATAGCTAACACAGAGATTGGTTTGAACCCCAACAATAGTGTTATAAAAAGGTTATGGTGTCTGAATAATTTTCTTTTAACAAGGAAAAAAACACATGAAGATAACATTAAGAAAATGTTGTAAGTGTTTTCCAACTTGATATTAGCTTTTATTACCTAATGAAAGTCAATGGACATATTTGGCTCATTTTTCGAAATTCTATATTTTGACGGCCTTCTTGGATGCCATCTTCAATACTGGAGCTATACTGTGCTTTGCTGAGGTGGCAAACACTGGATTTTATGCTACAAACTAAGACTGAGACAAACACTATGGTATATAGAATCAAAAACAAATAAGATAGAAGAGCATATTTTATATAAGAAAATATGTACTTTTTGTTGTTTTTTTCCGTGTTGGGTTGGATGTCTAAAACCTGTTTTTAAGCATGAAGCTTATATATAGAAACAATTTCTGTTTCTCTAAAATCTTTACAGATATTATATTTGACAGAAAAGAAGTAAAAAAGCAGCCATAAATATTTGATCATAAATAATGAGCCATTAAACAAACATTCCAAGGTGAAAAACTTTGGGCACGTGCATTTGTGAATTTAAACATGATTTTTACAACTGTTTTACCTAAATTGTCAGATTTTTTACCTGAAATATACAAATATTTCATTCTTACATGAAATGGGGCATTAAAATACCATTACAATGCAAACACATGAAAAATAGGATGCATTTTTGGAGTAGGGGTTGGTTTTAGGAAACGGCAGCCATCTTGGACGCCATCTTGAATACTGGAGTTATGCAAGGTTTGCCAAGGTGGCAAACGCTGGATTTCAAAGCTACAGACCAAGACGAACATTTTGGTATATAGAAACAAATGTGGTACTCCGTAGACCACCTACTCCTATTTCTAAGCTACTTTTTGAACCATATTTGCTCCACTATTAGTTTTTAACAGAAGTTTTGTTTAAAGCCCGATCATACAGCTCGGTTTCAAAAATAACATATCCCTGCAATGTCGCAAACTAGATTGACCCCGTACCCTACATTGCATCGATCATTGCTGGATGGCTATTAGTTTGGCCTGAATGAAATTTCTATATTTTGTGTATAAATTCATGAGTGTTAAACTGGTATTTAGTTTATATTGATCATGAGCAGTCCGATTGGACAGGAAGCTGCTTTCGGCGTGTACCAAATTCTGGCAGATTTAATGTCAAGTTTTCAAGTTTTGGCGATTGGTATTATGTAAGTACTGTGAATATTGCCACTTTCTGACATGAATGTTATTCCTTGACTTCTATTTGATATACCTTAAAACTTGCACCGCTTTCGCAATACATTTAAAGTACTGAAATAATGATTAAATAGACGCTATTTCCTTCATTACAGACATGTTTCAAGGAAGCAAAACTGCTCTTATTGTCTACTTCCATCTTACTCTGCTCTCGTGCGTTTAATATTTGATTCATTGAAGTTTCTCTTGGATGATTACTGATATAAGCCGTCTTAATAAAATCGCTAGTCACACTTTCTCAATCAATTGTATTCAAGACCCATCAAATGCCCTTAATATATATATATATATATATATGTTTAAGAATGTCATTGCATAACTTAAAACATTGTCATAGGCAGATACGCATTGCATTCTAGATACAATTCTATCGCAACTCTCTTTAAATAATCATGTCAACTGTTAATGCTTTTTCAGGCGCCAAGATTTTAAATTTGATAGACTTGCAGACAATTTATGCGCTGAAAACATGCATTTGCAAGGCAGCATTATACAAGACAGTAGGTATAATGAGATATTCCATTTCTACTTCTGTACTTTAGCGAATGTAGTGCAAGTTTTAAGGTATCTACAATAGATGTCAATGAACAACATTCATGTCAGGAAGGAGCAATATTCACAGTACTTACATAATCCCAATCGCCAAAACTTGAAAACTTGACATAAAATCTGTCGGAATGTGGTACACGCCGAAAGCAGCTTCCTGTCCAATCGGACTGCTCATGATCAATATAAACTAAATACCAGTTTAACACACATGAATGCATACACAAAATGTAGAAGTTTCATTCAGACCAGACTGCTAGCCATCCAGCAATGATCCATGCAATGCAGGGCATGTGGTCAATTTATTTTGCGACATTGCAGGGGTATGTTATTTTTGAAACCGAGCTGTATAGCTGTTCTATGAGGCTCTTAATTCTTATAATGAAATTTTACAGGAAGAAAGTAGGAATGAAGAACAGCCGGAACCGTCTCACAGAATGGATACTCTACCGCCTGTATAGGTTAGCTTTTGTTTATTACCGTTTCATCGTGTTTGGTATTAACTTATAACCAATGAATCCAGTTATTATACTGATTGGTATTAACTTATAACCAATGAATCCAGTTATTATACTGACTGGTCACACAGACCACGCATTTTTGTTGTATTGCATATTTACACTGTATTAAACTTAATTTTCCAAATGAAAATAAGAAAAATCTATACTAACGATTAAAAACGTGCATTGTGTTCGCTTTATAGAGTAAAAATCGTTAGGTTTGTCAGTTTACTCGCAATTATATATATAAAAAATATCTACTGCCAAATAAATGGAAACAGAAATTACATTATAAACGAATGGTATAATAAAGGTATCAGGAATGTCATTGACGTAATTGATGAGAATGGTTTGATTTACGATTTTCAAACATTAAAAGACAGATACAATATACAGGGTACTTATTTGGATTATGCGCAATTGATAAATAGATTAGAATACCCAGATTATGGAGAGAAATTATAAATGAAAATAGTAGGAATATTATTATGTACAGGTATAACGTTCAAATTAATCCATATATTTTTTGTCTTTTACGTAAACGACGAGGTTGTAGAGATGTATATGATAACATAATTCCTGTAAATGAAATACTAGTACCGAATAAATGGTTAAACGAAGTTGGTGATATATCGGGTGAAGAATGGAAAAATATAAATAGAAATATAACATATATTAAAGACGTAAAATTAAGAGATTTTCAGTTTAAAATAAATAACCGAATATTGGTGACAAACACTTTTTTATTCAAAATTAAAGAAAAAGAAACTAATTAATGTTCGTACTGTAACCAGGAAGCCGAAAGTATCATACATGTACATCTCCTATTTCTTTGTGACACAGCTACACATTTTTGGACAAATTTGAAACGGTGGTTAGGAGAAAAAGCTAACATTAATTTGCAAATTGATTTAAAAAATATTATTTTCTCGTCTCCCTCTCAAGTATTGTTAAGTTACATAATAACAGTTGCGAAATACTATATTTATAAGTGTAAATTTTACAAGAAAACACTAAGTTTGAAAGGTTTTGAGGCGTTTCTGAAACTTAAGTTTTTAAATGAAATGTATATTGCGAAAGTAAATAATAGGCTAGATAAATTCTTAGGAAAATGGTCTAGTCTTTACAATTATATGATAACTATAAAGTAGACATATGTACTGCAGTTAAAAGGTATATGTATATCCCATTCTAGTTTTAGCAATCGTGTTGTTTTTTGGCAAAATCTGTTCTTTTTTATCAAAATAAAATGATGTCAAAAGATATAAGTCTAAATAAAAGTTTTTCGATTAAGCCCAGTGCCCATTAGTTTAAATTTATGATAAAATTATATCGATTCTTTTGCTTAGGAACACATGCGTAAGTGTACACGTTTTTAATCTAGATGTGAACATAACTGGAAGGCATTAGCTCAGTGGTATATGCATAATGTTCGGATTTGATATAGTCAGAAATGTTTTGTTGTATGCTTATTGTGATAAAAGGTTAAACGTATAAATTTTAAATCTTAACAACCATATATCAAATGAATCCTAAAAGGTATAGTCATGCATGTGAACCTTCACTTTATCTCATATTTACTCAATATTGTATATGTGTTCTACCTGTGTTCATTGTTGTTATGTAAAGGAACAAATTGTTTTAATAAAATTAAAAAAAAACTGTCGGTTGCAACTCGATAGTCGGATACTAATAAAAACAACAAATGTCCAAAAAAAAAAAAAAAAAAAAAAAAAAAAAAAAAAAAAAAAAAAATATCTACTGCGTTCTCTTTACAGTATGGAAGTGGGGATGAACCTCAGTCTGGACCGTCTCAAATACCGGATACCCCATAAACTGTACAGGTTAGTTTTCTATGGAAATTAATCATTTTTTTGTATCAGGCATTATAAATTATTAACTTTCATGATGTAAATAACCAAGAAGATATATAGACATTCGTGTTACTGAAATTCGAACATTTTGCATAAGGAAAAAACAATGCATGTATCACAGACTGGTCCCAGTCGTTATTGTTTTATGATTATTATTATTATTATTTAAATAAGAAATCTTTCAGTTCCTCTGTGCCTCTTTAATCCAAACTCACCTGTTACTCATGGCTCAACAATAACGACTGGTAACAATTGAAAGAGTTTTGAAACCTGATACCCCTTCCCATCAGTTTAGAGATAATCTGCAGGCAATTACATGATATCCTGGCAGTGAAACGTAAAACGTGGTCATTGAATTGTATTGATTTAAAACTATCTGGTTATAATGACACAAAATTAAGAACATGGAACAGTTTCGTGAATGTTTCACAAGATGCGACAAATACACAGCATTAATGGTTTTATACTGTAGATACGAATGGAGTGAAATTCATAATGCTGCATCAAACAAGAATAAATCCCAATTGTAGTGGTGAGTGAGGTTTTCCAGAGACCATATTACTTTTGTATTCATGTACATCAAAAACTTACAAACTACGAAATTAATGCAGTAAGCGTACATACCTTCATCTAAACGGATGTAAAAGTTGGATTATAATCAAACTGTTCATTTCGAACTGTTCATTTCGGACGCAAATTAAAATGGGACAATTATGTTCAGTATTTACAACATCTATCGTCGATTGAAACGTGGCCTCAGCAGATGCAAAAAGATAAAAAAAAATACTTAAACTTACGCTGGTATTATCTTTACAAAAGAGGAGGACATTGTGGAATACTTTGCTTGCGGCATGAGAGTCAGACAATGGAAAACTTCTGATATCCTGGCAGTGGAACATAAAAAGTGGCCATCGAATTTACGAAAGAGAAAGACATTATGGAATAATTTGCTTGCGGCGTGAGAGTCAGACAATGGAAAACGTCTGATATCCCTGCAGAGGAACATAAGACGTGGTCATAAAATTGTATTGATTTAAAACAACCTGGTTATAATGACACAAAATTAAGAACATGGAACAGTTTCGTGAATGTTTCACAAGATGCGACAAATACACAGCATTAATGGTTTTATACTGTAGATACGAATGGAGTGAAATTCATAATGCTGCATCAAACAAGAAAAAATCCCAATTGTAGTGGTGAGTGAGGTTTTCCAGAGACCATATTACTTCTGTATTCATGTACATCAAAAACTTATTTACTACGAAATTAATGCAGTAAGGGTAGATACCTTCATCTTACGGATATAAACGTTGGATTATAATCAAACTGTTCATTTCGAACTGTTCATTTCGGACGCAAATTAAAATGGGACAATTATGTTCAGTATTTACAACGTCTATCGTCGTTTGAAACGTGGCCTCAGCAGATGCAAAAAGATAAAAAAAAATACTTATTAATAAGCTTACGCTGGAATTATCTTTAAAAAGAGGAGGACATTATAGAATACTTTGCTTGCGGCGTGAGAGTCAGACAATGGAAAACGTCTGATATCCTTGCAGTGGAACATAAAAAGTGGCCATCGAAAGAGAAAGACATTATGGAATACTTTGCTTGCGGCCTGAGAGTCAGATGGAAAACGTCTGATATCCTTGCAGTGGAGCGTAAGACGTGGTCATAGAATTGTATTGATTTAAAACTATCTGGTTAAAATGATACAAAATTAAGAACATGGAACAGTTTCGTGAATGTTTCACAAGATGCGACGAATACACAGCATTAATGGTTTTATACTGTAGATACGAATGGAGTAAATTCATAATGCTGCATCAAACAAGAAAAAATCCCAATTGTAGTGGTGAGTGAGGTTTTTTTTTATTACTTTTGTATACATGTACATCAAAAACTTACAAACTACGAAATTAATGCAGTAAGCGCAGATACCTTCATCTAAACGGATATAAAAGTTGGATTATAATCAAACTGTTCATTTGGGACGCAAATTAAAATGGGACAATTATGTTCAGTATTTACAACGTCTATCGTCGTTTGAAACGTGGCCTCAGCAGATGCAAAAAGATAAACCAGAGGACCAATGGTCCTGAGAACGCTCACCTGAAGCCTGATCCTGGAGTATTAAGTCATCATGAAATGACCTTGACCTTGAATACTCACACACCTTTATTGAATTCATAAGTTGTCTGCATCTGCAAAGATTCAGGTCTCAGGCTGCAATAGTTTCCAAACCCAGTGATTTCTGAGAAAACTATAATTTTAATTTTGATATTCAAATGACCTTGGGTCAAGGTCAAGAAATGACCTTGGCCTTCATTAATTACTTACCTTCATTAACTCCATCGGTTGTCTGCATCTAGCAACTTTCAGGTCTCAGACTGCAACAGTTTCCAAAATATCCATTGTTTTCGCCTTTTCCCATGTAAAAGCCTATGTTTCCAAAATTGACCTTGCCGTAAAATAGGTCAAGGTCATCCTATGGTCATCATTTGATCAAACTATGATGGGCTGGAGTCCCAAATGCTACATACCAAGTTTCGCGAAAATTGGCCTGCCGGTTCTGGAGAAGAAGATTTTTGAGTGGTTTTTACCATATATGGGCGTGGCAGCCATCTTGGTCATGTGACCTGGATTTCACGATCAAACTTTCGTCTCCCCTACCCATGGATGCTCCACATAAAATTTCACTTTGATTGGCCCAGCAGTTTCAGAGAAGAAGATCTGTGAAAAGTGTGTATGGACGGCAGACTGGCCAAGGTCAAGAGATGACCTTGACCTAAATTAATCACAAACCTTCATCTACTCCATTAGTTGTTTGCATCCACCACTTTTCAGGCATCAGGCTGCAATAGTTTTCAAAAAATCCATAGTTTTCACTTTTTCCCATGCAAAAGCCTATGTTTCCAAAATTGACCTTGCCGTAAAATAGGTCAAGGTCATCCTAGGGTCATCATTTTATCAAATTATGATGGGCTGGAGTCCCAAATGCTACATACCAAGTTTCATGAAAATCAGCCTGCCGGTGTAATATAATATTTTGACCCGCCTAAAAAGTGACCCGCGGGCCATAATATAATGACCCGGGGGTCACTTTTTCCCTATAATATTTTGACCCCCCCTATAAAATATTGACCCCCCCCCCTATTTTTTTTTCTGTCAACTGCTTAAAACAGCATTGGAATACTTATGTATGTACTCAATAAGAAGAATATAATATATTTACTAAGGTACGTCAAAGAATAAATTTCATGGGTAGGGGGGTCAAAATATTATACCATAATATAATGACCCCCCCCCATGTTCAAGTTACTTTTCTATTTATAATAGCTAGCCTTTTTTTCTCGTTATCACAAACGAAACCAAACAAGTGCAAAAATGATTTACATTTATCTATTTCCATTATCACTGGTAAGGAGGGGGGGGGGGGTCAATATATTATGGTATAATATTTTGACCCCCCCCCCCCCCTACTATGTGTATGGTATTTTAAATGATGATAAATGACCACTTTCTGATTAAATTATACATGAAATTCAGATGCTGATTGAAACAAATAAGCTTCACTAGGTTACATTCACGGACACACCTTGTGGGGGGGGGTTCAAAATATTATAGGCAAAAAGTGACCCGCGGGTCATAATATGACCCCCCTCCCTACCCTGTTTATGCTATTTATTTATATGATGATAAATTGCTTTTTCTTCTGTAATTACACTTGAAATTCAAACAAATATAACAGCTTCAACATGCATCTATTCATGATACCAATGATAGAGAGGGGGGGGGGGGGGGTCAATATATTATGGTATAATATTTTGACCCCCCTGTTGGGTGTATAGTATTTGTTTAGATAATGATAAATGACCAGTTTTGGGTGTATAGTATTTGTTTAGATAATGATAAATGACCAGTTTCTACAGTAATTAGGCATGAAATTCAGACATCTGATGGAAATAAAACAGCTTCACTACGTTACATTCACAGCACCACTTGTAAGGGGGGGGGGGTCAAAATATTATAGGCAAAAAGTGACCCGTGGGTCATAATTATTATGACCCCTCTACCCTGTTTATGCTATTTCTTTGTATGAATTCAAACATTTAATCAAATATAACAGCTTTTGACCCCCCTGTTAGGTGTATGTTATTTGTTTAGATAATGATAATTGACCAGTTTACAACAACAGGGGGGGTCAAAATATTATACCATAATATATTGACCCCCCTCCCCCCTGTACCAGTATTATGAAAATAGATGCATGTTGAAGCTGTTATATTTGATTAAATGTTTGAATTTTATGTGTAATTTCACGAGAAAAAGCAATTTATCCTCATACAAAGAAATAACATAAACAGGACAGGGGGGTCATAATATTATGACCCGCGGGTCACTTTTTGCCTATAATATTTTGACCCCCCCCCCCTTAGAAGTGGTGTCCGTGAATGTAAGGTAGTGAAGCTGTTTTATTTCAATCAGATGCCTGAATTATGCATTATTGCAGGAGAAACTGGTCTTTTATCATTATCTAAACAAATAACATACATCTAACAGGGGGGTCAAAATATTATACCATAATATATTGACCCCCCCCCCCTCCCCTGTACCAGTATTATTGAAAATAGATGCATGTTGAAGCTGCTATATTTGATTAAGTGTTTGAATTTCATGTATAATTACAGGAGAAAAAAAAAAAAACAATTTATCACCACAATAATAAAAAGCATTCACAGGGTAGGGGGGGGGGGGTTCATAATATTATGACCCGCGGGTCACTTTTTGCCTATAATATTATGACCCCCCCCCCTTACAAGTGGTGTCCGTGAATGTAAGGTAGTGAAGCTGTTTTATTTCTATCAGATGTCTGAACTCTATGCATTATTGCAGGAGAAACTGGTCCTGCAATATATTGACCCCCCCCCCCCCCACTGTACCAGTATTATGAAAATAGATGCATGTTGAAGCTGTTATATTTGATAAAATGTTTGAATTTTATGTGTAATAACATGAGAAAAAGCAATTTATCATCATATGAATAAATACCATAAACAGGGTAGGGGGGTCATAATATTATGACCCGCGGGTTACTTTTTGCCTATAATATTTTAACCCCCCCCCCTTACAAGTGGTGACCGTGAATGTAAGGTAGTGAAGCTGTTTTATTTTAATCAGATGTCTGAATTTCATGCATTATTGCAGGAGAAACTGGTCTTTTATCATTATCTAAACAAATAACATACACCTAACAGGGGGGTCAAAATATTATACCACCAGAGGACCATTGGTCCTGAGAACGCTCACCTGAAGCCTGATCTTGGAGTATTAAGTCATAATGAAATGACCTTGACCTTGAATATTCACACACCTTTATTGTCTTCACAAGTTGTCTGCATCTGCAAAGTTTCAGGTCTCAGGCTGCAATAGTTTCCAAACCCAGTGATTTCTGAGAAAACCATAATTTTAATTTTGATATTTAAATGACCTTGGGCCAAGGTCAAGACATGACCTTGGCCTTGGTTAATTACTTACCTTCATTGACTCCATTAGTTGTCTGCATCTAGCAACTTTCAGGTCGCAGGCTGCAACAGTTTATTTTCGCCTTTTCCCATGTGAAAGCCTATGTTTCCAAAATTGACCTTGTCGTAAAATAGGTCAAGGTCATCCTAGGGTCATCATTTCAACAAACTATGATGGGCTGGAGTCCCAAATGCTACATACCAAATTTCATGAAAATTGGCCTGCTGGTTCTGGAGAAGAAGATTTTTGAAAGGTTTTTACCATATATGGGCGTGGCGGCCATCTTGGTCATGTGACCTGGATTTCGCGATCAAACTTTCGTCTCCCCTACCCATGGATGCTCCACATAAAATTTCACTTTGATTTGCCATGCAGTTTCAGAGAAGAAGATCTTTGAAAAGTGTGTATGGACAACAGACTGGCCAAGGTCAAAAGATGACCTTGACCTATATTAATCACATACCTTCATCTACTCCATTAGTTGTTTGCATCTACCACTTTTCAGGCCTCAGGCTGCAATAGTTTTCAAAAAATCCATAGTTTTCACTTTTTCCTATGTAAAAGCCTATGTTTCCAAATTTGACCTTAACGTAAAATAGGTCAAGGTCATCCAAGGGTCATCATTTTATCAAACTATGATTGGCTGAGGTCCTCAATGCTACATACCAAGTGTCGTGGAAATCGGCCAGCCAGTTCTGGAGAAGAAGATTTTTGAGTGGTTTTTACCATATATGGGCATGGCGGCCATCTTGGTCATGTGACCTGGATTTCACGATCAAACTTCCGTCTCCCCTACCCGTGGATGCTCTACATAAAATTTCACTTTGATTGGCCAAGCAGTTTCAGAGAAGAAGATCTTTGAAAAGTGTGTATGAACAACAGACTGGCCAAGGTCAAGAGATGACCTTGACCTATATTAATCACATACCTTCATCTACTCTATTAGTTGTTTGCATCTACCACTTTTCAGGCCTCAGGCTGCAACATTTTTCAAAAAATTCCATAATTTTCACTTTTTTCTATGTAAAAGCCTATGTTTCCAAATTTGACCTTGCCGTAAAACAGGTCAAGGTCATCCAAGGGTCATCATTTTATCAAACTATGATGGGCTGACGTCCTTGATGCTACATACCAAGTTTCGTGGAAATCGGCCCACCGGTTCTGGAGAAGAAGATTTTTGAGTGGTTTTTACCATATATGGGCGTGGCGGCCATCTTGGTCATGTGACCTGGATTTCGTGATCAAACTTTTGTCTCCCCTACCCATGGATGCTCCACATAAAATTTCACTTTGATTTGCCATGCAGTTTCAGAGAAGAAGATCTTTGAAAAGTGTGTATGGACAACAGACTGGCCAAGGTCAAAAGATGACCTTGACCTATATTAATCACATACCTTCATCTACTCTATTAGTTGTTTGCATCTACCACTTTTGAGGCCTCAGGCTGCAACATTTTTCAAAAAATTCCATAATTTTCACTTTTTCCTATGTAAAAGCCTATGTTTCCAAATTTGACCTTGCCGTAAAATAGGTCAAGGTCATCCAAGGGTCATCATTTTATCAAACTATGATGGGCTGACGTCCTTGATGCTACATACCAAGTTTCGTGGAAATCGGCCCACCGGTTCTGGAGAAGAAGATTTTTGAGTGGTTTTTACCATATATGGGCGTGGCGGCCATCTTGGTCATGTGACCTGGATTTCGCGATCAAACTTTTGTCTCCCCTACCCATGGATGCTCCACATAAAATTTCACTTTGATTTGCCATGCAGTTTCAGAGAAGAAGATCTTTGAAAAGTGTGTATGGACAACAGACTGGCCAAGGTCAAAAGATGACCTTGACCTATATTGATCACATACCTTCATCTACTCCATTAGTTGTTTGCATCTACCACTTTTTAGGCCTCAGGCTGCAATAGTTTTCAAAAAATCAATAGTTTTCACTTTTTCCCATGTAAAAGCCTATGTTTCCAAATTTGACCTTGCCGTAAAATAGGTCAAGGTCATCCAAGGGTCATCATTTTATCAAACTATGATGGGCTGAAGTCCCCGATGCTACATACCAAGTTTCGTGGAAATCGGCTCACCGGTTCTGGAGAAGAAGATTTTTGAAGGGTTTTTACCATATATGGGCGTGGCAGCCATCTTGGTCATGTGACCTGGATTTCGTGATCAAACTTGAAATGCCACTACCCAAGGATGCTCCACATAAAATTTCAACTAGATCGGCCAAGCGGTTTCAGAGAAGAAGATCTTTGAAATTGTGGACGACGGACGACGGACGGACGACGGACGACGGACGGACGGACGCCGGATCATGGCCATCCTATAAGCTCACCTTGTGAGCCTTCGGCTCAGGTGAGCTAAAAATCCATAGTTTTCACTTTTTCACATGTAAAAGCCTATGTTTCCAAAATTGACCTTGCCGTAAAATAAGTCAAGGTCATCCTAGGGTCATCATTTTATCAAACTATGATGGGCTGGAGTCCCAAATGCTACATACCAAATTTCATGAAAATCGGCCTGCCGGTTCTGGAGAAGAAGATTTTTGAGTGGTTTTTACCATATATGGGCGTGGCGGCCATCTTGGTCATGTGACCTGGATTTCGCGATCAAACTTTCGTCTCCCCTACCCATGGATGCTCCACATAAAATTTCACTTTGATTGGCCCAGCAATTTCAGAGAAGAAGATCTTTGAAAAGTGTGTATGGACGACAGACTGGCCAAGGTCAAGAGATGACCTTGACCTAAATTAATCACATACCTTCATCTACTCAATTCAATTCAATTCAATTCAATTCTTTATTCAGATTGCCAAATACATTTTAGCGCATCTACAAAACATTCAATACAAATACACAAATACACTAACTTGACATATTTGATCGTGAGTACTGGATGACCGCAAAGCAAATGTTGAGGAATGCTGATGCAGTGCCCAGAGCAGTTATACTAATATGGCATCCCTGATCTAGGCTGCGTCTGCCAGCAACCATAAAATTGCGATCAGATCGGACATCCAATACGCATGAAAAATAGATACATGTAGGATGATAAGCATATGAATGGTAATATAACAAGATTATGACATGACGTAGGTGGCATCTCCAAAGTAGTATATCAGTGTGTTTCAAAAGTTACACATAATATGAACTATGCTATAGTGAACTGACATAGACTGAATTGAAAAATTGAAAATGTTACAGTTCCCTACGACATGACTATATGTATATATTTAAACATATATAATAGTAGTTACTACTTCATTGTAACAAAATCTATCAGAAAAACAGATGTTTCTATGTAGCGGCTATTATAAGAAAGTAACAATAGCCAAACCATCTACTTATTTTGTGGACACTTTCTAATATGTAAAGCGTCACCAATAAAATTACAAATGCTTTTACAATTTTGTTTAGTTTGTGGGTTAAGAATATGTTTAACTGCGTCTATTCCTTTGCCAAAATCATGTACAATTTCTGATATAAACCTATTGCTTTTGCGTTTGGAATCATACTTATTGCAGTTTAAAAGGAAATGTTCCTCAGATTCTATTGTGTCCGGACAGAAGGGACAGAATCGTTTCTGTCTTACAATTTTCGGTCTACAATAACGCATTGTTTCAATATTAAGTATATGACAACTAAGCCTAAGTTTGGTAATTAAAGATCTCTTAGCTTTACTAAAATTCATGTTTAAATAACATGGTACACTAAAACTATTATAAAGGGTACTAAAAAGTTCGAGTTTACTATCAGAAGATTCCTTGATATGTGCTAAGTTAGTCTCTACTTTGTTCTTATAAAATACTTGTAAAGTCTGAATAAAGGCACCTTTACTCAAGCTATTAAGTTCTTGTATATTCAGAAGCTTTTCCAAGTGTTTAATGTTTGTGAGCCACGAATTACTACCCTGCAGAAACAGCTGTTTGTCAGTTTGAAATAGTTTATATAGCAATCTGTCAGATGGAAGCTTGATGAGCCTGCAGTAGTAACTGTGCATAAGTTTAAGTATTGATATTAATATAGGGAACCGACCTAGTTCACATCTCGATGCTAAATTAGAGGTTTTATTATGCACTCCTAAAGAAAATCTGCAAGATTTCAAATGGACAAGCTCAAATGGATATTTATCATCCATTAAATCTATCTTATAATCAGAAATCCAGATTTCACTAGCATATGTTAATATTGGCTGGATAAGTGTATCAAATAATTTGGATAAAGTTTCAACATTTATGTTACTGTATTCTTTAATTTTTGAGTTAAGGCTAAATAAGGCCTTTGTTGCTTTGGCTGATAAGTCTATTGAAGCCTGTTTCAGATTGCCTGTGAAAGATATATTGACTCCTAAATACTGATAATTGTATACTTGCTCAATCGAAGAGTTCTTATATTTCATATCATCCATGAATACCTTCCGTCTTCTGCTAAATATAATAACTTTGGTTTTATCTAAGTTGACCTCAAGTTTCCATCTGTTACAGTACTGTTCTAAAATAGATATACAATTTTGCAAACCTTCCTCTGACTCAGATATAATTAGTAAATCGTCAGCATATAATAAACAGTTTATATTAACATCTTCAATTAAAACTGGTTTACAATCTTCGTCAAAACTATCACATAGGTCATTAATAAAAACATTAAAAAGTAGAGGACTTAATCCATCACCTTGTTTAACGCCTCTGTAAGAAAATCTTGCTGGTCCTAACTTATTGTCTGCTTTAAATCGAAATTTTGTGCTTGAATACATACTTTTAATAAGTTTATAAAAGTTGCCCCCAATGTTAGTCTGTGTGAGCTTATAAAGCAGAGAATTTCTTGAAACTGAATCAAAAGCTTTAGCAAAATCAACGAAGCATCCATATACAGGCTTCTTTAATTTGTACACATATTTGTTTATTATAGTTTTAATTGCAAAAATGTGATCAGTTGTTCTATGGTCTGGTCTGAAACCAGCTTGAAAAGGACTGAAAAAATTATGCGACTCTAAATGTGTTATAAGCCTATTTTGAAGTAGGCTAGTAAATAGTTTACTGAGACAGCTAGATAGACTTATGCCTCTATAATTATTGCAATTATTTTTATCACCTTTCTTATATATAGTAGATATTAAGGACATATTCCAAGTGTCTGGGTACTCTGTATTATTTAGTATATAATTAAACAATTTTACAAGTGGAAGAGTAAGAACTGAGGAGCCATATTTTAGCATCTCATTTGATATGGTATCAATACCTTCTTTTTTATTTACCTTAAGGTTTGAGAGTCCCTTTCTGACTTCCTTGCAATTGAATGGGAAGTCAAGATCATGTGATGTCGACTTATCAGACAAAAAAGCATTTATCTCCTCATCAAAATTAAGTTCATTATCATTTGGTTTATATAGTTCCTCAAAATAATGTGTCCATTCAGATATGGATTTCACGTTACTAGATTTATTGTTAGAACCTTTCATGTCATTTAAGGTTTTCCAGAAAAGTTTTGGATTTTTATTACGTGTATCTTCTAACTGATTTGAGATCTTTTTTACATATACCGAGCGTTTCTTTTTACGAAGTCTGTTATAATCATTTCTTACTTTAATAAATGTTTTACGTAAATCAATATTATTTGGATTATTCAATACTTTCCTGCCTAAACTCTTTAATGATCTTCTTAAGCTAAAGCAGTCTTGATCCATCCAAGATTTTTTATATCTATGTTTATTATTGTTATGTTTCTTCTTACATTTAAAAGTAACTGATTCTTTAGCAGTTTCAAGTACAATCTTGTTGAAACTCTTGACTGCTTCGTCTGTGCAACTAAATTCCTGCACATCTAGTGAAGCCATAAATTCAGACAATCTTTTAATAGTACTCCATTAGTTGTTTGCGTCTACCACTTTTCAGGCCTCAGGCTGCAATAGTTTTCAAAAAATCCATAGTTTTCACTTTTTCCCATGTAAAAGCCTATGTTTCCAAATTTGACCTTGCCGTAAAATAGGTCAAGGTCATCCAAGGGTCATCATTTTGTCAAACTATGATGGGCTTAAGTCCCCGATGCTACATACCAAGTTTAGAGGAAATCGGCCCACCAGTTCTGGAGAAGAAGATTTTTGAGCGGTTTTTAACATATATGGGCGTGGCGGCCATCTTGGTCATGTGACCTGGATTTCGCGATCAAACTTGAAATGCCACTACCCAAGGAGGCTCCACATAAAATTTCAACTAGATCGGCCAAGCGGTTTCAGAGAAGAAGATTTTTGAAATTGTGGACGACGACGGACGACGACGGACGGACGCCGGATCATGGCCATCCTATTAGCTCACCTTGTGAGCCTTCGGCTCAGGTGAGCTAAAATACTTAACCTAACGCTGGAATTATCTTTACAAAAGAGGAGGACATTGTGGAATACTTTGCTTGCGGCGTGAGAGTCAGATAATGGAAAACTTCTGATATCCTTGCAGTGGAACATAAGACGTGGTCATAGAATTGTATTGATTTAAAACTATCTGGTTACAATGACACAAAATTAAGAACATGGAACAGTTTCGTGAATGTTTCACAAGATGCGACGAATACACAGCATTAATGGTTTTATACTGTAGATACGAATGGAGTGAAATTCATAATGCTGCATCAAACAAGAAAAAATCCCAATTGTAGTGGTGAGTGAGGTTTTCCAGAGAGCATATTAGTTTTGTATTCATGTACATCAAAAACTTATTTACTACGAAATTAATGCAGTAAGCGTACATACCTTAATCTAAACGGATATAAAAGTTGGATTATAATCAAACTGTTCATTTCGAACTGTTCATTTCGGACGCAAATTTAAATGGGACAATTATATTCAGTATTTACAACGTCTATCGTCGTTTGAAACGTGGCCTCAGCAGATGCAAAAAGATAAAAAAAATACTTATTAATAAGCTTATGCTGGAATTATCTTTACAAAGAGGAGGACATTATAGAATACTTTGCTTGCGGCGTGAGAGTCAGACAATGGAAAACGTCTGATATCCTTGCAGTGGAACATAAAAAGTGGCCATCGAAAGAGAAAGACATTATGGAATACTTTGCATGCGGCCTGAGAGTCAGATGGAAAACGTCTGGTATCTTTGCAGTGGAGCGTAAGACGTGGTCATAGAATTGTATTGATTTAAAACTATCTGGTTAAAATGACACAAAATTAAGAACATGGAACAGTTTCGTGAATGTTTCACAAGATGCGACGAATACACAGCATCAATGGTTTTATACTGTAAATACGAATGGAGTGAAATTCATAATGCTGCATCAAACAAGAAAAAATCCCAATTGTAGTGGTGAGTGAAGTTTTCCAGAGACCATATTACTTTTGTATTCATGTACATCAAAAACTTACTACGAAATAAATGCAGTAAGCGTACATACCTTAATCTAAACGGATATAAAAGTTGGATTATAATCAAACTGTTCATTTCGAACTGTTCATTTCGGACGCAAATTAAAATGGGACAATTATGTTCAGTATTTACAACGTCTATCGTCGTTTGAAACGTGGCCTCAGCAGATGCAAAAAGATAAAAAAATATACTTAAGCTTACGCTGGAATTATCTTTACAAAAGAGGAGGACATTGTGGAATACTTTGCTTGCGGCGTGAGAGTCAGACAATGGAAAAGTTCTGATATCCTGGCAGTGGAACATAAAAAGTGGCCATCGAATTTACGAAAGAGAAAGACATTATGGAATGCTTTGCTTGCGACGTGAGAGTCAGACAATGGAAAACGTCTGATATCCTTGCAGTGGAACGTAAAACGTGGTCATAGAATTGTATTGATTTAAAACTAGCTGGTTATAATGACACAAAATTAAGAACATGGAACAGTTTCGTGAATGTTTCACAAGATGCGACGAATACACAGCATTAATGGTTTTATACTGTAGATACGAATGGAGCGAAATTCATAATGCTGCATCAAACAAGAATAAACAAGCTTACAGCATGATAAAATTTCTCTACGGTCAGTTAAGCTACTGGACAGAATGGTACCTTGGCATGGTAGCTGTTGAGATGATACAGGATTGTTTTCATCAGTCACAGTGAGGTGAGCACTGATGATGGGGAAGACTGATGGGGAAGACTGATGGGGAAGACTGTGCTAACTGACATATTGCAGTGCTGGTAGAGGTTTACGCATTAAAGTCCCTGGATCTGCCAAAGTTGCATGCACTGTGGAGCTTAACATTCAGTAATATTTCGGTTAATTATGATACATCAAAACTATGACAGCAAAAATCGAGACTGCTTAAAGTCAGCTCCAGAAAAGGATTACGATAAGTAAGAAACAAAAAAAAATCGAGACTGCTGAAATTCGGCTCCAGAAAAAGGTTATTGTGAGTATCTCGACTTCTACATGTATCATATAATTATAATAAGAGTATCGTTTATATCGTTTATAAATTAAGTTTAGAGTTACATCATAAGTCCCACTCAGATCATCTTAGAACAAAGCTGCTAAAATCAACAGAAGAGTGGGATTTTTGGACTCTTTCTAAGGCAAAGCGTTTATAAATACTCATTATGTTTTCTTAATTTAGCCATTGGCAGTAGTATATGCGGCTACTGGGCGTCATGAGCGGTGACCTAATTAAATCTGATGTCATTGCAGGGTGACCGTATTCGATTCTTTTTTCTAATAGCGCCATCGATCTAAAGATACAACGAGTATTTTTGGTATGATCCTGCATTTTTTCTTGTGGAAACTTGCATCGATGATCAAGGACGTTGTGAAATCTTTGCAATAAATATAAGTGAAAGAAAAGAACTCCCTGAGGCTTTACAATGAAATCTATCACTGCTTTGCCACACGATTTTGAAAATCTTTTAGAAACTAATAACCCCAGTGTTTCGGTGTTATTAATCGGTTTACTAACTTACAGTATATTAAACACTATTCAAATCCACAAGATATTACAAAAACAAAAATCTGGAAAAGGATTCGATCTTTTAGAAACATTCTCTTACGACACAGGACGGATGAGATATACGAATAAACAGGAATCAGTGGATAAGGTTGGTAAGTATCAGGACTAAATATACAGTTATTATAATCACCGCCTTCTACAGCGAATCTCAACAAGCTAACGGATATGTTGAAACTTGTCTTTCTGAATAGACATTCACTTGCTATAAATAGCGATTAATGCATTTGTGACCAATCAAAAAAGAACACTCCCTCTATAAGTAGCCGCCAAAGCGCTAGTCATTACTGGGTAGACACTCCAACCGATATGTCTAACTTAAGATGCAGGCTTCACTACGTCGATGTGAAAGAATGGTAAGGGGAACAGGGATCGATCTGAGGGCATGGAAAGACAACAAACCCACCAAAAAAGGCACCAGTTTAACATTGATGCGATTGTAAAATGGGTTGATTACTTGGAATATCTAGACGCTGCATTGATAGAAAAATGGCTGTCAACCGTCACCATGAAGGAAATGTGTATTGTGATGTAGACAATAGCGTGTGTGTGAACATTAGATGGAAACCTCGGAAAGAATTAGTACCGACACAGAAGTGTCTTTAAGACCAGACGAATACAGGCGTTTATAAGATCTTCTGCCCGGCATAGGCGACGCATTACCAGAATTCAATGCGCCTTGTTATACGCAGAGCGATCACATGAACAAAATAGAAGTCATGAAGTGTTCAGAGTATAACACTTATCAGTGTAACAACTGGTGAACATAGAGAGAATTGTGCGTAAATGATGTGCATATTTTTACAAGACAAAAACATGCCTTAACATGTTTCGATGAATAATAACAGGAATTTCTAAAATATCTACCAGTCGCAGATAATGGGCTGTGCATTTAACAGGACCAGCATGGAATACTACGAGAACATGCTTAAAACGTTCGATACCTACCCAAAGCAGATGTTACAAGACAAGGTACAATTGTCAAGAGAAGGATCACATAATTTGGCGGGCAGCTATTTCCTCCTACACTGATTTCCTTAAGAAGAATCTCTTATTTTGCCTATGATTCAAATGACGGTATACAGCTCTATTTATGAGAGTATAAAAGACTATCAAAATATTGTTCAGAGCAGTGCTCGGAAAAGATGCTAGAATTTGACAAAGATGTACACAACCTCCTTTGAGGTATTGGAATGTCACATTGTTGTATTTGTGCCCTCATCGTAGCTTATTGGAAATTCTAAATCGTGATCATGGTTTATAATTGTTAAATATAAATGTTAAATTACTACCCTCTAGCTTCACTACACCCAGTAACAAGACTTTGCCTTTGAAAGTGAAATCTGGAATTTTTCATTATCTTGTCACCCGTACACGATTTCATATGTTGAAAACTATCTCTTTTTTTCTTTCTTCTAACCAAATTAAACTACATGTACATGTTGAATATAGTATATTTTTCTATTATATAAAAATTTAACACTAAAGTCTAAAAGCATTTCAAAATGAAGATATGTGTATTTCTATGAATGAGTTTGATAATAAGTGTTCAGCATAAATTCTTGTATTGATAAATTATGTTTTGGTTTCTGACAAGGTAGAAAAACATACTCCAATCAGCTGACTGACAGTTTTTTTAATTTTCTACAATGAAATGTCTTTAGGGCCATTATTCAAGCAGTTTGTGTCAAGCCTCTTATGCTAGAAACATCAATAAAATAATATGTGTACCAGACATTCATGAGACACTGATATTTTATTATACTGGCACAGAATGTAAGATTCAAGAGCATAACGTTGAACCATATCATAATTAACCCATTAATGATGAATGGATTCTCCCATCATTATTATTTGGGTGAGTCCACTTTCATTTTTAGGGACATCAGGCGTGTTTTTTAAATTTTTATCTTATTCTTCAATGAAATTACTTTTAGCAAACAGAATAGCCCCAGTTGGGACACCGTCTTCTGTGGTGTCCCATCTTGGGCTTTACCGTTTGCCTATGTCCCACACAAAGGACGTGTGAGGCTTATATAAGTTAAATACATCTATGTAAATATTATGGTGTCTAATATCTGTATATTGTCACATTTTATTTTCACTTCATAGATAGTATTAAATCATAACTGACTCATTTATGCAAGGGTATCAGGATATCCCTGTAGTTGTACAGCCCAGTTTCTTCAGGCATTGTAACCTATGACCATAAAATAAACATGACAATGACTCGACTCCTACGATAAGCCATATTTGAGCCGCCATATGAGAAAACCAGATTTTTGCATAGACGAAAAAGTGTGGCTAAAGTGTTTGAACACTTATGACTTATAACTAAGACAGATCAAACTTGTAAAAGACTGTGAGCTGAAAATTATATACTATTGTATAGTCCTGTTTAAAAATGAACTATTTATGTAAATAATATCGTGAATATAGTTCCTGAAACATTTGAACACACCACTCAAATATATAGTAATTGTTTCAAAAAAGATAAATTAGCATGCAAACCCGTATACCAATATATATGCAAGCAAGGAAAAATAAACAAGACAATCCAAACATATACATGTAAATGATTATACATTCCATACATACATGTATGTATTATTTTCAGTGCCTTTGTTCCTAACATACACTACTGAGACACAGATTTTCCCTAAGGCATATTTGAGTAAAAGCAAAGATCCATGTATAGCAGTTTGTGTCTCATGGAAACAATCATGATGCTGTTTGAAATCTGTAAAAAAATTGCCTTCATATGGCAAAATTTTATAATGACACATTACAGAGAATTTCCTTTTTTATGGACTTAACCTTCATTCTTACAATTATTTTAAAACCTTGCTATCATAGAATAATTGCAAGTCAGGCTGAAGCTTGGTAAAAATCACTATATATGACTTAAAAATTATATAATAAGAGGTATTATTGATTTTTAATAGACCTCCTCAAACCTCATTTTCCCTAAACATGTATAGGCTTGAAGGGGTAAGTTTCACATGGAGATGTTTCCATGATGAACAATCTACTATTGAGCATTTACAGATTACACCCCACAGCACATATTTCAGAGACAAATAATATAAATATCTTCAACGACTATTGCACAAAATAACATTTTTGGCTTACAAAGGTGTAATGTACCAATAACAATCAAACAATTAAAATCTACATGTAACAACCTACATGTATTACACCTGTAAAAGCAGAAGCAACTAGAAAAAGCGCCTTGAGAGGCACGTATACCCCCGGCTGGTAGCTCCCCTACACCCCTAGGCCCACAGCCCCCAACCCATATATGCTCCCTGACGCTAATACAATGAACCTGCATTCCCGAATAAAAGAGAGCAACCTCAACAAGTACTACTTATAAATTTGTATTTGCAAAAGCACTGTCTAAAACCATGGGGAGGAAGAGTGTAGTAGAATGACAGATCTATTTCATAACAGTATACAGAGCTGACTTGTATACTCAATCTAGGACTTGATCGCGGACATTGAGGGTCAGGTCCTCAGTCCTAGATGGAAAATAGAATGTCATTCTTCAATAATATTAATTAATTAAAAAAAAAAAAAAAAGAAAAGAAAAAAAAAGAGATGTCCTAGATTTTGACCTCTAGCCCCACCCTGGGCATGGACCCTAAAGTCTAATGTCATTAGGCACAAGGCAAACCTTATAGAGTACCTATGGTGCAAGTATGAATGACTTCTAAACATGGTGGTGAAGAAAAGTACAGAAAATAAGATATTTAAAGAAGTTCTAGATTTTGACCTCTAGCCCCGCCCCCACACATGGACCCTAGAGTCTGAACCTTACATGGTACCTATGTTCTAAGAATGAATGCTTTCTGACAAGACTTTGTGATCCTAGATGTCAAGAAAATAGACTTACAGAAAATTTATCATGGTATCATACAGTGATTTTTTTACCTGCGCATCCTGCATCCTATACTCACAATTTGGTCTCTAGGATGCAAAGTTTTAATTTCGGTGGGTCCCAGGATGCAATGATTTTGCATGATTTTTCTATGAAAATAGTGTTCAGGACCCATAAGTTTGCAGTAGGACCCATTGATATAGAATCAAGTGAGTCCCAAGGACTCATAGTCTCAAAATTGTAAATAAATCACTGGACCGTATCTATCATATTATAAATGTGTCCTAGATTTTGACCTCTAGCCCCACCCCTGGGGATGGTGACATGGAATATGAAAGCAAACCCTATCTGGTATCTATGAACTAAATAAGAGCACATCCCTATGATTGTGTATTAAGATATGGACTAAAAGAAGAAACATTAACATTGTAAACAGCACATTTTAAAGGTGACCTAGATTTTGACCTCCAGCCCCACCCCTGGGCATGGACCCTGGGGCCCGAACTCATGGAAACAAAGCAAACCCTATAGGGTACCTATGGTCCAAATATGAATGGTTTCTGACTACTGGTTCATGAGATGTACACCACTAGAGAAACTTTAACCAAAACTTTGACGTAAATTCTACGAACGTTCCGGAATTACGAACGAACTAACTAACTAACGAACATACGAACGGAAAAGCAAAAGCTATATACCCGTCGGCATAAATGCCGACGGTATAACTAACATCTAAATAGCCTTGGTTTGGCTTTGTTATGACTTTACGTCTTAGTCACGTCAGTACAGAGCCACTGCTTTTTGGCTATTAAGCAGACCAGTACTAGTGAACTTAAAATGCCTTCCTTAAAGGACACAACACGGAGAGTGTAGGTATCTTTTCCAGGAACTCTTGCTCTATCCACCAATGACTTGTACTTTACCACTTGGCCACCATGTACCCCTAACATCCGCCATGCAAACATGTCCATGCAATGTATACCCCACTTTTGTATTATAGTGAAAATGGGGGTCTTCAGGTATATGCATTTTTCTTATTTTTGAGCCAAAACATACATTGTGGGTACTCTTTAGGCGGTTCTAATGTGTACCCACAATGTATGTTTTGAGCAAAAATAATTAAATAATCAATTTTTTCCAATGAAATTTTCAATTCCTTCTGAAAAAATCTCTGTATATTGCATGGGCAAGTTTTCTTAATAATCCGCTATTTTTAACATCGAAATGGAAAATACCTTACACTATACCATCTTCTTAACATTCATTGATGAGTAGAGGACCAGTCTTGCACACACACCATCAGACTCCAACAGCCAATGTTTCACCAATTCCTGCAGCTCCTGGCGTGACCCTTTCTGTTCCGCCAAATCCTTGAGAATTTTCTGGGCTCGGCTCCGGGGGATCTGTAGGACGGCTCCCGACATACCGGTACTGACAGACCAGAGACCAGCTCTAGCAACCTGCTCAGGACTGTCACCTTTCCATACCGACCATAGAAATCTTCCTGTAGTAAACATGATAGGGTTTGATATTAAGCAACATAAATATATCAGCAAAACCTCTCTTTGACCAAGCTGACTGATTACAGTCAGCTTTATAGCTTTTAGTCTGCACATGTAAAAAGAGGAAATTCTACAACAGGCGTTATATCAACTATGGACTATATAAAGCCCATGCCACCTTTACATAACTGTTTAGTGTTTATTCCCATATAGAGGGAAGATTTTTTTTTGCTTTTTTTTGATTCAGTTATACATCCCTTTCAAGCTTTTTCACTCATATCGAGATGAATCAATCGGTAGGTGGGGCGAAAACCGGAGTGTGGAACCTTTTGCACAGTATACATGTAAGTATAAACCACTAAACTAAACCTGATAAAAGTTTGTGCCATGAATGGTAACCGCGAAGCTGATCAGCGCCTTTGTTTTCGCTTCACGGATAGTACACTTCCTCTTCTTTTTAAATCCGAAATTTCAAGCTTCTAGCCTGCTTCTGTGACTGTACAGGCCGGTTTATGTCAGACCTGGTCGGAACTCAAATTGTTTGTTTTCTCACGCACAGGCTCATATCCTATTATCCAACTATGATTCATCTTCACATACCCATCATGTTCTGAACCCATAAAGTATGGTATGTGATTAACCTGGTCAGAAACCAGAAAACATATATTCTTATTCATGACAAGAATGAAAACTACTTGGTCTTTATTCATTATTATTTAATATGAATTAATGATACCAGATAATCTGCAGCTTTCACCATAAAATTTGGAATATGTACATGTAGATTCAAATATTTTTGAACTGTGTATGTCAGCAAAAAGTGCTCTTAAACATGGATGTCCGAAAAATTTTGGTCATTCATAGACTAAATATGGAAAAATGGGGCCATTCATATATTTTGACTTGAAAAAGGTAACCCATTCATATATCTGGCGAGGCTGAGAAAGGGGGCTATTCGGGCGGCACATCCCCACTATGATCAGGTTATTATGTACGCTCCTATTCATTTTTATTCTTTTATTTAACATCTTAAAAACAACATACATAAACCATAAATTTTATACATATACTTTTTAATTGTAAAAAGAAAATATGAGCCGCTGCATAAGGAAACCAACAATCTGCATATGAGAAAACAAAGACACAGATCAGCCGTGCAGTAACTGCACGGCTGATCAGCGCCTTTGTTTTCGCTCTAAAGATAGTGTAATATTTCTTCTTCTTAAATCTGAAATTTCAAGGTTCTAGCCTGCTCGTGAGATTGTACAGGCCGGTTTGTGCAGGATCTAGTTGAAAACACAAATTGTTGGTTTCTCACGCACAGGCTAAAATAACCTACCTGCACAAACTGCTCCTATACCAAGAGACATTTTCTGAAAGAAGTTTCTGTCTGACTCGGCTTTTTGTTCAACAGCAGAAGTCACCATTTTCAGCTGACCTTCACATTGCTTTAACAACCTCCATATCTGCTCTGTTTGTGTTATCACAGGTTTTGAGTCAAACTGAGTAGGGTCAAAGTCTTCATTTTCTTTCAAATGTCTTGTAATTGCGATTTCAAGTTGTAGAGTTTTATCTTGTAGACTAGACACATTAGAGACTAAATCTCTCAAAGTAACCTTCACCCTAGGTGACGTAACAACAATTGTTTCTATGGCAACCTTGCAAATATCACATGATGCAGATGCAAACAAAGTCTCAGAAACTAATGTTATCACATGTCTGAAGAAAGAGATCAGGTAATAAGGACACTGGGAGTCTGAGCAACGATACAACTGTTCAAGGCGTGTGAGAAATTGGTGTGTTCTGAGGTAGAACTCTGTGTTCCCATGGTAACTGTTGTCAAGGAAGTCTTGTAAGTAAGAGTTTAGGAATTCCAGAACTGGCAAGTCACCTTCTGCTAGGTCTACCAGAAGCTTCACACCTGCAACGATATTATTTAAAAAATGTAAACAAAATATGAATTTTCAGTTCTCATATAAAAAAAAAAATTAAAAATATCACAATCCAGCCACAAACTGGGATCAATGTGACATAAACTTGCAACAATGTCCAGACACACTTAACGTAACTGTAACAGATAAATTATGTACAGCAAGACTAGATAACGTGTAAATATGTTATTTTAATTAGGATATAAGTTATCTTATTAAGCATTTTAGACATCTTCTTTATTTAATTACCTATGTTACAGCTGAAATAAAATATTGTGCATCTTAAAGGCTTAATGTCCCAATGAACATTTTTCAGTCATGCTGGGACAATATGTAAACTATAGGTATATACTAATTCATTTACAGATAAAAATAATTATTTTAAAATTATTTTTAATAGAGTGTTATATAATAAAACAATTGTTGACTATTGAGTCATTGAATATGATGTGATATCCAACAGAGACTACCAATATTGACCTCGGCTTCGCCTCGGTCAATATTGGTAGTCTCTGTTGGATATCACATCATATTCAATGACTCAATAGTCAATAATTGTATAATGTATCTTATTTGTCATTTGCTAATATAGCTTTCAATACACCATCCCAGGGGCGGATCCAGGATTTTTGGAAGGGGTGTTCAAATTCACCAAGCGGGTTTGTTTTTGGCATTTTTTTTGTGATTTTTCATAAATTTCCCCATGAGATTGAAATAATTTGGTCCATGAGAGGGGTTTGCTTGAGCCAACCCGAACCCCCTCTAAATGCGCCACTGCATCCACAGCCACTACACAGCTACTGGAGTATGAAGTTAATTGCAGCGGCTGAGGCTATCCGCACGACGGTCGTGCCGATAAGCGGCGTTATCCGCACGACGGTCGTGCCGATAAACCGCGTTATCGGCCCGACTGTCGTGCGGATAGCCTATACTACAGGTATTGGCTATCGGCACGACGGGAGTATAAGATTTTCTAACAAGCTTACGCATGTATTCAATTATTAATTTGGCATTAAATAAATTAATTAGGTGTTTCGCTATTGAAATACACTCAAAATTAACATTTTGGTTAATCATGAATAAGAAACTATTTTAAGTTTGATTTGATTAATCCAGCTAATGTAGGCCTAATCTGAATCACAGTAGATTTCTAACAGCGGAGAAAAATACAACCGTTACATTTTTTAATTGAATTACTGAAATGTTTCCGTACTCCATTGTTGAAATCAAAGGCTTTTTATTCTTTTGGATGACCATATTCTTTTAATATAAGGTTACGATGATTACTTTCTCATTTACGCATACGCGCGACTGATTTATACAGGTAAATTCACAGGGTAAGCCAATTTTAGCAAAATAACAATTTTGTTAATTAAATTGTGAAAAATTTCTGCATGTGTAATATTATGTGTCAGTTTTGAAGCCAGTGTATAATATTTATCAACTTAAAATGTATCCAATTCTGAACATTTTAACCTTTGGATGTCGATTTCCCTGTCGTGCGGATAACGCCGCTTATCCGCACGACGGTCGTGCCGATAAGCGGCGTTATCGGCACGACCGTCGTGAGGATAGCCAGTGTCAATTGCAGCATCATATCTACAACTTTCAATATGTTCAAAAACACAACATAAATTTATAATTTAAATTGTAAGAAATTTTCACTTTCAAAGCAATGGTAACAAGAGCTGAACCAGCAACAGTAACTCAGATGGGAAAGCATGCCCAACCAAAACGGAAAGTTACCATCAGGAACACATATCCATGAAAAGTACACCCCCTCAAACACCACTGTTATGTAGTAAAATTGGGGTTTACAGGGATATACAACATACTTGTCTTATTTCTGATACAAAACACAGATTATCCAAGGGTACTCATTAGAGCCGTTTTGAGCTAAAACATTAAAATATCAAATTTTCCAACAAATTTTTCAATTTTTACGACTTAGAAAATCTCTCTTTATTGCATGGGCAAGTTTTCGTAATGCTAAACCACCTTTAGTGGTAGGCCTATTACTTTGTACAGGCGGGGAAAAGGCGAGAGGGTGGCGAAACGACACGGATTCTACTTAGCCACCATTTACCTGTCCTGTTTTTAGACTCTGGCAGCTCCTGATCACTCTTCGATCGGCGAAGAGAAACCAGTTTAGACATCATCTACCCTTGGGCTAAGAAAATATGCACTAAATATACGAAAAACCATTATTGCGAAAACTAAATTAGGGTAAACAGGTATGTTGGCATTTTGACCGGTGTCAAGGTAAATTTTACAAATCAAGAGTAAACCGCACCTAATTACAGTGTTGTCGTAACGTTTCGCTATGGAGTCGGTGAAATGTAGGATGAGCGAGGGGAGGGTGACGGTATATTGTCCATAATTATAAACCTGGACACCAGACAGAAAAAAAACAGATCAAAGATGGTGGTGAACACGAGAATCAACAAGACTCAATAAACAACAAAAATTTCTCTTTCTTCCAATAATTCTTAACCTCCCTAGGAGGACTTCAGAATGAATTCCTTATTACCAAGTGCTATAGGGAACAAGACAACTCACCGACAAGACAACTCACCGACACGGTTTTTGAGACAATTCACCGACAGATTTTGAGACAATTCACCAACACTTCTGAAGACAATTCACCGACACTTTCATTCAAAGTTAATGACTTGTAACTGATGATCTTGATTGGCGATCATACATTCCCCATTATTGCAAAGACAGTTGTATCACGTTTTCACCGACAAATCAAAGTTTTAAGGCAATTTATCGGCAGATATATAGAGGATATTCAAGTTTTTGGAGTGAATATGAGTTTTATTTCATTGAGTGAAGTGAAAAATTTTTATATTTCATGAGTGCCGAAGGCACGAATGAAATATATAATTTTTCACTTCACGAGATGAAATAAAACTCCTATTCACGACGAAAACTTGAATTTTCTTTTTATTATATTGCATGTAGTCATTGTAACGTTGCGCGCTAAAGCATATGACGTCAAAATCTTAAATGACGTCATTACGTCACGTCATTACGTCGCTATTGTGTGTGAACGTTCATTGCGTCAACAATAGCATAGATTATAAAATTTAGTTATGTATATATTAGAAATGAAACGGTGGAATCGTAATTTGCGTATTCCCAAATCTTATATTTTCACATGTGAAAATATAACTTTTTTTATATTTTCACATGTGAAAATATAACTTTTTCAAATATTGGTTATATTTAATACATATTTCTCTATATTTCATCGCTTGCCATATAATAAAAATTTGAAAGCAATTTTAAGACGATTCACCGACAGTTAAAATAAAGATATGATAGAAAATTTTAAGACGGTCCACCGGCAAATTTAACTTAAAAGAGTATTTCTTTACCAGATTGGATAGTGAAAGACAATTTAAAGACAATTCATCGTAATATTAAAATTTTGGAGGACGTATTTGAGACAATTCACCGACAGTTTTAAGATTTTAGAGGCCAGTTTTTAACAATTCACCGTCATTTTTAAATATTGAAAGGTATTTTAAGACCATTTACTGACATATTTAAGATTTCAAAGACAATTCACCGACAGTTTTAAGAATAAAAAGATTTATAAGAATTTAGAAACGTTCACGGACAAAGTTTAAATTCGAAAGACTTTCATATAAGATACATGTAATTCACCGACAGTTTAAAGATTTAAAATATTTTTAAGTATTTAGAAACAAAAATTTGATAGACTTTCATATAGGAATTTAAAGGCAAGTTAAAGGCAATTCTCCGACAGATTTAAGATTGTATTTACAAGTATAGCCATTTATATAGTTACGCTGTAAGCGACACTAAGGTTCCTTCAAGTCACCTAATATTAATCAAATCTATAATTGTATTAAGATGTGTCAGTGAATTGTCTCAAAATCGGGAATCTGTAATTAATAATCGGTCTCAGGCTAGTAATTATCCTCAATTGCTCATGATTACCAATGATAATCATCAGTTTACTGTTACAAGTCATTAAATTTGAACAAAAGTGTCGGTGAATTGTCTTCAGATGTGTCGGTGAATTGTCTCAAAATCTGTCGGTGAATTGTCTCAAAAACCGTGTCGGTGAGTTGTCTTGTCGGTGAATTGTCTTGATTCCGTGCTAAAGGGGGTTACCTCAAAGGATAGAACAAGTGGATGAAATGAGTTTGTACAGTGAAAGAAGACTGTTAGTTTAGTTAAAAGCTAAAAAGAGTCTGGTGATTAAGGGGATACATGCATGCACCACCCGGCTGACAGCACAACTGAACTGTGCCACTGTGGGGAGCATGACCTTTTCCTGACCTCAAATCCCACCCTCATAGACAAGATATATGTCCTCCCTGGTCTGTTGGAGGGAGGACAAGTACTTGGTGGAAGTCCCTCAAAATTTGGCATACTGCTCAAACATTCACGAAATACTAGACGTTTGACCAGAATCAGAATAGTTTACTGGTGAAACGTCAAACTGACAATACCACACCGATATATACGATACAGACTCGATCCCTTTGTGTCACCTTACAATCAAATCTCAAATGGGACAAACACATAAACAGTATCACATCCAAAGCAAACCAGACCTTGAATTTCCTTAAAAGAGTCACAGAAAATCAAAGAACGTGCATATAAAGCTCTTGTACGACGTAAGCTAGAATACTCCCCATGTATCTGGGACCCGACACAAAGTATCAAATAAAACAGCTAGAGAAAGTTCAGCGGTGTGCCGCTAGAAGTACTTGCAAAAGGTATCACAACACCAGCTCTGTTACAGACATGCTAGAAGATCTAAACTGGCTATCCATCCAAGTTCGTAGACTGAGATGTAGACTCATCCTGTATTATAAAATAGTCCACTTCCAAGTTGCCATTTATCCCACAGAACTTCTTCTTCGTTCAGATACCCGGACTAGACAATCAAACCCTAGCTCCTACAAACCATGACATTCGGACTGAGAAAGATGCTTATAAAATGTCATTTTATTCTCGCAATATTGTGCAGCAACCAACTACCAAACATTATCTGTAGTAACTGCCTAGACAGTCGACGGCTTTAAGGGTCTCCTCACAGTCTCAGTTCTCATACCCACCCTTGACTTACCGAGTTCATCCCTGTATATAGTTTTATTACACTCTGTAAAGCCCTTTTAATGCTCCTTTCGCACAACATATCATCTTTTCTTTCTGAATCTGAATCTGAATATTTTACTGGTGACAAGCCAATTGACATTATTTCACCAGGGGGTTTGGATGGGGGAGAAATTATTCCCTTGAACGCACGAGTGAAGCGAACTTGGACACACAATCATCTGACATTTCAGCAGTAGAAAACAGAGTGTCAGTGAGGTCATTCCAGTCCCTGATAGTCTGGGGAAAGAAACTACATTTATAGGCCTCTATTCTAGCAGATGGAAGCTGAAATGCCTTGGAGTGACTATTTCTACAGCGCCTAGTCTTTGGGATAAGGTCATCTGTAGGTATTCTGGCTTCACCCTTTCCAAACTCATTTTAAATATCATTCTAGCGCATAGCAGATAATCCTCAGTACTTGAGGGAGTGCCATTATTCCAAAGAAGAAGAAGGATATACACGTTTGTACAATGTACAATGCCATGTGTTGCTGAGATCGTTTGAATCTGTCAAAGAAGGCTCGTCTCATTTGGCTGATGACACCTTTGCCGCCATCACCATTATGAAAACTTGCCCTAGGGGAGACCGGGGCTAGTTGGTCCGAAAATTGCATTTTTCCAATGTCTGATTTTAATGTTAATTTGCTGCTATTAGTTTGACATTTTACACTCAGTATGATCATTTTTCTATCTAATTATGTAGATTTTCGTTCATACAATGAAACATTCTAGGAAATATAGCCGTTTTTCGAGACACGGTAAACCGGACCAACTTGCCCCGATGTCGGGGTAAGTTGGTCCGTGCAGCGGGGTAGGTTGGTCCGAGGTAATCTGAATGGAAAAAGAACGTAAGTCTCAAACAAACATATTTTAATCTTAAACAACAACAAATAACATGAAACTGTTTTCAAACCGTGCATATCCTCAGTACCACAAACACATACATTCTTAGAAACCGATTCGATGAAAGTTTATGATGACAATCGGGCTTAAAATATGATTTTAGTAAACTACTAGCACATTAAGTAGGGGAGACCCGGGCTAGTTGGTCCAAAAATTGCATATTTCCGAATTCTGATTTTATATTAATTTGCTGCTATCAGTTTGACATTTTATACTCAGAATGATCATTTTTCTATCTAAGGGACCGGTCATTATTTATGCCCAGGGGGGGAGTGGAGGAAATCTCACCATTTTGTATTTTTTTCTGGGGACCCCCTCCTTTGTACTGGTATTTTTTTCAAGACCCCCCCCCCCTCATGTCTTTATGTTGTTTTAAAGTCCCCCCCCCCTTTGACAATGCCCGACAGCCCCGCATTGTATTTTAAAGCCCCCCCCCCCATAATGTCCACTCCATATAAAACACACACACTCTCCATAAAACAGCTCATTTAATATGAGGTTTTAAAAGCAAGACAAAACACCAAACTAGAGGATCATTGGTCTTGAAATCGCTCACCTGAGATTCGGTCTAGCATGACCTTTAGCTAAGGTCATGTTGGTCAATGTAAAAAGTAAACTTGACCTCTAATACTCAAATAATTAATTAAAATTTACCTTTTTTGGGGCCCCAGCAACCAATCAAAATAAGGTATTAGGGCAAAAGTAATATAAAACATAGGGGACTACTAAATAAACATTTCTGCAAAATCTCCAATGAGACTGCAGAAATAGCAATTTTTTACTTTTCTCCATTATAAGTCTATGGAAACTGAAAGTAGCCATAGCAACCAGAGTTCTTATCTGACTGGAACAAAAAAAAACTTTTTTGTAGAGGCTAATGCCAGGAACATGTATGCAAAGTATCAGCTTCATAAAGCAAACAGTTTCTGAGAAGAAGATTTTTAAAGATTTTTTTTTTCGAAAATTTGCCCTTTTTGGGGCCCCAGCAACCAATCAAAATAAGCGATCAGGATGAAGGTCATCTGAAACATAGTGCATTACTCATTAAACATTTCTCTAAAAATAAAATTCAAATATCTCAAATGAGACTGCAGAAATAGCAAATTTCCACTTTTCCCATTATAAGTCTATGGAAACTGAAAGTTGCCATAGCAACCAGAGTTCTTATCTGACTGGAACAAAAACAACTGTTTTGTAGAGGCTAATGCCGGGAACATATATGCAAAGTATCAGCTTCATAAAGCAAACAGTTTCTGAGGAGAAGATTTTTAAAGATTTTTTCGAAAATTTGTCGTTTTTGGGGCCCCAGCAACCAATCAAAATAAGCGATCAGGATGAATGTCATCTGAAACGTAGAGCACTACTTAATAAACATTTCTCTAAAAATAAAACTCAAATATCTCCAATGAGAAAGCAAAAATTTGCAATTTCCACTTTTTTCCATTATAAGTCTATGGGACGTATAAGTTGCCATGGCAACCAGAGTTCTTATCCGATCTGAACAAAAAACAACATTTTGCCCCCCCCCCCCCTCCTGTGGATGCTTTATGCCAAATATCAAAAGTTTTGGCCACACAGCTTCAGAGGAGATTTCATTTGAAATTGTGGACGACGGACGGACGACGGATACCTACCTATCCTATAACCTCACAGTTGAGCCTTCGGCTCAGGTGAGCTCAAAAGACAGTGGTTCGCAAGAAAATTAAGACTGAAAATACCAGTGTTCTTAAATATTTTAAACCGATACCAAGTACGTCTGCAGTAAAAGAGGAAGAAGAAGAAAAGGAAGAAGACGACGAAGAAGAGGAAGATGAAGAAGAGTTTGAGTGTGAAAAGAGTGAAAGCTCAAATCAAGACAGTGACGAAGAGATTGATTTAAAATGAACTTGAAGTAAAATATAGTGATTGATGGAGTATCAAGTTAGATGTTTGGGCAATATCCTCACATTAAAGTTTTATAATGGTTCAATATCTAGGGTCATGTTATGATTGTACAATGTCTCTACTTTCAAAATTAAAAAAAATTCAAGCCTCTTCTCATCTTCTGTAGCTGTAGAGCCTGGTTTGTCGGACCGGCTTAGAAGCTCCGAGGGCAGATTATTTCGTGATGAGGGTCAAATGAAACAAAACAGAAAACAATAGAATCAAAGTTTTAATAAAGTTTTGATTTATGTCTAAGTATCTAAGGTTTTTTTTTGTTTTTTTTTCTCCAACTGACAATTTTCAGGGCCCCCCAAAGGACTTTAATCATTATTTTTCTAAAGCCCCCCCCCCCCCCCCGTTCAATCAAACTAAAATTATTGGATGCCCCCCCTTGCCGAGTGAAAAAATTTTCAAATCCCCCCCTTCATTTCCTCCACTCCCCCCCCCCCCTGGCTTTAAATAATGACCGGTCCCTAATTATATAGTTTTTAGTTTAATCAATGAAATGTTCTAGCAAATATAGCCGTTTTTCCAATGGACCAACTTGCCACGTCGCAAATGGACCAACTTGCCCCGACCATACTGCATTGTAAATCTTCACGCATGACCGGAGCGCCGTTAAATTTAGAAAAGGAAAACACACACGATGGAATACCTTAGGTATTGAGCTTTCAGAAAATGTATAACATGTACGTGTTATTTGATACACAGGGAAGAAAAAAGCAAAACGATAAAGGGGCGCGAAAGTTACTTACGTGATGCAAAATTGGATTTTCTTCTCTAATTTTTTAACGTGATCTCAAGCAGCCATATATCGTTTACTTCAGTAAATGTGTCGTAATGAAATGTTCTATTGGGTCATATAACTGTTGTCATAATTGTTGTCAATTTAGAGAAATTGCCCTAGTACCAACTTGCCCCACGGACCAACTAGCCCCGGTCTCCCCTACAGATATTTTTTCAGTTCTCAAAATTGAAAATTTTGTTGGAAAAAATGATGATATTTTTGCTCAAAACATTGATTGTGGGTACAATCTATGCTTTGGATCAAAAATTAGAAAATAATACCCCTATATATCCCCCGTTCTAAATGTGGGGTTTGAGGAATTTACGGACATGTTTTCCTAATGACGGCGTTGCGTTATAATCAATTATAAATTAAATAACAAAAATATATAAAATGTCGCTTTGTTATTTTTTTAGTTAGTCAGGAAAATATTTGCCATTCATTAACTCGTCTGCACGAAAGTACAGAAAGAGCTATTGCAGTCACGTCGGCGTCTCACTCTGCTTCGGAGTCCGTGTCCGCGTTGCACAAATGTTATAGTTTTTGGTTAAAGTTTTTACAAGGCAAGACAGAGACGTCAAAAGACTAGCACACAAATTATTTCACAAACCTTTAGAAAAAAAAGTATTGAAGAATTTAATTTGCAACGCACCTGGCTTTTTAATCTATAACAACGCCAAGGCTTCTCACGAAATTTCATATTGATAAAATTAAGCCCTGTCATGTTATTTTAAGCCATTCTTGTAACCGGATGATACTCCCAGCGTTTTCATTAGGTGTGCCAAGAGATATATCCACGAACAATCACACTGACCCTGAAACAGGTTTGCATGAGGCGTAAAATAGCCGTGTTTCTGCTAACATGCCGAAAAAAATCAGGGTCGGTAGGTAGGCAAATCTTTTTATTTTTTTCTCTAACTTTCATTTGTTAAAAACAGGTAAAAATTGATAGTATGCAACTTAATTCATCTCAAATACTAGCAAATGACATACATTAAGGTTTAAAACATAAATAAAGTTAAATTAAGTGATTTTAAATATTAATATTGCAGTTTTGACTTATTTTAAGTCACATGTCCATTTACCTGAAAATTTCAAGGGTCGGTAGGAATGAAAATCTTTTTTTTTTATTTTTTTTTTCAAAATAGCAATAAAAACTGCAGGGTCGGCACAAAAAATCAGAGTCGGTCGGGTTAGCGGAAACACAGCTATTTTTTTTTTCGGCCAGACGAGCTACAAATTCATAGGGTCAATGTGGTTCTTCATAGACATATCTCTGGCCACTCACCAGTGGCGTGTAGGACATGTTTACCACTCATTCTAAAATAAGGTGCGAATCCTGGAGAGAAAAAAATGAAGAAAAATAAACTTTTAGAATTACACTTTTTTTCTGCATATTATCACTATTTTTGATCATTCAGGCTTTATCCTGTGAAATTTCACCACCCTCTCGATATTCTTGCAATTTCTACAGCATTTTGAAACTTGGTGGGTATAGTCCAATCCGGTAATCAACGTGACGCACTACATATGAACGAAATATAACCATAACACAAACTCAATGTAGATCTCTAACTAACAGACTCCATTTTCTCAAATAAAGAATAATATGAAGTAGATTAAATCAAACAATAAACGTCCTTCCATATCTACTATCGAAAAATGTTAGACAATATGTGCATGATGCAGGCTTCTTTATTCAGAATTTTCAGTGTTGTTAACTTGCAACTATAATAACTTCCGGCCTGTACATCAGAATTATATTAAAACATGCAGTGATAAATACATTTGTCCTACATGACTGGTGGAGCTTATAAGTACTTTTCTAAATACCTCTTGTTTTACGCCAGGTCTTGTTTTATATAGCATCACGTAAATTACTTGCAAATGTCAACATAAATTATTTTTGCAATACAGACACACAATGGCATTAAATATTATCTGAAAGACTTTATCTGGATACGTTTTCTCCTAACAGACAATCTTGTGTGTCTATTTCATTTTTAAGCATTGTTTTACAGTTTGCACAATATTCTAATATGAAATAAATAGGTTTTACCTATTGCCGTGCATCCTAAACACACAACAATGAAAACTTTAAAATAAAATAATATAAATGCTATGCAATAAATGATCTTACACGAGTACTTATTTCACAACTCACCAAAGTATTCTTAAATAAGTTTCATATGATATGACCATGAGTGTTAGATATCTGAAATACCGAAATACCTTACCATAAAAATGTAGAAAAATATTGCACCCTTTAAGTGTTCAATGTCACAAACCCGGAGATGCACAAGGTGCAGGGTGCTAAAAGTGCAATAAGCAACTTATTATATGGTTCGTCCGTGAGTACGAACGATAACCACTCCCTTAGAGCTTGTGTAGATAAAAAAATGGCTTTGGTTGGCCAAGGGATTTCAGAGAAGAAGATTTTTGAAAATGTGACTGTACGGACGCACGCCGACTCGAGTACCATCCTATAAGCTATCCATGAGCATTCGGCTCAGGTCAGCTAAAATCGTTGAATTTTGCAACAGAAAATGCAAAATAAATACTGTCTATTGTGAAACTATACAAGGGATAATTTGACTAATTACTCCCTGGTAAGTTTCTGCCATTCCCCACTTTTGCATTTTCGATTTAGTCAAACAAAAATGAAAGTTTCATTCTTTATTAAAATAATCATGTGATAAACATTAAAGAACAATTAATTTTCATATATGAGCCGCCGCATCAGAAAACCAACAATCTGCAAATGCGAAACCAAAGGCACAGGTCAGGTGTGCAGTAACTGTACAGCTGATCAGCGCCTTTCTTTTCAGTACAGGAATAGTAAAATCCCTCTTCCTGTTAAATCAAATTTTCAAGCTTCTTAAATCTAGGACTGTAGAGACAGATATTTGTCAGGCCTGGTAAGAAACCCAGATTGTTGGTTTTCTCGTGCGAAGGCTCATATACGACACCTGACACCCTGATTATTTGATACAAACATCCAACTATCAAACACAATCACAGGTCAGCTTAATCACATACAAAACAAATCAGCCTGATTACTCATCATTGCATAATTAAATCAAATCAAAGGCCCTGATAGTACATGTACATGTATGTGTGAGTGAGAGCTTCCCTGGTATTGACTGACCTGCGTCATCTGAAAAACTGGATTTTTGCATAGCTGTTCAATCCCTATAACGTTTGTTAACCCAAATTTCCAAATCTAGAGCTATTTTCTGTGGTTGTATAATAGCTTTCGGATCTGGTCAAAACACCCAGGACCTGGTCAGAACAACCAAATACCAATTTTCTCATAACACAGCTCATACATTTATACTTTCTAAGAACAATGTACTGCTCATGATGCATTTACAGTGTGATAAACTAGATGGTAACGTAACAATTCTCATTTATATTGGGTAGTCATAAAATTTAAAAAAAATAAAGAAAAAAAAAAGACATCAAACTATGACCAAAGCAAACTTTGAAATCGGTCCACCAGTTCTGGAGAAGATTTTTGAAGAGTTTTTACCGTATATGGGCATGGCGGCCATCTTGGTAATGTGACCTAGATTATTTATATGCACATTGATCCCCCCATTCTATAGATGCTTCACATAAAATTTGGCTTTGATTGGTCAAGCAGTTTCACAGGAGAAGATGTATGAATATTATGGTAATATACATATACAATACCCCGGGGTGGGGGCAGATGAGGCCCTTGGGTCCAATTTTGTTTTCAGAATCATTAATATTCAGTCCTACTGCCCATTTCCTGCAAGACTTTCACTTTAAATGACTTTTTAAAAGTTTTCTCCATTCAAATGCATTGGGGACCTATGTTGACCTTGCCGTAAAATAAGCCAAGGTCATCCCAGGGTCATGATTCATATATACTTTGTAGTACTTGAGCCATCGATACTTTAGGCCAGGTTTCATTGAAATCGTTTTACTGGTTCTGGAGAAGAAGATTATTGAAGGGTTTTTACCATACATGGGCATGGCGGCCATATTGGTCATGTGACCTGGATTATATTTATATACACATTGGTTACCCCTTCCTGTTGATGCTTCACATAACACGTGGCTTTGTTTGGCCAAGCGGTTTCAGAGGAGATGTTTGAATATTATGGAGATATACATGTATATTGCCATGGGGTGGGGCACATGAGTCTCTGTGGTCCAATTTTTTTCAGAATCATTAATATTCAGTCCTACTGCCCATTTCCTGCAAGACTTTCACTTTAAATGACATTTTAAAAGTTTTCCTCATTCAAATGCATTGGCGACCTATGTTGACCTTGCCGTAAAATAGGTCAAGGCCATCAGTGCTTCATGCCAAGTTTCTTTGAAATCGGTCCACCGGTTCTGGAGAAGATTTTTGAAGGGTTTTTACTATATATGGGCGTAGTGGCCATCTTGGTCATGTGACCTGGATTTCTTATATACACATTGGTTCCCCCTTCCTATAGATGCTTCATGTAAAATTTGGCTTTGATTGGCCAAGTGGTTTCAGAGAAGATCTTTGAAATTGTGGACGGACGACGACGACAGGTGACGGACGGACGACAGAGCATGGCTATCCTATAAGCTCACCATGTGAGCCTTCGGCTCAGGTGAGCTAAAAAAAGGCAAATAGAACATACTTTGTGGGTATTCATTAAAATCATGAATTTAAACAATTTATTCATCAACCCTCAATACAATCAAAAGTGTCACGACGTTTCAGAAATAGGCAACATTTTGTAACCCTCATTAAAGTCTCTTGTCACCCTCATTAAAGTCTAAAGGTAAACAAAGTCACCAAAATAAAATCAACCAATAATTATGATAACAAACATCGATTTCTTGGTCAAAATTGATAATTTTGTTTATATCCAATCAAATTTGTGTGCCTGGATTTTTCATCAAAAAGAATCGCCTATATCAACAACTGTGGGCTTCAGCAAATATTTAATATCTCAAATAAACATTACAGTTGGCGAAATAAGGCCGTCTCTCGCCAAGCACTGCCCTACCAGACTCTGTATCAGACTGCTCAGGCGGACTGCAGCAATTGTGTTCAGCTAGTTCCAGCTTAGGTTTCATAGGGCACTAGATTTTCCTTTGGAGGATCTAATACAGCAGCTACTCGCTTCTGAATTTCACTTGAAGCAATCTTATACTTCTGTACACTTTTCTCAGATCTCTGTCCAGTCTTTTGCATTATTTCTTGCTCATCCACCCCTGCCATGTAGAGTTGTGTCACATACGTTCTTTTACCGCTATGATTGGTATAATTCCCAGAAAGTTCAGCATGTGCCCATATTACTTTTATCATGTGTTTATGTTTACTCCAATGACTTGATTGCCATAGCGTATAGGGAGTCCAGCTAGTGGTCTTCGGTAGAAAGCGTCTCTATTTAACACCACCAAATATTTCTTAAAAGATCTGCAATTGGTTTCTCATCTGAAAAAAAAAAAAAAAAAAAACACCATCAAGAAGACATGTCCGTGAAATAAATACCCCCTTGAACCCCTATTTTATACAGGGATGTGCCTATCCAAAGCATAGATTGTGGGTACTCGTTAAAACCGCCTCAGCGAGGCGGTTCTCACGTGTGCCTACAATTAATGTTTTGAGCACATAAAATAAACATATCATAATTTTTCTAATGAGATTTCAATTTTTACAGAGCTGCAATGATCTCAATTTCAATTTTTCGTATAAATGCTAAGAATCGGACTATTTGGTACAATTTAATTCAGACATCAGTTCCACTTGTTTACACAAATTATTTCTATAATATTTACTGTCCAAACATGGGCCGATCCAGAGGGGGGGACAGGGGGTCCGCCCCCCCCCCCCTTTGGAATCGCCAGATTATTTGTTTTTGCCATGTTGAAATTTTCCCCTTCTGGGAATTTGGACCCCCCCCCCTGGGAAAATTTTCTGGATCCGCGCATGCCAAACACGATCTTTCAGAATCTTTTTTTCAAAATAATTACTTCCCTTGCTAACATTTTCTCAAATTTATTTTCTCCACGGGAAATTCTTGGATTTTTTTTTATCTCAGTACAGGTTTTCATTCTATTTATGTGACAGCTTTTTGAACGTGACAGAATGACAAATTTTCCTTCAGGTGCTCCACAAAAGGGTGAATTTACAAACGCAGTTTCTGAAATACGAGCCATGTTGGCATGACATTCAATGACAAAATATAACAAAAAGATACATACCATTTAGGCTGTAATGTCTTATCCGTTTGTTAGAGAGTTCCAAGTCCTTTTAGCCCCCTTTGTACGTTTTGGAGCTTTGTCTACTGAACTCGACATACTTTCCACGGGCGATAGGGTTCGACTTCTTTCTTCCGCGCTTCCACCACAAATCTGCTCAAATAATGGTTCATCTGCTCCACTGTCATTAACTGTATTTCCGGCACGAATTCAGGTCCAGCAGCATTTCTCCAAGAGGAAAAGACCCCTGCAGCCCAGTTTGTGTTTTTCTTTGTGTTTCTGTTCTTATGGTTCTCTATGAGCTGACGGATCTCATAATCGGATACTGTCGGCAAAAATCGGGATGTGGCGGTTCAGCACCCGTTTCAGCAACAGTGGCATCGCTAAAACAAAAATATAAATATCAAAGATTTTCGTTTTATCAAAAGGTGTTAACTGAAATTTTAAATTGTTACAGCTTATAAAACCGCTGTTACATCTTGGACCGTATATCTATTTTTCCTTATATTTGGCGGTTCTAGCGTGTACCCTAGATCTATGACCAATCAGTACTTTATGTGGGCAGAAACAAGAGAACCCCGAGAAAAACCACCTGGCACACCCGCAAGCAGAACTTGGCTTGTCTCACACATGCTAGTGGATAATTTCCTGTCATAAAAAGTGTTATGAACACACATGACATGTATTATCACTTTTATGGGAATATGAGACGTAATTGATGACGTATGTAAAAACAATGTAAATTTTCAAAGAAAATATGAATATTACACTCATGGTTATTTCCATATATATCCGTATGAAACTTATTGTTGCTTTGTTTAGAGGCGTACAATTTTTCAGTCATGTCAGGATGGACCCAACTCTTCCTGGGTTTAACCAGTACTGTAGGGAGTTAATGTGTCTTGCTCAAGGACACAACAAGGTGACGCATGTGGGGATTGAAACCAGGACCTCTCTATTCGGAGTTCCACACTCTACCACTACGCCATCACGAGAACATGTCCGTGTAATGTATACCCCCTTGAACCCAACTTTCATAAATAGCAAAACTGGGGTATGCAGGGGTATACCTATTTTTTCTTATTTTTGCTTCAAATCATAGATTGTGGGTACTCGTTAGAAACGCCTCGCCGAGGCGATTCTAACGTGTACCCATAATCTAAGTTTTGAGCAATATTATAAGAAAAATATCAATTTTTCAGCTGAAAATGTTCAATTTTTAAAGCTCAAAAAATCTGTATATTGCATCATGGGCAAGTTTTGTAATGCCATTGTCATGATTGTACTCCCTATAAAATTTATCAAATTAATGCAAGATGCTGGGGTGGGAGTAATGCTTCTTGATCAATGTAACGTTACTATCACTGAAAAACTTAAATATCTTGCATAACATCAGAAATAACATATCAATGATATGTATACCCCCATAAACCCCACTTCTATATATAGAGAAACTGGAGTTTGCAGGCGGTATACCTATTTTTCTTATTTTTGATACAAAACATAGATTGTGAGTGTTGTTTTGAGAAAAAATATCAACATTTTTCCAATGAAATTTTCAATTTTTACGGCTGAAAAGAATCTAGAGATGTATATTGTATCCATGGTAAAGTTTTCATAATGATGGCTATGTTTCAATGTTTCATTCCAAGGTTAAATAAAAAGGATAGTAAACAAAACTTACCCAAATTACTCTGTAACTGTTTCACCAGTCTAACTACAGTACTTTTAACCTCTGTGAATCACTACAAAATAGAAAAACAAATAGAGAATCTTACACTGGAAAATAACAACATCATATGATAATTCTAACACACCTCACCTATATTACACGTGTTATAATATTGTGCAATAATTTCACTGGGCCAATAAGCGTAATTACTTTGCGCCTTCTGGGATATCAGCTATTCCATCAAGCAGCGTTAGACGGGGTAACGTGGTTTTAGAGCATAAAAAACGCAATAAATGTGTAAATACCTGCTTAACAGTCAAATATTTGGCGGAGATATAATCTACAATGCAATTGCGGAAAGCTGAACGATATTGATGTTTTCAGTGACTTATTCCGTTTATTGTGTGTTAGAATCGTAATAGATCAGCTTAAGTACATGTGAATTGTTGAGTAATTATTCCGCTTTTTGGTCAGTTGTAAGAATATGCGCTCGTGATTTGATCCTCTTTACTGATCTCCAAACAGTAAATTATTACTCAACAATTCACTGCTAGAGCTGATCCAAGAGTGATCAGCATTCAGCAGTCAAACAGCTGGTATTCCACAGCTCCTGAGGTAATGGTCAGAAATTGATCTACTCGGTAAACCGTAAAAAAAGATATATCTGCTTAAGCCCATATCTCACTGGAATGTGACAACTTGAGACTAGTTCGTGAATAGTTTGCCAGTATTTTTCGACAAAATTTAAAGATACAAACACAACATTCACGTTGCAGTCTCACTGAATGGACGTTTATGAAACAAATTCGGGAGTTTCAATCTAATTTTGAAAATATATCTCGCGACTGTCGCACGACAGTCACGAGACATTCATGAGAGTGTCTCCCGACTTTCCCACGAATGTAGCTTATTTTCATTTTCATTCGTATAACAGTTACATGACATTGGAATGAATGTTGCTTAGTTTTATTTTCTCGCCAGATAGTCGCGAGGTGTTCGCACATTTTTTTCAAGACTGTTGCGCGAACTTCATACCACACTCGCACGACATTCATACGAGCGTCGCAAAAATTTTGCATTGTAAATTTGCCAAAGTTTTGCGGCGACAAGTTCGCGACACTCCCACGAACGTCCCACGAGTAGCGTGACGGTCTTGCAAAATATTTTGGTGAAAAGAATCGCATAAAATTTTTAAACAAGTTTAAAAATTTCGTGACCAGTTCGCGACACATGAAATACTTGTGACACTCAAGCAACACTGGTACGAATGTTGTGTGAAAGTCCGCGACAAAATTCGCAAAACAGTCGCCAGAAATTCGCATGCCAGTGAGATACTAGCTTTAAATATCTGATAGTTTTGTCTTATGTTATGCAATCAGTATTGAAATTTTTGGAACGAAAGAAAGAGTATGCAGGGTATATACAGCAGAAATTAAGGTGGAATATATTGATATACTCAACTATTACATTGACTTGAGAAGATGCCCCCCCCCCCCTTATAAGTCTGCATGCGGCCACTTTAATTGACCAAAGCCAACATCTAGAAGAGAACAGCAGGGCTAGATCTATTGGTTAAAGATTACCAATGTTAATATAGCGTATGAAAAACTTCTCAACCCCTCAAATTATTATTTAGCTGACAGAATGAGGGACTTCGATTTCAGACCATAGACTAGTTCCGGAAGGTCGAACAATGTTTGGTTGGTATATATGGAAGCTAATATGGCGGCGCCCATGGTCAACCGTCTTGTATTTGTTAAATTTCAAAATAAAGAAGAGAGAATATTTCAGAGGATTGAAAAACATGAGAAAATGCATCAAAGAAACAAGAAAAAGTAACAAAATCCCCCCCCCCCCGGATCATCGTTTTTCGATTCATCAAATGTATTATAATTATTATAAAGGACCAGGAAATATTTTCAACACTGTTGGTCATACCAGGGAACTGCCAGGTTAACAGTCCCTGGTCATACATGGTCCGGCGAAACCATTCAGAACTATGATATCAGGGAAATGACATCAGACAAATTGATGTGTATCGAATAAAGTCTATAGTCTCCGATCGAAGTCGGTCTATAATTGACATCTGCGCACGCAGAGCCAAGGGCGACAATGCGATTAACAGATTATACTTTATTTTTTGTTCTTCTGTCATTCCATTGACATTCTTTATATCGGACTGCAATGCACAAGTTTATGAGATGGGAATAGCTTGTACTCAGCGAAATCAATGCAATATTTAGCTTCTGCTAGAAAGTTTTGTCTTATGTTATGCAATTCAATATTTTGAGGTGATGATCAGAAATTGGTTGACTAAGTATCTGAAGAAAGAAAAGAAAGAAACAAGTCTATAATGAAATGAAACATAATCCTCGCGAGAGGGTGCTGCAGTATATATAGAAAGAAGGAAAGAGAGGGCAATTTCATCATGCAGAGTGTTTCTTGTGCTAGAGGTCCCGGGTTCGATCCCCGCTGGCGGCGAGGAAAATTTGTTGGTCCGAACTTGCTTCCCTTCGTGTCATTTGCAGGAATGACATGATACAGTGCGCCGTCCTTCGGATCGGGACGTTAACTGGAGGCCCCCTATGCAGGGACAGTCATCCCCTGTGCGGGTTAAAGATCCCTACACAGGTTCTATCCTCATGCATGTAGCCCGGCATGTAGGCTCATCCAGCAAAACACACCGGAGTGTACAATGTACACCTCCCAAGAATAAATCAGAAATTGATTGATGGGAGTAACAGGAAAAAAAAAAATGATTATTACATAAACAACACGCCACACGTGTCCGCTTTAATTGACCATAGCCAACATCTAAAACTGTAGCCAAAGGTCCTTGTTGTATGAGTATTACAGTGCAGTCCGGTAACATTGCGCACCTAAGATATTTCATGCCAGATCTGACGTCAAATATGAACACTGACTAACATTACATACCATGAGACTTTTTAGTGATTTAATTATTAAAATATCATAATACGAAATGTTAGCAATTTCTGTCAGCTTTAGAAATATTGTGGCTTAAACATATGCACCCCCATGAAAAAATGGAGGCAATTTGTCCCCTAACATTGCGCACTGCTAAATCAAATGTATATTTTATAGCAACCTGCAATATATCTACAGCAGTTGCATTTCTGTTATTAAATACATATGACACCCATGTGACAAATTACAAACGAAGGAGTTCAAAGAAAATCATGTTGTGTATGGTGGCACAAAAATGTCACCACACAGTATTTCAAAAGGAAGTGTCTCGGCGTCCGGTACTGGACGAATTAGGCTAGAGTCTCCGTGTCCGGCAATGCCGGACACCGAGCCTATCCTCACTGGAATGGCTCCGTGTCCGGCACTACATTTTTCTTACCAGTTTCTTGGTTGTCAGTAGTAAAAAGTACAAATAGTTTTATTACTATCAATAAAAGTTTGAAGATTTTTTTTTTCATTCGTGTTCCGTCATTTTGTAAAGGGGATGTAACTCTTTATTTGTTTATGTACTGTAGCCGTGTCCGGCACTACATTTTTCTTACCAGTTTCTTGGTTGTCAGTAGTAAAAAGTACAAATAGTTTTATTACTATCAATAAAAGTTTGAAGATTTTTTTTCATTCGTGTTCCGTCATTTTGTAAAGGGGATGTAACTCTTTATTTGTTTATGTACTTTAGCGAATTCAATATCATGTCGCATTTTGGTTGTTGAATAATAATTAAATGTTATTGTTGTGTTGTTGTTTTTTTTATCAAATATAATTATCTATCAAATAAGTTCTTTAAGCCCATGTATTTAACCTTGCGTTAAATGATGCCAATTAGCCTCTTCTCATCTTTAAGGTAGCTATAGCCAGCAAACCGCGAATAGCGCGCCTCTTTTGTTCCTTTTGAAGTCTGCTAATTGATCTCCGACAACAAACGACCATTCTCAAGTAAAACAAACAATGTAATTTATTATGTAAATTAGAAAACAATCCATCCATTAAGATGTGCAATGCTAAAATAAATTATGGTGTCTCTGTTTTCGCCAGATCAGACGCAAACCGGTGATCATGCAGATGCAATTTATATGATATACGTTATAAGAACGTACGATCTATTTTCCACACTTGTATAGATGTCACTAACCTTGCTTTATCATGTTGAATTTCGACCAGATCAGACATTAACCGGATAGTATGCATAGGCAACATAGAAGCACTCCGTTTGCCGGTTATATGACCTATATTATTAGAACGTACGATCTGTGTCTAACACATGTATAAAATACATAAGAGCAAATTTGCTTTATACGGGCTCTTGATTTCTGAACAAATGAACATTATTTCTTAAATTCTAGTACTGATGACATCGTTGTTCATTAGATGAGGACCATGACTCTACAATAGTTTGTCTTAGAATCTTGTTCTGTCGGTCTGTACAGTCACATTTAGTGTAATGAACAGCCGAGCCGAGCAACAGCAAACACCGTCGGTGGAAAAGCATGCTCATCCACCAAGGGTGGTTTACTGCGCTATATACCTAACACTTACTATAATCACAAAGTTTCGAGTTTCTAATTTGCATATTACTACCCGCTAATATGCCGCTAATATGTTGCACCAACGTATTCTACAAGGGAGACTATCCCGTTACATTACTTCCCCTTTCGAGAAGACTCGCCCCGAGTCTTGGCCTGGGGACTACATGGGTGAAGCAACTCCGTTCTGGCAGTTGTCATCATCCCACCGCTGCCACCAAATGTAACGAACAGCCGAGCCGAGCAACAGCAAACACCGTCGGTGGAAAAGCATGCTCATCCACCAAGGGTGGTTTACTGCGCTATATACCTAACGCTTACTATAATCACAAAGTTTCGAGAAGACTCGCCCCGAGTCTTGGCCTGGGGACTACATGGGTGAAGCAACTCCGTTCTGGCAGTTGTCATCATCCCACCGCTGCCACCAAATGTAACGAACAGCCGAGCCGAGCAACAGCAAACACCGTCGGTGGAAAAGCATGCTCATCCACCAAGGGTGGTTTACTGCGCTATATACCTAACGCTTACTATAATCACAAAGTTTCGAGAAGACTCGCCCCGAGTCTTGGCCTGGGGACTACATGGGTGAAGCAACTCCGTTCTGGCAGTTGTCATCATCCCACCGCTGCCACCAAATGTAACGAACAGCCGAGCCGAGCAACAGTAAACCACCCTTGGTGGATGAGCATGCTTTTCCACCGACGGGGTTTGCTGTGGCTTGGCTCGGCTGTTCGTTACATTAGAAAGAAGAAAAATTGTACTATCAGTTAAGTTCAGTTCAGTTTTCGTAGAGTTCCCCCGTTACTTTGTCGAGGCACCACCGTAAGGTGTAAGGTTTTTTTTTTTTCACTTGAGCTCTTAATTGAAGGTTTTATCTGTGTAGCGAAAACTAAGGCGCTGATCAGCTTCGCAGTATGTATCTTTTACTTTTAATGATTAAAAAAGTTTTACCAGCCTTTACCATTTAGCATAATTATACGGAGCGAACAAGTATTTTATATTTCTATATACTAGTATATATCAAACGGTATACGGAGATTGGACAAATAATCACTGTACAAATCCAATATGGCGGCGTTCGAAGCTAATTACTTTTGTGACACATTAGCCAGTATTAATTTGATTTATGTTTCTTTTGCTATGTTTTACAACCAGTAAACTGATAAGAAAATGTAGTGCCGGACGCGAAGCCATTCCAGTGAGGATAGGCTAGGTTCCGGCATTGCCGGACGCGGAGACTCTAGCCTAATTCGTCCGGTACCGGACGCCGAGACACTTCCATTTCAAAATTAAACAAAATCACATGATTGTGCTAAATTATTCAATCAGAAAGGAAGGAAAATCATTTTTGTCTTTAAATTAATCTTGGAAATCTGGTTGACATGCCATATGCGCAATGTTGCGGGCCGCGCAATGTTAGGGGACTTGACTGTATAGATTTGGGATCGCACAAATCGGGTTTTGTTGGCAAGACTAAAGATTACGCTGGTCGTGATGCTCAGGTCGGGTGTCGCGCTAACGCGCGACCCCCTCTGTCACGTTATCTATGACAAATCGTTTTTGAGTGACAAGTCCGTTTAGTTATCAAATAAACACCTGAAAAATTGCTCTGTCTGTGGCTTTTAAAGCTTCAAAAATGGCGGCGGTAAACAGCTGACGGACGACCTCTGTCAGTGGGCGGAGCATGCCAATGCGCATTGCGCAGTCGAAAGAGTAGCCCGCTTTTCTGGCGAGTTCATTCAAAAGATCATCTTTGATTGGACGATTGGGAGCATGCGCGAGGGTGTTTCCGCGGTCCGTGCGCGACGCAGTCTCGTGATCTAAACCACACTTTGCACGCAATGGATTATGGGAATTTAGCCATACGATGAGTAGGAAGAAAGCAAAGTACTCCGCATATATTTTCAATATGCCGCGACAGGGTTGCACCCAATTGTACAGGGCGCGGCCATTTAATGAATCAGTCCGAGTCCTTCGGTTCTTTTCCTTATCCTTTTGACAGACACTTTCTTGGAGCCTAAGTACAACATATAACGTGCAACCTAAAGGATGCACGTATAAAAATGTAACATACGTGACGGAATACTGTAATTTACGTAACGGTAATATTAAAGTCACCTACATTATTTCCAAACTTAGATATGTTCGCGTTTTTGCTAACATATAATGAAGCGTGGAATTTGAACCAGTCTGCACAAGAAATAAATCTTTCAATGCTTATAACCACATAAATATTTAGTAGAACATAACTGTTTTATATTGATAAAAATGTATATTAATATCAGGGCTGATATTTTACTGTTGGTCAGTAGTTTGGAATGGACAAAAGCGAATAACAAATGTAGTATTGCTATGTCTTTGATTGAAGGAGGTGTGATCATCTTAGATTTCACTGTTTTCAACTATAATCGATAAATAGACTTAAACTACCTTTGTATTTTACGAGGCAAATGCGTAATTTACGTGACACTGCTTGAAAAAACATTATGTAAACTGAACTACTAAAAAGTACATAGTGTACATTAAAAGATTTATAGACACTTATTTAAAGCACAATCTCAGCTATATAATACATGTATATCATATTGGCATTTTGAAAGTAAGTAGCGTCACGTAAATTACTGTCACGTTAATTACATTTTCAACTTTAACATCCAAAAATACCACCTACGAGTAAGGGTCGTTTTTTTAGATGTTTTCGGCCTCCATACTTTCATATTCAAATAACGTTGTTTCAAATACCATTTTGGATTTGTTTAAGCAGGGGGTCAGATTTATTTGACCAAAATAGTAAGACAAAATAAGAAATCTATTTGTTATCCATATAAAGGACATATTCAACTAATTAATTGGCACAGTTTGGTCTGCAATAAGAGAAACTCTGTGACATCTTTTTTTTTTTTTTTTTTCTTTTTTTTTTTTCGACTTTTGATGTTTGATATTTTTGAACCATAACACAATGTCCAATTCAGTAAATCAAACGATGTTGTTTCGTGTAAAAATAGAATTTGTTCGTTCTGTCGCCTTTTGGATTTTTTGATATATGGTTTGTGACATGCCGGTTTTGGTGGGGTCATGCATTATTCACTTCTACCAGGAATCTTGAAAAACATAATTGGGTATCATATTTTGTTCAGTCTTGATTAAGATAGTACCAAATTTTGAAAATACAGCCAACCCTGGTGATATATTGAACAATGTTACTCCAATTTTTATTTTTTTATTTAACACCCTGAGACAGGGAGTGTGCTACTTTGAATGAGTGTTACGCCATTTACGTATGGAATTAAATAAGTTTGATACAGGTATGATTAATTAATTCCAGAGTCAAAGGACCAAGTTCATTTTGCATCCTTGTGTAATATTTTTGTAAAATTCATTTGATCGGAAAAGATATAGGTTCGGAACGGCTTCAACAAGTGTATTGCTTTTATTTAGCCACTTCATATGACTCTTTCAAAGTTATCGTCCATGAGAACGAGTCAATAATATTACGACTGTTTTAGAGTCAACCACTTCATGCGAATCATTTGATGAAAATATTGGCTATTTAATGCGGTTGACTTTACCCTGTATTTTCGGTGCGGTTGGCTATTAGTGACCCTTTAATAAACCCCAAACCAGGAAGTCTATCTTTAAAGGTACAGTCATATTTATCACTTTGATATGGTTTTCATATCATGAAAACCACTGTTTTAAACTACCGTTCTTTCTTTCTTGCATTTGGTGTATAACTTACATGTAATTAGATCTGTGTTAAGTTAAAATGCATTCTATGTTTAGTAGATAGACGGAGCCTCGCCATGAGAAAACCGGGTTTTCGCCTGTGCGACAAAGGTGCAGATCAGCTGTGCAGTAACTGCGCAGCTGATCAGCACATTTGTTCCCGCTCCTCGGATAGTACAACTCCTCTTCTACTTTAGCCAAAATTTCAAGCGTCTTGCTTTTTTCTGTGACTGTACAGACCGGGTTTATGTCGGACCTGGTTGGAAACCCCGAAGACCGGGTTTCTCGCGTCGCGGCTTATAGAGTTTATAAAGAAGTACATGTTAATTAGTTTGCATTTTCATGTAGAACGTGTACACACCTCCCAAGAATAATCAGAGATTGATTGCTGGTGAACATCACAAAAACTTGCCCATGCAATAAACAGAAATTTTTTGAGCTTTAAAAATTGAAAATTTTCAGCTGAAAAGTTTTGTTTTTGCTCAAAACATAGATTGTGGGTACACGTTAGAACCGCCTCGGTGAGGCGGTTTTAACGAGTACCCACAATCTATGTTTTGGAGAAAAATATGTATACCCCTGCAAACCCCAGTTTCAGTTCTATATAAAAGTGGGGTTTAAGGGGGTATTCATTGCACAGACATGTTTTCCTGATGAACAAGCAAACAAAACAAATAGAACGTAGGACTGATAAACTCTACACGTCTTGATATTTGTTCTGCTGTTGTCATGTGAATTACATATTTTATATACATGTAAATGTTATTTTCTACATGGAGAGGGCCGTACTAACGAAAAGACGAGTGGTGACCCAATCAAAGATGAAATAAATAGATCTAAGTTAAAACTAAATAAGCCGAATGATTTTATATTCAATGAATTTGTTATATATATCGTTAATTGCTTAATTTAAAGAAAAAAAATGACGTTTTATGAAATCACCTGAACAGAACTTACAATTCCGCTGCTAACATCTCGATCCAAAAGAAACACTGTCACCCTTGCACTGTCAATTCACACTGCGAACCCGTTTCAAATCCTAAATGCTGGACCAGAAAAGCACTAAGTCTTGCATACTATCCATTCAACTTATATCAACGCTTCGGTGTCGGGTAACCTTCTGTGGATTCTTCTGCTTTTTTCAACATTTATTCAAATATTCAAATTTTTAAATGGTCATTTTTAAACGTATTCCCACCAGATCTTGTGATTTCTTTTCTAGATTTCGCGATGGCGACAATATTTGACCAACAATGTGGCTTCCGAACAGGTCTGACACAAATCAGGCTGCACAGTCACAGAAGCACGATAGAAGCTTGAAATTTCGGATTCAAGAAGAAGAGGAAGTGTACTATCCGTGTAGCGAAAACAAAGGCGCTGATCAGCTTCGCGGTGACCGCGAAGCTGATCTGCGCCTTTGTTTTCGCATATGCAAATGGTTGGTTTTCTCATGAAGTGGCTCTTTTTTTTTTCTTTTTTTCTATCTCTGCATTGACCCACAGGAAATATCCAGACAGATTAAACATTCATAGAATGTCGTAGATCAGTGCGGTTGATAGCCTTTTAATGAAAACAGATAAAATATCGTGTCCTCGAGTGACGGTCAACGGAAATTACGATGTCAGTGTGCGCTCCGGGATTTATTCACTAATGCGGTTCAAGGCTTGTCCCGATACAGCTCATTTGTTTTACTTTACATGTACATAGACTCAATGAGCACTCCTAGATGAGGTGGTGCTCTTACTTAAATTACGGTCATGACGGTAGGAACAGGACCAACAGCTATTTCAAACCACACGGTTCGTCACGTGCTCAGTGTACATTTATTCTACATCACCTGTCATTTTTCATCATCCGAAGATTGTGTGTGTGTGTGTGTGTGTGTGTGTGTGTGTGTGCGCGTGTGTGTGTGAGAGAGAGAGAGAGAGAGAGAGAGAGAGAGAGAGAGAGAGAGAGAGAGATTATAGTAAACAATTAATCTAGTAATCTACAGGCCCTGAAGGTCGACTACTGTCTGTTTCAATACGAACCAGACAATCTAAAACCACGCTTCCGCGGTCGATTTTCATATCAGCATCTATTTGGGCATAATTTCAAGCCTGAATAACCTCGACTGTACCTCGAGGGTAGACCAAATATTATGAAAGGTGTAGTCTCCTGGAAGCTCTGTCATTTTATTGGAATAAGAATTGTTTAGTTCAAACTGGCTTGTAATGTGAGAAATCAATGTGTGTCACTGAAGTTATGTTATTTCGTTTATGATATTTTATGTGTTATTATCTATTTATAAATCGATCAAAATCTAAATTGTTACACTCGGTGAATAATTCTATGTATTAGGATAGACTTAGCGAAATCCGTTCAAATCTGCAAACATCCAATAAAATTTAACCAAGCTTCAAGTACGGGTACTGCTATGCCATTACTTATGAAACAAATCGGTATGTACTAAACTTATGAAACAGAGCTGTATAGTCCCTGGGCGGGAGAAGACCAAACCTTGGGGTCCAGATCTTTTCAGAATCATAAATCTTCAGTCCATTTGCCCATTTCCTGCAAGTTTTTTTCTTTCTTCAAAAGACATTTTAACAAATTTCTCATTCAAATGCACGGGACCTTGCCGTAAAATAGTCAAGGTCATCACAGGGTCATGATTTACAAACATACTGTAGTACTCTAGTCAACAATGTTACATGCTATGTTTCGTTGAAATCGGTCCAGCGGTTCTTGAGAAGATTTTTGAAGGATTTTATCATATATGGGCATGGCAGCCATCTTGGTCATGTGACCAGGATTATTTATACACTTAATAGTTCCCCCTCTTATAGTGTTTAATATCAAATTTGGCTTTGATTGGCCAAGGAGAAAATCTTTGAAAGTGTGGACGACGATGGACGGACGCCAGATAAGGTCACATACGTTTTTCACTTCCATGCCATGTTTATTTAGTTGCTTTGTCTCACCCTGTATACCCGCCATGCGACCAAATTTCTTACAGCGCAGATCAGTGCAACATCACACGACGTGTGACATTGGAAGCCGGATCGATTTGGCAGCAACCTACAGCGAGGCAATCAACTTGTCTCTGTAGCTGGATTGTTAACCAACGATTAGCTTTTCAATCATAGAACTCCATTTTGTGACGCGTCGTGTGATCTGCATTGTAAAATCACTGATGTACAGTGTGTGTATACAACGTCCTTTAAAAAAAAGAAGAAACAAAAATCCGGCTGCGGACACTCATGAGGAAAACATGTCCGAGCAATGAATACCCCCTTAAACCCCACTTTTATGTAGTAAAACTGGGGTATGCAGGGGTATACCTATTTTTCTTATTTTTGCTCCAAAACACAGATTGTGGGTACTCGTTAGAACCGCCTCTAACGTGTACCCACAATCTATGTTTTGAGCAAAAAAAAGAAAAATATCGAAAATTTTCCGATGAAATTTTCATTTTTTGCTACTGAAAAAAATTCTCCATTTATTACATGGGCAAGTTTTCGTAATGACTGTTTGCACAGTATTGCAATATTGCAATGCAGTGATAAGTATGCAGGTAGACGGTCCACAAATGGAAAAAAAAATAGCTAAATTGTTCAACTGTACTCGATTTGACCGAAGATAATAAGTGCAAATGAACGAAGTATTAAAAAGGAAGACACATTTAAAGAAGTGCATATGGCCTTGAATGCAAAAGCAGTGCAAAAAGTTTATTTACAACTGCGTCGAAAAATGCCGATGCACACATCGATGAGCAGCGACGCGAAAAAGCCGGTTTTCGGGGTTTCCGACCAGGTCTGACATAAACTGGTCTGTGCAGTCTCAGATAAAGGTTAGAAGCTTGAAATTTCGGATTAAGGAAGAAGAGAAATAGAACTCTCCGAGTAGCGAAAACTAAGGCGCTGATCAGCTGTGCAGTTACTGCACAGATGATCTGCGCCTTCGTTTTCGCATAGGCAAAATTCCGGGTCTCTCCTGCTGCGGCTCATATAGCCGTTGCATCTGTATGTAAAGTCTGCGTTTATTTGGAAAGCTTATGAATATAAAACGGTGAGGTTATAGATGTATGCTCCTGTCATATGACAACATGTCCATCTTGATATGCATTTTTTTTCTAAATCTATACTTAACGACACTTCCAACGCTACCGATAGAGTTTTTGCTATAATTTCAAAACTACTCAAGATATTGAAATGAAAATTGCAGGGACGATAGAAAAATTCATTAGACGTGTACTGAAGGCAAAATGATGCCAGCAGACTTTTATCAAGAAACGCTCCGGCCTTTGGAAACACCACACCTCATTTTCAAAAGTCACAAAACCAGGTGTAGCGAACAACGATCTTCACAGCAGTTCCTCCGTATTTCTTTCTGGTTTTGTTTTCTCTTTTTGCCACACCACATGACGGAAAGAACAGTTCTCAGAAAAAATCGCATGCACGAACTCACAGGGGTATGCGTCTGACGCACGACAGTGCGACGTCTCGTACAGCAAGCAAGACTTGTAAACCTTCTGCAAGCAAACAGAGTTAATTATTTAGCCATCCAAATCATCGACATAAATCAAAGCAACCATATCTGTCTCATATCTGGGACATTATCAGCTGTGTAGGAAGGAGACGGTACCTTGCTAATGTTATACAGTTTTAGCAATTTGTAAGGTATGGGTGGAAGGGTATAGCGCAGCGCCAGTAGTACTTGTATGCGGTACGCTTCCATGCGTAGTTGTTGGCTAGTAAATGACGGTCTAACTAGGTAATTTGATCGGATCAGATGAATATTTTGATAAGATGGTTTAGTTTCAATTGTTTTGTTTGTTGTTTTGTTTTTTCGTCTTTCTTCATGAATAAAAGATACAAAAAGAAATACACTATGGCAATAAATATTGTAGGTTTATTGCTGAAATGCTGAGCCTGTGTTTTGCGACTTTTGAAAATGAAGTGTAGTTTGTCTAAACGCTCGGGCTGTTTCTTAGTAAAGGTTCGCTGGCACGAATTTGCCTTCAGCACACGTCTCATGAATTTTTCTATCGTCCCGGCGATTTTCATTTCAATATCTTGTGCAGTTTTGAAATTATAGCAAAAACTCTATCGGTAGCGTTGGAAGTGTCGTTAAGTATAGATTATACGTTGGCACATGTCTATACTTGCATGCATTTGCATGCAGGATGTTTTATTTTGTCAGGGAATAGCTCATTGAAAGCTATCCGTTTACTCCCTTGACCGATTTATGCATATTTTCTAAGCCTTGAACAGTTGAGTGCAGAAATGACACTGAAGACTATAAAAGACGCAGCAGCACAGAGGAGGGCGAAAATATCGTCAAAGGACAGCCAAGAAATGGACTTGGGCATTCACAGTGAACAAGGTAGGTCTTTCTCTGATAGCTTGTTTCATTGCTTATATTTTTTTTTCCTGATTTACGACAGTCATTCGACGGGTTCGCGAATATTTTTGACGAAAACTTGATTTCGAATAAAATTTTTAAACATGTAGTTCGCGCGACTAGTTCGCGACTCTTGCTACACACGTGCGACACCGGCACGAGTGTTGTGCTAAAGTTCCGCGACTAAATTAGCAAAACAGTCACGAGGAGTTCGCAACTAGCGCAGTTTAAGGGGATTATCCTGACGAATATAAAGGATCACAAAATCACCAACCAGTTTGTAAACTTAAATAGGAGGTTTGATTTCAATACGATAACACTGAAGGCGATATATACATGTCACTTTTAAGGTGACTCAAAGGATCATTTTCAGTTCAAATAAATGATACTCAGGACGACCTTTTCGCCAAAAACATCCATTACGTGTAAACAGTCGACCACCCTGTTAATTGAGTTTGTCCAACTATAACGATGATATGCCATACTGGCTCTGCGGTTATGAAGCCTTCTTCATGCTCAAGTCAGCTGAGTATTAAAATAGCTCGTAAAATCTGCAACATACCACACTATTTGACGTTTTAAATATAGATCACCAGTACAAAAATTCGCCCATGCAATATACATAGAGTTTTTGCACCTTCAAAACTGATGGCACTTTCAGTTAGAAATAAATTGATATCTTTTATATTTTTTGCATAAAACATTGATTTTGGGTACACGTTAGAACCACCTTGCCGAGGCGGTTTTAATGAGTACGCATAATCTGTTTTGGATTAAAAAATGAGAAAAATAGGTATACCCCTGAAAACCCCTGTTTTTCTACCATAAAAGTGGGGCTTCGCGGTGATGGGGTATACTTTTCACGGACGTTTTCCCGATACCAAAGCCAGTAACTTATTCAGCGCATAAAATTAATGTTAAAATCCAAACAATCGTTGACATTTTAACATTTATGAGCATGATAAATTTTAATCTCAGCTGAGTTGAGCATGACAAGGTTTTAGTTCCTCGGTACTTGGTTTCAGTACAGACCGAGATAGGTCCGGCTTTCCTGGGGATGGGGCGAGATGAGAGGGACCCAGTCCGGGGCTATGCCCGGGTCGTGGTGGAATGCATCGAGAAAACGGAGAACACGACGGACTTTGACAAAGCAGAAATTTCAGAGATGTGCAACACATACCCGGTAAATTCTCATGAAATATTTCTTATACTCGTCATTGCGGTCGCATATTTTATTTTATACTTTACAGTGAAACCCAATGTATATCAAAACTTGATAAAATTGGTATTTTCATTGATATGAAATTTCACTGATATCAAATCTCACTGATATCAAAAGTCACTAGTGACTGATATCAGCCTATATCATCACTGTAATGACGTCAGATTTTTTGGATTACTTCTGACGTTTCCATTTACTTGACGTCATTAAATGTGTCTCACTTCAGAAATTCAAACGCCTATAACTCCGTTATTTATGAACGAAAACATAAAGTGTGGGTATTCATTTTCTTAGTTAGAACATAAGGAACAAAATTATTCGTGTTTTCAAAAATTTTTTGTTTTTGCACTTTCACCGCCTACCTTGTGCATTGGAAAATGCCTGTGCATTGTATAAAATAAAAAGAAAATTTGCTTTTTTTCGGTGAATACCAAATATATTTCATCGAGTGAGTTGAAAACATAATAATTTTCACTCGTGCTGCGCACTCGTGAAAATTCTGATGTTTTCAACTCACTCGATGAAATATATTTGGTATTCACCTCAAAAAAGCAAATATCCTCTAAATATAAATTGCAAAGTTGTCACTTTTGAAAGTAAGATAATTCGGTATGACAAAATAGATCTATACACGTACAATGTACATGCAGTTTGTCAGAAATAACACAAAATTTGATTCAACTTAAAATGAATGCTTACATATGTAAATGTAACACAATTTCAGTATCCCAAAACATTAAAGCTCAGGCTAAACGTCCCTCTGGTTTGTGTCAAATCCGATCGGGCACTTGTACATCAGCTTTTCTCGTGACACGGCGCGTTTGTATAATGAATTAGTGGACACGAGTCATAGTTACATAATAGGGTACCATGCATAATGCATCCTTGAATAATTTTCTTTAACATGTCCGACTTTTCTATGACCTGTTTGTACGTTATTCTTGTCTGGGTTAGGCGACGATTATAATTGAGCCGCATCGTGAGAAAAGGGGATTATTGCCTATGCGAAAACAAAGGCGCAGATCAGCTTCGCGGTAACCGCGAAGCTGATCAGCGCCTTTGTTTTCGCTACTCGGATAGTACAATTCCTCTTCTACTTAAATCCGAAATTTCAAGCTTCTAGCTCTTTTCTGAGCTGGTACAGGTCGGTTTGTGTCGGACCTGGTCGGAAACCCCGAAGACCGGTTTTCTCGCGTCGCGGCTCAATTTATAATAGTAGACTTCCGAATCATCACTAAAACATGTCCGTGTAAATGTATACCCCCCCTCCCCCTGAACCCCACTTTTATATTGCAAAACCGGGGTATGCAGGGGTATTCCTATATTTCTTATTTTTGCTCCAAAACATAGATTGTGGGTACACGTTAGAACCGCCTCGGCGAGGCCGCGGGTTCTAACGTGTACCCACAATCTATGTTTTGAGCAAAAATAAGAAAAATATCATTTTTTTCTACGGGAAAGTTTCTTTTTAACCACCGTTAGTTTAAAAATCTCTGTATATTGCATGGGCATGTTTTCGTAATCGGTTCTTGTCTGGGTTAGGCGATGATTATAATAGTAGAGGTTTGGCTTATTACTTCTGAATCATGGAGGATTTAGGACCGACTCTTCTATTAGAAGATGAGTAGGACGTAAAACACCAAAACACAATATGTTTTTCTGTAAACATAAAGCCATTACGAAAACACGCCCATTCAATTAACAAACATTTTTTTTTTCAGAAGCAAAAATTAAAAATTTCATTGAAAAAAAAAATGATTTTTTGAATATTTTCATTCAAAACATACATTGTGAGTATACAATAACGAGTACCCACAATGTATGTTTTGGATGAAAACAAATATGATTACTCCTGCAAACCTTAGTTTTTCTATATAAAAGTGGGGTTTAATGGGGTATACATTTCATGGACATGTTTTCCTGATGGTTATCTTGTACCAAAGACCTTGATTTTAACTTGAATTTTTTTTTTGCTGTAAAGAAACAAATCAAATCTTTGTTTTCTTTCCATGTATAGCTAAAAGTGATGGTCCCTCGTTACGCTAGTAACAACAACAGCAAATGGATTTATCCAATCACGTTTGGTGGAGGCTTGGTGGGCGGGGACAGCACAGAAATGAATATTCATGTGAAGACCGGATGTTGCGCAGTGCTCACGGGTCAAGAGTCTACAAAGGTACGACTGACGTTGAAAAATAAACGCGTTTGCTTCCATGCGAAAAAGAAACTACTAAATTCGGGAAAAATCAAATTAAGGACCAGGTCAAAATTTAATTTTCTTTATACAATTCTACTTTCTAAGTTCACACCAAACGACATTGAAATTCAACAGACAATTACAGTCAATAATGAAAAATTATATAAGTCAAAACATAAAATATATGATACATCGCGTACTAACTTATTCACAAAACACCATATGACTATGGTGGCGGGTCGAAGACCCAAGCAGTGTTACAATAAAAAAAGGCAGCAATTCAATCCGCTGTGCATATTCAAATTCTATTTATACAAATGTTTATGTTTTTCAATCATTTGTGAAGCTAGAAAAACACTTTTAAAATCGTAGGAACCATTTCAGATCTATCATTGTTTAGACCACATGCAGACGACACAGGCGCTCACGTGCCAAGTTGACGACGACGCGTTGCTATGCATTCTGTCAGACCCTGTCGTCTGCTATAAAGATTCTATCTTTCTCCAAACACAGGTACACAAAGTGTATTCTTTGAATTTTGTTGTTTGTTTTGTTCTTAACGTCCCAATCAGCAATTTTCAGTCTTGTCGGGACAGAGCCACCGCTTCCCCGGTGTTAACCAGTAGAATGAACAGCTTCAAGTGTCTTAAACATTACGAAAACTTGTCCATGCAATAAACAAAGAATTGTTTTAGAAGTAAAACTTGAAAATTTCATTGGATTTTTTTTTATATTGTTTATATGTTTGCTCAAAACATAGATTGTGGGTACACGTTAGAACCGCCTCGCCGCGGCGGTTCTAACGAGTACCCACAATCTATGTTTTGACCCGAGGCGGTTCTAACGTGTACCCACAATCTATGTTTGGAGCAAAAATAAGAAAATAAGGTGTACCCCTGCTTTCCCCAGTTTTGCTATATAAAAGTGGGGTTTAAGGGGGTATTCATTGCACGGACATGTTTTCTTGATGAAGGACTCTACCCGACGGAGGTAGGTATCGAACCTAGGACTTTTCGCTTCTGAGTCCAATAATTCGCCACTAGGCCACCGCGACCCATCATTTTGCAATGAAACAATCACAGCAAATGTAACGTTAACTACTATTTGAGCCTGTGCGTGAGAAAACCAACAATTTGGGGTTCTGACCAGGTCTGACACAAACCGGGCTGTACAGTCACAGAAGATTGTTAGAGGCTGGAAATTTTGTATTTAAGTAGAAGAGGGATTGTACTATCCGTGAAGCGAAAACAAAGGCGCTGATCAGCTTCGCGGTTACCGCGAAGCTGATCTGCGCCTTTGTTTTCGCCTATGCAGATTGTTGGTTTTCTCATGCACAGGCTCATTTATAAATTGTGTGATGTTTGTGTCCGAAAATGGAGTACACGGTAAAAGTATCATTGGTCCCTGCCCATTGTGGCGGCTGCTTGTGCCTCCAGTCAAAGCGTATACTCGACTGACTGACCATCTGATTACAGGTCTGAGCCTGCCCAGGAAAAGTAGTTCAAGTCAAACCATTCATACTTATAAGCCTTTTTGGTTTACTTGGATGGTTATATTTGTTGGATGTTACTTGGTTATATTTGTTGGATGTTACTTGTTGGATGTCATGACATCCTAATTTTGGGTAAAGTCCCATAAAATAGAGGCAACGTCGAGACATTACCACAGCTGTTGACAGGGACCTAACGCACCAATTCAAACAAACAAACAAAATTATCATAAATTGACAGAAATGTTTCCATTCCCAGGTTATCCATATGTCCAGCTCGAGTAATCTTGTGTATTTAGATTGGATGATAGGGGGTCGGGTGGCGCTGGATGAACTCTGGCAGTTTAAAAGGTACATATTCACAGTTATAAAGCAAAGCATATTTGCCTTGTTTTCTTCAATTCTCCATTCACGACAGCCATCATTTTACATGTGTTGCTTCATCTCGATAAAAATTTGGCTGTGTTCAATTACGAAGTCGCCATAGCTGCTCATATTCAGGGTATGTTTTATTCTTTTCCTGATCAGAACTAAGTTTTGTGGCTTAGCCTATACATCATATTTAGAGTTTGTGTGCATATGTACTGTACACGCACTTGCCCTGCTATGTACATGTACATTTGCTGTATGCTGTTATACAGATTTAAAATCTCTTCCATGTATTCAGGTATCAAAACAGAACAGAAGTCTACATAGATGACAAACTTGTATACAAAGACAATTATCTACTCTCTGACAATGGGGTCGTGCCTATCGCCCATGCCATGAGACATTTTCAGGTATAACAACTCCTCAGTCCAAGCTACTTTATACATATATAGATCTACAAGTCCTGGGAAAATACTTTTAATTAAAAATGGACACTTTTTACCGATATATCACCGACATCAGAATTTAAATCTTAAAGCCTATTCACATCCATATCGTCATTTACAGATCTATTGAAAAAGAAATTCATGGGTTGCTACCATTACACACGGCTAACAAACCTTTAAATGCGTAACCGCCGGTTAGGAAAGAAAATCCGATTCACGCCCTTCCGGTTCCGCATATGAAGACCAAGAAAAGGTAAACAAAACATACACTACTAGGATCGATTGATGATTATATTTTAGTACAGAAATATATCGATTATCTATGAATGCTATTTTGTCACTTATTTACTATTGTAACTCAGCACCAAAGTAGCTCGCAAAATAATTTGATGGTCTTTCAGTTATTTATTCCCTTCTTCGAACCTGGTGTTCCAACAAGGCAAAAGTCGGCGAAATACAACTAAAATTGGACAATTTGCTGGTAAATATCAAATTTTAGTGATTGTTCCACGAAAAATTTACAGATATGTATTAACTAAATTGCATCTGATGTCTGTGCCAGTATTTCGTTGTGTTAGTGCCCGTCATTATCGATTTGAAGGGAAGGAAAAGATGGGTACGCATTTAATCATTAAAATATGAAGGATATATTTCAAGATACGTTTGAAAACCTCAAACTGTTCAAGTTATGGTATTTGTTTCCCTGCAAAGCGTTTTGAAAGACATAAAACCAAGAAAGAACAAATTAAACTATACAGAATGCTGTAAAATCGTCTTCATGAACAGGAATATCATGCATGTGAACTATTGTATTACATGTATTTCATAGACAGTTTGTATTATTTTATATCAAACATTTTCACTGCAAATATTACAAACACACCAAATTTGAGTAAGCAACTATTAAGAAAGGACGAGAGAATGTGACAATAATCTTCAGCGTAAAACAATTCACAAAAACAAAAACTTTAATACATGTGTTCTATAATGACTATATTGCTATCATTCTAATGATTAAATTCGTAACCGAAATGTTGACACAGCTTTTAACCACATATGCATAAAATGCATTGGCCACAGGCAACGAAACTGTCACCAGACCTCACACAATGTTTAAATCATCTGCGCATTGTATTGCTTTCCGTTAATATGGACGTAATGAGCGGAAATCTAAAAATATCCCTGCGACTGACCCACATTTTCGTCGTGTACAATGCAATCCCAACAGGGAATAAAAATCATGATTATAAAGAAAAATTTCTGGAAATCCTTTGGGGTCCAAATATAGCAATGTCTAAACTAATAAAATAGCATTGAGAGAATTATAATATTTGTCTTCGAATCGAAATATTTTACTCGGAAACACGAGCTGCAAAAGTTTGTTTACCTTTTGTTGGTCATCTGATGCGAAACCGGAAGGACATGAATCGGATTTCTTTTCTTAACCGCGGTTACGCATTTAAAGGTTTGTTAGCCGTGATTACAAAAACTTATCCATGCAATATACACAGATCTTTAAAGTTTGAAAAAATGAAAATTTTCAGTAGTAAAATTTAGATATTTTTTTTCTTATTTTTGCTCAAAACATAGATTGTGGGTACTCGTTAGAACCGCCTCGGCGAGGCGGTTCTAACGTGTACCCACAATCTCTGTTTTGGAACAAAAATGAACAAAAATAAGAAAAATAGGTATTTCCCTGCTTTCCCCAGTTTTACTATATAAAAGTGGGGTATACGGCGGTATGTATTTCACGAACATGTTTTTCTGATGTAAATTTTCAGGTTCAAGGAACTTGTATAATTTTGGGAAGAAAACTAAAACCTGTCTCAGATAATCTCTACAAACAGATTGGGAGAACGAAGCAACTCGGTAAGAATCAGATCAAAGGGTTGCAACTTAAGACGGTTTTAGTGGACAACTGTTTTTGGTTATTTGAAATTTATCTGTTTAGCATTATTATCGGATTGACCTATGCGCAAATTTCACTTTCACGGGCGTCAATTGCTGTTACCAACTGCGGCCTCCACATTATACATTAAGGCAAATATAACTTTGCCAAACCAACGAAATTTAATAAAAAAAAAAAAAATCGAAACATGTGCCATGTTACGTTTCTTTGCTGTAATTTGTTCGGACAGGAGCATATTCAAATAAGTTATTTGGTTCGGAAAAATGTAAGTCATTATAAAAACTTGCCCATGCAATATACAGATTTTTTCAGTTGTAAAAAATGAAAATTTCATCCCAAAGTTTTGATATTTTTTTCTTATTTTTGCTCAAAACATAGATTGTTGGTATACGTTAGAACCGCTTCATTTTCGGATTTAGAAAGAAGAGGAGCTGTACTTTCCGTGTAGCGAAAACAAAGGCGCTGTAACTGCGAAGCTGATCTTCGCCTTTGTTTTCGCCTATGCAGATTGTTGGTTTTCCCATACGGTGGCTCAAATAATAGTATACTAAAAACTACCTTTTTTCCATTTTAAGGAGAGAAACAAGATACAGATCTAGTGTGTAGTATAAGCCAGTTGAAATACAAAGCGGGCGTGGAAGAAATCCAAGGCGTGTACATTCGGTTTTTGGCTAGCACATCTTCAAAGGTATGTATGGGAGCTTAGCCAGTGAAACCTGCATACGAGGTTTCCGACCAGGTGCAACATAAAACGACATACACAGCCACAGAAGAAGGCTGGGATATTGAATTTCCTGGTGTAGGAACAAGTCATGTGTGGAAAAGGCGCTGATCAGCTATGCTGCTGTGCAGTTACTGCTGGTCTGCGCCTTTGTGTCCGTTTTTTTAATGGTAAGGGTCATGTGTAGTAAAGTTTCAGAAGCCCATGTTTTTCTCGAAGACAGATCCCGGCGCCAGTTGGGTTCGAGCATCCAACTTTTTCATTAAATTTTACATGCTGGAGAGAAAGTATCATGACCAGATCGTCACCTTTATTAAAATTCTACATACTGGAGAGAAATATTACAACAATGCAAATTACTTGCTATTGTTATAAGGCTGCAATACTACAAAGAGCTACTTAGAAAATTGCATGTTAAATATGTCACTGGTGTCTCTGTAGAAAGAGTGTGAGGCATACTGATCCTTAAGTATACGGCATAAAATTTATGTTTCCGACCTGGTCCGACACAAACCAGGCTGTACAGTCACAGAATAAAGCTAGAAGCTTGAAACTTTGGATATAAGTAGAAGAGGAATTGTACTATCCTGTGGCGAAAACAAAGGCGCTGATCAGCTGTGCAGTTATTGCACAGCTGATCTGCGTCTTTGGTTTCGCATATGTAAATTGTTGGTTTTCTCATTTATAAAATTGTATGAATAATTTCTGCGTATGCTTTCAGGCGTACCAAGGGTGTATATCTCACATCATAAGGAACCTAGAACCAATAATCGGTGGAAATCCATTTGAGGGAAAATACAGATGATATAGTACAAGACATTCATGTACGTGTACTACATCGGAGTACAAATTAATGTACACCATGTGTTACTCAGAATAAGGGACAGTCGTTGTGAAATGCACAGATGATCATATCTTCAAAGCCACTTGACGGATTATCATAGAAATATTGCATGGTGTGTTTCTCTAACAATCTACCCTCATAGTAGGGCGCCCTATGGAATTCCTATTGTGTTCATTAAAATTATGTTAAATGCTATTTTTTTTTAAATATTAGATGACATGTGATTTTAATTCGAATGAGTAAACAATCTGCTATCCTTCGGAGTGTAAGAGTATACTTAACATAACCATTGTTGATACCAACTGTAACTTGCACATATTCAGATGACCGACTTAGCCCAAAAGGAATCCTACAGCAGAAAGTTTAGTTACATGTATGATACATGTAGCTGACCATCCCATCATTTACGCATTTGAGCCGCCTCATGGGAAAACCAACAATCTGCATAGGCGAAAACAAAGACACAGATCAGCTTCGCGGTAACCGCGAAGCTGATCAGCACCTTTGTTTTCGCCAATCGGATAGTATAATTCCTCTTCTACTTAAATTCGAAATTTCAAGCTTCTAGCTCTTTTCTGTGCTTGTACGGGCCGGTTTGTGTGGGACCTGTTCGGAAACCACATTGTTGGTTTTCCCACGAGGCGGCTCATTTATAGACGTTCTACAAAACATTTTTTACAAAAGGGCTGGATAGTGTGGCTATGTAAAGCGGCATTCAGTTAGAAGAACATTCTACATACAAAAGAAACGCAACATAGATTGTGACTAAGCTTGTGGATTTCTGTTGTTTTTGTTTTTGTTGTTGTTGTTGATGTTGTTGTTGTTGTTGTTGTTGTTGTTGTTGTTGTTGTTGTTTTATAGACCGAGCTACATGTGCGATGAAACATGAAAAGGGGGTTTCTGATACAAATGCTACAAGTAGGTAGTAGGTCTATGCAAAACAGAAACCGGTGCAGAACAACTGAGCAATAACGGCGCAGTTGATCAGCGCATTGTCATCACAGAGAGCATAATGACAACTAACACTTCTTACATACGACATTTGCATCATTTCCATGTAGTTGCATATATGTTCTTATACTCTACAACCCAGATATTGTCGAATATGGTTGGAAATCTAAATGGCATGTTTTCTTGGGACATAGCTCTTATTCTGTATAACAGACGCTGCCCCGAGGTGACTGCTCAATGACGTTTGATGTATTTTCTCTTTTATAAATCTCCAAAGGATTCTGTTTTCTAAAAGGTGGATAAATCAGTAAGTTTTGCGTCAGCCAACGCCAAACGTATACCCATTAATGATGCAACCAAATTTCTTACAGCGCAGATTGATGCAACCGCCAACGATAGTGACAAAATGGAGTGCGATGATTGGTAGCTCGGGCCCTAGATTATAAATTTTTTTTCATGCTCAACTCAGCTGAGACTAAAATTTAGTGTGCTCATAAATGTTAAAATGCCAACGATTGTTGGCATTTTAACATTTATAAGCACAATAAATTACTAGATTTTGGGTTTTGAACCAGAATTTTCCTCTAATTTTGACAATTTTAACATTTGTGAGTAGTTGAAATTTCATGCTCAGCTGAGCTGAGCTTGAAAAAATTTTTATCACCTCGGGCCCTGATCGACTGGGCTACCACTATCGAATTGGCAAAAACCGACAACGAGGCAATGAACTCTTCGCTGGCTGTAGGTTGTTCCCAATCGTTCAAGATAATGCACCAGTCATTTGTAACCACTGCTCCCCCACCTACGAGGAAGGGCGGGGATTATGATTTTTCAGTTTCAGTGCCTGCTGTAACCCCCACCCCAGGAGGCGAACTGGAGGTCAGAACTTTGCTCTTTGTTCCGCCCTTAGCAATAGAAAATCCCCTTGGGGTAAGGATCCTAATGTCAAAACCCCGTCATTTCCCCTGCGCTGCGGGGACACTCGAAAAGTAATTGCCCCGCACTTTAGCCCGGCTACCCTAGCCTTCCCCGAAGGTGGGGGTAGTGGTTACCAATGACTGGTGCATTACTATCACCAATCAATTAAGCTTCCAATCAAAACACACCATTTTGTCACGTGTTCAGTGATGCTGCATCAGATTGCACCGCAAGAAATTTGGTTGCATCAATGATAAATAGGTTGAAAAATTCCATTACCCCGTTTTGACAGATAACAAAGCTGGCGACCTTCGATAAACCAACGGGATATGATTGTAAGTGTTTATAAAACGTCGTTCTCCTATATCTCGGTGTATGTCACTGAGTACATTTATCACCTTTGTTGTTGCTGCTGTGCTGTTTTTCTTACGTGCCATAAACAGCTAAGGTCATAGGCAGACGGAACTACGATTAATACGTGTATGAAAGACTAGCTTGTACACGCGACAATGACATGGGTTATAATTTGAGTAGCTTAATCACTACACCACAGTGAGGTTCCGTTAACAAATGACACCAGTTGTTGAGTGGGACGTAAAATATGATATCGGCCAACCAACTACACCAAGGAAGATTCAATATTACATTTATTGACCAACCCTCGAAAACATCATACAACAGCTGTGCAGTTTCGATTTTAGAACAATTGCATTCCAATCCAACTAATTGATTGCACAAAGCTGGTATAGGAATTAGGAACAAGACAAGTGGTAAGTAAAAATGATATGTCATTACTCGTAGATCAGCAGGCTAAGCAGCCCATTCTGTCTTACACTTCGCGATCTGAAGAGGTATCACGGAACACCGGCGGGACATCCTGTCGATTATACCATATTAAAGGAGCCTGTGCATGAGAAAACCAACAACGGGTTTCGACCAGGTCTGACACAAACCGGGCTGTACAGTCACAGAAGGTGGTTAGAGGCTGGAAATTTTGGATTTAGAAAGTAGAAGAATTGTGCTATCAGTGGCTGGAAATTTTGTATTTAGAAAGTAGAGGAATTGTACTATCAGTATATAGCGTAAACAAAGGCGCTGATCAGCTTCGCTGCCTACATTATAATATGACCAAACCTTCCAAATGAAGGTTCCATTTTCAAAGAGCACATTTTGCAGAAAGCCCCTTTCAAATCTATTCCTGGTCCCGAAATGATCATGCTCAGCTCAACTGAGCATAAAATATAAACTTCTCATAAATGACAAAATAGCTTTGAAATTTCAGGTTTAGATCACTAAAGCCTGGTATTTATTCTTTGGCATTTTAACATTTATTAGCAGGATAAATTTTAGTCTTAGTTGAGCTGAGCATGAAAAAAAGATGAATAATCTCGCGGCCTGATGTGTCGTCTCAACAAGCATACACTAAGTTAAGTATTCTTATGAATGCGTTCTGATACGATATTCGACATGACATTTTAATTACAATGGACTCAGTCAAATCGGTATATAAACTGATTTTTAAGACAGTAATTAATTACTAGTCCAAATTGTAGTCATCGGGGCTGATGATGCCTTCTTGTTTAATTTCATTTTTCAAAATGCATACTATCGTCTGCTACAGGAACATGAGGTGAACATGGATGTCTAGCAGCCATGACAGATGGGCTGCGTTCGACTTGTGACTCGAGTGTCACCAAAATGCAAGCCACACTTGAAGGTACAGGTACCGACCGTTCGACTTTGTGCAAGTCTTTGAAACAAGAAGGTTCGGTCTCGAAATCGATAAGTGATGATGTATCTACTCAGGAAGCAGAAGAAACTAATCAAGAACAGAAACTTCCATTGACACTTGATGAAAAGGGGAATAACTCCGGTCAAACGTTCGCTAAACGACGCCAATTTTCTAAACATTTGCGGAAGCACAGTAACACTGGAAGACAGAATAAAATGGTCCAGACTTTCATTACGGGTGATTTCTTTGTAAATACGGCCAATGTCTACACTGGGGATCTAGTGGAGTAGAGTTGAGTGATAGGAACTAGATGCAGTACCTCATTTGGGAAGTTTCCAATTACGTCTAATACAAACCAGCCTGTACAGCCACAGAAGCAGGCTAGAAGCTTGAAATTTTGGGTATAAGTAGAGGAGGAATCGTTCTATCCGTGTAGCAAAACAAAGGCGCTGGTCAGCTGTGCAGTTACTGCACAGCTGATCAGAGCCTTTGTTTTCGCCAATGCAGATTGTTGGTTTTCCCATGCGGTGGCTCAGCAAGTCAGCTGCGTGATATTTGTGAATCAAAATACATGTATTCATGCACAAGCCATTTATAACCCAGGCTTCTTGGGGCCCGGAACTGCGGGGTTAGATTTGTGGTCAAACCTCTGTTAAAAGCCTTGGCTCCTCTGGGGGCTGACAATGATGTGGAACATCAGTTGGGAATTGTTCTGATGAAATTGAAATATGTGATAGGGTAACAAATTTCTTCATGTAAATGTTTAGGTACATTTGCAATGAATTTAAATAAGGACCTTAACAGTAATTACATGTTAAAAATACAAATACTGTCCATACACTATCTTTCAGAAACTGCCGTTTTTCAAAATCTCAATTTTTCTGAAACACCTAAGAAAATATCATCATTTCATCCTGTCATAAAAGTTCCGCAAAATTTCTCTAAATAACGATCTGTGGTTGTACATTTACCTGATTTGAAAATAAGAACATTTTTCTGGCGATCCAGTCTCTCAATGAATGACTAAATGCAGATTCAGTATATAGATCAATGATAAAACCGATTTTCAGTTCTTGAAACATATTACCGTTTGATTTATTGTAATGCTTCTTTTCAATGGCAATTGTATTTTTCAACACAAAATTCAGTGGGCAATTAGAAATATAATATTTTCACTGCAGAAAATTGTTGTCTAATTCATTGGTTTGAAGTTATCGGAATAAAGCACGGAATAAAGCACTGTCCCTTACTTGAACTCGAACAATATATAGTTTGTAAGTTGGATCGAGTTCGTGACATATCCCTTTGAAACCTATCTCATATGTTTACAAGTGTATGTTGAACACAAACCAGGCTGCAAAGCCAGGCACAGTCGCACTGTGCAGCTATTCTGAGCCTTGATTTTTAGAATACATGAACCAGGCTTACTCATGTCGTGACCAATTCAATACCAAACAAGGCAATCGATTAATAAAACTGACAAAATCATTTTACTTCTGTATTTATACATTCTCTTCTTTCAAAACATGATTCAAAAACACAAGAATCATATAAATCCATTGCTTACAAACACTAAAGCGGTTTCGTCAATTTATGCCTTCTTGTACCATCAGGAAAACATGCCCGTGCAATGAATACCCCCTTATACCCCACTTTTATATAGAAAAAAAAAACTGGGGTTTGCAGGGGTATAATTTTTTCTTATTTTTGCTCCAAAACATAGATTGTGGGTACTCGTTAGAACCGCCTCGCCGAGGCGGTTCTAACGTGTACCCACAATATATATTTTGAGCAAAAATATTGAAAATATAAAAAAAAAAAAAAAAATCAAATGAAATTTTCAGTTTTTACTACTATAAAAATTCTCTGTATATTACATGGGCAACTTTTCGCAATGTAAACCAGCAGTTTTGGTTCAGAGACCTCCAGGGCCTGGGGTTTAGGTGTAATTCCGGGCTTCTCCGGACTTCTTCAGTCTTTCATCACAGGTAAACAGCATGTAAATAGTTGGATATCATTTCAATAAGTTGATTATGCTTCTAACATGTCCAATGGAAATGACAGAAATCTACATTCTGAAGATTACCAAATAAAAGAAAAAATAACATGTTACAGTATAATTTACAAATGAAAAATGACATTGGCATAAAAACACAAAGAACTATGCTACTAAGTACGAGCCCACCTCGCATGACTCAGTTTGTGTTTTTAGACTTACTATAAACATACAATGTAAATGAACACGTATTATGAGTACAACAAAATGAATGTGAATCTCACAAGTATTAAAAGCAAAACAAATATGTAATACAACGATCAAAAAGTGATTGTGTGATGACAAAATTATTATGAAACAGCCAGAGAACTGAAATTAAGTGATTGTCATAACAATGAATAATGCTGATATCTTAAAGCTTAATTAATTGTTAATACTGAACGCGATCATATTCATCATGAAAACATGTCCGTGCAATGTATACCCCCTTAAACCCCACTTTTATATAGTAAAACTGGGGTCTGCAGGGGTATACCTATTTTTCTTATTTTTACTCCAAAACATAGATTGTGGGTACTCGTTAGAACCGCCTCGGGTGTACCCACAATCTATGTTTTGAGCAAAAATAAGAAAAATATCAAACATTTTCAGCTGAAAATTTTCAATTTTTAAAGCTCAAAAAATCTCTGTATATTGCATGGGCATGTTTTCGTATATATATAATGTTTACATGTAACTATCGACTGTCTCCAATACTGTCACGAAAAGTCCCGGAATGTATGGTTTGTAGTTATTCAAAAATAAATGTTTTTCGTAATGATTGGTGAACCCACGTTTAAGATGTACACTGTTGTAAGTTAACAAATTATATTGGCATATATGTCGTGTCATAATGTAAACATCCCCTTTACAATTAGACCTTATGCCAATATTTGAATTAGGATTCAATCAGACATTCCCATGACTGAGCCGCGACGCGAGAAAACCGGTCTTCGGGATTTCCGACCAGGTCCGACACAAACCGGGCTGTACAAGCTCAGAAGCAGGCTAGAAGCTTGAAATTTCGGATTTAAGAAGAAGAGAAATTGTACTATCCGTGTAGCGAAAACAAAGGCGCTGATCAGCTTCGCGGTTACCGCGAAGCTGATCTGCGCCTTTGTTTTCGCCTAGGCAAAAATCCGGTTTTCTCACGATGCGGCCCATGTGTTAGTCTGGTTAGTCACACGAAAATCAAAACCACGACTTTTAACCCCCCTCACCCCCCCCCCCCCCCCCCCACGAAGGTCTACGGCACACTATATACTCGTGCATCAACTCAATAGCAATTTATCTGTATTATAGAATGAATTTTCTGTATTCAAAATGGACAAATTTTTGGTTTATATGCTGTTTTGTTTTAAAGAGAACACAATAACAAAACACGTAAAACTTCGTCCGTGCTTTAACTTCCATTCTAACACACCTCGCCTATATAGCCAATGGTAAAAAACGTGTTATATTGTGCAACAATTTCACTGGGCGAATAAGCGTGACGTTACTTTGCGGCATTTGTGACGTCAGCTATCCCACAAAGCAGCGTTAGACGGTGAAACGTCGTTTTAGCGAACAACAAACGTAATAAGTGTGTGTAAATACCAGCATTACAGTCAAATATTTGGCGGGATATCTGCAATGCAATGGCGGAAAGCTGAACGATATCGACGGTTTCAGCAACATTTATTCCGTTTATTGTGTGTTAGAATCGAAATAGATCAGCTCAAGTGCGTGAATTGTTGAGCAATAATTCACTGTTTGTCGGTCAGTTGTAAGAAGATAAATCACTCGCGCTACGCGCTCGTGATTTGATCTTCTTTACAACTGACCTCCAAACAGTGAATTATTACTCAACAATTCACTGCTAGAGCTGATCTATTTCTTAAGCATCGGTGCGTTCGAACTCGTCCATCTATCAAATACAATTAGTGCTTTCGATGGACATTTGGGGTTCAGATCGGTTAGCCACAATAATAGATAAACTGACCCATCGAATCATTCTTTCAAACAATGTTTTCGTTCCTGTCCAAGTCGTCTGCTGAATCACGTGACTGCGGTAAAGATGGCGTCGTTTCCTTTTTCACGATATGAAATCCAACCGAATTTCGAGTGTAAAATCCATAAACGGAAGCAGCGGCATCTAAGCACGCCGCCAAAGGAATTATCGGCACCGTTGCCAGAATTATTAGCACTTTTCTGAAAAGTCCATATTTTCTAAGACTAAATGATTTTATAGATCCGAAAATGAACATAAACAGAATCAATCCGCCCATACTTCCGGCAGTGACGTTCATCGCAAGCGGAAGTGGGATGGGAAATAAAAAGGATGCTGGGAAATTCAAAATATTTCCGACTAGCAGAAACCATCCGAGATCTGTGGGAATCATGCCAATTTTACACTTTAGGGGTATATCTGGGCTTAACAAGGTAAACATGTGGCCAATGAACCATCTTTTTCTTTGTTTTATGTAATCTCCAAGGGTGAATGGACTCTTCTCCCACATTTCGCCTTCTACAAAATTGAACTTATAGCCCCTACTCCAGGCAACGAGAGCGAACATTACATCTTCTGCAACACTTCCTTTTGGACCAAAATCAAAGCCGACATCTTTTTCAACCGACTCTTTCGCGATTATATATGACCCTTTGAACCCCATTAACGGGCATCCCAGTTTCTTGAAACTGAACCGCATCATGCCCATGTCGACTGTTACACGCACACTGTCTGCAAGTGTGGTCCACCAATTAACGATCTCCTCATTTGCATACGAGATCACGCCCTGACCTACGTCACCGTGCTTCCCGCTGGCGAAATTGACCAATCCTATCGTACTTGCTTCCGTCAGAAGCGTTTCCTCGTCCAAGTGAACTACCCAATCATCGTTGGATAAAATATTTACTTCCGGTTCATTGCAATACTGCAGAGCACGTGCTTTGAATAATGAGTTATTTTTAGTAACATAGCCTGTCGGTATCACTAATTCTCGCACCAAAGCCGACTTCTGTAGATGTAAAGCGTTATCAGTCACGACCTCAAACTTGAAATTGTCGAGGCCGACTTTGTAGCACGTCTCGATGTTTCGCTCGACGTTTTTCTTCACTAAATCGGGATACAGTCCTCTTGTGACCACGCGAAAACACATGAATGGTATTTTGGCTTTTGGTGGTTTCAGAACTGGCATGGAGGGATAGGTGTTCATTGTTACAAGACCTGGAATATAAAGGTTGATTTTAATATTAAACAATATCCATGAAAAAAATGTGTTCATACATGTGCATCCACAGAAACGAAACGTAGATCCCTCAGAGTAAAGCCACATGACAAATAGCTGACTAACTCGGTTGCATGTCATATTCAAGTCTAATCTTCATGCGCATTCTTAGACTCCAATTTAGCCATAACAAAAAAAGGTTACCTAAATTGTGCTAAATCAATGCAAAGTTGAAATATTTGTTTACCTTCATTTCCATCTTACCTAGAATATTTGTTATTCCGAAGGGAATGGACAAGTACGGTATACACCTAAGGCAGTACAGGAGCACGCAGCCTATGTAACCATACGTTGCAAGTGGGTGGAGATGACTCTGGTCCCCGGTCGTCCCGAACACCCAGTTTACAAACACTATACAAGCACATAGCAACACTATCGTCGTCAAGTGCAGGAACGCGGAGCTAACCGCCTGGAAACCATGACTTAAAGTCTCGCAGAGATGAGATCCCGTCCGCGTGATCTTGAGTTTGGCGGGGCGAAGCATAGTTTACTGAAAAGAGAGCAAATTAAGGGGTATGCATTAGTCAATTTGAATAATGAATAAAATTGCATCTGATTGAATACAAATCACACACGAGAGGTCTGTGGTCCACTGAGCGGCAGAGCGTCGCACTCCGATTCGAGAGGTCCACTGTAGATTCGATCCCCGCTGGAGTCGCCTATACATGACGCGGTACCACAGGGAACCTTCTGTTTGAATTGAAAACGAGTAAATCATTATGAGACAAAGTTTTAATTCTTGCGTGGTAATTTGTTTGCCTTCTGGAGGCATCGTACAATCCGGGTTGTGTTCAGCTATGAACTTTAGAGCACTACTTTCATTTACACTATTTAGGATCTTGATTTCGCGGAAAGATTATCTGATTATTATTCCGGTTCTGACGATAATTTACGAAATATGGTAAAATAGAAAGTTCCCATTTACTTATTACTTTGCTTAGAACTGGGTGTCATGTAAGTAAGGATTTGTGGGTCGGAGAATAATGTAAATAAAACACCATTGTTAGTTATTAAGATCGACTAGGCTTTTGTTGTCTACTCAAACCTAAACGAAGCTGCGGCCATTATTTATAACAATGAACAGAACAGAAACAGAACTTTATTAACTTAAGCATATACTGCTCATCGTTAAACAACATATATACAACACATGAAACAAAAGGGTGTGTTAAGGTGTTGAGAGTGGATTACATATAATAGCATTTTAGGTGTACATATACTTGCTTACTTACTATCTACCCTTGCCTTGATTTGCATTCAACATACATGTAGTTTGCCTTAATTCTGAAGCTTTTAAGATAAAATTAGCTAAATCTTTCAAAACTTTAGGTGTATTTGAGTTTAACAATGCTATAAATTTAAACATACTTGGCTTAACATAGAAATACTTTAAATTTGAATATAAACCTTTCGCAGCTCATTATATACTGGACATATAAGCGAAAAATGATATTCATCTTCCAAATCCTCAGTGTTACAAAGATTACATTTTCTTTCAGAGTGTGCAATATCTCTATGTTTCCCTGTCTCTATATTTAATTGATGTGACGAAAGACGTAACTTAGCAATACTAATAAACAATAACCACGGCTCTGGACAAACCTGTACGGTAATATTACAATTTGGTATACAACCCAAGGCATATTTATAATGTGCAAACATATTTTCGTTTAGGCCCCCGCCCATTGGGGCCTAGGAGAAATAGATAGGCTTCTTGTGCCTCCAGGCAAAGCTTCTTATCTACTGGGCGACCATCTGATTACTGGTTAACCGCTCATGTCTGAGCCTGTCCAGGAAAAGTGGTTTAGTCAGACCACCCATACATATAAGCCTTATTGGCTTAGTTGGATAGTTATATTAATGAAGCATATTTTGAGTGTCATGACATCCTAATGTTGGGTAAAAGTCCCTGAAAATGGAGGCAACGTTCCGACATGACAATTTACTGAATCAATTCAAACAAACAAACAAATATTTTCGTTTATGAATTAAGCAACACCTACATGGACTATTGTCCAGTTTTATTTACTTGTCATCTATCCAAATATATCATAGGAGGAAGTCATTTATAAGTACTTTCTCCAGTATTTATAGAACTTTTGAAACACTTTTGTTCCTCTTGTTTTTGAGTACGTCATTGCTGCTGCGGCCGCCGTGGTTGGCAGATTGTTGTTGTTGTTGTTGTTGTTGTTGTTGTTGTTGTTTAATGCCAACAACAACAGCCATGGTCGTACATGCAAGAAGATGGAACATAGGTTGAAAGTCTCGCCCATTGGAGTAGTACGGCTGATGTGTATCCTACAACTACGGACTAACTTTAATGGCTGTAGATCTTGGGGTCTTAAATTTTGAGGTTTAATGTTCCAGTAGTCAACAATCTTAGTCATGCCGGCACAAAGCCGTGGCTGTGTGGGTATGCATTACGAAAACAAGCCCTTGTAATATACAGAGATTTTTAAAGCTGTGAACATTGGAAATTTCAGTCGAAACCTTATTATGTTTTTCTTATTTTTGCTCAAAACATAAGATTGTGTATACACGTGAGGCGGTTCTAACGAGTATTCACAATCTATGTGTTGGAACAAAAATGAGAAAAATAGATATACCCCCAGCAAACCCCAGTTTTGTTGTATAAAAGTGGGGTATAAGGGGATATACATTACACGGACAATACTCTGGGGAGTAAATATGCCTTGCCCAAGGACACACCACAGTGCCGCGAGTGAGCATCGAACCAAGGAGCTCTCAATTCGGAGTCCGCATATCTACCATTACGGCATCACGCTACCCAAAATAAAGATGTTCATGTAGCAAATATTTAAGTAAGAATAGAGGGATCAGGAATCGATGCAATTAAATTTAAAGTCCCAACATACTAGACACCAGCTGGGAAAGAAAATACATAAAACACAACAAAACATTTTCCCGACAACACACTCGAAGAGCGGAATGACTAGCTCTTTCCCAACAAGGTAGTCATGCGGCTAAGTTTCAAATGGAACGAAAGGCAACGAGCACGACAGAGAGGCTGCACAATAAACAGTAGTATAATGAAGATAAACCACTTTTCCTGGGACATCGATTATCGTTTTTACTGGGGACAAATATGATGAAGATAAACCAATTTTCCTGTGACACATCTTATCGTTTTTTCTGGGGACAACGCCGAAAACTATTTTTCCTGTGGACATCCTCGAATTCATAAAGAAAGAAAATTAAATAACAAAAAAAGTGTTCAACTGGCGAACACATGAAAGTAATTAAGTTAAAATCCCAACCTCATACACCAGAAATACAGCGATTATCATTATCATTAATAAAACCATTTTTAATAAGCGAAATTCGTTGGAAAACTGACAAGGTGTCATAACACCCAGTTGGTAGGTGGTATGGTTTAGACCAGCCTATCGATCTGTACAGAGCCTGTCGCATAAATATGGCTTTTTTTATTTTTCATTTTTTTATTTATTTATTTATTTATTTTTTTTTTTTTTTAATTATTTTTTTTATTTTTTTTTTTTTGTATTTTTGCTCAAAACATTGTTTGTGGGTACACGTTAGAACCGCCTCGCCGAGTACCCTCAATCTATGTTTTCGACCTAAAGTAAGAAAAATAGGTATTCCCATGCATACACATGTACCTCAGTTTTACTATGTATAAAAGTGGGGTGTAATGGGGTATTCACTGCACGAACATGTTTTCTTGATGAAATAAGGTGTGCAGTAGAACTGCGCAAATGTCAAAAAGGTATTGTTTAGATGTAGGGCTCTACTTCTCATAGGACTCTCTTATTGAACACACAATGAAGCACGTTTGATTAAGATCTCCAATTGGTTTGTTTGAGGCTAAAATCGATGGCGCTCGTTCATGGTACTTCAAATTTGTACTTGGATTACAGAGGAAGCGTTTACAATATTTTACGACTCGGCGAGTAAATACAAATATGGACTCATCTATAATAAAACAGTGCAAATATTTAGCCAAGCTTTTGTTCGACTAGTTTAAATCGCTTAGAGCTCAGCCTTTAAACTAAATCCAGTCCAGGTTCATGTATATGTAGCCAATTTTCAAACCTCTTGACCATTTCGAATAGAAAGGCATGATTTTGAATGGACCAATGTAACTGCCCGATTGCCAGAGGTTTGAGCAACAAAGAACCAGCTTGAAATGAGCCACATCGTGAGAAAACCGGATTTTCGCCTATGCGAAAACAAAGACGCAGATCAGCTTCGCAGTAACTGCGAAGCTGATCAGCGCCTTTGTTTTCGCTACACGGATAGTACAGGGTTTCTTTTCTTAAATCCGAAATTTCAAGCTTCTAGCCTGCTTCTGTGACTGTACTGGCCGGTTTGTATCAGACCTGGTCGGAAACCCCGAAGACCGGTTTTCTCGCGTCGCGGCTAAAATGATATCACTACCTTAGTCTTAAAAGGTCGGTAGTTTTTTCAATGTAACACTAGATAAGTGAATCGCACGTATCACTCCAAATGTCGCCTTGCAAATATTATCTCAAAAGTTTTTTTTTTTTTTTTTTTTTTTTTTTTGTCTAAAGTGTTTAAGTATCATATTTGCCCATATTTGAAACCATATTTGATGTGACTGTTTTGTTTATACTTTGGGTTTAGACCAAGGGTGGTTGGGTGGGAATATGGGCCCCGCCCATTGGGGCATAGGAGAAATAGATGGGTTGCTTGTGCCTCCAGGCAAAGCTTCTAATCTACTGACCGACCATCTGATTACTGGTTAACCGCTCATGTATGAGTCCGCCCAGGAGAAGCGGTTTAGTCAAACCATCCATCTGAATCTGAATGGTTTACTGGTGATACGCCGAACTGACAATACCTCACCAGGTATTCATATAAGCCTGTAATATCGGCTTAGTTACATCAGGAAAACATGTCTGTGAAATGAATACCCCCTTAAACCCCAATTTTATATAGCAAAAAAGGGATATGCAGGGGTATACCTATTTTTCTTATTTTTGCTCTAAAACATAGATTGTGGTACGAACCGCCTCGACGAGGCGGTTCTAACATGTACCACAATCTATGTTTTGAGAAAAATAAGAAAAATATCAAAATTTTTCTGCTCAAATTTTTCACTTTTAGAACTTTAAAAATCTCTGTTTATTGCATGGACAAGTTTTCGTAATGATGAAGACCATTTTGAGTGTCATGACATCGTGATGTGGGATAAAAGTCCCATAAAATGGAGGCAACGTCCCGACATTACCATCGCTGTTGACTGGGACGTAAAGCATCAATTCAAACAAACCAGTTGTATAGCTTTGTATGGCCCAATGCAAAATTACAAAATGGCTACCAGTCGGCTGTAAAAAAAAATAAAAAAAAAAAAAAATAAGAAAAATAGTCAAATTAATGGGCAAATTAAGCATAATTGTGGTAAACTTGTTAGACTGAACTGTTTTCAGATAATTGACCAATTTTAAAGATGACAGGAAAAAAAGTTGCGTTGGCTGTGGAACTCACTATGCCTATATGGGAACAATTTACCACGGATCAGAATGACAACATTACGAAAACTTGCCCATGTATAATAAACAGAGATTTTTTAGCTTTAAAAATTGAATTTTTTTCAGCTGAATTTGTTTTATCTTTTTCTTATTTTTGCTCAAAACATAGATTTAAGGGGGTATGCATTTCACGGACATATTTTCCTGATGGGTTGGTCCCAGGTAGGCATTTACTCTCTAAATGCGAGAATTCGATAGTCCGGTTTAGACTAAACACTACCTGACACATTTGGTGGCAAATGATCTTCCTCTTTCATTAATGTACATTTATTTTATCACACCAAAAAAGAAAACAACGGCCCAATAAATCAGGAACAACTTTTCAAATCATGCATATTCGACAGAATTCATAGATCATATAAGATTTCTTTCTACACAAAACATAGTGTGCAGATCCTTTTTGATAACGGTTCGTGGCAACGCATTGTTTATTTGCTTGCCTTTGTGTCTTCCGTCCATGTCAACAATTTATTAGTCATGCGACAGAGCGACCATTTCTGCAAGGATAAACCCGTTCTATTTCGCATTTCTTGTGATTTTACATAACTTGAATCTGGTTCTTGTACATCAGGAAAACATGTCCGTGAAAAGTATACCCCCTTGAACCCCACTTTTATATAGTAAAACTGGGGTATGCAGGGGTATACCTATTTTTCTTATTTTTGCTCCAAAACATAGCTTGTGGGTACTCGTTAGAACCGCCTCGCGGAGGCGGTTCTAACGTGTACCCACAATCTATGTTTTGAGCAAAAATAAGAAAAATATCTTTTTTTTTTCAGTTGAAAACTTTAAATTTTTAAAGCTAAAAAAAATCTCTGTTTGTTGCATGGGCAAGTTTTCGTATTATATTCGTGTATCTACCTTCAGTTACTGCCAATCTCAAACCAGTGGAACTTTCGGATCGCTGGTTCCAGGTTGACATCCTTAATCGTTCAAGACATACGACCCACACAGCCCCTTATCTGAAAACCTTATATTCAATAGTTGTAAAAACTACATGTAAACACCCAACAACTTGAACAAGTCGCATGATTTTCAAGTGTGAGTAACTGCATTTCAAGATAAGCTGATAGGAGACGGAAAAATGAAGACAATTTTCGTTAAATTTATAACTTCGTTGAAAACAAAAATGTGAAACGTGTAAACTTTATAAATTTGTACACAAGATAAATTTCGAAAGTTTTTACTTACGATTATCCTGAAAAACGTGTGGCAAAAACAAATCCAATGACAAAATTTTATGACAATTGTTTTTATCTACAAATCCGTCATGTTTAGTCACGGCTGGGTATAACGGGGTATTTAGACTGGCACCCGGTCCTAAAAACTAACAGATTAGTCTGCTGGGACACAGAGGATCGATTTTCATTCATTATTTCAATATTTGTTCGGCTAATAATGGTACAATTGTGAGACATGACGCGACAAATGCAGCTCGCACAGACTGATCAGCGTCTTGGTTATGCTGTTTGTTCATCTTGGCATGATTCAGTGTCCCTCAATTTTACGTCGAACCAGTTTGAATTAAGACACGTGCTTGCTAAATTACATTGATTGAAACTAGATATGTTTAACCTGAAGATGATTTTCTCGCGCCGAGACAGAAACATGAGCCGTGTCGTGAAAGAAAATTTATTGTAGGGCAGATTAGGTGTGGTTCCTTTGTAACGGTAACCTGTCATGAGCTTCCCCAATGCTGGCTAGTCAGAGCTACCAAACACCGGGAAAGACTGCAGAAAATATGAATATGTGCTGTAGACGGTTTCACTGTCGGTAATTAATCGTTTTTGTACATGTGGGTTCATGTACATTTTGTCTTGCTGTTTCTCCTTACCTGTGTACAGATAAGCCGCGTCGTGACAAAACGGGGTTATTGCCTATGAGAAAACAAAGGCGCAGATCAGCTGTGCAGTAACTGCACAGCTGATCAGCGCCTTTGATTTCGCTATTTGGATAGTACAATCCTTCTATTAGACTGTTAAAATCCGCAATGTCAAGCTTTTAGCTATCTTTTGTGTCAGACGTGGTCGGAAACGCCGAATTTCGGTTTTCTCGCGTCGCAGTACAGGTGAACTAAAATGTCTCGAAGGATTATCCGATGGTTACAACGATGTATTGTCCGGTATACGAACCTATTCAATTATTAACATAAATGGTCAGTCTATTGTATTGACCATTGTAAAGTTACAACAGATTTAGAAGTGTGTAATGTATACCTTTACATACGTTCAAGGACACAGTGTATTAAGCATTTAAAATCATATGAAACCCCTTTATAAACGAATGAAATCGACTCATCCGCGATGATGTGACGTATTTTAGATGCAAAAGTTGTATTTCAATGGGCAACGCTATCCCATGACATTACGAAACTTGCACATGCTATAAATAGATATTTTTTGAGCTTTAGAAATTGAAAAAAAATCAGCTAAAATTGATACTTTTCTTATTTTTGCTCAAAACATAGATTGTGGGTACACTTTAGAACCGCCTCGGCACCGCCTCGCCGAGGCGGTTCTAACGAGTACCCACATCCTATGTTTTGAGCAAAAATAAGAAAAAATGGCATACCTCTGCATACCCCAGTTTTGCTATAATATATAATAGTGGGGTTCAAGGGGGTATACATTACACGGACATGATTTCGTGATGACTACATGTAGAGTACATCGGTACTTATGCACCAGTCATTTGTATCCCCGGCTCCCCCAGTATCCCCGGCTCCCCTAGGGAAGCCGGGGATAGCGGAGACACAGTGGGGCTAAAGTGCCGTGATTTAACCTCTTATGAGTCCCGGCAGTGCCGCGGATGTCCCGGTGTTTTCATTTCCCGGCAATAGTACACAATCACATTAATTCAAATTATATAATAGCGACGCGAAGCGTCGCTCTTATGGTAGGAGGTAGTAAAATAAAATGGTCTGTTCTTCTAGATACATTGATAGAAAAAAAATCTTTCGTCAACCGGAATCGGAATTCGCCCGGTTCATTTGCATAAATCGTCAGGATATGTTATTCATTGGACAGTACCACTGATCCGCACGCACTCTTACAAATGACGTCAATGTCAGCCATTTTGAATTGTTTGACGTCATCATGACGTTTCAAAACGCGCGTTGCATTAGACTAATTCATGAATTGATCAAATTTAACTTTCCATATAGTTTGACGTCATCGTGACGTTTTACAACACGCGCTACATAATTGATCAATTAGCTTTCCATGAAGCGGTACGGAACATACGTGAGCATGGTGAGTGTTCTCAATTACCTTCTCCTCAGATCCCTGAAAACAAATGGTCATTTTCCCCAGATCTCCAAAACCCCTGGCAGGACCCCAGTGTGAGGAAGCAGTATCATATATGTAGCTTATTTTAAAATTAACTGCACAATGGGAGTAGAGCGTCGCGACAAAGGTAGTGCCTTGATTCATATTAGTTGTATTCTAACATTTAATTTTTTAAAATTACATTCATGGACAAATGTGCCTGTACATTTACATGCACATGCAGAAATTCAACACCTCTCTCAAGTATGTTTTCATTAGAACAACTACCAGCTGTTGTTCCATATTATTGTCAGCATCCGGGGAGCCGGGGCTTTTAGCAGGGATTTTACCACAAATATGAAACCGCAGTGCCCGGCTTTTGACCGGGCTTTAAAAACTGAAAATTTAAACGACCCGCTATTCCCCGGCCCCAGAGGGGCCGTGAATACAAATGACTGGTGCACTATTACAATTATCTGCTTGTTCCGCAACGAAAATGGTATACTTTCATTAGACATTTCTTGCCTGAGCTGAGATGTATTTTGACTTATAAATACACCATAGATTGACAAAAAGTCAGGGATTATCTCAAGATATTTCATTACATTGACGCACTTTCAGACAAGTTCATTTATCCAACTATTCCATTGTTTGTAAATAAAATGTTTGTTCGTGTGTTCGTCCGTTCATTTGTTTGTTTTCTTGCGTTACGACCAAGGCCTACAGCCAATGTCATATCGGACCTGTCAGGTATCCAGCCTCTAATAAATAAAATTTTAGAATCAGCGAAAGGGGAATGATGACTATACAAATATATATACTGACGGAATTATTCAACGCTACAACAAAACATTGCGGTCGGTAGACGGCTAAAGCACACAAAAACTATCGAATATTTCACATACAAGACTCAATGATGAATCCAATGCCCCCTTACCAAAAGCCTTGTGCATGCCGTGCTTACATGTAAGTGCTTTGATACATGTGCCAGTTGAAAACGAGTCATTTACATGTATATCAGCTTGTCTGACAGTAAAATTTGCTGCCGTACGCCACGCCCAGGTGCGTCACTTGTAACTACCTTGTGTCAATTGGAAGCAGTTTACCAGTTGTAAGTGGTCTTTGCTATACCTGCCAGTATTTGTGTCTCTGACAGTTTTTGTTTCAAACTCCGACAAATCAATGAAAAAAAATCAAGAAGTCATACTGGGGTTTCGAACCTTCGCTCTCGTACAATTCCCTAAACAAAACTAAAATAACTGATTAAACACGCAGGTTGGGTTCTCTCCCGACATTACTAAGAGGTTTCTAGCAATTGACTAACTGCGGTTAAAATAGTAGTCACACATTAGCGTATAAGTGAAACGCGCACCGGGCGTGTTGAAAAAAAAATTGCAAAATTCCACATACGCCAGGCGCACGTCGCAGACACGTTCAAAACGCGTTACGAGTACGTTGGATACGCTTGGTGTACGTCCACTGCTCGTCGCTGTACGTCGCTAAATATCGTCGCGCGTTTCGTGCGCGTTTGGGATCAAAATATTTTTTAAACATGCTTACAAATTTTCTGGAAGCTTGACGTGTCTCGGACGTGTGACTTGTTCGTTTCGAATAAGTTCCACTCGCGTTACTGGCGCGTTAAATATGCTTCGAATGCGCCGTTTGGCGCAAATTTTAGGCACGTCAGTGTTCGCTACATGCGCGTTCCGATTTTATGAGATATTGCTTCAGTAGCGTGCCACAATCGTGTGTGAGACGCGCGTTGAACGTTTGCTGTGCGTCTACAGCACGTGTTTAGCGTGTCTGGTACGTAACACAAACGTACTCTAAAACTTTGAGATTTTTATACGTCCTGCACACGCCTCAGTCACGCGCTAATGTGTGACTGCTAAAGTTAAAAAAAGCGAGTTAAAGGTACAAATTAATTTTTATAGGTCTAAAATCTTCAGCGTGTTGCGATTTTCCATACGACCGGCGCGCGTTTGGGCTATACACTAATGTGTGACTCTGTTGAAGCAACTTTTTATTTAAGTCCAAAACCAGAAATATTTTTTTCTTTTTCAGTCAGCGGATTGTGTTGTGGATTAACATCCCTGTCATACCGGGGCAGAACCGCCGTTTTCAGGGTATTAAACCTATGGAGAAAGAAATGTGCACAGACGTTACGCACAATATTGGTGACCCCTAACGTTACAAAGACGTTAGAAAGTTTAAGTAATTTGAATAATACCGTTGTCGTCATCCTTACGGCAAACATGCCAAACCTTAACATGAACAGTATAATGCTCTAAAATAATTTGAAATATGCAGTTCCCTATGATCTGAAATAGAGAATTTGGGCAGAATAATGTGCAAATGACATACATATGTCTTTATTTGGCAAAAAAAAGTTTAAAGTATTATCTTTCTGCCGACTTCTCAAAGGTGTGTGAGGTCAAGACGTAGACCATTGTACATGTATAATGTTTCAACTGCACACATATTTCATCGGTCAAATGACAATGGGTATTTATTCTCTTACAGTCCCTCATATGATATTATTATGACTATAACAAACGTGACTAAACTTGAAAATCGAAACCAATGCGAACGCAAGCTATTAAAATAAAACAAAATATCATTTAAAGGGAATGTTTGCCCAGTATTAATAAAAGCGCTGCAGCATGACCCCGCCACACAAATTTAATTCAGTACAAATGCACAGAATATCTTGATAATGTAAATCAAGGGCCATAACTCTGTAATTATTTGACGAAAATTTTCCATCTTCAATCCAAAACCACTCCTTCCTGATATGAACTCCTATACAAAGTTTGAAAAAAAAAAGGTCAATAACAGAGCCAGATAGAGCCCGGAAATGAAATTTTAACGTAAATCAAGGGCCATAACTCTTTACTTATTTGACGAAATTTATCCATCTTCAATCCCAAACCAACCCTCCCTAATATTAAGTCCTACGCAAACGTTGAAGAAAATTGGTCAATAAATGCTCAAGATAGAGCCCGGAAATTATATTTTAACGTAAATCAAGGGCCATAACTCTGTACTTATTTGATGAAAATTACCGATCTTCGATCCCAAACCACTCCTTCTTAATATAAACTCCTATATAAAGTTTGAAGAAAATTGGTCAATAAATGCTCAAGTTAAAGCCCGTAAACGTAATTTTAACGTAAATCATATTTGACGAAATTACCCATCTTCAATCCGAAACCACTCCTTCCTAATATGAACTCCTATACAAAGTTTTGAAGAAAAATGGACAATAAATGATCGAGATAGAGCCCGGAAACGAAATTTTAAAGTAAATCAAGGGCCATAACTCTGTACTTATTTGACGAAATTTGCCCATCTTCAATCCCAAACCACTCCTTCCTGATAGGAACTCCTATACAAAGTGTGAAGAAAATTGGTCAATAAATGCTCAAGTTAGAGCCCGGAAACGAAGCGGTGACGGACGGACGGACGGACGGAGGGACAGACGGACGGACACTCGAACGCATTTTTTTTTTGCGGAGGGTATAACATAATACACCGCATTTTTTCAAGTCTGTCAATAGACACTCTGATTATATATGACGTCACAATCGTTAAAAACGTGATTGGGACATTTAGGGAGACAATTGCATTTCTAAACATTAAGAGAATGTTACGGCTAACAATAACAAAACTTACATCGCCGTAATCAGCAAAGAAAACGTATTTTATATAATGTTTTCACCGCCACTTGATTGATGTAACATGTTCAAAGGTGTCTCCAAAATTACATTTTTGTTATAATTTGTAACGTCAATTTTCGTCACTGGGACATTTTGGGGGACAATTGCTTTTTCACTTCTCTTGTTTACTTGACATAAAATACATCTATCGAATCTACGAAGAAAACGTATTTTTCAGCAGCAAAACTTTTGCGATGGCTTGACTTACGAAGATACTGCTTTTACAATAAAGCGCTTCTACTTGTTTTGGCACTCAGATGGGACATCGCTTTTGTCTTTAGTCAAACACCCGTCATTTCTTATTTGTTTCGACTTCATTGGAATAATTTCACCAACATTTAAATGTCAAACTCTTTTTAGATTTTTACCTTCAGGTAAACCTTACCGCCGATGCAATTACCTCGACAAACAATTAGCCTGAATGAAACACGAGACACGCCGTTTTTTTTTTCATGGTTTTCGACAATTATGAATAAAATGTTCTTAAACAGATCAGAGATATAACGATAATTTCTAAACCGTCTTTTAGAAAATAATTCACTGAAAATTTTAGTATAAATGGTTGAATCTACGTCAACAAATAATATTTTATCAGTTTCACAAGCAAGCAAAGCAAGCGTTTTCACAAAGTGTCGCCAGTATCTTGCGTAACTTCACAGAGCACCGATATTCAGGTTCTGGGAGACCGATAGTCAGGTTCTGGGAGACCGATAATCAGGCTCTGGGAGACCGATAGTCAGGTTCTGGGAGACCGATAGTCAGGTTCTGGGAGACCGATAGTCAGGTTCTGGGAGACCGATAGTCAGGTTCTGGGAGACCGATAATCAGATTCTGGGAGACCGATAGTCAGGTTCTGGGAGACCGATAGTCAGGTTCTGGGAGACCGATAATCAGGTTCTGGGAGACTTGCCCGGAAACAATGCGGTCATCTTACATGGCCTTAACTGTTGGCCGTGTAAGTTTTTAAAGTATTGATGCAACCTGATAAAAAGTTTCTTGCACCGCGGCCAATGGTAATTTACGGATACGATGTACAATACTGTGCGTAGACACAAGAAATGTCATGAGAAACCACGCTCTTTCCACCAATGCACAGATCAGCATTGGTGTGATCGCTTAGCCGATTATCGCACATGTACACGAACACTGTATTAGACTTCCTGAATACAAAATATTTAAACATCTATCAACGTGTGACAATGCAGCTCCTGGTTAACGTCAGCCTGACCAGCAACTCAAAACGGATACACATGACTGTATGAAAGATTGGTATCTTATTTTGAGACATCCCCATTAAAAAGACGCTTGTATCTCAGTGTATGGTGTACATCTCTATCTCGGGTTAGGCAAGAAATGTCTATTACTATGCACCTTTAAATCATCTGTATTGTCGGTATAATGATAAAATGTACATTTGATTCAAAGACGCATGATAAGGCTATACACTGTACGAACAGGCCTGGTAGACAAACAAAACGTAACATAGAGCTACTGCTGCACTCAAGTCTATAAAATTAAGACCCGTTTACACATTCACGATTTTCTCTACGATTCAACACGATTTCTCATGGTCAGAAAAATTGGGATGGATCGGGATGAATCGTGGCGAAAAGTGTAACTATTCAGTGTCACTACGATTCCAGTAAGAATGTCCACGATATTAGTACGGTGTCTGTAAGGTATCGCTACGAATCAATGAAGATTCATGACGGCAACGCTACGGTCAATTAGGATTGACCACGGTGGTACAACGAATGCTCACGGTGCTTGTACGGTTCGATAGGTCGTGGCTCAATAATTGGTGTTCACGATTAGTTACGAGTTCCTGCATTATCGACACGATTGCTGCACGATTATCAAGATTATATCATCGATTTGCACAGTAAAATTCTTTTAATGGCTTTTAAGGGCTTTTCAAATGGTAAAGAGATAAATAACTGCCAGAAACTTATACAATGAAAGCCAAAATTCACCCCTAGATCCCGGAATGAAAATAACTATGAGCCAAAATAAAGTTATAGACTTTGAGATGTTGCAAACTTAGAACGTCATATAAAATAGAGAAATTTGAATGCAGCCCCACTCATTTAACATCAGTCAGTCAGACAATCACCGCCCTCTACTACTGTCATCAATAATGGCTTAGAAATGTAGTTTTAATCGCGTACAAGTTCAAGCGAAAGAGACGATGCTCGGTAGAGCATTTAAAACCACTGTTGCGTCCAATCGCGGCTTGAATCGTGATAATCCGTGTCCTTATCGTGAGATTTATCGCAGCACATCGCATCGTATCCTGATGAACGTGAAGAAACGTATCCAAACGTATCTGCTCGCAATGGATCGTGTCAAATCGTAAACCCTTATCGTGGTGATCGTAGCCGCTCGTACTTAATCTTAGCAGATCGGCCAGCTATATCGTAACAGATCTGGTTATCAATCGTGACTTTATCGCATCAAATCGGAACAAATCGCACCAGAACGTATAGAGTCGCATCAGCTCGTGTATAAACCTGAAGTTTTAGAGAAGTTACACGATTCGATACGATTGGCGAATCGTGATGATCGCAACAGATCGTGCTCTAGTGTGAAAGCCGCATTATTAAACAGTTTAAAACTTCCGTAGCGCTATCGTGGAGTTTCCCAAATCATCACGATTCATCACGATTTACCACGGTTCTACTACGAATCGCCACGGTACACAACGATTTTACACATGGCAGCGAATCGTAGCGGCACCGTAGCCAAAAATCGTGAATGTGAAAACAAGCAAATGCCTCTATTTTTGGAAACAAGTTTTTGCTTTACTGCATGATACAGATATGAGTACCAGTAGAAAATAAAAAGCTAGTCGAATAACGAACTCGCAGGGCGCACATGACGTCATAATGACGTCATAATGACGTCATATCAACATGTCCGTGCAATGAGTACCCCCTTAAACCCCACTTTTATATAGAAAAACTGGGGTTTGCAGGGGTATACCTATTTTTTCTTTTTTTTTGCTCCAAAACATAGATTGTGGGTACTCATTAGAACCGCCTCGCCGCCGCCTCGGCGAGGCGGTTCTAACTTATAAGTGTGTACCCACAATCTATGTTTTGAGCAAAAATAAGAAAAATATCAAAAATTTTATGATGAAATTTTCAATTTTTACAGGTGAAAAAAATCTCTGTATATTGCATGGGCAAGTTTTCGTAATGTGGTAGGTGTATGGGTTTTAGGGTGAAGTCGCCCGAACATAGGAGCAGCGACTCCCATTGATAGGTGGGCCAAAACCCTAACCTGTCCACTGACCGGGCCGGGAATGATAAGTTGGCTGGCAAATGCTGGGTTTCGAAATGACGTTCAAACGACTGTGGTTTCTTTTCACGTACCCCGATGCAGGTCTCGCCTGGTCACGGTTATTTCGATGTGCGGCATTCATAATAAACAAGCTTATACACAATGAACAACAAATGCTTTCGGTCATACAAATGAAATGAAAAGGTAAAAAAGTAAGCAATGATAAGGAAGTGTCGAAATCAGGAAGAATTTCCCACTTCGAAAACCGTGAAGGTGGGACCATCATAAGACGCCTTACCCATTGACTTGCAAAAAATTAAATTGGGTGCAAACTGTCGCATCACATGTTATGATTTTTATTGTACCCTAAACGTTTGTAACGTATGATGAGAAAGTTTGCAAACCAAGTGGCCATAAAATTCTGGTTCTGAAGGACCCACAGGCAAGAACGTCTTTAACCCAAAATTTAATTTTGAAATCAATTCATAATGTCCGCGAAAATGCACAAAATGTTTTCTAAGCTTATGGCACCCAAAGCCCCTGCCGGGGAAGTTTTGGCAGTTAAATATTTATTTTCAAACGTTGAAGTCCGTAACAGTCATTGCAGACTACCAAACCTAATAAGCTGTAAATATACACCATAAGAAGCACGGCGAGGAGGCGGAGGAGCATCACCATCCAATAAAGGAAAATTTACTAATATCGAATTCGATTGGCGAATCGTGATGATCGCAACAGATCGTGCTCTAGTGTGAAAGCCGCATTATTAAACAGTTTAAAACTTCCGTAGCGCTATCGTGGAGTTTCCCAAATCATCACGATTCATCACGATTTACCACGGTTCTACTACGAATCGCCACGGTACACAACGATTTTACACATGGCAGCGAATCGTAGCGGCACCGTAGCCAAAAATCGTGAATGTGAAAAAAAGCAAATGCCTCTATTTTTGGAAACAAGTTTTTGCTTTACTGCATGATACAGATATGAGTACCAGTAGAAAATAAAAAGCTAGTCGAATAACGAACTCGCAGGGCGCACATGACGTCATAATGACGTCATAATGACGTCATATCAACATGTCCGTGCAATGAGTACCCCCTTAAACCCCACTTTTATATAGAAAAACTGGGGTTTGCAGGGGTATACCTATTTTTTCTTTTTTTTTGCTCCAAAACATAGATTGTGGGTACTCATTAGAACCGCCTCGCCGCCGCCTCGGCGAGGCGGTTCTAACTTATAAGTGTGTACCCACAATCTATGTTTTGAGCAAAAATAAGAAAAATATCAAAAATTTTATGATGAAATTTTCAATTTTTACAGGTGAAAAAAATCTCTGTATATTGCATGGGCAAGTTTTCGTAATGTGGTAGGTGTATGGGTTTTAGGGTGAAGTCGCCCGAACATAGGGGCAGCGACTCCCATTGATAGGTGGGCCAAAACCCTAACCTGTCCACTGACCGGGCCGGGAATGATAAGTTGGCTGGCAAATGCTGGGTTTCGAAATGACGTTCAAACGACTGTGGTTTCTTTTCACGTACCCCGATGCAGGTCTCGCCTGGTCACGGTTATTTCGATGTGCGGCATTCATAATAAACAAGCTTATACACAATGAACAACAAATGCTTTCGGTCATACAAATGAAATGAAAAGGTAAAAAAGTAAGCAATGATAAGGAAGTGTCGAAATCAGGAAGAATTTCCCACTTCGAAAACCGTGAAGGTGGGACCATCATAAGACGCCTTACCCATTGACTTGCAAAAAATTAAATTGGGTGCAAACTGTCGCATCACATGTTATGATTTTTTATTGTACCCTAAACGTTTGTAACGTATGATGAGAAAGTTTGCAAACCAAGTGGCCATAAAATTCTGGTTCTGAAGGACCCACAGGCAAGAACGTCTTTAACCCAAAATTTAATTTTGAAATCAATTCATAATGTCCGCGAAAATGCACAAAATGTTTTCTAAGCTTATGGCACCCAAAGCCCCTGCCGGGGAAGTTTTGGCAGTTAAATATTTATTTTCAAACGTTGAAGTCCGTAACAGTCATTGCAGACTACCAAACCTAATAAGCTGTAAATATACACCATAAGAAGCACGGCGAGGAGGCGGAGGAGCATCACCATCCAATAAAGGAAAATTTACTAATATCGAATTCTCGCAGATTTCATCAGATTTTTTTTTCGGTTTAATTTTACTATACAGTACAGATGGTGTGTGTGTTTCAAACACTTTAGCACGCGTGGCTCACAGAAAAGTACGCGCTGTTGGACCCGTGGGACTCAAACTGAATGGTTTTACCAGAAAAGTTCAGTTTATCAGGTCTAATACGTATAGTGGCCACTCAGTTACCCGAAATATAATTTGAGCCACCTCGTGAGAAAACCAACAATCTGCATAGGCGAAAACAAAGACGCAGATCAGCTTCGCGGTAACCGCGAAGCTGATCAGCGCCTTTGTTTTCGCTACTTGGATAGTACAATTCCTCTTCTACTTAAATCGGAAATTTCAAGCTTCTAGCTCTTTTCTGTACTTGTACAGGTTGGTTTGTGTCGGACCTGTTCGGAAACCACATTGTTGGTTTTTCCACAAGGCGGCTCATATGTCAAGAAATACTGCTTTTTGTGACATGAATTGACATCTGATCCAGCTCAAATTTAGAAAAAAATGCCAAACATCTCCAGCATAATCTACTTTAACCCCCATCCTCATCAGCTTCGTGTTCATAAGTCTCAATATTTTCAGGCGCCAGATACCAGATCTGAGCTTGAACGTCGTACTGGTCATCTCTTGACTTGATGCTAATCCAAGCATGGTTGGTGTATGGTCCTCGAATCAACACCACGGCTTTGGTCCCTACTATACAGACCATTGATCCATCTTCCTAGATGTGGAGAGAAACATAGAATCCAGTAGCCAGCGAGAAATGTCTTCTCCATCAGGGAAACATGTCCGTGTAATGAATACCCCTTAAACTCCACTTTTATATAGTAAAACTGGGGTATGCTGAGGTATACCTATTTTTCATATTTTTGCTACAAAACATGGATTGTGGGTACTCGTTAGAACCGCCTCAAAATTTTTCAGCTGAAAAAAGTGAAATAATAAAAATAAGAGTTTTGAAGCAAATTATTCACTTTAAGCACGGGCGCATGTCGTGTTGGCGCGAGTGTGCGTGTGTGTTTGTTTGGGGGATGTGGATAAGAAAGAGTGTTAGCTGGTATTTTTTTAAAAAAAAAAAGACTCCGATTGAATGTACAGCTTATGTGTACTGTAAAGCTCTAATTGAGCCGCGACGTGAGAAAACCGGTCTTTGGGGTTTCCGACCAGGTCTGACACAAACCGACCTGTACAGTCACAGGAGCAGGCTAGAAGCTTGAAATTTCGGATATAAGAAGAAGAGGGAATGTACTATCCGAGTAGCGAAAACAAAGGCGCTGATCAGCTTCGCGGTTACCGCGAAGCTGATCTGCGCCTTTGTTTTCGCATAGGCAAAAATCCGGTTTTCTCACGATGCGGCTCAATTCTAAATTTCCTTCAAACGAACATAAATTTACCGATCATACTGATATATTGAAAGGGACAAGAAGGCAATTATCAAGAAAAGGCGCAAAAATGCGCAATCAGAAAGAAATTCCCACTCCAAAAACCGAGGTGGGAAAAATCTCAATTGCCAATTAGGTATTTACGCTTAGAAAACATATCACAGCGAAGTAGATAACGATGCGTACTGCGTATGTACGCACTATTTTTCGCTCTGTACGCATGAAAAATTCAGACCTATGCGTACCATGTACGCAGTAAAAATCAGCGGTACGCAAACAGTTTTCGGTTTAATGCGTACTCGGATAAAATACCCGTATAAAATTGTCACAGAACAGCGACTTTTCAACTTATGTTTTGTTTGGCTGGTATGTCAACAATCGAAACACAGTTACAAAATTAATGTAGCTTTTGATCGTCCCGTATTTCTTAATTACATATCATGCAATACAGCTGTATATTATGTATCTTCAGTAGTTATCCCATTAAAAGTTTATTCATGAATTTTAATGGTAACGTGTCACTATGGTTTATAGAAGGTAACGTGTCACTATGGTTTATAGAAAAGTCATTTTGCATCGGTTTCTGGACATTGTTTTCAGTTTAAAACGATGTATTCCATGTTCTACAGGCATCAGTCATCCAAGTTTATCGTTTTAATAGTTCCTAATGTTTTCCCACTTATTATTTATGCAATGGACAAAAATGTGGTTTAACATTGCTTAATGATGTAACATTTAATTGCAGGATTATCAACCAGTTTACTTGAATTTTCATGCTTGAATAAATGGTCTTATCCATACATGTTCACATATATTTTAGTTTGATTCTGGATGAGATTTAAGAATAAGAATTCTCAGAAAATGTGTACACAGTTGTATTCTTGGTACACACTGTACATTCATTTTCATGCGTACAGTACGCATTGTGAAAAATAATTATCTACATCACTGAATTATCGTAAGGCGAATGAGCAGCTATTTCCCAATAGGCGGCCTCTCAGTTACCCGAACTTAACTAAAACTATGAAAACGTGTATAAAGTTCAAACAGTACAAAAAATCGACTCCGAAACATAAAACAATTAAACCACAACATAAATATCGCCTTGGAACAATCAGTTATATAAAATTATTGGCGACTTACCCACTCCTTTAAATAGCCTGTAAATGGAAGCGCCTTAAAGTCCTGCACCGCTTGACTATACCCACCAGCTTTCGAGTAAACCGGAAACTCCATTTTGTTAGAAACGACCGGTAAGTAATGGGCTCCTTGCAGCAAGATGCCAGCAGCCGAGTCTGAAAGATGCATGACGTGTATAAAGATGGACTAGAGATGAAACACGGTATACAATAATAGAATAATAAGAAGCAATATCAGAATATATAATGTACTACTGACATAGTGTGTAACCAGCCCAGTCAGAACTTGTCGTGCGTTTCCTTAAAACAGATGAAAGTGTCTTGCTATGGCTCGGTAAACGAGGTTCGATCACCACCATTTTTATACCATGGTAGACGAATACCAAACAAAAACAAGCAACTGCTTTTGTGTCGGCAATTTCACTATAGTATAGCCCCTTGTGTTGGACTAATGTTATGTTATGTTTGCCTAAACCTTGTCTCATATTCATATAGAAATAATATGTTATTGTGTATTCATGTATGAACATGTTGACTGAAATTTCGTAATAAATAAAACTTATGTTGGACCCTTAGACGCTAGATTGTTAGGTAAAGTATGCAATGATCAGGAAATGGCGCAATCAGAAAAAAAAATCCCACTCCATAAACCGAGGTTGGAAAAAGTTTAATTAACAATCAGGTACATTTGTATTTATAGGTACATTTGTATTTATATGTACATGAGTATTTATAGGTACATTTGTATTTATAGGTACACATATTTAAAGGATCATTTGTAAAATTTTGTAAATGTATTTATAGGTACCTGTCTTGTAGAACTTCTTGCCCGTTGGGTCCACCACAGTTTCATCATCAGCCATTTCATACTGCTCAGAGCATTCCACAGTGATGACCAGCAGAACCATACAGCTATAGAAAGCCGCGGCTTGATACATTGTCTCTGGAATTAGTTTGTATAAATTAGCTTCAAACCCTATACAATCTTTACCATTGTATAGGTAAGAGAGTAATATTTCCGGATAATGACGGAAGGATTTATGATTGCGCCATAGACACAAAGACATTGCCTGATTATGATTTTTAAGGATATACCGGGTGTTCCAGAAAACATGATACATTTTGAAATCTAATAGCATTTGACTCGAAATAGATATGTTGCAGACTGTTTTTGCTGATCAATGTAATGTACATAGAGATAATGTCATGGCATAATTTTGACTTGATTCCAAATTTGGAAAAAGCAAGGTATAGCTTTTTAAAAAGTTGCTTTATTTTTCTAAGTTTTGTCATTTCGCTCTTTAAGTTCGCATTTTTACAATGCATATTACAGCATCCCACCTTTCAGGGCAGGATTGATATTCATATCTTCAGGATTGCGACTATAAATGTCTATTGTATGCTTTATTATTTGCCATAGATTTTGCCTCACATGGTATTTCCCTGTTATAATCTATAGACCACCTTGTTCATTTTGACAGTTTTTTATCACATAATTTTTTGAAAAGCCATATATTGTTACCATGGTAACCATCACATTGCAGTTTTGATATGCTTTTAAATAATACTTAATATTGGATAAATTACAGAGAATAACTTCAAACATGGATTTACTGTTTATTTACACAACGTTTCAGCCTCACGGCCTTTTTCAAGTGTAATGATAACCAAAATAATACTTAAGGAATTGTTGTTTAGAACAATACATATCATTAAGATCAGCTATTTACTGTAACGCATTGAACCATGTATTATCAACATGAGTACCAAATTTTGTTACCCCACCCACTTTGCACTATTGAAACCGCTAATGGAATCAGACCACAATTACTTCCCTTGACTCGTTGTAACTTTCACACAAAGTAGTTCCCCCATTCACTGGGGTGTAAGACTGCCAGTTTATGTGATCACTGTGCTTGTTGTAGCATTCTGAATAGACCATTGCATGAGCTTTCAGAAAATGTTAGAACAGTCCAGGTATCTGTTTATTTGGTAAAATACTGGGGGCGAATTACCTCCCTCATGTTAGTGCTGGTAAACACGGCGCACGAGCATCAGACCAATAGTCATATTCGAAAAAGAGCAGGTCACGATATACTTTAAACTTGATTAAAACATCTGGCATGCCCTGCTACCTTGCAGAAAAGCTTCAAACAAAACCACCAATGTCAGTAAGAAAGGTAGGAGGCATAGCAAATGATTAAACTATATAGTAAAATTAATTGTGGTCTGGGTCCTAATACCACATGTACTGTTTGATCTGTCATAAACAGTTACGTGCGAGCGCAATAAAACAAATGAGCCGCCTCGTGGGAAAAAGCAACAATGTGGTTTCCGACCAGGTCCGACATAAACCGACCTGTACAGTCACAGAAAAGAGCTAGACTCTTGAAATTTCGGATTTAAGTAGAAGAGGAACTGTACTATCCGAGTAGCGATAACAAAGGCGCTGATCAGCTTCGCGGTTACTGCGAAGCTGATCTGCGCCCTTGTTTTCGCATATGTAGATTGTTGGTTTTCTCATAAGGCGGCTCAAATCCAGTCTATGTCTTTGGAATATGGTATTGTTTCGTTTAATGCATTATTTATTGAACTTTCCTTTAACACCTGAAGCTGGGTGCATAAAAAATCATTTTTCAGTATATTTCAGTAGGTCAAGTTGCTGAATTTCCCTTTTTGGGACATTGTCTTTCATGCTTCAGAAAACACACTGTTGAGACAGAACAATGCTGACAATGCTATAAAATAAAATTTTCAGACATTAACAATCATTTAAGATTTAAGCTCATTTTACAGTACCAAAATAATAGAACTGAACATTTTATTAAAGTTTTAAAATGTATCATGTTTTCTGGGACACCCTGAACCCATAATGAGTGTGTGTTTCTTTTTCATGTTTCATTAGGAGGTTATGTTCAGAGTAGACTTTCATTGTTAAAATAGTTTTCAGTTTCAATTTCAGATGAGCTTGGGATTCTGGTGATCAAGTTTGCATTTTACACATAACGAAAACTTGCCCATGCAATAAACAGAGATTTTTTCAGCATTAAAACTTGAAAATTTCATTGAAAAAAAAAATGGTTAATTTTAATATGTTTGCTAAAATATTGATTGTGTGTACACGTTAGAACCGCTTCGCCGAGGCTGTTCTAACGAGTACCCACAATCTATGTTTTGGAGCAAAAATAAGAAAAAATAGGTATACCCCTGCATCAGGAAAAAATGTCCGTGAAAAGTTTACCCCCTTAAACCCCACTTTTATATAGCAAATTTGGGGTTTGCAGGGGTATACCTATTTTTCTTATTTTTGCTCCAAAACATAGATTGTGGGTACTCGTTAGAACCGCCTCGGCGAGGCGGTTCTAACGTGTACCCACAATCAATGTTTTGAGCAAAAATAAGAAAAATATTAAAAAAAATCAACTTTTTCAACTTAAAAACTCTTTGTGTATCGCATGGGTGTGTTTTCGTAATGGCATACCCCAGTTTTACTATATAAAAGTGGGGTATAAGGGGGTATTCATTGCAAGGACATGTTTTCCTGATGTTTTGCATTTATAGATGATTGTAATATTTAAGGGGCTGGTGAAAAGTCGTTTTGTATCATAACAACTTACATTTTAGATAGCTATTTATCAGGGGCCAGTTTATTTATTTATTTTTTTTTTCAAAACTTCGTTAGCTTAACGTCATCATTAAGACATCAACTTGTTAAGTAAATGCTGACTACATAAGCAAATACACTGTTATTTTTGTTGATAAAATGTGAGAATCCTTTGCAATGCAATGCAGTGTATTTTGGATTTTCACATTTTATCAACAAAAAATAACAGTGTATTTGAAATATTGCCATTTAAAATTTTAACGAATCGTTAACTAACGATGTCGTTAATTTTGAACAACTGGGCGCAGATGTAATATTTAGATAGAAGAGCCTACCTGTGTTGATCTTTCAATTAATACAAGAATTCGTACAATGCATTACGAAACTTGACTATGCAATCAATATACATTATACAGAGATTTTTTTTTCAGTTGTAAAAATTGAATCTTTCATTAGAAAAAAATGATATTTTCTGATATTTTTATTCAAAACATTGATTGTTGGTACACGATTAAACCGCCTCGGCAAGGCGGTTCTAACGAGTACCCGCAATCTATGTTTTGGAGCAAAAATAAGAAAAATAGGTATACCCATTTTTACCCCAGTTTTACTGTATAAAAGTGGGGTTTTAGAGGGTATTCATTGCACGGATATGTTTTCCTGATGTAAAGTATCAACTACCAGAAGATCTGTGTGAAAAGAAAGTCTGTCTCAACTTTGAAAGTCTATCGCAACATTTTTCGATTGTGTAACTTAAGTATTATATCTTGACAACAATAGACGAGCCTTATGCGTCTCTATTTTTTTTTTTTTTTTTTTTTTTTTTTTTTTTTTTTTGTTTTGTTTTGTTTTTGTTTTTGTTTTTTAATTCAGTTTTACGTCCCTTTCAAGATTATTTCAGCTCATATGAGACGGACCAATCAGTAGCAGGGCGAAAACGGGAGAACTCCGAGAAAAACCACCTGGCACACTCGCAAGCAGAACTTGGCTTGTCTCACATGTGACCAGTGCGGGGCTCGAACCCACACCAGACACAGCGGTGAACTGATCGAGTGATTAAGAAACAGCGCTCTTAACCGCTCGGCCACGGCGGTCGTTCTATTTAACGGGTTTTTGACTTTACAGCGGGCAATAGACACCGAAAGAGGAACTTTACACATATTAGTTTTACTAGAGCCCAGAGAAATATACATGTAACTGGTTTCGCCAGCGTATCTAATGTTACAAAGCTTAAGAACTCCTTTCTTGTTGCCAAATGGCATATGCAGGGTTGCTCGAAATGTGGCTTATGAAAAGGTGACTTTCACAAATGAAACTGTTACAAAACATGCAATTTAGAACATAATACTGTACTAAAGAGTATCAGTTTCATTGTTGTGGGTACATGTATATTGATAGAAAGTTTCGAATTGACTACGTGCATTAAGTCAATGACACGTATGTGAAATAAAGACGAGAAACAAATTAAACAGTCAATTAGCCTGAAGCTATTTTATAAGACATTTAATAGGCGACTGGCCAGAGGGTCGATTGCTCCCCCCACCCCACTAGGGAATTTTTCAAACATACCTATTCTTAAAGAACAATTCAAGATGAGTAGAATAAGAGATGTTTGCACCCTGAGCGTTGGGGCATTATCCTATAACAGCCCGTTACATACGTTACCATAACAAAATTAAGAAATTATGAGATGGTATTTTCAGCTACAGAAAAATGACAATACTTCATCATTTTACTCAATTTGTTCATAGTGCCGACAATCTGTATGACTATACTACATATTAAAATAGCTGGAACAAAACTCTGCCCCACACTAACTGTAACGTACGTAACAAAACTAATCAGAGGACCAATGGTCCTGTAAACGCTCACCTGAGATCTGCTGCTATACCAATAAACATGTTTGAATATTATGGTATTTAACCCCAGTGCAGGGGCAAATGAAGCCCGTTTTTTTTCCGAATAATTAATATTCTGTCCATTTGCCAATTTCCTGTTGGATTTTCCCTTCAAATGACATTTTAATAGTTTTTCCAATCAAATGCATGGGCAACCCATGTTGACCTTGCAATAAACTGGGACAATGTCATCACAGGGTTATGATTTATATAATCATTGTAGTACCTTAGCCATCGATGCTTCACGCCAAGTTTCATGGAAATCTGTCTATTGGTTTCAGAGAAGATTTTTGAAGGGTTTTTATGGGCATGGCGGCCATCTTGGTCATGATGTGACCTAGATTATTAATATAAACTTTGGTTCCCCCCATCCTATAGATGCTTCACTTAAAATTTGGCTTTAATTGGCCAAGTGGTTTCATGTTTGAATATTATGGTAATATACATATATATTGCCCCGGGTTGGGGGCATATGAGCCCTTGGGGCCAATTTTTTTTTTTTTTTTTTTTTTTTTTTTTTTTTTTTCAAAATCATTAACATTCAGTCCTACTGCCCATTTCCTGCAAGATGGCCATATTAAATAACTTTTTAAAAGTTTCCCCCATTCAAATGCATTGGCGACCTATGTTGACATTGTCATAATATAGGTCAAGGTCACCACAGGGTCATGATTTATATACACATTGTAGAACTTTAGCCATAGATGTTTCATGCCATATATGGGCATGGCGGCCATCTTAGTCATGTGAGCTAGATTATTTATATATACATTGACTCCCCAATTCTATAGATGCTTCACATAACATTTGGCGTTGATTGGCCAAGCGGTTTTAGAGGAGAAGATATTTGAATATTATGGTAATATACATGTATAATGCCCCTGGTAGGGGGCATATGAGCCCCTGGGGTCCAATTGTTTTTTTTTTTTTTTTTTTTTTTTTTTCAGAATCATTAATATTCAGTCCTACTGCCTATTTCCTGCAAGACTTTTACTTTAAATGACATTTTTAAAGTTTTCCCCATTCAAATGCATTGGTGACCTATGTTGACCTTGCCATAAAAAAGGTCAAGGTCACAACAGGGTCATGATTTATATACACATTATAGTACTTGAGTCATTGATACTTCATGCCAAGTTTCATTGAAATCGGTCCACCGGTTCCGGAGAAGAAGATTTTTGAAGGGTTTTTACCATATATGGGCATGGCGGCCATCTTGGTCATAAAAATAATATTTTGCGGCCCCCGTGGCCGAGCGGTTAAGAGCGCTGTCTCTTAAACACTCGATCATCTCACCGTTGTGTCTGATGTGGGTTCGAGTCCCGCTCTGGCCACATGTGAGACAAGCCAAGTTCTGCTTGCGGGTGTGCCAGGTGGTTTTTCTCGGGGATCTCCCGTTTTCGTCCAAACCTACTGATTGGCCCGTCTCATATGTGTGTAATAATCTTGAAAGGGACGTAAAACTGAATAAAATTGATATTTATTTCCATTAGTGTGTTCATTTGAGAGATAGACAAAACAAGGTTTGTTTTCCTATCATGAATATATTGCCGTTCTACACTTTCTTGCTTATTTTATTCTGAACCATAGCTCCGAGGGTCTGCAACCAAGTATGTAGAATCAACGATTTCACTCCAGAATGTAACGTATGTAACAAACATGTAATGCATATAGAAGGGCATTGTACATAGCTGGAATGTCAGTAGGTTGAATGCCCTATCACATAGGACATTTTGCAAAAATATGCTGTCTCAAAAGGACATATTAGTTTCCTCCAATTACAGATGTTTGCTCTCTGTACTTTGGAGCACTTGCCTGTTGCAGTCTGTTACATATGTTACCAAAATAAAATTTGAAAAATAATGATATTGCAGTTGGAGCTTCAGAGAGACAACATCTTTTGTTATGTTTGTATTCAATCGTCTCATATAGTCTGCATATAACATGTTCATTCTACTTACTATGTACTTACTTAAGTTTATTGAACAAAAATATGACACCTACGGTACGGTGTAATGTCCGTAAAGTATATTACCCTTTCAAAATTAGAAATGTGAGTGACATCTTTTGCTTTCCAGTTGCATATTCAAGTTTTTTTTTTTATTTTTTTTTTTTTTATTTTTATTTTTTTTTTTTTTTTTTGTTTTGTTTGTTTTTTTTTCCAAATATATAAGCTTTTTTCATTACCATGTTCAATTGACAGATGGAAAAAAACCTATACTGAATATATTACATTAAATGGGTCATTTAGCGACCTTACCCCCAGTTTAATATGCCAAATATTCTATTGGCAAAACGTGTAAATACTTGTTACTAGTGGTCATATCTTACAATGTTGATACTTTCTTGCTTTTATTTCTAACTTATTGAGAACTGTAGATCTGAATGGCTCTTGGCAAGTATCTAGGCTTAGACATCTTCATGAGGTATGTAAAGTATGCATTGAATAAAGGCGAGCCTCGTTTCCCACTGGAACGGGTGGATCCTCGGGTTGGGATTATCCTTTCTCCGCTGGACACCCATGATGAATTCTATTTATCTTGAACTAAACAAATAAATAAACCTGTGAAATGTAGTTATCCCAAACTAACCATCAGCCATGTCATCCATGGACACCACACTTTAATCTATTTGCCTTCCGTACAAATCATTTTATTTGCATACGCATGAATAGTAATAAAAACTTAAGAAATCTCATAAAAATGCAGAAAACTAAGGGTTATTCTATAAAACCCCTTTGTACCTGCGCTGTTAACAGACCTAGAATGCTGAAAGTGGCATCAAATAAATGTGCTATTGTCCTCAGTATTCTAGATAGATTATCTGAATTCAAGTTTCATGAATATTAATGACAACTTTAGAAACTGGAGAAAAAACAAGTATGCAGGTATACCAACAAAATGACCACTGTTTTCTGATTGCGCCTTTTCCTGATCGTTGCCTACTTGTACATTTTTGTAATATTCATGACACATATCAGATCAGAAGGTTTATATATCAAGATACATGGGTATAATACATAGCCATAGCAATTATTTGATACCAGTTTCAATACCCTAGTGCAATCAGTAAGCTAAATGCAAGTCATTTTGGGGTATAAAAATAAAACTGAGATCCTTTAAGAGCAGTGAACAGATACATTGTAAATGAGAAAGGGGATGAGCTATACCGCGGTTTCGGGCTACTCAAGCCTCTTCAGTGACCCCATGGATTTGGCAACATAGAGCCAAAGGCAATAACAGTAATTTTGCATCTTTCAACAGGGTAGTCGATACAAAGACTAGTATAATCAACAAGAGGACCATTGGTCCTGTAGCTCACCTGAGAGATTAACACATTGTAAGGTCATGAGGTTTAAGTCCCGTATTATTTCATTGAGAATCGATCAACCAGAGTTCCAGTCCGATCTGCCCCAAAACAATACACAACTTTTCCTACACCAGTGCTACCCAGTGGCACTGTGTGTAATTTGATCATCTGCCTACTGGTTTTGGAGATATTGGTGTTTTAATGTTTTCTCATAGTAAGTCTATGTAGATTATCGACCCCCGGGGCGTGACCAAATTTGACCCCAGGGGCATGAATGATGCCACAATTTATATTGGGAACTACCAACATTGCTACATACAAAATATAGAAGCTCTGGCCCTTGTATTTTCAGAGAAAAAGAGTTGTTTTTTTTAGGTTTTCCCATTGAAAGTCTATGGATATCGACCCCAGGGGCGTGGCCAAATTTGATCCCAAGGGCATGGCTGGCAATTGTTTTGTAGAGGACCATTAGCCATTTCCACATACCAAACATCAAAGCTGTGGGCCTTGTGATTTCAGAGAAGAAGATGTTTGATTTCTTTCCCATTAAAACATATATGTTGAGATGGCAACCAGAGTTCCAGCCTGATCTGCCCAAAGACAATATGCAACCTTTTCTACTGCCAAGTGATGCTGTGTGTGTAATTTATTCAAGATCCGCCAACTGGCTTTGAAGATATTGATGTTTTAATGTTTTCTCATAGTAAGTCTATGTAGACTATCAACCCCCGGGGCGTGGCCAACTTTGACCCCAGGGGCATGATTAGCACAATTTATATTGGAGACTTCCAAACATTGCTACATACAAAATATAGAAGCTCTGGTCCTTGTGGTTTCAGAGAAGAAGATTTTGTTAGTTTTGTCCCATTGTAAGCCTATGTAAACTATCGACCTCAGGGCGTGGCCAAATTTGACTCCAAAGGCATGGCTGGCACACTTTATGTAGAGGACCAATAGCCATTGCCACATACCAAATATCAAGGCTGTATGCCTTGTAATTTTAGAGTAGAAGTTTTTTTTTTTTTTTTTTTTTTTTTTTTCAATTAAAACATATGTTGCCATGGCAACCAGAGTTTCAGTCCGATCTGCCCAAAAACAATATGTAACCTTTTCTACTACACAGTGATGCTGTGTGTGTAATTTGATCAAGACCCCCTACTGGCTTTGGAGATATTGTTGTTTTAATGTTTTCCCATAGTAAGTCTATGGATACTATTGACCAATGGGGCGAGGCCAAATTTGACCCCAGGGGCATGGATGGCACAATTTATAAAGAGGACCATTAGTCGTTGCCACATTTCAAATATCAAAGCTGTGGGCCTAGTGGTTTCAGAGAAGAAGATTTTTTTTTTAGTTTTTCCCATTGTAAGTCTATGAGAGCTATCTGTTGCTATGGAAACCACAATTTTGATACAATCTGCTCCAAAGCCTAATGCAACCAATCTCCAACTCAATGATGGTTCACACCACATTTGATCACGATTGGCCCACTAGCTTCTGAAATATTCTTCTTTGAAATTGTGGACGACGCCGCCGACGACGTCGACGGACGACGGACCTCTGCCTATTCTATAAGCTCACCTGTGAGCCTTCGGCTCAGGTGAGCTAAAAATGGGCCATATATATTAAACGTAGGTTAGAAATGAATCTAAACCGATAATAATTTTCTGATTGGTGAGACTTTTGAATTATATTCAGGACCTATGTATATAAAACAATTGTAATTGCACAGAACAAAACTTTATTATCTCTCAGGTTATACAATACAGCATATAGGGAAACACATATATACAAACCATAATGTAACAACAATACAAGATACACACATTATCTAATCTTAGCGGGAACATCGCTATAGAATACATAAAGCAGATTGAATGAACTGATTTAACATTACGAAACATGCCCATGCAATAAACAGGGAATTTGTTTAGCTTAAAAAATTGAAAATTTCATTGGAAAAGTTTTTATGTTTTTAATATTTTATTTTATATTGTGGGTACACGTTAGAACCGGCGAGGCGGTTCTAACGAGTACCCACAATGTATGTTTTGGATCAAAAATAAGAAAAATAGGTATACCCCTGCATACCCCAGTTTTGAAATATAAAAGTGGGGTTCAAGGGGGTATACATTACACGTACATGTTTTCATGATGACTTATCTAAATACATTTAGAAAAACACTGAACTTATTTCGATTTCCATGAAGTGGTTTAGTAGTTATAACGCAGCACGAGTGAAAATTCTGATGTTTTCAACTCGAGACATAAAATATAGTTGGTATTCACCGAAAAAAAAAAAACATGCACACACACATTTTTTTTATTTTATACAATACACGGGCATTTTTCAATTCACAAGGCAGGCGGTGAAAATGCAAAAACCAAAAATTTTTGAAAACACAAATAATTTTGGTACCACATTGTTCCTTAATACGTTTTAACTAAGAAAATGAATACCCGCACTTAATGTTTTCGTTCATGAATAACGAAGTTATAGGCGTTTGAACACATTTAATGACGTCAAGTAAATGGAAACGTCAGAAGTAATCCAAAATCTACAGTGAAGATATAGGCTGATATCAGTCATTAGTGACTTTTGATATCAGTGAGATTTGATATCAGTAAAATTTCATATCAATGAAAATACAAATTTTATCAAGTTTTGAGATACATTGGTTTTCACTGTAACGTATAAAATAAAATTATTTACTCGTACACAACCACGACATAAGTAACATTTTCGAAAAACAACAATCTGGGTTTCTGAGTAGGTCCGACACAAATCGGCCTGTACAGTCAAAGAAGCAGGCTAGAAGATTGAAATTTCAGATCTATGGAGAAGAGGATCTGTACTATCCGTGTAGCGAAAACAAAAGGCGCTGATCAGCTGTACAGTACTGCACAGCTGGTCTGCGGCTTTGTTTTCGCATTTGCAGATTGTAGGTATTCTGGTGCAGCTGCTCATTTAAAAATTGAAGTGTAAATGTCCGTTTTACTTTAACTGTCCGCCGGATTTGTTAAATCTCGCCTGCCACCATCATACAAGTGTAGTTAAATACGGATTTAACATCAGGAAAGTATGCCCATGAAAAGTATACCCCCTATGAACCCCAGTTTTATACAGTAAAAACTGGGGTGTATGGGTACGTGCTCGTATACCTATTTAAGCTCACCTGATCGAAGGCTCATGGGGAACTTTTAGTATGGTACTCGAGCCGGCGTCCGTGCGTGCGTTCATATTTTCAAAGATCTTCTTCCGCTTGACCAATCAAAGCCAAATTTTATATGAAGCATCTATAGGAAGTGGGAACCAATGTGTATATAAATAATCCAGGTCACATGGCCAAGATGGCTGCCATGCCCATATATTTTAAAAACCCTTCAAAAATCTTCTTCTCTGAAACCGGTGGACCGATTTCAACGAAACATGACATGAAGCATCTATGAATCAAGAACTATATGTGTATATAAAGCATGGCCCTGCAATGATCTTGACATATTTTACGACAAGGTTAATTTTGGTAACATTGGCTTTTTATATGGGGAAAAGTGAAAACTATGTTGTTGTTTTTTTAAACTATTGAAGCCTGAGACCTGAAAAGTGGTAGATGCAAACAACTAATGGATAAGATGATATATGATTAATTTAGGTCAAAGTCATCTCTTGACCTTGGCCGGTCTGTCGTCCATACACACTTTCAAATATCTTCTCTGAAACCGCTTGGCCAATAAAAGCCAAATTTTATATGAAGCATCTATAGGAAGTAAAAACCAATTTATATATAAATAATCCAGGTCACATGACCAAGATGGCCACTATGCCTATATATGGTAAAAAAACCTTCAACAATCTTCTTCTCTGGAACCGATGGACCAATTTCAACGAAACTTGGCATGAATGCATGAAGCATCTATGACTCAAGTACTACAATGTATATATAAATCATGACCCTGCAATGACCTTGACCTATTTTACGACAAGGTCAATTATGGAAACATTGGCTTTTACATAAGAAAAAGTGAAAACTATGGATTTTTTTTTAAAACAATTGCAGCCTGAGACCTGAAAAGTGGCAAACAGCTTATGGATTATATGAAGGTATATGATTAATTTAGGTCAAAGTCATCTTTTGACTTTGGCCGGTCTGTCGTCCATACACACTTTTCAAAGATCTTCTTCTCTGAAACTGATTAGCCAATGAAAGCCAAATTTTTACATGTATGTAGGGCCTCCATGGGTAGTGGGAACAAAAGTGTGATGCGAAATCCTCGTCACATGATCAAGAGGGCCGCCACGCCCATTTATGGTTGAGGCCACAAAAACATCTCCTTCTCTAGCACCGGCAAGTCGATTTTCACGAAACTTGGTATGTAGCATTTAGGACTCTAGCCCATTATAGTTTGATCAAATGATGACCCTTGGGTGACCTTGACTTATTTTACATTTGTAGCAAAATCAATTTTGGAAACATATGCTTTTACATGGGAAAACATGAAAACAATGTATTTTTTTTTTTAATTTCTGCAGCCTGATAACTGAAAAGTGGTAGATGAAGAGAACTGATGGAGTGAATGAAGGTTTGTGATTTATTAAGGTCAATGTCATCTCTTTACCTAGGCCCATCTGTCGTCCATACACGCTTTTCAAAGATCTCTGTAACCGCTTGTTTTGACTCTCAGGTGAGCGATTGTTGCCCTTGGGCTACTTGTTCTTATTTCTGATCCAAAACATAGATTGTGGGTACTCGTGGTGACGTGTACCCAAAATCAATGTTTTGATCAAAAATATTGAAAATATCAAACATTGTGCAACAAATTTTTCAATTCTTACTGCTGAAACCTCTGCAGAACTGAAGGTATATGTTATGATGCGATCCTATTGTATTACGGAAACATGCCTATGTAATATACAGTGAAACTAAAATCTGCGAAATTGACCGATTATAATGCAAAAAGTTCATTTTTATTAATGTGGTCAAAACATATATTGTGGTTACTCGTTACAACCGCCTTTGAGAGGCGATTCTAACGAGTACCCACAGTCCATGGTTTGGATCAGGAAAGGGGGATATATACCATGTTCACCCTGAGTTCATTCAGTATTAGTGGGGTGTAAGGGGGGTATGTATTTCATGGACATGTTTTCCCAGGGTCGTTTCCGAAACTTAGATGGCATGTATAGATGCGAAATACGAATCCAATCCAAGGTAACGAAATGATATTTGAGCCGCCAGATGGGAAAACCAACAATCTGCCTAGGCAAAAACCAAGGCGCAGATCAGTAACTGCGAAGCTGATAAGCGCCTTTGTTTTCGCTACTCGGACAGTACAGTTCCTCTTCTACTTTAATCCGAAATTTCAAGATTCTAGCTCTTTTCTGTGAGTGTACGGGTCGGTTTGTGTCGGACCTGGTCGGAAACCACAATGTTGGTTTTCCCACGAGGCGGCTCATTTAACGTTATATTCGTAGTTCCTATTGTGGGTGAACCTCGTTGGTTGATCCGCAGAGAGCCTGTCTAAGTTCTTTACGAAACCGCTTCCCACTGAATACATACAGTAAAAAATTAACAGCGTGACTCAGGTAGATCATATTTAGAAATAAGCTGTTAACTACTTCGTCAATGCTGTTCCCATTTTGGTTGGCCTTTAAGTCAAATATATATGGCCTTATTATTTGATATAAGAGCGCGGGAAAGTATAGCACGATAAAAGTCGTGCTTACAAGACATGCTATTATGATAAGTTGCCTCACGGTTTCCCTTTTCTTTGCTGAAACCGAAGACTTCTTGAACTTAACAACGGTTATGATGTTGAATGACACACTTGCAGCTGCAGGCAGTATAAAGCCGATCCCAAGGTCGATCCACGTAAACACAAGGTAAAAGAAATTCTTGTATCCATGATTTGTAAAAGTACATACTACGTCTGTAGCATTTTGGCTCTCTGCAAGAGTGAATCCAAACAGCAAATGTAGATCCGCCACTGTAAACAGTGCAACAATTGTAGCAACAATAATAATTCCTGTTTTTGTTACACAAAATTCCTTGACCTTTAAAGGGAAATAAACAGAAAATGTTCTTTCTGCTGCTAAGACTGTTACAAGCCACACGGAGATGTGTGGTAGCGTAAAAAGTAAATACCAGATGAATTTGCACCAAAACACTCCGCTGTTTTCAAGAGAGACACCAAACGCATTATTCAGCCACGCTCGACAGATACACACCAGATATGCTGAATCACATATAGCTAACGCGGCAAGGATCACGGTGAACGAAGTTTTCTTGGACTGTTTGTTTAATATGGTTATTAAAGTCAACACGTTTCCCACCAAACCTGTGAAGACAATAACTGGAGTAAGATATGTCCATAACGCCCTTCCCAGTTGGCTTTCCATCAGACATTGAGAGAAAATAAAACGTTGTTTTTTCTGTTCCTTCAACTGTACAAGTTTTTTACGGTTTGGTTTGTTTCCTCCAACAATTTAGTGGGACTTTTTACGGTTTGGTATGTTTGCCCCAGTGTTTTTAAAAATCCGTTGTTTTTTTCTTGAACAATTACGGGATCTTTTTACGGTATGGTATGTTTCCTCCAGTTCTCTTTTGCGGTCACTTTGGTTGTTTGCTCTACAATTGTAAGTTAGTTTGTTTGGTTGGGTGCACTAAAAGCTTATCTAATTCCGATGCACGCAAGATAAAAATGCATTGATCCTTTCTTGAAGTTTCTGAGTTAAATAATTGTATTGCCAACTTTGCCCACTTGATTTTTACTTCACTCTGTACTGAAATTGTATCCGTAACTCCATTGATAAAACACATGCGGCACAAGCCCACGTTCGCATTCATATATATATATGCTACAGTCGATCGCAGGCTTAAAAATAAGCCTCTGAATAAATGAATCAAATTATACGAAATCGGTTCAACTGAATTGTTGGGTTCGACATTACGATAATACCGCTAATCTAAATCATATCAATGTTGATTTTCAAATGGAAAACTTGAGACAGATTCTTTATTCCTGATTTTATACTAGTCTACTCGTTTTATATATTCTACTTGCAATACAGGTCGAAGAGATGCAATTCTTATCACTGAGCACAACACACTTTGCTATGAAACAAAACAAGAAATTACTGAAACACCCTTGTATTGAAAACCACTGATTCAATACTGAAAAAAATTAGGGCGAATCGGGACATAAATTACACGGGTGGTTACCATCATGATAAAAATTAAAAGTTCTTCTACGGCAATGCCGGTCATTCATATCAATTTGCTAATTCAAAAAGAAAAAGAAAAACAACTTTTGTACGATACCTTTCATTAAAGGAAGTACGCCAATCAGTAGAGCTCATAATTAGGCACACAGGGATAAATACATCAATTGAGCCGCCTCGTGGGAAAACCAACAATGTGGTTTCCGAACAGGTCCGACACAAACCGGCCTGCTTAAGCACAGAAAAGAGCTTGAAGCTTGAAATTTCGGATTTAAGTAGAAGAGGAATTGTACTATCCGAGTAGCGAAAACAAAGGCGCTGATCAGCTTCGCGGTTACCGCGAAGCTGATCTGCGTCTTTGTTTTCACCTATGCAGATTGTTGGTTTTCTCATGAGGCGGCTCAATTATATTAAAATACAAGCCCAAGTAACGTAATTAATGGATATCAATGCGACACACCATATCACTAAGCTTGATTCTTAGGAAAATTGGATATATGGCTGGAGTTCAAAGGGACATTTGCCTAAACCGAGGTCGTTAAAAGGCCATCTTCTGTACATACCGGATTTATTAGTAACTATCCTGTCATTTTATGTTGAAAATTGTTCTTTCAGATGTCCAATGCTCTGGGAATAAAATAAGCACGGTAAATTCAAGAAGATCTAAATCTAAAGTGCAGAAATTGGTCATGGTCAACGACCATTTCAGCTTGAGTTCCAAAGATTAATGCAGTATACTTGGTTTTAAAATCAAATATGAAACAACTATTTTGTCATGTATACAAACCTTTGAACTTTGACTTTGGCTGGAGGAAAAGATACAATGTCTGCGTGAACGCATGTGGTTTAGATGGTCTGTGGACATTTCATACATGTTAGCCTGACAATGTTATTTGTCAATGATATGTTTCTTGAATCACATTTTTGTTGGACATCAAACGTAAAACTGGACTACTTACAAAACATCAGACAAGGGAAAAAAACCTAGATAGCTTGAACAAAGGTTTTGCAATTGTTGATACATCTCCGGAATACGCACAAGGTTAAGCTATATAAGATTAAAACTTATCTATCCAAGGTCTTTAAAATTGTCTTTAAAATGTGATTAGAGATATTAATATACAGTCGATTCATAGATGCATGGTAATAAAGCCATGTCATTTTTCGCAAAAACTTAATAACGGTAAAATTGTAATCAGTGCCGATGTAATCTAGCACCTTGGATAGCATTGCACGTCGTACTGCTGATTTCACTAAAAATGTACAAGCAGGCAACGATCAGGTTAAGGCGCAATCATAAAAGATTCCCACTCCAAAAACCGAGGTGTAAGTTAACTGTTTTATTAAGAAAAAAAAAGAAAAAGAAAGAAAAGAAATGTCCCTTTGCCTATTTATATCAACAGGTTTTCCTCATTAAAGTATAGTTTAACAGTTTTTCATATTCAATGCATAGCCGACCTAGGTGATCATCTCAGTATCATCATTCTTACAAACTTTATAGAGCTCCATTCCTCAAATGCTTCATGGCGAGATTCCAAATAAGAAGACCCGTTTTTTTAGAAGATTGTTGAAAGATTTTGCGGTATGTAAATATGGAAGCCGTTGGGTCATTTGACATCGGTCAGTAAAACAAAAGTTATTTTTTCCTTCGCAAGGAAACACCATACGGAATGGCTTTTATTGACCATGTAGTTTCAAAGAAAAAGATGTTTGAATATTATGGAAATGTATATGTATTTGGCCCCTGGGCAGCGACATACAGCCACCCATTCAGGCCAATTTATTTCCTCAACATAAAACTGAGCATAAAACTACTGTCCATTTAATTTTACTTGACATACACCAGACTAGCCCAAAACTTAGCTTCAATCAATCAATCAATCCCATCGGGATGTCATCCAATTTTGTAGAATGCTGTAATTGTTAGTTTTTACGGGCGGTGATGCTTATTTTGGATGAAGGGAATGGGCGAGACCTTTTTCAAAGGCACTCATGTAGACAGCCAGCATTAAAATAACGGTAAAGGGAGAAGCACTGAGATGCGGGGAATCCCATGACCCCAATAAAACTAGGACATCGCGTTTCCGGCCTTGTCTTTATAGTAGCCCATAGACGAGGGTTGATTGAGGGTTAATAGAAAAGGAAATTGCATGAACGTATCGTTAGAGTCTCCAAAGGGGTGAAAGGTAAACATAAATGGTCCAGTCATCGAGCGCCTGTGTTGAAATAAGTTCACAAAGGGATTCAGTAGCTAGGTTCAGAGTTAAGGAAGTGTTCACATGATTCTGTCATCTAAAGGTATGTTACTATACAGTGATGTAACATCCAGTGTCACCAAATATGCATCCCTTGGTACATGGGGAACATTTTGCAACATGTGTAAAATCGTCGATATCTATAACATAAGAATCGAGATTTTTGGCATGCGGTTGCAAAATTTCATCAACAAAACCCGAAATATTTTCTGTACGAGTGTTACATGCAGAAACAATTGGACGGCCAGAATTCTGTAAAATATCATAAGTAATAGCCTCCAAATAGAAATCAAGGCTATTTTAAGGCGTCCTGTGGAAGGAATAAAAGATGACTGTTCCTTTTTCACTTTAGGAATTTTATCTGTTTCTTCCGTATTTGAGTCATCATAATTATAATCTTCAGGCGCGTAAAATTCTTTCAGTCTGATTCTCCGTGAAAATTTGAAAGTCTCCTCTGCCAGTTTAATAGAAGCGTGTGGTTTCGCTTTTGTGTAGAATTTTAGTCTCTTACCAAGAACTTCAAGACGAAATTCATTATCTGTTTATTTTCCCCTCTGTAATGCGGCTTTCCTCCTGTTGACATCCCTCCATTCTTTTCTATTTATATTCTAACAAACCTTTTGTTTCTTTGAAGCTATGTAGACAGGTTATAAAATTGGAGTTGGCTGTCTGAAGATTGGCCTTTCAGTTTCACCTCCTCGCGGCTTCGGCATAGCTCTTCTTCTGATTGCTGCAAGTTTTTTTTTTTTTTTTTTTTTTTTTTTTTTTTTTTTTTTTTTTTTGTTGGGCATCTATGTTTGAGTTTTTCCCTGTTTCTTTGGTCAAGTCAATGACTGGGCTATATTGATCATTAGCGCTGCTGTTTTTAGCTCACCTGAGCCGAAGGCTCACAAGGTGAGCTTATAGGATGACCATGATCCGGCGTCCGTCCGGCGTCCGTCCGTCCGTCGTCCGTCGTCGTCCACAACTTCAAAGATGAATCTGAGACCAGTAAGCCGATCACAATCAAACTTTATGTGCAGCATCATTGTGGTAGGGCATTGCCTGCATAAGGTTTTGAAGCAGATTGAATTAGAATTCTGGTTGCTATGGCAACAGAAAACTCCCATAGACTTTGTATGGAGAAAATGTTGTCCACGCATTATCTCCGCTATTTTCAATTAGACCTTTTCCATGCTCGCAAGGAACAACAACATTCATAAGAGCTCGGACGAGTTTGAAATTCAGCCAGATCCGACCTCGGGCCGCGGAGTTATCTGCCCTTGAGCATTTGAAAAAATCCCCATAGACTTATAATGGGAAAATCGTGTCCACGCATTATCTCCGCTATTTTCTATTGGATCTTTTCCATACTTGCATGGAACAACAACGTACATAAGATCTCGGTTGAGTTCGAAATTCAGCCAGATCCGACCACGGGCCGCGGAGTTATCTGTCCTTGAGCGTTTGAAAAAAAATCCCCATAGACTTTGTATGGAGAAACTGTTGTCCACGCATTATCTCCGCTATTTTCAATTAGATCTTTTCCATGCTCACAAGGAACAACAACATTTATACGAGCTCGGACGAGATTGAAATTCAGCCAGATCCGACCACGGGCCGTGGAGTTTTCTGCCCTTGAGCGTTTGAAAAAATCCCCATAGACTTTGTATGGAAAAGTGTTTGTTTACTTTGTTATTTTTGATCAGATCTTCTTCATTCTTGCATGTAACAAGGACAGCCGTAAGGTCTCGGTTGAGTTCAGAATTCAACGAGATTTGACCATGGACTGCGGAGTTAAGTGCCCTTGAGTCCGTCGTTCGTCTGTCATCGTCAACAATTTCAAAGATCTTCTTCTTTGAAACCGCTTGGCCGATCAAGTTGAAATTTTATGTGGAGCCTCCTTGGGTAGCGGCATTTCAAGTTTGATTGCGAAATCCAGGTCACATGACCAAGATGGCCACCACGCCCATATATGGTAAAAAACACTCAAAAATTTTCTTGTCCAGAACTGGTGGGCCGATTTCTACGAAACTTGGTATGTAGCATTGGTGACTCCAGCCCATCATAATTTGATAAAATGATGACCCTGGGATGACCTTGACCTATTTTACAGCAAGGTCATTTTTGGAAACATAGGCTTTTACATAGGAAAAAGTAAAAACTATGGATTTTTTGAAAACTATTGCAGCCTGAGACCTGAAAAGTGGTAGATGCAAACAACTAATGGAGTAGACGAAGGTTTAAGATTAATTTAGATCAAGGTCATCTCTTAACCATGGCCATGGTCTGTGGTCCATACACACTTTTCAAACATTTTCATCTCTGAAACCACTTGGCCAATCAAAGTGAAATTTTATGTGGAGCATCCATGGGTAGGGGGAATGAAAGTTTGATCGTGAAATCCGGGTCAACTGACCAAGATGGCTGCCATGCCTATATCTGGTAAAAAAACACTCAAAAATCTTCTTCTCCAGAACCGGCTGGCCAATTTTCACGAAACTCAGTATGTAGCATTTAGGACTTCAGCCCATCATAGCCTATACATATGATGACCCTAGGATGACCTTGATCTATTTTACTCCAAGGTTAATTTTGGAAACATAGGCTTTTACATCGAAAAAATGATAACTAGGTCTCAGGTGAGCGTTTACAGGACCATTGGTCCTCTGGTTTGTACTTGAAGCTTGCAGGCTTTTATTAATGTTTTTATCAGTTCTTTGGCTAGATGATTTAGTTTTGTGTTCTGGTAATTTATTCTGAGGTACTGCAGTGGACTTTTATTTTATTTTTATTTTGTTGTTTATGTCGTTTGTGTTTCTTCTTGCTTATAGTGACTGCATTTTGGTTTTTTAACTTGACAACTACCATCTTTGTCATCTGTTGATATGTCAGATGTGTCCCTAGCAGTTCTCAGATGAGACAGTTTCTTTCTTTCTTCTTTTTTTTTTCTTTTTTTTTTTTTTTCTGTATAATTTCATTTTTCTTCATTTCAGTTACATGGAAAATTTGAGAGTCAATCTCGGATATCTTATTTCTATCCATCAGGAAAACATGTCCGTGAAATGTTTACCCCCTTATACCCCACTTTTATATAGTAAAACTGGGGCACGCAGGGGCATACCTATTTTTCTTATTTTTGCTCCAAAACATAGATTGCTGGTACTCGTAGTACCCACAATCTATGTGTTGAGCAAAAATAAGAAAAATATCAAAATTTTTCTAATGAAAATTTCCAATTTTTACAAGTTAAAAAAAAAAAATCTGTATAGAACATGGGCATGTTTTCGTAATGAGTGATTTTCTCTCTTGCTTCTCAAGCTCTTTCATTTTATGCTTTGAGTCAACAAGTTACTTTTACTGTTCATCTCAGACCACTGTTTCTAACAAAGTATTTTTCAGCATTTTGTTGACAACAGTTTGAATTTCATCTGAGTCTGGTCAAGTGTGAATTTTAAGATTTACCTGCATTCCTTTGCAATTAATGGCTTACTCAGGCAGTTGTCCAGAAATCTGGTAGGCATCGAATGACTCATTTGTATGTCTGTCATCTTTAATAGAAGGTACAAGTAGGCAATGATCAGGAAATGGCGCAGTCAGAAAGAAAGTCCCACTCCAAAAACCGAGGTTGGACAAAACTAAATGGACAATTATGTACTTATACTAAGAAACATATCGTAAGCCGAGGGAGCAGCTATTTTCCAATAGGTGGCCACTCAGTGACCCAAACCTATCTAAAATATGAAAACGCACATAAGGTGCAAACAGCACAAAACTTCAACACCAAGGCATAAAACAATAAGAAGATCCTTCAAAGCATTCTTTGCACAGTCTGGTAGATTAATGTTGATTTTATCCATTTCGAATAGAAAACTATTGAGGATCACTATGATACTTAGTTCTGATGATTGTTCATAAATATACGAAAGTAAATTTTTATGATATTGAAACAAAGTTGTAATTGATTAAGTATGACATAACTGCGCGTTGATTGTAGAGTTAAAAGTAGAGTTCAAACACCTGAGTCGGTTGTAAACGCTTATTATAGTGGTATTTGAATGTTTTTTTTTTTTTTTTTTTTTTTTTTTTTTTTTTTTTTTTTTTTTTTTTTACAATGAACTCGGAAGTATTTTTACTGTATATGTTAGGTTTTGAACCCGTGACAACTTAAAACGAAAAAGAGTTAAATATACTGAAAATCAAAAATCTTGCACCACCCTATTTTTGTTATTTTTTATGACCAAGAAGAACTATTTTTATTTCTATCATTATTTTTGGTTAATTCCAATATCAAAACTTTGACTTTGCAGCAACTTTAATATTGTGGATAATAATGCAAAATTTTTGGGGCAAAATGTGTAAAATTGCATTTTTTTGGGGGGAAAAATTGATTATCAATAAAACATTTCAATGAGTTTTCATTGTACATGTGATCTGCATCATGGCAGTAGCAGAAAAGCAATAAAACATTTTGAATTTTAGGGAATTTGGAGTTTTTACAAAACTTTGAAAATTTGCATTTTCGGAAAATTAATCGGTGGGTCTGAAAATTTCCTTCAAACAGCAAAGAAAACAAAAAAAAAAATGCATTCTTTGGCTATGGCAAGTAAGCACATACCCCATTTGACTGTTTTGAAAAGTTTTATAAACAGAAGTCATTTCCGTTTGCTGTACTTCCGGTCTATATGCAAAAAAAAATTAATTTTGATTTTACAGTTACCATTTTCATATTCTTTTAATGTTTATGTGCCATTGTAATGAGTGAGCATAAAACAACTTGTCCAAAACAATAAATTGATAGAAACAAAGCAAATTGTCGCAGGAAAGCAGCTTAAAGTTAATGCTTTATTTGGCGCGCTTTGCCTTTGTTTTAAAACTGTACCAAAATAAAGCACCATCTTTATTCTGCTTTGCTGGGACTGTTTGTTTGGTCCCACAAAAATGATTGTGTGGGGCAAGTTGTTCAATCTCAAAACAGTACAATGGCACATGAAAAACCCAAAAAATACTAAATGATAGTTGTAAAATCAAATTTGAAAATTCCTGCATGCAAACCGGAAGTACAGCAAACGGATATGACTTCTGTTTATGAAATTTGTCAAAAACGTCAAGTGGGGTATGTGTTTACCTGCCATAGCCTAAGAATGCATTTTTGATTGTTTTCTTTGCTGTTTAAAGGAAATTTTCCGAAAATGCAAATTTTCAAAATTTTGTAAAAACTCCAAATTCCCTAAAATTCAAAATGTTTTATTGCTTTGCCGTTACTGCTATGATGCAGATCACATGTACAACAAAACCTCATTGAAAATTTTCATTGATAATCAATTTGTCCCCAAAAATGCAATTTTACACTTTTTGTCCCAAAAATTTTGCATTATCATCCACATTATTGAAGTTGCTGCAAAGTCAAAGTTTTGATATTGGAATTAACCAAAAATATGGTTAGAAATAAAAATAGTTCTACTTGGTCATAAAAAAATAGGGTGGTGCAAGATTTTTGATTTTCAGTATATAATAATATATGCATATATGAAACAAACCGATATGGTGGGCCAATTATTGTTTTAAACAGATGACATTGTATGTAGTAATATCTTATGCCGTGTCTCGTTAGCCTAACTGGCTGGGTGTTATTACGTTATTTTAATTGGTTGTAATAACATGTGACACGTTAATAAAAATTTACTTACTTACTGTATTGAATCGATTGCCTAGTATAATACATTACAGTATATCATTTAAAGCTGAATTCTACTCTTTCATAGTACAAATGTACCCGTTAGAGTCAAAGCTTTGAAGACAACTGGCTTGAAACTCCAAATGAAAGACTGATGCGCCTGCCCCCCAATAATTTTATATTACTGATCGTTTCATTACGATAACTTGCCCATGCAATATACAGAGATTTTTTTTAGCTTTAAAAATTGAAAATTTTCAGCTGAAAAAAAAAATGATATTTTTCTTATTTTTGCTCAAAACATAGATTGCGGATACACGTTAGAACCGCCTCGCCGAGGCGGTTCTAACGAGTATCCACAATCTATGTTTTGGAGCAAAAATAAGAAAAATAGGTAATCCCATGCATACCCCAGTTTTGCTATATAAAAGTGGGATTCAACGGGGTATGCATTACACGGACATGTTTTCGTGATGCAAGGTGATACTGTTGTGGTTCTAATTGTTTTATATTTTGGTGTTGATTTTGTGATGTTTGCACCATATGCGCGTTTTCATATTCTTACTTCAGTTCGGGAAACTGAGTGGCCGCCCATTAGACATTATTCAATTTTGAAAATCATTTTTGCTGTCGCTGTCACTGGCGGCATTTAGAGTGGTGGGGGGCGACTCGTGAGGTCACATTTGAGACGAAAAAGATGGGTGATATGAAGAGTTACTTAGTCAAAAACTATCAATAGACAAACAATTTCCATGTTCTGTCGTTCCGGTCTGGGCCCAGAATTACAATCCTCCCTTCAAGTTAAGGAAGACCTTAGTTAAGGTGGCAAATTTCAGCATACAAAAAGACGCATCTAAATCATACTGAAATCATACTCATCGGTTTGATTATGTAAATGACATTTGATTATACAAAGCCTTATATTTTCGTGAAATCAGTTATTGAATTTAATAGTAAAGTATCGAGTTAATTTGTCAGCTTAACTTATGTAGCCATTAACTTTAAGGAGGCATTGTAATTATGGGCCCTGGTGTCTATGTTAGGATGTAGAATTTAATTGTATCGATTTCTCGTCCCTCTTTGTCTTTCTTGGTCGTAGATAAGGCCCTGATTGTGCTCATGTTTATTTTTTTATTCATTTTTAGCTCATATGAGACGGGCCAATTAGTAGCAGGGGCTAAAAGGGGAAAATCCCGAGAAACCACTTGGCACAACCTACAGCGAAGAGTTCATTTTCTTGCTGTTGGTTGTTGCCAAACCGATATTGTTGCGCTGTAGGTTGTTGCTATCACTCTACTTCATTTTGTCACATGTCGTGCGATTGTAAGGTTGTGTCACAGGCATATACGATGGTGCTGACTCTGATAGACAATACCTGAATACGAGGGTGGGTCAGAAAGTTCTGTCATAGGTGTTGTAACTTTGTTAATAGACATTATAGGCTGCTGTATTATACCTTCATTGAAAGGGCTCCTTCATAAAGATGCCAAATTAATGCACTAAAGGAATGAATACTTCAAAATAGACGCCTTGAAAGACACCTGGGGTAAAACCACTGGCACATTTTCTTGAATTTGTGAATAGCATTGTGTGCGTTTCATGCGTTATATCTTTATAACTTCCGATCAAATTTTCTCCAACTTTACAGTGATAAGTATATTTAGAAAAGCAATGTGACAAACATTTTCGTTATCGATGCTATGCTGACTTTATAATAAAGCGATATATACGACGTCATTTAAATACGCACCCCTATAGCATTTGTGGCACCGCTGAACCATTATATTTGCTTGCTTTTTTATAAGTTAACTATAGAGCACACTAGGATGAAACAATGGTAAATTGCATTTAAAGCTCCCTGGACTACGTGTAGAAGGCAATAAATGCCATTCGAATTTAAACTGTAATTTAAATGTACGTACAACAAGCCAATTTCAATATTTCATTTTGCAATAACTCAATTAAATTCGGTTGAATGATTTTGATTTTTGCAGGATATATTCATCTATGTTTAAAAGATATATTGCATGGATTATACATTTTCGAAGTAGTTTTTCTTTAAATAATATTCACAAATTTAAGAAAACGTGCCAGTGGTTTTACCCCAGGTCTCTTTCAATGCGTCTATTTCGAAGTATTTATTTAATTCGTGCATTGTTTCGGCATCATTATAAAGTAGAAAGGTATAATACATCAAAATATCATGTCTATTAACAAAGAAGTTATCACACCTATGACAGAACTTTCTGACCCATCCTCGTACACATAATCATGTATCGTATACCACGCAGATATTTCATGTGCTTTATTTTACCAGACTTTTATATGCAAACAAACGAAAAGACATGTATATGAACTTAATATATAATAGGGGAAATTTTATTTTGTACTGTTTGAACCTTATGTACATGGTGAGAATTGTTTTTGTTTTTGTTTTTTGTTTGTTTGTTTTTTTTTTATAAACATAAATATTCTGTCTATTTGCCCTTTTTCTGCAAGTTTTGCACTTCAAATCATATTTTAACAATTTTCTCCTATGTTGACCTTGCCGTAAAATAGGTCAAGGTCATCCAAGGGTCATGATTTATACAAACTTTGTAGAACTCGATTGCCTGAATCTTCATGTCAATTATAGGACATCTGGTTCTGGAGAACAAGATTTTTAAAGGTTTTTGCTATTTATAGCCATGGCGGCCATCTTGGTCATGTGACCTTGACCATTTGTACAAACTTTCATTGCCCCTTCCTAACGATGCTCCATATAAAGTTTGGCTTTGATTGGCCAAGCGGTTTCAGAGGAGAAGATGTTTGAATATTATGGTCATATACATATATATAGCCCCGGGGCAGGGGCAGGCAACCCCCTGGGAACAAAATATTCTCATAAACATAAATATTCTGTCCATTTGCCTATTACCTGCAAGTTTTGCCCTTCAAATCATATTTTAATAATTTTTCCCATTCAAATGCATGGACGACCTATGTTGACCTTGCCGTAAAATAGGTCAAGGTCATCCTAGGGTCGTGATTTATACAAACCTTGTAGAGCTTGATTGTCTGATGCTTCATGCCAAGTTCAAAAGTCATAGGTCTTCTGGTTCTGGAGAAGAAGATTTTTAAAGTTTTTTTGCTATTTATAGCCATGGCGGCCATCTTGGTCATGTGACCTGAACCATTTATACAAACTTTCGTTCCCCCTTCCTAAGGATGCTCCACATGAAGTTTGGCCAAGCGGTTTCAGAGGAGAAGATGTTTGAAAAGTGTGGACAACAACAACGACAAAGACGACGACGACAACGACGGACGCCGAAGCATGGGTATACTATAAGCTCACCTGTGAGCCTTCGGCTCAGGTGAGCTAAAAATGAATATTTTGTGTCTTCCCAAGTCGGAAGGAACCCTTCGTTGACATCCGTAAGTGGCCAATATGGTAATTTTAACACTTAAACTTATTTTATTAAAAAAAACATTGATTTTTTTTTTTTTTTTATTATTATTTTTTTTTATTTTTTTGCATTTTACCGTAAAACCAATGAAAGTAGTTATGGCCCTGTAAAACCGGTTTAAGCCCGCCAGTAATTTTGTGTTACTCATCGTTCCAAGGCGATACTTCTGTGGTGGTTCTTTTTGTTTTATGTCTTGGTGTTTAACATTTTTGTGCTGTTGGCGCCTTATGTATGTTTTCATAATTTTAATTAATTTTAGGTAACTGAGTGGCCACCTATTGGGAAAATAGCTGCTCATTCGGCTTACGATATGTTTTCATGGTATAAGTACCTGATTGTTAATTTAGTTTTTTCCCTCCTCGGGTTTTGGAGTGTGAATATTTTTCGTATTGCGCCTTTTCCTGATCTTTGCCTACATGTACCTTGTTTCGAACACTTCGCCACTTGAGTTCCTTGAAAAGCACATATTCAAAAATCATGTCATTCTGAACAATGGTTTGTCAGAAAAGTGAATTTCAAAAGTGGCCGGTTAGAACTCTTGACTAGTATACTTATACTTTAATTTTTATGTGTCGGAAACATCGAAAATTACGGAACCCGGGAAAATAGCTCCGTGTTTTTTTTTTTTTTTTTTTTTTTTTTTTTTTTTTTTTTTTGTTTTGTTTTGTTTTTTTCATTACTTTGCTGTGTTCACTGATTTTTCGTGTTTCGACATTTAAAGGACTCAACAAATATCATTTCCATCGGCATGGACAGGTCAAACGGAACGCCGATGGAAAAAATCCTTTTAAGTCGGACTGTACAAAACTTTCTGAAAAACCCAGTGTTACACTTTTTCCCATTATAAAGCCTAAATGTATGTAACCAATTTTGACCTGGCCGAAAACAAGTCAAGGCCAGCCAAGGTCATAATTAAAACAAAATTTGATGGGCCAGAGTACCCGATAGGGGACTGTGAACTAATTATTTATCCCATAGACTCCAATGCTAAATCCCTGCTCTTTGACAGTTTACTGTGCATGCCAGGTAACACTAAGGCCATCAAAATATACCTGAATTTCAAGCCAAAAGATAGATGAGAAGATTTAAAAATGAAAAAACATACCATCACCGGCTCTTTTCTCAGCTGTTGCATGTTGAAGAATGGCCGTCAATTTTTGGAAAAACCCACCTGACCTCATTTTCAAAATCACTGTTTTTACTTTTTGGACCAGAAAAAACACAATTTATGTGCATCAGGTGGTAAATTATATACCAATTTGAAGAAAAATAATTTTTCCAGTTGCTAGAACAAAAAAAAGTATTTTTAGTTCACAATTATCACCCAATCAGGTGCCTCCATTACCAGATAACAGTCTCGGAGCAACCTGCAGATTTTGACTCATGGGATATGTTGACATAATTAGTTCCCGGTCTCCTATACTGCATACTTTTTTGAAGGAAATCTTCTTGTTCTGTGTTTTATATGACAATTTAATGTTTTTTGAATAAACTTGTGTGATTTTTTTACTTGTTTTTGTCTCCTTTAGTCCCAAATATCTCATTTTAATTACCTACCCCTCCTGTAGCAATGTAATGAAATAAATCAGATTTTCACAAAGTAGAGTGGCACTAAATACTAAAATGAAACTCTCATTACATCAGAAATGAACATCATATTCATTTGAAATCTTCAAGAAATACAAAATGCATCAGTGTATTCTTGCTTGAATGGTACATTTCAGATGAAGGCATTTAAAGGACCCTACAGTGATGAAATTACCCCACCCACCCCATATTTTAGTCATTTTCTACCCCCATGCTAGTACATCATATCTGTCAAAGAGATTTTCACCCTGAGCTTGCAGTTTTGATTTAAATGGAAACCAGTATCTTTATTAAACATCACATTGGCAGAACATATTAAAATTTCAGTTATATTGCAAGTCAAAATTGGGAAATTCCACCCTTGGGGCTGATTTTACAATGGTACTGCGGCCGAAGCCACATGCACTGCTAAATGATGAAAAAAAAATCTGGTATGGGCAAAACCTATGTTACTTTGCAATTTTACTTCTTCCTGATTGCTGCCTGACAAAATAATACTACATACAGAGCCAAACAAGACTTTTCAGTCACATTTTTACATCAAAATGAAAGCATTTTGACATCAAAATGACAGAAAAAGAGCAAAATTGAGATAATTTCCTTTAAAATTCAAGGGAATTCACATTTAAATGCCATATAAAACACTAAAATACAGCTTATATTGAGGAAAAAGAATTTAAATCTTCTTAAAGCAGTGCATTCTTGTCAAAAAAGAAGAAAAAATAAGCAAAAATAGCATATATCTACTCACAGAGCTCTGCAGCAATACAAGGGAAACAACTCTACTCCAGTGTTCATTCTACTAAGAGTAGCAGAAAAAGGCATTTAATATTGCCCGAATCACACTTAAATTGGTTTTACGCAGATGAAAAACAGGTAAATCTGGATAATGCAGTGCGCGCGCATGCTGAGCACCTCTTGTCATGGCTTTTCAGTGGAGGCTCTGACTGCTGAAGCATTATTTCATACTGGAAAGCTATGGGATACCACCCCCATCCCCTTCCTGGAGATCTCCTGGAGGATCCTTTCAATTTTTTAACCAAAAATGTGCATAGCATCCATATTAAGACATTAATTTACCATCCAGATGCTGCATTCATCCCAAGAAATGGATAATTTGACCCTAAATCAGCCAAATTCATCCTGTTGAACAATTAGTATAGGGGACTGTGAACTAATTATTTATCCCATAGACTCCAATGCTAAATCCCTGCTCTTTGACAGTTTACTGTGCATGCCAGGTAACACTAAGGCCATCAAAATATACCTGAATTTCAAGCCAAAAGATAGATGAGAAGATTTAAAAATGAAAAAACATACCATCACCGGCTCTTTTCTCAGCTGTTGCATGTTGAAGAATGGCCGTCAATTTTTGGAAAAACCCACCTGACCTCATTTTCAAAATCACTGTTTTTACTTTTTGGACCAGAAAAAACACAATTTATGTGCATCAGGTGGTAAATTATATACCAATTTGAAGAAAAATAATTTTTCCAGTTGCTAGAAAGAAAAAAAGTATTTTTAGTTCACAATTATCACCCAATCAGGTGCCTCCATTACCAGATAACAGTCTCGGAGCAACCTGCAGATTTTGACTCATGGGATATGTTGACATAATTAGTTCCCGGTCTCCTATAGGCCGAATCTCGTTGACATCTGATAACCGCGTCTGGAGAACATTTTAAAAGGTTGCTTTGACTGGTCGAGCGGCTTCAGAGCATTTAGGGCGACGACATCGAAGACGACGGAGCATACCTATCCTATAAGCTCACATATGAGCCTTCGGCTCAGGCGAGCTAAACGCCCGATGAGCCTCAGACTCAGGTGAGCTAAACGTCCGATAATAATTAATGTCTGTATTCACTGATTGAAAGACTGGCATTTCATTGTCTTGCTTAATAATTCGATCATCTCACCGCTGTGTCTGGTGTGGGTTCGAGCCCCACATAGGGAACATGTGGGTCAAGACAAGTTCTGATTGCGGGTATGTCAGGTTCTCCCATTTTCTCCACATCTACTGATTGGCCCGTCTAATATGAGCTGAAATAATCTTGAAAGGGACGTAAACCTGAATAAAAAATAAAAATAAATAAATACGCTATCCTCCTAAAATATAGATATTATTATCATTATCATTATTATTATTACTCTCTCTCTCTCTCTCTCTCTCTCTCTCTGAGATCTGATTGCCACTCTGATTCACCATCTATACGCATCAGTACTACCTGACGTCAATGAGCCTAGAATCAACAATCCCCATGGCCATTGTTTCGTTGTGTAAAAGAGTTCCATTAAAGATGGCGGGCACTTTGGCAACTTGGCTCTCAAGCTTGAATAAATAAACATAATTATTACTTTATGCATTACGAACATATGTCCATGCAATATACAGAGATTTTTAAAGTTGTAAAAAATGAAAATTTTCAGTAGAAAAAAATTTGATATTTTTTCTTATTTTTGCTCAAAACATACATTATAGGTACACACATTGGAACCGCCCCGTCTAGGCGGTTCTAACGAGTACCCACAATCTATGTATTTGAGCAAAAATAAGAAAAATAGGTATACCCCTGCAAACCCCAATTTACTATATAACAGTGGGGTTTAAGGGGGTATTTACTTCACGGATATGTTTTCCTGATGTGGAATAAAAATAACAACATATGACTGATAGTCTGTTTTGTACACATGTAATTTTATTTACGTAACTACTTCTTTCAAATAATAACAACATCTAATATCAAACAGGCACTTACTAATATATAAAAACGTAGTAGGGTGTTGGTTTAAACAATATTTATTTTATCAAACATTTCAACATTTGTACAATTTTCATCGAAGAAATACAGGATCTGACGGTAAACAATGCTTATATTTAAGTCATCTCCAAGAAGAACAAGTTATAAATGAATGGCAAATAATTGTCAATCATTGTTGGTCGTTAATATGCGATCAATATATATATATGTGTGTGTGTGTGTGTGTGTGTGTGTGTGTGTGTGTGTGAGAGAGAGAGAGAGAGAGAGAGAGAGAGAGAGAGAGAGAGAGAGAGAGAGAGTTTGAACGAGAGTGAAGTTTGAACGGGAGTCATAGATATCGCGCAAACCTTTCGGAGTTGATTATGAATTCTTGTACCTTTCTAAAGAGGTCTTCATTTTCTTCGCATGTGTTGTGACCTACACCAAAAAGCAGGTCATGCAACGAGAAGTCATTCAAGTTTCGCGGTAAGTACATGTATGTAGATCGTGCGTCCACGTGTCTGGGACAATCAAAGAAGTAATGGTGCGAACTTTCAAGGGCGCCGCATTGACATGATGGGTCTGGTATAATTTTCTTTTTGTGTAAGTGGGCGTTTAGGGAGCTGCATTCCATTCTTAGTCTAGCGTGAAGGATTTGACCAATACGGGAACCAGTATTATAGTATTTTGGTGGTTTGGTGATGTTTCTGTTCAAGAGAAATTTGAAAGAGGCGACGGATGTGGCTTGCTTTATATTCTCTGGGAGGCCGTTCCAGGCTCGAATAGTCGCTGGAAAGAAGGAATCATAGAAAAGTTTGTATAAGCACGTATAGTTTGAATGTCATTCGAATTTCGGAGATTGTATCGGATTGTTGCTTGAACCGTTGGGGGAATCAATTCTCTCAAATAATCTGGCGAAAGCCCATTCATAATTTTGTAGAATATGATTAGTTTGTGTTTATCTCGTCGACCTGCTATACTGCTACGAAAGAGATTTCATGGATTCTCTTAACCATGATAATCAAGCTGATGTTATTGACGCTTTTAATTCCACTTCTAGGTACCTCGATGACCTTTTGAACATTGACAACCCTTATTTTGAAGGTATGGTCAATCAAATTTATCCATCTGAACTACAGTTGAACAAAGCCAATATCTCGGATACCGAAGCCCCCTTTTTAGATCTACATCTTTCTGTTGCAAATGGATTTGTTTCTTCTAAAATTTATGATACGCGCGATGACTTTGATTTTGATATAGTAAATTTTCCGTTTTTGGATGGTGACGTTCCTCGTCGTGCTTTTTATGGTGTATACATTTCGCAACTTATTAGGTTTGCTAGAGTCTGCAATCATGTTACAGACTTCAACGCTCGTAATAAATGTTTAACCGCCAAACTTCTCCAACAGGGCTATCGGTATCATAAACTTCGAAAAACCTTTTCTAAATTTTATCGTAGACACTATGAATTGATTTCCAAATACAATGTTGGGTTAAAGACGCTTTTAAATGAGGGCCTTTCGGAACCAGAATTTTATGGTGACTTGGTTTACAAATTTAAGAAACTTATAGGAAGCAGTGATTTTTCTTTTCAGTTTAGAAAAATCATAACACGTTACAGACGTATAGGTTATAACTTGAATGTTATGCGACAGTCTGCATGCTTAGTTTTTAACCCAATCACGGTTGATAACTATGCTGCCTTCTTTAATTGCACGCCGGTGGGTCGGGCGTCAGACTCTATGATGGCCCCGACTTAAAGCTATTCATTTTAGTTGGTTGGGGCCGGAGCTTCTTGTCTGTTGCTTGGCCCACCGGGGTCCAACTGATGTTTTTCTTTTGCTCCGGAGTTAGTAAGTTATTCGGCGCCCAGGGATCTCCATCGTCGGGCAGCTTACTGAATCTGTGAGTCCTGGTTTATGATTCATCAGGATGTTTATCATGATTTATTTGTTTGTTCTTGATGATTCATTGACTAGTTAGAGATTCACCACGAGGACCGAAGAACTAACTAAATGTTATGAACCACTGCAGTAGCTGAGGGTGAGGTTATGGCCATGTAAAATCGATTTAAACCCGCCAGTAACTTTGTGTTACTGATCGTTCCAAGTCGATACTTCTGTGGTGATTCTCTTTGTTTTGTGTCTTGGTGTTTAAAATATTTTTGTGCTGTTGGCGCCTTACGTATGTTTTCATATTTTTAGTTAAGTTAGGGTAACTGAGTGGCCACCTATTGGGAAAATAGCTGCTCATTCGGCTTACGAAATGTTTTCATGGTATAAGTACCTGATTGTTGGTTTGGTTTTTTCCCACCCCGGTTTTTGGAATGGGAATCTTTTTCTGATTGCGCCTTTTCCTGATCTTTGCCTACTTGTACCTTTTTGTAGAGATTCCCAACCTAAATCTGAGAACATCTTTTCGATGCTACATAATTTTGTCGCACCTGTGATAATACGCCCAGCTTCAGTGTGAATTGATTCTAACTGCTTTTTATTTTCAGTTGAACAGTTGTCCCAAACAGCGTCACAGTACTCCAGCAGTGGCCTGATGAAAGTGTGATAGATTTGTTCAAGGGATTTGCGACATATCCTGAACTTAAGGGTTTACATTAGGTTGAGCCTGCTACATGCTTTAGATACGATTTCGTTGATATGGCTTGACCAATTACAAGAGCTCGAAAGTGTCAAACCAAGATGTTTGTGGGTGTCTGTTTCTGGCAAAATTATGTTATTCATGAATAGAGGCGGGTGTTGTGGTGGATCTACTTTACGTGAAAGAATCATGGAGAATGTTTTTCTGGTGCTGAAGTCGACAAACCAGTCAGCTGCCCAGTTGCTAATTATACTAAGGTCTATGTTGATATAATTGCAGCCACTTGTGGAGTTTCAACAATTATGTACATACTAGTGTCGTCTGCAAAAAGTCTGATTGTGCAACCAATGTCTTTGACTATGTCATTTATATATATAAGAAAACGTAGGGGTCCCAAGATTGAACCTTGGGGGACTCCGGCTTGAACTGAGTTCCATTCAGAGGCTTGGCCGTTCAGGACGACTCTCTGTTTGCGTCCAGTCAAGTAACTGAAGAACCATTTGGTTACGCCTTCAGAACATCCGATACCACTTAGTTTGTGAATAAGTCCCCTGTGCCAGACTCTGTCGAAGGCCTTACTGATATCACAAAATACTGCTCTTACTTCTTTACCGCTGTCAACTGCATTACAGAATGCATGATATGTGTGTAAAAGTTGATAAGTCGTAGAGTCCCCTTGAACAAAACCAGATTGAAAAGGGGTGAGGATTTGATGGTCGAGACGGTAATTGTACAAATGTTTGTGTATACAACGTTCCATGGTCTTTCCTACAGAGCTAAGAAGTGATATTGGATGATAATTAGTGGGGAGTGATTTTTCTTCCTTTTTGTGAATGGGGGTTAGATTGCCTTCTTTCCAAGCTTGGGGAAAGTAGCCCTGATATAAGGAACGATTAAATACAATTGAAAGTGGAACTGCAAGGGCACATGACCCTTGCTTGGGAAGTCTTGGACTAATCAAGTCTGGGCCGCAAGATTTGTTTATGTCTAAGTTTACAAATACGTTGTTTACTTCTTGACTTGTGATAAATATTGACTGAATAGTATGGCCAACGTGTGGTAGTTGGGGTAGCGGACGGTTATCATCAATAACTGTTGACTGTGTTGTAAAGTACATGTAGTCATTTAACATTGTGGCCTTTTGAAGATCAGTTTCCGCCAATTCGTTATTTAAGTTAAGTGTAGGTATTGCTGAAGACGTTTTCTGAATGTTTAGTAATTGCTTTGATGTTTTCCAAAATAATTTCATGTTTGATGTGCCGGATGATAAGATAGCGTCTAATTTTTCAGAGTATTATTTTTTGGAATTTCTAATACGTGACACTATATTATTTCGAATTGTTTTGTACTTTTCCAAGAAGAAAACGTTGGACGTGTTTTTGAATTTTTTATATGCGCGCTTTCTTTTTCTTATTAGTCTTTTTATTTGACAAGTAATCCATGGGTGTTCTTCAGGTCTAATGGTAACAATTTTATTTGGTATAGATTTGTTTGCTGCAGATATAATGGCTTCAGAGATGCATTTTACGTTTTCATCAATGTCATTGGATCGGTTTACTTTCTCTTCTAAATTAGATTCATGTAAAAGTTCTCGGTACCTATCAGAGTTAGCAAGTTTATAGTTCCATATTTTCCGCTTAAAAGTTTTATTTGCAGGACGAAGAAATTTTAGTTCTTGGTATCATGGAACATATTTATGTTAAAATATCCAAGTATTATAATATCTTGTATGTTGGTATCGTAGGCCCGATTAAAACTTTCACTTATCAGATCTATGTAATCGGCGGGACTTTCTGGTGGTCTGTAAAAGCCACCAATAAGAACCTTTTTAGACCTGACCTGAATTTCGATCCAGGTTGCCTCAAGACCTCGGATTTCGAGGTCAGAGCGACGTTTGCTTGAAATAGTGTCACGTACATAAACTATAACACCCCCTCCCGTTCGATCAGTTCTGTCTGTTCTGAATGGTGGTGAGAAATGTTCAATATGAAGACTTTCGTCAGGTACATCGGGATTAAGCCAACTCTCAGAAAAGACGAGAACATCGTACGAGGCTGCCTCACCTTCGATGAGATCAAGCTTAGGGACAATGCTTTGAATGTTTAGGTGTAGTATACCTAGGTGGTTTGTAAGCGTTTCAAATGAGCTTGATGATGAACTGCTTATTGACTCAGTAGTGCCGTCGACAGAGCCCGGACCAGGATTCAACTCGATGTCTCCGCTCAAAAGCATGACAAGTATCATCCATTCTACAAGCGCCGTGGTAACAAACAGACTGGTTATTAGGTACTGTATATAGGAATCGTGTTTGTGTCGCCAAAAAGATTCTACTTTACGGTATGGGAATTTTATGTTTTTATACATTTCGTTACTACGCTGGAACGCTAAAGTCAGACTTAAGCAAGGACAGCTGTCTTTTGTATACCCAGAAACTAATATTATACATATTATAAGATATGCATTTTGTAAGTTGTGATATTCTTGCGACTTCCGAGACCTAAGGTGTTTGATACTCCGATAGAGCCGCCTAGACCGTCCGATTTCAGTTTACCTGCTGTCATGTGCTACATAGTTGGAAATGTAAGAAAATCAGAAACAGTCTAATCGACTCGTGCGAAGCACCAGGTTTGTGTAGAATGTGGTTGCTTTTTCTAAGGTTTAAATGAACATGATCATATGTAACTCGTTCAAAGAAGAAGAGAATGGGAAGTTGAAGAGAAAAAGGGTAGAATATGTAGTAGGTCATTGAGAATAGTGTAAAGATGGAAATGGAGGAAACGTGAGTGGTGACTTGTCAACAATACATGTGTGCAATATGTACAGAACAGATTGTGTAGCTATGTACAACATAAATTATACTAGTACCCGAAATTGTACATGTAACAATTTATTCATGAGATAAAACGTTACCATATACATTCACATGGTGCAAAGTACATGGTTGGTATGTTTCATGAATTGAGTCATGTAATATCATAGATAAATTGAACATAGACAATCAGAATAATAACATATCTACTGTACAAGATTTTCTTGAACGTATTAACAGTATTTGCTTTTTTCTCTATGTGTAAGGAACTGTTGTCGTTGCTTGTCTACCTTACGGTGAAGAAAAAAAAACTATATAAAACGACACTGTTATATACTCGTGTTCAACAGAGCACTAAGGAATGTTTGTATTGATATGTCAAGATGGCGCCACCCGACGGCGCGCCCAGAACAATGAAGCGAAAGCAAAATCTTACTATAGTCCAGAGTTCCTATTATTTATCCAAGATACAAATATAAATCGTCACGTGTTCACTTTAAGCACCAAATGTCACCACAAATTGTCCTCCCTAAGACTGAAAACTACATGAGAATATTGAATTTCTTGGACCACATATTTTGTATATCCATTCAAAACCGGAAACGAAACTAGTAGGGTGTTTTAGACCTAATTCTGGTCAAAGACGTCGAGGCTATAAGAGTTTTTCATGCGGATGAGAGATTGACATTTATCCTGATCATAAATGTAAAAATGCCAACAACAATAGCTGAACAATACTTTATTAAGACTTCACAATTCAACTCATGCTGGCTATTTTGAAATTTATTTAATTCAATTCAATTCTTTATTCTCCATAGGTTAACATAGTTAACAACAAGAGGCATATTATGTTTAAAGGTGCAATTCAGGTTACATCGTGGTGAACAGCGTTCCATATGTATCTAACTGACATGTGTAGATAACTGACATTTGAACACAACAGTTATGATTTAGTGGTATAAACTCATTTCCGTATTATAAATAAGTATTATTTAAGCCCCCCAGTAATTTTATTACTGATCGTTCCAAGGCGATAATTCTGTTGTGGTTCCATTTAATTTATGTTTTGGAGTCGAATTTTTGTGTTGTGCGACAGAAATGAAACAATAGGAAAAGAGCATTCTGGTTTCCGACAAGACCACTCGACGATCGACAATATGTTCATATTACATACTTTAATAAGTAAATATCTCCGACATGAAGGGGGGGGGGCGTTTCTACGCCCTCTTCGTCGATTTTGAAAAAGCCTTCGATCGCGTGGATCGGAGTGCTCTGTGGCACAAACTGTTATCTCAAAATGTTTGTCACAAAATGGTTCGCATCTTAAAGGCGATATATGAAGATGTCAAAACGTGTATTAAGACACCAGTGTATTAAGACACCAATGGGGTTATCCGATTATCTCCCCTGTCCGCTAGGAGTACGACAGGGCTGTATTATCTCACCTATAATGTTTACATTATTTCTAACTGATGTGCAAAATTTTATATCTCTAGGTAGTCATGGAATCGATATTGAAACGATAAAATTGTTCGTTTTGCTATTTGCCGACGATTTGGTGATATTCGCAGAAACTGTGATAGAGCTACAAAGAATGATAAACCGCCTAAAAGAGTATTGCACTATATGGCGATTAACGATTAATATACTAAAGACCAAAGTTATCGTGTTTAGAAATGGTGGTCCACAGCGAAATTATGAGCGTTGGAAATATGGTGAACATGTTCTTGAGACAGTTTCCTATTATGAATATCTTGGAATATTATTCTCATCGAGAAATTCTTGGTACATGAGTCAAAAGACACTGGCTTATCAGGCTTCAAAGGCGTTGTTCGCAGTTAAATCTAGATTAAGACAATTTGGGAATGTACATTTGAGCGTGATGTTTAAGATATTTGATACTAAGATTTTGCCGATCCTTTTATATGGTTCAAAACTCTGGTTCAGTCATCCCTCAAGGGATGTAGAAAAAGTGCATAACCAATTTTGTAGAATTCCAAAGCTCTGCTATAAAATGCAGAGGAGGTGGGTTGCAAATGATACTGAATGTTGGTTGTTTCATATTAGAAACCTGTTATTTTCATCAGGTTTTGGTGAAGCTTGGCTAAATCAAGGCGTTGGTAACAAACATCATTTCTGAAAATGTTCAAACAGAGGCTGAAGGATATGGACATGCAGTCATTAAACATGGACATTCAAGATATGGATCGACTACGTACTTACAAGATATTGAAAGTAAGATTAGGAACAGAAAGCTACTTATTCAATATAAAAAATACGATACTAAGAACGCTTTTTTCTAAATTTAGAGGAGGGATTTTGAAATTAGAAGGAAATATGGGCAGGTATCCGCGTGTCCCTTTCGACGCCCGATTATGTCCCTTATGTCATTCAGATGTAGAGACTGAATTCCATTTTCTCATGAGATGTCCATCTTTAATGACTGTGAGAAGGAAGTATCTAACAGTCATATGGTATACGTATCCATCGATTAATAAGTTTGTTCAGTTGTGTAATTCTTCAAATCCGAATACTATAACGAACATCGCACGGTACATTTTATGTGCAATGAAAGTTAGAGCAAATCTCTTAACTAATTGAAAACGGTCACTCAAATTATGTATGTATATATATATATATATATATATATATATATATGCATATTTGTAATATTGGGCCGATGGCCTATGGTACCAGAATAAAGTTTTGTCATTTGTCATTTGCTGTTTGAACTTTTTATTGAAGTTTGGGTAACTGAGTGGCCGCCTATTGGTAAACTATTGGTAAGTAGCTGCTCACTCGCCTTACGATATGTTTTCTATGTACATGTATAAGTACCTAATTGCCAATTTAGTTTTTTTCCCACCTCGGTTTTTGGAGTGTGAATTTCTTTCTCATTGCGCCTTTTCCTGACCATTGCCTACTTGTACCTTTTTAATATCAAGTAATGCTCCTCCAAGATCTACCCCTTGACGGGACAAGGTGTAAATCAGGCGAGGCGATTCATCACGAACACATGTCCGTGTAATGTATACCCCTTGAACCCCACTTTTATATAGCAAACCTTGGGTATGCAGGGGTATACCTATTTTTTTCTTATTTTTGCTCCAAAACATAGATTGTGGGTACTCGTTAGTATCACCTCGGCGGTGAAACCACAATGTTTTGAGCAAAAAACAAGAAAAATATCAAAATTTTTCAGCTGAAAATTTTCAATTTTTAAAGCTAAAAAAATATCTGTGTATAGCGTGGACAAGTTGTCGTAATGATTATTTTCCAAAATACAAATACACAAATTGGTATTACAAACTTTACTAACACCGTACCTCACCCTTAACGAAACGAAACACAAAAATTGACACACCTAAGCAGAAAACTTTCAGAGCTTATTGTACTACTTAAGGATGTTCGCTGCCAATGAAAAAGTATTCAAACTTTTTTTCTAACCACTCTTTTTTGATTCCAAAATACAACACAAGACATTTGAAAACAAAATAAATATAGGGTAGTGTGCATTTTTTCAAGCTACAGGCCTCTGAATGAGACCTCTGAGCTACATGTTTTAAATTTTTTAAAATTAATTTAATTTATAATACTTTGAAACATACCTGTCTTGAACAAAAATACACCTAGAATGTTTCCAAAAGTCATAATATTTACGTAGCGCAGACGATTTTGGACCAAAAGCATAGAAAAATTTGCAACTTGGAGTGGATGACAAAATGTTACAATTCCTTTTCTAACCCTACCCCCATACTTGAAAAGTCGGAAAAAAATCAATTTTTTGAAATGTACCAAACCCATATTTGTTGATTCAAACTTTTTCTTGTATTTTCACACAACATAGAACTTGGTAATGTTGTTCGAATAAAAGAAAGAAAAATATATGGTAGTGAGCATATAAGAGAGAACCAACAACTTGAAAATCGCCATTTTCGGCCTTTTTTCGGCTGTTTTGTTTCTAAAAGCCCATTTCATAAAACCACCTTAAATTTTAAAACCAGCACACCAAAGACACAAAGAATGACTTAGAATACCATGTACACATATACTGCTGCTAAAATAAACATCGAACTAGTGTAATTAATTTGAAGATGTGTAATATTCAAGTTTAATCTACCCTACCCCCTAAATTTTACTGACAACTAAAATTTTCTGAAACGTTGCAGAAAATGGGGTGAAAAAATGAAGTTTCTTAGATTGACAATTTTCATGGCTCATTCGATGCATATTATCAATATGTATCCAAATATAAAATATTAGGAAAATATCTGCAACCGTTTACGAGATATTCAAGAAAAGAAAAACCGGAAGTTCCGAAATGTCAAATGTTAGCAGCGAACATCCTTAATAGAACAGTCTATCTTTCACTTAGTTACATTAAAATTCTAATTTAATAATATAAAGAAGAGAAATATTCACATGCAAAACGTGTACAATAATTCAAAGCATAATATACCATACGCATACACGAATTACGAGTTATTATGTTTTCAAGCAAATCTGAGTTAAACAAGAAAAACGTTTAATAACCCCAAAGACACCAGATTTTTAAATAATGCACCTTGGACATTCGGATAAGAAAAGAATTCGAAACACATCTATGCCTCTACTTAAAGAGTACTTTAAAACAATTTTGCGCTTAGTCTGTAAGTTACAAAAACACTACAACTGTGTGCCAGTTGCTATATTGTGGAGAATGCATTTTTGTCACTACCGTCCCATACGACAACCAAAATGAAACCCTGCATACTTATCAGGATAACATGTCCATAAAATTTATACCTCCATACACCTCACTTTAACCTATATTTGACAAATGGATTCTCCCATCATTATCAATTGGGTGAGTCCACTTTCATTTTTAGGGGCATCAGGTGTGATTTTCAATTTTTAATAAATTTTTGATGAAAATCATCTTAACAAACAGAATAGCCCCAGATGGGACGCCGCGTTCTGCGGCGTCACATCTAGGGCTATTTTGTTAGCCTATGTCCCATTAAAGGGACGCCTGGCTTAAATGAATTAAATATCGTAAAAATGTGGTTTAGAGGGACTTTTGATTCGATGATTCGAAAACTTTCTCAGAAAAGTGCGAAAGAAATAGGATGTATACTTTATTTTGCTCATTTTTTTTTTTTTTTTTTTTTTTTTTTTTTTTTTTTTTTTACTTTTGATTCGAAAACTTTCTCAGAAAAGTGCGAAAGAAATAGGATGTATACTTTATTTTGCTCATTTTTTTTTTTTTTTTTTTTTTTTTTTTTTTTTTTTTTTTTTTTTTTTTTCATGTTCAGTTACAATTGATTAATTCAACCTCGTCATGTGACTGATGAGAATAGATCTATATACCTTGTTGTATAGCCCCAGAATAGCCCCAGATGTGACGTCACATCTAGGGCTATTCTATTTGCCTATAGTTAGAGCCCCAGCCATCAGAAAAATGGTGATAGGTGGTCGGAAAGTAGCACAAATTTCATTCATACCCACTTGTAGAGGAACCCATTGGAAGCTTGAAAACCAATGTTTGGTCAATTTTAAGTCTTGCAAAAGTGTTGAAATTATGGGATGTATATTGCTACACATGACATTCTATAATGTGATTCTCGAAAATGAGGGTGTACATACAAAATTAGTCATATCTCTGCTGTTACTTATCCTACATCACTGAACCTGGTCTCATTTCAAAGCTTAGACATAGTCCTTTTATCCTATGAAAAGTAATGCAAGTCATCTATTCTGTATATTCGTGAATTTCAATGAAAACATTAAAATGACAGAAAAACATTAAAATCCATAAATGAACTAATTTGAGGCCAAAACTACCTCTGTGACACTTTGTTGTTGAGCCAGTGATATCATATGACAAGTGTATTGATGTCAAGGGCCTAAATAAAAATTATTTCCTTTCGATATTCATGAATTTTAATAAAAATGTCAAAAATCAAGGAAAAACAAGGGAAAAACTATAGCCATTGCAAGGTTTTGGATAGGTTATAAGATCTATCTTGCATCCCTGGGACCATACTATAAGTTGTCTGATAGTGATGCATGGACCTAGCAATTTAACCTTGATACCTAATATTCAAATCATTGGATATGTTTATTCATGAAAATTAAAAAATACCCCATAAGAAATCGGAAACAAATCATGGATAATAGGAGGTGTATGTACAAAATCACTTGTTCCAGAGCTGTTAATAAACCAAGGATACTGGAAAAGGTATCAAATAACTACTGTGGCAATGTACTATGATCCTAAAGTATGATATAGGAATAATCTGATTTTCAATTTCATGAATTTTAATGAAAACTTTAAAAATTGGAGAGAAAAGGAGAAAAGATTAAACGGGTAAACCTACAAAATGACTTGTATCTCGGCAATCAAAAGCCCTTAAGTGCTGAAACTGACATCAAATTGTTGCTAGAGCAATATTTTTCCATCGCGTACTACAATATATAAGTCATTTGATTTTTAGTTTTAAGAATATTAGCAAAACCTTCAGAATTTAGAGAAAAAATATACGGAAAATAAGGAGGTATACATAGAAAGACGCATATATATTGGCTACTGATAGACTTAGATAGCTATAATTGGTTGCTAGGACTATGTTATATAACCATGCTATCTGATATATAAATAATAAGCTATTTTTGTTGTATGGCTGTCAATGAGATCTTTATGAATAAGACAAAAAGCAACGAAAAGTGAAGGGGTACACAAACAAAATCGTGTATATCTTGACTGCCAAGAGCTGTAGAGAACTTAAAATGGCATCAATTTATTGGTTGGACACTGTATTATTGCCATGTGTTTAGATATATAAAGCATGCTTGCTGGCAATCAAGATTTAATAAATTTTGTTGGAGCACAATCTTCAATTTTCTGTCATTTCCACAATTTTTCAAAATTTTGTGTAACATTTAGAAAATGCAATAACATATGCTTAAGCTATCAGACCACATGGCAATGGTGCATTGTCCCAGCATTCTATTGGCACCATTTTCAATTATCTAAGTATATTGGCAGCTGAGATACAAGCGATTTTGTTGGTGTAACCCCGGGCCCTCGTTTTTCATTGATTTTTCTCTTAATCATAAAGAACCTATTAAAATCCATACAACAAAAATAGCTGATTATTTATTTATCAGATTACATGGTTATAGAACATTGTCCTAGAAATCATTTGACACCAATTATAGCTCTCTAGGTCTGTCAGTAGCCAAGATACATGTGATTTTCTATGTATACCACCCTAACTTTTCCGTAATTTTCCTCTAAATTCGAAAGGTTTTGTTAATATTCATAAAGCAAAAAATCAAATGACTCATATATTGTAGTACAGGACGGCATATTTTTGCCCGAGCAACCATTTGATGCCATTTTCAGCATGTTAGGGATTTTAATTGCCGATATACAAGTCATTTTGTATGTTTACCAGTTTCCTTTTTCGTTTTGTTCATTTCTGTTTCTAGAGTTTTCATTATAATTCATGAAACTGGAAATCAGATCATTATTTTATCATACTTAAGGGACATAGTACATTGCCATAGCATTCAGTTGATACTTTTTTCAGCATCCCGAGTTTGTTACCAGCTCTGGTACGTGATTTTGTATGTCTATCACTATTTGTTTTTACAGATTTTTTATGTATTTTATTAATTTTCATGAATAAGCAAACGCAACCATTTGAATAATAGGTATTAAGGTTAAATTGCTTGGTCCATGCATCACTATCAGACCAATTATAGTATTCTAGAGCATGCTATTGTTGGTATATGTATATTTTTAAGTACCCTATTCATTAGAATCACACTAGGGGAAGGAGTGGAAATTATGTAATTTTACATCATGTAAATGCGTTCATTGTTGAGGACAATATTTTATGGCGTTTAGGTGATACCCCTGACTACAGTGGCAGCCATGAGAATTGGCCCCAGTGATGCAAGATAGATCTTATAACCCATCCAAAACCTTGTAATGGCTACAGTTTTTTCCCTTGTTTTTCCTCGATTTTTTACTTTTTCATTAATATTCATGAATATGCAAATGAGATCATTTTTATTTAGGCCCATGACATCAATACATTTGTCATATGATATTACTGGCTCAATAACAAAGTGTCACATTGAAAGTTTGGTCCTAAAATTGGTTTATTAATGGTTTCTTAATGCTTCTTCTGTCATTTTAATGTTTTCATTAAAATTCATGAATATGCAAATGCGATAACTTGCATTACTTAGTATAGGTTGAAAGCGCTATGTCTTAAGCTTTTAAATGAGACCAGATTCATTGGTCTAGGATGAGTAACAGCGGGAATATGACCAATCTTGTATGTACACCCCATTTGCGAGAATCAGGTTAATGGTTGTCATGGAAACCATGCATTTTTTCATAGAACAAAAGAGTTTATCTTTGACAACAAAAATGATTTGCATTTCTGGGGTCCCAATGAATGATTTGGCACCCTTGAAAGATTCTCCTGGGAGGGGATGTGCAAGGTAGACCAAATTAGCCCCCGGGGTACCCAGAAATAAATGTCCTTTATGTCGCGGATCAAACAAGCTAGGGTACTTCATTTTCACCCGGAATAAAAGTACTTTTGCAAGACCGAAAAAAATTAAAACATTGGTTTTCATACTTCCTAAAGACAGTACTAAACAACTATACTAAGGAAATTTGTGCTAAACAGGTGGCCACCAAAAGTGATTTTTGATGGCTTTTCTCAGTCTGGGGCTTTAGCTACTATGTCCCATAAAAGGGACGCCTGGCTTAAATGAGTTAAATATCGTAAAACTGTGGTTTACAGGGATATACTCGTACACATTTTTTTTTTACTTTTGATTCGAAAGCCAACTTTAATCTATTTTCCCAGAAAAGTGCACAAACAATAGGATGTATTCTTTCTTTTGCTCAATTTTACAGGTATTATTATTATTATTATTATTATTATTATTTTTTTTTTTTTTTTTTTTCATGTTCAGTTACAATTGATTAATTTAACCTCGTTTTTTTCCTTTGACATGTGACCGATAAAAATAGATCTATATACCATATTGTACAGCTTGCCAAATAGGTTACTGTGTAGGCGTCAGGTTAAATATTTATATACTGACGGACTTTAATAACATAACACTTTATATCGATTCCCAATTGCTTAAAACTGATTTAAAGTTTTACTGAAGCATAAAAAACATAATATCGCAAATCTTAACACAATATTTATCCATAAACATGTGTTCGCTGAATTCTTTGCTAAAGCTGCTTTCTTCAACGTCATTGAGACGCCACATTTGCTGAAGAAAACCTAATAGTCGTTACAAGAAAGAGATTTTGTGAAAGCAAACCATGTCCGGTGATAGCTAACGACCTAAAGTATAAGCAAAAGCAACTAACGCGAAAGTAAACATTGATGTTTTCTTTCAATTTCGTTTAAGGCGCTATCGTTTTTCGCTGCCGTCAAACGTATTTGTGCTCAAAACACAGAGGCATTCGATTATAGCGCCAAACATAATGGTAAGCCTTTTACACAAGTCCCGTACCTATACATTGTGTTCGGTGTACACGGAAAAAATGAAGTTTTCTTGATAAACGTTTAACTGACCTATTTGCCACGTTTTAAATGCAAAGAAAGCCACCAACAGCATTAGTTTGGGTTTTTATGTCATGTTGGACTTTAAGAAAGTATTTCGCCCCCTTTGACCTTTTATGCAATTTATTTTTGTTGACTTTGGGGTAACGCTTGAAATCATATTGTACGGCGTTAATCAGTGGCACTGGCGATTTGTTTTTGGCATTGAAGTTAAGCAAACTAATCGTACGCTTCAGTTCAACAAATGTTTTTCGGAAAAATTCTGTATCCTAAGAGGAAGAATCGATAATGCAAGTGTTGCGTTTTTAAAGTCCATGGGTATATCTGGGCGTGATTGGCTAGCCAATTTCAAGGAAGAAAAGTTGACATCAGTAAAGGAAGATCATCGTAATAAAAAATAAAAATGACGAATTCTCTTGGTAACATCCACACAGTAACCCATATGTGGAGCTACAGGCCACCTTCGCTATCTCGAAATCAAGGGGAATGAAGAAAACACTTCGAGTTTTGCAAAGTTCGAGATAAGCAAATTAACATCATAAAGCCCAACTCTCACATTCCCGGACTGAGTGGTTCTCCTTTCATTTTCCACTAAATTAATTTCATCGGACTAAAATTATGATGGATTAAATGACAAATTTCAGTGGATTAATAATCCATTAAAGGAACGTGTCTATGACTTTGTCTTTTTTTTCGGACGTGGTATATTTTTTGCTAATGTGGAAAATGCAATTCCGAAAATTGAATTTTTAATCTCTACATCTTTCTTTTTACTTCTTCTTTGCTGATCATGAAGTCTGACCAATAATGTTTGACTTCGAAGTTCGAGAAAGGAAGAGTGAAACTAATAGCATTTTTTCTGTGGGGAGCAAATTATCACTTCGACACAGCCGAGTTTTCGTCATAACCGAGTTCGACACAAGCAAGGTTGAAATGTAATAACATATATGGAAAAACGCTCGGGAGTGAGATATCTCTTCGATATAAGTGGGGTTTACGAGACAACCGAGTTTGAGATAGCGCTGACCACTCGAAATAATCAGATTCTATGTTCGCCTAAATGAATGATATATCTGTGTTACCTTTTCCTTCATAACTTCCCGAAATGGTTTTATTCTCCAAACGTTTATCAAAGGGTTGAAGGCGCTGTTGAGCATTGCCATGGCTACAATTGTAAATCTAAAGCCACGCGATACGCGCCCGTTACTGAACATTTCAAAAAAGGTAAGGAAACTAAACGGAGTCATGAAAATGTTTAAAGTCACAAGCAAGATACCGAACGTGACCATGACGCGATTTTGCTTTTCCCAACCTAAACGGCTGATATTTGTTTGATTTTGTTCAACTTTACTCCTATTCCTACTGCTTGAACATGTATTGATACCGTGCGTTTGAAGATGTTTGTCTGTGCTATCACCACAATTGCTTTTTGCTTCATTGGACGTTGAGGGACCAGTGCCTGGACCGTTAATAGGTTGGACCCGTGTCGTGGTGAGGCAGCAGGTACAGCTATTATGTCCAGCCGTATCCACAGACGCCAACAGATTTGCTTTTGTAGGTGATAGCGTTTCGACTGTTGTTTTTAATGTCGATAAACGTTTTTCGTGAACCCGATAGCTTGCTAGCTTTACGTGACCTGCTTTGTTATTTGGTTCTACCTTTACAATACCAACCGGCCTTAATTTCTTTCTGATGTACATCAACAAGTATCCATATATAATGTTGACACACACGTGAGGCGGGATGAAAGTAAAAATAAACATTAGCCCTAACGCAAGCTGTTCTTTATCTTCAAACATATGTGCAGTTGAGCACCGTGTGACAGTTGTTCCAAATCGACCAAAGGCTGTAAAGTGGATACAACCAGCTAAAAAGCAGCAAACCCAGATGGCCAGTATTTGTTTTAATGTTGTTTTGAATATGGCATTATTGCTTGCATTCACGTTTGTGGTACTCTTTATAGTCAGAAGGCGATTGACACCAATGAGCAATGTGTGGAATACGGTTGCAGACTGTGCCACAAAGTACATGTATATAAACGAAGCACATGCTTCATATTTAACATTGCGCATTGTAATCAGCATCCATGTGACTGGAATTGTGATAACTCCTACAAGCATATCGGTAAAGCTTAAACTTAAAAGCTGAACATGCACATTGTTTTTCAAAGCTTTTCGGCTAGTAACGAGGCATAAAAACACCAGACTGTTGGCTACAATAGTCCATGTAGCTATGGACATCATGACACTCACCAGCCACTTTGGTGCACTGTAAAAACTAGCTTCTGGGTCAAGTATCTCTACGTCACCTAAGATTGTAACATTTTCATTTGACTTTTCCACATTGTCTAAGTATGTGGAATTTTCATATGAGGCTGGTATAAGAGTTGTATTCATTGTTTTGTCGGAATAGTTTTACCTATACAGACATACTAGCCTAAAGCTATAAAGAAGGGGATGCTTCTCATTGTGTCTCGCTCTCTAAATAACAATTAAAGAAAGCATTTTCAATTAGTATGGTCAGAATAACTACGAACTACTAACACTGTAAACATGCAAAAATATGTTCTTTGAAACCAGACAATGTTTCTGTTTGACTGTGCTTTAGTAAAACTGGTTAGATCTAATATGTCTATAAGTGCCAAAATAAAATGGGATAGCAGATATCCTTAATTACATATTTTCATTATATATATATACATCAGCAAATTAAATAGAGAAGCATTTAGCAACAAAAATGAATTGCAGATATTCTTAATTACATATGCGTATAAACGAAGCAGCGAAAATGAAATAGTATATTCCGTATTCTTAACTACATATACGTATGGGCAAAAAAACTAGAATGTGATTTATTTTCTAAATCACATATGCATGTTCATAAAAGCATAGCAGAAAGAATGGAGTTATAATAGCTAAATTACATGTACATATACATATAAACAAATCAGCAAACATGTGATTGCACAATTTCTATAATACATATGCATGTACATATAAGCAAAGCAACCGAAAATTTAAGATCAAAGATATTCTAAATTACATAATACATATGTAATCAAAGCAGAAAAGTGGCATGGCAAGTATTCTACACAACATTCACATTTAAGCGAAGCAGCGTGACTGTGTCAAGGATACCACTATGTCAATAAGGCACTGATTCCATCACACCACTCATGTTGACACCTCTGTCCGATTACCATACATGCAACTTTTTACTGTAAAATTCAGAAATAGCGTCCTGAAAGCGAAAAGAAATACATATGATATCAGATATAATTATACAGTTCATATGACGTTGCGCTCGATGTTGGCGTTCAGTTGCGTAACCGACGTCTAGCCGCTTTTTGTATTTATGTAGTTGACTGTACGCCTCATTTTTAAATTACTTGACGTTAATTATGCTGGTTATTTAGCTACATAAACGAGGGAAACATTTTTTCTGTCGGTTCATATTTCAGTTTAGGATATTTTAATATCCTGCACATCTAGATTCTGTTTATAAGCCAACATCAATGTCTATTGAACCCTTTTCATTAACGTCATGCAGACGTTGCGCTTTTTCGGCAGTGTAACATTTCCGCTAGATTCACGAAATAATTTGCCGAAAAGCGCACTATCCGTTAAATTTCTTCTTCATGTATTTTATGCCATCAGTAATTTGATTAACTTTATATAGTTATCATTCTTAAATAAATTTCTTTAGGTTATGGGGCTACAGTAAGCCATCAAAGGTTTTACAAATTTTACATAATACGCGTTTTTATGCGCGTTGTGACATCGTCGCTAGATTTCGCAATGCAATAATTAAAGATAAAATTTATTGATTTGAAAGTATTGTCAGTGAACTAAGCATTGGATTTGAATAAAAGATAAAATTATACAAAATCCAAATCTTACGTTTTGGTCATATACACTGAAAAACGTCTGATTCTCTTATCAGAGTGCCTTGCAATAGATGCTTGTTTTGACACATAGTACGTTAACTATAATTATGCGTTAATAGATATAAGGGCTTGAAGAAAAATTGATTTAAATAAAATTTTAATAACCTTTTTATAGAGAATTAGCATAAAATTGTTACATCATTACGCAAACATCGAGCGCAACGTCATTTACATTCAACAGTTGGCGCGCGAAAGAGAAAACTGTTCTGTGTTATTGACTGGGCTCCACACAATCTGTTCGGATTGCATATCCCGTTACGAAAACTCGCCAATGCATTATAAAGAGATTTTTTGGCTTTGAAAATGAAAAACAGTTCCAAGTTTTGTCATATTTTCCGAGGCGGTTCTAACGAGTACCCACAATCTATGTGTTGGATAAAAAAAAAAAAAGAAAAAAAAAAAACAACAAAAAAAAAAACGCATACCCCTGTACATCCCATTTTACTGCAGCAAATTGAAGGGGTTAGTGCAAGAACGTGTCTAAGTCCACTTTTGTCAGAAATTGAGTTTTTGGTGCCACTAGGTTCTACATTGTACATATACATGTACATGTACTGTATATTAAAAGCCTTAATCTGATGTATAGTTTGTGCTGCCTTTCAAATTAATTCTTGCTGAATTTGCATATTAAAAATTTTCAGGGGGTGTTAAGTCCATGTTCAGTCCACATCATCCATAGTGCAGATTATATTTTTCTTTTTATCCTTTGGGATCAGTGAATATATTTGGAGTATGTCAAAATTATTGTATGTTAAGAATCATCACCTTAACAGTATTTTGATTATTTGGCCCCTTTGGGAATATGAGTCTTTTATTTAGACTACATAAAAGTAAATTCTTGAAATTGCAGCTAAAATGTCTGAGTTTCGCTGCCAGATTTGAAAAGGGTCACTGATGAAGGTTCATTACCCGAAATTGTACAATGTGGCCCATCTTCTCGCTTTGAGTGTTTTACTGCTTCCAAAGGATCTAACAATTATTTTTATTTAGTGCAAGAACCTACCTACATGTAAATACGTAACTGTCCGCTGATGTAAAATTAATTTGTTCTGCTATACTTTTAAAAGCTTAAATCATCCACATTATGCAAATGAGTAAATTCACCTCAATAAAATCATGTTTTTGAACCTATATTCAGCAAAATATGAGAAACGAAAAATGCGGTTGTGGACTAAGACATGTTCTTGTATGAACACATTGCACAAATATTTGAATTTTTTAATTTTCTCCCGTATATTCAACGAAAGTTTATGGCATTTTAGCTTATTATTATATACGGAAAGGCGAATAATTTGGTATAATTTTTAAGTTTGAAATGATGCTAGAACTAATCGGAAATCTAATGCAAGATATTGTGAACGTGCTGCGTGTGTACATGTATATGTTGTTAATACGGACGATGTACGAAGTCTGCTCCTATTTAAAGCAAATTCTGCGAACTGGCAATATGACTGGGAAAGACTGTTGAACACGGTTTACATGGCCCATATCATTACGAATGTAATCATTTATTGCCGTCTGTTCATTGTTGGTTTCAAAGCAGACATATTCGTTCTGACTGTAGCAGTTCTTCGGGTTAATATCCAGGAAGCCCAGCAAGGGATAGCTCCTCTCTAACATGACTGAAAATTTGTTGACTGTGAAAGCCAGAATCTCAGCTTCCCTATCGGATGAAGGATTGTTATGTTTGTGAGGATGGTCGGGAATATTTCTGGGGCGGGTAATTGAGCCCTCCGTCGAAACACCCATCATTAGTTTTCATTTTAATTGACCATTCAAATCAGCACATTAGCTAACGGTCGATGACGGTTAGACAACAAGGGGATTAGACAAACAAACCAACACGTGATTTTTACAGGTAAATATATATGTAGGTGCAAAAAAAACAATGTTTGTCTAAGGAAATAGGGGTGGGCGTGGTTATACCTTGCTGGCGGAGGAGTCAATTGGCTCTACTTGCGCCCGTTCGTGGTCATCGCTCACTTTTGTTTGTTTGTTTGAATGGATGATTAGCGTCTCAGTCAGCAGCTATGTTCATGTCGGGATGTTGCCACCACTGGGGTATGCAGGTGTATACATATTTTTCTTATTTTTGTTCCAAAACATATGTTGTGGGTACTCGTTAGAACCGCCTCGGCGAGGCGGTTCTAACGTGGTACCCACAATCAATGTTTCAAGAAAAGATGTAGAAAAAAAAATCCAAAGAAAATTTTCAATTTTACAGCTATAATATTTTCTGTATATTGCATGGATGTGTTTTCATAATGCGACCAAAATGTTCTGAGAAGTATATGCTTCACGCTGTGAAAGGAGAAGTGTTTGCCACGCGTACTATGAAAACATGTTAGGGATACTAGATAGCGAAAAGAGGCTCTTTTCGCAAAAAAGATGCGAAAAGATGCGAAAAGAGGCAAAATGGTGAGAAAAAAGGCGGTAGTTAGCATCAAAGTTACGAGGTGTGATCAGAAAGTTATGAGCCTGATACACTTCAAAGCATTCTATAAGACAAAATCCTTGTTCAGTCTCTCATTCTATTTAATTGAAAGTCATCTGAAGATGAAGTTTAAAAGCCAAGAAGTTTAAAGACACATTATTTTGCTACTGTAGGCGGGGTGGCCTGGCCTAATCACCTGTAATAAACAGTTCAGGAGGCATAGCGTACATCAAAGGCTTATCTTATCTAAGTGATTATGGGGTCATTAGTATTTCCCTTGAGGGGGCCACTTAAATGTAAATTTGATATAATAAGAAGTGTTCAATGTGTGACTTTAGAACATATTTCATTTTCTACTTTTCAAATATTTACTTCTTATTCCTTTTTTTTTTTTTTTTTTTTTTTTTTTTTTTTTTTTTTTTTTTTTTTTGCATTTTAAATTATTTTATCAAATTGAAAAAAAAGGATTAAATATAAATAATATTAATAATTTTGTCAAACCTGATTGGTTGTTTTCCTGAAATAACCCAACTTCTAGATATAGTTTCTAAAAACATTCAACTGAAGAAATGTTTTAGAATAATATTTGAATAATAATTATTATTATTATATCCTGATTCTGAATAGAAATAAATGTATTATGTCACACTGCACATATAGGTTCCATGCACCGGTTTGTATCACTAGAATGATATCTAAACGATTCTTTCATAAATCGAACAGAGACTTATCATTCTTATGGTCTGACTAAATGAAGTGTCATCAAAGTGTACTACATAGATGAATGGTCATCTGTTTTTCACACCTTCTGCAAACCATCATAATTTTATGTACTCACTGTCTTCCACTAAGTATTTGTTTGTTTTGTAACTGTCAAAATGGTGTTTTATCAAAACAAAATGTGTCTTTAAAAGCATTTGAACACGCTTGATTGCTTTTGTCCGACAGTATTGAGAGAGGACAGTGCGTTAAACTTGAAAAATGGAGAAAGTTGAAGTGAGAGCGGTGATAAAATATCTTTATTAGACAGGAATGACTCCCAAGGAAATTTACGAAGACTTCATTTGTTTTATGACCTACAGTAGTCGCCTATTGTAAAGGTGTGAAGCAGAGCCCCCCATGTATTCTAATTGAATTAACTTTATGTAAAGACAATATTAGCTAAATAACATTGGTGTTATATTGAAGCAATATGCATGTCTACGCGTGTCATTCAATGACTACCGTGAAAATTTACACCTACAAATTGAAAGTGCTCAAGACCATCAAATATACTTCGTACTATCAAAACATTTGTAATTACATGGGGGTCATCTTGAAGCAATACACAGGTACACGCGTGTCATTCAATGGCTGCCGTGAAAATTCAAAACCTACGAGACCATCACACTTCGTTCTATCAAAACACTTGCTAATTACATAGGAGTCATCTTGAAGCACTATTATACATGTGCATGCGTGCCATTCAATGGCTGCCGTGAAAATTCACACCTATAAATTAGTTTTGGGTTTCACCTTTTGTCTTTGAGTATACATACCTTTTGTTGATCAATTTTAAACTGTTGTATATGCAAAATATTCTGAAGCTTATGTTATCAAAATGCAAAAATGCCAACAGGAAAACAGAGGCTGTACGAATATTTAGTCAGATAAGATAAGTGTCAATAAGACCACCAAGATTCAGTATTAACCAAAAATCAAAGTGGCGTGCGTTGCGATAAATGTACCTGGCTTGAAACTAATCGATTATTAATCGATTGTCATGAGGCACGCTTCCGTTGTATACTGCACCTATGGAAGCGTCTATTAGAAGCGATTCGGTATAGGGGTTCAGTGGCAATTTATCTCATGGGCTTCTTTGTTAGAATTCTTTTATTTCGTTATTAGAATGTAGCAGTAATAACAAAGTTCCTGAGAAGTTGATTTAGCGGACATTTAAGAAAACAAAAACACGTGTTCACACCGCCGTTAAGAAAACAAATTCGCGTGTTCACACCTCGAAGATTAACTATGTCATTATGTCCATTCTTACCGTATAGGCAGAAACTTTTGAATTGAGTGAAATAAGCGCACAAAACTTAGTCATTATGTCCATTTCACCGTATAGGCTGAAACTTTTAAATTGAGTGTAATAAACGCACAATTCAATTAATTGCTTAACTTGATAAAGGTAATTATTACACGTATAACAGCATTTCAAGATCTACACCTTCTAGGAAAAATACAACATCATTTTGTGTTAGATTCTTGTTCAAGTAGAAACTCATCCCAGTCTAAGGATTCACGGAGATTGTCGAAAGTTTTGATTACTTATCAACGAACGCAAAGAAATTAGTAAGACCAGTCTGTGCGATAGCGTATCAAACCCTGGCAACACGTATGAATTGCAAGATCCATGCCAAAACACAACATTCTGAATACTTCTTATGTATTACAAACCATAATACCTGTCCACGAAAATCAGCGCACCAGCAAATGCGTTTCAAATGTGTATCAAATTCTCACGCACATATATACCATTTGCAATTTATTTCAACTTGAAAACAGTTTTTCGGTAGGCATTTCTATGATTTTCTTTGTTCAACGGTTAGCTGGCGTCATACCTAGCCGATTTTAACACACGATGGCCACACGAATATGAAATTTTGAATTTCGCACGATTTTCGTCACGCCAATATTGAGCCGACGCATTCACGAAGCCTACCGATGGTCACACGATGGACACGAATAGCTAACGATTATACCCGAAACACCCACGAAGAATATAGGAACTGGTAGTTTTGTATACGATGTTGTTGCGAATGGTACACGAACGTGAAGGCCTCATGATGGCTTCACGATGATCTGACGGGATCGTGTTGGGTGTAAAATGTATTCCCGAATGTGACCCGAATGCATCACGTGACAACCCGATGTTAAATTAAAATCGATTTAAATAAATGTGGGTTGAGCATTGATAAGATATAATATCTCACGTTTAACCACAATAAGTTAATATATGTATACTGTAGAGGCATTGTGTATTTTATCGGATGGAGTCAAGGCTTGGGGTCTTAGAGTGGTTATGGGCTGCCGTATTGGAGTGTATTCTTGAAGTAGAACCCTGGAGGGAAAGTTTGGAGTGAAACAGGAAATGCAAGTAAATACTTTTTTAGAATACAAAGGAACTTTCAGATATGGGTGTTAATTTCTTATCATAACCATTCCATTCAAACAGATTATTTAAGCTAAGGATCTACCAAAATATATATGAATGATGTGCTAAGACATTAACAGTCATATCCAAAATAACGTTGTATATGTCAGAATTAACTGGCTTTGTTTTGATTTAGATTTCTGTTCCACTCCATAGTTCCACTCCAATCCAGTCCATAAAATACACGGTACCTACATATACTGTTGGCTGGTGGTTGAATGAGCCCCAGTTTCATTTGCATGCAAACATGACCTCTTGTGAGAAAGCATTTAAATTGTATGCTTTCGTTGTTGACGTCCATAGTAATAAGTTAATCAATATTGATCAGTTACTTTACAACACTATTCAAGCTTCATGGTGACAGTTTGATAGTACTTTTGATCCATCTTTCACATGAAAGTGACTCAAAACTGTTCTTGAGTCAGTAGTGTTGCTCCTGCAGGAGTGTTTGGTCATGCTCCAGGTGAATGTATAGAAGCAGTGCTGCAGCCTTCGTTTTTCCTACCTGTTTTTATACGAAATACGCCATGATTTAACAGTATTCCAATTGAGGCTTCTGAGAAAAATGATTTTTCATTTTTTTTTGTATGTCCAAGTTACCTCGGGAAATATAAGAACAGTTTTGGTTAATATCGTGTTTCCATCCTGATGCCATCATATTCTAGATTTTTCAAATACGATGCTTATACGATGGCGTTGCGAAGGCCACACGATGTCATGTTGCCTTCCTAACACAATCGGACAGCATCGCGTGTCCCTCGTATTGCCTTCGTGTAGCAAAGCCTAGCCGATGGTGCCGATGGCCACACGACAGAAGTACGATGTAGTCCCGATGTGATAAGATGGCCTTACGATGGCTTTGTGAAGGCCAATATGTACTCGCGAATTTAACACGAAATTGAACCATCGTGTGTCCTTCCTGTACTTTTGGCATGTCAAAGATTTTGGTGCCGCTCGCGATGGTGATGCCGAAGGCTTAAAAGATATCCTGATGGACATACGATGGGTAACGATGCACTCACGAATGGCCCGATGTCTTCACGATTCCCGCCGAAATTGAAACTGTGTCCATCGCGTGTTAAAATCGGCTAGGTATGACGCCTACATAAATACAGTAAATTGCTTTATGACAATGTATCGAATATGAATTTCTACACTGCGGCTATATTTTACCTGGGAAATACATGGCGCAAGCGTTTAAGAATTTTTACACACAAAACCAAAACACTGACCATTGTCAAAAGTATAACTTCAGTCGCAATCAATGGGAGACAATTTAACAATCCGCTAATCCGATTAGCAATCATGTTATCGAACCTAATAACATCAGTACCTGTATGAAATACCTGAGATTGTAGTCATATTTTATGCTCACGCTTTGTTAAAATTTGGCGGGTGAAATAACAATAAGAAACGCAATGGTTCCAAGGCACACAGACACATATACTACCCATTTTAATCCTCATTGTGGTCTGTGAGAGTGACAGACGGTCTATAAAGGTTTGACAGCTCTTCATTTAACCGCATTTGGAACAAAAATGCATACTGAAGATAAACTTTATAAACCATGAAAAGCTTTAAGAATAATTTTATGAAGTGTAACGGTTAATGCCGATCAAATTAGAGATTTTGTAGACGGAAAAGCATTATTCAACATAAAAAGCTTGTATATAACCAAGTTGAATCATCACATCCGTATACAAGTACGCTCAACTTAAAAATGACGAACGAAAGATAAATATGAATTTCTAGACAAAACTGATTTTACTTGATTAATGAAAAAGTAACTTCAGGATCATAGGCCTCGTTCACACACACGTGAGATGTTTTGTAAGTTTAGCTTTTCTCATAAATTCATTGAGTTAACATGTATCGGTGTCTCTTACGGCTCGTACTACTGTCTTCACAATCTTCCAGAAACTGCATTTTTCAAAATCTCAATTTTCTGAAATACAGGCTCGTACCTTAAGAAAAGCATTACCATGTCATCATTTTGCATTCCAAAAGTCTTAAAAAGTCCCACAAAATTTTGAAAATCGGTTTACAAATAAAAATTTTATGCCACAAAATAATTTCAAATAGGGCTATTTTTCCATTGTAAAAAACGTCAGCAAGGAAAGTAAGTATTTTCCCGAGAAAAATCTAAATTGACATTGCAAATTTTGATAGGGATATGATGTGTCTGTTAGCAGCAAAACTGCTATTGCCAGACGTCTGGTAATAAATAGCACATTCACCGAAAATTTGCTATTGACAGACGTTTGGTAAAAGCACATTTACCGATTATTTGTTAAAACTTGGAATTTTTAAATGTGTGTCAGTCCTTTATTAACATTTTATGTGTTTCGCGTTTTTCTCGAAATTTACAAAAATGGACTTACGACACGTTCTCGCACTAACCACTTCAATTGGTATTCAAGGGTATACTTTTCATGGACATGTTTTCCTGATCCGCTAAAGATGTAGAGGGACTTGCAATTCCAGATTTAGAAAATTATCGGCTGATTTATTTATCGAAGCTACATGTAAAACAATTATGACACTTATCAGCTGCGCGTTGAGTTCAATACGGCAGTTCCATTACGATAGCATGCCCATGCAATATACAGAGATTTTTAAAGTTGAATAAATGAATATTTTCAATAGAAAAAAATGACATTTTTCTTATTTTTGCTCAAAACATAGATTGTGGGTACACGTTAGAACCGTCTCGCGCCGAGGCGGTTCTAACGAGTACCCACAATCTATGTTTTAGAGCAAAAATAAGAAAAATAGGCATACCCCTGCATACCCCAGTTTTACTATATAAAAATGGGGTTCAAGGGGGTATACATTACACGGGCATGTTTTCCTGATGTATACCTAGTTTCTAATTGTAAATTCTTCTTCTTGGAAATTCTAACTCACCTCGCCTATATAGCCAATGTTTAAAAACGTGTTATATTGTGCAACGATTCACTGGGCGAATAAGCGTGACGTTACTTTGCGCCGTATCGATATCATTTGTGACGTTTGAAATCCAACCAAGCACAGTTAGACGGTGTAACGTCGTTTTAGCGCAAAACAAACGTAACAAATATGTGCAAATACTCACATTACAGTCAAATATTTGGCGGGATATCAACAATGACGTTTCGCACAAAACTGAGCAATTGGACGTTACAAAGAAACGTCATTCTTTATACAGATTTATAACGTTTGTAGGCCTATATTTTCATTTTTCCCCTGCAGTTTCTGATCGCAACCTCACAAAACAAATTAAAAAGTTGTTCGGGAATGTGCATGATCTCAATATGTGTTAAACTTTCTGTTGTGGGTAAATATTTCTAGCCGTGACGTGAAAAATCACTGTTTCGGGGTTTTAGGGCTGGGTTTAGTCTAACATGTTGTATTTGTCTTAGGCAACGGTTCCAACATAAAACATTATGTATATACCGTACTACGGTTATTAAAATAATATTAGAAAGACTAGCAAATTGTATATTCAAAATCCAAACACAGACACTAGGCATTTTACGTTTAAAACAGAACTTGAACCCCGAGTCGATCTGGCCAAAGTATCGTGAGTTGTTAGAATTAAATTCCAATGGAATTTGAAAATAAATAAATAAATAAATAAATAAATAAATAAATAAATAAATAAATAAATAAATAAATAAATAATAAATAAATAAATAAATAAATAAATAAATAAATAAATATATTAAATATTTGGTGTACACGTCTCAAAATCATATTGTGACAGGTTCCCGCATTAGTGATTCATTTCGTCATGTTTTAGCTGTTGACATTTTTACTCGCAGACAGCGTGGTTTAGTTTGTGTATTCACTGCCAGACCACTACAGTTCTCCATATTTCTGCCTCAGTTTGGGGCACCTGACTACTAGCACTCTGTTCTAATGGCAGGTTGGCTAATTATATATAATATACGAGTATAAAGTACGATTTCTTGACCAGATCGTGTCGTGATTTTGGATTTATACTAAATGAGTAACACAAAGCAACGTCAAAACGCGCGAAAACTGCGTAATGGGACATTTTGTGAGAAATCGGAAAAGCATACTTATTTTCTCATCTGATGTAGTGACAGCACTTATATCATAGCTTTATGTACATCAATACATATACATGTCATTACAATGAAAGCAAAACATTTTCCAAATACGAAAACGAGTAAAAAATATCGAATAAGTAAATCTAAGTGGTATTTTAAATTGTTAATTTTTCGCTGTTGGGACATTTTGTGAGAAATCGAAATCCCAGTCGTAGCATTTCTTGTAGAATAGCTACTTGCCTGAATTTCTCAACAAGTTTCAAGTAACATATGTACAGCTGTACATTATACTGATCAATATATTTACTTTACCATAATACACTTCGTTTTACTAACAACACTTACAAGAGCAACACAGGGGTCAACGTATAAGAAAAAAAGTTACGCGCGCTAACACAACTGACATATTCGTTTTTCTCAATAATCATATTTTTCACCGAAACTATGGTTATGAAGTCGATATAAGCGGATATTGGTAATAATGTGGGAAAACTACCGGCAGAATATCTCGCATATTCACCTAGATATACACAGTTTTCACAGAAATTATGAAACAATATGTAACAGTTAACATGTTGACGTTTTCATGTCACATATTTGAAACAGAAAAAAATGAATCAAACATTTTCGACTTCTCCGAAAAATTTCCTTAAATCTGATAAATAATTTGTGTATTTTTGTACTAATTCGACTATTTTATTACCACTTGAAATGCAAACGGCGGCATTTTTAAGAAATTGCTCAGCACCGAGCGCGACGTCAGTGCTTTGGCGGAAATCTGTTTCAGCAACTTTTATTCCGTCTAGTGTGTGTTAGAATCGAAATATACTGAGAGGAACTAGAAACTTAAGTTTTTTAATTATTATACTTTGGGTTGGAACGCCGTATGAATCAATTTGAACCCTCCACTAATTCTTTTACTGACCGTCTGAAGGCGATTCTGCTGTGACTAATCTTTTTATTCCAGGAAATAAATTACCAGAGTTCAAAAATCGATTTTACAGAGCCCAACCACCAAACAATTGGAAGTTTGAAACTTAAGTTTCTAGTTCCTCTCAGTATAGATCAACTCAAGTGCGAGAATTGTTGAACAATAATTCACTGTTTTATCGGTCAGATGTAAGAATATAAATAGAAATTGATCTTCTTTACAACTGACCTCCAAACGGTGAATTATCACTCAACAAATCACTACTAAAGCTGATCTACTTCTTAAATAAAATTCATATCAGAGCGATAAATTACTCAGAACAACTTACCTGTAGAAGAAGTATCAAATAGTCTGTCACCAGGTCTGATTTCTAAAGCCTTCAGAACGTCATCTGACTCTCAGTTACGATAGTGGCCTATGGAATATAAATGGGTATCAGTTAAATGAACCGCCTTTGTTTCAATTTTAATATTTATATCTAAAAACAAAACAGAAATCACAGAAATCAGACATTTACCGTTTTCGTTCTATTTAGCGCGGTGCAGTTGAGAAGGTTCTAACGTGTATCAACGAATTATGTTTTGAGTAAAATTAAAAACTGTAGAGCAAGGTCTCCATCCTGAACATATGTATACATATAGGTTTCCACTTTTGCTCCTTGAACCGACACTCATATGCAAAGCTGTTTTCGATTGGTCTAAACAACTGGTGCATAGCCGTTCATAATAAGTATTAACCAATCTATTTCACTAGTAGATATAGATGGTACAGGACTAATTACCGACACCATCCTCCCATTATCGTCACCATCTTTCTTTTTAAAAAATATTCAACAACAAACTGTTTAACACACATGATCCAACAATTATTGAATTCATTTAACTTTCGAAGAAAATATTTATGACATGGAATAAGGTGACAAGCATATTTAGATGTTTCAAATTAAGATGTTTCTGTCCTATTAATGTGATACATTGTAATCAGTATTATTTAATTAGCTATATCCTAATTACATTTAGCAATTTTCGTTACATTCACCAGTCTCTGCTTATAATGAATATAAGTCATATTTTGGAATATGGGCGTAAGTGGTAACCTTTCGGCAAGAAATTGCAAGCGAAAAATTTCGAAAAAATCAAACGTTACGACGACACTGACGTGACGTTACAATTTAAGACACATGATCAAAATTTGCAGGTCTGCTTAAAGTGGGAAACCAAAATCATGCTTAAGCAACTATTTACTTATCAAAACAAAGGAAAACATTTAAAACGTTTGGAAACAAAATTTTATCGCCGAGAAATAAAGAGCGTAAGTTTTTGAATTCGACGCTTTTTCTTTAGCTCCTACATTATCGCCTTACAGTCACGTTTCTAATTAGAATTTCCCGAAAATCGGCAATGAGTTTAAATGTCTGATGCACACCGATATGTTTGCAAAATTCCCTATCTTGGCTTCATAATGTGAGCTTAAATAATGAGTCTAACGTCAGCGCTATCTCACTAGCATGACGCGTTATGCTCTGAATCATTCAAGTGTTACTGACCACGGTATTGGCTACATTTTGCTTCGCTTGTCTTGTTCTGTTTTCAAAATCAGTGGAAACCAAGTTACTCGAAATTAAGGCAATTTCGATCACTTGACGGCGCGTTGACGTCGTTTTTGGCAGGTAAAGTTTGTACCGAACTTGTCACATAATCAACAACGTTCATAAAGAAGGGGTGAAAAGGATGGGCCTAATGGACTTAACAGAAGTCAGTTGTTTGCATTGCGTTCAATGGTTGAGAATTTTGCATTCACACCCTTTCTGTATTTCTTGTTGTTTCAGAAGCCTCTTTAAAGGATGGCGTTTTTAAATTCATCATATCATGTGTCTAAGACACTGTTCTTGTCATTTGAATTGAAGGTGATCGAAAGTATATGTAACATTAAAAATTTCTAAATTTATTTTGCATAGTATGTATATCAGTAACATCTGCAAACCAAGTTGGCGTAATTTACACACAATCTGAGCAACTTGCCTCATGTGTTCATAAACTGAAATGAAAAGATGATTCAATCGCAATGTTTTCTTATTTGAGCCCTCAAACTTCTATGAACCGCCCCTTATAGCATGTTACAAATAACATGATATAATTTTCTTGTTACCTTTCAATTTTGTTATTTGGCAAGTAGCTTGTGATTACATTTACAGTTTAAAACACATTTCGTTGACATATTTTAGATCTATTCCGTGAAAAATATTTTTTTTTTCTGATTTTTGAAAATCGATAACTTTTTAACTTTTATTATAAAAATCATGGATACCCCACAACTTTTTTTTTTTTTTTTTTTTTTTTTTTTTTTTTGTATCATTCCACCTATAGTTTAAGCTGTCTTAAAATTATAGGTTTATTTATCAACAAAAATGGTATCGAAACACCTTAAATATATGTAGGATCTTGCCTCAAAAATCAAAAACAGCCCAAAATATCATTTAAAAGGCATTTGCGCCTTTTACTTGCATCATCAAATCCATGCCCGTCATAATATTCAACATCATGAACATTTTGCAAGATAAAAACATATACCACTCGCCTTATTTGCGCGTGCAAAATTATTTTCTGGCAATCCTGTTCTTGGGTGGTAACAAAATGGTGGTTGGTGATGTCATCATGACGAAAGCAGAAGTCTCGCATCTGATCATGTGGCTTTTAGCTACAAAATTCCAATTACAAGCCTAATAGACCCAGAGTATCGAAAAAGGGACCATGTCGGCATTTGGAGACATTGCTCTACTTGAAAATCAGCTGGTAATAATGATATATTTTTCATATCTTTCATTGGCATATCAGTTTCGTAGTATTTTATTATTAATACTAAACTGCGCCACTGTGCGGCATAAACTGATTTTAGTTTCAAAGTTTCATAACCATGTAGTTCTCAAACCTAACTTACTTCATTCTTCAGTTCAATGCCCGCGACTGTGTAATTACGTTTGGCGTTTAACGTATTTTTGACCCCCACAGCGCAGATAACTCCGCAGACAATGTTTCTGTAAAGTAAAATGAATGCCTTGTACCACATGCTTTATATATATATTCAGTATTTTGGTTTGCGTTGAAAAGCAAATTTCGAGCTCTTCTTAAGTTTAAAATAAATCAAAGTTTATAATTAAGAATTCTACGAGGTTATCATCTATCATCCCATTGAGCCTATTGGAAACTTCACCGTTTGCAAATGAACAATAGTTTGCTGTAAACAAAGTTACGCGCGTAGGGTGGCGTTTTTGTGGCGTCACACATTCATGTCCAACGCGAATGACTCCACTGAAAACGTTTTAAAATGTAAACATTTATTTATTGGTCATGTTAGAAACGAAATAATTTTACTTTATGGTGAATTATCTTTAAAATTATTTTAATATTATTTCTTAAGTAACTTTATTATACGGTGAATTATTATTAACATCCCGCATTAATCAAAGATAATTCGCCATAAAGTAAAACTATTTAGATTCTAACACGACTGAAAAATAAGTGCATACATTTCAAGATGTTTTCCAGTGGACTCATCTGCGACGTCACAAAAACGGCACGTTACGCGCGTAATTTTGTTTACAGTGAATTATTGTTTATTTGCAAACAGCGACGTTTCCACTATGTTCAATGGGAAGACGATAACGTCGTGTTAGAATTAAGAAATAAGTTTACTTTACGGTGAATTATCGTGATTAACGCGGGATGTTGGGGGGCAGATTGCGATGTATTAGTTCACGACAGCCAAGCCGGGTTGAATGCCCGACGTAATTTTATTTACAGTGAATTATTGTTTATTTGCAAACGGTGACGTTTCTATTAGGTTCAATGGAAAAGACGATAACGTCGTGTTAGAATTTTGATTCTAATTCTCTGGCCGAAAGTATTATTTTTTTATTTTTTATGTATTTATTTATTTATTTTGAATATACTTAATTATTCAGAAAATATATTTCGAGTTCGAATTATATGTATAACTAAAACGAATTTTAAGCGTTATTTCGTAAGAAATGATAAGCATCTAAAGCAGACAAATACATTTACCTTAAAGTTTCATACAAAATTCTGCATTTCCTTCGATAAGTAAAGCGCTAGTGAGAATAACTATCAATCATACCTTTGCGCTTTAATTCAGCCTTAATCGATATTTTTTTTCTGTCCGTGCGACATGAGCGTTCCTTATCATAAAAATTATCCGCATCATGGGACATCATGGGAAAATGTGTTCACAATATACAATTACGATATGATCTGTCGTATGGGAAAACCAACAATTTGTATAGGCAAAAACAAAAGCGCAGATCAGCTTCGCAGTAATTGCGAAGCTGATCATTACCCTTTGTTTTCGCTACATGGATAGTACAATTCCTCTACTTTCTATATCCAAAATGACAAGCATCTATCTTTACTGAACAAAAATGAAATGCAACAATTATATTCCACTTAATTTTGAGCAAACTATGATGTAATCAAAAACCATTGTATTTTCTACTTCTGCATAAGTTATCAGACTTCCAAATGCAAGAAACCGATTTTCATTTAAACGAGTATTTCTGGAACCACAGACATGATGAAAGTAGTTAGTCATACAGTGCGCATGCGCAAGCATTAAACTAATGGTACGATTTAAACTGATGATAAACCCCCGTTCAAAATGACCATATACCGCTCAGCAGATAACTCATACGTTAAAGAAATAAAATGAATAAAATTTAAATTATTCCCCTTTCAATTAAACATATAGGGATTTTGGTGGTTTTAATTACGAGCTTGTTTGCCATGGAATTTTATTTCTTTTTCATGAATTTTAGAGAGGGAGTAGCTGACATTGTTTCTTAATAATTTAGAGGTAAAATTAATAATTCGCCATAAAGTAAAACTATTTAGATTCTAACACGACTGAAAAATAAGTGTATACATTTCAAGATGTTTTCCAGTGGACTCATCTGCGACGTCACAAAAACGGCACGTTACGCGCGTAATTTTGTTTACTGTGAATTATTGTTTATTTGCAAACTGCGACGTTTCCACTATGTTCAATGGGAAGACGATAACGTCGTGTTAGAATTAAGAAATAATTTTACTTTACGGTGAATTATCGTGATTAACGCTGGATGTTGGAGGGCAGATTGCGATGTATTAGTTCACGGCAGCGCAGCCGGGTTGAATGCCCGACGTAATTTTATTTACTGTTAATTATTGTTTATTTGCAAACGGTGACGTTTCTATTAGGTTCAATGGAAAAGACGATAACGTCGTGTTAGAATTTTGATTCTAATTCTCTGGCCGAAAGTATTATTCATTATTTTTTATGTATTTATTTATTTATTTTGAATATACTTAATTATTCAGAAAATATGTTTCGAGTTCGATTTATTTGTATAACTAAAACAAATTTTAAGCGTTATTTCGTAAGAAATGATAAGCATCTAAAGCAGACAAATAAATTTACCTTAAAGTTTCATACAAAATCCTACATTTCCTTCAATAAGCAAAGCGCTAGTTAGAATAACTATCAATCATACCTCTGCGCTTTAATTCAGCCTTAATCGATATTTTTTTTTCTGTCCGTGCGACATGAGCGCTCCTTATCATAAATATTATCCACATCATGGGACATCATGGGAAAATGTGTTCACAATATACAATTACGATATGGGAAAACCAACAATCTCAATAGGCGAAAACAAAAGCGCATATCAGCTTCGCAGTAACTGCGAAATTGATCATTACCATGATGAAAGTAGTTAGTCATACAGTGCGCATGCGCAAGCATTAAACTAATGGTACGATTTAAACTGGCTATAAACCCCTGTTCAAAATCACCATGTACCGCTCAGCGTTAAAGAAATAAAATGAATAAAATTTAAATTATTCCCCTTTCCATTAAACATATAGTGATTTTGGTGGCTTTAATTACGAGCTTGTTTGCCATGGAACTTTATTTCTGTTTCATGAATTTTAGAGAGGGAGTAGCTGACATTGTTTCTTAATAATTTAGAGGTAAAAATTATTTTAGACGACAAAAAATTCTCATTCAATTTTAATCGAAATGAAAATCAGTTTTTTTTGCATGTTATACCCTAAAGTCCCATGAATAGGAATCATACGATAACAAACCTGAAATTATCATTGTTTACCCTTAAACTCGAAAATCCTCGGTGGCCTATTGTTGCGTTTCTTTTTCTGTTCAGTATATCTTCTGTGACTGTACAACCCGGTTTGTGTCGGACCTCGTTTTCTCATACACAGGCTATTATATAACGTATCAATTGGCGAGCAACACAGCAGCCTTTGGAGACTATCACATCCAGATGCGACCCTTAGAGTGCGCCCAATATGGGGTTGCTTCAGACATGGTAGTTTCCTGAAATTATACGACCTTAGTATGTTGTCTCACAACCGAGTCTGCCCTGCGTATGACCTAAAAAGCGTGTACGCAAACAGATCGTGTTTCTGCGAGAATTGAGCAGGTCCTTTTGGACAAATGGGGGGGGATTCTTTCCTCAAGGATTTTTATGAGTTATACAAAAGAGAAAATTATCATGATGCTGATTACGGGGTCGCAAAGGATAATAGACGAAGCCTGAAATACCTTTCCAAGTTTCAAGATAACGATTGTGCTGCCATGTTATCAATAACGACATTACCGTTCCCCATGGTTGTTTGAGACTTTTTTTTATTTTTCAGTCATGTTAGATAAACCGCATAAAATAATACCTTTCGGTTGATCAATTGCTTTGAAATTCACAGACGGTTAGGGAGCGTAACTGCCATTAAAGGCCAAGGGGATCTAAGGCCTGATTTCAGCATCATGTGTTGATAAAAAAAATATTTTGGAATTTTGAGGAGAAAAGTATTGCAAATAGCAGGTATAGGTCCGTGCTTATAAATTCTAGCACAACTATCACATTCAAACTACACATTTTACCATGGAAACGTTCCGAAAAGCATAGAAATACCACTTTTTGCAATTTTGGGACTATTTTTTAACATTTAACAACATTTTCAACTACCGGCCCACGCGACGAACAATTTCTTATTGAAGTATCATCCAGAGATATTATATGCAAAGTATCATTTTGTTCGTCGTGTGGGCCGGCACTTAAAAATTAAAAAAAAAATGTGTTCAGAAATGGTCAAATATAGACCAAAAAGTGCAAAATATGCTCTACCTATGGTTCTTCTGCGCGTTGCCATGGCAATACTTGTAGGATAAATGAAAGACTTATTCTGGTTTTTAAAAGAGGAGACATATGGCTGTTTTTTAAGAATAGTTTTCTCCAAAATTTATTTTTAGCAAAATCTGAGTCCAAAAACAGGCATTAAACGCCTTAGGCCTTTAGTGAAATCTTCGCTTTAAAATTTTAAAAACAAGCACTATATGTAAATCAGTATTTCTTACTCGACAAGGAAGTCATTTGGTTAGCATCAACCAATAACAAAGACTGTGGCATACAGAAGAAACAGACAGCATAAAGATAACTCACAGCAGAACCGCCATAAAACGACCGGTAAAGTAATCACTAGAATTCATCATCACAATGGCTATATCGAAATGTTAAAAAAAGTAAAAGCAAGCAATGATCAGGAAACGGTGCACTCTCCAAAAACCCGAGATAGGACAAACTTTGACAATCAGGTACTTATACTAAGAGACCATATCGTAAGCCGAGTGAGCAGCTATTATCCAATGGGCGGTCATTCAGTCCCCGAACTTGACTAAAATATCAAAACGTACATAAGGTGCAAACAGCACAAAAATTCAACGCCAACACATAAAACAATTAGAACCACAACATAGGTACCGCCTTGTAACGAACAGTAGTATAAAATTACGGGGTGGGTGCGGTGGGCTTAAACCGGTTTAACAGGACCCTAACCGTACAATGTACCCTCCGCCTCTGCAGTGGTTCACAACATTTAGTTCATTGTTTGGTCCTCGTGGCAAATCTCTAACTAGTCTATAAATCATCAGGTACAAACAATAAATTATGATAACCACCGTGATGAATCAAAAACGAGGACTCACAAGATTCAATTAGCCGCCGTGTGATGGAAATCCCTGTGCGTCAAACAACATCACTGAAAATCTGTACCAAAACAAAAAAAAAAACACCAGTTGAACCCCAGTGGGACAAGCAACAGACAAGAAGCTCCGACCGCAATCAACTGAACGGAATAGCTTCATATAGTCTGACGCCTTACCCACCGGCGTGCTATTTAAGAAGGAATCTTGATTGGGTTAAAAACTAAGCACGCAGACTGTCACATCACATTTAAGTTATATTACACACATTTAAGTTATATCGTAACGTATAATGAATTATTCTTAACTGAAAAGCAAAATCATTCCTTCCTTTAAGTTTCTTAAATTTGTAAACCAAGTCACCATAAAATTCTGGTTCCGAAAGGCACTCGCGTAAAAGCGTCTTAAATCCAACATTAAATTTGGAAATCAATTCATAGTGTCTGCGATATTTTAAGAAAATGTTTTTCGAAGTTTATGATACCGATAGTCCTGCTGGAGAAGTTTGGCTATTAAACATTTATTACGCGCTAGTCCGTAGACTCCAGCAAACCTAATAAGTTGCGAAATGTATATACCATAAGAAGCACTTTCATTCATCATAAAACTAACAAGCCCATTATTGCCATTTTAGTAAGTCTGCTTTCATTTAGTGGCTCAAGGAATGCTTTTACTTTTCCTTAAAAATTGCTCTGAAAGCCAGCATAGCCACAGAACGCAGCGTCCCATCTGGGGCTGCCTTGTTTGCCAAATTCCCACGAAAAGGACTTCGGGCTTATCTGGGTTAGCGGTCATATTGTAAAGTATTTTAAGTACATTTGCTCTGTTGCTGCTGTGAGTGCCATGGTGCACAATATAGAGGCTTAATTCGACCTAGGGAAGCGCGGTGGCGTAGTGGTAGCGCATCGGATTCCGAATCGAGAGGTCCTGTGTTCGATCCCAACTGGCGGTACCGTGTTGTGTCCTTGAGCAAGACGCAATTAATATGACAGCAATTCAGATAAAGTCAAATATAACAATAACATTGCAATAAGAAAATTCAATTCCAAACATTTGAAAAAAAATATGACCACTAAAACCCACCACTGTTGTACCGGTAACCAATTTTACTCAAGTACAGACGCTGTATCCATGAACTGTCAATGGCCTTACAGTGGTACACGTGAGGTGCAAAGACAAAAGTAAACAAGAAAAATAACTGCACCTAGCGAACTTGTCCACCGTGCCAATGTCGGTGACCCTCTTGCGAGGGACCACACTCAATGCCCTATCATAGCCTGGGCAATGCGTAAATGTGGCCCAATCATTGCCTCACTTCATTTATGGAGACACAAGGATAAGGCCTTTTTTCAAATTTACGCTTCTCCCATAGCCATGTGTATTCAGCCCATCAGATACAATGTTTTGTAGGGCCTTCGCCCTATTAGGAACTGTTGAACTAAAGGAGACATCTAGAAGTTTGAAGTTTCCATGTCACAAGTACAATCTTGTCGTAGGCGGCCGTATGGGAATTACGTCGCTGGCCACCTGTGCGATTTATCGAACCATGACTCTGGGGCCCGGATTCGCGCCTTTGTGTTAACAAATCAAAGGTTATCCTGTGGCGAGCTGGTGCAGTTCGTGACTTTCTGGGAATTCTACTAAAGGAGACGTCTAGAAGTTTGAAATTTCCATGTCACCAGTACAATCTTGTCGTAGGCAGACGTACGGGAATTACGTCGCTGGCCAACCATGCGATTTATCGAACCATGACTCTGTGGCCCGGATCCGCGCCTTTGTGTAAACAAATCATAGGTTACCCTGTGGCGAGGCTGGTGCAGTTCTTTACTTTCTGGGAATTCTACTGAGAGTATTATATGCACTTGCAGGCTTATTAGCCCAATTAACAACCACACCTTAGACAAAAATCCGGTGTCGTATATCAACCAATTATTTAGAAAAATACCATATGTTATCAAAATTATCTTGAAAGCCTTCTTGTTGTGCTTCTTATTGTCTTATGTCTTGGTGTTGATTTTTGTTCTGTTTGCACATTATGTGCGTTTTCATATTTTTAAGTTAGGTTTGGGTAACTGAGTGGTCCCCTATTGGGAAATAGCTGCTTACTCGGTTTACGATGATTTCTTAGTATAAGAATTTAATTGTCAATTTGGCTTTTCCCATCTCGGTTTTTGGAGTGGGGTTTTCTTTCTGATTCCCTGACCATTGCCTACTTGTACCTTTTCAAAGCGAATGCATTGAGGGACTTCTTTGATATCGTGGAAAGCATTGATAATAATATTTAAATTTTTGATCCTTTGGAATTAGTGAAAACGTTCAAAGTGAGGTGGGCCATATAAGTCGTCACTCAGTAACATTATACTTCACTCGCAGTGTCAGACGCGGGTTGCCGTGGCTCTCTCTCTCTCTCTCTCTCTCTCTCTCTCTGTTGCTCTCTGTGTGTATCTCACCGTCCCTCTCATTCTCTGTGGATCTCCCCCACCCTCTCCCTTCCTCCCTCCCTCCCTCTCTCTCTCTCTCTCTCTCTCTCTCTCTTAGATATGATTGCCACTCTGATTCACAATATTGCGATTTCAGTGGTGGTTCTAAGTGTTTTATGTCTTGACATTGAGTTTTTGTGCTGTTTGCACCTTACGTATGTTTTCATATTTTTAGTTAAATTTAGGTAACTGAGTGGCCACCTATTGGAAAATAAGTGCTCACTTGGCTTACGATATGTTTTCATAGTATAGGTACCTGGTTGTTAATTCAATTTTTCCATCTCGGTTTTTGGATTGGGAATCTCTTTCTGATTGCGCATTCTCCTGATCATTGTATTCTTTTACCTTTATATGCGATTTGACCATTTCGTTCCGGACAGGGTGTTTATACGCTAAAACTTAGCCAGATCCTCATCATTTTTATTTTCGGTTCTACTTGGTTGTGTAAAAGAATTCAAATAATGATAATGGGTCCTTCGGACAACTTGGCCCAAGCTTGTATAAATAAACATGAATATTGCTTTCTGGAATAAAAAAGCATACTTCTTAGTTTTGTACTTTTATTTACGTAAATAACAAGTTCAAACAATAACAAAATGTAATATCAAACATGCATTCACTGATATATGTACAAAAAGACGTATTTCTGGCCTTATGTTTCCAGGCTACAAAACGATGTTCATGCTCATCGCATTTGACATTGAAATTTATCTTGCCCATCAAGGTAAAAATGTCGACGGCAGAATATAATGCGTTAGTGATTAAAACTTCAAATTTCAACACAATCTTGCTTCTTTGAAATTTATTCCACTCGAATTATCTCTAAGTTACATAGATAAAGTTGCACTTCAGTTGAAACTATGTTGAAGAGCCTTCCATATTTAGTATATTAAATGATAACTTAAATTACGAGGTATAATGTCGTTTTGTAAATATGTCGTGGCAAATGTCATTTTGGTTCCGTGTTACGTTAATTAGATAGTTAAAACGGGACAATGCTGGTCACGAAGTGGCGACGATATGCGACCACTGAAACCGATAACAAACCAACAGGAGATAAATTACAATGGAACACGACAGTTGCGTTTCAGAGGCATACATTTATGTTGCGTTTAGCCTGGTTTCCACGGACATTTTTTCTTTGACGAATATTATTTGTCACAGAAACATTGGCAATGAGTTTCCGTTCACACACAGTAAAGATTACTTACATTACTTAGCTCGCTCATCTTTATCACAGATATTTGACAATGACACTTCGCCACGGAATTAAGTTTACACGAACATATTTTGTCAAAGAAAAATTGTCCGTTGAAACCAGGCCTTAAGCTGTTTAGCACAAAGCTTGTGTTCAGCTGTTAATGAAGCTTCTCCTAGATGCCAGATCTACCCCTTGACGACACAAGATATAGATCTGGCGAAAATATTCCAAAATACAAACAATAATCTCGAAACGAATCAATTAACTGGCACCGTGTTCAACATTTGCCGAAATGAAACACAAATGTTACAGACAGATAATCAGAAATACTTCAGAGTTTACTGTACTTCATAATGGAACAGTCTGTACCCATTGTCTATATTTAGTTATATTGTTACATTCAATAAAAAACAAACCAGAGCAGCATTACGAGTCATTATATTTCAAATTTGAAGCCAAATCTTAATGAAAACATTTTGGGCTTTCACAAGAAATGTGTTCCAACGGCAGCTATACTGCTTTTACTTGTGTACTTTAAAGTCAATTTTGTGTTCATCTGGTGAGTTGCAACAGAAAATTCAACAGCACGTTTTGTTATTTTTGTTCCATTTTGCTTCCTTTCGGAATGCATTTTTTGTATATTTCATTACCGGCCAGGACACCATCTAAAATGAGGCGTTGCATACAATACGCCTCGTATAAATCATGCTTATTTTATTAATGACCAGTAAGTAATTAGTTCTCGCCATGGTCAGGCGGTCAGACGTGAAAAAAATATAGCTTAAATTGCCGAAACCGCAGTATCATTACTGTGCTCACTGCTCTTAAAGGATCTTTAAGAGTTTTATCTTTATCTATAGGTGACATACAGACCAAAAGTTGAAAAGGTATAATTTCTATGACTATTCTAAGTGTTGTTATGACAACGATAGCTAATTGAATGAAATAATAAGAAATAAGCTTGGTTTTGAGTCCAGCCAAGAGAAAATCGCTTTTGTCTACGCAAACACAAAGACGTCGATCATTTGTAAGTAGCTGCACAGCTGCTCAGTGCCTTTGTTTGCGCTTTCCGGATAGTATTGTACAAGCACATTTTCAAGGTTTGAGTCTGCTTTGGTGACTGCACATGTTGTTTGTGTCGGACCGGGTCAACGTGACTGACAAAGCCTCTCGTTCATAAGACACAGGCAATTTCCTAACCACATTCCAAATTCAGTGTTAACGAAAATCTCGGACCAAACATGGCAGATCTTAACCACACTTCGCGTTTCTCTAAATTCATTTTATATAATTACTTTTAATCTGATGTGTTCTCAATTTAAAGATACATTTGCTTTTTCTAAAGGCATACGGCAGTGTGAATTAAGACAATTTAAGCATAACACAAATTTCAACAACAATACCTTTTAACTAGAGATCTTATCAAAGCAATTATTTTGGTACAAACGTTTTACTATTTTGTCAAGGAAAAAGTGAGATCTTGGAATTAGAAAAGGAAAATACATGTAGTGACTTTTTGGCCGCCATTTTGAATATTTCAGCCTGATTTGAAAACTGTAAAATCAAACACAAATAAATTTAAAATTTCAAAACTAATATCATGGCGAAAAATGGTCAGAATTGATAGAAAATCAATTGTAGAAAATATTAAAACAAAAATTAACAGAAAATTATATATAGTATTTAATATTTAATTAATATTAATGATGCATATCTAGGGGCTTTATGACGTCATCAAGCCTCATGAATATTCAAGGCCCTCATAAAAAAATCAAGGAATATTTCAATCAACATTACTTTTTAATCATGTTAATAGTCATCTGATTTTAATATGACGTATACCATATAGTTTATGGTGTTGAGTGCTTTCATTTAAGATGTATTGTATTTCACCCTAGCCTTTCCTTTTAAAATTAAAATCCCGACCTATACACTGGTGTGCGGGGAGGGGGATAAAGCAGAAAACATCACAACTTGAAAATGTTATAACACACATGAAGAGCAAAATGACAAGCTCCAGGCTTATCGACAAAAGTAGCCATCCGGCTAGCAATAACCAAATAAAAAGGTGAGTTATACAACAGATAAATAGGCAGAATAACTAGACAAATGAAGACAAATCACAACAGAACCGTCTTTGAACGGCCAGTAAAGACACTTAAATCAGTTTTATCATTATGAAAAACACGCCCATGCAATACACAGAGAATTTTTTTCAGCTGTAAAAATCGAAAATTTCAATAAAAAATGATATTTTTAATATTTTTTCTCGAAACATTGATTGTGGGTATATGTCAGAACCGCCTTGCCGAGAAGGTTCTAACGAGTACTTACAATCTATGTTTTGGATCAAAAATAAGAAAATTAGGTATACCCCTGCAAACCCTAAGTTTGCTATGTAAAAGTGGGATATAAGGGGGTATATATTATACGGACATGTTATCCAGATATGGTTTCACTGACATCGCAATTTGCCTGACAAGTATTTGTTCTGCTCAATCTAGTTAATGAATCACAGAAAACAACATATGTACTCGTACGTGTAAGCATTAAACGTTAAAAAAAAAACAGCTCACGGGTAAAACATGAAAAAGTATAGCCCCTAAAACGCCACTTTTATAAAAAAAAAATCAAATCAAAATCAAATAATTTATTGGCATAGAATCCAAGGACAGGATTGCCGCCATACATACAAATACAAATATCCCTAGCAATAGATAGGCGAAAGGGAAACTGGAGTGTTCAGGGGTATATCATGCTTTCTAATTTAGATTGTGGGTAAACGTTAGAAGCGCCTCGGCGAGTTTGGTCGAACATGTGCATTCAATCAATGTTTGAGGAAAATATATAAAAAAATCTTTTTTTCATTTGAAGATTTTCAAGTTCTGCAGCGGTAAAACATAGACATGTTTATCATATGACGTCGCTGTTTTCCAGTGGATAACGTCATGTCATAAAAATCAAATGACCACACGTGTATTAACACTTTTGCGGGAATACGTAACGTCATTGACGACGTCCGTAACAACAATGTAAATTTTCATTGAAAATATGTCCACTTCGAAGGCGATAAAATCCTATTTTTAAAAGTCATATGATAAAACGAATCTTACACTCGTGGTCATTTCATATGAAATCTATTAAACTCGCCCAAGGCTCGTTTAATAAATTTCATATGAAATGACCACGAGTGTAAGATCCTCTATTTTCGTAATAGAATGTGGCACGCTGTAAATTACTCTTAATATTATTTCACACTTAATATTACTGATTTTAACAATTAAATTAAAACATGATAAAAACTATATCAATATGACAAAAAGATAACAAAAATAAATTCTCTCACACTTTTAACGTGCATGTACAATTGATACACATAAAATGCGAGCAATGCAACTATATTATTCATAAACAATTAATGTAATGAGCCGCATCATGAGAAACCCGGATTTTTGCATATTCGAAAACAAAGGCGCAGATCAGCTGTGCAGTAACAGCTGATCAGCGCCTTTTTTCGCTACTTGGATAGTTCCTTTTCTACTTATACCATTTCAATCATCTAGCCTGCTTCTATGACTGTATAGGCCAGTTTGCGCCGCACCTGGTCGAAAACACAGAAGACCTGATTTCTCGCGTCGAAGCTCATTTGATAGTGTATGCTGACCATGTATGTACATCTAAATCTAAATCTTCAACATAAAACATACTCTAAGCACTGCAGAAAACTTTAAACCACTCATGAAATATAAATAATATCATTTCACTTGATGAAAAAAGTCATATTTAACAGAAACATTCGATTATACTCTTTTTATTTTAAAACGCCAACAACTAGCCCTACAATGTTTTTTAAGGATTTTTCCTTCCATGTTCTCTCTCATCAGTATGTCATTTATATTTTTTTAAATTAACGCATATTCATTTAATTATCATACGTAAATAATTGAAAACATTTTCACAGAAGTGCGCGAAAGAAGTAGCTATTTTGTTAGCTGAACTGCACGAGGTGCATAGGGCTATTGCAGTCACCCCGGTATACCACGTTCCCAAGCTTGTTCCCGTGCGCGTCACACTCTAGAAGTCCATATCTTGACAACCACTCAGAAAGCATTCATACTTGGATCATAGATACCATGAAGGGTTATTTTTCATTCCGTGGCATCGGGCCCTGGGTTCAGGCCAGGGGTAGGGCTGAAGGTTAAAATCTAGAACACCTTCAAAACTGGCATTTTCTGTGGTATAGTTATATACAAGTCCACTCATCAGAAAGTATTGATTCTTGGGTCATTGATACCCTGTAGGATTGGCTTTTATTTCATGGCATAGGATTCTTGGGTCCATGCCAGGGGTGGGATTAGAAGTTAAAATCTAGAACACCATTAATAATTGCTTTTATATGATATTGTATTCTAGAAGTCTTTATCTTGAAAACCTTTTATCAAAGTGCTTTCATAGTTGGACCATAAGTACCCTGTGGGGTTGAGTTTCGTTTCATGGCATCAGGTCCCTGGGTCCATGCCTGCGATGTGGGGCTAGAGGTTAAAAGCTAGAACGATGTAAAAATGGATGTAATGCTGTGTAACTTTTACAAAAATCCATATCTTGACAACAACTTATCACAAAGCATTCATACTTCATACACTTTAGGTTCCATGACATCGGACCTCTGGGTCGGAGTCAGGGGGGCGGGGCTAGAGGTCATACTCTAGAACTCCCTAAAATGTTGTTGTTTATTTTTTCTTTTCATTTCGGGATAGAAACAACTTAGGAAGATGGTTGGTCATCCATCTTTTAACTTTGTGACACTGACTTGTGTGTTATCACGGTAAGGGTGGGTTGATCTACTTTCCATGGTCCAATGATTTCGCTTATATCTTTACACTCTATTCGTATATTTTCGTACTCCTTTCAGATTAAATGTGTGAGTATGACCAGACCTTTGACCCAAATATACTTATAGGTCAGTGTGACTTAATTTCACGGTTAAGTGATATTGCCTTATATCTTGACACTCATTACAATTAGTATAGTTTCATACTTCTTTCATATTATGAGTGAGTATGACCAGATATTTGACCGCCCCCCTTATAGGTCACTGTGAAATAAGTTCACGCTTAAGTGATTTTGCCTTATATCTCGGCACTCAATTAGTTTATGAATATACTTCTTTCACATTATGTTTGCGTATGACAAGACCTTTGACCCTAAAGTAGTCCTAGGTCATTGTGACCTAATTTCATGGTTAAGTGATTTTGCCATATATCTAGGCACTCAGTTGGTATATGAACATATTTCTTTCACAATGTGTTTGTGTATGACAAGACCTTTGATCCTAAAGTAGTCCTAGGTCACTGTGACCTAATTAAATGGTTCAGTGACTTTGCCTTATATCTTGACACACAGTTGGTATATTTTCATACTTTTTTCAGATTATGAATGGGTAAGACCAAACCTTTGACCTAAAAACTTATAGGTTGATGTGACCTAATTTCACGGTTCAGTGATTTTTGCCTTATATCTCGGCACTCAGTTGGTATGTGAACATACTTTTTACACGATATGTTTGCGTATGACACGACATTTTACCCTAAAGTATTCCTTTAGTAGGTCACTGTGACCTAATTTCATGGTTCAGTGATTTTGCCTTTTATCTCAACACTCAGTTGGTATTTTTCATACTTCTTTCAGATTACAAATGAGTCTGACCCGACCTTTAACCTAAACGTACTTATAGGTCACTATAACCTAATTTCATGGTTCAGTGATTTTGCTTTATTTCTCAACACTCAATGGATATATGATCATATTTCTTTTACATGAGTAAGTATGACTAGACATTTGACTCTAAAGTACATATATGTCAGTGTGACCTATTTCACGGTTCAATGATGTTGCCTTGTATCTCGGCACTCAGCTGGTATAAGAACATACTTCTTTCACAATATGAGCTAGACCTTTAAACCTTGCGTAGTTATAGTTAGCTGTCATGGTTCAGTGATTTTGCCTTATAGCATCAAGGCAAAAAGATGTATGAGCATACTGCTTTGGGTTACAGGTCAAGTTTTGCCTTATGTTTGACAAAGGTCAGAAGCGCTGTCCTGCGACAGCTCTTACTTTATTTGTTCCTTTTCAATTACGTTTGTTTAAATTTAACGTCTTTTTCCTATGGCTAGCGCAAAATGAGTGTAGACATACTTTATTTCACAAGTGCTGACCACTCGATATAATCTATGTTCGCCTAATAGAATCATATATCTTTGTTACCTTTTCTCTCATAACTACCCGAAATGGTTTTATCCTCCAAATGTTTATCAAAGGGTTGAATGCGCTGTTGAGCATTGCCATGGCTACAAATGTGAGCCTAAAGCCACGTGATACGCGCCCGTTATTGAATATTTCAAAAACGGCAAAGAAATCAAATGGAGTCATGAAAACGTTTAAAGACACAAGCAAGAGTCCAAACGTGACCATGACGCGTTTTTGCTTTTCCAATCCTAAACGGCTGTGGCTTGTTTGATTTTGTTCAACTTTACTCGTATTCCTACTATTGACGGCGTGCGTTTGAAAATTTTTGTCTGTGCTATCACCACTATCGCTTTTTGATTCATTGGCCGTTGAGGGTCCGGCGTTTGGACCGTTTATAGGTTGAACTCGTGCCTTGGTAAGACTGCTGTTACAGCTATGTCCAGCCATATCTACAGACGCCAACTGATTTGCTTGAGTATCTGCTAGCGCTCTGATTTTTGTTTTGAATATCGACAAACGTTTTTCGTGCGCACGATCGCTTGCTAGCTTTACGTGACCTGTTTTGTTATGTGGTACCACGTTTACAACAGCAACCGACCTTAATTTCTTTCTAATATACGTCAACAAGTATCCATAAATAATGTTGACACATACATGAGGAGGAATAATAGTGAGAATAAACATTATCCCTAACGCAATCTGTTCTTTATCTTCAAAAATATGTGTAGTTGAGCATCGTGTGATAGTTGTTCCAAATCGACCAAAGGCTATAAAGTGGATACCATTAGCTAAAAAGCAGCAAACCCAGATGGCCAGTATTTGTTTTAAGGTTCTTTTGAATATGGCAGTATTGCTTCCATTCACGTTTGTGGTACTCTTTATAGTCAGTAAGCGATTAACACCAATGAGCAACGTGTGGAATAAGGTTGCAGACTGTGCCACAAAGTACATGAATATAAACGATGCACATGCTTCATATTTAACATTGCGCATTGTAATCAGCACCCATGTGAACGGAATTGTGATTACTCCTACAAGCATATCGGTAAAGCTTAAACTTAGGAGCTGAACATGCACATTGTTTTTCAAAGCTTTTCCGCTAGTAACGAGGCATAAAAACACCAGACCGTTTGCTACAATAGTCCATGTAGATATTGACATCATGACACTAACCAGCCATTTTGGTACACTGTAAAAACTAGCTTCTGGGTCAAGTATATCTACGTCACCTACGATTGTAACATTTTCATTTGACTTTTCCACATTGTCTAAGTATGTGGAATTTTCATATAATGCTGGTATAAGAGTTGTATTCATTGTTGTATTCATTGTTCTGCCGGAAAAGTTGCTCTCTACTATACAGGCATACTAGCTTTAAAGCTACAAATGAGGGTAGAATTATTTCTCGTTGTGTCTCGCGATCTAAATAATATTAATGTATTTTATCAAGTATGGCCACAATAACTACAAACTACTAACGCTGTAAACATGCAAACCATATGTTTTTTAAAACAACACAATGTTTTCAAGAGCTTGTGTTTTTGCATTACAAATGTCACAAGTAACTAAATAAAATGGGATTGCAGATAGTACTGATTACATATTAACATTAAAACATATAAGTAATTAACAAAAATAGGATAAAGTTATTAACAAAAATGGGATTGCAGATCGATATTCAAAAACACATATAGCTGTACATATAAGCGAAACATAAAAGCAGATATTTCAAAGTGCATATACATATGAGTGAAGCAGCAAACATTGAATAGAATATATTCTAAACTACGTATACAGTAAGGCAAATGTACTTTTAAGCAAAATAGCTAAAATGGGATTAATATTCTAAATCACATATGCATGTTCATTTAAGCGAAGCAGCAAAAATCGGATTTTAGCAAATCAGCAAAACTGCGACTGCAGAATTCCTATATTAATTTATATATACATGTGTATATAAGCGGAACAGCAAAATGGAATTGCTCATATTCTAGATTATGCATTCATATACATATAAGCGAAGCAGTAAAATTGGGATTGCAAATTATAAGCGACATGTTATCACATGTTCATACTAGCGAAGCAGACAAAATGGATCGCAGATATTCTAAATTACATAATACATATAAGCAAACAGCAAAGCAGCTTGGCAAATATTCTACATTACATACACAATTAAGCGAAGCAGCGTGACTGTAGCAAGGGTATCACTACGTCAATTAGGCACTTGTTCCATCATTCCACATGCTGACACGATTGTCCGATTACCATACATGCAATGTTTCACCGTTAAATTCGTGTCCTGAAAACAAAAAGAAATATGACGTAACGCACAATAACGGCGTCACTTTCCGTTGGTGTCGTTTGCAGGTATGTAAACAACATTTCAACAACTTTAACTAGCTTCAGCATCTGTGTTCTATATTGTGCACGAATTGCGCTATAGTTCATAATGAATAAAAATAAAATATATCCTAAAAAATGATAAGGGTGAGGTTAGGGCCCTGTAAAATCGATTGTAGCCCCCAGTTAATTTATATTTTTGATCGATCCAAGGCGAACTTCTGTTGAGGCTCTATTTATTTTATGTTTTGGAGTCGAATGTTTATGCTGTTTGAGCCTTATGTACGTTTTCATAGTTTTAGTTAAGTTCGAGTAACTGAGTGGCCGCCTATTTTGAAATAGCTGCTCACTCGATTTAAACCCGCCAGTAACTTTGTGTTACTGATCGTTCCAAGTCGATACTTCTGTGGTGGTTCTTTTTGTTTTATGTTTTGGTGTTTAAAATTTTTTGTGCTGTTGGCGCCTTATGTATGTTTTCGTATTTTTAGTTAAGTTAAGGTAACTGAGTGGCCACCTATTGGGAAAATAGCTGCTCATTCGGCTTACTATATGTTTCATGGTGTATGTACCTGATTGTTAGTTTGTTTTTTTCCCACCTCGGTTTTTGGAGTGGGAATCTTTTTCTGATTGCGCCTTTCGCTGATCTTTGCCTACTTGTACCTTTTTCTTCAACTTACAACGGCTAAGCCTGACCCAATGGCCATGGCTTTCAAATCCTTAGAAACAATGTTTGTAGGGTGTTTCTCCTGGTTGAACCACAGATGTATGACTGCTTGATATTTCCATGTCTCAAGTAATGGAGGTTGCCGTATCTGTGGTTCGAAATACGCTAGCCACATCTACGGTTAATCTCACCATAAATCTTGGGGTCCAGATCCGCGCCTGTGTGTTAGCAAATCATGCGAAACGCAGGTTTTCCTATGGCGAGGCTGGTGCAGTTCGTGACTCTCGAAATTATACAAAAAGTAATATATACAATCTTAGACTTATTAGTCCAATTAGCAACGGCGCCATTGATAAAAAGAGCAGGTACTCTTTAGCATGCCAATTATGGTCTTTTTGCCGAGTTTCCGGTGTCGTATATCAACCAATTATTTAGACAAATAGAAAAATACCATATGCTATCAAACATTTTGAAAGCGAATGCACCGAGGGACTTCTTTGCTATCGTGAACAGCACTAGTCGCCACTCAGTAACGCTTTAATGCATTCGTAGTATCAGACGCGGGTTGCAAGTAGTGAACCTCTCTCTCTCTCTCTCTCTCTCTCTCTCTCTCTCTCTCTGATAAATTTGCCACAATGATTCACCATATTGCGATATATATTTTTGTTAACCATTGCTTTCCAGACAGGGCATTTATAGTAAGCCAGCTTCTGATCATTTTCATCATTGGTTCTTCTTAGTTGAGTAAATAGTTCAAATAGGATGGCGGACACTTCGCACCACGTGACTCCAGCTAGTACAAATAAACATTATTCTTGCTTTCTGGAATAAATGAAAACAACGCAATAGGACTCATGTCTGTCTTGTTACCTTATTTACGTTTATAACGAGTTCAAACAATATCAACATGTAATATCAAAAATGCATTGAGTGATACATACCTAAAGACGTATTTCTGACCTGAGGCTTAGAGGCTATTAAACGTTTTTCACACTGAACGCATATGAGATTGAAATTTATCTTGTCAATCAAAGTAACAATGCCAACACCAGAAATACGGTTTCATCAAGAAAACATGTCTGTGTAATATATACCCCTTATTCCCCACTTTTATATAGTAAAGCAATGCGGTTCTAACGAGTATCCACAATCTGTTTTTTTTTTTTTTTTTTTTTTTTTTTTTTTTTTTTTTTTGTGTGTGTGTGTGTGTGTGCGTGTGTGTGTGTGTGTGTTTTCCTTTAATCTCCCCGTCCTTTGGTACCCAGAGGGTCGGAGAGGACCATCCCCCTGGGCACCTTACAAACTACAAGGGTGTTTTATGTGTATATAAATAAGTGCATTCATTCCGCTCCACTTTCATACCAACTTACACACTAACTGTCATATCATCTTTACCTAGTTACCATTATTTTTGTGTAATGGACGATGAGATCATTATCAAAAAGGTTAACAGCCATCATTGCTTACAGTGTTGTTACTTCTCTGTAATCAGAAATCTCCCACCGCAAATCCACCACACAGACACCCCGCCACAAATATAAATATCATATCTTGTTTGTTTATCTATGTTTTGAGGCAATAATAAGAATATTAGGTATACCCTTGCAAACCCCAGGTTTTTTTTTTCTATATAAATGCGGGGTTTAAGGGGCATACATTTCACGGACATCTTTTCTTGATGAATACGGTTGAGTGTTTAAAACCTCAAAATTCAATGCAATCTTCCTGTTTTGAAATATATTCCATTCGTAATTCTCTCTAAGTTACATAGTCAACAACAAGAAGCAAACATATTTAAAGTTGCATTTGAGTTGAAATTGTTTTGAAGAGCGTTCCATCTTTAGTATGAAATGATAACCAATGATTCTGGCTACCCGATAAATTAACCAAAAACAGATAAATGACAGTGCAACACGACAATTGCGGTTACGCTGGTAGCTGGTGTTAAGCTGTTAAGTTAAATATAAATTGAAGGTTCTCCCAGATCTAACCCATTGACGGCACAAGATGTTTACAAATCTGGTGATTAAATTCCAAAATACTAACATACACTAACTAGCACTGTGTACAACCATTGCCGAAACAAAACTCTAAAGTAACATATGGCTAACCTTAACAGAATGTTTCAGAGGTTACAGTACTTTATAATAAAATAGACTGCACCATATTGTCTATTTCTAGTTTGTTACATTCAATAATATACAATGCACAAATATCAGAGAAACATCCACGTGAGTCGTTACTTTCAAGCTCAGCTAAGTTGATCAAGAAAAAATTGTAGTGGCCTCGAAGCCAGATTTTAATTAAATAATATGAAAAAAAAAAATGATAACCTCGAAGCCAGATTTTAAATATATAATATGAAAAAATGATAACCTCGAAGCCAGATTTTAATGAAATAATATTTTGCTAAGGAAATTGTCCCAAACGCAACTATACTGATTTTACTTAGAGAGGACTTTAAAGTCAATTTTCCGTTCATCCGATGAGTTGCAACACGCAGAACTTAAAAAAAAAAAAAAAAAAAAAAAAAAAAAAAAAAAAAAAAAAAAAAAAAAAACAATAGCACATTTTGTACTATTTTGTTCTATTTTTATTAATGGTAAGTACATATAGTTAGTTGTCGCCATGGTCAGTAGTGAAAAATGGTGCTTAAAAGTAACATACAGGACCCAGTTGTTCAAAGCATCGTTAGCTTAACGATATCGTTAAGTCATAAATTTGTTAAGCAAATATCAGCTAAAGTAACAAATACACTGTTATTTTTTATTGAAAAAATGTGAGAATCCCTTGCACTGCAAAGGATTCTCACATTTTTTCAACAAAAAATAACAGTGTATTTGTAATATTGCCATTTGAAATTTTAACGAATCGTTTACTAACGATATTCAACGGTTAATTTTGAACAACTGGGCCCAGATAAAAAGTTAATAAGGTGTAATTTATATGATTATTCTTAGTGTTGTTATGACAAGATTGCTAATTGAATGAAAAAATAAGAAATACGCTTGGTTTTAAGCCGTGTCAAGACAAATCGTTTTTGCCTACGTAAACACAAATACGTACGAGTAACTGCACAGGTGCTCAGTACCTTTGCGCTTAACGGATAGTAGCAAGACTGGGGAATGCAGGGCTTAAACTATTTTTTCTTATTTTTACTCTAAGCCATAGATTGTGGGTACTCGGCGAGGCGGTTCTAACGTGTACCCACAATCTATGTTGGAGCAAAAAGAAGGAAAATATTTTTTTTTTTTTCACCTGAAAATTTTCATTTTTTAAATTCGAAAAATATCTGATATTTGCATATGATTAGGTACATGTAAGTTTTCTTAATGCATCCGACTAGCAACAACCAATTACAAGGTGACTTATACAACTTATAAAGCCTAAGATAAATAGACGGAATAAGCAGAAAAATGGAGATAAATCAAAGCAGAACCATCTTTGAACGGCCAGCTAAGACACCGCAGGGCTTTAATCAACTATATGGGACCCAAGACATCGCAATTTGCCTGTTGTGATTTTTCTGTTAAATCTCGTTAATGACATTAAGCTTGAAAACGTGTCCATGTAATATACAGAGAGATTTTTAGATGAAAAAAAAAAAATGAACATTTTCGCTAGAAAAAAAAAGATATTTCTCTCATTTTTCCTCAAACATAGATAGTGGGTACACGTTAGAACCGCCTCGGCGAAGCGGTTCCGAGTGATCACAAGCTATGTTTTGAATAAAACCAGAGGACCAATGGCCCTGTAAACGCTCACCTGAGACCTGAGATATATACCAATAACTTTGTTTGACTAGAATGGTAATATACATGTATATAACCCCAGGGCAGGGTAAGGCAATTTCTTTAATAAATCATAAAGATTCAGTCATTTGCATATTTACTGCACGTTTTGCCCTTCAAATGACATTATAACAATTTCCCCATTCAAATGCTTAGGCAACCTAAGTTGACCTTGCCATAAAAAGGTCAAGGTCATCCCAGGGTCATGATTTATACAAACTTTGAAGAGCTCCATTGCTTGATGCTTCATGCCAAGTTTCAAAATCATATGCCTTCTAGTACTGGAGAAGAAGATTTTTAAAGGTTTTTGCTATTTATAGCCATGGCGGCCATCTTGGTCATGTGACCTTGACCATTTATACAAACTTTCATTCACTCTTCCTAAGAATGTTCCACATAAAGTTTGGCTTTGATTAGCCAAGCGGTTTCAGAGAAGATGTTTCAATATTATGGTCATACATATGTATATAGCCCCGGGGCAGGGGCAGACAACCCTCTGGGCCCAAAATATTTTCATAAACATAAATCTTCTGTCCATTTGCTCATTCCTAGCAAGTTTTTTGCCATTAAATGACATTTTCCTATTTTTTCACATTCAAGTGCACGGGCGGCCTAAGTTGACCTTGCCGTAAAAAGGTCAAGGTCATCCCAGGGTCATGATTTATACAAACTTTGTAGAGCTCCATTGCCTGATGCTTCATGCCAAGTTTCAAAATCATAGGCCTTCTGGTTCTGAAGAAGAAGATTTTTAAGGGTTTTTGCTATTTATAGCCATGGCGGCCAGCTTGGTCATGTGACCTTGACCATTTATACAAACTTTCATTCACTTTTCCTGAGAATGCTCCACATAAAGTTTGGCTTTGATTGGCCAAGTGGTTTCAGAGAAGAAGATCTTTGAATATCACTGTAATATACATGTATATTGCCCCGGGGTGGGGGCAGACAGACCCCCGGGGGTCCAAATTTTTTCAGAATCATCAATCTTAAGTCCATTTGCCCTTTTCCCGCAAGTTTTTCCCTACAAATGACATTTTAACACTTTTCCCCATTCAAATGCATGAGCGGCCTATGTTGACCTTGCCATAAAATAGGCCAAGGTCATCCCAGGGTCATGATTTACATAAACTTCGTAGAGCTCCAGGCACTGATGCTTTACACCAAGTTTCAAAATCATTGGCCTTCTGGTTCTGGAGAAGAAGATTTTTAAAGGTTTTTTTTTTCTATTTATAGCCATGGCGGCCATCTTGGTCATGTGACCTGGACCATTTATATAAACTTTCGTTCACTCTTCCTAAGGATACTCCACATGAAGTTTGGCTTTGATTGGCCAAGCGGTTTCAGAGGAGAAGATCTTTGAAATTGTGGACGGACGACGACGACGGACGACGACGGCGACGGACGGACGCCGGAGTATTGCCATCCTATAAGCTCACCTTGTGAGCCTTCGGCTCAGGTGAGCTAAAAAGAAGAATAGGTATACACCTACAAACCCCATTTTCAATATAAAATTGGGGTTTAAGGGGGTATTTATTGCACGGACATGTTATCTTGATGAATAACAGAAACACCATATGTACTTGTACATGCAAGCATTAAAGTTACAAAACAAATCAACTCTTGAAAAGTATACCCCTTTACCCCCTTAAAACAACGCTTTTACATAGTGATACAGGGGTGTTCAGGGGTATATCATGTTTAGTTTTTGTTTATCCAAAACATAGATTGTGGATACTCGTTCAAACCGCCTCGGCGAGTTTGATCTAACGTGTATCGACAATCAATGTTTCAGAAAAAAAAAAATCTTTTTTTTTTTTTTTCTGTTGAAAAATTCCAATTTCTGCAGCGGTAAAACATAGACATGTTTTCGTAATAGAATTTGGCAAACTGTAAATTACTCTTAATACAATAAACACAACAAATTTTAGTAATTGAATTAACTAATGATAGAAAATTTAACAATAAGACAAAAAGACAACAAAAATAAATTATCTCAAAGAATTAACGTGCATGTTTAATTGTAACACATAAATTCCAAGCAATGCAAATACATGTGTATATTCAAAAATAATTAAACTTTATAGTGCATGCTGACCATGCACGTACATCTAAATCTAAGTCTTCACCATAAAACATGCTCTAAGCACTGCAGGCAACTTTGGACTGCTCATGACATATAAATATTTTCTTTTCACTTGATGATATAAAAGTCATGATGATATAAAAGTCATATTTGACAGAAACATTTGATTATACTCTATTTATTTTTAAACGCCAAAAACTAGTTAATATAAGTTTTACCCTTCAATATTTACATGTAATTGCAATCGTCCTAGATGAAAGTATCTTTCTTGATGTTCTTCATTTCCCAATGAAAAAAAACGTTAAGTCACGGCATAAAGAGACCACGCCTATGGGCGGGGAGACGTCAAAACAAGCCAGTGACGTTGTATGTTTACTCCTGTTGATTTGACGTCGGTAGCATATCGACAACAAGTTCAGCGCGAAATTTTGACGTTTTTGCTCTTCCAAAAATACGCTAAGTCGCATTTAATGTCAAATAACATGAAAATAAGCGATGATATGTGCAATCAAAAGTTTGATACTTGATTGTAAATATAACTATTGAAATTCAGATTTTAGCTTTCACTGCATGTTGAAAAACGTTACTTGTTTTAATGTCTCTGAGAAGCCCGAAGAGGGCTTCTCGGAGACATTTAAACAACTAACGTTTTTCAACATGCAGTGAAAGCTAAAATCTGAATTTCAATCCTTAAATGAATTTGTAGGAGTTTTCCATCCATGTTCTCTCTCATCGGTATGTCATTTTACATTTTCTACATAACCACATGTTGAGGGTTCATTTAATTATCACAAGTAAATAATTTGATTGAACCGTTTTCACAGAAGCTTGCGAAAGAAGTACCTTTTTACAGAGTTTTATTGGTTCATTTTCAGTAAGGTTTATCTAACTCGTATAAGCCTGGCGTCAGGCAAACAGCATATGCATAGGCAGAAAGCTGTGTCCCATGTGCGGATATTCTGTTTGCTTAGACTGAGCAATTTCATCGAAAAAAAAGATACAAATTTAAAATCACACCTCAAGCCCCTAAAAACTAAAGCGGACTCGCCCAAATGAAACGCAAAACTTACATTTTCTGTCATAACTTGTACAAATTTAAAGATAGCCATTTCAAATTTATGGATGACACAGAATAACATGTTTGCTACCAGCAGATTGAATTCTATATTTTTGTGAACACAGAAACATTATGTTTTTCTGTGTCAAAAAAGAGTACCCATAAACAAAAAGTCGCAAGAATTTGTGGTAATGAATACTGTTTTTATTCCTATATAAACTCTGGTTTTCACTTTATTTTTCTTAAAACGATAATTCATCATTTTCTGATAGCTTTTCGTAAATCAGAATTGAGTGTGTGAGTCACTCAGACTAACTTTGGCTGCTATAGTCAACAACATGAATAAGTGGCAAAATGCTCAAAACGATGGTCAATGTGGTACACTTTAAAAAGTTGTCTTAGAAATAAAGATCGGGCTTGGGTGCAAATAAAAACTTCTTTCCGAAGAATAATACTGTCTAAAACACAGATATATATTGTTCATAAAATGTAATGCACCTTACAGTTTGGCCGAAGTTGGCAAAATTTAAAAGAAAGTCCAAAAATTGAATTCGGGGGAGAAGCAAATTGCCAATTGTCCTAAATCGACGCCATACACTGTAGTAAAGTTTCATGCTGTCAAATTTCAAATCATTGTCTTAACCTTCATTTTATCACCAGGAGAAACGTTTATCAATGAACCGGAAAAACGATCAGAAATTTTAACTGAAGGTTAGCTTTGAGAGAGTCACATTTATGTTAACTAACATTATTTAATCGAAAAAGGGACATTATTTACACGAAAGCGAGGACCAAATGTCGATTTTTTTTTTTTTTTTTTTTTTTTCAAAAAAAAAAAAAAAAAACGCATTTTTGAAAATCCCAAAATTTTCCTTTTCATGATTTTTTTTGTAAATCAGAATTTTTTTTTTTTTTTTTTTTTTTTTTTTTTTTTTTTTTTTTTGCTTTTTTTATGATTGTTTGAACACAATAATCATACTCAAAGCAAAATTTCATTTGATTATTATCTCGAGTGTTTTTTTTTTTTTTTTTTTTTTTTTTTTTTTTTTTTTAAATTACTCCCGACTTCATATCGCATTGAAACTCAGTTAAGAAACGTTCATATGAATGGCGAATCATTAGAATAACTTAGATTTTGATAATATATTATACCAGAAAAAAATAAAAATAAAAACTTTGCGTTTCATTTTGTACTGAGTATATATTTACTTTATTTTACAAGGACTGACCACTTGATATAATCTATGTTCGCCTGAAAGAATGATATATATTTGTTATCTTTTCCTTCATAACTGCTCGAAATGGTTTTATCCTCCAAATGTTTATCAAAGGGTTGAATGCGCTGTTGAGCATAGCCATGGCTACAAATATGGATCTAATGCGGCGTGGTAAGGGTTCTTTATTGAACATTTCAAAACTCGCAAGGAAATCAAATGAGCCGCGACGCGAGAAAACCGGTCTTCGGGGTTTCCGACCAGGTCCGACACAAATCGGCCTGTACAAGCTCAGAAAAGAGCTAGAAGCTTGAAGTTTCGGATTTAAGTAGAAGAGGAATTGTACTATCCGAGTAGCGAAAACAAAGGCGCTGATCAGCTTCGCGGTTACCGCGAAGCTGATCTGCGCCTTTGTTTTCGCATAGGCAAAATTCCGGTTTTCTCATGGCGCGGCTCAAATGGAGTCATGAAAACATTTAATGACACAAGCACCATTCCAAATGTAATCATAACGCGTCTTTGTTTGTCCCATCCTAAACGGATGTTGTTTGTTTGATTTTGTTTAACTTTATTCAGTTCGCCTGCACGTGATTCCATGCTGTGGGCTTCATTTCTGACCTTGCCATTATTACGAATGTTTCTCAATTCAATAGCCGTTGAGGAACCGGCATTTGGTCCGTGCTTAGAAAGAACTTTTGTCGTGGCATAGCTACAGCTACTGCCATGTCCTGTCATATTTACGGACAATGGCTGGTTAGCAAGGGTAGCTACTACCGTTTTGAACGTCGATAAACGTTTTGCGTGCGCTCGATAGCTTCCTGGCTTCACGTGACCTGCTTTGCTGTTTGGAGTCACCTTTACAATACCAACTGACCTTAATTTCTTTCTGATATATATCAACAAGTATCCATAGATAATGTTGACACATACTTGAGGCGGGCTGAAAATTAGAATAGATATTATCCCTAACGCAACCTTTTCTTGTTCGTCAAAGATATGTGCAGTTGAGCATCGTGTGAGGGTTGTGCCAAATCGAGCAAAGACCATAAAGTGAATTCCCCAACCTAAGAAGCAGCAACCCCAGATAGCCAGTATTTGCACCAAAGTTGTTTTAAACGTTGCAGTACTGTGTGCATTCACGACCGAGCTACTCTTTATAGTCAGTAGGCGATTTACACCAATGAGCAACGTGTGGTATCACAAAGTATGTGTAAAACAAAATTGCACATGCTTCATATTTAACATTGTGCATTGTTATCAGCATCCATGTGAAAGGAATTGTGATTACTCCTACAAGCATATCGGTAAAGCTTAGACTTAGGAGCTGAACATGCACTTTGTTTTTCAAAGCTTTTCGGCTAGTAACGAGGCATAAAAATACCAGACTGTTGGCTACAATAGTCCATATAGATATGGAGTACATGACACTTACAAGCCATTTCGGTACACTGTAATAACTAGCTTCTGGGTCAAGTATCTCTAGATCTACTAAGATTGTAACGTTTTCAGTTGGGTTTTCCACATTGCTTAGGCTTGTCGATTTTTCGTATGAGGCTTGTATTAGCGTTGTATTCATTGTGTTGTCGGATTTTTGATTTTAACTATTAAGACATACTTGCTTAAGATATGCAAAAGAAGGGGGAAAGGTTTCCCTTTGCGTCTCGCTCTCTAGATAATATTGAACGAATTATATTCATAAAAGTATTCTCACAAATACTACAAACTAATGAAACTGTAAACATGCCAAATATATGTTATTTGAAACAAGACAATGTTTCTGTTTGTGCTTTAGCAAACTGATTAGATCTAATATAAGTCTTCAAGTGACAAAATAAAATGGGATAGCAGATATCCTTAATTACATATTTATAATACATACATGTATAAGCAAATTAATTAGCGAGGCATTTAACAACAAAAATGAATTGCAGATATATTTTAATTACATATACGTATAAACGAAGCAGCGAAAACGAACTAGTATATACCGTATTCTAAACTACATAATACCTATAGATAAAAAAGCTAAAATGTGATTAATTTTCTAAATTACATATGCATGTACATAAAAGCATAGCAGAAAGAATGTGGTTATTTTATATACATATAAACAAATCTGCAAACATGCGAATGCAAAATTTCTATAAGACATATACATATACATATAAGCGAAACAACCAAATCGGAATCACAGATATTCTAAATTACATAATACATATGTAATCAAAGCAGAATATATTCTACATTACATACACATTTAAGCGAAGCAGCTTGACTGTATCAAGGATACCACTATGTCAATGAGACACTTATTCCATCACACCAGTCATGTTGACACATCTGTCCGATTACCATACATGCAGCTTTTTACCGTCAAAATCAGAAAAAAGCGTCCTGAAAGCGAAAAGAAATACATATGATATCAGAGATAATTATACATAATAATTATATATACAATCAATAGTTAGCGCGCGAAAGAGAAAACTGTTCTCAGTGTTATTGACTGGGCTCCACACAATCTGTTCGGATTGCATATCCCGTTACGAAAACTCGCCAATGCATTATAAAGAGATTTTTTGGCTTTGAAAATGAAAAACATTTAGTTCCAAGTTTTGTCATATTTTCCGAGGCGGTTCTAACGAGTACCCACAATTTATGTTTAGGATCAAAAATTAAAAAAAAAAAAAAAAAAAAAAAAAAACGTACATCCCATTTTACTGCAGCAAATTGAAGGGGTTAGTGCAAGAACGTGTGTAAGTCCACTTTTGTCAGAAATTGAGTGGTTCTACATATACATGTACTGTATATAAAAAGCTACAATCTGATGTATAGTTTGTGCTGCCTTTCAAATTTATTCTTGCTGAATTTGCATATTAAAATTTTTCAGGGAGTGCTAAGTCCATGTTCAGTCCACAACGTTTACTGCAAGAATGTACCTTAGTCCACTAAATACGTAACAGTCTGCTGATGTAAAATTAATTTGTTCTGCTATACTTTTAAAATCTTAAATCATCAACATAATACACCTCTATAAAATCATGTATTTGAACCTATATTCAGCAAAATATAATAAACGAAAAATGCGGTTGTGGACTTTGACATGTTCTTGCATTAACACATTGCATAAATATTTAACTTTTTTAATTTTCTCCCAGATTTTCAACGAAAGTTTAAGACATTTTAGCTTATTATTATAAACTGAATTGCAAATAAAATTGGTATAATTTTTATGTTTTAAGGAAGAGTCTATTGCCAGACGTCTGTTAATAGCAAATCGTACTTGGTAAATGTGCTATTACCAGACGAGGAAATTTTCGGTGATTGTGCTATTACAAGACGTCTGTCAATAGCAAATTTTCGGTGAATGTGCTATTACCAGACGTAAGACAATAGAAAGTTTGGCGACGCCGTTTAGCTACTGACAGTTTGCTATAATTTTATAGTAGTATAAATTAGTTGGTTATATTGAAGTCATTGAAATGATGCTTGAACTAATCGGAAATATAATGCAAGAGATTGTGAACGAGATGCTAGTGTACATGTATATGTTGTTAACACGGACGATGTACGAAATCTGCTTCTATTTAAAGCAAATTCTGCGAACTGGCAATATGACTGGGAAAGACTGTTGAACACGGTTTACATGGCCCATATTATTACGAATGTCATTATTTATTACTGTCTGTATATTGTTGGTTTCAAAAAAGGTACAAGTAGGCAAAGATCCGGAAAAAAGGCGCCATCAGAAAAAGATTCCCACTCCAAAAGTCGAGGTGGGAAATAAAACTAACAGTCAGGCACTTATACCATGAAAACATTTCGTAAGCCGAATGAGCATCTATTTTCCCAATAGGTGGCCACTCAGTTACCTTAACTGAACTAAAAATTTGAAAACATACATAAGGCGCCAACAGCACAAAAATTTTAAACACCAAGGCATAAAACAAAAAGAATCACCACAGAAGTATCGACTTGGAACGATCAGCAACACAAAGTTACTGGCGGGCTTAAATCGATTTTACATGGCCACAACCCCACCCTCAGCTTCTGCAGTGGTTCATAACATTTAGTTAGTTGTTCGGTCCTCGTGATGATATTTTTAATTAAGTTAAGGTAACTGAGTGGCCACCTATTGGGAAAATAGCTGCTCATTCGGCTTACGATATGTTTCATGGTATAAGTGCCTGATTGTTGGTTTGTTTTTTTCCCACCTCGGTTTTTGGAGTGGGAATCTCTTTCTGATTGCGCCTTTTCCTGATCTTTGCCTACTTGTACCTCTTAATGTTTTTAAATATATACAAGCCATTAGTAAGTTACGGATGTCTTCGCATAGATTAGCTACAGAGTCGGGTAGATGGACCCAGCAAAACAGAACTCCTATCAATGAAAGAATATGTACACATTGTAGAATATTAGAAGAAGAGTACCATTTTGTATTAGAGTGCAATATCTTTATTGATTTAAGAAAAAATATATTCCCAAATATTTTTGGAAAAGGCCATTTATGTTTAAATTTATTGAATTATTAAATACTAATAATATGAAGATTTTACACAACTTGAGTCTATATGTATACCACGCTTTTCAATATCAGACTGAACAGCTCTATGTTATAGGTTATAAGTTACCATTGCAAGATTTTTGTTTTGTATCTTATCAAAGTGAATGACTGTAATTTTGCAAGCTTCAACAGGGTAGTCGATAAAAGACTAAAAGACTAGAATACTTAATTTGTGTCGATTTTGGTCGGAAAGCCTAGGTTTACGGGATCCCGCATGGAAGCCTTATTCACACTTCGAAAATAAAAAGACAAAACGGAAATGTGACTATTAGTTACATGTTAGACATTCGTTATTCCATTCATTAAAATGTTCCCATTAAAAAGTGATAGCATTTTACATAGAAAATGATCAACCGGTACAGATTTACATTCGAGTCTGCGTATAATAAACACAGAAGTCATAATTTGAAGGGGTAAACAGTGCTGGGCAACGCAAAAATAATGTTATCTTAACGTGAGAAATGCCAGAATTATCTTAAAGCTGATATATTCTCATTTTTATGTTTATTTGTTATTACTGCAGCTGGTGTTGTGCCGTGTGTCGGCCTTAAAGAGTATCCCCGTACATCATCCATAGTGCAGATTATATTTTCCTGTTGGTCCTTTGAGATCAGCGAGGGTATTCTGAGAAATCAGAAAATCATTATCGGTTTAGACCTATTTTCTAGCCAACATTTTAAATATGTGGTTCCATTTGGATTATACGTCTTTGCTTCGACGTCGCTGCTGAAAGTTGCAAAATTACAGTAATTCTCTTTGGCAAATCTATAGGGTCACTGAAGAGGCTCAAGAAGCCGAAACCTCGGTATGACACATTTCCTTTCTCATTAATATGTTCACTGCTCTTAAAGATCTCAGTTTTACTTTATTTGAAATTATATTCATAATAAGCAAAAATAATGAAATATAATATATGTATAAAATGTTTCAAAAACGGGCGTAAATGTAAAATGCAGTGAGATAAACAAAATATTGGACATTGTAATTTGCGATAATTTGATGGCCGTAAGAAACAGCTGGGCATTGGTATTGTTATGTGTTTGTTGAAGTGATCCTAGGTCAGTTTCTGCAATTCGCGCCATATTTTACCGCATAGTGTCGCAAAATGTCAACTTTGCTGCAACTTTAGTGGTGTGACACTATTTTATATCCCAGCGCTCTACTTATTTCACCTCCTATCCAATAGAATGTGCGGACGGGTCTATTTGTTCGCTTGTGTTGTGCTATTTTTTTTTTTTTTTTTTTTTTCAGATTTTGCTCACTAAAATATCGATTATGGATACACATTTGAACCTCCTCACCGAAACGGATCTAACCAATACCCACAATCTATGGCCTCGTTCGGGGTTCTACCAATAGTGAAATCTCAAAACTACCAATGTTACCATTGGTAACATTTTTGCCAATGGCAACACGAAAACTCTGAACGTTTTTTCTGCTACCAATGGTACCATGCAATGGTACCATTGGTAGCAGAAAAAACGTTCATATCGCATGGTGGAATTTTGTAATATTGATCAATACACCTCAATCGTTTTATGTTTTATTATTATTATTATTATTATTATTTTCTACATGTTAATTGTGTTATTTATAAAATTTACATTTGCATCTATGATAAAAATAGTGCTTATGTATGAAATTCATGAAATACATGTACTTTAATGCTCGCCAAATTGAATCACGTGACTTCTCCCACGTTGGCAGACTTACCAAAGCTATATTCTGTCTGCGTCATTTGCTGTCATATGTTAGTAACATTGGCATTACCAATGTACCATTGGTCGAACCTTGAACGGCATTTGTCTACCTATGGTACCATTTTTACCAATGTTAAGAACTCCGAACGCACGCTATGTTATTGATCAAAATTTAAAAATAAAAGTTAAGCCCTGTACAACCCTGTTTTACTATAGCAAATTTGGTATACCTTTTATGGACTAAAGATGTAGAGGAACAAATTTCAGATTTAGAAAATTTTTGGCTGATTTATATTTTCGAAGCTAAAACAAGTATGGCACTCATCAGCTTCGCGTTGAGATCGGTCATCAAAATTCAATACGGCTGTAGCCGTTTAATCTATGCCAAAATTCTGACTATACTCATCAGAACAATAATTTACTACTCAGGCACACTTACCCGTAGAAGAAGTACCAAATTAATAGTCTGTCACTCAGGTACACTTACCCGTAGAAGAAGTACCAAATTAATAGTCTGTCACCAGTTCTAATTTCTACAGCCTTCCAAACGTCATCGACTCTCAGTAACGATAGTTGCCTATGGAATACAAATGGGTATCAGTTTTAACGAACTGCTTGTGTTGTAATTTAAAATCAAAATTGCTTTATCGTTTGAAAAAGCAATAGCCACAATTTACTGCATTTGTGCTATTTAGCGCGACGGGGTTGAGGCGGTTCTAGCGTGTACCCATTATAGATATGCTTGGAGAAAAAACAAATTCAAAATTTTCGACTTTTACAGCTGGTAAAATGATATGTTTCTCATATCTTTTAACCAAATCTAATACGTTTAACATATCCTCTTTAAATCAAACTATAGTCGTTGTTATTATTATTATTATTATTATTATTTAGTTTAATGCCTGTGTCTTTGTAACGTTTGGCGTTTAACGCCGGTGTTTGTGACCGCACAGCGCAAATAACTCCAGAGGCTATGTTCACTGTCATGTACGTGATATCGTTAGATTTTTTTGGCAATAGTGTAGATCATACCAAGATGGCGGCGACAGAAAGTGGGAGATCGTAAGTAGCCTTTCATGTGTAAAAAAATCCGGACATTTTAAATGCTAGTGACTCGTCTGAGACACTCCCACACTCGGAATAAATTAAATTTTACGATTTTGCTATTGCTTTTACACAGGCTGATCACATTAGTAAGTATTTGGTCGAGAAGTGTGGGTGAATTGCCGATTTTGTAATCCAAGCGCAGATCGTCAAGGTTTTCAAGACATTTTGTCTTTTAAAAAGCAAATACCATCAATTCTCTCCAAAGTACTATTAGCCCAGTCTCTGAAACACCATTCCTAGCCCTGATAGCCCACAGAAACTGCCATGGAAGGAAAAACTCGAGTTTGAAATTTTCACTCGGGCAACTGTGTAGAGACCGGTGTATTTTTGTCAGCAACCGTGTAGACACAGGTGGACTTTGAGAAATTTGTAACCGTGTAGAAACAGGTTTTGGAAACCGTGTAGACACGGTTTTAGTCGTTTAAGCTACCCATTATATTTGGACGGACTCGAAGAATGCATAACATAGTAATAAATTACAGCCATTAGCGTGCTAAATTTGTGACGAATTTGTGCTAGCGATATATGTTTCGTCATCGGGTGCAATGTCTAATGACAAATTGTGGAGGGATTTTTCAAGTGATGACATTCCCTCATCACAGTCCATTTGTTTACTGTCATCAACACATGAACTCGTATCATCATAAACGGTTACAGTCCAATTGCTGTGATTGGCTATTAGAAACTGTCATGGTAACAATATTTTATGTCCCCCCCCCCCCTCCGAAGGGGTGGGGGACATATTGTTTTTGGTGTGGATCCCGTCGGCGTCGGCGGCGTCGTAGCTTTTTGTCTGCACGATATCTCCTGAACCACTGGATGGATTTAGACCAAACTGGCACAGAAACTTCATTGGGACAGCCGACTGGAGTGATTAGATTTCGGTGACCTTGATCTAATGTTCAAGGTCACAAAGGTCAATTAACTGTTTGAAAATCCAGGTGTCTCCATTCGTTTCCGCTCTCTAACTTGAGTAGTTTTTGACCGATTTTCTTCAAACTTTGCATATTAGTTGATACCGGCAAGGAGTGGTTTGAGATTGTAGATGGGTAAATTTTGTCAAACGACCTGTCACCTTAGAGTTATAGCCCTTGATTGAGGTTAAAATTGCATTTTTTTTCGATTCCGCTCTCTAACTTGAGTAGTTTTTGACCGATTTTCTTCAAACTTTGCATATGAGTTGATACCGACAAGGAGTGGTTTGGGATTGAAGATGGGTAAATTTCGTCAAACGACCTTAGAGTTATGGCCCTTGATTGAGGTTAAAAATTGCATTTTTTTGGTTTCCGCTCTCTAACTTGAGTATTTTTTGACCGATTTTCTTCAATCTTGGCATATGAGTTGATACCGACAAGGAGTGGTTTGGGATTGTAGATGGGTAAATTTCGTCAAACGACCTCAGAGTTATGGCCCTTGATTGATGTTAAAATAGATTTTGTTCGTTTCCGCTCTCTAATCTGAGTAGTTTTTGACCGATTTTCTTCAAACTTTGCATATGAGTTGATACCGGCAAGGAGTGGTTTGGGATTGTAGATGGGTAAATTTCGTCAAATGACCTTAGAGTTATAGCCCTTGATTGGTTAAAAAATGCATTTTTTTTTCGTTTCCGCTCTCTAACTTAGTTTTTTTTTATCGATTTTTTTAAAATGTCTGTTGGTATATATTGGTTTTAATTTAAAATGTCTGTTGGTATATATTTTTCAGGGTTATATGTAAAAAAATTTACAAAATTAAAAGTGGGTTTGGGCAGAGAGGGGGGACATATGTTTTCCTCTGAAAACTACTTCTAGTTCATTCGGAATTAGTCCAAAATTTTTTGTTTTCATTCCAAGCGTGCCACTTCGTTCATCCAAAAGTGGCTGCTTTAATTTTTAATAACTTGTCACCATGTAATTCAAATGATTGATACACGTCTGAAGATCATCCGTGGCCCATGGACAGTAATAACACTCTGTTGTTTCCGATTCCATCATCTTAACATAGAAGGTGTCTACCTGTAATCAAAGTAAATGGTGATGAGAGAAATATGCTCGACACATAACTAAGTTTTGAGATGTATGTGTATGTGGGTGTAGTTCGGGGTTTAACGTCGCCTTCAACAATCTTTCAGTCATATCACAACGGTGTCCGGTTGTGACAGGGAGCTCAGTGCTCACTTTCATAGTGCTGCCTCTCTTTGGTATCAAATCCCAGACAATTTGCCCGATACCATCCCCAGTCACATTATACTGACAGCGGGGCGACCAGTCCTAGCCCTAATCCGAAAATCCGAGTGCAAAGCAGGGATCGAACCCGGTACCTCTCGATCTCGGAGCGGACACTCTATCTACTGAGCTACCGAGGCCGGTTTGAGATGTATGTATTATAGTTCATACCAAAGGTTAAGATGGCATAGTGCAATATTTCTCATATGCTATGGGTTACATCGGTACTGATATTCTGACTTGAAAATGGTTTGGACGTATTGCCATGTAAATTTTAACAGGCTTAAGTATAAAAACTAATAATTTTATAGATGATGATTAATCATCACTAGCCAAATGTAATGGGCAGTTTAAATGTCAAACCGTGTCTACACGGTTTCCAAAATATGTGTCTACACAGTTACAAATTTCTCAAAATCCATCTGTGTCTACACGGTTGCTGACAAAAACACACTGGTCTCTACACAGTTGCCCGAGTGAAAATTTCAAACTCTGGTATTTTCTTCCACGGCAGTTTCTGTGGGCTATCAGGGCTAGGGATGGTGTTTCTGAGACTGGGCTAATAGTATTTTGAAGAGAATGGTCGATATTTGCTAATTTAAAGACAAAATCTCTCCATAACCCTGCTGATCTCCGCTTTGATTACAAAATCGGCAATTCACCCACGCATCTAGGCCAAATACTTGCTAAAGTTATCAGACTGCGTAAAGGCAATAACAAATCGTAAAATCTAATTTATTCTGAGCATGGGGGTGTCTCAGATTGGTCACTGGCATGTAAAATGCCTGGTATTTTAGCAAATGAAAGGCTACTTACAATCTCCCAGTTTTTCTGTCCGCCATCTTGGTATGATCTACACTAGTGCCATAATAATCTACACGATATCACGTACATGACAGTGATGTTTCTGTAAAGTAAAACATGGAACGCCTTGTACCACATGCTTTATCGTTACGAAAACCCGCCCATGCAATATACAAAATTTAGTTTAGCTTTAAAAATGGAAAATTTTCAGCTAAAATTATTTTGATATTTTTCTTATTTTTGCTCAAAACATAGATTGTGGGTACACGTTAGAACCGTCTCGGCGAGGCGGTTCTAACGAGTACTCACAGTCTATGTTTTGAAGCAAAAATAAGAAAAATAGGTTTACCCCTGCATACCCCAGTTTTGCTATATAAAAGTGGGGTTCAAGGGGGTATACATTTTTTTTCAGACTTTGCTCTACTCTTGATTTCCAGAAGATGGTGCTTCCAATTAGCAATTGGACAGAAAAAAATGCAATTACCTGGTAAGGAAAAATCACAATCGTAGATGAATATGATTCCTTTCTTCTACTAATTGGTGTTTTACAGTGCTAAATATGGCGTGAAAACATCAGGGAAACATGTCCATGAAAAGAATACCCCCTTGAATCCCATGTTTATATATCAAAACTGGGGTATGCAGGGTTATACCTATTTTTCTTATTTTTGCTCCAAAACATAGATTGTGGGTACCCGTTCCTAACGCCAAGGCAGTTCTAACATGTACCCACAATCTATGTTTTGAGCAACAATGAGAAAAATATCAAAATTTTTTCTACTCAGCTTTACAAATCACCGTATATTGCATGGGCAAGTTTTCCTGATGAAGTCACACCTACATTCTTCGCTTCCACAATTGCAAAACTCACACGACTGTCTTGCGCTCGCTGCACGGCGTCACGTTTAGTCAAACGACGGTGATGATCAGAAATTAATCGATTCAGTATTAGAAACTTAATAGATAGATTTAGATTTAAGATGACAGAATAGACAAAATTATTTGAAGTTATTATCACAACTTATCCAAGAGTCACACCATACTAGCGTTTATATATAGATCATTTCGTAAAACTGCAACCTGTGTTTGCTAGTTAATACGCAACTGACGTATTTCAATAATGGAGGCACAAATAGAAGGCTCCTTCAACTTACAACGGCTAACCTGACCCCATGGCCATGGATTCATATCCTTAGAAACAATGTTTGTAGGGCTTTTCTCCCGGTTGGCACTGTTGATGTCTCACTGCTTGATGTTCCCAAATCTCAAGCAATGGAGGTTGTCGTACCTATGTATGGAAATATGACGCTAGCCCCATGTACGGTTAATCTCACTATAAATCTGGGGTCCAGATCCGCGCCTGGGTGTTAGCAAATCATGCGAAACGCAGGTTTGCCTATGGCGAGGCTGGTGTAGTTCGTGACTTTCTCGAAATTATACAAAGAGTAATATATACAATTTTAGACTTATTAGTCCAATTAGCAACGACGCCTTAGATAAAAAAAAGAGCAGGTACTCTTTAGCATGCCAATTATGGTTCTTTTGCTGAGTTTCCGGTGTCGTATATCAACCAATTTAGAAAAATACCATATGCTATCAAAATTATATTGAAGGCGAATGCACCGAGAGACTTCTTTGCTATCGCGGAAAGCACTAGTCGCCACTCAGTACTAACGCTATAATGCATTCGTAGTATCAGACGCGGGTTGCAAGTAGTGAACTCTGTGTGTGTGTGTGTGTGTGTGTCTCTCTCTCTCTCTCTCTCTCTCTCTCTCTTAAATCTAATTGCCACTCTGATTCACCATATTATATGCATATACACATCACAACTTGGCTATGTGATTTAACCATTTCTTTCCGGACGAGCTTTTTATGAGCTTAGACTTAACCAGTCCCTGAACATGTTTATTTTTGGTTCTACTTCGCTGTGAAAATAAGTTCAAATGAATATGGCGGGCACTTCGCGTAAATTGGCTTAAGCTTGTGTAAATAAACATAATTATTGCTTTCCGGAATAGAAAAAAATCATAGGACTCATATATGTTTGATAATTTTATTTACGTAAATAACGAGTTAAAACTATATAAAACAACATGTAATATCAAACAGGCAGTGACTTAAGACAAATGACACCAGGCTTCCAGGCTAAAACACATTTTTCATGCTCAACGCATATGAGATAGAAATTTATCTTGCTCATAAAAGTAAAAATGCCAACAGCAGAAATATGGTTTATTGTTTAAAACCTCTAAATTCAACACAATCTTGCTTATTTGAAATTTATTCTATAGCTGGGATCAAATCAAAATCAACACAGTATTTTTCTTTCTATAACATGTTAATGAATAAAATTTATTCTATTGCATTCGTAATTCTCTCTAAGTTTCGTGTACGCCGTACATAGTTGCCAACAAGAAGCAATCATGTATAAAGCCGTATTTGAGTTAAAATTGTGTTGAAGAGCGTTCCATATCAAAGGATACCCGATAATAATTTAAAACCAACAGTGGAACACGACGGTTCCGTTTCAGTGGCATAAATTTATGCTATGTGGTTAAGCTGTTTAGCTGGTTGCTGGTGTTTAACTGTTAAGTTTAGATATTAGTTGAAGTTTTTCCCAGATCTACCCCTTGACGACACAAGGAGTAAATCTGTCGATGAGATATCAAAATACAAACATAAACCTCGCAACGACTGTGCACAACCATTGCTGAGACAAAACTCTTAAGTATCATACGGCTAGCTTCAGAGGTTACTGTACGTCATAGTAGAATAGACTGCACCATATTGTCTCTTTCTAGTTTATTACATTCAATAATATATACCGATGGCGTTTATTCATATTGCAGTTTTAACAGTACAACTTTATTACTACCATCCAGAGAAAATCAGAAAATGTTACTTTCTTCTGTCATTAATAAAAACATGTGCATATGTTACAATTAAATGAGAAATGTTTGAATACATTTATGAGCTCTAGCGGATCATGACGAAGCACATTGTAAGGGTACCCAAAGAGTTACATAAAACATTAAATTCACAATTTTCAAAATATGCTTAACTTTAAGCCAATAGTATACAATGAACATTGCAGAAAAACATCGAAATGCAAACATTACGAGTCATTATATTTCAAGCTCAGTTAAGTTGATCAAGAAAAAATTTAATGACCTCGAAGCAAGATTTTAATTAAATAATATGAAAAAAAAAATAACTTTGAAGCCCAAGATCCGTCTTGGAATGGCCAGCAAAGACACTGGAGGGCTTAAATCAACGTCATGGGCCCAGACATTGCAATTCGTTCTGTTAAGTCTCGTTTATGACATTACGAAAACGTGTCCATGTAATATGCAGAGATTTTTTCAGATGAAAAAAAAGAACTTTTTCTCCAGATAAAAAAATGATATTTTCTCATTTTTGCTCAAAAAACATGTTTTCGTAATACGAGGGTTGTCCGAAAGACAGTTTAAGACTGTGTCTGTATCTCAAAATCATTTAAATGCTTTACGATAGACTACATACCGATGAACAGATATGAATAAATGTGGAAAACATAGAGTTGAAAAATCTATACTGTTGGGGTTATTCATCTCTAAGGTAACCGATGTATGGTTCTCGGAGCACTTTGAATTTGGCGTTTTCAAAATACTGGAGGCGGCAAAACAAATAAGCAGACATTAAAAATCTGGCTGTTCAACCCAGAAGCAACTTGTATGGTGTCACTACTTCATCTGTGGAAACGGTTTGCAAAATTTCCAGATATTCAGATTTATAACATTGTTGCTATAGCTTACGGAAGTGTTCATGTCAAAGTGTTCTTGTCAATCGAAATGGTGGATAAAAACGTGACATTGACGCAATGCATACTACCAAATACTGTGTGCATGCCAAAATGAGTCCCCAAGATAATATTTTTTTTTAGTTGCTGGCTAAATCAAATCCAGGCTATGTTTTGTCATCGTTTGTTACAGCCAAGATTTTAGCAAAGATATGGATGATTGGGGGAAGGGCAACAGACAGTTTAATGTGTGAGGGAAAAAGTAGCAACTTAAATTGGATGCAAAGTAATTTGGAGCTGGTTAAATGAGATCTGGCGTGTGTTCTTTATATAAGAATAAACAGTTGTTCTCACAGTAATCCAATATATATCACTATCAAATATTAGTGCCAAACAGGCTTGAAAGCCTCTTATATGGCATCAGATCGGCAGGAAAAGTTTTGAAAATTGTAACAGACATGACGTTGTTGACGTCAAAGTGTTCCGAGAGAAGTGACATGCAGATACTAAAATGATTAAATGAATAAAATGTTATTTTTCTGAAATTCTCAGCAATAACTCATGATATATTGCCATGTTCCTATGCAAAATTTCAATTCATTCCTTCAAGCAGTTACTGAGTCATAGACACAGTCTCAAAACTTTCCGGACAGCCTACGTAAAATGTGGCAAAATGTAAATTACTCTTAATATTATTACACACTTAATATTACAGATTTTAGCAATTACATTAACAAATGATAGAAACTTTAACAATATGACAAAAAGATAACAAAAATAAATTCTCTCAAACATTAACGTGCATGTACAATTGATACACATAAAATCCAAACAATGCAAAAATCCAAACAATGCAAGTATATTCAAAAATAATTAAACTTCATAGTGCATGCTGTCCATGGACGTACATCTAAATCTAAATCTTCAACATAACACATGCTCTAATCACTGCGCAAACTTTGAACAACTCATGAAATATAAATATTTTCATTTCACTTGATGAAAAAAGTCATATTTAACAGAAACATTCAATTATACTCAATTTATTTTATAACGCCAAAAATAGTTTATTTTAAGTCTTACCTTTCAACGATTTTTAAGGATTTTTCCTTCCATGTTCTCTCTCATCGGTATGTCATTCATATTATCTACATAAACGCATACTGAAGTTCGTTTAATTATCACACGTAAATAATTGAAACCATTTTCACAGAAGCGCGAAAAAAGTAGCTAGTTTATTTGTTTTATTTGTCTTTTTTTCAATAACGTTTGTTTTAATTAACGTCTTTTTAAATGGCTAGCGGTACATGAGTGTAAACGTACTTTATTTTACAAATACTGACCACTAGATATAATCTATGTTCGCCTAAAAGAATCATATATCTTTGTTACCTTTTCCTTCATAATTGCCCGAAATGGTTTTATCCTCCAAATGTTTATCAAAGGGTTAAAGGCGCTGTTGAGCATAGCCATGGCTACAAATATGGATCTAATGCGACGTGGTAAGCGCCCGTTATTGAACATTTCAAAAATGGCAAAGAAATCAAGTGGAGTCATGAAAATGTTCAAAGACACAAGCACGATTCCAAACGTAATCATAACGCGTTTTTGCTTGTTCCATCCTAAACGAATGTTGTTTGCTTGATTTTGTCCAACATTATTCCTATAACCTGCACGAGATTCCATGGTGTGTGTTTCATTTCTGACTGTGCCATTATCACAATTGCTTCTCGATTCAATAGCCGTTGAGGGAGCGGCGTTTGGTCCGTTTATAGAAAGAACTTTTGTCGTGGCAAAGCTACTACTGCTGCAATGCCCTGTCATATTTACGGATACTAGCTGGTTGGCGTGTTTATCTACTACCGTTTTGAACGTCGATAAACGTTTTGCGTGCGCACGATAGCTTGCTAGCTCTACGTGACCTGCTTTGTTATTTGGTGCTACCTTTACAATACCAACCGACCTTAATTTCTTTCTGATGAACATCAACAAGTATCCATATATAATGTTGACACACACGTGAGGCGGGATGAAAATAAGAATAAACATTATCTTTAACGCAACCTGTTCTTGATCGTCAAAGATATGTGCAGTTGAGCAATGTGTGACAGTTGTGCCAGATCGAGCAAAGACCATAAAATGAATGCCAAAACCAACGAAGCAGCAACCCCAGATGGCCAGTATTTGCATTAAAGTTGTTTTAAACGTTGCATTACTGTTCGCATTCACGACCGAACTTCTCTTTATAGTAAGTAGGCGATTTACACCAATAAGCAATGTATGGTATAAAGTCGCAGACTGTGCCACAAAGTATGTGTAAAACAAAATTGCACATGCTTCATATTTAACATTGTGCATTGTTATCAGCATCCATATGAAAGGAATTGTGTTAACTCCTACAAGCATATCAGTAAAGCTAAGACTTAGGAGCTGAACATGCACATTGTTTTTCAAAGCTTTTCGGCTAGTAACGAGGCATAAAACACAAGGCTGTTGGCTACAATAGTCCACGTTGAAATGGCCACCATGACACTCGCCAGCCATTTTGGTGCACTGTTAAAACCAGCTTCTAGGTCAAGCATCTCTACGTCACCTACGATTGTAACGCTTTCATTTGACTTTTCCACATTGTCTAAGTATGTAGAATTTTCATATGAGGCTGGTATAAGAGTTGTATCCATTGTTTTGTCGGAATAGTATAGTTTTACCTATACAGACATACTAGCTTAAGCTATAAAGAGGGGGATGTTTCTCATTGTGTCTCGCACTCTAAATAACATTTAAAGAAAGCATTTTCAATTAGTATGGTCAGAAACACTACGAATTACTAACACTGTAAACATGCAAAAATATGTTCTTTGAAACCAGACAATGTTTCTGTTTGTGCTTTAATAAAACTGATTAGACAAAATAAAATGGGAAAGCAGATATCCTTAATTACATATTTTCATTACACATATAAGCAAATTAATTAGCGAAGCATTTAGCAACAAAAATGGATTGCAGATATTCTTAATTACATATACGTATAAACGAAGCAGCGAAAAAGAAATAGTATATTCCGTATTCTAAACTACATATACGTATAGGCAAACAGCTAGAATGTGATTAATTTCATATCAAAATCACATATGCATGTACATAAAAGCATAGCAAAAGAATGGGATTATAATAGCTAAATTACATATACATATAAACAAATCAACAAACATGCGATTGCAGAATTTCTATAATACATATACATTAAGCAACCGAACATATTGTAAATTACATAATACATATGTAATCAAAGCAGAAAAGTGGCATGGCAAGTATTCTACATTACATTCACATTTAAGCGAAGCAGCGTGACTATGTCAAGGATACCACTATGTCAATAAGGCACTTATTCCATCACACCACTCATGTTGACACGTCTGTCCGATTACCATACATGCAGCTTTTTTACTGTAAAATTCAGAAATAGCGTCCTGAAAGTGAAAAGAAATACACATGTAAGCACAGACATTAATTCATACTCAACAAAAAAGTTAAGGAAAATGTGGAAGATTTGGACCAATTTTGTGCCCTAGATGTTTTCATCTTTCCAATGAGGCATCATTTGAACTTGTAGCATCGACATAGGCTGGGAAAAACAATGTCAAATTTGACTAGTCGTCAATCCAGTGTTCACAAAATTGCAATATTGTTTGGTTTGAGTAAAAAGTGTCAATGTAGACTCTTGCCTTTAAACATAGACTTTGAAGTTTTCTCATGACAACAGTGCACAAGAAAAGATGTTGAGGCATGTCATATTGCTTTCCTGCATCAGCATCAAAACACCACAGCCAACGGACAATTCTTTAATCTGACCAACAATATGCCGAATTCGGTGCTGGGAAATCAGCCCCCTTTCCTCGTGAAGCACCACAGCAAGAGCCTGGAGAGCTTTTGGTGCCAGTATTCCACACCAGACCATATCATGCTGTCCCAGAATGTGTAACACTTGTTCAGCGGGAGCCATTTTTTGTGGGTGGGTTTGCTAGTCATTGGCTCCAACGTTGTTCCGACGTAGTTAATCTTGGGTGATACTAGGGTGATTTCATTTGACATTGTCCCCCTGGTACCAACAGTGGTACTGGTGCTGAAAATGCTTTACAACAGGTCTGCTCACCTCAGTGTGTGCACTGTACAGCTGTTCATAAGAATTTTTTTTTTTTTTTTTTTTTTTTTTAATTCAGTTTAACGTCCCTTTCAAGATTATTTCAGCTCATATGAGACGGGCCAATCAGTAGGTGGGGCGAAAACGGGAGAATCCCGAGAAAAACCACCTGACACACCCGCAAGCAGAATTTGGCTTGTCTCACATGTGGCCAGAGCGGGGCTCGAACCCACACCAGATCGAATGGTTAAGTGCAGTAATAAAAATAAGAAAATGTGTCTATGGAGACATGGTTATTGTGTGAAAATATCCAGTGTCAATTGATACACAAATGCACACAATATGGCAATTTTGTGAATCATGGAGGGGCGATCCGCGACCAGTCAACTTTGACATCGAGTTTTAAAGCTTCTGTAAGTGCCATGGTCACAAGTAAACCCTGATTTGAAAAATAAAAGACACTTCGTAATATTAATATGGTGTTCATTTTTTATGAAATGTAACAGTTATTGTGTTACAGGCCCTCAAAAACTTTTTACTTAACTTTTTTGTTGAATATAAATATAATTCAACAGTTGAGAAAAGAGAAAACTGTTCTAAGTGTTATTGACTCTACACAAGCTGTATGGATTGCATATCCCATTACAAAACTTGGCCATGCATTATACAGATGTTTTTTTGGCTTTGAAAATGAAGCATTTTACATAGTTTATTTTTCAATATTTTCCGGATTTTTGCTAAAAACATTAAATGTGGATGCACGTTAGAACCGCTTCACCGAGTACACACTCTATATTTTGCTCTTTTATATGTCTATCCTTGAATAATAGCAAATTGGTGTTCAAGGGATATACGAGCATGTACATTTCATGGATACGTTTTCCTGATGGGAAAATAAAATCTATATCCGAGCAATAATTTACAGCTCAGGTACACTTACCCGTAGAAGAAGTACCAAACAGTCTGTCACCGGGTCTGCTTTCTATAGCTTTAAGAACGTCGTCTGACTCTCAGCTACGAAGGTTGCCTATTGAATATAAATGGTTATCAATCAATCAACCACCTTAAAATTTTGTTTCCATATAAACTTTTTATCTAACACAGCAATTAGACATTTACCGTATTCATTCTACTTAGCGCGGCGCAGTTGAGACGGTTCTATCGTGTATCCACGATTGATATTGAGAGCAAAATTAAAAACAAAAATCGAACTTTTACATGTATTTTTATACCTTTCATTGGCGTATTTTCGTAATGCACTGTTAAGGACGACAGATGGTAGCCAAATCATATAAGTTATCTTCTTTAGATCAAGCTATTGTTGTTGTTGTTATTTTTATTATTATTATTATTATTATTAAATTGCGCATAAACTGATTTTCGTTTCAAAGTTTCATGGTAACCATGTAGTACTTACTTTATTCTTCATTTCCATGCCTGATTATTTGTAAATAATGTCTGGTGTTTAACATATTTGTAACCCCAAAGCGAAAATACCTCCGATGACCATGTTTCTGTAAAGTAAAACAAATGTCTTGTACCATATGCTGTATATATGTCATCAGACTCTTGATTTGCTTTGAATAGCAAATTTCAAGGTCTTCATTGGTACTGTGTATGATGTATAAGATAACTGAATGCTTAAGGGGTGTCGATAGTAATAAATAAGACAACTGTAATGAGCTCAAAAAGCAAGAGTTATCGTTATTTGGTACTTGTGAAATTTGGATGATCTAATAAAGATAAGATAAATTGTGATGAAAATCATACGGTAGACAAATTTGCATATGCCATCAATAGAAGAAGCAAGAAGAATGGAATTATGAAAATGAATCGAAATTGCTTGCTTTGATCTTTTTTATTTAAAAAATATTAATAATGAAACAAATGTTTTAAATTCTCTGACCACACTCTGCATGCCAAATATCGATATTTGACCATCGCCGGAGTGAGATAGCCAACTCCGAGGATAAAGCCTGCGCCTGAGGAGCATAGAAAGTGTTTTTCTTCTTAAAATTTCAAAATAAATTAGAAAACACGCACTTAACTCAGTTTTGCTAACTCTGTATCTTCCCATGACATTGTGTGTTGTTCAAAACGACTTTACGCGCAAAAAGATACTCGTATAATTGATAAATTTATGAAAATGTACTTTAAAACCAAAACCTACTTGAAACAGTTACACGTGTTTTTCTATATGAAGATAATGGTTGAAATTATGCATATGGAAGAAACAATCTGTGTCTGTCATTAACAGAAACGAAGCACACTTGTATTTGGTATATTTCGAACATTTTCAAACATTTAATTAAGAGACCCTCTTAAGTGAGGAAATGAGGGTAATGTCTACGCCGGAGTAAGATACGACTGCAGCTGGAGGGAATGATAGAGAAGAGATCAGACCAACTACGACGCCCGATGATGTTCTCAAGATTTGGAGGTCTTGTTATCAAGAAATCCTATTTACTTACACCCCGTTATTGTCTGTATGCCTACAATCTCCTACAAGACGCTTACTTTGTGGGGTGGGATCGCGCGCGAACGTTTCTGTTACACATGTTATTGAGGACATCTTGTTATACTCAATGTGTCAAATTCATAGTTCAGTTATCATAAATACAAATATTTCTGTACACGAAAATATAATCGAGCAATAATTAAAACAAAATAATGACTTGCTAGATTCGCCACAGACATGCATTAAAGAGCAACATGTACTAAAATAGCAGATTTATTTTCTTTTACAGGCATTTAGATTGTATAGTTTCAATCGGTCGAATCATTCATAAATTGGTTCAGAAAACCGTTTGTTACGAAAAATAACTTAAAAAAAATTGTCATGCCTTTTAAATTCGAATAGTAATGTTCTATTAAAACACGGTAATGGGTATTCGTATGTACATAAAACGGGACGAAAAGGCATCACAGTATTTCCATATCCGAGCACGTGCGTCTGTATCATTATACAGATGTAGCTGCCAACTACTGTTGCTACCACCCTATTGTCTTTATTTGGATCAGATCTTATTTTTTTCCCGTATCGAGGATCAGCTCGAACTACGACAGGACCCGATTGCGATATGTATCTGTATCTGTCCTTGGGCATTACAACTATCCCCATACAAGCCAAAGACTAAATGATGGGTACAAGTCCTAAACTATCGTAACTTAGATCCGCGTCAAAAATTGACCGTTATAAATATGAATGAAAGGAAATGTGTTTGGCCAAGTGGAACAGGCGTTTCACTCATATATCTAATGATAAATCTGTGACGCAAGTCTACAACGATAATTAGGGATTATAGCTGTTTTCATGCTCTGAAATGAGATTATATATTGTTAACGGTTATGAAAACATGCTTGACAGTTATGAAAACAATCTCAGAAATCAATATCAATGATCGTGACAATTTTGTTTTGAATCAGCATTCTGTGCAGACGTTATCATCCTCAGGCGTTGGTCTTATCCATATGTAACCTCCCTCCGGCGTTGGCGATACCATGGAGTCTTTGGTGGCGAAAAACTTCTTAACGCTTCGCCAAAAAAGAATTTTTAAGTAAAACAGCTTGTACCGCGAATATAAATATATTTATCATTCGTTGCGATATTATTGGTTTTAACAGAGTATATATACATAGCTTATATTGCTGCATATATGGTAGAGTTCATTGAGTTTGTCATGAGCTTTTCGTTTGGATTTGGTTATGTAAGTACCGATACGTTCATGAATTTCGTGATTTATACATTGTTTTTCGTACATTGTGACTATAAATAGTCTTGGTTTTGAGGGCTTGGTCATTCGAGGCTTGACAGACCGTTAAGGAGTATTTTCGTGTTGTGGAAGTTCGTTTGCCCCTCCCCCCACCCCCGAGGGGGAATCAAGTGGTTAAGGTCTAAATTATATACATGCTACGTGAAAAATGAAACCAAAAGATATCGCAACGTTTATAAATATCATTTGACAAGATTTGATTTCTAACATGTTTATATTTTCAGTTCGTTTCAGATTGCCTGTTCTGATAGTGAGGTTGGATAGATGGATGTGTTTAGGTTGAGTCAGTGATGTGTTCCGAACTATATAGACTGCTCAGTGTGAGCTTAACCAGTGAAAAGGGAACTTTCATGTTTGTGTTAAGGAACTTTGAACTTTTTCACTTCATATTAATGTGGATTCTGGAACTACATCGAGATGGATATATGGTTGCTGGCTGTATAAATTTCATTGTATGTGAATTTGTTTATTCGAATAAATAGAATTTTCTCCGGGTCTGTGCTAGCCATCACACACGTATATTTTTGTTTAGTTGTCTTTCGATTGTGTTTAAGGTGCAACACGGAAAGTATGCATGGCTATGACTAACATGTAAACAGTTAAGAAGTCGTTCAGGTATTGGTATAGTCTGATTTTTTTCAATGTGCAGGGCGGAGCCTGTCAATTTTTGATTGACAATGACAAAGTTGACCATTACATTTAAAAATAGGTAGTTCTCACTTGGACTGTTGCTTTGACCCACTTGTTATTGTTGAATCAATCAGTGTCAAAATTTAACCTCATGCACCGAAAATGATGGGTAAACACATACTGTCACAGAAAAATATTCTGTACTCCATGACTGTATTTATGTATGACCATATTGAAAATCACCTTAGTAAATGCCTGGTAAACATTCTTGTTGTATGCCTCTCTGTTTTTCCTTTCAAGTTTAAAACTTTAATTCTGATACAACTGAATATCAAATGATGCAGGCTTACTGTAAATTACAAATTTACTAATGAAAGCAGCAGAAAAAAAAAGCAAAAACTTTTTACTGGAAGTCACAGTACGGATCTGTAAAGTGTTACTGACAGCCCAGTGAAGTTAGCAGCGAATCTGTTGCAGCAGCAGCAGCAGCAAAGAAAAAATGAAAAAATGGAAAAAAAAATAAATAAAAAAAAAAATGATAATAATAAATAAATAAATAAATAAATAAATAAATAAACGGTCAAGTTAGCTGCATCGAAACTTTTTGCCGCCTATTGTCTATTGTTCATACAGACAAGGCTCCAGATTATCATTGTCTATCTTGAAGCTTAAACTGATAAGCAAATCACTAAGGTGAACTACGGCACAATTCGGTCTCTCCTTTTCGTTTAAGTCTGTCTATGAGCGTTATGACGGCAACTTCTGACGCAACGTCTATAAAAAACGACGATGAATGTCATCACAAACAGACGTTTTATATCCCACCTATTACCCTGCAGTCTATGGACACTTTTACTGTTGGCAGGGAACTTTTGTCCTTAAGCTATGTTATGTGTGGGATAGAAAAGTCTTGTTTGCGGCATAAGTATTCGTTTCCTATAGCACTCACAGCCAGACGAAACTGTAAAAAATCGGCAACATTTTCCATAATGTTGGTGATTTGTGGTCTAGAAAAGTTCTTTTGCAGCATTCATAGCGATCACAGCCAAACGGAAAAGAAAAAAAAATAAGAAGAATAAGATAATGAAAAGATGGTGACAAACATTTCCACTTACATGGAACTTTTTTCGTAGGTGACGCCGAAAAGATGTGGTTGTGACATGAAATGTCATTTTCTTATGCGCTATCACCTAGATTAAAGCCAAATCAATCTGCGACAAAAATGTTCGCTGCAAGCGATATTGCTGCTTACTTACTGTAGCAAAATAGCTGCTTACTTGACCAATTTCCGCTAACTTGACTGTATTTTGCTGCAGCAAATTTAATTCTAACGCTGCAAGCAAATTGCCATTAACTTGACTGCAAATTGCTGCTACATGTAACATGACCGATTTTGCTGCAGAAAAATTGCTGCTAACTTGACCGTTTTTGATGCAGCAAATTTGCTGCTAATTTAACCGAGCTGACCTTGTAGGAAAAATAAGTAAAATCAGCTGGTTCTCCGAATCGCTTTATTTTTTCGAATGGTTCTTTATTGACCTTCTACTGCGGTCATGTACCATCAGTCAAGCAAAGAGTTGTTGACAAAAATAGAGGCATTGGCTAACTTGATAGAAATATTTGAGTGTAGCTGTATGGTTATATCTTAGAAACAAAATGTTTATGTTTTTGTGTGTCTACCATACACTTCACCTATTTTGAAATCATTCAGGTGAAACACAGGTATAGCACAAAGACAACAAGCATAGTCACCTTTACTTCAATTATACATTGTCAGCTCTGGGACCCTTTCTCAACAATGAAATCATCCAAGGCTGGACTTAGCTAAGCCCTGCCCTGCACATTGAAAAAATCCAAGTATACATGCATGTTGTTGCCAATGGGTACTTTAAACTGTCACATCTTGTTTCCCCAATAAAAGAGATTAGATAATAAATAATTTATGTTACGTCTGAATGAAATGAAAGAAAACATAAATTATAGATTATAGCGTGAATAGAGAATGAAATGTTTTGACTTTAACGAATTTTTTTTACTTCTAAATCAATCTTGACAGTCAAAAGCACAAAATTGAATAAGTTTTCTTGTATTTTATATGTTCCAGACAAAGTATTGTAACATTATGTAAATTTTATTTCGAAGCAGGATCATCTTACTACATAAACTTGTCATTACAAATTATAGTATCCCCTTGCACTAGAAAGCCTCTTCTGACTCAGATCCAGCCAATATTGAAAGGGAAATAATATTTTTTTAGATTCAAGTTAAAGCTTTTAAAAATGTAACTATAGCATACTAATCGTCGGGACTATATGATCGGAATGTGCGGCAAATGGTGGTTTGGGACTTGTATCTCATCTAATATTTATAAGAATTTAATAATTTCGGTATCATCAGATTGGCAATTTTCTAATCTAAACATTCGTACATCACATGATTTAAAACTTATTTTTGATAAAAGTTTTTTTTTTTTTTTTTTTTTGTTTTTTTTTTTTTTTTTTTGTTAGGTTTATTATACGCCGGGAAATGCATTTTTATAAGAGGCGGGTGTGGGGAAAATGCTTATAGCAGCTTTAAAAGCGTGGAAAGACCTATTAATTAATATATTATCTTATTTGATAATCATTTCCCTTTTCAAAAATCAGTTTTTGGTCATTCTAAGTATATTCTCGGAGATGTACATGTACTGGACAATTATGTTCAAAAAGTTGAAAAAATATATTTTGCAAAAAAGATGTATTTTTGCCCTAGAATGCGTATATTTTTTACCTTTCAATTTTGTTATTTGGCAAGCAGCTTGTGAATGCATTTACAGTTTAAAACACATTTCGTTGACATATTTTAGATATATTCCGTGAAAAATGAAATTGAAAATATTTCAAAAAGTCTATTTTTCTGATTTTTGAAAATCGATAACTTTTTAAAAAGCATGGATAGCCCCACTACTTTTTTCCTTTTTTGGTAGCATTCCACCTATATTTTAAGCCGTCTTAAATTTATAGGTTTATTTATCAATAAAAATTGGTATCGATCCACCTTAAAATAAATTTGATACTGGACTGGCCGAAAGTATTTTATTTATCTATTTATTTATTTATTTATTTATTTGAATAGACTTAATGATTTTATTAAGAAAATCTGTTCCAAGTTCGATACATATTACTAAAAAGATTTTTAGCATAATTTCGTAAGAAATGATAAACATCTAAAGCAGATAAATAAATTTACCTTTCAAACAAAATCCTTCAGATCCTCCATGAAGCAAAGCACTAGTTAGAATATCTCACAATCATACCATTGTGCCTTAACTCATTTAAGCCTGGCGTCCCCTTTTATGGGACATAGGCAAACAGAATAGCTCAGATGTGACGCCGCAGAACGCGGCGTCCCATCTGGGGCTAATTCTGTTTGCTTAGAGAATTTTCATCGAAAAATTGAATAAAATTTTAAAAAATTACTCCTGACGCCCCTTAAAATGCAAGTGGACTCACCCAAATGATAATGATGGGAGAATCCATTCGTCAAATATGGGTTAATTCTACCTCAAGTAATATCAGTTTCTGTTCGTGAGATATTAGCGCTCATCTTCATACATTATGAAAACATGCCCATGCAATATAGAGAGATTTTTTTCAGTACAAAAATGAAAATTTCAGTAGAAAACTTTTGATATTTTTCTTATTTTTGCTCAAAACATAGATTGTGGGTACACGTTAGAACCGCCTCGCCGAGGCGGTTCTAACGAGTACCCACAATCTATGTTTTAGAGCGAAAATAAGAAAAATAGGTATACCCCTGCATACCCCAGTTTTGCTGTATAAAAGAGGGGTTCAAGGGGGTACACATTACACGGACATGTTTTCCTGATGTATGGTCTGCATCATTGGAAAACGTGGTCACAACAACGGTATAGCTGATCAGCACCTTTCTTTAGTGTCTTTTTCTAAACTTCTAAATTCAAAATTTAAGCTTTTTAAGCCATATGCTTTGACCGTGTATAGACGTTATATATCAGATATATATACGAAGACAGTTTGGTTTATGTGTCCCGAGGACGTGTTTTTGTTGTTTTTGTTTCGAACGATGCTTTGCACTCTTAGTGTCTAAGAGGTGGAGTTTCTAATTAGAAATTTACAGACAAAATATATTATTACCAAATATGGCAAGGAAAATTCACATCAACATACGTGTATATTAACGAGTAGCGTTGTGTACAATGGCTGCCACGTAATGGTTATTAAGAGGGCTGAAATGGTCTTCGCTCTGCAACACTGTCAAGACAACGGCAACATTACAACTTGCTTTTGTATTTTGGTTTCCAGATTTTCCTTGGGCGCACGGCATAGGAAAAAATGTGTTTTCGAACAAAGATAAGAGAAGCTGAATATAAGATTTAATCCGGATCCGGTGAACTAAAATGTACTGTTTATAAGGGCCAACTAAGTCCTCCGTCAAACCACCCATCATTAGTATTCATTTTTATTTTGACCATTTAAATCAGCACATTAGCTAACGGTCAATGACGGTTAGACAACAAGGGGGTTGGACAAACAAACCAACACGTGCTTTTTACAGGTAAATATAGGTGCAAAAACACAATGTTTGTCTAAGGAAATAGGGGTGGGCGTGGTTATACATGTACCTTGCTGGCGGAGGAGTCAATTGCACCCGAAACGTACAAGAAGCTTGATAGCAGACTTCAGTATACAAATACTTTAAGTAAAAATAGAAACGCCAAGAATTCATATAATTAAGAATCCCAACGTAAATATCGGGTGGGAAAGGAAAAGCAAAACAATACAATACATAGACCATTACAAGACGTATGACTAGTTCTTTCTCGACAAGGAAGTCATTCAGCTAGCATCAACAAAAAACAATTGCGTAAAAAAGAGAGGTAGACAGAGGAAACAGAGAGCATATAGATAAATCACAACAGAACTGCCATAGAACGGTCAGTTAAGAAACTTGAAGTAATCCAAAGGAAACATTGGCGGGTTTATCCATTTATGACGTCAAATAAACTACCCCATTATTATCATTTGGGTGAATAGTGGTTTCGGGTGCGATTTCACTATTCCATAAAATTCCTTTTAGCAAATAGTATAGCCACAAAACGCGGAGTTCCATCTAGGGCTGCCTTGTTCACCAATTTCCCACAAAAAGGACGCCATGAGTGTCAAAGTGCTCAGTGAAGGGGCTCAATTCGACCTATATATGAATGGCGAATAGCACGTGAAATCTGTTTCTAAGCTATGCATTGTATGCTGCGTTCACATAGAAATATACGGTATGCGGTATTCGTTATACGCTATGCGGTATTCGCTATACGCTATACCGGCACGGCGGTTCACATAGAAGTAGCACGTGCTTTCAATGCGCTCTTTTCGTGAGTATGAAAAAAGTTCGGTATTTTGAAAAAAATATGGATTCCTTAGAAAAAGAAGATTTTGCTTTGCTTTTACTAGCCGCGGAGGAGGAGGAGGAGGGGGAGAGGGGCAATAAACAGACGCATATTGGTTCGACAGCCCTTTGCAATGTGGCCTGTTTTGGTCGAATTAACACAACATTCCAGAATCTCATGAATTATTTCAGCCATCCACTCTCATTGAAAAGGTGGAAACTTTCTAATATGCAGGCATTATTGATTATCAATAGTAAACTGGACCCGTTCTGACGTTATTCATACATTACAATCCATACATTCGCAAAATTTTATCCAAATCGAACCAAGGACCTCCGAGAAACAGAAATGACCTGTGATCTAGACGGCATTGTCTTTTCAGAATTAAATCCTCCAATGACACACCCGGGTCCCACTAAGTTTGGTGAAGACAGGCACCTAAACACATGGGAGGAGTGTGGCGACAACCAAGCAAACAAACAAACAAACGTTACTAGAATTATAGCATATATACGCGTCTATGGCTGCGGTCACATAGGAGTAGACTATTCGGGTATATGGTGCACGTTTTTGGGGGCACGCGAATACTTGAAATCAAACATTAGGCTGCGGTCACATAGGAGTAGACTATTCGGGTATACGGTGTACGTTTTTGAGGGTACGCGAATACTTGAAATCAAACATTAGGCTACGTTCACATAGAAATATACGGTATACGGTATATGGTATTCGCTATACGCTATTCGGTATTCGCTATACGCTATACGGGCACGGCGGTTCACATAGAAGTAGCACGTGCTGTCAGTGTGCTCTTTTCGTGAGTATGTAAAAAGTTGCAAATTCGGTGTTTTACATATTCATGAGAATTCAAAATATATGCTTTTATTGTGCAAAAATTATTTTAACTTAGTTTTCTAGCAAAACGCTCTAAAACTCGTGTAAATACAAAATTCAGACCAGCAAAACCACTATACGCTATACGAAAATCGAACATGTTCGATTCCCACTATACTATACTATACGCACCTATACGCGCCGATACGAACTTTTCGAGTAGTGTCCTCCTATGTGATCCGGTATAAGGAAATCATAATGTTTGATTTCAAGTATTCGCGTGCCCTCAAAAACGTACACCGTATACCCGAATAGTCTACTCCTATGTGACCGCAGCCTTATGATTCCCTTATACCGGGTCACAGAGGAGGACACTATTCGAAAGTTCGTTTAGTCGCGTATAGGTGCGTATAGTATAGTACAGTATAGAGGGAATCGAACATGTTCGATTTTCGTATAGCGTATAGTGGTTTTGCCGGTCAGATTTTTTTTATTTACAAAAGTTATAGAGCTTTTTGCTAGAAAACTAAGTTAAAAACAATTTTTACACAATAAAGTCATATATTTGAATCCTCATGAATATGTAAAACAACATAAATAACTTAAATAAGTTCTCATAATACTCTAATTTAAGTAACGTTTGTTTGTTTGTTTGCTTGCTTGCTTATTTGTCCCCATACTACTCCTATTGTCACCAAACGTGATGTGACCCGGGTGTCATTGAAGGATTTAATTGAAAGGACAATGCCGTCTAGGTCACAGGTCAAATTTCTCGGAGTTTCTTGGTTCGATTTGGATAAAGTTGGCGAGTGTATGGATTTTAATGTATGAATAACGTCAGAACGGGTACAATTTACTAGTATTGATAAATAATGGCATGCATATTAGAAAGTTTCCATGTTTTCAATGAGAGTGGATGGCTGAAATAATTCATGAGATTCTGGAATTTTGAGTTAAATTCGACCAACACAGGCCGCATTTCAAAGTGCTGTCGAACCTATATGCGTTTGTTTTTCTTAGGTATTGCCGCCCCCTCCTCCTCGTCTAGTAAAAGCAAAGCAAAGCACAGCACAATATTCTTCTTCTGAGGAATTCATATCTTTTCAAAATACCGAATTCGCAACTTTTTTTCATACTCACGAAAAGAACACACCAAAAGCACGTGTATCTTCTATGTGAACCGCTGTGCCCGTATAGCGTATAGCGAATACCGAATAGCGCATACCGTATATCGTATACCGTATATTTCTATGTGATCGCAGCCTTGGGATTTCTTATTTATGCCTGGTCACATAAGAGGGCACTATTCTAAAAGCACGCTACACGCTATACGAAAATCGAACATGTACGATTCCCACTATACTATACTATACACACCTATACGCGCCTATACGACCTTTTCGAATAGTGCCCTCTTATGTGACCCGGTACTAGACATTTCTTGTCTAACCCGAGATAGAGTTGTACACCATCCACTGAGATACAAACATCGTTTTCACGGGGATGTCTCAAAATAAAATATCAATCTTCCATACACGTGTATCCGTTTTGAATTGTCGGTCAGGCTGACGCTAAACAGGAGCTGCACAGTCACGGGTTGATAGATGGGTAAATATTTTGTATTCCGAAAGTCCTCTCTAACACAATGTACATGTGCATTGATGGAAAGAGCGGTTTTCTCACGGCAAATCAGAAAATCAGAACGCTGCGGCTTATTGGTCGCCGAGAAAACGTCGAAAATTCAAGGTAACCATTCGATACCTTACATTATATGCGAAAATGAAATTCCAAACGAAAATACGCACATGCAGTTTCAAAAGCAAACGCAAAAAAAAAAAAAAAAAAAAAAAAGAAAAACCAGAGGACCAATGGTCCTGTAACCGCTCACCTGAGATCAGCTGCATATACCAATAAACATGTTTGAATATTATGGTATTTAACTCCAGTGCAAAGGCAGATAAGCCCTTGGGCCATTTTCTTTTTTCAGAATCTTCAATATTCTGTCCATTTGCCAATTTCCTGTTGGCTTTTTCCTTCAAATGACATTTTAACAGTTTTCCCAATTCAGATGCACAGGAAACCATGTTGACCTTGCCATAAACTTGGTCAAGGTCATCACAGGGTCATGATTTATATATACATTGGAGTACTTTAGCCATCGATGCCTCACGCCAAGTTTCCTTGAAATCAGTCTATTGGTTTTAGAGAAGATGATTTTTGATGGGTTTTTACCATATATGGGCATGGCGGCCATCTTGGTCATGTGACCTAGATTATTTATATACACATTGATTCCCCCATTCTATAGATGCTTCACTTTGGCTTTGTTTGGCCAAGCGGTTTCAGAGGAGAAGACGTTTGAATATTATGGAAATATACATGTATATTGCCCTGGGGTGGGGGCACATGAGCCCCTGGGGTCCAATTTTTTTCAGAATCATTAATATCCAGTCCTACTGCCCATTTCCTGCAAGACTTTCACTTTAAATGACATTCTAAAAGTTTTCCTTATTCAAATGCATTGGTGACCTATGTTGACCTTCCCGTAAAATAGGTCAAGGTCATCACAGGGTCATGATTTATATATACATTGTAGAGCTTGAGCCATTAATGCTTCGTGCCAAGTTTCGTTGAAATCGGTCAACCGGTTCTGGAGAAGAAGATTTTTGAACGGTTTTTACCATATATGGGCATGGCGGCCATCTTGGTCATGTGACCTGGATTTTTTATATACATATTTGTTACCCCTTCCTATTGATGCTTCACATAAAATTTCGCTTTGATTGGCCAAGCGGTTTCAGAGGAGAAGATGTTTGAATATTATGGAGATATACATGTATATTGCCCCGGGGTGGGGGCGGATGATCCCCTGGTGCCCAATTTTTTTTTTCAGAATCATTAACATTCAGTCCTACTGCTCATTTTCTGCAAGATTTTTCCTTTAAATGACAATTTAACAATTTTTCCCATTCAAATGCATTCTCGACCTATGTTGACCTTGCCGTAAAATAGGTCAAGGTCATCATAGGGTAATGATTTATATACACATTGTAGTGCTTGAGCCATTAATGCTTCGTGCCAAGTTTGGTTGAAATCGGTCCAGTGGTTCCGGAGAAGAAGATTTTTGAAGGGTTTTTACCATATATGGGCATGGCGGCCATCTTGGTCATGTGACCTGGATTATTTATATACACATTGGTTCCTCCTTCCCATAGATGCTTCATGTAAAATTTGGCTTTGATTGGCCAAGCGGTTTCAGAGGAGAAGATCTTTGAAAATGGTGGACGACGGACGACGGACGGACGGACGACGGACGGACGACGGAGCATGCTCACCTTGTGAGCCTGACGGCTCAGGTGAGCTAAAAAAAAGCAAAACGGACAACAAACGCAACACTACCGTTTTGGAGTGGGAATTTCTTTCCGATTGTGCCATTTCCTGATGATAGACCTTTTTATTCCTTGGTCGACGTTTGTGTGTGACGTGTTTAGTTTGAGCTGATATTAATTGATATTAATTGATGTTGTTATGTAAATACGCTCACGGTGGGAAGGCAACCGGGACAAACCGGCTTTAAAAATTTGGTAATGGTTCATCCCGATTAGCCACAGTGGCGTCTCCGTTCATCCCGGTGCCGTCCCGGTTCTCCCCGGCTGCTATCATTTTCAATACCGACAAACAACAGGGTTTAACCGTGGCGTGACCGGCTCGCCACCGGATGAACCGGGACGTCTCCGGGGTGAACCGGGGCGCCATCGGGCTTTTTCGTAGTAAAACCGACATGCACCATGACGGCACCGTAGTAGAACCGGCAACAAGACAGGGGCTACACCGAGGTAACACCATGACTGTGAGAACACACTCGAATTTGGTAGGAACAGATCCCCAGTTTATCACGGTATACCGGCCTGTCTTCACCGGGGCGAACCCGGGTAGAACCGGTAGGTGTGAAAACGGGGCTTTAGGGGGTTGTAATTAGTTGTAATTGTCTTGCTGAAACGAGGGTTCGAAGCCCCTGCGCTCTACAAATGAGCTACTGAATGCCCTTCACAAAAATATGCAATATCATCAACTATCTTCTCATGTTTTTTTTTTTTTTTTTTTTTTTTTTTTTTTTTTTTTTTTTTTCATTGATTTGTCGGAGTTTAAAACGAACAGCTGTCTTGGCAGGTACATGTATAGCAAGTACTAACTAACGAAAGAATGAACTCTTACAACTGGTAAACTGGCCCGAATCGACACAAGGTAGTTATAAATGACGCACCGGGCGTGGCGTACGGCAGCGATCTTTACTGTCAGCGTAACATGTTGTTTCGGACAAGCTTTCGTTAATTCGTTTTCAACTGACACTTAAATTCATACAGTGATGTGACGATTGGTGCATGGGATGCACAGGAGGCATTAATTTGATTTGATTTACAATGTATGTGAAATATTCGATAATGTTTTGTGTGCTTTAGCCGTCTACCGAACGGAATCTTTTGTTGTAGCGTTAAATAATTCCGTCAGAATATATATTTGTATAAACATCCTTCCCCTTTCTATTGTTCTAAAAGTTTATTTGATAACTGACAGTCCCGATATGACACAGGCTGTAGGCCGTGGTCGTTAAGCACTAAAACAAACAATTGAACGAACGAGCATACGAACAAACATTTTATTTACACTGTAATAGTTGGATAAATGAAATTGTTCTGAAAGTGCGTCGATAAAATGAAATATCTTGAGATAATCCCTGACTTTTTGTCAATGTATGGTGTATTTACATCTCAAAATACATCTCAGGTTAGACAAGAAATGTCTACTAGGAAATTTTAATGTTTGGTTTCAAGTAAAAACGTGCACTGTATACCCGAATAGTCTACTCCTGTGTGATCGCAACCTAACACTCATAGTTAAAGATTTCCATTTAATATTAGTCGCCAATAAATGTAGGTGAAATAGTGTGATAGCATGCAGATTGTGCACTTATTATAAGTCAAATATAACGACAAGGCTAAACAAAACAATTCAATTCCAAAACTACGAAAACAAATGAGCCGCCCCATGGGAAAACCAACAATCTGCCTAGGCAAAAACAAAGACGCAGATCAGCTTCGCGGTAACCGCGAAGCTGATCAGGGCCTTTGTTTTCGCTACTCGGATAGTACAATTCCTCTTCTACTTAAATCCGAAATTTCAAGCTTCTAGCCTGCTTCTGTGCTTGTACAGGTCGGTTTGTGTCGGACCTGTTCGGAAACCACAATTTTTCTCGAACTGTAAAAATGAAAAGTTTCATTTTAGAAATTCGATATGTTTTCTTATATTTGCTCAAAACATGCATTGTGGGTACATGTTAGAATCGCCTCGTCAAGGCGGTTCTAACAAGTACCCAGAACGTTTGTTTTAGGCTAAAAAGAGGAAAATATACCCTATGCAACCCAGTTTTTTTTCTGTAGAAAAGTGGGGTGCAAGTGTGTATACGTGTTCTTTTCCTGATCATTCCAGGTAGTAATTCCGTGCAAACGATGGGCAAACGGAATGTAAACATGTACCTCGACTGAAATGCCATAGTGTGACAATATACTGTATACATATGCAAGCATTCATTATCCGTATTAATTTCATTCGCATTAAATATAAAAATTAAAACTTAGATCCTTTAAGAGCAGTGAACGCATTAATGAGCAAGGGGATGGGCCATACCGCAGTTTCGACTATTAAAGTCTCGTCAGTGACCCTTAAGATTTTGCAACATGGAGCCAAAGAAAATGACTGAAATTTTGCAACTTTGAACAGGGTAGTCGATACAAATACTAGTATTATCTAATTGGGGCTATTATTAAACATTGGTTAGAAAATGAATCTAAACCGATAAAACGATAATAAATTTCTGATTTCTCAGCATATCCTCGCTGATCTCAAAGGACCAAAAAGAAATATAACCTGCACTATGGATGATGTACGGGGAGCCTTTTTAGGGCCGCCACACGGCACAACATTAGCTGCAGTAATAGCAAATAAAAATTAAAACTAAGATCCTTTAAGAGCAGTGAACTGAGTTTTAATTCCAGTCAATTACGATACTCGAAAATGCCAAAGTAAGCATTTAACCTTAACAAAGGAATCGATATACGCAAATACACAAAGTGTAATGTCTTATAAATACAAAACAAAAAAAAAAAAAAAAAAAAAAAAAAAAACAGAAAAGAAAAAAAAGCCCCAAGACCAGGAACTGGTACAATTACAATCAAAGTCCATAGCTAAAAACGAGAAAAAAGCTACCTATACTGACACAACTAGAACATATCGTAAGGTGGAACTTAATACCTGAACTTACGACCCAAAAGCCTGCCAAAAATAATTCAATATATTCTGTAAAATTTTCCTATTCCATTAGGCACTGACCCCGGTTTCCTCCGCCTTTGATCCGCGCAAGAGTTAATTTTTAGCACGTCCATGCATTATACGGAGAATTTTTTCAGCTCTAAAAATTGAAAAATTTCATTGGAAAAAACAAACTGATATTTTCTTAGAAGTAGATCCACTAAAGACTCCTTAATTGGAGGAAGGAAAGTAAGTCTAATTAAGAGCATATTTTGCTTCAAGGACTAATTGCAGTCATTTCTTTTTCTAGCACTATCATGACTTCGTCGTGTAAAATAGACTGAGGTAGGAGAGTGATTGGATGCGATATACATACATTTATTTAATGTTGAAGCATTTAATCATGTCTTCAATAGAAGAAGAAGAAGAAGAAGAAGAAGAAGAAAGAAAGAAAGAAAGAAAGAAAGAAAGAAAGAAAGAAGAAGAAGAAGACAGAAAGAAAGAAAGAAAGAAAAAGAAGAAGAAGAAGAAGAAGAATTAGTAGTAGTAGTAGTAGTAGTAGTAGTAGTAGTAGTAATAATAATAATAGAAAAGACCCTACCGAATAGTCGCATTTGAAGATTCTCTTGTCGTTAATATATCAACATGTTTCTTATTAGGCTAGAAAGTCAAATTTTCTAATGTTTTACATTTTCAACACCTTTTTATCGAAAACAAAAATGCGCTTTACGCGGTGTCGGAAAAGGGCCGAAAAATCAAAAGGGAAAAACTCTAGCGAGACCAAAACGGAAGTCGGAAGTGACGTTTAGTCGTACAAAATATCAGCCATTTAAATGAAGGACACACAAAGTAAACGCTTACACAAAACATTTATCACAAATTTTACACCATGCAACGTCGACGTTTCTTTGATAATTATCAACATTATCGGAAACATTTTATAAACAAAACATAAAAGGAAAATAAATTATGGTACATTACTTGCATGTGAAAATAGCATTTCGCATAAAGTTCCGCATTTGAACCAGTTTTTTATCAGACAACATCTCGTAGTTCATAATCTTTCTTTTGTTACGGCCGCTAAAACAACAAATTTGAATACCCCACACTTTTATTACCTTACCTTACGCAGTGTGTATGTCGGTGATCTATGATGTTTTTTATGTGACACACGCCGACACACGCCGCTAGATTGTGGCATATATCACTCGGCGGCACGTGGCAGATACTCAAAGACATTCCAATCTCATTGAGTAAACGAGTCTGCCGACATTGACTTTTGTTCTAGATATCCTAATGCTTGAATTAAGAATAGACTAAGTATTATTTTGATCTTTCTTTCTACCTCGGATCCAAAATAATTTTATTATGTACAGGCCGGTTTATGTCGGACCTGATTTATTGGATCCGAGTTTCTACATTTAATAAAATGTACACGCATTTATTATGATATGATTTTTAAGTAAGCGACGTCATGAGAAGAATTGCATAAACCGCAGACACCACGTAATTCATTCATCCCGCCCTTCTTTACATTTATTTATATTTTTAAAAAGGTAGAAACGATGACGGCTAGCTGTTAAGTGCCGGTCCCACTGAATTGTAAGGAATCGTACGACTGCCTAATTATAAGTTTATTGATACTGAGACTGCGTATGCAAAATATGTATTTTCTTTTCCAACGTGATTCTGCCTTCTTAATTTGCACATCGGTGTCAAAGAAATGATTCCCAAATTAATATTAAGACAATCGTAGAACAATCTTAAGCGCAGTAGGGCCGGGACTTCACGCTGCTGCATTAAAATATTAACACACACACACAGAGAGAGAGAGAGAGAGAGAGAGAGAGAGAGAGAGAGAGAGAGAGAGAGAGATGTGGTTCAGAAAACACGGCATATGACTTACATGAACAAGTATATCGTAATGTTTTCTTATGAAAACATGATGAGCGCTCATATACCCCAGGGGGGGTACTCTGAAATTTTCTGTATACATAGGCGAGGCTGACTTTTTTGGGGTCAAAATTTTGAATTTCCGTAATTTTTTGGGTTTTCAGAAAAACTAGTTATTTTTTAGGGTAGTGAGCTTTTTATGGATATTTTTTTTGGGTCATGCCTTTTCTGAATTATTTTTTTGGGGTCATCTATAATTCTAAGTAACTTTTTGGGTTTTGCACATTTCTTGGGAAATCTCTTTATTTCTGTAAAGATAAGAGTGGCTTACACTTATGTCTTACAAGGCCTTAAGATTCAATTTTGTTTGCGACCATGCCTTATGACTGGTCTCGGTGAAATTTTGGAAGCTTGATCATGATGTTGTTTGGATTGCAAATCAAATGGAATCAAAACCATCATAAGACTTACACTTTGAGAATAAATAAAATCTTTAAATTTTATCCAACTTGGTATTTACTTCCTAGTTCCTACATATACTAACTGTATTGTGACGTGTTCTGTTGGTTGGTTGATTTGGGATTTAACGTCCCACCAACAGCTTAGATCATATGGATGTGATAAAATTTCATCAATAGGCATAAAAAAGATGAATACATGTAATTTTTTGGGGTAAGCTAATAGTTCAAGTATTTTTTTGGGTATGCCTGATAGGACTGGTATTTTTTTGGGGTGGTCAGCAAATCTCAGTAATTTTTTGGGTTTGGGGATAGAAGCTGGGGCCTCGCCTATGTATCCACAAAAAATGAGAGTACCCCCCCCCTGGGTCATATACCCATATTTGCTGTTTTGCTTCTTGATCAAAACATTGTCGTCGATACTGAACTTCTGTATATAATGATGGTTGTTTTAACAACTACATGTACCTTTGTTATTGTGCGTAACTCCCAAAATAAAGTACGGATTAAATCAGGTCCCTCGGGGCTTGTGTTTTATTGGTTAACCGTGTTGACTGCACATGTTTGTATTTGTTGATTAACATTAATATTTGCAAATTTTGTCCTTAAAGAATGAATATACTTGAACATCTTTTTATTCGCCGGAATGGAAAATGATGTAAAGGATTTGTACACTAGAGAGAGAGAGAGAGAGAGAGAGAGAGAGAGTTTATTTTCGATTTGCAAAAGTTAGTCGTCATATTGGCAAATGCATGTCATGAGATAATCTCTAATTTGCCAGTAACGGCGCTCACGCTGAATACTTTCGTTCAGACGTTGATCTCTCTTGCACACGCGCATGCCGCCAATAAGAATATTATTTCGTCTATTCTTACGCAACATAATCAGCATAACACGGACAATGGTATCAAAACAAGTTTCAACTTTGTGATCGCGCAAGTAATGAAAAAATATGATAAAAAACGGATGTTTTATCCTTCATATCACATGTGAAACAATGAAAATTAAATTATTCTCGAGACTTTTATCTTATAAGAACGGGTAAAAACGGCATGTATTCCTTATAACTTTGATACTCGGATCTGAAATAACTGCCATTGGATTCAAACTTTGGTAAAGTGCTAAAGGCCTCGTGTGTGAATGTAGAAAGTGTGTTATTTTTGTCTAGATTTTTAAAACAGCATATAAAATCATTTCGTAATAAAACAAAACTACATAATTTATGGTCAAAATGAACATAATCATGACACGAATGGCCTTGTTATTACGTTATCCAATGGTCTGACTTTATCGGACTTGTACAGTATGACGTCACAAATACTAAGCCATGCCCACACAGGTAAGACAGCGGAAACACCCGGAAACAACCGATAATTTGGTTCCGTACTGCAATATTAAAAAAAAAGTCATTAATTTGTATACCGGCATATGAAATTTTGTTTTTTTTGGACATGGATCGATATATTAATATGATTTATTTTGATTTTTAATCGAAATAGTACGTGGAATATCGTCTTTTAAGTGAGGGCCTTTCGGAACCAGAATTTTATGGTGACTTGGTTTACAAATTTAAGAAACTTATAGGAAGTAGTGATTTTTCTTTTCAGTTTAGAAAAATCATAACACGTTACAGACGTACATTGTATATGTTATAACTTGAATGTTATGCGACAGTCTGCATGCTTAGTTTTTAACCCAATCACGGTTGATAACTATGCTGCCTTCTTTAATTGCACGCCGGTGGATCGGGCGTCAGACTCTATGATGGCCCCGACTTAAAGCTATTCATTTTAGTTGGTTGGGGCCGGAGCTTCTTGTCTGTTGCTTGGCCCACTGGTGTCCAACTGATGTTTTTCTTTTGCTCCGGAGTTAGTAAGTTATTCGGCGCTCAGGGATCTCCATCGTCGGGCAGCTTACTCAATCTGTGAGTCCTGGTTTTTGATTCATCGGGATGTTTATCATGATTTATTTGTTTGTTCTTGATGATTCATTGACTAGTTAGAGATTCACCACGAGGACCGAAGAACTAACTAAATGTTATGAACCACTGCAGAAGTTGAGGGTGAGGTTATGGCCGTGTAAAATCGAATTAAACCCGCCAGTAACTTTGTGTTACTGATCGTTCCAAGTCGATACTTCTGTGGTGGTTCTTTTTGTTTTATGTCTTGGTGTTTAAAATATTTTTGTGCTGTTGGCGCCTTATGTATGTTATCATATTTTTAGTTAAGTTAAGGTATAGTCCTGTAGCCATCTGGGCTATTTGAGGTGGACCTGGATTTAAAGTACATAGAAAATGTTTTTACATATTTGGAAAGGTGAGGTCTTCTGCATTAAGAATCCGATGGGTGACATCTTGTCACCATTGAGCAATTTGAGAAATTCAAGATGGCGTCCAAGATGGCTGCCCATATACAGAGAATGCTATTTTCCTGTGAAATAATCATGTTTTGTCAGACTTTTAGACCTGAAATCACTTGTATTTAAAACCTGAATTAATTGTACATTAAAATGAGCCCAAGAAAATATACTCTGTAAAGGTGGCATCAAAGATGGCTGTCAAAACTAAGGAAAAATGCAATATTTGAAAGCGGTGCCTTCCAAAATCCAAAATTTTCAAACTGAACCACTTGGTGGCAATTTTGTTTAATGTTTATGGATCCAGTGGATGGCATCTTGTCACCAGTGAGCAAATTAAGAAATCCAAGATGGTATTCAAGATGGCTGTCAGTATACGGGAAAAGTAATTTCTATGCAAATATTCATGTTTTGGCATATTTAATTCCTGAAATCAGTGCAATTAATACCATGTAAGGAGTGCATCTAAGATGGCCACCACAGTAAAGGAAAATTTTACAATTTTGGTTTGTTTGTTTGTTTGTTTTGTTGTTTTACGCCCAAGTCAACCGATATTGCCATGCCGGGATATTACCTCCATTTCCAACTTTGGGATGCCATGACATCCGAACATACTCAAACTACAACCACTAAATTAAACAACTCATGCTTATAAGTATAGATGCTCTTAAAGGATCTCAGTCTTATTTTTATTTGTCTAAACCACTTTTTCTAGGCAGGTTCAGACTAGTCATCAAACGGCTGGTCAGTTTTATCTGTCAACACAAGCAGCCCATATTTCTCTCACAACCTAAAATGACAGGTAATATTTCCTTTTGTGCTGCATGCGTAATACTACAGAATGGTTTTCAAGAGGGAATGTGGGCATCGGGTCAAGAGAAATATATTAGCTGCTTTTGTCTCCAGGCAAAGTTTTGAAAAATCTTCTGAATGACCATCTGAGTAATGGGTTACAGCACAGGCCTTAGCCTGCACAAGGAAAGTGGTTAAAGTAAAACCATCCATACATGTAAGCCTTAGTTGTTAACTGGTGGTTTTATTTTCAAGCACATACTGAGTCATGTCATCCAAGTTTGGTAGAAGTCCCGACATGACCATAGCTGTTGATTGGGACATGAAGCACCAGCACAAGCAAACAAACAAACAAGTAATGTGGTCACTTTCACATAGTATAAAAGTCAAAGCTCTGTTGACAAATCACTGCAAAATACAGGGACATGTAGTTCACAGCGCCCTAGACTAAAAATTATGGTTCAAAAATTGGGGTTTAATGTCTCATTATCTATAGGCCCACATACATGTATCTTTTCTCATATACATGTATGTATCTTTTATTCTGGAAGACAGACAGCAAAGTCTGGAAATGTAGATCCAAGTGATCTATGATTATGATTTTAGGGCCGGGCAGTAACTAATGTTGTCAGAACTTGGAGCCCAATCCCTTTGAGATGACAATAAAATATGTTTAAGCTATAATTACTGTAACAGCATGTACTCCTATTGATTGAAAGTCAATAGCTGATAACTAATATGGAACATGATACTAGAAAACCTGGTGGCCAGACAATGGCTCTGAATACAGGTAGGGTTCCAAAACGAAAACTCAATATTGATTGCGGAGGGGGCAGTTTTACTGCACAGGTAATAAGGGGCCATTAAACCAATAAAAATGGTATCACATGCATTATTCTTTAGGAGCCCTTTATTATCCCATAAAGCGATGAATTAATCACCTTATTATGGCAGTCCATTGATCACTGACACATATTGCACAAGTTGGGTCATAAATTGAATAAACATTGGCACCAATTTAGCTCATTCAGAAGAATATACACTGTATCTCTTTTAATTGTAGAACAGTGGGTTCTACTGACAAACACTCTATATGCACACTTTCATGCATCCTTGGTCTAGAAAATATGCATGTACAACTAAATGGTATACATTCAAATATTATAGGCTGGAATCAAGCTTGACACCAAGCTGAAAGTCTACAAGGCTGTGGTACTGCCAACCCTTTTCCATGCATGTGAGACCTGGACAGTATACCAACGTCATCAAAGAGACTTCACCATTTCCACATTAAGCTGTTAGAGAAAGCCGTTAAAATCAAGTGGCAAGACAAGATTCAAGACACGGAGGTCCTGAAGAAAGCAGGAATGCAAAGCATGAATACAGTCTTGAAGCTAACACAGCTAAGATGGACTGGCCATGTTATAAGCATGCCGGATGCTTGACTTCAAAAGAAAGTTTTCTATGAAGACGTACAGGAGGGAAATCGCTCTTAATATGGCCAGAAGAAACGCTAGAAAGACACACTCAAAGCCTCTCTGAAGGATTTCGAAATATCAATGGGTTCTTGGGAACAGACTGCACAGAAGCAATCAAAGTGGCGAGGTCTCATCAACAAAGGAGCAGCTCTCTATGAAAAAATAGAAAATCTGCGAAGGTGAAAAAAAGCGCAGAGAATGCATAGCTAAGACCAATTGACCACCGAGCAGCTTCCATAACATTGACTTGCTCTACTTGCAAACGACAGTTTAGAGCTAGAATTGGCATAGTCAGCCATCAAAGAACTCACCAACATACATGAACCTTATTCAAGAAATAATGATGATATTTTAGTCAAAGACGATGTCTTGAAAACAATAAAGGGAATGGAAACCCATATTTGATATACATTTAATAGTTTTGAGCCAAAACGGACATTTTCAGAACAGTTTCAAATTATGGAGAACGAGTAATTAGCATGTAAAGCACTGATATTGTGTATGTCTTACTGGTATATGTATTTTAATCTGCAGGAGTCATTAATATATTAAATATACTAAATGATGACCATAAGTCAATCCAGATTTCAAAAATACTTTTATCTATCAGGACTTATTCTTTGACGTTTACAAAAATTGCCACCTTACTAATTGTTTTGAGAAATTCTTTAGTTTCAATATCAGCACTTTTCAATATTACATTATCCTTTATTCTGGCGAACATTTTAGATGATCTCCATACATTGTGAATTTTTGAATTGGTTTCAATGTACACAGACTAGTTCAGCCTTTCAATGCGAGTAATTTCAGGTCTTACATCTGCCAAAACACGATTATTTACATGCTAATTACTATTCTCTGTATAGGGGCAACCATCCTGAATGTCATCGTGAATTTCTCAAAGTGTTCAATGGTGATAAGATGACATCCATCGGAGTTTTAAATGTTAACAAAATGCCACCAAACTGTTTGTCTTAAGAAATTCATTAGTCTTGAAATCACCTCTTTTCCATAATGTAATTTACTTTATTCTGGTAGCCATCTTGGATGCTCTCCATACAGTCTGTTTTCTTGCGCTAATTTCAATGTACATTCAATTCAGCTTTCAAATACAAGTAATCCCATATTTAAAAATATCTCAAAATTTGATTTTTTTCCATGGAAACTACTGTTTTCTGTATACGAGCAGCCATCTTGGACACCATCTTGAATTTCTCAAATTGCTCAATGGTGACAAGATGTCACCCACCGGATTCTTAATGTAGAAGACCTCACCTTTCCAAATATGTAAAAACATTTTCTATGTACTCTAAATCCAGGTCCACTGAAGGTTCTGCCGGACTAGTAACTGAGTGGCCACCTATTGGGAAAATAGCTGCTCATTCGGCTTACGAAATGTTTTCATGGTATAAGTACCTGATTGTTAGTTTGGTTTTTTCCCACCTCGGTTTTTGGAGTGGGAATCTTTTTCTGATTGCGCCTTTTCCTGATCTTTGCCTACTTGTACCTTTTTAAGCTGGATAAGTTGAAGATTAAGTTCGATGAGTTCGATAAGTTGCATAAGTGAACAATAAGTTTGACGAATTGGGGTGAGGGATGAGTTCGATGAGTTGGATAAGTTGTAATGCTGAGTTGTGTAAGTTGCATTCTGAGTTTTATGAGTTGCATAAGTTGAACAATAGCTTCGATGAGTTGGATAAGTTGTATGTAGAGTTGGGTGCCCTGTATGCTGAGTTCGATGAGTTGACGAAGTTGATAAGTTCGATGATCTGGATAAGTTAAGCGATGCGTTCGATATGTAAGTTCAACTGTTGGATGAGTTACATGTGTAGATAAGTTGAGCAATGCGTTCGATGAGTTAGATAAGTTTGTAAATAAGTTCGATGCGTTGTATAAGTTGGGAAAGTTGCATGCTGAGTTCGATAAGTTGCATATGTTGAACAGTAAGTTCGATGAGTTGGATAAGTTGAAGTTCGATTAGCTAGATAAGTTGAGCGATGGGTTCGATGAGTTACACAAGTTGAACAATAAATTCGATGAGTTGGATAAGTTGTATGTTGCATGCTGAGTTTGATGTTGCATAAGTTGAACTTGAAGTTGGATGAATTGGATAAATTGAAAAGTAAGTTGGATAAGTTGAGCTCAACGCGTGAAATAAATGTTTAACGGCCAATCTTTTCCAGCAGGGCTATCGGTATCATAAACTTATCACAAACTTCGAAAAACATTTTCAAATGTTTTTCGTAGACAATCTGAATTGATTTCCCAATGTAATGTTGGGTTAAAAGGCGCTTTTACGCGATGGCCTTTCAAAAGCAGAATTTTATGGTGACTTGGTTTACACGTTTAAGAAACTTTTAAGAGTTTGCTGACATCCAGTCTATGATCTGTCCAGCAGTCTGCACCACACATAGTCTTTGTCACTCTGACACCTTGCCTGTCCGTTCTCCGCACTATGGCATAGTCTCTGAGATGCCAGTATTTGGAACGACGGGGATGCATCCAGGATGTTTTGTTTCTATTAGGTGGACGTAAGGCTGTTTTGGTGATTAGAAGATCTTGTTCAGCACACTTCTTTAGAAGCAAGAGATCATTGCTGTTGCACTTTCCAACACCTTCTGGACCTATAAATCCTTCGCAGGTCTGGTAGTCTGTACCAACTCTGACATTCAAGTAAAGTCGCCAAGAAGGATAAGCTTGTCTGTATGGGGTGTTGCAGAAACAACGTCGTCTAAGTCATCATAGAACTTGTTCTTAACCTCATCGTGGGTGCATAAGCAATTACAAAAAATGTATGTTTATTGCCTGGCAGAGGAAGTCTCAATGTCATTAGGCGGTCATTGAGGCCTTTTGGCAATCCTGAAAGCTTACCAACAAGTTTCGTTTTAATGGCAAAGCCAACTCCTGGTTCACGCCTCTCTTCACATTTGCGTCCGCTCTAGAAGAAGGTGTATCCAGCACCAACTTCTTCGATCTCCCCAACATCTGCGAACCGAGTCTCACTCAGTGCAGCTATCTGTATACAATACCTCCCGGGATCTCGGCCCACAAGGGCAATTCTGATTACCTTTGTCTTTTTCTGTTTACCCGCTGATCGCGGTTTTCTAGTCCCCACTCCATGCTTCGAGGGTGAGCAGTGCGATAGGTCTGCTCATTCGCTCAGATGACTGCCGAATTCCGCTTACTCCTTTTCCGCACGGAAAACGACCATATAGAACTGAGCCGCCTGCGTGCAGATCTGCAACTGCAGCTCTCAGTGTGTCCTACACCTGCTGCTTCGTCACTCGCATATCGCCACAGGACTTTTGTAGGTATGTGAGTGCATGTGTAACTATGAAATTGTTGCAAGTGTTTGTGTGTTGAGATGACGTGTGCTGTGAAATTGGATTATAGTGAGGACGTTGCGCAACGTCAACCTCATTCCCTCGTCCTCACCCAACTGCACCCAGAGGCAAGACACAGGTCAAGACGTTTGGAGCTGGGTTTGGATGCAGTGGATGCGTAACATCTTTTAAAGATTTAGTACAATGTTACGCTTTCCGAACCGTTGGATCAGAAGATGATTTCTTCCGCTCTGTCTACCGAAACAGTTTTTGCATATCTGGACAAGGCATATCCCGACACACAGGTTTTAGTTTTGAATAACCTTTTCCTAGATAAATTGCTGGCCACAGCTGAAAAGCTCCGTTATCTGAGACTGGCGAATCAGTAGGTGGGCCGAAAGCAGGTGTACCACCTGACATTTCCTTAAGCAAAACTTGACTTGTTCTTCATTGCCCCGCGCGAGCTCGAGCGCGAAGCTCGGACACACACTGGACACAGCGGTGGGACGACCAAATGAGGGTTGTAGCATATATGCAATTAGTTTTCATGCATGGACTTAGTAGAAACTTAATATTTACATACTGCTGTTGAGTATTTTGCCGGGAGGCTGTTATCTCAAAAGATCAGAGTATTAAATTTTATGGGTACGCCCTTTACCTGGTGCTTTCAGTCTCACAAGATACATGCATGTGGCTTCTCCGCTGAGCTAAATTGAGTTGCTATTTAAGCAATTATTAAAAATAGGATTTTAATCAAACACCTTGATTTAGAAAAAGTTCGTACACCTGTCAAATAAATGACAATCTCTACATGATTTTTGTAGAAAAAGCTCAAATTTATACTGTATACTTGCATGTGGCTGATTTTGACGTCATCATTTTGCAATGACCCTTATACGTTTGCTGCCATGTTAATGTTAAATGGATATACAATCTTGGCAGAGCGTAATCAGTCGCGTATGTCTATTGTCTTCACTAATGTGAAAGAAGTTACATTAAAATGGTGTTGTTATTATGGGTTGGGTGAAATGAGTCAAAAGTGGCACAATAATCATGCTGATTAGATCGAGAACACCGACTAATTGGGCTTATTTGTGTTCTATGAGACGCCTCATGATAAACCCTGTCTTCAGAGTTTCTGACGCGATCCGACACTGATCATGCTGCACTGCCACACACGTTTCGGATGAAGGCAGAAGTGGGGTTTTACTTATGGTAAACAAAATAAATCATACGATCAAAATCATACGTTGGCCAGAAACGGGACTGAAAGTTTTTGTGGTTTTTGTTGGCACTTGCGAACGTGAGGTTTCTGATAACGCAGCTGATATGCATTTGTTCTCATCTAAAAGAAGGTTTTTATTTTCAGTAGTTCTGTACATATGCTGTAAAGAGAAGCTGGTTTTAGATCTGGATTAAGTTGAGATCGCGCTTGGGCGTAATATATGAAATATAATTAAAACTTGGAATTTTAAGTCGTGGCTATTCAAAAACTGGAATCAGAAGAGATATGTTTATATCAAGCGCCAATGGCCATCAAAATGTTCAGTAAAACTAGAATGAAAAAGTAAAAGAAACGTTTGACATTGCCATTTAAAAGGACAAACTGTTTTATCAGGAATTCTGTCCAGATTTAAACATATAAACTGACAATGTGATTTATGCTTGAAAGGTATTAATTGAAGCTCCTAACATTTGTGATTGGATACTAAAACGCTTACATCGGTTCTATATTAACATAAAATGTCGCAAAATAATTCTACAGAAGTGTATATGGACCGGAATAATAGTGATAGCCACTTGATCGCTTATCCATCGCAGGATGAGGCATTTCACAACACAAACTATGGCATTTTTGTTCTCATTTTGGTATGCCTCTTTCTCATTTTCATTAATTCTTTGTTGCTACACACCATTTATCTTGCAAGAAAAAGAAAACAGACTTGGGTGAAGCACATAAGGCAAATGTTTTACTTGATTGTTTGTGACCTCGTCGTAGCATTGTGTCTGTTGCTGAACGTCACCGTGAGACTGTTTACAACTTCAACGAAGCCTTATTGGCAGTGCGCCTTGTTATCTTACACTGCAATTTCGACCCAAAGCGTTTCATTTTACCATATGCTGTCAGTTTGTATCCATAGGTTTCGAAAACTGAAGAAAATAGACTTGCCATTTGGAACTGATAAATATCGATATGGAGTTGAAAGTACCATCATCTGGATAAGCGTGTTGTTGACCTCCGTGATACCGTTCGTGATTTTAGACGGAAAAGATGACACGCCAGGTTGCCGCAATGACGTCCTATTTGAACCGCCAGACGGAACATTTTTCACGATATACTTTCTCGTGCTAATGAGCTTGCCATGCCTCTTGACAGACATGCTTTACTGCGGTGTGCTCTGCCGGATGAGGATTCGTTTAAATCAAGTGCAAACAAGCGTGCATTTTAGAAACGCACAAGACGCAGATGCATCAAACGAACTTGAAGCTTCTGTTTCTATAAATTTACGACAACCAGCATCTAACAGTGTTGTTGGACAAACGGCCAGCAAAGTGAACAAGGTCATTGGATATCTTTTACTTGTGCTAAATATAAGTGCTCTAGGGCCACTCCTTACGGCTGTCATGCAGTTGAATGAACAGGAATCGGTTTGATTTGTACAAGAACTTATATACATAAACAATATTTTCAGCCCGTTTATTTACTCGTTATCTATTGCCCCGCTGAGGACAGAACTGAAGGCTAAACTGTGGGCGTGGATTTCTCGGATAAAATCTGTTATCATGTGCTCAAACAGACAATAAAGCACACCACAGGGGAAAAATTAAATCAAATGACATACATGTATAAGAATCTCTACTGATTAGATAGGGATTCACTTTTAAGGATGAAAATGCGTGGATCTTTATTGTTAATGTATTCTGATATATTTTGAAAGTCGTGTTTGTTATTTATTTGCATGCTAATTTAAGATGAGTTCTGGAATTCGCATTTCTAAGCATTAATGCAATACATATAGATTGAAAACAAGCTTACTTTTGAGCATGTACTGTACCTCTATTCATCTCCAGAACCTACATATACTCACACTGACACCGGCTTGACAAGAAATAGACCATGAATGCTTACAATTCTACAGTTGATGTCTTTAAATTGTCCATAATAACTGTGCTTACTTCATTTTATTGACTATTTTAGAAAATTATACATTTTTGCCTAGCTAACCCCGTTTCCCCTACACCCAGCATGCCACTTTGATATGTTGTATGAATGTGAAAAACATATAATATACTAACGAGGTATTACGAACTAAGCTAACGTTTCTTTCAAAACTATGATAAACTTTAATAGCATTAACTGTGGTACTCAGTTGCCTTTTTTCATACTATGCTAAACAATGATGATTATTTCTTCTAGAATACAGGATATTTCGGCAAAATATTTTCGAACAGAAAAAAAAGTACAGCCAGTCTTCTTAAATTTCATACCGAATCCGAAACGTCAACGCCAGTGATTTACGTCATACGGTAATGTATGATGTAAAACGTTACCAAAAATTCAACAAAAACGAGCTATGAGGACGAAGAATATTCATCAAGTCCAACATGATTTCTGGAAATAATCACCAAAAGCCAAGTAAATGATGTAAGTTGTCTTTCAATTGTGCTAAGACTGTGGCAATTACGTCACTTTAACGTTTATGAAGAAGACTTTATTTTTTGCGTGTAAAATGAAATGAAATCGAAAGTTTTCAAACACCATAAATAGTCACAAACTTGTGTAAAAATTATTATAACGTTTGGCGTTGTAATCTTATGTCTCTGTATTTTGACTACTTTACGCTTGACGTCAGCGAAAAACGATAGCTCCTTAAACGGCATTTAACGAAAGTCCCCATTTTTATTTTGCTTTTTTCTTGTGCTTAAGGCAGTACGCTAGCTATCACCGGAGATGGTTTGTTTTCACAAAAAGACTTTCTTTGTAGCCGTCCTTAGGTTTTCTTTGACAAAACAACAAAAACGTTACGTATCAATAAAACAGTATTAGCAAACAATTAAAACAAACAAATCTTTTTTTTTAACTGTTGTATCCTTTTATTTTCCTCCTTTCACACAGCACAGAACATATAGTACATACATGTATACATATTCATTCAAACATTTCTTCAACTTCAAGTGTTACTTCTTGGCTTTGATGACATGATATCACCTCTAATCTTCCATCAACACAATATACTATACTGGACAAATAAAGCCAGGGATCAAACTTTTAACTCGCAATTTCTACAAGATTTCAAACTGCTGGTGAAATGAAAAATTTCTATCTAATTCGCCATATAAATGAAAAATAATGATTGATTTATCGATTGACCCAAAATGCATACTTACAAATTTGACACCTAACTTATTCTGACCAGTATCTAAAATTGTACATGGTTAGGGAAACCGGGCTGATTGGTTACAAGGTTTATCCACATTATAACCTTAACATTTTTCCAGGCCCCAGTAACAACTAGGGACCTGTTTAAACTAAAAAGATTCCACATTATAGCCAAAAAACAAACTAAACTTGTGACATAAAAGTATATAGGTTACCCCATGCTTTTACAAATGCCTCAGTTTTATAATTTATTTTTGCAATATATTGTTCGTTTGTGAATTTTATCTTCAAATATCTTTGAAAACATTCAATACTAAGTTTTTTAAGGTTGAATTTACTTTTGTATATATAATATTTTGCTGTAATTGTTATAAAATAGTCCAATGCCCGTGAGCAGGCAGAGGAAAGAACAGACTTATAATCTAACTGGAGGTTAATATTAGCATTGTTATATAACTGTATCTTCAACATATTCCAAAACTCTTTTACTTTTTCACAATCAAATAGAAGATGTGTAATGTTTTCACTCTCTTTGTTACAGTATGAACATTTATCTATTTCAATTCGTTTAATCTTGCAAAGAATAAAATATAAAGGTTTGATCCTTTGGAAGCAATAAAGCATTCAAAGGGAGATAGTATGGACTATATCGCGCAATTTCGGGTAATGAACCCTCATCAGTAGCCCTTTTTAAACCGGCAACGAAAGCCAGACGATTGAACTGCAATTTCAAATTTTTTTTACGAGAAGTCTAAATCGAAGACACATTCCTAAACGGGGTCAAATAATTTAAACATTGCTTAGAAGTATGTTTCTAAACGTGAGTATTTTGAACACTCTGAATATCTTTACTGATCTCAAAGGACCTAAATAAAAATATAATCTGCACTATGGATGAAACCTGTTTGTCACCAAAATTCCTTTAAAAATCTTAAATTGAAAATCTTTTAGTTTAACCTCTTTTATATGGGAAAATTTTTATTGTATGTTTTCCATTCCTCAATTGTTATATCATTTCGTTCTTGCTGCCATTTGGTTGGGTTAACTGTTTCATTTACTGGTAAAAGAGTATCGTATATGTCTCTGCATCCTTTTTTGTTTTTAGAATGAATTTAACATAGCAGTTTAATTGCACATCATTTTTTATCTTTGCACATTTATCGGATTCTACATTTATAATATCTTTCCACATTTTTGGTATGTTACTCAAAAGTCGGTTGTAATCTAAATATGTTCCTTTTATATTATATGTTTCCTTTAAAACTAAATTCACTTATCCTTCCATTTTCATCAATGAGATCTAGTATGTTCCTAATACCTTTGTCATACCATTCTTTAAAGATAAAATGTTCGTTTCCACTGATTTGTGAGTTTTCCCAAAGTGGACTGGTAATAATTTCTTCTAATTCTCCAATTTTAAACGATTTCAGAAAAGTTTTCCAACTTTCAAGTATATTTTTCCAGAAAGGATTATGTATATATTTCAACATTTCCGCACTATATACACTTGTTGTAGCCATAGCGGATCTGAAGATGATCCGGATCAAAATGATTTTCAAAAGAATTTTACAAAAACATAAAACAAGATTTTTTCAAAACGAACTTGGCCACTTGACTCTTGATTCAACTATGTTTCATTCCATTGGTCAATGATCGTGGATAATGACGTCAACATCTTGTTCACGTCAATGGTTCCCGGCTCATATACAGAAACACGATGGAAAAAGCTTTCTTTTACACAGGGCAGTTCGCCGAATTTCTCGAAAATGAAAGGTACCATGTAAGTTATCTTTCGATATTGGTTGCTAATATTTTCCCCAATTATTTTCTGTCATTTTGACGAAGTTTCCGTTCTAAAATCGAATATTACGACATATTTAATTAGAAACTTTGAAATGGTATCATTGTAGTTACTCCGAATCACGTTTAACCGCATACTGTCATTTTATGCTCTCAAAAGACTTGTATTGTTTGATGTTTGTAACTAAAGGTATATTTTTATATTCTAGGTATTTATATTATAAAATTAAGTGTAAACTATGAAATAATCTGCTTTTTTAACAAGCATCATATACTATTCCGACGTTATTCAGATCACCCATGGAAAATCGTGTGTTCGGTGGGGGTGGGGTTGAGCAAACATGGCTATGGGAAAATGACGCCGAAAAAGGCACATGTTTTGGTCCTCGGAATATTTCATAAGGTTCACTGTATGACTAAATGCAAAGAATTTGAAGAATAAACCCATCGGTGGTGATATATAGTCCATGATTCGGATTACCTCCAACTGATCCGCATTGACTTCAATTATGCATATACTTTCACGCTCCAGTGGTCACAGTCGTGTGCTTGATCAAAAATGAATAGCATTACAGATGATGAGGAACAAAATTGGTTTCAAGATAATACTAAGTTTATTATACTCAAATCATTCATATGCGCATGCGCAGCAATTTTCACGAACTTGATCCGGAATGGGTAGAATAATTGTACGTCACCTAAACTATATAGTTTATTAAAATTTAGTTTGCTCAAGTGGCTAAAACTATCATTGTTTGAATATATAATTAGTCTCCGTAACCAAGATACTTTTAATGCTGTAATAAATGAACCAACATTGATCATCCTTAAACCGCCCGCTTTTATGTTTTTAACTATATTTTTCTACTAATTCTGTCTGGACCGTTATTCCATAAAAACTTATAAAACGCTCTTTCTAACTTTTTTATCAATTCTCCTGGCGGATTTGGGAGTGCTAAAAATAAATGTGTAAATTTTGCTAAAATCAAAGATTTAATGAAGGTGATTTTTCCAGGTTATGTTAGTTTTCTTTTAGACCAATTATTTATCAGTATATTTATTTTGTTAATAATATCTTCTGCATTATACTCCCAGACATTTCTTACATCAGCGGTGAAGGTTACCCCCAAAATCTTAAGAGGCTTCTGTTCCCAATCTAAATCATGCTCAAGGCAAATTTTTTTCTTTGGCATTGACATTTAACCAAACCAGAGAGCTCTTGTTTATTCTTCATTAACTTTAAGACCGGACATTTTATAAAACGTTTGCAAAATATACATTAATTGTTTCATTGATTCTTCTGAACCGTCTAAAAATACTTGAGTATCATCTGCATATTGACTTAACTTAATTTCTTTACCGTTTATTCTTATACCATTTACTACCTTATCGTTTCTTATCATTTTTCCTAAAACTTCAACGCATAAAATAAAAATGTATGGTGATATCGGATCTCCTTGTCTACAGCCTCTTTGTAAAGGGAAATAATCTGACATAATATAACCATTGCAATATACACGATTCCGAACCTTTTTGAAATAATTGAATCCATCATTTAAAAGACGAGCCAAAATTAAAATAGTCTAATGTTTTATCTATAAAGTTCCATGATATGGAGTCGGAAGCCTGCTGAAAGTCTATTGACAGGATTAAACCCGGGATATTTTGTTGTCTATTAGTCTTATATTTTCTCCTATAAACCTACCAGAAATAAAACCTTTTTGATCAGTGCTAATAACTTTGTCTAAAACCATTTTAAATCGATTAGCTATTACAGACGACATCATTTTATAAACCACATTTAGTAGTGAAATTGGTCTCCAGTTTTTTAAAAGATGTTTATTCGTGTTTGGTTTGGGGAGGCAAGTTATAACTCCTTGTTTTTGAGTAACGGAACGACAATCATTTTTATAAGCATAGTTTATAAAGGGAAATAATCTGACATAATATAACCATTTTGCAATATACACGATTCCGAACCTTTTTGAAATAATTGAATCCATCTTTTAAAAGACGAGCCAAAATTAAAATAGTCTAATGTTTTATCTATAAAGTTCCATGATATGGAGTCGGAAGCCTGCTGAAAGTCTATTGACAGGATTAAACCCGGGATATTTTGTTGTCTATTAGTCTTATATTTTCTCCTATAAACCTACCAGAAATAAAACCTTTTTGATCAGTGCTAATAACTTTGTCTAAAACCATTTTAAATCGATTAGCTATTACAGACGACATCATTTTATAAACCACATTTAGTATTGAAATTGGTCTCCAGTTTTTAAAAGATGTTTATTCTTGTTTGGTTTGGGGAGGCAAGTTATAACTCCTTGTTTTTGAGTAACGGAAAGACAATCATTTTTATAAGCATAGTTTATAGAATTTAAAATGAAAACACTCAAATCCTTCCAGAAAAATTAAAAAAAAAAACTCCGCTGTAAATCCATCACTACCTGGACTTTTTGAATTTTTCATATTTTTGACAGCTAAAGATAATTCTGTTAACGTTATTTCTCCTTCCAATTGTTTTGAATCCTGATCCGTAAGTTTATTTTCATTTTCACCAATCATGTCTTGTATAGTATCATCAGAAATCTTAATTTGATCTTTACATGAATTTTCGTAGTATCGTTTTTGAAATTCTAAAATATCTTTAGTATCTGTTATTTCTTCGTTATTTTCATCAATTAACTTGGCCATTATCAGTGTAATTTCTGTTTTCTAACTTAAAAAATTATTGGATGGTTTTTCACCTAGCTCTTCATACCTACAGCGTGATCTAAGAATTGTGCCTTCTATTTTATTTTTCCTTAATTCTATGAGTTAGTTCTTTTTTTCATCTAACATTTTGATGTCTTCTTCTGCGACTTCCTGCAGGTGTTTTGATATATGTTGTTCTAGCGTTTGAATGTCTTTTTCTAACTGAATTTCATGTTTTTCATTATTTTTCTTTTTATATGAGCTATATTTTATTGACTCACCTCTTATCATCATATGAATGGTTTCTAAAAGTAACTGATCGTTTACTGTAAAAATGTCTTTATTATTATTATTATTATTATTATTATTATTATTATTATTATTATTATTATTACTACATGTGTTATTATCCAAAACACTAGATATAAAAGAACTGTTATGTATGTTGTCGATTTGATTTTTTTTTATCTACTAAATGCAGATTTAATACTTCTGTAATAGTTTTATGGACAATCTCTACGTAATTTTTATCTTTAAGAAGCGAGTTGTTAAACTTCCAATAGCGTTTTCCCCTTTCTTGCTCAAAAAATTTAATTTCAATACTACTCCAGAGTGATCAGTTCTGTATCCTGGAACAATTTTGCAATCATCAAGATATGAAAACATAAACCAACTTATTAAAAATAATGTAATCTTGCTTGTTTCCTCACTGGGTTTAATTTCTTCCATGTAAATCCTTTTATATCTTCATTTAACAGTCTCCAAGCATCCATATACTCTTGTTCATTTAACATCTCTTTAACAACCATTCTTGCTTTGGGATTGTTTACATGTTTATAGTTTTCGGTGTCTAAGTCAGGATCCATAACTAAATTAAAGTCTCCACAAATAATAACATTATCATTATCTATTTCTTTTATTTTTTTGTTTAATTTCTTCATAAAACATAGGTTTGTCTTCATTTGGTCCTTAAAATTTACAAGTGTTATCTTCTGATTTTTAATTTTCAATTCTAAGATTATGTAATTACCGTTTGGATCCTTTATAACATGACATACTTCTACTTCAAAATTAGTATTTATCAATACCATTACACCTCGTTTATTGCTTTGATAGCCGGCCAAATAAACATTAAAGCCCCATTCATTTTTTATGTAAGATTCTATTTTATTTTCGAAAGGAACATCTTGCAAACAGATAATATTATATTTTTTTGTCTCAGATGTTGGAACAGATCTCTACGCTTCTGGTTACAGTTTATCCCACGTGTATTTGACTATAAATACTAATCTTTCTATCCTCCAGAAAAAAACACTGTCTTTGTAATATTGTAGTAACCAGCCCGGCTTCCCCCTTACTTCACTAACGTTTGATACATATAGCACACATATTTTCTCTGCAACATGATAGAAGCAAAATATTTTTTCCTTTTTAACAGAAAAGAAACGATAAAAAAATAGACCATCTTCCGCTTTTGTTTGCATGAAGCTCCTGCAACAGCAGTATATATTTCAACATACACAGTGCTTAGTTGAGATAAAGCTAACCTGTTTTGTCGTTTAACGACCCAGTCCGATTTTAATTACATGAAAGATAATAACTTTTTTTGCTTCAAAAATAAGGATAAGTATGAGCTGATACAGCCCTGAATCCAACTATGGCGGCTTTGTCATTTAACAATGGTTACATCCCAATCTAACTTTTTCCATTTATTACGAAAACATGCCCATGCAATATACAAAGTTTTTAAAGTTCCAAAAATGAAAATTCTCAGTAGAAAATTTTTGATATCCTTCCCATTTCCGCCCAAAACGCGGCCCGGTGGTACACGCCGGAACCGCCTCGGCGAGGCGGTTCCGGCGGGCACCCACAAACCGCGCCCCGAAGCGGAAACAAGAAAAATATGTATACCCCTGCATACCCCAGTTTCGTTATATAAAAGTGGGGTTCCAGGGGGTATACATTACACGGACATGCCCTCGCAATGCATGGCACGATTGACATTGTGTTCCATTATTTACCAGTTAAAACGGGACTTGGGGAGACAACAATAAGTATTATGCAGTTGACTCGACAATGGATAACCACCACGAGGCCAAAGCGCTATTATCCCAAACACGACCATATAAATGTAGTTCTAATTGTTAATAGTATGAAAATCTGAGCTGTATAGTAAAAAATATTTTGCCTAAGTTTCTGGAGCTTCTATAATATCTTTTCAAGTGCTTTAGAATTGTTGATGATTCCCCATTGTCGAGTTAGTTCTAGGCAAAAAACATAAAAATCTTTATGAATAAATATTGTTTGTCATGTTAAGATACACACTAATTTTTATGTGTATTTTGTACTTCAGATTAATTTTAACAAGTTTTAAGGAAAATGACAACCGATGTAAAGTGAAGTCCTTTAGTATATTAAGTTTAATTTGAGATAATCATGTCAGTTTAAATAGATTCTACTTTTAGATAAATAAATGTATATTTCTATATTTAAGACAATACACGCAACTGTATGTTTTGATTGTTTGTATTTGTTTTTGGGTGGTTTACTAGGAAATTAAAATTTTGGAGTCAGGCTGTTAAAGGGACGTGTGTAATAAATATGTACATTTTAATCCGTTATGTTTGTTTTAAATTTTAGCTCACCTGAGCCGAAGGCTCACAAGGTGACTTTATAGGATGGCCATGCTCCGGCATCCGACCGTCGTCCGTCCGTCGTCCACAATTTCAAAGATCTTCTCCAAAAGCGCGTGGCCGATTAAGTTGAAATTCTATGAGGAGCCTCCTTGGGTAGTGGCATTAAAATTTTGTTCCAGATATCTTGATCACACGACCAAGATGGCCACCACGCCCATATATGGTAAAACCCTTGAAATTTTTTCTCCAAAACCAGTGGGCCGATTTCCACGAATCTTGGTATGTAGCATCGGGGACTCTAGCCCATCATAGTTTGCTCAAAGGATGACCCTGGGATGACCTTGACCTTGTTCAACTTATCCAACTCATCGCTTAACTTTTCAATCTCTTTGAACGTATTCTTCAACATAGTCATCTCATCGAATTTAGCATGCAACTTACCAAACTCAACATACAACTTATCCAACTCATCGAACGTCCTGACCAACTTATACATGTACAACTCAGCATGCAACTTACCCCTCAGCATGCAACTTACCCAACTCAGCATACAACTTATCCAACTCATCGAACTTCCTGACCAACTTATACACCTCGTCTAACTCAGCATGTAACTTATCCCAACTTAGCATAGAACTTACCTAACTGATCAAATTTATTGTTCAACTTATCCAACTTATCTTACTCATCGCTCAGCTTATCCAACCCATCAAGCTTTCAGTTCAACTTATACAACTCATCGAACTTATTGTTAAACTGAAACAACTCATCGAACACCGCATGCATTTTAAGCAACTCAGCATACAACTTATTCAACTCATCAAACTTATTGTTCAACTTATCAAACTTAACTTGCTTATCGTTCAACCTATCCAACTCATTGAACATATTGTTCAACTTATCCAACTCATTGCTTAACTTATCCAGCTCATCAAACATATTCTTCAACTTATTCAACTCATCGAACTCAGCATGCAACTTACCCAACTCAGCATACAACTTATCCAGCTCACCTGAGCCGAAGGCTCACAAGGTGAGTTTATAGGATGGCCATGCTCCGGCATCCGACCGTCGTCCGTCCGTCGTCCACAATTTCAAAGATCTTCTCCAAAAGCGCGTGGCCGATTAAGTTGAAATTCAATGAGGAGCCTCCTTGGGTAGTGGCATTAAAATTTTGTTCCAGATATCTTGATCACACGACCAAGATGGCCACCACGTCCATATATGGTAAAACCCTTGAATTTTTTTCTCCAAAATCAGTGGGCCGATTTCCACGAATCTTGGTATGTAGCATCGGGGACTCTAGCCCATCATAGTTTGCTCAAAGGATGACCCTGGGATGACCTTGACCTTGTTCAACTTATCCAACTCATCGCTTAACTTTTCAATCTCTTTGAACGTATTCTTCAACATAGTCATCTCATCGAATTTAGCATGCAACTTACCAAACTCAGCATACAACTTATCCAACTCATCGAACGTCCTGACCAACTTATACATGTACAACTCAGCATGCAACTTACCCCTCAGCATGCAACTTACCCAACTCAGCATACAACTTATCCAACTCATCGAACTTCCTGACCAACTTATACACCTCGTCGAACTCAGCATACAACTTATCCAACTCAGCATAGAACTTACCTAACTGATCAAATTTATTGTTCAACTTATCCAACTTATCTTACTCATAGCTCAGCTTATCCAACCCATCAAATTTTCAGTTCAACTTATACAACTCATCAAACTTATTGTTAAACTGAAACAACTCATCGAACACCGCATGCATTTTAAGCAACTCAGCATACAACTTATTCAACTCATCAAACTTATTGTTCAACTTATCAAACTTAACTTGCTTATCGTTCAACCTATCCAACTCATTGAACATATTGTTCAACTTATCCAACTCATTGCTTAACTTATCCAGCTCATCAAACTTATTCTTCAACTTATTCAACTCATCGAGCTCAGCATGCAACTTACCCAACTCAGCATACAACTTATCCAACTCATCAAACTTATTGTTCAACTTATCAAACTTAACTTGCTTATCTGCTTATCGTCCAACCTATCCAACTCATTGAACATATTGTTCAACTTATCCAACTCATTGCTTAACTTATCCAGCTCATCAAACTTATTCTTCAACTTATTCAACTCATCGAACTCAGCATGCAACTTACCCAACTCAGCATACAACTTATCCAACTCATCAAACTTATTGTTCAACATATCAAACTTATCTAGCTCATCGTTGAACTTATTGTTCAACTTATACAACTTATCGAACTCAGCATGAAACTTACCCAACTCAGTATACAACTTATACAACTTATAGAATTCAGCATGAAACTTACCCAACTCAACTCAGTATACAACTTATTTAACCCATCAAAGTTATTGTTCAACTTATCCAACTCATCGAACTCATCACTAATCCAGCTCAGCGAACTTATTTTTCAACTTAGTCAACTCAGTATGAAACTTACCCAACTCAGCATAGAACTAATCCAACTCATCGAACTTATTGTTCAATGAGTGTTATTGATATATACCATACGGATCTTTTGAAAGCCTATGACTCGAGAGAGCTCCTATCGCATCGGTCAAAATTTAACATTGTCAAAAATGCCAACGTGAATCAATTAAAGGCTAGTTGTGCTAAGCATCTTTATCTACTATGTTCCGTTTCGGAAGATGACATTTGGGAGACTTACGTCGGTAAGGCATGGGATGGGAATGTCTGGTTGAGTAAGCAACAAATGGGAGAAAAATACAACATTTCATGTGAACTTTCCATCAGAGTTAATAATAGCAAACCAACTTACAAAAACTAATTAAAATGAACCCATAGAAATCGTATAGCAGCTTGCATTTTCAGATTTGTATACTAAAGTGATTAGTTCGATTGCCTGGGTCTGACGTATGACCAAACGTCTGTGAAAAGTCATAACTGCAGCTGATGTTGTTCCATGTAGTGGCCCAAAATAGTCTCCCCGTACATCATTCATAGAGCAGATCATATTTTACTTCTAGCCGAAGATATTCTGAGAAATCAGAATTATTATCGGTTTAGTTTCATTTTCTAACCAACACTCTTATATCTGGCTCTATTTGGATGATTCTAGCTTTCGTATCCTGTTGAACGCTGCAAAAATTACAGTAATTCTCTCTGGCTTCATGTTGCCAAATCTAAGAGTCAGTAACAAAGCTTAAGTAGCCGAATATCCTTTTTCATTACATCAGGAAAACATGTCCGTGCAAGGAATACCCCCTCAAACCCCACTTTTATACAGAAAAACTGGGGTATGCAGGGGTATACCTATTTTTCTTATTTTTGCTCCAAAACATAGATTGTGAGTACTCGTTAGAACCGCCTCGGCGAGGCGGTTCTAACGTGTACCCACAATCTATGTTTTGAGCAAAAATAAGAAAAATATCAAAAATGTTCTACTGAAAATTTTCATTTTTTACAACTTTAAAAATCAATGTATACTGCATGGACAAGTTTTCGTAATGATATCTTCGCTGCTCTTAAAGGATTTCAGCCTCAGTTTTCCGTCTATTTCAATGTAGTAGGGTATACGATTATCTCCTTTCCCCAACATTTCCGTGTCAAGCATATTAATGTGCTGATCAGAAATTTTGTTCATTATGTCTCCCCACGACAGGGTCGGGAGACATATTGTTTTTCCCCGTGCGTCTGTCCGTCCGTCCGTCCGTCTGTCTGTCTGTCTGTCTGTCTGTCTGTCCGTCACAAATCGTGTCCGCTCTATTACTTGAAAACCGTTATAGATTTTTCAATGAAACTTGGTACACTTGTTAACCACGACGAGACGATGTGTCATGCACAAGAACCATAACTCTAGCTTGAGTATTTTTGGAGTTATTTCCCTTTGATTATTTTCGATACAATTTCATGTCCGCTGTATAACTTGAAAACCGTTAAAGATTTTTCAATGAAACTTGGTACACTTGTAGACCACGACGAGACGATGTGTCATGCACAAGAACCATAACTCTGGCTTGAGTATTTTTGGAGTTATTTCCCTTTGATTATTTTCGATACAATTTCGTGTCCGCTGTATAACTTGAAAACCGTTTAAGATTTTTCCATAAAACTTGGTACACTTATTGAGCATGATCAGACAATGTGTCATGCACAAGAACCATAACTCTAGCTTGAGTATTTTTGGAGTAATTTCCCTTTGATTATTTTCGATACAATTTTGTGTCCGCTGTATAACTTGAAAACCGTTAAAGATTTTTCAATGAAACTTGGTACACTTGTAGACCACGACGAGACGATGTGTCTTGCACAAGAACCATAACTCTGGCTTGAGTATTTTGGGAGTTATTTCCCTTTGATTATTTTCGATACAATTTTGTGTCCGCTCTATAACTTGAAAACCATTTAAGATTTTTCAATAAAACTTGGTACACTTATTAAGCATGATCAGACAATGTGTCATGCACAAGAACCATAACTCTGGCTTGAGTATTTTATGAGTTATTTCCCTTTGATTATTTTCCATACAATTTCGTGTCCGCTTTATAACTCGAAAATCGTAAGAGTTATTTCAATGAAACTTAGTACACTTATAAAGCACAATGAGATTACGTGTCATGCTAAAGAACCATAACTCTTGCTTGCATATCTTTGGAGTAATTTCCCTTTGATTATTTTCCATACAATTTCGTGTCCACCCTATAACTTGAAATAGAAATTTCAGTGAAACTTGGTACACTTATAAAGCATGATGAGACGATGTGTCATGCACAAGAATTATAACTCTTGCTTTCATATCTTTGGAGTTATTTCCCTTTGATTATTTTTCCATACAATTTCATGTCCACTCTATAACTTGAAAACCATAAGAAATATTTCAATGAAACTTGGTACACTTATAAAGCACGATGAGATGATGTGTCATGCTAAAGAACCATAACTCTTGCTTGCATATCTTTGGAATTATTTCCCTTTGATTATTTTTCATTCAATTTCATGTCTGCTCTTTAACTCAAAAACCATTAGAGATTTTTCAATGAAACATGGTACCTTTATAAACCATGATGCACAAGAATCATTACTCTTGCTTTCATATCTTTGGAGTTATTTCCCTTTGATTATTTTCCAAACACTTTCGTGCCCCCTCTATAACTTGAAAACCGTAAGAGATATTTCAATGAAACTTGGTACACTTATAAAACAGAATGACAGGATATGTGATGCACAAGAACTATAACTCTTGCTTGCATATTTTGGACATGCACGTCGAAAGGGGGGAGACATCAGTTTTCACATAGAAAACAAATTCTAGTTTCTTCCTTTTGTCGTGTAAAGTAGCCTTGTAGCAGTATACATTTATCATAACTGTCATGTAGGGACGCCGCCTCAGTTTTTGTGAGGTTTTCACCCAACATGTCGAGTTTTTGTTTTTAATTTACCACCCCACCCACCGTGTGTAAATTTTTGAGGTAAGTGTTAAGGCGTGTTCACACATAACTTAGTTGTTGACTGCTTTATGGTTCCTTGTGGTATATTGGTTATGAGAGAGGATGTACATTTAATGTTCGTAAAAATTAAAATGGCGGATATTTAGCTCACCTGAGTCGTTAGGCTCACAAGGTGAGCTTATAGAATGGCAATGATCCGGCGTCCGCCCGTCGTCGTCGTCCACCATTTTCAAAGATCACCTTCTCTGAAACCCCTTGGCCAATCAAAGCCAAATTTTATATAAAACATCTATAGGAAAAGGGAACCAATGTATATATAAATAATCCAAGTCACATGACCAAGATGGCCGCCACGCCCATATATGGTAAAAAACCCTTCAAAAATCTTCTTCTCCAGAACCCAAAGGCCTAGGATCTTGAAACTTGACATGTAGCATAAGTAACTCAAGGTCCACAATGTGTATATAAATAATTGCCTAAGGATGACCTTGACCTATTTTACGGCAAGGTCAACATAGGTCGCCAATGCATTTGAATGGGGAAAACTTTCAAAATGTCATTTGAAGTGAAAGTCTTGCAGGAAATGGGGCAGTAAGACTGAATATTAATTATTCTGAAAAAAATTGGACCCCATGGGCTGATATGCCCCACCGGGGGCAATATACATGTATATCTCCATAACATTCAAACATCCTCTTTTCTGAAACCGCTTGGCCGATCAAAGCCAAATTTTATGTAAAGCATCAGTAGGAAGGGGTTACCAATGTGTATATAAATAATCCAGGTCACATGACCAAGATGGCTGCCATGCCCATATATGGTAAAAACCCTTCAAAAATCTTCTTTTCCGGAACCGGTCGACCGATTTCAATGAAACTTAGCATGAAGTATTGATGACTCAAGTACTACAATGTGTATATAAATCATGACCCTGTGATGACCTTGACCTGTTTTACGGCAAGGTCAACATAGGTCGCCAATGCATTGGAATGGGGAAAACTTTTAAAATGTCATTCAAAGTAAAAGTCTTGCAGGAAATGGGCAGTAGGACTGAATATTAATGACTCTGGAAAAAAAATGGACCCTAGGGACAGATCTGTCCCCACCCCGGTACATCATACATGTATATTCCCATAATATTCAAACATCTTCTTTTCTGAACCCGCTTGGCCAATAAAAGCCAAATTTTATGTGAAGCATCTATAGAATAGGGGAATCAATGTGTATATAAATTATTCAGGTCACATGACCAAGATGGCCGCCATGCCCATATATGATAAAACCCTTCAAAAATCTTCTTCTCCAGAACCGGTGGACCGATTTCAAAGAAACGTGCAAGAAGCATGGATGGCTATAGTACTACAATGTGTATATAAATCATGACCCTGTGGTGACCTTGACCTATTTTACGACAAGGTCAACATAGGTCGCCAATGCATTTGAGGTGAAAATCTTGCAGGAAATGGGTAGTAGGACTGCATATTAACGATTCTGAAAAAAATGGACCCAAGGGCTCATATGCCCCCACCCCGGGACAATATACATGTATATTACCATAATATTCAAACATCTTCTCGTCTGAAACCAATTGGCCAATTAAAGCCAAATTTTATGTGAAGCATCTGTAGGATGGGGAACCAATGTGTATATTAATAATCTAGGTCACACGACCAAGATGGCCGCCATACCCATATATGGTAAAAACCCTTCAAAATCTTCTTCTCTGAAATCAATTGACTGATTTCAATGAAACTTAGCTTGAATCATCGATTGCTAAAGTATTACAATGCGTATATAAATCATGATCCTTGATGACCTTGACCCAGTTAATGGCAAGGTCAACATGGGTTGCCCATGCATTTGAATGGGAAAAACTGTTAAAATGTCATTTGAAGGGAAAAGCCAGCAGGAAATTGGCAAATTGACAGAATATTGATTCTTCTGAAAAAAAAAGAAAATGGCCCAAGGGCTTAATCTGCCCCTGCTCTGGGGTTAAATACCATAATATTCAAAGATGTTTGTTGGTATATGCAGCAGATCTCAGGTGAGCGTTTACAGTACCATTGGTCATCTGGTTATACAATACATAACACTTGTTTAATTAAATGTCTGGTCCTTAGATGCACTCTGATTAAAAATCTGGTGCTAATATATTTTAGAATAGGAGTATACTTGTAACACAAGTCTGAGGTTCATTTACACCAAATTTGAATCAAGGACGTGTTTTAATCAAAATCATTGTTCATATTTGTAACGGACGTCCTTAAAATCCAAAATTGGTTAAAGCACTGAGATTATTTTTTATGAAATGCTCGTCGGAAAAAAAGAAAATAAAACAATTATGAGACAGGCAAAGTTCAGTATGGATGAATAACTGTTGAGTGATGCTGTGTTACAGGGATGGTCGGAGAAACATATCTGTGATGTAGCTGGATCCAATGAGATTACACCACCTACAGATAGAAAAGCATATCTGTTTATTTTTTCATTCACTTACTTAATTAATTATTTCAGGATACTTTGTTGGTTTTCGGTTGTATGTAATCTGGTTACATTTTAGCAGATGGGCCAGTAGGTAGTGCGGAAACAATAATTATATACATAAGACTATAATAAAGCGGTCGTTATATGTTCTCTTAATACATTGTGTAATACTTTATTGTCAATTTAGTTTTACCTCCTCGGTTTTTGAATTGAGAATTTCTTTCTAATTGCGACATTTCCTGATCATTGCCTACTTTTACCTTTTGAGATATTTGAGGAGAATATATAGATCAAACGTTCTTTTATGCATTTATATCTGCCTGCTGGGCCCCGTGGGAGGCATCAAAACCCGGCATCAAAACCCCGAACATTCAACGGGTGTGGGCCCCTTCTAAGTCAGCTTTTCAAAGCTCGGGAAGCTATATATGTTTGTATATGCCATTAACTAGGGTGTAGCTGAAGTTGCAAAGAAATTTGAGACAACGTCCATTTTTGATTCCAGAACTCACCAAGAACAGTAAAATACACGGGGTCGCTGCCCAGTCCGTCTCCCCCACCACTCCACCCAGCAACTCGGAGAACGTAAACAGTTTGTTTCTGTAAGCCTTGGACAATAGTCTCCTGAACCCAACCTACATACTTCTTCTGAGCCGACCTGACATCATCAGAAACCTTCCACCATTTTACCTACCGTGACAATAAAACTATACATCTTATGGACAATATCAATAATTCAAAGCAACGCCATGGCAATGTCGTCTTGAAATCATGACGTTTCAACCACGTCGAAAATGACGGTTTTCTTACGTTTTATTGATATTACATACGTACATTGCATACAAATACGAAAAAGACCCAGACCAGAAACAGCGGTAGTTGCATCTTTGAAGTAAACTTTAACTTTTTATGTTCTATTTATTTTTAAACTAATTCACTTAAAACGCTGTTCTGGACACTAACACTGCAAAAATAGGGTGGCATATGGTGATGTAAGATGTTTAACGATCCTTAAGATATAAAGTTGAACTAGGTAATATTCTACCAGGCCCTCGCCAATTGGGGTCTAAAGAAATAGATGGACGGGGCCCGCAACGAGGCAAATCTTATATGCTACTTTACTGGTAATCCGCTCTGGTCTGAGTCTGCCCCAAAAAGCGGTTTAAGTCAAACCATCTGAGTGGCTTACTTGGTTGATTATGTTTGAAACACTTGTTCTATGTCACGACATTCTCATTTTAGGTAAAAGTACCATAAAATGGAGGCAATGTTCCGACATGACCATAGCTGTTGACTGGGACGTAAAGCTTCAACTCAAATAAACAAATATGAGCCGCCGCATGGGAAAACCAACAATCTGCATAGGCGAAAGCAAAGGCCCAGTAACTGCGAAACTGATCAGCGCCTTTGTTTTCGCTAAACAGATAGTACAATTCCTCTACTTTCTAAATCCAAAATTTCAAGCTTCTAGCCGGCTCCTGTGACTGTCCATGCCAGTTTGTGTCAGGCCTGGTAGGCACCCAAGTTGTTGGTTTTCTCACGCACAGGCTCAAATCCTACCATATATCCACTAAGACTTTCTTCATTAGCATAATTCATGGTTTTAAGCTGCCTCCAATGTACCCGTACACTCTGATCCGTGTGAGGGGATACCGTCACAAACTGGGGATATGTCAGTGGTGCTGCATATAGCAAAGGAGGTAAGATAGTATTCTAAGACAGTCATGGTATTCGAGGCTTTAGAATAAATGTAATAGGCCTACCGATTTGGAAATTATGTCAAAATTGACTTTCAAACATGCTTGTTGAAACTAATATGCCTAAGGAACCTTCAAATGCTTGTTGAAGTAGATATACAAAAATGCATGAGTCAGGTATTGGTATATTTGTCAATAATTTGTCAATAATTGTATGTACCTAATAGCAATGACCAAATATAGGTCTACACTACATGTACATAACCACAAAGACCACAAATGGTTGGGAAAAGAGTTTCAATAAAATGTTACAATTAAAAGAAACCCTACCACAACCAGGTGTCTCGCTGCGTCTCCATTCCCCTTTTGGGCCACACCCTGTCGTGTTAAACACCTGCATTCGGAAGTAGAACTCAGAGTTCACACTCGTGGCATTGCCGTGGGTATTTTCTCCACCGAAATTTTACCGGCGTGTACCCTTGGACAGGCCGCATGCCCGCGTAATTCCAGTAATATTGCACCTACAAATAGTACAGACGCATGATAAAAATCTTACTATTCAGCTACGACCATATCTGGATTTGACGCTCTGTGCCAACTTCATTGATGTAGACTTTCAGTTTTTCTTCGCACGGACAACGAACTAAAGGCCACTCTTTGACATTGCTCTCCAGAAGTACCACAACGGTGTGACATGTTATTGAAAACTTTTTTTTCGAAACGCCAGGTCATACATAACGTGCATCTTAAGTTTTTTTTTTTTGTTTTTTTTTTTTGTTTTTTTTTTTTATCCAGTTTGTGTCTTTGTGTATAGATGCCCAAAAATGGGTGGACCAACCCTTTTCTCAATTTATTTTTATCCCCATCCTTAGTGCAGATTATATTTTCCTTTTGGTCCTTTGAGATCAGCGAGGGTAAAATAAGAAATTCATTATCGATCAGATTCATTTTCTAACCAATGTTTTATATATTTGGCCCTGTTTGGATAATACTAGTCCTGTTGAAAGTTGCAAAGTTACAGTATTTCTCTTTCGCTCCATTTTTACCAAATTTAAAGGGTCATTGAAGAGGCTTAAGGATGTTCGCTGCTAACATTTGACATTTCAGGACTTCCGGTTTTTCGTTTCTTGAATATCTCGTAAACGGTTGCAGATATTTTCCTAATATTTTATATTTGGATACATATTGATGATATGTGTAACGAACAGCCGAGCCAAGCCACAGCAAACCCCGTCGGTGGAAAAGCATGCTCTAATTGGCAACGGATAGAACCAACCCACCGCTGCCAACAAATGTAACGAACTCTCAACGAGAGAAGTAACTCCGAGCGGTCACTACTACTAACATTGGCTCTTGCCACTACAGTACATGGCTGCCAAAGCTTTATACGATAATCAAATAACTTGTTTGACCTAAGTGATGAACGGGTAGGTCATCATATAGCATCTAACGCTTATACAGAACATGTGAAAATGACCTGCCTCAGGTCCATTAAGTATGAGCCGTACCAGGAGCACCGCCTTGGAACGGTTAGTAATACAATTACTAGGGGGCTTAAACCGGTTTTATGGGATCCCAACCCTCGCCCTAGGTCCTGGCATGGTTCATCTGCATCGTTCATATCGTATTTGAATAACGTTTAAACATACATTTATAAACAACAGGCAACCCAGTCCCAGCTCCTTGCCGACACAACGCACACACAATCGACTTTCAACTACTACCAACACAACTTAACGCCACACCTGGACACCACAGTCAGCTACCCGAGCGCTAGTAATAGTAATCAGACGTTTCAATATCCCTCTCGGTAAAGCGAGGCTTCACAAAGAACCCGGGATAAAGTCTGCTACTGACATGGCCCAAAGTACCTGAACTGCTTAGTCCCTACGATATCTGTCTTCCAGCTCTCTACAAACATAGAGCTGCAGATCAAGAGTAACACAGTAACCAACCCGAGCACTAATAGTAGACTACTATCTTGCCCTCTCCGTACAGCTAGGCTACACTCAGAGAACCCGGGAAGATAGTTTGTTACTATTTCGGCCCAAAGTCCGTTACTTGTTACTCTAAAGGTAAACCTCCAATGTTACCTCTTCGTGGCTCAATCACCAACTAAACCGCAAACGTCTTGCTCTCGCCTTTTATACCCTTTCCGGCACGTGCACTTTTGGATTGTTCCATTACAACGGACTAGTCTATTCAAAATTACTGTGTGGGTAAATCGGGTGTAAAACGTTTCCTATTTAATCACCGTGTATGACAAATTCAATGGGGGGGAATGAATTATGTTGAACAACTTGACTCGACGAATATCAAACTACGAGCTCTTGAAGATACTTTAGCAGAAACTATGGTTTTAATACAGATATTCGTCACAATATGCATTGAATGAGCCATGAAAATTGTCAATCTAAGAAACTTCATTTTTTTCACCCCATTTTCTGCAACTTTTCAGAAAATTTTAGTTGACAGTAAAATTTAGGAGGTAGGGTAGATTGAACTTGAATATTACACATCTTCAAATTAATTGCACTAGTTCGATGTTAATTTTAGCAGCAGTATATATGTACATGGTCTTCTAAGTCGTTCGTTGTGTCTTTGGTGTGCTGGTTTTAAAATTTTAGGTGGTTTTATGAAATGGGCTTTTAGAAACAAAACAGCCGAAGAAAGGCTGAAAATGGCGATTTTTAAGTTGTTGGCTCTCTCTTATATGCTCACTACCCTATATATTTCTTTCTTTTATTCGAACAACATTAAAAGTTCTATGGTGTGTAAAAATATATGAAAAAGTTTGAATCAACAAATATGGGTTTGGCACATTTCAAAATATTGATTTTTTCCGACTTTTCAAGTATGGGGGTAGGGTTGGAAAAGAAAATAAAATTTTGTCATCCACTTCAAGTTGCAAATTTTTCTATTTTTTTTTTTTTTTTTTTTTTTTTTTTTTTTGTCCAAAATAGTCTGCGTTGCATAAATATTATGACTTTTGAAGGCATTCTAAGTGTATTTTTGTTCAAGACAGGTATGTTTCAAAGAATTTAAAATTAAATTAATTTTACCAAATTTAAAACATGGTGCTCAGAGGTCTCATTCAGACGCCTGTAGCTTGAAAAAAAATGCACACTGCCCTATAATTATTTTGCTTTCAAATGTCTTGTGTTGTATTTTGGAATAAAAAAGAGTGGTTAGAAAAAAAGTTTGAATACGTTTTCATTGGCAGCGAACATCCTTAAGTAGCCGAAACCGCGGTATGGCCCATCTCTTTTCACCGCTCTTTAAAGGATCTGAGTTTTATTATTAGTTTTTTTATAATTCTGTAAAAGACTGCTATTCCGCCCATTTATTATGCAAAGAAACGTTTCTGCTTACCGTATATCCTGCTATCCGGCCTTTCATATTGACCCTATTATCTGGAACAGGGTCCCACGTGACTTGCATGGAAGATTGGTTCAAACTGTTTAACCCTGTGATAGTAGGTACTGCTACCGGCACTGGAATTATGTTGTTTTTTTTAATTATGTGACACCCAATATGATTTTTGTCATCAAAACAATTATAAACAAGTAGCCCAAGGGCAACGATCGCTCACCTGAGAGTAAACAAGTACAGTCACTGGACAAAGAGAATTTTTTTCTTTTTTTTTTTTTTACCCTAAATGGGTATGACGGCCATCTTGGTAATGTTTCAGGTCTATGGCTGTAATAGTTACCATAGGCTCATTGGTCCTGTAAACGCTTACCTGAGACCTAGTTGTCACTTTTCTCCATGTTTCCATGTTTGCCTATGTTTCCAAAATTGACCTTGACCTAAATTAATCACATTCCTTCATCTACTCTATTAGTTGTTTGCATCTACCGCTTTTCAGGTCTCAGGCTGCATTTAGTTTACAAAATATCCATTGCTTTCACTTTTTCCCATGTAAAAGCCTGTTTCCAAAATTGACCTTGCCGTAAAATAGGTCAAGGTCATCCTAGGGTCATCATTTTATCAAACTATGATGGACTGGAGTCCCAAATGCTACATACCAAGTTTCGTGAAAACTGGAGAAGAAGATTTTTGAGTGGTTTTTACCATATATTGGCGCGGCGGCTATCTTGGTCATGTGACCTAGATTTCGGGATCAAACTTTTGTTACCCCTACCCAGGGATGCTCCACATAAAATTTCAGTTTGATTAGCCATGCGGTTTCAGAGAAGATCTTTGAAAAGTGTGTATAGACGACAGATCGGCCAAGGTCAAGAGATGACCTTGACCTAAATTAATCACATACTTTCATTAGTTGTTTTGCATCTACCACTTTTCAGGTCTCAGGCTGCAATAGTTTTCAAAAAATCCATATTTTTCACTTGTTCCCATGTAAAAGCCTATGTTTCCAAAATTGACCATGACGTAAAATAGGTCAAGGTCATCCTAGGGTCATTATTTGATCAAATTACGTTGGGCTAGAGTCCCAACTGCTACATACCAAGTTTCGTGAAAATCGGCCTGCCCGTCCTGGAGAAGAAGATTTTTGAGTGGTTTTTACCATGTATGGGCGTGGCGGCCATCTTGGTCATGTGACCCAGATTTTGCGATCAAATTTTCGTCCCCACTACCCAGGGATGCTCCACATAAAATTTCACTTTGATTGGCCAAGCGGTTTCAGAGAAGAAGATCTTTGAAAAGTGTGTATGGATGACAGACCCTTCAAGGTCATGAGATGACCTTGGTCTAAATTAATCACATACCTTCATCTACTTCATTAGTTGTTTGCATCTATCACTTTTCAGGTCTCAGGCTGCAATACTTTTCAAAAAATTGCAATTTTCCGCTTTTCGTCTTAATTTTAAGTCAATGGAAACTTTAAGTTGCCAAAGCAACCAAAGTAGTGGTACAAGGACAATAAAAAAACAAAAAAACTTTGTAGAGGCTAATATCATAAGCATGTATGCAAAGTTTCAGCTTCATCCGCTTTACAGCTTCTGAAAAGAAATTTTTTTATTATTTTTTCGAAAATTTACCCTTTACGTTGCTATAGCAACCAAACGAATAAAGCGATTTTGACAAAAGTTGCCTAAAACGGGGAGGACTACACAATAAACATTTATGTAAAAACAAAATTTCAATATCATTTACATTTATGTAAAAACAAAATTTCAATATCCTCAATGAAACGGCAGAAATTGCAAATTTCCACTTTTTGCCTTATAAGTCAATGGAAACTTCAAGTTACCATAGCAACCAAAATAGTTGGACAAAGACCATAAAAAACACAAACTTTGTACAGGCTTATGTCATAAGCATGTATGCTAACTTTCAGCTTCATCCCCCATACGGCTTCTGAGAAGAAGATTTTTGAATATTTTTTTTTCGAAAATTTACCCTTTATGTTCCTATAGCAACAAAACAAATACAGTAATTAATTTTTACAAAAGTTGCCTTAAACATGAAGAACTACTCAATAAACATTTTTGTAAAAACAAAATTCAAATATCTCCAGCCTGACAACGGAAAATGCCAATTTCCACTTTTTCTCCATACAAGTCAATGGAAACTTCAAGTTGCCATAGCAACCAGAGTTCTTATCCGATCGAAATAAAAAACACAAATATTCGTTCCCCCTACCTGTAGATGCTATATATGAAATATGAAAAGATTTGGCCTGGCAGCTTCAGAGGAGAAGTCGTTTGAAAATGTTGACGACGACGGACGACGACGGACGACGCACGGACGCCGGCTCGACTACTATACTATAATTTCACCTTGTGAGCCTTCGACTCAGGTGAGCTAAAAAAAGTAGACGTCATGTCAAGATTAAATAAAATCACAGAAAACAGATTAAGACAAAAGAACATATTAAACGAAACCGACTTTAAGGACATGCACAGTAGCACCATAACAATTATACCACTCTTGAAAATTCAGTGATGAACAACTTATGGCGGGGTAAGGGAAGATTAAATCAACTTATGTTGTTCTTATTCCATAACGTTTGCCATTTATTCTAGTCCTTACACCCTTCAGCTGAATATACATCAACTATGGTCGAGTTTGGTCCATCTCCTAATCTGTTGAAGGAGCCAACCATTACGTCATACAACAGATAATAATTCTCTGTACCGACCAATGCCACGTGTTTTCCTGGTTTCCAGTAAACACGGTAGCCTATCCCGTCACCACACTGGTCCACAATATCTAACGGCTTAAACATGAAAACGAATGAAAAATAAAACCAGAACATACATTTCGAATTTGGACTGTTTATAAACATTGTCTAACCTGAAAAAGAGAATGCAAAAGATTGGATCAGAACTGATAATTAATTGCAGTTTGCTTTAGTCGATATTACGAGCGCAACACCGCTTTTGTGACATTTAAAACATACTTTGCTACATACGCATATTATTGTTCTAGTGTGGTATAGAATCTTTGTTTATTTAGCGGTTCACCTTGTGGTGGTAAGGGCATTTTTATTAATTAAAGGTCTTACTGTCACTTTTGGAACGTGTGTGTACCAAAGTTACTGTATTCGTATACTCAGAAAGATGTCAGAAACTTTGACAAGCCCTACAACTATTTTATCCAACAACTATTTATTTATTCTTGCCTAAGCTGTCCCCCTGTTTTTAATTTGCATAGACATATTCTTCCTTATTTTGATAAAAACTCAATTAGTTGCACGATTCAACACAGTTATTGGGCTTTTTTTTGCACAACAATTTTTGTATTGACCCCATAAATGATAAAATCGGAGTTTTGATTTATACCGTTATCGAAAAGAAGTTGCTGCCAAGAACGAAAATCCAAAAATAAAAATATCAGAAAACCTAAGCCACAGCGGCAATTAATAACAGTGAAAAATTCAGAATTTGGAGATTACCTCCTTTTCACTGGGTGCTTCCTTCGTCCCGATATAAAAAGGTTTTGTTTGATTTTTACTATAGGTCCCGATAGGATTTGGTTTTGTTTGATTCAGGTACCAGATTTTTTTCTACAATAATTCCTAGAATTTGGTCAAAGATTTGATTTGATTTTAATTTATGACGTCACTGAAAGAATTTCATATCATAATATAGTGCTTTGAATGCAATTTTATGATAAAATTTAATTAGATTCGTTAAAAAGTGATATAAATTAAGCAGATTATATTATTGTTGACTCTGTTTTGAGGAGATTTACTGCGTTAAAGAAGTAGAACAAAACCCGGTACCAAAAAGTCAAACAAAACCTTTTTATATCGGGACCAAGGAAGCACCCAGTGCTTTTTATTTAAACTTAAAACGATAATGGGTGCATATACCCTGTCAAAATCACCGTCAAATGATATTGTTTTAAAATACATGTATGTTTATTTTCTTGGAAGTGACAGGGTTTTTTCATGGCTTTATAATTTATACTTGTAATCCCAAACTATTCCTGAGGTTTAAGCTACAGTGAATTTAACAGTCCCAATGGGATTTCACATGTATTCTCACTGACCAAACTTTTGCCTCTGAGAATATGGTAGTTACATCCATATTTCGGCGAATGTACCAACACATCAAAAAAATAGCACAAAGACAGGTTTTAAATCTGTTTTACCGTCCAGGTGATGACCAATGTTCCAACTTTACCTGATCCACCAGAAACATTGATGGGAGCCTTTATAGGTGCTGATGGTGGGATCTTGACAACCGCTGAAATAACAGAAAATTATATAGTAAAAGCCAATAATTTTGAGTCGCGTCATGAAAAACAACGGATTTTACCTGTGCGAAAACAAAGTAACTGCACAGCTGATCAGCGCCTTTGTTTTCGCTACACGAATAGTACAATTCCTCCTTTACTTAAATCCAAAATTTCAAGATTCTAGCCGGTTTGAGTGTATAGGCCGGTTTGTGTCGGACCTGGTCGGAAATCCCGAAGACCGGTTTTCACGCGACGCGGCTCATATGTTTGCTGAATAATATAACGAATGCCCTTTTTTCTAAATGGCCAGTTGGTTGATGATTTGGGCTAGCTTATTTTTGCCTTATCGTAACATAACGTTTCAGCTGTTGGTGACACAGATGGCAGTTCCAATTAGTAGTATGCTGATCTTACAAATTGGTAAAATTGAAAAATATTATATGAGCATATATGGTGGAACAGCTCTACATGTATGACCGTTGTTATGGCAAAATCATCATGTTATAAAAAAAACGTCAAAGCCAGCTTAATCATGACCCCTTTCTCATAAATTAATTTCGCGCTATTCGCCTTTGGCATGTCTTAAATTAATGATTTATATTGTTAACTTACTCGATGGGTTACTGGCCTCAATTCCCCGCCCCAGACTGTTTATGGCTCGAACTCTAAACCTATAACTGTTGTTTGGAGTGAGAGTTTTCACTACATAAGCCCGCTGGTCCTCACGTAATCTGAAGTCTTTTGCTGTGGCTACAGCCACTGGTTCTTGTATATCTGCAATGAATGTACGCATGAAGCATATGACTAAGTGTAGTCCACCATTGTGTCATCATTAGGTATGTCAAGACTGGTTTGGTACCTAGGTTTCCTAAGTCTCCCCGTACATTATCCATAGTGCAGATTATATTATCCATAGTGCAGGTTATATGCACATGGAAATAAGTTAGGGAACACTTTTAGCCCTTGGGGAAAGTTTGAAAAAATCCATTTTCCTTTTTTCTGGCGATACTGATTTTTTTTATCACATATATTTCATACCTTGGCCGAGCTACAGACCAATTTATGGAAATTCACAACATTTTGTCTTTGTGCTGCGTTTGGAGTGAGAGTTTTCACTACATAGGCCCGCTGGTCCTCACGTAATCTGAAGTCTTTCGCTGTGGCTATATAGCCACTGGTTCTTGTATATCTGTAATGAATGTACGCGTGAAGCATATGACTAAGTGTCGTCCACCATTGTGTCATCATTAGGTATGTCAAGACTGGTTTGGTACCCAGGTTTCCTAAGTCTCCCCGTACATTATCCATAGTGCAAATTATATACACATGGAAATAAGTTAGGGAACACTTTTAGCCCTTGGGGAAAGTTTGAAAAAATCCATTTTCCTTTTTTTCTGGCGATACTGATTTTTTTATCACATATATTTCATACCTTGGCCTAGCTACAGACCAATTTATGGAAATTCACAACATTTTGTCTTTGTGCTACGGAAGATAGAATATGCCATATGTGAAAAACTCCACTTTCTGCCAAACGTGGAAGACCCTCAGCTTCTGGTGATTCCCCTCGGCCAAAAAGAACAAAATCAGTCACCAAAGCTCAAATTTGAATGTTCTCATCATGTAGCTTTTATCCAACGTATGACATCAAACAGAACACGGTGAATGATCAAGTAAAGACTTGCTTGTCTGAGTTAATGGACGCTGGGAATGTCTCTGCCCTAGAAAAGTGGTATCATAGAACATGCTTACGCTCAGCACAACGTACCATTAACAAAGTTAGAGACACACAGCTTATTCGGTCCATATGTGACGAGTTATATCCATCCAAACAACTCACTGGTAATGATGTTACAGTAAACATGGCTGAAATTAATGAAGAATATTTATCACCAAGTTTGCCTTACAGAGTCACAAAATTAAATAAAAGCACCTGAAAAATCTTCTGTGCACAGAATGTTTGAAACGCGCGATGAAGAAGTTGACAAAATAGTGGACCTTTCATGTCTTTGATCCAGAACAGTCGCACAGATTGCCAGGTAAAACAGAAACCAAAGAAAGATGATGTTTTCCTTCAGACCTTACAAACACCCCTCTCGGTAGGTCTTGGAGGTGACTACAGAAAGATTATTGACATTGAGAAACGCGTTGAGCAAGCTGTCCTCGGCCGGATGGTTGGGACCGGAGGTTATTGCCTACCTTTGTCAAAAAGGGGGTGAATATATGGTTTGCAGTTGACAACATCGATCTTCTCGAAGACACGCCAAATAGACAGAATATATTTCATGGCACTGTTATAGTCATCAACCAAAGGAATGTTGATGGAGAGCCTGTAAATAAATATCTTGTCATTCCAGAAAAAAAACAACTCAAAGCAAGGCGCACAATCATTAGACAAATCTATCATATCAGTGTCGGTAAAGAGGTTATGCCTACTTGGGCCGCAACTCGTACCCTGCTGCTTTCAAATACGCACGAAAGTATCACTCGAACAAATACTGAAGTAATTGCCCCTCTGTCCAAGCCTTCTCCCACTAATATAACAACTCTGTATACTGTTCTGATGCTGAGACAGGTCGTCTCTGCAGTTGTTGTTGGCCCTGAAAGGAAAACAATCATAACACTTGACCTTGATCTTTTTTATGGCAGTGCTCTTCATATTCAGCAGACAGTTGGAAACACCAACTGGGTCCTGCAAGCAGGTGTTCTGCACATCGTGTTTGCTGCTTTTCATGCTTGGCAAAACATTAGATGGCAGTGGCATTGATACATTGATACGTGTGCTGTCGAAAGTGGTATTTTTACATCGGCAGCGCTAAGGGGAATTTATGGGGGCAAAGCATACAAGCGATGAATAGAATACCACATCACAACATGCCTTGCAATCTTGATGATGCTTTTTGATGCAAACGCGAAAGAGCCCTTGCCAGACTTACTCCGGACCCAGTGTGACTCCTTTCGAAAGGCCCTTCACAAACGAAGTCCGGTGCAAAAGCTATCTTTCAAAATATTCAGACTTGGTACACATAAATGAAAGAGAACAGGCTCGGTTCGTGCTAAAATACATTGAACAGGTCGATAGCCTTTTGTTCCTCATCAGCGCCTGCCGCTCAGGAGACTGGGCAACTTTCCGGACAAGGAGCTTGGAAGGCGAGAGTTTACCTCCAACACGCGCGACCATTCTCTCTCATATTACGCGTGAAAATTACATAGCCATGCGTGACAAATCCTATACAACACACTGCCCAGTTCTCCCACCTATCGACAAAAGCAGGTGGCTGGTGGAGGGAACTCTATATAAGCCAGTGATGTGCTTAGATGAGCCGGCTCCAAAAGCTGTTATTGAATTAATAAAGTGCGGCTGTAAAACGGGATGTGTTGGCTGCTACAGTAACAAACTGCCTTGCACACCTCTCTGTAAATGCTATGCCACTGAGTGTGCAAATCTCATCAAGGAGAAAATACGAATACGAAGATGACGAGTGAATCAGTAGAGGAGCAAGTATTTTAGATTCCGCACCTGCTCAGACCACTTAATTAAATAATTATGTTTAAAAAGTCTTTATTGGCTTACCCCTATGATTATCCAGTTCATAATTTATGATATTCTAATAAATGGGCATGTTAAAACGTTCCAGGTATTAGAATACGTTGTTTTGTAAACTTTGTACCACATAACGGAATTCTAACACAACATTCCCATTTTCCGCCTTTACTTACCCCACCCACTTCTTTATTATAAGTATATAGGATTGTCTCGCTAATAAATAACACAAATTCATTATCTAACACAATACAATCTTTAAAAGAAGATATGAATTGTAGAATGCATGCCAAATGTAAAGTTTTTTAAAGAATAAGGAGGTTGGTTAATGTTTACAGGACTACAGAAGTACAAAATGGGTGTGGTCATCATTGAGAGCCCTTAAAATTGGGTCAAGGACTGGAAAAAATTGAACCCCATAATTTTCCGATTGTTTAAGCCCTAAATTATCATTTAAAACAAAAAAAAAATCATTTTTAGCACAAAAATCGCACGGGAGCTTAAATCTTTACATCTCGACCCTCACTATTACATCTGACCCTCAAAATGGGTAAACGTTACGTAAGAAAAGAAAATACAAAAAAATAATTAGAAAAATTTATAAACAAAAATCAAATTATTTTTTTAAATTTTAAAGCTGTAAAATCTCTGTTTATTTCATGTGCCTTTTGTAATGTATTTATGTATGCGTTCCAGACTACCCCTGTCCTACTCCTGGTACCGAGATGGCCGCCCCTTACCGAAAGGGACCAAGATTACCAACAGAAACCGTGACCTGACTATACCCAATGCCCAGTTAAATGCCGAGGGCAACTATGTCTGCAAATGTAAGAGACCCGGGGCAACAGCGACAAAAATAATTGCACTACAGATGGAAGGTAGGAAATATCCCATGTGGTTTTGTGGGTGCTGTATTTTTGTTGGGGGAACCTTTATATATCAAACAGTATTTATTCATGATTCACTCGTAATTTTACCGATATTTAGCCACACCGTATTTCCCTATAATCATACAATATGTTTTGGCCGACACGTGTCAGACGATAACATGGAGATGCAATGCTGCGGCAAGACCCCTGCCAACATACAAATTAGAACGATCCTATTTTAAACTCGTGTATCTTTGAGCTTTTTTCACCCAAACCATATTTCCATACAAGTTGGCTTCTTTAAAAAGAAACCAATGAAAAGGTCAGCAGCCGTTTGTTATTAGAGATTCCCTTTTGCTCTAGATTCCAGTGTTGTTGATTCTCTGGTTCGTCATTAATTTCGATTCTCATACAGTTTCAGTTTCGTTTCCTGTATATGAATATCGTTTCTTGTAATGAAGCTTGACCAGTGTGTGTATCTGTTGCTCAAGGCAACGACAAATTTTTTTGATGTTATGGAATCAAAGCCAATACTAAAGGGAACACGATTACAATCAATATGTCGATTTGTAGTAAACCATTTTGCAGTGCAGTCAATTTATGACAGAGTTCTGAATTTTGACCTGCAGCCACACTACCAGAAACAGACCCATAGTGCGATGTGATGGACTAAAAGTCAGCCATATTGAGTTTCTGTAGTTTCTGTACCCCTCGTCAGGGTATATACGATGTAAACCTAGATGTGCTATGATAAGCAGTCACCACGATCGAGACTGCTTGCTAGATATTTACCGCTATTTGACGGGGAGTGTCAACAATTGATAAATAAAATTGATTGCGGTGAACTGTCTAATCCCTATAGACGGGTTCCCTAGTTTTTAGTAAGCGCTTTATGTGACAAAACGCGTAATTGAGGGAGAGCAGTCGACCATGGGTACAATTTTCTTCATATTCAAAGTAACCAATAAACGTATGGCTGACACGGGGCAGACTGTGATATTGCAAAGCTGTAGCAAGACCACAACCCATGTACAACACAAGGAAGTTTAGTTAGATCCCCTTTAAAGACATAAATCTTTTATTTTTCGGCAATGACTTACTCCCCTACCAACATACAAGACGTTGGTTGACAAAGGTCCGACTGTGACATGGAGATGCAAGGTTATAGCGAAACCCCAACCCACGTACAAATGGCAGAAATTTATTTAAATTGTTATTTTTTAGAGACATGAATCTCCGATTTGCTCGAGGCATATCATATTCCTCGTTCAATGTACAAGACATGGCTGACATGAGTCATGCGGTGACATGGGGATGCAAGGCTCTGGCTAAGCCCTTACCCACATACAAATGATGGAAAGTTATTAACATTGTTCCTTTTTCTATTTCTTTTTCTTTACAGCCATGTCATATTTCCATATTAGGATCTAAGACTTGGTGGTTGACACTTGACAAGTGTCAGACATTGATAGAGAGAAATGTAGAGCAGTAGCGAGACCCCCAAAATACAAAATACGGTTATTCAGAGTGTTCCCTTTTAACATGTTAAAAGACGCATTCCTTTGTTTTTAAGCCATACCGTATTTCCCTATAAATATCCAAGATGTGCTGGCAGATACGGGTCAGACTGTGACATGGAGGTGTAAGGCTGTGGCAAGACCCCAACCAAACTACTACTGGTTTAAAGATCATCTATTGCCGGTAGGTCGACTTACGAAAATGCAATACACCATTATTGAATTCGGCAGTAAAATTATTAGTTAAAATCTAATTTTTTTTTTTTTTTTTTTTTTTTTTTTTTTTTTTTTTTTTTTTTTTTTTTTTTTTGCTCAAAACCGTGATAGACCGTGGGTACACGTTAGAACTGCTTTTATAACTTATTATTATTATTATTATTATTATTATTATTATTATTATTATTATTTAATGAAAAAAACACACAAAAAAAACAGACACACTTACACTTTCAAGATTTGTGTGTGTTTTTAATCCAATATAACAGTTTATTGGCATTACCTACATTGACAGGTAAAATAGAGCAAGTTGGCAGCAATCTAATCATATACAAGATAGAAGCGAAAATCGATGAAGGGATGTATCAATGCGCAGCCACTAACCAGCATGGTACTACTTACAGTACTGGTCAGCTCAAAGTTATTAGTAAGTAAAATTCAATATGAAGTTTGCTTTACATGTTTCTCATGATTTGGTCCAGGCCCCGTTCTTACAAATGGTTGAACTGCGTTCACTGTTTCAGTCGCCCAGTCGAAACCGACAGACTCATGTTTCTTTCACAGATAATGCAGCAACTTTTCAATACCTATGAGAGATTGTAATTACATGTTTCCTTTTATTTTGTTTTGGCTGTCTCCTTTTCCCTTTTCCTATGTTATTTTTTTCTCATTTCAGCATTTAAGCCCAACTTCCACCGCTACCCCCTACAGTCACAAACATTCAGCCCTATAGGAGGGAATATTACAATACCGTGTAAGGCTGAGGGTGCACCTTTACCACAGGTACGTCTTCGCTGTTTATACTAGAACTCAGGTGAGCATTAACAGGGCCATGGGTCCTCAGCCCATCGCTATCCACTACAGTCACAAACACTCGGTTCAATAGGAGGCAATATTACAATACCGTATCTCTTTTTCACAGGTGACTTTTATGCCCCCAACTTCGAAGAAGTTGAGGGGGCATATTGGTTTGGGTCTGTCCGTGCAGTCAGTCAGTCTGTCTGTCTGTGATGCGTGAGCACTAGGTCAAGAACCGTTAGAGCTAGGATCTTGAAATTTGGTATGTAGTTTGTATATGAAAATTACGAGGACCCATATTTTTTCTTTCAGGTAAATTCAAGGGGCTAGGGGCCAATTCTGTGAGAGTTATTTCCCTTTTTAATTCTTGATAAAGTGAATAGATAGTGGATACTTTGTGTGCGCAACTCCTCCTACAGTTTTATTCCGATTCTCTTGAAACTTTACAGATGTTGTGACCATGCTTTGAAGATATGCATGTGGTTTGGATATAATCCTTAGATTAATTTTTGTCACTTTTTTCGCAATTTGAACTTAGCCATTTTTCGAGCATTTTGACAGTGAAGGTGAATGGGCAGTGGGTACCTTGTGTGCGCAACTCCTCCTACAGTTTCATGCCAATTCATTTAAAACTTTACATGTATTATGGGCATGGTCTGAAAATATGCATATGGTTTGGATATAATCCTTGGATTATTTTTTGTCATTTTTTTCACAATTTGAACTTAGTCATTTTTTCGGGCATTTAAGTGGATGGATAGAGGGTACCTTGTGTGCGCAACTCCTCCTACAGTTTTATTCCGATTCTCTTGAAACTTTACAGATGTTGTGACTATGCTTCGAAGATATGCATGTGGTTTGGATATAATCCTCAGATTAATTTTTGTCACTTTCTTTAAAATTTGAACTTAGTCGTTTTTTGGACGTTTTTACATCTTGAAAGTGGCTTACCAGTTGGGGGCATAGTGTTTCATAAACAAATTTTCTAGTTTTCAGTGATTCGAAGAAAAACCAAATACATCACAAGGGTGCTTAATTGCGTCTGGGTAATATTACGTTGTGGGCGATGAGACACTAAATAATAATTTAACACCGTGTAACTATCTTTAATATATTGAAGACAACTATTATAGAACTTCCATGCATATACTAGTGTGTGTACTATACTAATTGATAAGCTGTAGATTATCTTGTATTTGAGAACTTCTGATAGACTAGCTACAACTCAATAATGCTACATCTCCCTCTTTAAGTTTAAATTTAATAAAATTTTGAATAATATGACATTTTAAAATAATTCTTAAAAATGTTCGTGCTTCTGGCTAGTCTATACAATGTTTAAAAGTTCTTGTCCATGTTCTCACACAGTTTCTGTTTACTTATCTCACCGTGTCCAATCGAAACGCCGGAAGAGCGGTCGAAACGCCGGATCGGCGTTGTTTTAACTCCGGATTGCGGTAGTTTCCGTTGGATTCGCCGCCATTTTTGGAGGAAACTAATTGGAACAGGTAACAAAAACGTTTACTGTAAATATTAAAAGGGTTAACGTGAACGTAAGCACTAGCCTATTCGGATCTACATACATGCCTTTTACCGCCGATTGTTCTGCTGATGCATAAGCTCCGCTAGGATCTGCAAACATTCAAGGAGATTTTTGTTTTGTATGTTCGGCCATACGCTAAAGTAGTTTTCGCCCCAAAATGTTTCGTACTTTTGTCATTTTCTTCAAAGTATTGACAGACTGCTGGTTGATTTTGCATTTGTACATGAGAATATATTATAAGAAGTCGATTGTTAGCGTTTTCTTGCCCTTAGAAACAAAGGTTTCGATAAAATAGCATAAAATCAAAGTAACACCGGATAATACGGCAACCTAAGCTTTCAAACTTTGTAAGTATTTGTATAGAGATGATGTAATTTAAGGTCTAATACGCAACAGTACGTAAACGGAATGCGTACTTTTTGTGCAGCCTTAGTTTCTTGGGAGTGAGGAACGTCATGATTTTGCCGAACTTGCTTTGTGACACGTTTAGAATTTAGTTCAGTGTTCAATTGCCATCAATGAAGAGGGGTGACTTTTGACTTGCTTGATAATTTCAATTTTAATAAAGCTACACTTTATTTTTCAAAAGGAAATGTTATTTGGTGGTCACTGTTTGACCTGAGCTCATATTTAGGCGGGTATTCCAGAATGCATCGTGTCCAGTCGGCAATAATAGGTGACCTGGCGTCTTGTTCTTTAAAAATAGCCGGGGAAATCCAGGCTCCTTGAAATCAAAATCTATTATAAAGACACTAACCTTTTTCTCATTCCAGCGGACTGTCTTTTAAAAATCACATCACATACCAACTTAAGTAACGAATACTAATACAATATGATGCCAGTGTCGAGACAGTAGCAACGCATCACAAACTGTCTCTTCTAATCAATCTTCTTAACAATGTTTTAATCATTTGACCCCGTTTAGACATGTGTCTTTGAATTAGACATCCCTTGTGTAAAGTTTAGAAATTGCTGTCTATTAACATGTATCTGGCTATCATCGCCGGTTTATAAAGCGTCACTGATGTGGGTTCAGTACCTGAAATTGCGCATTATGGCCTACATTACATCCCTTGGACAATTTTCTCTGCTTCCAATGGATCAGACTTTATTATTTTATCTGCTGCAATTCTACATAATGTCAAGCCAAATGACCTTCGGATATCGTGTCCGTTAGGGATCGGTGTCAGGCAGGTCTTTTCTCCGACAACGATCTTCATGGAGGTCGTTGTCCCCACTCCCCGTGTTTATACACTTGTACTTTTGAGATATGTTAGTGTCCCATTACTCATTACCAATTTTAATACTGTTGAACAATGTTTGTTAGAATGTACATTTATGATACAACTGGGCTTATTAACGTTATTCATTTTCATGCTAGTAATGTTACGGTGCGCTATAAATAGATATGCAAATTTCAAACTCGAAACTTTATGAAGTTAGTAAGTGTCGCATATACAGGACAGTGAACCACCCTTTATGGATGAGCATGCTTTTCCACTAACGGTGTTTGCTGTGGCTTGGTTTGGCTTACGTTACATTTGGTGGCAGCGGTAGGATAATGACCACTGCCTCATGTAGTTCCCAGGCCAAGACCCCGGACGAATCTTCTCGGAGGGTGAAGTAATGTAACGGTGTGCTATAAATAGATATACAAATTTCAAACTCGAAACTTTGTGGAGCGAGTAAGTGTAGATTATATAGCGCAGTAAACCACCCATGATGGTTGAGCATGCTCTTCCACCGACGGATTTGCTTTGGCTTTGTTCGGCTTTACGTTACAGTAACAAGAGGTGGAGAAAGAAATCAATGTTCATGGTTCTAAACTGGAGGCTTGTGTCTTGCAATAATAAATCAGTACATTTTCAGTAGAATAAATATGATAAAACACCAACCTCACTTTACTTGGTTGTGTAGAACAATGTCATAAGGGACATCAGGAGTTTAGTCGATTAAAAGCTCCTAATGACTGGAACGTAATGAATTATTTCATTGCGTTTTACGCGTTTAAACGTGTACAACCTTGCATATTTGGAGAAGTATGCCGTCTTATCCGGCGTTATTTCAAATTCAACAAAATTTGTTTCAACATTTGATTCCACAGGCAAATAATCAATTAAAAATGGCTTTAAAGCATACAGTTTCGTTAAATAATACATATACATGCACCAATTGGTGACGACTTTAACGAATATGGCAAACTATTTAGGCATGAATTCGTTTTGGCGTATGGCCGTACCTGCAGATCAATAATTACCTTGAATGTTTGCGAAACTCAACAAAGCTTATGCATCAAAAGAAGTCTCGGCGATTACATACATGTATGTAGATCCGAATAGGCTAGGTCTGATTTTGATACAAACTCTCTTTGTGCAGTTTATAAATGCGTTTTTGAAGTTACCCACCGAAAAGTACCGCAATCCGGCGTCAAAAATAACGCAAATCCGGAGTTACGACCTCTTTTCCGGCGTTCCGATTGGACGCGGTGTATCTGATTATCAGTTTAGTATTTGTTTAACTGCTTTAGGATTCTGAAATCATCAGTCTTGATCATAAATCCAAACGTAAATGTTCATTTTACCAACACTTGAGAATGTATCTTTCCATTAACTGCTTAATAAGAGATAACTATCATAATCTTCTTAATGCTTTTCACTACAATATTTACATTACAGAAACAGTAAAACATTGAATTAACAGGTTTTGTGCTAACTTTCCCATACTTTTACAATATCGAAGAAAATAGCAATTTTCTACAATTGGACAATTATTGATAAAATATACTTTATGCCACTTACTGCAAACCTGAAAATTATAATGTTTTATTGTATAGCTACTTGTAAAGATTACGTATCTTTACCACTTTGCATTATTGGGGATTATTGTGCCCCTTTGTAATCCAATTTTCGAATCATTTCATTACAAAATCTTCATACTTCTTTGGTAATTTTACCTCTCTACCACTTGAAGTAATCATTCGTGACGATACATCTTCATTTGAGATGTTGGCATTCGAAACCGATCTGTCATTTTGAATTTCTTCATGACAGTCATAGAATATTTCTGGTTCGGGTATCCTATTTTCTGTCGTTTTCATCAGGTGACGGCGATTTCTTCTTAACCGTTGACCTTTGTTTGTAGATATGTTATACGATCTTGGCGTGTCGGCTTTACTTTCCACGATACCCGGTTCCCACAAGTTTTCATTTCTGACTCGGATTTGGTCTCCTGGGTTCAACTCTGAAAGTGGTTTAGCTCCATGGTCGTAGTTTTGTTTCTGTGCGTCCTGTTTCTTCTTCAGCGCATTTCGCACTTGGTTATTGTCATGGCTCGGCTTTAGCAAAGACTCATTGACTGGTAACTAAGTACGAGTTCTTCTGCCCATCAATAACTGTGATGGTGACATATTTATGTCATCTAAGGGAGTATTTCGAAATTCCAACAGTGCTTTATTCGAGGATTTAATTGTTTCTTGTTTTCAGGCCATCCATTTAAGATTGTGTCTTTAAGTAATGTTAATTCCACATCCTTTTGTGTTTGTTCCCTGAGTTCTGACAATTTTGCTTGTGACACAGGTAGCGCTTCTATACTGAATACACTATAGTCAGAATCTTCGTTTTCGCTGATACATGCTCTGCTTAATGTGTCTGCTATGTATAATTCAGATCCCTTCTTGTATTTAACATGTATAAGTCATATTTCTGTACCTTCAACATCATTCGCTGAATTCTTGGTGGCGTTTGTGATAAAGCCTTCTTGAATATACTTTCTAATGGACGACGGTCACTTTCCACATGTATATGACCTTTGGCATATATGTATTCATGAAACTTTGTTGCTCCGAATACTATAGCGGCCATTTCCTTTTCAATTTGTGCATAATTTTGCTCCGATTTATTCAATGATCTGGCTGCATATGCAATAGGATGTCCATTTTGTAAAATACATGCGCCTAGTGCATCTTTCGAGCTGTCCACTGATAACACTATGCCTTCCTTTTCATCATAGTATTTTAATACTGGTGCTGTGGTTATAGCCTTTTTGAGTTCTTTGAAACTTTTGTCTTGTGCATCACCCCAATGCCAAGCTACGTCTTTTTCCAACAGCTGTCGCAGTGGTTGATTTATTCCTGACAGGTTTGGAATAAATTTTCCAAGATAATTCACTGTCCCCATGAACCTTTGTAATTCCTTTTTATTCCTTGGCTCTGGAATTTCAAGAATAGCTCTTATCTTTTCTTCACTAGGTTTTAATCCATCTGGACCGAAAACATGTCCAACATATGCAACTTCTGTTAATCCGATTTTGCATTTGGCTTTGTTTAACTTCATGTTTGCCTGTCTGATCCTATTAAGAACTGCACAAAGACGTTCATTATGTTCTTTTGTGTCTTTTCCCCATACAAGGATATCGTCGGCAATTACTTCATAACCTTCCAGATTTTCTAGAATCTGTGATACGGTTCTCTGAAACACTTCACTTGAGGATTTTATTCCAAAAGGTAGTCTTAAATACTTATATCTTCCAAATGGTGTATTGAAAGTTGTATACTTTTGACTGTCTTTTGACAATTTGATTTGCCAATAACCATTTGAGGCATCAAAAACACTGTAAACTTTAGCATTGTTCACTTTTGCGGCTACTTCCTCTACTGTTTTCATAGGATAATGTTCTCGCAAAATGTTTTTGTTTAGGCCCCTTGGATCTAAGCATAATCGCACGCTTTTGTTTGGTTTCTCTACAACAACGAGTGAGTTTACCCATTCTGTTGGTTCAATGACCCTCATTCGCTCTAGTCGGCTTAGTTCATTTTTCACTTTGTTTTTCATTGCAAATGGAATTTTCCTAGGTGGGTGTACTACAGGTTTAGCATCTTTTTCTAGCTGAATTGTATATTCAGTTGACAAGCACCCTAAACCTTCGAAAACATCACTGAAACTTTCTAGAATTTCTTCACTGGTTGCTGATTCATTCAAACTGTAAAGTCTTGAAATTAAATTTAGTTCCAAACAAGTTTTTAATCCAAAGATAGGTGTTGCTTTGTTCTTGACAATTGCAAATTCCACTGGAACATATTTATCTTATGTTGATACCAAAAGAGTCACTTTTCCAACAGTGTCTAACCTATGACCTGAGTAGGACACTAACCTTGAGTTTGATCTCTTAAGTGGCTTATTTCTTGTACACATGTTTGTACACATGTAATGGTAATACATTGCACTGAGCTCCTGTATCAAGTTTCACTCTGATATTCTTTTTCTGGATTTTGACATTTACTGTCCAGTCATTTAACTGATCCTTTGTTTCTATAGAGTTCAGAAAAATGTCTGAGTCACTGTCATTTTCAAGCACTTCATGCATTTTCTTGCTTTTGCATTTCTTAGCGAAGTGGTTTCTTTTGTTGCAATTTTTGCAAACTTTACCAAAAGAAGGGCACTTACGTGGTTCATGTTTATATCCACATTTTCCACATATTTGTTCAGTCACTGCTTTTTGTCCCACACTTTTGCCTGGTTTGTTCTTTGTCACTTTCTTTCTAACATTTCCTTCAACTGCTGACAAAGATTGCCTTCAGTTGCTGTGTTGATGTCTCCGCAGAACGACAAATGTCAATTGCTTTCTGGAGAGTAGGGTCTGTTTCTCGAAGTAATCTGCTTCGCACAGTGTCCTTTATCACTTAACAGACAAGTCTGTCTCTAAGAAGCGAATCAGCCAAGTCTCCAAATTCACATGATTTTGACAAAATTCTAAGATCTGTCACATAGGAGTCGATGGATTCACCTTCTTTTTGATTACGGGTGTTAAACTGATGTCTCTCATATGTCACATTACACTGTGGACTACAGTACTTTTCATATTTTCCAAGTATTTTTTCCACTTTCTTGTCATCACCTGCTGCATCTCCAACTTCATCCCATTTAAATGTGTTGAAAATTTCAACGGCATCTGGACCAATAACATGTAACAATGTCGCACATTGAACGTCCGCTGCTTTGTCTTTTATTCCAGCTGCAGTGATATAAATTTCAAACTGCTGCTTGAACTTTCTGAAATTTTCCTTCAAATTTCCACTCAATACAAGTTTTTCAGGAGGATGCAAGTTTTTAGCCATTTTGTCAGTTGATAAATCCAATTAATATTTGATTGTCAATTTAAACATCTGACACCGCTTCTGACACCATGTTACGTTGTGGGCGATGAGACACTAAATAATAATTTAACACCGTGTAACTATCTAATTTAATATATTGAAGACAACTATTATAGAACTTCCATGCATATACTAGTGTGTGTACTATACTAATTGATAAGATGTAGATTAACTTGTATTTGAGAACTTCTGATAGACTAGCTACAAATCAGTAATGCTACAGGTAATAAAACAATTATACTGCCTAAGAAATGGTGTGCAACTGAGCTGTATATTCTTGCTTTACTTATCTAACGACTCGAATGACGTGGCTGAGAAATGGCGTAGAAATGAACCTATATAGCCGGGTATGAAGTGACCTTATATAGGGATGAGCTACTCGAGCAGTCTGTTGATTCTTGGGCTACAGAATAGTGACTGCTTATTTAGTGGAGAATAGCCATATCATTACTTACCGTACATGTATATTAATTGAAACATGGCGAAGCACTGAATCTACAGGCAGATAATATAGATGACCGTGTCGGGATGGCCTGTCCGAACAGTCTATCGATTCATGGACTGCTGAACTAAATTTTCGTATATCACAATGATACTTTCAGATAACATGGCTGAGAAATGGTGTACCGCTGAACCTACAGCCTCAGACTGTTGAATGATACTCTAGAAAACTTGACACCTTTGGAAGACCTACAGAAATTTGATACTTTGTTCAGAGAGCAGCTTAACAAAATTAGGGATAAACATAAAGGAAATAAACCCCCCTCAGTTCACGTTCTAGGGGATTTCAACTTTGGAGATATTGTTTGGCCGGACAGACACAATAAATGTGGGTCACCATTGAGTAGGATTGAAGGTCAAATTTTGGTTGACATTATTAATGATCATGGATTTGATCAATTAGTCCACTTCCCTACCAGAGAAAGAAATACTTTGGACTTGATTATCACTTCTCTTCCCAATCAGTTTGTAGACATTCACTCCCCAGATTGTCTCAGTGATCATGATATTGTTTCTGGAACGCTGAAGATTGTTATTCCCCCCCTTAAGAAACCTCGGATGAAGGTGTATCGGTACCAGAAAGGTGATTATGAATCTATGAGGGCAGAAACATTACAATTTGCAAAGGAAAAGTATTTCAATGGCTACTCGGATACCCGTTCGGTTCAGGAAAATTTCAATCTTATTACATCTTTCATTCAGGACTCGGCAGATAAGCATATCCCATCAAAAACAAGTCGCTCTGTCTCTTCTGTCCCATGGATAACTCCTGAGATAAGGAGGAAGATTCGCAGGAAAAATATAACTCATGCAAAAGCTAAGAAAACTGGAAGTGCAAAAATTAGATCTAAATTTGAAAACTTAAGAAGGGAAATCAAAGCTGATATAAGGAAGCAGCATGACCTTTATGTCAATAACTTGGTAGGGGACGTTAAGGCTAATCCCAGGGATTTTTATAGGTATATCAATAGTCAGAGGAAAGATACCCAAGGCATTCCCCCTTTGGAAAAGAAAAATGGAAGTGGTATTGCTCAATCAGATTTCGAAAAAGCAGAAGAATTTAATGGACAGTTCACAGATGTATTCACTAAAACGGTACACAACCAAGTCCCACTTCTGGATAGGTCGGCCCCATTCATGGATGAAATTGTTGTAACAAAGGAAGGAGTAACAAAACTCCTTAAAGGTCTGAACCCATCTAAAGCCTTAGGACCTGATGAACTCCATCCTAGAGTCCTTAAAGAATTGGCAAAAGAATTAGGACCTGTATTTGCACATCTCTTCCAGCAGTCAATCAATACGGGTGAAATCCCCAAGGAATGGTCACTTGCTAATATTTGTCCACTTTTCAAGAAAGGTGACAGGTCCCTTGCTTGTAATTACCGCCCAGTTTCTTTGACTTGTATTCCTTGCAAACTTCTAGAACATATTGTCTGCTCAAATATCATGGGTCATCTTGACCAGTATAATTTTTTGTCGGACAAACAGCATGCATTCAGGAAATGGCATAGTTGTGAAACTCAGTTAATTACAGTGATAAATGATTGGTCAAAAATATTGGACAAAAAGGGTCAGGTTGACACTTTTATTTTGGACTTTGAAAAAGCTTTTGACACCCCTCCACATGAACTTCTTAAAAGCAAGTTGTTTAGTTATGGTATAGGTGGAAAGACATTGGAATGGATAAATGCTTTTTTGTGCTTCAGGCAGCAAAGGGTAGTAGTTAATGGTGTTAAATCTGACTGGGCCCCTGTTGTGTCTGGTGTCCCTCAGGGCACCGTTCTCGGTCCATTGTTGTTCTCCTTGTACATAAATGACATACCCGTTGGCATTGACTCTCAAATCAGGCTTTTTGCTGATGACTGTGTTTGTTACCGTGAAATTAAAACAGTAGAAGATACATTGAAACTTCAGAAAGACATTGACCTTTTAGGGAGCTGGGCCCGAAAATGGGGCATGATATTTCAACCTGTCAAATGCAACATGATGCAGCTGACAAATAAGCGGATAAATAAAATTGAGGCCTCGTACACCCTCGAGGGAACGGTTTTGGAAAATGTTGATAGCATTAAATATCTAGGTGTAACAATTACAAATGACCTCAAGTGGAATACCCATATCAATAATATCTGTACTAAAGCCAACAGAACACTTGGATTCTTGAGGAGAAACTTATTTTCTTGCCCCCAAGATGTTAAAGAAGCAGCTTATAAAGGACTGGTGCGCCCAGTCCTGGAATATGGAAGTTCTGTTTGGGATCCTCATACTAAATGCCTCCAGGAGGAATTGGAGAAGGTTCAGAATCGTGCCGCTAGATTTGTAACTAGGAATTATACTTTCGAGGAAGGTAGTATGACTGGCATTCTTGAACAACTCAGATGGGAATCTCTCAAGAAAAGGAGGACGGATAATCGACTTATATTACTATACAAAGGTCTGAAGGGTAAAGCCAGAATACCTACAGATGACCTTATCCCAAAGACTAGGCGTTGTAGAAATAGCCACTCCAAGGCATTTCAGCTTCCATCTGCTAGTATAGAGGCCTATAAATGTAGTTTCTTTCCCCAGACTATCAGGGACTGGAATGACCTCCCTGACTCTCTGTTTTCTACTGCTGAAATGTCAGATGATTGTGTGTCCAAGTTCGCTTCACTCGTGCGTTCAAGGGACTAATTTCCCCCCCCCCCCATCCGAACCCCCTGGTGAAATAATGTCATTCGGCGTGTCACCAGTAAACTATTCTGATTCTGATTCTGATAGATGAGGCGGATGAGTGTGGTGAACGCCCTGGACTTCACTTCTTGACTGCATCAATTAGAGGTGTTTTCTGACGTGATTTAGGATGCTATGTGTGTTTTCCAGGTAAGGTTGGAGGTAAGTTCATCGCATTTTAGATATAATTCCCCACACTAAACTTTCTTTCTTTCTTTCGATACTGAGTCGATCAATTTCTGATGGCTAGCCTGTGGTTGCACTAACCGAGCGAATCAGATAGTGGGTCCGAAACGACCTCTTACCCGGAAATAGAACGGAAGTGACGTTTTATTGCCATAAATGGACCCCAAGTACCTGTCTGTCAAATTAGTGATTAATCTTTAATGAATTTAGGATTAATTCGACCAAAAAGTTAACCAACGACCAACCTAACTGGTCAGTAATAATAGCGAGATAGCCGAGTGGTTAGCGCACTGGCTTCTTGTGCTAGAGGTCCCGAGTTCGATCCCCGCCGGCGGCGAGGAAAATTTGTTGGTCCGAGCTTGCTTCCCTTCGTGTCATTTGCAGGAATGACATGATACAGTGTGCCGTCCTTCGGATCGGGACGTTAACTGGAGGCCCCCTGTGCAGGGACAGCCATCCCCTGTGCAGGTTAAAGATCCCTACACAGGTTCTATCCTCATGCATGTAGGCTCATCCTGCAAACACACCGGAGTGTACAATGTACACCTCCCAAGAATAATCAGAAATTGATTGATGGGAGTAACAGGAAAACAAACAAAACAAACGACACACTTGTGCTTGTCTTCTACACTTATTTTCCAGTTGGAGCTTCATTTTTACTTTCATTGCAATGTACTTTCGGTGGGTGGGGTACGGGCACTTTGCCATCTAAGATATGTGTATCCAATAATATGAAATAAGGCACCACCTTTGTTGCAAGTGTCATTGTATCTAATAATATGAAATAAGGCATTTCCTTTGTTGCAACGCTCTACTCCCATTGCGCAGATAGTTTTAAAATAGGAAGTGTCTCGGCGTCCGGTAGCGGACGAAATAGGCTAGAGTCTCCGCGTCCGGCAATGCCGGACACCGAGCCTATCCTCACTGGAATGGCTCGGTGTTTGGCACTACATTTTTCTTACCAGTTTCTTGGTTGTAAGCAGGACAACAGTAAAAAGTACAAATAATTATATATGCATCAATAAAGATTGAAGAATATTTTTTTTTTTTTTTTTAATTCATGTTCCGCCGTTTGGAAAAGGGGGTGTAACTCTTAATTTGTTTATGTCTTGTGAAAAGATGAAACTTTAGCGAATTCAATATCGTGTTGCATTATGGTTGTTGAATAAAAATAGTATATTATCTTGAATTTTCTTTATCAAATATAATTATCGATTCCGGGACATCTCGGCCCATGACAAACTCGGCCCATGACAAACTCGGCCCTTGACAAACTCGGCCCATGACAAACTCGGCCACTAAATCTAGGACCATACCAACTCGGCCCATACCAACTCGGCCCCTATCTACTAGATACTATGACAACTTCATTGCTGAGTATTATAGGAAGTTATAAACATTGATTTGATAGGAAATGTCATTTTTAGTATTACAACATGTGGTATGTTTGAAGATGACATAATATAATAATAAGCAACTCCAGGCTGTTTTCCAATCCATTTTCTCAATGAATTATTTTTGGTATTAAGATTTATAGTCTTAAAAAACAATTTCAAGTACATGTAATGCAGAGTTTGCCATTACGCTGAGTTTATTATCGATGATGGGCATAGTTGAAAGAAAGAAAAAAGAAAGAAGGAAAGAAATGAACGTATTATATGTAAAAGAAAGTCAGTCAATTACAAAGGAATTGATCATTGTCAATGTTTTGTCACACCTGACCAGTAATTGGGCAATGGCAGTATTTTTGTGGATGGAAAACTCAGTCAATTATAATAAACAAACAATTAGTGAACAAATCAATATAATTATCACAGTTCAATCTACATGTAGCATAATAATTAAAAGATAATTGGTATACTAGCATGACTTAAATTGTTAAAGTGATTAAATGGTAAAACAAATATCTATACCTTATTGTGTGTATTTTTTTTTTTATTTTTACCTTTTTGTTTTTGTTCAATACGTCTGTCCGAATAGACTCATGGTGAAAACTTAATTTTCTGCCATATTAAAGAGATAAGTCCACCGAAGTCTATCACGTTTTTGTCGGCTATGTGTTTTAGGAAACGCGATTTTCAAACATATCTGTATCTGGTCGTAATGGAAAAAAATCCAATTACACTGTTAATAAAATTTTCTCACGTTTTAAAATAAATACTTGACTCTTTTTTAATGTTCTCGAATGCTTCTCGAATAAAAATACCACATTTTACAAGCAGAGTATATAAAGACAAGCATATAAATGATAAGTATATGAATTAAGACTGTAATTTGTATTTATCAATACATGCAACTATATCTTTTTAGACAAGACAAATTTTATCTAAAGTTGGAAAGTATAAACAGTATAACATTAGCCATGTATATCTAAAGTTGGAAAGTATAAACAGTATAACATTAGCCATGTATAGCTATTTACCGACTACAACATACTCGTATATTCCTTTAATCATACTATAAAATTCATATCGTATCAGCATTATAAATGGAGGCCGAGTTGGATATGGGCCGAGTTTGTCATGGGCCGAGTTTGTATGGGCCGAGTTTGTTATGGGCCGAGTTTGTCATGGGCCGAGTTTGCTATGGGCCGAGTTGTCCAGTTACCTAATTATCTATCATGTATTTAACCTTGCTTAAATGATGCCAATTAGCCTCTTCTCATCTTTAAGGTAGCCAGCAAACCGCGCGAATTGCGCGCCTCTTTTGATCTTTTTGATGTCTGTTAATTGATCTCACACAACAAACGACCATTCAAGTAAAGCAAACAAACAATATAATTAGGTAAATTTGAAAACAATCCATCCATTAAGATGTGCAATGTGTATAGTATGTTTGGTTACCGTATAAAATCTTAGTTTGGTTCAGGGATTTACGCCCGGTCAATTTTATTCTGGTTACATTATAAGTTAAGTTAATCGTGCCATATGATACATGTATGTTTAATTTGGTTTTTGACCAGATCAGACACAAACCGGTGATGGTGCAGATGCAACTTATATGAACGTACGGCCAATGATTAAAACATGTAAATAAAGTTTAGTTAAGCTTGTCATATAATTTTCGTCCAGATCAGACACAAACCGGTGATCATGCAGATGGAATTTATATTATATTCGTTATCAGAACGTACGATCTCTTTTCCACACATGTATATAACTAACATTGTTTAATCATGTTGAATTTCGACCTTGTTAGCTCTCCTGCACGAAGTGCATAGAGCTATTGTAGTCACCTCGGTCGTCCGCGTTTACGTTTACGTCCGCGTCACACTTTCGGTTAAAGTTTTTTAGAAGTCTATATCTCTTGACCATGTTGATGGATCAAGTTGATACTTTGCATGTGGATAGATATTGGTCCGAAGTTTTACCCAGTACCATCATGACCCACACTGGGTGACCTTGAGGTCAAGGTCACGGACTTAGAAATTTTGTGTTTAAGTTTTTGGTTAAAGTTTTTGTAAGTCAATATCTCTTGACCATATTGATGGATTGAGTTGATACTTTGCATGTTGCTAGATATTGGTCTGAAGTTTTACGCAGTACCATCATGACCCAACCTGGGTGACCTTGAGGTCAAGGTCATGGACTTAGAATTTTTGTGTTTAAGTTTTTGGTTAAAGTTTTTGTAAGTCTATATCTCTTGACCATATGGATGGATTGAGTTGATACTTTGCATGTTGCTAGATATTGGTCTGAAGTTTTATGCAGTACCATCATGACCCACTCTTGATGACTTTGAAGTCAAGGTCACAGACTTCGAAATTTTGTGTTTAAGTTTTTGATTTAAGTTTTTGTAAGTCTATAATCTCTTGACCATGTTGATTGATTGAGTTGATACTTTGCATGTTGGTAGATATTGGTCTGAAGTTTTATGCAGTACCATCATGACCTACCCTGGGTGACCTTGAGGTCAAGGTCACAGACTTAGAAATTTTGTGTTAAATTTTTTGGTTAAAGTCTAAATCTCTTGAACATGTTAATGGATAAAGTTGATACTTGCATATTGATAGATATTGGTCTCAGGTTTTATGCTGTACATCACAACTCACCTGGATGACCTTGAGGTCAGGGTCACGGACTTGGAATTTTTGTGTTTAAGTTTTGGTTAATGTTTTTATAAGTCTATATCTCTTGAACATGTAGATTTATCAAGTTGATACTTTGCATTGGTCTGAAGTTTTATGTTGTACCATGATGACCCACCTGAGTGACCTTGAGGTCAAGGTCATGGGTCATAGATTTTAACAGATGTAGTGGCAAAGCACAAGTCAGGCGAGCTACGCTGTCCTGCGACAGCTCTTATTTTATCATGTTGAATTTCGATCAGATCAGACGCTAGCCGGCTGGTATGCAAAGGCAACATAGAAGCATTCCGTTTACCGGTTATATGACCTACGTGATAAGAATGTACGATCTATGTCTAACACGTGCATATAATGTTTTAATAAGGCTGTTATCATAAAAATGATTTATTTGATTTTCCGGCGACCAAGTTTGAATGTTGGTTTGTATTGTAGTTTAACGTCCCAGACAACATTTTTTCACCCATGTCGAGTATTTGGTAAATGTGAATAACATAAGGCAATCTTTGAAGCAAAGTTTCTATGTTTGTTTGTTTTGTAGTAGTGGGACTCTGTGAAAAAGTTGCATAGTGACATGATAAAAGTTTTTGAAGTATTTCATGCTGTAGCGCATTTAGATGGGACCTTTTATCATCATACAGAGATGAGACGTCTCACTAACCTTTGACACTGAGAATAATTACAAGTGAGTAGAAAATTGCTCAGCTAATTAGGAGTCTAATTAACATAATTACTGTCACGCTAAACTTTGATCAAATCCAGTATGAAACAGTGCTTCAGCTAGAATAATTTAGCAGGGCGCATCGCCCTTTGACCTTTTCCAGTGCCCTGTTGTGCCCTTTTTCATGCAGTTTGCACCCTGCCCTTTATTTTGGTAAAAAGATCATAAAAATTGGACAAAGAATAAAAAAGTTACAGATTTTTTAAGTTTGAGGCTGGAGTAACCAAAAGTGCAGCTCTAGTTGCAATGTGATTACTGCATGGTTGACTTCCTTAATCCTTTGTTTCTTGTCAATAATAACTCAAAATAATTTTGACACATCTTTGATTACAATTGCCTCAGGTGACACACTTCCAATGAGGTGTTAATTAAATATATCAGGTTTACCTAGAGAATTCAATATTATGAAAAGAAACAAAGAAAAGAACTAGAACTGTCTGTTGACACTAGTTTCTTGAGGATTATCATTAGACAGTTTAAGATAAAGACCACCAGAAGGCTTTTAGTATTGTTCCCTTCAAATGTCCAGTAGTCAAGAAAAGGTACACCCTGCAACACACACAAAGAAAGAAAAAAAAATGTTTTCCTGGTAAAAAATATTTGGATGAGTTATTTATAGTACAAATAAAGTGATTATCAGCTTTTTCAAAGAAGTGCCATGGTCTAAAAAGTGCCCTTTTTGCTTATTGCAGCGCGCTGAAAGTGCCCTTTTTAGCAGAAGTCCGCCCTGCCCTTTTCAAATCCTAGCTGGAGCACTGTGAAAAACAACATTTATGCGAATCACTTTTCATTTAATTTAGTAATTATCATTAACAATTGTGATTAAGTGAAATATTTAATGTATCTTTTACTTTTTCTGATTAAAAAAAGTTTCACCAGCCTTTACCATTTAGCATATACGGACTGAGTATACAGAGCGAACAAATATTTTATATTTCTGTGTCATTAGCACTTATATCAAACGGTATACGGCGATTGGACAAAATAGTCACTGTAAAAATCCAATATGGCGGCGTTCGAAGTGAAAAATATCTAGCGAATTATTTTGTGACACATTAGCCAGTAGTAATCTGATTTATGTTTCTTTTGTTATCATTTTCAACCAGGAAACTGGGAAGAAAAATGTAATGCCGGACACCGAGCCATTCCAGTGAGGATATGCTCGGTATCCGGCGGTACCGGACGCCGAGACACTTCCTTTAAAATAAACTTCATATATGACAGCTTCCTCACCCTGGTGACTATCTATCTATTGATACTGCATCACCCTCATTACTGAGTATTATGCGCAGGGATGCGTGCGAGAGAATAAAAGTAAAAAATTTAAAGTGAGACTTAAAAGAATGACAGTGAAGAATGAAAAAAAAAGATGATAGTGTTAGATTTGTTAGTAAAGATGAGAGGTTAAAAGCAGGCTAAAAACAATATTTCTTTCTATGGCATTGAATAGTTGATATTGCTCACCTCCCTCTTGAAAGAGTCAAGATCAGCCTCAGGTAAAAGTACAATTTCTGAAGGGAGCCGGTTCCATAAAACAATTGTCATTGGATAGAAGGAACATCTGTAATAATCAGTACGAGCAAATACCTGGCGGAAACCGAGAGGATTATATTGGCTGTGGCGAGTGATTCTCTTGGGACGCTCAAAATATGATGGCATCTGTACTGCAACAAGGCCATACTGTATTTTATAAAACATCACGAGCCGCGAGTGGTAACAACGATATTCAAGGGAGTGCCAACCCAGATTGCTCAGCATCGCAGATTCGCAGTAACACTGTCGTACGAGGAATATTGATTTGAAACCCATCGTGCAGCCCTCCTTTGGACCATTTCTATGGATTCTATGTTTTTATTAGTGTGAGGGCTCCATACGGTGGAAGCATATTCAAGTTTAGGCCTGACAAAGGTTTTAAAAACCTCTGTCAGGCCTAAACTTGAATATGCTTCCACCGAATATAGACTAATTCTTTAACTGATTTGTTTTTTGTTCTAACATTTCTTTTAACAAAGCCCAAAGTGTGATTAGCCTTTGTGAGAATTTCCTTTATGTGAGTATTCCAGGTCAGGTCTTTTGAAATACTTACCCCAAGGTAACGTGCACAGTCAACAGACTCCAAAATCTCACCATGCAGGGTATATTGGGATTGGATAGGCTGGTTTGCTCTGTTGATGTGCAGAACCTGACATTTTCCAGGGTTGAATTCCATGTCCCAGGTTTGTTCCCAAGTTTGTAGGGTGTCTAAATCATTTTGGAGAGTTTTACTATCATTTGGATTGTTAACAGTGAGGTATACTGCAGTATCGTCTGTGAAAAGCCTGACCTGAGACTGAATGTTTTCAGGGAGATCATTTATGTAGAGCAAGAAGAGGAGTGGGCCGAGGACTGAGCCCTGTGGTACCCCTAATGTAACTGACACCTCTGGTGAACACTCCCCCTCAAGCACTACAGCCTGGGTTCGACCCCCAAGAAAAGAACTGATCCATTTTAAGGTTTTACCTTTACTACCATGAGTGGAAAGTTTAAATAAGAGTTTTAGGCATACATGTGATACATCTTGGCTGCCAAATAGGGAGATTTGAAATTTTTGGTAGGGAGATTTGGGTCTGAAATAGGGAGGTTTTTTATCGACAAAATTAAACTATATTTTACGCGGCATAGCAACATATTCTAAGGAAAGAATTTCCAAAATGATCAGATTATAGGCACACTTCAGTATTTTATTCCTGACCACTGCATATTATGCAAACCCCCTCCCCCCCCCCACCCCCCCAAAAAAAAGTGTGTGTATAGACATCGATAGATAGTTATTGTAGGAATACATGTGGGTGGGGAAGCATATGGATGGTGCATTTACTGGGTAAAATAAATGAAAAGTATAATAACCCACCTCAGATATTCTGTACAAAAGAATAAATCAAGTCAAGTTTAGTGTAATTATAATGTTCCATTTATTTCAAATCATTTTACAAATGATAAAACATCCCCTAATTGAAACAGTTTCAGCGTCAACTGCCCAAAATGAAAGTAAATTTTACCAGTGAGCATGCTCAGACCTAAACGGTGTTGCAGTAAAGCGTTCACCACACAAAGTTATCCGGGTGTAAATAGTTACCTCAATATTGGGTACTGCATGTAAATTTTAAATTCCTGATGCGTAAAATACTGTGTACATGTATAAAAAGTCAAACAATGTTAAAGTGATAAATTTATTGTTTGAATTGATATTTGCTTATTGTTGTTCAGATACAAAGATCGTTTATAAGGCATTAAACAAGGTTCCATTTTATAACTGGTTCTGTATGTGATAATCATTAATGATTATTTTATACATTAAGAAAATAAAATAGATCACAGTTTTGTGGTGAATTCCTTTTGACCAAAGCAACTTCTTTTTATCTGAAAACCACAGGGCTACAGAAATGACAGATGTAATTTCAACTAAGTGGTTACTGTCATTAATCAATTTTTTTTTTTTTGTGACACAATTCATTGCCACCTTAGTGTGACTGATTGGCTGTATTAATTAGATTAATGTTTTAACTGACTTCACTATTGTGAAAACATGTTTTGTCAAACAATACAATAACCTGCTTGGGATATTCGGATCAGTGATTTGAAAACAAAGCTACTTATCGACGCAATGTTACGCAACAGTGCTCAACCTTCACATAACACTTTCTCAATCTGACACCTTATGATGATAACACAGTGTCAATTCACTGTTAGTTAGGTGCTGTAAACACTCTACTAAGCTCACTGTTAGCTAGATGCTGTAAACACTCTACTACTCCATCTTTTCAGGAAAAATACATAAATCGTTGGTTGGGGAAAAACGTGATAGGATTTTTTTCTTCATCGGGTTTTTCGTTACAATATCGGGTCGGCAGGAAAGGGACAAGAATATCGGGAGATTCACGATCAGTCGGGAGATATCACATGTATGGTTTTAGGTGGTTGACCTTGTCGAAGGCCTTGCTAAAATCTAGCAAGACCAAATCGACCTGGTCACAATTTGATACTTTCCTGCACAATTCCTCCACTAGTTCAAGCAACTGCGTTTCGCAAGAACGTTTCTCACGAAAGCCATGTTGTAATCCATACAGTATATCATTTTCACTCAGATGCCGAGCAACATTTTAGGCAACAATGTGCTCCATGACTTTGCACAAAATACAGGTCAGCGAAATTGGCCTATAGATTGCGGGATCACACTTATCACCCTTGACGGTGACCGTTACTACAATGTACTGTATTTAGACTCGTACAACTCAGCTGATGTGTACAATCTCCATGGGCCGAAGCAACTCGTCATCCATTCCGAATGTACTCTCAGCCACGTGTCCATCCATAAATTTGAGGTGATAATTGTGTCAATTGGCACGCTTCATTGATTACACAACTGTGTCAACAATAAATGACCCGGATAATGACTTTGCCAAAAATTTAACCGAGGTATTCCAAATGAGACCAAAGAGAAAGTGAAACTGAAAGTAGACTTTCTGTTTGATGTGTTTGAGTTGGATAATTAATTTCTTTTCATGGTATTTTGGGAACAGAATGGGTTTTATTTTATTCTATTTTTAGATTGTTTATTATAAACAAGAATTGGCTGTTTAAAAACGTTTGGACCTCTGTGTAGAAGGCTCATTTTGCTAGTAAATTATTATGTTCATTGTTCAGTGTTTCTTCAAATGGAGCTCTGATAGAATGCATCCGCATATATGATACAGCCCGTATGAAATTGTCCAACAGGAACACAGCAGTATTACCACAGGAAAATGAGACCAGATTCCTGGCAGGAATCCCTTTGACTATTTGATTTTTCTTATAAAGATTACGACAGGAGTCAGTGTGGACTCCCTGTGGAATCTGGAGCGAAATATTTAAATTAGCAGGAATCCTGCCAGGAATCTGAACCAGATTCCTGGCAGGAATCCTGCCAGGAATATGAACCAGAAATTTTGGCAGGAATCCTGACAGGAATTTTGAGCAGATTCCTGGCAGGAATCCTGTTAGGAATATCGAGCCAATTCCTGCTATATGTCTGCATAGAAATGACCTCTTTGAAAACACATGCATATGAAAGTTTTTGAACAAAGGAAATGTAAGGGGCTAGTGTATCATATATTCATAGACGCAGCCATTATATTTTGTTATAAAAATGCTTGTATCAATGAGTAGTAATGATAAATGTCATTTTCAATTACAATTCATAGAAACTTCCTTAAATAGACTGATTAAAAATTGTACATGATCAGAGGTGGGTGGGGAGTATTTTGAAAACGAAAAGCATAAAGAATTTAGTTAATGATTACAAAGATCAATGAATGAATAAAATGGAAGAAAAACATACCTTACTTTTACTAAAAAGTGTTCCTCATTTATTTTTACCAAAATTTGATAGCAAACATAGTGTCAGTATCAAACAAATTGAATAATGACTATCTTGTTTAAAAAAAGCCCAACCTCATGGCTTCCTGTGTGTACCACCTAATTGTTTATACATTTATAAAAGACAGATTTAGGTCGGCAGTATTTTTGCCAAGCAGGAATCCTAACAGGAATTTTGTTTATTTTCCACGTGGAAAAGTCAAAAATTCCACGTGGAAAATGCAAGCATCTCACTGTCCTGTTAGGAATCAGGCTGAAAATCAGATTCCACACTGACTCCTGTCTTTGTCCAACTGGACTACCAGTGGAATCCTGTTGAATTTTTCGTACGGGACATATTGTCAGAAATACAAATAATTTAGAGCTTTGACATTGTTTTCTACTTAGTACTTACATACATGTATCTTTACTGCAGAACATGATACAGCCAGCATTCTAGAACAACAGAATGACTTAACAAATAAACTGGTCAAAATAAGTTAAGCCCCAGTTGAAAGTTAATTGATTAGTTAGTATAATGCTGCAGCGTGTGTTGCAATGTCACAATAGCGTCAAAAATAACAATTCCGGTTCCGGTTGATCAGACATGTGATATCTCCCTATTTCAGAAGAATCTCCCTATTATTGAGCTAATCTCCCGATTTGGAATTTCAAAATTTCCCTATATAACTTATACATCTCCCTATTTCAAATTTCAGATCTCCCTATTTGAAATCAAGAAGATTTCCTTCTTAGTTTAATCATTCTCCCTATTTTGAAAAGTAAATTACCCTATTTGGCTTCTCAGATGTATCACATGTATGCGGTTGATGAAAGATTTTTTCTATCAATGTACAGAAGAGCAGAATAGAACAGAACATGTTTACCACATTCTACAATAAGAGTGATTACTGACAAGGTTGCCAATCATATAAAAATCGATAATTTCATACCAATCCTTGATTTCCCCCCGTTATTGGATACTATCATATGTAAGGAACAAATCTTGGGTTGCTTATACAAACTTGCTTTCATACGGAGATGTTTCCGTGATGAGTGGAAAAGCATTGCACATCCACCGGCACCAAGGGTGGTTTACTGCATTATATACTAATTTCACCAACTACATGGTTGGCAATTTGCATATCTATTTTTAACACACAGTTACATATGCATCAACTTAGACATTATCAATTGAGAAATAAACATTTTAGTCTTTACATGACATTACCCAAACTTACCCATGCAATAAATAGATATTTTTTGAGCTTTGAAAATTGAAAATTTTCAGCTGAAAAATTTTGATATTTTTCTTATTTTTGCTCCAAACATAGATTGTGGGTACACGTTAGAACCGCCTCACCGAGCAAAAATAAAAAAAAATAGACATACCCCTGTAAACCCCAGTTTTGCTATATAAAAGTGGGTTATGAGGGGGTATACATTTCACAGACATGTTTTCCTGATGAGGATTTTCCTGTCATTCTGATAAGAGGCGTTATCACATACTTATAACTATATTACCAGCGATAACCTCAAGTTTGCATATGTGATAATGTGTTTCCCGCCCTCTGGTTATCAGCATGGGCGGGCTGATAACCGGAAATCATGCATTTTGAACGGAGAGAGGTGATACTGCCCGCATGCGACGTTGTCACGCCACGGTATATGTGATGTCAAGTTTAATGACGTTACATACGTCATTGTAACGTCATTTTAATGGCGCCATTTTCTTTTTCAACGCAGAAATAAACGTTTTTCGCATTTCTAAACACAAATCTTTGGAATAGAAGGTTAAGAAGATGTGATAAACAGATTATAACATGGCCATTTTGGTCATTGCCCTTCGTATCAACCCTCGACCATTATCAGCCCTCGAGCTAAAGCTCTCGGGCTTGATAATGGAGTCTCCGGTTGATACTGCGGGCGATAACCAAAATGCCCATGTGATAATCTCTAATTATCTGCATGACAGTCTTGCTGATAATAAGAGATTATCACATGGGCATTTTGGTTATCGCCCGCAGTATCAACTCCATTATCCAGCCCGATGAAGTTGAATTATACTAATTGACTTTCAATTAATGGAGAAACCATTACCTTTTCTATCTTTGATACCTAAACCTGCATAGGCCTGCATAAACCTGTTAATACTTGTATGGAATTATGACTTGGGATTATGTTTGAACTTTGACCCATATGCTTTGCCTTTTTAATGTTGTATTTTCTTTACTATGCATCATGTAGAATAAAACTTGTAACAAAAGTCTAAGCTATGTTTTAATCCCTCGTATGCCATTTTTTTGTGATATGAGTTTTGAATAAAATGACTGCGTATTCCAGATTTGACTGACCCCTGGGACAAAGTAGGTCAAGGTCAGCATGTCTCAGCATGGATTGGAGCACCAGTTCCATCACATGACCATCCAGGAGTCACGGAAACAGCTGTCTCCCGGCATGGGAAGAAGTTCTCAGTCACAAACAGGGTACAGACAAGGTAAATAGAAACCTGGCCTCGAGGTTATAAAACTTTTTTCATGCTCAGCTGAGCTGAGACAAAAATTTATCCTGCTCATAAATGTTAAAATGCCAACAATTGTTGGCATTTTAACATTTATGAGTAATTTATCCTGCTCATAAATGTTAAAATGCCAACAATTGTTGGCATTTTAACATTTATGAGCAGGATAAATTACTAGTTGTTGAGTATTGTACCTGAATTTTCCACTGATTCTGACTATTTCAATATTTATGAGCACTTGAAATTTCATGCTCAGCTGAGCTGAGCTGAGCTTGAAAAAAGTTTTATAACCTCGGGCCCATAAGTGACTAAGGCCTGGTTTAAAAAAAAAAATTGGTTTTTCCTTTACCTACCCAGCATTTTAGTCTTAGGTAGGTAGGGAAATTATTGTATTATATTTTGCTTTCTGTAGCAAAAAGAAAATTATAAATTTCAACATTTTAGTTTAGTAAGAATCACAATTTAGAGGGTCTGGATTGGGGGTCCTGATATTCACTAATCACTAAAAATTTAGCCATTTATTCACTGTCATTAAAATTTTGGCTTATTCATTAAAATTAGCACGATTATTCATTAAAATATGATAATTACTAGTCACGCCTTCTTCACCCAGCTAATTATATCCATAAGCAAATAGGTGTTCCCCACCTAAGGCATCCCTGATCTCAAGCCACAAGGACTAGTTCTATGATATTGAATTGTTGACTGCTGAGTGCAACCTTGATATTAACATCTTGAGAGAAGCATATGTACTCTGCTAGACCACAAAGCCTCATAGAAACTTTCCAAAATAGTATACCGATTTTTTTTTAGCAAATCCCCTTTTAAAATCCGTTGGGAGTATAATCTCCTCCACTTTAAATACTGAATATGCCCTAAGTTTTACCCTGAATCTTTCTCTTCAATTATGAATACCAAAGGTTATTTAAGAAAATTTGTAACTTCAGGTGTAAAAGTTATAATAAAATGCTATTGTTTTTATTTAGTAAACTAGTAAGCAAAGGAGTACATGTACTATGAGATGTATGGATTTGTGCTTTGTGCCTGATTGTACAATACATTTTATTTATGTCTTAAATACCGAGCGAGCGAAGCGAGCGAGGAAAAAAATATGTAGCACCTTAAAAATTGCCAGATAGATTTGCCTTAACGTTCTTAGTGCTGCCTTGTTTCTGATTGCAAAAGACACTATAATTATGTTCTGTCATATAAAAAAGCAAGATGATGTCCATTCACAGAAAAGATTATCATTATAGGATTGGAACATACATATTAAGGACAAAATGGGTTATAGAATGAAAAGAAAATACGGCGGCCCCCATGGCTGAGCGGTTAAGAGCGTTGTTTCTTAATCACTCGATCATCTCACAGCTGTGTCTGGTGTGGGTTCGAGCCCCGCTCTGGCCACAGAGACAAGCCAAGTTCTGCTTGCGGGTGTGTCAGGTGGTTTTTCTCGGGGGTTCTCCCGTTTTCGCCCCACCTACTGATTGGCCCGTCTCATATGAGCTGAAATAATCTTGAAAGGGACGTAAAACGGAATTAAAAAAAAAAATACATATGCATAAGCAAACAAAACAGTGAAATAGTATCTGACTCAGTAAACATCCAGAATGATTTAATTTTCAATGACACATTTCTTTTTCAATTGGTCCATGAGGGGAGACCCAACATGCTTGGCTTCTAGACATATGACTTTCCAAACATTCAAGGATTTCTGAAATATGAATACAACTTTTGAACTAAATCGGGTCTGGGGCGTGCAGACCCCAGAAAAAATGAAATTCTGGAATGTCAGGGAGGCCATGTAAGACAATTCCATAGCCAAATTTTAGCATATGCATTATTCTTTAAAATGTTATTATTCACTATTCATTATATTACTCTGCTATTCATTAAAAATTTACATTTATTCATTATTCTTTAGGACCTCATTATTCACTAATCATTAAATTTTTTGCTCTTTATTCACTCTCATTAAAAATTTTAGGCCATTATTCATTAATCATTATACCCCATCCAGACCCTCATTTTATGTTGCATATTAAAGATTAAATTAATAATTATTTCACAGAAAGTGCAGATTGTTGGTTTTCTTATGCAAAGGCTTATTTGAAAAAATCCATATATTGCAGGTCCAGCTCCCTATCGAGGCTACCAGGACAACCCTGATGATTTCCCACCCCCTCCCCCACCCACCACAACCTACACGGACCATAATTTCCCTCCACCCCCACCAGAAACCAAAGAGAACATCTATCATGAGATACAGGATGACTTTCCCCCTCCCCCGACTGGACCCCCACCCCCCACCTCAGGGGAGGACTACAGAGGACCGGAACCCATGTACCTACGATCAGGAGGTAAGGGATGTTTGGTTTTGGTTTAGTTGCGGAGTAAAATCCCTGTCAACAATTTTCGGTCATGTCGGATCCGAGTTGCTGCTTTATGTGTGTTAACTAGTGCTATGGGCCGCAGCTTAAAGTGTCTTTTTCAATGACACTACATGTACCTGGTGGATTAGGTGTCGAACATATGATCTCTCACACAGGAGTCCTGTTCTCCACAGGCGATCTGCAGATTTCAGTGTTTATGTTTTTGTTTTTTTTCTGAATATTGAAAAAAGTTGTGATCTTCATGCAAGCTGTTGAACTTTGTTATTTTTTGCGAGGGTTGGTGGGTCAAAGGGCATCTACAGCTAAGGAATATCAGTTTGGCAGCAACCTAATGAATTATTTGCTGTAGGTTGTTGCCTTATCAATCACGCTGCATTTTGTCAAGTAACATGATGTTGCATCAATCTGCACTGTAATAAATTTGGTTGCATCTCAGGCATACAGGGTGATGTGAGCTGCATCATGAGAAAACCAGATTTATGCCTTTGCAACAACAAAGGCACAGATCAGTTGTGCAGTAATTGCGAAGCTGATCAGCGCCTTTGTTTTCACTACACATATAGTACAATCCCTCTTCTTCTTAAATCCTAAATTTCAAGCTTCTAGCCATTTCCTGAGACTGTGCAGGCCGGTTTGTACCGGACCTGGTCGGAAATACCAAAGACTGGTTTCCTGCAGCCACGACTTATATCACACATGTATTATTTTGTCTGACTGTTGCACAGGTTACAACCAGCCAGGCTATATGGGTTCGTATGATGCTGGTCGGAAAGATGTGATGCCCGCTGGTAGCGGACCATACGAGAGAGTGGTTAAACAGGCCACATACAGTATACAGTCATCAGCTTCTGATAGTAAGATTAATTTGAGCCGCCCCATGGCAAAACCAACAATCTGCATAGGCGAAAACAAAGACGCAGATCAGCTTCGCGGTAACCTCGAAGCTGATCAGCGCCTTTGTTTTCGCTACTCGGATAGTACAATTCCTCTTCTACTTAAATCCGAAATTTCAAGCTTCTAGCTCTTTTCTGTGCTTGTACAAGTCGGTTTGTGTCGGACCTCTTCGGAAACCACATTGTTGGTTTTCCCATGAGGCGGCTCATTATTTATTAGATAATACATTAGCTATATACGAGTGAGAAATCCTGTTTTTGCTTTACATCCAAAAAATGAGAGATCCGAATTTTACCGCATCTACCAATTAGCCTGTCTCATATGAGCTGAAATTATCTTGAAAGGGACATAAAATGGAAGTAAATAAGAATGAAAAGAAAACACCACTAAAACACTGGTCAACCTTTACGCTGATTTGGTGGGTTTTACGCAAGTTTGACGGTGCTTAAAACTTGGAAGTGGTTCTATTTCGTCTATATTTGCATATTTATTTTATGAAAAAGCATGCCATATGCTAAAGGGACTTTAGAAATATGTATACTTTGTGAATATGCCCTGCAGCGGTCGATTTATGTATGCATTGAAGAATATATTTGTGTACCGATCAAGGAGGTAGATGATTAAAACAAAACGACTTACCCTTTGGATTGGTACTCGAAATCATCCCTAAATGCTTACATCAGTCACCAGATGAATGTCATCTTCTTCAAACTAACATAAATATATAGTCCCTTTGACATGCTGTATGTTTTTCTATACAGCATCAACATGATTTTAAATGAAAAATCCAAAATTTATTCACTGGTCGCCGCCATTTTTTGTCTCCAGTAAATCAGCGTAAATACCCGCAAACCGTCGTAAACACCGCAAATCGACGTATAGGTTGACCAGTGTGACTAAGTAGACTGTATGCTTCTATTAAAATACCAGTTACTGGTAAAAGAATCCCTGTTTTTGCTTTACATCCAAAAAAGGAGAGATTAGAATTTCACCCTATCAAACAATTAACCTGTCTCATATGTGCTGAAATTGTCTTGAAAGGGGCATAAAATGGAATAAAATAAATAAGAAAAAGAAAACACCACTAAGTAGACTCACTGTGTGTGTGTGCTTCTTGAAAAATATCAGCTACTGGTAAAAGAATCCCAAGTACTACAGTAGTAAAATGCCCTTGTACGGCTCTGTGATGCCATAAGTGGTTTAAAGGATATAAAGCTTTGATCTATACAAAAATAATTAACATATTTTCCCAGCCTTTTGACTCTCAGAAACAATTCAGAGATGATGTTTGTTTACCTACATTTCCTGACTTTTTAGCTCACCTGAGCCGAAGGCTCACAAGGTGAGCTTATAGGATGGCCATGCTCCGACGTCCGTCCGGTGTCCGTCCATTGTCCGTCGTCCGTCATCCACAATTTCAAAGATCTTCTCCTCTGAAACTGCTGGGCCAATCAAAGCCAAACTTCATGTGGAGCATCCTTAGGAAGGGGGAACGAAAGTTCATATAAATGGTCCAGGTCACATGACCAAGATGGCCACCATGGCTATAAATAGCAAAAACCTTTAAAAATCTTCTTCTCCAGAACCAGTGGGCTGATTTCCACGAAACTTGGTATGTAGTGTCGGGGACACAGGCCCATCATAGTTTATATAAATCATGACCCTAGGATGACTTTGACCTATTTTATGGCAAGGTCAACTTAGGTCGCCAATGTATTTGAATGGGAAAAAATGGTAAAATGCTATTTAATGGGTAAAACTTAGTGGGAATAGGGAAATGGACAGAAGATTAATGTTAATGGAAAATTTTAGCCCCTGGGGGGTTGTCTGCCCCTGCCCCGGGGCTATATACATGTATATGACCATAATATTCAAACATCTTCTCTGAAACCGCTAGGCCAATCAAAGCCAAACTTCATGTGGAGCATCCTTGGGAAAGGGGAATGAAAGTTTATATAAATGGTCAAGGTCCCATGACCAAGATGGCCGCCATGGCTATAAATAGCAAAAACGTTTAAAAATCTTCTACTTCAGAACCAGAAGGCCTATGATTTTGAAACTTGTAATGAAGCATCTGGGAATGGAGCTCTACAAAGTTTATATAAATCATGACCCTGGGATGACCTTGACCTATTTTACGGCAAGGGCAACTTAGGTCTCCCATGCATTGGAATGGGAAAAAATAGGAAAATGTAATTAAATGGCAGAAAACTTGCTAGAAATGAGCAAATGGACAGAAGATTTATGTTTAAGAAAATATTTTGGGCCCAGGGGGTTGTCTGCCCCTGCCCCGGGGCTATATACATGTACATGTATATGACCATAATATTGAAACATCTTCTCTGAAACCGCTAGGCCAATCAAAGCCAAACTTTTTGTGGAGCATCCTTAGGAGGAGGGAATGAAAGTTTGTATAAATGGTCAAGGTCACATGACCAAGATGGCCGCCATGGCTATAAATAGCAAAAACGTTTAAAAATCTTGTACTTCAGAACCAGAAGGCCTATGATTTTGAAACTTGGTATAAAGCATCTGGGAATGGAGCTCTACAAAATTTATATAAATCATGCCCCAGGGATGACCTTGACCTATTTTATGGCAAGGTCAACTTAGGTCGACGAGGCATTTGAATGGGAAAAAATAGGAAAATGTCATGTAATGGCAGAAATCTTGCTAGGAATGAGCAAATGGACAGAAGATTTATGCTTATGAAAATATTTTAGGCCCAGGGGTTGTCTGCCCCTGCCCCGGAGCTGTATACATGTAGATGACCATAATATTCAAACAGCTTTTTCTCAGAAACTGCATAGCCAATCAAAGCCAAACTTTATGTGGAGCATCCTTAGGAAGAGGAAATGAAAGTTTATATAAATGGTCAAGGTCACATGACGAAGATGGCCGCCATGGCTATAAATAGCAAAAATTTTTAAAAATCTTCTTCTTCAGAACCAGAAGGCCTATGATTTTGAAACTTGGCATGAAGCATTAAGGAACGGGGGTCTACAAAATTTGTATAAATCATGACACTGGGATGACCTTGACCTATTTTATGGCAAGGTCAACTTAGATCGCCCATGCATTTGAATGGAGAAAATTGTTAAAATGTCATTTGAAGGACAAAACTTGCAGTTAATTGGCAAATGGACTGAATTTTTATGATTTGTAAAAGACATTGACTCCAGGAGTTATTCTGACCCTGCATTGTACCATTCTAGTCTAACAAGTTTATTGGTACATGTATATATCTCAGGTCTCAGGTGAGCATTTACAGGACCATTGGTCCTCTGGTTAGAGCTAATATCAGTATTACAATCCTGTTGTTGAGTTCCACAACAAAGTAACAAAACGTCATAAATATGCAAAACGACTGCATGCTAGTTGCATAGCTGATTCACCAACTTAGTTTGGCTACATAGATACAACTTCCAGAGAAAATTCAAGTCCCCATTATGAAACTTGCCTATGCAATATACAGAATTTTTTTTCAGCAGAAAACTTGAAAATTACATTGAAAAAAGTTTGATATTTTCATTTTTTTTGCTCAAAACATTTATTGTGGGTACATGTTATAACCGCCTCGGTGAGGTGGTTCTAACGAGTACCCACAGTTTGTGTTTTGGAGCAAAAATAAGAAAAATGGGTATACCCCTGTAAAGTGGGGTTTAAGGAGGCATACATTTTACAGACATGTTCTCTGTTGCCTAGTCATCGTTTGTCAGACCAGGCCTCACCAGAGCATGAAATTTATCCTGCTCATCAATGTTGAAATTAGCAGAATAAATAACTGGCTTTTACAACATAAACTTGGATTTTCTACCAATTTTGGTTATTTCAGTACTTATGAATGCATGCATTTTGAATATTATGCTCAACTGAGTTGAACATGTATCAAAACAGTTTTATAGCCTTGGAGCCCACTTGAAAAGTAAATAAAAAGTGATTTAGTTGGAGAAGTAAACAAATATAGTTTTGTTTTATGATTTTTTTTTTTTTTTTTTTTTTTTTTTTTTTTTTTTTTTTTCAGGTAGCGGCAGATCGTCCCCTTACTCTAGTCAGTATGCAAACATCTCAACCATGCAGTCTTCCTACAGCCCTAACTCTACACCACAGACCCAGACCTACAGTCAATCATACGGACAATACTCGGCTAAGCCTCGTAATCCGAGCCCTATCGGGTACTCACCCAGTTCACCTCGTAGTCAGGAAGGGTCAGGAGTAACATATGCACAGATAGCCCCTCAAGAGGATTCGGGTGTTACATACGCACAGATTGCCCCGCGGTCAGAACGGCCGATCCCAGGCCCACAGGTTCCTGTACAGATCAAGGTGTCAGATCTGAGGTCAAAACAAAACCCTGATGCAAGATCACCAACAAATATGCAACCATCTCCTAATCAAGGTCAAGTTCAGTCGTCAAGGTCGTTGCCACAGCAATCCTATTCCCCAGCCTCACAACAGTATTCAGTGTCAAGGTCGTCAGGCCCGCCCCCGGGGAATTCTAAAGAGCAAGAAGTGGATGATCTGACAAAGATGTTGATGCAAGGTCTCGAGGGAACAAAAGATCCAGATTTCTTTGGTAAGATTATCTGTAGATCAACAAGGGATTTTATCCTTAACTATTAAAACATCTTGGCCCAGTTGTTCATAACTTTGTAAGCTTAACGGTGTCACTAAGTCCTCATTTTGTTAACTGTATATCGACTTCAAAAGTAAATACACTGTTAAATGCAAAGGATTCTTACATTTTTTCAACAAAAAATAACAAGTGTATTTGTAGTATTCATGTTTGAAGTTTTAACAAATTGTTAACTATGTTGTTAATTTTGAAAAACTGGGCCATATACATATACCGGATGCAACCAAATTTCTTGACGCACAACATCACATACCCCATGTAGAAATGGAGTGCTGTGACTGGAAGCCAGATTTATTGGGCAACAACAGACAATGAAGAGTTCATTGCCTCACTGTAGCTTGTTGCCCACTCAACCTGTGCAGTAAGTATTTTGGTTGCCACATGGATATACAGGGTTTGCTACAGGTTTTTCACAGATTATTATAAAGCTTTTCAAATACTGGCTTTCTTGGCATAGTGTTAGAGCATTGGACTCCACATAGATCCTGGGTTTGATTTCTGCTGGTGGCACAGTGCTGTGTCCTTGAGCAAGGCACATTAACTCACCAGAGAACCGGTTAATACCCATAAAGCAGTGGCTCCATAATGACTTGACTGAAAAATTGTTGACTGAGATGTTAAGCATTAAAAAGTGATACTTATTTTCATAAACCGTATTTGTTCTAATTACAGCTCATGCTCGAATAAGGGCAAAACCTTGCCCCGAGGTTATAAAACTGTTTTCATGCTCAGCTCAGCTGACACTAAAATTTATCCTGCTCATAAATGTTAAAATGCCAACAATTGTTGGCATTTTAACATTTATGAGCAGGATAAATTACAATATTTTGAGGTATGAACCTAAATTTTCCACTAATTTTGACTATTTAAGCATTTATGAGCAGTTGAAATTTCATGCTCAGCTGAGGTGAGCTTGAAAAACGTTTTATAACCTCGAGGCCTGGTTGTTTCCCAAAACATGCATAAGTGCACTGCTCCACTAGCATATTGGTAATATACATGATTTTTACACATTAGTACCATAGTAAATGCCTTAAATGATCAAGCATTTATGCATTGATTGGGCCACTTAAATGACATCATTGAAACTTTTCACATGAATATTTTTCCAAATTAATGGTATGTGTTGTTTTTGTTCATAGTGTGCACTAATTAGAACAGCATTTTAACTTTAAGCTTTTCTGAAAAGTTGCACACTTTGCGTTAATTAGAATGAATGTGGTATATTTTTGACTCAACCATTGCCTATTATTATAAAAAAGTGTTTTTTTTTATCAATTTTTGAAAGCAAAGAAATAATTGGTATTTGATGTGACATTTTGAATGCAATATTTAAATGTCAAATGAAAATATATTTTCAAGTGTGATTATTATATTAGTAAAGTGTTGTCACATTTTAAATGGATAAAAGCAGATACATGTACAACTGCATATTAGGTATGGTATTATTTTGATTTGAATTTAGGTTGCCAGATATACATGTAATCCCATTTTGTAAACATGTTGTGTCCAAAGGTCTCTCCAGGAAATTTTGGTTCCAAGTAAACAGGAGAATGCAGGTCAGAAGGAGACAACAATAAACAATACAATGATTATAAAGAGATCTTGGTGTATAATGCTCTGATCAGTAATTTAATCATGATTATGCACATGCAAACACAAAGCTGTAGATCAGCTATTCAGTAACTGCACAGCTCATCAGTATCTTTGTTTTCACTTGATGGATAGTAAAGCCCCTCTTCTTCTTGAACCCAAAATTTCTTGCTCCTTGCCTTCTACGACTGCACATGCATTATACCTAGCTGGAAGCTGAAAAGAAAACAACATTTATCTCAAGGTGGGGATGAATATATGACTCGTATATGCAGGTATCTGTGGTAAATGTGGAAAGAAGGTGGTTGGTGAGGTAAATGGTTGTAAGCTTGAAATTTTGGAGCTAAGTAGAGGAGGAATTTTACTATCAGAGTAGCGAAAACAAAGGCGCTGATCAGCTTCGCGGTTACCGCGAAGCTGATCTGCGTCTTTGTTTTCGCCTAGGCAGATTGTTGGTTTTCCCATGTGGCGGCTCATTTATCTCGAGGTGGAGCAAATATGTGACTCTTGTATACTCATCAAAACAAGTTTTGCACCAGTTAATATTTTTCTCATTTTAAAATAATGTCTAGTATAGACATTTTTCAAATAAACTTTTAAAACTGAATACCATCTTAAAGGGCTGGACTTCCTGAATGACAAATCAATATTTCTTCTAAAAAAGATTAAATAAAAATGTGCAAAAATGCATGTTTTTGAAAACACCAAAATTTGGGATGCAGCAAAAAGCCCATATCTTTATTTCTGGGCTTCCAACTCCGAATTTGTTTCACATCCTCATTCGGGATACTGAAAGCAATCATTTAAAGCAAAAAACTAAAAATTGATTTTTTTTTTGACAAAAACACTATTTTTGACCAAAAATAATGATTTTTGAGATTTTGTTTAAATTCTCAGATAAAGCTTAGTAACTCATCTCTCCAATAAAATGGGTTGTTTTTCTTTCAAACACAGCATGCAGCACCCATTAATGTTTAACTAAAAGCACTGGTTTTCAACTCATCCAAATTCAGAATTTTTAAAAAGCTGCATGTCAAAAAAGTCCTCATGCAACATCTTTGACATGAGATTGCCTTTAACAGAAAGAAAACAGGCGGCAACGTTTGGTGTCAAAACATCTCATAATAATCAAAAATTGAAATGAATTTCAATTTTACTCATTTTTACCAATATTTATCATTTTTATACCCCTGGCATTTATGCCGACGGGTATGTAGTTTTTGCTTTTCCGTTTGTCCGTTTGTCCGTTCGTATGTTCGTTAGTTCGTTTGTTCGTTCGTTCGTTCGTTTGTTAGTTCGTTAGTTCAGTAGAATTTGCGTCAAAGTTTTGGTTAAAGTTTCTCTAGTGGTGTATATCTCATGCAGTTAAAGTCAGAAACCATTCATATTTGGACCATAGGTACCCTATAGGGTTTGCCTTGTTTCCATGAATTCGGACCCCAGGGTCCATGCCCGGGGGTGGGGGCTAGAGATCAAAATCTAGGTCACCTTTAATTTGCGACAAAGTTTTGGTTAAAGTTTCTCTAGTGGTGTATATCTCAAGAACCATTTATCAGAAATCATTCATATTTGGACTTTAGGTACCCTATAGGGTTAGCTTTGATTCGAAGAGTTCGGACCCCAGGGTCCATGCCTGGGGGTGGGGCTAGAGTTCAAAATCTAGGTCACCTTTAATTTGTGTCAAAGTTTCGGTTAAAGTTTCTCTAATGGTGTATATCTCATGAGCCAATTTTCAGAAATCATTCATATTTGGACTTTAGGTACCCTATAAGTTTTGCTTTGTTTCCGTGAGTTCAGACCTGAGGGTCCATGCTCGGGGGGTGGGGCTAGAGTTCAAAATCTAGGTCACCTTGAAAATGTGCTATTTACATAGTGTTTTTTTCTTCTCTAAGTTCATATATTAACAAAGACTTATAGGAATGTATTCCTATTTGGATCATAGATACCCTTTAGGGTTGAATTAAATTTTATGGCACCAAACTCTAGGGGTGGGGCTGGAGGTCAAAATCTAGGACATATATAAGATACAATAGTTACCAAGATTAATATTCTGTAGGTCTATATCTTGACAACCATTTGTCAGAAAGCATTCATGCTTACACCATAGGTACCACATAAGGGTTAGACCCAAGGGTCCATGCATGGGGGTGGGGGTGGGATGGACCCAAGGGTCTATGCATGGGGTGGGGGTGGGACTTGAGGTCAAGGTCTGGGGCATTTTTTTTTTTTTTTTTTTTTTTTTTTTTTTTTTTTTTTTTTTTTTTTTTTTTTAAGAATGACACTCTATTTTCATTCCAATCTAGGACTGAGGACCTGACCCACAATGTCCGTGGATTATGTCCTAGATTGAGTATACACGTCAGCTCTGTATACTGCTCTAAAATAGATCTGTCATTCTAAAACACCACTTCCCCATGTTTGTATGCAATATGCTTTACAGTGCTTATTTCTAAAGTGTACCTGATAAGGGTACTGTCTTTCATTGGGAATTTGAGGTTCAATGTCAGGGGTGAGCAAGTGCAGGGTTGTAAAGGTTGGGGGTAGGGAGGGGGCTTTGTGGCTGCCAGCCGGGGGTATACGTGCCTCTCAAGGCACTTTTTCTAGTTTTCTCAAAAATTGCAATTTTGTCAAAAAATGAATTTTTACTAAAATTTTGAGATTTTTTAAATTGTTTTTAGGCTTAATCATTAGCTTTGGAGCTCTTGTGTGTAAATTTGGAAACAAAAATGTGTTCTTGATGCTGTGGCATTTTTTGTGGAATTTTTTCGATTTTCCAATTTTCAGCATTTACAGAAAATTGGAATTTTCAATTTTTCCTCAAATCGTTTCCGCAACAACTTTTGGTCTTATCACACACATTATCAAACTTTTTCAGACTGTGCAAATTCAAAAAGCTAACTTTAAAATTTGTTAGTTAAAATGTCACTTAAAAATATGAAAAAATCTAAATGGTGCAAAACTTCTTTTGATGAGTATATATTGCAGGTATCTGTGGTAAATGTGGAAAGAAGGTGGTAGGAGAGGTGAATGGCTGTAATGCCATGGAGCAAGTCTTCCACATAGCTTGTTTTGTTTGTGTAAGCTGTGGTAAGTCAATCTCTGTCTGTCTGTCTTTTCTCTCTCTCTCTCTCTGACTGTCTCTTTCTCTCTCTCTCCAGGCTGCCCAGTGCTCCTATTTTTCCTATTTTTTCCTATATTTTGATCCCAAATCCTATATTTTTCCATCAAATTCCTATATTTTTAGCTCGCCTGCACGAAGTGCATAGAGCTATTGTAGTCACCTCGGTCGTGCGCATTTACGTTTACGTTTACGTGTGCATCCGCGTCACACTTTCGGTTAAAGTTTTTTAAAAGTCTATATCTCTTGACCATGTTGATGGATCAAGTTGATACTTTGCATGTTGCTAGATATTGGTCTGAAGTACCATCATGACCCACCCTGGGTGACCTTGAGGTCAAGGTCACAGACTTAGAAATTTTGTGTTTAAGTTTTTGGTTAATGTTTTTGTAAGTCTATATCTCTTGACCATATTGATGGATTGAGTTGATACTTTGCATGTTGCTTAGCAGCTAGATATTGGTCTGAAGTTTTACGCAGTACCATCATGACCCACCCTGGGTGACGGACTTAGAAATTTTGTGTTTAAGTTTTTGGTTAAAGTTTTTGTAAGTCTATATCTCTTGACCATATTGATGGATTGAGTTGATACTTTGCATGTTGCTAGATATTGGTCTGAAGTTTTACGCAGTACCATCATGACCCACCCTGGGTGCCTTGAGGTCAAGGTCACAGACTTAGAAATTTTGTGCTGAAGTTTTTAGTTAAAGTTTTTGTAAGTCTATATCTCTTGACCATATTGATGGATTGAGTTGATACTTTGCATGTTGCTAGATATTGGTCTGAAGTTTTATGCAGTACCATCATGACCCACTCTTGGTGACCTTGAGGTCAAGGTCACAGACTTAGAAATTTTGTGTTTAAGTTTTTGATTTAAGTTTTTGTAAGTCTATATCTCTTGACCATGTTGATTGATCGAGTTGATACTTTGCATGTTGGTAGATATTGGTCTGAAGTTTTATGCAGTACCATCATGACCTACCCTGGGTGACCTTGAGGTCAAGGTCACAGACTTAGAAATTTTGTGTTAAATTTTTTGGTTAAAGTCTAAATCTCTTGAACATCATGTTGATGGATAAAGTTGATACTTGCATGTTGATAGATATTTGTCTCGGGTTTTATGCTGTACATCACAACTCACCTGGATGACCTTGAGGTCAGGGTCACGGACTTGGAAGTTTTGTGTTTAAGTTTTGGTTAATGTTTTTATAAGTCTATATCTCTTGAACATGTAGATTGATCAAGTTGATACTTTGCATTGGTCTGAAGTTTTATGTTGTACCATCATGACCCACCTGAGTGACCTTGAGGTCAAGGTCATGGGTCATAGATTTTAACAGATGTAGTGACAAAGCACAAGTCAGGCGAGCTACGCTGTCCTGCGACAGCTCTTATTCAAATTGCTGCAGATAATAATGAAATGTCAAGGAAAAATCATGGAATTTTGGTTTGAAATGCTAGTTTTGATGTCTTTGGCATTCATTTTTTTCCTCGCTCGCTTCGCTCGCAACTTGATAATTAAAGTATTTTTTCTTCATCAGAAAACAAGATAATCCCGTGAAGTAAGTTACTTTTACAACTTGAGTAGGTTTTAAAATAATGGATCACACACCTATACCAAAATTACACCAGTAAGATTTGCCTTCTTGCTGCTATATGTTAATATTTATGGTTTTCAATGCTATAAAAAAGCCATTTTAGGCCGATAATTTCCTATTTTTCTCCTATTTTTTGGACATAAACTTCCTATTTTTTGAAGCCCAAAATATATATTTTGTACCAAACTGCACTGGGCAGCCTGTCTCTCTCTCTCTCTCTCTCTCTCTCTCTGACACTCTATTTCTTGCTCTCTCTCTCTCTGTGGTAAATCTCTCTTTGTGGTAAATCTCTTTTGTGGCAAATCTCTTTCTGTGGTAAATATACTAAGAAGGTGGTAGGTGAGGTGAATGGCTGTAATGCAATGGATAAAAATCAGCCTAAAATGACAATTTGGGGTCAAGCAATGATCCCTGTAACATGTATATCCAAAATAGTGTTTTTCGATCTGTTCGGTGTATAAATTTTTCATGTTACCTTTACAGGAACTCTGTTGAGAGGAAAATCTTTTTATGCAATGGAGAGAAAACCATTTTGTGAACCTTGTTATATGGTAAGCTCCTAGTCAAACTCAACTTTATCTGATTGAGCTGGATCTTGAGAAAACCAGTACCACAATTTATAACTACATGAAGAGCAATAGTAGCCCTTTCCCACAGTGTTTTAGGTCCGTCACAGTGTGGGTGATTCTTTATGATATCAGCTACTGATTCTTGATGATATCAGGTAACGGATTCTTGACAAAAGCTACGGATTCTTGACAAGGATTGATACTCCCAATTGCAAACAGCAAAAAATGGCAATTTAAGATAGTTGTAGATGAAAATTTTGTCAGAAGACATATTAGCAGCATGGTTCATGACAGTCTATGTATATATTGTACATGTTATGTGTTCAAAATAAAAACAAATAGATAAATTGAGCAAATATGAAAAACATGGCAATTCCATAAAATTATGTGAATTTCTGAAGCAAACATGTTTGGAAACATTGAAACAGTTAATAAAAGTGATATCTGGACCTTCAAATTCTACATTACCCTGCGTAATAACCCTTTTTCATTTTTTGGCATGCTACGGATTCTTGATGATACGTTACAGATTCTGTATGATATCAAAATGTGGGTAACATATTCTTTATGATAAATGTCACTGATTCTTTATGATAAATGTCACGGATTCTTTATGATTTAAAGCAAGTTTATGATGATCTACAACTTAAAATGCAGATTTGGAACCATTTTTCACCAATAAACTGTGTTTTTATCAACTCTACACTGCAAGAAATATGATGTGCATTGTAAAATTCGATCAGATGTATCACAAACCAATTAATAATTGTGATTAATGTAGAACCTTGTAGTATTTGTATATATCACAAAACCCTATTATTTATTTTTTTTAACTATTTGATAAAATCAATTCCATTTTTTCAAAAAAAATCAATCAGTGAGACCGACAATTCTAAAAGTAGTATTCATGTGTGTACAATTTTACATTGTTTTTTCTGTTTTGGGTCTCACAAGCATGGACATTGATCCCATTTCTAACAACCTTACCGCTTCGATATGTCACCTTATGTATGTTTATTAAACAAGACAACAAGTACAGTCACTGGACAAAGTAATTGGGGGTTTTACCATATATGGGTATGGTGGCCATCTTGGTCATGTTACCTTGAAACCCTACTTACATCAGCAGAATATCTCTTGTCTGGATTGTGTATCCTCTTGTCTGCCAATTTGGTTCACTTGAAAAAATATATCCATTATAAGTCTATGGTAGATAATGGCATGCCTGGGGCGTTGACTCTACGCCCACCAGGGGCACCGTTGGCAGCATTTATAAAGGAGAGTATTATATTCATTCGTCCACATGAAATATGAAAACTCTGAGCCATATGGTTTCGGAGAAGAAGACTTTTTTATGTTTTTCCAATTGTAAGTCTAAGAGAGCTATTGACCCCTCGGGGTGGGGCCATTTCTGACCCCAGGGGCATGCTTGGCAGGATTTATGTAAATCTCCACATAACAATGCTGCATACCAAATATAGAAGCTTTGGCTGAAGAAGATTTTTCATGTATTTTCCATTAAAAGCCTTTGGCAGATAATGATGCCCCCAGGGGCACAGTTAGCAGGATTTATAAAGAGGGCCACTATTCATTGCTACACCCAAAATATGAAAGCTCTGGGCCTTGTGGTATTGGAAAAGATTTTTTTTATGTTTTTCCTATGATGCACCTGGGGCGGGGACCGTATGGACCCCAGGGGCACGGTTGGCAGGATTTATAAAGAGGACCACTATACATTGCTACACACAAAACATGAAAGCTCTGGGCCTTGTGGTTTTGGAGAAGAAGATTTTTTATGTTTTTCCCATTGCATGTCTATGGGAGCTATTGACCCCCGGGGCGGGGCCATTTTTTTACCCCAGGGGCATGGTTGGCAGGATTTATAAAGAGGACCACTACACATTGCTACATACAAAATATGAAAGCTCTGGGCCTTGTGGTTTCGGAGAAGATTTTTTTTATGTTTTTTTCCTATGACGCCCCCGGGCGGGGCCGGTATGGACCCCAGGGGCACCGTTGGCAGGATTTATGAAGAGGACCATTATACATTGCTACACACAAAATATGAAAGCTCTGGGCCTTGTGGTTTTGGAGAAGAAGATTTTTTTATGTTTTTCCCATTGTAAGTCTATGGGAGCTTTCTGTTGCCATGGAAACCAGAGTTCTGATCCGACCTGGCCCAAAACCTAACACAACCTTTCCCCCTCCTCAATAATGCTTTAAATGAAATTTGATCACGATTGGACATGTTGTCTTAGAGATATTCAAGTTTGAAAATGTGGACGCATGGACGGACGGACGCACGGTGATGCATGGACAGACACCGGCTCGACTACTATACTAGTAGCCTTCGGCTCAGGTGAGCTAAAATTATATTAGATATCTTATTTGTAAAAAGTATATAACATATCTTAATTAATAATTAGTTATATAGATATCTGATTTAGCAATTATGATATTAGATATCAGATATTTTATTTTCTTAATGAGACATCTTAATCAGCATTTGAGATATCTAAAATAGTTGAATAGATGTAAACATGTAAGATATCATATTTGTCGAGTAAGATATCTTCTGTAGTATATTAGATATCTTAATTACATTCACATATAAGATATTCAATATGCTAAAATAGATATCGTTTTTGACGAATTAGATATCGTATTTACAAAAATAGATACCTTATATCCTATATTAGCTATCTTATTGAGCTAGACAAATAAGACGCCTTTAGTATCTTATTCATTTTACCTAATCACAACCGATTTCTTTAACTTATATAAGATATCTACTATGTCAATACAGATATCTAATTTATAGCCTTAATTAAGATATCTTGTATTAATTCAGATATCCAAACTATAAATTAAGATATCTTTTTTTCTAATTAAGATATCTAATTTACTGAATAAGATATCTTATTGACCACTGTATATAAGATATCTATATTACAAATTTAGATATAATTATTGGCTAATTAAGATATCTAGTTTAGCAATAAAGATATCTTATTAACCAAAGAAGATATCTTGATTAATGTTGTAAGGAAGATATCTTGATTAATCTTGTAAAGAAGATATCTTATTTAGGTAAAGCAGATATTTTACTTAGTATATAAGATATCCAAATTATATTAGTTTCATAATCACTCGATCATCTCAGTTTCATAATCACTCGATCATCTCAGCACTGTGTCTGGCGTGGGTTCGAGCCCCGCACCGGCTAATCGTGAGACAAGCCAAGCTCTGCTTGCGGGTGTGACAGGTGTTTTTTCTCGGGGTTATACCGTTTTCGCCCATCTATTGATTGGCCCGTCTCATATGTGCTAAAATAATCTTGAAAGGGATGTAAAACTAAATTCAAAAAAAATGAATAAATTATATTAGATATCTAAATTATCATATAAGATATATTATATACTATATGAGATATCTTAATTGTGGGATTAAATAAGATATCTTATTTAGCACATTAGGCATCTTCTATATAAAATATCTTATTAAGGATATAAGATATCTTATTTAAAAAGTAGATATCGTTATTGCTAAATAAGATATCGTTTATCTTAATTAAGATATCTTATTTACCATTCAAGATACCTAATAAGCATATTAAATAGTAAAACGGCTTGCCATACATTTCCTATTATAATTGATGCCATCTTTATTTATATAGTAACAACCTAATACACAGCAAGTGTCAGTACTGCATAAAATCATACAATAACCCTGATGCAGTCGTCAGGCATTGTATTCTAGATCATCCAGCCAGAAATGTGAGTTTTCTGTGGCCCCTCCTGAATGCCAATGGTAAAAAAAGGAAGTGCAGTGCCGTAGGGGTAGACTACAGGACTCCGATGCGGGAGGCCCTGGGTTCTAGACATAACTCTTCCATGCAGGTTGTGTTCATGAATCTGTAGTATTGTTTAATACACAAGCATTGGTGGCCCTTTGTCCCAACATGACTTAAAACTTGTTTACTGGGACGTCTAGTCATAACTTAACCAAACCATATCATAAAATTTGTAAATAAATCTCAGTATGACTGATAAAATAATGACTTGTATACCGAACCACATAGTTCAAACCTGCTTTGTAGATCAAAGACATTAATAATTGGTAGTTTATCTCCATAAAAGAGTGGTAGGTTGTAGGCTATGGTGTCATAAAGAATCTGTAACATATCATAAAGAATCTGTTACCCGACATTTAGTATCATACGGAATCCGTGACAAAATTTTGTCACAGATTCTTTATGATACTTTTGATGCCTGAAAAAACAAAAGTCTGCAAAACAATTCCTTTGAAGATTTACATGCATGGAAAAGTGTAAGTTCATAGATAATTAGTTAAATTTCTGAACTGTTGATAAAATATTTTGATGTGTTATATATTTTGATATTCATTTTCGATTTTCCTTGCTTAATTAAACATTTTAAGGATATAATCACCCATTAACTTTCAACCTGTACACCACCATTGCTAAAATTGATCGACAACAGTTTCCAGCTCGTATATACTATGTATGTGTGTCAAAAAGGTCATTTCCGGCATCAAAAACCTTAGAAACGCCGGTATCTCATCACCTACCAATAGATGAGCTAAGAGAATCATAAAGAATCTGTAACGCTATCATAAAGAATCAGTAGCTGATATCATAAAGAATCATCCCGCACTGTGACGGACCTAAACCCCTGTGTTTCCCAGAGAGGTAGCCATCAATAGACAAACTGTACTTTAACCCATTTTAAGAAAGGAAAGCGTGGGTGTTTGGTGGTAGATAAATAGAATCCATCATTGGTGTTCAGTGGAGACAGGAAAATTTCAACCAGAGGGTACAACTTTCCAATGGAAAACGAGGCTTGCCGAGTTTCCCACTGGAACGTTTGTCCCGTGGGTTGGAATTTTTAAGAAAATAACATTGTTGTTTAAATCTTAATGCATACAATACAAGTACCTATCTTGAAGATTTTTTTCTATCTTTTCAGAATACATTAGAAAAGTGTTCAATTTGTTCAAAGCCTATAACTGATAGGGTAAGTATGACAAAAGAAAAAAATAACTGTTTATGACCTATGAATGATAACTCGCAACTGATCTGCGCCTTTATTTTGTATACATTTACATAGGTTTCGAAATGCTGTTCTAAAATCAATAGGTGTCGCCGCATTTAGCAAGCAAGAAAAAGAATTTATCATGCATGTAAGGTACGGATAGACAAATCTGTCCATTGGGTCACAGTTTGGTATCGCTAGACTCACGAAAGTGACACTTAGTACAGATTTGTCTATCCATTCCTTTCTTATATTCTTGCACACCTGACTAGGAAATGTCCCTCAGGTTACAGTGTGGCATCACGAGGCGAGCCTTGTGATGCCAAACTTCGACCCAAGGGTCCATACCCTACAACAATGATAGATTCTTTTTCTTGCACACCTTAATGTGGTGACACTTAATTTTCATAACATTTACATTGAAAAACACTGCAATACTAATATTTTCTCGGCAGGTATGCAAGAAATATTTATCTGCCCCTGTGGTCTTGTGTTTCTGATTGTTCTCTTTCTTTCTTGCAGTTATTACGAGCTACTGGGAAGCCGTACCATCCTGCCTGTTTTACCTGTGTTGTCTGTGGAAAGAGCCTAGACGGAGTTCCCTTCACAGTAGATGCTACCAACCAGATACACTGCATAGAGGATTTTCACAAGTATGTACTTTATCGGTAATATCGGATGGGAGAAATTTTTAAATGCTCATGCTCAACTAAATTGAGAATGAAATTTTCCTTGGTGTCTTAAAATCAAATGCTACAAATTAGGTGCATTGTATAGAAGATTTTCACAAGTTGGTATCTTTAGATTGTTCCAATTTTTGAACATTATGTGGAGGCTCGATTTTATGCTTATTTGAGGTGAGAATTTGTTTCCTAGCCCTGAGGTTATAAAACCTTTTTCATGCTCAACTCAGTTGAGACTGAAATTTAAACAGCTTGTAAATACTGATATAACCTAAATTAATTAACTGTTTAGTTATAGCAGCTTGATTTTAAGACTGTAAGAATCATTGCCATGGACACATTGTTTTAGTCTGTAAAGCAGGACTGTATTTTCGAATTTTGTTTTGGTAACGTTTCAGAAAATTTGCCCCACGTTGTTGTGTGTGCCACAATCCCATCATGCCCGAGAGGGGCCAAGAAGAGACAGTGAGAGTCGTTGCCATGGACAGAAGTTTCCATGTAGGATGTTACAGGTGTGAGGTGAGTGGTGAAACTGGTTGCTGAATCAATAACGCAAACCTGTGAGCATGGTGAACTAATGAGCTTGACAAATTTTTCATCAATATAAGAATCTTACACGAGTGTCAGGTATGGATAGACAAATCTGTCCCTCGGGTCACATTTTGGCATCACGAGGCTTGCCGAGTGATGCCAAATTGTGACCAGAGGGACCTCGGGTCACATTTTGGCATCACGAGGCTTGCCGAGTGATGCCAAATTGTGACCAGAGGGACAGATTTGTCTATCCATACCTGACACGAATGATGGATTCTTTTTCTTGCACACCTTAATGCAGCGAAGATTGATTTTTATACTATTTACCTAGAAAAATGATAAAATAGCGGCGTCCGCCATTTCGATTTAAATCGTTTTAACGTCATTGTGACGTGTGCGCTTAGCAATGAAATTACGTGACGTCCTATACAACCAGTGTTAAAAAAGAACATTTGAACGCAGGGTGCGACCGGGGTGAGATAACGAGGGTGAGATAAGAATTTCTCACATGGGGTAAAACGTTGGATTTCTCTATCTTGTGTGCAAGAAAGTACTGGTTAACACCCTGGGGCCAGTTGTTCAAAACTTTGTTAGCTTAACGTCATCGTTAAGACCCGAACTCGTTAAGTAAATTCCGACCACATAAGCAAATACACTGTTATTTTTTGTTGATAAAATGTGAGAATCCTTTGCATTGCAAAGGATTCTCACATTTTATCAACAGAAAATAACAGTGTATTTGAAATATTCATGTTTGAAATTTTGACGTATCGTTAACTAACAACGTCATTAATTTTGAACAACTGGGCCCAGGAAGTGGTAGCTCCATTCCATGTCAATATGACAGGGAAATTGTTGACTGGCATTATATCACAAAACAAACAAAAATGCAAATCCATTTTATTTTATTTTTTTACATTTTACAAAATTTACATATACTTTAACAAAAAAGGTTAATAGTGTGTCAATTTAGCAGCAGAGTGTCAACATATATGGAGTGACGTAAGTTTTCCAAGATTCGTAACCTGCCAGTTTTTGTTTTTGATCACGTTGTGCCATCAAGCTCCCCATTACACTGGTAAAAGGACAATAAAGTTGTGGCTAGGTCTAGTCTAAGACAGGACTGAAAAAGTTCTGTGATTTGAATTTTAAAATTAAATTCAAACAAAGAAAACTGTTGGATAACGATCTTTACAAATTTTACATAGGCAGATCATATTAACCATTTCTCAAGGCATCAAAGCCTTGAGGTTATAAAACTTGTTTTTAATAATAATAATAATAATCTCTATATTTATAGAGGATAACGTATTTAGCACAACGGCCAGTCTTCCATACGGTCCTCTAGTGAATACAGACATTGATTATTTTCGGACCTTTTTTGTTATTTTTCGGACTTTTTCATATTAGACATGCGATGTTAGTGATGCTATATTTTGTTTTGGGAGACGAGAAGCCAGTGCTTGCCTTATAATGCTGAGTGCCAAGCAAGGTAGCCACTGGTACCATTTTTAAAGTCTTTGGTATGACCCGGCCCGGGATCAAACCCACGACCTCCTTCTCCCGAAGCAGATGCTCTAACCATTACGCTATCGGAATCTTGTTCAAGTCAGCTGAGAATGAAATTTATCCTGCAGGTTAATGTTAAGATGCCAACAGTTATTGGCCTTTCAACATTAATGAGCCGCCTTGTGGGAAAACCAACAATCTGCATATGTGAAACCAAAGGCGCAGATCAGCGCCTTTGTTTTCGCTATACGGATAGTGCAATTTCTCTACTTTTTAAGTCCAAAATTTCCAGCCTCTAGCCATCTTCTCTGACTGTACAGGCCGGTTTATGTTGGACCTGGTCGGAAACCACATTGTTGGTTTTCTCATAAGGTGGCTCATTTGTTTGCCAGATAAATGACTGGATTTTGCTAAACTACTATCTCTTCCAATTTGGGTCATTTCACACATTATGAGCAGTTTAAATTTCATGCATAGCTGAGTTGAGCTTGAAAAATAATTTATAACCTCCAGTCCTGGGTAACTCTTGACAAAGCATTTCGCTTTTCTTTACAGGACTGTAGTATGTTGTTGTCATCAGAAGCAGAAGGAAGAGGCTGTTACCCATTAGATGACCATATTTTGTGTAAAAACTGTAACGCTAAAAGAATCAATGCCTTGACGACAAAGTTATCGACAGAATTGTAAACATACATTACCATGGTATCATGGTGAACAGAGGGCTTCCATCTTGCCATTCAGAAGAAACTACAGGAATGTTTCTGATTGGTTAATATTCTGACAGATTGTAAAACGGTTTTTAAACAGTCCAAAAAAGTTGAATAATAAAAAAATAAATTCAAAATTTATTCATTTGCAGACTTATAATGTAAGCAATAAGGGCAAGCTATTTCAAACATACATGGCGAATACTGTGGAGGTTCACTTATATAACCTATAATACAGATGGCGTTATGAGAATGGATGACCTTGTTATAGGCAAAATAATGTTAGGTCAAAGTTTAAAGGCATTGATTAATTGAGATGGAAAACAGATCTATAAGAGTATAAAACATTACGAAAACATGCCTATGCAATACATTACGAAAACTTGCCCATGCAACAAACAGATATTTTTGAGCCTTAAAAATTGAAAATTTTCAGCTGAAAAATGTTGATATTTCTCTAATTTTTGCTCAAAACATAAGATTGTGGGTACACGTTAGAACCACCTTGGCGAGGTGGCTCTAACTATTACCCACAATCTATGTTTTGGAGCAGACATAAGAAAAATAGGTATACCCCTGCATACCCCAGTTTTACTATATAAAAGTGGGGAATAAGGGGGTATACATTTCACAGATATACTTTCCTGATGATGCTTGATCAAAGCTGATCTTTGCCTTAGTTTTTGAATTGGCAAATTTAGGTTTCCTTCAGTTATTGTTTTCATTAGATTTGTGCAATTTGATTAGGAACATGATAACTCATTATTTATTTATATATATTTAAGTACCGGTCTTCCTGTTAAAAATCAATGGTAACGGTAGTAGTCATTTTTGTACACTTCAACCTCATTATAATGCGCCTAACTAAAGAGCGGTTTTCAGTATCACATGGCCATGTCTTGGCTCCAAAATTGAATATTTTGCTACTTGTATATTGTAAATAACCTCATTATAACTCAGTTTCACTTATAACACGGTCGGTCTCCATGGACCCCAAAGATAGTGTTATAATGAGGTTGTACTGTACTTGTTTGAACCAACTTAAACAGAACTAAAAGTAGGGTAAATTTATTTGTGTTCATCAATATGATAGTATTTTGTTTTGAATGGTTGTGCTATGTTGATGTACATATCATTTTTAGGCATTATAATGCTTTAGTATATTTTTGTGAAAGCTGTGTTGAAAGTGGCAGTTTTGTTAAGTTTTTGATAGAAACAAATGAGCCACCTAGTGGGAAAACCAACAATGTGGTTTCCGAACAGGTCCGACACAAACCGGGCTGTACTATCACAGAAGATAGCTAGAGACTGGAAATTTTGGATTTAGAAAGTAGAGGAATTGTACTATCCGTGTAGCGAAAACAAAGGCGCTGATCAGCTGTGCAGTTAACTGCACAGCTGATCTGCGTCTTTGTTTTCGCATAGGCAAATATCCGGTTTTCATATGATGCGGCTCAATTTAGAGGCCTTTATCAAAAATAAGCTTTTTTCTACCTATTGCTTTTGTCATAGAGATTTTTTGTGAACCTAATTTTGAATTTTAAAAGCCGTAAATTTACTTCTTCCAATATTGATCTAATAAATAGAGGATCTTACACGAGTGGTCATTTCATGTGAGATTTATCAAACAAGCCTTTAGTGAGTTTAATAAACATATGAAATGACCACGAGTGTAAGATTTGTTTCATTTCATGACCTTTAAAACAGGATTTTTGCCTTCAAAGTTGACATAATTTCACTGAAGAATTACAGTGTTGTTACGGACATTGTCATTGACCTTACATATTATTGCAAAAGTGTTAATACTCATGTGGTCATAACACTGTTTATTACATGAGTCTGTACATGACAATATCCACTGGAAAACATAGATGTCATATGATAATCTTTCAGTATATCAACTTATGGAGATTTTATAGTGTTCATGGAGAAGTTTATTTAATGTTGAGTACATGTATATGACGAAAATATGAACTTAACAGTCTAGAATAAAGACAGTTGAGCCACATCATGAGAAAACCAACATTTTGCATATACAAAAACAAAGGCGCAGATCAGCTTCGTAGCAACTACGAAGCTGATCAGCACCTTTGTTTTCGCTACACGGACAGTACAATCCCTTTTCTTTAAAATCCAAAATTTCCAGCCTCTAGCCATCTTGTGTGCTTGTACAGCTCGGCTTATGTAGGACCTTGTCAGAATCCAATATTGTTGGTTTTCTCATGCGGAGGCTCAGCTTATCTTGAATTGCTGATACCTGTGATATATGTACATGTTTCCTTGTGCACAGTGCTGTGCTTTACCTGTATTTGTTAAATGTTTTACCCATATATTTGATAAGTGCTGTGCTTTACCCAAATATTTCCTATACTTGATGATGTTTAATTTTGTGTTTTAGAGACCAGTTTCACAATTCAAAATTCATTGTCATTACATTTATAGCTTGGATACATTTCTGATTTGTGCAGCTGGTCTGTGAAAGAATTGCATGCAATATGTTTAAAAATACATGTTTTTGTTTGCTAGTGCTTTTGGTGTAATTGTTGTTGTTTTTTTTTAAATGAACAAAACTGCACCCATCATGATAGAAGTTGTGCCTTTTGTGTTTCTGATTAGATTTGACACAAACCAGCTTGTACTGTAAGTGAGAAGATGGCTAGGAGCTTAATTTTTTGGTATTGAAAAAGAAGAGGGAAACGAAAGGCACAAAAAAAGATTTTTCCATGCTATGGTTCATATTATTGTACAGAAATCTTTCATAAGTGTTCACATTTCAAAGTGAACTGTAATGTTAATGTATAAGTGAACCGTAATGTCAATGTCAGACTTCTCACTAGGATTTTGAAAATTGGAGTAAAAAAGAGGTTTTTTTAAAACTGTTGGATTCTTCCTATACTTTCTTATTGGGGCATTCTAAAAAGTCGAGTCAGAATCAAAAAGTTGAGTATAAAACTCCAATATTGGAGTTAGCGAGATCTCTGAATTTATAAGGTCAATTGAACATTTTTATAGCCCCGCTTTGAAAAAGTGGGGCTATACTGGATTCACCATGTCCTTCCGTCGTTCCGTTATTCCGTCATTCCGTTATTCCGTTATTCCGTTATTCCGTCCAAATTTCATTTCCACTCAATATCTTGAGAACCAGTTTACAGAATCTGACCAAATTTTGTATGCACATCATCATTGACAAGATCTAGCTTGGGATTGTTACCCGTCATTTTTCGCAAAATTTGGACGGAGTTACGGCCCTTGATTGATGTCAGAATTTCGTTTAAGCTCAATATCTTGAGAACGAATTCACAGAATCCGACCAAATTTTGTGTACACATCATCATTGACAAGATCTAGCTTGGGATTGTTACCCGTCATTTTTCGCAAAAATTTTGACGGAGTTACGGCCCTTGATTGACGTCAGAATTTCGTTTCCGCTCAATATCTTGAGAACTAATTGGCAGAATCACGCCAAATTTTGTGTGCACATCAACATTGACAAGATCTAGCTTGGGATTGTTACCCGTCATTTTTCGCAAAATTTTGACGGAGTTACGGCCCTTGATTGACGTCAGAATTTCGTTTCCGCTCAATATCTTGAGAACGAATTGACAGAATCCGACCAAATTTTGTGTGCACATCAACATTGACAAGATCTAGCTTGGGATTGTTACCCGTCATTTTTCGCAAAATTTTGACGGAGTTACGGCCCTTGATTGACGTCAGAATTTCGTTTCCGCTCAATATCTTGAGAACGAATTGACAGAATCCGGCCAAATTTTGTGTGCACATCAACATTGACAAGATCTAGCTTGGGATTGTTACCCGTCATTTTTTGCAAAATTTTGACGGAGTTACGGCCCTTAATTGACGTCAGAATTTCGTTTCCGCTCAATATCTTGAGAACGAATTGACAGAATCCGACCAAATTTTGTATGCCCGTCATCATTGACAAGATCTAGCTTGGGATTGTTACCCGTCATTTTTCGCAAAATTTTGACGGAGTTACGGCCCTTGATTGATGTCAGAATTTCGTTTCCGCTCAATATCTCGAGAACAAATTGACAGAATCCGACCAAATTTTGTATGCCCGTCATCATTGACAATATCTAGCTTGGGATTGTTACCCGTCATTTTTCACAAAATTTTGACGGAGTTACGGCCCTTGATTGACGTCCTAATTTCGTTTCCGCTCAATATCTCGAGAACAAATTGACAGAATCTGATCAAATTTTGTATGCACATCAACATTGACAATATCTAGCTTGGGATTGTCGCCCGTCATTTTTCGCAAAATTTTGAAGGAGTTACGGCCCTTGATTGACGTCAGAATTTTGTTTCCGCTCAGTATCTCGAGAACGAATTGATAGAATCTGACCAAATTTGGTATGCACATTAACATTGACAAGATCTAGCTTGTGATAGTTACCTGTCATTGTTTTTTTCACCCTGTAAAAAAAGCTGAGAAGCGGGGCTATAGTCAGATTCTCTGACAATTCTAGTTTTTCTTATTTTCATAATACCTTTCATTTACGTGTGTTGTTCTCTGATCTGTGGTAAGTTGTTCCCAGACATCCTACAGTCTTATGAGCCGCCTCGTGAGAAAACCAACAATGTGGCTTTTGAACAGGTCCGACACAAACCGAGCTGTACAAGCACAGAAGCAAGCTAGAAGCTTGAAATTTCGAATTTAAGTAGAAGAGGAATTGTACTATCCGAGTAGCAAAATCAAAGGCGCTGATCAGCTTCGCGGTTACCGCGAAGCTGATCTGCGTCTTTGTTTTCGCCTATGCAGATTGTTGGTTTTTCCATAAGGTGGCTCATCTGTTTTAACTGTTCTTAGCCACATTGATTGTCTCCGCATATCTAGTGTGATCATCATAAAAAAGTGCCCATGTAATAAACACATTTTTTAAGTTGTAAAAATTGAAAAATTTCAGTAGAATTTTTTTGATATTTTTCTTGTTTTTGCTCAAAACATAGATTGTGGGTACACGTTAGAACCGCCTCACTGTGGCGGTTTAAACGAGTACCCACAAACTATGTTTTGGAGCAAAAATAAGAATAAATGGTATACCTCTGCATACCTCAGTTTTGCTATATAAAAGTGGGGTATAAAGGGGTATATATTACAAGGAAATGTTATTCTACACGTTGTCAATACGTAAGAACTGTATGCTACTTACATTTTTTCTAACATATTTTTAACATTAGAAAATGCAATCATTTTAATAACATTATTGTTAGTGTCTAATAACAGGACTTAGAAACAGTTCAACCTCATTATAATATGCCTCAGTATAATGCGGTTTCCAATATAGCATGGCCATGTCATGGCTCCCAAACTGATCATAGAACAATTTCGCTAACTTTTACATACATAAGATCTCAAATGAGCTGTATATGAGAAAACCAGCTTTTTCCTGACACCATAACAAAGCTGTACATTAGCTGCCAGATTATGAAAATGTGTCTATGTATTACAAAGCGATTTTTTTTCAGATTTAAAAAAAAAAAAAAAAATAGAAAAAACAAAAGTTTTGTATGAGCCACGGTATGAGAAAACCAGATCTTTGCCTATGCGAAACAAAGGCACAGATCAGCTGTGCAGTAACTGCACAGTTGATCAGTGTGTTTGTTTTTGCTACAGGGATAGTACAGTTTCTCTTCTTCCCATATCAGAGATTTCAAGCTTCTAACCATCTTCTGTAGCTGCACAGTCCAGTTTGTGTTGGACCTGGTTGGAAACCAGGCGCCGAGGCTCATATGAAAGTGTGGTGTACTGGTGTGTATACATTGCATAGACATGTTATCCTGATGTTAGCTGTGCGTTATATCAGCCTCTTTGATTTCATTTCAAAGATTATTCCAAAGTTTCAATAATTTGAAAGTTTGGTTTTTTCATGTATGTCTCAAATTTTTTCAGTCATCAATAAACTGGTGCTTTTTCTTTATAAAAAAATGTAGGTTATTTTTTGTGAAGACCCTTTCCCTGTAAAAAATTTAATTGTTGAAAAATCTAACTGTCCTGTGAGTATTTTAGAACAGTGTTCTTATACTACTGTATGTTGTTTGCTTGTTTGGTTCTAACAGTGTCAGTAATATATCTTTTTTTTATCTCTGAAAATTTTCATTTTGTCACAGCTTTAAAAATCTCTGTATATTGCATGACACTTTTTCATAATGTAACATAAAAGAGAGTTAACTTTTTTCCTTACGCTGATGTAAACATAAGGAAAACATGTCTGTGCAATGTATACCCCCTTATACCCCACTTTTATATAGCAAAACTGGGGTATGGAGGGGTAAACCTATTTTTCTTATTTTTGCTCTAAAACATAGATGTTGGGTACTCGTTAGAACTGCCTCAGCGAGGCGGTTCTAACATGTATCCACAATCTCTGTTTTGAGCAAAAATAAGAAAAATATCAAACATTTTCTGCTGATATTTTTCAATTTTTACATCTTAAAAAATCCCTGTTCATTGCATGGGTAAGTTTTTGTAATGAAGACAGGCTTTGGGCAATGATGTACATTATCATTACACTATTATGTATATATACTCTTGTGACAAAGGTATTATTCCTTCTTAACCTGTGATGGATCATAGATTTCATGAATCCATTTTTGTTACATATGAAAAATGATTGGCATTAATTGTACCTCTGATTTTCACCGTGTGCTTTTGCATATCCAGTCATGGTCTGATTTATATGTGTACACCAAGGGCAAGTTGTTCAAAACTTCGTTAGCTTAACATCGTCATTAAAAATTCAACTCGTTAAGTTAATGCAGACTATATAAGCAAATACACTGTTATTTTTTTGTGATAAAATGTGAGAATCCTTTGCAATGTAATATTCATTTTTGATATTTTGACGAATGACGAACTAAAGATTTTGAACAACTGGGCCGAGGTTATTTTTAGCAGCTGTTAAATTCCACAATTTTGTCTACAAGTGGAGATTTATTTTCATGTGCTGAAGAACTGACATGTGCAATACTTAAATGCAGTATGTCAAAATGGCCACTCTTACAGTGATTTATTTTCTGAAATTTTCCTTTCTTCCAAAAAAAAAATTTTAAAAATGTATCGCTCAAGAAAATAATGTGTATTTTTACTCACTTTTCGCATGCTATGAAAATTGATTCTTTTAATCATTCATCCTTCACAGGTCAGTTGGGCATACCAACATTAAGGCTTCGTACATTGCAATGCTTCCATATATTATTTGCTTTGTCTCATATAAAACTCTGCCTCTGAATATATGCTGAATGTATGCTAATAGCTTGGGCATTGACTTATGATAAAACATTTTGTAAAATTGGTATACATTATTTGATAGATCTGAATTAGTGATAATATGCTTAAATTGAGCTGTGTCATGAGAAAATAGTTCTTTGGGACTACACAATCCATGTTGCAGGGAAAAAGCTTGGTATTTCAAATTTAGGAATAAGAGACTATAATATGAGCCTTGGCAGGGGATAAACATCAATTTGGGTATCAGACAGGTCATACACAAACCGGGCTGTACAGTAACAGAAAAATGCTAGAAGCTTGAAATTTCAGTTTTAACAAGAAGAAGGATTGTAATATCCCTGTAGCGAAAATAAAGGCGCTGATCAGCCATGTAGTTACTGCACGGCTGATCTGCGCCTTTGGTTTCGCACATGCAGATTGTATGTTTTCTGATGCGGTGGCTCATATCTCTTTGATAGCAAAAAAGGGGCTCATTATGTGTGCAATTACGGTTCAGCTGATCTGCACAGTTTTCGCATATGCTTAAAGTAGATTTTCTCATGGTGCAGCTCTAATCTTGTACTAAACATGTTCATATAATGCTGAAACACATAACAGTCAATCATAATGTGATGTGTACTTCCACTTTTATAATAAAAAGATAATTAAATGAACATGTCTTAAGTTTTTAATCTAAATGAAGCCTTGCCATTTGCTCTAATAATACATGTAACCTCATTTTTTTTTTTTTTTAATTCAGTTTTACGTCCCTTTCAAGATTATTTCAGCTCATGTGAGACGGACCTCAAAATTTGCCTGCCCCTGCCCACTGGGGTCATGAGAAACAGATGGGCTGCTTGTGCTTCCAGGCAAAGCTTATTGGCAACTGACTGACACCTGATTACTGGTTAACCAGCCTTCTCAGGAAAAGTGGTGGTCCGTACATATGAGCCTTATTTGTTTACTTCGGTAGTTATGTTTTGAAGCACATTTCAGATGCCATGTTGTTGTTGTTGTGAAAACACGCTCATGCAATATACAGAGATCTTAAAGTTGTAAAAAATGAAAATTTCAGTAGAAAACTTTGGATATTTTTCTTATTTTTGCTCAAAACATAGATTGTGGGTACACGTTAGAACCACATCGGCATGGCGGTTAGAACCGCTTCGGCGAGGCGGTTCTAAGGAGTACCCACAATCTATGTTTTAGAGCAAAAATAAGAAAAATAGGTATACCTCTGCAAACCCCAGCTTTGCTATATAAAAGTGGGGTATATCGGGGTATACATCGCCGAGGCGGTTCTGACGAGTACCCAAATCTATGTTTTGGAGCAAAAATAAGAAAAAATAGGTATACCCCTGCATACCCCAGCTTTGCTATATAAAAGTGGGGTATAAGGGGGTATACATTACACGGACATGTTTTCCTGATGTTTTCCTAGTTGTCTCCTGGATTGAGCGGCCCCCATGGCCGAGCGGTTAAGAGCGCTGTTTGTTAATCATTCGATAATCTCACTGCTGTGTCTGGTGTGGGTTCGAGCCCCGCACTGGTCACGTGAGACAAGCCAAGTTCTGCTTGCGGGTGTGTCAGGTGGTTTTTCTCGGGGTTCTCCCGGTTGGCCACCTATTGATTGGCCCGTCTCATATGAGCTGAAATAATCTTGAAAGGGAAGTAAAACTGAATTAAAAAAAATTGTCACAAGTAAAATATTGCAATTCTTCCTTGATAACTAAACTTATGTGAAATATGAAAATGTCATGCAACCAGTCAACCACGCAATCATGTTTTTGCAAGTGTGCAACAAATTTGAAAGAAAATAATGCTTAAGTGGATTGAATTTTATTTTTTTTCCAAGCACTCGTACACACATGAACCTTATTCATGAAATAAGGATGGCCTTTCTCATTAGTGAGAGATGAACGGCCATCTTTAAGTTGCAAGACCTTCCCCAATTTTAAATTTCTGGCTTACCTCAGTGTTTACATTTTGAATTTCCTGCAGTTCTACTGGATGTTCTGGACTTTTTCACATTTACAACAGGCATTCTGTATCACAACAGTAGTGATTTACTGTTAATACACCATCTTTCAGAAACTGCCTTTTTCAAAATCACCATCAAATTTATGGTATGTCATCCTCTCACATTCCAAAAAGTGCCACAAAAAAAATAAGAATCGGTTCACAAAAATTTTATGCCCAAAAACAGTACTTCAGGAGATAATTTTCTGATTTACATTACGAAAACTTGCCCATGCAATATACAGAGATTTTTTGAGCTTTAAAAACTGAAAAAATTCAGCTGAAAAAAAATTGATATTTTTCTTATTTAAAAAATTATTTTGAAATAGGCCTTTTGCATGTACAAATCTGTGGAATAATTTACAGCGTTTGGAACGCGGGTAAAGCTTACAATTTTAGTTTAGGTGGTGCAATTTTAAAAAGAATAAGCAATGTTTGTCTTTTTTTCTGAAAAAAATAGTTACATCCCTTGCTCACATTTTTACATTTGGAAAAAGCCCTACAAAAAATATTTTCTGGCTTAAAACTTTTATTTGTGAACCGATTTTCAAAATTTTTACGGCAGTTTCTATGACTTGGAATGCAAAAGGGTGGCATATCCCATTCTTCCGTAGGTGTTTCAGTGAGATTTTGAAAAAGGCAGTTTCTGAAAGATGGTGTGTGGACTGTAGGAGATAAGCGGCTGTAACTATTGGTATATACCCGTTCAGCATTAGTCCTTGCTCACATTGTTTATTAATATTGACTGAGTCGACGGACTGTTTTAAATTATCTGACTGTATAAAGCATAGTTTAAGGGAGTAAAAAAAAATACACAACTCGCACAAGTTATATAGTTTTATTTGACAATTTAAAACATACTTCTAATTCTAAACTATCATGCCCTAGGTCTTGCTGGCTTAACATTAGTATACCTAAACAGTCTTCTTACAAAATATACTTGACAGCATGTACTGATAATTATCACACAGCATTGTAGGAGTGACCAGTATGTAATGTATTTGTTATTGCCTGTTATTAGATACCAGTCTTTCACCACATGCATTCTACTCTGGGCTTGGTGTAAAGTGGCTTCAGCGATGGAATTCTTCACACTGTCTATGGACACCTGTGAAAAGAACAGATTTGTTTTTCATTTTTAGCTCGCCTGCACGAAGTGCATAGAGCTATTGTAGTCACCTCAGTCGTCCCCGTTTACGTGTACGTTTACGTCCGCGTCCGCGTCACACTTTCGGTTAAAGTTTTTTATAAGTCTATATCTCTTGACCATGTTGATGGATCAAGTTCATACTTTGCATGTTGCTAGATATTGGTCTGAAGTTTTACGAAGTACCATCATGACCCACCCTGGGTGACCTTGAGGTCAAGGTCACGGACTTAGAAATTTTGTGTTTTAATAAGTTTTTGGTTAAAGTTTTTGTAAGTCTATATCTCTTGACCATATTGATGAATTGAGTCGATACTTTGCATGTTGCTAGATATTGGTCTGAAGTTTTACGCAGTACCATCATGACCCACCCTGGGTGACCTTGAGGTCAAGGTCACAGACTTAGAAATTTTGTGTTTTAATAAGTTTTTGGTTAAAGTTTTTGTAAGTCTATATCTCTTGACCATATTGATGGATTGAGTTGATACTTTGCATGTTTCTAGATATTGGTCTGAAGTTTTACGCAGTACCATCATGACCCACCCTGGGTGACCTTGAGGTCAAGGTCACGGACTTAGAAATTTTGTGTTTAAGTTTTTGGTTAAAGTTTTTGTAAGTCTATATCTCTTGACTATATCGATGGCTTGAGTTGATACTTTGCATGTTGCTAGATATTGGTCTGAAGTTTTATGCAGTACCATCATGACCCACTCTCGGTGACCTTGAGGTCAAGATCGTCAATGTCACAGACTTAGAAATTTTGTGTTTAAGTTTTTGATTTAAGTTTTTGTAAGTCTATATCTCTCGACCATGTCGATTGATCGAGTTGATACTTTGCATGTTGGTAGATATTGGTCTGAAGTTTTATGCAGTACCTACCCTGGGTGACCTTGAAGTCAAGGTCACAGACTTAGAAATTTTGTGTTTAATTTTTTGGTTAAAGTCTTAATCTCTTGAACATGTTGATGGATAAAGTTGATACTTGCATGTTGATAGATATTGGTCTCAGGTTTTATGCTGTACATCACAACTCACCTGGATAACCTTGAGGTCAGGGTCACAGACTTGGAAGTTTTGTGTTTAAGTTTTGGTTAATGTTTTTATAAGTCTATATCTCTTGAACATGTAGATTGATCAAGTTGATACTTTGCATTGGTCTGAAGTTTTATGTTGTACCATCATGACCCACCTGAGTGACCTTGAGGTCAAGGTCATGGGTCATAGATTATAACAGATGTAGTGGCAAAGCACAAGTCAGGCGAGCTACGCTGCCCTGCGACAGCTCTTATTGGATAATGCTGATTATATGGCATCATTAGGAAAACATGCCCATGCAATATATAGAGATTTTTTTCAGCCGTAAAAATGAAAATTTCAGTAGAACATTTTTTTTATATTTTTTCTTATTTTTGCTCAAAACATAGATTGTGGGGTACACGTTAGAAGCGCCTCAGCGAGGCAGTTAGGTGGTTCTAACGAGTACCCATAATCTATGTTTTGGAGCAATAAAAAGAAAAATAGGTATACCCCTGCGTACCCCAGTTTTATTATATAACAGTTTGGTTTAAGGGGGTATTCATTGCACAGACATGTTTTTATGATGTAATAATGTGTGAAATAATGTGTGAAATGTAATAATATGTGTTATGTATATGTAATAATGTGTGTTATGTACAGTAATTTATCCGGTTTCGAATCTTATCCAGTTCCGAATCAAGTGGTCGTATCGTCAAGAACTACACAGCAGCTGTTCAATTAAAAAACAAATATTTTGTATGGTCATGAAGTCCATCTTTTTCTCTTCCTCTGCACGAAGTCAGATTTTGAAAACTTATCTGCATGCTAAAAATAAATCTGTTCTTCGAGATGACCTGTCGAATTAGAATGTATATTGCACTTGTGTAATTATCTGCAAGGTGCAGGTTTCCGCAAAATGCATGAACCTTGAACATTATTTTTTTACACTTTTGGTTCCAACATGCGTTCCAACATTAATTATAACACACCAGGAAAACTGAACTTCATTTATTGATTTTCTGTTGCGTAGGAGCTTGTTAATTTTATCTACCAATTTAGCTAGTTTCGGGTCAGTAAAAATTAATTGTGTCGACATAGTACATGTACTCGTAAATCTATTAATATCGCAGTACACGTCTTAGCGCTAAACCTAAAGGAACTGAGGAGGGAGCGTTTAAATCTCAGTAAGTATTTTATTTGATGTGTGTGTGTGTGTGTGTGTGTGTGTGCGTGCGTGCGTGCGTGTCACCACAATACCACAGTCTTTCATTTGCAATGCAGTTTGTTTGAATTGATGCTTAACGTTCTAGTCCACAGCTATGGTCATGTCAGGACTTTGCCCCCATTTTATGGGACTTGTGCCCAAAGTTCTCACCGCTGTGTCTAGTGTGGGTTCGAACCCCGCTCTGGCCATGTGAGACAAACCAAGTTCTGCTTGCGAGCGTGTCAGGTGGTTTTGTTTTTCTCGGGGATCTCCCGTTTTCGTCCCACCTACTGATTGGCGCGTCTCATATGAGCTGAAATAATCATGAAAGGGACGTTAAACTGAATCAAAAAGGCGGGGGGGGGGGCAAGTTAGGATGCCCTGACATCCTAAACTAAACGTGCTTCAAATATAACCACACAACAAAGCCATGAAGGACAGACACTGGGTTCGATCCTGACGTTGAGCGCCGAGTTATGCTTTTTGGTCCTCATATAAGGAATCTAGCAACATCTCTCTTTTTCACTCTCTCTCTCTCTCTCTCTCTCTCTCTCTCTCTCTTTCAAAATTGTTCTATTATTTTGATTTTTTCTTTTGACATAGTAGTCTAATGAGTAGCTGTTTCCCAAAAAGTGGCTATTCATTTACCAAAACTTAACTAAATAAATGAATGCCAAACCCCCCACCCCGTTGCCGAGTAGTGAAGAGCTGATTTCATTAACGCGTTTCATTCGATCGTCTCACCGCTGTTTGTTGTGGGCTCATGTGAGACAAGTTCTGCTTGAAGATATGCCAGTTTTTTTTTCCCTTTTTTTCTCGGGGTTCGCCCGTTTTCACCACACCAACTGACTGGCTCGTCTCATATGAGCTAAATGATCTTAAAAGGGACGTAAACTGACCCTAAATAGATAGATAAATAAATGAATGAATTTTAAGAGCGGGGGGGGGGGGGGGGCTGGAAGATGTTTCCGGGCCTGGATATTATTTTTCTCTCACTTTTTATTGGTATATATTACAATACGTAAGATAGTAATACAGAATTTACTCTGCCCTAGATATGTTTTTCGGCCAAAGTTGGATCCTGTTGTTTTTTTTTTTTTTTTTTTTTTTTCTTTTTTCTTTTTTTTTTTTTTTTAATCTTACAGCCCCCCTCCCCCCTTCCCAATAATAAAAATCAATGGTCGTTTCCTTACGCAGGTGATTCTTTGTGCAGTCGATCTGCATCGCGAACAAAACATGCTGTCTGGATTTCTAGTCTACTGGTCTAGTTGACATAATCCTGTTAGATATATCTCTGTTTACGCAACATTAAAGCTGTGTTTGAAATTCAATGTTAATCAAACAGGTGAAAGTTAGACTCATAAAACATCAACAACAAAACAAACAAACAAACCAACAAACAAACAAAAATGAAAATAACCAATGCACAGCCCACGATTACCAGCTCTTAACTGCAAATTCTGGAACCAGTTACGCCATTATCGACTTAGAACATGTATTTGTTTTCGATTGACGCCAATATCCAGAACGTAAGTTATACGTCGTATACATGTACACAGTTTTTTTGACACTTTTTTTATCTGAAATGGTAAACTGTGTGTAAGTCTTGTTTTATAAAGAAGTAATGAAGCTACAAACTCAAAATCATAACGCAATAGCGCCAGAGAGTGTCCTGTTTAAAAATTATCGCAAGTGATTCGGAACTGGATAAATGATTCGGAACTGGATAAATTGGTGGTCTGCTTCAAAGCCATCGTGTGGCCCACAGAGTATTCACAATTAATCAGACTAAAGTTCATTATTTAGAAGAAGGATTATACTTTTTAATAGTAAGGTCGAAACCTAGTTTGCTGTGAGCAATTATCTGGAAACCACTTCGAAAAAAAAGTGACCCGGAACTGGATAATTTACTGTATGTGTGAAATGTAATAATGTGTGTTATGTATAATGTGTGTAATGTAATAATGTGTGTTATGTATAATGTGTGTAATGTAATAATGTGTGTAATGTATAATGTGTGAAAGCCTGATTTGGGTGTTTCTGACAAGTTCTGGCACAAAATTGGCTGATCAGCACAGAAGATTATTAGACTATTCAAATTTTCCACTGAAGATGAAGAGGGTCTGTCCTTTTTCCAAACATGATACCTGCATGACACAAGATTAAAGACAATTAAAGAATAGATCATGTGATGACTAAAAATTGTTGACTGGGACATAAATCCGTAATACCAACAAACCAACAAAACATTTACCCCAATTAGTGCTGGTTGAGTGGCCAGAAATCTTCAGCTCTGTCCCAATATGACTGAGAAAATGCTGGCTGGGACATTAAGCACTAATTCCACCAACCTTATACCAGCATTTCTGTACATGTACTTACTGTAAAATTGCCCATAGTTATATGTAGATCTTCGATCTCTTTGACACAATTATTCCATTCATCCTGGACATACACTGTAAGCCGCAGTGTTAGCTTCTGACATGACTGAAAATACTTTGACTAGGATATAAAACCACAATTTCACCAACTAGACAGTTACCAGACTGTTTATACTTACAGTAAAATTGCCCATAGTTATATGTAGATCTTCTATCTCTTTGACATAATTATTCCATTCGTCCTGGACATAAGTGACAATATAAACATACACCAACTTGGAATGTAATCTGCTCATACTGTTATCTAGGCATATTGCATAAGGCCCTGTAAAGAAATATAGAATATACATGTATAATCATTATTACGAGTTTTATGATTTTCATTTTCGAGGAGCTCCTGGCATTACATTTTGTAAGGAAAGTTCCCTTTTTGTGAGGATTTCATCAGATCATAAAATCAGAATTCAATAATTCCATAGTGATCCATAGTTTGTTTAAAACAGATGACCTGTTAGAAATGATTTGATTATCCCTTTAAAATACAATGGTAGTTCAAAATCTAATATTAATATACCATAGAAATATTACATGTATTAAGCTTTTGCATACAAGAAAGAATTCTTATAGGCTGTTTAAAGTACTAAATGGTAACATTTTGAAAATGCAATGACTTTGAAAAATTTCAAGTTTGTCCGCCATATTTCAGCATTATTCATTCATGCAAAAATAAAAACAAAATCTAATCAATATGAGTAAAAAGTATTCTCCACAACCAAAGTAAGAAAGCACCTAGCTAGAATTAAATATAGCTATCCACCACCTTATTTGCATTTGACACTGGCTTCCACCATTCCAACTCAGTCCGCTATTGAGTGGCGACCAAGGCTGACTAGCAAAATTTATAGTTTGAGGGGAAAAAGTATGCTAAATTTGCTATATGCGAGTCAGGAGTCAGGAGGACCAAAAAGCAGATAAGCATTCTATTGAAGAGACACGAAAGAGGAAAGACCTAGGGGATTAAGGCCTGCGTCGGTAAAAAATTGAATTTAGGAATTATGAGGAGAAAAGTATAGCAATAGCAGGTATAGGTCCCTGCTTATAAATTCTAGCTTAACTATCACATTCAACTTACACACGTTGCCATAGCAACGCTCCGAAAAGCATAGAAATGCCACGAACAATTTCTTATTAAGAAATAATTATGAAGTATCATCCAGAGGTATTGTGTGCAAAGTCTCAGTTCTAGTTCTCTATACATACCTAGACAAACGTAGGCACTTTGATTTAGTTTGTTATAATTTATTCATAAGCTGTTTACGGAAATATTTAACATGATTTAACACTGAATTATTAGACTAATCCTAAACGTCTACACCTTTATGCTCAGTTAAATTCTTAGAATTATAAAATATGTATTTACATATCACATTATATACACATACACTTTTTTGGAAAACACAACATACGTTAAACCGCTCGCCATAATGTCTGTTATTTCCTCGTATGTGTCAGGAGAAGAATTAAATAAGCTCTAAGCTTCCATTCTAATCCTAATTTGTATTGCATGTAAATGTATGATTTATATATGTATGTGATTTATTTGAATAAATATGTTTAAACTAAACTAAAGTCTCAGTTTGTTCGTCGTGTGGGCCGGCACTCAAAAATTAAAAAAAAATGTGTTTAGAAATGGTCAAAAATGGGCCAAAAAGTGAAAAATGTGCTCTAACTATGGTTCTTCTACGCGTTGTCATGGCAACGCTTGTCGGTAAATGAATTAGTACTTGTTCTCTTGTTTTTTCTGTTGTTGTTGTTGTTGTTGTTTTTTTTTTTTTTTTTTTTTTTTTTTTTTTTTTTTTTTTTTTTTTCAAAGGCGAGACATATTGCTGTTTTTAGGAATAGTTTTCTCACTTAAATTCCTAAATTTATTTTTTTTAGCAAATTCTGAGGCCAAAAGCAGGCCTTAAACACCCAAGGTAAGTAATTTCTAGCAAACTCAAGCGGGCGACACGTGTACCAGTCTCTAATATCTCTTGCTCAAAGCCACCGCTATCGCTACTTTGAACGTGATGCAGTATGGTCCCTTGTGGTGTCCAAACTTTAACGTCCAACTCCTGGTCAGCTCCTGACAATACCTTTGAAACAAACATCACTTTTGCTAACATTACGTGTGGCAAGGATGTGCATCCGTGATTTTTATATCCTCTACAGACTTACACTGTCAAAAAAAAATAAAGTCCGTGGCACCTCTGAATTGTTCAAATGGTGGAGGGACCCGTGAAAAACAACTTATTGGGTGTCTGTGAGTTCGAAACCTACTAGCACGACCTCAAGAATCTGGGTAGCGGATCTTTTGTCCCTACAAAACTGAACACTGTTGACTGGGACATACAGAATTTAACCAAACAAAAACAACGTAATATTCCACCTTACGGGCTTAAACTAGCTGTTTATTAAAGACTTTGCTTTCCGACTGGACAGGGTTAGGGATGAGGATGCTAAAACCCTTCGCCCCTCATGCCCGGGCCGTAGTATGAAAGATACCCGTTTCATCAATATCCATTTCAAAAGAGTCTGTAGATTGCCCGTGACTGCTCTTAATTTCCTTGAATGTGTCAGGTGCGGTAGTTTTGAACACAAATACGTTTAGTTCCCCTCCTGTCAGAACCTATATAAAAATTAAGCTCAGCAAAATGCAAAAAGTCTAAAGCTTCTTTAATAAACTACGTTAGTGCTTCAACTTGTGTGTACCAAATACAAATACTGTGCAATTAATGGTGTCAAAAGTGGAATTTTTACGCTATCTCTGCAGCGAAAATATCCACTTTAGCTACCAATCTTTATAGTCATGCACTTTTTGCTAAAACATGATTTTATATTGGCGATGGCACAATGAACATAAGAATGTGTCGTAAGCCCTTTACCTGGTTATGTTTTCACCGTACATTGACCAAGGCGTTTATAAAGAGTAGTTACATATGTTACATGTATAATTGTTAGTTTTGAAGCTTGTTAGTGTTATTCCCGCCCCTTTTGTAACTTCCATCACAATGTACCGTGATATGGTGCGTCTATTTCTACTTGTCCCTCCGACTTTTGATACTCAGCAGCCAGTATAGCATTATTTACAAAATGTTTGACCAGTAAGTTGATGTCCCTGTCTCCTCCATATACGGTCTGTTGTGGCAGAAAATATGGATAATTACAACTGAAACATGGTCACTAATCAGGCTTCTTTGTTGGAACGAAGATGCCCATTTCTCGTTTATTAAAATGCAGATACGTAAGTAAAAGGAGGATGCCGTGCGATCATATATGGACTGAGAAAGATAAATTAGGTTTGATTTATGAGACATGAGCATAATAATTGTAATACTTTTAGTTCCCCTCCTGTCAGAACCTATAGAAAAATTAAGCTCAGCAAAATGCAAAAGTCTAAAGCTTCTTTAATAAACTACGTTAGGGCTTCAACTTGTGTGTACCAAGTACAAATACTGTGCAATTAATGGTGTCAAAAAGTGGAATTTTTACGCTATGTTTGCAGCGAAAATATCCACTTTAGCTACCAATCTTTATAGGCATGCACTTTTTGCTAAAACATATATTGGCGATGGCACAATGAACATAAGAATGTGTCGTAAGCCCTTTACCTGGTTATGTTTTCACCGTACATTGACCAAGGCGTTTATAAAGAGTAGTTACATATGTTTCATGTATAATTGTTAGTTTTGAAGCTTGTTAGTGTTATTCCCGCCCCTTTTGTAACTTCCATCACAATGTACCGTGATATGGTGCGTCTATTTCTACTTGTCCCTCCGACTTTTGATACTCAGCAGCCAGTATAGCATTATTTACAAAATGTTTGACCAGTAAGTTGATGTCCCTGTCTCCTCCATATACGGTCTGTTGTGGCAGAAAATACAGATAATTTCAACTGCAAAACGGTCAATTATCAAGCTTCTTCGTCGCTTATTGCCATTTGAATGAAGATGCCCATTTCTCGTTTGTTTAGCTGCAGATACGTAAGTAAAAGCAGGATGCAGTGCTATCATATACTGGACAAATAAAGTTAGGGATCAAACTTTTAACGCGCAATTTCTACAAGATTTCGAACTGCTGGTGAAATGAAACATTTCTATCATCAAGGTAATTCATTTTGTAAGCTTTGTACACTTGAAGGTCGAAACAATAGTCTTTGCAATCAACAAGACCAGGCTTTAAGTCACACTACCCTTAAAATGAAAGTGGTATGAAATTCCCATAGAGAACTGATGGTGTATAAGTTTGTTCGCGCAAAACTTTTAAAATGGCTAGAAATTTCCAATCTTTTTTAGCTGGCTGACCTAGAAATGATGAATCTTGATGACTATCATGCAAATTTGCAAAACTTTCATGAATTGGCAAAATTGATTTTTTTTTTTGGAATCAGTTTTAATGCATTTTTTATCACTTTGGTTTTTAGGGTAGTGTGCTTTAAAGAACGGCTGTGCTTAAGTCTGGTGATGCACAATTTTAAAATTGGTGGCATATGAAAGTGCGATAAAACTGCTAATCCATCATATAAAGGAAAAAAGAATGATTATCGATTGACCCTAAAAGCATCCTTAAAAGTTTGATCCCTAACTAATTTTGTCCAGTATATATGAACTGAGAAAGATAAATTAGGCTTGAATTATTGAGATATGAGTATAATAATTGTCAGAACATATTGGCTGCCCCTCGTATGAAATTGGGACGTTTTATCTCGTCTATAAATTAGCGAGTAAGTACTGTAAGTAAAGGAAGGTTTTTGCATTATATGTCAAAAAGTTATGTTCAAGTAAGCCTAAATGATCGGAAACCAGTGGATCAGAACCAAAAATCCCACCCTTAAAACCCAAGTGAGAAAAAAAACGCATTGACAATTAGGTACTACTAGTATTACAAAGAGAACTTGTCAGCAGTTGTTTCCCTAAAGGTAGCCACTCAGCTAATTTTATGAAAACGCATATAAAGGTACAAACAATACAAAAACCTACCTCAAAGGAAACATGAAGTTTTCCTCCAGCAACTATTTTCTGAAAGAAACATTCCTCCCGTCCCGCCGGTACGCTCACTTTAAACTCGTGTGCCGCTCCCGGGAGCCCATCAAAGTCAAATTCATCGTTTTCTACCCCTAAAACCACTTCTCCTCTCCCCAATGTTAACATAGTCTCTAGTATAGCACATATAAACAACACTTTAGCTGCCATGTTGAAATGAGAAATTTACACTGTTGTCTATTTCACTATCATTTGTCATTTTAAGACCATCAACATTATGTAGCGGGGGTGACAGCCTTTGTTATCTATACTATGTCAATATGTTGTGCCCTGAGGCATAATTTTATCAAATCGTGGCGATTAATATGCTTATCTAAAGTGTAATGCTGTTATTAGAGCCTAAAGTGGCATAAAACATGCGCCTTTGGCATTCATACGTGCCGTTGGCACTCATAAAGCTTAGACTGTTTTAAAGCGATATAAATGGCAACATTTGCATATGCGTCGTTTGAAGTTATTTTGTCTGATTTAATATACGCGCATGTACTACAATATAAACTACATACATTTACTTTCATTTAAAACGTCTCACATACTCTTCAAATCACCATGTAACCGTAAGTACCGATGGTTCTATAAAATAAAATATGTAATTAAGATCTTTTTCTTGAAATCCCAACATAAAACATTTTAAAACCCTTCGCAAACATAGAAGATTTGTCCATTTTTATCACAAAATCTTCGTTTTCTTTACGCGGCAACCGCAACACATTTGAACTACAAACATCAGGCAATTTAAAACTTTATTCTCTTATTTCTTTACATCAAATGATTGAATCAAAATTCCGAAATTTCAAGTCCGAAAAAGAAATCGAAATGGAAATAAATTGAACGTTTTGTTTCAGTTGTTCCTGTATCTCATGTCGAAAGATCATGCCGTGCAATATGCCAAAGAACATCCTCCTCCAACTGCATCAGTTAATTGACGGCAAACAGAACACATAGACGACTTTAGTGCATCTTCTATCAGCGGGTTTTGGCCACCTGAAATCATATTATACATTTCAGCCCGTGCGTGAGAAAACCAATAATTTGGGTTCCGGCCAGGTCCGACATAAACCGGGCTGTACAGTCACAGGGTATGGATACAGGCTGGAAATTTTGGATTTAGAAAGTAGAGGAACGGTACTATCCTTGTAGCGAAAACAACGGCGCTGAGCAGCTTCGCAGTTACTGCGAAGCAGATCTGCGCCTTTGTTTTCGCCTATGCAGATTGTTGATTTTCCCATGCGGCGGCTCATTTTATTATAAAGATCAATGCAATATTTTTTCAGTAAATGACATTTCCAAAACGATAGTTTTCAGTTGAACATTTTGATATTTTTCATGTATGCTCGAAATAGTCTACATTTACTCAATAACTTACATGATTTTGGTTGTGTTGGTTCAAACAAGTGTGTGTACGTGTACATAAAGTTTGTTAAGATCAGATGGCCGAGTTGCTGCCGAACTATAAAAATGGACTCATTAAAGGCTCGGATCCAAGTTAAAGGCAAATGCCAATCTCAGACGGCGGTATATGTGCAATAAAGGATAAAAATAAAACTGACATCCTTTAAAAGCAGTGAGCATATTAATGAGAAATGGAATGGGCCATACCACTGTTTCGGCTACTTAAGCCTCTTCAGTGACCCTATAGATTTGGCAACATGGAGCCAAAGAGAATTAATGCAATTTTGCAACTTTTAATAGAAAAGTCGTTACAAAGACTAGTAAAATCCAAATGAGGCCAAAATACTGAATGGTGCTTAGAAAATGAATCTAAACCGTTAATAATTTTCTGATTCCTCAGAATACCACCGCTGATCTCAAAGGACCAACTGCACTATGGATGATGTTCAGGGAGACTTTTTGGGGCCCCCACACGGCACAACACCAGCTGCAGTTATAACAAATAAAAATAAAACTGACATTTTTTAAGAGCAGTGAGCATACTAATGAGAAAAGGAATGGGCCATACCGCGGTTTCGGCTACTTAAGCCTTTTGACCCTATAGATTTGGCAACATGGAGCCAAAGAGAATCAATGCAATTTTGCAACTTATAATAGGGACGTCGTTAAAAAGACTAGTAAAATCCAAATGAGGCCAAAATATTATATGAAACTTGAAGTCACTCGCTCACTCAATCCGTTCATGACGTTTGGACTTTCCTTTTCCGTGGTTACCATTTGGGTGATTCCACTGTAATTATTAGGGGCATCGGCGTGATTTTGATTTTTTCTCTCTCCATTTTTCGACGAAATTCCTCTAAGCAAACAGAATAGCCCCAAATAAGACGCCGCGTGAAGATGCGGCGTCTCATCTGGGGCTATTCTGTTTGACTATTCCCCACAAAAAGGATGTCAGGCTTATATGAGTTAACAACAAAAAAGTACAAGTAGGCAAAGATCAGGAAAAGGCGCAATCAGAAAAAGACTCCCACTCCAAAAACCAAGGTGGGAAAAAACCAAACTAACAATCAGGTACTTATACCATGAAAACATTTCGTAAGCCGAATGAGCAGCTATTTTCCCAATAGGTGGCCACTCAGTTACCTTAACTAAAATATGCAAACATACATAAGGCGCCAACAGCACAAAAATATTTTAAACACCAAGACATAAAACAAAAAGAACCACCACAGAAGTATCGACTTGGAAAGACTAAAGCAATATTAATGTAATAACTTACAAAGAAGGTTCGTGCATTCGCTGTTGGTCGACTTTGACATAAATGCGCAAAGCAAGCTTGGAGCGAATTTCAACACACGATCTGCAAATAGAAGAACAAGAGAACAAAAATAATGCATGTGCATTACCTATCTAACTTAGTATTAAGTTTTCCCGCTGTATTAGGCGTTAAAAAATAGCTGTGTTTCCGCTAACATGCCGAAAATAATCAGGGTCGGTAGGTAGGCAAATCTTTTTATTTTTTCTCTAATTTTTATTTATCGGCTTATCGGCTTCAGAATATGCATATACATGTATAACTACTTACGTCACTTAATGCAAAATATTCCCAGCAGTCCATTAAGCGAGAGTCACAATTTGAAGAAATAGAAAACTTGATATTTTGTAAGTATTCCACGAAACGTCTCAAAAACGAGGCAAAAGACACAATAGAAAATATACATATTTCAATGATAGATGGATGAATTTCATTTAAATGAACAAGATGGTAAAATAGTTGTTGTCCTAATCTTACCAATTATTTCTGTCGTGTATCCCTTGTTTTCGAAATTACCATCTGAAAAATAGACTAAATATTTTGACAGTAAACAGGGGAAATAAGAAAACTTTGGTTTATTGGTTACGCTGTTTCCAACTACATTCCAGACAGATAAAGCTTTTCATCAGGAAAACATGTCCGTGAAGTGTATACCCCATATACCCCACTTTTATATAGCAAAACTGGGGTATGCAGTGGTATACCTATTTTTCTTATTTTTGCTCCAAAACATAGATTGTGGGTACTCGTTACAACCGCCTCGCCACAATCTATGTTATCTATGTTTTGAGCAAAAATAAGAAAAATATCAAAATTTTTCAGCTGAAAATTTTCATTTTTTAAAACTAAATAAATATCTGTTTATTGCATGGGCAAGTTTTCGTAATGGACAACGCGTCCTCAGATTTCATAAACGGCAAATTTGGCAACAGAGAAGAAATACATATTTTGAACGAGACATTCTGAAAATACGAAATTGACAAAAAGGCTTACCATGTGTATCAGAGTCACAAACTCGGTTTGTGATGGTAGTCTGTCCAAGCTGTGAAGTATGCTTACAGATGACACTGCTCATCACACGGAGTCCAGCGGCCATTCGTTCTGGAAAATAATTGTACTCATATTTAAAATAGAACACACTGAGACAAAAAAAGATTTTTCATGGGACGACAGAAGAGCACAGTTTAACGGAACATGACTATGCAAAACTCACAACCAGTGAAGAACTTCGATACCTGTTAGATAAAACAGAGAAAACTGAAATTAAACATATGTTTTGTTTAATGTCATGACATACATGTAATATATCACAATAACGCACATTGTACGCACTGGTGAATAGAATATAAAAGTTGATCTATTGCAAGCAGTAAAAACGTTCAAAGGGAGGTAGTATGTGCCATATTGTGCTATTTCGGGTACTGAACCCTCATCAGTGACCCTTTATAAACTGGCGACGATAGTCAGACAAATATACTGCAATTTCGAAATATTAAAAAAGGGTTGTCTAAATCAAAGACACATTCCTAAACGGGGTCAAAATTGAAACAATATTTAGAAGGTGTTTCTAAACGTAAACTATTTTGATACGCTGAATATTCTTACTGATCTCAAAGGATCGAAAGAAATGATATAATCTGCACTATGGATGATGTACGGGGAGACTTTTTAGGTGAAACCCATCCCGAATCATAAAATGTTTAAAGCATTGACTTAAATGTTTCGAATCGATTTAAGCCCCCCAGTTATTTATAACTGACCGTTCCAAGGCGGGACTGCTGCTGTGGTTCTGTGGTTATTCCAATAATGAGTTTTTGTTGTATGACTTTGTGACCATCCGAATATCATTTGGCTGTTCACTTAGCCCTCTGCATTTTATTTGTTGAGTCCAAGCTAGCACTGTGACCACCTTACCTTCAATAGCTGCTCACCCTGCTTTCCGTTATACATGTTATACGTTGGTTTCCTATATTTTATCTCTTTACATGATTTTCTTATTGCTTGTTTATATGGGTGTATATCAGAGCCATTGCAGAAGATGAGGGTGAGGATATGGCCATGTAAAATCGGTTTAAGCCCGCCAGTAACTTTGTGTTACTGATCGTTCCAAGGCGATACTTCTGTGGTGGTTCTTTTTGTTGTCTTGGTGTTTAAAATTGTTGTGCTGTTGGCGCCTTATGTATGTTTTCATATTTTAGTTAAGTTAAGGTAACTGAGTGGCCACCTATTGGGAAAATAGCTGCTCATTCGGCTTACGATATGTTGGTATAAGTACCTGATTGTTAGTTTGGTTTTTTCCCACCTTGGTTTTTGGAGTGGGAGTCTTTTTTTCTTATTGCGCCTTTTCCTGATCTTTGCCTACTTGTACCTTTCAATAAGTAACACAATCCTTATAAGATTCCACATGAAATTATAGCACACATAAATCAACTAACCAGTCTCATTAACACGTGGATGTTCTGTAGTTGTCAAAGGTGGCCCAGAGCTCACTGTTGGTACCTCTGATGTTGACAAAGATGTTGCAGCTGTTGAAACGCTAGAATCAGTCGTAGACGTAGAAGAAGCTGATGACGGTTCCTTGGTTGACGAAAATGAAGTTGTTTCACGCCGCGATGTCGCCCCCGGTGATCCATCAGATGTTGTCGTGGTTGATGCTACAGCTGTCAATGTTGATGAAGGGCGTGATGCTGTTAAAGTTGTAGATGCAGAGTCTGTAGCTGGTGCCTGTGACGAAGCACGTGTAGAGGAAGGCGATGTAGCAGATGAAGTGGAGCTCCCTCCTGTGCTGATAGACACAGATTCTGTAGCTGGTGTCTGTGACGAAGCACGTGTAGAGGAAGGCGATGTAGCAGATGAAGTGGAGCTCCCTCCTGTGCTGATAGACACAGATTCTGTAGCTGGTGTCTGTGACGAAGCACGTGTAGAGGAAGACGATGTAGCAGATGAAGTGGAGCTCCCTCCTGTGCCGAACGACGACTTATCTGAAGTAGATATTGTTCTTTCAGATGTTGACGGAGAGTTAGATGTTGCTTCAGTTGATGGCAACACTGTGTGTGTGGTGGAAGACGTTGTAGTCTCTGGTGGTGGGGAAATAGTGATCGCAGTCGATAAAGAAGACGTTGATTGAACTGTTGATGAGCTGTAAGGGGTGGTTGTTGAAGATGTTGTCTGGGAATAAGTTGGGTTTCCTGGAGGATTTGATATTGACGTCGTCTCTGTAACAAATGTGGACTATATTGTGGAACAATCAATGAAACAACTCCTTTGAAGAGAAATTGAAAAGGGATAAGATCCGATCAGAAACTGAATTTGGTCTTGCTTTAAAGAGGAAAAGCCAAGAAATCATAATAATTGCTGCAAATGAAATTTGCAGAAATAATAGTCTTGAATTCCTAAAATAATAATAGGTCTTTTTCATGTTGAATACTGATAATGATAATTGGAATATATATATTGGTAAGATTTCTTGCTTGTCTTACATGTATATGTTTTCATACACATTGGTAAGTAAGTATTCTATATTTCCTCCATAGACAGGAGAGTCACATATGACATTTAGACAATGGACAGTGACAAAGAACAAACACATAAGCAATAAACATATAGACATGAAATACATATATACAAATTACTTCATAATAAATGACAAAACAAACAGAAAAATCATGAAAAAAAAGGAGTGCAAAGGAGTGCCACATCATCTAGCATATGATAAGTTTCGCTTTTACAGCTCAGTTTCAAATCCTCATGGGCCCAAGTCAGTTAACCTTACCGAAACGAAATGTAAGATAGCTAGAGAAAGGCCAGGCTAGAGGCATGTTGACAATATTGGCGAGTGTATTTTGTATAACTAACACAATGATCGGCATAGGAAGTATGCAGAAAATAGTGTTAAAGCTGTTTAAGCTCTAATTGAGTCCCAACGTGATCAGAACTGACCATAGACCCAATGAACAATGGCAAGGATCGTATCAAAAAGCACATATGCACAAAATGATCGACCCCACCCCCTTATTACACAAGGTTGGAGTTGATATATTATCTTTAATCTACATTCAATGAGTGAGAGCGTCAATAGGTTGGTTTGCGCAAGACAGGGCCGAAAATACCGTGATCAAGATTTTACAGGGGCTCACCTGGCTTTATAAATACACCACAACTTATGTAAATTAGATCGTATACATATCCTTTTAAAAGCTTCTGACAACTGTACATGTATATTTGTCGGTACATGCCTCTCAGAATCGTATGCGTTTACACTCAGTTACCTGGAGCAGCACACTGGCAATGCGAGGCTGGACAAATACCAACCCTGCAGACTGTCCGACACCACGAGGTCATGCCTGAAACTCCCGAGTAGGTCTGTGACGCTTCCCAGTCACTGCAGTCTGTCAGGGGCAAGGATGAGGGTGTGGTTGGTGTTGTGGCCATATCTGAAACAGAAATTGTTACAGAATTTGCTAGTACGACAGAAACTGAGACCAGCAATTTTGCTGACTGATACACAATGTATCTATTTCTAGATGATATTATGCCCATGACCGACTTTTATTTCGTCTAGTGTAGGTAAGTTAAAATGTCTTGTGGGAGCATTTTAGAATGATTATGTTTTATTGCTTTAATGTGCTGCCTCATGTCGAATTTAACTTTTCAATGATGTTCAATGATGTTTAGGAAATTTGGTAATTCCTAATTCTTTCTGATAACGTAAAGAATTAAAGTTTCTCTTTAGAATTATACAACTATAACTTACCTTCTTGCAACCGACAGTCACAATAAGTTACCAGACACGTGTCGTCATTCCCCATTGGACAGTTGGTAGTACACCATTCATCCATGCCTTCGTTATTGGACCAATCACCGACAGGAACACATACGATGTTGTTGTTGGTTTTCAAATCCGGATTGTCCGACGTCGTTTCGCTATTGCTGCTTCTTTTTGAAATTCTGTCATTACCTGTGGCAATAAAAGCATAAAAAACAGTATGATGCTTGCGTTCAGGTTTAGATCATAAATATTGTATGTGTAAGGTTTGTTGAACATTGCACTTTACTGCAAGTTTGGAATACAAAAGAAGCCTATTTAAGCTTTGACTATTCCTATACTTGACTATTCCTATACTGAATACGAAATACGCTTTATTACTAAAATGACTTTAACGGCAAACAATAATTCTAAAACAAGTGTATTTGTGGATTGTATTTTATAATCCAAAGTGCTTCAAATATTAAACTGGCCAGATGAAGCAAGAAACCTTTTGCAATGAAACCATAATATACTGAACAAAAAAAACGCAGCAATTATATTCCAGTGAATTTTGAGCAAACTATGATACAATCAGAAATCATTGCATTTTCTACTTCTGCGTGAGATATCAGGCTTCCGAATGCAAGAAACCGATTTTGATTTTGATGAGTATTTACAGAGTTATTTGATGCCGACCATAAGCATGCTGAAAGTCGAAAACCACCCAGTGCGCATGCGCAAGCATTAAAATAATGGTACGATTTAAATCCGCTATAAATCTCCATTCAAAATCACCATGTACCACTCAGCAGATAACTCGCATGTAAAAGAAATAAAACAAATAAAATTGAAATTATCCCCCTTTCAATTAAACATATAGAGATTTTTATGGTTTTAATCAAGTTACGAGCTTGTGTGTCTTGGAACGTTATTTCTTTTTCATGAATTTTAATTAGGGAGCAGCTGACATTGTTTCTTGATGATTTGGAGGTTCAAAAGTGTGCGCATGCGCAGAGCAAATCTTCCCCGATTCGCATTATTTAAGACGACAAAAAATCTCATTCAATTTTATCGAAATGAAAATCAGTTTGTTTTTTTTTTGCATGATATACCCTAATATCCCATGAATGGGAATCATACAGCAACAGACCTAAAATTATCAACGTTTTACCATTAAACTCGAAAATCCTCGGTGGTCTATTGTTGCGTTTCTTTTTTTATTTAGTATACATGTAGACAATGTTTAAACAAGCTTACAAGAACAATGATGTTTATTTCAAACTTACAAAATGTATTGTAACAGTTACTGTCTTCTGTTGATAGCGTTGAGCACAAGGACTCTATCAAGGTCAAGGCGACATCAACAAGCAAGTATTCTGGAGCACCTGAAGGAGATTGGAAATGGAAAATCATTACGAAAGCTTGCCCATGCAATAAACAGAAATTGTTTAGCTTTAAATAAGAAAAATTCAGCTGATAAAATTTTGATACTTTTCTTATTTTTGCTCAAAACATAGATTGTGGGTACACGTTAGAACCGCCTCGGTTCTAACGAGTACCCACATTTTATGTTTTGGAGCAAAAATAAGAAAAAATAGGTATACCCCTGCATATCCCAGTTTTGCTGGGGTTCAAGGGGGTATATATTCAACAGGACATTGGCATGTTTTCCTGATGTATGGATAAATATATAAAACGAAACAACTGCAGTGTGCAATTTAAATGAATGTCCAAGAAATGCTAAAATAACACAAATAAAAAGGTAAGTAAAATAGGCAATGGTCAGGAAACGGCGCAATCAGAAAGAAATTCCCACTCCAAAACGAGATGGGAAAAACTAAACTGACAACCAGGAATTATACTAAGAAAACATATCGTAAGCCGAGTGAGCAGATATCTCCCAATAGGCGGCCACCCAGTTACACCAAAACGTACATAAGGTACAAGCACAGAAACTTCAACGCCAAAACATAAAACAATTAGTACCACAACAGGGATATAAACAAATTAATATGGCATTGCGATCTTCATGGCTGCATAAAGAGTTAGTCAATCAATGTACTCTTTGTTTGTTTCTTGCTCAGTTTAAGAGGATAATAGGCACTTACAAAACAGACGGCGGCATATTTGATCTTCTTGTTGACATCTTGAACAAAAGACATCTGAGAACCTTTGGAGTTTGTCTGGCTTTGAGCCTGGAATGATTGAATGATAACATTACGAAAACTTGCCCATGCAATAAACAGAGATTTTTTGAGCTTTAAAAATTGAAAAATTTCAGCTGAAAAGTTTTGAATTTTTTTTTTATTTTTGCTCAAAACATAGATTGTGGGTACACGTTAGAACCGCCCCGCCGAGGCGGTTCTAACGAGTACCCACAATCTATGTTTTAGAGCAAAAATAAGAAAAATAGGTATACCCCTGCATACCCCAGTTTTGCTATATAAAAGTGGGGTTCAAGGGGGTATACATTACACGGACATGCTTTCGTGATGATTACGTGCATGTTATTATGGCCACATCATGAATACTTTCACTTCGAGTCTCGATGTCACGGTTTAGTGAAATGGTCGGTAATTCAGTGCAGATTGAGAATAACATTTGTAGGAGAGGAATACACAGAGATTGAGAAGTCAAAACTGGGCCTTACGGAATTGGATTTCGAGTCTCTCCGAGTAGTTAAGATTGCATATATAATAGAGAACACAGTGGTCACCGAGACAGTAAAGTATCATGTGGTCCGCTCTGTTGAAGGTTTACAAGTGGTGAAAGCTTTGATGTTGTCCCAAATTCTGTGCGTATAGATATAATTCAATTTTAAACTTATGTTGCTGAGTGGAAATCTTTTGGAAAATAGTTGTTTAACCAGATCAACGTATATATGCCCTATATGCAATTGGCCACTTTGTACGTTCAAATACATGTAAATCAATTTAGCTAATATATGAGGCCACTTGAAGCATTTGTGCAAAACAAAAATGTCATTTATAAACTTAAGTATTAAAGCTAATGCTTGAGTTAAAATCCCATTTTGTATGTTGTTACATGTTCATATAAAATTACAATTGTCAATAATTGCGTTCTCCGGTTTCCTCCACCACGTTTGACCACATAACGCCAACATCCGCGCCTTCAAGAACGCGTATATAAGTTCAATGAGCTTTCCGTGTAATTGAAGTAAAATAAATAAAGTTTATACTAATAATTCAAACAAAATTTGAATAAACAAACAGTAATGTATAATCAACCTACCGCTAAACGGCAAAGACATTGCATCGGAATCTGCAAAGTAGAAATGTTAAAGAACAGCAATGATAAGGAACTGGTGCAATCAGAATCAAGAATCAAAGTCCTACTCTAAATCTAGAAATCAAACACACACAAAAAATAATGTGTTTCATATTAAGGGATATAGAGAAAATGAAAACACACACACACACACACACACACACACACACACACACACACACACACACATTTCAGTCCCAGAAAAAACACCCGACGTACGTAGTAGACTGTCCATATGTTTTCGTACAGGTAAACATTTAATATGGTGCATTAAAGTATATGTCACATACACTGTACATGTTCATGTATATTTTAAGGCGAAAATGGTATCCTCTTTCAGATTAAATTCTTCTTCTTCTTCTTCTTCTTCTTCTTCTTCTTATCATTATTATTATTATTATTATTATTATTATTATTATTATTATAAATAGTGCATTTATAACGAAATACTCACAACCAGGACAGTATTTGCTTGTTTCGGACTGCGTTTCGGCATCATACGTACACCTGACATTGACCAGGAACTTTGTGTAAACGCTAATTGGCTCGACTAAAACAGAAAAAATAAGATACTTCATTAAGGTATGTTATAGTAAAATGACAATATCAAGAACAAGAAAACATGTAGAATTATATGACTTTGTGCAGCAGCTTCGGCATAACACATAAATAAATATGCTAATAGAAAACCCTGGTCCTGAAACTTGAAACAAAATGTATTTGTTAAAATCAAATCGGAATGAAGATCTGAAAATAGAAACATGTCAAACTTTTTAAACAGTGCTATACAAGTGTTATTATAATGTAAAATAAATTCGTGAAATTGATATACATATATACATTCAAAATACATATTAAATTCATATACATACATGTATATACATTCAACATACATATTAATTTCAAATACATACATGTATATATTCAACATACATATTAAATTTGCATACATTCAACATATATATTAAATTCATATACATACAAACATTCAACAAACATATTAAATTCATATACATACATGTATATACATTCAACATACATATTAAAATTCATATACATATATACATTCAACATACATATTAAATTCATATACATAAATACATACATTCAACATACATGTTAAATTTACATACATACATACATACATACATACATACATACATACATACATACATGTTAAATTCATATACATACGTACATTCAACATACATATTAAATTCGTGAAATATCAACTTGTAGCATACACGCATAAAATATTAAAGTATGCTTAGAGGAACTAGAAACTTAAGTTTTTAACCTCCAATGTTTTTGGTTGGGTCCCCGTCAAATCGAACTAAACATTCCAGTAATTTCTGTACTGCAATATAAAGATAAATCAAAACAGAACTTATTGGAACGGTTGAGAAAAGACATTGCCTCAGGGCTACTCCATTTCCCGAGGACCCAACCCAAACTACTTAAAGCTTGTAGTTCCTTTAGGTATACATGTACATTAACTTGTGAGCATTATGAAATCTTAAGGATGTTCGCTGCCAATGAAAAAGTATTCAAACTTTTTTTTCTAACCACTCTTTTTTTTATTCCAAAATATAAAATAAGACATATGAAAACAAAATAAATATAGGGTAGTGTGCATTTTTTCAAGCTACAGGCCTCAGAATGAGACCTCAACAAAATGTTTGAAATATAGAAAAAATAATTTAATTTTCGATTCTTTCACATATGCCTTTCTGGACAAATAATACATCACAAATGCTTTCAAAAGTCATTTTGTTTAAGTAACGTTGACTATTTTGGACCTTAACCATACATAAATTTTCATCTTGAAATGGATGACAAATTTTTTCGACTCATTTAACAACCCTACCCCCTAACTTGAAAAGTCGGAAAAATACAAGATTTATTAATGTGTCAAATCCATATTTGTACTTTTTCTTGTATTTTCACACAACATAGAACTTGTCCATATTATTCAAATAAAAGAATGAAAAATGTAGGGTAGTGTGCATATAAGAGAGAACCAACAACTTGAAAATTGCCATTTTAAGCCTTTTATTATTCGGCTGTTTTATTTCTTACATCCCGTTTCATAAAACCGCTCAAAATGTCAAAACTAGTACACTAAAGAAAGAAACACTCATAAAGAAGACCTTGTATACATTTACTTATGCTAAAATAAACATCAAATCGATGCAAGTAATTTGAAGTTGTGAAATATTCAAGTTTAATCTATCCTACCCCCTAAATATTGCTGACACTTAAAATTTTCTAAAAAGTTGCAGAAAATGGGGTGAAAAAAATGAACTTCCTTAGATTGACAGTTTTCATGACTCGTTTGATGCATATCATCAATATGTATTCAAATATAAGATATTAGGAAAATATCTGCAACCGTTTACGAGATATTCAACAAAATAAAAACCGGAAGTTCCGAAATGTCAAATGTTAGCAGCGAACATCCTTAACACGCCATGTCATTCAAAGTCAAGCATTTTATTCTTAGGTTAAAATTTCCCCGCCTACTGTCTGTTGAATCTGTGGTGTAATATAAATCTCTTGATACAACGTTAACACTGTCTTCGAAGCTCCTTTATGAGAATAAAATTCTTTCGATTATACAGGTCATTATTGCCATCTATGGACCTTGTTCTGTCTCATACAAATCACAGCGTAGTATGCGCGACTTGCTAAATTGAGTGTCATTGTCATTTTCATATTGTTCAGATTGAAAACCATGTAGTATCCGCTACTGTATCTTCCAGTTGTTGCAGTCTGAAACAAAAATAAAAGACAGAAGCGGGGGTATTTCGTCATTTTCATAGATACTATATAAGAAAAAAAAAGTTGGATGTTAGCGTGAAAAAAAACTGAACTAAGCTTTACCTGTTGTCGTCTACAAGAAAAAAGAACACTCTAAAACTGATGATGTATTTTAAATAGGCCCATTAGATAAATAGAAACTAATAAACGAAAATAATAAAACGTGAAATAAAACTAAATAATAATAATAATAATAATAGTAATAAACATATCAGTGACGTTGTACACTTACCGTTATGAGGAAACATTTTATTGGAACCAAATGAATCCTCCGCCCTCAAAGCGCTTACAAAACACATCTTAAAGATTAATACGATTCATGAAAAAATGTTAAAAAATCAAAAACAAAATCACGACACATAGGGAATAAGCAAAATATAATATACCCAAACAAAGGTCAACTTTCAATATCTGTCCGCTTTGGTACATTACACTATATACGAGATGGTATCGTACTACCAGATGCACCCGGAAGCTATATTGACTTGTGCAAAGGCCTTAAAATTGACACATATCACTTACATCTTAGCGAGTACTTATTGTAATCTTGCGAACACAGGCAGACCGGCTTTGGCATACGAACATGAATACTAACACCAACGTTGTACATTAGACTTAAGCCTAGTTTCCACGGACAATTTTTCTTTGACAAAATAGGTTTGTCGCAGATAAATATGCTGGTGCAAACTCATTTCTGTGGCGAAGTGACAGTGTAAAATATCTGTGACAAAGGTGAGCGAGCTAAGTAATGTATGCAATCATTGCTGTGTGTAAACGCACGGTTTCTGTGACAAACAATCTTCGTCAAAGAAAAATTGTCTGTTAATCAAGGCATGGACATTGGTGCAGTTAATAATTTGCTTCATATCGGCATAAATATTTTGTTAGAACTAAGTTTCTATAATTATACCCCCCGCCAAAACGAAGTTTTAAGGGGGGTATACTGTTTTCACGTTGTCCGTCCGTCCGTGCGTCCGTCCGTCCGTCCGTCCGTAACGTTTTGTTTCTTTAGTATCTTGAAAACACATTGATGGAATTTCATGAAACTTTGCAGGCATCTGCATATCTATGGGGCAAATATGTACATGCAAAAATTAAGGGCTAGGGGCCAGTTCCTTTTGAGTTACTTCCCTTTATAGTTCTTGATGGTTTTGTATACAGTGAAGATAGTGCATTTACGGGCCGATCAACCCCTGCAACAGTTTTTGTTGGAACTTTTTGATATTATGCCTAAATGATGAAGGCCCATTGGACATTTGCATGAAGAAATGTTATTGCGAAAAAATAATTTTTGACAAAATGACAGCTATGAGAACTTAGGCAATTTTCTTACTTTCTTTACAGGTAAGGGCTTCCAGGGGCTGATCAACTCCTACCACAGTTTTTGATGGAACAATTTGATATCATGCCTACATAATGTACACCCATTGGGCATTTGCATGAAGAAATGTTATTGCAAAAAAATATTTTTTGACAAAATGACAGCTATGAGAACTTAGGCAATTTTCTTACTTTTTTACAGATAAGGGCTTTCACGGGCCGATCAACTCCTACCAGTTTTTGATGGAACAATTTGATATCATGCCTACATGATGTACATCTATTGGACATTTGCATGAAGAAATGTTATTGCGAAAAAATAATTTTTGACAAAATGACAGCTATGAGAACTTAGGCAATTTTCTTACTTTTTTTTACAGGTAAGGGCTTCCACAGGCCGATCAACTCCTACCACAGTTTCTGATTGAACAATTTGATATCATGCCTACATGATGTACACCCATTGGACATTTGCATGAAGAAATGTTATTGCGAAAAAATAATAAAAAAGACAAAATGACAGCTATGAGAACTTAGGCAATTTTCTTCCTTTTTTACAGGTAAGGGCTTTCACGGGCTGATCAACTCCTACCACAGTTTTTGATGGAACAATTTGATATCATGCCTACATGATGTACATGCATTGGACATTTGCATGAAGAAATTTTATTATGAAAAAATAATTTTTGTTAAAATTACAGCTATGAGAACTTAGACAATTTTTCTTAGTTTTTTTTACAGGTGAGGGCTTTCAGGGGCCGATCAACTCCTACCACAGTTTTTTATGGAACAATTTGATATCATGCCTACATGATGTACATCCATTGGACATTTGCATGAAGAAATGTTATTGCGAAAAAATAATTTTTGACAAAATGACAGCTATGAGAACTTAGGCAATTTTCTTACTTTTTTTTACAGGTAAGGGCTTCCACAGGCCGATCAACTCCTACCACAGTTTTTGATGGAACAATTTGATATCATGCCTACATGATGTACACCCATTGGACATTTGCATGAAGAAATGTTATTGCGAAAAAATAATAAAAAAGACAAAATGACAGCTATGAGAACTTAGGCAATTTTCTTCCTTTTTTACAGGTAAGGGCTTTCACGGGCTGATCAACTCCTACCACAGTTTTTGATGGAACAATTTGATATCATGCCTACATGATGTACATGCATTGGACATTTGCATGAAGAAATTTTATTGTGAAAAAATAATATTTGCTAAAATTACAGCTATGAGAACTTAGACAATTTTTCTAAGTTTTTTTTACAGGTAAGGGCTTTCAGGTGCTGATCAACTCCTACCACAGTTTTTGATGGAACAATTTGATATCATGCCAACATGATGTACACCCATGGTAAACAGTTACCCAGCGGGGGGTATTTAATAAGCATTGCTTATTGTCTCTTTTTTCATTAGGCACTGATTTTAAGTTTGCTATTTGAAGTTATTAGCTCACCTGAGCCGAAGGCTCATGGAAAGCTTATAGTATAGTGGTCGAGCCGGCGTCCGTCCGTCCATGCGTGCGTTCGTCCGTTCACATTTTCAAACTTGAATATCTCTAAGACAACAAGCCCAATCGTGATCAAATTTGATCTAAATCATCATTGAGGAAGGGGAAAGATTGCATTAGGTTTTGGGCCAGGTCGGATTAGAACTCTGGTTTTCATGGCAACAAATAGCTCCCATAGACTTACAATTGGAAAAACATAAAAAAAAAAAATCTTCTTCTCAGAAGCCACAAGGCCCAGAGCTTTCATATTCTGTGTGTAGCAATGTATAATGGTCCTCTTTATAAATCCTGCCTAACGTGCCCCTGGGGTCCATACGGGCCCCGCCCCGGGGGTGTCATGGGAAAAAAAAAATAAAAAAAAAATCTTCTTCTCTAAAAGCACGAGGCCCAAAGTTTTCATATTTTGTATGTAGCAATGTTTAGTGGTCCTCTATATAAATCCTGTCAATCATGTCCCTGGGGTCAAAAATGGCCCCGCCCCGGGGGTCATTAGCTCCCATAGACTTACAATGGGAAAAACATAAAAAAAAAATCTTCTTCTCTGAAACCACAAGGCCCAGAGCTTTCATATTTTGTCAGTAGCAATATATAGTGGTCCTCTTTATAAATCCTGCCAACCGTGCCCCTGGGGTCCATACGGGGCCCCGCACAGGGGGCATCATGGGAAAAACATAAAAAAAAATCTTCTTCTCCGAAACCACAAGACCCAAAACTTTCATATTTTGTGTGTAGCAATGTATAGTGGTCCTCTTTATAAATCCTGCCAACCATGCCCCTGGGGTAAGGGCCCCGCCCCAGGGGGCGTCATGGGTCAAACATAAAAAAAATCTTATTCTCCGAAACCATATGGCCCAGAGCTTTCATATGTTGTGTGGACCAATGTATAATACTCTTCTTTATAAATGCTGCCAACGGTGCCCCTGGGGTCCATACGGGGCCCCGCCCCGGGGGCGTCATGGGAAAAACTTTTAAAATTTTTAAATCTTCTCCGAAACCACATTTTGTTTGTAGCAATGTATAGTGGTCCTCTTTATAAATCCTGCTATAAATACTGCCAACTGTGCCCCTGGGGTCCATACGGGCCCTGCCTCGGGGGCGTCACGGGAAAAACATAAAAAAATCTTCTTCTCCGAAACCATATGGCCCAGAGCTTTCATATGTTGTGTGGACCAATATATAATACTCTCCTTTATAAATGCTGTCAACGGTGTCCCTGGGGTCCATACAGGCCACGCCTCAGGCATGTCATTATCTACCATAGACTTATAATGGAAATATATGAAAAAATCTTGTCTGCAACAGCATGACACAAATCTTGTATATTTTATACAACATTGTCATGTGGAGCTCTACATAAATCCTGCCCATCTTGCCCCTGGGGTCAAATATGGCCCCACCCCGGGGGTCATTTAAGGACCCTGACCTTGTTAGATGATTTTTTCAAGTGAACCAAAATGGCAGAAAAGAGGATACACAATCCAGACAAGAGCTCTTCTGCTGATGTAAGTAGGGTATAAGTGCCTGATTGTTAGTTTGGTTTTTTCCCACCTCGGTTTTTGGGGTGGGAATCTCTTTCTGATTGCGCCTTTTCCTGATCTTTGCCTACTTGTACCTTTTTTTCAAGGTCACATGACCAAGATGGCCACCATACCCATATATGGTAAAAACCCCAATTACTTTGTCCACTGGCTGTACTTGTTGACTCTCAGGTGAGCGATCGTTGCCCTTGGGCTACTTGTTTCTATTCTCTGTTCTTTTCTTATGCTGTTTTATTTCATTTATCAAACAAAATGGGAGATAAATCATGACGAATGCGTTATCTTTTTGACCAAAAGGTCAAGATATGTGTTGTTTACAAAAGGTCAAGATATGTGTTGTTTACAACACCAGTAATATGTCATTAATGTTGATGGATACTTTGCTGACTTAATTATGGATGGTTACCTAAAATATGAGTAAAACGTGTGCGTATCATATTTATATTACTTAATAAAGTCTTCAAATCTCTTGTTTCATTTCGAAATAAATATTGGCTCAGATTTATTACCTTTTTTGAGGGACTTGATTCGGGGGCACTTTAAGGCATGTGCGAGATTTTACAACCTTCAAACAATTGTAAAACGATGAGAAAGAATCTTATCCTGTCAAAAATCACCATTTTTGTTAGGAAGTCTTAACATGGAAGCCCCAGCATTTCTCTTGAGGCCTGTGTGCATTTCCATTGACGTGTGTGTGAATATACACGTTTAAGCTGTTATAGCATGACTGAAACTTTAGTTATCTTATTTATGGTTGTTTACCTGGAATCTGCAAAAACGATATGTGCATTATAGGCATTACAGTTGATATTTAAATTAAGTCATAGCATAAAATCATTATAATTGAAATTAAGCGCTCCTATTTACACGCCTATCAAACGATCCGATTCTCAACCGTTGGTTGAGAAAGAAAATCGATCGGAACAATCGGAGCACCTAAAAATGTAAAGAATTATTGCCTCCTCCGTATTGTTTGATTAATAACTTTTCTTCCAGGATGGAAATCAAAAATCGGGGATTTGTGTACAGTGTCTTACATATACATGCGTCTTTGGTGTAAACACGAGGTCGGGGAATTATCGCATTTTGAATGAATCCATTTCGGCGTGAAGGTGCACGGGAAACCAACAGGTTTGTGTAGAAATCGAGTGTATTTTAGGCTGTATTTACATTTTTGTGTTGAGTTGCATGGTAATTTAGTCGTGCAAATGGCATTTAAATTTGCTTGTCCATTTAGCCGAAGCAATTAGCATAATATCTTAGAAAAAGACTCTGAGAATTTCGGTTGTGCATCAGATAATTATCATAATAATGATTTTTGTAATTATCCGATGCTCAACCAAAATTCTCAGCGTCTTTTTCTAAGATATTGTTTTAATTGCTTCGGCTGAATGGACATGCAAATCTATGTTACATTTGCATGACTCAGACTTGATCGGCGATATACAAGTTACCCTGAAACACAACATAAAATGTAAATACAGCCTAAAACACACCCGATTTCTACACAAACATGTCGGTTTCTAGTACACATTCATCACGCTGAAATGGATTCAGAAAAAAAAAAAAAAAAAAAAAAAAAAAAAAAAAAAAAAAAAAAAAAACGGTAATTCCCTGGCCTCGTGTTTACACCACAGACGTATGAATATGCAAAACACTGTACACAATTGTTCGATTCTTTATTTTTTTTATCTTGGAAGAAAAATTATTAATCAAACAACACGGAGCATGCAGCAATTCTTTACCTTTTTAGGTGCTCCGATGCGGAACCGACAAGTTCTTTCTCAACCAACGGTTGATAATTAGATCGTTTGGTAGGCGTGTATTTATGTCGTATAATACTGGTATTACCTAATAAAGTAATAAAATATGTATATTGTTTTAACATGATTGAAAGTATGGAACCAAAAATCTGAGTAAATATATGTGTGTAATAGTACTGGTATTATTCAATTAAGTTATTAAATTTGTAAATATATTCTCTTGCTCTGGACTATACGGAACCCGGGAAGGGACATTTCATTTTTCTGTTTTATCTTGTTTAAACAACTTATGATTATATTGTTTAAACAACTTTTGTCCTTCCCGGGTCCCGTACTTGAAGTTTCTTGAAAGTGCATGAAAATAAAAATGTTGTTAATGAGACTGGGTGCACACAAACAGGCTCTGGAAAAACACGGAAAGATACACTGAAATTCGCTTGGTTTTTTTAACTTTTTCAAAATGACTAAAAAAAAAAGTCATTTTTTTTATTTTAGTTCTACGTCCCTTTCAAGATTATTTCAGCTCATATGAGACAAGACAATCAGTCTAGGTGGACGAAAACCCGAGAAAAACCACCTGACACACCCACAAGCAGAATTGGCTTGTCTCAAATTTACAGGGCTCGAACCCACACCAGACACAGCGGTGAGATGATCGAGTGATTAAGAAACAGCGCTCTTAACCGCTCGGCCACAAGGGCCGCTGAATCAATGTCATTGGACAGGAGGGAATCACCGGATAGAATAAGATTTAGCGTTAGTCCAACAGTCACCATCATTCTCAAGTTCATGCCTTTTTATTTATTCTACATTTACAAAAATGCATGTTTTAATTTCACTGCAGAAACTAACATGATGCGAACCACAGCAAGGCGTCTTCGCGTTCTTGGGAACCACTTTGTACAAGCTGGCTCCATAAAGAACAGTGTTTCCCCACCGCAAGATTCTCCCTACTTCGTGGTGACTCCAAGAACTTCGTTGATAGACGAGACCGTTGCAATCCGACTTCATGGTCTTGAACCTAACCAAATGGTCAGGCTAGATGCTACCGTGGTTGAGAATAGGTTAAAGTTCGAATCCCACGCTGTATACAGAGCTAGCACGGCTGGTGTTGTTGATCTAGAGACGGATGCTTCACTCGCAGGAACGTATACAGGTATACATAATCTAAAAGTAAGCCACGACGCGAGAAAAAATACTTTCAAAACTGAAATCTACCCTCAGCAAGTATTTGGTGAAACGTAGGCTTAAAGACAAATTTTTTAAGAAACGCGTCCTCTAGTAAGCTAATAAAAAGTCACAAGTAGGCAACGATCAGGAAAAGGTGCAATCAGAAAGAAATTCCCACTCCAAAAACCAAGGTGGGAAAAACCAAATTGACAATTAGATTCTTATACATAGAAAACATATCGTAATCAACATATCGTAAGCCGAGTGAGCAACTATTTCGCAATAGGCGGCCACACAGTTACCCCGATTGTAAATAAAAGTATGAAACGCACATAGGGTTCAACAGCACAAAAATTCGACTCCAAAACATAAAAGAAATGGAACCACAACGGAAGTATCGCATTTGAAAGGTATATAAATTTACTGGGGGACTTAAATCGATTATACAGGCGCCTAACCTTACCCTCAGCTTCTGCAGTGGTTCACGTTGTTTGGTCCTCGTGGTGGATCTCTAACTGTAGTCAATGAATCATCAAGGACAAACAAATAAATCATGATAACCACCCTGATCAATCAAAAACGAGGATTCAAAAGACTAAATCTACATAACCAATTAAGTGATCGGTTTCTTCTTCTGTTGACAGGTAAAGATCCTATGGGTTTATTCTGGAGTCTCCAGCCTAGCCCAGGACAGGGGAAGGGACTTAGATTCACAAAGAAAGATGTAACCACACCGATCAGTTACCACATAAAAGCTGTCAGCCAAAGTTCAGAGAAAGGTGCTTCCGCTGTAGCCGACGACGTGGCAGACACGACAATAGAAAAAGTTTATTTAGCAAAGGGTGTGAAACGCATACCCATTAAAGAAGGGAAACTCAAAGGAACATTGTTCATCCCAGAAGGTAAATGCGCGCCCGGACAGTGAATGCTGATATGCAGAACACAGTCAGACTCTATGATGGCCCCGACTTAAAGCTATTCATTTTAGTTGGTTGGGACCGGAGCTTCTTGTCTGTTGCTTGGCCCACCGGGGTCCAACTGGTGTTTTTTCTTTTGCTCCGGAGTTAGTAGGTTATTCGGCGCCCAGGGATCTCCATCGTCGGGCAGCTTACTCAATCTGTGAATCCTGGTTTTTTTTATTCATTAGGATGTTTATCGTTATTTATTTGTTTGTTCTTGATGATTCATCGACTAGTTAGTGATTCACCACGAGGACCAAAGAACTAACTAAATGTTATGAACCACTGCAGAAGCTGAGGATGAGGTTATGGCCATGTAAAGCCCGCCAGTAACTTTGTGTTACTAATCGTTCCAAGGCGATACTTCTGTGGTGGTTCTTTTTGTTTTATGTCTTGGTGTTTAAAAGTTTTGTGCTGTTGGCGCCTTATGTATGTTTTCATATTTTTACTTAAGTTTAGGTAACTGAGTGGCCACCTATTGGGAAAATAGCTGCTCATTCGGCTTACGATATGTTTTCGTGGTATAAGTGCCTGATTGTTAGTTTAGTTTTTTCCCACCTCGGTTTTTGGAGTGGGAATCTTTTTCTGATTGCGCCTTTTCCTGGTCTTTGCCTTCTTGTACCCTTTTAAATGATCTAAGTATATTCTGAGAAGCTTAAAATGTGTACAATGCTTCACAAATCGAGATAATTGCATACTCAAAACAATTTACGCGCTATTTTCTGTTTTAGTGTGCGCTTTGAAAGAAATTGAGTATTTTCGAGGTACTTCGACTACAAAATAGAACAAATACGTTAGTAAGTTGAGTTGTTTTATGAATAAGAATTCAATCAAAAACTTAATACAGATTCTAATAAAGGCCGCAGGTGGGATAGAACAGACAAAACGTTTGAAGAACATCATAGCCAGCACTTTCCCAAGTATGTGGTTATCATGCTATCTTCAACTTCAGAAACACAGGTGTCGGTCACAGTGACCCCGAAAACAAAGATTTTAATAGTGTCGTCATGGCCGAAATTGACACTTTGCTACATGACCAATTTGGCAGTCTGGAATCACAAGGTTGATATTACTGGGACTCGAATAGCGAATCGGACGAAGAATCTGAATAAAAACTGAGTTCCTTTACGAACAGTGAACGTATTTATGAGAAAGGGATTGGACTATGTCGCAGTTTCGCCTACTAAAGGCTCATCAGTGTTTTTGCACATTACGAAAACACTCCCATGCATGTACTATATAGATTTTTCTATAGTTGTAAAAATTGAAAATTTTCTGCAGAAAATTTTCGATATTTTTCTTATTTTTGCTCAAAACATAAATTGTGGGTACACATTAGAACCGCCTCGGCGAGGCGGTTCTAACGAGTACCCACAATCTATGTTTTGGAGCAAAAATAAGAAAAATAGGTACACCCCTGCATACCCAAGTTTTTCTATATAAAAGTGGGGTTTAAGGAGGTGCATGGAAATGTTTTCCTGATGTAGTCAATTCAATGACTAGCATCATCTGTAGAACAACCTATGAGTGTTATTTTGTAGGTGAAGGCCCGTTTGCTGGTCTTGTCGACTTATTTGGTGGTCTTGTCAGTTTAGTAGAGACACGAGCAGCTCTACTGGCATCACATGGCTTCGTTACACTCGCTTTGGCTTATTTATATCAAGAAGATCTAGCGCAAATGATATTCGACGTTGATTTGGATTATATACAGGTAACATCAGAATGTTTGGAATACTCAAAAGTTTCATGAAAGCAATTTTAAAACACTACAATGTGTTAAAACTGACGACAAATCAAATCAGAATTTCCATAGTTGGAAGTGACGGTAATGCACAGAAATACTTTAAAGGCAATTAAATTTCATTGAACCTGTTGAATAACACTGGCCATTTTGGCAAAACAAGTAATCCCAAGACTTTGCCAAAAGAAACTAAACAACATTACTGTAATTTTGACAGTAAGACTGATAAAAACAAAGCTGCTATCAAACATTAAAAATCTAAATTCTGTCTAGAAAATGAATCTTAACGAAATATAATTTTCTGATAGTATTAAACAGGAAGCGGTTTGCTTTAATACTGCGTTTACACTGTTCCCGGTGGTCACGGCGGCCACGTTTCAGACAACCATCATCAAAACGGGATAAACGTGAGACAACGCAGGGGAACGGGATAGGCAAATGTAGCAGGCCGTGATAACCGTGGACACCGTGGCAATTTTTTGACGGTTTAAAAATCTGCCACGGCAGTCACGGCGGAAATGAGAAACATAATGGGCCGTGATAAAACGGGCTGAACGTAACACACCGTGACAGAACGTAACAGTACGTAGCGAAACTTGGAGGCTGTCCGTAGTGCAACGGGAAGCTAGTGAATAGCCCGACAAGCTACGGATCTTCCACGTTCTGCTGCGTTTGATCACGGTCGTCTCAGGTCCCGTTTCCTTCGGAATACTCAACACGTTTTGTTGCGTTAAGTTACGGTGCGTTACGGCCTGTGACGGCGTTCACGTATGTCACGTCATGTTACGGTTATCACGGCGCGTGAAGTTTATTGATATAAAATGGGATATCATGGGGACAAGTTCCTTCATATTGGAGCAGTCACTATAGTGAACAATAGAGACCATACGCTGCACTATGCTATTCAAGATGAAATGCAATTCCGAACTTTCTAAATCAACTCTGCAGTCGGTTGACCAAAAATGCCAATTTCAATTTCCTCGAGATGTTTCTGTTAATACTCATCGCACCACCAGCTTCTAAAGATGACTTTATTTTTTTTTTATTGAAACAAACCACTTTTAAAATCATCGCTGTATGCAATTTTTCATGTAGAAATAACGTGAAGAAGCAAGCGCCGGATTTAACATGTATCTGTTAATTTATAGGGAGCAATACATTGGTTGGGTGATCAGCCATTCGTTGATGATGAGCGACTTGGAATGGTGGGACTGTGTTATGGGGGTAACCTCTCCCTGGTTATAACTGCACTAACACCACAGGTAGGTGGGCCGCGACGCGAGAAAACAGGTCTTTGGGGTTTCCGATCAGGTCTGACACAAACCGGCCTGTACAGTCACAGGAGATGGCTTAGAAACTTGAAATTTTGGATTTAGGAACAAGATGGATTGTACTGTCCATGTAGCGAAAGCAAAGGCGCTGATCAGCTTCGTGGTTACCTCGAAGCTGGTGCGCACCTTTGTTTTCGCATATGCAGATTGTTGGTTTTCTGATGAGACGGCTCATTTCATGAGAGTTAGGGACACTAAAAGTCTAGGATCGTTTGCTTAACCGGATTAAACCCATAGCCTTTGGAATATATAGCCCCTCGTTTTGTTTTTAAAGTTTGATAAGAAATCTGTGATGAAAAGCACTATAGCTTCAGATACAATTGCGATAATATCATGTATTTTATCAAGGACACTCTCGATAGAGTGTCCTTGGTTTTATGTAACAAATAAAGATCATAAGATACATGTATCAAAAGCAGTAATGTCAGTAAAATTGGACAAAATGGTCTTATAAATGATGACTTTATGTATTTGCATCTGAGGTAAAAGCAGTGGTGAATATAAATGGCACTAGCGTTAGACCAAAGGACGGAGTTAAAGGTTACAATGAAACTCCAGAGGAAACCTCACGGTATGTACATGATGTACCTGTACCTTTGTTTAATTATATGAGCCTATGCGTGAGAAAACCAACATTTTGGGTTCCGACCAGGTCCGACACAAACCGGGCTGTACAGTCACAGAAGATGGTTAGAGGGTGGAAATTTTGTATTGAAGTAGAAGAGGGATTGTACTATCGGTGTAGCGAAAACAAAGGCGCTGATCAGCTTCGCGGTTATTGCCTACGTTCACATCTATAATGCTCAAGTACGTGTTTGTCATCTTACAAGTATGTCTTTTATCCAATTTAACTAAAATTACAAATATTAAAGAAATAGTAAAATAAAACCTTACGAGTTATACATTATACTTTCATTTGGGTAACGTTGCTGAAAATGGCTATTCGACATGCAGTATGCATTTTTGAGAAAATTCAAAATGTGATTATGTTTGAAATATACAAATATTGTCCACGTTAATACCATTTTCTATTTAGGCCAATAATTGGTAAAACCTATATGCCACAATCCAGTAAAGTGTTTAGAACCCATGAAGGTGTAGTGTTGACGGAAATGTGGGGAGACAATGAAGACGCTGAACCTATTCCTGTAGGTTACATGGGTGAAAGTTCCCAAAATTCTCAATACTGAAAAGCCATTTTTCCAATACTGAAAACTAGGGTTTTCCTATACCAATACATCCAAATACTGAATTCAGTATTAATACTGAAAACTTTCACCCATGAGGTTATCATTACGAAAACTTGCCAATGCAATATACAGTGATTTTTAAAGTTGTAAAAAATGAAAATTTTCAGAAGAAAATTGTTGATATTTTTCTTATTTCTTATAAAATGAAAATTTTCAGAAGAATTTTTTTTTATATTTTTCTTATTTTTTTGCTCAAAAGAAAAAGTGTAGGTACACGTTAGAACAGTTTCGGCAAGGCAGCTCTAACGAGTACCCACAATCTATGCTTTGGAGCAAAGGTAAGAAAAATAGGCATACCTTTGTACAACCCACTTTTACTTTATACAAGCAGGGTTTTAAAAAAGGGGGTATACATTTCACGGACACATGTGATTCAGAGCTGTGGTTTGTATAAATGCCTTCTAATTGTTATATCCTTGTAAAATATGAAGGCCATGAAAAACATTGGAACTAAAGAGTGGAGGTACAATTTTTTATAATGAATCCTTGTGAGTGGCACATTACAAGTTTAAATAGAAGGTACATGATCTGACAACTTAATATCCCAACCTAGACACCAGGCGGGAAAGGGAGCACAGTACAGAACATCATTAAACACACATAAAGCAAGCTGATTCCCAACAAGGTGGCCATCTAGCTACATTTTTAGCATGAATCAAATATTGTAGCATGAATCAAATACAAGAGGTGACAAGAATAACATAGAGGCAGACAGAAAAAAAAAAAGAAAACATGAAGTTGAATCTAGCAACAAGGGTCATACTCAGTCATTGATTTAACCGTTTTATACATTCTCATGTATAAAACACAATTTTATTTAAAAAAATGCATATACATGTACATATGCTGAATCGCTTAATGCAATCTTAATAGTTTCTGCAAGGATGCCATGCACACTAGGTACACACACTCAAGCCGAAAACAAGAATTAGTCACCGCTTGGGAAAACCAACAATCTGCATATGCGAAAACAAAGACGCAGATCAGCTTCGCTAACTGCGAAGCTGATCAGCGCCTTTGTTTTCGCTACATGGATAGTACAATCCCTCTACTTCCTAAATCCGAAATTTACAGCCTCTAGCCATCTTCTGTGCTTGTACAGGCCGATTTATGTTGGACCTGTTCAATATCCAAAATTGTTGGTTTTCTCATGCACAGGCTCAAATTAGTGTAAATGTATTTCAAACATACAGAACATTGACCATGAAAAATTGACCTGCATTGTGCTCCTTCTACGTGTTTCATAACAGGTGTGGCAGCATGGGGCAAAAGTCTTGTTTATAGTTAGTGAGGATGACAAACAAGTAAATCCAGCAATGCATCATTATTCCACAACAAACTGGCCACCAGAATACAAGCATAATATAGAACTGCACTCCTACCCAGGGGCGGGGCATCTGATTGAACCACCATACTCCCCCCACTGCCGGGCTGTGAATCCAACAAGGAGGAGGATGGCCTCTGTAGATTTTATTCCAGAGGAATATCATGGTATGTTTTCTCTCATTTCACTGATTTTCAACATATTAAAGTGTGTTTTCTTGTGTCTGATAATGGTTTTTCGCAAATATTTTGCAACTGTTAAAAGTACATTAAATATTTTCTGGCCAAAGCCAAATCACATGAAGCATCTATATGAAGGGGAAACCAATGTGGTTAAGAAATAACCATATATGGTAAAAATCCTTCAAAATCTTCTTCTCTGGAACCGGTGGACCGATTTCAACGAAACTTGGCATTTAGCATCTGGACCTGACACTGACCCAACGGCAAACATCAACATAGGTCGCCCCATGCATTTTAGTGTGGACAACTTTTGAATTTAAAGTGCAAAACTTGCAGGAAATGGGCAAATGGACTGAAAATTTATGATTCTGAAAAAATTTGGACCCAAGGGGTTAGTCTGCACGAGGCCCGGGGACATATACATGTATATTGTCAAAGATCTTCTCCTCTGAAACCGCTTGGCCAATCAAAGCCAAATTTTGCATGGAGCGTCTTTAGGAAGTGGGAACAAATGTTTTATAAATAGTCCAGATCACATGGCCAAGATGGCCGCCATGCCATTATATGTTAATTAAAAACCATTAAAAATCTTCTCCAGACACGATGGACAGATTCTTACAAAACTTAACATGTAGCATCCTCCACACGAAAAATTTTCTGTACCAGACTTAAGGTGTAGCATCCTCCACACGAAAAATTTTCTGTATCAGAGTTAAGGCTTTAGACTTTAGCTCCCTTTCAAAACGTTTTGTTCAAATGCAAAAAAGTTGTCAAGTACCGGTAAGTTAAATTAAGTGTTGTTTGACACTCCCACAGATGATTTACTGATGAGTGGTGGTTATGTAGAGCAACATTCCCATGCTCAGATAGACGCTTGGAGAAGGATAACAGAATTTCTACACAGAACTCTGGCTAAATAGCAGCAACTTCAGACGGAAAAAACCTCAGGAAAACTTATCCGTGCAATGAATACCCCCTTAAACCCCACATTTATGTAGCAAAACTGGGGTACACAAGGGTATACCTATTTTTGCTCTGAATCATAGATTGTGGGTAGTCGTTAGAACCTCGGCGAGGCGGTTCTAACGTGTACCCACAATCTATGTTTAGAGCAAAAATAAGAAAGATATCAAAAATTTTCTAGTGAAAAATTTCAATTTTTACAACCTAGGAAAACTCAATATATTACATGGACAGGTTTTCCTAATGTGAACAAACTCCAACATCTGATGCACGACATTACGAAAACAGAGATTTTTCAAGTTGTCAAAATTGAAAAAAAAAATCAGTAGAAAATTTTCGATATTTTTCTTATTTTCACTCAAAACATAGATTGTGGGTACATGTTAGAACCGCCTCGCCGAGGCGATTCTAACGAGTACCCACAATCTAGGGGGTAATTTTTCGTGATGAAAAGGATTGTAGAATTTCTACACAGCACTCTGTCTAAACAGTAACAACTGCAGAGGAAAAAAACGAACTCATTCAAGCATCTACCAGTAATGTGATGCTATGTGAAAGAATCGAGCTATTCAAAAAGAAACAACAGACCACCAGATGAAATACAATATTTTGTGAAAGTGCATTCAATTATTATCCAGAGTAGCAGCAAGGGAAAGAAAACCTTTAACCAAGGAAAGAACATACTGACAATCGACAAGGATGAACAAACTTCTATATCTGATATGATGTTTTAGGAAGGAAAAGAAAGTAAAACAGTTCCTTTATGAACAGCGAACACATTAATGAGAATTCTTCAGTAATGCGTAGATAAAACAAAAAATAAATAAGGTGTGTTTTTTTAATTTTAAATAGATTTATTGTGTGGCCTGCAGTAACCATACCCATTCAATATGCAGGAAACTTTTCATCACGCAAACTTGTCCATGCTATGATTACCCCCTTAAACCTCACTTTTATATACTAAATGTGGGGGGTATGCAGGGGTATTCCTATTTTTCTTATTTTTGCTCTAAAACATTGTTTGTTTGTTTGTTCCGGTTTAACGTCGCTTTCAACATTATCTGTCATATCACGACGGTGTCTAGTTTTGACAGGGAGCTCAATGCTCACTTTTATAGTGCTGCCTCACTGTGGTATCAGATCCAAGACACTTTTACCTGATACCACCTCCAGTCACATTCTACTGACACCGGAGCGACCAGTCCTAGCCCTACCCCGAAAATCCGAGTGCCAAGCGGGGAGCAACTAGTACCATTGTTAACGACGGCCCGGGATCGAACCCGGTACCTCCCGATCCCAGAGCGGACACTCTACCTACTGAGCTACCGAGACCAGTTCTAAAACATTGATTGTGGGTATTCGTTAGAGCTGCCTCAATGAGGCGGTTCTAGCGTGTACCCACAATCTATGTTTTAAGCAAAAGTAAAAAAAATATCAATTTTTTTTTCTATAAATTTTACTACTGTAAATTTTCAATTTTTACAACTTAAGAAAAATCTGTTTATTACATGTGCATGTTTTCATAATGTTTTGTGGTGTTTTGTGCTATACTTTCTTTCCTGCCTTGCATCTGGTTGGAATTCTAAAAATTGATTGTACAAATTCTGCAACTTCTATTCTTACCAATATGAAATTGTTGGGAACAAGAAACAAACAATAATTTTAATTCTGTTCTTATTTTTTCACTTTATCACAAGGAAAAATATTAAATATTAAAAATATCACAATAAGTAAAAAGATGTTCACAATCTGTAACAATTGAAAACACAACAGAAAGACCAAAATTTTCAAAATATCATCAGGAAAACATGTCCGTGTAATGAATACCCCTTTATACCCCACTTTTATATAGCAAAACTGGGGTATGCAGGGGTATATCTATTTTTCTTATTTTTGCTCCAAAACATAGATTGTGGGTACTCGTTAGAACCGCTTCGGCGAGGCGGTTCTAACGAGTACCCACAATCTATGTTTTGAGCAAAAATAAGAAAAACATCAAAATTTTTCTACTGAAAATTTTCATTTTTTACAACTTTAAAATCTCTGTATTTTGCATGGGCATGTTTTCGTAATGTGAAACACCAGTGGCATCTTCTGAACACCTGGCCCTTGGTTATAAAATGTTTTTGTGCTCAACTACACTGAGACCATAATTTAAATTCTCCATAAATATTGTAATAGCCCAAATAAATTGAAATTTCTGGTCTAATCAACCAAGGCCTGCAACTTATCCTGCTAATAAATGTTAAAATGCCAACCATTGTTGGCATTTTAACATTTATAAGCAGGATAAATTTTAGTCTTAGCTGAGATAAGCATGAAAAAAGTTTTATAACCTTGGGGTCGGCCACAAGGTTTTAAAATATTTTTAGACTACAACTGAAACTAATCCTGCTCATAAATCTTTAAATATCATTAATCATAGAATTTTAATACATGCATATATGAGCAGGATAAATTACTAGCTTTTAAGTTTAAACCTTATTTTTCCACACATTTTGGTTCTTAAGAGCATTTGAAATTACATTCTCTGCAGAGATGAGCATGAAAAACATTTTATAACATTGATTTTAATTGTTTGTATAAACTGATGCTTAACGTCTCAGTCAACAGCTAAGGTCATGTTGGGACATTGCCGCCATTTCATGGGACTTTTACCCAAAATTAGGATGTCATGACATCCTAAAAGTGTTTCAGATATAACCTCCCCACAAAAAACACAAAGGTTTATATGCGTGGGTAATTTGACTTGAAACCACTTTTCCTGGGCAGGCTGAGACCTGAGCGGTTAACCAGTAATCAGATAGTCAGTTGGTAGTGAAGAAACTTTGCCTGGAGGCACAAGCAGCCCATCTATTTCTTAGGCCACAGTGAGCGGGGGCCCACATTGAGCCCTGATTATGATATGAGCCGCGACGCGAGAAAACCGGCCTTCGGGGTTTCCGACCTGGTCCGACACAAACCGGCTTGTACAAGCACAGAAGATGGCTATAAGCTTGAAATTTCGGATTTAGAAAGAAGAGAAATTGTACTATCCGAGTGGCGAAAACAAAGGCTCTGATCAGCTTCGCAGTTACTTTGAAGCTGATCTGCGCCTTTGTTTACGCATACGGGCAAAAACCCGGTTTACTCATGACGCGGCTCATATAATGTACAACCAAACAAAGGTATAGGTCAGCCTATGCATTAGTTAGATATGATCACTGCATTATTGCATTGTTAGAACCTCCTCGCCAAGGCAGTTCTAATGAGTACCCACTAACTATGTTTTGGAACAAAACTAAACTATGTTTTAGAACAAAACTAAGAAAAAATGTAGATCCCTGTATACCCCAGTTTTACTGTATAAAAGTGGAGTTTAAGGAGGTATTCTTTTCGAGATGTTTGTCTGATGCCTCAAATTTCAAGCCTAAATTTAGTATTTAAATCTTCTTTGGCTCTGCAGCTTACGGCCTGTGTGGGACCAGGTAGGAAACCATGTTTTCTCAAACAAAAATCATGTACTCAAACAAAAACCATGTACTCAAACAAAAACCATGTACTCAAACAAAAACCATGTACATTATGAAAACTTGTCAATGAAATACATAGAGATTCTTTAAGCTTTAAAAATTGAAAATTTTCAGCTGAAAAATTTTGATATTTTTAATATTTTTGCTCAAAACATAGACTGTGGGTACACGTTAGAACAGCCTCTGTGGATAAAAAATTAGAAACATAGTGTCTACCCCTGCAAACCCCAATTTTTCTATATAAAAGTGGGGTATAAGGGGGTATACATTTCACGGACATGTTTTCCTGATGCATGTACTTCAAGAGTGATTTTCCACTAACACAAGTAAAGATGCAAATGGTATTTGTATACATACATGTATTTAAATAATTTCATGAAATTAAGGGAGTTGTCATTAGGTTTGAAAACACAAGTTTTGTCATGGGGGAAAAACATTTTGGTGATAAATACGGGACTTGTTAGCACCTGACCTCATAACAACACAACATTAATATCGATCTGACGTCATACTGACATTTATCTGGTAAAGAGGCTATAAAACTTTTTCATGCTCAACTTAGATGAGCATGAAATTTATGTTGCTCAAAATAGATTAAATGCCAATAATTTGATATATCTAATTCGCAGGATAACTAATTGGCTTTGGTAATCGAAACCTCAAATTTCTACCAATTTTGGGTGTGCCAGTATATATGAGCATTTTAATTATCATGCTCATTCGAGCTGAGAATGAAAAAAAACTCAAGACCAGATGTTTGTTATGACCTTACATGCTAACTGGGGGGTCATTTTGAAAATAAAAAAAAAAAGGTTCATACACTGATATGGAGTTACAACAAATTGATGTGGTGTAATAAATAGAAAGAGCAAATATATACATATTGATAATTCAACAATATATACAGAAAAAGTATAAATTCAAATTTAAAAAGTTTGTAACAAATATATTTTAATAACTATTTACATTATTTTAGGCAAAACTCAATAGTATGTTATATGAGCCTCGTTACGAGAAAACCAGGTTTTGGCCTATGCGAAAACAAAGACGCAGATCAGTTACTGCACAGCTGATCAGCGCCTTTGTTTCGCTACATGGGTAGTGCAATTCCTCTTCTTCCTAAGTCCCAAATTTCTAGCTTCTAGCCATCTTCTGTAGCTGCACAGGCTGGTTTAAGTCGGACCTTGTTGGAAGTCTCGAAGACCAGTTTTCTCACATCATGGCTCAAATGTAATATGAAAACAAATGAATTTAAAGATAGCAAGGTATTCTAAGCAAAAGGGTCAATTTTTCTAACTATCCGAAACAACTTTAATAACTTTTCTGCATTAAATTTTCAGTTTGCCAAAATCAAATAAAAAGAGGTTGTGTTTGCCCTATTTAATGAAATATTACATTAAATGTACAAAATTACCAAAACTGTAAACACTTTCAACAATAATTACATGTATTAACAAGAAAACTTACAATATTAGAATTTGAGCCGCCACATGGGAAAACCAACAATCTGCATAGGCGAAAACAAAGACGCAGATCAGCTTCGCGGTAACCGCGAAGCTGATTAGCGCCTTTGTTTTCGCTACTCGGATAGTACAATTCCTCTTCTTCTTAAATCCGAAATTTCGAGCTTCTAGCTCTTTTCTGTGCTTGTACAGGTCGGTTTGTGTCGGACCTGTTCGGAAACCACATTGTTGGTTTTCCCACGAAACGGCTCATTTATTAAAAATTTTAATGAAGTGCAGCATGCCAAGGAAATGCACATTTACATGTATTTGTTTGTTTTATTGCTTTATGACCATAGTACATTACGAAAATCCTCCTAGCAAAGTCAAAATCTGAGAGGTAAGAATTATATGACACATGAGCTATAAGTATTTATCTCATATGAGCCTGGCGTCCTTTTTGTGGGACATAGGCAAACAGCATAGCCCCAAATGTGACGCCACAAAACGCGGTGGCCCATCTGGGGCTATTCTATTTGCTTGGAGGAAATTCATCAAAAAAGTGAATCAAAATCTAAAATCACACCTGATGTCCCCAAAAAATGAAAGTGGACTCTTCCAAATGATAATGATGGGAAAATCCATAAGTCAAATATGGGTTAAATTCTATGGGTCATGTATAGTCCTGATATTTTGTTGTTGTTTTTTATTCAGTTTTCATGACACAAAATCACATCTAGGTTGTTTCTGAGTTTATTTCCATACATGTATCAAGTCATTGTCATAACTTAAATTAACCCATATTTGATGATTGGATTCTCCCATCATTATCAATTGGGCGAGTCCACATTCATTTTTAGGGGCGTCGGGAGTGATTTTTAATTTTATTCAATTTTTCGATGAAAATTCTCTAAGCAAACAGAATAGCCCCAGATGTGGCGCTGCATTCTGCGGCGTCACATCTGGGGCTATTCTGTTTGCCTATGCCCCATAGGCACGCCAGGCTTAAATGAGTTAAGGTCATGACATCTTCCCATACACTAGTCCAATTATAATCATTTCCAGATATGATCGCCAAACTATATGTGATTAAAATTTGTATTTTCACGGACATAAATTCTTCAAATAGCCAAATCAAACAAATTCTTTACTAAAATCTTGGTATCAAACCCAGATACTTTCAAAGCACTATAACCTTCCCAATTCAGATTATAATTGAGCTGCCCTATGGGAAAACCAACAATCTGCATAGGCGAAAACAAAGACGCAGATCAGCTTCGCGGTAACCGCGAAGCTGATTCGCGCCTTTGTTTTCGCTACTCGGATAGTACAATTCTTCTTCTACTTAAATCCGAAATTTCAAGCTTCTGGCCTGCTTCTGTGCTTGTACAGCCCGGTTTGTGTCGGACCTGTTCGGAAACCACATTGTTGGTTTTCCCACGAGGCAGCTCAATTGATGATTGATGGAAAAGTCATGCCTGATTATTTTCGTTGATCGATTATGAAAATTCCATAATCAATGAACACTAGAATGAACACAAAAATGAATGAGGAACCTTATACAAAAAGAAATGTTGAAACTGTGAGACTGTGCATGATTCTGTTTGATATTACTGTGCAAGTATGTAAGAGAACTTGAGACCAATGGTCCTGTAAACACTCACCTGAGATCTGATAAACATATTTGAATATTATGGTCATATACAAGTATATAGCTCAAAGCAGGGGAAAGATGAACGCCTGGGGTCAAATATTTTTCAGAATCATTAATATTCTGTCCACTTGCCCATTTCCAGCAAGCTTTCTCTTCCAATGATAATTTAACAATTTTCCCCATTCAATGCATAGGCGACCTATGTTGACCTTGCAAGATCACGACAGGGTCATGATTTATGTACACATGAGCCACCTCATGAGAAAACCAACAATCTACATATGCGAAAATAAAGACGCAGATCAGCTTCGCGGTAACCACGAAGCTGATCAGCGCCTTTGTTTTCGCTACACGGATAGTGCACTTCCTCTTCTTCTTAAATCCGAAAGTTCAAGCTTCTAGCCTGCTTCTGTGCTTGTACAGCCTGGTTTGTGTCGGACCTGTTTGCAAACCACATTGTTGGTTTTCCCACGAGGTGGCTCATATTGTAGTACTTGAGTACCAGCTGCTACATGCCAAGTTTTGTTGAAATCAGTTCACCGGTTCGGGAGAAGAAGATCTTTGTAGGGTTTTTACCATATACGGGCATGGTGGCCATCTTGGGTGACCTGGGTTATTTTATGTACACACTTGCTCCTTTATCCTATAGATGATTCATATAAATTTTGGCTTTGATTGGCCAAACAGTTTCAGAGGAGAAAATGTTTGAATATTATGGTAGTACCCATGCATATTGCCCTGGGGTGGGGGCAGACCAACCTCTATGTCCCATTGTTTTTAAGAATCATTATTATTTGCACATTTGCCCATTCTCTGCAAGTTTTTATCTTCCAATGATATTTGTACAATACTCCCCATTCAAATGCATAGGTGACTTAAGTTGACCTTGCTGTTAAATAAGTAAAGGTCATCACTGGGTCATGTACACATTGTTACAAAGTACTCCCTCCAATGCTACATGCCAAGTTTGGTTGAAATCGGCCCAGCGGTTCCGGAGAAGATTTTTGATGGGTTTTTACCATATATGGGTATGGCAGCAATCTTGGTCATATGACCTGAATTATTTATGTGCACATTATTGGTTCCCCCTTACTACAGATGTGTCATATAAAATTTGGCTTTGATTGGCCAAACAGTTTCAGGGAAGAAGATCTTTGAAAATGGTTGACAACAACGGACGGATGCCAGGTACCTGCATATCCTATAAGCTCACCTTGTGAGCCTACAGCAGAGGTGAGCTAAAATGACATAAATGCAAGTTACAATATAAAGTCACTGTCATTTAATTCATTGATTAATAAATAGAAAATATGAAATGATATGAGCCGCGACGCAAGAAAACCGGTCTTCGGGGTTTCCGACCAGGTCCGACACAAACCGGCCTGTACAAGCTCAGAAAAGAGCTAGAAGCCTGAAATTTCGGATTTAAGTAGAAGAGGAATTGTACTATACATGTAGCGAAAACAAAGGCGCTGATCAGCTTTGCGGTCACCGCGAAGCTGATCTGCGCCTTTGTTTTCGCATAGGCAAAAATCCGGTTTTGTCATGGCGCGGCTCAAATGATATGACACCAATATAACTTTTTTGGCATAAAAATGCAACAGTTTGACTTCAATGACAAAAAAATGGTTAATTATTGAAATGTGATGTTGCTTTAAAGCCACTTTTCAGACAGTCATCATGCTAAATTTTGAAATTATGACCAGTTCATAAGAATTTTGGGAAGCTGCCAAAGGCTGGCATGAAGAATGTGAAACTTCCCAAACCTTAAATATTCAAGATTTTTTAATTAAATACATGCATAAGTGATATCTCCCTATTTTGGAGGAATCTCCCTATTTTTCATCTAATCTCCCTATTTGAAATTTTAAAATTTCCCTATATAATTTATACATCTCCCTATTTCAAATTTCAGATCTCCCTATTTGAATCCGAAATCAAAAATTTCCATCTTTGTTTAATCATTCTCCCTATTTTGAAAAGTACCGTAAATCTCCCTATTTGGCTTCTCATGTGTATCACATGTATGAATACATGTAACAAGACAAGCAACTTCAATTTTCCCTCATCAATGATTACTGCCCTTGCAAATATACTGACCGACAAAAGAAACCCGACACTTTTTCATGTTGTATAAAAAGTTTATCCCTTGTGAGGGGTGAATTATTTTTCGTATGTAAGCATCTCTTACTATTGTCTAATGATTCCGAAATCGTTTTTGGCGACAATCATTTGATAAAAACTGTGAACTTGTAAACTGTACTTTAAGCATTATTTGCTCGTGCAATGTAATGGTTGAATGGTTACATGTGAAAGTCTATACATGTTAAGTCTAATGTTAGTCGGACATTTCGCCATGATTATTTCTTTGGAATTCTTTCTGCCACAATTTTTTATCGATCAAAGAAGTCCGGCCGTTTGAACATTTTCAGCCGGTCTTGCAGCCTAATGTTATTCGACGTGTTTTTTCAACCTGTACGGTCTCGTTACGACGCCGTAATTGTTGATTTAGGTGTCCAGATACACTTTGAAGAATTTTACCACTTCCACTTTGGACGATTCGTTCGTATCACGTGTTTATCCATTCGGGGCGGATTTCTTATTTTCACGTGTTTTTCCATGTAACATGCCTTTTTTGAAGTCATTAGAAGAAATTCAGCATGCGGTCGCAACGACCAATGCATAACAATTGTTTTATTTCCGCTTAAATTTACTGCGTAATGGTTACGACTTAGATTTGTGATTTTTGAAATGACCCCCTTGATTTAATCTTTGTGCATTACAGAAAGGGAATTAATTGAAAACGCGGATTCTTGCAACCAAATGGTGTAGAAATGATTTGCCTTCCATGCTGTATAAATATGTATTTTATTGCACATCTGGTTTTGCGATTATGAATCCAAATGTAAGTGTCGGGTTTCTTTTGTCGCTCAGTATATTTAGCATTTTCGTTGTATAAATCATGATTTTAATATTCTAAGTACTTTAAGTGTACAGTTATCTTTCTTCCTGTCAAAATAGTATCAGTAAATTAGAGTTATTCCCCTTGATGGTTCTCCAGATGTCCTTGACCTTCAGCCACTTCCTGTTCTGGGGCTGTAGCTGTGACATCTGGTTCAGTGTCTTGGTGAGCGTCGCAGGACGTGGTGCTTGGATCTGGTTGGGACCTGGAAAATAAGAGTGACGCTGATCACAACATAGTCATCATAAAATCAAGAGTTTTAAAATTGAGCATTTTTGAGAAAACAGAATATTTGAGTTTCTGATCAGGTCCAACAAAAACCGGCCCAGACTATGGTACCACTGCTGACTGTGGCACTTTTTTGTACCAATCTGTATAATTGTTAAGTGTTGATTCACACCAAAACAAGCTCAGTCCTCATCAAGAAATCATGAGGTGCTGCCTTTACAGAAACCCATTGTCCATATATTATAACCCTTTATTTCTTTTGACTTATTCGTGTTCTACATTGGTATAAAAGAAACAGAATGATATGAGCCGCCTCATGGGAAAACCAACAATCTGCATAATTATGCTAAAACAAAGACGCAGATCAGCTTACAGCAAAGCTGATCAGCGCCTTTGTTTTCGCTACTCGGGAGGTACAATTTTTCTTCTTCTTAAATCCGGAATTTCAAGTTTCTAGCCATCTTCCGTAGCTGCACAGGCCGGTTTGTGTCTGACCTGTACAGAAACCACATTGTTGGTTTTCCGAGGCTGCTCATATCTTGCTGGAGGAGCCAATAAAATATCACACTTATTACATCCCCAAAACATGCATACTTATGCAATGTGATACCTCCCTCCTCATCAGGGAGACTCCAGGAAATGAGCTGTAAAATTGGAGAGAAAAAACTTCCAAAATGTACCACTTTTTTAACAATCCATACTTGAATTAGGAATTTTCCTATATACGTGGGTGATCTGTGGGTGATCCCAACACATCTACACTGAAAAAAAGTTATAAGAGGCCACCTCATATTTTTTCTTCTAGTTCAGAAAGTAAAATACGATCAATTAAAATTCATGATCATATGAATAAACCAATGTCTAACAGTGGCTCTGTGAGTTTCTGCATTCCAAAATGCGTGATACTTCTCACACAGATGAAGCATGTGTAAAGGTACCCTATTTCAAAAAGTCACACTTTATTAACATCAAATTTAATGTCATATTATGATGTTGTGTTTTTACATTTTAATTTATTTGAAAGTGCTACTGACTGCCATGATGCAAGATAAAATCAAGTCAAAAGTGTTGCTGCAATAAGAATCTTCGTTTCTGTTTTGTACATGCAAGAAGACAACAACCTGAATAACAGGAATTCAGCTTTTGTATGCAATTTGCATAACAACTTTGTTCTTTTCCAGTTGCGTTATTATCAGCAGCACGGCATTGAAATTTTCAGCGATTATTTAGGTCAAATACTAGACTCTGATAAACTTTGAAAATTAAAAAAATCGTCCACAAATTTTGTTATTTTGTTCGTTATAAATTGGCATTGAAACCGGAAGTGTGCGGCAGCCTTGACCTGTTGGTCCTCGAAAATGGTCTAAAACAGTTCAGTCGAGTTATATCTCTCATTTCCAGGCCTCATCAAGTGAATTTAACAGGGGTCAACATGTTTAAGAGGCACATTTATGAATTTTCCAAAACATCTCAAAATTGGCGATTTTTAAAAATGCATAAAAATTCTACCAGTAGAGAAAATTCGAATGTTTGATGTTTTTCCGAGACGTAACGACCCCTTTGATGACACCCGTTCCTAATTTCAATAAATGGTGTGCTGTATCCATTTTTTTATTTAAAAACATTGATTTTTGCATTTTTACTCCAAAAACGCCTTTAGTAAAAGAAAATTATTTCTTAACACTTTGGAACTTTACTTACTTGAAAGACACGTCTTTTGGCAAAAAATCCTGCAATTTTGAACATGGCTTAGAAACAAAAAATGAATTTGAAAAGTGGCCTCTTATAACTTTTTTTCAGTGTATATTTTAGTAACCTTTGGATATACAATTATCTAATTCTGTATGTTTATACATGTGTATAAGTGCGGTAATTAGGTTACTAAGTTAGCATGATGACTATATCAATTAAATACAACATAAGAGTTTATTTAATGTACAGTGTGAAGAATTAAATAGAGATAGCTGGATATATGTAGCCCCATCATGAAACATCAGGAAAACATGTTTGTGAAATGAATACCCCTCATGTCCCACTTTTATATATTGAAACTGGGTTTACAGGGGTAAGTAAATTTTTCATATTTTTGATCCAAAACATAGATTGTGGGTACTGAGGCGGTTCTAATGTGTACCCACAATGTATGTTTTGGGCAAAAATATTAAAAATATCAAAAATTTTCTGGTAAAATTTTCAATTTTTACATATATATATATAGATGATAAAAATCTCTGTATATTGCATGGGCATGTTTTCGTAATGTGAATGTAAGCAACAGCAAAAAGACTTCTAAAAATTACTATAAATGAAAATATTTCGTCATAGAGTCATGTCACAGATTTACCGTTATGAATCAAATGCATTTATTTCATTCATCATTATAATTAGGGGAAATATAATTATCGTCGGATATACAGTCGGGAATTTTGTTTTTGCAGCGGCACATCAGCAGAGCCATAAAACATGATTTGTATATCCGACGATATACCACCCCAAATGTAAAATTTGAATACAGTTATCCCCATTCTAATGTACTTTTTAACTATAAACATTGAAAGTACACTGTTTTGCACAAAATGTGAGCATCATGAGCCACATACAACCACAATATTAACCAATCACAATCGAAATTGCTCAAGATGCTGGGTTTCCGATGGTATATCGCTGAGTGTACTGTCGCAATTTTTTGATGTTGTCCAATCATCCATCGCCTTGTATTCACAAGTGCATTAGAATGGAAAATCTTGGGCAAGAGTCCACCGCAAAAGATTTTCATTTTTAAAAAGTAAATGCAGGGCTACTCTAGCTACTCATATAAATGCATCAAAGATTATTATAGTACAACTAGTGTTGTACAAGCTAGTTAATAACAAACTTTCTAGTTTTCAACATATGAGCTGCCTCATGAGGAAACCAATGCCATTTTTGAACAGGTCCAACACAAATTGGACCATTACAGAAGATGGCTAGGAGCTGGAAATTATGGACTTAGAAAGTAGAGGAAATATACTATACGTGTAACGAAAACAAAGGCGCCGATTATGGTTACCACGAAGCTGATCTGCGTTTTTGTTTTCGCATATGCAATATGCAAAATGGTTTTCTCATGATGTGGCTCAAAGGTCATAAGTGCTTTCGCTATAGGACAACCACAACAATTGTACAGAAAAGGCTTTAAATAAACTTAAGAGTGACCACGAGTATTTCCATGATCAGTTTTACTGTAAAGAAAATTATTTGAGTCTCAAAAAGATACATGTATCAAAATTTAATAAAATGAACTAAATTTTACAAAAGTTTGAGAGGAAATTGTAGAAATAATCTATATAATTGAGCCGCCTTGTGGAAAAACCAACAATCTGCATATGCGAAAACAAAGACGCAGATCAGCTTCGCGGTAACCGCGAAGCTGATCAGCGCCTTTGTTTTCGCTACTCGGATAGTACAGTTCCTCTTCTACTTAAATCCGAAATTTCAAGATTCTAGCTCTTTTCTGTAACTGTACAGGCCGGTTTGTGTCGGACCTGTTCGGAAACCACATTGTTGGTTTTCCCACGAGGCGGCTCATATATAATGTAAATTCTATAGAGGTGAGGTAGAGAAAATTTTGTAGAATAAAAATCTCTAGATCTACTGCATAGAGAAACAAATCAGATGGGATTTCAGTAAGTTTAAGGATGATTTGGCTTGAAAGCCAGGCCTTTGCAGCTTAGATTCACTCATCAGGAAAACATGTCCGTGCAATAGATACCCCCTTAAACCCCACTTTTATATAGCAAAACTGGGGTATACAGGGGTATACCTATTTTTCTTATTTTTGCTCCAAAACATAGATTGTGGGTACGCGTTAGAACCGCTTTATGGCTGAAAAAAAATCTCTATATATTGCATGGGCAAGTTTTCGTAATGTCGGTTGTTTGTTTATTTTGAGATTCAATTTCCCAGTTAACAATTTTTCAGCCATGTCAGAACAGAGCCGCCACTTCCTGAAGATGAACCAGTACTGTGGGGAACTAAACGGTCTTGTTCACTGGGGCACAACTACATCATTAGGCCACCATCTTGTCATCAGACCCCCTTGAATCCAGCAGCTACATGTAGTTGAGTTAAGCTTTATGCTATATCTCTAGCTGCCTATATCTCTAGCTGCTAAGCATACTAGTGAATTATTAGTTCTGCCTCTATAATGGACAAAATCTATTAATAATAATTAATACCAGAGGACCAATGGTCCTGTAAACACTCACCTGAGATCTGATATGTATACCAATAAACATAGACAGGGGAAGATGAACCCCTGGGGTCAATGTTTTTCAGAAACATTAATATTCTGTTCATTTGCCCATTTCCCGCAAATTTTTCCCTTCAAATGACATTTAAACAGTTTTCCACATTCAAAACATCGGTGACCTATGTTGATCTTGCCGTAAAATGGCTCCCCCTTCCCACGGATGCTTCATATAAAATTTGGCTTTGATTGGCCAAGCGGTTTCAGAGAAGATCTTTGAAAATGGTGGACGATGACGATGACAGACGGACGGATGCCAGGTACCTGCCTATCCTATAGGCTCACCTTGTGAGCCTAAGACTCAGGTGAGCTAATAAACCCAACTTTAAATGTTTCTCTACAATGTATAAGAATAAGAAAGGTAGAAATTTTGATATGACTACATGTATATAAAGATACCTGGAGATGTGTTTTCAAGTTTTGCTGGAATTAAAAATATTTCAAAGGTGGAGATCAACTAGATCATACAAATCCCTTTGTTATTGATTTCTCTTCTATATGAGCCTTTGTGTGAGAAAAACAACAATGTGGGTATCCAATGAGGTCTGACATGGGTATCCAATGAGGTCTGACACAAACCCTGTCTGAACAGCCAAAGAAAACAGTTAGAAGCTTGAAATTTTGGATTTAAGAAGAAGAGGGATTTTACTATCCGTGTATCGAAAACAAAGGCGCGTATCAGCTGTGCAGTTACCGCACAGCTGATTTGCGTCTTTGTTTTCACATATGCAGATTGTTGTTTTTTCCAGCGCAGCTGCTGAAATACATGGGTATGGAAAGTGAGTTTTCAAGAGCAGTTCTTGCCATTTTCAGTGTGTTTTCCATTTAGATGAGACATTATTACTTTTAACACTGCAGTTTAGATCTGAATTAATTCTCACTAAATCACAAAGATTTTACGATGCTACATGTATTTCTTTGTCATGAAAAACCCTATCTGGGTTTAAATTAAAAATGCATGATTCTGATATATCCCATTTTTTCTGAACAAACTGAAGCCACCACACAAAGTTTACGACCAGGCACAAATTACATGAGGGCTATAACACCTCAGAAGATGCTTTCTGTTATTCATTACGAAAATTTGCCCATGCAAAATAAAGCGATTTGCACCTTCAAAAATGATGAAAATTTAATTGGAAAATTTTTTGAATATTTTTACTCAAAACATTGATTGTGGGTACACGTTAGAACCGCCTCGCCGCGGCGGTTCTAACGAATACATGTACCCACAATCTATGTTTTGGAGCAAAAATAAGAAAAATAAGTATTCCCCTGTATACCCCAGTTTTACTATAATATAAAAGTGGGGTTTAAGGGGGTATACTTTTCATGGACATGTTTTCCTGATGAACAAAGGGTCTTTGCCACTTGTGTGCTGGGTGAAAATAAAGGCACTGCTCAGCTGTGCAGCTGAACAGAAGCTGACCTAGAGTGAAAATTTCTTATGATGTGACTAAAACTGAAAGGGAAGATAAAAGCTGAGGACATTGACAACATAAAAGAATGGAAACAAAAATACTGCACCACATGAAGAAAACAGAAAACAACACAAGTCATAAAAATAACTTGCAAACATCACTTTTTGTACATGAACTAAAAAGATTAAAGCTTTTTACTTGCTGATGTTCATATTTCCGAGTGATTTCTATTGAAAGGTATGGTCATCAAACTTAAGTTGATTGGGTCATTTTTGTAGATCAAGAAAACATGTCCATGTAATATACACCCCTTTATACCCCAGTTTTATATAGAAAAACTGGGGTTTGCAGTGGTATACCTATTTTTCTTATTTTTACTGCAGTTCTAACGTGTACCCACAATCTATGCTTTGAGAAAATATAAGAAAAATATGAAAACTTTTCTACTGAAAATTTTCAATTTTTTACAACTTAAGAAAAATCTGTATATTACATGGGCATGTTTTCATAATGAAACTTTAGATGATTTGGTGATTGTTTTGTATCAAAAGCTTTCAGGAATCTCAACATTACTTTTTTTTTAACACATTGGTCATAAGTCACAGTATAATCAGAATCTGCAACAAAAAATGTACAAAACAAATTATTGACTTATTACTCATCTATCTAGAGGAAATCAACCCAACTGTGAACAACCAATGCAGACACAATCAATATAAGAATGCAGAATCAGGGCTTTTTCTCTATACAAAATTGGGTCCAGTTTCCGGTACCAATTTTTTTCCATATTGGCTGAAAAAATTCCCAATTATATTGAAACATTCTCAATTAGCAGTAAAGTCCAAATTTGAAAGGTAAACTTTCCCAATGTGGCTAAAAATTGCACTATTTTTTTTCCACAGAATTGTGCTATTTTTTCCCTAAATCATGCTTTTTCCCACCAATTTCATCCGTACCAAAAATTTCCCAAAAAGCCCTGAGAATGCAAATATCTGTGTAAGAATAACTTATCACAATCCTTGGCAAATTGTTTCCGGACAGGTATTTAGTCCCTAATATTGTATATTGATTTCATCTGCACTGGGATGTTCTCAGTCGTGTTGGTTGCCTCTGGATACCAAGTGTGGTTAAGGTCTCGTCACACATAAGCGAAAATCTCTTGACACAGACTTTTTGCAAAAAAAAAGTTTTTCTTTGTTTGATTTATTGTTCTACGTCCCTGTCAACAGCTATGGACATGTGGGGACGTAAACTGTTGAAAAAGGGACATAAAGCAATAAAATTATTATTTGCAATAAAACGCAAGTCTGCGCGATCCCTACGTCGAGCGATTTTCGCTAATGTGTGACGAGTCCTTTAACCCAATAAAAGATAGACCTGAGCATGCTGTGACACTATACAATACCCACACAATATTAGTACCCACCCTATGAGCATTCCACATTGCCCAAACATCCCTTTTAGTAGCATGAAGATAAATGAGCCACATCATGACAAAACCAACATTGTTCATATGCAAAAACATCGGCGCAGATCAGCTTCGCAGAAACTGCGAAGCTGATCACACCAAACTGCGAAGCTGATCACACCTTTGTTTTCGCTATACTGACTGTATGATTTGTTCACTTTCTAAACCCAAGATTTCCAGTCTCTAACCATCTTCTGTGACTCTACAACCCGGTTTGTGTCAGACCTATTCAGAAACCATATTGTTGGTCTTCTCATGACGTGGCTCAAATGTATGTGTGATATATTAGAAGAAAGAACAGATAAATTGCCCAATATTTATGACCAAATGTAAGGAGGCACTGTATTTGTTCTGTGACTATTATTCTGATAATGTCTCTGGGGCGTGCCTTTTATTTTAAGAAGGAGTATAATTGAGCAAATACAGTAATTGTGTTTATTTTACTGTATTACCATCATTAATATCCATTCCAAAACCGAGCCGTGTTGCGAGAAAAAACGGTCTTCTTGGTTTTTGACCAGATCTGACACAAACCGGCATGTACAGTCACATAAGAAAGCTTGAAATTTGGGATTTAAGAAGAAGAGGGATTGTACTATCCATGTAGCAAAAACAAAGGCGCTGATCAGCTGTGCATTACTGCACACCTGATCTGCGCTTAGGCAAAAAAAAATGTCTCAAGACTTGGCTCATTTGCAAGTGCTTCATGTACACATACAAATTGTGAGCTTAAATAGTTCATCTTTTAAGAAAAAGCAAATATTTTAAATGATCATAAATATATAAATGTATTTATTTATCTATTCTTCTGATTGAATGAGCTTATTGATGTAAGACATTCTCAAGATGCACATGCATGTTGTCAGTAAACATTAGGACTTATTTCCAGATTAATATATTAAAGTGGACATTTCATATTAAATATCAAACAAGCCTTCAGCATATGAAATGAATACAATTGTCATTTTATGATATCATATGACCTTAAAAAATGACTTTTTTTGCCTTCAAAGTAATCTGACAAACCCATATTTGACGAATGGATTCTCCCATCATTATCAATTGGATGAGCCCACTTTCATTTTTAGGGGTGTTAGGAGTGATTTTTAAATCTTATTCAATTTTTTTATGACAATTCTTTAAGCAAACAGAATAGCCCCAGATGGGACGCCGCGTTCTGCGGCGTCACATCTGGGGCTATTCTGTTTGCCTATGTCCCATAAAAGGGACGCCAGGCTTAAATGAGTTATCACTTTCATTACATGATGTCATCCACTGGATAACAACATCATAATATGATAAAACCATGGCCCAGTTGTTCAAAACTTCGTTAGCTCAACATCATTGTTAAGACCTCAACTCATTAAGTTAATGCCAACTACAAGAGCAAATACACTGTTATTTTTGCATTGCAAAGGATTCTCAAAGTTTATCAACAAAAAATAACAGCGTATTTGTAATATTGCCATTTGAAATTTTAACGAATCATCAACTAATGATATCGTTAATTTTGAATAACTAGCCCCAGGTTTATATGTACAAACTATTCTTACCCATCCACTGACTCTGGGACAATCTGGACGACTCTAGAGCCTTTTCCTGCTGCCGTCCCGGCTAATTTCCTCTGGTAATGACTCCTAAGAAAATACATGCCATTGCATAAGAAAACCAACAAATTGCATAGGCAAAAACAAAGACACAGATCAGCTGTGCAGTAACTGCACAGCTGATCAGTGTCTTTGTTTTTGCTACATGGATAGTACAATTCCTCTTCTTCTTAAATCCCAAATTCCAAGCTACTAGCCTGCTTCTGTGACTGTACAGACCAGTTTGTGTCGGACCTGATCAGAAACCAAATTGTTGTTTTCTCATGCAGAGGCTAACATGTTATTAAATTTGCATTTTGTCAATTTGTTCTCAAGATGCTGATTGATACTGAAATTCTGTCAATCAAGGGCCATAACTTTGCCATAGATTTGCAAAGCATGACGGGTAACAACCAAAAGCTGGATCTTATCAATGCAGATGTGTGAACAAAATTTGATCAGATTCTGTCTATTTGTTCTAAAGAGTCGAACCCAAACAGTGATAAGGGAATGACAGAACAACAGAATGATGGAAGAACAGGTGTTTTGTAATAAAAAGACAGGGAGAGATATCTGATACCTGTATCTTTGTATCACAGACTCATTGCCTCCCTTTTACAATCTCTCATGCTCTTTATAGCTACGGTCCTGGTTCTAAAAGACTACAGCCTTATCCTGGCTAGTTTAGAATTGGACACACTAAAGACCTAGAAGAAAGATAACTGATACCTGTATCTTTGTATCACAGACATTGCTTCCCTTTTACAATCTATTATGCTCCTTTATAGCTTTGGTACTGGTTCTGAATGACGACAGCCTTATACTGGCTAGTTTATTCTTGCACACCAGATAGAGAAATCCTACATTTTACCCCATGTGAGAAATTCTTATCTCACCCTCGTTATCTCACCCCAGTCGCACCCTGCGTTCAAATGTTCTTTTTTAACACTGGTTGTATAGGACGTCACGTAATTTCGTCGCTAAGTGCACACGTCACAATGACGTCAAAACGTTTTAAATCAAAATGGCAGACGCCGCGATTTTATCATTTTTCTAGGTAAATAGTATAAAAATCAATATTCGCTGCATTAAGGTGAGCAAGAAAAAGAATCCATCATTCGTGTCAGGTATGGATAGACAAATCTGTCCCTCGGGTCACAATTTGGCATCACTCGGCAAGCCTCGTGATGCCAAAATGTGACCCTCGGGACAGATTTGTCTATCCATACCTGACACTCATGTAAGATTCTTATAGAATCAGACACACTAAAGATCTAGAGGAGAGATAACTGATACCTGTATCTCTGTATCACAGACTTATTGCCTCCCTTTTTCAATCTTTCGTGCTCCTTATAGCTTCGGTACTGGTTCTGAATGACGACGGCAGCGTCACGACTCTTCTTGAACCGCTTCTGATAGTAGTAGCTTCTGAACTGACTCTGGATCAATACTGCTGCCTGGGTCATCTTCTTGTAGTAGGCATACTGAAAATTTTAGTATCATCACAAAAACTTGCACACACAATATAGAGATTTTTTTTTTTCAGCAGAAAAACATGAATATTTTGTTGGATTTTTTTTAAAAAATTTTTTTAATATTTTCGCTCAAAACATACATTGTGGGTACACGTTAGAACCGCCTCACAGCATATATTTTATTGGAAAAATAAGAAAATTAGGTATACCCCGCAAACCCCAGTTTTTCTATATAAAAGTGGGGTTTGAGGGGGTATACTTCTCATGGACATGTTTTCCTTGTAAAAAATCTATCACAATCATGGACTGCAAAAGAATTTCACCAGGATTTAAAAGAATTAAGGATCTTTTTTATTTTTGCTTTTGTTTGCTTTGTGGTTTAGGACCCCAGTCAGCCATCTTTCAGTCATGTCAGCACAAAGCCACACACAGCTTCCTGGGTATTACCAGTGCTGCTGGGAGTTAATGTGCGTAGCTCAAAGTATATATTTGGCAGGAGTGGGGAATAGGGGTTTTAATGGCAAGTAGTTTTCTATTCATAAATAGCTTAATCCGTAAGATATTTGAATTTGCCACTTCAAGATAACATGTCCCTGTACTGTATATCCCCTTACACCCCACTTTGATATGAGCCGCCGCATGGGAAAACCAACAATTGCATATGCGAAAACAAAGGCGCAGGAACTGCGAAGCTGATCAGCGATTTTGTTTTCGCTACACAGATTGTACAATCCCTCTTCTTTTTAAATCCAAAATTTCAAGCTTCTAACCATCTTCTGTGACTGTACAGGCCGGTTTGTATCAGACCTGATCGTAACCCAAATTGTTGGTTTTCTCATGCACAGGCTCATATACATGTAGTAGAAGTAGGGTGAAAAGATTATGGGTACTTGCAACTGTCAGAACCCCCTTGCTGAGGGAGTTCTAATGTTGAATGTGTACCCACTTATGTTTTGTTGATCAGCGCCTTTGTTTTCACAACATGGATAATACAATCCCTCTTCTTCTTAAATCCGAAATTTCAAGCTTCTAGCTTCATTCTGTAACTGTACAGGCCAATTTGTGTCGAACTTGGTCCCGAGGCTATAAAACTTTTTACATGCTCAGCTCAGCTGAGCATAAAATTTAAATTGTTCATAAATACCAAATAGCCCAAACATATTGAAACAGAATGTTTAGAACGCCAAAGCCTGTAATTATCCTGCTCATAAATGTTAAAATGCCAAAAATTGTTGGCATTTTAACATTTATGAGCAGGATAAATTTTAGTCTCAGCTCAGCTGAGCATGAAAAAAAAATGATGTTCATCTCATATGAAGGCTCATAGAAATACCTGTTTATATCTCCTGTAGTAACTCTGTATCAGGACTGCAGCTTCTATTTCTTTCCGCTGTTGTTGAAACTGTTTATCTCTGTAAGTCCTGTAGGCATTCTGAATCACCTTAGCTGCCTCGTACAGCTTTCTTTGCTCTTGATCTGGAGAGAAGGGGATGGCAATTTTTCATTTTAACATATTTATAACAAATGGACTTGCCCATTAATATCATTTGGATGAGTCTACTTCCAAGTTAGGGACATCAGTAATGATTTTAAGTTCATTTGGATGAGTCTACTTCCAAGTTAGGGACATCAGTAATGATTTGAAGTTTTCATTTCGGTTTTAGATGCAATTCCACTTAGCTAACAGAACAGCCCTAAATGAGATGCCACATTCTGCCGCATCATATCTGGGGCTATACTGTTTGCCTATAACCCATAAATAGGATGCCAAGCTTGTATGAATTATCCACTGACTACCTTGCCAAAAGTCACAAACATGTCTGTTGGATGGCTGATTTAGTGTATTACGTTCCACTAAACAGCTAAGGTAATGTAAAGACGGAACCTCATGATAGTCTCATCTTAAACCAGAGGACCAATGGTCCTGTAAACGCTCACCTGAGTCTGCTGCATATACGAATAAACATGTTTGAATATTATGGTATTTAACCCCAGTGCAGGGGCAGATGAAGCCCTTGGGCCGTTTTCTTTTTTCAGAATAATCAATATTCTGTCCATTTGCCAATTTCTTGCTGGCTTTTCCCTTCAAATGACATTTTAACAGTTTTTCCCATTCAAATGCATGGGCAACCCATGTTGACCTTGCCATAAACTTGGTCAAGGTCATCACAGGGTCATGATTTATATATACATTGTAGTACTTTAGCCATCGATGCTTCACGCCAAGTTTCATTGGTCATCCTGGTCATGTGACCTCGATTATTAATAAACACATTGGTTCCCCCATCCTATAGATGCTTCACATAAAATTTGGCTTCAATTGGCCTAGTGGTTTCAGAGGAGAAGATGTTTGAATATTATGGTAATATACATGTATATTGCCCCAGGGTGTGGGCATATGAGCCCTTAGGTCCAATTTTTTTTCAGAATCATTAATATTCAGTCCTACTACCCATTTCCTGCAAGATTTTCTCCTCAAATGACTTTTTAAAAGTTTTCCCCATTCCAATGCATTAGCGACCTATGTTGACCTAGTCGTAAAATAGATCAAGGTCACCACAGGGTTATGATTTATATACACATTGTAGTACTTCAGGCATTGGTGCTTCATGCCAAGTTTCTTTGAAATCGATCCACCAGATTCGGAGAAGATTTTTGAAGGGTTTTTACCATATATGGGCATGGCAGCAATCTTGGTCATGTGAACTAAATAATTTATACATACATTAATTCCCCCATTCCATAGATGCTTCACATAAAATTTGGCTTTGATTCGCCAAGCGGTTTCAGAGGAGAAGATGTTTGAATATTATGGTAATATACATGTATATTGCCCTGGGGTGGGGGCAGATGAGCCCATGGGGTCCAATTTTTTTCAGAATCATTAATATTCAGTCCTACTGCCCATTTCCTGCAAGACTTTCACTTTAAATGACATATTAAAAGTTTCCCCTATTCAAATGCATTGGCAACGTATGTTGATCTTGCCGTAAGAAAAGGTCAAGGTCATCACAGGGTCATGATTTATATACACATTGTAGTGCTTGAGCCATCGATGCTTCATGCCAAGTTTCTTTGAAATTGATCCACCAGTTCTGGAGAAGAAGATATTTGAAGGGTTTTTACCATTATATGGGCACTGCGGCCATCTTGGTCATGTGACCTGGATTATTTATAAACACATTGATTACCCCTTCCTATTGATGCTTCACATAAAATTTGGCTTTGATTGGCCAAGCGGTTTCAGAGGAGATGATGTTTGAATATTATGGTAATATACATGTATATTGCCCCAGGGTGGGGGCAGAGGAGCCCCTGGGGTCCATTTTTTTTTCAGAATCATTAATATTCAGTCCTACTGCCCATTTCCTGCAAGACTTTCACTTTAAATGACATTTTAAAAGTTTCCCCTATTCAAATGCATTGGCGACGTATGTTGACTTTGCCGTAAGAAAAGGTCAAGGTCATCACAGGGTCATGATTTATATACACATTGTAGTGCTTGAGCCATCGATGCTTCATGCCAAGTTTCTTTGAAATCGATCCACCAGTTCTGGAGAAGAAGATTTTTGAAGGGTTTTTACCATATATGGGCACTGCGGCCATCTAGGTCACGTGACCTGGATCATTTATAAACACATTGATTACCCCTTCCTATTGATGCTTCGCATAAAATTTGGCTTTGATTGGCCAAGCGTTTCAGAGGAGATGATGTTTGAATATTATGGAAATATACATGTATATTGCCCCGGGGTGTGGTCATATGAGCCCCTGGGGTCCAATTTTTTTCAGAATCATTAATATTCAGTCCTACTGCCCATTTCCTGCAAGACTTTCACTTTAAATGACTTTAAATGACATTTTGAAAAGTTTTCCCCATTCAAACGCATTGGCGACCTATGTTGACCTTGCCGTAAAATAGGTCAAGGTCATCACAGGGTCATGATTTTTATATACATTGTAGTGCTTGAGCCATCAATGCTTCGTGCCAAGTTTCATTGAAATCAGTCCGCCGGTTCTGGAGAAGAAGATTTTTGAAGGGTTTTTACCATATATGGGCATGGTGGCCATCTTGGTCATGTGACCTAAATTTCTTATATATACATTGGTTCCCCCTTCCTATAGATGCTTCATACAAAATTTGGCTTTGGTTGGCCAAGCGGTTTCAGAGAAGAAGATCTTTGAAATTGTGGACGGACGACGGCCGGACGCCGGACCATGGCCATCCTATAAGCTCACCTTGTGAGCCTAACGGCTCAGGTGAGCTAATAATAGAGCAACCTCAGATGAAATCCGTAAGATGAGTGGCTTATCCAGACATGGTTTTTCCACATGAACCTTCGCATGAGAAAACCAACAGTTTGCATATGCGAAAACAAAGACGCAGATCAGCTGTGCAGTAACTGCACAGCTGATCAGCACTTTGTTTTCGCCACTTGGATAGTACAATTCCTCTCCTACCTATATCCAAAGTTTCAAGCTTCTAGCTTTATTTTGTAACTGTACAGCCTGGTTTGTGTCAGACCTGGTCGGAAACCCAAATTGTTGGTTTTCTCATGCACAGGCTCATATTTTGAGGGATTTTCCTATTTTGAAGAATTTCCAAATTTTGGAATTTCATTTGTTTTGAGGCAAATTTCTAACTACCATTACACTTCAACCTCATTATAACATGTCTCAATATTATGTGGTTTTCAATATAACATGGCAATCATAGCTCCAAAATTAAGTGTTTTGCTATATGTCTGTAGTAAGTAACCTCGGTTTCATTTATAACACAGTCTGCTTCTACAGACCCCAAAGATAGTGTTATAATGAGGTTGAGCTATAATATAAATCTTACCAGAAAGAGTCAGTTGTGAAAAATCTTTCTCCATAAATGTTGCTGGTGCGTTGAAGTACTCTGTAAACTCTGCAGTGGTGGGAGGGGGTGAGTCCAAGTGGAAACTGTATGGACTGTACGGACTGTGGAGACAGGTAGAGTCGGGGCTGAGTGACGAAGCTGGGGTTCCAAGGTCTGAGTACTTGTCGGAGTACCTGTGAAACAAAGAATGAAGACAACTGTTATCATGCTAACATTCTTTTTTGTTATCAAAACCCCACAGAAATATCATTCAGGCAGTGTTCTGGGGTGGCTTGCCTTTGAGAAAGTAACATTAACTACCAATAGTGCCCATTATAAAATACCTAGTGTATGGTGGCTCCATCCCTAAATGACTGAAAAATTGTTCACTGGGACATCAAAACATGATTCAAACAAATATACAACCATCCTGAAGAAGGTCTTTGATAGACCAAATGAGTCGATCTTATTAAACATAGAGTTAAATGTACCGTTGTTGAGTTGTTGGTTCTGTTTACCTCCCTTTTTAAATATACATCTTGTTTAGAAATTTACACATTATCATTAACTTCTGTAGTTCTACAATCTGCAAAGCATGGTTGACATAATTTCTCAAGAGCTAGTAACAATTTTAATACCTGTATTCATCAAATGCTACACTATCCAGCATGGGCGTAGAAATCCCAGAATCTTCGCCGAAAGATTCACAATAAGACGATGCCCTTGGAGATGCCGACTGTAACGAACTATAGGAACTACTTCTTTCCCGTTCAAATTCCTCCACCGGTAATTCGTCACAGCGACCTGGGGAAGACTTGATTCTCTCTGGCATTGCTGCGATGATCTGCTTTGCCAAATTTACCATTTGTCGCTTTGGATCTTCCGAATCACCTGCTGTGTGGAGAAAATAATCCAAATATAATGCCATTTGGTTATGATCAGTAAAAGAAAGTTCAAAGAGTTCTAACTTATAAGCCGAAACAATGTAAACGTAAAAAATGAAAATTTTCAGTAGAACAAAAAAAGATATTTTTTATATTTCTGCTCAATATACATGTTCGACGAGTTCCCACAATCTATGTTTTGGATCAAAAATAAGAAAAATAGGTATATCCCTGTAAAACCCCAGTTTTACTATATACAAAAATGCCGCGGAGGTCGATATCGCACCTGCATCGGGCAAAATAATTAAAAACATGAAATATAGGTCAAGGGCACCAGGTCAAGGTGCGCAATTAAAGGGTATGTCAAGGACAATAACTATGCAAGGTTTCACACTCACAGCTATCACAGGTGCGTAGAAAACCTAATTTTGACGTAAAAATTAACAAAGTCAGTGGACCGTGAAATATAGGTCAAGGGCATCGGGTCAAGGTGCGTGCTTGAAGAGTATGCCAATGACAATAACTGAGCAAGGTTTCACACTCACAGCTATCACTGATGCAGAGGAAACCTAACTTCGACGTAAAAATTTAAAAAGTCAGTGGACCATGAAATATAGGTCAAGGGCATTGGGTCAAGGGCATTGGGTCAAGGAGCGTGCTTGAAGAGTTTGTCAAGGACAATAACTGTGCAAGGTTTCACACTAATAACTATCATAGGTGCAGAGAAAACCTAACTTCGACGTAAAAATTTACAAAGTCAGTGGACTATGAAATATATGTCAAGGGCAATGGGTCAAGGAGCGTGTTTGAAGGGTATGCCAAGGGCAATAACTATGCAAGGTTTCACACACAGCTATCACAGGTGTAGAGAAAACCGAACTTCAATGTAAAAATTAACAAAGTCAGTGGACTGTGAAATATAGGTCAAGGTCATCAGGTCAAGACGTGTGCTTAAAGGGTATGCCAATGACAATAACTATGCAAGGTTTCACACTCACAGCTATCACTGATGCAAAGAAAACCTAACTTTGACGTAAAAATTAACAAAGTCAGAGGACCGTGAAATATAGGTCAAGGGCATCGGGTCAAGGTGCGTGCCTGAAGAGTATGCCAATGACAATAACTGAGCAAGGTTTCACACTCACAGCTATCACTGATGCAAAGAAAACCTAACTTCGACGTAAAAATTAACAAAGTCAATGGACCATGAAATATAGGTCAAGGACATCGGATCAAGGTGCGTGCTTGAATGGTATGTCAAGGACAATAACTATGCAAGGTTTCACACTCACAGCTATCACAGGTTTAGAGAAAACCTAACTTCGACGTGATTGTTGACGGACGGACGGAAATTTGGACTCCTATATAGCACCCTGCTATAAGCAGGTGCGATAAAAAGTGGGATATGAGGGCGTATATGTTTCACAGGCATGTTTTCCAGATGGTTCTTACCGGTCATGAGTCTTCGCTTGGTGAGCTCCAGCTGGTCTTCATCATCAGACGAAACTTTCTCCACATCTATAAATGGACTGCCACTCCTTTCTGATACCTCATCTAAACATAGAATGATAAATAAACTGCCAGTATAACTCGTGAGGAAAAGCTGACAGCCACTTATGTATGGACTGAGACTTCTTCTTGCTACTTCATCTAAATATAGGAATCAAAATACAATATCTTGCACACCAGATAGAGAAAACAATATTTTACCACATGTGAGAAATTCTTATCTCACCCTTGTTATCTCACCCCAGGCTCACCCTGCGTTCAAGTGTTCTTTTTTAACATTGATTGTATAGGATGTCACATAATTTCATCGTTAAGCGCACACGTCACAATGACGTCAAAACGTTTTAATTCAAAATGGCAGACACTGCGATTGTGGTGTTTTTCTAGGTAAAAATAGTATGGAAATTAAGCTTCGCCACGTTAAGGCGTGCAAGAAAAAGAATCCGTAATGCGGGTGAATTATGGATAGACAATTCTGTCCCTCGGGTCAGTTTGCCATCACTCGGCGAGCCTCTTGATGCCAAACTGTCACCCTCAGGACAGATTTGTCTATCCATACCTGACACTCATGTAAAATTCTTATAATCTTTATCAAAATCCTGGCTGTCGTCTATGTTTGGACAGCATTAATTTCTTATACCTTATCCTAGTTTGGCATGAAATTACAAGCAATTGCTTTTTGTAAGAACTAGAATTGTCAGAGGATCTGACTATAGCCCCGCTTCTGAGCTTTTTGCTAGGGAGAGACAAACAATGACGGGCAACAATGCCAAGTTAGATCTTGTTAATGTTGATGCACATAAAAAGATTGGTCAGATTCTGACAATTTGTTCTTAAGGTATTGAGCAGAAACAAAATTCTGGCATCAATCAAGGGCCAAAACTCTAAGATTTTGCAAAAAATGACAGGCAACAATCCCAAGCTAGATCTTGTCAATGTTGATGTGCATACAAAATTTGGTCAGATTCTGTCAATTCATTCTCAATATATTGAGTGGAATCTATATTCTGACGTCAATCAAGAGCTGTTACTCCGTCAAAATTTTGCGAAAAGTAACAGGCAACATTGCCAAGCTAGATCATGTCAATGTTGATGTGCACATAAAATCTGGTCAGATTCTATCAATTTGTTCTCGAGATATTGAGCGGAAACAAAATTCTGACCTCAATCAAGGGCCATAACTGCGTCAAAATTTTGCGAAAAATGACGGGCAAAAATCCAAAGCTAGATCTTAACAATGTTGATGCTCATATTAATTTTGGTCAGATTCTGTCAATTTGTTCTCCAGATATTGAGCGGAAACGAAATTCTGATGTCAACCAAGGGCCATAACTCCGTCCAAATTTTGCGAAAAATGACGGGCAACAATCTCAAGCTAGATCATGTCAATGTTGATGTGCATATAAAATTTGGTCAGATTCTGTCCATCGGTTCTCGAGATATTGAGCGGAAACGAAATTAGGACGTCAATCAAGGGCCTTAACTCCGTCAAAATTTTGCAAAAAATGACGGGCAACAATCCCAAGGTAGATGTTGTCAATGTTGATGTGCATACAAAATTTGATCAGATTCTGTCAATTTGTTCTCGAGATATTGAGCGGAAACAAAATTCTGACATCAATCAAGGGCCTTAACTCCGTCAAAATTTTGCGAAAAATGACGGGTAACAATCCCAAGCTAGATCTTGTCAATGATGACGGGCATACAAAATTTGGTCGGATTCTGTCAATTCGTTCTCAAGATATTGAGCGAAAACGAAATTCTGACGTCAATCAAGGGCCGTAACTCCGTCAAAATTTTGCGAAAAATGACGGGTAACAATCCCAAGCTAGATCTTGTCAATGTTGATGTGCACACAAAATTTGGTCGGATTCTGTCAATTCGCTCTCAAGATATTGAGCGGAAACGAAATTCTGACGTCAATTAAGGGCCGTAACTCCATCAAAATTTTGCAAAAAATGACGGGTAACAATCCCAAGCTAGATCTTGTCAATGTTGATGTGTACACAAAATTTGGCCGGATTCTGTCAATTCGTTCTCAAGATATTGAGCGGAAACGAAATTCTGACGTCAATCAAGGGCCGTAACTCCGTCAAAATTTTGCGAAAAATGACGGGCAACAATCCCAAGCTAGATCTTGTCAATGTTGATGTGCACACAAAATTTGGTCGGATTCTGTCAATTCGTTCTCAAGATATTGAGCGGAAACGAAATTCTGACGTCAATTAAGGGCCGTAACTCTGTCAAAATTTTGCAAAAAATGACGGGTAACAATCCCAAGCTAGATCTTGTCAATGTTGATGTGTACACAAAATTTGGCCGGATTCTGTCAATTCGTTCTCAAGATATTGAGCGAAAACGAAATTCTGACGTCAATCAAGGGCCGTAACTCCGTCAAAATTTTGCGAAAAATGACGGGTAACAATCCCAAGCTAGATCTTGTCAATGATGATGTGCATACAAAATTTGGTCGGATTCTGTGAATTCGTTCTCAAGATATTGAGCGGAAACGAAATTCTGACGTCAATCAAGGGCAGTAACTCTGTCAAAATTTTGCGAAAAATGACGGTCAACAATCCCAAGCTAGATCTTGTCAATGTTAATGTACATACAAAATTTGGTCAGATTCTGTAAACTGGTTCTCAAGATATTGAGTGGAAATGAAATTTGGACGGAATAACGGAATAACGGAATAACGGAAGGACAGAAGGACGGAACGACGGAACGACGGAAGGACATGGTGAATCCAGTATAGCCCCACTTTTTCAAAGCGGGGCTATAAATATGCAGAAATGGGCATCAATCCATTTTATCGCCATTCGCACAAACTACATACTGAGCAACTCCGCATGGTCAAAGCTTCAGTTACAGAATTCAGTAAAGCACACTACAACATGTCTGTTTTAACCAACTGGCCCTTGTAATATGAGCCGTGACATGAGAAAACCAGTATTTGGGGTTTCCAACAAGGTACAAACCGGCCTGTGCAATTACAGGAGATAGCTAGAAGCTTTAAATTTCGGATTTAGGTAGAAGTGGAATTGTACTATCCGTGTAGTGAAAACAAAGGCGCTTATCAGCTTCGCAGTTACTGCAAAGCTGATCTGCGCCTTTGTTTTCGCAAAGGCAAATATCCGGTTTTCTCGAAACGCGGCTCATATCTTACCTGTATCCATATTGACTGGCATCCCGCTATTTGGACCAATCTGCTGCCGACTTGGAATGTTTTCTTGCAATTCGCCTTCCACCTGCATGAATCCGTCGGGAGACAGATCGTTCTGACACTGTCCCGATAACATCGGGTTCTGCTCCCGAGTTAGCTGCCCTGCGTACCCTAACAAATGGGGCTCCGAGTTCGCCTCGCGTACCGGTCGCTGATACGAACTGGTCGGAGAAAAGTGTGACGGGTCGGCTTTCCTGTCGCAAGTCGGTATGTCCACTGACAAATTCTTTTTCAGTCTTTGTTTTAATCTTGAGCTAATTTTTGAGGTATTGCTTTGTTCTGTGGTTTTTGATAGAATCGGATCCCTTTGTTCATATGTGACAGAATCACTTGTGAGTGATGAAAAGGTTAAAGCTTGTGACTGAACACTGTTTGTTGGAATTTGGATTTGTATAGCACTGTGAGCCGCGCCAACGTCCAGGATTTGGTTTGGAGTTTTAAAAACACTGCTGGATCCAATGAGATCATTCGAAATTGGTGTTGAAGTTATAGGTGCCGACACTGGTGCAAAAACAGTCTGTCCTCCGTTTGAATTCAAACTAGGACCAGTTTGCACATTTGGCAAGGTTGAAATGATACTAGGGGAAATCTGTTGCACTGTGGTCATTTCAGAGCCCACTGAAAGCGAATTGGAATTCTGCATGTCGATTTGTTCCAAATGATCCACCAGCTGATGATGGCCGTGTCGCCTAGCAACCATCAAAGGGAGATGACCCTCAGAGTTGAACACATGTAGCGGGCCTTTGTTCCAGTTGTAAAGTGTCACGGCTGTTTCGAGATGACCCCTTGCACATGCCCACATCTGAAATTTGAATACCAGATTATAAATTTCTGCATAACAGATTATAAAATCAAGTCTTTACCATGCAAATAAATAAGATTTTTGTTCATAAAAATAAGTCTCACATCTTTTGTTACTGTGTAGTATAGCCACTGAAATGTTAAATTTAACTTTAATTGAACAGAAATATAGCATTTCTGAAAGGGGGTTTCAAAGTTACCAAGGGGGTTTGTTTTCTCCATTTTCACAGATTTTTCCACAGTTTACCTATGATAAGAGCTGTCGCAGGACAGCGTAGCTCGCCTGACTTGTGCTTTGCCACTACATCTGTTAAAATCTATGACCCATGACCTTGACCTCAAGGTCATTCAGGTGGGTCATGATGGTACAACATAAAGCTTCAGACCAATGCAAAGTATCAACTTGATCAATCTACATGTTCAAGAGACATAGACTTATAAAAACATTAACCAAAACTTAAACACAAAACTTCCAAGTCTGTGACCCTGACCTTAAGGTCATCCAGGTGAGTTGTGATGTACAGCATAAAACCTGAGACCAATATCTATCAACATGCAAGTATCAACTTTATCCATCAACGTGTTCAAGAGATTTAGACTTTAACCAAAAAATTTAACACAAAATTTCTAAGTCTGTGACCTTGACCTCAAGGTCACCCAGGGTAGGTCATGATGGTACTGCATAAAACTTCAGACCAATATCTACCAACATGCAAAGTATCAACTCGATCAATCAACATGGTCAAGAGATAAAGACTTACAAAAACTTAAATCAAAAACTTAAACACAAAATTTCTAAGTCCGTGACCTTGACCTCAAGGTCACCCAGGGTGGGTCATGATGGTACTCCGTAAAACTTCAGACCAATATCTAGCAACATGCAAAGTATCAACTCAATCAATCAACATGGTCAAGAGATAAAGACTTACAAAAACTTAAATCAAAAACTTAAACACAAAATTTCTAAGTCCATGACCTTGACCTCAAGGTCACCCAGGGTGGGTCATGATGGTACTGCATAAAACTTCAGACCAATATCTAGCAACATGCATAGTATCAACTTGATCCATCAACATGGTCAAGAGATATAGACTTATAAAAAACTTTAACCGAAAGTGTGACGCGGACGTACACGTAAACGTACACGTACACGTAAACGTAAACGTAAACGGGGACGACCGAGGTGACTACAATAGCTCTATGCACTTCGTGCAGGCGAGCTAAAAATGAAATAAGTAGCTCCCAGAGTGTGGTTCAACAAATCCCCCTAACCACACTAAATCTGCCACTGTCACATACCCCTGGCCTTCAAAATTTTTGTTCTGAAAATCATCAATTTTACAGCTTCTAATTTCCCTGTATATTACAGAAGTCTACTTACCAGGGGAGAGCATGTATTCAGGTCCATACTGTGAGCATCTACTTCATAGTCGAGCTGCCAGCTGGAGTTATTGCCCCTGGAATAAACCCATGGATAGTCAAATTTTGGCTTTTTTATTCAGTTTTATTTCCTTTTCAAGATTCATTCATAGAAGATGGACAGACCAGTTGGCAGGTGGTATTAAACAGGAGTACCATGAGAATAAAAGCTGTCGCATGACAAGTGTGCTCACCTGCATTTGGCTTTGTCAACTATTATGGCCAATTTGACTAACACAATCATTCTGCTCAAACTCCCCTTCGTCTTGAATCACTCACTGAACCATGAAATTATGACCCAGTCACCTTAGATTACTTTCAGGTCAAAAGCCTGATAATTTTTTCTTAAAATCTGAAAGAAGTATGTTCATATATGCAAAAGAGTAAGAGATGTAAGGCAAAATCTGGAGTCGAAGGTATGGTCTTACTCATCATGTGAAAGAAGTATGTATATATACCAATAGAAGTCTATTACCTAAGAAATGCATCTAATTTAATAATCAATTGTCGTCCGATTTTATAAAGATTTTGTATGTTAACTCTATGTTTATTTACAAAATGCAATGGAGACCTTTTATTTACCATGAGGATTAAATGAAAGGCAGAACTTTTCTGCATATTTATTGAACACCCCACATACATTTTTTCTTATTTTTGCTGCAGTACATGAATTTTGTGTACATGTTATCCCTATCTCAGTGAGGTGGTTATAGTATGTACCCAAAATCTCTGCTTTGCGCCAAGAATAAGTAAGAAAAATCTCTCTTTTATTTTTAGTCGAGTTATAACAATATTACAGCAATAAAAAATCTGTTTGTTGCATAAGCATATTTTAGTATTGAAAAAAAGTATGTTACCTCCATTTTGTGAGAGCTTGTACCAATCTATTGTGACCCAGTGCTGCCGCCAGATGGAGTACACTCAATCCCATAGTTCCAGATGATGATGTCACTTCCTTTGACAGCCACAGTCTGGAGGATAGACCTTCCACGTGGCGACACAGACACACGTCAATCTCACTGGGTGAACTGGCCGACAGAAGTTTCTGGAGAATAAAAGCAATGTCTTATCAATACAGCATAACATTTTCATAACACTAGCTCTGTAAATAACTTCTAGTTTTCAGCAAGAGTATATTTAGTTTGCAGTGTGCGATATTAATTAGAAAGAAATTTTGAACTTTGCAGGGCATTTTGGAGGCAATCTTCAAAAATGAAATGAATAGAATGAATATGGTGCCCAAAACTGTACAGACCTGGCTAAGAGATTGAGATTCAGGAACCTTGGTCAAGCATTCTTCTAGAGCATCTAGTTTATCTATGAGCTGTTGATGTAGTCTTGTCTCTGTAATGAGGATCCAAACTTATTGAGCGTGAGAAAACCAACAATTTTGGTTCCGACAAGGTCCGACACAAACCTGGCTGTACAGCCACAGAAGATGGTTAGAGGCTTGAAATTTTGGATTTAGAAAGTAGAGGAATTCTACTATCCGTGTAGCGAAAACAAAGGCACTGATCAGCTTCGCAGTAAACTGCGAAGCTGATCTGCGCCTTTGTTTTCACCTATGCAGATTGTTGGTTTTCCTATGCACAGGCTCAATTCTTAAAGATGAAAAGGCATAATGTGTTGCTGTTGTTTTACATATATTTGAGCAGCCCCTTGAGAAAACCAACAATCTGCATATGCGAAAACAAAAACGCAGATCAGCTTCGCGGTTACCACGAAGCTCATCAGCGCCTTTGTTTTCGCTACACGAATAGTACACTTCCTCTTCTTCTTAAATCCGAAATTTGAAGCTTCTAGCCATCTTCTGTGACTGTACAGCCTGATTTGAGTCAGACCTGTTTGGAAACCACATTGTTGGTTTTCCCATGAGGCGGCTCATTTCTACCCATTGTAAAATTGCACAATGCAGTGGCCACAAGATCATGCTGAATCAGACATTACAGCTTGCTTACACTCCATGATTCTCAGTCTAGTAAAATTAAAAGAAATATCTTATTCTACTATAAATTTGTTTGCCAAAAATAAGATCCACTCAAAAGTGCAGAACTACACACATGCATTTGATAAAACTTTAATAACTTTGAATCATATAAACTGTACTCACCACTAACACTGAACCAATCCTTTACTTGATCAACACTTGGTGAAATGGCCACTGTTGACCTCTGTTTCTCTTTGTACTCAAATATCACTGTATTGGAGACTATACGACCATCACAGGAAACCTGGAGGGGCACCAGACCTGCCCTGTGTTCTGTAACAAATACACAATATCACTGTATTGGAGACTATACGACCATCACAGGAAACCTGGAGGGGCACAAGGCCTGCCCGATGTTCTGTAGCAAATACACAATATCACTGTACTGGAAACTATATGATCATCACAGGAAACTTGAAGAGGCACCAGGCCAAATCTATGTTCTGTAACAAAAACACAACATCACTGTATTGGATATTAAACGACCATCACAGGAAACCTGGAAGAGACCCAAACCTGACGTGCTCTGTTAAAAATGAAATACACAATATCACTGTATTGGAAACTATATGACCATCAAAGGAAACCTTGAGGGGCACCAGACCTGCCCTGTGCTCTGTTAAAAATGAAATACACAATATCACTGTATTGGAAACTATATGACCATCACAGGAAACCTTGAGGGGCACCAGACCTGCCCTGTGCTCTGTTAAAAATGAAATACACAATATCACTGTATTGGAAACTATACAACCATCACAGGAAACCTTGAGGGGCACCAGACCTGTCCTGTGCTCTGTTACAAATGAAATACACAATATCACTGTATTGGAAACTATATGACCATCAAAGGAAACCTTGAGGGGCACCAGACCTGCCCTGTGCTCTGTTACAAATGAAATACACAATATCACTGTATTGGAAACTATATGACCATCAAAGGAAACCTTGAGGGGCACCAGACCTGATCTGTGCTCTGTTACAAATGAAATACATAATATCACTGTATTGGAAACTATATGACCATCAAAGGAAACCTTGAGGGGCACCAGACCTGATCTGTGTGTGCTCTGTTACAAATGAAATACACAATATCACTGTATTGGAAACTATATGACCATCAAAGGAAACCTTGAGGGGCAACAGACCTGTCCTGTGCTCTGTTACAAATGAAATACACAATATCACTGTAATGGAAACTATACGACCATCAAAGGAAACCTCGAGGGGCATCAGACCTGCCCTGTGCTCTGTTACAAATGAAATACACAATATCACTGTATTGGAAACTATACAACCATCAAAGGAAACCTTGAGGGGCAACAGACCTGCCCTGTGCTCGGTTACTAATGAATACACAATACCCAGTATTTTGGTTTTATGAAAGGCTGTTACACAACAGAGGTACATAGCATAGGTTTTTAACTCAGGTCTGCTTGAATCAGACACCCTATCATTATGCTATCATAGTCCCTAAGATAGAAATTACAGTCGGGTGACAACATGCAATGTAATAATTATCAATGTAGATGATGTATCTGATCATCTATCAAGGCATGCAAATTAAATCCTAACTAGTACAATAATACAGAATAATGTTTTATAGGCAATGTGTACAAGTACTTATGTATGTCTTTTTATTTAAGACCATTGGTATGTACATGTACTTTCAGCCTTATTCTGAGTATGGACAAGACCATACTATAGAACAAATATAGATTGCATAGTGAGAAAACCGGATTTTTGCGTAGGCGAAAACAAAGGCACAGATCAGCTTTGCAGTAACTGCGAAGCTGATCAGCGCCTTTGTTTTTGCTACACGGATAGTACACTTACTCTACTTTCTAAATCCAAAATTTCCAATCTCTAAACACGGATAGTACACTTACTCTACTTTCTTAAATCCAAAATTTCAAGCTTCTAGCCATCCTCTGTGGCTGCACAGACCAGTTTGTGTCAGACCTGGTCGGAAATCCCGACGACCGGTTTCCTCGCGTCACTGCTCATATAGGCCTCACCTGGGACGAAACATCTGAGGACTCCTGGCTGTACCAGTGTTGTAGCTATCACTCTCCCGGCCATCAACACAGTATAGGTGCCGGAATGGGAGTGCCATGGCCCTGTCACAAGCATTTTTGTATGGCCCTGGAAGACAACATTTGTGATTTTGAAATGTTTTTATTATTGTTTATTGAAGCCCTGAAAATTGTTAACATTATGAAAACATGCCCTTATAATATACAGTAATTTTTTAACTCAAAAATTGAAAATTTTCAGCAGAACTTTTTTTTATATTTTACTTATTTTTGCTCAGAACATACAGTGTGGGTACTCATTAGAACCGCCCCCAAGGCAGTTCTAACAAGTACCCACAATCTCTGTTTTGGAGCAAAAATAAGAAAAATATGTATACCCCTGCATACCCCAGTTTTGCTATATAAAAGTGGGGTTCAGGGGGGTATACATTATACGGACATGTTTTTGTAAGAAGAAAAACAGAAATAAAAGTAATTTAATTATGACGACTGCCGTGGTCCTGTCATGAACATGATTTTTGTAGGGTCATGAGAAAAACAACAATAGCTTTTTGAAATGCATGTATCAGGACTTTTATTGATTTAAGATTTTCTCATTTCTTACTAAACATACAAATACACCATTGAAAAAAGAACATTGTACTCACAATTTAAAGTAAAATAAAGTTACCTCCTTTAGATCATGCATATATAACCTGAGCACATATATAAACATATACCTGAAATTCAACTTTAAAAGTAGTGCATAGCAGTAAAAGCTAAATAGGACTTAAATCAAGGATGCCAGTAAGTGTTTAACACTGAGTCAAATAAACTACATTTAAATGTCTTTTTCTTACCTCTGAATATGCCCAATCGGGACAAAAATCTGTTATCATCGCGATTGTACTTGGAGATTCTACTGGGTGTTGAGAGTTAACTGCCCTTGTCTGACTCCCATCAGTACCTCCAGGCATCATCACACAATCTCTCGCTGTTATTGTATCAAAGTCTGACTTTGAGGTATCAGAACAAAGTGCATTATTGCTGTGCGCAATATTCAACTTATTATCACAACCATCTTGAATAGTCACATGATCTAAAGCTCTACACGTGCTATCGACTTTATGAACACTGTTTATTGACGTTTCCTGAGGCATTGGTGAATTGCTTTCATTTGAGATGTCATTGCAGATTTTCTCAATATCAGGCAGTTCTAAAGCTTCTAAGTGGTCCAAACTGGTGAGAATATCTGTTCCATTTATTGGAGATAGGTAACAGTCAGAAATCCCGGACATAGCCTCTTTCTGAGAAGAATTAGATGGGCTGTGTTTGTCTCCCGTGATTAGGTCAAGGTTAAAATCATCCAATGAAATATTTTCCACACTTGTGAGCTTTTGCACCTCCAATGATGCCATTTGTGAATCTGTACTTTGTTCTGTTAGATCAGCTGAATTTGATTTAACAGTACCCATAATTCCAAATTGTTTATTTTCAAAGTCATGAGGGGCTGTTGTGGTAGTGCTGCTTATGTCATTGCTAAAACCCTGAAGCAGATGAGAATTCTGCTGCATTGGTTGATAAGTATTACAAAAACTATTGCTCATGTTCGAAAATGACTCTGTTTTACACAATGATGAAAATGATGATGTAGAATTTTGTCCACAAAGCTGAATATCTCCGAGATCATGAGACAGTGAACCATTTCTGGATTGAGACTCAGATTGCTTGTCTGTTGAATATAGCACATTCTGAGGAATAGGCTGAGCTTGAGCGACATAATTTCCTGGAATCTGCTGCTGTTGCTGCCTGTTGGTTGTATTAGATAACACTGAAAGGTTTGCTGACTGACCCGCAACCAGCATCAAATTATTGTTCACAACAGACCCGAGGTTCAGAATATATGGTGTGGGAGTGACATTTGGTTTAGCTGCATGGTCCAAGTTGAATGAAAGGTTTGAGCTGATTGGCTGAGGAGAAGTGGAGGCGGAGCTAACACATGATTGGTTGGATGCCTGTCTATGACATTCGTCAAGCGATAAAGTTCTCCGAACACATTTTTTCTTTGTTTCTTCGCAAGTTTTTCTTGGTTTTGTTTGTTCTTGATGGTCAATCAAACGATGAACGAGAATCTGAATGGTCTGATCAATCTGAAAGACAATGTTTGCAAATAATAATAAGCAAATTTCAAATGTAATGACAATATTAAACAAAGGCACTGCTCACCTGTACAATTATTGCACAGCTGGTCTGCGCCTTTGTCTTCGCATAGGCAAGAATCCAATTTTCTTATGATGCAGCTCAAACTTTGCTAGGTTAACTCACTCTCCATGTTAACCAGTGAACTTGGCTTCACTATCAAGTCTATCAAATAAGACCACCATCCTGTCGCCATATGATCTTAGATGTTGATAGTACAACGTTAATGCACCAGTCAGTTGCAACAACATTCACCATGTGGCACTGCTTTCCAAAACCAATGTGTATGCAAACATCAGGAAAACATGTCCGTATAATGTATACCCCAATGTTATATTGTAAAAAGGGTATACAATTTCTCTTATTTTTGGTCTAAAACATACAATGTGGGTACTCGTTAGAACCGCCACAGTGAGACGGTTCTAATGTGTACCCACAATAAATACTTAGAGTAATATTATTTTAAATATCAAAATTTTTCATACGAAAAAAATCTCTGTATACTGCATGGGAAAGTTTTTTGTAATGGCACTGCAGGGACACTTACGATTCAGCTCTACCAAAATCACTGTGGGGACTATGCAGAAGTCAATACACATGCATTAATGATCCACGCTATGCTACAACACCCCTTGCACCCCCCCACCCCCCCCCCCCCCACACACACACCTATTCCCGCTATCCAATGATTGGGTCCCAAAGTTATTTTCATGCTCAACTCAGCTAAGCTTGAAATATTAACAGCTCACACAAATATTAAAATAGCCAAAATCGGTGGAATTTTAATGATTAAAAACTAAAAAATCTTCAATTTATCCTGCTTATAAATGTTAAAATGCGAACAATTGTTGGAATTGTTGGCATTTGAACATTTAAATTTTGCTGGCATATTAACATTTATGAGCAAGATAAATTTTAGTCTCAGCTGTACTGAGCATGAAAAAAGTCATATAACCTTGAGACCTGGTGCATAAACGGTTTCAACCTACCTCTTGTCTTTCATCAGAGTCTGTGACACAAACTGTAAAACAAAACATGGCTTGTATCAAATTGTAAGAATATTTCATCAACATATATGCTGCCGCATCAGAAACCATCAATGTGTGGTTCCGATCAGGTCCGACACAAACCGGCATGTACAGTTACAGAAGAAAGGCTAGAAGCTTGATATTTCGGATTCAAGAAGAAGAGGAATGGTACTTTCCATGTAGTGAAATCAAAGGCGCTGATCAGCTGTGCAGTTACTGTACAGCTGATCTGCCCCTTTGTTTTCGCATATGCATATTGTTGGTTTTCTTATGTGGCAGCTCATATTGTTAACACACTAGAGTAGTGAGCCTTTTAAAGAAACTTCATTCCTTTTTCCAGCCAGATTTTTAGTCCGGACTGTCCTTGAGGCTCAGTTCTGACCCAATGGTGTGCAATTTAACAGGGTTGCCACTTTTCAAAATTCCCTGACTTTTCCATGACTTTTCCTTGACTTTCCACAATTTTCCAGGCCCGTTTTCCAGATATTTTTCCCTGACCATGACAACACTGAATTAAAGAGGAAAGCAAAGCACTGATAACATGTCAGGCATTAATAACCAGCATTTGAGCCGTCTCATGGGAAAACCAACAATCTGCTTAGGCGGAAACAAAGACGCAGATCAGCTTCGCGGTAACCGCGAAGCTGATCAGCGCCTTTGTTTTCGCTACTCGGATAGTACAGTTCCTCTTCTACTTAAATCCGAAATTTCAAGCTTCTAGCTCTTTTCTGTACTTGTACAGGCCGGTTTGTGTCGGACCTGTTCGGAAACCACATTGTTGGTTTTCCCACGAGGAGGTTCATTTGTTTGATTTTATTGCATGGTTTAATATCATCATGTTGGGATAGAGCCTCCGTTTCTTGAATACTGTAAATACGTAAATTTTCGCGTGACTTTTATTTTGCGAATTATCTATTTCCGAATTATTAGCGAGTTCTTGAATTCGCGAGGCAACCAATTAGCGAATATCAGCGAAAATTAAGTTCTCGCGAATATTTCCAGATCTACAGTAATATTAACCAGTACTACTATGTGGGTAGTATAATGCTTCTTGCTGAAAGACACAGCCCAACACAAAGCGGGGTTTGAACCCAGGAACTTTGGATTTGAGGTCTGTGGCTCTATAACTAGGCAACTATGCTCACCATTTTATAATTAAATATGCTTTCTATAAATGAGCCCCGTCACGAGACAACCAGCTTCTTGCCTGTGCAAAAACAAAGGCGCAGATCAGCTGTGCAGTAACTGCACAACTGATCAGCACCTTTGTTTTCGCTACATGGATAGTACAATTCCTCCTCTACTTATACCCAAAATTTCAAACTTCTAGCTTTTGAATGTGGGTGTATAGGCCAGTTTGTGTCGGACCTGGTCCAAGATCCCGAAGAACAGTTTGACACGGCTCAAGTCTGTTTAAACTTACACATAGGTCTTAGTTGTTCGACTAGCTCCTCTTTGGTCCATTCTTTTTTCTCATTGGCGAATGACACGACTGGAATGCTGAGCTTTGCATTGTTTGAGAATGGCACGTTCAGATAATGAACCAGGACTATGTCAGGATTCTGTAACAGCCAATAACACCGCCTGTGGAACGTCGGCAGAATCGCTGAGTGGACATAGGATCCATAGATACACTGCAAGAGAAAAAGAGAATTTATCTTGTTTTGCTTTGTAGTTTAGTGACACATTTAGATAGTGGACTAGGACTATGTCAGGATTCTGTAACTGCCAATATCAATGCCTGTGGAACGTCGGCAGAATCGCTGAGTGGACGTAGGATCCATAGATACACTGCAAGAGAAAAAGAGAATTTATCTTGTCTTGTTTTGTTTTGAAGTTAATGGCTCATTAAGATAGTGGACCAGGATTCTGTAACAGCCGATATAAAAGCCTGTGGAAATGTAAACGCCTGTGGAACGTCGGCAGAATCGCTGAGTGGACGTAGGATCCTTAGATACACTGCAAGAGAATAAAGAGAATTCATCTTGTTCTGCTTTGTAGTTTAATGACACATTTAGATAATGGACCAGGACTATGTCTGGATTCTGTAACAGCCGATATTAATGCCTGCGGAACGTCGGCAGAATCGCTGAGTGGACCTAGGATCCTTTTTGCTCTTTTTTGAGTCAAAAGAGTAAAAAATCGCTGAGTGGACGTAGGATCCTTTGATACACTGCAAAAGAGTAAAGAGAATTTATCTTGTTTTGATTTGTTTTGTAGTTTAATGGCTCATTTAGATAGTGGACCAGGACTATTTAGATAGTGGACCAGGACTATGTCTGGATGGACCAGGACTATGTCTGGATTCTGTAACAGCCGATATAAACGCCTGTGGAATGTCGGCAGAATCGCTGAGTGGACCTAGAATCCTTTTTTGCTCTTTTTTGAGACGAATAAAAATGATTTTGGAGGGTTTTTAACAGGGGCGGCTGGGAATGAGAATCTAAAACTAAATTTTCTCTAGCCTTAGATAGTGTTATTGTTGTGCAGTAAAAGCTGTTACAGGGTTGATTAAGTGAATGAACCTAAACAATCTTAAAAACCTTTTCATGTTTTGTGATTTCATACAGTCATGTTCAAGCATTTTGTTGTTCTTGTTTATCAATAACATTTTTGTAAAACAAACACAGGTTTTCGATCACATTATGCAACATTATGCTGTGTCACGAGAACACCTATCTTTGGGGTTTCCTGCGAAGTCCGACACAGATGGAGCTGTGCAGCAGAAGGCTAGAAGCTTGTAAGAAGGATTGTACTATCCATGAGGTAAAAGCAAAGGTGCTGATAAGCTGTGATTACTGCAAAGCTTATCTACGTCTTTATTTTAATTTTGTTGCCTCAACATGTACATGTAAAATAATACATGAAAAAAAAATAAATCCTTATGTGCATGTTTATTTCAAACAGGAGTGGGGATGGGGTTGATGTTTTTTTATGAGCTGCCTCATGAGAAAAATGGATTTGAATTTCACATAGGCGAAAGCAAAGACGCAGATCAGCTATGCAGTAACAGAAAAGCTGATCAGCGCCTTTGTTTTTGCTATATAGAAAGTATAACAAATTTTATGTAAACTTAAAACACTGGTTATCCAGAGACAAGCAACATGACTGATGAACAATAAACACAGATGAAATCATGAGGCTTTATGATGCAAACATCTGGGGCCAATTGTTGAAAATATTGTTAGTTAACAGTTCATCAAAATTTCAAGCAGCAATATTACAAATACACTGTTACTTTTTTGTTGAAAAAATGTGAGAATTCTTTGCATTGCAAAGGATTCTCACATTTTTTCAACAAAAAATAACAGTGAATTTGCTTTTGAAATCAGTATATAGTTAACAAACTGAGGCCTTTACCATGACGTTAAGCTAACAAAGTTTTGAAAAACAGTTACTGGGCCCCGTTTGGTCAACAGCTTGTCACGGATCAAAATTGTCCATGGCAAGTTGTTCCCAAACAGCAATAATTATACTCCCTATTGTCACTTATTGATTTCATCTGTGTTGGTTATTCTCAGTCATGTTAGTTTCATCAGATTATCAGTGTGCTTTACATTATGAAAACTTCTACATGAAGTATACAGATTTTTTTTCAGATCAAAAAATTGAAAAATTCATTGCAAAAGTTTTGATTTTTTAAATATTTTTGCTCAAGACATACAATGTGGATACACGTTAGAACCGCCTCGCTGAGGCGGTTCTAACGAGTACCCACAATGTATGTTTTGGATCAAAAATAAAAAAATAAGGAAAAATTGGTATACCCCTGCAACCCCCAGTTATTCTATATAAAACTGGGGTATAAGGGGGTTTATCATATATTTACTACAAAATATGTTCTTTTTGCATATGCGATACAGACAAGAGTTACGTTCACGTATCGCGGCACAGTATCTCGAAAGCCGTATCCGTTCAAAAATTGATAAAACCCATATCACTCCCTTGGGAGAAAAAGCCATATCACCAAATGATTGGCTCACATACCCACGTGACCCATATCATCCCTAGGGAGAAAAAGCCGTATCACCAAATGATTGGCTAATAAAATTATATTCGGAGCACTCGGCTCCTATTGTATTGAGTTCATTAGGTAGTGTACCGCAGGCATTTTAGATTTGTTTGGATTGTTGTTTTATGTCACAGGCAACAGTATTCTGTCATGTCGAGACGAATTTTCGATTTGTGCTAATGTGGAAATAATATGCGCTCTACTGCACGCTTTGGCGGTATGTCAAAATAAATAAATAAAATAAAATAAAATAAAATAAAATAAAATAAAATAAAACAAAGAAAGCGAAAAAATGGCCGTGAATTTAAATATATGATAAAAAGATTACGATAAGACAATTTTCATATCGTACCCACGTATCAACCCTCGAATCCCGTATCAGCCCTCGACTCTCGCATCAGCCCTCGGGCTGATACTAGAGTCTCGGGCTGATACGGGATTCTCGGGTTGATACGAGGTACGATATGAAAATTGTCATATGATAATCTCTATATACATTTCACGGACATGTTTTCCTGATGGAACACCTTACCTCTAGCCCCTGAACCTTGAGTTTCATGTGATCTTCGCGGATTGTCTTTCCATCTTTCCGTTTCTTCCAACAATAGTTGTCCTTCCTGTGCCGAACTTTGTTGCGATTGTACAGGAGCATTGATCCACTTGGAGGCCTAGAGGAGAAAACTGAGCATAAGCACAATAAAACTAACAATCTCAGTTTCTGACCAGGCCACCAGGTTATAAAACTTTTTTCATGCTCAACTCAGCTGAGACTAAAATTTATCCTGCTCATAAATGTTAAAATGCCAACAATTGTTGGCATTTTAACATTTATTAGCAGGATAAATTACAGACTTTGGACTTCTAAATCTTTAATTTCAATACAATTTCTTTAGACTATTTCAGTATTTATGAGGAATTGAAATTTCAAGCTCAGCTGAGTTGAGCATGAAAAATGTTTTATAACCTCGGGACCAGGTTCGACACAAACCGGCCTGCACAGTCAAGGAAGACAGTTAGATGCTTGAGATTTTAGATTTAAGAAGAAGAGGCATCATAAAATCTATAGAGCAAAAACAAAGGCGCTAATCAGCTGTGCAGTTAGCGCCATTAGAATTCAGCAAAATAGTAATGTTTTGGCATAGCAAAGAATGTCATGCCTAAATTTTGATAGCATAAAATTATGCTGCGAAAAAAGTGGTTAAATCTTGCTAAACCTGTTTACTGGGCTGCCTTGTATTCTAAATACTCTTACATGTACGTGCTTTTCAATTTAAAAAAAAATATATATAATCCAAGAAAGGACTGAACAGAAATAGCCATCAAAGGAAATAAATACAATTTCAGAGCTTGGCCTTACCTGAGTTTAATTTCTGAGTTCTGCCACTCTTCATGTTTGCTGAACGCTATCAACAGTGCCGCTATTTCTTCATTCGTGTTCCAGCGGTGTCGGACGCCGAGAAATTCAGTGGCCGGCTGTATGCTCTCCAACTGCTTCGGAAGTTGTGTCGTACTTGTCATAGACTCTGGAAATAAAATACAGAAAACTAGTTTACAAAATTATTTTTTTGCCAAAAGTTCTCAAAGGAAACCATAATATAACAGAACCCTATCTGTCACAAAGGTTACCCAGAAACAACCAATGCAGAGGAAACAAATTAGCACCAATAGGGACCTCACTCGTTAAGTAAATGCCGACTACATTGTAAAAATAGACTGTTATTTCTTGTTGATAAAATGTGAGAATCCTTTGCAATGCAAAGGATTCTCACATTTTATCTAAAAGAAATAACAGTGTATTTGTAATATTCATGTTTGAAATTTTACCTGGCACACCCGCAAGTAGAACATGGCTTATCTCACATGTGCCCTGTGTGGAGCTCCAACCCACAACCCCATGCAGAGCGGTGAGATGATCAAATGATGAAGCGGGGTAACGAAATACCACACTTTAATAACACAGTTTCACTTATAACATGTCTATTTCTATGGACCCAAGAGATAGCGTAATAATGAAATTTACCTGTAGTAAATCCCTATTCTTCTTAAATCCCAAGTTTCAAGTTTCTAGCATTCTTCTGTGACTTTAAGTCAGTTTGTGTCCGATCTGGTCAGAAACTAGAAGACCAGGCCCCGAGGTTATAAAACTTTTTTCATGCTCAGCTCAGCTGAGACTAAAATTTATCCTGCTCATAAATGTTAAAATGCCAACAATTGTTGGCATTTTAACATTTATGAGCAGAATAAATTACAGGCCTTGGAGCAGCTGAGTCTAAACCTTCAATTTCAATATATTTGGGCTATTTCAGTATTTATGAGGATTCGAAATTTCAAGCTCAGTTGAGTTGAGCATGAAAAACGTTTTATAACATCAGGACTGGTATTCACTAGACAAGACATGCAATATCCAAGCAACTATGACTGACATTTGTGACAGTAATTGAAGCTAAAAATACCTTTGTTTCAAATCATGTCCACCCTCCTAAGAATACATGTTAACATCACTTAAAACCAATTCCATCAACACAGAAAATGCTTATTCCTATAAAAGTTTATAATCCTCCTATTGAAAGATATTGTCTGATAGAGCAGAAAGAAGTGTGCTGTGTCGTGAGAAAACCAACAATTTGGGTTCCAACCAGGTCCGACACAAACCGAGCTGTACAAGCATAGAAGATGACTAGAGGCTGGAAACGTCAGATTCAGAAAGAGTTGTACTATCTGTGTAGCGAAAATATAGGCGCTGATCAGCTTTATAGTTACGGCGAACCTGATTTTCGCCTTTGTTTTCGCATATGCAAAATGCTGGTATACTCAAGACGCGGCTCAAAAAGCTTTCTGCAATGTTTTCCTATTGAAAATCTATACAAGACACACCGTGAAAAAAGCCATCTTTGGACTTTCTGTCCAGACCTGATCTGACACAGACTGGGCTGCGCAGATTAGTTGATTGTCAGGGGCTTAAAATTTTGAATTTAGAAAGAATGGATACTGTACACATTATTGATAAAACAAAGGGGACAATAAGCTAATTTCAACTGCCTCAAAATCTGCACAACTTCCCACTTATGCATAAAGAGTTTTTTTTTTTCATGACATGACTCATACAATGCTGTTGTATCATTACACTGTCTCTATGTCCAAAGACAACTGCTCCTTCACTTGGCAAAATCAACAAACTGGGTTTCTAACCATGACTAGCACAAAGCAGCCTGTACATCCACACAAAACAGTTAGAAGCTTGAAATTTCAGATTAAGAAAGAAGAGTCATTGTTCTATCTATGAGGCGAAAACAAAGGCGCTGATCAGCTATGCACTTACTGCACAGCTGATCTGCGCCTTTGCTTTCGCATATGCATATTGTTGGTTTTCTAATGGGACGGCTTAACTGGAGCAGATAAGGTACATAACTGATGTTGATTCAGAGAAAATTTTGCTTATTTCTTCATACAATACCTATTTTGAGGGTACTCATTAATATTGCCTCACTGAGATGATTGCAATGTGTACCCACAATATAGATCATTATGAAATACTGTCATAATAACCTTTATCTCAGAAATGTATTTTATCCCCAAACTCTACAACTAACAGCATTCTTTCTTAGTTATTTACAATGTGCCAGTGATGTTTACATACTGTGAGGAAACTAACTGGTCAATGATTTTGATTATCAACAACACTTTTCCTAGGAAAATTACAGATAAATGCCCCTTTAATTTTGGCGTGTCATGTTGCCTTTTGGAGGTATCAGACTCTGATGTGAGCATCCGCTTCCATTAAAACATGAGCCGGGATGCCAGAAAACCAATTTTAGGACTTTTCGACCAGGTTTGACACAAACCAACCTGTGCAGCCACAGAAGTGGATTAGAAGTCCACTTAGTAGCATGTGAAAGGATATTCAGATTGTATCAGTACAACTATACTTAACCCATATTTGACGAATGGATTCTCCAATTGTTATCAATTGGGTGAGTCCACTTCCATTTTTAGGGGTGTTAGGAGTGATTTTTATTTTTTATCTAATTTTTCTCTGAAATTTCTCTGTGCAAACAGAATAGCCCCAGATGGGACGCCACGTTCTGTGGCGTCACATCTGGGGCTGTACTGTTTGCCTATGTCCCACAAAAGGGACGCCAGGCTTATATGAGTTAATATGCGTGCAACTGAAGTGTAACAGAAAATCTGAGGCATTTCGCACTGCTTCGCACTTCACCCGTCAATCTTTTGACGCATCCGAGGTAAAAATCGAGCTATATCTGTGTAGCGAAAACAAAGTCGTTGATAAGCTGTGTAGTTACTGTTCAATAGTCATCAAAGAGACTTGTCGTTCTTTTGTGACATTGTCTGTAACTCACACCTGTTATCCAGAGATAACTAGTCCCCATTACGAAAACTTGCCCATGCAATACGAGGGTGGGTCAGAAAGTTCTGTCATAGGTGTTATAACTTTGTTAATAGACATGATAGGTTGCTGTATCATACCTTGATTGAAAGGGCTACATTTCTACTTTATGATGATGCCAAAGAAATGCATGAAAGAAATAAATACTTCGAACTAGACGCCTTGAAAGACACCTGGGGTAAAACCAATAACGCTTTTTCTTGAATTTGTGAATATCTTTAAATAAAAACGACTTCGAAAAAATATAATCCCTGCAATACAGGACAGACCCGCTATACCGCGCCTTGAATTAACCCGGTGTTGGATATAACGAGAGGGCACCTTGGATCCCAAAATTTCGCCCACCCACTTTTGAGAAAAAAAATAAAAAAATAAAAAATCGTGGCGACGCGAAGGCGCCGTTTTACCCTTATATATTCCTTTATTTTATTACAGTTTAAGGCGTTTATGTGCGGATGAATTCACTGTTAAAAAGATCGTTTGCAGAGAATTCAACAAGGTTCAGTTTTCTTACAGTTTCTCTTTATGGTACTCGAGAGAAAAAAAATTAAAAGCAGTTGTCAGGCATTTGCCAAGGTGCTATTTTCTAACAGTTTCTCTATATTATACATTGAGAACAATTAATGTTAATTATCTTTTGCATATTTAAAACTGAAAGAACAGGTTTTCTTATAGAAAGCATAATGTGTTTACGAACCGTGTCGGCTGCGTGTATATTCAAGAGTGATAATTGCCATGTCAGTAATTTTTAGACTTACACAATCCATCGTTCGCGAAGCGTGAATGACACATTGTTTTCTTAAGATAAGCCATAAAAGTTGTGAAAATAAGCCCAATGAGCTAGGGGATTATCGATAGACCGTAACAAGACCGTAAACACAGGTTGCTGTAGGCTATTGATGACACCTGTTACGCAACGTTGCTCATTTTCGACGGCGACACAAACCAAAGATTGTATAAGCATTGGGACACCTATATCATGTATAATTCTATTCGATCAGAAAATTCAATTAAGAAAGGCGAATTAAAATAACTGTAAATACGGTATCGGCAAAAGACTCTTGTCCGCGTTAAATATCCGGGTGCGCCAATAAGTCAAAGGCGGAACTCTACAATACAACAGCAACATAAGCCCGGTGTCATGGACGCTCTTTTCACATAAAATCGTATGTTGTAAATAAACAAATTTTATCATTGCAGATCGTTTTTAACTGATAAAACTGTGGAACACGCAATACTTCACTTTTGTTTATTCCATTTTACAAGGACTCTGCGATAAACCACAAAGCTCGGTTAAGCCAATACACACGTCGTATAGGTTCCCCACCCACCAATACACTACAGAAACTGCGATCAGCCTGGTCAGACTCAGTAGATTTGCATTACGCGCCTCACCTATAACGCGCATGCGACTTGTGGACCCCGACCAGCGCGTTATAACGGGTCTGAAGTGTATATTTTTCAATCACAGAAGAATATATCCTGCAAAAATCAAAATAATCCAATTGAATTTAATTGAGTAATTGCAAAATGAAATATTGAACTTTGCTTGTTGTACATACATTAAAATTACAGTTTAAATTCAAAGGGCATTTATTGACATCTAAACGTAGATCAGGGACCTTAAATGCATTTAACCATTTTATTGTTTCATCCTAGTGTGTCCTGTCGTAAACTCGTAAAAAAGCAAGTTAATATAATGGTTCAGCGGTGCCAGAAATGCTATAGGGGTACGTATTTTAAGACGTCATATATATCGCTTTATTATAAAGTCAGCATAGCATTGATAACGGTAATTTTTATCACATTGCTTTTCTAAGTATACAATTATTTATCACTTTAAAGTTGGAGAAAGTCTGATCGGTATTTATGAAGATATGACGCATGAAACGCACACAATAATATTCACAAATTCTAGAAAACGTGCCATTGGTTTTACCCCAGGTGTCTTTCAAGGCGTCTATTTCTAGGTATTTATGTCTTTCAGGCATTATTTTGGCATCATTATAAAGAAGAAATGTAGCCCTTTCAATCAAGGTATAATACAGCAATCTATCATGTTTATTAACAAAGTTATAATACCTATGACAGAACTTTCTGACCCACCCTCGTACACAGAGATTTTTTTCTTATGCAAAAATTGAAAATTTCATTGGAAAAATTTTGATATATTTAATATTTTTGCTCAAAACATTGATTGCGGGTACAAGTTAGAACCGCCTCGCCGAGGCGGTTCTAATGAATACCCACAATCTATGTTTTGGATCAAAAATAAGAAAATTAGGTATACCCCTGCATACCCCAGTTTATATAAAAGAGGGGTTTAACCTTTAGCATGCTGAGCAATATAGTGAAATCAATATGGCAGCCCACTGACGTTTTTTCCAATTTTTTTCCGTGTTTTCTTAATTTTTGAGCCATAAAAACAGCTGAATAAATTCAACAAACGCAGTAAACAAATCTACTTTCGGTTTCGGAAGTCTTTGTTACGCCGATTTCTAGCGTAAAAATTCATCATACGTACCGTTACGATGTCATATTTCGGGTGTAAATGCACCCATTTACATTTACCAGCGAAAAAAGCGCTGAAAATGCATTTCTAATGCAAAAATAACGAAAATCCGATCAAAATCGGCCGACAAATCGGTCCCAAAACCACAAGCCGCCATGTTGTTTTCATGCGCAACTGTCTGGGCATCGCTCATTAATATTAATAAGTAGGCAGTGGGCGAAAAGTGCGGGAAATTTGGAAGCGGTTTTTCTTGTCGACCGCAGTCGCCTCTAGTTGGCACAGATAGGTATTCCACGGGCGACCGCAGTCGCCTACAGCATGCTAAAGGTTAAGTGGGTATACATTTCACGGACATGTTTTGGTGATGCACTGCACTCAGCCAATGCAAATAAAATCAATAAAATGAAAAAAGGGGGATAAAACATGATTTTTCCATTCCATGACTTAGATTAGTGAGCTGGCTAGCTGTCACTCCGCTCCACTTCGGTACCTCTGGCTGGGGCAGACAACCCCCGAGGACATTTTTTCCATAAACATTAATCTTCTGTCCATTTGCATACTCCCAGCATGTTCCCCCCCCCCCCCATTTAATTACATTTTACTAATTTTCCCCATTCAAATGCATGGGCAACCTATGTTGGCCTTGCCATAAAATAGGTCAAGGTCATCCCAAGATCATGATTTATATAAACTTTGTAGAGCTCCTCTCCCTGATGCTTCATGTCAAGTTTCAAAATCATAGGCCTTCTGGTTCTGGAGAAGAAAATTTTTAAAGGTTTTTGCTATTTATAGCCATGGCGGCCATCTTGGTCATGTTACCTTGACCATTTATATAAACTTTCATTTTCCCTTCCTAAGAATGCTCCACATAACATTTGGCTTTGATTGGCCAAACAGTTTCAGAGAAGATCTTTGAATATTATGGTAATATACATGTATATTGCCCAGGGGTGGGGGCAGACCTGCCCCTGGAGTCCATTTTTTTTTTCAGAACCATTAATGTTCTGTCCATCTGCCCATTTCCATAAAGTTTTTTCTCCTTCAAATAACATTTTGACTATTTTCCCCATTCAAATGCATGGGCAACCTATGTTGATCTTGCTGTAAAATAGGTCAAGGTCATCCCAGGGTCATGATTTATATAACTTTTGTAGAGCTCCTCCCCCTAATACTTCATTCCAAGTTTCAAAATCATAGGCCTTGAACTGGTTCTGGAGAAGAAGATTTTAAAAGGTTTTTGCTATTTATAGCCATGGCGGCCATCTTGGTCACATGACCTTAACTATTTATATAAACTTTCATTCCCCCATCCAAGGGATACTATATATAAAATTTGGCTTTGATTGTTCGAGCAGTTACTGAGAAAATTAAGTTTTACATTTAATTTGTAAATGACCTTTGACCTTTAATACTCACAACGCTTCATTAGCTCAACATGTTGTCTGTATCTACCAACTTTCAGGTCACAGGCTACAAAACTTCCTGAAAAATTCAATGTTTTCACTTTTTTCATTGAAAAGCCTATGTAACCAAAATTGATCTTGCAGTAAAATAGGTCAAGGTGAACCCAAGGTCATGATTTATATAAACTATGATGGGCCAGAGTCCCCGATGCTACACACCAAGTTTCTTTGAAATCGGTCCACCGGTTTCAGAGAAGAAGATTTTTTATGGTTTTAACCATATATGGGCATGGCGGCCATCTTGGTCATGTGACCTGGACCATTTATATAAACTTTCGTTCCCCCTTCCTATGGATGCTCAACATGAAGTTTGGCTTTGATTTGCCAAGCAGTTTCAGAGAAGATCTTTGAAATTGTGGACGACGGACGACGACGGACGGACGCCTGACCATGGCCATCCTATAAGCTCACCTTATGAGCCTTCGGCTCAGGTGAGCTAAAAAACAAACAATTTTGGACTTTGAGTCGCTAGTTTTACTGTAGTCTCACCCCTGATCTTTTAATAGACACCCTTGAAATTTTCCACAGAAAAAATGAAGTACTTTATGATTCTGCGTACTTTAACAACTAGAATATTTATAATTTATGTCATTTATGCAAGAAAAGATCTAACATAAGTTAGAAAACACAGTTTTGCTGAAGTTTCGTTTTCGGCCAAGGGCTGAATATATCCCATTTCCGTCAGTATGGAGAGGTTTAACGGAATACCGATGGAAATGTTCTATCTATCCGTGACAATGCCCATGGTCACATTTTCATACACCTGAATGCATATTCCTAATCATTACAAAAACACGCCCATGCAATTTACAATTTTTATTTTGTGGTAAAAATGAAAATTTTCACAGGAAAAAAATTGATATTTTTTCTTATTTTTGCTCAAAACATAGATTGTGGGTACACGTTAGAACCGCCTCGCCGAGGCGGTTCTAACGAGTACCCACAATCTATGTTTTGGAGCAAAAATAAGAAAAATAGGTATACCCCTGCATACCCCAGTTTTGCTATATAAAAGTGGGGTTTAAGGGGGTATTCATTGCACGGACATGTTTTCCTGATGTAGCATGTGTTTTGTGTGGACCCTTGTACAAAAGTGAGTAAATATAAGCCGTGTATCAACAGTACATGCTCATGTGAATTGTCTGATTAATACACTGCTTTTGTATTCCTTAATATAGGCCCCTAATATCTTGTGACATGGGTATGACAACACTACTTGTCTAGGAACAATTAGGCCGCGTTTTTCTTTGACGAAGATTATTTGTCACAGAAACTTTGGCAATGCGATTACTTATGTTACTTATTAGCTCGCTCATCTTTGTCGCAGATATTTGACAATGAAACTTCACTACAGAATAAAATTTACACGAGCATATTTTTCTGCGACAAACCTATACTTTGTCAAAGAAAAATTGTCCGTGGAGACGCGGCCTTAGAAATGGCAACCAATCATTCTGATCCATGGTTAATTGTTCCAAACAGACATTTTCATCATACAGCCACAATTGATTCATATGTGTTTAGTTATTCCCAGTCATGTTGGATGTCTGCATATCCGGTGTGGCTCAGTAGCGAATAAATTGATTGTCACAACCAATCAATTCCCATTGCTCACTAGAAAGTATAGCAGCTACTGAATCTAGAGCAAATTTGTTTGAAATTTGATTTCAATTAATGAATATTCTTTATACAATTCAATACCACTGGGAGCGGAAAACCGGAATTACCGTAGACATCAGTCAGTTGAATTTCTGATAAAAGAGAACACGAGCCTGCAGTGATAATTGAGCCGCAGCGTGAGAAAACTAGTCTTCAGGGTTTCCGACAAGGCCTGTACAGTCACAGAAGAAGGCTAGAAGCTTGGAATTTTGGATTTAAAAAGAACAGGGAAAGTACTATGAGTATATGTGAATAAATTCGGTTTTCTCATTAAGCAGCTCTAATGATACATGTATAGCTCGATATTGACCTCCGATGCGTCAAAAGGTCGATGAATCCATGGAGTTGCACGTGCAAGGTAAATCAGTATGAAATGCTTCAAGTTTTCCGTTAATACTCTCCGGTTACACGCAGAGTAAGCATTTGTACTGTTACAATCTGAACATCCTTTCACATGCCACTTAAAGTAGACTTGTCGATCTTCTGACGCACCTGAGGTCAAAATCAAGCTATATATAGAAGATCGAAAAAATTTTATAGACCCTTGATTCCGAATATTGACAAAAAATGGTGCAAAATCCAAACTTTGTTAGCCCATATATGTGAGCATTTTGGGTCTTGTGGTGTCAAAGTCATTATTGCACTTTTTATTATGTTAATAATACAATTCCAAAAGCTTTTGTGAATTGGGTTAACAATAATTGAGAAAAAAGAGAAAATACGAACCATCCTCAGTTTGCCTCTTTGGCTTTTTAATTGGAAAAGAAATTAATTGGCCTTTGAAAAACGTTCGTAAAACTAAGTAATAGTGTCTTAATGATCTGTTGTCACAAAAGCGCTTAAATGATGGCTAAATATTATAGAATCAGAAATTTCAAAGCTGCTGCTAGAAATTTCCAACCGTTCATATTATATAAACATATGAGCCACCTCGTGGGAAAACCAACAATGTGGTTTCCGACCAGGTCCGACATAAACCGACATGTACAGTCACAGAAAAGAGCTAGAAGCTTGAAATTTTGGAGTTAAGTAGAGGAGGAATTGTACTATCCGAGTAGCAAATATTAAGGCGCTGATCAGCTTCGCGGTTACCGCGAAGCTGATCTGCGCCTTTGTTTTCGCCTATGCAGATTGTTGGTTTTCCCATGGGGCGGCTCATATATAGACGGCGTTTTGAAACTAGTGACCGAGTGCGCAAAAATCCAATTAAAGTCGCATGCAATTTCATGACGTCAACATTCATTCACGTTTTGTGACATCAACATCATTACCTCCACAAGACCGAATATCTCAGAGAATGTCACATATAATCTTTACTAATAGCAAGATATTATTCCTTCAGAAGCTTGTATTAGACATGACAGCTTATATTTGAGCCATTTCATGAGAAAACCAACAATGTGGTTTCCGAACAGGTCCAACACAAACCGAGCTGTACGAGCATATAAGATGGTTAGAGGCTGGAAATTTTGGATTTAGAAAGTAGAGGAATTGTACTATCCATGTAGCGAAAACTAAGGCGTTGATCAGCTTCGCAGTTACTGCGAAGCTGATCTGCGTCTTTGTTTTCGCATATGCAGATTGTTGGTTTTCTCATGACACGGCTCATTTGTTGATTCTCTATCAGACATATGTCCAGAAACAGTTGAGCTGCGTCATGGGAAAACCAGCTTTTTGTCTATGCAAAAACAAATACGCAAATCAGCTGTGCAATGCAGATTAGCAACTTTGTTATCGCTACACGGAAAGTTCAATCCCTCTCCTTCTTAAATCCGAAATTTCAAGTTTCTAGCCTTAATTTTTCTAAGACTGTACGGGCCGGTTTGATTCGGACCTGTATGGAAACCCCTTATTCTGACGTCATTGCTCATTTTTGAACAACATCCAAACAGCAAATACTAAATGAGCCGCTGCACTATTAAACCATCATTCTACATAGGCAAAAACAAAGACGCAGATCAGCTGTGCAGTAACTGCAGGGCTGATCAGTGCCTTTATTTTTGCTCCATAGATATTATGATGCCTCTTCTTGCCAAATCTGAAATTTCAAGCATCTAGCCTGTTGGTTTTCTCATGCGAGAAGCATAGAAATTATTGGCAGTTTGGGTAAGTAGAGGCAGTGAGTCTTCAAAACATGAGTCGCCTCATGAGAAAACCAACAATCTGCATGTGCGAAAACAAAGGCACAGACCAGCTTCGCGGAAACCACGAAGCTGATCTAGATGAGGGCCTTTCTTTTTCGCTACACGGATAGTACAATTTCTCTCCTTTCTAAATCCAAAAATTTCCAGTCTCTAGCCATCTTCTGCGCTCGTACAGCTCGGTTTGTGTCCGACCTGTTAAAAAACCACATTATTGGTTTTCTCATGACGTGGCTCATATGGATTACATCCCACTCAACATCAAAAGGGTCTTAAGAGCTGCCTCATGGGAAAACCAACAATCTGCATAGGCGAAAACAAAGGCGCAGATCAGCTTCGCGGTAAACCGCGAAGCTGATCAGCGCCTTTGTTTTCGCTACTCGGATAGTACAATTCCTCCTCTACTTAACTCGAAAATTTCAAGCTTCTAGCCTGCTTCTGTAGCTGTACAGACCGGTTTGTGTCAGACCTGTTCAGAAACCACATTGTTGGTTTTCCCACGAGGCGGCTCAAATATGGTTTGTAACAGTCAAAGAGGACTGTATTAAAGATTTGTTACTTTTGCTTTTTATGAAGCATAGGCTTAGTTACTTTTCCTTGCATGATTTGCAACATTTTGCAAACAGGAAATCATTACCAGAATAGCCAATGCACCTCATCTATATATGCCAGAGTCCAAATTTGTGTTCATTTTGTTTCTATATGTTTACTTTTTTTTTTCTTTTTTTTTTTTTTTTTTTTTTTTTTTTAATAATTCAGTTTTATGTCCCTTTCAAGATTATTTCAGCTCATATGAGACGGGCCAATCAGTAGGTGGGCAAAAACAGGAGAGAACTTGGCTTGTCTCACATAGTGGCCAGTGCGGGGCTCGAACCCACACCAGACACAGCGGTGAGATGATCGAGTGATTAAGAAACAGCGCTCTTAACCGCTCGGCCACGGGGGCCGCTATGTTTACTTTGTTTCAATAATGTTTTCTTTGCCTCTATAATGTTTATTTTGTTTTTATATTGAAATTATCAGGAGTTGAGAATTTCCCAGGAATGATGTTTCTGAGATCTGACCCATTATCATTATATTGTTGGCTTTCCATAATGCTGTAACAAACAGACATGATGGCATCAGAGACTTGACATAATTAAAGATCTGTTTCCAAGGCGATGTAATTTTAGAATTTTTCAGAATTAATTGCTTATCACCTTGTCTATCTTCTATCCAGACGAGGCTTAAAATAAGTCTCTTTGGCAGTGTTGATTTCCCGGTAATTAAGGCTTAAATCCTGCTTTTGCACCAATTTTTACTTTCTGATTAATGGGAGTCACATCATGAGATAACCAGGTTTTTCCCAATGCGAAAGCAAAGACGCAGATCAGCTGTGCAGTAAATGCACAGCTGATCAGCGCCTTTGTTTCCGCTACACAGGTACAATCCTTCTACTTGTCAAATCCGAAATTTCAAGCTTCTAGCCTTTATCTGTAACCGTACAGACCAGTTTGAGTCGGACCTGGTCGGAAACCCCGAAGACTGGTTCTCTGCCGTCGCGGCTCAATTAAATCATGTTTTAATTAATCCACATTCTTCAGGGTTGCAACACTCTGGCAGAAACAACATTACCTAAACTGGTCAGTTTACCAGGCAGAATTTCAAAATTACATTAACAAAAATTGGCCATAAAACTATAAACAGAGATTTTTTTCAGCTGTAAAAATTGCAAATTTCATCTGAAAAATTTTGATATTTTTTCATTCTTTTGATCAAAACATAGATTGTTGGTACTCGTTAGAACCGCCTCGAGGAGGCATACCCAAGTTTTACTATATAAAAGTGGGGTTCAAGGGGGTATACATTACACAAACATGTTTTCCTGATGCCAGACATCGACGTGGTGCAGGGCCGGCCAAACAAAGAACAGATGCCTGGTACCTTCAGCGAGCTAACAAAATAACAACTACGTACTATGCATGTTCTGTGTGTGTGCCAGGCATATTTTTTCGGGAAACTATCATTTTCGTCCCAACAACTGATTGACACGTCTCATATGAATTGAAATAATCTTGAAAGGAATGTAAAATTGAATTTAAAAAAAAACAACATATTTTGTGTAATAGAAACTGTTGCCCTTAAAATGCCTTAGGCATACAAATCTGTTACGAATTTGATTTCAATTGATGCCCGTTAATGAGTCTTTTTGTTCTATACATCTGGGAGGCCTGCTATTATTGAGAAATGGATTTGTGGAAGACAAGTCGATAAAACAAAATAACATTGTTCAATCAAAGCATGTTTTTTGAAAAAAATGGCGCAATTTGAAAGAAATTCCCACTCCAAAAATCGAGGTGGGAAAAAACTAAATTTACAATCAGGTACTTATACTAAGAAAACATATCGTAAGCCGAGTGAGCAGCTATTTTCCCAACAGGCAGCCACTCAGTTACCCAAACTTAACTAAAAATATGAAAACGCACAAAAATTCAACACCAAAACATAAAATAATAAGACCCACCACTGAAGTATCGCCTTGGAACGATCGGTAATATATAAAATTACTGGCGGGCTTAAACTAGTTTTACAGGATCCTAACCTCACCCTCAGCTTCTGCAGTGGTTCACAACATTTAGTTAGTTGTTCGGTCCTCGTGGTGAATCTCTAACTAACTCGTCAATGAATCATCAAGGACGAACAAATAAATCATGATAACGACCAAGATGAATGAAAAACGAGGACTCACAGATACAATAAGCTGCCCAGCGATGCAGAGCCCTGGACCCCTAACAACATCACCGAAAATCTGGAGCAATAGAAATACATCATCCAGTTTAACCCCAGTGGGCCATGCAACAGACAATTAAGAAGCTCCGGCCCCAACCAACTAAAATGAATAGCTTTAAGCCAGGGCCATCATAGAGGCTGACGCCGGACCCACCGGGCAATGTTTACTCACCTTGACCTGTGATGAAAATTCTCAGCAATAAATTTATTATTCATTTCCATTAATTCTTACAATTTTCCAAAAAAAAAAATGAAATTCAAAAAGTCACAACTATATTTACAATGAAATATAGCTGAAATTTTCTAGACAGGCATTAACATCTTTGAAAAAATCTTGTAGTTTCGAAAGATCGGAATTCAGATTACTGAATTAAAACTATAGTAAAACTGGGGCTTACGACATTTTTATTATTTTTGCTTCAAAACATAGATACAGGTCAAAATGGATATTCTGTCACAAACAATTCTTTGTTTATTTAAGTTTTAACCTACACTGGCAGTATATCTATAACAGAGATATCTCGCAGTATATCTATAACGGAGATATCTCGCAGTATATCTATAACGGAGATATCAGTTAAAATTTAAATAAACAATGGATTGTTTTGTGCCACGAAAGCCTGCACTAGCTATAGTGGGTACTATAAGTTAAAATGGCCTTGACAAAGTGATTCTAATGTATACCCAAAATCTATGTTCTGAGCAAAAACATAAAAAAATATCAAACATTGATTATTTTCAACTCAAACTTTCAATTCGAACTGTTAAACCAGTTCGATTTTAAGAGCTGTTAAAACAGTCTGTAATTTTTTTGTAATGCACTAGTCATTTGTAACCATGCCCCCCCCCCCCTCACCCCCAGGGGAGGGAGGGGGAGACTAAGCTGTGGAAATGAGCGTGGTTCTGACCAAAGTTTTGCCACAGCAGAATTTAGACAAAAAGGGCTGTAAAATGAAAAGTTAGCAGGCTGCGGGGAAAAACAACAATGGTTTTATCAACAAGTAGCCCCCGCAGGGTGGGGCTTTTAGCAGGGATTTGCTGGACCAAAAGTCAAAGTCCCCTTGGCTGGAGGGGCCATGGTTATAAATGACTAGTTCATAATAGCTAGAGAGCAATTAGGAGTGTACCCAAAAAATAAGTGCCCAAGTGTCAAAAGGCCTATGTTTACAACTAAAAATACAAATCAAATCTGCCAGTTCGTTTTATCTTCACATCACAGCTTTTTTGGTTTGCAAGACTTACATTTTCTAAATTGTTTATTGAATAAAGTGTTCAATAAAAACAGAACATCATATGAGCCAGGTCTTGAGAATGGGATTATTGCCTATGCGAAAACAAAGGCGCACATCAGCTGTGCAGTAACTGCACAGTTGATCAGCGCCTTTTTTTTCACTACATGGATAGCACAATTCCTCCCCTACTTATATCCAAAATTTCAAGCTTCTTGCTTTCTTATGTGACTGTACAAGATGGTTTGCGTCAGAACCTGGTCGGAAATCCCAAAGATCCGTTTTCTCGCATCACGGCTCATATAACTCCCAGAAGAAGACACATGAGCCTGTGCGTGAGAAAACCAACCATTTGGGTTCCGACCAGGTACAACACAAACTGGGCTGTACAGTCACAGAAGATGATTAGAGGCTGGAAATTTTGGATTAGAAAGTAGAGTTATTGTACTTTCCAGGTAGCAAGAACAAAGTTACTGCGAAGCTGATCTGCGCCTTTGTTTTCGCCTACACAGATTGTTGGTTTTCCCATGCGGCGGCTCACATCCACACTGTCTACTCTCAAGAATTATTTACGAAATAACACTTTCATCAATTGATGGGATACGTTTTGTCTAGATATAGCATTTGCAGCAGAAAATTACTTCTCATATTCAGTTCTGATCCTAAAAAATTGGACATATTCTGACATATTCAAAATTTTAAGGAATCTCATGTCTCAACAAAAAGACAGCTTGACAGTAGCTATCTAATTTGTGATGAAGTAATGACCCTTAAATATCGACCCCTCATACCTATCTATAGCATAATTCTTTTCTGTGAAAATTCTTCTTCTGCAATAATAATGTGAGCCACGTCATGAGAAAACCAACATTTGCGTATGTGAAAACAAAGGTGCAGTTCAGTAACTGCGAAGCTGATCAGCACCTTCGTTTTCGCTACACATATAGTATAATAATTTATTACTCTTTTTTCTATATAGAAAATTTCCAGCCTCTGAGCCATCTTCTGTGCTTGTACAGCTTGGTTTGTGTCGGACCTGTTTGGAAACCACATAGTTGCTTTTCTCATGATGCGGCTGATCTGTCAGATGAAACCAGAAGAATGTGCAATACATACTGGTTAACTGCCTCTTGGATGCTAGTCTTGGTCCACTATGACTAGGATAGATTGCATGACCTTAGCTCTTGACCATTAACATACAAAATCAAATCATGATAAACTTAAGCATCAGGAAAACATGTCCGTGCAATGAATACCCCCCTTAAACCCCACTTTTATGTAGTAAAACTGGGGTATGCAGAGGTATACCTATTTTTCTTATTTTTGCTTCAAAACATAGATTGTGGGTACTTGTTAGAATCGCCTCGCTGAGGCGGTTCTAACGTCTACCCACAATCAATGTTTTGAGCAAAAATAAGAATAAGAGCTGTCGCAGGACAGCGTGCTCGACTGCTTCTGACCTTTGTCAAACATAAGGCCAAACCCGACCGGTAACCCAAAGCATTATGCTCATACATCTTTTTTGCCTTGATGCGATAAGGCAAAATCACTGAACCATGAAAGTTAACTATAACTACCTAAGATTTAAAGGTCTCACTCATATTGTGAAAGAAGTGTGTTCATATACAAACTGAGTGCCAAGACACAAGGCAAAATCACTGGACCATGAAATAAGGTCACACTGACCTATAAGTATTTCAGGGTCAAAGCCTCAAAGGTCTAGTGATACTTACTCATAATGTGAAAGAAATATGATCATATACCCATTCAGTGTTGAGATATAAAGCAAAATCACTGAACCATGAAATTAGGTCATAGTGACCTATAAGTATGTTTGGGTTAAAGGTCTGGTCATACTCATTCATAATCAGAAAGAAGTATGAAAAAATACCAACTGAGTGTCGAGATATAAGGCAAAATCACTGAACCATGAAATTAGGTCAAAGTGACCCAGGAATACTTTACGGTCAAAGGTCTTGTCATACTCATACATATCGTGAAAGAAGTATGTTCATATACCAATTGAGTGCCGAGATATAAAGGAAAATCACTGAACCGTGAAATAAGGTCATATTGACCTAGGACTACTTTAGGGTCAAAGGTCTTGTCATACGCAAACATAGTGTCAAAGAAGTTTGTTCATAAACTACTTGAGTGCCGAGATATAAGGCAAAGTCATTGAACCGTGAAATTAGGTCACAGTGACCTATAAGTATATTGGGGTCAAAGGTCTGGTCATACTCACTCATAATCTGAAAAAAGTATGAAAATATACTAATTGAGTGTCAAGATATAAGGCAAAATCACTGAACCGTGAAATTAGGTCACAGTGACCTAGGACTAATTCAGGGTCGAAGGTCTTGTCATACGCAAACATACTTTGAAAGAAGTTTGTTCATAAACCTTTTGAGAACCGAGATATAAGGCAAAATCACTGAACCGTGAAATTAGGTCACAGTGACCTATAAGTATATTGGGGTCAAAGGTCTGGTCATACTCACTCATAATCTGAAAAAAGTATGAAAATATACTAATTGAGTGTCAAGATATAAGGCAAAATCACTGAACCGTGAAATTAGGTCACAGTGACCTATAAGTATATTGGGGTCAAAGGCCTGGTCGTACTCGCTCATAATCTGAAAGAAGTAAGAAAATATACTAAATGAGTGTCAAGATATAAGGCAAAATCACTGAACCATGGAAAGTAGGTCAACCGACCCTTACTGGCATGACACACAAGTCAGTGTCACAAAGTCAAAAGATGAATGACCAACCATCTTCCTAAGTTGTTTCTATTAAGAAATAAAAAGAAAAAAAATTTGGGGAGTTCTAGATTTTGACCTCTAGCCCCGCCCCCCTGACTCCGACCCAGAGGTCCGATGTCATGGAAACTAAAGTGTATGAAGTATGAATGCTTTATGATAAGTTGTTGTCAAGATATGGACTCCTTGTAAAAGTTACACAGCAGTACATCTATTTTTTAACAGTGTTCTAGTTTTTAACTTCCAGCCCCACCCCCCAGGCATGGACTGAGAGACCCGATGCCATGAAATGAAACTCAACCCTACAGGGTACCTATGGTCCGAGTATGAAAGCCCTCTGATAAAAAGTTTTCAAAATATAGACTTCTAGAATATTATATCACAGAAAAGCCATTATTATTAATGGTGTTCTAGATTTTAACCTCTAGCCCCACCCCCTGGCATGGACCCAGGGATCTGATGCCATGGAATGAAAGCCGACCCTACAGGGTGTCAATGGCCCAAGTATCAATGCTTTCTGATGAGTGGTTGTCAAGATATGGACTTCTAGAAAACTTTAACACAAGAATTGCCATTTTTGAAGGTGTTCTAGATTTTAACCTCCAGCCCCACCCCCTGGCCTGGACCCAGGGGCCCGATGCCATGGAATGAAAGCTAACCCTACAGGGTATCTATGGTCCAAGTATGAATGCTTTCTGATGAGTGGTTGTCAAGATATGGACTTCTAGAAAACTTTAACGCAAGTGTGACGCGCACGCGCACATGCACGCGCACGGGAACGGGAACGGGAACGTGGACGACCGGGGTGACTGCAATATAATAGCTCTATGCACTTCGTGCAGTCGAGCTAAAACTATCAAAATCTTTCTGCTGAAAAGTTTCAATTTTTACAACATAAGAAAAATCTATATATTACATGGGCGTGTTTTCGTAATGGGCTGGGGCATAAGCCCATAATGGTTGGACACACGATCATCCTAAGTTTTAGCTGAAAACGCCTGAAATGAAGCAGATTAACTGCGTTTCTGTGAAAATTGCAAATTGCGGTGTGAAAAAAGTTGTCAGATATTGATATTGATGAAACGGCATGAGGTCGTATTTCGCCCCTGGGATTAATTCATTATTATATTGTCTTAACGTTTATTCATCTTGCTGTCTGTAGGATTGATTCTTACGTCATGCTGGTGCCAGTTAGAAAAAAAAAAAGCCACCTCGTGGGAAAACCAACAATGTAGTTTCTGAACAGGTCTAACACAAACCGGCCTGTACAAGCACAGAAAAGAGCTAGAAGCTTGAAATTTCGAATTTAAGAGGAATTGTACTATCCGAGTAGCGAAAAAAAAAGGCGCTGATCAGCTTCGCAGTTACCGCGAAGCTGATCTGTGTCTTTGTTTTCACCTATGCAGATTGTTGGTTTTCCCATGAGGCGGCTCAAATGATAAAATGGGCTGCATCATCTGAAAAGGTTGTCTGGCCCTGCCCCCATGGCTATAAACACATGCGTATAACCATGTCCTGGTCCCATGTCATGATGGCTGTCATTAAAGCATATATGGTAACCAGAGGACCAATGGTCCTGTAAACGCTCACCTGAGATCAGCTGCATATACAAATAAACATGTTTGAATATTATGGTATTTAACTCCAGTGCAGGGGCAGATAAGCCCTTGGGCCATTTTCTTTTTTCAGAATCTTCGATATTCTGTCCATTTGCCAATTTCCTGTTGGCTTTTTCCTTCAAATGACATTTTAACAGTTTTCCCAATTCAGATGCACAGGCAACCCATGTTGACCTTGCCATAAACTTGGTCAAGGTCATCACAGGGTCATGATTTATATATACATTGGAGTACTTTAGCCATCGATGCCTCACGCCAAGTTTCCTTGAAATCAGTCTATTGGTTTCAGAGAAGATGATTTTTGATGGGTTTTTACCATATATGGGCATGGCGGCCATCTTGGTCATGTGACCTAGATTATTCATATACACATTGATTCCCCCATTCTATAGATGCTTCACATAAAATTTGGCTTTGTTTGGCCAAGTGGTTTCAGAGGAGAAGACGTTTGAATATTATGGAAATATACATGTATATTGCCCCGGGGTGGGGGCACATGAGCCCCTGGGGTCCAATTTTTTTCAGAATCATTAATATCCAGTCCTACTGCCCATTTCCTGCAAGACTTTCACTTTAAATGACATTTTAAAAGTTTTCCCCATTCAAATGCATTGGTGACCTATGTTGACCTTCCCGTAAAATAGGTCAAGGTCATCACAGGGTCATGATTTATATACACATTGTAGTGCTTGAGCCATCGATGCTTCGTGCCAAGTTTCGTTGAAATCGGTCAACCGGTTCTGGAGAAGAAGATTTTTGAACGGTTTTTACCATATATGGGCATGGCAGCCATCTTGGTCATGTGACCTAGATTTTTTATATACATATTTGTTACCCCTTCCTATTGATGCTTCACATAAAATTTCGCTTTGATTGGCCAAGCGGTTTCAGAGGAGAAGATGTTTGAATATTATGGAGATATACATGTATATTGCCCCGGGGTGGGGGCGGATGAGCCCCTGGTGCCCAATTTTTTTCAGAATCATTAATATTCAGTCCTACTGCTCATTTTCTGCAAGATTTTTCCTTTAAATGACAATTTAACAATTTTTCCCATTCAAATGCATTCGCGACCTATGTTGACCTTGCCGTAAAATAGGTCAAGGTCATCATAGGGTCATGATTTATATACACATTGTAGTGCTTGAGCCATTAATGCTTCATGCCAAGTTTGGTTGAAATCGGTCCAGTGGTTCCGGAGAAGAAGATTTTTGAAGGGTTTTTACCATATATGGGCATGGCGGCCATCTTGGTCATGTGACCTGGATTATTTATATATACATTGGTTCCCCCTTCCCATAGATGCTTCATGTAAAATTTGGCTTTGATTGGCCAAGCTGTTTCAGAGTAGAAGATCTTTGAAAATTGTGGACGACGGACGGACGGACGACGGACGACGGACGGACGGACGGACGGACGACGGAGCATGGGTATACTTTAAGCTCACCTTGTGAGCCTGACGGCTCAGGTGAGCTAAAAATGCTTAAAAACACATCATCCAAACAGCAAGATCGAGACATGTACGAAGCATCAGGGACTCAAGCTTTATAAAAGATTTATAAAATTAATGATGATCATGAGATGACCTTGACCTATTTTACCACATGACTATATAGCTTTAACTGAACCTCGAAGCCATGTGGCTAGATTTCACTGAACAAGAAAGCCTATGATCATGAAATTTGGCATGGAGCATCAAGGGCCCATCAGCTCCACAAAGTTTGACCTTGACCAACACTAGTTACCACCCTTACCACAGCAAACCAGGTCCTGCTGGCCCTAATGGAAAACCCAAAGAAGGCTTCAGGCGTGCAGGCACTGTTCAAAACTCACTATATGGCTCCAGAGTAAGAGCATCAGCTGGATTAATTCTAATTAATGGAAATGAGCCACATCATGAGAAAACCCGCTTTTTGCCTATGCAAAAACAAAGGCGCAGATCAGCTGTGCAGTAACCGCACAGCTGACCAGCGCCTTTGTTTTCGCTACACTGATAGTACAATCCCTCTACTTCTTAAACCCGAAATTTCAAGCTGAGACTCCAGAGGCTGGCTTGTGTCGGACCTGGTCGGAAACGCCGAAGATCGGTTTTCTCACGTCACGGCTCAAATCCAGATAGCCAGAAAATGTAATTAGTCTAGATATCAACTGATCTGAAGGATGGATAATTAAATCTGAAAAATTCTAAAATTACTTCAATTGGCAGCAGAACCATGATATACAGATACTAAGGATTTCCAGTGTTCTAGTCTGTAAATCAGTAATTATATAGTATTGTGGTGCTTCAAACCAACTTTCTAGACTATTTGATTAAAAAGGAGAACTATTATGGGCATTTAACATTATGAAAGAAACGTCATTTCCATATCATGTATATTTCTAGAGAGTGGTTCTAATGAGTACTCACAATTTATGTTTTGGATCAAACTGTGTACCCCAGTTTTACTATATAAAAGTGAGGTTAAATGGGGTATACATTTCATGGACATGTTTTCCTTATGTGCACGGTAAAACATCAGTAAAATCATGTCCATGAAATGACTATACCGGACCCTAAACCCCATTTTTATACAGTGAAAATGGGGTTTACATGGGTCAACTCTTTTCTTATTTTTGATCCAAAACATAGATTGTGAGTACTCGTTAGAACCGCCTTGCAGATTGTGTATCCACAATCAAAGTTTTGAGCAAAAATTCAGAAAGTATTTAAAATGTTCAACTTTTCAAACCCAAAAAAAGTATCTGTATAATTTGTAATGAAGCACAGGCATATAATTCCATCAAAAGATTCACATAGTAAGCCATACACCTTGCACACTTAACATGTTTCTCTAATTAAAGATATTAGTGATCAAATGATGTTAATTAGATGAAAGGCGAAAAAATGAGACATTTAAATGGTTTCTGAAAAATCAGGCTTGCAATAACATTCCATCATTTAACATGAGCCTCTGCACACCAAAACATAGGCAATGGTTCATGCCACAAATGAAAGCGTTCAGAAATTCTGTTTGAGCCGAGGAGGCCTATCCCATTTTTAAATAAATAATTGGCAAGAAAAAGTGTCTGAATTTTAAGAAATTTAGAACAAATATATGCACATCAAAATGATTTTTTGTAGAATTTTAAGTCCTACAATACTGAATGCATCTTGTGCATCATTGGAAATTACCACAGGTGTTTAACCCATATTTGACGAATGGATTCTCCCATCATTATCATTTGGATGATTCCACTTTCGTTTTTAGGGGTGTTAGGAGCGATTTTTAATTTTTATTCCATTTTTCGATGAAAATTTTCTAAGCAAACAGAATAGCCCCAGATGGCGTCACATCTGGGGCTATGCTGTTTGCCTATGTCCCACAAAAGGGACACCAGGCTTAAATGAGTTAAGTGGGTAACTTGAAAAGAATAACATGAGTTATTTAATGAGAAAAAACAACAATCTTATACATTTTCACCACAATAATGACTCGCATAGATGTGGAGACAGTTTAATGCTATCGTGGGAATGCGGTGGCGTAGTGGTAGAACATTGGACTCAGAATCAAGAGGTCCTAGGATCGATCCCCACTGGCGGCACTTATGTTGTGGCATTGAGAAAGGCTCAAACATGGACTGTTTGACTAAAATAGTTTTCCCCCCTACGGAGCTTTTAATTAGCATTCAGATCCTTAGCTTTGTTTATCAGAAAACTGTGTCTAATTACAATGTATGAGCCACCTCATGGGAAAACCAACAATCTGCATATGCGGAAACAAAGACGCAGATCAGCTTCGCGGTAACCGCGAAGCTGATCAGCGCCTTTGTTTTCGCTACACGTATAGTACACATCCTCTTCTTCTTAAATCCGAAATTGCAAGCTTCTTGCTGTCTTCTGTTACTGTACAGGCCGGTTTGTGTCCGACATGTTCGGAAACCACATTAATGGTTTTCCCATGAGGCGGCTCGTATTATTTTCAAGCAAAACATTAAATGAGCCGCGACGCAAGAAAAATAATCTTCGGGGTTTGCAACCAGATCCGAAACTAACCGGGCTGTACAGTCAGAGAGGCAGGCTAGAGGCTTGAAATTTTGGCTAAAAGTAGAATCCGATTAGCGAAAACAAAGGCGCTGATGTTACTGCACAGCTGATCTGCACCTTTGTTTTGGCCTAAGCGTTTTGTTGGTTTTCTCATGCAGTGGCTCAAATGGAATCTGCTATTCCTGTTGAACAGAACAGAACAGAAATTTTGAACACAGGCAGACATGCTCAATTATGAAAACATAGGTTTACAATCAAGAATTATGTCGAATTAACATAAAAAATTTAGCCACATAAGAAAACCAACAACATGCATTCAAAAATTTCTGATATTTTCATCATTTTTGCTAGAACCAGAACCAGCTTGCCCAAACGTATACTTTTCATGGATATGTTTTCATGATACTGAACAGTATATGGTATGAAAAAAATCATTACGAAAACTTTTCCATGCATTATACACAGAGAATTTTTCAGCATTAAAATTGAAAATTTCATTGAAAAAATTTGGTTAATTTTAATGTTTGCTCAAAACATTGATTGTGGGTACACGTTAGAACTGCCTCGCCGAGGCGGGTCTAACGAGCACCTTCAATCTATATTTTGGTGCAAAAATAAGAAAAATATATTTACCCCTGCATACCCCAGTTTTGCTATCTAAAAGTGGGGATAAAGGGGGTATACATTACAGGGACATCTTTTCGTGATGATATTGAACAGTAATCACAGAAATGAAAGCTATTGATTACATACATCATCTATCCCTATCAGAATCTATCAAACTGATCAGGGCTGTGGCAAGATAAAATGGTCATTTCAACCTTTTCATATGTACAAAAACAATGCTTTGAGAGATAGAGACAGTTTATGCCTCAGATAGTGGTACATGGTGGTAGCAAACTGGAAAGACAAAACCAATAATTTTGATTTAGTGACTGCGATGAAATATCAAAATAAATGCCTTAAAATGGCTAAATTTTGAGTGTACAATGTTTCCTGTATATTTTCAACAAATTTCATTTGCATTTTTTAACCCCTATCTAGCTCCAAAGCACATATATAGCTTTATAACCTGGAGATATTACTGATGTTTGTTTTGATATATTGTTCATAATTTTATGGCAACTGATGCTCATATGACAAACGTTTGAACATTTGTGGTCGGATGTTACAAAAAGATTTTCAAAATTTGATAGCTTTTTATAAACCATTATAAAAATACCAAATATATGAATTGTGTAATTGAAATTGTGGTATGTAATAGTCATGACATGTCTTTTTTTATACTTCAGGCTTTGGAAAGCTGACTACTAAGAGGAAAATTGATATCACTTTTTATATGCTATTTTTTAGGGTGTCCGAAACGGCCTGTATCATCCGAAGAGTGGGTTTTTTTCTCTTACGCACAAAGTTATAAACAGTTCATTTTACCTTTTTTTAATGGTAGATGAAAAACAGTATAAGAACACAAGGAAATTTTTTTGCTCTGTGTAAACCTTCGGAAAACATTGTTGCCGATATGTGTCCGAAACAAATTTTTGTATCATCCGAAGAGTGCTTTTCACAAAATGTTGGTCTGTGATTTTGTTCTCTGTTTCTCTATTTTGTTTTTTTACCTAAGCTTTTTACAAATTAAGATGTGATGATTTGTAAGCCAAAAATCTTCTATCATAGTATGCTGAACTTTGAAAAAATGATTTTTAGAAATTCGGCTTCCTAAGTTCATTCTTAGGACACACATATAAAAATCATATAAAATTAATATGCAGTGATGAATTAGGAAACATATGAGTGATCTATATACGAAAACTTTTCCATGCATTATACACAGAGAATTTTTCAGCATTAAAATTGAAAATTTCATTGGAAAAATTTGGTTAAGTTTAATGTTTGCTCAAAACATTAATTGTGGGTACACGTTAGAACTGCCTCGCCGAGGTGGGTCTAACGAGCACCTTCAATCTATATTTTGGTGCAAAAATAAGAAAAATATATTTACCCCTGCATACCCCAGTTTTGCTATCTAAAAGTGGGGATAAAGGGGGTATACATTACAGGGACATGTTTTCGTGATGATATTGAACAGTAATCACAGAAATGAAAGCTATTGATTACATACATCATCTATCCCTATCAGAATCTATCAAACTGATCAGCGTTCCGTAATAAATAAATAACGTAGTGATCCGAAAAAGTTATTGTCAGCATCCTTAAAGACATTTGAGCCACCATACCAGAAAACTAACTACATGTATCTACATATGGGAAAACAAAGGCACAGATCAGCTTCGCAGTAACTGCGAAGCTGATCAGCGCCTTTGTTTTCGCTACAGGGATAGTACAATCCATCTTCTTATTAAGTCCAAAATTTCAAGCTTCTGGCTATCTTCTGTGGCCGAAGAGCCTGGTTTGTGTCGGACATAGTCAAAAATCAAGATTGTTGGATTTCCCACCAGTGGTCCAACACGAATATGCCTGTACAGTAGCAGAATTGGACGAGAAGCATGAAGTTTCATATTTAGGAAGAAGAAGAATTGTACTATATGTGTGATGTAAAAACAAAGGCACAGATCAGCTGTGCAGTTACTGCACAGCTGATCCACAGATCAGCTGTGCAGTTACTGCACAGCTGATCAGTGCCTTTGTTTTCTCATATGCAAAAAGCCAGTTTTCTTATGATGCGGACCAACTTTGTAATTAAAGCTAGCTTACCATTAACCACCAGATTTTTCATGCCCCCTGGAATCTTTGAAAAAGTTGGAAGGGCATATTGCTTTCAGCTTGTCTGTCTGCCTGTGTGTACATCTGATACACTTTTTTTTATTAAACTTTTGAATGCTGCAGTTTCGAAATTTCATATACAGATTCGTCATGAAAGAATAATTGACCCATATTTTTATGTCTAAGTTATGCCCCTTTTTAGTTATGTCCCTTTGAAAATGAAATCTGAAAATCTTGTATGCGAGATATCTCAAATGGTATTTGAGCTAGAGCCTTCATATTTGGTATACTGATGGGGTTGAAGACATGATCACCTGATAAACTTTTTTGAGAACTTTCCGTCAATTTTGGACAGAATTACAGAATTTTGAAATTTTTACTCCATTTTTAACTTGTCTGCAACCATTCTATCTGACAAATATGCGATGCCAGGTTAGGGGCATGCATACAGTTGGGGGCATTGTGTTTTACAAACACATGTTTCTAGTTTCATTTTATTATTCACTGCTTACAGATCAAAACAAGAATTAGCATACACTATTATAGTATTATATGAGCCGCAACATGAGAAATCCGACTTTTTGCATTATACATGTATGTGAAAACAGCAGATCGACTGTGCCGTAACTGCACAGCTGAGTACTATTCTGCTTCTTAAGTCCAAAAGTTCAAGATTCTAAGCCTTCTTATCTGACAGAAAAGTCTGATTTTTGTCAGACCTGGTAGTAAATCCCGAAGACAGATTTTCTCATGATCCGGCTCATATATTGTTCTCTCAGACCATTAAGAATTCCTTGCATACTGCAACCAACAAAACATTTTAGGCCAACATAATAGGCAAAAGACAAAATCATCAAGTTATTCCATTAGGAAAACATGTCCGTGAAAAGTATACCCCTTTGAACCCCACTTTTATATAGTAAAACTGGGGTTTACAGGGGTATATCTATTTATCTTATTTTTGCTCCAAAACATAGATTGTGGGTACTCGTTAGACCCGCCTCGGCGAGGCGGTTCTAACGTGTACCCACAATCTATGTTTTGAGCAAAAGTAAGAAAAATATCGAAAAAATTCTACAGAAGATTTTCAATTTTTACAACTTTAGACAAATTTGTATATTACATGGGCATGTTTTCGTAATGCAGGGTTTTTTCTGAGCACTGAGATCAATTTCAGGAGCTGTGAGAATGTCACTAGCTCAAGGCCACAACGAACAGCACAGCACTCCAGGTGTATTTATGAGCAGTTTAAATATCGTGCTCAGCTGTGTTGTGAATGAAAAAAATATATACCTTCAGAGAGAGGCTCATCTGATGAAGCACGTAAAGGACATTCTAATGCACTTGAGAATGTAACGCTACGTCTGATTGGATAACGTCAAAACCTTGCGACAGTATATTCTGCGATATACCGTCCGAAACCCAACGTCATGAGCAACGTCGCTTGTGATTGGTTAACGTCGTGTTTTTCGTCGCTGGTGACGCTCATGTTTCGCAAAAAAACAATGCATTTTTTCAATGTTTATAGCTAAAAAGTACATTAGAATGGGGATAACAATATTCAAATTTTTCATTTGGGGTGGTATATCGTCGGATATACGGAAATCATGTTTTACGGCTGCGCTGACGCGTCGCCGTAAAACAAAATTTCCGACCGTATATCCGACGATATACCGCCCCAAATGAAAAATTTGAATACAGTTATCCCCTAACTATAATCTAAAACTAGGTAATTAGCATTTTTAATTCTCTATTTTACACCCTGTATAACCATGATGCTATCAAATTTCTTACAGCACAGATTAATGCAACATTACATGTGACACATGACAAAATGGAGGGTGGTGATTGGAAGCCAGATCAATACCGTTGCAACTTACAGCAAGGCAACAATCTCATCACTGTATGTTGTTGTCCAAATGATCCAACTTCCAATCACTGCACTCCATTTTATCACATGGTGTGTGTTGTTGCATCAATCTGTGCTCTAAGAATATTGGATATATACAGCATTTTATGTCTATTTCATTCCACACATTATTACAGCACGGCATTGTACTGGCATTCCAATATTCAGTCTGGCATTACTTAATGACCAGTTCTAAATGAGCCGCGGCGCGAGAAAACCTGTCTTCGGGGTCTCTGACCAGACCTGGTACAAACCGACCTGTACAGTCACAGAAGCAGGCTAGAAGCCTGAAATTTCGGATTTAAGAAGAAGAGAAATTGTACTATCCGTGTAGCAAAAACAAAGGCACAGATCAGCTTAGCTTCGCAGTTTGCAGTTTCTGCGAAGCTGGTCTGCGCCTTTGTTTTCGCATAGGCATAAATCCTGTTTTCTCACGATGCGGCTCAAATAGCTCTTCACTTGCAACTAGCCACTATTATTGGGCTTGCCAATGTCATCTCATTTTGACATAAGAGGAAGACATTGATGTTCTATAATTATCCTAAAGCTTAAACCTTTTGTGATGAAAGCACTTGCCCCTTATTATTTTGCATTGTCAACTCAAGACTGAAATTAAAACAGCTCATAAATGCTGAAATAACTGAACCTGGTAGCTTCAGGTTTAGATTACCAAAGTCAATGACAAATTAACATTTATGAGCAGGATAAATTTTAGTCACCGCTTAGTTCAGCATGAAGAAAAATATGTAAACTCAGGGCCAGTAAACAAACGAACCATAGGTCCATGGGTCTTCTAAGGGCTCACCTGAAATCTGCTATAATACCTATAAACAATATATACTGCCATGGGTACCGGCAAACTAACATTAGATTATATCAAAGTTGGCCTAAATGTCATAAAATGGGTAAAGGTCAACTTATGTTCATAATTGAAATGCTTAAGATACCATTGAAGTTAACCATGCTGCTGTAAAACAGGCCAAGGCCTTCCCAGTGTCACATTATTATATATATATATATGGCGTACAGAGTGGTGTAATGGTTAGCACGTCTGCCCGGAATGCAGGAGGTCCGTGGTTCGATTCCCGGTCGAGGAACGACCGATTTTTGTACGCTAATTCTGTTTGTTTATATAATTTCCTGTAACGTGCTGTTCTCTGTTTCTTAAATATATATATATATATATATATATATATATATTGGGAGAAATAGGACAAACATCAAACAAAAATCTTCCCGGTGGCACTGGATCCTAAGAAAGGATTCGAAAATGATTGAAATAAGTATATAGGCGTCATGAATTAATTTTAAGTCGTTTACCCACTGCCGAGCATTCAGTGGTGTCAACTTTGTCACATTTCATGTGATTTTTGTGTATTTGTGTATTTTTGCATTGTTTTTTTTTATTTATTTTGTTTATTTACCTATTTTCATTTTTTTCCAGCTTTTACCTGTAAATACATATTGACTCTGAAGAAGGCGAAAGCCGAAAGCGCGCTTAGTTTGATTTATTCTTGCACTGTTAATGGTTTAATCCCCCTATATATATATATATATATATATATATACGGTGAAAATACGAATGCCGGAACAAATAAATTAATATAGAAAAAATAATGACATCTGGATTTTTACGTTATTTTATTACCGCGACCGGTTTCGTTATACTCATCAGGCGGATTTAACATAGTAACATAGCAACGTAAGTAACCCTTACTTACTTACGTTGCTATGTTACTATGTTAAATCCGCCTGATGAGTATAACGAAACCGGTCGCGGTAATAAATAAACGTAAAAATCCAGATGTCATTATTTTTTCTATATATATATATATATATATATATATATATATATATATATATATCAGGGAACAACCTAGGGGGCGACTGGGGCGACTAAGTCGCTTTTTCCGTCGGCACTTCGCTCCCGGCGGACCGGTGGGCGAAGTTTCAGTCGCCTGGTTTCGCTCACGGTGAGCCGTTGGGCGAAGTCCTTTTTTTGTGTGTGTTTTGGGGGGGGAGTACTTACGGTAATTCAGTAGCGAGTTGCCGTTAATCCGTTATCAATTAATGTCACCTGTACTGTGATTGTCAAATTATCATGCATCAATAATCCGTGAACAAAAGGTGTGGAACATCAATTGACACGAGTTTGGCCTAATTATGTCCAATTATCATGAATACGGTACAGTGATGTTTTACAACTTTGACACGCGCACATTAGCTCCGCCTATTCTGCATCAGATTTTGTGTTTTCGTCCAATGATCGATAGCGTTTTACTACGAACTACGTCAGAAAATATTTTCTATAATTAGGTTGTGTAATTGTGAAACCGATACGTGTGTACTGATTGAAGTTTGTCGGCGTTTTCTTTGAAAGTTCGAAGACGCATTTTATATGCGAAAAACATCAACAAACGGATTAACTAATCATTCCTTCATTTTTTCCGGTGAGTCGCGAAAGACTTTACAAATGCATGTTTGTTTTGCTCATCGCCGATCATTATTTCAATTGCCTTTTTACCAAACAATTATTACTCAATTAGGGCCTGAATTCGTACCGAAACTATGAAACTTTTTACCGAATCAACTTCCAAAATGGAAAGCTGGTTCAGCCTGGTTGATCGGCTTTGGTCCTAAACGGGGAAGTATTAAAGCGTAAGGCAGAAGATGCATTGGAGTCGAAGCCGCCAAGTACGTAATGTGGATGGTTAGACTTCGGACGAGGCTGGCAAGTGGCACTCTTAGATTTGCTGACTTGCTAAGATCGACGGTACATATTCTCGTGGTCACGACACCCCAGCTAAGACTACCAACCACACCAGACATTATCATATATATAATCAGTTTTAAAGAAAAAAAATATACCATGTACAAGTACACAAAAACCCATGTTATAAAAGGCGTATGTGACCAAAATTAAAAAAATAAAAGACAAAAAAGAAAACCTCAAGCCTATTAACAATATATGTGTGTGTGTGTGTGTGTGTGTGTGTGTGTGTGTGTAATATATATCAATGTAACTCAGTAGTAACACAGTTATATTGTATAGACATGTTTCTGTTTGTCCGTCCATACATCCATTCGTCATCCGTGTTACTACCCTCACTTCTCCCTAAGATTAGCAAACTTCTCTCTAAAATTCTCAGAGGGAGAAGTCACTTCTCCCTAAAATTTTGGGCCAGGATGAACCCTGTATATATATATATATATATATATATAAAGTAGAGAAATATAAAGTAGAGAAATAAAGATGTACTTAATTGGCGAAGGTAGGTTTCGAACCCGCAGACTTCGGCTTCGGCGCCTAGCTATACAGGGCCATCCCCTCTACCGACTGCGCTACTACGCTCCTTAAAAAAGGAGTTATCATAGCTCAGGTTAAGAGGCGATTTCCCTGCATAACCCGTCTGATAGGTTACTATTTTTCGTTGTGCAAGCACACTCGTCTATATACATGGAATAACTGGATCCTGTGGATAGGATGCCAAAGCTTGGAAATAATATGTTCATATCAAAGATATACAAACTCCAACAGCTATTCCTACCAAGATCATTTCTGATACAAGTACATCGGAAAAATTATAAAGTAGAGAAATAAAGATGTACTAAATTGGCGAAGGTAGGTTTCGAACCCGCAGACTTCGGCTTTGGCGCCCAGCTATACAGGGCCATCCCTGTATATATACATATATATATATATAATCATGAGAAAACCAACAAATGGTTTTGGAAAACGTTCGACACAAACTGATCTGTGTACCATCACAGAAGATGGCAAAAAGCTATGTACCAAGTTTTCATGATCAGAAGTCTTTAGATCATTCTAAGAACAATATTTTAAAATATTTTCACCATATATGGTCATGGTTATTAAATTTTTTTGCTAGCATACAAAAGAGCCACAAAAAATTACCTTTGATTGGCCAAGCAGTCTCAGAGAAAAGTATAAGGAAGAAATGCAACGACTGCAATGTTCAACAGGCAACTTCAAAGTACGCTAATGAGCATACCATATTTATTGCATCTTTTGATATGTGTAATCTTTGTCATTAGAACCCTGACTTTAAGGCTAATTGTCAATTAAGGAATATAAGAGTGACTGGATTTTAGAGAGAATAATTACATTGATAACTCAGCTGCACATGTGCAACTGATCTTTACAGTTCCTACATATATAACAGGCAAAAACAGGATTTACAATGGGGTGCATATTAAGCTCTACCAATTAATCAGACTTACACTGCTGGCTAATTAGCAATTCATCATGAGCCCAACTGAATGAAGATAGTACTTGAACCGCATGATGAGAAAACCTGATTTTTGCCTATGCGAAAACAAAGGCGCAGATCAGCTTCGCAGTAACTGCGAAGCTGATCAGCGCCTTTGTTTTCGCTACACGGATAGCACAATTTCTCTTCTTCTTAAACCTGAAATTTCATGCTTCTAGCCTGCTTCTGTGACTGTACAGGTCAGTTTGTGTCAGACCTGGTCGGAAACCCCGAAGACTGGTTTTCTCCCGTCAAGAGGCTCACTTAAAACTGTCTAACATGTTCCTCTTCAATGTTTCAAAACCAAAGTCCCAATGGCCTGAAAACACTAGTTGGGTCTAACATAATTGGCAACTTGTTTGTTGAGCAGGTGTTTAGAAGGCATGTAAAAGTTCTTCAGACACTTTCTGCACCAATAAGGATTAGTTGAAGATCTATCAGACTTGGGAAAACCCGATTTTTGCCTTTGTGAAAAAAAGGCGCAGATCAGCTGTGCAGTAACTGCACGGCTGATCAGCGCCTTTGTTTTCGCTACACCAATAATACAATTCCTCCTCTACTTACGATTTACCCAAGATTTCAAGATTCTAGCTTTCTTCTGTAGGTGTATAGGCCAGTTTGTGTCAGACCTGGTCGGAAACCCAGAAGACCAGCTTTCTCATGCCGCAGCTCAGTTGAAGATCTATCTAGCTTCAGAAAACATATGGTTCTCTTCAATTTAATTGTTTCAAGTGTTAATGAAGATTTTCATCCAAGGAACTATATTATATCATTCTGGTGAAGTCATTGTATCATTGTACCTGTTGAATGACATTCAGGTCTTCAGGTTATCAAACATTTTCATGCTCAACTCAGCTGAGACTGGAATTTTACATACTCAAAAATACTAAAATCGCCTGAATTAATTGAAATTTCAGATTTAGATCATCAAAGCCTGTAATTTATCCTGCACATAAATGTTAAAATAATTGTTGGCATTTTAACATTTATGAGCAGGATAATTTTTAGTCTCAGCTGAGTTGAGCATGAAAAAAAGTTTCATAACCTCAAGGCCTGGACTGACAAAACTCAGTAACTAAGCCATCTTTCTCTCACTCTCCAGGCATAGATCCAGAGTATTTTCTCAAGGAGAATCCCAACTTCACACTGTTGATCAGCGCCTTTGATTTGGCCTCACAGATAGTATAATCAGTGCAAGACACTCAAAGAACAATGCCTCTTCATTTAAAGCAGGGCAGTTGTTCAAAATTAAAGACATTGTTAGTTTACGATTCGTTAAAATTTCAAACATGAATATTACAAATACACTGTTATTTTTTGTTGATAAAATGTGAGAATCCTTTGCCAAGGATTCTCACATTTTATCAACAAGAAATAACAGTGTATTGCTTATGTAGTCGGCATCTACTTACGAGTTGAGGTCTAAACGATGATGTTAAGCTAACAAAGTTTTGAACAACTGGGCCCTGAATTTCAAGCTTCTAGCCTTCGTCTATGACTATACAGGCCTGTTTGTGTCAAGCCTAGTTGGAAACCCTGAAGACTAGGCCCCAATGTTTAATAAAAAGAAATTTATCTCATCTGAGCAAGAAATCTATCCTGCTCAAAATCGTTTCTTAGCAGGACAAATAACTATTTTTGTATACTAAACCTGACAGTTGTACCAGTTTTGCTTATTTTAGTATTTATGAGCAGTTAAAATATCATGCTCAATCGAGTTGAGGATGAAAACAAACTGAAAATCTTGGAGCCAGTTTTCTTGTGTGGGAACAGATGGGTTAACCTTACCTTGGGTACTTGAGCTAGACTGTGCTGCAGTTCCCGCCAAGGTCAAGGTTGTCTGTGGTGTGGACTGGGGGTGGGGTGTTGGTGGATTCCCTGATGCCTCCATGCTCAGCCACAGCGTAGGCACCCTCAGACACAACACCTCACAGTAATGCTGGGTTTACATGATTGGGGTACTAAGCCTGAAAGAGGATATAAATGCTTAAATTTCTTAAATGTATTAACAATTTCAAGGGATTATCTAACATTGACCCCTTTATGCACTAGTCATTTGTAACCCCCCCACCCCCCACCCCACCCAACCCCCAGGCCCGGGGAATAGCGGGGACTTTGACTTTTGGTCCAGCAAATCCCTCCTAAAAAGCCCCACCCTGCAGGGACTGCTCGTTGGTAAAACCATTGCTGTTTCCCCCGCAGCCTGCTATCTTTTCATTTCACCGCCCTTTTTGCCTATATAAAGCAAACCCCAGGTATTTCCTCCGCACTGCCGTGGCAATATACTGGCAAAACTTTGGTCAAAGCCCCGCTCATTTCCACAGCTATCCCCCATCCTCCCTCGGGCCTAGGGGGGCCGTGGATACAAATGAATAGTGCATTATATTTACAACAGCTATCCTGAGACAACCAATGCGAATTAGAACAACCAACACAGATGAAATCAAAACAGATGAAATCAAAACAGATGAAATCAAAACAGATGAAATCAATGATGCAAATACCTGCCTCTGAACTGTACATCAATGAATGTATAGCAAGTAAATTTCGATATATTCCCGGGCATATATATAATTCCCCTATATGGTTGTAACAATTACAAATATTGGCAAATGTTCCAGAATGGAGCCAACTTAGCAATAAACAGATCCTCATTCACACACTATTTACATCTTATAAACAATCCAACAGAGACATCCCGCAGACACCACAACATCAGGATAACATGTCCCTGTGGGTGAGAAAACCGACCAGATCCGACACAAACCAGGCTGTACAGTCACAGAAGATGGTTAGAGGCTGGAAATTTTGGATTTAGAAAGTATAGTAATTGTACTATCCATGTAGCGAAAACAAAGGCGTTGATCAGCTTCGCAGTTACTGCAAAGCTGATCTGCGCCTTTGTTTTCGCCTATGCAGATTGTTGGTTTTCCCATGCAGCGACTCATACAGTAAAGCTGGGGTGTACAGGAATATACATTTTTTCTTATCAATATGCATGCATATTTTTGCTCCAAAACATTCATTGTGGGTACTCACTAGAACAGCATTGGAGCATATTGGTAATACAATGCTAAAAACAGTTCTAACATGCACACAAATTCTATGTTTTAAGCAAAAAGTTAGAAATAAACATTTTAACTCAAAGTTATTATTTTGTGACAGCTAGAAAAAAATGAGCCGCCTCATGGGAAAACCAACAATCTACATAGGCAAAAACAAAGGCGCAGATCAGCTTCGCGGTAACCTCGAAGCTGATCAGCGCCTTTGTTTTCGCTACTCGGATAGTACAATTCCTCTTCTACTTAAATCCGAAATTTCAAGCTTCTAGCTCTTTTCTGTGCTTGTACAGGTCAGTTTGTGTCAGACCTGTTCGGAAACCACATTGTTGGTTTTCCCACGAGGCGGCTCAAATTACTGTGTACTGCATGGGCAGTTGTAAAGAACAAATCGCTACGCGGTGCCAAGGAATAGTTAGCCATCTTTATTGGTTAATAGATTATCTGAGATACCTTTTTTTCTGAATTACGATCTGTTGATCTGTATAATTTCTGACACAAATAAACTATCCATTGTTATAAATAAATCAGATGAGTTGATTACAAAAGTTCCTATTTCTCCCACTGATGAAGTCTGTTTCTAAGGCAATAAATCCACAAGATACAATAAGACATATGAGCCGCCTCGTGGAAAAACCAACAATGTGGTTTTTGAACAGGACTGACACAAACCAGCCTGTACAAGCACAGAAAAGAGCTAGAAGCTTGAAATTTCGATTTAAGTAGAAGAGGAATTGTACTATCCGAGTAGCGAAAACAAAGGCGCTGATCAGCTTCGCGGTTACCGCGAAGCTGATCTGCGTCTTTGTCTTCGCCTATGCAGATTGTTGGTTTTCCCATGAGGCGGCTCATATCTTGGTAAAAAATTAATCTCATACAGCATCAGGAAAACATGTCCGTAAAATGTATACCCCTTTCAACCGCAATTTTATATAGAAAGACTGGAGTTTGCAGGGGTATACCTATTTTTCTTATTTTTGATCAAAAACATAGATTGTGGGTACTCGTTAGAACCGCCCCAGCGAAGCGGTTCTAATGTGTACCAAACAATCAATGTTTTGAGCAAGAAAATTAAAAACATCAGAATTTTTCCAATGAAATTTTCATTTTATTATATTATATTGAAAACATGAAAAAATCTTTCATAAAATCACACATTAAGCAGGGCATGCAATGCAATTGGTTTGAGGGGTCATGTTTTAGACTCTTTGTGAAATTAAGTTTAATCCAGAGTTGGTTAATATAACCTGTTGTATGCTGTGATGACATGCACAAAGCTTGTATAAACAATTTCCCGAAACCTGAGTGATACCCTGCAAAAATGAATGGCCTAGGCTACCCCCAATCACAATTTCCTTTTACATGCAGGGTTTCTTATCATTTTAACCCAATATCTTCTGAAAACCTGAAAACAAGGTTCATATTACTAATTAAATTTGCAAAAGAGTTTTTCTTTCTTTTAAGGGGGAGGGTGGGGGGGGGGGCAGATTTTTTTTTTATTATTATTATTTTTTTTTTTTTTTTTTATTTATTTTTTTTTTTTCATAATAAAATTATGTCAAAGCAACTTTGGCAATTTTAGACTTTGAAGACAGGTTTTGTTGTGAGGAAGTTCTTATGTCTGTTATCGGTGCCATAGCTCAGATTTAGATAGATGCTGTCATTACCATATAGGGCCATTGATTTTTTTGTCTCCTAATGAAATTAAAGCTGAAGCCTGATGAAAGCCTCTATTAACACTGTCGAGTGGAATGCTAAAAATATCCCATTACGAACACTTGCCCATCCAATAAACAGAGATTTTTTAGCTTAAAAAAATGTAAAATTTTCAGCAGAAAAATGTTGATATTTTTCTTATTTTTGCTCAAAACGTAGATTGTGGGTACACGTTAGAACCGCCTCGGCGAGGCGGTTCTAACGAGTACCCACAATCTATGTTTTGGAGCAAAAATAAGAAAAATAAGTATACCCCTGCATACCCCAGTTTGGCTATATAAAAGTGGGGTTCAAGGGGGAATACATTGCACGGACATGTTTTCATGATGTATGGTTTGGCACACCTAAACAGCCTTATGTTCGACACACATAAATAGCAAGTAATGGGTTTGACACACCTAAATAGCTTGTAATAGGTTTGACACACCTAAACAGCACTAGGTTTGACACAGTAAAAAGCCTTTGGTTTGGCACATCAAAATATTCTTAGGTTAGGTTTGGCACAACTAAATATCCTTTGGTTTGGTAAATCTAAACACATGATTGCAAATCTGTATGAATTACACTGTATGCTTGCTAAACAGTTTAGCACACCTAAATAGCCTTAGGTTTGGCATACATAAATATCCTTAGGTTTGGTAAATTTAAATACATGACTGCAAGTGTGACCCGCACACGCATGGGAACGGGAACTTGGACGTCTGGGGTGACTACAATAGCTCTAAGCACTTCGTGCAGTCAAGCCAAAAACAATTAATTGAAATGATTTGATGGCACCGAAATGAATTTTTAGGATTTTCGATCAAAATAACGATGAGGTATAAACAGAACATTATGCAGTAAGCTTTTTAACCTTTTAGCTGTGTGTTTGAATGCGGCCTTTGAATTTCTAATGTTCCTATCCTCAATTCAAAATTGGAAAGCCTTTCTAATCAGTCCAGAAGGCTGAATTTTTCCAAAATAAACAAATTTGAATGCCAGGAAATGAAGTGCTTTAAGCCAACGCAGTTACAGCTTTATCATAGTGAACAATGTATAGAACCAACCAGAGATATTGTTGGCTCAAAAGTGGAAGGGGCCATTTTGAGAAAAACTCCCATATTGAAACATTATCCCCAATCTCCTTACATTATAAAAATGGCTCATGCTTTTCAAATGAAGGGGCCATTTTGAAAGTTAAAGGGCATTTTTGCCCATGGCTCCTTCAAAAATTATCCCTGAATTTGTACCTTTATATTGTGTTTCTTGAATTACAGATTTGAGCCTTCGCATGAGAAAACCAACAATTTGCATATGCGAAACCAACGACCCAGATCAGCTGTGCAGTAACTGCACAGCTGATCAGCGCCTTTGGTTTTGGCACACCGATAGTACAATTCATTTTCTACTTATATCCAAAGTTTCAAGCTTCTAGCTTTATTCTGTGCCTAGGCGGCCCCCAGAAGCTCTTAGGTTATTAATGCACTCTCCTCTAATGCTGGCCGAGGTCACATTCAGCCAAAATGAATAAAGGGATTAATTAAAAAAACAAGTTGGATACAGAAAAGGTAGGTTAACTTTTAAGCCCAAGCACTGTAAAAAGGCAAAATCAATTACTTGTCAAACAAAATGTTTAAAGAAACATTTGCTGCAATAGGTTAAGAAATTCTGAGACACTGAAAACCATTTAACTTTAGAGAAACGAGTTCACTTTTTCAAATCCTTTTAAGACATTGATACATTGCCAAAGACCATCTTTGTTCAGAGAATTTTGAAATTCCCTGACGTTTCCCTGAAATTCTGCACTTTTTGCAAATTTCACTGACTAAAATCAAAATTCCATGACTTTTCCCTGATCTGGAAAAAAAAAAAAACATTTTCCAGACTTTTTTCTCTGACCGTGGCAACCCTGGGTTTGTGTTGGACCTGTTCGGAAACCACATTGTTGGTTTTCTCAAATTTTCATGCGACGGCTCTTATTAATTTTGTGAATTTTATTGATGTATTCACTCTGGCGAATCACTCACAAACTTTACATAAAGCCCTTTGGGCTTTATTCAGTCTGTAAGTGCTTCCCCCTAGTTTACAAATCGATAAAATCCACAAGAATAAAATCATCATTCCTATAATGTTGCAGTAACACTGGCAAATACTGATTGATACTGCTTTTACAGATAATGCAGAAAAGCTGAGAAAAATGAGCCGCCTCGTGGGAAAACCAACAATGTGGTTTCCGAACAGGTCCGACATAAATCAGGCTGTACAGTCACAGAAGCAGGCTAGAAGCTTGAAATTTTTGAGTTAAGTAGAGGAGGAATGGTACTATCCGAGTAGCGAAAACAAAGGCGCTGATCAGCTTCGCGGTTACCGCGAAGCTGATCTGCGTCTTTGTTTTCGCCTATGCAAATTGTTGGTTTTCACACAAGGCGGCTCAAATGTCACCATGTCTTACAGACACTCTGACATTATCAACTGGAGATAAACTGAGCAGCCATCGATGGGAGAAAACCGCTCTTCGGGGTTTACGACCAGGCCCCAAGGTTATAAAACTTTTTTCAAGCTCAGCTCAGCTGAGCATAAAATTTCAACTGCTCATAGATGTTGAAATAGTGAAAATTAGTGGAAAATTCATGTTCAAAACTCAAAAATTAGTAATTTATCCTGCTCATAATGTTAAAATGCCAACAATTGTTGGCATTTTAACATTTATGAGCAGGATAAATTTTAGTCTCAACTGAGTTGAGCATAAAAAAGTATTATAACCTCAGGACCAGGTCTGACACAAACCAGCCTGTGCAGCTACAGAAGAAAGCAAGAATCTTGAAATTTTGGGTATTATGTTGAAGGTATTGTATTCGTGTTGTGAAAACAAAGGCGCTGATCAGCTGTGCAGTTACTGTCCAACATGGTGACAACTGATCATTATTTCATCATTACACATGGATTTAATCCAAATAGCTTGTGCCATGCTTGTTAATATACTCTCTGCTCATGCTTGCCTTTAATCACCAAAATATTCAAGAAAACATTTTGTCCAGAGGACCAATGGTCCTGTAAACGCTCACCTGAGATCTGCTACATATACCAACCAGAGGACCAATGGTCCTGTCAACCCTCACCTGAGATCTGAGATATATACCAATAAACTTGTTTGACGATAATGGTCATATACATGTATATAGCCCCAGGATAGGGTCAGAATAACCCCTGGGGTTAATTTCTCTTTTCAAGTTCATAAATATTCTGTCCACTTGCCCATTTCCTGAAAGTTTTTCCCTTCAGTGTCATTTTAACAGTTTTTTGCATATGTGACCTATGTTGACATAGCCGTAAAACCTGTCAAAGTCATCACAGGATCATTATTTATACGCATATTGTAGTACTCTGGTCATTATTGCTACATATCATGTTTTGTTGCAACAGGTTCAAAAGTTCCTGCGAAGAAGATTTTTGAAGGTTAAAGGGAAAGGCAATGTTGAAGTACACTGCATCTTAAATGAAAGTACTCACCTCCCTTAACAATATGGTACAAGTTTTATTAAAATCAGATAAAAAATAAGAAAGTTATGTTACTTTGAATATTCCTGGAATTGTGTTTAAGGAGGCGACAATCTTGGATATTCATGAGACTTTATGACATCATAAAGCCCTAATTAGATATGTGTAATCAAGATTAATAAAACACTGTTAATATTTATCTTATAATTTTTGTTTTGATGTTTTCTTCCATTGATTGACTATCACTTCTGGCCTTACTTTACGACATTACTATTGAAATATAAAATTTATTCTTTGTTTTGATTTGTACATTTTGTAATTAAATATTCAAAATGGCAACCAGAAGTCACTTTGTTCCAAAAAAAATTGAAATGCCAATATTTCACTTATTCCTTGACAGATTTGAAAAAAAGATTTGCACCAAACTGTTTGCTTTGATTATATCTGTCCTCTTAAAGGTATTGTTGTTGACTATTGCGTTCTCCTTTAATTATCATATCTTGGTCCTGGTTTATTTATAATCACATTGGTTCACCTTTCATACAGATCCTATAAAATTTGACTTTAATTGGCCAAGCGGTTTTAGAGAAGATCTTTAAATATTATGGTTATAATAAACATGTATAATGCCCCGGGGCAGGGGCAGACCCATCCATGGGGTCCAAATTCTTTTCAGAATCTTAGATCTCCATGTCATTTACCCCTTTCCTGCAAGTTTTGCCCTTCAAATCCCATTTTAACAATTTTCTCCACACAAATGCATGGGTGACCTAAGGTGACCTTGCAATAAAATAGGTCGTCATCACAGGGTCATGATTTATATAAACTTTGTAGAGCTTCATTGCCTGATGATCTATGCCAAGTTTCAAAGTCACAGGCCTCTGGTTCTGGAGAAGAAATTTTTTAAAGGTTTTTGCTATAGTCATGACGGCCATCCTGGTCATGTGACCTTGACCATTTATACAAACTTTCATTCCTCCTTCATAACAATGCTCCACATAAAGTTTGACTTTGATTGGCCAAGCGGTTTCAGAGAAGAAGATGTTTGAATATTATGTTCATTTACATGTATATAGCCCCAGGGCAGGGGCAGACAACCCCCTGGGGACAATTTTTTTTCATAAACATAAATCAGTGTTGGCCAAATCTCGTCAGGCCGCCGGACATGACCGATAAAAAATGCCCTGGGTCGATGAATAATTTCTGAACGCAGGACACTGTGACCAACAGCATTTTTTCGTCGAAATGGCCCGAAATTTGTTCTAAGCGTATTGTTACGAAACTGACCATTTCAGTTCATTTTTTTTTTATTTTGTTTTATTTTGACTGGTTTTCAATATCATAAAATACATACGATCTATTGATGTAAAATATTGTGAACCAGACTAGACTCCGAATATATTTAGACAACCAATCAAAAGCCAGCGACATCTGTGCTCGCATTATCAATTACTTGGGTTGACAGCTTGTAGTTTTGCAAATTTGGGCAAAGATTTTCTTTTTTTTTTTTTCTTGGATGAAATAGGACTTTTTCTATTATGATGGAAAGGCTTTCCGACAATGGTTGATTTTCATGCAAACAAGCATCAATATTGGGCATGACAACCACCTGTCTTTTTTTATTTAAAGCTTTAAATCTACCAAGGCATAGGCAAGCTATGTTGACCTTGCCATAAACTAGGTCAAGGCCATCACAGGGTTGTGATTTATATATATATTGTAATACTTTAGCCATTGATGCTTCATGCCATGTTGCGTTGAAATGGATCCACCGGTTCCTGAGAAGAAGACTTTTGAAGGTTTTTTACAATATATGGGCATGGCGGCCATCTTGGTCATGTGAGCTGAATTATTTATATTTACATTGGTTCCCCATCCTATAGATGCTTCATATAAAATTTGGCTTTGATTGGCCAAGCGGTTATGGTAATATTAATGTATAGTGTTTCGCCCTGGGCCCTAAAAAAGGGCATGGTAAGGTTGCTAAAAAAAGGGCACTTTCAGCGCGCGACAGCACATCAAAAGGGCACATTCAGCGCGCGGAGACAAGCAAAAGGCACCTTTTTAAGTGATCTATGGCATGCTGGGAGGGCACATTTTAAGCATTAACACTGTTGTTAAATTACTCTGTAATTTGCTTTTCAGCTTGTGTTCTTTCCTTTATCACAGAAAAATAAGAAAATTTCTTTTCCCTCACTTTACTTTAACTGAATACTGACTTAACTATGCTTGACAAAATTAGGGATATCATTTTTTAGTGTAAACTAATGGCACACTTATATTACCAGGTAGGACATTCAATTTTCACACCTTTTCTGATTAACAGCTCATTTGGTGTCATATTGGGTATTTGCCACTGCAATTAAGTGACAATTAACAAAGGATTAAAGCAATCAATAACTGTGGAAGACAGGATCATAAATTTTGCTAAATTTGTTGCTGCAGATTTCATACAAAAAATCTTTTAACTTCCTTATTTTTTGTCCGATTTTGACAAACTTTTTACCAAAATGTAGGGCACAGAATGTTGATTCAGAAAAAGGGCATGGCGCTGGAGAAAAGGGGCATGGCGCTGGAGAAAAGGGGCATGGCGCGGCGCCATAGTAAAAGTGGCTAGGGGAAACACTAATGTAAACTGCCCTGGGGTGGGGGGCACATGAGTCCTTGGGGTCCTTTTTTTTCAGAATCATTAAACTATTCAGTCCTCATTTCCTGCAAGATTTTCAATTTATTAGATATGATTTAGGTTGGAGAGGGTCTACATCTGTGAGTGTAATTAGACTGATGAAACTTCTTTTCTCTGCAAATAAGCCCCTAAGAAGAATAGGGCAGTATGAGGTGTGCCCCGCACATAGCTGAATATCTATTATTCTATTCTATTCTATATTATATCTAGAACAACATCGCTCAAAATCATGAAGAGAAACAGACTTCATTTGGCAATTTAAACCTGTAAAATGCATTTGAGCCAGTAATGCAATTAAGCACAATTACAGACCTATTGAATGCTAAGGCCTAAAATAAAATTTTGTTTGTTTGCAATTGCCTACCTACCAACTATTTTTCCTCCTACCCAAAAAATTTTATTGGGATTTCTGTTGTTTTTTTTTTGGTTTTTTTTTTAATGACTGCGCTTTGCAGCGCAGCTAAGGGCGATTTAGTAATATAGGCTCTGTATAAATTGATTAAGATTCCTGTTGGACTTGAGCATTGAGTTGTTTAATTACATGTATATTAAACAAAATATATACTGCATATTTCCATGTGACCAAAAAAAAAAAATCCGACCTACCTACCCACACCTTCAAACCCCGGGTAGGCAATTGCAAACAAACAATTTTTTTAAGGATGGCCTAAAATAGCGGCTAAAAGATATTAAATCATAATATTTTGCACATTAAATCAAGCATATTCATCACTAAACCACTTTCCCAACTTCAAAGTTCAAAACATTCTGGGCGATTTTCTGACCCAGAGGAATGTTTGGTCATATTTGGCAACTATGTGATTCAACTCTTTTCCAGTGCTGCAGTTCAATCCAATAATTACACCTAAAAATCAATTAACACTGTGACACACAATGATGAAAAAAAACACTGAGGAATGCAGTAACACGCGATGCAATTCACCTGTCAATCAAATCTGCTAGACCCGATAGTGGGCACTACTTACTGGTTGACCCGAGCGTTATTTGGCCGGTAGATTGTTTTCTGACTGAATGCAATCACGTGTGTCTGATTTTCAAAGGAAAGGAGAATATTCTTTACTTTTGAGAGAAAATACTTGTGTGAACTCACGTTTTTGTCTCCAAAACTGTACATGATTTTATCCATTTCCGCGTGAATCACGCACAATTGTATGCGAATGCTGAGATAAAGATGAAGAGATAAGAAAGTCCACCTAGCGGTCACTTTTGATTGACGCGCCTCTACCTGTGGCTCCACCTACTTCCGCCATTTTGTTTTTTTACTCTAAACGAAGACAATTTCAACGCTATAAAAATCAACTTCCATCGGCGATTTTATACATCTGATGAAGCAATATTTTAGTCCTAAAGAAATGATAAGCATTTTATCTTTCATTTATGAACCAGATTCTGAAATTTGTAGTGTTCTTATTGGGTTTTTACTCGTGTATTTTACGTTGATAAAACGATGCAATCCTTGTTGAAGGTTTCAAAATGGCGACCAAGCGTAAAATAGTCGGTACTTTTTTACTGCAACGCGTTGTTATTAATAGGCTAGGTAATTTTTAATCAACAAAATATGAAAGAAGAAAGATGTAAAAGTCGTTTTATTTGTAAATTAGCACTCAGCGCGTGACTGCGTTTGGGTTATGATCGTATAAATATTGACTATTTTTGTAATTTTAGGAAAACCTGTTCCGTCCGATCTCAAAACGATGCGTTTTATTTTTCATTATAAGGCTTCCATGAATGACATTTTTTTGATAAACATCATCAATGTTATTAAAGAACAATGTCTTACAAATCGTTTTATTGCCCTTTGATACTGTTTGGGTATTTTTGACAGGGTCAAATCGTCCGAATTAAGCAGCTGTTTTTCACAACTTTTCGCGCTTTTGAATTTAAAATGGCGATATTTTCTACACCTTATTTGGCATTGCAAATAAGATGAAAAAGTTACATTTTGAAAGAAAAAATGACAAATGATTTTACAGCAGGCTCAGGACATCCTAGATGTTAGCTTCTGAACTGAATTTAGCTAAATTGTGGCTAAAAGGAGCTTAAAACTGATGATGATCAGAAATTGATCGACTCAGTATAGCTATGAAGATAGATAGATAAAAATTGTGCATAATTATTTTAATTCACAAGTTCGTTAAACATTGAGAAAACATTGCAGTAAAAGACACCTGATAAAAAGTCATTTTTGGGAAAATCGAAAGAAAAAAAATCGAACAATGAAATATACAAGATCAAAATATTGAATGGCCTCCTTACCTTTTGCATTTGTAATTCCATGTTTTTCGTAGATGACCGCGCAACCCAGATATCGACGCATACGAATTAGTACACTCGGAACAATTGTACGTTTTAGCCTTAGCACTATTTTCACTATTGTCACTTTTCACTTTTTTGGCTTTCTGTTTTTTTGTCGATGGTTCATCATCGTCCGTGAGTTCAATTTCACTACACGTATAATCACCTAGCAAAGAATCAAGATCAATATCATCATCCCAATGTAAAAAATCGTCTTTTCCGTAAGACATTCTGACGCGCGTTTAACGTAAATTGCGAATTTGAAATGCCTTGAACTGTCGGAGTTAAAGCTTAAATATGCATTTTATTTTAATTAGCGCCTTGTTCACTAATTATCGTTTCTTTTTTCGGCGTTAAATATGATCAGTATTACGGCGAGATTAATCAATCGGCGATTTCTTTTTAAATCTAAAGATAATCCGTAAATAATTGTTTCAAATGTGTCCAGTCGCGTAGATAATAAGCATAATTAAAAACGTATTAATTTGTGGGAGAAAAAAACAACAACAACGGCTTTTACAAATCGTAGGACAAAGGATAATAATTATATAAATTATCAACCGTAAATAAATTTATAACTCTTTTTAACAAAGATACCGGGCGTGTTTAGTATCTATTTGTTGGAAATTCGAAGGCCTATTTAACAAAAATAAATATTTCTACTATAATCTAGATAATAGCGAACCAAACGAAGAAAATATTAACACTATATTTTTGCTAATATACACACTTTCAGAACAGATTCCAGCGGCCGATAAAAATATTGATTTTTTCCCTCGATTTACCTGTCTACCTGAGCGACAGTCATAGCGGGGGCAAATATCGATGTTCAATAGCAGTTTCAAATCTCTGTATAGTATATATCTCTGGCGAATGGTAACACTGAAACCATTCAAGTAGTTCTTACGCACTGACCACTGACGAATTTATTTAATGGTAAATTAATTGATTAGTGCATATGTCAGCTTGTTAGAAAATATCATACTCCCGTAGTGTCGATAGCCAATACCTGTAGTACTGGCTATCCACAGGACTGTCTTGCCGATAACCCCGCTTATCTATCTATCTATCTTCAAATACTGCCTACGCCCTCGCGAGCATTTTTGGCAGGCACTGCGCGTCAGGGTTATGAAAAAGAAAAAGATAAAAGAATGACAGTGAGTCTATGTCTTTGTGTGGATCGCCAGTGTCCAATGTTAATGGATCATTTCAGGACCAAAGTTGTTAAAAAAAACTGTTGACTTGGTCATTAAGCCATAACACAACAATATCAATGAAAGCATGTAACAGAGACCAAACTTTTTGTGAAAGCTTTTGCTTGTTCCAGCTACTGACAAGTGAAAAAAATCTATCCATCGTCCTAAATATGTCAATCAAACGAAAGAAACCACACTACCAGAGGGAGATTTGATTCAGTAGATTAGAAGAACGGTCCTTTCATCAATTTTAAAGATACCTGCGAATGGTATTGAGAAAAAGACTCACTTTTCCTAATTTGTTGATTCTCGTTACGCTCAGTGAGCATGCCCATCCGGAAGTTTACAATTTAATACCGATACAGAAAAAAATATGCAACGAACAAATGCAAAGAAACGCTATTATTATTATTATTATTATTATTATTATTATTATTATTATTATTATTATTATTAACAATCAGCATAATATTCATGTATGTTTACATAAGATATTCTAGACTTGTACAACTCAACCATGTGCCGAAGTGACCCGGAACATCCATCTCCAATGTATCATCATCATCATCATCATCATCATCATCATCATCATCATCATCATCATCATCATCATCATTTAGTTGTAGGAACGCATAATGGGTGCTTATTATTTGACACCAACCAGAGCAAGCTATGCAAAGAATCTGTGTCAATTCATAATACCGCGCTCCCGGTTCGCCCTTTATACCTTACCTTAGCAACGCTTAGCCGCTATGAAAACAAATAATCAATATGACTGCGATACAATACGTTCTCTCAGTTACCTTCGGTTATTTATTTGCTAAAAGTGTTTTATAGCAATAAATACATCTTAAAATCAATGACTTATTTACATCTTTCAGATAATATACCAAATTATTTAAATAGAAAGTTTTTATTTCCTTTTATTTTCTTTTTATCTCAGTGCGAGTCTATTCAATGATATTTTTTTTATTTTTTCTCTTTGTTTTGTTCCGCCTATTCAATTAAAAGGCTATCAACTAATACACAGTGTCACTGTGATATCCATCATTACTGACGATTTTATTATCGTATTCTCAGTTCAGTTGTTCAGAGATAATTAGATTTTTGCAAATTACCATATTTATACAGTCAGTGGACATGATTATTCACCACCTTCGAAAAACCCCAAAGACTTCCATGTATTTTCATGTTTGCAAGAAAAAATATTCTGCTTCTCCTAGTGAACATATTTTCATGTTTTGGGTGTCATTTGACAGGTAAATTGAAAAAGCAATAAACAAGATTCATGTAGTTTTAATTTAATCAAATGCATACATTTCAAAGCTACAATTAAAAAAAAAACTTGCGATTTTTATGGACACTTTTTGGCGTCAATGGAAAAGTTTTTTGTTTTTTTTTTCCATTTTTTTTTCTAAAATTTTAAACGGCTGTATTATGAAAAAATGCAATGTTGAAACATCACCAAATAAACTTTGTTTATTGCTTTATTTATTTAACTTTCAAACGACACCTAAATCATGAATATATGTTGACCAGAAAAGGCTGGATATTTTTTCTTGCAAACATGAAAATACATGGAAGACTATGGAGTTTTCCAAATGTGGCGAATAATTACCAGCAGAGATGGTTTTGTATGAATAACCAGAAAGAATGTTTATCGGCTTCAAATTTTCACACCTAGAATATGTTGGTCTCTCTTACTAACCAGAAAAGGTGGTTTAGTTTGATTGACCAGATAGACTCTTCATCGGCATCAATTATTTAGAACTAGAATATGTCGGTCTCTCTTACTAACCAGAAAAGACGGTTTAGTTTGATTGACCAGATAGACTCTTCATCGGCATCAATTATTAAGAACTTGAATATGTTGGTCTCTCCTCCTAACCAGAAAAGGTGGTTTAGTTTGATTGACCAGATAGACTCTTCATCGGCATCAATTATTTAGAACTTGAATATGTCGGTCTCTCTTACTAACCAGAAAAGACGGTTTAGTTTGATTGACCAGATAGACTCTTCATCGGCATCAATTATTAAGAACTTGAATATGTCGGTCTCTCTTACTAATCAGAAAAGACGGTTTAGTTTGATCGATAGACCCTTCATCAGCATCAATTATTTAGAAGTTGAATATGTCGGTCTCTCTTTCTAACCAGGAGAGATAATTAAGTTTAATTGACCAGTAAGAATATTCATCAGCTTCAATTATTCATACCTAGAATATGTCGGTGTCTCTTACTTACCAGAAAAGACGGTTTGGTTTGATTGACCAGATAGAAATTTACCGGCTTCAATTATTTACTTATACAATCCAACCAGAAGAGACGGTTTAGTTTAATTGACCAGATAGAATGTTCATCGGCTTCAATTATTCATACCAAGAATATGTCGGTCTCTCTTACTAACAAGAAGAGTCGCCTAAGTTTTATTGACTAGATAGGATGTTCACCGGCTTTATTTGTTTACACCTTACACATGTCGGTCTTTCTTACTAACCAGAAAAGACGGTTTAGTTTCATTGACTTGATAGAAAGTTCGATGGCTTCAATTAATTACACACAGAATTTGTCGGTCTCTTTTATTATTTTTTTCGGTCTGTCTTACTGGGGTCAGCAACAACCATATTCTATTTCTTTTAACACAGGGATTGAAAGTTTTAGAGAAAGGTTCTTAACTTATTTGTGAGTTGATTGGGAGTAAAGTAAGAATAGAAGGCCCATGCAGGCGTACAGTTTAATAAATAAAAGAAAACAACAACAAACAAACAAAACAAAACAAAAAAAAAAAAAAAAAAAAAAAAAAAAAAAAAAAAACATAAACACCTGGCGATGTCTTCTTTCTTCTTATAGATCTGTATCTGCAATGAAAAAAAATGAATTTTGTATTAAATATAATGAACTTTTTCATTTCGTTTCGGTTGGTAGATCTTGATGTATTTTCAAAACAAAAATCTAGTGCAAAAATACAATGGAAATGCCGCTACATCATAAGAATTATCAACCACCAACCTCGCTTGGATTATTATATATGTTTTGTTTAAAATTATAGTTACTTTGGTAAAAGATCAAGTTCACAATGCAAGGAATACCATACTTCTACGTAATGATTGTAATTATGAAGGAACAATATGAGAAAATGAACTAGAATGTGCTTTTTTCATCATTTTTCATTACACAATAATGCAAATATATGGTCTATTTTCATAGCGACGCCATATTGTTTTGATAATTTCCAATAGCAACCAACGCTGTGACGTCACAACATTTCGTCGAATACCCAACAAAGAAACGCACTCCACCCCTTAAGCATGATGGCATTCTCCATTCTGAAACTAAGACAAAAGCAAATCTTTTTAATCAACAGTTTAAATCAGTTTTCACCCCTAAAGAACCATTATCACTTTCTCGCCTCGCCCAGATGCGTGTGCAGGACCTGAACCATGAGGGTGGTTTGCCTCCTGATTCTGACATCACCACGGACTCTCAACAAGACTCTACGGTAACCATGCCAGAGATTAATATCTCACAAAACGGACTACTTAAACTTCTGAAAAACCTAAAACCTGGTAAGACTGCCGGACCAGATAGGCTCAAACCCCTTCTGTTGAGAGAACTTAGAGGAGAGATTGCCCCGATCATCAAAGTCATTTTTGATAGATCCTTACAGACAGGCAAGCTCCCAGCAGATTGGATGACGGCCAATGTCATGCCTGTCTTCAAAAAAGGTGACAAATCTCTGGCAGAAAATTACAGACCCATTTCCCTGACTTGCATTCTTTGCAAGGTGCTAGAACACATCCTTGCATCTAATATTATCAGGCATCTTGATGGGCAGGGTATCTTGTATGATTTGCAGCATGGCTTCAGAGAGAAGCGATCATGCGAGACCCAGCTCATCATGCTCATAGAGGACCTTGCAAGGAGTGCCAGTTTGGGAAAACAGACGGACATCATCTTACTGGACTTTTCAAAGGCCTTCGATAAGGTTAATCACAGCAAACTCCTATGGAAGCTGCAACAATATGGCATACGCGGACAAGTGCTGAACTGGGTCAGAGCTTTCCTTGGAAACAGATCCCAGCGGGTAGTCATTGATGGTGAGGAGTCGGAATCAGTACCAGTTACTTCAGGTGTACCCCAGGGTTTAGTCCTGGGACCTATCCTGTTCCTCATCTATATTGTTGATCTGCTTGATGAGGTCTGTTCCTAGGTGCGTCTGTTTGCCGATGATACAGCCCTGTATCTCACCATAGAAAGTGAAGATGACGGTTCAGCACTTCAAAATGACCTGGACATACTCTCAAAGTGGGAAACCAGATGTGATATGGAATTCAACCCCTCGAAATGTCAGGTTGTACACGTGACAGGCTCTAAAATCCCCATTAAAAAGACTATGTACTGCACGGGCAGGTACTGGAGTCTGTCGCTTGTGCAAAATATCTTGGGGTTGATATATCCAGCTCCCTCTCCTGGAATTCCCACATCAATCGGATTGTCAATAGCGCAAATCGTACACTAAACTTTGTGCGGCGTAACATAAAAACCAAGATACCAAAGGTGCGTGAAACGGCCTACAACTCCCTGGTACGACCACAGCTTGAGTACGCCTCAGCTGTCTGGGACCCAAACCATAAGAAACGTATCTCCCAAATTGAACAAGTCCAGCGAAGAGCTGCTCGCTGGACAGTTGGCAATTTTGATCAAAGGGCAAGTGTAACTCAATTTGTCCAAAACCTTGGTTGGCGCACATTGGAGCAAAGAAGGGCTGACGCCCGTCTTTGCTTGTTTTATAAGGTTGTACATGCGTTAGTCGCCGTACCCCTCCCTGATTATATACATTACAGCAATAGAGTCTCTATGTACTGCCATTCAATGACCTTTAGGCAGGTCTCCACTTCGACTGATTACTACAAATACTCTTTCTTCCCCCTGGCTATAGTCCAATGGAATGCCCTGCCACAGTCTGTTGCGTGCTCGCAGAATCTTGAGGTCTTTAAGACCGCAGTCTGCAAGCTGCAACATTCTCGCCCTTAGATCCTTACTTGTCTGTTTTTATCTGATTTTAGCTATTCTTAACTATTTTAACCTATCATCTGTTTTTACCCTTCACCTAAATGCTTTTAATTCTTCCTTTACCTTTCCTTTTTCTGTCTGATACTAACAGACGATGCGCTAACCTGCCTAAAATGTCCGCGAGGGCGTGTGGCAGTATATAGAGATAATGTAACGGGATAGTCTCCCTTGTAGAATACGTTGGTGCAACGTATTAGCGGCATATAAGCAGGTAGTAATATGCAAATTAGAAACTCGAAACTTTGTGATTAGAGTAAGTGTTAGGTATATAGCACAGTAAACCACCCTTGGTGGATGAGCATGCTTTTCCACCGACGGGGTTTCTGTGGCTCGGCTCGGCTGTTCGTTACATTTGGTGGCAGCGGTGGGATGATGACAACTGCCAGAACGGAGTTGCCTTACCCATGTAGTCCCCAGGCCAAGACTCGGGGCGAGTCTTCTCGGAGGGGGAAGTAATGTAACGGGATAGTCTCCCTTGTAGAATACGTTGGTGCAACGTATTAGCGGCATATAAGCAGGTAGTAATATGCAAATTAGAAACTCGAAACTTTGTGATTAGAGTAAGTGTTAGGTATATAGCACAGTAAACCACCCTTGGTGGATGAGCATGCTTTTCCACTGACGGGGTTTCTGTGGCTCGGCTCGGCTGTTCGTTACAATACAATGTAGATAGATAGATATTGGTAGTGTCAGTTTTATTTCAAGACCGTACTTATACCTGTTTGGAACTCATTCTACCTAGCGTATGAAACGGCTTTTTTACATAATGCGTTGTCTACCAGGCTAACCATAAAATCAATAATCTCTAATTGTCTTGCCAATTCAATACCACAGTAAAATCTTGTGAAAACATGGTTAATTTGTGCGTAATAAAGCGAATTAGTGGTACATTCAAGTACAATAAATTTTAGCAAGTAGCTTATGAGGGGAGAGCTATCACCTCAAATTTCAGCTCGGTTCTGCAACTGCTGTAGTACTGGATAAATTTTATCAGACATGTGGGATACTAATCTATTATTTGAATAAACATTTCTAAGGGGAGTAAGTAAAACCCGGGACCAACGCCCGGTACCCGGGACCAAAATCCGGGACCACTTTTTATTGGAACCAAAGAGGCACTATGCATGCAGACAATTACATGAAAATTACATCATATATAGTTGAAAGGGTCTTTTCAAAGATCCAAATAATTATTTGTTTTCCAAAAACATTCGAAATGTTTGTGATTTTGACCAAAATATAGGACCCCATCGAGGAATTTACACCCGGGACCAGTTTTTGCGGTATTGACGATTTTAGGCAAATTGTGATTTATGTCATTTTAATAATATGGTAAACTATTATTTTTATGTTTTGCTATCTGATAATACATCAAAGAAAGCTAGAATGAAAAAAATCCCAGAAATATTTCAGAAAATCAGCCGGGACCAACCCGGGACGAATCCGGGACCAAAATTTCTATAATTCATTGTTTGCGTTCTTGTCGTTGTCATAACATTATCTACTTTCTATCCCATAACTGTTTGCTAAGTTTGTTTGTTTGCTAAGGGAAAGAAGGTAATGAAGTTATGTACGCAAATAGTTGGTTGCAGAGAATGCTCCTAATAGCAATGTTCAGATTCAGATTTCTCAAATTTACGGTAGGTCTTCATCAAATGTGTTTGTTCATATTCCTAAACTTCAGCAACAACCAAATTCTTCTGATTGTGACATTTTTGCAATTGCTCATGCTGTTGAATTCTGCTTTAATCCGACAACATACTCTGGTAAGCATAACTTTAATGTTGCCTCAATGAGGAATCACTTGACCATTTGTCTTGAAAATGACCATTTTGAACCGTTCCCTAAGGAATCTTCAAGGTTAAGGAATTTTATAATAGACATCAATAGAAAGGTAAAAACAGTTGAAATTTCCTGTCAGTGTGGAATGCCAGACTTTGTGGATGATATGGTAGGTTGCGAGAACAGAAAGTGTGGAAGATGGTACCATTTGAGATGTGTGGGAATTAGTAAGGGTCAGAAATGCTCATGGGTATGTGAGAAGTGTACGAAAGAACATTCCTTCAGTGTCCAGTGAATTTAGGCATCATGCAAATATACATTAGTGTTACAAAATTAGGAGATACGTAATTTTAAAACCCGATGTTTGGTCCCGGGTAGATGTTATCATACCTTATTTGCAATAAATTTCCATTTTTATATTCCTTGGTATCTCTGAACATGACAAAAACATGAAAAGAAATGACTGAATTAGACGTTGCTCACAATTATTTATATTTAAATTAATCGTATGTTCAGTATCACAATAAATCTACACGTTGTTGTTATTTTGGTCCCGGTCCCGGGCTGATTTCCTCCATAGTTTAAATAAATGTCAACGATCATTTTGCATTTTAATCTTCTTTAATAACATAACAGATGGAAACTCGTGAAAGTAAATGTATTTGAAACGATTTTAAAGGGTAAAGTTGAGATTAAATTGACATCGCAAAGAATTAATCATGAAAATTTTGGTCCCGGGTTGGTCCCGGGCTGGTCCCGGGCTGATTTTCTCCAACATTTATGAGATGTCTTCACGAATTTTTCAATTATAGTATTCTTTGTTATGTTAACACATGGCAAAACATAAAAAAGTTGTATATGAAGATATTAAAATGGTCAAAATCACGATTTATCGGACATCGTCAATACCTCAAAAACTGGTCCTGGGTCTAAATTCTTGGATGGGGTCCCATATTTTGATAAAAATTTAAAAAAAATCGATTTTTTCGGGAAAGAGATGATAAACATCATTGAAAAGTCCCTCTAAACTACACATGGTTTAATTTTTGTCTTAGTTGTTGCACACAAAATGGCTTTTTTGATGACCTAAAAATTGGTCCCGGAGTTTGGTCCCGGGTCCCGGGCGTTGGTTCCGGGTTTTACTGCTTCCCATTTCTAAGGGACACGATGGTGATTAACTCTTTTATGATCTTATCAGCTAGTTTAGCAGGTAGTTATTACAAGAAATGGCTGTGTCCATAGAAAAACAACATCTCTTTCACAAAAACAATAATAGACATTATCATTAATATGTGGAATCAGAATCATTTTAGACCAGCATATTCTCTAGTTTGAAACAATATTTCATCCACTGAATCGGACATGAAATAAAACAAGAACAATTGGATTTTTCTGATCAAGAGCTACTTGCAAACTGGAATTGCTCTGCCAATCTGACATACAGCTGTTGATAAAAATCAAGGTTTCACTACCAGCAAGAATGCATTAATGTTTAGATAAACATTAACTGCTCAAATATCTCTGAAACTCCTAAAGATTTCCAGCCAATCAGATTACAAGATTCCTTGCAGCGGATCCACGCTGAAATTTAGAGGTATATTAGTAGCTGGATGCTCTTGTCATGAGCTCTTGATTTTAGACGTTATAAAAAAAAGGAAAGACTGTAGAATAACATTATCATAAAATTATTTTAATCTAATGAAGTTTAAGCCTCTTAATAATGATATTAAATACACTAACAATGAAACAAAATACCATCCAGCAGTACAATTTTGGCGCGTAATACTTGATTGTGGATATCCTAATATACAAAGGTACAAGTAGGCAAAGATCAGGAAAAGGCGCAATCAGAAAAAGATTCCCACTCCAAAAACCGAGGTGGGAAAAACCAAACCAACAATCAGGTACTTATACCATGAAAACATTTCGTAAGCCGAATGAGCAGCTGTTTTCCCAATAGGTGGCCACTCAGTTACCTTAACTTAACTAAAAATATGAAAACATACATAAGGCGCCAACAGCACAAAAATATTTTTAAAACCAAAACATAAAACAAAAAGAACCACCACAGGAATATCGACTTCGAACGATCAGTAACACTAAGTAACTGGCGGGTTTAAATCGATTGTACATGGCCATAACCTCACCCTCAGCTTCTGCAGTGGTTCATAACATTTAGTTAGTTCTTCGGTCCTCGTGGTGAATCTCGAACTAGACAATGAATCATCAAGAACAAACAAATAAATCATGATAAACATCCTGATGAATCAGAAACCAGGACTCACAGATTGAGTAAGCTGCCCGACGATGGAGATCCCTGGGCGCCGAATAACTTACTAACTCCGGAGCAAAAGAAAAACATCAGTTGGACCCCGGTGGGCCAAGCAACAGACAAGAAGAAGCTCCGGCCCCAACCAACTAAAATGAATAGCTTTAAGTCGGGGCCATTATAGAGTCTGACGCCCGACCCACCGGCGTGCAATAAAAGAAGACAGCCTAGTTATCAACCGTGATTGGGTTAAAAACTATGCATGCAGACTGTCGAATAACATTCAAGTTATAAACTATACGTCTCTAACGTGTTATGATTTTTCTAAACTAAAAAGAAAAATCATTACTTCCTATAAGTTTCTTAAATTTGTAAACCAAGTCACCATAAAATTCTGGTTCCGAAAGGCTCTCACTTAAAAGCGTCTTTAACCCAACATTATATTTGGAAATCAATTCATAGTGTCTACGATAAAATTTAGAAAAGGTTTTTCGAAGTTTATGATACCGATAGCCCTGTTGGAGAAGTTTGGTCGTTAAACATTTATTTCGAGCGTTGAAGTCTGTAACATGATTGCAGACTAGCAAACCTAATAAGTTGCGAAATGTATACACCATAAGAAGCACGACGAGGAACGTCACCATCCAAAAACGGAAAATTTACTATATCAAAATCAAAGTCATCGCGCTTATCATAAATTTTAGAAGAAACAAATCCATTTGCAACAGAAAGATGTAGATCTAAAAAGGGGGCTTTGGTTTCCGAGATATTGGCTTTGTTCCTATTGTAGGATATCCATAAATCGATTTAAGGATATCCATAATTCGATGTATGGATATCCAATATTAATCCTAATTAAGGATATCCTTAAAGTGAATTATGGATATCCTTTAATAGGGTTGTATTTTAGGATATCCATAAATCACTTTTCTCATTAATATGCTCGCTGCTCTTAAAGGACCTCGATTTAATTTTTATTCATCAAGTCCAATGTCCGAGTCTGATCACAACTCATCATTTTTGGTGATGATCACTTTATTCCGCTGATCATGATCATTTACAGCTTTGTGCAGGTAGTTGTTCTCTTAGCAGTGCTTGATGATACAACTGAGTACAACTGTAGAACTCGTTGTTATGTCTATTCAAGTCTACAATTCTCGAAAACGTCAACGAGCAACATTCGCATATGCATTCACACCAAGGTTGTTGTGAAGCTTCTTGACACCCTTCTGTGTTCCTGGCGTTTATCCATCTCCCAGAAACCCCGACCACAATATTGCAAAGTGATGACTTGTATAACGCACTTTCTCCATAAAGATAAAGAAGGGAAATAAGGAAAAAAAAGCTAAGACAGTGTCTCAGAATCTCCCAGAAACCCCGACCACAATAAAGCAAAGTGATTACTTGCATAACGCACTCTCCCAATAACCTGAAAAATAAGAAGGGAAATAAAACTAAGACATTGTCTCAGAACTGTTTGGGTGTTTTCAGAGCTCTTTGTCCTCTGCCGATTTCGGTCATAATATTGGGTAATCATTTAAAGATTGATTCTCTTTCCGAGCGGTATCATAAACCTTTATTTCTGTTTCCTGCTCACCTTCACGTTCTACTCACTCAAAATCTTTCTAAGCTCAAACGTCAGGTCGTATTTCATACCTGATAATTTTGTGAATATGAGCGATATACTCAGTTCTTCTTCTCTCATCGCTTAAATATATGAAACGATAGTTTTGCTTTGTCTGCAAACTTCAGAATAAAACGCCTGTAATGACGACAGAGTCCCAAAAAGCACCGATCTTCTGTCACACATGTTCCATGACAGAAACGGCCTATTGCTTCACGGCCACGATCATTTGTATTCCGTTTCTAGTAAGTTGCAAAATTTCAGTAATTCTCTATGGCTCCATGTTGCCGAATCTAAAGGGTTACTGACGAGACTTTAATAGCGAAACCGCGGTATGGCCCATCCCCTTTCTCATTAATGTTTTCACTGCTCTTAAAGGATCTCAGTTTTAATTTTTATTTGCTATTACTGCAGCTGGTGTTGTGCCGTGTGGCGGCCCTAAAAAGTATCCTCCCCGTACATCATCCAAAGTGCAGGTTATATTTTCTTTTTGGTCCTCTGAGATCAGCGAGGATATTCTGAAAAACAGAAATTTATTATCGGTTAAGATTCATTTTCGTACCAAAGTTTAGTGAATTTGGTCTCATTTTGATAAAACTAGTCTTTGTATCGACTACCCTGTTGAAAGTTGCAAAATTTCAGTAATTCTCTTTGGCTCCATGTTGCCGAATCTAAAGGGTCACTGACGAGACTTTAGTAGCGAAACCGCGGTATGGTCCATTCCCTTTCTCATTAATGTTTTCACTGCTCTTAAAGGATCTCAGTTTTAATTTTTATCCCTTATGAGAAATGATATGGCTAAGGAATGAATAAAGACTAAAACTGAGATCCTATTTTGAACATATTAATGATAAAGGGGATTTGCCATGCCATGGTTTTGGCTACTTAAGCTTCGTCAGTGGCCCTCATATTTACCGAAGAGCCTATAACTTTTTGCCTTCATTGTAGGATGCAGTATGTTGGACAAACTTGTCGAACTTTGCAAAAACGATTTGGTGAGCACTATCGTAGAATCAGAAAGCCCAAAAATAATGATACCTTTCTGTACCAGCATTTTAAGCGCACTTGTCATTCTCCCAATAATGTTATAGTTCAACCAGTGGAAAAAATCTCATATGATGAAAATTCTTCTGTTAGATTCAAAAACATCAAACGATTTGAAACTGAACTTAAATGGATAAAATTATTGCAAACTCCCTTTCCACTGGGATTTAACGACAACATTTACCATGAGGGAAATATTTCCAAAATGCCCGATTTTGATGTACTTACACTTTCAGAGTCTCGTAAACGTAAATCTAGATCTCATGGTATACGGAAAAAGGGTAATGACAAACGTAAACGGTGCGCTACAATGAAATTGAACACTTCCCTTAATGATTTAGCTGTTAAACTAAGGATTCACGGTCGACATCCAATGCTGTCTTATCTTAGTTCTCTACCTATTGCTGTATTACGTTCCTTGGACACAGAGGCTAATAGATTTTACGATAGAAATCATCAAATGTGTGACGCTGCACTGTTAACAAGATGTTATACTCAGCATGCTCTTCGTCCATTTATCGATTCCGAATCTAATCACATTAGAAGTTTTATTAAAATTCCTTTCATTAATAAAGGAATTGACTTTATTGATTTACCAAGCATATTCCAGGATAAATCAGTGATACAGTCTATACCTACGTACTTCCAAAATTCAGAACCTCCTATTATTTGTTACAAATATAATAAACCAATCAGAAATACTATTTTTAATTTCAATAAACTTGTTTCTGATCTTGATATCCATGCTAATACTCCTAAGTCTTGAGATTGTAAAGATTCAAAATTTGTTTATCAACCAGCCGGACATATAGTTACTGGAAATTTAAAAATAATTTCGGATTCTAGAATTCGCAAAATTGTTTCTAAAGGTCCGAAATATAGATTCCCCTCCTACATCAATTTCGATAAATGTAGAGAGGAGATTGCATCTGCATTGAATGATTTCGGTAATCGGTGGTGTAAACGAGAGGGTGTTGAGGATAATGCTCTTAAAGAATGGAAAAGAAGTATCTTCACTATCGTGGATAAACGTATACAGTTTTATTCACAAAATACTAATCTTTTACCTCCTAAACCTAAATCGTCATTTAGGCATTTGAAGCAGGGTATCCAAGAATTTCACAGAAAGTATGTCTTGGTTCCGGCAGACAAAGCCTCAAACAATGTTGTTGTTGTTTGTAGGCTTCACTACGTTAACACCTTAAAACAGGAGCTGGATGGTACCAGGGCTTATCTGGAGACAGATACTGATGAGGTGTCTGTAGTAAATGCCCACTTAAACGATTTACCTGTTAAGTTTTCTGTTTGTGTCAATGAAGGCCAAGACAAACTTCCTACGATGTATTGGTTACCTAAGCTTCACAAAAGACCATACAAAGCAAGATTTATTGCAAATTCTAGCTCTTGTACTACTACTAAACTTTCTAAATTATTAACTTCCTGTCTTACTGCTATCAAATCTCATGTTATAAGATACTGTGAGACAGTGTATGAAACTTCAAATAAAAAAAGGTTTTGGTCAATAAAAAATTCTGGTGAGGTGCTCAATAAATTGAAGTGTAGAGGGTTCCGTGCGACGCGCTAGTCCACATATGATTTTTCTACTCAGTATACAACTTTACCACATAATCTAATTAAAGAAAAACTTCTGGATTTGATAGAGTGGACCTTCAAAAGGGCATTAAAAAACTATGGTTCACTTTATTTGGCATGTAAAGACAGAAAGGCTTTTTTCACTTCCTTTGACCAAAGTCGGTATACACTTTGGTCATGTCAGAATGTGTGCGACGCCTTATCCTATCTCCTGGATATTATTTATATTAGATTTGGGACCAAGTTATACAGACAAATTGTTGGAATTCCGATGGGTACAAATTGCGCACCTCTCGTAGCTGATTTATTTTTATACTGCTACGAAAGAGATTTCATGGATTCTCTTAACCATGATAATCAAGCTGATGTTATCGAGGCTTTTAATTCCACTTCTAGGTACCTCGATGACCTTTTGAACATTGACAACCCTTATTTTGAAGGTATGGTCAATCAAATTTATCCATCTGAACTACAGTTGATTAAAGCCAATATCTCGGATACCGAAGCCCCCTTTTTAGATCTACATCTTTCTGTTGCAAATGGATTTGTTTCTTCTAAAATTTATGATAAGCGCGATGACTTTGATTTTGATATAGTAAATTTTCCGTTTTTGGATGGTGACGTTCCTCGTCGTGCTTCTTATGGTGTATACATTTCGCAACTTATTAGGTTTGCTAGAGTCTGCAATCATGTTACAGACTTCAACGCTCGAAATAAATCTTTAACGGCCAAACTTCTCCAACAGGGCTATCGGTATCATAAACTTCGAAAAACTTTTTCTAAATTTTATCGTAGACACTATGAATTGATTTCCAAATATAATGTTGGGTTAAAGACGCTTTTAAGTGAGGGTCTTTCGGAACCAGAATTTTATGGTGACTTGGTTTACAAATTTAAGAAACTTATAGGAAGTAATGATTTTTCTTTTCAGTTTAGAAAAATCATAACACGTTACAGACGTATAGGTTATAACTTGAATGCTATGCGACAGTCTGCATGCTTAGTTTTTAACCCAATCACGGTTGATAACTATGCTGCCTTCTTTAATTGCACGCCGGTGGGTCGGGCGTCAGACTCTATGATGGCCCCGACTTAAAGCTATTCATTTTAGTTGGTTGGGGCCGGAGCTTCTTGTCTGTTGCTTGGCCCACCGGGGTCCAACTGATGTTTTTCTTTAGCTCCGGAGTTAGTAAGTTATTTGGCGCCCAGGGATCTCCATCGTCGGGCAGCTTACTCAATCTGTGAGTCCTGGTTTTTGATTCATCAGGATGTTTATCATGATTTATTTGTTCTTGATGATTCATTTACTAGTTAGAGATTCACCACGAGGACCGAAGAACTAACTAAATGTTATGAACCACTGCAGAAGCTGAGGGTGAGGTTACGGCCGTGTAAAATCGATTTAAACCCGCCAGTAACTTTGTGTTACCGATCGTTCCAAGTCGATACTTCTGTGGTGGTTCTTTTTGTTTTATGTCTTGGTGTTTAAAATATTTTGTGCTGTTGGCGCCTTATGTATGTTTGCAAAGTTTTAGTTAAGTTAATGTAACTGAGTGGCCACCTATTGGGAAAATAGCTGCTCATTCGGCTTACGAAATGTTTTCATGGTATAAGTACCTGATTGTTAGTTTGGTTTTTTCCTACCTTGGTTTTTGGAGTGGGAGTCTTTTTCTGATTGCGCATTTTCCTGATCTTTGCCTACTTGTACTTTTTTAGTTTCGAATCAGGATTCAATGTCGTTTCAAAACAGTTTCAAGTTTGTTTCAACGCCTATTCGAAGTATAATATCCCACTGGAAGCCAGGTATCACCATTCTCGCGAGATCTGACGATATCTCATCTAGATCTCTCGCATTTAACGCTTTGAATTATGGGATATAGCCAAAATCGGTTAATCCCGTTCAGTTCTCGCGAGAATCAATTAATAGATTTCTTGAATTTGCTGCACTAGAATGTATTTCTTTCATTCGAGCTGTGCATAGGTAAAACACAGGACGTAACAAAAAGACAAAAATAAAATATATGTAAAATTATACTAATATGATCTACGTATTAAATGGATTCCAAAATGGATTCCATGGCGGACATTCCCAGCATGCAACGAGCCAAAGGCGACAGGTCAGTGTTATAGCGCTACCTGTCGGCGACAATGAGGTATCACAATTTCCACTAGCTATCTATCTCTATATACTGCCTTACGCCCTCGCGGACATTCTAGGCAGGCTGTTCGAACGTCGCTGGCGCATTGCTTAATCCGAACGTAAGAACGTACATGTAAGAACGCAAATTTACTTACAGTAAGTAAGCATAGGGATATGCATCATTAAACATTACAAAGCTAATCGTTTACCGCCAGCCTTAGCCCTTAAGCAAAGTTTTACTTCATTTGGTTTTAAGCGGAAGACAGGATTGCGAAATGCGGGTCACGTTTGAACTCGACAATGATCTTTGCAAATCTGTAAAATGAACGCATCCTATTTCCCCAGCGTGAAAGTCAGTTTTCGTGTTTCATATTTTACTAAACCCGTGAATAAAGATGGCAGCGCCCTTTCCCGAAGAAGCCGACGATCTTTTAAAAGAAGATTTTTACTCGCTATTGAATGTCGGAAGGGAGGTGAAGTATTCATATTTTCAAAAATATATCCAACTGCATTAATCAAAGTTATAACATTTAACGAAGGGCAGCACACAAACCTGGATTTCCCAACTGAATATTCAGTTTAAGGTCAAATGACGAAACATTTGAAAGTGAAAGTACATTACGATTTCAATACAAGCTCATGATTTAAAAAAAATATCAGTTATTGACTTTGCAATGATTTAAACAGCTTGTGGAATTACCTTGTGATTAGGCTTGAGTAAAATCAATGCCACTGAAAATCACGGTTTTAACAGCCACGAAAACTAATGACAAATTAAAAAAAAAACAAAAAAAAACAAAGAATTTTGTCATTTTCCATTAAGACAATGACAGATTGGTTATCAAGGCTCATTTCTCGTTTTAACCAGGCTTCCAAAGATGAAATCAACCAAGCGTACAAACGGCTCAGTAAAATCTACCACCCAGACAAACACCAGAATCCAATACACAAGAAAAGTGCAGAACATTTATTTAGCAAGCTGAAAAAGGCTCATGAAAGTAAGTATGGCCCCATAGATATGTTAGGGTTTCCGCCCATATCCAACACAAATCTACCTTTAGAGTCATAGTTGAACGCTAAAAACTTGAAAGGTGCTGATCAGCTGTGCATAAGACAGGTTTTCTAATGGCATTGCTCTTATCCAGAAAAGCAATTGTATCTCATCTTTGTATCTCATCAATTGTATCGGCCCCGATAGCTCAAGTGGTAGAGCGTCCGCTTCGGGATCGGGAGGTCGCAGGTTCGATCCTCGGCCGCGCCATACCAAAGGCGTAAAAAATGGTACTGGTAGCTCCCTTGCTGACGCTCGCAATAAAAGGGTAGTTCCAGGAAGATACAAGAAGGCAGGTAAGTATCTGTTAAGGATATTTGTTATGTCGCATAATAGCTCATGAGCTAATGTTGTCTGTTAAAAACGCGACGTTAAATAAAGCTTCTATATCTTTATCTTTATCTTTATCTTTATGTGGTAACTACACAGGCAGTTTAACTGGGCTTTAAACATCTAGATTTTAAGATAGCACATTTGTCCTCATTTCTAAATACTAACAAAAAATCAAATATGTTTTCTCAGTGTTTGTTAGATTCTAAGATTTATAACAGTAAAAGACTGGAATGTCTTATATGCTCTGGTGAAATAATGCCCCCTGGTGAAATAATGTCATTTGGCGTGTCAGCAGTAAACTATTCAGATTCAGCCAAGATTTTCCATTGTAAATTTATTTTTCAGTCTTAGTTGATGAGCACAAGCGAGTAATATATGACCTATACGGCGAGAAAGGGTTGGAGTCGTTCGGTATGGAGGTAATATCTCGGACCAAGACACCCGCAGAAATCATTGCTGAGTACGAGAGATTTCAACAGGAGCAGGAAGAGAGAAGATTGAGACAGAGAACCAATCCAAAGGTGAGCAGGGCCCGAGGTTATAAAGCTTTTTTTTTTCTTGCTTAAATGAGGCCCTTACATAATAAAACTTTTTTATACTCACCTCAGCTCTGCATGAAATTTAAACTGCTCATAAATGACATAATAGCCAAATGAATTGAAATTTTAGGTGCAGATCACCAAAGGGCTGTAATTTATCCTGTTAATAAATGTTAAAGTGCCAACAATTTGTGGCATTTTAACATTTATGAGCAGGATAAATTTTAGTCTCGGCTGAGCTGAGCATGAAAAAGGTTTTATAACGTTGGGACTAGATATTTCACACTTTCAGCTCTGTACATGTACTTATAAAGGAATGCTTCATGCAGTAAAAATATAAATGTTAATACTTTAGCCAATTTCAAATCAGGCTGCCACTCTGCCCACAAGATATTTGTTTTGTTATATTTATTTGTTTCTTTGTAAAATTGTGGTTTGTCATTCCCATCCACAATTCTTCAGTCATGTCAGGACTTAACTCCCCTTCCTGGGTATTATCTAGTACTTCAGGACATCCAATGTATCTTGCTCAAGGACAGAATCAGTAACCACTGGGCCACCATGTTTCTTCTGCTGAATGACCAATTACATTTTTCTACTTTTTTCTCTCCTAAAAATCATGAAAACACACACTCACACAAATGTTTATCGAGATTTGAGCTGCCTCATGAGAAAACCAACAATATACATATGTGAAACCAAAGGCGCAGATCAGCTTCGCAGTAACTGTGAAGCTGATTTGCACATTTGTTTTCACTACATGGATAGTATGATTCCTCTTCAAGCTTCTAGCCTGCTTCTGTGACTGTACAGGCAGGTTTGCGACGGACCTTTTAGAAATACCAAATTGTTTGTTTTCTCATGGGAAGGCTCATTTATCTATTATTAACAATGACACTTATTTCAGGGCAATGTGACAGTAGAAATCAATGCCACAGATTTATTTGAACCTTATGATTACGATGATGATGATGACGATACATCACACAGGCATGGGTTGTAAGTATTTATCCCTGGTTCTTATATTGAAACTTTTATCATGCTCAGTTCAGCTGAGCATGAATTTAAACAACACATAATCACTGAAATTGTCCAAATAAGTTGACATTTTAGGGATAGACCACCTAAGCTTGAAATTTATCCTGCTCATAAATGTTAAAATGCCAATATGGCGTAATATGAGCAGGATAAAATGAAGTCTCAGCTGAGTTGAGCATGAAAAGTTTTATAACATCACGTCTTGGTTAATCAGCTACTAACATAACAGGGGTGGATCCAGGATTTCTGGAAGGGGGGTTAAATCCATCAAGAGGGGGTTCATTTTCAACGTTTTACCTGAATTTTTCATGAATTTCCCCATGAAATTGCAATAATTTTGTCTCAGAGGGGGGTTCAAGCGAACCACTCGAACCCCCCTCTATATCCGCCACTGCATAAATCAGCAGCTGTTATTGATGCTTTTAGAAATTGAAATTATGAATGTCATTACCATAGTTTTTCGTTACTATATTTCTGATATCAGTATGCATATTTGATTGTCCTCTGTGTCGTTATCTCTTTGGCTGAAGTCATTTGATTTGTTTGTTAATGTTTGTTTGATTTGTGATTTAAAATCCCACTCAACAAGTTTTCAGTCTAGCAAAAACTGAGAAAAATCTGAATCGTAAAGTCTGATCATTATTAATGTCTGTGAAGGATGTTATGCTAAACATGTTATCCTATTAAAATTTAATGATTATTTTTATCATCATCATCATCATCATCATCATCATCATCATCATCATCATCATCATCATCATCATCATCATCATATACATTTTATAGTCTATTGTTCTGTTCTGAAAACTTGTTTGACAAGTCTCCTTCTTATACGACCTCTCCACTCTGTGCGATTCTGTGGATCAGCAGTATCCATTCCAAGCTTCTTTCTGTCGTCCAAAAGCACTTCATCCCATGATTTCCTTGGCTTGCCGTATCTTCTGTGTGCAACTACATTTAGATTGCATACTTGAGCAATCCAGCCTTTGCTGCGCTGTACGTGTCCATACTATCTCATCCTGCTGTCCTAATTATAATCATTATCAATACCATTATTACAGAGGTGTAGAGATCAGCAATATGACAGTGAACCATTCGGTTGAGTGTCCTCTCACTAACAAAGACACAGCCATATTATCTGGTGCAGTTTCTGTGAAAGAGCCGTACAGTTCTGGTGTATTCAGGACGTCCTGGCGAAGACTGCTGCAGGGGGGTGGATGGACTGAGGTGTGGTATGATTTGAGACATGCTGCGAGAGACCTGGCCCCGAGGTTATAAAACTTTTTTCGTGCTCAGCTTAGCTGAGACTAAAATTTGTCCTGCTCATAAATACCAAAATAGTCCAAATAAATTGAAATTTCTGGTTTAGATCATCAAAGCCTGTAATTTATCCTGCTCATAAATGTTAAAATGCCAACAATTGTTGGCATTTTAACATTTATGAGCAGGATAAATTTTAGTCTCAGCTGAGTTGAGCATGAAAAAAGTTTTATAACCTCGGGGCCTGGTCTTGGGTTTGGGACCAGGTCCAACACAAACTGGGTTGTATAGTCTCAGAAGATGGCTAGAAGCTTTGATATTTGTATTCAACATGTTAAAGGATTGTGCTATCCGTGTAGTGGTGCTGATTAGCTGTGCAGTTACTGCACAGCTGATCTGGATTATAATGATTAGTTGGGGATGTTGCAGGGCAGATTGTGATGTTTTATTTCATTTTAAGAAAACTGATTTCAATTATGATAATTTATGACACAAAAATTTAAAAATCCTTTTGAGTTGGACATTTTATGTAGACTCAGGGATTTTTTCTGCAAATTTGGGAAGGGGCCCTAGGGCCTTTCTGATTGGGAAAATTAGCGACATAACCCAGAATTTGGAAATTTTTCAAAACATTCAAAGATTATGATATTTTCCAATTTGACATAGTTAATTAAGTTTAATCACTTTAAATCATTAAATAATAATCTTAAAATCCAATTTCAACATCATTTAAAACAGCAGAGTTTGGTTTTCACAATGTTTAGGAACTGTTGAGAATTATTTTCAGCTGTGATTGGGAATTTTTTCCTTCAAATTGGGAAAAAAGTCACCTCATTTGCATTGGGAATGGGGCCTTATTTCGGCCCCTGAGACACTCGAAAAAAATCCCTGAGACTTAAATTTTTATTTGCTTTGTCACTAAAACACATTTTGATTACAGTGTGTTGCCCCTTGTTTTCACGCAGTGATGGGATGTTTCCATTACTGAGGCTCAATTGAGAAAATGATAATGTCATGTTAGATTTACAATTACAGAAGATAAATTATGGCAGGGATAGGATATCATCAAGACATGATTTTTCTGTGTATCCTTTAGGATCACCCTGAAAACCTGATTCTGAGGAAAATTCAAACTAAAACTACTATTAAATATAAGTCATTTACATTTGAGCCTGTGCGTGAGAAAACCAACAGTTTGAGTTCCGACCAGGTCCGACACAAACCAGCCTGTACTGTCACAGAAGATGGTTAGAGGCTGGAAATTTTGGATTTAGAAAGAAGAGGAATTGTACTATCTGTGTAGCGAAAACAAAGGCGCTGATCAGCTTTGCAGTAACTGCGAAGCTGATCTGTGCCTTTGTTTTCGCCTATGCAGATTGTTGGTTTTCCCATGCGGTGGCTCATTTCTCATCTTAGTCCTTATTCTGCAGGCAGAGCTATCAGTAGGCAACAGAAATAATACAGCTCTCAGATTAAAAGCCTCATCCCAGCTCTTTAGAAGATGGTAAGTTCTGGGTTTTACCCTAACAAGGAGTGCTGGATTTTACACTAATGTTCATAAATTTTGAGATATTTGTTTTGGGAAGGAAGACCTAAAAATGATTGACAGCACTTGTGTAGTTTATTTATAGACCTTCTTACATAATACATTTATGGGTTTATATTTCGGTGTTTGGAGGTGTACATTATTTGAGCCACGTCATGAGAAAAACGACATTTTGCATATGTGAAAACAAAAGCGTCTTTGTTTGCTCCACTCGGATAGTACAATACCTCTTTTTTTTAAATCCAAAATTTCCAGCCACTAGTCATCTTCTGTGCTTGTACAGCTCGGTTTCTGTCGAACCCGTTGGGAAACCACATTGTTGGTTTTCTTATGACACGGCTCATTTCATTTTTCACTCTCATTGTTTCAGTATAGGCACAGTAACAACAACAATGCAAGCTACGGACCATGGGATAGGGCTGGGAGGATTTATGGCAAGTATGTACATTGTCACATTAGGAAAACTTGCCCATGCGATAAACAGAGATTGTAAAAAATGAAAATTTTCAGTAGATATTTTTTTATATTTTTCTTATTTTTGCTCAAAACATAGATTGTGGGTACACGTTAGAACCGCCTCGCTGAGGCGGTTCTAATGAGTACCCACAATCTATGTTTTGAAGCAAAAATAAGAAAAATAGGTATACCCCAGTTTTGCTATATAAAAGTGGGGTTCAAGGGGGTATACATTTCACGGACATGTTTTCCTGATGAATTATCCATACCAAGAGAAATGCTGGGGCGCGCGGTGGCCTAGTGTTAGAGTGTCCTCTGAATTAGTTCGCTGATTTCATTACTGGCACCGCTCTTCATCATTCAATTACTCAACACTGTATCAAGTGTTGGTTCAAGCCCTGTCTGTTGTACGTGAAATGAGCCAAGATTTGTTCCCGTTTTTGACCGACTTCTTGATTGGTCTGTCCCATATGAGCTGAAATAATCTTGAAAGGGATGTAAAACTGAGCAAAAAATAAATAGATTTATAGCTGCTGCGAAAGAATACCAACAACATGCATAGGCAGAAAAAAGGCACATACCAGTGCCTTTGCTTTCGCTCTATAGAGTCTGTGATGCCTGTTCTTACTTAATCCCAAATTTTAAGCTTCAAGGTATTTTCTGTGGCTGTGCAGCCTGGTTTGTGTCAGACCTGGTTGGAAACCCAGGTTGTTGGTTTTCTCACCCGAAAGCCCATTTCTCTTTGTTTCAGTGTTAACCTATCAGTTTGACAAGCACCTACAAGGCAGGATGATTTTCAACATGGCTGGCGTTAGATCTGCAGTTATTTATAACACAGAAAATCATGAAGCCCTCTTTGCAATACAGGTAAGATACTCAAGAGTTTGTTTGCTTTTAAAAAACAAAAAACAAAAAAATATGGACTTAAAAAAAAAAAAATGTAGAAAAGTGATATGGAACTGTAGCCACTTTTGATTCATGTGATACAGAATTCCATACTATTGTGTTGGAAAATGGGTAGTATCAAGGGTTTTCTTTCTTGGAAAGAATATAATAAAGTAAATAAACCACATCAGTCAATACAAAATGTTTCTGTATGAATAACCGAGAATGCCCTGATATCCTCCCCTCTCTGAGAACAAACTGCATCTTAGTTGTATCCCTTTACAATTTAATGAGCAAATAATATGCAAATTAGGTTTTTTCCATGTTTGATATTTCATAACTTAAAGTCTGGAAGGTGGGTATGGCGGTAGGTGGTGGAAATATAATGCGGACATTGCCGAATAAAGATGAATTTACCAAACCAGTTTTGAATTTCAGGTCGGGCTAAAGGCAACATATGGTATGGTGTCATATAGCCGGAAGTTTCCAGATTTAGAATGTGCTGTAACAGCATCGGCTAAGTAGGATTTACATTTGAGCCTTCGTGTAAGAAAACCAACAATTTGGGTTTCTGACCAGGTCCAACACAAACCAGCCTGTACAGTCACAGAAGCAGGCTAGAGGCTCCAAATTTCAGGGTTAAGAAGAAGAGGCATTTTACTATCTTAGTAGGGAAAACAAAGACGCTGATCAGCTGTGCAGTTGCTGCACAGCTGATCTGCATCTTTGTTTTTCGCATATGCAGATTGTTGGTTTTCTTATGTGGCAGCTCATTTTTAGCTCACCTGAGCCAAAGGCTCACGGGTGAGCTTATAGGATAGGCAGGCATCCGTCGTCCGTCCGTCCGTCGTCCGTCCACAATTTCAAAGAAGAATATTTCTGAAGCTAGTAGGCCGATCTTGATCAAATTTAATGTGAACCTTAATTGGGTTGGGGGATTGATGGCATTAGGTTTTGGAGCAGATTGTATCAAAATTGTGGTTTCCATGGCAACAGATAGGTCCCATAGACTTACAATGGGAAAAACTAAAAAAATCTTCTTCTCTGAAACCACTAGGCCCACAGCTTTGATATTTGGTATGTAGCAATGGCTAATGGTCCTCTACATAAATTGTGCCATTCATGCCCCTGGGGTCAAATTTGGCCACGCCCCGGGGGGTTCGATAGTCTCCATAGACTTACTATGGGAAAAAAATTAAAAAATCTTCTTCTCTGAAACCACAGGGCCCACAGCTTTGATATTTGGTATGTGGCAATGGCTAATGGTCCTCTACATAATTGTGCCAGCCATGCCCCTGTGGTCAAATTTGGCCACGCCCCGGGGGTCGATAGTCTCCATAGACTTACAATTGGAAAAACTAAAAAAATCTTCTTCTCTGAAACCACTAGGCCCGTAGCTTTGATATTTAGTATGTAGCAATGGCTAATGGTCCTCTACATAAATTGTGCCATTCATGCCCCTGGGGTCAAATTTGGCCACGCCCCGGGGGTTGATAGTCTCCATAGACTTACTATGGGAAAAAATTAAAAAATCTTCTTCTCTGAAACCACAGGGCCCACAGCTTTGATATTTTGTATGTGGCAATGGCTAATGGTCCTCTACATAAATTGTGCCAATCATGTCCCCGGGGTCAAATTTGGCCACGCCCCGGGGGTCGATAGTCTCTATAGACCTACAATAGGAAAAAGATTCAAAAATCTTCTTCTCTGAAACCACTAGGCCCACAGCTTTGATATTTGGTATGTAGCAATGGCTAATGGTCCTCTACATAAATTGTGCCATTCATGCCCCTGGGGTCAAATTTGGCCAGGCCCCGGAGGTTGATAGTCTCAATAGACTTGCTATGGGAAAAAAATTCAAAAATCTTCTTCTCTGAAACCACAGGGCACACAGCTTTGATATTTTGTATGCAGCAATGGCTAATGGTCCTCTACATAAATTGTGCCAGCCATGCCCCTGGGGTCAAATTTGGCCACGCCCCGGGGGTAGATAGTCTCCATAGACTTACAATGGGAAAAACTAACAAAAATCTTCTCTGAAACCAAAAGGCCCAGAGCTTCTATATTTTGTATGTAGCAATGTTTGGTAGTCCCCATTATAAATTGTGCCATTCATGCCCCTGGGTCAAATTTGGCCATGCCCCGGGGGTCAATAGTGTCCATGCATAGACTTTCATTTGTTGATTCTCAATTAATTTAAATCTCATGAGCTTACAATGTGATAATCTCTCAGGTGAGCTACAGGACCAATGGTCCTCTAGTTGTTGGTTTGTTGGAGATATTTGAATTTTGTTTTTGCAGAAATGTTTATTGAGTAGTCCTCTATGTTTCATGTGACTTTTGACCTAATCCTTTATTTTGATTGGTTGCAGGGGCCCCATATAGGGCAAAATTTTGAAAAACATTCAAAAATCTTCTTCTCAGAAACTGTAAAGGGGATTAAGCCTGTACTTTGTATACATGTTCCTGGCAGTGGCCTCTACATAATTTGTGTTTTTTATTCCAGGCAGATAAGAATTCTGGTTGCTATGGCAACTTAAAGTTTCCATAGACTTATAATGGGAAAACTGGAAATCGGCTATTTTTTCCGCTAATATTGCAGTCATTTGAATTTTGTTTTTGCAGAAATGTTTATTGAGTAGTGTTTGACGTTTCTTGTGAGTTTTGTCTTAATCCTTTATTTTGATTGGTTGCAGGGGCCCCATACAGGGAAAAATTTTGAAAAACATTCAAAAATCTTCTTCTCAGAAACTGTCAAGGGGATTAAGCCTGTACTTTGTATACATGTTCCTGACAGTGGCCTCTACATAATTAGCTCACCTGAGCCGTTAGGCTCACAAGGTGAGCTTATAGGATGGCCATGATCCGGCGTCTGTCCGTCGTCCGTCCATCGTCCGTCCGTCGTCCGTCCACAATTTCAAAGATCTTCTTCTTTGAAACCGCTTGGCCAACCAAAGCCAAATTTTATATGAAGCATCTATAGGAAGGGGGAACCAATGTGTATATAAGAAATCCAGGTCACATGACCAAGATGGCTGCCATGCCCATATATGGTAAAAACCCTTCAAAAATCTTCTTCTCCAGAACCGGTGGACTGATTTCAACGAAACTTGGCATGAAGCATCGATGGGCTCAAGCACTACAATGTGTATATAAATCATGACCCTGTGATGACCTTGATTTATTTTACGGCGAGGTCAACATAGGTCGCCAATGCATTTGAATGGGGATAACTTTTAAAATGTCATTTAAAGTCATTTAAAGTGAAAGTCTTGCAGGAAATGGGCAGTAGGACTGAATATTAATGATTCTGAAAAGAAAAATGGACCCCAGGGGCACATATGCCCCCACCCCGGGGCAATATACATGTATATTACCATAATATTCAAACATCATCTCCTCTGAAACCGCTTGGCGAATCAAAGCCAAATTTTATGTGAAGCATCTATGGAATGGGGGAATTAATGTATATATAAATTATCTAGTTCACATGACCAAGATGGCTGCCATGCCCATATATGGTAAAAACCCTTCAAAAATCTTCTCCGAATCTGGTGGACCGATTTCAAAGAAACTTGGCATGAAGCACCAATGGCTGAAGTACTACAATGTATTTATAAATCATGACCCTGTGGTGACCTTGACCTATTTTACGACAAGGTCAACATAGGTCGCCAATGCATTGGAATGGGGAAAACTTTTAAAAAGTCATTTGAGGTGAAAATCTTGCAGGAAATGGGTAGTAGGGCTAAATATTAATGATTCTGAAAAAGAAAATGGACCTAAGGGCTCATATGCCCACACCCCGGGGCAATATACATGTACAGTGGTGTTATGGCTAAAAACCCAAATTAGCCGTTTTAACGGCTAATTTGTTAACGGCTAATTGTAAAATTTCGCGGCGAAATTGTGTGTAAAATAAAAGTCAGCGCGGAATTTCGCCGCGAAATTCCGCCTTTCGCGGCGAAATTTCGCGGCGGAACACGGCGAAAAAAGTGTACCTGTCATTACGCATAAAATTCAATTGACCGGCGTTTCGCGGTGTTTCGCGGCGAAAAAGACGACAGTCACAATTTTTTTTGTTGTTTAAATATAATTTTAAATTGGATATTTTTAGTTCTAGTTGTATCAATATTTTGTTTGCGTCACAATTTTGTATAATTATCGTTTTAGTCCCGACAGTCACAACAGTTTTATTGTTTAAATTTCATTTTAATTTGTATGCATCTAGTATTACTTTTCAAGTCGTATAAATATTTTGTTTTCTTTTCAATTTTGTATAATTATCGTATTTTATTCGTGTCTTAACTAGTTTGAAGTTTCTGAGACCCTGATTATCGGCTTTGTGTTTTTTTCATGCTTCTTTTTCAGATTAATCAGACTTACCCGATTATATTAGATCCTGTTATCTAGCTTAATTAACAGGAAAAAGCTCATAGCGACATAAGCAATTTTCATGGTATGATTGCCCACAGACTTGTTTGTTTGTATTGAGGCTGAACGTCCCAGTCACCAATTTTTAGTCATGTCTGGACAGAGCTACCATTTCCTGGGTATTAAGTAGTACTGTGGGTAGTCAATGTGCCTTGCTCAAGGACACAACACGGTGTAGCCAGTGCGGATCAAACTCAGGACCTCTCGATTCGGAGTCTGATGCACTACACATATTAATACAAGTCTTTGGATTCAACATGATGAAGCAATCGGCTTCAACTCTGTTTTGGACATTTAATCGCCTGTGGCTAATGACACTGCTCAAAGCATCAATGATTTTCGATTACGTCAAGTGGATTCCGTTTCATTGAAATCAATTTAGTCTAAACGACATTTGGTCGCATACGACCTTCACCGGGTCCATACGATATTCGGTCGAATACGAGCAATACAGCAACATACATGTACAAAATTGTGTCGAAACTGTCGATTTTTGCTAACCGTTTTGAGTTAAATAGCGTGTTGTGTTCCTTCCAAAACCCACACGTACGGATGGCTTGGAACACGTACATGCATATCAAATGACAAAATCTCATTGTATACATGGCACAATACACTAGAAAAGGGAGGATACTGTGTTTAAAACAAAGTACTGACGTCAGTATATAACGTTTTCAGTTTATCTTGGAACACATATATACAGTAAGGGCCGTGTACACACCGTGGCAATATGAGCGCATGCCGCATTAGATTAATTAGAACAAAGTTGAGCGCAGAAGCCTAGTGTTGAATTAAAGGAATTGACCGGAATCAAAATGTCCTGTGTTCGATTCCTATATTCGTTGGGTTTCGTACTTGAGCAAAACCGGTATACATATATTACCCTGAAAGTGTTGTCACCATGGGACTGTTGACTGTTAAACTGATCTTCACTAGTTGTACTTCTACAAGGCAAGTATAATGTATAAATCGATATGATTGCGATTAGTCTTGTGCTGGCATTCATAGAGGGTGATCAGAGTGGTAACCAGCAAGCCCAAATGTCAATATTCCTCTTTTTGTTTTGTCGTTTTACATGGTTGAGCTCAAATTAAGTTATCGTAGTTCACATCTTAAACGCTATAAAGTGAAGCAATTGAGGAAAATTTACAAAAAAGAAAGCAAGGAATCTAACTATTAGCATTACCATTTAGACAATGTTTGTGCTACAACACAAGGCACAAAGTTAGATGGCCCCTGCCCATTGGGACCTTAAGAAATATATAGGCTGCTTGTGCCTCCAGGCAAAACTTATACGCTATTGACAGATCATCTGATTACTGGTTTACCACTCAGGTCTGTGCCTGCCTAGGAAAAGTGGTTTCAAGTAACCATCCATACATATAAACAGTATTGGCTAAGAGGGATCGTTATATTTCAAATACTTGTTAGATATCATGACGTCCCATAAAATGGAGACAGCGTCCTGACATGACCATTACTGTTGATTACGACGTAAAGCATCTATTCAAACAAAAAACAACAAAGTTAGATTCAACGAGCTGGCGCATTACGTTATAAATGTTTTCGTCTTTCCGTAATTTCGCTATCGTACCACCTACGTAATACCAATGGAAAAGTCGCGTTATGCATGTTTTTCATTTCTATACATGCATAATCGTACATATTATTATGTGCACGTAAATAACGATCTATACGTGGAACAGATGAATCATAGTGTGGTCATTAAATTAAAAATAAATAATCTTATGTTAACATTTACAGGTATTTCGCCGTGTTTCGCGGCGAAATAGGAAATTTTAACTTACCTGTTGTAAACGTTAAAAAACGAATTTCGCCGCGAAACACCGCGAAATTTCACCGCGAAAATCGGATTTTCGCGGCGAAAAAATTAATCGATTAAACGTTTAAATTTTCCCTTGGCCGGTGAAATTTCGCGGTGGTTTCGCCGCGAAAAATCACAAGCGATCAGCGCGAACTGTGCAAAAGTGGGTTTTTAGCCATAACACCACTGTATATTACCATAATATTCAAACATCTTCTCCTCTGAAACCACTTGGCCAATTGAAGCCAAATTTTATGTGAAGTATCTATAGGATGGGGGAATCAATATGTATATTAATAATCTAGGTCACATGACCAAGATGGCTGCCATGCCCATATATGGTAAAAAAACCTTCAAATATCTTCTTCTCTGAAACCAATAGATTGATTTCAATGAAACTTGGCGTGAAGCATCCATGGCTAAAGTATTAAAATGTATATATAAATCATGACCCTGTGATGACCTTGACCAAGTTTATGGCAAGGTCAACATGGGTTGCCCATGCATTTGAATGGGAAAAACTGTTAAAATGTCATTTGAAGGGAAAAGCCAGCAAGAGCCAAGAAATTGGCAAATGGACAGAATATTGATTATTCTGAAAAAAGAAAACGGCCCAAGGGCTTCATCTGCCCCTGCACTGGGGTTAAATACCATAATATTCAAACATGTTTATTGGTATATGCAGCAGACTCAGGTGAGCGTTTACAGGACCATTGGTCCTCTGGTTTGTGTTTTTTATTCCAGGCGGATAAGAACTCTGGTTGCTATGGCAACTTAAAGTTTCCATAGACTTATAATGGGAAAAGTGGAAATTAGCTATTTTTTCTGGACCAATTGTAGGTATTTGAATTTTGTCTTTGCAGAAATATTTATTGAGTATATCTCTGTTTCATTTGACTTTTTTCCTTATCCTTTATTTTGATTGGTTGCTGGGGCCACATAAAGGGTAAAATTTCGAAAAACATTTAAAAATCTTCTCTTCAGAAATTGTCTACGGCATGAAGCCTGTATATGTTCCTGACAGTAGTCTCTACATAATTTGTGTTTTTTTTTATTTCAGATGGATAAGAAATCTGGTTGCTATGGCAACTTAAAGTGTCAATTGACTTAAAACTGGAAAAGTGGAAATATTTCTTCTGGTCCAATTGCAGATATTTGAATTCTATTTTTGCAGAAATGTTTATAGATTAGTCCTCTACAGTTTGGTTGACTTTTGTCCTAGTCCTTTATTTTGATTGGTTGGTGGGGCACCATAAAGGGCAATTTTTTAAAATAAATATTTGATTAATATAGCAGATCTCAGGTGAGCGTTTACAGGACCGTTGGTCCTCTGGTTTCCAAATTGTTTGTGAGTTCTTGAATCTACACACAAGTGTTCTGTTAAATAAAATAAGTATCAAAACGAAGTGATAGTTCAAACATGAGCAAAAACTTTTAATTGCGTAAATTTCTCTAAAACTTGCAGATGGAAAAGCAAACTACAGTCAAACCTCTATAAGAGCGCCACCTTTGGGAGTAAGCTAAACTGGCTGTTATACACAGGTGGCTGTCTTATCAAGGATCAGTCAGAAAGGCCAGCATGGCAAAATAATATCACCATTTTCCAATATCTGAATGCATATTTTAACAATGGTATTTAAAACATCAAATAGTGACAACAAAATGATTTTAATCTAGTTTCTAAAACAAATTGGCACAATATGAGTACAGAGTTAAATATGTTTTAACATTTTTTTTTTTTGCAACGCCTTCATATTGGATGCTTTTTGCAGCAATTTTGTACTTGTGCAGTTTTTAATGACAGAATTTAACAAGGCCGAAACACTCCATATTTCACGCTCCGATCGCGTAAAAAATGGGAAAAGGTTCATATACAAGCATATTTCGCAGCGCAAAACTCACAAATCATATCAAAACCCCTTAATGTTCCATACGATCGCCACAAATCACTGATCAATTGTTTTTTCACAGACAAAAAAGACGAAACTCCGACGCGATTTTCGCATCGCAGGGAGTTCGGCCCAGGATTCCGCATTCGGATGAAAAGTTGGAATTACATATTTTGGAATCGATTGATAATCAGAGATCGCAAACTTACTTACCGATTTGATTTTTGGCCCAAAAACATGATATGTGTCTTCAATGAATGAAACCAAAATAAAACAACTACACACGAGATTATGCGAGACTTCGCGTGAGTGTGTAGCCAAGGACAACAGGTTTTCCCCCCAAGGTATTTTAGACACAATAACAATTTCACGCGTTTACGCACATGTGATTGGATTATTTTGTAAACTTTGTGGTTGATCAACGATTATGGATCATTATTGATAATTGGAGATTTGCTCAGGTAATAATGCGGCCGTCTTATGAATAAAATTGCCGTTTTGGGAATGTAAAAACTGGCCGATGGCGATTATACCGAGGTGGCGCTCTTATAAAGAGACATTTTATAGGGAAAGCAGTCGGGAATGTTTGAACTGGCGCTCTTACGAAGGTGGAGCTCTTATAAAGGTGGCCGATTCGGCGATTTCTACTGTATTTGAATTGAATTTGAATTGATGCTTTGCGTCCCAGTCAACAGCAATGGTCATGTCGGGACGTTGCCAACATTTTATGAGCCACGTCCTGAGGAAACCAGGTTTTTGCTTTTGCATATGCAAAAACAAAGATGCAGCTCAGCTGTGCAGAAACTGCACAGCTGATCAGTGCCTTTGTTTTTCGCTACACAGATAGTACAGTCCTTCTTCTTCTTAAATCAGGAATTTGAAGCTTATAGCCTTTTTAGCTCACCTGAGTCGAAGGCTCACAGGTGAGCTTATAGGATAGTCAGGCATCCGTCGTCCGTCGTCGTCCGTCCACAATTTCAAAGAAGAATATTTCTGAAGCTAGTAGGCCGATCTTGATCAAATTTAATGTGAACCATAATTGGGTTGGGGGATTGATGGCATTAGGTTTTGGAGCAGATTGTATCAAAATTGTGGTTTCCATGGCAACATATAGGTCCCATAGACTTACAATGGGAAAAACTAAAAAAATCTTCTTCTCTGAAACCACTAGGCCCACAGCTTTGATATTTGGTATGTAGCAATGGCTAATGGTCCTCTACATAAATTGTGCCATTCATGCCCCTGGGGTCAAATTTGGCCACGCCCCGGGGGTCGATAGTCTCCATAGACTTACTATGGGAAAAAAATTCAAAAATCTTCTTCTCTGAAACCACAGGGCCCACAGCTTTGATATTTGGTATGTGGCAATGGCTAATGGTCCTCTACATAAGTTGTGCCAGCCATGCCCCTGGGGTCAAATTTGGCCACGCCCCGGGGGTGGATAGTCTCCATAGACTTACAATTGGAAAAACTAAAAAAATCTTCTTCTCTGAACCCACTAGGCCCACAGCTTTGATATTTGGTATGTAGCAATGGCTAATGGTCCTCTACATAAATTATGCCATTCATGCCCCTGGGGTCAAATTTGACCACGCCCCGGGGGTTGATAGTCTCCATAGACTTACTATGGGAAAAAAATTCAAAAATCTTCTTCTCTGAAACCACAGGGCCCACAGCTTTGATATTTTGTACGTGGCAATGGCTAATGGTCCTCTACATAAATTGTGCCAATCATGCCCCTGGGGTCAAATTTGGCCATGCCCCGGGGGTCGATAGTCTCCATAGACCTACAATAGGAAAAAAACTAAAAAAATCTTCTTCTCTGAAACACTAGGCCAACAGCTTTGATATTTGGTATGTAGCAATGGCTAATGGCCCTCTACATAAATTGTGCCATTCATGCCCCTGGGGTCAAATTTGGCCACGCCTCGGGGGGTTGATAGTCTCCATAGACTTGCTATGGGAAAAAAATTCAAAAATCTTCTTCTCTGAAACCACAGGGCCCACAGCTTTGATATTTTGTATGTGGCAATGGCTAATGGTCCTCTACATAAATTGTGCCAATCATGTCCCCGGGGTCAAATTTGGCCACGCCCTGGGGGTCGATAGTCTCCATAGACCTACAATAGGAAAAACTAAAAAAATCTTCTTCTCTTAAACCACTAAAAAAATTCAAAAATCTTCTTCTCTGAAACCACAGGGCTCACAGCTTTGATTTTTGGTATGTGGCAATGGCTAATGGTCCTCTACATAAATTGTGCCAGCCATGCCCCTGGGGTCAAATTTGGCCACGCCCCGGGGGTAGATAGTCTCCATAGACTTACAATTGGAAAAACTAAAAAAAAACTTCTTCTCTGAAACCAAAAGGCCCAGAGCTTCAATATTTTGTATGTAGCAATGTTTGGTAGTCCCCATTATAAATTGTGCCAGTCATGCCCCTGGGTCAAATTTGGACATTCCCCGGGGGTCAATAGTGTCCATGCATAGACTTTCATTGGTCGATTCTCAATTAATTTAAATCTCATGAGCTTACAATGTGATAATCTCTCAGGTGAGCTACAGGACCAATGGTCCTCTAGTTAAGTTTTTAGCCTTCTTCTGTGATGTACAGGTTGGTTTGCGTTTTACCTGGTCTGAAACTCAAAGACCAGTTTTCTCGCGAAGTGATTGCGAAGCTGATCAGCGCCTTTGTTTTCACTACAGAGATAGTACAATCCCTTTTCTACTTAAATACAAAAAAACCTCAAGCCTCTAACCATCTTCTGAGAGTGTACAGTCCAGTTTGTGTCGGTGGTCGGAACCCAAATTGTTGGTTTTCTCATGCAAAGGCTCAATTATCTTTTCAGAGGAGGTACATTTGGTGCACAGGTAGAATATGGTGTTTCAAAAAAGATCTCAATGTTTAGTACTGTAGAAGCCACAATGGCGGTCGGCTACCCTACTGGAGTGTCTCTTACAGTTAAGTAGGTACCTTTACCCAAGACTTATTCCCTTAAACTGATCATATTTAATATTAACAGTAAGAGAAACGTTTCCCAAGGAGAGTAAGAGGGGTCAAAAAAGATCTCAATATTTAGTACTATAGAGACTACATTGTCGGTTGGGTACCCTACAGCCGTGTCCCATACATTAAAGTACCTCTACCCCTATGAATGACACTTTTTCCAGTAAGAAGTAGTTGAACATGGCATGTAAGACCTCTATGTTTAGTACTAGTCTATAGGGGCTGCAATGTTTAGTACATGTACTATAGTCGCTGCAATCTCCAAGAGGGGTGTCTTTCTTACAATCAAATAAGTATCTCTGACCATGACATCTGGAAAACATGTCCGTGACATGTATTTCCCCTTGAACGCCACTTTTATATAGTAAAACTGGGGTATGCAGGGGTATACCTATTTTTAGCTCACCTGAGCCGAAGGCTCACAAGGTGAGCTTATAGGATGGCCATGCTCCGGCGTCCGTCGGTCGTCGTCCGTCCACAATTTCAAAGATCTTCTCCTCTGAAACTGTTGGGCCAATCAAAGCCAAACTTCATGTGGAGCATCCTTAGGAAGGGGGAACGAAAGTTTATATAAGTGGTCCAGGTCACATGACCAAGATGGCCGCCATGCCCATATATGGTAAAACCATAAAAAAATTTCTTCTCTGGAACCGGTAGACCAATTTCAACGAAACTTGGTATGTACTATCGTGGACTCTGGCCGATCATAGTTGATATAAATCATGACCTTCGGTTGACCTTGACCTATTTTATGGCAAGGTCAATTTTGGTTACATAGGCTTTTCAATGGAGAAAAGTAAAAACTTTGAATTTTTTAGGAAGTTTTGAAGCCAGTGACCTGAAAGTTGGTAGATACAGACAACATGTTGAGCCAATGGTGTGTTGTGAGTATTAAAGGTCAAGGTCATTTCTTGACCTTGGCCAAAGGTCAGTTACAAATTAAATGTTAAACTTAATTTTCTCAGTAACCGCTTGACCAATCAAAGCCATATTTAATATGTAGTATCTTTGGGATGGGGGAATGAAAGTTTATATAAATGATCAAGGTCACATGACCAAGATGGCTGCCATGGCTATAAATAGAAAAAACTTTTAAAAATCTTCTTCTCCAGAACCAGAAGGCCTACGATTTTGAAACTTGGTATGAAGCATCAGGGGGAGGAGCTATACAAAGTCTATATAAATCATGACACTGGGATGACCTTGACCTATTTTAAGGCAAGGTCAACATAGGTCGCCCATGCAATTGAATGGGGAAAATTGTCAAAAAGTCTTTTGAAGGGAAAAAAACTTCATGGAAATGGGCAAATGGACTGAAGGTTTATGATCCTGAAAAAAAAATTGGACCCCAGGGGCAGGTCTGCCCCCTACCGGGGGCAATATACATGTATATTACCATAATATTCAAAGATCTTCTTCTCTGAAACCGCTTGGCCAATCAAAGCTAAACTTCATGTGGAGCATTCTTAGGAAGGGAGAATGAAAGTTTATATAAATGATCAAGGTCACATGACCAAGATGGCCGCCATGGCTATAAATAGCAAAAACCATTATTAATCTTCTTCTTCAGAACTGGAAGACCTATGATTTTGAAACTTGGCCTGAAGCATCAATGAATACAGCTCTACAAAGTTTATATAAATCATGATTCTAGGATGGCCGTGACCTATTTTACAGCAAGGTCAGCTTAGGTTGCATATCCCAGTTCTCAGGTGAGCGTTTACAGGACCATTGGTCCTCTTGTTCTTATTTTTGCTCCAAAACATAGATTGTGGGTACTCGTTAGAACCGCCTCGGCGAGGCAGTTCCAACGTGTACCCACAATCTATGTTTTGAACTAACATAAGGAAAATATCAAAATTTTTCTACTGAATTTTTACAACTTAGGAAAAATCTGTATATTACATGGGCATGTTTTCGTATTGAATAATATTCTGTATACTTTAAAGAATTCTCATGAAAAGTGAAATTCTCTTAAGGCCGACCATAAAACATTGTTGGATTGCTGTGCTCCTACCTACCCATCAAAATTGGCTCAACCCCAAAAAATCGATGGCCAGACTTTTGTTTGTTTGTTTGTTGTTTTTTTTTTTGTTTTAATAAAAAACCTAAAAACAATGATTCAGTTTCAGATAGGTAAAAACAGTGATTCAGTTTCAGATAGGTGTTCTAATCAAAGCTTCCTAATTTAGTTTCAAACAATATTTCAACAATGACTTCTCTTTAAATATAGTTTTATGTTTATACATATTCATGTACTGATAAAGCAAAAGTGCTCTACCTACCCATTCTGAAATAGATGGGTAGGAGCACAGCAAACAAAGAATCATTTAAAGGATGGCCTAATCAAAAGTAAGAATAGAAGGCACAGAGATTAAACAGTTAAAGTTAAAATCCAAACCCAGACACCAGGTGAGAAAGAAAGTACAACACAAAACATAAAAAAATGTTACAATTTGCATGGAGAACAAGATGACTAGCTCTTTCCCAACAAGGTAGCATCTGGCTAGCCTTAGGCAAATACAGAAATGACAAGTATGACAAAGGTAGACAGAATAAACAGAAAATATCAAGCTAAATCACAGTTGAACTGTTTTAGAGTTGTATATTCTTTTACTTTACTTGTGATTGCAGAGTTGACCGAGGCCAGCAAACGTTTATGTTCCCTATAGCCTTGTCAGAGGAGATAGTACCTAGTGCTGTATTCTACGGGACGGTAGCCCCGGTTGTGATATATTTCATCGTGAAAAACCTCATAGTGAACCCATTCCTTAATGAACAGAAAGAAAAGTATGTATCATTATATAAGCCGCGGAATGAGAAAACCAACAATGTGGTTTACGAACAGGTCTGACACAAACCAAGCTGTACAAGCACAGATTTCTAGAGGCTGGAAATTTTTTATTTAGAAAGTAGAGGAATTGTACTATCCATGTAACGAAAACAAAGGTGCTATCAGCTTCGCATTTATGGCGAAGCTGTAAATGCGAAGCTGATCTGTGCCTTTGTTTTCGTATATGCAAAATGTTGGTTTGCTCATGATGTGGCTCATATAGTTACTTAACCTGTCTTGCCCACTATTATCATTTGGGTGTACATGTATTTTCAATTTTCGGTGAAGTTTTTTAAGCAAACAGAATAGTTCCACTTAAAGTTCAGATCATGGGCTATACTGTTTGCCTATGTCACTCACAGACAACACCAGGTATATGCTGGTAACTGAAACTTGAGTCTTGTGATAATAAACAGCTACTGTGAACCATTTTATTTTTGTGAACAATTTATTTTTACAATCATTGCAAGAAATAAGAATTGGCAAAAATAAATGGCTAGTAAAAATGTCCATTTTGACATACTGCAAATGATTCTTGCATAGGCCAGTTGTTCAGTCTGCATAAATAAAAATTGCTCTCAAATTACGCTTGAATACAAAATTACATAATTTAATAGCCACAAAAATAAGTTGGGTTACAGTATTTGAGTATCTCCATAAAAAAAAATCCTTTTCAGTGGTTTCTGTGGCTGAGTAGTAAATGATGCTGATCAAATTACTGCTCTTAATTGATCATCTCACCACTGTGCCCAGTGTGCGTTCGAGCCCAGCACAGGCACATGTGAGACAAGCCCAGTTCTGCTTGCAGGTATGCCAGATGGTTTTCCTTAGGATGCTCCAGTTTTCACTCCACTTACTGATTTGCCTGTCTTATTTGAGTCGTGACGCGAGAAAACTGGTTTTTTGGGGTTCTGACCAGGCCTGACATAAACTGGCCTGTGCAGCTACAGAAGATGGCTAGAAGCTTTATATTGCAGATTTAAGAACAAGAGGAATTTTACTATTTGTGTAGCGAAAACAAAGGCGCTGATCGGCTACACGGTTACTGCGAAGCTGGTCTGTGCCTTTGTTTTTGCATAGGCAAAAATCTTGTTTTCTCATGACGCAGCTCATTTGAGCAGAGTTATTCTTGAAAGCGGCATAAAACTGAATAAAATAAATAAAGAGATAATTTATCCCTTCTCATTGTAGAGAATTAGAGAAGACAAAACAAGAACAGACAGAGAAAATGGCTCAGAGAAAGAAAGAGGCAGAATCACTGGTGAGTTGCCTTATGAACACGTTATGAAAAACTTTCCCATGCAATATACAGAGATTTGCCTTATGAACATGTTACGAAAAACTTTCCCATGCAATATACAGAGATTTTTTTCAAGTTGTAAAAATTAAAAATTTTCAGTAGCATTTTTTAGCTCACCTGAGCCGAAGGCTCACAGGTGAGCTTATATAGTATAGTGGTCGAGCCGGTGTCCGTGCGTCGTCCGTCGTCGTCGTCCTTCGTCGTCAACATTTTCAAACGACTTCTCCTCTGAAGCTGCCAGACCGAATCTTTTCATATTTCACATATAGCATCTACAGATGGGGGGAAAGAATATTTGTGTCTTTTATTTTGATCGGATAAGAACTCTGGTTGCTATGGCAACTTATGCTTCCCATAGACTTATAATGGAAAAAAGTGAAAATTGCCAGTTTTTGCTGTCTTGTTGGAGATATTTGAATTTTGTTTTTGCAGAAATGTTTATTGAGTAGTCCTCAATGTTTCATGTGACTTTTGTCCTAATCCTTCATTTTGATTGGTTGCAGGGGCCCCATATAGGGCAAAATTTCGAAAAACATTCAAAGATCTTCTTCTCAGAAACTGTCATGGGGATGAAGCCTATACTTTGTATACATGTTCCTGACAGTGGCCTCTACATAATTTGTGTTTTTTATTCCAGGCGGATAAGAACTCTGGTTGCTATGGCAACTTAAAGTTTCCATAGACTTATAATGGGAAAAGTGGAAATCGGCAATTTTTCTGCTAAAATTGCGGACATTTGAATTTTGTTTTTGCAGAAATGTTCATTTGAGTAGTGTTTGACGTTTCTTGCGAGTTTTGTCCTAATCCTTTATTTTGATTGGTTGCTGGGGCCCCATAAAGGGCAAAATTTTGAAAAAAAAAAACATTCAAAAATCTTCTCCTCAGAAACTGTCGAGTGGATGAATCCTGTACTTTGTATACATATTCCTGACAGTAGCCTCTATATAATTTGTGTTTTTTATTCCAGTCGGATAAGAACTCTGCTTGCTATGGTAACTTTAAGTTTCCATAGACTTATAATGGGAAAAGTGGAAATTAGCTATTTTTTGAAAACTATTGCAGCCTGAGATCTGAAAAGTGGTAGATGCAAACAACTAATGGATTAGATGAAGTTATATGATTAATTTAGGTCAAGGTCATCTCTTGACCTTGGCCGGTCTGTCGTCCATACAGACTTTTCAAAGATTTTTTTCTCTGTAACCACTTGGCCAATCAAAGCCAAATTTTATATGAAGCATCTATAGGAAGTGGGAACCAATGTGTATATAAATAATCCAGGTCACTTGACCAAGATGGCCGCCATGCCCATATATGGTAAAAACCCTTAAAATATCTTCTTCTCCAGAACAGGTGAACCGATTTCAACGAAACTTTGCATGAAGTATGGATGACTCAAGTACTACAATGTATATATAAAACATGGCCCTGTGGTGACCTTGACCTATTTTATGGCAAGGTCAACATAGGTCATCAATGCATTTGAATGGGGAAAACTTTTAAAAAGTCATTTTAAGTGAAAGTCTTGCAGGAAATGGGCAGTAGGACTGAAATTTAATGATTCTGAAAAAAAAAAAAATGGACCCCAGGGGCTCATCTGCTTTTAAAATGTTATTTGAAGGGGAAAATCAGCAGGAAATTGGCAAATTGACAGAATATTGATTATTCTGAAAAAAAAAATGGCGCAAGGGCTTCATCTGCCCCTGCACTGGGGTTAAATACCATAATATTCAAATATGTTTATTGGTATATGAAGCAGATCTCAGGTGAGCGTTTACAGGACCATTGGTCCTCTTGTTTTATTATTTTTCTTATTTTTGTTCAAAACATAGATTGTCGGTACACGTTAGAACCGCCTCGCCTAAGCGGTTCCCACAATCTATGTTTTAGTACCCACAATCTATGTTTTAGAGCAAAGATAAAAAAAAAGATTTATCCCTGTAAACCTCATTTTCACTATATAAAAGTGGGGTTTAAGGGATATACATTTCATTGATATGTTTACCTGATGATATGCCTATGCAATTTACTGATTGTTCTTACAGATGTAAATATTGATTTTTTTTTTTTTTTTATAATTTTTACTCAAAAATAGCTTGTAAGTACATGTTAGAACCTCCTCACTGAGGCATTTCTAATTTTAATGAGTACCCACAATTTTAGTTTAAGAGCAAGAATAAGAAAATAATGTATACCTCTGTACATTCCTGCTTGTGAAACTACCATTCTGCATTACACCTTGTTCACTGTATGTCACGAAAACATGTCCGTGTAATGTATACCCCCTTGAACCCCACTTTTATATAGCAAAACTGGGGTCTGCAGGGGTATACCTGTTTTTCCAATTTTTGCTCCAAAACATAGATTGTGGGTACTTACAATTTATGTTTTGGAGCAAAAAAATATCAAATAATTATGATCTACTGAAAGTTTTCAATTTTTACAACTTAAGAAAAATCTGTATATTGCAAGGGCGTGTTTTCGTAATGAGTATATCTACAGCGGCTTTTTGCATTTCTCCCTTCTGCGGGTGTTATAGAAGAAAAAATGGAAACTTTCGGATACTGTAAGTCCGGAAATGTTCACGAGAACTTAATTTTTGCTAAGGGCTATTCCAGTAAAACATAAGTACGGGGGGAAGAAGGCACTTTGAATTTTGACCCTCCACCTATAGAAGTGAATTTCATCTTGACTGAGCCACCTACAGAACCGTTCATTTCAATAAAACACCCTCCTACAGAAGCAAAATTTAATATGGATAGAAGTAAATTAAGAGGGATTTTTTAGGAACAGAAGTAAATTTTTGTATTGCTGTTTTACGGAACTGTATTGTGTGATTTTTGTCAAAAGTCATTAAAATAATGTTCTCACTATGATAATAAAGATTAATTATATGTGTAACATCACTTTTAACCGTTATCATGCTGAGATTTATTTTTTTCCAATAACGTGTGCCACTGAGATTTTTTTTTCTGCAAAAAAATCGCTTTTTCCCACTTTTCAGGCTTCAAAAAAACACTATGTTGCATTTTCCAAAAAGCTAATACTTGCTTTGGGAGAGCGATCCAAGTCGGTATATCGCTACGTTTTGTGTCTAAACATCATTAAATTCATCAATGAGCCGCCATTTTAGCTTTTAACAGGTCTGTAATTGTGATTTCTGACCAAAATCCCGGTTCAAATGCCTTTTCTAGGCTTAAAATGCCAAAAAAACAACTCGATCGCTGACAATTTCCTGATTCAGTTTTTTTGCACATGTCACCAGCGCGAACGTGATCGAGAGCACTCTCACCATTCTGGCGAGATCAGACGATACCTCATCTTGATCTGTCGCATTTGACGCTTTGAATTGTGGGATATAGCCGATTTTGGCTACAGACGACACACGAAGAAAGCTGGGGCATCCCGCATGAATTTCCCAGATCCCATCGGCCAACTGCGACAGGTCAGTGCGTGAAGCGCTTCCTGTCAGCGACAATGCACTCTCACAGGAAAAAATCGAAGTCGGATCGGGCGAACGAAAGGTTTCTAGTCTGTTCAATTTGCTTCTATGCATTGCATTGAATTTTACACCTTAGAACCGATTTTCAACACGAAAAAATACCCCACCTCCTATAGAAGCAATTTTTCTCCAACTCCCACCACGTACAGAAGTATTTTAACCAACAAAGGACCCTACGATAGAAGTTTATTAAAGTGCCGTCTTCCCGGGGTACCTATGTTCAACTGGAATAGCCCTAATATTCGCGAATTTGTCGCCTCGCGAAAATAAAGTTCTCGCTTATAATGAATTACAATAATAGACTGCACGAGTACTCGTTCGCAAATTCAAAGACTCGCTTATAATTCGGAAATCAAAAATTCGCGAAATAAAAGTCATGCGAAAATTTCCGAACTTACAGTATTCGGGAATAAAGTCTAAGGAATCCTTTCTGACATATGTTTGTGATCGATTATGACCCAAAATGATTTCTGTTAGCGAAAAACACTGAAAATTTGTAAGAATGAAAACTTTGCATGTACGTTTTTTAAATGTCAATTTTCATCATTGGCGGACTTTATTTTACGACAAAACAGCACAATTTTGACTAGACAGTACAATTTTTCTTTTCGACATTTTTGAGCATTCATTCTCCAAAACTTTTTTTAATGAAGGAAGCCCTGAATCTACATTACGAAAACTTGCCCATGCAACAAACAGAGATTTTTTGAGCTTCAAAAATTTAAATTTTTTAGCTGAAAAATTTTGATATTTTTCTTATTTTTGCTCAAAACATAGATTGTGGGTACATGTTAGAACTGCCTCGACGAGGCGGTTCTAACAAGTACCCACAATCTATGTTTTGGAGCAAAAATAAGAAAAATAGGTATACCCCTGCGTACCCCAGTTTTTTGCAGGTGTATATTTACTACAGCGTTGTTGGGAAACATTGCAAGAAAAGTATGATTTTGTAATAAAGTTGTAAAAATGTAAAGAAATAAAAACTTGTCAGAGCTTTGCCCTGCTTTGAAAAAATAAGCACTAGAGGTTATTAAAGTGGTTCTAACATAAACCCACATGCTATGTTTGGAGCAATTCATAATAAACACAACTTTTTCTTTCATTTACAGATCGACTTAATGAAAGAAACGGTAGAAAGAAGTATAGAAGTTGAAGAGAAAAAGAATGGCTTAGTCATTGTAAAAGCTTTGTATGGGAAACTGGTGGCTGATACTCAGGAGTAAGTCACTCTTCATCATATGAGCCAACGCATAAGAAAACCAGATTTTTGTATAATATATGCGAAAACAAAGACGCAGATCACTACACAGCTGATTAGCACCTTTGTTTTTGCTACACAGAAAGTACATTTCGTCTTGTACTTATATCCAAAATTTCCAGCTTCTAGCTTTCTTCTGTGATTGTAGAGGCCAGTTTGTGTCGGACCAAGTTGGAAACCCAAATTGTTGGTTTTCTCATGTACATGCTCATTTGTAACAAATAAAATTTCTAGTTAAGTACTTTTTTCTTCACCCTTGTATTGACATCCAGTCTTTTTGATCTGTCATGATATTTATATGCTGGGAAAGTTCCATTTGATTACATTTTGGGATTCAATTAGAATCCATCTCATTGGAAAGCACTGATGATATGAGCAGTGTCATGATATAACGGGGTTATTGCCCATGTGAAAACAAAGGCGCAGATCAGCTGTGCAGTTACGCAAAAACGAAGGCGCAGATCAGCTGTGCAGTAATTGCACAGCTGATCAGGGTCTTTGTTTTTGCTACAGGGATAGTATGCTCCCTCTTTTTTAATCTGATATCTCAAGTTTCTAGCCTTCTTCTGTGACTGTTCTTTTTTTTTTTAAATTCAGTTTTACGTCCCTTTCAAGATTATTTCAGCTCATATGAGACGGGCCAATCAGTAGGTGGGGGAAATTGGAGAACCCCGAGAAAAACCACCTGGCACACCCACAAACAAAACTTGGCTTATCTCACTTGTGGCCTGTGCGGGGCTTGAAACCACACCAGACACAGCGGTGAGACTGTAACTGTTCAGGCTAGTTTGTGTCAGACCTGGTCGGAAACTGGTTTACTCATGTGGTGGCTCATTATAGATTGGCCATACCAAAGTTTCAACACACCAAGGAAAATCATTTGAGCCTGTTCGTGAGAAAACTAACAATTTGGGTTCTGACCAAGTCAGAGACACAAACCGGGCTGTACAGTCACAGAAGATGGTTGGAGGCTTGAAAGGCTTTTGTATGTAAGAAGAAGAGGGTTTGTACTATCTGTGTAGCGAAAACAAAGCAGGGTTCCCACGGGCACTGGAAAACCTAGAAAACATGGAAAATGGCTAAAAAAAAATCCATGCATGGAAAAATCATGGAATTTGAAAAATGATGAAATATCATGGAAAAATCATGGAATTTTGTTATGAAATGCAAGTTTGGATGTCTTTGGGATTCATTTTTTTTCTTCGCTCGCTTTGCTCGCTCAATAAGTATTGATAAATAAAGTTCTGTTTTTCAAAAGGGCATTCAAACTAATTTGTCTTCATCAGAAAACAAGATAATATCTTGAAGTAAGTTACTTTTGCAATATAATTATCTGTTCTTGCCTTTTTTACAGTGTTAAATGGCAAAAAATAAATAAATAAACAGAAAAATCAGTTCTGGAAATTTAACTCCGATCATGGAATTATCATGGAAAAGTCATGGAATTTTATTTTATTCTTTCCGTGGGAACCCTGACAAAGGCGCTGATCAGCTTTGCGGTTACCGCAAAGCTGATCTGCGCCTTTTGTTTTCGCCCAAGCACTTTGTTGGTTTTCTTATGCAGTGGCTTATTTATTTTACACGTACATGTATCTATTTCAGAGACCTGGTTGAAAGACAGTGTATAGACGTTACAATACCCCTACAGGCACTAATCAAGGACTCAAAACTTATATCACCGGATAAAAACTCCAAGGTTTGTTATTACAAAAATATTACATTACTGGTTGAAAGACAGTGTATAGCCGTCACAATACCACTACGGGCACTAATCAAGGACTCAAAACTTATATCACCGGATAAAAACTCCAAGGTTTGTTAACTCATTTATGACGAATGTACTTGTGCATCAGTACCATTTGGATGAGTCCACTTTTAGGGATACAAGGAGTGATTTAGGTCTGGTAGAAGGTCATAATACCACTAGAGGTAGTCAAGGACTCAAAACTTATATCACAGGAAAAGAAATTCAAGGTTTGTCATTACAAAAATATTACGTTGCTGGTTGAAAGACAGTGCATAGACGTCACAATACCACTACGGGCACTAGTCAAGGACTCAAAACTTATATCACCGGAAAAGAACAAGGTTTGTTATTACAAAAATATTACATTACTGGTTGAAAGACAGTGTATAGACATCACAATACCACTACAGGCATTAGTCAAGGACTCAAAACTTATATCACCGGAAAAGAACAAGGTTTGTTATTACAAAAATATTACATTACTGGTTGAAAGACAGTGTATAGACATCACAATACCACTACAGGCATTAGTCAAGGACTCAAAACTTATATCACCGGAAAAGAACAAGGTTTGTTATTACAAAAATATTACATTACTGGTTGAAAGACAGTGTATAGACATCACAATACCACTACAGGCATTAGTCAAGGACTCAAAACTTATATCACCGGAAAAGAATTCAAAGGTTTGTTATTACAAAAATATTACATTACTGGTTGAAAGACAGTGTATAGCCGTCACAATACCACTACGGGCACTAATCAAGGACTCAAAACTTATATCACCGGAAAAGAACTTCAAGGTTTGTTTACTCATTTATGACGAATGTACTTGTGCATCAGTACCATTTGGATGAGTCCACTTTTAGGGACACCAGGAGTGATTTAGGTCTGGTAGAAGGTCACAGTACCACTACAGGCACTTGTCAAGGACTTAAAACTTATATCACTGGAAAAGAATTCAAGCATTTGTTAACACGAACTTAGGGATAAGAATATCTGCCTTTTCCATATGCATACAATGTTAGAATTAAGCAATGATCCGGAACTGGTACAATAAGAACCAAAGCCCCACCAAAAACCCAGGTTAGTGTCAACCATAATGAATTATGAGCCTTCTTGTGAGAAAACTAATGATTTGGTTTCCGAACAGGTCCGATGGAAATCAGGCTTTTCAGTCACAGAAACAGGCTAGAAGCTTGAAATTTAGGATTTAAGAAGAAGAGGGATTTTACTTTCTATACAGCAAAAACAAAGGGGATGATCAGCTGTGCAGTAACTGCACAGCTGATCTGTGCCTGCAGATTGTTAGTTTTCTCATGTGGTAGCTCAAATGTCTTAATGTTCTGTTTCCAGAGTTCATTACCAGGGTTTTATGACCCATGTATTGGGGAAGATAAGCGGCTATATATACGCTATAGATTCCGCGGTAGATTACATCATGTGACTTTAGACGACACAGATTTTATTAGACTGCCGCAACAAAGTAAGTATTTATTGTATAATCATTGCAGTTCTGTGTGGCATCAAAAATGAGTCTTCACATGAGAAAACCAACAATTTGGGTTTGCAACCAGGTCAGACACAAACCCGCCTGTGTAGCTACAGAAGATGGCTTGAAGCTTTAAGTTTCAGATTCAGGAAGAAGAGGATGTAGCAAAAACAAAGGCACTGATCATCTGTGCAGTTACTGAATAGCCGATCTGCGCCATGTTTTTTTTATGCCCCCAACTTCGAAGAAGTTGAGGGGGCATATTGGTTTGGGTCTGTCCGTGCAGTGAGTGCGTGCGTGCAGACAGTCAGTCTGTGATCATACTGATGCGTGAGCACTCGGTCAGGAACCGTTAGAGCTAGGATCTTGAAATTTGGTATGTAGTTTGTATCTGAAAATTAAGAGGACCCATATTTTTTCTTTCAGGTAAATTCAAGGGGCTAGGGGCCAATTCTGTGAGAGTTATTTCCCTTTTTAATTCTTGATAAAGTGAATAGATAGTGGATACCTTGTGTGCGCAACTGCTCCTACAGTTTTATTCCGATTCTCTTGAAACTTTACAGATGTTGTGACCATGCTTTGAAGATATGCATGTGGTTTGGATATAATCCTCAGATTAATTTTTGTCACTTTTTTCGCAATTTGAACTTAGCCATTTTTCAGGCATTTTGACAATGAAAGTGAATGGGCAGTTGGTACCTTGTGTGCGCAACTCCTCCTACAGTTTCATGCCAATTCATTTAAAACTTTACATGTATTATGGGCATGGTCTGAAGATATGCATGTGGTTTGGATATAATCCTTGGATTATTTTTTGCTTTTTTAGCTCACCTGAGCCGTCAGGCTCACAAGGTGAGCTTATAGTATACCCATGCTCCGTCGTCCGTCCGTCCGTCGTCCGTCTGTCGTCCGTCCGTCCGTCGTCCACCATTTTCAAAGATCTTCTTCTCTGAAACAGCTTGGCCAATCAAAGCCAAATTTTACATGAAGCATCTATGGGAAGGGGGAACCAATGTGTATATAAATAATCCAGGTCACATGACCAAGATGGCCGCCATGCCCATATATGGTAAAAACCCTTCAAAAATCTTCTTCTCCGGAACCACTGGACCGATTTCAACCAAACTTGGCATGAAGCATCGATGACTCAAGTACTACAATGTATATATAAATCATGACCTTGCGGTGACCTTGACCTATTTTACGGCAAGGTCAACATAGGTCGCCTTTGCATTTGAATGGGAAAAATTGTTAAATTGTCATTTAAAGGAAAAATCTTGCAGAAAATGAGCAGTAGGACTGAATATTAATGATTCTGAAAAAAATTGGGCACCAGGGGCTCATCCGCCCCCACCCCGGGGCAATATACATGTATATTATCATAATATTCAAACATCTTCTTCTCTGAAACCGCTTGGCCAATCAAAGCCAAATTTTACATGAAGCATCTATGGGAAGGGGGAACCAATGTGTATATAAATAATCCAGGTCACATGACCAAGATGGCCGCCATGCCCATATATGGTAAAAACCCTTCAAAAACTCTCTTCTCCGGAACCACTGGACCGATTTCAATGAAACTTGGCAAGAAGCATCGATGACTTAAGTACTACAACGTATATGTAAATCATGACCTTGTGATGACCTTGACCTGTTTTATGGCAAGGTCAACATAGGTAGCGTATGCATTTTAATGGGTAAAATTGTTAAATTGTCATTTAAAGTAAAAGACTTGCAAAAAATGAGTAGTAGGACTGAATTTTAATGATTCTGAAAAAAAAATTGGGCCCCAGGGCCTCATCTCTCCCCCACACCATAATATTCAAACATCTTCCTCTCTGAAACCACTTGTTGGTATATGCAGCAGACTCAGGTGAGTGCTTACAGGTCCATTGGTCCTCTGGTTTTTCACAATTTGAACTTAGTCATTTTTTCGGGCATTTTAGTGGATGGATAGAGGGTAACTTGTGTGTGCAACTCCTCCTACAATTTAATACCGATACTTTTGAAACTTTGCAGACATTGTGACCATGCTTTGAAGATATGCATGTGGTTGGGATATACTCCTCAGATTAATTTTTGTCACTTTTTTTTACAATTTGAACTTAGTCATTTTTGGGACATTTTTAAATCTTGAAAGTGACTTACCAGTTGGGGGCATAGTGTTTCATAAACACATTTTCTAGTTCACTTTGTGGTATGTTTTAGAACAAAGTCAACTGCCACTCTATATTGAAAAATGACCACATACTGTATTTGTTCTAATTAGCACACATGCTCCAATAAGTGCACAGTAAGTCCGGTTTTTAGTAATTTGTAAAATCTTTCTAATTAGCGCACATACATTTGTCAAAAAATATATTGAAAATGTATATTTCAGCTCCAAAGTCAACTTCTTAGCTTCTAATTGAGCCATGCCATGAGAAAAACAGATTTTTGCCTATGCAAAAACAAAGGCGCAGGTCATCTGTGCAGTAACCTGCACAGCTGATCAGCACCTTTGTTTTTGCTTACAGATAGTACAATCCCTCTTCTACTTATATAAAATAATTCAAGCTTCTAGCCTGCTTCTATGACTGAAGAGACCAATTTGTGTCGGACCTGGTCAGACACCCCGAAAACCCGTTCTTGTGTCGAGGCTCAATTTTCAGCAGGAGTAAACTTTTTTAAGCCCCTTGAGATGACTGAGCCACCGCATGGAAAAGCCAACAATCTGCATAGGCGAAAACAATGGCACAGATCAGCTTCACAGTCACTGCGAAGCTGATCAGTGCCTTTGTTTTCTCTACACGGATAGTACAATTCCTGTACTTTCTAAATCCAAAATTTCCAGCCTCTAACCATCTTCTGTGACTGTACAGGTCGGTTTGTGTGGGACCTGGTCGTAACCCAAATTATTGGTTTTCTCACGCACAAGCTCATGTATAATTGTTTAATTCATGCAGTCTATTGATTTCATATCTGTTTAGAAAGTTTTTGCTAGCCATCTTAAATTTAAAATTGGGTTTAAGAAGCCCTCAAATGTGTGCTTAGTAGAAAGATATTTTGTTACTTTAACTTTACATTATTTCAAAACGTTAAGCACACAGTGTGCTAATTAGAATTAATATGGTACATATATTTAAAACAAATGAGCCTTCGCATGAGAAAACTGACAATTTGGTGTTCTGAGCAGGTCTGACACAAATCGACCTGTACAGCCACAGAAACAGGCTAGAAGTTTGAAAATTTGGATTTAAGTAGAAGGGGAGTTGTACTATCTATGTATCGAAAACAAAGGTGCTGATCAGCTGTGCAGTTACTTCACAGCTTATCTGCGCCTTTGTTTTCGCATATGCAAATTGTTGCTTTTCTTATGCGGCGGCCCAAATAGAATTGTAGGAAATCAATAAAGGAAAACTAGGTGCACATGTACTAGAGTTTCCAACTAGGTGCACATGTACTAGAGTTTCCATCAAGTAGATTTTTTGAAATCCAAGACTCCTCTTTGTTCTTTAGTTATTTTCTCCACATAATCACTGTATTTATTCTAATTAGTGCACATGCTCCAATAATTGTTCAATAAGTTGATTTTGAGTTATTAAAATGATTTGTCAAGTAAGACTAAAGCACACATACTTTTGCCAGAAAAAGATACAACGGCAATGTGAACATCTTTCATATTTGAGCCGTGACATGAGAAAACCGGTCATTGGGGTTTCCGACCAGGTTCGACACAAACCGAGCTGTACAAGCACAATAGATGACTAGAGACTGGAAATTTTGGATTTAGAAAGAAGAGGAATTGTACTATCTGAGTAGGGAAAACAAAGGCACTGATCAGCTTCGCAGTTGCGAAGGTGATCTGCGCCTTTGTTTTCACATAAGCGAAATTCCGGTTTTCTCATGATGCAGCTCATTTAAAGTTCGTAATTTTCATTGAATTGTGCATAATAGAACTACCTTTTAGTTATTTTGAAAAAGTAAAGCACACTATGCACTAATTAGAATGAATATGGTGTATAATGTGCAAAATATTCTAATAAAGACCAATGTACTATTATACCATATGAGCCACTTCACAAGAAATTTTTTGGACCAGGTTTGGCATAAAGTGGCCTGGGCACTCACAGAAGAAAGCTAGAAGTTTGAAATTTCAGATTTTGGAAGAAGAGATATTGTACTATTGGTGAAGCGAAAACAAAGAGGCTGTAACTGCACAGCTGATCTGTGTCTTTATATTTGCATGGGCAAAAATCTGATTTTCTCATTATGTGGCTGAAATATTGAAGTGTATAAAACTCCAAAATTTAACCTATGTTTAATGGTAACTCCCTAAGGATCCATATTGTCCGCTTCATTTGCATTATTTAAGCTCTCAAAATCACTGATAACAGCCTGGTATGTGTTGGACCTGGTCAGAAACAAAGATTGTGTTTGTTTTGTTTTGTTTTTTTTTTTCGCATGAAGGCTCTCATGATTTCTGGACATGAAATGAGCCACCTCGTGGAAAAACCAACAATGTTGTTTCGGAACAGGACTGACACAAACCGGTCTGTACAGCTACAGAAGCAGGCTAGAAGCTTGAAATTTTGGAGTTAAGTAGAGGAGGAATTGTACTATCCGAGTAGCGAAAACAAAGGCGCTGATCACCGCGAAGCTGATCTGCGCCTTTGTTTTCGCCTATGCAGATTGTTGGTTTTCCCATGGGGCGGCTCAAATTTCTGTCTATTTACAGAACACTTAGTCAAAGATGATGAAGAACTAACGTCGTCAGGTAGTTATTCCACTTTCTCAACGTCGTCATGACAACGGCTGTGACTCGGGGGGAACATTTTAACCCATATTTGACGAATGGATTCTCCCATCATTATCAATTGGATGAGTCCATTTTCATTTTTAGGGGTGTTAGGAGTGATTTTCAAATTTTATTCAATTTTTCTATGAAAATTCTCCAAGTAAACAGAATAGCCCCAGATGGGACGCCGCATTCTGCGGCGTCACATCTGGGGCTATTTCGTTTGCCTATGTCCCATAAAAGGGACGCCAGGCTGAAATGAGTTAAATTGAGCCACGATAGTAGAAAACCGGTCTACAAAAATACGAAAACATGTATACCCCTGTAAACCCCAGTTTTACTATATAAAAGTGTGGTTTAAAGGGTGCAGACTTGTTTTCCTGATGGTTGGGCACAAATGTTACATTTGTATCTTTTGCCCTCTTTACAACACAGTTCGTTATAACGTTTTCGGATATAACACTGATCACTATTGACCCCATTTTGCCATTTTAGACTATTTGTAGACTATTTTTGCTCTATGTCTGTACATTTTACTCTTGTCGCAGCTAACACATTACGAAAACACACCCATGTGATATACAGATTTTTCTCAAGTTGTAAAAATTGAAAAAAATCAGTTGAAAATTTTTGAAATATTTCCTATTTTTGCTCAAAACATAGATTGTGGGTACACGTTAGAACCGCCTCGCAAAGGCCGAGGCCGAGGCGGTTCTAACGAGTACCCACAATCTATTTTTCGGAGCAAAAATAAGGAAAATAGGTATTCCCCTGCATATCCCAGTTTTGCTATATAAATGTGGGGTATAAGGTGGTATACATTACACGGACATGTTATCGTGATGACAGACATTGGCTAGAACCCCAACAATAGAGTATTGGGTAAATTGCCAACTTTAGTTTAGCCCTGATAATTTTATCACAGACTCTTGCCATTTTTGAGTCCATTTGCAATTTAATTCTGCCCTGATGGCAGAATTTAGTTTGAAAAACACAGGAAAACATGTCCGTGAAATGGATACCCCCTTAAGCCCCACTTTTATATAGCAAAACTGGGGTATGCAGAGGTATACCTATTTTTCTTATTTTTGCTCCAAAATATAGATTGTGGGTACTCGTTAGAACCGCCTCGCTGAGGCACCCGCCTCGCTGAGGCGGTTCTAACTTGTACCCACAATCTATGTTTTGAGCAAAAATAAGAAAAACATTAAATTTTCTCCAGTGAAAATTTTTGATTTTTACTACCAAAAATTTTGTTTATTGCATGGGCGTGTTTGTGTAATGATTAATTAATCTTGATGCCTGTTTTCACCAAAACCTATTACATGTATTGAAAATATGTTAAAATATTATCAATCCCAAGCATAATTGAGATAAGAAACCAAAATGGTGTTTTAATAATTGTACATATTTTTATTTAAACTGTTTTAAACAAACAACACTTGAGTTTTCTACACAACATTTGAAAAATAAAAAGAAAGACCATTGAAGTTGTTTGCTACATGTTTTCACCCTGTTTGACCAGTGGCATGAAAAACTTGTGAAACCATTAATGAACTGCGTCATGAGAAAACCAGCATTTTGCATATGCGAAAACAGGTGCAGATTGCCTTTGCAGTAACTGCAAAGCTGATCAGTGCCTTTGTTTTTGCAATACAGATAGTTCAATTCCTCTTTTTTTTCTAAATCTAAAATTTCCAGCTTCTAACCATCGTTTTGTGCTTGCACAGCTTGGTTAGTGTCAAACCTGTTTGGAAAGCACATTGTTGGTTTTCTCATGATGCAGCTCATTTTTTCAGCCATTCTTTCTATCCTGTAATTTCAAGTGAGTAGATCATGACAAAAAGATTTGGTCCTGAGGTTATAAAACTTTTTCATGCTCAACTCAGCTGAGCATAAAATTGAAACTGCTCATTAATGATGAAATAGCCAAAATAAATTGAAATTTGAGGTTTAGATCACCAAAGCCTGTTATTTAGCCTGCTAATAAATGTTAAAATTGTTTGCATAATAAGGCCCGCATTTTAACATTTATGAGCAGAATAAATTTTAGTCTCAGCTGAGATGAGCATGAAAAACATCGGGCCCCCGGGCCTTTGTCCGAAAGTGGGTCTGCAGGTAAAATTTAGAACTCTGTCAGAACTGACGGTACTACAAAATAGTTTTCTACAAATCGACAAACAACATATTGGAACATATCATGTTCCCTTTAGACATCATGAAAACATGTCCATGTAATGTATATCCCCTTGAACCCCACTTTCATATAGCAAAAATGGGGTATGCAGGGGTATACCTATTTTTCTTATTTTTGCTCTAAATCATAGATTGTGAGTACTCGTTAGAACCGACTCGCCGAGGCGGTTCTAACGAGTACCCACAATCTATGTTTTGAGCAAAAAAAAAAAGAAAAATATAAAAAAAATTCAGCTGAAAATTTTCAATTTTTAAAGCTCAAAAATATGTTTATTGGACAAGTTTTCGTAATGGAATTGGCTTTGATTCCGTAACGACAGAAATCTTGGCCAATGCCTTGGGCAACACTAAGGTTTCACAGATACACACACTGATCCGTCGTTCATAAAAGGAAACGAAATTCACGTATAGGAAACGAAGCTGAAACATATGAGAATCAAAATAAATGCCGAATCAGAAATACAACAACACTGAAAATCTAGACCAAAGAAAGCTTCATTAACAGCTCTTATATAGGCCGCACCATGAGAAAACAGGTTCTTGCTTATGTGAAAACAAAGACGCAGATCAGCTGTGCAGTTCCTCTTCTTTCTAAATCTTATATTTCAAGCTTCTGTCCATCTTCTGTAGCTGCACAGGCCGGTTTGTGTCAGACATGGTTGGAAACACTGAAGAGCATTGCCTCTTATATGTAAAAAAAAATGCTGCTGACCTTTTCATCAATTTCTTTTTAAAGAAGCCAATTTGTTTTCTTCCTTTTTTTTCCATTTTTATGAATGTTCATTTGTGTTTTGTGACTCCATTGAGTCAATTAGTGGCTGCACACTCGGTCTTTGTCTGCGCAGTCTTGATAATTCATGCTCACTATTGCTGGTTTGGCGTCTGTAACAACATTTCCATTTGCATTTGCCCTTACATGAATAATCACTGATCGAATGGAATTGTTGTGCAAGTTTTTGTATAAAGTTTTTGTACCCCTTCCGGACTATTTTTAATCTGATTGCATAAATAATTGGATCAAAAAGACAGTTGACGAGTATAAGAATGTACAAATATTTGCTGATCAACAAATAAGTTCCAAACAAGTGGTTGAAGTCACTGTTATCATTGTGGATCTTTAAAATCATGATGATTTGATATATACAGTTTGGCAGCCAACAGACACAGAATGTTAACATGAATAACGATGTATACATAGCTTTCTTGTTCTGTATGACTGCATCTGGAAAGGATGGAGCTCGTTTCTGTATTCGCTTAACCTCATAGCAAATTCGTATGTAAATAAAGCCAATGACTACAACAGCCATTACTGTTACTCCAAATACCAAATATTCCGCATGGAAGTTGTCATACATTATGTATGCACAGTAGTTTATATAGACCTCTTTGTTTTTGTACCCTGGGTATCCGAACAGAAAGTTAGAAAATCCACCGAATGCCGATATAATCCATATCACACTTAAGATAATGTACACGTTTGTCTTTGACAAGAAATTACGTCTATAGCACCATGGATGGAGTATTCCAATGTAGTGGTCAACGGCCATCACTTGTAAGTTAAGGAGAGACACCAGGAAAGCAAATATGTTTATAGAATTGATGATGGCTGCAATGCAAGCACATGCTAGTCTGTCACTGGGGCTGTTTACGCCCAAATATGACAACGGTGTGTTGAAAATTCTGTTCATAATGTGAAGTAGTACACTGATAACGATAAAAATGTCCGCTAATCCTAGACTTACGATTAATTTCAGATGTGTTGTCAGTTTCTTTGGAATGTTGACTATTGCGATAATTGAAAGAATATTTGTGATCAAAGCCAACAGACACAAAGTGAGCATCACAATATACTCTGGTTGTGCCAGGAGACGCGCTGTGTCAGTCTGCCAGTTGGGCGGCTGTAGGGAAGGCCATAGTGTATTTTCTAGTAGCGTGTAGCTAAGGTTAAGTAAGTCACTAATAGTTCCATTTTCAAGCAGATAAAACTCCTCAAAGTTCTGAAGGTCATCGAAGCCGTTGAAGCCTAGTGTCGTTTTCTGTGATGCTTTTTCTAGCATGTCATTTGTTGCTTTGAACTTTGTAGCGATGGTAAAAGTGTCAGCGCTTGGCACTTTGAATTGGTAAGAATCTTCTTTCATAAATAGTGAAATGTGCATAATTTGAATATAAACATCCAAATGGTTGCATGTTCTTGAAATGTTTTTAATCATAAAAGTATTTTTTTCACATTTTTAGTTTCGTGTTGTCATGTACCAGAACAGGTTGTTCTTAGAAATTTCTTCTATGTCATTTTTGTTCAATAGAAATTCTGGGAGACAACAGTTTAACTGTTGTTTTTTTTTTTTTGTTTTATCACTCTGAATAAAGCATGAGGGTGTGATGATTCATAGATGAATTCTGAGACAAATATAGTAACTGTTATTCATAGGTCAATTAGACAAAATTAATATAGTTACTGATAGCTAAAATAAAGGCGAAAGTTGAGAAAAATGCCCTGCAATTTATTTTGTATGTAAGAAAACCAGACTTTTGCAAATGAGAAAATGAAATGCTCAGATGCAATCACCATTTAACTGATTAGTGATTACAGTACTTAAATTGTTGCTCAGGATCCATCTTTGTCCTAAATCCACAATATTTATTGGAAAAGACTATTGAATAATATATCCTTAATTCATTTACTTATATTTTTTAAACTACATGTAGCAATTAAACAAATTATATAAAGTTTAAAATAATTTTGTAAAATTTTGTTTGTACCTTATTATTCTAAGCATGTTATGTCAGCTATATAGTACCACATTTGAATTTCATTAACTTAGACTGAAAATAGACAAATTTAAGAAAATAGACAGTGGTAACATCTGTATACTATTAATAAAATCACTTATTATAATATGAGCCGTGACCCGGGAAAACCGTTCTTCGGGTTTCCGACCAGGTTTGACACAAACCAGCCTTTAGAGTCACAGAAGATGGCTAGAAGCTTGAAATTTTTGGATATAAGTAGAAAAGGGATTGTACTATCCCAGTAGGTGCTGATCTGCGTCTTTGTTTTCACATAGGCAAAAATCTGGTTTTCTCATGACGCGGCTCATGTGCTTTGTGTGAAAATTTGCTTTTCGTTTATGCAGACAACAGATGGGCAGATATGCTGTACAGCTGTGCAGACTGATCAGTGCCTTTATTACCCATTGTAGTTTTATGTTATACATGCATAATCTCAGTTCTATTTATTGATTTATTTCATTTTATTATTATTATTTTTTTGCAGTAAAAAGGCATTTTAGCTGATTTGAGCCGCATCATGAGAAAACGGGAATTTGGCCTATTTGTGAATTTGTGAAGCTGATCAGCGCCTTTGTTTTCGCAACACGGATAGTGTTGGACCTGGTTGTAACACAGATTGGTCATAACACGGATTGTGTGGATTTGTTTTCGCAACACGGATTGTGTCGGACCTGATCGTAAACCCCGAAGACCGTTTTTTGGCGTCGCGGCTGATTTATGTCTGATATCGGGAACACGAAAGTCTGGCCTTCACAAATGTAGACTGATAATGATAATATGACCCGTGTTAAGAGAAAATCAACAATGTGGTTTCCGATCAGGTTCAACACGAACCGAGCTGTACAACTACAGAAGATTGCTAGAGACTGGAAATTTTGGATTATAAAAAGGTAGCGAAATTGTACTATTCATGTAGCGAAAACAAAAAGCGTTGATCAGCTTCACAGTACTGCGAAGCTGATCTGCGCCTTTGTTTTCGCAAATGCAGAATGTCGGTTTTCTCATGATGCGGCTCATATCAATATTTCTAAATATGGTTGTGCAATTCACAGATGTTGAGTAAGCTTTAAAGCCCACACAACATAATATTGTAACCTTCGAGCACTAAGTTTTAATATAGGCTGACTATGCCTACTTGTCACAAATTCAAGAACTTGTTTATAATTCTGATATGAAAAAGTAGCAAGAAAATTAATGAGCTGCCGCATCAGAAAACCAACAATCTGCTACTACTACTAACTACTACTACTACTACTACTACTACTGCTACTTCTACTACTACTACTACTACTACTAACTACTACTACTACTACTACTACTACTACTACTACTACTACTACTACTACAACTACTTCTACTACTACTATTACTACTTACTTCTAACTACTACTACTACTACTACTACTACTACTACTACTACTACTACTACAGTGAACTCGACAATGGAGAATCATCGACAATGGCGAATCACTCGTTAAGATATTGCAGAATTTCTTGAAACTTAGACAAAATATTATTTATTATATAACTCAGTTATTTACTTTCATCTATGGCTTGAGGTTTGGTAAAAGAATAGAGTCAAAATTGCACCGGACAATAAAATCAGGGTTGCTGAAACGCTTGGCCCCTTAACTAAGATGCCTAGTTTATTGTTCCACAAAAAGTAACGTTCAGATTAAATGTGTTTCATACCTCGTTTCTAAGCATTTGATTATGACCACTTTTGCATTTCTTTATTGCCTAATATCCCTAGTTATGCAATATGCCTGTTTTTGATAAAAGGTTTGACACTGAAGGAAGATATAAGCGTGGAAAGATGTACATGTAAATTCGACAATAGCGAATCATACTTTGTGGGGTGAAAAGAATGTGCACGAAGTAATGATAATCTACCTTTGGAAGGCTTGCCCTGGAATTATTTGGTTTGGTCAGTGGCGTAACTAATATTGGTGCTAGTCGTGGTTTAACCATCTTGTTTTTATGCTAACATTGGTTCGTTAAAGCAATAAGACATGCTTAAATCGGTATAATTGATCTTTCCGATATGGCATTTGCTGTTGGCAGTTAACGTAAAGCACAAAAGCAAATTAACACAATATTTTCGACCATTATTTAGTTTCGCATGATGATGGCACCATTTGTATGCAAAAATAGCCTTCTAAAATGGTTTCTTTTGGGCTGTAGGCTATTTGATTCGCCATTGTCGAGTTTGGTTCGCCATTGTCTAATGCAGGAGATGTCATATCAACAGAGTTATCTCCCATTAAGAAATTGAATGAATTAAAATTATTATTTTCCTGTAAAGCTGAGATATGTTAGATGTTCTTAGTACCAAATAGAATAACAGTCCCATGGTCGTGTTTAAAAATAATAGTGTTTGACCTCTTAGTGATTCGCCATTGTCGAGTAAACTGTACTACTGATGATGATGATGTCCGTCAGTGTACTTCATGTATGTGATGAACAAAGCAAACTTCTACTACTACTACTACTACTACTACTACTACTAACTACTACTACTACTACTACTTACTACTAACTACTACTACTACTTCTACTACTACTACTGATGATGATGATGATGTCCGTTTTGTGTACTTCATGTATGTGATGAACAAAGCAAACTACTACTACTACTACACTTACATGTATATACTTCTACTACTAGTACTAACTACTACTACTAACTACTTCTACTACTAGAACTACTACTACTACTACTACTGACTACTACTACTACTACTACTGATAATGATGATGATGTCCGTCAGTGTACTTCATGTATGTGATGAACAAAGCAAACTACTACTACTACTACTAACTACTACTACTACTACTAACTACTACTACTACTAAATAATACTACTACTAACTACTACTACTACTACTACTAAATACTACTACGAACTACTACTACTACTACTACTACTACTACTGATGATGATGATGATGATGATGATGATGATGATGATGATGATGATGATGATGATAACTTTAGGCCTATAAAGATGAAAATATGAAAGCAATCACATATCGGAGGCATAGTGTTTATCATCAACACAATTTTCAGTTAAAATTCTAGAAATGTGTTGCTTGAAGGTACTTAGTAATAAGCATGGTTTGATTGAATACTGACAGTCTACATGCACCAAATTATTAGTCACTTTAAAAAATTTAATTCACCGTCAATTACTCACTCGTAAGAAACCTTACATACTTAGGCTCAAGCACACAGATCGGTCGGCACGCTGCCTGCTTTTCCACGCAGAGACAGAGCTCTGCTTAGATAGTCCCACTACCACTTCAAACATCTAACTAGCTCTTGTGGCAGACAAGATCACGTTAGTAAATCAGTGATTCAGGGTAAGTTAGAAAGACATGTCAGGTATATAATGCGCTTCCAAAAAGAGCCTCAGATCATCGCACCCGCTCACCCTTATGGTCAGCGGTTGGTTGCATTCTTTGCAATACTGGTAGCTGCATGTACCTTAAGGATTCTGGCAGTTTGATAGTCAACATAATCTGATAACATTACGAAAATGTGCCCATGCAATATAAGGAGACAAAATTGAAAATTTCATCGGAAATTTTTGATATTTTTAATAATTTTGCTCAAAACATTGATTGTGGGTACACGTTAGAAGCGCCTCTAACGAGTACCCACAATCTATGTTTTGGATCAAAAATAAGAAAAAAATAGGTATACCCCTCCATACCAAGTTTTGTTAAATAAAAGTGGGGATCGAGAGGTATATATGTCACGAATATGTTATCCTGATGATAAATCTGCCAGACTGATCTATGTTTACACAACACATCTGATTTGTCACGTGGATGCTCAGATTTTTATATTACATGTCATTGACAACATAGTATGCAAAAATGTGCAGCTTTTCAGTTTATTTAGGATGTTGTACAGACATTTTAATAGTGTGATTAAACTGAGAAAAATATGCGTGAATGCATGAAAACAAACTGGTGACGGTGTAAAGGAAAAACAACGATTGGGTTCCGACCAGGTCCGACACAAACCGGTCTGTGCAGTCACAGAAGAGGGCTAGAAGCTTGAAATTTAGGATTTAAGAAGAAGAGAAATTGCACTATCCATGTAGCGAAAACAAAGGCGCTGATCATCTTCGTAGTTACTGCGAAGCTGATCTGCGCCTTTGTTTTCGCCTATGCATATTGTTGGTTTTCCCATGCGGCGGCGGCTCCATTGTAATATCCTTTCAAAAAAAATGAAAGAAAATCGTAATTCTACGTGAATCCTAGATCAGGGCCGTCGCCGCGTTTTAAAAAGTGGTCCGGCGGAAGACATGGTCGAGTGCCGAAGGCACGAGAGGGGGTTAGCCCCCTCTCGTAAGGGGGGTTCGGGGGATCTCCCCCGAGAAAATTTTGATAAATTGGTGCCTCTAAACGCGTTCTGAGCGCGCTTTGGGATCAGAGTTTCGATCGTTTTTGTTAACAAAAATGTTCGAAATTCAGGCACTTTAAATTGGAAGATTTATCAGAAAAACAGTTTCTTTTTAACAAGTATTTCGACCCCTTTGCGAGTCTCATCAGGCGGTGGCCTACTGTCAAACCAAGACGGGTCAAGTACGTTGTGGGAACTGAAAAGTGTTAGGCTGATCTGGAACGGGCGGCACTTGCATATCCATAATGGAATTACATTGACACAATACTATCAACATATTAAAATATACATGCATGCAAATTCATAATGTGGTACCGTACCGTATCCCTAGCCACTGCCTTTTTTATATTAATTATTTACCAGCCGACATTTTCTTTGATAAACTTCATTTCGAGATTAACAGTGTTAACCCATGTTCCGTCTTTTTTCATGTCATATTGTAGCATAAAAAAAAAAAAAAACAAAAAAAAAAACTCTAATAATCTATTAATCCTAAGATCTAATCAAATAGGTGTCATTTTAATGACCGCAATGTTTTGACACGCCTCGTGATTCCTGTGATGTTTGTTTTCGCACCTTTTGCCTTGATGACACGAGTTTCGGGTGTTGATGATAATTCCATCAATAAGCCGCGACTCGTTCAAGATGAGACGATTAGACAAAGACAGGTAAGCACTGCTGCGGCGATCGAAAAAAGTGGTACGGCGGATACCATGGTCGGCCAAAAAAGTGGTCCGGCGCTCGCCGGACCTGCCGCACCGGCGACGACGGCCTTGTAGATGTATCTGGAATACTAAAATATGAGGGCCACAGCATAGACAGTTTAGGGGAGAAGACAAAATCGGCGAATGTTTCAAAGTCGAATGTGTTTAGATTCAGAACTCGTTTAACTTAGCAGAATTGATAGTTGAATATGGCTTCTTGGTGGCTTTTACCAATGGTAGAGATCGTAAACAGACTGAGCGCAACTCATTCAAGGAAACAGCGCTGGATGAACATCCAAATGAAGTGTGCAACAAATGCATCTCAAATCCAAATAGAGAAGAGGGAAAATTAAGTGATGTGGTACAGAGCACTCGCATACAAACTAGAGCTACAAGTAAAAGTCTCCCTCAAAGTAGTCTGTATTTGGTAAGCAGAAATTATGGTCAGGAGGAATTCCAGCACTGATGAAACTGTTTTGACACTTATTATAGTGAATTAGTCATGTAACCTAACTCTAACTGTGACGTTCTTTAAATAAACAATGAGTTTTGCCTTTTAATTATTAGAAAGCTTAACATACATGTGTCTCTAAAATTTCTCAGTCTCATAATTCCATCAACGCCAAAAACATAACAGACGTGTTACGAATTCATTACAAAAAACGTGCCCATGTAATATACAGATTTTTCAGAAGTTGTAAAAATTGAAAATTTTCAGTAGAAACGTTTTGATTTTTTTGGGCTCAAAACATAAATTGTGGATACACGTTAGAACCGCCACGGCGAGGCGTTCTAACGAGCACCGACAATCTATGTTTTGGAGCAAAAATAAGAAAAATAGGGCATACCCCAGTTTTGCTATATAAAAGTGGGGATCGATGGTGTATACATTACACGGACATGTTTGCCTGGTGTTATTCTTGCAGGGTCACCCCTACGATCCCACCATACTGATACAATCAGCAAGCTCACTTGACAGTGAGACCCGCCCAATACGGTGTGGCTCCGTGAAGCTGACACCGCCGAGACGAGAGCAAAGGAGTTGTATACGTTAACTTTCTGAAGACTCTTTGACTCCATTTAAAGAACGCAGAATTTATAATAATGTTTTGCTACCGAAATCAGTTGTTTCTATGTTAATATGAAAAACGATCCATTAAGTCCTTGCTTATAAGTTAAAACACACGCACGCACGCACGCCGATAACTAAATTACTTTGTTGTAGCACATACATGTGATACCTCCCTCATCATCAGGGAGACTCCAGGAAATGAGCGATAAAATGATCTAAAATTTGTCGAAAATACCCCCCTTTTTGAAGAAAATTTCAAAACCTCCCTGAAATGAACCAAGAATTTTCCTATAATTTATACATTTTTCAAAAACCTCCCTGAAATGAAAGAAAAATCTCCCTGATGCCACTTTCAAACTCATCACATGTATGGTAGCATTGGAAATAATGAAAATCCGGTTAAATTTATTGTTTTTAAAAAGAAATGGGATAGCAGAAAATGTAAATAGTTGTGAAATGCCTCTTGTTTCAGTGCCCAGCAGAAAGGAAAACATTACGAAAACTTGCCCATGCAATATACAGAGATTTTTATAGTTGTAAAAAATGAAAATTTTCATACGAAAAGTTTTGCTATTTTTCTTATTTTTGCTTAAAACATAGATTGTGGGTACACGTTTGAACCGCCTCGGCGAGGCGGTTCTAACGAGTACCCACAATCTATGTTTTGGAGCAAAAATAAGAAAAATAGGTATACCCCTGCATACCCCAGTTTTACTATATAAAAGTGGGGTATAAGGGGGTATTTATTTCACGGACATGTTTTCCTGAAAATAAAGAAGAGATGTTTTCTGGTCTACTTTATCGTGTATGTGGCGTGTGTAACCACCATGGTTGTTCTAATAATTTTCGGTTGGTTTGATGGCAGTTTCAGGCACAAAGACACAAGTCTGTTCAAAGATATGGACAGTTTGAACACAACAACGTCAGAGCTACCACAAAATATAACAGGGAACAGTAACACTGACGCAATTATCATATAATAAATCTTATTCCGATTAACGGGTATATAATGCAATGAAATTAGAGCATTTTAAGTACGGTAAAATATAGGAATGCGACATTCAAAACATTATGGTATATGTAGTGTGTTCATTTCAATAAGATATCATGATGGATAAAATGATGCTAGTAAACCTGTCATACATTCAAAATTTTGTTCAACTGATACAATGCGGATATCTAGCCTATCTATATGCGCATTTAGTTTTATATTCTGATACTGGGACGATCAATTTCTGCTCATCGTCCCAGGTGTGGGGTGGGTGGCTTTTAGAATTTAGTCAAAGGACGAAACTTTTGGGGTGGGCCATTAAAACCATTTACAAGAGCGGATGCAAAACGCATAAATCTGAGCATGTAATACTATACATACAAACCTTAAATCGTCGTAGATTTCTGAGGAATGGAGACTTTTCTAAACTGGGGTAGTTTTTAGAAAAATGTCTCAAAACTACTTGTTGTAAATCTCAGTGTAATTTGAAGGAAAATATTCAGATATTTTATGTAGATCTATTGCTTTTACACAGCCACATGTTATTTGTCACTTGCCGCGAATATTGTGGCTAATGGTCTTAAGTTTTTAACCGTTTTTCGTTTTGCGAAATGTGATATCATATATGTTTTACATAGTCAACAGAGGGTCAAGATAATATTTATTTTGTGTCGAAAACGTATATAACCAATTAGAATAAAACAAAGGACAAAATTGTTTCTCAACTCCTGGCACAATGTTAGATAAAGGGGTCTTAGGTCTTTGGAGGATAATATTTGGAGCCGAAACGACTCTTATCTCAAACGGCGTACATCGTAGTTTAGAAATCAAGTCCGCCAGGAAAATGAATTTCTACTCTGACGCTTCAAACATCGTAAAATTGGTGAAAAATAAGGAGGCATCCACCAAAAACCTCGTCTATTCATCTAATCAACAGGTATACATAATTTCATGACTTCAGATAGTTATTGTTGCGTTCTGAATGGAAGATATCATTACTGTCATTAGTTTTCGTGGCTGTCTGATTTGTCAACTTGCATTTGGACCCCGGATTTGGACACATGTTTACTGACTATGTCTCGATCAATTTCAAACCATTAACTCAGGTACTGTAAAATATGACTCAGTGAAATGGCAATATACTGTTTTACTCCCCACGCTATATTTCCACCACCTCCCACCATACCCACCCACCCAACAACGAATGGTGGACTTACTGATCGGTAAAGCAGCGATCTCTTGTCTGGTGATTGGTCATCTCAAAGCTCCAGGGATATTGTTGGCTCGAAAATGTAAGGGGCTATTTCATGGAAATTGCTGAGCTAGAATCATTATCGCCTATCTCCTTACATTATACATTTTATTCATTTCAGGGAAATTTTAAATTTTTCTTGAAGGGCGGCATTTGTTAGTCAAATTTTAGATCATTTTACAGCTCATTTTCTGGAATTACATGTATTGTTTTATCCATATCATTACGAAAACTGGCCCATGCAGTAAACAGATATTTTTGAGCTTTAAAAGTTGAAAATTTTCAGCTGAAAAAACTTGATATGTTTCTTATTTTTGCTCAAAACATAGATTGTGGGTACACGTTAGAACCGCCTCGCCCCAAATATATGTTTTGGAGCAAAAATAAGAAAAATAGGTAGGTATACCCCTGAATACTCCAGTTTTGCTATATAAAAGTGGGGTCCAAGGGGGTATGCGTCAACTCTACTAAGACTTCCTTCATTTCTCAGCTTATATTTTTTTCTTGAAAAACAACAATCTAGGGATCATCGGGCATCAAACTTGGTATATTTTGGTTGAAAATTGAAAAATAAAGCTAGGTTCATTCATCATCAGGTATAAGAATTTGCAAAAAAAACTTCTTTCTTTGATCGAATTTACCGGCATTCCCCACCCAGTGCTCCAGATAATTTTTTTCTCAATCAGTACGGTACTGGTCAAAATTTAAGCCAATCAGTATCCAGATTTCGGCTTCAGTATCTGTTCTCTTTGCCCACGAAAAGACTTTTAAGTCCAACCCTGTGAAAAATTTGAGCATAGGTTCCCCTGTATTTTGCATTTTATTCTTCACCCTCTCCTTAATAACCCAGGCCTATTGAAAGATATGGGCAAGACAGAAGTAAAAGGGAAGGTGGGGGAGTACATTGGCTCATAAAGACTTGCAAGTCTTGACTAAGTGTCAGCGTCCAATGCACAACCTTTCCCCTTATTGACCTTAGATAGATATGAAAATGCTACATACTCTGGTTTCAAAGCGATGTATCAGCTTAAATACAGTTTACTCGACAATGGCGAATCACTAAGAAATCTAACGCTATTATTTTAAACACGACTATGGGAATGTTATTCTATTTGATACTAAGAACATCTAACATATCTCAGCTTTACAGGAAAATAATAATTTTAATTCATTCAATTTCTTAATGGGAGATAACTCTGTTGATATGATACCTCCTGCATTAGACAATGGCGAACCAAACTCGACAATGGCGAATCAAATAGCCTATAGCCCAAAAGAAACCATTTTAGAAGAGTATTTTTGCACACAAATGGTGTCATCATCATGCGAAACTAAATGGTGTTCGATAATATTGTGTTAATTTGCTTTTGTGCTTTACGTTAACTGTCAAAAACAAATGCCATATCGGAAAGGTCAATTTTACCGATTTAAGCATGCCCTATTGCTTTAACGAATCAATGTAAGCCTGAAAGCAAGATGGTTAAACCACGACTTGCACCAATATTAGCTACGCCATTGACCAAACCAAATGGTTCCAGGGCAAGCCTTCAAAAGGTAGATTATCAGTACTTTGTGCACATTCTTTTCATCACAAAAAGTATGATTCGCTATTGTCGAATTTACATGTACATATTTCCCCGCTTATATCTACCTTCAATGTCAAAACTTTTATCAAAAACAGGCATATTGCATAACTAGGGATATTAGGCATTAAAGTAATGCAAACGTGGTCATCATCAAATGCTTAGAAACGAGGTATGAAACACATTTTATCTGAACGTTACCTTTTTTGGAACAATAAACTGGGCATCTTAGTTATAGGGTCAAGAGTTTAAGCAACCCTGATTTTATTGTCCGGTGGAATTTTGACTCCATTCTTTTACCAAACCCCAAGGCATAGATGAAAGTAAATGACTTAGGTATATAATAGATAATATTTTGTCTAATTTTCAAGAAATTCTGCAATATCTTTACGAGTGGTTCGCCATTGTCGATGATTCTCTATTGTCGAGTTCACTGTACATGGTGGAATTTTGTGAATTTGGCGTGTCACCAGTACAATCACGACTTAAAACCCCAAGATTTTCACCGTTTTCCATCGATGTTTACTTGCATTTAACTCCGGAAACAAATGTTCTACTTTCGTTTTCTTTGTAGTAAAATATGCCAACTACCAATGTAAGCGCGAATTTGATTGGTTGAAATTTAAACAAAGCTAGAAATTCATATTTTGTGGACTAATCGTATGTGACGACTTTTCGTGGCACTCGGGAAGCGTTGTAAATAAAATAATTATGGGCCTCATAAAAGTGGCATGCGGAGAAATCTGCCTCAAATTAGCAGCACTCGGGGGATAATGAGTTAAGGTTACGGTCAATAAGCGTAACCCAACCGTATCGGTCATTTCGTTCCCGTTTTTGATACTGACAAAATTTCAATTTCTACCGTATCTGCCAAAATTTAGTCCGTAAATTACGGCTGTACGGACGCTATCTGGAGCACTGCCCACCCATTGCATAAACCTTGGACAAGCGTCTGAATGACTTTGATCAGGAGGCAAATTCCGGTTGATTGAAATTACATGTGAAGATATGAATTTGGTAAGTTTTCTGTGTTTTGTGACGGTTCTGTCCAACTTAGCATCATTTGCTAAGTGCCCCACCAAAGAAAATCCTCCCAATAATACACATGACCCATTCTCCCTTCTCGGCCCATGCTTGTCCTCAAGACATCATCAAATGATGTCAAAGCTGAAGAAGCTGTACCGCCTACCCGGACCAACCAACGATTCGAAAGGTACTAGTCTTCTATATATCAGCATTCTCTTGGTTACATTGTCCAACGACGTGCAAATCCAACCAGGACCTAGGATGCCAAAGTACCCCTGCGGCAGTTGTGGGAAAGCTGTCCGCAATAATCAAAATAGCATTCAGTGTGACGGCTGCCAGACCTGGCATCATATAAGTTGCCAAGGCATGAATGTCCGAACACTAAAAATCCATGCTGACCATGATAGCTATTCTTGGTCTTGTCTGAACTGCGGACTTCCAAACTTCAATACGACATATTTTGACACGTCAGAAACTTCTTTCGAAACCTCAAACAGTTTCACGTCCCTTGACATGTCACAACCTCCACTAACATCTACACCGGCAAAGAAATTGTCGAATGCCTTTGCCAAGAAACAGCCTCCAAAAAGACTCAAAATATTAAATATAAATTTCCAGTCCATGGTAAATAAAGTGCAGGAGTTCCACTGCCTGCTTGATACCGAAAACCCTGACATTGTCATTGGCACCGAATCCTGGCTGACACCTGACATTTCTAGCAGCGAGGTATTTCCTGAGGGCTACCAATCATATCGGGCTGACAGAAACTCCAAAGCCTCAAGAGGTGGAGGAGTTTTTATCCTTATAAGGAACAGTTTTATTTGCTCTGAGCAGCCCAATTTTCGGACCAAATGTGAAATTTTATGGGTTAAACTCGAAATTATAGGACACAGACCGCTATTCATTGGTGCCTTCTACAGACCTCATGAAGATGATTTAGAAAGTCTCCAAGAATTACAAAATTCTATCAGCCAGGTGAGGCAGCACAGTGACAATGTCTGGATTTTGGGCGACTTCAACCTGCCCAAGCTAATTTGGCCCGAGACCCTACCTGAACTTAAGCCAGGATGCTCTCGCAATCTGGTCTATGACACATTCCTGGATACAATCAATGACTACAATCTCACCCAAGTAGTCACAGAACCGACAAGACAAGGTAACATTTTAGACCTGTTTCTAACTACCAACCCAACCCTAATCACCGAGGTCAAATGCTCCCCTGGCCTCGGTGACCACGACCTAGTCTCAGCACTACTCAGCACAGACACTTCTAAAACCCACCCAACACAAACAGAAACCCCGTAAAGTCTTGGTCTTTCGCAAAGCTGACTGGCCGAAACTTAAATCCAAAATGAAAACATACCAACAGACCTTCTTGACTAACCATGTGGGAAAATCTGCTGAAGAACTTTGGACAGACTTTACATCTACTCTAGACAGACTGTCTTCAGAATGTATACCTAGCAAACTCATCCGAGGCAAATCATCTTTGCCTTGGATAACCCAAGAGATTAGACACTTAATCCGCAAACGAGATAGCCTTTATAGAAAATTCAAAAAATCGAACAGACTTGACATCAAAACACAGGTCCAGACACTCGGACAGAAAATTAAACGGAAAATAAAGGACTCATACCAGGTCTATCTTGAAAATCTCTTGGGCCTTAGTGAAGAAGAAGATAAATGCAACAGTAAAAAGCTTTTCTCCTTCCTGAAAAATTCTCGACGTGACCAGCAAGGCACACCACCCCTGAAACATGAAAACAAGCTCCATACAGATACAAAAACTAAAGCAAATCTTTTCAACTCTCAATTTAACTCTGTTTTCACACCAAAAGAACCTTTGTCTCTCTCACGCCTGGCCGAAATGCGAGTGCAGGATTTGAAAACAGCGGGTGGTCTGTCCTCCGACACAAATACGGACTCTCAACCGGACAATACCAGATGTATGCCAGAGATAATCATATCAGAAAATGGTCTCCTAAAATTATTAAAAAATCTTAAACCAGGTAAGGCAGCTGGCCCTGACAAGTTGAAACCCCTTCTGCTGAGGGAGCTTCGGGAAGAAATTGCCCCCATCCTCAAGATCATTTACCAAAGATCATTACAGACTGGGAAGCTCCCCGCAGACTGGACCAGGGCGAATGTCATGCCTGTGTTTAAGAAAGGTAACAAGTCTCTGGCATCAAATTACCGACCCATATCCCTCACCTGCATCCTTTGCAAGGTTCTCGAGCACATATTAGCCTCCAACATCGCAAAGCACCTTGATGAGCAGGGCCTCATGTACGATCTCCAGCACGGATTTAGAGAGAAAAGATCATGTGAGACCCAGCTCATCATGCTGATCGAGGACCTGGCGAGGGCTGCTAGTGCAGGGAAACAAACAGACATAATCCTCCTGGACTTTTCAAAGGCATTCGACAAGGTAAATCATAGTAAACTTTTATGGAAACTACACCAATACGGAATTCGAGGACATGTGCTGAGCTGGATCCAAGCCTTCCTTGGGAGTAGGTCTCAGCGGGTGGTGATTGACGGGGAGGAGTCGGAGTCCATACCTGTTACATCTGGTGTCCCCCAGGGATCAGTTCTGTGTCTGATTCTCTTCCTCGTCTACATAAATGATCTGCCCGATGAGGTCTGCTCCCAGGTGAGATTGTTTGCAGATGATACGGCTCTATACCTCACCATGGAGGGCAAGGACGACAGCAAGGCACTCCAAAACGACCTAGACATTCTAGCAACATGGGAGACCAGGTGGGACATGGAATTCAACCCCTCCAAATGTCAGGTGGTACATGTGACGGGCTCTAAGTCTAAAAGACCAATCAAAACTGACTATATATTGCATGGACAGGTCCTGGAGTCCGTCACCTGTGCCAAGTATCTGGGGGTTGATATCTCCAGTGATCTCACCTGGAACTCCCATGTTGACCGCATAACAGGAAATGCAAACAGAACCCTTGGTTTTATTCGCCGCAATATCAAGACAAAAATGCCAAGAGTACGTGAAACTGCATACAATACCCTAGTCAGACCACAGCTTGAGTACGCCTCGGCTGTCTGGGACCCCAACACAGACAAACTGATCTACCAGATAGAACAAGTCCAGCGTAGGGCCGCTCGCTGGACAGTCAATAACTTTTGCAAACAGGCTAGTGTAACTAGGATGATTGAACAACTAGGATGGAGAACATTGGAACAAAGACGGGCTGATGCCCGTCTTTGCTTGTTTTACAAAGTAGTCCACGGCTTGGTTGCCGTACCCCTTCCGGACCATGTGCAGTACTCAAACAGGATATCACGGTACTGCCACTCCATGACCTTTAGGCAGGTCTCTACATCAACAAATTATTATAAATATTCCTTCTTTCCCCTAGCAATAGTACAGTGGAACTCCCTACCCGAGTCAATTGCAACCTTGCAGAGCCTTGATGCTTTCAAGGCTGAAGTCTGCAAGTTGCAGCACTCACGCCCATAGATCCCTGATGCCTGTTTTTATCTGATTTTAGCTATTCTTAACTATTTTAACCTATCATCTGTTTTTATCCTTTTACTTCCTTACTTTAAACATCTGTACTATAATCCACCTTTTTTCTGTCTGCTACTAACAGACGCTGCGCAAGCCTGCCTAGAATGTCCGCGAGGGCGTGTGGCAGTATATAGAGATAGATAGATATACATTACATGGACAAGTTTTTGTGATGTGATTCATATTTTCAGAATAAGAAAGCATTGTATGCATTGGTTTGTGAGAGTCTGAGGTACTATAATCTCATGTCAGAAGTGCTGGAAAGAACAAGCCTACTGAAACATGAGAAAGCACTGAAGAAAAATACCCATTTAGGTGTTGTGTTGTTGTACGAGCACCTTCTTGGTAAAGGGCTGACTGGAAAATGTCAGGTACTTGTATTTGAGCCGTCTTATAACATACAATAATCTGGGTTTCTGATCAGGACACTCACTTACCAGACTGTACAGCTACTGAAAAAAAAAAGAAGTTTGAAATTTCAGATTTAGGAAGATGCGGCATTGTAACACCTATGGAGTGAAAACAAAGGCTCTGATCAGCTGTGTAGTTACTGTTTTTGCATATGCATATGGTTGACTTTTTTATGGGATGGCTCATTAATGGTACATGTATGCATGTTGTAGTTGCCAATCAAGTCATCAAACAAAATGACTAGATAGGATTCAAATCTTGAACTCCTGATTCAATCGTTTTCAATCGCTTTGGCTCACCCAAAATGATACTAGAGAGTAAAGCGATATCCTCATAAATTCAGCAGATGCCAGAATATGTCAGTTTCATTTTAATTCATGCATACAGTACATACAGGTCAACCTCATTATAATGCTATCTTTGGGGTCCATGGAAACAGACCGTGTTATAGGTGAACCGTGTTATAATGAGGTTATTTACAATAGGCATATAGCAAAATAATTTATTTGGGAGCCATGACATGACCGTGTTATATTGAAAATCGTACTATAATGAGACGCATTATAATGAGGTTGAACTGTATATGAGTCGCGTCATGAGAAACGGGCACTGTGTTTTCTGAACAGGTCAGACACAAATCAGGCTGTGCAAGAACAGAAGACAGCCAGAGGCTGGAAATTTTGGATTTGAAAAATAGAGGAATTGTACTGTCCGTGTAGCGAAAACAGTGGCGCTGATCAGCTTCGCAGTCACAGCGGTAACTGCGAAGCTGATCTGCGTCTTTGTTTTCGCATATGCAGATTGTTTGTTTTCTCACGAGGTGGCTCATTTATTTCTATAATTATATCAGGATATCATCAAGAGGCACAAGAGTTCAATACATTCCCAGTGTGAGCTCATGAAAGTCCGAGCAAAGGTGACTAGCTTGAGAGAACTCGTGGTAAACAGTGAGGATGATACAGGTAAGTTCACCCTTTTCAAGATTTTCCCATCATTATCATTTGAGTGAGACAGAGTCCACTTCCATTTTTAGGGGTATCAGGAGTGATGTTAAATTTTCATACACATTTTTTATGAAAATCCTCTGAGCAAACAGAAAAGCCCCAGATGGGATGCAGTGTTTGAGCAGCGTCACATCTGGGGTTATACTGTTTGCATAGGTCCCATAAAAAGGACACCAGGCTTAAATGAGTTAAGTTCACGGAGTGAATAAGGTCACTGATTTAATTACTATGCATAATAATTCCATCATCTCACTGCTGTCTCCGGTGTAGTTCAAGCCCCACACCAGGCACATGTGAGACAAAACAAGTTCAGCTTGTGTGCGTGCTAGGTGAACAAGGAGAAATTATAAATTTCAATTAAACAAGCAGATCGATTGAAAACAAAGTTGGATATTGTAAATAAGATTAACCCAATCCTTCTGTTCCTCAGCAGTTTGATCATGATTAGCACTGCCAGAGTAATACAAAGGTAATTGTAGGCAGTGATCAGGAAATGGTGCAATCAGAAAGAAATTCCCACTCAGTTTATTCAGACTAACTCTCATTCTAGGAGTATACCTTCTTACAAAGCAACAAAGGAAAGTTTGGAGCTACAATATATCATTGTATAAATACCTGTGTCACATGATATTAACAGCCGTTTATTAATGAAGAGAAAGCCATGTATTAATATTGCAATTCACGCGCATAGGTGCTGTTTATACATGGCTTTTACTTATGCTCGTTACCGGGCGCCACGCAAAGCACGTGCTAATAATGAGAAACTGAAGTCCGCCCGGAACGAGCATAAAAACGAAAGCTTTTACGCATATGAAAATGTGATGAGGCTGTGAAATATAATGCACCATTATTTCTTTCGTTTCTGCAGAATTTATGCAATAATAGCGATCAAAAATCATTTTGTCATTCATTAACATTCGCTAGGTCCCTCGGGTTAAACCCTCGGTTTTCAACACTGCCCTCGGGACCTAGCAAATGTTAATGATTGGAAAATCATGTTTGATCTCTACATTAAAATATTATCATGATTATGTTGATATTTTAAGGATGATTTTCAATAGAGTTTCTTTGATTCATAAGGTTGCCAGATGTACATATGCATTCTATAAGTATTCGTCTGATTTAAAATGAATTGATGTAACAAAATTTTGTGGTTTGTGTATTTTCAGGACTGACTCTGCCTAAGTATGTTCGTGTTAATACCATTAAGACTGACATAGATCATGTAGTAAGAGAATTCACAGAGCAGGGCTGGACACATGTTCCTTGTTCTAAAGAAAGGTAATTTGAGAGTTTTCATGAGAAAATTTGTCATCAGGGCAGAGTTTCTGACTTCTTAAACAATCAAATCAGTCTGCGCAGATACAGGCTTTAAATCTAGATATGTTACATATATATTGTGAAGATAAAGAACATATTTGCCAATCAAAGTATGCAGCAGATTATAATCATAAAAATTCTGTATATTCTATTTGTTTCTATAAACCAGAGGACCAATGGTCCTGTAAGCGCTCACCTGAGATCTGCTTCATATACCAATAAACATATTTGAATATTATGGTATTTAACCCCAGTGCAGGGGCAGATGAAGCCCTTGGGCCATTTTCTTTTTTCAGAATAATCAATATTCTGTCCATTTGCCAATTACCTGCTGATTTTCCCCTTCAAATAACATTTTAAAAACAGATGAGCCCCTGGGGTCCATTTTTTTTTTCAGAATCATTAAATTTCAGTCCTACTGCCCATTTCCTGCAAGACTTTCACTTAAAATGACATTTTAAAAGTTTTCCCCATTCAAATGCATTGACGACCTATGTTGACCTTGCCATAAAATAGGTCAAGGTCACCACAGGGTCATGTTTTATATATACATTGTAGTACTTGAGTCATCCATACTTCATGCAAAGTTTCGTTGAAATCGGTTCACCGGTTCTGGAGAAGAAGATATTTTAAGGTTTTTTTACCATATATGGACATGGCGGCCATCTTGGTTTTGTGACCTGGATTATTTATATACACATCGGTTCCCACTTCCTGTAGATGCTTCATATAAAATTTGGCTTTGATTGGCCAAGTGGTTTCAGAGAAAAAAATCTTTGAAAAGTGTGTATGGACGACAGACCGGCCAAGGTCAAGAGATGACCTTGACCTAAATTAATCATATACCTTCATCTAATCCATTAGTTGTTTGCATCTACCACTTTTCAGATCTCAGGCTGCAATAGTTTTCAGAAAATAGCTAATTTCCACTTTTCCCATTATAAGTCTATGGAAAATTAAAGTTACCATAGCGACCAGAGTTCTTATCCGACTGGAATAAAAATCACAAATTATGTAGAGGCTACTGTCAGGAACATGTATACAAAGTACAGGATTCATCCACTTGACAGTTTCTGAGGAGAAGATTTTTGAAGGTTTTTTTTTTCAAAATTTTGCCCTTTATGGGGCCCCAGCAACCAGTCAAAATAAAGGATTAGGACAAAACTCGCAAGAAACGTCAAACACTACTCAGTAAATAGTGGAGCAAATATCAGGGGCTATCTTTCAAGGGGGTGGTCTACGGAGTACCACATTTGTTTCTATATACCAAAATGTTTGTATTGGTCTGTAGTTTAAAAATCCAGCGTTTGCCACCTTGGCAAACCTTGCATAACTCCAGTATTCAAGATGGCGTCCAAGATGGCTGCCGTTTCTTAAAATCAACCCCTATACAAAAATGCATCATAATTTTCACGTGTTTGCATTGTAATGGTATTTTAATGCCCCGTTTCATGTTAGAATGATGTATTTGTCTATTTCAAGTAAAAAACCTGACAGTTTAGGTAAAACAGTTGTAAAAATCATATTTAAATTCACAAATGCACATGCCCAAGGTTTTTCACCTCGGAGTGTTTGTTTAATGGCTCATTATTTATGATCAGATAGTTATGGCTGCTATTTTACTTCTTTTCTATCAAATATAATATCTGTAAAGATTTTATAGAAACAGAAATTGTTTCTATATATAATATTCATGCTTAAAAACAGGTTTTAGACATCCAACCCAACACGGAAAAAACAACAAAAAGTACATGTTTTCCTATACAAAGTACGCTCTAAAATCTAATTAGTTATTGATTCTATATACCCTAGTGTTTGTGTTGATCTTAGTTTGTAGCATAAAAATACAGTGTCTGCCACCTCTGTTAAACACAATATAGCTCCAGTATTCAAGATGGCATCCAAGAAGGCCGTCAAAATTTACAATTCTGAAAAAATGAGACACATATGTCCCTTGACTTTTGTTTAGAAACAAATATGCTTAAATTGAGCTATAAACACTTAGAGTTATCTTATTATTGTTATTTCCATGTGTTTTCCATTGTTAAAACTACATTATGCATATATATTCTAGATATAATGGAGTAAGGTCTCACTGACAAGGCAAAAAAAGAACAAAAAATACATATTTTCCTATACATTATAGGCTCTTGAATCGTGATTGTTATTGATTCTATATACAAAATATTTTGTCTTGCAAGCTTATGAAGGTTTGAAGCTTTTAAATCCAGCGTTGGCCGCCTCTGCAAACCCAGCATAACTCCGATTTTCAAAAGGGCATCCAAGAAGGCCGTCAAAATAAAACATTTAAAAAAATAAGCCGCATGTGTCCTTTAACCTTTGTTTACTAACAAAACAGTTAAAAAATCAAGCTAAAACGCTTAGATCTATCTTTTTAAAAATATTTTCATGAACATATTTCTTTTTCAATATTACATTATGCATACAAATCTAGAAATGCATGGGGTAAGGGCTGGAGTACAGGGTGTCCCAAAAAAACGCAACCGCTACTCAACAGTGCATAACTTTTTTTTAATAATACTGATATATATTCAACACAATAGTAGTTCTATTATATTTGATCCTTAATCTCACACCCGTTTTGCTAGGTGGTTCTTCAACAGGAAGTGACGTCATAGCAAATATGTGATGTCACTTCCTGTTGTCTTCAGCGACTTGCATTCCTAGAAATGCAAAGCAGTTAATAAAATACAATTTCCAACCGCTCTCAAGTCTGTTTATTTTCTCTTAAAAGTGGTACAACATTGAGAAAATTGCCATATTAATCAGAAAATTAAGAGAGACAGTTAAAAATAGACAACATTTGCTAAACTTCAATGAAAATTGTATTCCAAATTAGGAAGTGGGCATCCATCAATAGTGTTACATGTAACATTTCCAATACTCCGATAACAGTCATTTGCAATAAAGTCGGTCATTCCGGATATAGGTGTAGTACATAATATTAATTCTTATATATCTGAAGACATTGTTTTGAAGCATACTTCTGCTAAGTTTGGTTTAGTTATCTGTAAAAATGAAGTAATCGAAAACAGGCATTGTAGCAGATACATTCTTATGGGAATTTTTACATGACGCATTTGATCTTTGATGGGCATGCACTTCCCGTTTTGGAATAAATTTTGCATTTTCCGCAAATACTTTCCATTTGTAACAAGCTTTCTTAATTGTCAGATATTTATGACAACTTAATCCACATTTCATCCATTTTAAGAGAGAATCAAGGCTTGTGAACACTTGAAAATTGCTTTTTGTTGACTGCAGTCTTTTTCCAGGATTGCTAATTGCAGCAGACAACAGGAAGTGACATCACGGATTTGTTATGACGCCACTTCCTGTTGAAGAGCCGCCTAGCAAAATTGGTGTCAGATTAAGGATCAAATATAATAGAACTACGTGCTATTGTGCTAAAAATCTTATTTATATCTGTATTATTAAAAACGTTATGCACTGTTTAGTAGCGGTTGCGTTTTTCAGTTTGGGACACCCTGTATGTTTGAAAAGATGCTACTTAAATTCCTTTTAATAATCTGAATCACTGCAATTTTCCTCTGTCAACATGCCTGAAAAGATAGTATGCACATTTGTGTATATAACTACATGTACATTAATTTCCACAGTGTATGGTTGTCGACACATAGAGCTTGTGCAGTATTCATCACTCATTTCTTTACGTTAGCAAACAGTGTCATTCAATAGCTCTGGAGCTGCAACTGATAGTGTTACCAATAATACTAAGCATTTCATTTTATTTTATCATTCATTGTCCTATTCAAATCTAAAGTCTGATGGTGATTTCAGTTCTTGAACATAGTGCAACCCATTCCGCCAAATATGCAGTTGATAGGCACACCTCAGGCAATGAAACCCGAAACTTTTATCTGTCGAGGTAGCTTTTTAGCCATCAACAATATTGCCTTCTCTGCGCACAGTGAGTTTAAAGACAAACTGTTTTTGTTACGAACTTAGACCACCTATGATCCTCCGAGTGTTCTAAATCTTCACCTAGATGGTGCCGATCTATATTCGTTTCAGGACCCTGCATAATGTGATAACAAAACTAAATGAAAATAACAATCAGAAAATGGCGCAATCAGAACGATAGAGGTCATTGCATGTTTGGTAAGTTTACATCTACTGCCTTTTCGTTATTGTCAAAGTTATCGGTAACTCCCAGTATAAGCATACCCCCTGATTTCTGACGTAATTTCTGAGGGGACGGTTCCACTGAGGGAGTGTTAGCTTGTGTGCTGATGATAAAATTCGCCTCATTTCAGGGTATGTAATCGTATATCGAAGATAAGCTATTTGTTATATCAAAGAGTCTACTCCAGATTTGATCATGAACAACAAGACCTACATGTTTTGGGTATGCAATAGAAATTGCTGCTTTGTAATATTACAAGCAACTTAAAGACAGTGCAAGTCTACTGAAGCTCAGCCTATATGTCTGAAGCATTAGCAAATCTTTCATTCCTTACACTTGAAGCCGACCATTTGTCTAGTACAGAAAAATATCTTGAAAGGCTTGCAATAGTGGCATATTGATCCATAACAATTTCAATGTTTCTAAGAATACCATTTATAAACATACCGATAGTTTTATGATTTATCGTATCTTCTGCTATTATTTACAAGAAGCCTGTGTGTATAATCAGCTGAAATGGTTTGGTTTAATTTTCATAGTTGATCAAACATATTCAGCGCTTCAGCCACACTGATTCGTACCAAATCAATCTCAATACGTAAATGATAATTTGGACCATAACTAAATAAAAAGGCTCTTTTTATAAGTACCTAATTGTCAATTTAGTTTTCCCACCTCGGCTTTCGGAGTGGAAATTTCTTTCTGATTGCTCATTTTCCTGATCATTGGCTACTTGTACCTTTTCTATATTGTTTTTTTATAACATTCTATGTCACATAACCCAGCTTTCTATTAAGTGGATAACTATGTTTATAAATGATAATTCTGACCATAATTAAATAAAAAGGCTCTTTATATGGATTGCTTTTATAATATTCTATATTATATAACCCAGCATTCTAACTCCAGGTGTTTAAATTTGTCTATTAATTGGATAACTCTACAACTTGATTTTCGATCATTATTGAACTTTCATACTCAGTGCCATTGAGCAAACAGCTCTTTTTACTGCACAATATATTGCTCGACCTGCAACTAAGTCACCATTTGGAAGGTCCATTAGTACATGTATGTATAGCACTTTGAAGTAATTGCCTTTCCCTGTTGCTTCAACAACTCTTATAAATACATCAATGTTACAATTACCAATTGCGCATGCTAACATCGACCAGCTTCCACTTACTTTACTTTCATTTCTAACAGGTCACAAATCTCGCCACAAATAAGCAATTATTCTTCCAATAAAAATACTTTGTAAATGATATGGTACTTCTAGGGTTAGTCTAATCATTTCTTATGTTTTACTTTACCTCTCTACTGTTTTTGCTTTAATTCTCTGATAAGTGGATTTACAGTTCTTATGGCACCACAGTTTGCATAAACCTTGTACATAAATACTCAAAGCATAATGAGTAAATGAAGAATTAGAACCTACATATGATTATAGTGTCGAAACAAAACATGGTTTGGTATTATTTTGTTTTATATAGTGCCATATCGTACATCCATGTCTGCACCAAGGTTTTATTAATTGTAAGATTAATACTGCACCAAAGTTATATTAAGAATTGCAGAACCAGAATTTGTGAATAACATTTGTAATAAGATTGCGGAGCTAATGATGTACAAGAAAATAAGTTTTCTTTGTTGATCTTTTCCTTGCCGGTCAAGAAAATTCCACTCATGTCTAGAATAAATACATCTGGACCTTCCTATAACTCGATTCAAGAAACATAGTTTTGGATATAGCACTGATCATAGCTGGACTCCAAATGGTCATTTCATACTACCTTTGGTATATGTCTATATACTTTACTCTCGTTATAACAAAAATTGAATATAGCTAACACACAGATTGGTTTGAACCCCAACAATAGTGTTATAAAAAGGTTATGGTGTCTGAATAACTTTGTTTAAACAAGGAAAAACACACATGAAGATAACATTAAGAAAATGTTCTAAGTGTTTTGCAACTTGATTTTAGCTTTTTATTACTGAATGAAAGTCAAGGGACATATCTGGCTCATTTTTCAAAATACTATATTTTGACGGCCTTCCTGGATGCCATCTTCAATACTGGAGCTATCCTGTGCTTTGCTAAGGTGGCAAACACTGGATTTTATGCTACAAACTAGGACTGAGACAAACACTATGGTATATAGAATCAAAAACAAATACGATTGAAGAGCATATTTTATATAAGAAAATATGTACTTTTTGTTGTTTTTGTCGTGTTGGATTGGATGTCTAAAACCTGTTTGTAAGCATGAAGCTTATATATAGAAACAATTTCTGTTTCTCTAAAATCTTTACAGATATTATATTTGATAGAAAAGAAGTAAAAAAGCAGCCATAACTATCTGATCATAAATTATGAGCCATTAAACAAACATTCCTAGGTGAAAAACCTTGGGCACGTGCATTTGTGAATTTAAACATGATTTTTTACAACTGTTTTACCTAAATTGTCAGGTGTTTTATTTGAAATATACAAATATATCATTCTTACATGAAATGGGACTGTAAAATACCATTACAATACAAACACATGAAAAATATGATGCATTTTTGGAGTAGGGGTTAGTTTTAGGAAACGGCAGCCATCTTGGACGCCATCTTGAATACTGGAGTTATGCAAGGTTTGCAAACGCTGGATTTCAAAACTACAGACCAAGACGAACATTTTGGTATATAGAAACAAATGTGGTACTCCGTAGACCACCTACTCCTATTTCTAAGCTACTTTTTGAACCATATTTGCTCCACTAAAACATTTCTGCAAAAACAAAATTCAAATGTCTGCAATTTTAGCGGAAAAATAGCCGATTTCCACTTTTCCCATTATAAGTCTATGGAAACTTTAAGTTGCCATAGCAACCAGAGTTCTTATCCGCCTGGAATAAAAAACACAAATTATGTAGAGGCCACTGTCAGGAACATGTATACAAAGTATAGGCTTCATCCCCTTGACAGTTTCTGAGAAGAAGATTTTTGAATGTTTTTCGAAATTTTGCCCTATATGGGGCCCCTGCAACCAATTAAAATGAACGATTAGGACAAAAGTCACACGAAACGTAGAGGACTACTCAATAAACATTTCTGCAAAAACAAAATTCAAATATCTCCAACAAGACAGCAAAAACTGACAATTTTCACTTTTTATACCCCGCCACTTAAAAAAGTGCGGGGTATTATGTTATACCCTCCAAAAAAATTAGCGTTCGAGTGTCCGTCCGTCCGTCTGTCCGTCCGTCCGTCTGTCTGTCTGTCCGTCCGTCCGTCCGTCCGTCAGCGCTTCGTTTCCGGGCTCTATCTTGAGCATCTATAAACGGATTTTCTTCAAACTTTGTATAGGAGTTCATATCAGGAAGGAGTGGTATGGGATTGAAAATGGGTAAATTTCGTCAAATAAGGACAGAGTTATGGCCCTTAATTTACGTTAAAATTTCGTTTCCGGGCTCTATCTTGAGCATTTATTGACCAATTTTCTTCAAACTTTGTACAGGAGTTCATATCAGGATGGAGTGGTCTGGGATTGAAGATGGGTAAATTTCGTCAAATAAGTACAGAGTTATGGCCCTTGATTTACTTTAAAATTTCGTTTCTGGGTTCTATCTTGAGCATTTATTGACCGATTTTCTTCAAACTTTGTACAGGAGTTCATATCAGGAAGGAGTGGTTTGGGATTGAAGATGGGTAAATTTGGTCAAATAAGGACAGAGTTATGGCCCTTGATATATGTTAAAATTTTGTTTCTGGGCTCTATCTTGAGCATTTATAGACCAATTTTCTTCAAACTTTGAACAGGAGTTCAAATCAGGAAGTAGTGGTTTGGGATTGAAGATGGGTAAGTTTTGTCAATAAGAACAGAGCTATGGTCCTTGATTTATGTTAAAATTGTGTTTCTTCCCTCTGATTTGTATATATATAAACCAATTTTCTTCAAACTTTGTATAAAAGTTCATATAAGGAAATAGTGGTTTGGGATTGAAGATGGTAAATTCTATCAAATATGTACAGAGTTATGGTCCTTCATTTATGACAAAATTTTCTTCTGCTCTTTATCTTGACATTTTATTGACAAAGATATTCTGTGCATTTGTACTAAATTAAATTTGCGTGGCGGGGTATCATGCATGCCTGCAGCGCTTTTATTTCCATTATAAGTCTATGGGAAGCATAAGTTGCCATAGCAACCAGAGTCCTTATCCGATCAAAACAAAAAACACAATTACTCTTTCCCCCTACCTGTAGATATGAGAACAATCGGCCCAGCGGTTTCAGAGAAGAAGATCTTTGAAATTGTGGACGACGGACAGACGGACGACGGACGGACGGACGCCGGAGCATGGGTATACTATAAGCTCACCTATGAGCCTTCGGCTCAGGTGAGCTAATAAAGTCCTTAGCTATTTGTCAACCAATTTTCGAGTTTTGCTGAACATTTTGAATGTTAACAAACTGTAAAGTACAGGTACTCAGTTTCACCTAAAAATATTTCATCACATACAGGTACATTGACAGGTGCAAAATATCTGCAAAATACCAATGTCAGACAATAGAAGGTATACAATAGTTATAGAAGACACTAATACATAAATATTTTATTTCACTTACATGTACCTCCCAGATGTGGATGTGCCCATTGTTTAAAGATAAGAATGTTATTATTTATGCAAGATTTCTCTAAAGCATTCATGCAAAACTTCGTTGTTGTTTTTTTTTTTTGTTTGTTTGTTTTTGTGTGTTTTTTTTTCATATGATTGGGATCAATTTATTTTTAATTTCTTAGCTTCAAAGAAGTGGTATCCACCCTGAAGAAGACCAGTTTTACCACAGACCCACACATTCCCAATGTTCTGGTGTTCCCACCCACCACAGATTTCCATGACAACAGAATGTACAGTGCAGGGGAGATAATTCTGCAAGACAAGGTACTAAATTATTTCAGACTTGGAAATATATCAGACTTTGAATTTAAATTTTAAGGTGCTTTAAAACCTTAAAAAAAAATTGCACTTTCTATATAGCAAATCCAGATGCATCAACCACATAGCAGAGCAATACCTTTCTTTTTACATGATGTGCAAAACTTGTGGCATGGTTCCTATCTATATGCTTTGTATGAGTTTTATGTCCCTATTGATATTATTTCACACATACTGTGACAAACCAATAGATGTTTCCGCAACATAGATAGTACAATCCCTCTTCTTCTGAAATTTTAAGCTTCTAGCCTTCTTCTGTGACTGTACAGGCTGGTTTGTATGGGACGTGGTCAGAAGCCTAAATTGTCGGTTTCCTCATGTGAAGGCTCATTTGATATTATTTCAGGCTAGCTGTTTCCCGGCCTATCTGTTGTCACCACTGCCTGGTTCCCATGTCATAGACTGCTGTGCTGCTCCTGGCAACAAAACTAGTCATCTCGCTGCCATGATGGAAAACAAAGGGTAATTACCATATAGGGATCAAACATGGTTTTCTATGCATTAACATCTGCTGGGCCCCGAGGGAGGCGTTGAAACCCGAGCCTGAAAGGAGAGTGTTTCAACCCTCCCGATGGGCCCAGCAGTTGTTAATGCATCAGAAAGAACATGTTTGATCATTAGTATTGCATTATACAACTATTTCATGCAAAATTCGGAGAAAATGGTCCAGGTTTTGCAGAAGTCAAAGAACCGAAAATGGCGCAGAAAAATGATGTTAGCTAATGACATTTTAAAAATGCTGCTTTCGGGGCAAACTTCAACATCATCATGACTTCACAATATAATGTTAAATCAAACGTGATGACATCAATTTTTGCGAGAGGCCCTGTAACAAGAATAAGTAAAAGCCATGTATTAACAGCACACACTCAAGAGAATTGCCATATTAATACATGGCTTTTTTCTCATTAATATATGGCTGACAAGGGTATTTATGCAATAATAATCATTCTAATTAGAGCACAGTAGGCTAACTGGGCTTAGCTTTTCACAATATCTAAGAATTAAAATTACAAAATGAGCCTGTGCGTGAGAAAACAAACACTTTGGGTTCCAACCAGGTTTGACACAAACCGGCCTGTACAGTCGCAGAAGATTGATAAAGGCTCGAAATTTTGGATTTAGAAAGTAGAGGAATTTAACTATCTGTGTAGCAAAAACAAAGGCGCTGATCAGCTTCGCGGTGACGCCGCGAAGCTGATCTGCGTCTTTGTTTTCATCTATGCAGATTGTTGGTTTTTCCATGCGGCGGCTCAAATATCTTTCCTATGAGCACACATTAATTTTGAGGGCTTCATAAACCCAGTTTTAAATGAGCAATGACGAAAAAAAAAACCCAGTCTTCAGGGTATCCGACCAGGTCTGACTTAAACCGTACTGGGTAGCTACATTCGGTAGCCAAAAGTTTGGAATTTATGGATTTATGAAGAAAATTAAGGAATTGTACTATCCATGTTGCGAAAACAAAGGTTCTGATCAGCTGTGCAGTAACAGCTGTGTGGTTACTGCATAGCTGGTCTGTGCCTTTGTTTTTGCATAGACAAAAATACGGTTTTCTTCTAGACAAAAATACGGTTTTCTTATTTCGCGGTTCAAAACTGTGTGCCCATCTCTGTACCCAAGTCTGGGCATTGCCCCTGCCTGTCCTGGCACTGCCCCTGCCCATTAGGGCTTTGAGAAATTGATGGGCATATTAATTCCTGCCAGCAAGCATGGTTGCTTCCTGAATGACCACCTTAATACTGTTTAATAACAAGCCTTAATTGTTTACTCGGATGGTGCTTTAGGTTGAAAATAAAATTTTGTTTGTCCTCTACCTACCTACTCACTCCCCCCCCCCCCCCCCCAAAAAAAAAAAAAAATAAAATAATAATAATAATAATTATAGTGCAATTTTGTGAGGTAAAATATTTTTATTATTTGATAATTTGGTAGGAATCCAGTTTTTTCGAATATTTTTCCCTGCAAGTGTATCCTGTCTACCACAAGCAATGCAAAAGATCAACAGTGGAGGAGAGATGCCCAGTTGAGTATCACTGACCTGGATTACTTTGACAGGTAAATGTTACTACATGTATTAATAGCAATTTGATACTCAATTGGGCATCTTTTTGTCATTTTTATAGTACTCTCAGAAAATCGAAAAAATGTATCACAGTTTTTGACCGATTTCCACCAATTTTGGAGAGCTTAAAGCTGAATGAATTTCCAAACTTTTGACCGTTCAGATTTTTTTTAATTGTCTAGAAAAAAAGTTACTAAGGTTTAAAATCAGGATTTTTTTTCTGATTTTCTGTGATTCCTATTTGGGAGCTAGAAAAAAAAGTGATGCCCATTTAGGAAACGGTGATTCCTATTCAGGAACATATAATAAGATCTATGATTCCTGAATGGGATACAAATAGTCTGTTATGCTTCCTTGTGAAGAACTTTGTTTACCAGAGCCTCACCGACTTAATTATCATGTTATTTTCTGAATACCTTTCTGTATCTCATATCGATCATTGAGAAGTTCCACATTCCACATTTTTTCATTTTAATGGTCAGAGTGTATTCTAAGTTCAGTTTCACAATCATTTATACAAGTGTGTTCAGTTATTGATATGCCCCTGCCACATTCAGAAATAAATTGATCACTCTTCTTGCTTTTGAACAATATATATAGACATCTGGATGAATTTGTTTATATAATGTGTTAAGTGTGTCTATAAATATTTACTCTATATATAGAACTTCCAGAGTTATGATGCTGTATGCCTAAATTGATTACATAACATATGGAGCCAATTTTTTTAACAAAAAATTTGCTGATATTTGAGTTTCAAAGAATCCACAAGGAATCATGGTTAATGGTTTGTAATTTTGTTTGTAAATTATGAAAGAATAACCATGGTTGTCAGTACTACAGCTGAAAATTTGGTGTCTTTATCAGCACTATTTACAAAGTTACACTCTGATTTTCATTCATTGTACATTTTAGAATTTCATGGTAAAGCGGTTGTTACAATATAAAACTAAGAAAGTCAGTGTTATTTTGCAAGAAAACTAATATTCTACCAGAGCGGTTTTAAGAACAAAGCTAGCTTGTGGGTTCCTTCATGAGGTAAGCATGCCTTAAGAGTTTATCAATATTGACATGAGTGGGTGGGGTATCTACTGTTTTTTTTAATCTGTCAATCAAATGATGATGTGCATTTATTGCTAATAGATGTCACAGATACAAGGAATGACTAAATATAGTTATTCTTTTAAAATTTTAAATAGCTTGTAGAACTGGAAATGTAACTGGTTTTCGTGGGACCCATTTCCTGGAAAATGGAATGCATGTGAATAAAATACACAAAGCCTATATGTCTAGGATACATAATCTGAAAAATTAAAGATTATTTTGGGGTCATGGAAATGTATTTCTCTGGAAAAAGTTAGTGTAAAACATGTTTTTCTGGAAAATTCTCGAAGTGAGTATTTTTGGGCGGCTCGCATGCACTTATTGTTTGCTGAAAGATGACATGCCTTTTGTTTCAGGTTCTTATGTGACTGAAGTCAATGACTACCGGGTGTCCCAAAAAACGTAGCCGCTACAAAAAAGTCCATAGCTTTTTAAATAATACAGATATAAGCAAGATATTTTACACAGTGGTAGTGCTATTATAATTGATTCTGAATCTGACATCCATTTTTGCTAGGTGGTGCTTCATTAGCAAGTGACATCATATCAAATCAATGATGTCATTTCCTGCTATCTGCTGCAATTTGCATTGCTGGAAATTGAAAAAAAGTAACAAAATACAATATCCAAGCATTTTCAAGCCTTTATTCTCCCTTGAAAATGTTATAAAGAGGAGGAAGTAACAATTATTATTAGAAAATCAAAAGGGTTTGTTAAACATGGGGAAAATGTGGTGAAACGTAGAAATTTTATTCCAAAATGGGGAGTGAACGACCATAAAACGTGTCATGTAAAATTTTCATTGCTCCAAAAGGGGTCATTTATTTAAACTAATGGTGATCATTTCGGATATTAGGCGAAGTACATAATTGCAATTACTAAATATTTAAAGACATTGTTTTTATACTGCTACTAAGTTTGATTGAGTTTTCTATAAAAATGAAATGAATAGTAAACATATATTGTAGCGGACACGTTTTTTTGGGGACACCCTGTACATCGAAAAATCTGGCTTTTTTTTTCAAAAAGCTAAGAAAAATGGGTCCGACGATTTCAACCTGGAAGTAACTGAAAAATGACTCACTTGCTCTGAGCTGACTACTCATTTCACAATCATGTATACACAAATCCATGTATTTGCAACATATTCAACAGCCCCATGATAAAGCATGCTAAAGAATATAATATTGTTGACAAAAATAAACAATGTTTTTTATACAAGTAAATCTTCAAACATGTATATACAGTGACCACACAAAAGTCCTTAAAGTACTATGGAGTCACCTATATCTTTGTATTCTGCCAAAACGTGGGTTGGCATTTCATCATAAAATTCATGGTTTGTTTACCAAAGGGGACTGGGACTTTCACAGAGAAACATTTATACTTAGGCTATGTCTCACTGCTCATATTCATGATATTTAAATCCTCTTGTATAGGCTTTAAGTCAAGGGAATCACCAGGACATTCACAGACAGACATTCTTCTAATACATGTATCAATAACGTATTTTGCGGATTAAGGATGAATACAAAGAATATTGCCTTGTACAGCTGTATTAATACTGCTAGTTTTTGACATCCTTTACTGGCATGTTAATTTCCATGACTTAAACCCTATAGAAGAGGTTAGAGGAGATATGAGTCATTGCTTAACAATAAATTTAGCCCACTTAGCCCGTTGGTGAAACAATCATGTAACTGTATGATGAAATGCCAACCCACGTTTTGACAGAATACAAAGTCATGGGTGACTTCAGAGTACTTTAAGACATGCTTACCATATGAAGGAACCGATAAGCAAGCTTTGGTCATAAAACCGTCCTAGTAGAATATTAGTTTTCTTGCAAAAACACTGACATGCTTAGTTTTATATTGTAACAACCGCTTTACCATGAAATTGTAAATAGAGCTCATAAAGACACCAAATTTTCGGCCGTAGTTCAAAAATGGCTATTCTTTCGTAATTTACAAACAAAATTACAAACCATTAACCATGGTTCCTTGTGGTATCTTTGAAACTCGAATATCAGCGAATTTTTTGTTAAAAATTTGGCTCCATATGTTATGTGATCAAAGAAGGCATACAGCATCACAAACTCTGGAAGTTGTATATACAGAGTAAATATTTATAGACACACTTAACACATTATATAAACAAATTCATCCAGATGTCTATTTCTTGCCAGTGAAGATTGTACAAAAGCAAGAAGAGTTGTCAATTTATTTCTGAATATGGCAGGGGCATATCAATAACTGAACGCACTTGTATAAATGATTGTGAAACTGAACTTAAAATATACTCTAGCCATTAAAATGAAAAAGGTTGAATGTGAAACATCTCTATGATCGATATGAGATACAGAAAGGTATTCAGAAAATAACATGGCAGATAAGTCAGTGAGGCTCTGGTAAACAAAGTTCTTCAACAGGAAGCATAACAAACTATTTGTATCCCATTCAGGAATCATAGATCTTATTATATGTTCCTAAATAGGAATCACCGTTTCCTAAATGGGCATCACTTTTTTTTTCTAGCTCCCAAATAGGAATCACAGAAAATCAGAAAAAATCCTGATTTTAAACCTTAATAACTTTTTTTCTAGACAATTAAAAAAAAATCTGAACGGTCAAAAGTTTGGAAATTCATTCATCTTTAAGCTCTCCAAAATTGGTGGAAATTGGTTAAAAACTGTGATACATTTTCGATTTTCTGAGAGTACTATAAAAATGACAAAAAGATGCCCAATTGAGTATCAAATTGCTATTAATAGTAACATTTACCTGTCAAAGCTATCTAGGTCAGTGATACTCAATTGGGCATCTCTCCTCCACTGATCAAGTGATCATAAATTATCAATGGTAGACTGTGTAACCAGATTTATCAGACAAAATGATGACATGCTGGCATTTTTGTACCCTTCCTACATGGAAAACAAAATATAAAATAACAATTTCCCTACCTACCTACCTACCTACCCAATTTCTAACATGCTGGGTAGGTAAAAGACAAACAAACAATTTTTTAATTCAGGCCGTACTGCAGATTGCAGAAATTTGTGAAATGTCATCCCAGTTTTGGACACTTAAGTCTTAAATCATGTAGGCTAGATCCCAGCATGACTGTAACTGTTGACTGGGATACTAAACCACAAATATTTGTCATGCAATTAATCTAAGTGATAGAAGCCTCCGTGGTGCAGTGGTTATGTCACTTGCCTTGTGAATTAGTGGTTGCAGTTCAATCCCAGGCTTCTCCAGTCTGTCAGGTGAGACTATAAACTGAGGTCCAGTCTCCATATGACCTGAGCTTTTGGTGGGACATTAAACCCGAAATCAATCAATTAATTAATCTGAGTTTCTTATCTTTCTACAGGAAAGTGTATGCATTTGATAGGGATCCCAAAAGACTGGCAACATTAGAAAATATGATACAGAGAGCGGGGGCATCTTGTGTGTCGGCACGGTGTCAAGATTTCCTGACTGTTAACCCTGAAGACAGCAGATACAGAGATGTGGAATATGTACTGGTGGATCCTTCCTGTAGTGGTTCAGGTATAGATTTTAAGATATGAGCCCCGACATCAGAATACCGGTCTTCCGGGTTTCCAACCAGGGGCTAGTAACTCGAAGGCATCGTAAGTTCCCCTTCTTACGACATACTTACGATGATCTTAAGATGACCTCCTTAGAATTTACGCCCTTGCTATTCCAGCATCTCCAAACTATCGTAGCTTTTTTTTAAGTGAAAGGCGCCACTTTGTAAGATAATTCAATGCTAAGGTGGCTTGAGTTGGCCGTAAAGTTACGATGCTGTTAAGTTGTCTTCGTAACTTAAGGTCCTTTTCAGTTATTCACTATAATCCCTAAGAGATACTTAAGTTGGTGGTAAGATGATCTTAAGCTTAAGATGGCTTTGAGTTACTAACCCCTGGTCCACAAACTGACGTGCCGCCCGAATAGCCCCCTTTTTCAGCCTCGCCAGATATATGAATAGGTTACCTTTTTCAAGTCAAAATATATGAATGGCCCCATTTTTCCATATTTAGTCTATGAATGACCAAAGTTTTAGGACATCCGTGTCTAAGAGCACTTTTTTGCTGACATACACAGCTCAGAAAGTCGAAATATTTGTATAATATAGTGTATAGTTCAAAATTTTGTGGAGTTGTATCCTTGTAGCGAAAACAAAGGTGCTGATCAGCTGTGCAGTTTCTGCACATCTGGGGTTGGTAACTCAAAACCATCTTAAGCTTAAGATGAACTTATGACCAACTTAAGTATCTCTTAGGGATTATGGTGAAAAACTGAAAAGGACCGTTAAACTACGGTGACAACTGAACAGAATCGTAACTTTTGCATCGTCTTCTCTTACGAAGCGGCACTTTCATTTGAAAAAAGTTAAAGACAGCTTAGAGTAACTGGAATAGCAAGGGTGTTAATTTTAAGGTGGTCGTCTTAAGTACGTCGTAAGTTGGGGAACTTACGATGCCTTCGAGTTACTGGGCCTGATCTGCACCTTCATTTTTGCATGTGCAAAAGTCCAGTTTTCTCATAATGTGGCTGATATCATAAAAAGGGAAGACTTTTAGCCGACAAAGATTGATAGATTTGCTGTAAAAACATGGAGAGTGATTATGAGAGTTTTATATGAGTGTCAGATATGGATATAAAAATCTATCCCGGAGGTTACTGTGGCACCACAAGGCTCCACTGAGTGATGTTAAATAGTGACGTGAGGGACAGATTTGTCTATCCATTCGTTATACTCATGATAGATTTTTTCTCTTGCACACCTTTACTAGTTTAGATGAGGGAAGATTGCCTTTTTAGCCAGAATGTTTTTCTTGTGTTAATGCTTCTTCTTACTCTTTTTCTTTGATTGGCTAACATCACCACTATCATCACTGCTAACATCACTGCTATCATCACCACTATCATCACCGCTATCATCACCACTATCATCACTGCTATCATCACTGCTATCATCACTGCTATCATCACTGCTATCATCACCGCTATCATCACTGCTAACATCACTGCTATCATCACCACTATCATCACCGCTATCATCACCACTATCATCACTGCTAACATCACTGCTATCATCACTGCTAACATCACTGCTATCATCACCACTATCATCACCGCTATCATCACCACTATCATCACTGCTAACATCACTGCTATCATCACCACTATCATCACCGCTAACATCACTGCTATCATCACCACTATCATCACCGCTATCATCACTGCTATCATCACCACTATCATCACTGCTATCATCACCGCTATCATCACTGCTATCATCACCGCTACCATCACTGCTATCATCACCACTATCACCACTGCTATCATCACCGCTATCATCACCGCTACCATCACTGATATCATCACCGCTATCATCACTGCTATCATCACCACTATCATCACTTTATATCATCAACACTATCATCACTGATATCATCACCGCTATCATCACTGCTATCCTCACTGCTTTCATCCTTGCTGTCTTCACTGCTATCATCACTGCTATCTTCAGTATTATCATCACTGCTATCATCACTGCTATCTTCAGTACTATCATCACTGCTATCATCATTGCTATCATCATTGCTATCAACATAGTTATAATCACGGCTATCATCACTGCTATCTTTAATGCTATCATCACCACTATCATCACTGCCATAATCACCACTATCATCACTGTTATCATCACTATCATCACTGTGATCATCACTGCTATCATCACTGCTATCTTCAACGCTATCATCACTACTATCAACATAGTTATCATCACCGCTATCATCACTGCTAATTTCGCCACTATCAACACTACTATCATCACCACTATCATCACCTCTATCATCACTGCTATCATCACTGCTATCTTCTGAATAACTTCTGAATCTGAGCTAGCATTTGATAGATCTGAAAGCAGGTCATGTTCTGTTATCTGTCTTTATTAAACAGGATGTCTCGATTTTTGGGTCTGATTGCTCAATGATATCCATGTTAATTTCATGCTCAACAGTCACGTCACACTAGACCAATGGCCTTTATCAGAAACAAAACATATGAGTCATACCACAGAGGTACATGAACTAAACTTTCTGTCTTTCTGCTTGAAGTTGTTGACGTAGAGTGGTCTTCGTACAGCAGCCTGTTTCAAGTGTAGTTCTTTGTCCTTTAACTGCTGTATTTCCTGCTGCATAGCGAGAAATTTTTCATCATCAACAGTCTACGTTGCTGTCCCGAAATTGGGGCTCAGAATGGAGAACATCCCCAGACCCAATAATATTGCCAGGACTTATGGAGACCCCCTAAATGGAAATAGAATCAGCTTATTCACCTGTTGTGGTTACATCCTATACTGGCAAGCCAGCTGTCATCGTCCACATATTTTTTTTTTAAATAAAAATGTGCAAGAAATTCATGATTTCAACCATTTGCATACATTCTTGCAAGTGCATTTAGTTTTGATAACCTGTTTTGGGTATTTGACCAGGTCAGACACAAATCCAGTCTGAACAGTCACAGGAGAATGCTAGAAACTTCAACTTTGTATTTATGATAAAGAGAGATTGTTCTATTTGTGTAGCAAAATAAAGGCACTGATCAATTGTGCAATAACAGATTATCTGCATCTTTGTTTTCGCAGATGCAATAAACTGGGTTTTGTAATGATGGGGCTCATACATAAACACCTTCAGTCCCTTGGTGACTATTGATGATGCTTTTGATAACCATGGAAAATATTTACTAGACTTGTGCTGCATCATGAGAAAACCAACATTTGCATATGTGAAATAAAGACACAGGTCAGCTTTACAGTAACCACGAAGCTGATCAGCGCTTTTGATTTCTCTACATGGATAGTATGATTCCTCTTCTTTCTGAATCCAAAATTTCCAGCCACTAGCTATCATCTTTGCTTGTACAGCTCAGTTTGTGTCATACCTGGTCAGAAACAACATTGTTGGTTTTTTCATGAAGTGGCTCATTTTGCTTTTTTATCTTTCAGGAATGATGAATAGAAGGAGGGATGAAAAAAGTGAGGATGAAATACCAGTAGAAAGACTAGAACATTTGTCCAAATTTCAGATCACAATATTAAAGCATGCCTTCAAGTTTCCAAAAGTGAAGAGGATCCTGTATTCAACATGTTCTTTACATGAGAAAGAAAATGAACAGGTTGTAGAGGAAGTAATTTCATCTGTCAGTCAGAACTTCAAAATGAGGCTGCTGTTACCTGATTGGTCAGAAAGAGGAGTGGGTGGTTACGAGCATGCTCATTGCTGTCTAAGGATGTCACATGATTCTGCTTTGACCAATGGATTCTTTGTAGCTTGTTTTGAAAGGAAAGGAAATGGTGAAAGACAAAGTAATGGAACTGAGATGGATTTAGCTCAAGAAGAAATGAGAAGCATGAATAATGTTGATCAAATTAAAGACAAACATAAGAAAAGGAAGAAACTAAAGCATAAAAGTGAAGATGATGACATGATGAACAATAATAGTCAAATCTCCGAAAACACTGATATGACTCTCATTAATTCCATCTCAAGAAAAAGAAAACACTTACACCAAGACAATGATGTGATGGAAAGCACAGGTAAAACTCTAGACTACAATGAAAACCATAACCACAGAAATTCTTGTAAAAAGAAAAAAAAGAAGTCAAAGCAAAGAGATATTATTGTTGACAGCAACAAAAATGATTTTGAAACAGAAACAGAACTCAAACACAATAATTCCTGCAGAAAGAAAAGGAAAAAGTCAAAACAGCGAGAAATTGACAATGGTATGAAGGTTAAGATTGAACCTAAAACCTCTAACAGCTGTAAGAAGAAAAGAAAGAAGTCAAAGCAGAGAGATATTGTGGAGGGGGGAGCATATACAAGTAAAAATTGTGATAGCAGACATAGTAACAATTGCAGGAAGAAAAGGAAAAAGTCAAAACAAAGAGATTTGATATCTGAAAATCATCATAATGGATATAAAAGGTTGAAGAAGGAAATTGAAAACAGATACAACTTCATGTAAGAAACAAAGGATATTATATGATATCTAATAAAATTTGAGCCGCAATTCGAGAAAACCGGGTTTCTTCTGGGTTTCTGACCAGGTCCGACACAAACTGGCCTCTACAGTCACAGAAACAGGCTATAGCAGTGAAATTTTAAATTTAAGAAGCGGAATGAGTAGCTGCACAGCTGATTGGTGTCTTTGTTTTAGTCTATGCATGTTGTTGGTTTTCGTATGCGGAGTCTCATTTATTAAAGGATAATGTATTTTACATTGAATTTGTTCATTTGAAAGTGATGGAATGGTTGTTGAAATTTGAAAACATGAAAAGAAAAAAAAATCGAGTTTTTAGCTCACCATTGTCTGTCATTGAAGTCCGTCCACAATTTTAAAGATCTCCACTGAAACCGCTTGGCCATAGCCAGATTTTACCTGTATGGAGAACCAAAGTTTGTTCACAAAATCTGGGTAACATGCTCAAGGTGGTTGTCATGCTCAAAAATGCTCAGAATTTTCCAGAACTGGTTGTATTAGACTTGGAACTTGGTGGCTCAACATAGTTTGTTCCAGGGATGACACTAGGATGATAGTGACCTGTTTCATAGCCATCTCAATTTTGGAAACAAAGGCATTCACACCAGAATATTACAAAGAAATATTTAGCTCATCGGAGTCGTCAGGCTATAAGGTGAGCTTATAGTATAGGCATCCTCAGGTGTCTGTCTGTTTGTCCATTGATCATCGGTCATCTGATCATCATCTGTCCATCCATCATTGTCGTCCAGACGTCCACCATTTTTAGTTCGCATGTACTTGCGTTGGCATTCGCGTTGCTCAAATGTTAATGTTTTTGGTTAAAGTTTTTATGCCCCCAACCTCGAAGAAGTTGAGGGGGCATATTGGTCTGTCCATCCGTGCATCTGTGTGTGCGTCCAGTGCGAAAGTTACGCTTACACTCAATCAAGAACCAAGAACCGTTAGAGCTAGGATCTTGAAACTTGGTATGTAGTTTGTATATGAAAATTAAGAGGACCTGTATTTTTCTTTCAGGAAAATTCAAGAGGCTAGGGGCCCATTCTGTGAGAGTTGTGTCCCTTTTTAACTCTTGATAAAGTGAACAGATAGTGGGTACCTTGTGTGCGCAACTCCTCCTACAGTCTATTACCGATTCTCTTGAAAGTTTACAGATGTTGTGACCATGCTTTGAAGATATGCATATTGTTTGGATATAATCCTCAGATTAATTTTTGTCACTTTTTTCGCAATTTGAACAGCCATTTTTCGGGCATTTTGACAATGAAAGTGAATGGACAGTGGGTACCTTGTGTGTGCAACTCCTCCTACAGTTTAATACCGATTCTCTATAAACTTTACAGTTGTTGTGACAATGCTTTGAAGATATGCATATTATTTGGATATCCTCGGATTATTTTTTTTAATTTTTTTCACAATTTGAACTTAGTCATTTTTTGGGCATTTTAGTGAATGGATAGAGGGTACCTCGTGTGCGCAGCTCCTCCTACAGTTTAATACTAATACTTTTGAAACTTTACAAAAATTATGACCATGCTTTGAAGATATGCATATCATTGGGATATACTCCTCAGATTAATTTTTGTCACTTGTTTGCAATTTCAACTTTTCAATTTTCAGACATTGTCACATCTTGAAAGTGATGTACCAGTTGGGGGCATAGTGTTTCATAAACACATTTTCTAGTTTGTAAGTCTATATCTCTTGAACTTCTTCATGGATCAAGTTGAAACTTTGCATGTTAGTAGATATTGGTCTGGAGTTTTATGCTGTACCATTACATCCCACCTGGTCACAGACGTTTTTTATTCAGTTTTTCGTCCTTTTTAAGATTATTTCAGCTCATATAAGACGGGCCAATCAGTAGGTGGGGCGAAAACCACCGAGGAAAACCACCTGGCACACCCGCAAGCAGAACTTGGCTTGTCTTCTATGTGGCCAGAGCGGGGCTCGAACCCACACCAGACACAGCGGTGAGATGATCGAGTGATTAAGAAACAGCGCTACAGCGCTCTTAACTGCTCGGCTGCGGGGGCCGCTAGAATTTTTTTGTCATAGTCTTTGGTTTAAGTTTTTAGAAGTCAATATATCTCCTGAATATGTAGATGGATGAAATTAATACTTTGCATGTGGGTAGATATTGGTCTGAAGTTTTATGCTGTACTATGACGACCCACCTTAGTGACCTTGAGGTCAAGGTCATGGGGTCATAGATTTTAATAGATGTAGTGACAAAGCACAAGTCTTAGTCAGGCAAGCAACACTGTCCTGGGACAGCTCTTATAAAAGTTTTTCTCTGAAACAGCTTGGCCAATCTAAGCCAAATTTTATGTGGAGTCCCCTTGTGAGGGGGAGCGAAAGTCACGTCCACCAATCCATCTCTTTTATAACAAAATACAATGATAATAAATTCATTTGCCGTATAACATATACTAAATGACTTTGAAAACTCTTCACTATAAATTGGTCACAATGATGATTATTTCTTTTAGAATACATGATATTTCAGGGAAAATATTTTCAAACAGAAAAATTACAATCAGTCTGCTTAAATTTCATACCAAAACCGAAACGTCAACGCCATTGATTTACGTCAGACAGTGTGATTTCAAACATTACCAAAACTTCTACAAAAACAAACTATACCGACAAAAAATATTCATCAGGTTCAACATGATTTCTGGAAAGAAACATCAAAAGCCAAGTAAATGCTGTTAGCTGTCTTTCAAATGCACCTAAAATTGTGGTAATTACTTCAATTTAATGTTTTTGAAGAAAACGTTAATTTTTGCAACATGTAATATCAGACGAAGTAACACAATAAATAGGCACAGACTTTGGTAAAAATTACCCTAACTTTGGAGCTGTAACCATATGCCTTAATATTTATGTTTTGACCACCACTCTTGACGTCAGCAAAACGCTAGCTCCTTAAATGGCATTGAAGGAAAGTCCCCATTTCTATTTTATTTTTTCTTGTTCGTAAGGTTGTATGCTATCACCGGAGATGGATTGTTTTCACAAAAAGCCTTTTTTGTAGCCGTCCTAAGGTTTTCTTTGACAAAACAACAGAAACGTTACATTGCAATAAAACGATATTAGCAAACAATTTAGCAAACAAATCTTTATGAATAAATATTGTTTATCATGTTAAGATACATACTATTATGTGCATTTTATACTTCAGATTAGTTTTAACCAGTTTTAAGCAAAATGATAACCGATGTACAGTGGCGTTTTCAAAGTCCTTTACTCCCTTTAGTATACAATGCAGAAAAGGAATGTATTGAATTCTATTGAATTGGTGGCTATGATCCAGGTTACATAACCAAGATGGCCGACATGCCCATATTTGGTAAAATCCATTGTATATATCAGTCCATCATAGTTTTTATAAATGTTGACCTTGGGTTTACCTAGCTTGACCTTTTTACAGCAAGGTCAAATTTGATCACATAGGCTTTCCATTGGGAAATAGTGTAAACATTGGATTTTTGCAGAAAGTCCTGAATGTTGGTAGATACTGACAACTTTATTGAGTGTATCTTTGCTGAAGGTCATTTACATACCAAAATAAAAACTTAATTTTCTCAGAAACCTCTTGGCCAATCAAAGCCAAATCTTATTTGGAACCTCCTTAGAGGGTCGGGAATGAAAGTTCATATAAATGATCCAGGTCACATGAATGAGATGGCCACCATTCCCACACATGGTTAAAACAAGTTGGCTTCTTTAAAAAGAAACCAATGAAAAGGTCAGCAGCCGTTTGTTATAAGAGATTCCCTTTGCTCTAGATTTCAGTGTTGTTGATTCTCTGGTTCGTCATTAATTTCGATTCTCATACATTTCAGTTTCGTTTCCTATACATGAATGTCGTTTCTTGTAATGGACATTGACCAGTGTGTGTATCTGTTGCTCAAGGCGATGACCAAAATTTTTGATGTTATGGAATGAAAGCCAATACTAAAGGGAACACGATTACAATCAATATGTCGATTTGTAGAAAACCAATTTGCAGTGAAGTCAATTTGTGACAGAGTTCTGAATTTTGACCTGCAGCCACACTACCAGAAAGAGACCTATAGTGCGATGTGATGGACTTAAAGTCAGCCGTATAGAGTTTCTATAGTTTCTGTACCCCTCATCAGGGTATATACGATGTAAACCTAGATGCGCTATGATAAGCAGTCACCACGATCGAGACTGCTTGCTAGATATTTACTGCTATTTGACGGGGAGTGTCATCATTTGATAAATTAAATTGATTGCGGTGAACTGTCTAGTCACTATAGACGGGTTCACTAGTTTTTAGTAAGCGCTTTATGTGACAAAACGCGTATAATCCGCGCAATGTTGATTGTCATGTCAATAGGTCGCACATTCCATTTACAGCGTCGAATTAGGTAAACATGTTATAAATAGCAATCCGGAAAGTGTATGCCTTTTTCCGGAGAATCAAGAGTTTTCCCTTTTATGTTAATTAAATACATTTAGAATACAATTCAAAGTGAAAGCTGAAGTCATAGTCGTGATAGTACGACCGTGGGTCGCTATTAGCGTAAATGTATCGATCGTTCGAATCCCATTTTTGATTTTTTTTTAAGATTCATTTTTTATTCTCCTCTTATCAGTAACTTCAGCGACGCTTTTATCTTTTCAATTTTGAAACCCTGCTAAAAGCCTGGCACTGCGGGGTCAGATTTGCGATAATTGAGGGAGAGCAGTCGATCATGGGTACAATTTTCTTCATATTCAAAGTAAACACTGTGGAAAAGTTCCTGTGGGACCTTTTCCAATAAAAACTCTTCACTTTATTTACTTAGAATGTATGAATAAATAACCAAGATGGCTACTATGCCCATTTATGGTTAAAATAAAACTTCACTTGATTTACTTAATATGTGTGTATTAATTATCCAGGTCACATGATGGCCACCATGCCAATATATTCAGCACGAGAAAGGCTGGCCTGTATTTTACTTGCCCGAATTATCTCCCATTTTGAAGACATTGGAATACATGTATTTCAAACATACATGTATATCATTACGGAAACTTGACCATGCAATATACAGAGATTTTTTTTTTTCAGATGTAAAAATTGAATATTTCATTGGAACATATTTTACATTTTTAGCTCACCTGAGCCGTTAGGCTCACAAGGTGAGCTTATAGGATGACCATGATCCGGCATCCGTCGTCCGTCGTCCGTCCGTCGTCGTCCACCATTTTTAGCTCACCTGAGCCGTAGGCTCACAGGTGAGCTTATAGGATGGCCATGATCCGGCGTCCGTCCGTCGTCCGTCGTCCGTCGTCGTCGTCCACCATTTTCAAAGATCTTCTCCTCTGAAACCGCTTGGCCAATCAAAGCCAAATTTTATGTGAAGCATCTATAGGAAGGGGGAACCAATGTGTATATAAATAATCCAGGTCACATGACCAAGATGGCCGCCATGCTCATATATGGTAAAATCCTTTAAAAATCTTCTTCTCCAGAACCCAAAGGCCTAGGATCTTGAAACTTGGCATGTAGCATAAGTGACTTAAGGTCCACAATGTGTATATAAATAATGACTTTAGGATGACCTTGACCTATTTTACAGCAAGGTCAACATAGGTCGCCAATGCATTTGAATGGGGAAAACTTTTAAAATGTCATTTAAAGTGAATGTCTTGCAGGAAAAGGGCAGAAGGACTGACTATTTATGATTCTGAAAAAAATTGGACCCCAGGGGCTAATGTGCCCCCACCCCGGGGCAATATACATGTATATTTCCAAAATATTCAAACATCTTCTCCTCTGAAACCGCTTGGCCAATCAAAGCCAAATTTTATATGAAGCATCTATAGGAAGGGGGAATCAATGTATATATAAATAGTCCAGGTCACATGACCAAGATGGCCGCCATGCCCATATATGGTAAAAACCTTATAAAAATCTTCTTCTCCAGAACCCAAAGGCCTAGGATCTTGAAACTTGGCATGTAGCACTAGTGACTCAAGGTCCACAATGTATATATAAATAATGACCTTAGGATGACCTTGACCTTTTTTACGGCAAGGTCAACATAGGTCGCCAATGCATTTGAATGGGGAAAACTTTTGAAATGTCATTTAAAGTGAAAGTCTTGCAGGAAATGCACAGTAGGACTAAATATTAATGATTCTGAAAAAGATTGGTCCCCAGGAGCTCATATGCCCCCACCCTGGGGCAGTATGCATGTATATTTCCAAAATATTCAAACATCTTCTCCTCTGAAACCACTTGGCCAATCAAAGCCAAATTTTATGTGAAGCATCTATAGGATGGGGTAACCAATGTATATGTAAATAATCCAGGTCACATGACCAAGATGGCCGCCATGCCCATATATGGTAAAAACCCTTCAAAAATCTTCTTCTCCGGAACCGGTGGATCGATTTCAAAGAAACTTGGCATGAAGCATTTATGGCTAAAGTACTACAATGTGTATATAAATCATGACCCTTTGGAGACCTTGATCTATTTGACGACAAGGTCAACATAGGTTGCCAATGTATTAGAATGGGGAAAACTGTTAACATGTCATTTGAAGGGAATAAATAAAATAGAAATTGGCAAATGGACAGAATATTGCTTATTCTGAAAACAAATGGCCCAAGGGCTTCATCTGCCCCTGCACTGGGGCTAAATACCATAATATTCAAACATGTTTATTTGCATATGTAGCAGATCTCAGGTGAGCGTTTACAGGACCATTGGTCCTCTGGTCAAAGATCTTCTTCTCTGAAACCGCTTGGCCAATCAAAGCCAAATTTTATATGAAGCATCTATAGGAAGGGGGAACCAATGTGTTTATAAATAATCCAGGTCACATGACCAAGATGGCCGCCATGCCCATATATGGTAAAAACCCTTCAAAATTCTTCTTCTCCGGAACCACTGGACCGATTTCAACGAAACTTGGCATGAAGTATTGGGGACTAGAGTACTACAATGTGTTTATAAATTATGACCTTTGGATGACCTTGACCTATTTTACGGCAAGGTCAACATAGGTCGCCCATGCATTTGAATGGGGAAAATTGTTAAAATGTCATTTGAAAGGCAAATCTTGCAGGAAATGGACAAATGGACTGAAGGTAGGTAATTCTGAAAAAAATTTGGACCCCCAGGTGTTGGTCTGCCCCCATCCCGGGGCAATATACATGTATATTACAAAAATATTCAAAGATCTTCTTCTCTGAAACCACTTGGCCAATCAAAGCCAAATTTTATAGGAAGCATCTATGGGAAGGGGGAATCAATGTGTTAATAAATAATCCAGGTCACATGACCAAGATGGCCGCCATGCCCATATATGGTAAAAACCCTTCAAAATTCTTCTTCTCCGGAACCACTGGACCGATTTCAACAAAACTTGGCATGAAGCATCAAGGACTAGAGTACTACAATGTGTTTATAAATTATGACCTTTGGATGACCTTGACTTATTTTACGGCAAGGTCAACATAGGTCGCCCATGCATTTGAATGGGGAAAATTGTTAAAATGTCTTTTGAAAGGCAAATCTTGCAGGAAATGGGCAAATGGACTGAAGGTAGGTAATTCTGAAAAAAATTTGGACCCCAGGGGTTGGTCTGCCCCCACCCCGGGGCAATATACATGTATATTACAAAAATATTCAAAGATCTTCTTCTCTGAAACCACTTGGCCAATCAAAGTCAAAATTTATAGGAAGCATCTTTGGGAAGGGATCATCAATGTGTTTATAAATAATCTAGGTCACATGACCAAGATGGCCGCCATGCCCATATATGGTAAAAACCCTTCAAAATTCTTCTTCTCCGGAACCACTGGACTGATTTCAACGAAACTTGGCATAAAGCATCGGGGACTAGAGTACTACAATGTATTTATAAATTATGACCTTTGGATGACCTTGACCTATTTTACAGCAAGGTCAACATAGGTCGCCCATGCATTTGAACGGGGAAAATTGTTAAAATGTCATTTGAAAGGCAAATCTTGCAGGAAATGGGCAAATGGACTGAAGGTAGGTAATTCTGAAAAAAAATGGACCCCAGGGGTTGGTCTGCCCCCACCCCGGGGCAATATACATGTATATTACAAAAATGTTCAAAGATCTTCTTCTCTGAAACCACATGGCCAATCAAAGTTAAATTTTATAGGAAGCATCTATGGGAAGGGGAAATTAATGTATTTATAAATAATCCAGGTCACATGACCAATATGGCCGCCATGCCCATATATGGTAAAAACCCATTAAAATTCTTCTTCTCCTGAACCAATGGACCAATTTCAACAAAACTTGGCATGAAGCATCGGGGACTGAAGTACTACAATATATTTATAAATTTTGACCTTTGGATGACCTTGACCTATTTTACAGCAAGGTCAACATAGGTCGCCAATGCACTTGAATGGGGAAAACTTTTAAAATGTCATTTAAAGTGAAAGTCTTGCAGGAAATGGACAGTAGGACTGGATATTAATGATTCTGAAAAAAATTGGACCCAAGGGGCTCATTTGCCCCAGCCCCGGGGCATTATACATGTATATTACCATAATATTCAAACATCTTCTCCTCTGAAACCACTTGGCCAATCAAAGCCAAATTTCATGTGAAGCATCTATAGAACGGGAGAATCAATATGTATATAAATAATCAAGGTCACATGACCAAGATGGCCGCCATGCCCATATATGGTATAAACCCTTCAAAAATCTTCTTCTCTGGAACCGATGGACCGATTTCAAAGAAACTTGGCATGAAGCATCGATGACTCAAGTACTACAATGTATATATAAATCATGACCCTGTGATGACCTTGACCTATTTTAAGGCAAGGTCAACATGGGTTGCCTATGTATTTGAATGGGTAAACTGTTAAAATGTCATTTGAAGGGAAAAACTTGTATGGACAGTATATTGATTATTCTGAAAAAATAATGGCCCAAGGGCTTCACCTGCCTCTATACTGGGACTATTTTCTATAACATTCGTATATACAGCAGATCTCAGGTGAGCGTTTACAGGACCATTGGTCCTCTTGTTCTTTCTTTCTTTCTTTTTTTTTTTCCTCAAAATACTGATTGTGGGTACACGTTCTAACGAGTACCCACAATCTATGTTTTGGAGCAAAAATAAGAAAAATATGAGTACCCCTGTAAACCCCAGTTTTGCTTTATAAAAGTGGGGAATAATGGGATATATATTACACGGAAATGTTATCCTGATGTAATTTGAGCTTATTAACTAAATGATGATTGGATTACCTGATAACTTTTTGAATGATTCCAGTATTTTAGCTCACCTGAGCCGAAAGCTCACAATGTGAGCTTATAGTATAGTAGTCCAGCCGTCGTCCGTCCGTCTGTCCGTCCGTCCACACTTTCAAATACAAATATCTCCGCAACTAGTCAGCCTATTGCAATCAAATTTTATCAGAAGCATCACTGGGATGGGGGATAGTTTTGAGCCAGGTCGGAACAGAACTCTGGTTTCCATGGCAACAGATAGCCCCCATTGAGTTATAATGAGGAAAATGTTGTGGCCACTCTAGCATTTTTGATTGGATCTTCTTCATTCTTGGTAATAACAAGGACAACCATAACGTCTCGGATGAGTTCGAATTTCAGCCAGATCCGACCTCTGACTGCGGAGTTAGCAGCCCTGGAGTGTTTGAAAAATCAATATTTTGTATTGTGGCCACACTAGCGCCTTCAATTTTAATCGGATCTTCTTCATTCTTAGAAGAAACAAGGATAACCATAACATCTTTGATGAGTTCGAATTTGAGCCAGATTCGACCCTGGACTGCGGAGTTGGCTGCCTTTGAATGTTTGAAAAATCAATGTTTTTAGTGTTGTGGCCACTCCAGCATCTTCAATTTTGATCAGAACTTAAAAAAAAAAAAAAAAAACCGCTTTGTCCAGTGACTGTACTTGTTGACTCTCAGGTGAGCGATCGTTGCCCTTGGGCTACTTGTTTACCAGAGTAATGCTATATCGCAGGTTTCATTTTGGTTTCCAGTGTACATGTACCTGCTAGTCTTTAGTTACTAGTAGCTATGACCGTCATTCAGGTGTATCCATACCCAGACTCGCATCTGTGATAAGCTAACCTTGAAGAATAAAATGTCAATTTATAATTGAAGTTTATACACAAATTTGAATATATTAGTTATATTATACCAATTTTAAGAATACAGTGATGTCTTTAAGAGTATAGTTGATACTTAATCAGGTGCCAGTATCTTGAATAATGCACCCTAGGTGTAATAGTGTATTGATGACTTTGATAAGACCAGAAGGGAGGGCTATCGATTAGATATGATTGCTTTTCTATTGATATTAATGACTGATGCATCTCAAAGAAACAATTGTACTATCAAGGTCAGTTATGTAAAATTTATGTATCTACAGCAATTAGCAACAAGAGATTACTTTATTTTCTAGTCAGTCTGTAAATTGGAACTGTAGTGAAAAAATCATTTTATTCTGGCTATTATTCTAACACATTTGGATAAACTATATTCATATTTATTAATACTAGTAAATTTTACCCGTCTCAACGTAGCAGTAAGATGATTGCGGCGATGAAGACAAATAAGACACATCGGATATCAACCTGTATACACTCACCAAGTTTCATCCAAATCGGACGAAGGACTGCCGAGATACAGAAATTTGACCTTTGACCTTTGACCTCGATGACCTTGACCTTTAAAAATGAACCCCTCGAGCTAATATACGGGGCCGCCCTCCACCTTCCCACCAAGTTTGGTGAAGATCGGCCCAAGGACCTGGGAGAAGTAGGGGAACAAACAGAAAAAAAAACAAATTTGACCTTTGACCTCGATGACCTTGACCTTTCAAAAAATGAACCCCTCAAGCTAATATCCGGGGCCGCCCTCCACCTTCCCTCCAAGTTTGGTGAAGATCGGCCCCAAAAACAAATTTGACCTTTGACCTCGATGACCTTTGACCCAATTGGACCCATAAATCTTAATCAGGGATCAACCTGTATACACTCACCAAGTTTCATGCAAATCGGACAAAGAACTGCCGAGATACAGAAATTTGACCTTTGACCTCGATGACCTTGACCTTTAAAATGAACTCCTCGAGCTAATATCCGGGGCCGCCCTCAACCTTCCCACCAAGTTTGATGAAGATCGCTGGGAGGAACAAACAGAGAAAAAAAACATAAATTTGACCTTTGACCTCGATGACCTTTGACCCAATTGGACCCATAAATCTTAATCAGGGATCAACCTGTATACACTCACCAAGTTTCATGCAAATCGGACCAAGGACTGCCGAGATACAGAAATTTGACCTTTGACCTCGATGACCTTGACCTTTAAAAATGAACCCATCGAGCTAATATCCCGGGCCGTCCTCAACCTTCCCACCAAGTTTGATGAAGATCGCTGGGAGGAACAAACAGAAAAAAACATAAATTTGACCTTTGACCTCGATGACCTTTGACCCAATTTGGCCCATAAATCTTAATCAGGGATCAACCTGTATACACTCACCAAGTTTCATGCAAATCGGACCAAGGACTGCCGAGATACAGAAATTTGACCTTTTTACCTCGATGACCTTGACCTTTAAACAATGAACCCCTCGAGCTAATATCCGGGGCCGCCCGGACCCATAAATCTTAATCAGGGATCAACCTGTATACACTCACCAAGTTGCATGCAAATCGGACCAAGGACTGCCGAGATACAGAAATTTGACCTTTGACCTCGATGACCTTGACCTTTAAAAATGATCCCCTCGAGCTAATATCCGGGGCCGCCCTCAACCTTCCCACCAAGTTTGGTGAAGATCGCTGGGAGGAACAAACAGAAAAAACATAAATTTGACCTTTGACCTTGACCTTTAAAAAATGTACCCCTCGAGCTAATATCCGGGCCGCCCTCCACCTTCCCACCAAGTTTGGTGAAAATCGGCCCAAGGACCTGGGAGAAGTAGGGGAACAAACAGAAAAAAAACATAAATTTGACCTTTGACCTCGATGACCTTGACCTTTCAAAAAATGAACCCCTCAAGCTAATATCCGGGGCCGCCCTCCACCTTCCCTCCAAGTCTGGTGAAGATCGGCCCAAGGACCTGGGAGGAGTAGGGGAACAGACAAACGTTGTTCAAATTATAGTATGATTCTTATGAAAACCTTTCTATATTGGAAAGTTCTGTTATGTTGGAGTTTCACACTCTTGCTAAGGACCATGCAGATGGAAACTGTGTCTTCAATTTATAGCTCACTATACAATAATTATATGCAAATTGACGGGCGGTGCGCGGCCTGCTCCCTCCTGAGCTGTAAGAGATTCCGGACACCCACAGGATTCCACCTTAGATCTGGATTCAGTCTTTTCTTGTTGTGCTAGTTCTCTATACAATCATTATATGTGAATTTATGGGCGGTGCGCGTTCTGCTCCCTCCTGAGCTGTAAGAGATTCCGGATACCCACAGGATTCCACCTTAGATCTGGATTCAGTCTTTTCTTGCTGTGCTAGTTCTCTATACAATGATTATATGTGAATTGATGGGCGGTGCGCGTTCTGCTCCCTCTTGAGCTGTAAGGGCTTCCGGACGCCCACATGATTCCTCCTTAGATCTGGATTCAGTCTTTTCTTGTTGTGCTAGTTCTCTATACAATCATTATATGTGAATTGATGGGCGGTGCGCGTTCTGCTCCCTCTTGAGCTGTAAGAGCTTCCGGACACCCACGGGATTCCACCTTAGATCTGGATTCAGTCTTTTCTTGTTGTGCTAGTTCTCTATACAATCATTATATGTGAATTTATGGGCGGTGCGCGTTCTGCTCCCTCTTGAGCTGTAAGAGATTCCGGACACCCACAGGATTCCACCTTAGATCTGGATTCAGTCTTTTCTTGCTGTGCTAGTTCTCTATACAATCATTATATGTGAATTGATGGGCGGTGCGCGTTCTGCTCCCTCTTGAGCTGTAAGAGCTTCCGGACGCCCACATGATTCCTCCTTAGATCTGGATTCAGTCTTTTCTTGTTGTGCTAGTTCTCTATAAAATCATTATATGTGAACTGACGGGCGGTGCGCGGCCTGCTCCCTCCTGAGCTGTAAGAGCTTCCGGACACCCACAGGATTCCACCTTAGATCTGGATTCAGTCTTTTCTTGTTGTGCTAGTTCTCTATACAATCATTATATGTGAATTTATGGGCGGTGCGCGTTCTGCTCCCTCTTGAGCTGTAAGAGCTTCCGGACGCCCACATGATTCCTCCTTAGATCTGGATTCAGTCTTGTCTGTGGTGCTTTCATTGGTCATGTGCAAAGATTCAGACAAGAAACAATTTGTTGTTTCAGATAATTTCAGAAAGTTACAGCTTGGGTGCAGAAGATGATTTAGACATGATTTTTCGATGAGGAACGTATTATGAACATGAAGGTTACTTCAAAGCACTCGTTCAGGACAATCTTGGACTGGGAAATGACATTGGCATTACACATGAGTTCCAATTTGCAGGCTCACGAGGGACATATACAACAACAAGAGTATTATATCCAAGCGTTATTATTCACGATTGTTGTCATATAAAAAAAAAAAAAACAAAAAAAAAAAAAAAAAAAAAACGGAGGAGCATTATTTTCGTCTTGATCAGCTATCAGTGCCAATCTAATGTCTATAATCAGTGTTTTGTGCAAACTCTGCGTATCCAAAGTGAAATCAGTGTGTGTGCAGCAACCATACATGTGATATCTTTTAGTTTTGATACATCTACCAAACTCTGAATAATCATGCCACAAAATTTTTCCGATTATCATATCATCCTATTTGAAAGTTCAGTTGTCAATTACAAAACACAGAATTACCAGTTCTCCTCTTTGTTAAATTTTAACCTCACAGCCATATCACATGGCTGGCAGCTATCAGTGTGATATTTAAAGAAATAAACAGTGTTCAGGATGTCGGAAAAAGTCATTTATATTTCTGTGTTAATTAATTAATGAGTTTTTTTTTTTCAATTCATTCAAAAGGAAATTCCTTGAAGGGAAAATGGTGACGTTTGCATTCGATGATTCGAGTGGTGGATTTTAAGTTAGACTGACAGAAAATTTGAATAGAAGACGTGAAGAAAATATTGGACAAAGAAACAAGTGGGAATGACATTTAAAACAGCTAACAGGAGAAATTGACCTTTCCCAACCAACCAAATTGACAATATGTAATAAGATTAAATATTTATTTATACAAATTCATGTGTTGGTCTTCTGATGAGTGTCAGAAGACCCCATATGTTCAATTTTCCAATAATGGTAACACTCGATAGGCATACAGTTTTAAATCATAACCTACAGTTATTATGTCACTTTGTCCAAATGTTGTACATTAAGCAAAAGAGGGAAACTTGCAATTCATCATAAATGATTTAGTAATACAGTAGCGTATCAGAACCAAAGACTACCTTTATGCAATATGCATCATGTTGCCTGCGTGTAATATACACTTTAGTCACAGTAACTAAACATCAGTTTTATTGGTTTCATTTTCTTCAGAGCAGGTTATCCTGTCACCAGATTGGGTTCTACCGGTAATTCAATAGCCACATTGTCACACTGTCTAAACAAGGCTCGTTGTCACAGTATGGAAACCATTCATTCACTATGTCACAAAAGATCAGCTGTGTCGTCAAATAATCTAAATAAACAGTAACTTTGTCATATCACACTAATCAAACAGCAATATTGAATTTGTTCCACTGTCTAATTAAACATCCATGTCACCCTATCTGAACAGACAGTCATATTGTCAACCTAGACAGTCACATTGTCAACCTATCTGAATATATAGTCACATTGTCAACCTATCTGAATAAACAGTCACATCGTCAACCTATCTGAATAAACAGTCACATTGTCAACCTATCTAAATAAAAAGTCACATTGTCAACCTATCTGAATAAACAGCCATTTTGTAATTGATCAGCCAAATCATCACTTTATCTAAGTGAACAGTAACATTGTAACATAATGAACAGCCAAACATACAATAAGGTTATTTCATGAATAAGAACCACTTTGTCACACAATCTTAGGACCCAAGAACACATTGTCACTATTTGTTTAACCAAACAACAGAAATGTATTGACCTAAATGTCAAGAGATTTTACATGTCAAGTTTTATTGCAGTATATGTACTACTAATAGACTTCAAATTAGGTATATAAGTATGGGCTGCAGTTTGCACTTAGACTAAGCAATTATTATTTACTCAGGAGCTATTCAAATGAACTTCATTGTCTCAATTTTGCTATTGAACAATGCATTGGTTGCCAAAGATTTGTCTATTATTTGTTACAACAAAACTTTTTACATCATTGTTCATTACCATTGATATGTATTTTCATACTCGATTCATTTACTGACAATAGTCTCATCACAGATCTATTGCACTGTGTAGGAAGCTACTATTCTTCATCAGAACCATTAATTCCTATCGTCATTTTCTAACTTTGCAGATTCTTTACTTAGACGATATGTATGCAGTTTAGCACTAAGTGCAGCAAAATCATAGCTTGACAGATTACTACATCATGGTATATAGTGTGCTTTTTAGTGTGCATTAACTGTATCATATGTCATGTCCCACCAACAGCCAGTCATACAGAAACAAACTCATGACTTTCAAGACCAAAGAAATTAGGTCCCAAACCTACTGCCTCTAATTAACACGCCACTGTTAATCTGTTAATAAGCCATTACAGCTTCTTTATATTGGAATGCACTTAAGCATAAAGTGCAGGAAATAAACATAGCACAGACAAATAATTGCATCACCAAAGACACTTGTAAGCTTATAATGACTTCCCATTAAATATATGGTGTGTAATATTACAAATAGCAATTAGAAATGCCAGACCCACAGTGGTCTTAAATAGAATCATGAATGCATGTTAACTGGAACCTATTACCTCCAGAGATTCACCTCATTTTATTCATAAATTACATGTACTTTTTTACTACCTACAATAACATACAGTACAAGGCTCTTTTGGGGGCCTCATTTGATATGCTATCAAATTCCTTTGGCCTTTTTATTCCCCCAAAAGATAACCATCTTCTATTTTCAATGCTTACATATAAGCATTCATGCATTTAACTGTGGTTTCTGCAGATGTGTGCCTTTGTCAAATGACCATTTACATGTTATCTCCCTTGATATCAGTCATAACGATATCTGATATCACTTATCAAGTGACCGATCATAACACAAACTGCTAGGGATCAGTTCCTGCCAGAGACCCTCAGCTCTTTTGTGGCCAGGGATCAGTTTCTTGGTCTACGCAGTTCGTGTCCAAGGAAGCAATTTCCTTGGTAGTTGCATACCGGGATGATCAATGCACAAACTGTTAGGGATCAATTCCTGCCAGAGACCCCCAGTTCTTTGGTGGCAGGGATCAGTTTCTTGGTCTATTCAGTTTGTGTCCAAGGATGCATTTCCTTGGTAGTTGCATACCGGGCAATCAAGGATCTTTGACAGTGGTAATGGGAGTCACAATGTATAGCTGCCCTGTATTTCGAAAAATATAAAGTTGGTAAAATGCTCCAACCAGCACACGTTAGTTCACTGTCAGTCCATTTTAGCATATTGGACTTTGGTCCCCATTTCGATACATGTAAAGCTTTATTTTTGGGCTAAAAAAAGCTCCTTTTGTATTGAACATATAGGAAAACAGAAAACTATTTTTTGAATATTGTCCCCCCCCCCCGAGTACCAACAAATCCTTTTGCATGTTGATAGGTCATCCTAAAATACATATTATATTTGAATGGCTTGTTGGTACTCGGGGGGGGGGGGAACAATGTTGCCCAGTCAAAAATGTAACCCAAAAACTATGTACATGTATATAAAATAGTTATAACCCAGCAGACATTTGACGTCAGTTGGACGTCAGATAGACGTCAGACTCCGACGTCATAATGACGTTGGATTTAGGTTGATTTTGAAAGTTTGTTTGACGTCAAAAACAGACGTCATTCTGACGTCAAAAACAGACGTCATTCTGACGTCAGAAAAACAACGTTGGTTTGATGTCTCAAATGTGACGTCATAATGACGTTGGAGTTAGGTTGATTTTGAAAGTTTGTTTGACGTCAAAAACAGACGTCAATCTGACGTGCTAAAACCGATATCGTGAATGTTTGTTCGCAGTTTAATTAACATTCTGCAATCCTGAAGTGGATTCAGTAGTGCGGTGATGCACTATTGTTATTCCCTTTCACTCCTTTGATAGAGTTATTCTTTTTTTTTTTTTTTTTTTTTTTTTTTTTTTTTTTTTTTGCCCTGCCTATACACATTGCTCTGAGTCTTGGTCAGGGCTTTTATTAAGGAAAATTGTGTTGGAACTTTATTATATTAAGGAAACATAATTGTAACATTAATAATACAAAAGACATGATGTAATACAAAATTTTACACGTTAAACAATTATACAACAAAACACATTTATATATTTACATATTTACATATAAGTACAATCTTTTTTTTTCAGATGTTGAGACTATGGTTTGATCTTCACAAGTTTGACCCAGACCTGAAGGATGAATTCAAAAAATATCGTTGTAATTTGTATAGATTGGGATTTTGGAAGAAGAATATTTGGATTTTGACCACACTTATAAAAAATTTGATTAAAGATATATAATGGGTTAATTTGTCTTATGTTCTTTTTAAATTCCAGACGATCTTGTTTGAAGTTATTACATTTAACAAAGATATGATTAAGAGTATAAAAACCTTTGTGACACATTGTACACTTAGGTAAATTTTGAATTATATGATACTTCATAAGATATTCACCATCAGGCAAAATGCTATGAATATATCGAAAGATAATATTTTTATCTATAGGGTTATTTAAATTATTTAGAGATATCCATATATATTCCCAATTAACTTTTGGTAAATTTATTTCAATAGGAGATTTAATTTTGTTGACATGTAAAATATGTTTATATATAAGTTTATTATTCATAGACCATATTTCTTTGTTAGGTTTAAATAATTTTAAAATTTTGTTATAATAAGATAATTCTTTAGGTATATTCATAGTATGTACATAAATGTTGAAGCTTAGCATTGGATATATGTCTTTAAAAGAGAAGCCGAGCCAATAAATATAAAGTGCTGACCAAGGTTGATTAATTTCCTGAGAGATTTTGGATAAAATTTGAATTTGATTGATATAAGATCTAAGTTGAATATCTGGCATTGAAAGCCCCCCATCTAATATATTACGCATAATTAATTTTCTAGATATTTTTTCATAAGTAGAACTCCAGAGAAAGGTAAAAATTAAATTATTAAATCTAGTGAGGTTATAATGATTAATAGGATACAGTTTTAATAAGTATTGGAGTTGACTAATAATGAAAGTTTTAATTACAATTATTACAATTACTTTATTAAAAAGATTAAGTTTTGCATTTTCCCATTTAAAAATTGTGTTTTGCATTTTGTTGAAAGATTCGTTAAAACTGAGTTGAATTGCATTTTTTCCAAAATAATAACCGAAAATTTTTATAGTGTCTTTTTGATCTTTTGTAGGAAGTCCTTCAATATTATCTGGATTAAAGATTTCTGTTTTGTCACTGTTAATTTTGGATCCTGATACTATACTATAATTATTATTTTCCTGTTGAAGATATTTGAGCCTCGACGCGAGAAAACCGGTCTTCGGGGTTTTCGACCAGGTCTGACACAAACCGACCTGTACAGTCACAGAAGCAGGCTAGAAGCTTGAAATTTCAGATTTAAGAAGAAGAGAGATTGTACTATCCGTGTAGCGAAAACAAAGGCGCTGATCAGCTTCGCAGTTACTGCGAAGCTGATCTGCGCCTTTGTTTTCGCATAGGCAAAAATCCGGTTTTCTCACGATGCGCCTCATTTATTAGCGGAGCTGCTTAGTGAGCAAATTTGAGGGAATACTTCAGTTGATGATACAAGCATGAAATTTACACCATATGTTCTCCAAATGATACAGATTCCAAAATGATTCCTGGCCACTTCGAATTCGGCCATTTTCAAGATGGCCGCTAATAAACAAAATGGCCGACATATTTAAGAGGGTTGGTGTAGATGATTGATCATAACTCACTTTCTGATGATCATAGAACAACAATTTTGATCCCAAATTACAGCTACGGCATTGTCCTTTTGTATAATGTTAAAAATGCAAAATAGCTAATTTGCATATTCATGAATATTAATGATTTTCTCCATTTTAGCTAAAATCAGTAGCAAAAAACTTGGAAATTGACAATTTTACGTTTTGTCTGTTTTAAAAGTCACAACCGATGCATAAACCTTTTGTTCAACTTTATAATTGTTTTCATTAGGTTCCAGTTGAGCATTAGAATTTTCATTAATATTCATGAATTTTAAGAAAATAATACATCTATTCAGTTTCGACTTTTTAACAGAATTTTGGACTGGATGTCTACTGGTTTAGTTAAACTTTAGCTATAACAGTACATATATTAATGTCTATTGGTCAGAAGCAATATCACTATCGAGAAGCAAACTCTGTGTAAGCTATCATTTGTGTACAAGACGGTGACGTCACAGTTACAGTTCAGACTGGACCTAAGTTCGGAAAATATGTGGTGCCCCTCGCTTTTAAGTTGTTTTTTGAAATATCGTATCATATGCAGCATACAATCTTGATTCTATAACTGTAAAAATACTTTCAATAACCCTTTTCTTGTCGCTGCGAACACTTCGACATCTTTATTGTTGCGAAGTGATCTAAATGTAGACGAAAGAAATAACACGTTGCTAATTCTAACACACCTTGCCTATATAGCCAGTGTTTATAAATCCGTTATATTGTGCAACACTTCACTGGAAGAATAAGCGTGGCGTTACTTTGCGCCATTTCGATATCATTTGTGATGTCATCTATTCTATCCCATCACGCACCATTAGACGATGTAATGTCGTTTTAACGCATAACGAACGTAATGAATGTATGCAAATATCCGCATTGCAGTCAAATATTTGGCGTGAAATCTGCAATGAAAGGTGGAAAGCTGAGAGTTATCGACAGTTTCAGCGACCTTTATTCTAGTTTAATGCTTTATTTCTTTAACGAGGATTCCTAACAACCCGTGGGTCACTGGTAGGTCTCCTCACAAACATATGTACAAATACAAACAGAAAACAAAACATAAATACACACAGTAACAACGGATATTTACATTTGTACAAGTCCGGTGGGGTGTATCAGAGAGAGAGAGAGAGAGAGAGAGAGAGAGCAATATGTGTACTCATGTGATTGTATTTGTTTCAAACTAGATATGTAGTATAAATATTTCTGTATATGTATACTAGTCGTGTGCAGCGGTATCAACGTTTTGATTGAAACGCCCGGATTCGTCAATAAACCGAAAAACATGCTTAAATATGTCTTTATTTGTTTGTGACGATGTTATGTCGTTTTAACGCATAACGAACGTAATGAATGTATGCAAATATCCGCATTGCAGTCAAATATTTGGCGTGAAATCTGCAATGAAAGGTGGAAAGCTGAGAGTTATCGACAGTTTCAGCGACCTTTATTCTGTTTATTGTGTGTTAATAGATCCGCGCTCGTGATTTGATATTCTTTTCATCTGACCTCCAAACAGTGAATTATTTCTCAACAATTCACTGCTAGAGCTGATCTATTTCTTGCAAAAATGCCCACAATACGCTGCATATGATAGAATATATGGATATCATTCTTCTTTAATTATTAAACCTGAGCAAAGCAATATGTGATTTCCGAAGTTATGGGCAGTTCGAACATGCTCTCTATTGCAAGGTGTCTACACAAATGATAGCAAACACAGACTTCCCGACACTCAATTTGAAAAGTTTGTGAAGGACATGGCAAGCAACCAGAAGCTCTCGATTAATGAGCCCATCACAAAGAACAAGCTTCCTCTTTTCAGTAGGAATGTTTAACCTGACCAATCATCAGCAAAATGTAAGCTTGACTGTTTGAAAGATGGCTGTAGACTATTTTCGAGGCTGTTGATCTCATGCCAAATTGTAGGATTTTTTACGATATGATAATAAAATCTGTCCTCTGTCATTTCACAAAATGGCATGTTGTACTCCAGAACAAAGTTAGGGACAGCTTCTTGACACCCTTGTTCAAGGAACAAATACAACTGATGAACAGCCAAATGCAGACACTGTGATTATTGATGTAATAGCCCTGATTAACGCGGAGTCCACCGGAGCAGCAAAACCTTTGATGATAATGCCACTGAGCTGATCGTACCTTATATTGAATTCTATGCCCTATGACCAGAAACACTCCAGAGTTGATATTATTTTTATACTTATCGCCAGGATAGTTTGAAGGGCGAGTCCTGACAGAAACTAGGAGCATGAGTTCGTGGAAAAGTAACTGTTAACAGCAGACCTCCAAACAACTTCCTTAGATGTGATGAAAAAAACAAACAAAAAGAATATACTTGCACAAAACAATGCACTGAAAATAACGTTAGTGTCAAAAGGAGATACAATTGTCAACAGATAAAATGAAACTGAGATCCTGTAAGAGTAGTGAACATACTAACGAGAAAGGGGATGGCCAAACCTTGGTTTCGGCTACTTACGCCTCGTCAAAGACCCTTTAGATTTGACAACATGAAATAATTATTGATAAGTAATTATTGTACCTTTGCACCATTTAACTGAGTAGTAGGAACAAAGACTAGAATTATCCAAATGGGACCAAATATATTAAATGTTGGTTAGAAAATGTATCTAAACTAATAATAAATTTCTTGTTTTCCAAGAATGTCCTTGCTTATCTCAAACGACCAAAAGAGAAATATAATCTATACTATAGATGACTTTTAGGGCCGCCATGACACAACACCAGCTGCAGTAATAGCAAATAACAATTAAAACTATGATCCTTCAAGAGTAGTGAACATATTAATGAGAAAGGGGGTGGACCAAAACATGGTTTTGGCTACCTAGGCCTCGTCAGTGACCCTTTAGATTTGCCAACATGAAGCCCTAATTATTATATGGAATTATTGTAATTTTGCACTTTTAAGCAATTGCATGAACAACAGTTACCATCTCTGAATTTTGACTGGACAAAGCAGAACAACATATGGGTTCCTAAATGGACAACACAGTCTGGTATTGTCGAATACTGTCAGGACTCAGGAGTTACAAAAGTGTGGTTGTATAAAGTTACAATGCCCGGGAAATGCTACCGTTCAGGCCTTTCATGCGCAAAAATGTGTTCATGTAGCTGTCAAGAAGACCAATAAATCTTACAGTTGTGAACAACTCTCGTAATGACAGCAGCCATGCAAATGTACATGCTGGGCAATTGGCTTTGATATATTTATTGCAAAGCCAGTTCAGTTTAATTTCAATAAGCTGTACTGAAAGTAATTATTCTAAATGAGTTAATTTGCATAATTAATGGTTATTGGTTAGTAATTCTTTTTTTGTATTTTATTCCTTGATTCCTTTATTTTAGCATTTTATTTTTGAGTCAAAATATGTTATTTAATATAATTTTTTTCCTTTATTTCTTGAATTCCCATAGCTTTTTCTTTTAAATTATACGGACACTATGTCATTAATATTCATGACTTTATTTATAATTAGCAATTAAGCTCTTAGGGGCATTCGAAGAAAGGACAGTAACAGTGTTTTAATTGTGTATGATTCATTCTTTGTATAAAATGTTGACTGATTTCGTACTGCACAGCGTGATAAATGCTAATAGAGTAATTTCAAATGAATATTCATAAATATGCAAATAAGCTTTAATGTAATCATGCTAATTTAATGTATGACAAAGTGAAATTTAAGTTATATATTTTATTCGACATTCCAGCAGAGTTCATGGTTGAATAATGTGAATTTTTTTTTAATTTTAGCAAGTTTCATGAATTTGGAGGCAAAGATGTATAACTCATTAATATTCATAAATATGCAAATAAGGCAACTTGTAAATTTGGATGCAAGATCAAAGGGCGGTGATTATGCTTCAATTTGATACAAAGATGTTTGTTCTGTGCCTAATAGAACCAGAGATATGATCAATTTATTACACAGACCCCTTACAGAATTGTCGGCCATCTTGGATTTTGGCGGCCATCTTGAAAATGGCCGATTTCCACGTGGCCAGGAATCATTTTTTAATTTGTGTCATGTAAAGAACATATGGTGAAAATTTCATGCTTGTATCATCAACTGAAGTATTTTCTCACTTAGCAGCTCCACTATATAGGATAAAGCTGATGTTAATATTGCGGTGGTATCATCTGCATGTGCTATAATTTTAATTTCTTTTTTAATATTTGGTATGGAAATTCCTTTAATGAATATATTAAAATTAACTTTAAATAGTAAAGGTTCTAATGATAGTATATAAAACAACATCGAGAGGGGACAACCTTGTCGAACTCCTCTAGTAATTTGAACTGGATTCGTAAAAGTACCATTTACAAGTATTTTGGAAGTTGTATAAAAGTATATAATATTAAACCATTGAATAAAGTTTGGTGGAAAGTTAAATTTCTGTAATGTTTTAAGTATAAAATTTCTCTCTACTCTATCAAAAGCTTTTTCATTGTCCAACGATATAAGGGATACGGGTTTATTATTTTGTTTTGCATAAGATAATATAGAATTTAAATTTAATGCATTATTAATAATATTTCTGTTTTTACAGCCACTACTCTGAAAAGGGTCAATAATATCATTTAAAGTTGATTTTTTTTTTTTTTGATTCAGTTTTACGTCCCTTTCAAGCTTTTTCACTCATATCGAAACGAATCAATCGGTAGGTGGGGCGAAAACCGGAGTACCCGGGAAAAAACCACCTGACACACCCGCAAGCAGAACATGGCTTGTCTCACTAAAGTTGATTTGATTCTATTTGCGAGAAGTTTAGCTAATATTTTATAATCTAAATTTAATAAAGATATTGGTCGCCATGATTTTAAATTTAAAGGAGAGCCTTTTTTCTTGAAAATCAAAGTTATAATACTGTTACACATAGATTTTGGAAGTGTTTCTTTCATAAATATATCATTAAAAACATCAGCTAATATAGGAGCAATAGTTTGAGAAAATTTTTTGTAGAATTCAGCAGTTAAACCGTCTTCCCCTGGTGATTTGTTATTATTTAAATCATTAATTGCAATTTTGACCTCATCACTTGAAATATAATCATCTAAAAATCAAAATCAGCTTTTTTAAGTTTGGGTGGATTAAAATTTTCAAGATATTTGTCAATACATTGATTTGGTATATTTTGGGATGTATATAAATCAGTATAAAAAGTATTAATTTTATTCAATATTTGATCTTTTTCCGTAAGAATATTATTGTTATCATTTAATTTAAAAATACATTTTTGTTGACCTTTTTTAATTTCTTCTTTTCTTGAAATTTCCCTGCCTTTGTCATATATGTCATTAAGATATTGCGATTTTGTTCTTACAATTTTACCATTATTTTTATAATTTTTTAAGGATTCTAGATTACTTTCAATATTTGATATTATTAATTGTGAAAAGTTTTGAAGGAGCATTTCTTCACCTACTTCTTTTTCCTTTCTTTTACTCTTAGCTATAATGTTTGATATTTTTATAGTAGTGTTTTTGATATCCATTTTACATTTTTCCCATTTTGTAGTTACATCTGAAAAGTTATTTGGGTCATAAATTTTTTTAAGTATTTGATTAATTTCATAAGTATATTGATTATCTTGTAAAATTGAATTATTAAGTTTCCAATAATATTTACCCCATGGTTCAAAGTTCATTAAATCTAAGGTCAATAAAATAATTTTATGATCAGCAATTTTTTCTAAGTATTCAATTTTGTTTAATTTATTTACCATAGTATCAGAAGTATATATGCGATCAATTCTAGAATTTTTATGAGTAAAAGTAACAGTATTTTGAAGGATATTATGAATATCATATAAATCTAAGTCAAGCGTATTGAATCTTTTACAAATATTATAATCCATGGGCAACATATTCGGAGAACGATCACACTTATTTTCTACAAAATTAAAATCTCCTGCTATAATAAGGTTATGATTTTTATATTTAATTTATTTACCATAGTATCAGAAGTATATATGCGATCAATTCTAGAATTTTTATGAGTAAAAGTAACAGTATTTTGAAGGATATTATGAATATCATATAAATCTAAGTCAAGCGTATTGAATCTTTTACAAATATTATAATCCATGGGCAACATATTCGGAGAACGATCACACTTATTTTCTACAAAATTAAAATCTCCTGCTATAATAAGGTTATGATTTTTATATTTAGCTATATATTTTCTAAAATTGTCATAGAAATTTGGTTTATATTTTGAGTCAGAATTTGCATATACAGAAACAATATCAATTTCAATGTCCGAATATATCCTCGATGAGTAATTCTATTGATCAATACAATATTATCAATATTTAGATATTCTATTCTCAAATTTGTGAAAAAATTTCTTAAAATAATTCCTGTTCCAGACCACTGCGCTTCATTATAAAATAATACACCTTTTACTGCTTTTTCTATTTGATCTATACACTCTCTGTCCATTAAATGTATCTCCTGTAAACACAGCACATCAATGTTATTACTCTTCACAAAATCTATAACTTTGTCCTGATGTTTCTCTAAACCATTAACATTCACTGAAGCTAAGCGCACCATGGTCAGAAAAAAATAAACAAAATAGTTATTACCAAATAAGGATACATTCTGGAAAAGGATATCTATCCAATCTTCTGAGATTTAAATTTATTAAGAAAAGGATATCAACCCCATTGATCATCTATGGTGTTGTCTGTTGTTTTTTCCATCCTGATTATACCACTCAAGGTTATACCGTCTTGTGATTCTGAGTTTACAGTTTGATTTTGAGTTTCATTATTATTATTTCTGTTCTGAGCACATGGGGGGGGGGGGGTGAGAATGACCCAAACTATGCACAGATTCTGCATCAGATTGTTGTAAGTCTTGATCATCTAGTTCGTCGTCACCATCTCTATCTGTCGACTGTCCAACTTCATCTCCTGTTATGTAGCCCGAGCCCGAACTTTGTGATTTCATTGTAGATGTTTCTGTGGATGTTTCAGAGGATACACTACCATCCGATGGGGTAGCTTGGGAATGAGAGTCTATCTGTGTATTGTTAATTGTCATATCAAGTGTTGTTTCATGAATTTTACTTTGTTCTCTGTCTTCCGGAATTCTATTTTGTTCTCTATCATCATCATGGGAAATATCCTGTTCAGTTTCTCTCTCTAATGCAAGTCTCTTCAGTTTTACTTCTAACCTATGGTTTCTTCTGCTGTGGAATGTTTGAAAGTCATCTTCAGTATCAACATCAGATGGGGAATTACGTTTTCTATTGTTCATGTCACGTGCTTTTTGCATTTCATTCTTTTGTTGTTCTAATAGTTTTTCTTTTTTTAGTTTCTCCTGTTCTTGTTGTTTCTTTCGATCTTTTTCTTCTTGTGCTTTCATTTTTCTTTCATTTCGTATCCTTTGTTCCTCCACTTTTGCATTCCATTCCGCTCTCATGTCTTGTTCTGTTTGAGGTAGTGGTGGGTTATCTAGGTCAGTATAGTTTTGTTCCTGTCTTTGTAATTCTGGACACTTGTCTCTATAATGCCCCTTGGTCTTACATATGCCACAAATCGGGCGTCTATCTTGATTCTCATGGCGTAGACGGATGCGGTTTCCTCTAACAAAGAGTGTAGTTGGAATTGGGGTATCAATACGAGAGAAAGAAATAGATCTTACCCCATTGAAGATTTCTGTGTTGTAATATTTGTGTTCATAGATTTCTTCATTCACGAGTTGTCCAAATTGGGAAAGCTTGTGTCTAATCCAAGAACTTGGCATTTGGAAAGGTGCTTCGTAGATATACACTCTAGTCAGTGGATTCTTGACTTGGTTTCTCATACTTCTACTCGGCGTGATTGTAAACACGTTGTTTTTAATTTTCATTGGTTGTTCAAATAGGATCTGTGTAAAATGTTCCAAGTTTACTCCTGGTTTCAGTGTTATTTCAGCTATGAATTTCTTGTCCACACTGTAACGTAGAATTCCATGAATCATTGTGTTTAGCTTTAGGTTCTTAAAGTATGCAATCAAGTCAAAAGATTCAAAATTCTTCTGTTGTATAGATTGATAGTGTATTTTTCAAGTTTTCTTTAATTTCCGTCCATCTACCATCCGGTGATGTTCTAGTATGCACTGGAATTTCAGAAGGCTGAGAGCCAATGGCTCTCGCATAATCCAAATCACATAAATTTTCATCTCCATCCATATTGAAGTAGTAGTCAAAACAGTACAGACCATACGGTCATGTACTGACATATAGTTATTCGGGAAATACAAAATGTTTAAGATGTTAAATCACTTAGATGTTGGTACATGTATATCTTATTCATGTCAAATTTTATTGTTATATGGTGCTAAAACAAATAAGACATTAGTGTAAATAATAAGACTATTGTGAACAATCAATAATTTAAAATGGTGAAATAAGTATTAAAATATACAAATTTCATTTTCGTCTTAATAGAAGGTTAAATATTTTAGTGAAATACTTTATTTTGATTAACAAATAATTATTTTTTTCTAAATTAATTAAGCATGGTGATTTCCGATACGAGACCTAGATATGGCTTTTTTAAAAGTGGCAATGTTGAAATTATTATTTGAATTTGATGTTGTTACATTTGCGCAAGAAATTATGTCAGTTCAAGGGTAGCTAACTCTGTTGACATATGACGTTAGACTTACGTTTGAATCCGGCGTCATTTTGACGTCATATCAATACGTCTACTGACGTCAGGACTGGACGTCAGGTGGACGTTGGTTATTGGTTGTATGACGTCGTGAGCAAAATACAACCAATATCCGACGTCAAGTTGACGTCAGATGCCTGCTGGGGACGTGTTTTTCATATATGTCGACAGAGTTAGCTGCCCTTAAACTGACATAATTTATTACACATATTATGTATTATAGTGGAGCTGCTTAATGAGAAAATACTTCAATTGATGATACAAGCATGAAATTTTCACCATATGCTCTTTACATGACACACATTAAATTCTGATCCCTGGCCACTTGTAATTCCGCCATTTTCAAGATGGCCGCCCAAAAACAAAATGGCCGACAGTTCTGAAAGGAGTATATGTAGTAAATTGCTCATATCTTAGGTACTTTTCATCATAGAACAATAATATTGATACCAAAATGAAGCTAAAAGATTGTTCTTTGAAATAAAGTTCTAATGTGCAAATTATCTCATTTGCATATTTATGAATATTAATGAGATCTTACTCTTTTGGCTAAAAATTGAGAAAAAAAAAAACCACATCTTATATTCTGAACAATGTAAAATGTTAAATGAAATGGATAACTATGTCTTTGATATTGCTAGACCATAAATTATCATAAATTAACAAAAGCTAATTAGCATGTTCATGAATATTCATTTTAAACCATTTTAAGACTTTGTATGCCCTTATCTATCAGTTTATTTTTAAAAGTTCATACAGTTAATTGCTTATAGCTTAGATTCTGTTCATCATAGAACATCAGTATTAATACCAAAATGAAGCGTAATGTTTGTTCTTTTCAATGGAGTTCAAATTTGCAAATTACTTCATTTGCATATTTTTGAATATAAAAAGGTCTTATTTTTCTTGCCAAAAACTTGAAAAAAAAAATCACATCCCATTCTCTGAATGATGTAAAATGTTAAATGAGATTGATAACTGTGGCTTTGATATTTCTACACCATAAAGAATCATAAATTAACAACAGCCAATTAGCATATTCATGAATATTCATTTTTAAATACTTCAAGACTGTATCAGTTTAGTTATGAAAGTTCATTCTGTAAATTGTCTACAAATATCACTTTCACTGTAAAATAAATGCCATATAAGATATATGTCATTGTACTTTCTTTCTTAGCTCGCACGTGTTCACTGGCTAACTGAATATCAAAATGTATTAATCATATAAAACTGTTTGATCCCTATAGTGCATACCTATGCATACATTTAAACTAAAAATTGACAATTTATGTTCGTAGTGAGCTTCCCACAATTAAATTATTTCCCATCAATTATTTGCTAGCATCCACTAAGTCTGTCGACTGATCATATCATCATCATATCCTTTTTATAGTCCTTTGTCCTCATCTGAGGGTTGGACTTGTTTGACAAATCGCCTTCTGTTAAAAGTTGCAAAATTACAGCAATTCTCTTTGGCTCCATGTTGCCAAATCTAAAGGGTCACTGATGAGGCTTGAATAGCCGAAACCGCGGTTTGGCTCATCACCTTTCTCACAAATATACTCACTGCTCTTAAAGGGTCTCAGTTGTATTTTTATTTGTTATTACTGCAGCTGGTGTTGTGCCGTGTGGCGGCCCTAAAAAGTATCCCCGTACATCATTCATAGTGCACATTATATTTTCCTTTTGGTCCTTTGAGATCAGAGAGGGTATTTTGAGAAATCAGAAAATTATAATCGGTTAAGATTCATTTTTAAACAACGTTTACTTTATTTGGTCCCATTTTGATAAAACACGTCTTTATCATTGACTACCCTGTTAAAAGTTGCAAAATTACAGCAATTCTCTATGGCTCCATGTTCCCAATTCTAAAGGGTCACTGAAGAGGCTTGAATAGCCGAAACCGCGGTATGACCCATTACCTTTCTCGCAAATATACTCACTGCTCTTAAAAGATCTGTTTTATTTTTATACTTAGACGACCTTTTCACTCTGAGCGATTATACGGATCGGCAGTATCCATTCTAACCTTCTATTCGTTGTCCAACAACACTTCATCCCATGATTTATGCGATTGGTGTGGAGAGGGAGTAGTTGGCGGAACTTGCCCTAAGCCGATTTGCAGTGTGTGACTGCAGCCAGTTCACAACCTCCGCCAGCAGAAAGCATGTCTCCCAGATAACAGAACTCTGGTACAGCCTCAACTGTTTCGTCATCAACTAGCACCTTCTTCACTAGCCTTCCATCTATGGGACTCGCCTTTCATAGGCAGCCAGCACAGCTGAAATCTGGATCACGGCGCAAGGAGCCTTTGATTCCACTGCATTTCTTGTAGATCCAGGACAAGCATCCACCACAAAAGGCAGCATTTCTTCCTACGCCTGTCTGACAGACGCAACAGGGATTCTTTCCAGATTTTTTTCAGAAGGTTCAGATTGAGGCCAGGGACCATGATCTTTGTCTTCCCCATGTTCACTCAAAGAACTTTCCTCTCCATCTCTGCTTTCCAAGACTTCAACTTAACAGGTAGTTCTTCCATGGACTCAACAATGTCATATCATAAGTCATCTGCATACAGCAGAACCCAATGGCAGCCTGTGCGGAACTCCCTGGATAAAGCCTATAGCACAATGATGAAGAGTAGCAGGCTAAGGACAGAGCCCTGATGAACACCTACTTTGACACCAAACTTTTCACTGTATCCACTGCCCACTTTAACCCTGCTTCTCATGATCTTATACATAGACTGGACCAGACGCACTAGTCATTCGTCTTAGTTTCGCATTGCCCACCAGATTACATCCTTCAGGACTGGATCAATTGCTTTCTTCATATCAACGACGGCCATGTAGAGCAGCTTGTTAGTGCCCAAGTGCTTCTCTTGTATTTGATAAACACATCAATAAGTTAATTAAAAAATCATAATTTATAATTGCAAGTACGGCTCATTTCAAGCATACCAGAATGGGCGACAACATACTTGCAAGTTCTTAGTTAATTGCTTTCTCCAAATACACAAGGTAACAGTAGTCTAACCCGGAGCATTAGAAACTTTTGAAGGTTAGGCAAAGGAGGTGATCGTACCTCATATTGAGTCATATGCCAGAAAACATTCCAGGGTGTTTTTTTATTATTTATCGCCAAGATAGTCTCAACGATGAGACCAGGCATAAAATAGTAACTGGTGTATACCGAAAGGTAATTGGTAACTGCAGACCTCCAAAATCATGGAACAGTTTCATCAGATGTGATGAAAACAAAACGGAAATATTTGGGTTTCTTGTAGATAAATTTATTCTTGCGCAATTATGCACAGGTCATAGTGACAAAAAGAAATGGTGTTGTTTGCAATGTAGAAATTAAATTTTTTTTTCAAGACTTAGCTCCCACTTTTTGAAGGAAAGCACAATGGCATAGATCTTATATTACTGACATTTATTTTACAATGAGGGTAATATTTATAGACAATCTACATCATGAACATTTTACATCGTTCAGCGAATAAGATGTGATTTTGTTTTCAAGTTTTTAGCAAAACAAAAACCTCATTTATATTCATATATATGCAAATGAGGTAATTTGCATATTTGAACTCTATTTGAAATAACAATCATTTAGCTTCATTTTGGTATCAATATTGTTGTTCTATTACGAACAGGACCAAAGATATGAGCAATATACTGTATGAACTTTCTAAACCAAACTGTTAGGTAAGGACTTACAAAGCCTTGGAATATTCTAAAATGAATATTCATGAACATGCTAATTAGCTTTTATCAATTTATGATAATTTATGGTCTAGCAATATCAAAGCCACAGTTATCCATTTCATTTAACATTTTACATCGTTCAGAAAATAAGATGTGTTTTTTTCCCTCAATTTTTAGCCAAAAAAGTAAGATCTCATTAATATTCATAAATATGCAAATGAGGTAATTTGCATATTAGAACTTTATTTCAAAGAACAATCTTTTAGCTTTATTTTGGTATCAATATTATTGTTCTATACTGAAAAGAACCTAAGATATGAGCAATTTACTACATATACTCCTTCCAGAACTGTCAGCCATTTTGTTTTTGGGCGGCCATCTTGAAAATGGCGGAATTTCAAGTGGCCAGGGATCAGAATTTAATGTGTGTCATGTAAAGAACATATGGTGAAAATTTCATACTTGTATCATCAACTGAAGTATTTCCTCAAAATCACCCACTAAGCCGCTCCACTATTATTATATAGCTATAAATATAAAATGATTAAAATATAGGGATAAAAGCGCAGATATCAGACGATATCTGCACACTTACTTGATATTGCACACTTTGTTAAAAGCGAAAAAAATCTTATTATGAAACATTGCCAAATTTTTGACTTGAGGGTCATCGTGCAAAATTGTAAAATTGGAACGTCAACTCTAATGACTCATCTTCATCTGACGTCGCGTGGAAAATGACGTCATACCGGGCCGAAACGTCAGTTGAATTTTGTCACTTTCAGGTTTAAGCAATTTAAGCCGGAAAAAGGAAAAAAAATGTCAGCAATATTGATTCAATTGCGAAATGTGCTTCCGAAAAGTAACAGTGCAAAAATGATATCATCTGATATTGCACAAGTGCAAAAATGATATTACTTATGGAAATAATCGCGGCCTTCGTGTATATATTTCAATTTTGTAAGAAAAACTCTCAACAAAAAAATCAAATATGAGAAGCAGATATTTATAGCTATATAATAAAAGGGTTATTGCACTGATATCGGGGAATATTGTCCCTCGTTGGGATATCTACGGACGCTCGCAAGCCCGCGTCCTTCGATATCCCAACTCGGGACAATATTCACCGATATCAATGCAATAACCCTATAATAATATCAAATTCAAATAATAATTTCAACCTTGCCACTTAAGTCATATCTGAGTCTCGTATGGGAAATCCCATATTTCGGCCTCATGCTTAATTAATGTAGAAAAAAATGATTATCTATTAATCAAAATAAAGTCTTTCACTAAATTATCAAACTTTCAATTAAGATGAAAATGAATTTTGTATATTTTAATATTTGTTTCACCATTGTTCAGAATAATCTTATTTCTCACACTAATGTCTTATTGGTTTTAGCACCATAAAGCAATAAGATTTTGCTTAAATAAGATGTACCAACATCAGGCTGAATTAATATCTTGAACATTTTGTATGTTCCGAAAAACTCTATCAAAGGAGTGAAAGGGACTATCAAAAGTGCATCACTGCTCTTCTGAATCCACTGTTATTCAAACATGCGAAAAAATATACACCTTAAACTATTTATATGACATGAATTCAAACGTCGTTTTTAGGACGTCAGATTGACGTCAGCTTTCAGACGTTAAACCGACGTTGGCTTTAGCACGTCAGATTGACGTCTAGTTTTGACAACAAACAAACTTTCAAAATCAACCTAACTCCAACGTTATTATGACGTTGGAGTCTGACGTCAATCTGACGTCCAACGGACGTCAAATGTCTGCTGGAAGTAACATAGAAAAAAAAGGAAGAAAGCAAAAGAAACACACGAAACGAATGATCTGATTTTTACCCAAAGTGAAGTTTCATTAATTTGCACACCACACATGGTCAGAAGTATGAAAAACACAAGGTCTAAATCACGTCTTGATTACGACGTCTAACTGACGAACTAGTTTGACGTCAAAACAACGTCCAATCCAGACGTCCAAAAGACGTCAGGAAATGACGTCTGATAGACGTTGGAAATTGGTTATATGACGTCGCGACCAAAATATAACCAATATCTGACGTCAAACAGACGTCAGGTGCCTGCTGGGAAGTACTAAATAAAGTGAGACTGGTAGAAATTAGGTTCTTTCCTATCAAGTGCAATTAAGCGAGACATGCATGTACTAGTTTTGTCATCCGATACATGGAAAATAATTGATTTTTAGCCATTTTCCATTTTTGATTCATTCAAAATATAGAGAATTAACAGTTCATGGAGCAAACTTTTGCACCAGTCTATACTACAATACAAGTTAAAACATACACGCCCCCTAATCTTTCAAAGCACACATGACTGAATTCAACATGTGGAGAGATCAGTCTTGAATAAAGGACAAATATCGGGGCATTTTTCCCTCAATGCACTTAGACTATATATTGGAAATTTGTCAGTATTAAAATTGTGTAATGGATGATCTCTAAGTACATGTATGTATTTTGGTGTCAGCATCATGACATGAAGATTTTGACTACTTCAGGCATTTGCTTTATTAAACTTCTTAATCCATGATTTACAGGGAATTAAGGTCTGTGCATCTAGTCAAATACTTAAGTGGCATCATCTTGGTTTACTCTTGACAGGATGTCTTGACTCATTTAGACCAACAATATTTCACTGAAGTACTTCTTTCTCCATACATTTCATTGATGTGTATAAAATATGAAAGAGAGAGCCGGGCGTGTTAATATAGCTAAACAGGTGCATGTATACAAGGTGTATATGCCAAAGTTTTAACACTGAAAAATATGTGATCACTGTAGGAACATTTTAACAACAGAAAGCATTTAGATTTCATATGTACATGTATCTACTTTGAATGGTGACGTGCATGCATTAATTCATTCCAGACTTGCAAATAAATTCTTCTGTGTCATTTTATGTTTATGAAAATCATACAGTAATTGAGGCATCCCTGGGAAAATGTGTTTTGCACACACATGTACCAAGCTTAAAGTACATATCAGCTGTGTGGTAGTCGCCAATGGCATGGACATTTTGCTTCCTCTGTGTTTTTAAACCCTGATTTGTGAAGTATTTTGTAATGTTCTTTGGCTACATAACTTGGGTTTATGTTCTACCTGTTTGGAAACTAATGACAGATTTTCTCATGACTTTGCTCAATACTTGTCATTGTTAGTAATGATATACAGGTAACTCCCAAAATAATTTAGGAAAATAATGTCGCTTATTAAGCATCAAACTTTTGAGATGAATTTTAGGACGTCTAAGACCCTTGACACTGACCTACATGATTAAAAATCACAACAATGTTGGAACTGAATACATACATGCAACAAAAAATGATTTTTATTCCAATTTATATTTTCAAATTTTTGACCCCTACCTCCGCTTCGCTAGTCATTTCTACAGTATGTGGAGGAATGCTTCATACATTATAGCATTTATCCATTCTTAAGACATCATACTACCTTTCTCATTGCAAAGTTGTAGTAGAAATTGCTTTAACAAGGAGTTTTGGGCTTTCTAAAACAGGGCATATTTTACAGGAAAGGGTCAATGGTCCTTTGCCACTTCATATTAAACACACAAGGATCAATTCCTTGCCAAAGATCAGTTCTTTGGTCTTTAGTCTGTGTCCAAGGATCAATTCCTTTAGCACTTGCATACCAGGCAATCAGTTTGCCACTCAACTTTTAAACACACAAGGATCAATTCCTTGCCAAAGATCAGTTCTTTGGCATTCACAGTCTGTGTCTAAGGATCAATCCATTGGCCTTCACAGTCTGTGTCCAAGGATCATTTCCTTGGGTACTTGCATACCAGGCAATCAGTTTGCCACTCAGCTTTTAAACACACAAGGATCAATTCCTTGCCAAAGATCAGTTCTTTGGCATTCACAGTCTGTGTCTAAGGATCAATCCATTGGCCTTCACAGTCTGTGTCCAAGGATCAGTTCCTTGGACACTTGCATATTGGGCAATCATTTTGCCCATCCTAGCTGTCTCCCAAAAGAAAAATTATAAGGCACATGTCTGACATGTTTAGTAAACAGGGATGATGAGTAAAAAGGCATCAGATACATCATAAAAGCAGCCCCCATAGGAGCCTTTGCCCATCCTAGCTGTCTCTCAAAAGAAAAATTATAAGGCACATGTCTGACATGTTTAGTAAACAGGGATAATGAGTAAAAAGGCATCAGTAACATCATAATTTCGCAAGCATATCTTATGAGCAGCCCCCATAGGAGCCAAAATCTTTTTGTTTTGTTTATTGACGTTAGTGTAGTTGTGGTTTTATGAGAATGTTATTAGCAATCATAGTTTAGTGATCATTACGAGGTACATATTACACTAAATTACAATTTATTAGTTTGCTTTTTAGATCTGTAGAATGTAAGGTTTTGTTGTATAATAAATCATGAAGCAAACTTGTTCTTGCGTTGTGGATAAATCCTGATTTAGAAATTTTAGATTACTGATTGATAATTAATTGTTTGCTTTGTAGAAAACTGCAAGAGAACCACACGGCGATGCCACAGCCGTGTAGATATTAATCTACCCTAGATAAATTGATACATATTGGCGGTAGCCAATGTCAAGGAATTAATATTGCCCATGACGAAAACACGCCCATGCAATATATGTAGTGATTTTTTTTTCAGCCAGAAAAAAAAAAAAAAAAAAAAAAAAAAAAAATCATTAGAAATTTTTGATGTTTTTTATTTTCTAACGCGTACGCACAATCAATTTTTTGAGCAAAAATGATATATATATAGGCCTATATCATAGTAAACATTCTGATATTTTTTTCAGCTTGAGCTTTACTGTTGAAAAAAAAAATTGTATATTGCATGGACATGTTTTCGTAATTATTACTCAGTCGTTATCTGATCATGCTACTAGTCTGGTGTCAGCTTGGAACAGCTACTGTAGATATTTAGATGCTGCATGTGAATCTTAAACTTTATTTAATGGTGAAAAACTTCAGAGAAAAAATGTAAAAGTTAATACGAACGAGGTCATAAGAAAATGAGCTTTAAAGTGTGATAAGCATGATAAGCAACGATGTACATGTATCGCTGAGATAAAATGGATTCTCTAGTCCGATATCGAAGAATTTTCAAGTCACGGTTTTTTTATTCAAATACACTTTAATTCATATTTTATTGGCATAGTGATTTCGAAAGTGAGCCTTAGCATGAGAAAACAAACGATTTGCATATGCGAAAACAGACGCAGATCAGCTGTGCACGGATAGTACTATTCCTCTTCTACATATATCCAAAGTTTCAAGCTTCTAGCTTTATGCTGTGACTTTACAGCCTGGCTTGTAACGGACCTGGTCGGGAACCCAAATCGTTACAGGCTCAAATGGGACGTTGGACAAAAGTTAGGGAACATCTGATTTTCAAAGTGAATGCCGAATATCGTATTCAATGTTTGTATCTCTGCTGCTTTTAGTATACTTAACACCAAAAGTAACTTTACACTTTTCAGTACAAAATATATCTTTACCCGTTTTGAATTGTACATGGGGTACTTTAGTCGTACTAGCACTTCTACAGGTATTGGCCAATAACATATAGGGAAAATATTAAAACACTTCGTAACTTTCTTATTTCTAATGATATTTTTATATCACGAACGGCGTTAGAAAGTATAATTCTTTATCTTTACCATATTTTTTAAATTTTTGACGTAGCATTATTATGAAATAGTCTGTTTGGGGACGGCCGTCTTGTTGTACGCAATTTAATTAAATATATAGCAAAATTTCCGTAAAACGCGGTTAAATACGCCTAGGTACATGACTTCAGCAACAATTTTAAGCAAATGTTTGGCGTCACAAACGGTCCAATGTAGTATAAATATTATATTTTAATCTGGTGTATTTTTTATTTTTGTAGCTCAACGATAAATTGGTCTGTTTGAGCAAGGACCAAAAAATAATAAATATTATTTTCTAACTGGAATTTCCGTGAGTATACGTAAAATGCACCGATAAGACCCGACTTAATTTCCAGGTATTAATGCCGTGGGCGAAGATCATCGCTCTAGAGCTAATATGAAATGAAATGCATTTGATGACTGAAAGTGTAATAAAATTTATATGAATAAATTAATAGGCTTAAGTTTAGAGAGTGATATTTTGCGGAAATAAAACATTAAACTTCACCATATTTTTTCTCCCTTTTCGGCAGTAGATGCCGAATTGAAAACACAGATGTCAATTCGCTCATGATTGCATAATGTCAATTAGTAATGACACTGTGCTAAATTCGCAAACAAGTTCTACTCATTTAATTTATCATTTTATTTTTATGAGAGTCTTATTTATAATTATTTCATGAAGTATTTGTAATTTTCTTTTGATGCTGTAATCCGCAACAGGACGAGTGCTCGATATCTGTCATTCAAAGTCAATCCAAACAAAATAGCAGCTTTTATTAGCTTTAATTAAAGAACAAAAACATTCAACATAAACGTTTAAAGCGATCATCGCATGAACAGTTGAACCCTGACAATAATTAAAATTACATGTAATCCATTTAACTTAAGTATTTCACAGACACTCGAGATATAATACATGTAATCCATTTAACTTAAGTATTTCACAGACACTCGAGACATAATTGAGCAAACCGAACGAGTATAATTACTCATTTACCGGAAGCGGTGCATGGTGATGACACTGTGCCGAACGAGTATATTTACTCATTTACCGGAAGCGGTGCATGGTGATGACACTGTGCCATAACACATTATGCATGCTTTATTTAACCAAGGTGAAGAAAACGAAATAACCTGGATTCCATACATGTATGTTACTTCAATTCAATTAGTGTTCAATTTCTGCATTGACTGCACCTATCTATCAGCCAGTTTAGTAAATGGTATAGGAGAAAACTCGAATTTTTCATCTCAACTTCGTGCAGAATTGCATTGTGCGTCACCCATTCCATACCACGTGTTTCTCAGTTGTGAAATCTATGTAAACTTTATTTTAGCTATATGAAGCTGCATCTTGTGATCTTATCATGGATGCATATAGGGCCATTGTTACTGAATATCAAAATTGAAAACTAATAATTTCTGCAGGAGTATATTACATCAAATTATTTAAAGTGTTTCCTAACTTTTTTTTCCAAGTGTGTATTTCTAAGACATATAATGAGCAGCGACATGAGAAAACCGGATTTTTGCCCCTTTACTACTCAGCTGTGCAGTAGATGCACAGCTGATCAGTGCTCTTGTTTCTGTCACACAGATAATAAATCCCCCTTTCTCTTCAATGGCCTAGCCTTTCCCTGAGACTGTACAGGCAGATTTGTGTCGAACCTGGTCAGAAACCCCGAAGACCGGGTTTCTCGCAAGTCGGCTCTAATGCATTTGCTTACAGTATGACAGAAACAAACACTTACTGATCTTCAAAGAGAACTGGCTGCAATGTTCACAAATCAAAGAAAACGCGTTTTTATAGTGTATTTGTGGGTGTTGCATGCATCACTCTAGTTTTTGTTGTCTCAAAGATTCCCGGATATAACCAAATGGGAATGATAGAAGGTGAGCTATACATACTCACTTTACTTAATAACTTGCAAATCATTACTAAAACATGCCCATGCAATATACAAAGATTTTTTAAGTTGTAAAAATGAAAATTTTCAGTAGAAAAATTGCTATTGTTCTTATTTTTTGGTCAAAACATAGATTGTGGGTACACGTTAGAACCGCCGGTCTCGCCGAGGCGGTTCTTACGTGTACCCACAATCTATGTTTTGGAGTAAAAATATACCCCCGCATACCCCAAATTTGCTATATAAAAGTGGGATTTCAGAGGGGTATACATTTCACGGACATGTCTTCCTGATGTTAGGACTCCGACAACATTTTCACCCTGCATGAGATGTGACGTGCGTTTATAAAAGAGGGTCTGAATGAGGTACCTCTTAAATCGCCAATAAGTAAAGTGTTGGCCCAAAATCGCTAATCAGTAAAAATTTGGTCCAAAAATCGCTACTCAGTAAAAGAAAATGGCAAAAAAAAATCTCTTATCAGTAAAAATTTGGCCCAAAAATCGCTAATCAGTAAAAGAAAATGGCCAAAATCGCTTGTCAGTAAACATTCGGCCCATAATGGTTACGCTTTGATCCAAGAATCGCTAATCAGTAAAAATTTTGTCCAAAAATCGCTAATCAGTAAAAGAAAATGGCAAACAAAAAATAAATAAATAAATAAATAAATAAATAAATAAAATAAAATAAAAATCGCTTATCAGTAAACATTTGGCCCAAAAATCGCTAATCATTAAAAAAAAAATAAAAAAAAATAAAAAAAAAATGGACACAATCGCTACTCAGCAAAGATTTGGCCCAAAATCGTTAATCAGTTACGCTTTGACCCAAGAACCGCTTATCAGAAAAAGAAAAATGGCCAAAAAAATCGCTAATCAGTAAATACTTGGCCAAAACATCGCTTATCAGTAAACCCCATTTGACACCCTTATAAAAGACGATGGTTAAGCTTGGAATTGTAGTACAGTCCCGGTCGTCTATTATGACAGTAGCAGTAGTAGTAGAATTTAGGTTTACGTCTTCAAGGGCTGAGCGGACTTAATCCATTACTACACCTCAAGGACTTAAGGTAAAGTTCTCCTGGGCTGCGTATCGTGGCGGTGACAGCGAAGTCACGCAAATCGCACTGTTCGCCGGTGCCCATAAGTTCGCGGACTATGCAAGTCAATCCAAAAAATGAGCAATGTCTTTTTAGAATTTTGAACGCCATGTCCGAAAAGTGAGCATAAGATAGATAGAAAAAAAATTATGTGCCGTTTTGGCATAAAATCGTTGATTTCACTATCCTACTCGAGAGCAAATAAAATTATATGTCAAATGGTATATATCATGAAATTATCAATCATATTGCTCTATCTCAGGGCCGCGCTTAATGGCTATGCTGTGTCTAGTGAATTGACCTAGATTTGAAACTGCAAATCATTAAACACTTACGGATGGATCCATTACATTTCGTCTAAATCCATTTCGTCTATAAGCAATTTCGTCTAAAAGCCATTTCGTCTAAAAGCCATTTAGTCTAAAAGACATTTCGTCTAAAAGCAATTTAGTCTAAAGGCCATTTCGTCTAAAAGCCATTTCGTCTAAAAGCTATTTCGTCTAAAGGACATTTCATCTAAAAGCCAGTTCGTCTAAAAGCAATTTAGTCTAAAAACCATTTCGTCTAAAAGTAATTTCGTCCAAAAGTCATTTCGTCTAAAAGCCATTTCGTCTAAAAGCGATTTCGTCTAAAGGACATTTTCTCTACAGGACATTCTTTCGTCGAGTACGGCTTATTTGGGCACGAAATAAATTATGGTTGCTGCTGCAGTATCCCCAAAAACCAAAGACTTTCTCCATCAACGTCAGGGCGCAACAGATTCACTTTTTGATTTTTACATAGCTATCAACTTTGATTGGGTTAAAACTGAGCATGCAGACTGTCGCATAACATTTAAGTTATATCATACACATCTGTATTAAATGTATAATAATTTTTCTGAACTGAAGAGAAATCGGTCTTTCCTTTATGCACCAGTCATTTGTATCCCCGGCTCCCCCGAGGCCGGGGATAGCGGGGACATAGCGGGGCTAAAGTGCCTGGCTTTAACCTCTGATGTGTCCCGGCAGTGCCGGGGATTTGCCGGGGTTATGATTTCCCACCAATACACTGTCACATTAATTCAAATTAGATTATAATGATATTTTTAACATTTTATTATCTTTATGGTACTTCTTTAATTTCCAAATGCACCTAAACATTCACAATGCATAAAATGAGGCCCTTCTCCCATGTTTCAGTTTCATCAGAACAACTCCCAGCTGTTGTTTTACGTTATTGTCAGCCCCTGGGGAGCCGGGGCTTTTAGCAGGGGTTTTACCAAAACTCTTGCCCGGCAGTGCCGGGCTTTAAAAATTGAAAAGTTAAAAGCCCCGCTATTCCCCGGCCCCGGGGGAGCCGGGGATGCAAATGACTGGTGCATTAAGTTTCTTAAATTTGTAAACCAAGTCACCACCGAAAGCCGGCCCTCACATAAAAGCGCCTTTAACCCAACATTAAATTTGGAAATCAATTCATAGTGTCTAAGACAAAATTTAGAAAATGTTGATGAAGATTGGACGCTAAACTTTTATTTCGAGCGTTGAAGTCCGTAACTTGATTGCAGACTCTAGTACACCTAATAAGTTGCGAAATGTATACACCACAAGAAGCAGGACGAGGAACGTCACGATCCACAAGCTGTTTTTGTATTATTTCTACAAACATTCGATCCGAAGTTGGTCAACAAGATTCCGCCCAAGCCTATTCGGCGGATGTGTACAGAAACGCTTCGTTCGTACTTTCAAAAATATAAGCAAACGGCCATTCTGACTTTTAGGCACATCGATATTGATTTTTTTCGCGCTGGAATAATTTTATGGCAAAGAAAAAAATAACACCGGTTACAACGATACCAGCACTACCTGAACTGTTCAACATAGATAATCATTTCAGCTTTAATAAATCGAATTTTTCTATTTAAACCTTAGTACATAATAAAGGAGTTGAAAAAATATTAAGGCGGCAACAAAGTGCACCAAAGAGTGTGGTAAAGGGTATCATGTGACAATAATCTTGGATATAATATGTATACCACAAGTTTATTTTCATTCTGCTATCAATAAGAATTTGAAATTTAATTGCTATCCACACTGTGGCCATAATGTGCCATATTGCAATTTATTCTGCGAAATCTTACTAGGCTATGTTGAGTTGTCTGATGGACATATATACCCGGGATGAAGGGTGGGGCCGGGGGTCTCAGGCAGTGGGGCGAACTGTCTTCTGAAGTAAGGCGGGTTGTCTTCTTAAGTGGGACGAGTTATTTCTGCATTCTGTTAGTTTAATACTTCTTCAATGGGAAATGTATTACAAACCTTTGATAGTAAAATACTGCAAGAATTTGCCAACCAGATACAAGAAAATATTTTGTTCCCCGGAATGTTTCTGTCCCAGCTCTGGAGCTCTAGTATGGGCACCTAAATATATTCATCAAAACGAAGAACATATCATCTCCCATATCCATTGTATCTAGGCCGATTATTCTTTTAAAGATATTTCTTGTTTCTTCTACAGTTGTTTTACCTGTGCCAGAAATGGTGTCTCGAATCATTGTAACTCCACTTGAAAACAATCATTCAGTCGACTCACGGCTATATACGTTCTTGCCATTCACCCCAATGAAGTTCGGCCCTGCATTCGTCCTATCCTCAGCAGTCATTAACAGCTCTACTTGGTCACCGTTGGATGTCATACACGTTTATGCTAGCATGTATGACGCCGTTTTACGTTACACCAACGTTAGCTGTTGCTTGAAATTCAAAGGGAAATCGACGTTTGATTATTTCAAGGTTCCAGTGAAAGTTACAAAGAGCCCACTCAAAAAGCAAACAATTTCATCATACTTTTACGCATGCCCAAGTACAAAGCCGGGCGTTATTCCGTATGGCGTAGGGATAACAGTAGATGCGTTGAGCTGTTCAGAAGAAGATCACGTGACATACATGTACATTCAACCAATGGTACCACAGAAACAACTATCTGGAGTAACTATGGCGTTGTGTAATAAAGTGGCATATGGCAGTCTTCGTGCAGAACTAATCATTGAATGGATGGAAACTTATAGGTACCTCGGTGTGGATAAAGTTGTCTCCTATTTTTTGGACGAACTGAACGACGCTGCTCAGAAGGTGCTATTTTACTACAGCTCTATAGGATTTGTAGACCTGTTTAAAGTTCAATTTGCCATGGAAGGTATGCAAAACTCTTTAAGACATTCAAGCATTATATGATGAAACTAGGAGTAGTTTAGACTATCTATATAATAACGTGTTGCTCTGTGCGAGTAACTCACAGCGAATTGAATGTGCATTTCTTTTCGCGTCCCATTTCGAAAGAAAAGTACGTAAAGTGTTGAGAAAGATCGTTCCACGCAAAAATTGCTTCCCTGATAGCTTGATTAAAAAAAGGATGTTCGCTGCCAACATTTGACATTTCGGAACTTCCGGTTTTTCTTTTGTTGAACATCTCGTAAACGGTTGCAGACATTTTCCTAATATTTTATATTTGGATACATATTGATGATATGCATTGAATGAGCCATGAAAATTGTCAATCTAAGAAACTTCATTTTTTCACCCCATTTTCTGCAACATTTAAGAAAATTTTAGTTGTCAGTAAAATTTAGGGGGTAGGGTAGATTAAACTTGAATATTACAGATCTTCAAATTAATTGCACTAGTTCGATGTTTATTTTAGCTGCAGTATATGTGTATATGGTCTTCTAAGTCAGTCTTTGGGTCTTTGGTGTGCTTGTTATAAAATTTTAGGTGGTTTTATGAAATGGGCTTTAAGAAATAAAACAGCCGAAAAAAGGCTGAAAATGGCGATTTTCAAGTTGTTGGTTCTCTCTTATATGCACACTACCCTATATATTTCTTTCTTTTATTCGAACAATATTACCAAGTTCTATGTTGTGTGAAAATACAAGAAAAAGTTTGAATCAACAAATATAGGTTGGGCACATTTCAAAATATTGCTTTTTTCCGACTTTTCAAGTATGGGGGTAGGGTTGGAAAAGGAATCGTAAAATTTTGTCATCCACTTCAAGTTGCAAACTTTTCTTTGCTTTTGGTCCAAAATAGTCTGCGATACGTAAATACTATGACTTTTGAAAGCATTCTAAGAATATCTTTGTTCAAGACAGGTATGTTTCAAAGAATTAAAAAATAAATTAATTTTACTTATTTTTAAACATGGTGCTCAGAGGTCTCATTCAGAGGCCTGTAGCTTGAAAAAATGCACACTACCCTATATTTATTTTGTTATCAAATGTCTTGTGTTGTATTTTGGAATCAAAAAAGAGGGGTTAGAAAAAAAGTTTGAATACTTTTTCATTGGCAGCGAACATCCTTAATGCTTCAAAACTAAAAAATATGACACAAGGGATGTACATGTATATGAAGAGATAAAAGCAAATTTTTTTTTTTTTTTTTTTTTTTTTTTTTTTTTTTTTTTTTTTTTTGTTTGTTTAAATCAGATACCTGATCATGAACCGTGGCCATCAAACGCTGGCACCCATTTTTCTAAACCTTGAACTTCAAAACTTAATTGGGGGGTTACTAGAAAATATCTTTGCAATGCCAAGACCAATGTGTAAAAATCTTCAATAACAGTTTAATGAATAAAGCCTAAATGGACTATCTATTTGCCACTTACAATAGTTTTGTGATGTCTTCAATAATAAACTTGGAAAGAAAAATCAAATGTCAACTTTTTTACAAGTTTTTCAGAAAATCGAATTATTCCCAAATATTTGAAATATTGTATCCTTAGAAAATATACATCTATGAAGCAACTTGGCGTCTCTTGGCGTTAGACAGCATTGTATCTGCAGTAAGTAAGTAAGTAAGTAAGTAAATTCTTTATTTTAAGAGGGTAACCCAATTGGTAATTCCAATCTTCCTTGGGGTCCTCTAAAACAAGTTAACATATATACAACAATTGTACAAAATCATTTTATGCAATAAATGGTCAAGTAGAGTAATGGATATAATATAATGAGCAAAAAAAAAAAAAAAAAAAAAAAACTGTGACATGTGACATATAATAACAGGATAACAGGGGAAATAAAATGCGTAGATTGGCGGTGGAGGCAAAGTTATCAAAATATAACTAACTTTTGATCCACTCAGAGCATCGTTTGCTAAAATATTTATGGATGAAGATTGTTTTATTTCTAGCGGGATACTATTCCATATCACTACTCCAGAGAAAGACAAGCTACCCTTAAATAAATTACATTTCGCCTGAGGAAGTACATAGTTTTTATTCGCGACCGATCTTAAATTTGAAAGTGTGCTATCCAATCTGCCTTCTCTCATTTGAAATAATTCAATCAAGTAACCAGGAGCTAGATTGTTATAAACTTTGTACATAATTTTTGCCTTGCTAAGGAAAACACTCTGATCAAATGACAAAATATCCAGTTGTTCTAAAGATTCATTTAAACTTTTATAATCTGTTGATAAAATTAATTTACATGCCCTCCTCTGCAATTTATTGATCTTATTGACATTAAAATTAGATGAATTGCTCCATATTATACTACAGTAATCAAACTGGGGCTTAATATATGAATTATAATACAGAAGTTTGTGATCTAGTGATAAATAAGATTTGATTTTGCTTAAAAGCCATAAATATGATGAAACTTTCTTTGATATATGTTGATAATGATCATTCCAGCATAAGTTTTCATCAACATAAATACCTAGGATTTTATCACTTGTGGTCATTCTAATGTCCATATCACTATATGTAAGAGTTAATGTGCTTTCATGTAAGTTATTTCTTTTCTGTCTACTTGTGATCAACATTACTTTCGTCTTCAATGTATTTAATACCATACCGTTTTTTCTACACCAATCATGAAGCAAATTTAATGACTTTTGTAAATTTCTTTGAAGAGTTTTCAAATCAGAATGCTGCTCATATAAGGTGGTGTCATCTGCATATAGATCAACAAACGATATGGTATCATGCAATAACAAGGGTAAGTCATTTATGAAAAGTAGAAATAACAAAGGACCTAAAATAGATCCTTGGGGAACTCCACAATTTACTACTGATGAATCAGACAACTCATTATTCAAGGCAACACGCTGAGTTCTGTTAATCAGATACGAATTAAACCAAGATAAACAAGAGTCACTACATTTATAAGACTGCAATTTTTTCAATAGAATTTGATGGTCAACAAGATCAAACGCCTTGCGAAAATCAACCATTACACAACCTACTAGTTTCCCACTGTTTAAGGCTTTTAGCCATGAATCCACCATAAGAATCATAGCAGATTCCGTCGAATGTTTTGCACGAAACCCACTTTGAGATTTGTGTAACAAACTGAAATTGTTTAAAAACAACGAGAAATTAACATCGACCCATTTCTCAATTAGTTTCGACACAGTCGGAAGAATTGAAATGGGTCTGTAATTATTGATATCGTCTTTATCTCCTGATTTAAATAGCGGCTTAACTTTTGCCTCTTTCCATACACTAGGAAATGTACCAGAAGTAATGCTTTTGTTTATTATGTAAACAAGACTTGGGGCTATGATGTTTGCAGACAATTTTAGAATTTTGGGGCCTATGTTATCCAAACCAGTTGACTTGCTTATATTCAGATTTGATAAAAATGTATTTACAAATGCCTCATTAGTTAACGGAATTTTAAATTCAACATCATTTGGAACTTTAGATTCAACAAAAGTGTTAAGATATTCAAATTCAGAGTTTATAATTGGCTCTTGTAATTTAGAAGCTACGTTCACAAAATAATTATTAAAAAGTTTCGCTAAATCCGATTCAGCCGTTATTATGTTATCTTCGCATTTTATAGCAAGATTGTTTTCATTGTCGTTTCCTTTGCCTTTTAAACCAAATTCTTTAAACAATTTCCAAATAGTTCGTGGGTCTGACTTTCCTTCTTCAATTTTTGTTTGATATGTTTTCTTCTTTGCTATGTCAATTAAGTCCGTTACTTTATTCCGCATTTGTTTATACTCGGAGATGTTACCATTTAGTTTATATTTATTTCGTTGTTTCATGCAATCAAGTATTTCTGAGGATAACCATTCAGGTTGATATTTTTTCTTAACCCTATGACTTTTAATTGGTGCATGTTTATCAAGAATTTCTAAAAATAATGTATTCCAAACATTAACTATATCATCAACATTATCAAATTGCTCTAATATTTCCCAAGGAACACTACTTAAGTCAGATAGAAAATTGGCCTCTTCAAAGTTTTTAAAAGACCGATATGTAATGACTTGATGTGTATTTTTACTAACAGACGCGTGTGATTTGCGGTTACAAAATACGGCAAAGTGATCGCTAATGCACATTTTTTCAACAGAAACAGATTGGATAGTTTCTTCATTATTAGTATATATGTGATCAATCAGCGTTTGTGATTCTTGCGTTACCCTTGTAGGTTCACTTATTAATTGTGTTAAGCCTAAAGATGAAGTGAAGTTTCCCCAATCCCTTTCAATTTCACAATTAAATAAGTTTCTATTAAAGTCACCTAGGATTATAAACTCTTTATTTTGATCGGAAACAATGTCGATAAAATCCTCAAATCTATCATTAAATTCTACTTTTGTATCAGGCGGTCTATACATATTACCGACTAAAAAAGACTTTCCGTTATTTGGACATATTTCTAACCACAAGCATGCTATATCATTAGTTTCTAAATCCTCTCTACGTTTGGCAAGGATGCCTTCCCGCACATAAACAATTATACCTCCACCGCCATTATCGTTGTTGTCTTTTCTGAATGGTGACTGAAAACCGTTCACTTTGAAAATACTGTTAATTTTATGACTTTTCAATTTTGTTTCACTCATTCCAAAAATATGCAATTTACTGTTTTCAGGTGCAGTCAATATAGTACTTATTTCAGAAAATTTACTCATTTTGTCACCACATATTCCTTGAACATTAAGATGGCCAATATTTATACCTTTACTATTTAGGTCAATGGAAAATGTATCTAGATTGTTATTATTTGCAAAAGATGATATTTCATTAAAGTGAACATTATTATCTGAAATACTATTTAAATGTTCAGGCATTTGTTGACTTTCAGAATCACTATTTCTTTCTATACAGTCATTTAAGATACAGCTTTCAAAGCTAACTGAATGTTTATCGAAATTTTGTACATGTTCAGCATCTACATTAAGTATTGATCTATTACTGGATTTTGTAAATGTATTAGTATTAGACACATATATTTGAGTATTACAATTACAATGAAACAAATTACAATTCACGCATACTCTCTGCAAAATGCTGAACTTATTACAAATCTTAAAACTGTTTGTACTTATGGCAATTGTGCCGTGTCCCTATTGCGAGTACCAGCAATCAGCGACTTCATGTCCTGGCATATTGCATCCAAAACATAATCTTCTGCCTCCCCTTTGTCCATTTGATTGTCCATAGTATGTATTTTGTCTATGCCCCCTGTTTGGTCCGTTAAACTTACTATTTCCCGTGTACTGTCTGTTTGATTGTTCATTTCGTGCTCCCGTGTGTGTCCCGTTTGATCGCCTGTTTCCCGAGTATCGTCTGTACGATTTCCCATTTCCCGTTTGTGGTCGCCCGTTTTCCTCCTTATTGTGCCGATACGACTGTCGTCCATTTCCCGGTCTGTTGTCTTGAGTGAGTTGCTGCCTCGAAGATGACATTACGCTGAACTGAAAATTATCAACGATATTAACATTTCTGTTCATGGCGTCTAGCGTCTGCGAAAACAACAAAATTCGTGTAATTTGCATCATTTCATCCAACTTTCTTAACACTCATAATTATAACGTTTTAACGGCTGTATTCTCTTTCGGCATGACAAAAGAGGTATAGTTGACCAGGATTTCGATCCACGGGCTAATCAACCACTACGGCTTATCACGAGGGACCATAGTCTAGTAACGGAAGGGGTTATCGCGCTTGGTTCAGCTAAACGCTGACCGAATGATGTTAAGTTGATCCATGGTCTATTGAATATGGCGGCGCCCATGGAATCAGAATCTGAATAGTTTACTGGTGACAAGCCAAATGATATTACATGTACAAGTATTTCACCAGGGGTTCAGATGGGGGATAAATTAGTCCCTAGAACGCACTCGTAAGTGAAGCGAACTTGGACACACAATCATCTGACATTTCAGCAGAAGAAAACAGAGAGTCAGGGAGGTCATTCCAGTCCCTGATAGTCTGGGGAAAGAAACTACATTTATATGCATCTATACTAGCAGATGGAAGCTGAAATGCCTTGGAGTGACTATTTCTACAACGCCTAGTCTTGGGGATAAGGTCTTCTGTAGGTATTCTGGCTTTACCCTTCTGACCTTTGTATAGCAATATAAGTCGATTATCCGTCCTCCTTTTCTTGAGAGATTCCTATTTGAGTTTCATACTTCCCGGCTTCCTCGAAGGTATAATACCTAGTTACAAATCTATCGGCACGATTCTGTACCTTCTCCACTTCCTCCTGAATGCATTTAGTATGAGGATCCAAAACAAAACTTCCATGGGAAGCCGTCTTCCATTTTTTTAATTTCCAGACAAAGAAGATTATCTCAGTAGACTGAAAAAAACACGGGAAATAAATTCAATCATCAAAGAAACAATTAAACGCACCAAAAGTAGCCCCATCGATTGATTACTAGGTCAGGAACTATTTTACAACACTGTCGGCCATACTTGTTTCGGCGAAAACTTAGTGGAAGGCTTGGTTGAACGATATCACTCTGGTCAGACTAGACTCAATTCGATCATGTATAGTATGGTCCATGAGCCAATACCGTAAATTTTGGGGGTCGGTACCATCGGGCCTGAACAAATCCCCTTATGATTTTCATGTAGGACTATGTTTGTAGACTTGTAAAAAACCGGGGGGACTTGCATTGCTGGTAGCTTTAATGGTGAAACGACACGTTATTTACGATACCCCATAATTAAAAACAAACGTCATTTTAACACAAAAAACGGTAGGGAATAGTCTTTTAGCTATCCATATCCCCCTTTCCTCCCCAAGGGAAATTTTTACACTATTATTCTCTAAAAGTACATTCAAAAGGCTATCAAATCCTGTTTTCTGCCATCTGAAAGTCGAGGCGTTTGCGTTTTACGCTATGTTTTATTAAATTACTCTAAATATTCAATTTTTGCGTCAATAATGAGGGTACACATAGAAAATTGAAAATATCTCAATTGTTTTTTTATCCTAGACCATTGAACTTGGTCTCATTCTTAAGCTTAGACATATCCCTTTTATCCTATGATAAGTAATGAAAATTATCTTACTTGCATTTTCATGAATTTTCATTAAAACATTAAAATGAAAAAAAAAAAAAAAGTTAAAAATCAATTATCCCATTAAAACTAATTTCAGGCCTAAACTATCATTGTGGCTCCTTGTTATTGTATCAATTTTTCTATTTGACAAATTTGTTGATGCCATGGGCCTAAATGAAAATCATCTCATTTGCATTTTCATGAATATTAATGAAAATGACAAAAATCAGGATTTACAAAGGGAAAATAATTATATTGCCATTTGAAGGGTTTGGTTTGGGTTATAGGATGTAATTTGAACTCTTAGAACAAATGCTCAAGGGTGCCAGTTTGGTCAGAGGATCACTTTAATGCCCATTTGTGACACCTAAAATCATGGACTGTTCAATACAACCCCTAATACGCGCAGTTAGTAAGGTGATACACCTATATTACAACATGTATTTTGGCTACTGATAGACCTAGAAAGCAGAAATAGGTATCAAATGATTGCTTTTGCAATGCTATATAACTATGTAATAAGATATAATTGTCAAACTGACTTCCTGGTGTTCGAATATTAATGAAAACTTCATGTATAAGACTAAAATTACAGAAAATGGAGAATACGAGCACAGTTGTTTATATCTCAGCAACCAAAAGCTCTAAAGAGCTTGAATTGGTATCAAATGATTGCTATGACAATGCTCTATAACCATGTAAAAAGATATATAAACAAGCTGGCTATCTTAAGGCTCAAATATTAAAAAAGAACTTCAGATATTAGAGAAAAATAACAGATATACGAAGGGGAAAATTCAACGAAATTCAGATATCTCAGCAACCAAAAACTCCAAAGACTTGAAATTTGTATTAGATTATTGTTATGATAATGTTCTATATTAATGTGAAAAAGTACAGAATGATTTTGACCTTCTTGGTGTTCAAATATTGATGAGAACTTTCAATTTTAGAGACAAATCACAGACCAATGTAGGGGTATACCTACAGAAACGTTTATAGCTCAGCAGCCAAAAGCCATAGAGAGCTGAAGTTTGTAACAAATGATTGCTATGATAACATTCTAAAACAACATAATAAGATACATTAATAGTCATACTTTTGTGCTGTTCTGATATTAAAAAACTTTAAATATTAGAGAAAAATCACAGAAAATGGAGGGGGTATACCTACGAAAACGTGTATTTCTCAGGAACCAAAAGTCATAAAGAACAGAAATTGGTATCAAATGATTGCTATAACAATATTTTATAATTATACAATTAGATATACATGTATCAATAAGTTGACTCTCTTGTAGCGCAAATACTTAAGGGAACTTCAGATATAGGAGAAAAATCACTGGCAAACGAAGGGGGTATACAAATAAAACCGCTGATATCTCAGTGACCAAAAGCTCTAGAGAGCTAAAATTTGAATCAAATGATTGTTAGAATTATGTTCTATAATCATTAGATAAGAAACATAATTAATTTGACATTCTCATTGTTGGAATATAGATGAGAACTTTAAATATTAGATAAAAATCTCAGAAAAATATAGGGGGTATGCCAACGGAAACGTATATATCTCAGCAACCAAAAGTTTTAGACAGCTGAAATTGGTATCAAATGATTGCTTTGACAATATTCTATAACCATGTAAAAGGTATATAAATAAAATGTCTTTCTTGTTTCTCGAATATTTAAGAGAACTTAAGCTATAGAAGAAAAAACATTTGCAAACGAAGGGGGTATACCAATAAAACTGCTGATACATCAGTGACCAAAAGCTCTAGAGAGCTAAAATTGGTATCAAATGATTGCAAGAATAATGTTCTATAAACATAAGATAAAGAACATAAATAATTTGACTTTCTCATTGTTGGAATATAGATGAAAACTTTAAATATTAGATAAAAATATCAGAAAAATATAGGGGTATACCAACGGAAACATATATTTCTCAGTAACCAAAAGTCCTAGACAGCTGAAATTGGTATCAAATGATTGCTATGACAATATTCTATAACCATGTAAAGGGTATATAAACAAAATATGTTTTTTCTTTCTCGAATATTTAAGAAAACTTAAGCTATAGGAAAAAAAAACACTGGCAAACGAAGGGGGTATAACAAGAAAACTGCGAATATATCAGTAACCAAAAGATCTAGAGAGCTTAAATTGGTATCAAATGATTGCTAGAATAACTTTCTTTAATCATGTGATAAAAACATAAATAATTTGACTTTCTCATTGATGAAATGGTGATGAGAACTTTAAATATTAGATAAAAAATCTCAGAAAAATATAGGGGGTATACCAACGGAAACGTATATATCTCAATAACCAAAAGTTCTAGAGACTGAAAATGCTATAATATGATTGTTTTGACAATATTCTATAACCATGTAACAAGTATATAAACAAACTGACTTTCTTGTTGCTCAAATATTTAAAAGAACTTAAGATATAAGAGAAAAATCACTTGCAAACGAAGGGGGTATACCAATAAAACTGCTAATATCTCATCGACAAAAAGCCCTAGAAAGCTGAAATTGGTATCAAATGATTGCTAAAATAACGCTTTAAAACCACTTGGTAAGTCACTTACTTTTTTTGAATATTGATAAAAACTTTAAATATTAGAGAAAAATCACAGAAAAATTGAGGGGGTATACCACTAAAAAACTTAATACGTCAGCAACCAAAAATATAGAGCTTAAATTGGTATCAAATAATTGCTATGGTAATGTTCTATAATCATAAGATAAGATTTATAAAGAATTAGAATTTCTTAGTGTTTGAATATTGATGAAAACTTAAAATATTAGATAACAAATCACAGAAAAATATAGGGGTATACCAAAGGAAACATATATATCTCAACAACCAAAAGTCCTAGAGAGCTGATATTGGTATCAAATAATTGACATGACAATATTCTATGACCATGTAAAAGGTATATAGCAAGCTGACTTTTTAGCTGCTCAAATATTTGAGAAAACTTAAGATATAGGAGAAAAATAACTGGCAAAGAAGGGGGTATATCAATAAAACTGCTGATATCTCAGTTACCAAAGGCTCTACAGAGCTGAAATTGCTATAAAATGATTGCTATGACAATATTCTATAAACATGCAACAAGTATATAAACAAGTTGACTTTCTTCTTTCTCAAATATTTAAAAGAACTTAAGATATAAGAGAAAAATCACTTGCAAACGAAGGGGGTATACCAATAAAACTGCTAATATCTCAATGACAAACAGCTCTAGAAAGCTGAAATTGGTATCAAAAAATTGCTAAGATAATGTTCTAAAATCATGTGGTAAATAACACAAACAACCTGACTTACTTTTTTCGAATATTGATCAAAACTATAAATATTAGAGAAAAATCACAGAAAAAAGTGGAGGGGGTACACCCCCAAAAAATCTTTATAACTCGGCAACCAAAAGTTATAGAGAGCCGAAATTGGTATCAAATGATTGCTATGGTATTGCTCTAAAATCATAGGATAAGATTTATGAAAAACTAGGCTTTCTTAGTGTTGAATATTGATGAGAACTTAAAATATTTGATAAAAATGACAGAAAAATAGAGGGGGTATACCAACAGAAACGTTTATATCTCAGCAGCCAAAAGTCCTAGAGAGCTAAAATTGGTATCAAATGATTGATATGACAATAATTGATAGCCATGTCATATAAAAAAAGACATATGAACAAGCTGACTATCTTGTTCCAAAAATTGAAGAAAACATAAGATATAAGAGAAAAACACAGGCAAATGAAGGGGGTATACTAGAATAAACTCGAAGATTTTACCCATAAAGCTACCACCTAGAAAGGTCCCCCCGATTTTATCTAATTTTATACATGCCAAAATTGTGAAAAAGTGCGGGGGGATCTGTTCAGGTCAGGTGGTACCGACATCTTAAATAGCTCATGGACCAGTAGGACCATAGTTCAACCATAGCTTTGATCGAATATCTCCACTTAAATCATGAACCAGTCAACAATTTCACCAGTAGCAGTTCACTGCCAAATTTTACAAGTGAGCATATTTGAAGAGTAAACATTTTATGAAATCACGAATTACACCCATCTTAAGTAATATCTCTTGGTTGCTGTGACAGATCTCCGCGACTACGCCATTTGGCTATATAGTGAAATAAGTACTGAGAAATAACAAGCTTTTTAGAAAAAGCTTATACTTGTTTCAGACATGGTGTCACGACATCACGAGAGTGGGAATGGTCAGAGTCAGAATGACAGGCAGTCGGCAGTGTTTGATTGCCACGACAGAATGTCGGGCTATACATATATCGGGATAATGGATCATGATGACTTTCTGGTTCCAAGTGGTAACAGGACGCTTTAAGAACTTGTGGTATTTATATATTCCGTCTTGCAAAATATAATAAATAAAACCTTTATATCTGGTCCAAGTAAGCACCTTGTGCCGTCGTCTATGGGTAGTGGGGACAAATCGTATAAATGGCTCATGTCACGTGACTAATATGGCCGGCATGCCAATATATGGTAAAATCTTTCAAAAGTCTTTTTCTTCGGAACCGATGACCCTATTCCAAAGAAACTGGATTATTTAGCGTTGCTTTAAAAATATAGGTGAGGTCTCGCTATGAGACGCTTTTAATTTTATTTTATTTCTTTCTTAAATCGTATTTGTAGATGTCCGATCTATCATTTGCATGTCTCTAAACAGCTTAAAAGCGCATTATATCTTTAAAATCCAGTATTTCTGTGACGGGATAGCCTCCCTTGGAAAAATACGCTGGTGCCACGCATTAGCGGCATATTAAGTGCTTTTAATATGCAAATTTCAAACTCGAAACTTTGTGAAGTGTTGAGCATATAGCCCAGTAAACCACCCTTGGTGGATGAGCATGCTATTCCACCGACGGGGTTAGCTGTGGCTTGGCTCGGCTGTTCGTTACATTTGGTGGCAGCGGTGGGATGATGACAACTGCCAGATCGGAGTTGCGTTACCCATGTAGTCTCCAGGCCAAGACTCGGGGCGAGTCTTCTCGGAGGGGGAAGTAGTGTGACGGGATAGCCTCCCTTGGAAAAATACGATGGTACAACGTATTAGCGGCATATTGAGTGCTTGTAATATGCAAATTTCAAACTCGAAACTTTGTGAATCAAGAAAGGTTGAGTATATAGCGCAGTAAACCACCAATGGCATGCTTTTACACCGACGGGGTTTCTGTGGCTTTGCTCGGCCGTTCGAATTAGCGTATATAGCGCAGTAAACCACCCTTAATGGATGAGCATGCTTTTCCACCGACGGGGTTTCTGTGGCTTGACTCGGCTGTTCGTTACATTTCATACAAAATAATTACATTTCAGTGGCGGGTTAGTCCACGGTAAATTAATGTTTGTTTTAGGGTATGTGCTGAAGCTATTTCAGCAACGTAGTTTTAAAAATATGTGAACTAGTTGAGCGTTTGGTGGCGCTATAGCCGGCAGCAGTTATCAGGATGGCACATGATAAAAATATAGGAAGTTCAACTATCTGCGTGTGTTCAGTCTTTTGCGCCATTTTCTTCTTTAGTCTGTATCATTTAGCATATACGTTTGTACTTTAGCCGAAACGTTCATCAGGAAAACATGTCCGTGTAATGTATACCCCCCTGAACCCCACTTCTATATAACAAAACTGGGGTATGCAGGGGTATAACTATTTTTCTTATTTTTGCTCCAAAACATAGATTGTGGGTACTCGCCGAGGCGGTTCTAACGCGTACCCACAATCTATGTTTTGAGCAAAAATAAGAAAACTATCAAAGTTTTTCTACTGAAAATTTTCATTTTTTACAACTTTAAAAAGCTCCGTATATTGAATGGGCGTGTTTTCGTAATGTGTACATATACTTATGTGAATAATAGGTGGCAGCACATTTGCGCACATTTTTGAAAGAATGTGGTTCATTTGCGCACACAATTTTTCCAGGTAAACGCTTTCATTTGCGCACACAATTTCCCCAGGTAAATGTTACATTTGCGCACATCAAATTTTCTCCGGTAAATGGTATGTTTGCGCTCGCCGGTCTGTATAGACAAACCAAATGGAACATTTTAAAATAAATCCTGGAAAACGAGGAATTTTATATGAAGGTTTTAGATTTTGACAAGAAAGAGAAAATAAGACGGTACACTTGTGATGATGCATAAAGAAAACTCGCAAATTCAGCTAAATTATACAATAATTCTTTTGAGTGAGATTCGAACATGACCACGCGGAAGAAGAGTCCAGGGCTGCGACTCCTGAAACTCTTCACACCCAGGCCGGTGAACAGTAGTAACAGTGATGATACTTTATTTGTCGTACCTTGATTTGGTTTAAACATATTTATTTCCAAATTTTGTACAGAAACAATACAAAAACATGCAATCAACGACAGGATCAGAACGAAAGCGTAAACGCTTATTTAGTTCTTTTCCTAAGCATTGTAAACAATGAAGGTTGCAATTTGTTTTGGATAGTCTACAAGTATTACTGATAAAGTTTTGAAAATTAAGAAAATAAATATTATGTACGTAGACTCTTTAAGAAAATAACTTTCAAAAAATTACATAATGGAAAATAGCATCAAGATTTATGAGTGAAGTAAATAGAGAGAGAGAGAGAGAGAGAGAGAGAGAGAGAGAGAGAAATGACCCCCGGAGCAGCAGCAAAGATGATTTAATAAAATACCTGCAGCCGGCCAAGGAAGAGGCGTAAAAACGTGTGCGCAAATTTAACAGTAAAACTGTGAGCAAATGATATACATTTCTGTGCGCAAATGAAAACTGTGCGCAAACGAATTTTTTGAAAAATGTGCGCAAATGTATTAGCACCGAATAATAGTCAGTTATTGAAATCCAATAGACTCCGCGTTAAAATATTAACTGCCGGTAGTAATTATATACTAAAAGAATAAAGAAACGCAACAAATACTTTGGGTTACTAAAAATATAACTGAGCATCTTATATGAAAACAATATCTAAACGTCAAATTGCAACCGGTTGAGCCACAATGTCGGTTACGTAGGCTTAATGGCGTACGCGTATCCACACTGACCTACAGTAGCGAACCCTGTAACCATGATCAGTAAATGTCAAATTTGAAAACAAAACCAATAATTTTTTTCCAAAACCCCTAAAAGTGATTGCAGATCATTGATCAGTTGGTAACATTTTGGTATGTTATGACCAACGTTAATCGGAAAAATGAGTCAAAAGCCAAAAAAAAATTCCTTTGGCATGCGTTATTAAGACTCTCATTATGTTTTTCTAATTTTCTGATTTAAAAAATCAATTACCAAACGTTTGATTGCAGTGCGTAAATCTAGTGTTTACTCAAAGCATATAATCCGTTTCGCTCATTTACATAACGTTATATTCTGTCCAAAGAACGTCAAAAAAACGCTCCGACGATCCATTTCTACGGTACCTGTGACGTCACTGTTGATTTAGTTGATTAAAAAGCACGTCATGTCATATGTTGGTTCGATTTATACCGTTAAGGTACAAATAGCCAAAATCGAATAATTTAAATGACGTTAATTACTCATTTTTCTTTATTGTAAACTTCAGCATTGCGTTAACAAGATTTAACGCAACGTGGGACGGCACCTAAGTATACAATGATCCTAGTCCTTATTGCACATTATCAAGTGGACGTGACGTAACCCACATGCAAAGAATTTGCCATCTTCCCCTTCGCCCCGACGTTTACGTTTACAATTTGCGTTTTTCATAGTTTTTGACGTTTTGTCGTTTATTTTGTCAATAAAATGACGTTTTCTCATTTCATCACGTGCAAAAAGTAGTCAGTAGGTCATTTCATAAAAGGATTTTATCAAAACGTCAAATACATGCGTAAAAGTTGAAATTTAGTGTGTTGCGTATTTTAATTCCTTAAGTATATGTACCTACCCGACATAACCGAAAAATCGTTGCAAGGATGTTAAAAATCACAATAGACAAAAATATCAACAATTATGCAGCGCATCGTTTCGTGTATCTCTCAATGGTGTCTTTGCAACATTAGCTACTGTAGATTGTCGCGTCATGAGAAAAAAAGGTGTTTGTATATGTGAAAATAAAGGTTAAAAAAGATTTTTATCCAAAATCAAGTTTCAAGCTTCTAGCCTTCTTTTGTGACATGGTCGGAAACCCCGAACACCGGCGTTCTCGCATTGCGTCTCCATTTCTTTTACAGGCCGATCTATACAGAGACTATCCAAACGCTGCAGGATTCACGTTCAGCGCCTTACATTTTTTACTTCCTTTTGGCGCATACGGAACAACTAACGATCTCATCATAGGAAAGTATATCACCCGGGCCACTCAGTTTGGCGAGGGAAAGACACACAAGAACATTTATAAGCCTAGCTACATAAAAACCGGAGGTGCGCACAACCACCACCCGGAGCCTGTCAACGGAAAACTGAGGTGCGCATCTATTCTGCCATATGAGACGTACGAGGTATGGCAGGAAAGTTCGTAGACACTCCAACTATCAGAAAAAGTAACGCGTCGTTGAAGAAGCGTTTTGTATATTTTCAAGCAGCAATATCTTATGAGTATATTTCAGAAATTTTGTGCAATTTGAAGTTATAACACGCTTGGTATGGCCACTTTTCTGCTTGAGGGTAGGGCCGTGCGGGGCAGGTGTCAAAACGTGATAAAATGTGACGATTTTCACATTCTGTTTTTGCTTGTGAAACGGCACGGAAGTGTTCTGTAAAGTTAAAATATTTTGATCCTGAAAGAAAGTTCAATCAACAACGTTTTCTGAATGTTTGGTCCTTGGCGGCAGTACAGTTTGATATCTGTGAATAAAATTTCAGATGCAGTCCGAAAAAATTGTTTGAAAAAATGGCGTAATTTTGACGTCGGAGAACAGCCGATAACCATGAAATTGTGTGTTTTTGTTACGGAAATGGCCAATAAACACGATGGAAATGATATAAACAACAACATAAAAGCTATCAGCTTGTCTGTCACTAGTTTACAAGTGGCAGAGTTGATTTTTGGATGCTCGATAGATCATCTAAGATGATAAACGGCGGCGGAAGGGCACTCGTCTTACATTCTCAGCGAATGAAAACGGTTTCATATGTTTAACCGGTCATCAGAGAACCTGAGGACAGTTGGCACAAATCTGCATTTGACAGCTGGATACACATAATAAAACTATTATCGATATCCAAGGACCCTATGTGGAATAACTCTGAAACATCGGTTAAACTTGTTTCAAATATATAAAGCACTGACAGCAATCGACTTCACGTAGCGTCACTGTGACGTTGACCCTTGCCCCGCTCCCCGTCAGTGAGGTGCACATAAAAGGCTGTAGAAGAAGTCGTGTTGGCCAGATTTTCATAAAATTTCGTCTATTTGCTCATGAAATATTTTTGTAAACCCAGATATATTCATTTTGACACAAATTCTTTTCCTGTTTAAAATACTAATGGTGTCTACGAACTTTTCTGCCATACCTCGTATTCAGTAACGTACGCGGCCCTAAAGTCGCCATGGTCCTAAAGTCGTCACTTTTCATTTAACCTCCACCATTTCTGTCTACGTCATCAAAGATTCGCAAATGAAGCATGATTTTAAACGAAAGTATTTACTCTACTGAAGCTCAATTTGTTTTATTTTTTTCACTGACAGGGTATTGGCCTTGGATCACCAAAAACCACATAAATGTTAGCCTCTCTGAGCTTTAAACAACCCACTAAGACAACTCACCAATTGTTTCTACTGGCCAACAAGTTTACAAAATTGTCAGGATAATGCAGAACGTCATTAATTGCCACAAATACATTTATTATGCCAAGTGTTCCAGTTACTTACCATCCCGGCATTCACTGGTCTACAGACACCTTCACCGTTACTCATATGTTCATCTGGCCCGTAGACGTCACCTACCTGCATAGTCTAGCTGAGTTTCAGCGTAGGACCACCCACAAATTCACCAGGAAAACATGTTCGTGCAATGAATAACTCCTTAAACCCCACTTTCATATAGTCAAACTGAGGTTTACAGGGGTATACCTACTGCCAAGGCGGTTCTAACGAGTACCCACAATCTATGTTTTGGAGCAAATAAAAAAAAAAAAAAAAAAAGATTCTTCCGCTGAAAAAATCTCTGTTTATGGCCACATACGTTACTCGTATTTCAATGACACACTACAGGAGATGTGATACTCATTTTAGTAGAGCTTGGAGCGGCTGTTTTAGGCACATGCGCGCGCACTAAACGTGTACACATCAGAAAAGAGTAATTATCAGAAATGCCATTCATTGTAACTTTGAATTCTCTTTTTAGGGTAACGGTGCCCTATGATGAAGGGTTTCTTCGACATATCCGGGTATCGTGCTATACACCGGACTGTAAAAAAGAACGGAAGCACGATGTATTGAATGACAAGTGGCTATCAGACTGGTCAAGGCGGATTGAAAAGAATGTTAAACATGTGAGAAAGGCGGTATTTGATACTGAACAAATTATACCGTAGTTCTATTACGGGACCTTACGGAACCTTAACCGATTTTTGACAAATGGATTGGCCTATTCCTATCATTTGGGCGATTTCACTTCGAGTTTTAGGGGAGCCAGGAGCGATTCTAATTTTTTTATCCCAATTTGATGAAAATCCTGTAAGAAAACAGAATGGACCCGGATGGGACGTCGCGTTTTGCGGGGCTATGCTGTTTGCCTATGTTCCACAAAAAGGACGCCAAGCTTAAATGAGTTAATAAACGAAGGATATGCAGAAATTATTCTGGTCGTCCGGCACCACATATCTTTGATTCTGGTGTTCGCATTGAGGGTATAATGCAATTTTAATATGCACGTTATAACGTTAAATTGTGATCATTTGAAAAGAAAAAGAAAACAAGTATAAATGTAGTAGTTGTGGGGGAAAAAGAGAAGATTTTTATGTTTGTACATAGAGCATAAATTTATCATTTTGATAAATTTGCTTTTATTATTCAAGTTTTTTGTTTTCAGTATTTTATGTTAATTTTATTTGACATTCAATGTACGACACAGCCACTCAGTGAACAAAGTACATTCATACAAGGCCGCGCTGATGTTATGAATAGCGTATTCGCTTTGCAATCATTAGGTTGCGGGTTCGATCACCGGCCGGTATATGCCTGTCGTGCTGGCGAATTATATTCACTTGAGACCTGATAAACATTAGAACTGGTTGTTGCTCCTTCACTCAACGAAAGACTAAGCGTCTTAAAGCTGGAATTTGTGATTGTATTTCTTTTTATGCCACCAAACTTCCAAGAAGTTGAATGGGCATATTGGTTTGGGTCTGTCCGTCCAGTCCAGTGCGTGAGTTACGCTTAGCACTAGGTCAGGAACCGTTAGAGGTAGGATCTTGAAATTTGGTATGTTGTTTGTATATGAAAATTAAGAGGACTCGCATTTTTTTCTTTCAGGTAAATTCAAGGGGCTAGGGGTCCATTCTGTGAGAGTTATTTCCCTTTTTAATTCTTGATAAAGTGAATTGATAGTGGGTACCTTGTGTGCGCAACTCCTCCTACAGTTTATTACCGATTATCTTGAAACTTTACAGATGGTGTGACCATGCTTTTAAGATATGCTTGTGGTTTTGATATAATCCTCAGATTAATTTTTGTCACTTTTTCGCAATTCGAACTTAGCCATTTTTCGGTCATTTTGAAAATGAAAGTGAATGGACAGTGGGTACCTTGTGTGCACAACTCCTCCTACAGTTTCATGCCAAATGGTTTAAAACTTTACATGTGCATGTGGTTTGGATATAATCCTCGGATTATTTTTTGCTATTTTGTTTTTCATATCTGAACTAGTCATTTTTCGGGCATTTTAGTGAACGGATAGAGGGTACCTTGTGTGCGTAACTCCTCCTATAGTTTAATATCGATACGTTTGAAACTTTACATACATTGTGACCATGGTTTAAAGATATGCATGTGGTTGGGATATACTCCTCAGATCAATTTTTGTCACTTCTTTTTGCAATTTGAACTTATTCGTTTTTCGGATATTTTCACATCTTGAAAGTGAGGTACCAGTTGGGGACATTGTGTTTCAGAAACACATTTTCTAGTTGTATATTCTGCTTCTACATTTTCTGTAAACTGAAACGTAATAAAGAACTAGTAGAACTATTACCCCGACTTAATGTAAACCACCAATACTATGCAACATACATGTAATCAGGTTCTATATCTGAGTAGAGATCAAGAAAACATGTCCATGAAAATCCTACTCCCTTGAAGCACACTCTTATGTAGTAAAACTGGGATGTATTTTGACCAAAATAGATTGTAGGTATTCGATAGAACCGCTTCATTCGTTAGGACCGCTTCATTTGCTCTTGGACAAATTTCAAACGAATTAAAACAATTTACAAAAAATAATAAAATACCACATGCATATCGGGTTTGACTTCCAGAATGAGTGACTTAGCCTGCAGTTGCATTTTGTGAGTTTTTAACTTACACATGCCATGATTTTGGCAACAGCTTTTAAACATATACATAGGACGAGCAGACTTTACGTAGTAGTATATTTTGTATAACAAATCTCGAAAGTTACTTTTCATGTTACTACTGAACAGCATACTTCATCTTTATCAATGCAAGTGTCCATTAAATTGCTTGCTTCTTGGTATAGTTTACAGAAGTGTTGAAAATATACGAGTCGGGTCATGACAAAACCAACATTTAGCATATTCGAAAACAACTGTAACTGGGAAATTGATCAGCGCCTTTCTTCTCGCTACATTGATAGTACTATTGCTCTACTTTCTAAATCGAAAATTTCCTCTAGCCATCTTCTTTGCTTGCACAGTTGGTTTGTGTCAGACCTGTTCCGAAACCTTATTGCTTGGTTTCTCATGATGAGGCTCATACATTGAAACATACAGAGAGGAAAATCGTATTTTTTCTGTTTTGCCGAACAACCGCAAATGCTGAAACAACCATGGCAATCATTGTTATTGCAATAGTTGTTTTTATGGAACAGTTGTGTTTTCGAATATTCGAATTATCTTGCCACAATGTAATCTTATTTTGAACTCTCAAACTTCGATGAACCGCCCCTTATAACATGTTACAAATAACATGATATATTTTTCTTGTTAAGTGGACTGACTGCAAATACAAATATTTGAACAGATTGTATCAAAACTGTGGTTTCCATGGCGCCAGATAACTCCCATAGACCTTAACAGAAATCTAATGACCCCATCTCATGAATTTGAGATTTAGGTGAGTTTAACAAGCGTAAACATTACTATTGCTTATGAGCACACTGTTTGCGCAACGTCGGCGTTTAGTATGTGCACGTTAAGCGTTTTGTTTTGATTTCTCAATGACGTTGCAAGCTGTATAATCTTATTCTGTTTGTTTCAGCATAACTGAGTTCTATAGCGGGTATACAAATTCTTCATTTTTATTTGAAAAGAAGTTCTGTGGCAATTGAGATACTTCAATTCGTGTATAAGGTTAATTATATGTAAAAATGGTTATTTCGCTGTTGATGACGTCGCATAAATATACGCGACGTCAGTGCAACGTTTTGCGTTAAAATGAAAAAGGCGGGAATATAGAACGGTTTTCCTGTATATCTTCCGACGCACTCCGGTGACCACCATTTTTATTTTAAATTCTAAACGGTTACAATGTTTCCTATCTGCTGGTCTAATTTAATCAAAATCATATTCGTAGTTCAGGAGATATGGCAAAAATAGGTTCTTTTTGCTGGTTTAAACTGAATGGCGGGAAAGTTAATTTTGCTTGCAATCTTCTCAATTTAAGAGCAAAATGTATCAAACAGTAACAAAATAACATTCATCGTGTGTTGGGTTGTTTTTTGCAGTAATAACAAATGTATTATAACACATGTCCGCTACGAGTGCGGTTTTCTGAAATGCGCGAGAAACTAGACATCCAAAAAGGTCTGATACCATGGAGACGAGGTCGGTGACCCACCATTTTTATTTCAATTTTAGTCCAAAGATACAATTATCTTGAAGCATGTGAAGTTTCGTGAAAATCATATACGGGAATCAATTAGTAATGTTTCCCTTTAACTTTCCATTTGAGCCTTCGCATGATAAAACAAACCATTTGGGTTTCCGACCAGGCCCTACACAAACGGGCCGGCCTCTACAGTCACAGAAGCAGTCTAGAGTCTTGAAATTCGGTATTCATCCGAAAAACATGTCCGTTAAATGTTTACCTCCTCTTACCCCACTTTTATAAAGTGAAACTGGGGTTTGGAGGGGTATACCTATTTTTTTTTATTTTTGGTCCTAAACATAGATTGTGGGTACTCGTTAGAACCGCCTCGCCGAGGCGGTTCAAACGTGTACCCACGATCTATGTTTTGAGAAATGTATTAAAAATATCAAAATTTTACTGGTGAAATTTTCAATTTTTACAGCTGTAAAAGATCTCTGTATATTGCATGGGCAAGTTTCCGTAATGTGAAGAAGAGGAATTGATTACCTGTGTAGTTACTGCACAAACAACTGATCTGTACTTTTGTTTTCGCCTTGGCATGTTGTTGGTTTTCTTATGCGGCGACTCAATTTGTTATGCTTTATAAATACAGACAAAATTTATTATGAAAACCAAGGCAAGACCTGACCATACACAGTGATATTGCGTTTGATCGCCGTTCACAATTTTGGGACTGTCCAAAAAGGCGGATAGCAGGATAACAAGAATTGAATGCAAAAATTTTCATGAAAGAATATTCATGATATCATCTGTTTAAATATTTACACAACAAAGTGACTCTCATTCAAAAATCAATTTTGATCACTTTTTATTACTTCAGTTAATTCTGCTGCATTGTTCCAGTGAATGAAAATTCCTAGAAAATAATCTGAGTATTCATGTCACCTATTCCCGCAAAAGCAGCAATCTGCATATGCGAAAACAAAGACGCAGATCAGCTGTGCAGTAGCTGCACAGCTGATCAGCGCCTTTGTTTTCGCCTTACGGATAGTACTATTCCTCTTCTACGTATATTCAATGTTTCAAGCTTCGGCCTTTATGCTGTCACTGTATACAGCCTGGTTTGTGTTGGACCTTGTCGGAAACCCAAATTGTTGGTTTTCGCATGCACAGGCTCAAGGTTTTAACAAATTTCATAGAATCTTAAGTTGATTTTTTTCTTTCTCATCATGGTGGTGCTAACCAGGGACCTGATCATGGGCCATGGCTTCGCTTCTAACTTAATGCCAGCACATGCCAATGACAGCACTGGGCAAAAATGGGCTAATTAATCAATGGGTACTCGATTTCAGGAGAAAACCCACTTAAGAGATTATTAGCACATCAGTTTGTAAATCTCGAAATCTGCCACATAAGAATTACAAGCATATACTTACTGTTCAATGAGTCAGTTACTTAAAGTATTCCCTGGAATGCCAGAATTCATAGACAGTTATCTGCTAGTTTGCATTTTTGTTAATTCACATGGCATTGAGTTCACACATATTGCGCGGCTTTTGTTTAAAATTCCAATATATGCAAATAAATATGTTTCGCATTGGATATGAAATCAAAATGGCAATTATCATGATTATATCATGGCACGCGACACATACTGTATGAATTCCGAGAAAAAAGGTCGCGTTCCACGTTTAAATGGATAACTTGACGGATATATCATACGGAAGGATGCTTTTTGCTTGTCCCAGGAAGGTACAGTATGTTTGACATGTTTTGTACCATAGGGCTGCAATGTCTGCAATTATTCAGTAGGTTATTTGAACGCCGGAAACATCAGGAAAACATTCCCGTGCAATGAATGCCCACTAAACCCCAATTTTATATAGTAAAACTGGGGTTTGCAGGGGTACATGTATATCTATTTTTGTTATTCTTGATCCAAAACATAGATTGTGGGTACTCGTTAGAACCGCCTCGGCGAGGCAGTTCTAACGTGTACCCACATTCAATGTTTTGAGCAAAAATATTTAAAAAAAATCCAATGAAATTTTCAATTTTTACAGCTGAAAAACATCTCTGTATATTGCATGGGCAAGTTTTCGTAATGAAAAAGGGCTTGGAACTGATCAAATTGAATTTAAAATCCCAACCCAGACGCCAGGTGAGAAAGAAAGTGCAACACAAAATATACTTTTTTACAAAGCGCATGAAGAGCAAGATAACTAGCTCTTTCCCAACAAGGTAGCCTTCCAGTTAGCATCAATCAAATACAAATATGACGAGTACGACAGAGAGGTAGACAAAACAAACAGGTAACAAATCAAATATCTTTTTAGCTCGCCTGCACAAAGTGCATAGAGATATTGTAGTCACCTCGGTCGTCCCCGTTTACGTTTACGTGTACGTCCGCGTCACACTTTCGGTTAAAGATTTTTTTATAAGTCTATATCTCTTGACCATGTTGATGGATCAAGTTGATACTTTGCATGTTGCTAGATATTGGTCTGAAGTTTTACGCAATACCATCATGACCCACCCTGGGTGACCTTGAGATCAAGGTCACGGACTTAGAAATTTGGTGTTTAAGTTTTTGATTTTTGTAAGTCTATATCTCTTGACCATGTTGATTGATCGAGTTGATACTTTGCATGTTGGTAGATATTGGTCTGAAGTTTTATGCAGTACCATCATGACCTACCCTGGGTGACCTTGAGGTGTGTTAAATTTTTGGGTTAAAGTCTAAATCTCATGAACATGTTGATGGATAAAGTTGATACTTGCATGTTGATAGATATTGGTCTCAGGTTTTATGCTGTATATCACAACTCACCTGGATGACCTTGAGGTCAGGCTCACGAAGTTTTGTGTTTAAGTTTTGGTTAATGTTTTATAAGTCTATATCTCTTGAACATGTAGATTGATCAAGTTGATACTTTGCATTGGTCTGAAGTTTTATGTTGTACCATCATGACCCACCTGAGTGACCTTGAGGTCAAGGCCATGGGTCATAGATTTTAACAGATGTAGTGGCAAAGCACAAGCCAGGCGAGCTACGCTGTCCTGCGACAGCTCTTATGTAATAATTGAGCCACCTCGTGGGAAAACCAACAATGTGGTTTTTGAACAGGTCTGACACAAACCGAAACCGGTCTGTGCAGTAACAGAAGCAGGCTAGAAGCTTGAAATTTTGGATTTAAGAAGAAGAGAAAGTGTACTATCCATATTGCGAAAACAAAGGCGCTGATCAGCTTCGCGGTTACCGCGAAGCTGATCTGCGTCTTTGCTTTCGCATATGCAGATTGTTGGTTTTCTCATGAGGCGGCTCAATTGGCTTTAAATGCAGAAACAGGATTGTTACCAACTAGATACAAACATACATATACTAATGGGTGCCATTAGTCTGTGCAGCCAAAGTATATGGATATAATCTTGAAATTTCGTGTTTAAGAACAAGAGGAAATGTTCTATCCGTTACTGCACAGCTGATTATCAAAAATAATACAAGCAATGCATATTGTATTGACATGGCAAAATCCGTTCATATTATATCTGCAAGCACCAGACTTATAAACTTTGGCGAATATAGATCAGCTGGCTATCTGTCACTCCGCTCCACTTCGGTACCTCGTTCCACTTTCCTAATAGCTAAGCATAGGTTGCATTTAAACCAATGTCGAACGTTAGCGACTTGCAGCTATGTTATTTTGCTACTTATTGTATTATTTTTGTTATGTATTTGTACCAGTGCCGAAAATCTTCCAGTAAACACATAAAATTGCCTAAAACGTTTAAATTAATGTAGACAAACAAACGATTTTCGACTCTGAGTCGCTATTTCTACAGTAGTCCCCCCCCCTGATCTACCTTATTTATAGACATCTTTGACATTTTCCATAGAAAAATGAAGTATTTTATGATTCTGCGTACTTTAACAACTAGAATATTTATAATTTATGTCATATAATGTCAAATATACAAGAAAAGATCTAACATAAGTTAGAATAACACAGTTTTGCAGTTTTGCTGAATTTTCATTATCGACCAAAGGCTGAAGTATATCCCATTTCCGTCGATATGGAGAGGTTTAACGGAATACCGATGGAAATATTCCCTCTAGTACTCGTACTGCTATGCCATAACTTATGAGTACATGATTTTTGAAACGGACCTGTACATTTTATTATCCATATTTTTATTGTCCCATGAAGATAAATCGCATTTTCACATCAGGAAAACATGTCCGTGCAATGAATACCCCCTTAAACCCCACTTTTATATAAGAAAACTGGGATATGCAGGCGTATACCTATTTTTCTTATTTTTGCTCCAAACATAGATTGTGGGTACTCGTTAGAACCGCCTCGGCGAGGCGATTCTAACGTGTACCCACAATCTATGTTTTGAGCAAAAATAAGAAAAATATCAAAACATTTTCCTCTGAAAATTATCGATTTTTGACCTGAAAAAATTACTGTATATCATATGGGCATGTTTTCGTAATGAAACGCTTGAATAGCCACTCTCTAGCTACATGTCGATTTAGCATATTTTGTACGTGCAAAACAGATTGGACTATCAAATATTTCTGAAAATCTGTACTTTATTTCTCTGGTGGCATTCACAACAAATCACAACTTTTGAATTTTGATCACATGATTATGCGACACTGTGTAGCTGACAGAATTCAACCAGTGTTTTTCTAAAAATGAAAATGAACTTAACATTACGAAAAAACGCCAATGTAATATACAGAATTTTTTCGGTTGTTAAAAATCTAAAATTTCATTAGAAAATTTTTGATATTTTTCTTATTTTTGCTCAAAACATAGATTGTGGGTACGCGTTAGAACTGCCTCGCCTCGCCTCTACCCCAGTTTTGCTATATAAAAGTGGGGTTCAAGGGGGTATACATTACACGGACATGTTTTCGTGATGATCATAAAATGTCTTAAAGTTCCATTAACATTTTGGACAAAATTCAATGTCATTTAATTGACAACAATTAAATGCAGAGAAATTCATTGAAAAATTAATCATTTTATGCTAATTTATCTTTTTAACACCTCATAGTTTTTACTCCAGCGCCCCGATTTATTTCATTTTTCCTTGTTTATTTTCGCAAGTATTAATCTTAAATCAATAAAAAAAAATAAAAATCAATATTAAGTTCCGCCATGAAACGGTCATTTATATGTAATAATCCTCAGGAAAACATGTCCGTGAAATGTATACCCCCTTAAACCTAAATTCCATACAGCAAAACTGGGGTTAGCAGAGGCATACCTATTTTTCATATTTTTGCTCTATAATATAGATTGTGGATACTCGTAAAACCGCCTCAGCCTCAGCGAGGCGGTTTCAACGTGTACCCACGATCTATGGTTTGAGCAGAAAAAAAATCATCTTAAAAAATCTCTGTATATTGCATGCATCACGAAAACATGTCCGTGTAATGTATAGCCCCTCAAACCCCACTTTTATACAGTAAAACTGGGGTATGCAGGGGTATACCTATTTTTCTTATTTTTGCTCCAAAACATAGATTGTGGGTACTCGTTAGAACCGCCTCGCCGAGGCGGTTCTAACGTGTACCCACAATCTATGTTTTGAGCAAAAATAAGAAAAATATCAAAAGTTTTCTGCTGAAAATTTCCAATTTTTCCAACTTAAAAAATCTCCATATATTGCATGGGCAAGTTTTCGTAATGGGTGTGTTTTCGTAATCTCACGTGGATCAGTCAGTCAGTTGTTCAGTCCACATGGCGAATCTCTAGTTAATGAACAAACGGGACTACAGATACAATTTGAGCCTCGACGCGAGAAAACCGGTCTTCGGGATTTCCGACCAGGTCCGACACATACTGGCCTGTACAAGCTCAGAAGCAGGCTAGAAGCTTGAAATTTCGGATTTAAGTAGAAGAGGAATTGTACTATCCGAGTAGCGAAAACAAAGGCGCTGATCAGCTTCGCGGTTACCGCGAAGCTGATCTGCGCCTTTGTTTTCGCCTAGGCAAAAATCCGGTTTTCTCACGATGCGGCTCATTTGATGTATGGCAAAGAAGCCAAATACCACCGCTGAACACCTTTAACCAAAAAGCCAACCAGCAGTTGAACCGCGGTGGGCCAAGCAACAGACATGTTCAATTGTGTTTTAACAACATGCTTGAACACTTATAGTCCTAAACACTAAAATAGCCAAAATGGATGGAAAATTTTTATGCACTAGTCATTTGTAACCACGACCACCCCCAACCCTGGGAAATATCGGGGACTATGACTTATGGTCCAGCAAATCCCTGCTAAAAGCCTCATCCTACGGGGACTGTTCGTTGATAAAACCACTGCTGTTTTCCCCCGCAGCCTGCTATCTTTTCATTTCACGGCCTTAATTGCCTATATAAAGCAAACCCCGGGTATTTCCCCCGCACTGCCGTGGCAAAACTTTGGTCAAAGCCCCGCTCATTTCCACGGCTATCCCCCGCCCTCCCCCGAGGTGGGAGGGGAGGCGTGGTTACAAATGACTAGTGCATTATTTCTATGCCTATTTTATGGCAATAGCTTTTGTCGGTATATTAGCATTCCTGAAAAGAACGAATTTCAAACTCAGTTTAGTTTAAAAACCTTGGGGTGTGTTCCTAATCATAGGGGGCCCGCCCATTGGGGCCTAAAGAAATAGATTTCTCTAGGCAAAACTTTAAGCAAGAAATCAGCTTCAGTGATAGTGATGAGCACTTAGTTCATTCTACATATACGTTTAGTGCGAATAATCGCTTTCAAACATACACACTTATTTATTTATTTATTTATTTATTTATTTATTTATTTATTTACTTATAAGTAATACTTTTCCGCATTCTGACAAATCGCAGTTGTACATATGCAAATACATAAAAAATGAACTTTTATTATTTCTTAATCCGCGAAGAAAATCTTTACATATTACGAAAACCCAATGCAAATATGATGATTTTTCAGATGATTTCTTTGGACCAATTTTGATGTTTTTAATATTTATACTAAAAACATACATTGTGGGTACACGTTAGAACCGTCTCGCCGAGGCGGTTCTTATGAGTACCCACAATGTATGTATTGGATCAAACATAAGAAAATTAGCTATACCCCTGCATACCCCAGTTTTGCTATATAAAGTGGGGTATGCAGGGGTATACATTACACGGACATGTTTTCTTGATGGTCGTTTTTGAGTCAACGCTTCGTCGCATCTTCTTTAAAAGTTGGTGAATGGAATTTCCAACTTTTTTCACTCCTTCAATGGATTAATATTCAAAGTTAAATATCGACCCAAACTTATAGATAAAATTTGATATGTATAAATTTGCTACGTCCGATTAATGTGCATCAGACGTGTCTTTTTTATCTTGGCAATAATAATTAATAATGCCAAAAAGTTAGATTTCATGTTCTCCAATGGCATTTGCACTTCAATTTAAATGTAAATTAATGGAAATATATTGTTTTTATAAACCAGAAGTATGAATTCTTATTTTGTTAATATTTCGGACGAATATCTTAAAAATAAGGAAGACAACCGAAGGAAACAGCGCAGAAATGACAGTATTGACTATGTACGTACAATCAATCTCTCTCTCTCTCTCTCTCTCTCTCTCTCTCTCTCTCTCTCTCTCTCTCATGTATGTAATCTCTCTTATGTATCGGTACTCCCTTATTTGTTTAATCTAAATTCAATGTTACGTCCCTTTCAAGATTATTTCAGCTCATAAGTAGGTTGGAGAAAACGGGAGAACCCCGAGAAAAACCACCTGGCACATTGACTTGTCTCACGTGTGACCAGTGCGGGGCTCGAACCCACACCAGACACAGCGGTGAGATGATCGAGTGATTAAGAAACAGCGCTCTTAACCACTCGGCCACGGGGGCCGGTATGAATGTATGTATGTATGTATGTATGTATGTATGTATGTATGTATGTATGTATGTATGTATGTATGTGTGTGTGTGTTTGTGTGTGTGCGTGCGTGCGTGTGTGCGTGCGTACGTGCGTGCGTGCGTGCGTGCATGTATGTATGTATGTATGTATGTATGTATGTATGTATGTATGTATGTATGTATGTATAAGAATAATATACACGCATGCAGTGCAGATCAACATCAGGTTCTACATTTTGATAACTAACAAAAATTAAAAGTAAGCAGTGACCAGGAAATTGTGCAATCAGAACCTCATTCTAAAAACAAAGTAGGAAACCGACCAAAATACAAATAGGTACTGATACAAAAAGGGCATACGCATATTTTTTCCAGGCGAAAACCATTGTTTGGATATTTATAAGGATGGTCAGTTTGGTTAAACAGTTGTCGCGGTATTTTAATTCACACCTTTACTCAAAATCAAATTTATTTATTGTCCACTTGACTTGTTTAGTTATACAGATAATAGAATTATTAATAATACTCGTAACAATATTTGAACTAAAGCGTCTACAACACTTTACCAAATAAAAATACATGTAAATTGTATATTATATTTGAAATAAAATATAAAAGTTTGATCCTTTGGAAGCAGTAAAAACGTTCAAAGGCTAGGGAGGTAGTATGGGCCATATTGCGCAATTTCGGGATACTCTGACCAAATTTGTCCATCCCGACGTGACTGAAAAATGTTGACTGGTGTGTTCAAATAGCCTATTCTCATGACATCAAGGGACAGCATTATCAATTCTTGACGCATAATTAATTAAGCTAATATATTTCTATTAATCTTGAGTGCCATGACGGCAGCATCCATGGTACATTAGGTAGATATGTCGGTTTTACTGGATCGGTCCCACTGGGCTTACGATTGCTTAACTTGATTCTTGAAAATTAATTTCCGTGATATGACACAGGTATGCAAATTAAAAAAAAAAAAACAAAAAAAGAGCGCATTAATGTTACGTCTACACCGGACCACGTTCCTACCACTCCTTACTACGCCCTAAAAAATTGAGGACGCAGTAAGGACGTGATACGGTCTTGTAGGACGTGGAAAGAACGTAGTAAGGACGTAGCGAGGTCTTGATGGACGTGATCGTCTTGGTCAAATTTTGAACATGCTCAAAAGAAACGTGGCGAGGACGGGGTGGAATTAGAACGCAGTAAGGACGTAGTAAGGACGTGGTAAGGACGTAGTAAGAACCTAGTACAAACGTAGTAAGGTCTTCATGGACGTGGTATACGAACCTGTTGCAGACCACCAAGACCTCACTACGTCTTCACTACGTCCGCGCTGCGTCCATCAGGTTCTCGATAAGACCCTACCACGCTTCTCGTACGTCCATACCACGTCCTAGAAGACTTCACTGCGTTCTTATCACGTCCTTGTGGTTCCCAACACGTCCTCTGTAGGTTCTTACCACGTTCGCGCCAGGTTCTTATCACGTCCTCTCCGTTTAAGTTGACTCGTTCCCTCAAGCAATAGCTTTCGCGTCAACCATTTTGAAATGTTAAATGTTATATGGTTTGCAAATAAATTGAGTTCAGAAATAAAAAAAAATGAACGCAGAAGTACCCTTGCAATTCTCTCTCCTTCAATAACACCAAAACTTACTCGGTGCACTCGCAGTGTAGGGTAAGATATTTCTGGGTGCGTCCCTAGCTATGAGCTATGAAAATGGATGATTATGATGATGATGATGATGATGATGATGATGATGATGATGATGATGATGATGATGATGATGATGATGATGAAGGTTTCACTTCGGACATTACAGCAGATTATTAGCAGCGTTGATGATGGAGTTTCAGTACTCGTTCTTCAAATGAGCACACTTATATTTACATAAACAGACACGTAGTACGCGCGTGGCGTGAACTGCATGGTCTTCGTGAGGACGTAGTAAGGACGTAGTGTAAACGGGATGAGCTTGGAGAGCGCGTAGTGAGGACCTAGTGGAAACGTGAAGGACGTAGTGAGGACGTGGTGGGGACGTGGTGGGGACGTAGTAAGGACGTGGTGGGGACGTAGTAAGGACGTAGGGTGAACTTACAAACCAGAAATTGTTTCATTTTGACCCCGTCCTCGTCACGTTCTTAATTGTTTAGGACTTGGTAAGGACGTGGTGAGAACGTGGCCCAGTGTAGACGTAACATAAGCAGAACTTTTTAACACAGTCGTATTGTAAAACGTAAAGGGTTACGCTATATTTCTTGCGATTCAGTTACACTATACACTATCGCATGATTTCTTACGATTCAGTGTGACACTTGTTGAGTGTAAAAAGCTTCGCTCTTACCCACCCTATGGATTCACTGTACGATAGAAAAAGAGAGAGGTAGCTGTCTCCAGTGGAGTTGCGCATTTTTCGGACAAAATTTGCGCGATAGTGGTAAGTATTTTGCGTGTTTTCTGGTAATCGGATTTGTTTATGTGCCACTTTTTACCTTTGATTGCTTTTACACATGTATGCGTGTCGTGCTATAGCAAAATTACCACAAAAGATGTTTGTAGGAGCATGCGGAAGGCATTCTTTCTTGATGGCAGTCGAAAAAAAGTCGAAAATCGCAACATTGTCTCTTCTAGTTTGACAATCGAACACTTTTGCAGAAAATGAATGAAACCAGAAGTATGCGCTTCCTTGGTTCTTTTAACATGCCAAATCGCAGTCTGGTTTGATTTGTCTATTACGAGATTTTCAGCATTTACTGACTCTACAGTGATTTAAGAAGAGGTGCGCGATTGTAGCAGTGGTGTAGATGGTGTTTTATTTTTTGTACCCAGTAGCGACTACAGACTGTGTGAAATATTGAGATCGTTGGTAAGGAAATTTGCGCAGTACCAGCAGAAATATGCATAAATTTCGGACAAAAATTCAGTATGTCAGCCAAAATAAGATTTTTTATTCTTCAAAGTGTGACAATATTTATTAATGCTAGCAACAATTAGTTAATACTTGAGTCGAGATAATTAATATAATATACAAGGATAAGTTGTTATACGGTTAATATAATAACCTGACCTTCATTTTGCGACAAATCAATCGACATTTCCAATTCACCGCAGAGAGACGCTCTACTAAACGTGCATAAATCCGTGCTTTATTGTAATCATTACAAATACACTTGTTGTAGCCATAGCGGATCTGTAGATGATCCGGATCAAAATAATTTTCAAACGAATTTTACAAAAACATAAAACAAGATTTTTTAAAACGAACTTGGCCACTTGACCCTTGATTCAAACACGTTTCATTCCATCGCTCAATGATCGTGGATAATGACGTCACCAGCTTGTTCACGTCAATGGTTCCCGGCTCATATACAGAAACACGATGGAAAAAAGCTTTCTCTTATAAAAGGCGGTTTGCCGAATTTCCCGAAAATGAAAGGTACCATGTAAGTTAAATTCGATATTGGTTGCTAATATTTTTTTCCAATTGCTTTCTGTCATTTTGACGAAGTTTCCGTCCTAAAATCGAATATTACGACATATTTAATTAGAAACTTTGAAACGGTGTCATTGTAGTTACTCCGAATCACCTTAAACCACATACTGTCGTTTCATGCTCTCAAAGGACTTGGATCGTTTGATGTTTGGTGCACACATGGGTTAACTAATTTTTATATATAAATAGGAATAAGTTAGGGAACACTTTTAGCCCTTGGGGAAAGTTTGAAAAAATCCATTTTCCTTTTTACTGGCGATACTGAAATTTTTATTACATATATTTCATACCTTGGCCTAGCTACAGACCAATTTATGGAAATTCACATCATTTTGTCTCTGTGCTACGGAGGATACAATATGCCATATGTAAAAAAAACTCCACTTTTACTGAATACAAGTATGCCTTTTTGCTTCTGCACTCCGCAAAGCTCAATCAGGAACAAAATGTTGAATCTGATCGTTCTGAATGAATAAACAACTTCGGACCTAAAACTTCTTGCTTCATCTCCAAACCAACTAATCATACAAAATCTACAGTTTGCATTGATTTCTTTGGAAAGCTAAATTCTTGGATATTTTGCAAATAAAGCCGTAAAAGAATAATTCTTCTAACCAGAACGTGGATGTTTAGATTCCTAAAGGATCATATCGAATATCTGGCCCAACATTTACAACCTGCAAAATGTATACCCAAAGAACAAAACGTGATCATGAAACCTACCTCCGGAAAAGTATGGAACTACCGCCGACAGTCTGTCAGAAGATAAAGAATTTATGATCAAAGTTCCACAAGCAATGTCTAAGCTTTTTGCTTACGAAAAATTAGAACAATGTGAGTTTAAATAACGAAGTTCTCGCAAAGACTAGCTGTGCGTTTCTTGAATTTAGCGAACATTTTTTGAATCAAAGATGGCCGCTTTCTGCCGCAGTTTATGTTTGATGCTAACCATTTTCACATAGAAGCGACTTTGGATACTACAGATTCTGACAAGTTGTTAAAACATTCTTCATAATTTTTACAAAAAGGGACATATGCAGGCCAAAGTTGGTAGTCACATTATTAAAGGTGTTCCCTAACTTATTTCCATGTGTATATTTTTTATCCAAAGCACACCACCTTGCCAAAGAGGCGTTTCTAAGGCATAACCACATTTCACAGTTTAGTAAAACAACGTTCTACCCTTGGAAGACAACGGGAGGGGACATTTTAAACTTCACACTTCATACTTCACACTTCACAGTTCATACTTCACACGTCACAGTTCAGACTTCAAACTCACAGTTCATACGCATGGCCATTAGAGACGTTATATCTCGAATAATGACGTCGCCTCACAACTCGAGACGTCAGACGAAGCGTGACCTGAAGTCATTTGATGTGACGTGACTTCGTGGCATGGTTCAAAATTACTTCACCACCGACGTCACACGAAACGCGTGATTGACGACAGTGACGTCATGTGAAGTCACACAAAACGACATGCGACGTCTCACATAACATAATGTGGCGTCGCAAGTAACGTCATGCAACTTCAAATGTGAGGTCAGATGACGTCGCTTTATGACGCCAACTGTCGTTATATATGACGTCACTTGACGTCACACAGTTACGTCACCTGACGTTACAAGTAACGTCACCTTACGTCACACAGTTACGTCACCTGACATCACTCGACGTTACCTGACGTCAAAAGCGACGTCACCTGACATAATAAGCGCGGTCACCAGACGTCACAAGCGCCGTCATCTGGTACCACAAGTGGCGTCATCTGACGTCACAACTGACGTTATTTGACGTCAAACGTCGCGCTGCATGACGTTACAGGCGACGCAATATGACGTTATGTGTGAGGCCTCATGTCATTCCATGTGACGTCACATGTCACTGACGTCACACACGTATCGCGTGACGTCGCTGTTGACGTCAGTTTGCGCCATGCCACGACGTCACGTCACATCACATGACTTCAGGTCAGGCATTGATACACGTCAACTGACGTTAGATATGTTGACGTCACGTCACGTCACGCATCGTCTGGCGTCTCACGTTGTGAGTATGATCTGTGAAGTTTGAAATGTCCCCTTATGTTGTCTTCCAAGGGTAGAATGCTGTTTTACAAAACTGTGAAGTGTGTTGTATGAAGTGTAAACTGTGAAGTATGAAGTGTGAAGTATGTACTGTGAAGTTTGAAATGTCCCCGCCCGTTGTCTTCCAGGGGTAGAATGCTGTTTTCCAAAACTGTGAAGTGTGAAGTATGATGTGTGAAGTGTAAAGTATGAAATGTGAAGTTTGAAATGTCCCCTCCCGTTGTCATCCAAGGGTAGAATGCTGTTTTACAAAACTGTGAAGTCACCACCGGTTTTTCGTAGCTATTAAATACCATTTGCGCATATTTCTTTCGCCGCGTGGGCATTTATCACTTCAGAATTAATGGAATAAACGAACGATTCCTAGTATCACTGGGTACAAAACAACTAAGTAGATATGACTTACTTCGTACAATGGCTCTACTCCACTGCTACAATCGCGCACCTCTTCTAAAATCACTGTACAGTCACTAATTGCTGAAAATCTCGTAATAGACAAATCAAACCAGACTGCGATTTGGCATGTTAAAAGATCCAAGAAAGCGCATACTTCTGGTTTCATTCATTTTCTACAAAAGTGTTCGATTGTCAAACTAGAAGAGACAATGTTGAGATTTTCGACTTTTTTCGACTGCCATCAAAAAAGAATGCCTTCCGCATGCTCCTACTAACATCTTTTGTGGTAATTTTGCCAAAGCACGACATGCATGCATGTGTAAAAGCAATCAAAGGTAAAAAGTGGCACATAAACAAATCCAATTACCAGAAAACACGCAAAATACTTACCACTATCGCGCAAATTTTGTCCGAAAAATGCGCTACTCCACTGGAGACAGCTACCTCTCTCTTTTTCTGTCGTACAGTGAATCCATAGGGTGTTACCCGTACTGACCAAAACATCGCTGAATATTGCTATAAGCTATAAAAGGCTGATGTCTACATCACCGATGTTTTAACAAGGCAGTAACCCATATTTGACGAATGGACTTTCCCATCATTATCATTTGGGTGAGTCCACTTTCATTTTTAGGGGTGTTAGGAGTGATTTTTATTTTTTATGTCATTTTTCATATAATTCCCTTAAGCAAACCCAATAGCCCCAGATGAGACGCCGCGTTCTGCGGCGTCACATCAGGGGCTATTCTGTTTGCATATGTCCCATAAAAGGGACGCCAGGCTTAATTGAGTTAACAGAAAAAAAAGTCCAATCGAATACCCAAACTCCCTAGACAGGAAACTATAAAAAAATAATTTACGCTTTCCGATTTAAAGTTCATGTTTAACAACAGATACACCAAAATAAGTGTTAATAAGCATAAGACAAAAAGTCAAATCGAATATGAAAACCAACGAAACTCCTAGATACGAAACTATAAAAATAATTTACATTTAGTTCTGTTTGCTTTCGGATTTCAAGTTCATGTTTAACAACAGATACACCAAAATAAGAGTTAATATAGCGAATTAATACGGAAGCGTATATGTGCACCGTGTTGTTGCTTTAGTTGGCATCATCTCGACTTTGCGTTTGTCGATTTGTTTAGTTGATCTACCACATCTCGACAAATTAATGTCTAGATGTCGAGTTAAAATGACACAAATCGATATACTTTCATTCTGATAGGATTTAAAGTTGCAATAATCTTCTCGGATAATCGAATTGATTATGTTAATCGTCTAGCGTTATCTTGTGAAACATAATCATAGTGTTATCTTTATTTAAATAACGCAGCTTCTAGAGATGATTATGTCGAAATAACACATTGTAACAAAACAGTTTGGAATAAATTTCGCACCGATCAGAGTTATATTGCAATATACTTCTCGACTTATCCAATTGATTATATTAGTCGATATAAGTTAAGTTGTATAATAACATAATACCAGTAGGGCACCAGTAGATACCTGTAGCATACAACAACTGAAAGTAAGGTATCGGTTGGTACCTCTCGCAAACAACAACTGACTGGCAGGTACCTGTAGACTACCAGAACTGACAATAGGGTAGCGGTATATACATGTAACCTACTACAGTTGACAGTAGGGTACCTGTAGTTTCCTGTAGCCTACCACATCTGAAAGTAGGATACCGGTCAATACCTTTAGCCTACCACAACTGATAGTATGGTACCAATAGCCTATCACAATTGATAGAAATATGTTGGTAGGTAACTGTAGCCTTCCACAGCTGACAGTACGATACCGGTAGGTACATGCTGATACAATGGCATTGACATGCTCTACTTGCAACCGACAGTTAAGAGCTAGAATTGGCCTAGTCAGCCATCAAAGAACTCACCAACACACACGAACCTAGGTACATGTAGCCTACCACAACTGAAGCATGCCGGCGGTAACTCTAGCCTTTCTATCAGTTTCGATAGGCTAGAGGTACCTGTTGGTACCCTACTATCAGTTGTGGTAGGCTAAAGGTACTGACCGGTATCCTACTTTCAGTTGTGGTAGGCTACAGGAAACTTCAGGTACCCTACTGTCAACTGTGGTAGGCTACAGGTACCTGCCGGTCAGTTGTTGTATGCGAGGTGTTTCAACCGGTACCATACTGTCAGTTTTTGTATGCTACACGGGTCAGCCAAGATCAGATGATTTTTTTTATTTTATCAAGTGTAATGCAATTGTGTAACAAATATTCAAGACTAACATATTTAAATTGAATTGCAGGATGTCAGAATCAAGTATCTCTCCCTGGCCTAAAAATTTCATGTTGATTGGACAAGCCATTTTTCACAGTTTATGTTTAAACGACCAAAAATATCCCCAAAACAGGTGTTATACTGGCTCACTTGAAAATTGCTTCTTTTTATGTTTTTAAGGGGATTGAAACTGACAGTTTATGTGCATAGTCTGTAGCTAGGAAACAATCATATCCCCTTTATTCTGTCGTTTATTTGAATGGGCTACGATTATTTGTTTTTTAGTTATGCCATGCTGACATGTGTCAAACTGGGATATTCTAATGTGATGACGGAGTGGCCTGCTAGATAAGTCAGACTGTTACATCCAATACATTATCTTATTATACGACTTCACTGATATCGACAAATAAAATCAGTTGAATAAGTCGAGAAGTATATTGCAATATAACTCTGATCGGTGCGAAATTTATTTCAAACTGTTTCGTTACAATTTGTTATTTCGACATAATCATCTATAGAAGTTGCATTATTTAAATAAAGATAACACTATGATTATGTTTCACAAGATAATTCTAGACGATTAACATAATCAGTTCGATCATCCGAGAAGATTATTGCAACTTTAAATCCTATCAGAATGAAGGTATATTGATTTGTGTCATTTTAACTCGACATCTAGACATTAATTTGTCGAGATGTGGTAGATCAACTAAACAAATCGACAAACGCAAAGTCGAGATGATGCCAACTAAAGCAACAACACGGTGCACATATACGCTTCCGTAGAATTATACCTAAAATGTATGACATACGCCGGGTACACGAGAAAATACCTTCGAATTAATGATCTGCCCTGCTTTGAATCGCGTAGGCCTATCTGTGCCTTGTTAGACTAATTTCCCAATACGGGAAATCTCGTCCCGAGACTTAGCCTGAGAAACACATGGTTCTGGAAGTTGACATTATCCAATAGTTGACTTCAATACCGCGAACCTATCCAAGTCATAGCAAACCAACGTCGTCACTACACGAGCATGGCTATCCACCAAGAGTGGTTTACTGTGCACACTAAATATGCAACAGTACTGATTTCACAAACTACCGAGGTTGAAATGTCAATATTTAATAATTTATTGCGCACCGTCACATATCCACATGCATATGCATATTCATGTAAACGATGTTTTATTTTATTTCACAGAGAGCTGACAAGAATGTCTTGAACAGTTACAAAGAGAGGTACAGATACAACCAAGAACTCAAACAAGGCTTACATATACCACCGCAGAAAAAGAAACGGAAACATAAAGTGTCACAACACCGGAAAGAACAGTTTTCGGATAATCTCGCACAATCTGAATCAAGCGACGATGAGCTTGGTCACGTGATCCCAACAATTGAACACATTCGTCTGGCGGGAACAACCAGACGAAAATTGCTTGAAAGACGAATTTCTTTATTGAAGGAGAGAGACCAGCATACAAACGTAGAATCCCGCTTCAGTGACCGCGAGCGGAAACTTTTAAGCGGACATCACCCGTCTTCCAGCCATTCTTCTTACCATACTAGAATGCTCCATACAGCCACCATCTTGGAAAACGAGATGGCGAATGATTCGGAATATGGTGCTAATATCAGAGGGTTTCCGAATGACCAAAAACTTACACGATCCTATCGTAATGCTGCGTTAAATAGAGCGGAAAGGCTTTTGCATGAACGTAAGCGGCTAGAAGTTGGTAGTTCAAGCGAGGCGGATGCTGAGGATTCTCCACGTGTGCTTCCAAAGCAGCTGCAGCAACAGCAACAACAACAACAAAGGCTTGCTCGACCTTCAACTTACGTTGCTAGACGCTCAAGGTCAAGATCAGTCAGTAGTGAGAGGGAATACGTCAGAGTACCGGAAGTTATAGATCCGCATGACAATGATACTGACTTGCCAATTATTGATTTAGAAAACGAGGAACGCGTTTCAAATCACAAACTAAGAGTTCCTAGTAACAATAGAAGATTGCGTAGCAGCGGGGGTAGTGAGAAAAACTTCAGTGATAATAGAAGCCCTCCACCGTTATCTCGCAACGAAATTAAATTACATGGCAACGAAGCTGGTGCTAGAATCTTTTCAAGAGGTGGGCGACTGGATTTTTCAAGGGTCAGAGTATCAAGCAGTAACAGTAAAGTTCGCAACTACCTGAAATCAGCAGCCCAGGTAAGTCTGAAGTAGTGTGTGTGATAAATGTTTTAAGCATTGATCCTTCTCCGTGGTACCTGGCTGGTATACGTGATTCTTTGCTCAAAGCGACACTTCTATATGCATTGTGGTACTTTTTTTCACTCTCGCGTGTGTACATGTGCGTGTGTCGAGTTTTGAACTGTATGTGTCCTTTTTTGTGCGGATTCATAAATTAAGTTGAAAACCACCTTCTGGAGAATAGCTCAGTGACAACAAGCATGGCTGTCAGGTCTTTAAAATTATTCATCAGTTGGCTTTCCAACAGCGTCCAGTTTGAGGTAATAAAGAGAACTCGTTTAATTGGTACCTATTTGTCATTTTGTTGCTTGAAATTGCTTCCCGTCCGAGATTTTAGGTTGGGACTTTTGTTCTCATTGCTCCAGTTCCGCATTGCTTTCTCAGTTTTACTTCATGATTTTGTCAATGCATATATATGATTAATTTCTTTGTTGAATGTGGCACATACGTTTCTGCTACCTTTATTTGATTAACAAGAATGTTGGGTCTTGTCTTTTAGTACAGGTTGTCTCTAAACAACTATCCAACATTTTATGCGTTATTTTATTTTCTTTGCTGTATTTTTCCGAAAGGTTTGTTATTTTGTGAATACGTTTTCATTTACTGTAATCATGCTGTAGTGAAGATATTGTGCATGGTACTAAAATGTGTTTAAATGTTCTTACATATATTCAAGCCCTGTATGCTAGATAAAAATGTTAAACATCTATCTGTTTACATAGAAATTGTGTTTTTATGTAGATCTATCGATCTATTACTCTCTTCTGTTTGTATTTTCTTTTGCCTCCCAAATGTCATATTTTGTTATTGTATGTCGCTATTTAGATATTCAATCCACATATAAATGGTTTTACAAACATATTGCTTAACTTATCGACATCTACCATTCATAGTCAGTTTTCATATATTAAATCCATATGATATTCATTCAAAATCTATTATTCACCATCAATGCTTTCAATATTAATATTTTAATAACCAAAATATGCATACGAGTCTTTCTTTCTATTCATATCTTCTAGACTAGGGTGTTACTGAAAAAAAATATGCAAAACAATTTCAAGGCTGAAAAGCACCATACTGTACTAAAAGTCTCATGATTTGGTCTCAATTTTTGTGCTGGTTGCGTCATTTATATACGTAATCATTAGTTAGGTAACTGAGTGACCACTTGTAGCAGTAGGAAATCATGTCCATGTAATGTATATCCCTTTTTATCTAGCAAAACTGGGATATGCAGGGGTATACCTAATTTTGTTATTTTGACCCAAAAACATACACTGTGGATACTCGTTAGAACCGCATCGTCGACGCGGTTCTAACGTGTACCCACAATGTATGTTTTGAGCGAAAATGTAAAACATATCAAAAATTTTCCAATTAATTTTTATTTTCTTTTTTCTTCTGAAGAAAATCTTTGTATTTTGCATGGGCAAGTTTTCGTAATGTAGGGAACTATCTGGTCACTTGGCTTACGATATGTTCCGTTTCGCTTTAGTACCAAACTGTCATATAAGTTGCATCAGGAAAACATGTCCGTATAATGTATACCCCCTTGAACCCCACTTTTATGTAGCAAAACTGGGGTATGCAGGAGTATACCTATTTTTCTTATTTTTGCTCCAAAACATAGATTGTTGGTACTCGTTTGAAACCCCTCGGTGAGGCGGTTCTAACGTGTACCCATAATCCATGTTTTGAGCAAAAATAAGAAAACTATCAAAATTGTTCTACTGAAAATTTTCATTTTTTTTACAACTTTAAAAATTCGTTATATATTGCATGGGCATGTTTTCGTAATGGTTTCCCACCTAGCTTTTAGAGTGGTAACTTGGTTCTTATCGCAACAGCTCCTGAGCATTGCTTACTTTCACTTTTATTTTTGTTAGACATGTCTAAATTTTTTTCACATCCAAGCAATGTTTTTTTTTTTTTTTTTTTTTTTTTTTTTTTTTTTTTTTTTTTTAAATTCAGTTTTACGTCCCTTTCAAGATAATTTCAGCTCATAAGAGACGACCAATCAATAAGTGGGCGAAAACGAGAGAACCCCGAGAAAATCCACCTGGCACACCCGCAAGCAGAGCGTGGCTTTGCAGATCAGCTTCGCGGTAACCGCGAAGCTGATCAGCGCCTTTGTTATCGCTACACGGATAGTACAATTGCTTTACTTTCTAAATCCAAAATTTCCAGTCTCTAGCCATCTTCTGTGACTGTACAGCCTGATTTGTGTCAGAACTGTTCGGAAACCACATTGGTTTGTTTTACCACGAGGCGGCTCAATTGTCTAAGGACAGTGTATCATAATAATGCATATTCGTTTTGTCTGTTTCTATGGCAATAACAGTGGTGTAAATGACACGTGTATCAAACCATTTGACTTTTATTAGATCTGTCAGTCTGGTTGTCAGACAGGATGAGCCGCCTCGTGGGAAAACCAACAATCTGCATAGGCGAAAACAAAGGCGCAGAACCGCGAAGCTGATCAGCGCCTTTGTTTTCGCTACTCGGATAGTACAATTCCTCTTCTACTTAAATCTGAAATATCAAAGCTTGTAGCTCTTTTCTGTGCTTGTACAGGCTGGTTTGTGTCGGACCTGTTCGGAAACCACATTGTTGGTTTTCCCACGAGGTGGCTCAGGATGTAGGAACCATGTTTGAAACCATTCGAAAGCCAAATAAATGTCCCTGTTCAGGTTACATGTTCAACCAGAGGCCCATGGCCCACAAAGCTCACCTGATTTAACAGCTATCGCTGAATGTAAAATTTATGACCACCCGACAATTTACAACTGATAGAATTCTGTAATATTCTATCCAATGTCTTTGCAAAACACCATATTAGAAGTCAAATTAGAGTCATATAACACATACTCAATAAACAAATTCAAATATCCGAAATGAGACTGAAGAAATAGCTAATTTCTACTTTTCCCATAATAAGTCTCTGCAAACTGAAAGTTGCCATAGAACCAGAGTTCTTATTTGACTGGACAAAAAAGAAGAAAAAAATCTTTGTAGAGAGGAACATATCAAACAGTTTCTGAGGAAAAGATTTGTTAACATTTGTTTACCTTTCTTTGGCCCCAGCAACCAATCAAAATAAGGTATCAGGGCAAAAGTAATATGAAACATAGAGGACTACTAAATAAACATTTAAAAAGCAGAAATAGCAAATTTTCACTTTTCCCATTCATGATAAGTCTATGGAAACTGTAAGTTGCTATAGCAACTAGAGTTCTTATTTGACTGGAACAAAAAGTGCCGTTTTGTAGAGGCTAATGCCAGAAACATGTATGCAAAGTATCAGCTACATAAAGCAAACAGTTTCTGTGGAGAAGATTTAAATTTCGAAAACTTGCCCATGCAATAAACACAGATTTTTTGCTAAAAGAAATGAAAATTTCATAAAAATAAAGATATTTGAGCCGCCTCGTGGGAAAACCAACAATCTGCATAGGCAAAAACAAAGGCGCCTTTGTTTTCGCTACTCGGATACGGTACAATTCCTCCTCTACCTAACTCCAAAATTTCAAGCTTCTAGCCTGCTTCTGTAGCTGTTGGTTTTCCCATGAGGCGGCTCATTTTTCTTATTCTTGCTCAAAACATAGATAGTGGGTACAGATTTTTTTAACAAAAATAAGAAAAATAGGTATACCCCTGCATACCCCAGTTTTGCTACATAAAAGTGGGGTTCAGGGGTTCGTTATGGCATTGTATAAGCCCAATAATATCTGACAAATATTTTTTTTGGAAGATACTGTAACCAAACTATCAAGTACATGTAATTTTGTATGGACATACATGTATCAGTATACCAATGATACCTAAAAGCTGCAGGCTTACACAAAATTAAATCCAGCTTCTTTGTGACTTTGCTGTGCATCACTTACGAATCAATAACAAAATTGAAATGAAAACTTTTCAAGTTTGAAATAGGTAACTTTGTTTATATTGCAGTATTCATGATTTGCAAACAATAAAAATGAGAACCTGCAAACGGTACAGACTCAGACGGTATAGGAACAAATCTTGTTTTTAATATTACTAACTTGTATCTGTAAATAAATTCTTAACTTTGTCCCTAGTGTTTGATAAGAATGGCTGTCAAGGTGTCACAACATTGAGTTCAACTAAGCATTTACTTTAGCAGACAGAAATTATCAGTGCCCAAACATAAAAGCGAAAACAATGGTCTTATGACAACTTATGCTATAGTAGCAAGTGGGTTTGAAACATTTGAAGAGGATAAAAGCAAATCGTTGTCACATTAATGCAGATAAGTACGGGGTTTTGCACATGGCTTGTAGCTGTCAAATGTTATATAATTAGGTATGCATGTTTGAAATTTGTTCCATAAAATTGCCTTAAATTCTGTCGTGATTGCAGTTGGTCTACAATGTATTTTCTGCCAGTGTTCTAGACATGTGAAATTTTTTGGATGTACTTTTGTGAAAGTGCTTGATAAGAACTGAGAGTGAATGGTTGATACGAGGTCATTTTGTGATTTCGGCTTCGCTAAAGTAATGCCACTGTTTTCTTTTCGAAGTTCGGAAAGATAATAAATAAAATATTAAAGCATGATCCCTTGGAAGCAGTGAAAACGTTCAAAGGGGTGTAGTATGGGTTATATTGCGGAACCCTCAACAGTAAAGTCCAATTCGCATGCGCAAAAAATACACGCGTGTAAATATACTCCGGTGTGTATTTATACTCCGGTGTGCAAATCAACCTGAGAGTAAATTTAAATTGCGTTCGCATGGGTTTTATCGCCAGGAGTATTTTTGTAGGTAAATTTATCATTTCTGGATTAAAACCTGTTCATTTAAGTTTTCTGTATTTGCAAAACAAGAAGAGGCTGCTTCAAGGTGTTCATGTAGACTTTGGCAGCAGAGGGGAATCATGTAATGGTCAGGCATAACCTTAGCAGCTTTACAGTTCCCTTTTTTCATCCTTTCACAAGGAATTACTGTTAAAATGCCCCAAGAATCCTAACCAAGAATGATGAAGAAATAGTGTGGCTGTTTGCACTCCATATGATCTAAAATGTTATGAATGGCAATAAACTCTTATTTTGCAACAATGTCCACAGTTTCAGCAACTGTCATATAATCAGTTAGAAACAAAAAATGAGAAAATTTGTTATCTAAAAGCAGAATATTGACTTGAAATAAAAATACTCATGGGTAAATTTTACTTTGCGTTCGCATGGGACATAATAGTAAATTTACACGTGTGTATTTGTAAAAATAAAATTTGCATCTGGTCAGACCCTGGAGTAAATTTACCCATATGTAAATATACTCCGGTGTGTATTTGCGTTCGCATGCACCATTTACTTACCCCGAGTAAAATTTGCACACCGGAGTATATTTACACGTGTGTATTTTTGGCGCATGCGAATTGGACTTAAGATAATGTTGTCAACAGAAGGCTCCGCTAACATTCTGTAGTTTTCATTTACCGTGGAAGCAATAGATTCATAAAAGGGAAAACATGTTAAAAGGAAAACATTACGAAAACGGACGAATGTAATATACAGATAATTTTAAAGTTGTAAAAAAAACGAAAATTTTTGGTTGAAAAAAAAAAAGAAAGATATTTTTCTATGTTTTTGAGCAAAAATAACAGAAATAGATATACCCCTGCATACCCTAGTTTTACTATGTAAAAGTGTGGTATAAGGGGGTATTTATTGCACGGACATGTTTTCCTGATGATAAGTCGCGTTTGTCTTTTTTGTTGTTGTTCTTGGCTCTGACAGCATGGCCACCAAGTGAAAATAATAAGAGGATAAAACATTCTTTTCCGTGCATTAACGTTTGCCAAGCCCAAGGGCAATAATGTGTTGCAGCCCGAACCGCGTAGCGGTGAGGGCTGCAACACATTATTGCCCGAGGGCTTGGCAAACGTTAATGCAATTGGAAAAGAATGTTATATCGTCATTGTTATATACCTTTCCTCCAATACATGTACATTTTATTTATTTATTTATTTATTTATTTATTTATTTATTTATTTATTTATTGTGAATGCTATGTTTTGAAATCGCGCATGATGACACGCACACAGCCGTTGATTGGTAAGTGATTAGACGCAAAATGACACGTTAAATTAAGATGAAATATACGTCTGAAATGTACACTCACCTGCCATGTTGAATTTAGATGAAATGAACACCTGCCAGTGTCCATAACATGTAAACAGGTGTATGTCATAGTCTCAGGCAATAACACATAGGGCAATAACACCATTATTGCCCTGCTATGACGTCATCTCAGGGCATTAACGCCATTATTGCCCTGCTACGGTGTCATCTCAGGGCATTAACACCATTATTGCCCTGATATGACGTCATCTCAGGGCATTAATGGTATTAATGCCCTACGACGCCTAAAACAGCAGAGAGTGCTGTCCGTTACAACACGACAAGTTTCTATTGTAGAGATACATTAGGTATATAACAATGTATAATAACCGAGACTTAATCACCACATGAACTGAATTTCTTACACCCGCCGCTCATAACAAAGAACAATAGTAACATTATTGACTTATGATTAATAAATGAGCTTTCATAACCTTTTGATTATTATTTATACTGAAGGACTTTGGATGTTGCACGCAAATTGGCGATAACCCTACTGTTATGTGAAATGCAGCAGAAAGCGTTACAATGTTAGGCAATCGAGCATCAAAAATCAGTCACAGAGGTTGCCAACCCGTTTTAAGTAGGATTAGGACTGGCATTTAGATAAGACAATGTGCGACTGTGTTTCAGAAAAGCTTTGAATTAAGAATGACATGAACGCTGTAGCTAGAAGATGGATGTTCCTACATGTATATAATTTGAGCATGTGCATGAGAAAACCACCAATTTGGGATCCGACCAGGTCCGACACAAACCGGGCTGTACAGTCACAGAAGATGATTAGAGGCTGGAAATTTTGGATTTAGAAAGTAGGGGAATTGTACTATCCGTTTAGCGAAAACAAAGGCGTTGATACTGCGAAGCTGATCTGCGCCTTTGTTTTCGCCTATGCAAATTGTTGATTTTCCCTAGCGGCGGCTCATATAATTTGTAATAGACTTATGGAATTTAGGGAGTTTGGAACTCTGGCATTCGGTTTGTTTCTAGCGCCTCTATTATATTTGTGCATGTAACTATGACAATTTGATTCCTGATTACGGATATTGTCTGTTAAATGTGACAAGCAAGAATGGATGAAAGACTTTTCCTATCTGCAGATGAGCTTCAATTTATAAGAAACCGCATTTTGCGTCGTGTGAATCGAAAACGATTGCTAAAGGTAAGTCTTGAAACTTACAAGATATTTTTAGAGATCGTCATATAAGAAGAAGAAGAAACTTTATTCAATACAAAAGGTCATAGACCTAACATGTACACATTTCTATACAAACATACATACAAGTAAATGTGGTCAATGGTTTGTGTTTAATCATGTAAAGTCAATTTATACTATACTATATAAGATATGTCAAACTTATTCTAGAACAAATCTCTATCTCATGCATACAACAGGTAGATGAATGATTAAGTGTGGATATGAGGAGAAAGACTTATCTGGATAAAAATTCTGTGCGCTTTTCAAAGCTTTTATAAATATAAATACATAAATTTCTGATAGTTCTTTGGTTTCCTGAGTTTAGTAATTCAATGAATTTAGGTACATTTGGTCTTTTCCAAAAATAACGTTTGATATATGTTTTTCTTATTTCTTCGTAAAGGGGACATTCTAGTATAAAATGATATTCGTCTTCTAGACGGTTACATATGAAGCATTTTCTATCTTCCACTGGTATTTTATTTGGTTTGTGCCATCGCCCAGCCTCAATTTCAAGTCGATGTGATGCCACACGTAGTCTAGTGAATGCATAACGGAACTTTCGAACAGTTACAAAATCTAAATAACATTTAAAATTAAAATCTGCTAAAAATCTGTAAGTATTTGCTCTGGATGACTTTTCAATATCTTCATTCCAACCCTGTATAAAATTGTCAGTTAACCTTTGTTTAAAAACAGCCAAAAACATGTTTACGTCGCCAACTCCTTGTGATAGCCACACATGACCGAATCCTAAAGTTTCTAATACAGTTTTAACAGACTTTGCCCATGACAACTTTTCAGGAGAGTTATCTAAATCATCGATCATCAAGTTATATACTAGTCTTATATATTTTGTATCCTTACTATGAAGGATTTTAAACCAAAAACGGATAGCAGCAAACACTCTATGAATCCTTACTGGCACTCTTCCTAATTCCCCGTATATAAAATCATTTTGTGTTTGTATCTTTACCCCTAATAAATGTTTGCAAAATTGCAAATGTATACGTTCAATGGAGTCACCCTTGGAAAACCCGGACACTTCACTGCCATAAGTCAAAATCGGTAATATAAGTTTATCAAACAAGGCTAACATATGAGATATGGAAATATTTGTAAACTTGTTGACATAAGCTTTGAGCTTAAAGATAGCCTTAAGAGCCTGTCCCGATAATGATTCGTGCGTTTCATAGAACGAACCACCTGTTGTAAAAACGACACCTAGGTATGTGAACTTTTTCACAATTTCAACATCATTACCGTCATATGTAAACTTAAGATTTTTTCTAAGTATACCTCCGTTTCTAAAAACCATTATTTTTGTTTTATTAATGTTAACTATAAGTTTCCATTTGTTGCAATAATCTTTTAATATATCTAAGCCTCTTTGTAAACCATATTCAGTGTCCGAAAAGATTATAATATCATCAGCATATAAAAGCAAGAACATTTTCAACATACCGATTTCAATTCCCTTGAAGTTATTTGATACCAGCGTTTCTTCTAAATCATTTACATACATAGAAAATAAAAATGGTGACAAACACTCTCCCTGTCGAACTCCTAATAAACAACTGAAATCATTACTTAAATTGTTATCAGATTTTACCCTCGATTTAATATTTTCGTACATTGATCTTATAACATTTATCACTTTACCACAGTGTATATCCGAGCGTATGCAAAACAGACGGTTACGGAACGGACAGACGTTTACAGGAGCACGCGCTTTTTCGCGCCAAAAATGTTTTTCCGTTCTTTTAAAGTGACTAATGCAAATATTGAGACCAAACTAGAGCAGATGTGTTGCATACATACCCGTCTAGTTGTCTGTGCTCAAGAGCACAATGATTTTTCAGGGGGTTCGCCATAACTGCCCAAGACGTGTGAAAAATGGCATATTTTGTATTTTTTTTGGCTGTGTGTCGAGATTGCTTGCAAAATAAGCCATTGTCAACCTTTTGGATTTAGTCCGTATGTAGTTAAATATGTCCTGAACCACCAGACATTAAATATTTTATATGTTTTCCAGTAAAAATAGCCAAGATTTGTTTTTTTCTGAAGCGTATGGTAATTTCATGGTTACGGGGCGGTACAGTCGTTTGTTACGGAGCGGAACAGACGAAATGACGCATTTCCATACGAAACGGAACAGACGTAGGCGAGCTTTAGAATACGGATAGAAACAGACGCTGTATAGTAGAAATGTAAGATACAAACATGTTTTAGCTCACTCGAGCTTTCTGATTCACTATAGACAGCGGAATTTTTACAGACCCAGCGTCTGTCTGTCCATCTGTTCCTCACCATCCTGCTTAGCAAATATTTCACCACATTCATAGGGAGAAATACATATGAAATGCCATCCGGTGGCTGCTAATGTCCGGACCACAGGCCAATCACGTTCAATGCTACCCGCAGCTAGCTAGTGGCTGACAGTCGGTATTGTGTCCTTGTCACAGCTAGACGACACTAGCACTTCGATGAGTAATCAGGCAGCGGAAGCCATTTCCCGACAGGTTTTTGTCATGACATCTAAAATTCTAAATCCTTACTTTAATAAATGTTTATGGCGTACGTCATAACAACATGGATTCATTCGATGCTTCATTTGCTATTACTGCAGCTGGTGTTGTGCCGTGTGGCGGCCCTAAAAAGTCTCCCCGTACATCATCCATAGTGCAGGTTATATTTTCCTTTTGGTCCTTTGAGATCAGCGAGGATATTCTGAGAAATCAGAAATTTATTATCGGTTAAGTTCATTTTTAACCAATGTTTAATATATTTGGTCTCATTTAGATAATACTAGTCTTTGTATCGACTACCCTGTTGAAAGTTGCAAAATTTCAGTTATTCTCTTTGGCTCCATGTTGCCAAATTCTAAAGGGTCACTGACGAGACTTTAATAGTCGAAACCGCGGTATGGCCCATCCCCTTTCTCATTTATATGTTCACTGCTCTTAAAGGATCTCAGTTTTAATTTTATTCATCATGTTCATATTCCGATGCTTCATCGTGTTAATATGCACAAGCATGGCTAAATAGTAATAAACTGCGAGTAAATCAAATAAGTAAGATGCATGACAGAATCATATATGCTTACAAATCACGCCAAAGATTTTATCTACTGCCGCAAGCTCCCTTTTGCGGCGTCTTGGCTGATTCTCACGCATCTGACATTCATATATGGAAAGACTTTGGAATATATGACCGATGCTTTGGAGAGTACTCCCGCCGGTGTGTACGGAGGTGGGTGTTCGCTTGATGACTTTGCTTAAGGACTGAGTATGCAAACAGGTAACCTTTTCCTTTGACCGAAATTCTAGGGTCTCTATATTACTAACGTATTCAGCACGAATGCCAGCCTTCCATATAGACCTCCGGTTAAAACAGACATGAGTCTTATTATCGGACCTTTTCAGACTTTTTTCAGTCTTTTATTTTAGAATTTATTGTTAGATATGCACTATTAGTGATACTATATTTAAAGGAGAAGAAAAGCCGTGATTGCCTCGTGATGCTGAGCACCAAGGAAGCCATTGGTACCATTTTAACGCATTTGATATGGCGCGGCCTGGGCGAACCCACGACATCTCGCCCCCGAAGCGGGCGCTTTTACCACTGAGCTATCGGGACCTCTCCCCCACCCCTCTCTCTCTGATCTGCTGTTTGCCCCCAAACAACTTTTTGTTTTCACAACATAGTCGATGCTATTCTGATACATGTACGATGCTGATCCAGGCCACCAGGTGTATTCCATCTGGTCACGTTCGAGTGCTACAATACAGAAGGTTGCCGCAAAGTGTTATATTTGACATCACAGTGTTGTTCATGTAGTATTCATGGCCGTCTGTGACCGCTCCGTATGCTGATTCGTCTGTTTTTTTCGTAGGCTACGTCTGTTCCGCCCCGTAACATAAACGAATCTGTAGACTGTTCCGCTCCGTAATGTTTTTGTTGCTAAGCAACAAAATTCTGCTTAAACTACAAGGCTTCCATGCCGGAAATTATGGTGTTTTGGAAGATAGTAGATGGACATGCAAGGCCGATATAACAATACATTCGAAGCGTACAGTTTTGGATGAAAAACTGTACAAAACATTTTTGGCGCGAAAAAGCGCGTGCTCCTGTAAACGTCTGTCCGTTCCGTAACCGTCTGTTCTGCATACGCTCGGATATACACTGTGTTTACCCCTTATTCCAACCTTCAACAGTTTACTCCACATGTTTTCTCTAACTACATAATCGAATGCTTTAGTAAAGTCAATAAAAGCCGCATATAATTTTTTGTTTTCATTTAACAGGTGAGTAATAAGGCCGTGTAGTACAAAAACATTATCAACGGTGCCCATATGCTTTCGAAACCCTGCTTGAGCTTCAACATACACACTATACTCTTCCGCCCATTCTACTAGCCTATTGTTTAAAATACGAGAAAACAGTTTTCCGAGAGTGCTTAACAAAGTTATACCCCTGTAATTTTCTACTAGATTTACATCACCTTTCTTGTGTAAAGGAACAATGAAACCCTCCGTCCATTTGCTTGGAAAATACCCCTTTTCAAAAACAACATTAAATAGTTTATGCAGATAGCTGATCATTTCATGTACACCATATTTAAAAAACTCATTTAAAACAAAATCAGGACCGCCAGACTTGCCGATATCAAGTTCTCTACAAGCCTTAAAAATCTCCGCACACGATATTTCATCATTTAGCTCATCAAACATAATTTGTAGTTCACCATTTAAATAACGTTCATTAAAATCGATTGCGTCGTCGTCGGGCTGAAAAAATACTGAGTCGGGATTATTGATTGCTCTAAAATATTCCTCAAAGTGCGAAACATTTAAACGACTTGCTTTCTTAGTACTGAGTCCTTTGAGTAACTTCCAATACTCCTTGGCATTTTTCACCCGAGCCTCCTCAAGCCTTTTTGTTTGATTCTTGTCGTATTGAAACCGTTTACTACGTATTAATGTTTTATATGCACTTCTGTTTTTAACCATATTTTGTCTATTTAACTCCGATTTTTCGCGCCGATAATCACGTAATGTCTTGTAAAATTGATTTTGCTGAGCTTCGCATTCTGAATCAAACCAGCTTTGCTTTTTCGCATGCGTTTGTGTATGACTTGTATTATTTTTCAACCGTTTCTTAAAGACTGGAGTACAGACATCGTCGATGATGCCATAGAAATTGTTCAAATTTAAATCAATGTCAGACTCATTTTCAGCAAAATACAACTCATCAGTGATACCCTTTAATCTATCTTGAATAACATCCGATTTCATGTCTTGTATAAAACGCTCTTTTTCGTTCGTATCCCATTTATATGTATATTCTAAATGACCAAAATCCTTTGCGCATGCTTCGTCGGTCCGTGTTTTCGATGAGCCAATGGTAAATCTTAATTCACAATGATCCGAGCTAATATTTGGTTCATGTACTGCAAAAGCGGTGAAAAATTTCATTAAATCAGGTCTGCATAAAATATAATCAACGACGCTGCTACCATTTTGTGTTACGCATGTAAATTTACCCACTCCGCCATCGCTCCCAATTCGCCCATTCATTATTCTTAGCCCCGAAGTTTTACAAAAATCTAATAAATAGTTGCCATATTCATTTACAGTGGTATCTTCTGAGACTCTATTCAAAAATACATCCTCAACGTAATCATCTGGTAACATATCTAATTTATGCAAAAATTCGTCTTCAACAAAATCAAATCTGTTTCCAGTTCGGGCATTAAAATCTCCAGTTACAAGAAAATTACATTGACCATATTTATCTTCAAATGCAAACATATCATCCAATATCATATCAAATATGCTATCGTTTACAAAAGCTTCACGACTACTTCCAGACGGGATATTATAACATAAACACAAAAATAAATCGTTTTGCAACCCAAAAACTGTCCCTTTAAGTTTTAACCATATAATACAATCATCAACAGTTTTTAAGCACACATCGTCGACAACTGTCCGTAGGTTATCTGAAATGTAAATGATAAGTCCCCCACTGTCTCTCTGTGCACGCCTATGTCTCACTGTTCTATGTAAAACATAATGATTAAACCCATCAACGTGATAGTCATAATTTTCATTTGACCATGCTTCAGTAAAAAGTACGATATCACTGGTTGAGAAAATTTGTTTTAGTTCAGCAGTATCTAATTTATTATATCTCCTCCCAATTAAGCCCTGAACATTTAATAAGGTAAACGAAATGCCACTTCTTGTCTCCCCATCGAGTCCCTATCGATTAGCCCCCGTGGTTTGGTCCTTCTGATTTTCCACTTTATCTATATTTGGATTCGGTTTTTGACCAACTTTATTTTTAGATAATGACCTGTCCCTGCGCGCGCGGTCAACTTTCGGCGTGTTGATGCAGACCGTGACTTTGGTTTAGCTCCAGTCGATATTAAATAATTTCAGTTTTGTTTTGGGATTTAGCAGAATTCACATTACTGGATACATTTCTACTCCTAGCAGAACGTTGTGGTGATTTGAAAACATGGGACTGTTCGGGATTTATGGAATTGATCGATTCTGCCTGTCGCGGTAAGTCAGGATTTCCTTGGCTATTTTTAGCACTAGCTCGTGACACACTGGTATGTGAACTCTCACGTGACTTTTGACCTGTCACATGACCGGTTGTACTATTTTCATTGTTTACATTTTGTGATACACTGTCAAGTAGGCTAGGGGATTGTTGTGTCGCTTCTGTCAAAGTTTTGTCATTGTTTGCTCTAACTGGAGATCCCTGTGGTGTGCGTCTTTCGTTCCAATCATCCCGTCGCGCGGACAGCCATGCCGGTTTACGAATCATACTACGTTCAGTCCGTTGTTCTGAGCTATCACGGCTTTGACCATGCCTGTCATGTCCTAAGCCCCCGTTTGAAAATGACATCTGCATCTCAGACATAACACTGTGCTCATCAGTCGTGGTAGATGGCAATTCGAAACCATCAACCCTGCTTTGACCAAGAATCTTAAACCATTCTGGAAATTTGTCTGCTATAAAACGCCCATCCACATAAAGTCTCGCGGGATATTTTATTTGCACCCTCAGTTGTTTTCTACGCCCCTCTTTCGCCTCTTTTGAAGAGTACAGTTCTTTCCTTGCCTGAGCGATCTCTTTGGGGTAGTCTCTGTCTAGACTAAATACAGACCCTCTCAGGCGATATGCTCGTTCCATAACCAACTCTGTATCATTATAGTCCCTGAAGCGAACAATAATTGGGCGTTTTGGGTCGCTCTTACCCCTGTAACTTTCACTACGCAGTGACCCAAGCCGGTGAGCTCTCTCAATACACATTTCTCTACTCGGGTCAAAATCGCGGTCGCCACTGAACAATTGGTCACGCATAAAACTATAAATAAGTTGTTTGCAGTCATTGTATGGTAATCGCTCTGTTATTCCCCAGAATACAATGTTATTTCTTCTGCTTCTACATTCAATGTCCAACGATCTTTATGACAGCATTTTAAGCTTCTGTGTGTACATATCAGTAGTCTTCTCTAAATTTTCAACCTTTTTATTTGTCAATGCCAGCTCTTTGTTTACATTTTTATCGTTATTCAGGCACTGTTTTTGAATCATCTCAATTGAATTGAGCTTTTCATAATTTCTATTCAAATTTTCAAATAGACATACCATTCTCTCATCATTCGGTAAGTTCATAAATGCTTCGTTATCCACACTCCCAGAACTGAATTTTTTTCTTTTCTTTGTATGTCTGTCAACTGTTTGCCAGCCGTTACCCCACCCGTCACGCATACCCGGGCGCGAATCAAAACTGTTCGAAATTGGCACTGAAAATTGATCCGGGCCAAAAGTCGCATCCTCATCAATATCCTCGATAAGCATGCTATCCGATCCAGCATCTGAACCACCTGCAGCCATTGTCTTATCAGTCTGTATTTACAAAATCACAATTTTTTCTCGACCGCCAAAAAAAAACACAACCACCATTGACCGGACTACTTTTAATGTATATACTTTTGTCATCCATGCCAGGTGAAATCCTTATGATAGTGTCTAGGTTATGCAGCTTTCACACTAATCAATTGGTATCGTGGTCTTAATCGTGGACCAATCGGGACTATCGTATCCAATCTTATCAGATCGTATCACATCTTGATGTCAATCGTGATAATCGTGCTAATCGTGGAAAAATGTTTGGCTGCCAAAATTTTTCCAAGATTACCACGATTGGCGGGGTCATCGTGACCATCGCATCAGATCGTATGACTTCGTAACGAATCGCAACAAATTGTATCTCATCTTGTTCTCGGGATCGACCAAGACACCGCGATCTGTTGAGATGAGTTGCGATCTCATACGAATTGTTACGGTCTGTTAAGATTCGAGAAAAATTGCCTGGCCCGATTAACTACGAGACGATGCGAATTACTCGCGATAGGATACGGTCTGGTACGAGCAAATGCGATGAGACACGACAAGCCACGCTTTTGCCACGGATGCTTACGATCTGTCACGAATTATCAATACATTAAATACATCGGGCAAGATAAATGAGTTTTATTCGTTGATCAACAATTAATAGGTCCTTTTTAGTATTAATTAGAAATCTGAAGGATGCCAGGAAATGGCAGCAGAGGCAGGGGTAGAAAGGGGAAGGATAAGGCTATATCATAAGCATGCATTAATAATGCAACTGACAATTTCTCTTCATTCTCAGTTCCTTCCATCATCAATGTTATTTCGTCTTCAGATATTAAAAACGTAAAGAGGCATATGCTTTCGAAGTATATATACCAATCGCGGTCTCATCGTGTCACAATCGTGACGGTCAAGCCAACAGTCGTAAACTATCGAAACACGTATCAGCCCTTGATACTCATACCAGAACGCATCTATATATACGCGTATCAATTCATATCAAATCGCGATCAAGTATCGTAATAATCATGTCAGATCGCATGAGCATCGGGGGCTTAATCGTAATAATCCGATCGTAACGCAACTAATCATATCTATCCGGGACTAATATTTTGTCATCAAATTTTGACCGATCGCCACCCTATCCTATCAGATCGGAACAGATCGTATCAAAGCGCAACAACTCGCAACAGAACGTATCAGATAAGAACGTCAGAATTTGGCAAAATGTCCCGATTAGCTGCGATTTGTCAAGCGTGGCGTTCGTAACAGATCGTGCTATAGTGTGAAAGCCACATTGATGATACTGTGTGCGATAACCAAAATGTCATATGACGGTCTCTAATTATCGGTATCATAAAGTACCAAAAATTGTCTACCAACTTGAACAGAGTTGATTGATTTCTATATTTACGTTGTAGGGCTGTCTGTCGTACTGTGGTTGCTTAGGTTTTACATCTACATGTGGAAACGAAACTTTAATAAAATAGCGTTTGTCTGTCTGTCTGTCTGTCTGTCTGGTCTGTCTGTCTGTCTGTCTGTCTGCATATTCAGAAACAACTAGTGGACCTGATCTTAGATTAAGAATAGAATGTATCTACATGCACCCAACGTTTTTTGAATACATGCGTTCAATTTACGCGACAGTCTACATGCTTATGTAATTAACCCAATCACTGCTTATAGCTTTGACGTGTATAATTGAACATCCGGGTATTGTGATACAAACCGGAGAATACAACCACAGAAATAACCCGAAGTTGAAAACTCAAATAGGTATATGAAAGGAGTTCTCCTTGGTATATGTAAGTACAATACTTTTCAGCTGCACAGTTATCGCGCAGCTGACTGAAATACGTCTTTGCTCATTTAATTACACTACGGATAAACTGTTATTTCAACAATGTTGAAAATAGCAAAATGTTCGTACAGGAAACTACCAGCACACCGACTAGCTTAACGCATATTGTGACAATAGCGTTAGATAATGTCAATTTTCATCATAAATTACAATTACATGTTACCCATGTTTCATAGTTAAACGGTGCTTCCCCTACCGGTTCCGCAGTTGTAAGCGTAATAAAGGAGTTGGAATGGACGACCCCAAACTATATTTTTTCTATTAGAATGGAGGAAAAAGATTTTTATTTGAAGTTGTCTGCTGTTTCAGCGAACGCTTAAACCGCAATTGGTGTTCACTGTTTGGTCCTTTCAACCGAAATGCCCAGTGGGGATGGAATACATATTTTTGAAATCATATTGCATTAGGTAAGTTAAGTAACTAATAATATAAGACAAAAACAGTAGTCTGTTTCTCGTTACTTTTTAATTTATTTAGCTATTGTATTCAACAAAAAGTATGCAATTTGATTCTATCGGCTTGTTTAACATTTATTGTTTCTTTATATTTTTCGTGACTTTGGTGCTTTGCTGCCGCGGCAAGTTGGTGTATGCTTTACTACTTTTTGATTATCGCACTTAAACATATTATATAAAATACATCAAAACACATAATAATAAATCATAGATTATATAGTTAAATATTAACGAAATTGTTTGTTAAAAACCTGGGCACAATGCTATATTTGTTTACTGGTTTATATCATAAAGGTACAAAACAGGTGAACTATTCATACTTTATTTGCTTCTAAAACTCCTTTGTTGTTGCATATTGAAAGTTCGCCATCTTTGGTTGCTTGATTTAAATCAGAAAAGAGCCACAACACAGGAAATAAAACATTCTTTATCCTTCAAGTTGTGTGGAGAACATTGAATAGGCTACATACCTAATGGTCGGTCTACGTATTTCGCTCAGATTTGTTAAAGTTTCAAAAACACTTTTTTCTGAGACTGTTAGCATGATTGAATATGGTCTGTGCGAACTTGGTTCGAACTAGCTCGAAACATAGAGGAAACGGTTACTCACGAATTAGCTTAGATAATAAAGCCCAAAGTTTTTATTTTCCTATTTGGTACACTGCAAGGGCGTGACTTCGGATGGTACGATGATGCCATATTTTGAAATAGACACCAAGTAAAGTGCAAATTGTTTTGAGGTGGTTGGAATAATAAACCCACGTATTTTATTCTCCTATTTTGGTAAATTGCAAGGGCGTGGATGGTACCATGATATTATGTTCTGTTATAGATACCAAATGTGAAAATTGTCTCTAGACGTTATCTGTTTATGTGTTAGATGTGGCAAAGGATATACGAATTCATAAGGAACAATCAAATAAATTCAAACTCTCAAATTACAATACGCAAGATAGCATGAGGAAAAAATGATCTGTGTCTTAAAAGAACGGAGCAGAAGCAAGCGAGATGTTTGAACTTACAGAACACGACGAAAGTATTGGAATTAATAAATAAGCATACATCTAACAAAGAAGGCGGCCGTTTTGCTTGTCGCATATGATGCCTAAAATATTTTATTTTTATGTCAAATTTTATGAAACCTTTTGATGTGTTGAAACAAAGCTGATCATAAGAGAATTAAGTACTTTGCAATGTTCTGTTGAAGTGTATCTCTCGGGTCTAATAATCTCTCTTGAAGGTGTACTACGACAGCATTTTATAGCGATATCATTTGCACAATCAATTGATATGGATTTAACATGTTACATAAACAAATTGAACATTGAGATCAAAAAAGGATATACAAAAGATAAAACATTGCATATTTTCATGCAGTAATGCTAACCCGGAAAGAAGTATTCCGTTAAAGTTCAGAAAAGTACATTGTCACAATGTTTGCATCGTATATGCAAACGCCTGGTATTGGGCCCTTATATTCCACTTCTAAATTTGTTTAAAATGAGCCTTGCACACAGTCTTACAATGCAAAGTACTATTCATAAAGCTTTCCTGTGAAAAATCGCATCGAAACACGAATTGTTGATGATAAAAATAAAACTATAATCACTCAAAAACAAGAGCTTTTGTTTAAACGGACCATGCGACTTAAATTTTCAGTATTTTGGTATTAACCCATATTTGACGAATGGATTCTCCCATCGTTATGAATTGGATGAGTCCACTTTCACTTTTAGGGGTGCTAGGAGTGTTTTTTTTTTATTTTTTTTTATCTCATTTTTCGATGAAATTTCTCTGTGCAAACAGAATAGCCCCAGATGGGACGCCGCGTTCTGCGGCGTCACATCTGGAGCTATTATGTTTGCCTATGTCCCATAAAAGGGACGCCAGGCTTAAAAGAGTTAATACCAGTGATTGACACAGAGTTAGCCAACCTCTGTTGCTTCGCTTTTTTGTCGAGTATACTTGTTAAATTTATTGATTTAGTAGGTTTACGAATGCACCATTTAAATCCATTTTAATGACAATAAATGAATTTAAAAATTGATAATGGATAAACTTTGTATTTTCAAAATACATCCATCAACAATTCTCTAATCATGTATACGCTCTTTTAACTGTCTGAATAATTTTCTCTTGTCTGCAAAATTTGAATAGTATTGGCAAACGGATTGTCACATTCGTATAAGATACACGTTATTGTTTTATTTGTTTCGTTTCCATGGTAACAGAACACTTAACTGTACATATACAAGGCATCGGTTTCTTGGACTGTGCTTTGTCTATATAGTGAATTACGCGATGGAAAAGTGGGTTTATTTTATAAATTGACAAAAGGAGGTACATGTACTGAATTAATGTCGTTAACCACATTAAATAACAATAAGACACTAGAATGCTATATTATTAAGACTTTATGTGTTGCTTTAAAAATACTTGAGGTGCATTATGAGGGAACATGATGAGGATAAAATACGTGTGCAATGTTGATATTAAGAAAAGTCCTACGTATAATGAGGATAATAAGCCAGTACATCAGGATAACATGTCTGTGCAGCGGCAGCGTATACTCCCTCATACCCCATACACCACTTATATATAGTAAAACAGGGGTTTACAGGGGCATTTCGATTTTCCTTATTTTTGATCCAAAACATAGATTTTGGGTACTCGTTAGAACCAACTCGCCTCGCCGAGGCGGTTCTAACCTGTACCCACAATCTGTTTTGAACAAAAATAAGATAAAATATCAAAATTTTTCATCGAAAAAGTTTCCATTTTTACAATTCAAGAAAAATCTGTATATTATATGGGCGTGTTTTCGTCATGTTATTTTCTCTTCCTCGACGGACATTTGTTGCTGGTACCTGTCAGGTGTTCTTGTAAAATATTATTTATCTCGTTCGATGATAGAACACAGTTGTTGCATCAATTTATATAAACTTTTGAAATATTTGGTATTGGTCCCGTTGGTTAGAAATAATGGAATAATATTGTTGAAAAATGGGGGAACGGTAAAAGCTGGATTTCCCATAAAAGAATATATACATAAGTAAGAAAAACATCGACAGTCTTTTCTCAGTTACATGTGTATGACTAAAGGTGATAATTGCCTGAAAGCAGCCATTGAAACCCACATTTTATAGGGCTGTTTACATGTAAGTAACTCTTTCTGATCGATTTTTGTTTGGGCATGCATTATGACAAAAAGCATTAAGCCGTTTTGCTGGAGTCATGGCTTTTCATTCTGAAAAAAAAAAAGGTCTTGACAAACGTTTCATATTATCAAAATATTTTTTTAGCCTCGTCATGGATAATTTCGATTTATACGCGGCAGCTGTTTCGCTGAGTAGATAGAATCGTCCCTCATCTTACTGCATCGTTTGCGATTGCATTTTGAAAACTTGCCCATCTAATATACAGATTTTTTTCAGCTGTAAAAAAGTATAATTCATCGATTAAAAATGATACTTTTAACGTAGTTCTCAAAACACAGATTGTGGGTACTCGTTAGAACCGCCTCGCTGAGGAGGTTCTAACGGGTAACCACAATCTATGTTTTGGATCAAAAATAAGAAACTAGCTATACTCCTGCAAACCCCAGTTTTTCTATATAAAATGAGGTTTAATGGGGTATACGTGTCACGGACATGTTTTCCTGATGGCACAACTCTGTGTGTTTCGGTCTTGGTTATATATCCTAATATCAGGTTTCTCATATTGCAGCTCATTTACAACGACCATTCACAATATTATTTTCATCAAGCCTTATTTGAAAATAAAATGACTGAACACCAAGAAAACACCTTCTCTTACAAAGAATCATAATGAAAAATCAATCTCTGTGTTGATTTGATATGACAATATTTCTATTATGGAACATTCAGCTTCTTGTCAATGAAAAACCTTTCTTTAAGTGGGATAAAAATGGCTAATCCAAAATCGAAGACTCCAATCATTCGACCGAGATCTGAGGATGCATTGTGGCGAAGATCGAAGAACAATGACAACGATATAATTGTTACAAGACCAAGAGCGAAATCAGGGAACAATGAAAAGAAATTCGGTAATAAAGGAGAGACAAGTGTTTTTGACAATCCGAAACTGGGGAATATAACTCAGCCCCAAAATGTTCGGAAAGGCGTGTATATCGGTACAAGAAAGCCAGGCGAAATAAGTAAGAATGTTGATTCAGGGACAAAAGGTACAAGTAAAAGGGAATCGTTTGTGATACGAACTGATAACGTTGGAGATAAAGATGTGCTTGTTTCAGAGAAACTTGAATATGGATGGACGGAAAGTTCTGAACATGGTAGAGAAAGAGCTGATGGACTATATAATGGCTATACAGATAGTACGTTAAACGAATTGACAGCTTCTGATGCGTCTGATTTCAGTGAAAAGTTAGGTTCCAACACAAATGAGTATGATTACAGGAATAAAGAAAGTGAACCCGGTGATATACCAAACATTATTTCGGGTGGGTCATACGCAAAAGGTGGAGGTCAAATATCAAAACAAAACGACACAACAGCGAGTAATTTAAAAGAAAAGGAAACATTCACTGATGACAAAATATTAAATAACAGTACTATCAAGAATAATGTTCTGAATGTGCAGAAACTAAATCAGAACAAATCAAACTTATTGAAACGGACAAATGACACTGTGCTGCATACAGATCGCTCAAACAATTCCAGACCTTGGACACCATCTTCTAGTAACACTCAGGCTCGTTATCTCGGATCAGTCAAGTCAGACAATGTCAAACATGTCGAAAATCAAACACAATCTTGTGTAAATAAAACGCCTGAAAAGGAGCATAGTGACACAGGACGTGAATATGCTCAAAATCGTGTCTTATCAGAAATAACGTTTATTAAAGACAATTCAAATGGAACCTTTGAGAGAGCCAAATCCACAGAAAGTAATTTCAGTCATTTTTCAAAGGGGAAAAGAGGCAACACTTTCAGAGTATCAAGTTCAAGTTTAAGACATCGTAGAAGCAAATCTCTCGGTTCAGCGTCAGAGAAATTAGCTGAACGTTTCGAGGAAGTTAAAGCGGAATGTATAAATGACATGAGTGAAAATATTAAAGATAATAATGAGGTGAATGACAACAACGAGACTTTTCAGACAAAAATAACTAAATTATCTAAAAGACGGATACCAGTTCGAAAGAAACTACCGCTGGACCATACCAATACATCTGTTGTACCTAGTGCATCTTCCAGTAAAACAACAGAAAAGAATCGTGTTTTGGAAACTCTTAACAATAGTCGCAATGCGTTTGATAGCAATTCTTCTAGCAGGCTGAATAGCGCAGAGTTTATAAACCAAGATCTTAAGCTTGTCAAAAGGAAAGTTATTAAGAATAACGTTATGACAGAATTCAATAAAGGACATGGCCAAATAACACTAAAGAAGAACTTACTGTCAAACGTTAACAATAGTAAAGGGAAGCAATTGAAGAACCCGGTTAATGAGCTTTTTCTTGGAAGTAAGAAACATTCTGCAGTTGTCGTTGTTGATAGAGTGTCACCGTATTCACAAGAAAGTGACACGGTTGAATCGTATTCAAACAGAGGATCCAAGTTACATTCTCGAGCTCCCAGAGCGAAAGCTAAACAGTTTGGTAAAAATAAACATCGCGTGCCTGTAAAGAACGTTTATACACAAACTACATGGTTCTTACAACCCAAAATTCACAGATATAAAGCAGATACACAAAAGCGGAAAGGCAAAACGCTTATATATCAGTCTAGTCATAAAAGTGTTCAAACGTGGTTGATGAATAGTTCTGTAAAATCAAACGCGACATCAAATATTGACAGATATGCTGACGAAAACTTGCCTAACAAAAAGTGGAAGAATTTGCAGCTGAAATTAAAGAAAGCCCCGCAGTCGAAAACAAAGAAGAGAAGAAATTCGACGTTTTCAAACGATGTGAAGAAAGGGGAATACTTACCCCTCCGCAGATTTTCTAAGCAGTCAGATAAGAAAGTGGACCAGAAAAGCGAGAAACACGTTGACCAGCTTCCAGGATATGAGGTAAGTCGAAATATAAGTAAGTAAGTAAGTAAGTAAGTAAGTAAGTAAGTAAATTCTTTATTTTAAGAGGGTAACCCAATTGGTAATACCAATCTTCCTTGGGGCCCTCTGAAACAAGTTAACATACACATATACAACAATTGTACAAGAACATTTTATGCAATAAATGGTCAAGTAGATTAATGGATATAATGTGATGAGCAAAGAAAAAAAAGTGACATGTGACATATAATAACAGGAGAAATAAAATGCGTAGATTGGCGGTGGAGGCAAAGTTATCAAAATATAACTAACTTTTAATCCACTCAGAGCATCTTTTGCTAAAAATATTTAAGGATGAAGATTGTTTTATTTCTAGCGGGATACTATTCCATATCACTACTCCAGAGAAAGACAAGCTACCCTTAAATAAATTACATTTCGCCTGAGGAAGTACATAGTTTTTATTTGCGACCGATCTTAAGTTAGAAAGTGTGCTATCCAATCTGCCTTCTCTCATTTGAAATAATTCAATCAAGTAACCGGGAGCTAGATTGTTATAAACTTTGTACATAATTTTTGCCTTGCTAAGGAAAACACTCTGATCAAATGACAAAATATCCAGTTGTTCTAAAGATTCATTTTATAATCTGTTGATAAAATTAATTTACATGCCCTCCTCTGCAATTTATTGATCTTATTGACATTAAAATTAGATGAATTGCTCCATATTATACTACAGTAATATGATTATCAGAAGCAGATTAGCCTCATCAGGAAGACGTGTCTGTGAAATGTATACCCCCTTAAACCCCACTTTTATATAGCAAAACTGGGGTATGCAGAGGTACACCTATTTTTCTTATTTTTTGCTCCAAAACATAGATTGTGGATACTCGTAAAGGCGGTTCTAATGTGTACCCACAATTTAGGTTTTGAACAAAAATAAGAAAAATATCAAACATTTTCTGCTAAAACTTTTCATTTTTAAGGCTATAAAAATCTCTGTATATTGCATGGGCAAGTTTTCGTAATGTATATTATGTGAAAACCCAAATTGGCAATACCACAGTAGAGAATGGGGCTTGACCAGAGGGGATTAATACAAAACTGTCATAAAAAATTATCTCGGACACACAATCATCTGATAATTAAGCAAAGGAGATCGGAGAATCTGACACGTTAAGTCTGTAGAAAAAAGCTATGCTAATACACTATGAATTTAGATCGTTTTGTAAGGACAACAATGTGTTTCAGGATACATGTCTTGTTTGGCAGCAGTATTATTACGAAAACTTGCCCATGCAATATACAGAGATTTTTTGAGATGCAAAAATTGAAAATTTCATCAGCAAAAATTCTGAAATTTTTAATATTTTTGCTAAAAAACATTGATCGTGGATACACGTTAGAGCCGCCTCGCCGAGGAGGTTCTAACGAGTACCCACAATGTATGTTTTTAAACAAAATAAGAAAAATATGTATACCCCTGCAAACTCCAGTTTTTCTACATAAAAGTGGGGTTTAAGGAGGTATACATTTCACGGACATGTTTTCCTTATGAAGGTAATCTGAAAGGATTTCATATTACAATATTTCCGCGCCCTTTTTGACAGTATTATCAAAATAAAAAAGATCTTTTTTTTTTTACATCGGCTCCATCTTGGTTAGGCGAGCGCATTAAATTTTCCTTTGGATTACAGTTAAATGTCGATAGCATGAGTAGTAGATTTGCTTTCAAAATACCAATCTGATTTATCTTATTAGGCTTCTATTCATACTAGACATTTCCAACTTAATCCGATATTGATATTGGAGTTTGACATTGGAGTTCGGATAATGTTTTTGGTGGATATTCTCAAGGACAACATGTAAACTAATAGATCATTGTATACAAACATGTTCATATATTATACTAGGGATCTATCGGTTTATCGCTTATTGATGAGCCATGCTGTGTTAAGAAATAAGATTACGGCACTGAGATCATAACAAATGTGTTAGCCCACCTCTTTTCAGCGGCCCTTGGATGGTGGGCACCCAGAGTGGACACAATATATCGGGTTGGAGAACTTGTACAGATGCACACCACCGCATGTGTCACTAGACATTTCCTACTTGCTAGCAAGTATCAAGACCAGTGACGCTATTTCGCCATTGCTTATTTATGTTTGGTTAGGCAAATGATTTACCGACAATGCATAAACGCCGGTCCTTGCAATATGTCTTGCACTAAAGGTCTCAATATTGTTCGAAACCTTTTATTATACTCAATATCAAGGTAGAGTATGATTGTGCAACAAGCAAAGCTTCTTATAAACCTATGTACATGCATATTTTCATTATTATTATCTTAGTTAACAAATTAACAAGACGGTTGATTTTGTTATATATTTAACGCACGGCTAAGACCGTAAAGTGACTGCAATATATTGTGCTTCGCTTACGCATTCGTGTTACATTGTATTGTTTTGTCACGGCTCAACAGAACAAGACCAGGCGCAAGGGACTGACCAGAGTTCAGATAGCTTTACCATAAATGATGTGGTAGATATAAACGACCGACATTACTTCATTTTTTTCCCATGGACGCAAGGCATCAAACCATATTTTCAAATTTTGTATCAACAGATAAAGGTGCATTTGTGGGTACAATGGAATTAGGATGACCCTTTTCAAGCCAGTTTTTACAGACGAAGATGTGTCTACCTGTTTTAATAATGAGCCCCGTCGTAAGAAAACCGGAATTTTGCCTAGGCGAAAACAAAGGCGCACATCAGCTTCGCAGCAACTGCGAAGCTGATCAGCGCCTTTGTTTTCGCTACGCGGATAGTACAATTCCTCTACTTTCTTAATCCAAAATATCCCGTCTCTAGTCATCTTCCGTGCTTGTACAGCTCGGGTTGTGTCAGACCTGGTCGGAAATCCTAAAGACCGGGTTTCTCGCGTCGCGGCTCAATTATTCTATTACATGAGACAAAGTGGAATTATGTATGCCAACATTAATATCGCACCATAGCAGTACAAGTTATCAGAGATTTTAAAGAATTTTAAAATTAATGGAGGTTTTTTTTTCATGACGGGCCCCCACATCACCACTTTGGTATGTTTTATGAATGTGAAAACAACACTTTCTGACAAAAAGAATTGACGGGTCAAGGGTGTAGGACACGCGTAGAAATAAACAAAGACAGTGAAAATTTTATGCACTGTGGAAACATTTCTTTCAAAATAAATTTAAAATTGTAACACTATAAACTATGAATTCATGTTGTCGACGATCACATATCAGTCTGCATTAAAAGCGCTGTTGACAAAGAATTGTAAATCAAGGGAAAGTGGCATTGTACATTTTACCCAAAGATGTAATGTATGCTCTTTAAAAATGCAACATGATATAAGAAATCAGTTTGAAGCACGTTTCGCATGTCATTACATCATAATGTAGGATGGAAGACCAAATGAAAATAGCGGCAACGTCCTGACACGAACATAGCTGTTGGCTGGTGTGTAAAACAAACCAAGCAAAGAGAACAAACACACATTCCGCAAACGGTTTCTTTTTTTTTCTTGACCTAGATTGTTACAAGTACATGTATATGCATCGTGTTTTACATATTTCAAAATGAAATAAAATAATTCGACTCCAATTTTCTGTCCTTTACGATAAATCCCTGCTAGTGTCATTGTTGTTGTTTCGTAGAGTTCCGCCGTTGACTGTTCTGCGAACTGGATAACAATAGTTAGGTCACTAATGAGCGAATAAAAGTTGTCACTAAAATTCTAAAAGTTTGGGTGCAACTTTACTCATTTGTGTTAATTTCTTCACCAGTATCAGAATATCATTGTCTACACATAAATGACCTTCGCAAGAATGAAATGTTGCATTTGGGTCTCCGGATAGCTCACTCAGTAGCGTCGATGGCTTCTATTTACCTACATAAGGGTCGAATCCCATTGGCGACGCCAGTAAAATGTCGATAATTGATAAGCCTATTAAATTGTTCCTGCATCGGCATATTTCAATGGTTTGATTGTCACCTTCTGGGCACTATGGTTTCACGGGGTATTTCCCTACCGAACATCGAGAACTGCTGTGGCTTCCCCACGACCGCAACGTCGGTGTCTAAGAAGCAGAATTGCTTAGCCATTCATAATTACTTAGCCTGATGTCTGTTTCTTGCAAGCCAGATAGATTTGCGTGATTCGTGAGAGGAAACAATTAAAACATACTATGGCCTTACAGTAGCATGCATGTGATCGGTGCACAAGACCAAAATAAGATCTGTGTACTATTGTTGAATTGAAAAACTTCAGATACCTTCAGAAAAACGTATAAAACTTGGTACGAAAGTTATCAAACACATTTGATCGTGTACAGGTACCTGAAGTATAGGGTTTTCACCAACTTAGTTTGACAGCCTTGAGATACCCCCCAGAAATCGATTAAAGTTTCTCGTACATCGTATATCCTATCTCAGACTAAGTTGGAAATGTCTACTGGAAACAGCACATAAACCTTACTGATGTGTAACCTATAATGGAACGGGCCTACATTTGAACCGTCTCATGGGAAAACCAACAATGTGATTTCCGAACAGGTCCGACACAAACCGAGCTGCACAAGCACAAAAGATGACTATAGGCTGGAAATTTTGGATTTAGAAAGTAGAGGAATTGTACTATCCGTGTAGCGAAAACAAAGGCACAGTAACTGCGAAGCTGATCTGCGCCTTTGGTTTCGCATATTATGTAGATTGCTGGTTTTCCCATGAGGTGGCTCATATATTAACTATATTGAAATATTAAAGTAACCAATATGTTACATACGACAAGTCTCGCGATTGTTTATATGAGCTATTGCTGATATAACCAAGGGTATGTTGCCTTGTAAAGAGGCTGGTCTTGGCTAGGCCAAGATGGAATACTTGATCGAGACAAACCTATTTAGATCAATGCGTACTAATGCCATGTCATTTTGGCCCCATACTATTATACACGATTTTATAACATAGTATAATGAAAGTTCAAAGGTGATTCTATATGTTGAATAATGAGGCTCCAGTTTACCCTCCTATGTAATGTAAGGGGTATTTGTTTTCGAAATGGTGCTGTATTCTGTTTCGGGAAAAGATCTTCGAATAACCACGTTCTGATTCGTTTGTTTCGTTTGCCACATGGAACTATGTTCTGAGGTTGTCTGCAAAAGCCGTCTTATGGACGGACCGTTCTTGGAGTCTGAACACCCCTACATCTATTTAAGGTATGGTTATGGCTTGAGCATACATGTACTTATCCGAATACAAACACGCAATGCATAGTTGAACCGTTTCGAAGGGATTCCAGTTGGTTAATGCTTGATACGTATATGTATATACTAGTATAATACAATCGGGAAGGCTGCCCGGTTTTCCCCGGTTCTTTCCGGTTTTCCACGGTTCATCTCGGTTTAATCTGAAATCCCGGCCCTCTGAAAAATGACATTACATGTACATGTATACATGAAGGTGATGATAGCAATATTGAATTTAAGAACCTTCCTCGTCATAACCTACTTTCTAAGCGTGAGATGTCTTGCGGTCAATAAACAAATTATATGATTCCAAGCCATGTAGTCACGGACTTTTACATGGCTTTCTTAATAATTGATGTGATATTGGATTTTCTCAGGTAAACCTGCTAGGGTACATGGAATGAAATTTCATCATACCTGGCAATAAGATGTTTACAACTCATGAGTGAAAGAGACATGCTGTTCATATGTGATCGTCTTTGTTACTGGTTCCGATTAATTTCTAACAGGATATTAGATTTAATCTGATTTCAGTCCTTTTTATAGAGCTCTTGAATTGATTTGGAATTGTAAAATGTGCAGGATTTATTGTGCTGATTATAACTCTTTATGGTTTATTCAAGAATAATGTGCATCATTCATTGAAACAGTGGGAGACACTGTTTTCGAAGAATTTTTTACCTTTTTTGGATTATCTTGATATTATTGTCTTAGGTAAAATGCGAAACGAATCACGACAAACATTGACGTGCACAACTTGTGAACATTTAGATAGAATATTAAATTTCTAGAATCTATGATAGTGTATATGATCAAAATACAATTTTTCAGCATATATGTACATGTATTTCTTAAAGGTTTACAATATAACCATAATTATATCATCGGCAAAAAGTGGGTATTGCAAAAAGCATAATGCGTATCATTATCGCAGATTGTAAATGCAATATTGCACTGCCTTGTTGGACACAATGTCGCAGTTATAGATTTATAATTAATTAATATTCTTTTTTCAACAAAATATGATACAAAGCAAATGAAAACTAGGGTAATAATATAAGTCTTGGATGATTGGCCAGTAATTCGAAAAATTAATATTTGATACAAATGTTTCAGTTGGGAAATTTATTTCATACTTATTGTTCAAAGGGATTTCTCAGAACCATAAAGTGATTCAATTGATACGATATTTTATGATTGTTTGATAGGATTTAAAACTGTTTTGGTAGTTGCTTTGACTTGAAAATGCTTAATACCATGCCACACGGGAATTCATGTTTTGAAACAACAAGTAAAGCCTCGGTAAATGGAAAGCTGTTCCCATAGCACATAAAATTAATAACAACATATTGTATAAAAAGTTGCCTTGAACAACAATAACAACCATGCCTTCGCCGTCAGAAGCCGGTAAAGGTAGTAGAAATGATGACAAAAAGCTTGTAAGGCGGGATACTGGCAGAGAACTGAAACTCCGTGATAGTAAAAAGAAGTTACCGTTCAGTAAAGAAGATCGATCTAATAGTTCTAAAACTGTGACGGTCAATGAGAATAAAACAATCGATGAAGAAGATGAGTATTTAAACGACGTTAGTGATAGATTTGAAAAGGACGACGAACAAGAGGACAAAATGCAGTCAGATAAAGTTGATGATGCGGACAGGGATATGGACGAATACGTAAGAAAAATGAACGAAGCAGCGGATAAAGATAATGAAAATGATGTGAAGACTTATGAAGTGGCTGAGGAAAATGAGCCCAGACGAGATGCTATGAAGACTCAGAATTCAAGACGCGTAGACGTCAAACGACAAAGCGTATCAAATGATCAATCTGGCGGAGGCAGTGAAGCGAAACAGATGACAAGGAAAGACTCTACTCGAAGCATTGCAGCGCCCAAGAAATATCCATTCAACCGTTATAATAGCTACAAAGACGCACGGCCTCGAATTGACACGGGGCGAGATAAGAATGTCGGGAAATCTATAGACACCGGGAGGAACATTGTGGTAGACAGGAGACAAAGCCATGCGATCGTGGAAGAAGACCAAGAAGAGGTAGAGATGGACAGATTTGGAAGGCTGAGAGGATATAGGTTCAATGAGGAGTCGGACAGTTTTGACTTGATAGAGTATAGGGATGAATGGGAAGAAAGCCCGGAAAATGACGTAAGTGAAGCAATCAGAATTGAATTCGGGTCCTTTCAGCTTTATATCTTTATGCTTTCATCTTTGTTTCTTTTCTGAAATATGTTATGATGATAAGGGCGGTTTTTATATGGTTTATGTACATGTACGAAAGCTATGCATGCGCTGACGGGAAAGCCTGCGTAATTCGCTCAATTATATCTTTTGAGAAATGAAATAATTTCACGAAACGTCTACGAATGCTATGTTTAAGACATAAAAAGATTTGTAGCAACCAACCAACCGAGTTGTTGCCGCGCAGCGGCAACAACGAGGAGTTGGTTGCTTTTACGATTAGAAGTTCTGTTCTGTTCTATTCTGTTTTGCAGTATGAAGACGTCGATTTTTGTGTGTCATTCAACTTCCGGAAAATTTTACCGCAGTCGAATTCCGCCAAGCGAATCCATTTAATCTTACAAATAAAACTATGCTAGAGTTGTGATAGTTCAAAATAAAATTATACAAGAACATACAAACGCTCGAAACTGCGTTTGAAATGCAAAACATGTTTTTTCTTTACTTTCGTTTTATCATTATTTTTCCTCTTACAAGCTGTGGTTCATTCTCTCCGTAGTTGTTGCATAGCAACAGAAATCGTTCTTTGCTAGTTGGATGGCGGGAGACAGTTGAAATGAGATATGCATCTGAAATGCATGGAAATGGTTCAATGAAACTAATTCATAAGCCAATGGTAAGCCCTGTTTAACAGCCTTAACCGGTATGACATTACTTGGTACCGCTGATTAGCACTTCGCTGTTTAGTTGCCTCAAGGAAAGACAACTTTGTCAAGCGATGAAGGACTCGAAATTTCACTACCTGATTCGGTTTCCTCTGCGATGATTTGGATCTGCACCTTGTTTACTGCGAGTAGGTGGACATTGCACATGTTAAACATTGTCAACAAAATATTTATAGTCTCTAACATAAAGAAGGTGTAAATTTAACAGATTAAAAACAATCCGAACCACCGCCACCGGTGGGTGGGGTAGCGTAAGACGACATTCTCAAACGATACATGAAGTAAATCTTATGCTCACAGACATTAATTGGAAAGGTCGTCAGACCTTTCCACTGTAATTAGGTTGTAAATAGTTTTAATGGCCCATCCCGAATGTTCTCCCAAACTTGCTAAATTCAAAAGTTAGCACCCACCCATCTGAGATGATGATCAGAAATTGATCGACTCAGTATACATGTATGAAGATAGATATATAGATAGTTTGAATGTAGTAAAATTTGAGCTGGTTTTGTTTTACATCTAGATTGTCCATCGCTGACATTGAAAAAAGATCCGATACGAGAAAAGCTAGTATCTCACTGGCATGCGAATTTTGTCGCATACTTTCGCACGACATTTGTGCGATTGTCTCACGAGTGTCGTGAGAATTTTCATGTGTCACGAGCTTGTCGCGAACTGGTCGCGAATGTTTTATACATGCTTTAAAATTTTATGCGAATTTTTTAACCAAAATATTTCGCAAGAATGTTGTGAAAGTGTCTCAAACCTGTCGCCGCGAAATTTTGGCAAATTAAATTTTACAATGCAAAATTTTCGCGACACTTGTACAAATGTCCTGCGAGTGTCTCACGACAGTTGCACGACAGTCTTAAGAAAACATGCAAAACTCGCACAACAATCTGGCGAGAAAATAAAACTAAGCGACATTCGTACAAATGTCATGCGACACTCGCACAAATGTTGCGTGACTGTCGTACGAATTAAAATGAAAATAAGCTACATTCGCGGGAAAGTCATGTGACTATTGCGCGACAGTCGCAAGATTTATTTTCAAAATTAGACCGAAATCCGCAAATTTGTCGCATAAATGTCTATTCAATGAGACTGCAATGTGAAATTTGTGTATATCATCAATCTTTGTCGCGAAATAGTCACGAAGTATTCACGAACTAGTCTCCAGTTGTCGCATTCCAGTGAGATAGGGGCTAAACCAGTCCAAATTTACTGTACAGAATTCAATATGCAGCAATACATTTTCTGTAAACAATCGAGATAAGACAGTTCACCAACAAGCCGCACCACAGACCCTGTATCATTACGAAAACATGCCCATGCAATATACAGAAATGTTTTTGGTTGTAGTAAAAAATTCTAAAATTTCGTCATTTTTTATGTTTTACTTATTTTTGCTCAAAACTGGCATAGATTGTGGGTACATGTTAGCCTGAACTGCCTCGGCGAGGCGGTTCTAACGAGTACCCACAAGCTATGTTTTGGAGCAAGAAAAAAGTATACCCCTGCACTCCCCAGTTTTACTGTATAAAAGTGGGATATAAGGGGGTATACTTTTCACGGGGCCACATTTAAAATTATTTCTGTTTGCCCTCTCCCTACCCTGTCTAGAAAAGCTGGGTAGGTAGGTAGGCTTATTTTTTATTTTTTATTTTTATGAAATCTTGTTTTTTTGCGTTATTTTTGGTCAAAGGAATTAGCTACAATTTTGTCAAAGCTACTCACAATTACAGTTGCATTTTATGTTTTGTAGTGCTTGAACATAAGAAGTTAAGAACAAAATATCCAATTGGTAAGTAGGGTCATGGTTTAAATGAAAACACATTACTTGGAAAACAATTTATCTTGACAGAAAAATTAAAAAAAAAAATCTGCAGAAAGGGCAATAAAATTTTTTGAGTAGGCCCCTTTTTGGGTGAGTAGGTAGGGAGAGGGCAAACAAACAAATTTTTATTTTTGGCCCGGACATGTTATTCTGATGTCATTTCTGATAGATTCGGAGTGATTTTTAAACAACAACAGTTAAAAGTCTCGGTTTTAAATCTGCTTATTATATAACAATCATCAGGAAAACATGTCCATGAAAAGTATACCCCCTCATACCCCACTTTTATATAGAAAAACTGGGGAATGCAGGGGCATACCTATTTTTCTTATTTTTGCTCCCAAACATAGATTGTGGGTACTCATTAGAACCGCTTCAGTGAGGCGGTTCTAATGTGTACCCACAATCTATGATTTGAGCAAAAATAAAAAAAAACATCAAAGCTTTTCGGATGAAATGTTTATCTTTTTTTTTCTTCAAACCCACACCAGACACAGCAGTGAGATGCTTGAATGGTTAAGTGCCGTAATAAAATATCAGCGCTCTTAACCACTCGGCCACTAGGGCCGCCCCCAATATTTCAAAGTTCTGGTTACACAATCAAATGCAAATCTTAGTAAAACTAAATCAAAAGTATGCTTGGCTTCTATGACACTTTTGCAAACATCTAATTGATGCAAAACTGTTTCAAGTTTTGAAAATAATTGGGTAATTTTTTTTTGTGTCTATCTTGTGACAAAACAACTTAACAACCTTATTGTGAATGTAGTGAAATTGAGGCACTTTTACAAATGTCTCATGAATATTGTAAGTATCTTGCAAATAATCGAAATATTGCATAACATCCCAGAACTTTTACAATAGTATTGATCCCAGGAAATTGAAGACCCCTACCACTTCGTCAAAGAGCTTGCCTGTCTGAACTTAATTAAATCATAAATGTTCAAGAACATCATGGATAGTGAAACTTGTTCTCTTTTTCTAAACCTACTTTTTACGCCCTTTCAAGATTCCTTCAGCTCATATGAGATGGTCATATCAGTAGGCGGGGCGAAAACTGAAGTACTCTAAGACAAAATACTTTGTACACCCTTAAGCACACTACCCAAGGCAAAGAGGGCTTGAACCCACATACACTGGTGAGACAAAGGAATGATTAAGAGCAGTAATGGAAAAAATAGTTGACAAGATTAATATGAACCACTTTTCATATGAAATTGTTCTGCCAATACTCTACTGTCTGACACTATGGTCACTTTCATTTGAGGTGGCCCCGTGTTTCTTAATCACTCGATCATTTCACCGCTGTGTCTGATGTGGGTTCGAGCCCCGCTCTGGCCACATGTGAGACAAGCCAAGTTCTGCTTGCGGGTGTGCCAGGTGGTTTTTCTCGGGGGTTCTCCCGTTTTCACCCCACCTATTGATTGGACCGTCTCATATGAGCTGAAATAATCTTGAAAGGGACGTTTAACTGTCTCAGAAGAAAAAAAAAAAAAAAAAAAAAAAAAAAACACTTTCATTTGAATAAGTTTTACTGTTTCTTTGAACTGTATACATGTACTGATTTATTTTCAGGTGAAAAACCAGCAGTGTGGTCATGATTCCATGGTCATTGAGGTCATGAGGTGTTCTAAATTAGCCTTGGGTAAGACAAATAAAATTTCTGTCTTTGTTGCAAATACTTATTCAGGGTGTCCATGGTCAGGGAAAAAGTCAGAGAGAAATCACTTTTTTCAAAGCCAAGCTAGGAATTGTCAGGGATTTTTGACATCAGTCAGGCAATTTTTCAATTTAAGCCAAAATTAGGAAATTTTGAAAAACAGGTTTATAAATTGCCAAACTACAATGAACACAAACATTCTTCAACCTTTTGCTTGTCCTTATGAACACAAAACTGAAGTAACTAGGATAAGCAAACTTGATGTAGAAATTCAATCTATATATTCAATATGTAGATCATAATAAGTTGATTATTATTATTTTCAGCAACTGTAGATATTCACGGTGCTGTCCTGGACTGTGACCTTTGGACCAGGAGGGGCATTAATTTCTGTTATTGTACAAGTCATAATTTCATAGGTAAATGCTCCTTATATGACCCTCTTTCCCTAAACCCTCCTCTGGAAACTACCATAACATTTTTCCAGAGTAGAATAAAATTTAGTGATTGACATGCATAAAATTTGCTTTCCAAATGTTTTGATGTATGCAAAAGTTTTCAAACTGTGTTCACAAATTCAAAATTTTATTTCCAAAAATATTCTTGAATTAGGCTCCATCCTGAAAATTAGATGGAATGTTTCTCACAACAGAAGTCCCATATTTGCTGAAATAATTGATTTTTAAATTTTTGAAGTACCTCCCACCAGTGCATGTAAAATGCAGGGTTAACACTGCTATTCAGTACTATAATGTTATGATTTTGTCAGCTGATTTTCAAAATTTGTGTTGAACTTTTTAGGGATCGAGGAATGCAGTGGGAAAACAATATCAGATACATTTCCCTGTTGCTGTTTTTGAACTAGGTGAATAGCTAAAAAGGTATGTTTTAAGGATGCTTGGTTGAAGTACAGTATGGTTATTCATGAAGATTTGGTCATGAAGATATTTATACATTTCTTCTTTCCTCATATTCTGCTTCCCCATGATCCAAGAACAGATGTCAGTAAAAAGAATACTGGTAAAGCCCTGTATATCCGTGATGCAGCCAAATTTCTTAAGCACAGATTGATGCAACATTCCATCATGACAAAATGGAGTGTAGTGTTTGGAAGCCAGATTGATTTGAGTGCAACTTACGGTGAAGCATATACCTACAGACAGACAATGACCTCTTTGCTGTAGGTTGAATCCCAATGGATTATTTAGCTTCCAATCACTGGGCTGCTTGTCATGTGTCGTGAAATGCTGCATCAGTCTGCACTGTAAGAATCACAGGTATACAGGATGGTAATAACTGCCTCAGATTGATTTGTATATATCTGACCATCCTAATAACACAGCTGAGCAGCAATTGTCTGCGAATGTAAAACATTAAGTCAAGCAAATATGCATCTAATAAATTTGTACTTATACATCTATGATTTAAAACTTAATCATAGTCTAAAGTTTTGGAATATCCATCTTAATTGCTAAAATAGGAAATCTTTTACAGAATATAGAGTGAATTTATATGCACTTTACACTCTACTTTTATAGAAGTTGAGGCATTTTCCTTGGCAAGGTTTCATGTAATTTATTAGAGGTGTTTAAATCTGTTTCAGATTTATTTACGGTTTGATCTTTGAAGTGGGAATACAGTATTGACCAGTGTCAAATGCATCATTGACCATGGAAACTCAAACTCGAACATTGTTAACACATTACCAGAGAAATGCTCAGCATAAACATTATGGACTGATTTAGATTCAATTCTGAAACTCCCCGTTCATTCATTTAGGATTCTGTTTTGTCTAAGCGCAATTACTACCTGTAGTTGAATCATCAAACTACTTTACTGTTTTTCAAATATTCATAGTAAAAGTTAGCAAATACCATCTAACGACTTCTGATTTCCTTTGAGACTTTCCAGATTGTAGATTCTACTTTTCATGTGAAAGTTGTCTGTTTTAGCTTAAGAAAATGCACTATATTTATTAAATTGTACAGACCTGTGAAGGTGTCACTTAAATATTAAAACTCAATTTCAAGAATCTTAGTTAGAAAAGTGAGACATTAGAACTGAAAAATGCTTGGCAACATTTTCCATATAGGAGTTCTGTTAATTAAAATATTTCAGAAATGTAATAGACTATTAAATGAGCCATGACACCAGAAAATTGGTCTTCAGGGTTTCCGACCAGGTCTTACACATACCGGTCTGTTCAGTCACAGGAAAAGGAAAGAAGCTTGAAAGTTTAAGTAGAAAAGAATTGTACTATATGTGTAGCGAAAACAAGGGCGCTTATCAGATGTACAGTTACTACTCAGCTGATCTGCGGCTTTGTTTTCGCATTTGCAAAAATCCTGTTTTTCTCATGATGTGGCTCAAATTGTAAATGTTATAGGAAATGATATTCTTTTTAAAAGAATAAATTCTACACACCCATATACTTGCTGTGTTTATATATAGTTTGTACATGTGACTCTGTGCCAGATATTTAAACCAAAATCATTTCCATTATATTGACTACATGTACTTGTACATGTAGCTCAAGTACATGTAGCTCGATAGAAAGGTTGTAGTTCAAATCCTGCTCCTAAGACATAAGTACTAGGATGTGTTGTTGAACAATGCTTTTGTAACCATCAAGTAGCCAAACAATGTGGCCTGTCTTGTAATAATGAAAAATGGTTGACTGTACTGTTCAGCCTGAATGCTAACAAAACTGAAACATGGCTTTACGAATTTAAAATGGGAAGTAAAATAAATGGGAGGCCTGGTGGTGTATAGGCTCAATTTACAACACGTTTTAAGAGATAACGTGTCTTGGAACAGAATAACTATAGAATTGCAGACTGGTTATTTAATAATACATTTATTGATGCCTTGTTGAATACTTCTTCTGGTGCATATGATGCATATCCGTAATCTGGTCATGTAAACCAGTTTGAAAGTCCTGGCATTTTGCATACAGTTTAATGATGAGAGCCATACGTTTTTGTAAGTAAAGGCATCTAAGTTACGATTTGATGCACAGATATGACCATTGACCAAAGTTGTTCATTTGGTTAAGGAACAAAACAAACAAAATTCAAGCGTGCGGTATCCTGATAAATTGGTTGGTTGCCCATTAGGTGTGCCTATTTCATATTATTTTTAATAGAACATAAATATCACTGCATTTGTACATTTTAACGCTACGTTTTATTCGCTTCTGACGTCATTTCATTTAGCCAATGCCCTAAATGTTTTGTTCTTAATTTCAAAAGCTTCAACTAAATCGTTTGAACATATTAATTTTGTTACTATGCTTGCTGCTTTACCAAGTGAGCCGCTGCACAAGAAAACCGACAGTCTGAATGTGCGAAAATAAAGGCGCAGATCAGCTTCACAGTAACAGCGAATCTGGGCCCAGAATTACAATGCTTCCTTAACTCTTAAGGTCGACCTTAACTTAAGATTTTCCTTAAAATCGACAAAAGTGTATTACAATCGATTTTCTTACTTTAAGGTAGACCTTAACTTGAAGAAATACTTAAATATTTAAGGTTACTCGATAGCTACCTTAACTTAAGATTTTACCTAGGCTAGGCGAATGGTGCTCAGTTTAAGCATTATTTACGGAGTTTTGATAATATGTTTATGCTCATTATGTAGTCTCGCAACGCAACGTAACTTGTGATATCACATTTTTCGTCGCGTTTTTTTTTTTTTTTTTTTTTTTTTTTTTTTTTTTTTAAATAATGAAGACGGTTGTGTCTACATGTGCAAGAGTGAAAGTCTTTACCACTTCGTGTTGTTTTAGTAAAACTTTACTTTTCAAACGAAACTGTACAAAGTATCAAGACACCTGCGGTAGATGTGACTTAACCACTCAGTCAACAATGTTCAGTCGCGTCGGGATATCAGCATCGCTTTCATGGGACTTTTATCGGTAATGTGTTGAGTAAATTTGTCGTTTGTTTGATTATTTACGCCCCACTCAACAGATATGGTAATGTCGGTACTTTGCTTCAGTTTTATGGAGTTTAGACCCACTGATATTTGGATGTCATGACAGGCGAGATGTGATTTAAACTATAACGCCACCCCCCCCCCCCCACCCCCCCCAAAAAAAAAAAAAAAAAAAAGTTAACAACTAAAGCTTTACATGTGTGGATGGTTTGACTAAACCACTTCTTCTGGACAGGCACAGACCTACTCAGCAAATAACCAGTCATCGGGTGGTCGGTTAGTCGGTTATAAGCTTTACCTGGAGGTACGAGCCGACCATCTATTTCAGTTTCACGGCCCCAGTAGGCGGGATCCCGTAATGAATGTGTCCGGCTTAGGAACCAAAATGGCGAGAGAAGGTTCTTAATATATGACCTCTCGCCACAAAGTACGACAATCAATGCAATCGCGCTCCCCGGGCGCGCGTTCTAAAAATCACCGTTGCAAAATAAAAATCTGAGAAAAACTCATATACATTTTCTCGCTTCTTTTCACCAGCCTGTGAACATGCAGACGCGAGTGATGGTTGGTAAATATTTAAAGATTAAAATATAAAGAAAGAAAAATTATCGCACATATCAAACTTTATAGCCTTGTCTGGTTTTCGTTGTTGGTTTATAAAGCGTCACTGATGAGGGTTTATTACCCGAAATAGCGCAATAAAGCCCATGCTACACCCCTTTGACTGTGTCGGTCATCGCTTCCCAAAGGACCTTACCATAATATTATATTTGCAGTTGTCATTCTATAGTCCCTACTACATGTATTATGATAAAATCATGTTTCCTAGGATTTTTTCCATCACCGCGTTTGTTTTCGAAATATGGCCTTTGAATGCATGTGGCAATGATCAATTTTTCAATTCAGAACACAAATACGGCTCGAAAAATTACTAAATATCAAAGAAGAAAACACAAGTTAAACAAAAGATAAAGAATGTAAAATAATAATAAAGTAATTAAAATAAATAAATAAATAATAAAAAGAAATAAAAAAATGACACCAGGAGGTATCGAACTCAGAAACAACGTATCAAGTTGTAAATGCCTGGCGGGCGTGTTAACCACTGCACCACGGAGGCTAACGCGGGTAAGTTTATAAACCAATGCTCATAATCAAAATAACTATGTACTATGTCGCTTACGCGATATAAAAATTTTAAATTTCCGTGTTGGTCCGGTAAGGTTTTCGACTGTTCCCGGAACGGTCCCGTAAGTTTTTTACGGAAACTACACCTTAGTAAAGGACGATAAAAAAGTGTATTACAAATGCACTTTTTAAGGAAAATCCTAGCTAAGGTAAAAACTTAACTTAAACCGCTAAGGAGGCCTTAACTTAAGGAATGATTGTAATTCTGTGCCCTGATCAGCGCCCTTGTTTACGCTACACGGATAGTACAATTTCTCTTCTATGTATAAAGAAAAATTCAAGCATCTAGCCTTTTTCTGTGATTGTACAGCCCAGTTTGTGTCAGACCTGGTCGGAAATCCAAATTGTTGGTTTTCTCACGCACGGGCTCAATTTTGATTATGTTACCTGTTATCTCAGAATCAAGCGCAACCTGACCAAGGGAACGTGAGTGAATTATTCTACTTATTTTTGCCTTTGTCTGACAACTATCTTCTTTCTGTTGTTTTGAATGTTTTGCTCGGCAGTATTTGTTTCTTTGCAATTCATGCACTATTTCAATTTGCAAGAATCATAACTTACCATACACTGCTTCAGTAGAACGTCAGCTTGACACGAGTTACGTTATACACTCATTCTAAAATAAGCAGCGCACCCCCTGTCTCGGGGTGTTAGATAAAAAATGGAGTGACATTGTTCAATATATCACCAAGGTTGGCTGTATTTTCAAAATTTGGTACTATCTCCATTTAAACCGAATAAAGTATGATACCCAGTTATGTTTTTTAAGATCTCTGGTAGTAGTGAATAATGCATGACCCCACCAAAAACGGCATGTCACAAACTGAAATGCAAAAATTCAAAAGGCGATAGAATGAACAAATTCTAGTTTCACACGAAACAACATCGTTCGATTTACTTAATTTGACATTATCTTTTGGTAAAAGAAATGGTTATTTTATATCTTGTAAACAAACAAAAATATCAAACATCAAAAATCGAAAAAAGCATGTCACAGAGTTTCTGTAATTTACGTGACGCTATAGAAGATTGCCCAAATCTTAATACTGCTTTCTCTTATTGCAGACCAAACTGTGTCAATTAAATAGTTGAATATGTCCTTTATATGGATAACATATGGATTTTTCATTTTGCTTTACTATTTTGGTCAAATATATCTAATCCCCCTGCTTAACCATTGCGTCCCTTTTAAGATGTAATCATACGTGACACCATTTTTCTACAAATCCAACATGGTATTTGAAACACCGTTATCTGAATATGAAAGTATGGAGGATGAATACATCTCACAAAAAATAAAGTTAATATCAAACGACCCTAAGGTGGTTTTTTCGGATGCTAAAGCTGAAAATGTAATGAACGTGACAGTAATTTACGTGACGGTACTTACTTTCAAAATGCCAATATGACATATTATATAGCTAAGATTGTGCTTTGAATCAGCGTCAATAAATGTTTTAATGTCCATTATGTATTTTTCAGTAGTTAAGTTTACGGAATATAATGTTTTTTCAAGCAGTGTCACGTAAATTACGCATTTGTCACGTAAAATACAAAGGTAGTTAAAGTCTATGTATCAGTTATAGTTGAAAACAGTTAAAAGGATCACACCTCCTTCAATCAAAGACATAGCAATACTACATTTGTTATTCGCATTTGTCCATTCCAAAATACTGACCTACAGTAAAATATCAGCCCTGTGATTAATATACATTTTTATCAATATAAAACAGTTTTGTGTTACTAAATAATTACGTGGTTAATTAATCGAAGGATTTACTTCTTGTGCAGACTGGTTCAAATTCCATGCTTCATTTTAAGTTAGCAAAAACTCAAACATATCTAAGTTTAAAAATATTGTAGGTGACTTAAATATTACCGTCACGTAAATTACGGTATTCTGTCACGTATATTACATTTTTATAGAATGTTGTGCAAAAAGTAAAACAAGATTAAAAAATGAAATAGGATCACACAAGATTGTCTGTTTGGAGTAAACGTATCCAGATAAAGTCTTTCAGATAATATTTAATGCCATTGTGTATCTGTATTGCAAAAATAATTTATGTTGCGGTTTGCAAGTAATTTACGTGACGCTGAATAAACCAAGACCTGCCATATAACAAGATGTATTTAGAAAAGTAATTATAAGCTCCGCCACTCATGTAGGACAAACGTAATTATCATTACATGGTTTGATATAATTCGGATGTACAGGTCACATGTTATTATAGTTGCAAGTTAACAACACTGAAAATTCTGAATGAAGAAGCCTGCATCCTACACATATTATCTAACATTTTTCGATAGTAGATATGAAAGGACGTTTATTGTTTGATTTAATCTACTTGATATTGCTCTTTATTTGAGAAACTGAAGTCTGCTAGTCAGAGATATACGTTGAGTTTGTGTTATGGTTACATTTAGTTCATATGTAGTGCGTCACGTTGATTACCAAATTGGAATATACCCATCAAGTTTCAAAATGATGTAGAAATTGCAAGAATATCGGAAAGGTGGTGAAATTTTACAGGATGAAGCCTGAATGATCCACAATAGTGATGGTATGTCGAAAAAGTGTAATTCTAAATGTTTATTTTTCTTCATTTTTTCTCCAGGATTTGCACCTTATTTTAGAATGAGTGTAATTTGACAAGGAACGTTTGTATGTTTAAGTTAGGAACACCGGCCAATCATAATTTGCTCAAACGATGAGCCCAGGATGACCATGACCTATTTTACGGAAAGGTCAGTTTTGGAAACATAGGTTTTTACGTGGGAAAAGGCGAAAACAATGAATATTTTAGAAACAAGTGCAGCCTGAGGCTAGAAAGTTGCTGGATGCAGACAACTAATAGAGTCAATGAAGGTATGTAATTAACTAAGGTCAAGGTAATTTTAATTTCCTGACCTTGAATCAAGGTCACTTAGATATGAAAATTAAAATTATGGTTTTCTTAGAAATCACTGGGCATATGAAAGTGAAATTTTATGTATAGCATCCAAGCTTAGGGGGAGAACACTTTTTTGCGCGGGTCGAATGCTTAACATGGCCGCCATGCTCAAAAATGCTCAAAAATCTTCTTATCCAGCATCTTCAGATGCTCAATATTCCAGAACTCGTGGCCAATATTCCTGAAACTTAGCATGTAGCACCAGGGACCTTAGCCCATCATACTTAGTTTGTTCAAATGATGACCCAAGGATGGCCCTGAACTATTTTACGGCAAGGTCAATTTTGTAAACTTTGAAATTTTGAAAGTGAAAACATTGGATTTTAGCTCACCTTAGCCGAAGGCTCACATGTGAGCTTATAGTATACCCATAGTACTACAATTTATATATAAATTATGACCCTGTGATGACCTTGACCTATTTTACGGCAAGGTCAACATAGGTCCCCAATGCATTTGAATAGAGAAAACTTTTAAAATGTCATTTAAAGTGAAAGTCTTGCAGGAAATGGGCAGTAGGACTGAATATTAATGATTCTAAAAAAAAATTGGACCCAAGTGGCTCATGTGCCCCCACCCCGGGGCATTATATATGTATATTACCATAATATTCAAACATTTTCTCCTCTGAAACGGCTTGGCCAATCAAAGCCAAATTTTATATGAAACATTTATAGAATGGGGGAATCAATGTATATATAAATAATCTAGGTCACATGACCAAGATGGCCGCCATGCCCATATATGATAAAAACCCTTCAAAACTCTTCTTCTCCGGAACCGGTAGATAAATTTCTAAGAAACTTGGCATGAAGCATGGATGGCTAAAGTACTACAATGCGTATATAAATCATGACCCTGTGGTGACCTTGACGTATTTTACGACAATGTCAACATAGGTCGCAAATGCATTTGAATGGGGAAAACTTATAAAAAAGTGATTTGAGGTGAAAATTTTGCATGAAATGGGTAGTAGGACTAAAGATTAATAATTCTGAAAAAAAATGGACCCAAGGGCTCATATGCCCCAACCCGAGGCAATATACATGTATATTACCATAATATTCAAACATCTTCTCCTCTGAAACCACTTGGCCAATTAAAGCCAAATTTTATGTGAAGCATCTACAGGATGGGGGAACCAATGTGTATATTAATAATCTATGTCACATGACCAAGATGGCCGCCATGCCCTTTATATGGTAAAAACCTATCAAAAATCTTCTTCTCTGAAACCAATAGACAGATTTCCATGAAACTTGGCGTGAAGCATCGATGGCTAAAGTACTACAGTATATATATATAAATCATGACCCTGTGATGACAATGACCCAGTTTATGGCAAGGTCAACATGGGTTGCCCATGCATTTGAATGGGAAAAACTGTTAAAATGTCATTTGAAGGGAAAAGCCTCTCCACTGGGGTTAAATCCCATAATATTCAAACATGTTTATTGGTATATGCAGCAGATCTCAGGTGAGCGTTTACAGGACCATTGGTCCTCTGTTTTGGAAACTATTGTTACCTGAGACCTGAAATTTGGCAGATGCAGACAACTAATGAAATGAGTATTCAAGGTCAATGCCATTTAATCGGATGGCAAAATGCTCCAAGATCAGGCTTCAGGTCAGCGTTCTCAGGACCAATGGTCCTCTGGTATAATTTGAAAAAGGTTCATGATCACTTGAGCCACCGCATGGGAAAACAAACAATCTGCATAGGCGAAAACAAAGGCGTAGATCAGCTTCGCAGTAACTGCGAAGCTGATCAGCACCTTTGTTTTCGCTACACGGACAGTACAATTCCTCCCCAGCAGGCACATGACGTCAGAATGACGTCAGATCGACGTCGATGCGACGTCATGACGTCGCATCGACGTTGATATGACGTCGTTCTGACGTCATGTGCCTGCTGGGTCTACTTTCTAAATCCAAAATTTCCAGATTCTAACCATCTCCTGTGACTGTACAGCCCGGTTTGTGTCGGACCTGGTCGGAACCCAAATTGTTGGTTTTCTCACGCACATGCTCACTTGTCAGACATGCAAAGGTGTGTATTCCAGTATAAGCGTTCCAGTTTGACGTTTGTTAACAATAGGGATTTATTTTAGCTCGGTGGATAAGGCTTAAGTTCTAATTTTTATTTAAAGACACTTATTTTCCATTGCTGCAAGGGTATGTTACTGGTTTTGTAGCATTTTCGGAAAAATCTTGCTATATTTCTTTGTGGTGTTTTGTTTCAGTACTAGTTTTGGACATAATTTTGTGAGTGATACAAAATACACTTAACATTTCATTTACGTCGGTTTTCATACACGCACCTTTTCTGACAAGCATTAGTATTATAGATATTATACATGTATGTTGTATGTCAATAAAAACAATATATGCTGTATGTTCAAACATTGTATAAATTCAAATTCAATATACATATATACACATGGAAAAAAGTTAGGGAACACTTATAGCTCTTTGAAAAACGTTTGATAAAATCCAATTTCTTGTTTTCGGGCGATACTGAATATTTATCACATATATTTCATATTTTGGCTTAGCTTCAGTACAGTTTATGGTTTGTCTTTTTGCTACGAAGGATGCAATATAACTTATACGAAAAACTCCACTTTAACTGAATACGAGTTTTCATTTTTGTTTCTGAACTCCACAAACCTCAATTTTGGAAAGATAAACCAGGTATGAAATATTGAATGCTATCATTCACAATGAATAAACGACATCGGATCTAAAACTTCATGTTTCATCGCCACATCATATAATCCTACAGTATCTGCAGATTGCATTGATTTCTATGGAAAACAAAATTATTGAATATTTTTACAAGAATAATTTCGTTATGACGCTATCAAGAAATCAATAACTTTAGAAGGCGGTAAGATCGTTACGAATGCGACGTTCCATATCCTCTTCCCCTGGACGATAAGTACCACATGTTTTGCTCTCGTGAAAATAAACAAAGCCGAGTTTACAAAATCGGAGTCCACTTTGATCTGCAAAATTCTTCTATGTTCCCACTGGAAGTCAATTGGAATACTAACTGCACTTGTGTTTTTCAGCTAATGGTTTATTTATCATTACATTCTTGAAGCCCTTCTGTTTTTCTTTGTCTTGGTCGTAAACTAAGAAGTATAACACAGTCCTGTGGGTGTCTTTATTAAAATATGTATCCAGACGGCTTTGTAAATTTTCACGCTTAGTAGATAAATGTGCATTTACAAGGCCGTCTGTATACATATTTCAATAAAGATACCCACAGGACTGTTATACTTCTTAGTTTACTATCTAAACGCAAAAATAAGCGCTTTAATTATAATGAATATATGAATAAATATCGATGCACAAAATCTGTCAAATTCCATATCCAACAGGTACTGCAAACACAGGTGATCGGATACCTTCACGCTTGATGGCATAGTGACTCTGTCGGCCCTATCGGAAATTTGACAGTGGCCTACGGGGGAATAACTGCATCAACGGATTGTCCTATTTTACGGCAACTTCTTTATTAATTTCCTTGAGCAAAGCTCCAATATTGTTTCTGTATGATGATAGATAATAGCTTAAACTTATAGAACAGTCTTCCATTTATGGTGATAATATCATTGTTGTTATATATCTGTCAGTATTTATTCAGGCTCTACAAATGCGAGAGTATCATGCAGTTCCTCGGATTTGGACGGACTTATTGTTTGTTTGAATAAATGCTTTACGTCCCAGTCAACAGCTATGGTAATGTCGAGACATTGCCTCCATTTTATGGGCCTCTTACCTAAAATTAAGGACGTCATGACATCCAAAAGTGCTTAAATATAACCACCCAACTAAGCAAATAAGGCTTATATGTATAGATGGTTTGACTTGAAACCACTTTTCCTGGGCAGTCTCAGTTCTGAGCGGTTAACCAGTAATCAGACGGTCAGTCAGTAGTGTATAAGCTTTGCCCGGAGGCACAAACAGCCCATCTATTTCTGTAGGCCCCTATTCTGTATATGGCATAATACGGGCTAGCAAACGCCACGGTCTTTGTATTATCATGAGTATAGATAGATTGAAATTTATCAGAAAATCTGAAAGCAATTATTCAGATATAAAATATATAAGACCACCACAATCCCTGTCCGATTCTAGGAAATAATTCTTTCTCTGAATCAACTGAAATATTTATAATAGGCTAGAAGTCAGATGGAACATTACAACTTGTTTTGATCGCTGTTAATAGTTACCAATACACATGGATTTTGTACATGATATTGTCGGCTTTTTTCTATGGCACTCGTCATCGGTGCATCAAAGGACTATAGCAAGCGGTGCAAATTATTGCTATGTTTGTTGCATAACGTCCAAGTCAACAGACATAGTCATGTCAGGGCTATGCCTCCATTTTATGTGACTTCTACCCTACATCCTAAACGTGCTTCAAATAATAACCACCCAAGTAAACATCGAAGGCATATCTGAATACTCGTACATGTAGATATAGTGGTTTGACAACCACTTTTCCTAAGCAGGCTTAGGCCAGTAGTAGATTTGTCTGGAGACAAAAGCGTCTCATTTAAATCTCACAGTCCCAAGTGTGGAGGGGGACCTTGACTTTGTAAACGCATACATGTACAAACTACGAGGGCTCTCTCTCTCTCTCTCTCTCTCTCTCTCTCTCTCTCTCTCTCTCTCTCTCTCTCTCTCTGTATGTATGTTTGTAAATTCTCAAATCTACATGTATGTGAATCCAACAGCCTAAAGTGGATTTGCTTCAGCATAGAATCGCGTCACAAATTTGCCGTTATAAATATTGGCGGTGGCCAAACGCATTTTATTCATTCATACTTGATTTACTTTAGAAACTGCTCCATTTAATTATTACTTTTGTACCACTTACACTGTACTTAGCAAATTGTTGGTTTTCTGATGCGGCGGAACATTAATTAAATACTCCTCTAAATGCTAAAATGTTTTCCCGTTAAATAAAATAACATTGCACCAACATTCTTTTTATGGTCATCATTTTAAGAGCGAAACATTGCACCAACATTCTTTTTATCGTTATCATTTTCAGAGCGAAACATTGCACCAACATTCTTTATATGACTAGCATTTTCAGAGCGAAACATTGCACCAACATTCTTTTTATGGCTATCATTTTCAGAGCGAAACATTGCACGAGCATTCTTTTTGCGGCTATCATTTTCAGAGCGAAGCATTGCACAAAGATTCTTTTTATGGTTACCATTTTCAGAGCGAAACATTGCACCAACGTTCTTTTTATGGTTATCATTTTCAGAGCGAAACATTGCACCAACATTCTTTTTAAGGCTATCATTTTCAGAGCGAAACATTGCACCGACATTCTGTTTATTTTCTTCAGAGCGAAATATTGTGCGTAATCCATGTTCTGTTTATGATATTCCGGCAGGGCAAAATATTGTACTTACATTCTGTTTATTCTATTCAGAGCGAAATATTGTCCCAATGTTCTTGTTATGTTATTCAGAGCGAAACGTTGCACCTTCATTCTAGATACATTATTTTGGACGAACTATTTCACCCATTGTCTGGTTACATCATTTAGAGCGAAACATTTCGCAAACATTCTAGATACGTTATTTAGAACGAATTATTGCATCCATATTCTGGTCTTGTTATTCAGAGCGAAATATTGCACCAACATTTTGGTTATATTCTTCAGAGCGAAATCCCCGTCCTCTACAACAGCGATGAAGATGACGTTTACCCAGCACAACGCCCGCTCACCGACACAGAACGTGCCCGGTATCCGAACCATCGACGGTACGAGGGAGAAAATGACAACTTCAGGGCAAACTACCGGGACGCCGCCCACAAGAAACTGGGTAAAACCACCGGAGCACTGGTCCGGTTCTTTCGAAACGGTGATCCCGAGTACAACGGCTTACCGGTGGTAGTGAATAATGCTTACCGAAACTTTGAAACCTTATTGGTTGACCTAAATGGTAAAATCCCGACGCCGACTGGGGTTAAGTATATTTTCAAATGGCCGGAGGGGAATGAAATAACCAGCGTTAAGGAATTCCAGAACAGATGTGTTTACGTTTGCTCAAGCACGAGGCAGCTCAAGCGTAACGTCAATTACGGCGAATCACGTGAGAAATATTGGGTTAATAAAAAGCCATCAGCGGGGAAAATGAGAAAGACTGAAAAGCAGCTTTACAAAAGGCCGGTTTCCCCAAAAGGTTCCCCGACATCGAACTCCCCTTTAATTGTGACAATTATAAATAACATATCACGTGATAAAAGGGAGAAGGTAATCTTGAATCCTCAGACTCAGCAAACATTCGAGGAATGGAAGAATGACATTAACTGTTCGGAGATTCCAGTAAAAACTCTCCATTCTGAAAAGCATCCATACACAGAGGTAAGACATTTTAATGTCAGTCTGGTTCATTGCAATCCGAAGCTTTTAATATTTTAATCGAACAATGTCTTTAATATCACATTAGGAAAACATGCAGATTTTTAAAGTTGTAAAAAACAAAAATTTTCAGTAGATAAAAATTGACATTTTTCTTATTTTTTGCTCAAAACATAGATTGTTAGGTTCTAACGAGTACCCACAATCTATGTTTTGGAGGAAAAAAAAATAGGTATACCCCTGCATACCCCAGTTTTCCTATATAAAAGTGGGGTATAAGGGTTATTCTTTTCCTGATGAGCTGTAACATGAGTTGAAGATGTCAGGTTTGCACGTTCAATATTTAGCATGTGGAAAAATACATTTTTCAAAATTTATTTGCGATTCGTGGATATTTTAAGAACAGGAAATCTATATAGGGGCATCATTATTTTGATACCACAATCAATGGCGTTGCCGCTATTATTTAGACAATTAAGCACATTACACCATCAAAGTTGTGCACGTGTGCAAGTGATTTGTCCGTGCATGATTTATCGTGTGTTTTTAACCATAGTAAGCAACATTTATTTAATTTTAACCAGATAACGAGTTTCTCCGCCTTATTCCGTGAGTTGCGGATCAACCGGAACTTCATCGCCGTAGGAGACGAGGGTCAGCCCCTTGAAATCATGAAGAAACGACAGGCTCCCAGCAGTAACTCTAGCAGTGACTCGGCAAAGGATGTGAGAAGTAGGAGGAAGAAACAGAACAGAAAGAGAGAAGAAATGGGTATGATGGGTTTACTTTGTTTTGTAGGCATTTTATGAATATTTTAAAGCTTTGTTGCAGGACTATTGCTCAAGAGTGTTGCATTCTGTGTTATCAAAGAATTTACGTCAAATCTGCAACCCTTTATACATGGTATGACAATGGATTACAATAAACGTGAAATTTCATTTTATAGCCTAAAACGAAAATATAGGCTTAATTTCTATTATCGTTAAATGCCGAAGCAGGTAACTGAAGCAATAGATCAGTAATTCTCCATCAATTTTTCAAACTAACATTCTTCAATCCCAAGTGATTTTGTTGAACTTCACATAAAATCGCACGGTTTGTAAAACTTTTGAATTATTCACAGTGCCAAGGTTTGGGATTCACCATTATATTCAAAGGCAATTTAAAGTTTGCTCTGCATTTAACGTCAACGAACTATACATACATCCAATCTGTACGTCTGTGGTTTGTTTAAAACGAAATTAATAAAAAATGAGATTTAACGAAAAATAATATTGTGGCTATATATAGCGTTTTGTTTTGCACATCGGAATCTCATTTGTGAAGATACATGTCTATATCGCAGTTTTAAAGAAATACGATATTATTTTGGAAACTTTTATTCCGTGACAGCACACCGCAGTCACGGAATACCATTTCAAAATTAATTTTATCAAGATGTACTTAATCAAATCGTAAGGAAAATTATTAATAACACGCATAAAGTATAATATTTTTTCCCTAAATATACAAATAATTGTTATCATTTTACAACAGATCAAATATACGAGCAAGGTCGACCAGATTCTCCTACGTCGGGCGTCATGTCTCGATATGACATGGGACCGAGGACCATGTACGGCCAACGCGGTCGACCGATCGACAATCGACGGAATTTGAAGGATTGTGTCGAAATAGAGATTGACGGACAGATTAAAGGTAAATTTTGACACCTTTTCTGTTCTATAAACGATGGGTATTATTGTATAGAAATAGAAACTTCTAAATGCTGTCTTTCTTTGGTTAAGATTTGTTTTCTGGTTATGCTTAAATATCAAATCATCCATGAACTTTTTTTAATCTGTATCAAAATAAAAATATTTTTGTTATTCTAAAACAAACTGAAACCAATGGCGTTTTTCTTTTCTCTTTTTTTTTTCTCAAAGCAACATAAGTGACACTGGATTTCGACATGTTCAAAGGTCAAAGGAAAAAACTTGGCTAGCTTATTCATTAATCTGAAGTGCTTGATTGTCCCGAAATGCAGTCTGCTAGGTACGCATTGCCTTTTTACATGTACGTCATTTGAGCAACCACAAAATGGTACTTTATATCGAGCTGTGCATTGTCAGTATTTTATTTCAGAATTCATACAACCATCGTATCTTGACCCACAAGATGACGGAGCAAAGCCAGACAAGAACCTAAAATGTGAATGGATGTATCCTTTTACTTGCAAAAAAGGTTTGGAAATAATGTTGGTACCTAATGTAGTTACGTAATGTTTGGTACATGGTGTTAGCTATATGTAAATAATGTTTAGTACATAACGTTGGTACGTAATGATTTTAATGCTTGATACATGTACATAATGTTGGTACATAATGTTGGCATATGATGTTTGTACACATTAATAATATTTGGTACATCACGTTTATACATAATGTTTGGTACATAATGTTGGTACATAATGCTCGGTACATGTACATAATGCTTGGTATATTATGCGTGTCACATACTGTTTTGTACACGTACATAATGTTTGGTACATAATGTTGGTACATAATGTTTTGTATACGTACATAATGTTTGGTAAATCACGCTTATATATAATGTTTGGTACATAATGTTGGTACATAATGCTCGGTACATGTACATAATGCTTGGTATATAATGCGTGTCACATAATGTTTTGTACACGTACATAATGTTTGGTACATCACGTTTATACCTAATGTTTGGTACATAATGATGGTACATAATGTTTTTGTACACGTACATAATGTTTTTGTATATTACGTTTATACATAATGTTGGTACATGTACATTAATGTTTTGTACACGTACATAATGTTTGGTACATCACGTTTATACATAATGTTTGGTACATAATGTTGGTACATAATGTTTTGTACACGTGCATCATGTTTGGTATAATACGTTTATACTTAATGTTGGTATAATGAAGGGACATAAGGTTAGCACATAACGTTGCATTTAGAAGTCTGTAAAGGTATCAATAATAAGAAAACCGTATGTTTTACATTTTAAAGGCGTAATGTGTCTTTTGGCCTCTTTTTTGTCGCTATCGAGAATTTGAGCCGCCTCATGTGAAAAACCAACAATTTGCATATGTGAAAACAAAGACGCAGATCAGCTTCGCAGTAACTGCGAAGGTAATCAGCGCCTTTGTTTTTGCTACGCGGATAGTACAATTCTTCTCCTTTCTATATATAAATCCAAAATTTCCAGCATTTAGCCATCTTCTGTGCTTGTACAGCTCGGTTTGTGTCGGACTTGTTCGGAAACCACATTGTTGTTTTTTTTCCATGAAGGGGCTCATTTCATCGCTTGTAAATCCAGGAAATCAAAGATCGAAATGCTGGTGTCAAAGCACTCAGATTATCAAAACACACGGAAGTGATTGTAAATATTCTTAACACTTTGTAAGATATGGATTCCGAGGTAAGGATGCTAGGCATAATTTGACGATATTGCCCCGGACTGGCGAGCTTGTCTACTATGTGGCTGCTGTTGTCATATTGTATGATAAAGAAAGGGACACTCAGAGACACTATATGAAACACAACGAAGAAATCACATGGTAATTAATCAGTTCAGTTTTTTTAAGCATAGAATGGTTGTTTATACGTTGATCAAAACGTATGTTCAAGCGTGTGTGTGGGGGCATACGCTCGCCAACCTAATGGTTGTTGTGATAATCCAAAATTGAGTCAGTGATAAGTTTCCATGCCCAAAATATTTATGATCATTAAAAGCTCAGACCATGGGATTTTAGTCATATCATAGAGCCCATAGCACATTCTGATAAAACAATCGTAGGTTCATTTGTGTCTGTTAACGACCAGTAATGTATCTGTCGTGATTTTATGTACATTTTCATACATATAGTTAAGTTCGGGTAACTGAGTGATCGCCTATCGGGGAAAAAGCTGGTCATTCGGCTTACGATATGTTCCTTTAGTATAAGTACCTTCTTGTCAATTTCTTGTCTTGTTTTCCTACCTCGACCTGTAGAGTGGGGATTTCTTTCTTATTTCTGATGGTTGCACCATTTCTTGATCGTTGCCTTTTTTTTTTTTTTTTTTTTTTTTTTTCAGCATGTCGATACACCCCAACCAGTATCTAATCGCCACCGGTCAGCTACACGGAAAAGAACCTGAACACTCGGTAAGTTCTGTCTCAAGAAGCAGAGTAAATGGTCAGATTTTCTATTAGATCTATATGCTTGCGTCCGAATCGCGGGGCGACGTTACGCCCAGCCTTTCACAAAGATTGTTTAATTAGTTTGTACGCATCAAAACCCCAATGCTCTGGGGTTTATTTTTCCGAAAACAAAAGTTATGTTACTTAGAAATCGCTTTAGGAATTTTGTATCTCTAACAGTTTTTGTCATCATTAATTGCATTTAAATTGTTTCATTTGATTCGATGTTTTTAATATATGAAAAGGAGAACCAAGGTTTGATTCAAGGCACGGAATAATTAATTTTCCTATTCACCTGTTATGAAACATGTCTAAGACAGTTGAGCCGTCATGGGAAAACGAACATTCTGCAAATGCGAAAACAAAGGCGCAGATTAGCTTCGCAGTAACTGCGAAGCTGATCAGCGCATTTGTTTTCGCTACACGGATAGTATTAGTCCTCTTCTTTCTAAATCTAAAATTCCCTGAATTTAGCCATTTTCTGTGCCTGTACAGATCGGGTTGTGTCCGACCTTGTCGGAACCCAAATTGTTTGTTTTCTCACGCACAGGCTCATTTCCTTTTCAGTCTCATGTCCGTATTTGGCACGGCGTTTCTTTGAGCACATACTCTGTGATAGGGGTTGGTGTGTTCTCTGGTGGAATCATTTCTATTGGGTTTTCAAACGATGTAAGTACATTTGAATATATATGTATTAGCCAGAATTTAATCCTCTTTTGGAAACAGCGATAAACGTTTTAGAGACTGTGGGTCATGTCGAATAGTTCCCGGCCATGAAGGCCAGTGTGTACCCATGTACATTTATTTCCCGGTATCGAATAGTTAACAACCGTGATTGCAAAATCACTTAACAACATATTAAATATACCAACCTTTGCTATACATTTCAGGGGGCGGGTAACCTGATGTGTGCCCTAGACGGTAGTGATAAGCATGTGCTGAGTGTCTGGGAGTGGCAGACTGAGAGAGTGCTTGCCAGGACTATGGTATGTTTTGAGCCTTCGCATGAGAAAACCAACAATTTGGGTTTCCGACCAGGCCTGACACAAACTGGCCTGTGCAGTCACAGAAGCAGGCTAGAATTTTGAAATTTGGTTTTTAAGTAGAAGAGGGATTGCACTATCCATTTAGCGAAATCAAAGGCGCTGATCCGCTGTGCAGTTACTGCACAGCTGATCTGCGCCTTTGGTTTCGCATATGCAGATTGTTGGTTTTCTCATGCACTGGCTCTTTTGTTCTTACATGATTCCAATGAAAAACATCCTGGGGCCAGTTGTTCAAAATTAATGATGTCGTTCGTTAAAATTTCAAACATGAATATTACAAATGCACTATTATTTTTTGCTGATAAAATGTGCATTGCAAAGGATTCTCACATTTTATCAACAAAAATAACAGTGCATTTGCTTATGACGTTACGCAAGATACTGGTGACACTTTGCGAAAATGCTTGCTATGCTTGCTTGTAAAACCGATAAAATGCTTATTTGTGGGCGTAGATTAAAACTTTTTACACTAAAATTTTCAGCAAATAAAAATCTAAACGATGGTTGAGAAATAAACTTAATAATTCTTATCAATTTAAGAGTGTTTTATTCATAATTGTCGAAAGCAATGAAAAGACGACGTGTCCCGCGTTACATTTAACTGCATGCCGCAGTAGTTGCAACGCCGGTAAGATTTAATTGGCGGTATAAGTCGTGAAACGGTTTCGTAATATGAAAGCGACATCAATTTCTGTTTCGCTGGTGCATTTATTCTAATGAAGTAGAAAAACTTCAGAAATACCGGGCGTGGGAATAAAAACAAAAGCTATGTCCCATCTCAGCGACAAAACAAGTAGAAACGATTTATTGTAAAAGCGGTATCTTTCCTAGTCAAGTCATCGAAATAATTTTCCTGCTGAAAAATACGTTTTTTGCATAGATTCGATAGATGCAATTATTTTTTGGATTTGATGACGTGTTAAAAAGCGAAGTGAAAAAGCAATTGTCTCCCAAAATGTCCCAAAGCCTAAAATTGACGTTGTTTTATAACAAAACGTAATTTTGGAGACATTTTTAAACATGTTATATCAATCAAATCGAAATAATAAAGATATATGAAAATACGTTTTCTTTACTGATTACGGTGATGTATGTTTTGTTACAGTAGGCCGTGCCGTTTTCTTTATTTTTGAAAATGCAAATGTCTCCCAAAATGTCCCACTCGCGATTTTTTCCAGATTATGACGTCATGTATAAATCTTATGTCGGGGCGAAATGATTGATTTTAAAAGGGATTCTTAGCCATGCTTACATCAACCACATCAACCATGCTTTCATGTAAACCGAGAATGAGCTTACGAATGCGATTCGTCGCAAATTCGAAATAATTGCTTCAACGGTTGTTCGCTTGACATTCGTTAATGTTCGCAAGTATAGGACGATATTCGCGTCCGATGATTTTGTGGTAGTTACGCAAATGAGGAACATGCTACCATCTTTCTTTTCTATTATTACTTTTTGTTTTATTTTATTTTCTATTTATTTGTCTATTTATTTATTTATTTATTTATTTATTTATTAAAGTTGTTGACCGTTCTTATCGACGACAACGTATTTGCAGACATTATCATTCGCTAGCATCATATACTACACTTGTAATGAAATCGCTTTGGATTCGCCAGGATGCCTGCAATGATTTAAAGGACATCTATGCTTTAGATTGGGATACTCCCTAATTGAAAAATATGTCACTTTCAAAGACGAAAATGCCTTGTTCTTTATTATTATTGTGTTCTTGCATATTTTGATTGTCAATGAGATGATTTATGTCAATTTTAACATTAGTTTGGGAATTCACATTTCTAAGCATTAATGCAATACGACATATTGAAAGAAAATTTACTTTTGGACCTGTACTGTATCTCTATAAATACATCTACATAATCCAAATATACTCACCCTGACACCGGTTTGACAAGAAATACGATCATGAATGTTTACAATTCTACAGTTGATGTCTTTAAAATTGTCCATAACAACTGTGCTTATTTTAGTTCATGGAAAATTTCAGGAAATTATACATTTTCGCCTTGCTGACCCTGTTCCCCCCCTAGACCCAGGATGCCACTTTGATATGATGTGTGAATGTGAAAAACACACAAACTGACGAAAGGGCATGCTGGGTCCCGGGGGGGAACACATCTAGAAATAAACTATAAGATTGTAAATTAAAGATCTTATGCACTTAGCTAACATTTCTTTCAAAATAAACTTAAAATTACAAAACAATAAACAATCAATGTGTGGATATTGTTCAGCATTCATATGACAAACAAGCCCAAATTTGTTTGCTTGAAAAGTGCTGTTGACAAACAAATGCAAATCAGTTCAAAGTCTAATGGTTCATTTTTGCCAAAGATGGGGTGGGTTGTGAAAATATTTAGTTGCATTGTCTGGATTCTGTTAAATCAGCCAAACTGTTTTGTAAACGAAAGTGTATATATTTCTTCTCCTATAAATGCTAAATTCAGCCCCATAGTCATAACATGAACATTTAGTCCTCCCAAATCTGAGATTTAGGGACTTCTTACATCTAAGGCATAGATGTCCTTTCAACTATTCCGGCATTATAAGTGGTACAAAAACAGAATGTTTTTATGTATTATTTGTTAGCATAGCATGTATAACTCCGCAAGTATTTGCCACTGTGACAGTTTAGCACTGGGCATCGTATCTTAACCGAATTATCAAAGGTGCAAATTCCTAATTCCTATATAGAAAATTCTGTATAACCCGAGAAAATATTAATGAATATAATCTTAAGTCTTTAGTGAAACAAAATTCATGAAATAAATGTATTGTTCATGTTACGTTTGGCATGTTCGTCGTAAAAATGATGACAAAAGCATAATTCCATATGTTAAAATCTACAGCCGTAACGTAACAATTGTAACGTAAGGGGTCACCATTATTGTGCGTAACGTCTATGTAGTCGGCATTTACTTAACAAGTTGAGGTCTTAACGATGACGTTAAGCTAACAAAGTTTCGAACAACTGGCCCAAGCTGATTAAGCCTAGTGATTCCGTAGAACATTCAGGATCCGCCCATTGGGGCTGCAAAAATAGATTCGTTATTTCGTCTGATTGGTTCGTCAGTTGGTTGGAGTTGGACAGACCAATTAAACATTAGAACAACATTTGTTTGAAAATGGTCATTTTTAGATAAGCACCTTTTTACAATTTCACTTTGTAACCCTGCATTCGATGACATCAGAAGGTAACATTGACGTTGTTGTTTTATTTGTGCACATTTTGCACTTATTAATTAAAAACAAATGTCAACATTTTCCTGCACAAACACTTATTGTCTTATTGTAATTAAGAGTCTGGGCAATATTTAGAGCGTTGCTCGACACAGTTTCGTAAATTTCTTGCACAATTAATGATCAATCCATATAATCCAATGTCTATCTATGCAGAGTCCACGAGAAAGTATATTTTTGCAATGTGGGTGTAGAAGAGAAAAGCATAAGCATAAGCAAAATGTTGGTTTGAAGATATATTTTTACAATTTGGGTGTATACGAGAACAAGAAAAAGCATTAAGCAAAAAGTTGGTTTGAAGATTAAGTCTATATTTATTTTAAAGCGTTTATTAATATATTTCCTCATATCAAATGACGTTTACAGGACTACATACTTATTTATCATTACATGATTGTATGTGCAAAAGGACCTACCAGCACTTTTTATGAGAGTAAAACAACATCGTTTATTGGGGAAATTGCTTAGAATTTATTCATTTCACTGTTCTCGTATGTTGCATATAGACATGTTTGTAATATGAGCGGCGTCGTGAGAAAACCAACAATTTGGTTTCCATACTGGTCCGACACAATAGCAAACCAAGTTGTACAAGCACAAACAATGACTAGAGGCTGGAAATGATGGATTTACAAAGAAAGAGGAATTGTACAAGCCATGAAGTGAAAACAAAGGTGCTGATCAGCTTCGCAGTTAGTGCGAAGGTGATCTGCTCTTTTGTTTCGCATGTATGCAAAAGAGTTGGTTTTCTCTGGATGCAGTTCCTATGCAATATTATAATAAATGTTTTTATGGAGATTTGAATTTTACTAACATGCTTCATGTATCAACATGTATTAATTAAGTTTGTATGTGTCTAATGTATCTTAGATTTTAAAATGGTAATAATTTAGAATTGAATAGGTGACTTCAACTATTTGGTTTGATTTGGTATATTTATACAATTACATGCATACATTAAATACTATGGACGCTGGGATGCAGAAAGAAGCCAAATGTCTTATAAGAATCTATCTATTTTCAATCAATCGGTGACATACTTGTAACAGATGTGTTATAACATCATATACGTATCGCAATCATCATAGTGGCATTCAAACGAATGCGTTTATATTTACACCAGAGAGAGAGAGACAGAGAGAGAGACAGAGAGAGAGAGAGAGAGCTTTGGTATGCGTAATTCATTTTGTCTGATCATTTTAGTCTCTAGATCATATTAAAGAAGAGGTGAGATAGCATGACTCCCCGTTGCGTTCCTATTTATCCCAGTATATTGGTGATGGTGCTTAGAACCCTTTATGTTACTAGCTTTATGAAACTGATTTGTTTAAGATGAAGTGCATGTGAAGAATTTCAACATCCCATTTTTCTGTTTTTGTGAATCCCCAAATACTAATTGTAACTTTTCACATTTTGTTTTCCATCTAAGGAACCAAAGATGGTACATTTTATTTCATACACATACACACGGTGCTGTTGTATATGTATAATTCACAGTTCAGGAAGAGGGGGTGGGGGCATGTTTTGACCATAACAAAATAATTATTATTTTTGTTATTGAACCGTGTTTGAGCAATTATTTGTATCTCACTTATCAGAAATCTTAAACTCATTTTTGCATGTATATTTTCTTTAACGAGGCTTCGTGTTTGACTGTTGGTTGGCTATATGTGAATACTTGAAATGACCAGAACTACAATGTATCCTTATATTATACCTTAAATTGAAGTAACGAAGTCGAACTTTTAGCATTAAAATGTAATCCCAAAAATTACATTTTTGTTAATTTGAATATCTTCATTAGCAGCGACTTGTGACTGTTTTAAATATCTTCACTCTGCACCATATTTTCAAACCCTAAATTATGGTATACTTAATTTAAAGAAAACATTTTTATTCTGGACCCAATTTATTTCTAATAATTTCTAAAAGCTGTATGATGTTTTTTTTTTTTTTTTTTTTTTTTTTTTTTTTTTTTTTACTTAGTAAATTGTCATAAAATATTTATGAATGTTTACCAAGCCTCCTCAAATACTAATCAAACCTAAGCAGATATGATCGGAAGTAAAATCCATATTCCCCATACCATTTCTAACGAGCAGTATCTTAATGAAATATTCATTTTCCATAGGGTATTTATTCGCTGTTGTCTGTAGTGATATGAATATGTTCTTCACACGATGTCAGATATGTATAGCCACGCTCACTTGTATATCGCATGTCACTCCCTAAATAATTACAGCAACATGGGTTTTTGTCATGTTCTATATCCATTCAGAATTTGTTTATAAAAAGATCTTGTCATTTCTTGAATAGAAATGGTTTAAGTCAGCAATAACCAGGAAATAGTGCAATCAGGACGAAAGTTACAATAAAAAAACAAAGTTGAAAAAAAAAATGAATTGAAAGTAAGGTACTAACATCAGCGAAACATGTCCATGAAAAGTATACCCCCTTAACCCCACTTTTAACTTACGTGTACCCACAATCTATGTTTTGAGCAAACATAAGTAAAATATAAAAAAAATCTACTGAACATTTTCATTTTTTACAACTTTAAAAAATCTCTCGTAATGTACAACGAGAGCATATCGTAAGCAGAGTTAGTCACTAGTTCCGAATAGGTGGCAACTCAGCTATCCGGACTTAACTAAATATATACTTAACAAAAATGTTAAGGAAAATATGTTTGTGGGCCTGTAACACAAGAATTGTTATATTTCATCAAATGTGAACGCCATATCATTATGATGTGTCTTTTTATCTAAGACTTTCAAATGAGGGCTTATTTGAGATGATGACACTTACAGAAGCTTTAAAAATCAATGTCAAAACGACTGGTCGCCCCTCCATGTGTCACAAAATTGCCATATTGTTTGATTTGTGTATCAATTGTCACTGGAGCTTTTTCACACAATAGACACATGCTCTCATGAACAGCTGTGCAGTGCACACACCGAGGTGAGCAGAGCTGTTGTAAAGCATTTTCAGCACTACTACCATTGTTGGTATCAGATGAAATCGCCCCAGTATCACCCAAGAATACCTACGTCGGAACAAAGTTGAGGTCAAGAACTAGGCAACCCATCCATCAGACATGCCTGGTGTGGAATACTAGCACCAAAAACACTCCAGGCTCTTGCTGTGGCGCTCCAGGAGGAAAGATGGCTGATTTCTCAACACCAAATTTGGCATATTGTTGGCCAGATTAAATAACTGTCGGTTGACTGTGGTGTTTTGCAGCCTGATATTTGATGCTGATGCAAGAAAAGCAGTATGACATGTCTCAACATCTTGCCTTGTGCAATGATCTGTTGTCATGACAAAAATTGTCTTCAAAGTCTATGCTTTTAAAGCAAGAGTCTACATTTACACTTTTTACTCAAACCAAACAATATTGCAATTTTGTGAAAACTGGATTGACGACTAGTCAACTTTATCAGATACTGCCGATGCTACAAGTTCAAATGAGGCCTCAATGGAAAGACAAAAATACTCTTTATAACATACTAAAGTTTGAATTTCTAACTCCTTACTAGATTTATTTCAATAAGCACTTAAACGCATTTTCCTTAACTTTTTATAAAATGGTACATAAGATGTGCAATTTCCTCCTGCAATTATTATAACTGTCTTTCTGCTGCATTACTATTTTCAGCATATGACATTTTTGTGCCATTATGCTTGACATAAACAACTTGTCATGTTCGTTGTTGTAACTCACTTAAACATCTATAAAGGAGCGCAGGGTATGATTTACAATGTACTTATAACTAGGAGGCATTAATGCAATAGGTTTTCAAGCACGATAGCTTTGTTGTAACGCTTCATATACGGGTATGCCTCAAAAGACAGTTACACTGGGTGCTTCCTTCGTCCCGATATAAAAAGGTTTTGTTTGATTTTTACTATAGGTCCCGATAGGATTTGGTTTTGTTTGATTCAGGTACCAGATTTTTTTTCTACAATAATTCCTAGAATTTGGTCAAAGATTTGATTTGATTCTAATTTATGACGTCACTGAAAGAATTACAAGTCGTAATATAGTGCTTTGAATGCAATTTTATAGTAAAAATTAATTTGATTCGATAAAAAGTGATATAAATTAAGCAATTTATATTATTGTCGACTCTTTTTTGTGGCGATCTACTGTGTTAAAGAAGTAGAACAAAATCCGTTACCAAAAAGTCAAACAAAACCTTTTTATATCGGGACCAAGGAAGCACCCAGTGAGTTATACGTGATGTAAATGGCTCACATTTATGTCACATCTTTTGCTAGGATTGACTATAGGTCAGGGTTGGATGTTTTTGATGATTCATGATTATTCACTGATATTGTTTAATGAAAAGTTCAGTCGTTTATATCCTGTGGAGAAATAAACAATATACTAAACGATTCTACTTCTTGACAGACATCCACAGATGCAGTACATGTGTGTTGTTTCTACCCGGATGACACCAATAATAGCATCCTGATCACATACGGAGCTAAACACATGTACCTTTTGATAAATTATTATTATTCACTGATATTGTTGAATGAAAAGTTCAGTCTATTTATATATCCTGTGGAGAAATATCAGGAAAACTTGTCAGTGAAATGTGTACCCCTCAAACTCCACTTTTACATAGCAAAACTGAGGTATGCAGGCGTATACCTATTTTTCTTATTTTTGCTCCAAAACATAGATTGTGGGTACTCGTTAGAACCGCCTCGGCGAGGCGGTTCTAACGTGTACCCACAATCAATGTTTTGAGCAAAAATAAGAAAAATATCATTTTTTTTTCAGCTGAAAATTTTCAATTTTTAAAGCTAAAAATATCTGTTGATCGTAATGAAACAATATACTAACGATACTACTTCTTGACAGACATCCACAGATGCAGTACACGCGTGTTGTTTCTACCCGGACGACAGCAATAATAGCATCCTGATCACATACGGAGCTAAACACATCTACTTCTGGAAGATATTCTATGATGCTGCTCGCAAACGAGAGGCTAAAATACTCAGGGACAGGAACAGTGGAATATTTGAGGTACGTTCCAAAAACGCGGCGTCTGTTTAATTCATACCATTTTCACGTCATTTATGACTTAGTTCTTGTTTAATAGCATATACTGGCTACATTTTGGCTTTCCAACGAAGGCCTCCTAATTGTTCCGTGTGCAGTGAGGCTATAAAACGATCAATGGTTAAACTGTTTTTTAACAACGTCATAAGTTTAAATTTCAATATATTTTCAGGATTTACAAGAACTCTATATTCAAATATTCTTATGATTATAAGGATTAAGTATGTTCATTAAATATTATAATTTTAATTTAAGTGCAGAGGCTCAAATAGTTTTTTTTTGTTTGGTAATTTTGGGCAACGTGTAAATAGTTTTATTAAAATACTATAATTATAAATAATAAATATCGTATTCCCATCATGTGCATTATGAAAACTTCAGGAGAAAAGCTACGCCGATCATTTAATTGTGAGCCTTAGTTAGAACTTTGATCATTTTTATTCTGTTTCATATAATATAGTAATAACCCAGGATTACTGAGATATTTGTAGAAAACTCTAGGTAGATGACAGTTTAGTCTAGACAAAATATTTAAGTAATTAATTTATACATTTATTGTTACGTTTGGGTGTTTTGATTCAGAACGAATGTACGTTCTTCTTATTGGAAGGAATCCTTAAGAAGGCATATAAACGCACCCGCCATACATCTATTTTCCTTTTTTAGCGCTCCGGCACCGGTCGCATATCGTCACAAGGCTTCATATGTTAGACATGTTGGTATGAGGGATGCTGCCAAGAAAATATCAGATTAAAGTTTGATTTCACAGAGTCATAAGGAAAATTGGTTTTACCGATTGGCTAGCTATTGATATAAAGTAATTTACTTATTTACTAGCTGACTTACCGATGGCTTTTATCATTGTCCCAATGCCTGGGTGCTGGTCAAACCCAGGCATTTGGACAATGTTTTGAAAGCATACTAAATGAATTGATATGTTTTGTACCAACCACCTGCCTCTTTCGAACCCCTGTTACCACTAACTTAAATAACTTACCTAATCCCAGAATTACGATCCTCCTTAAAGTTAAGGAAGACCTCAGATGAGGTGATGAATTTCAGCATCCAACAAGATGCATCTAAACAAACTGAAATCAAACTTACCTGTTTTATTATTTAAATGGCATTTTATTTTGTACAACTGTGTATGTTCTTGAAAATCAGGGTTTTAACCGTAAAATACCGTGTCAAAATTTGTCATCTTGACTTAGATGGGCCTTTACTTTAAGGAATTGTAATTCTGGACACAGGCTCTTAAGCAGGCTAACTATAGATGTTTATTAACTTAACTTGGAATGGTAAGGTTACCAGTAAGCTTCAGATTTAAATGGTCCAACTATCTGCGCAGCCCGATTCATATGATCGAACACTTTCCTTTACATGTGTATTTCATTGAATCATATAACGGTTTTGCTTTATAAACACATAGGTCGAGAAGAAGGTTTGTGATTCTTTTTTCGGTGCCACTGTTGCACAATTCTTTGTTTTGTTATTTTGAGCACTAAATTGAAAAGTTAAGAACAAAATACAAAAGCAACTACAGATCTTTAAATGGCACTTTTAATAAATCAAATCTGCTTGCGGTGGAAAACTTTCCTTTTGTCTGATAATATTTATGCATGCTTACATTCAAGTATCAGTCTGTTGCATATCTTGTGTTTTGATTTAAAAAATAATAATAAGTGCATGTGGCAGTACTGTAAAGTCATCATTTCTTTTACGACCATTTGGTTCTGTAATGCATGCATTATATTGTGAGCTACTATTTTATAAAAATAAAACTTAGATCTTTTAAGAGCAGTGAGCATATCAATGAGAAAAACATTATTTAAAGCACCCATTTGCTGTTCCAATCAGAAACAAAAGCTTATGCAGTTAATTAAGCGAGTGATTATAATGGTTGAATATAAATTAAGTTCATTTTTCTTCGTAAACTGGGCTGGTATCTACAATCTGTCAGCTAAAATCAAGGCTTATTATTATAAATATGGTGCTTTTACGGAGTATTCTGGCATATACGTACACGTATTTCATACAAATAACACTATGGAATGTGTTTTTAAAGAGCCGACATTGCAGATGCAAGAATCTTAATAATAAAGATCTGATCTAAAGCATGTATCAACATTCATTTTACGACACCTGTCTTTATTCAAATATAAATAAATGTACTTGTAGGACGAGATTCCGAAGTCCATCAACTGTATTGCATTCCTCCCTTCCGGTCACGTGGTTACGGGAGATACCAGCGGTAACCTTATGCTCTGGACAAAGGATCCGACTGACGCCTTCGTATGCTCCATTGTCATACAGGCACACAACGTGAGTATAAGACAAAGGATCCGACTGACGCCTTCGTATGCTCCATTGTCATACAAGCGCACAACGTGAGTATAAGACAAAGGACCCGACTGACGCCTTCGTATGCTCCATTGTCATACAAGCGCACAACGTGAGTATAAGACAAAGGACCCGACTAACGCCTTCGTATGCTCCATTGTCATGCAATCTCACAACGTGAGTGTAAGACAAAGGACCCGACTGACGCCTTCGTATGCTCCATTGTCATGCAATCTCACAACGTGAGTATAAGACAAGAGACCCGACTGACGCCTTCGTATGCCCCACACAACATAAGTAAAAAGAAGAAACGTAGGAAACATATGAGCCGCGGCGCGAGAAAGAGAAAACCGATCTTTTGGGTTTCCGACCAGGTCCCGGACACAAACCGGCCTGTTTAGTCAAAGAAGAAGACTAGCAGCTTGAAGTTTTGGTTATAGGTAGAGGAGGAATTGTACTATCTGTGTAGCCAAAACAAAGGCGCTGATCAGCTGTGCAGTTACTGAAAATCTGGTTTGCTCATGGCGATTTTCATATTCCTGTAACCCAGCATATTTTAGCGGCTATGAAAGTCTGCAATTTGGTCTTCATACATATTTTCGCAGAAATTTAATTTCGCGGACTGAATAAGGAGCATTTTAGCTCAAACTTATCATGGTACAGCCGATCAAATTACCGTATACTGCAAAAGAAATGTTTGCGTAATATTAATGACAGTATGTTCTAGAAGTCAACGCACTTGAATTGCCTTTGGATAGGTATATACGTCTTTCAGTGAGTATTTACTCTTGTCTCTTCAGTGTCCAATCTCATCCTTGTGTATGTTGGAAGATGGAACTCTCCTCTCTGGGGCCGGGAACGAAATAAAGGCTTGGGATACCAACTCGAACTTCAGAGCAGTTAAAGCGAGACAGGTAAAGTGTTTGTCGGTGTTTTGTGTGACTGTGTGAAGCGCACTATAACCTAGTCTACCTTAATCCAAGTAATTCTGATGCCCATTGTTTTAGACATAGGCAAACAGTATAGCCCCAGATGTGATGCCCCAGAAAGCGGCGTCCCATTAGAGGATATTTTGTTTGCTGTAAGGACTTTTAAATAGGGCATTTAAAAGTGGACTCTCTAAACTGACAATAAAGGCCAAGTTCATTTGTCGCTTATGTGTTTAAACGACTATGTGGTGGTCTTGAAAGTCTTTACTAGGCATCATTTGTGAGGCATTGTTTTGCTTCTTGCCTTTTGGTATTGGCAGCAATGTTATCATTTTTATTTCATTGCTCCTCCTGTATGAAATCTTCATATGATCAATTTGATAATCGTGTATCTATCAATATTATTCCCAGACATTCTCAAGAGTGTCTCGCGAGAGAGATAGGGGCTTAAAGGGATCTAGAAAGTTATCGTAAGAGGGGGAAGATTTGTTTCTGATTGTCCACCCACGAGTAAAAATCTGAGGCGCCCCCGTGTTGTAAATTTTGATAGGTACATTTGTACAGTTATTATAATTTTTATACATGTAAATAAGACACATTTATTTCAATGAATATCGATCGTCATATCAATGTTTAAGGCATGATTCTTTTGACAGATTGCATCAAATACAGTAAGACATGACAGAAGGAAGTAATTGTTGTAATATTGTTGTTCACGAGTGGTAGAACTAGATCATACTGGTTGTTATAGCTGATCAAACTTCGACGATTGCCACACTATCACATTTAATCTGCTTCTGTCATTTCGTCATGTGTATAAATGTGAAATAAGCAATGACCAGAAACTTGGACAACCATACCTTGTCATTGTGGAGTCATATAAAATTTGTTGTTTTAAAATTTAATACCGCATTATATAGTTGTATAATCTCTCATCTCTCTTGTTCTAACTCCTTTATAAACTTTTGTTGCTCTCCATTTTCTTCCTTTTACGGTCTATAACTTTGTATTTGAGCCCCTGCATGAAAAAACAAACAACTTGTGGTTCCGACTAGATCTGACACAAACCGAGCGGTACAGTCATAGAAGAAGGCTAGAAGCTTGAAATTTTGGATATTAGTAGAAGAGGAATTGTACTATCCGGGTGGTGAAAACAAAGACGCTGATCAGCGGTGCAGTTACTGCATAACTGCACAGCTGATCTGCGCCTTTGTTTTCGCATATGCAGTTTGTTGGTTTTCTGGTGCAGCGGCTCATTTCATTTTCATTCTCGCTGGTGCTCCTGTTTCTGTTCTCTCTTCAAACGTCTTGGTCATCCTCCTTGTCATGAGGATCGCTGTGGCGGCCTGAAAGAGCATCAGGCTCAGTGGGTTCGATCGCCACTGGCAGCAGCTTGTTGTGTCCTTGAGCAAAGCACATTAACTCCTCAGAGTACTGGTTAATACCAAGGAAGCAGCGGCTTCGTCCCTACATGACTGAAAAATTGTTGACTAGGACGGTAAACCTCAATACAAACAAACTTTCTTGTCACTAGTTCTCCTCGTCGCCAGAGTTATAAGTCAAGCGTTATATACGTGTATTACAAGATTAAGCTTTAACGTCACTGATGCCAACTAGATCTTTAAAATCTAAATGATACGACAAAGCAAGAAGAAATTCACACTCGTGTATACAGGAGTCACATGGAAATCTTCAATCATGAATTCAAAATGCAAAGTTACAGCTTTGGAAAACACAATTCCTTCTTAATGGCTAAATTATTAAAACGCCAAGTTAGTTTTTAATTCTTATAGACGTAAGCGCTTGAAAATGAAGAAAAATAAATAAAATTGGGTTCGGTTACCAGCAAGGAGAACAGAAGACATAATAGTGAGGTTCAGATAAAAAAAAAAAAACATTAAAAATGTCGAAATAAATATTCAACATGTTGATACAGTATATACCTCGTATTCGCTTTTTCCGATATCCAAAGACTATGATGATTTCAGATTCCACAAGAAGCAGGAAACGTTCGATCAATCGTAACTCAAAGTGTCGGTGGCATAGATGGCAAGCTCTACATTGGTACGACAAAGGGCTGCATACTGGACGGATCGCTACAACTGAAATTCCGATATACTGTCCAGGTGAGCCTTTATTTTATTCGACATGGACGTTTGAGCCGCCTCGCCAGAAAACCAACAATGTGGTTTTGAACAGGTCTGCCACAAACCGAGCTGTACAAGCACAGAAGATAGCTAGAAGCTTGAAATTTTGGATGTAAGTAGAAGAGGGATTGTATTATCTGTGTAGTGAAACCAAAGGCGCTGATCAGCTTCGCGGTGACCGCGAAGCTGGTCTGCGCCTTTGTATTCGCATATGTAGATTGTTCGTTTTCTGATGCGGCGGCTCATTTGGTTTTCCAATAAAACGTAAACTGGTGAGCTGTAAAATGAAAATGTTATTCATGATCAAAGACTGGGCCGTCATTATAGTGCGCTTTTTCTTATCAACGTATAATTCAAGAATTATAAGTAAATGTTCATTTGTATATAACAAGTTTGGTTAATTTAATATATTGGTTATTTTCTAAAAAAAAAAAAAAAAAAAAAAAAAAAAAAAAAAAACATACATACCTAGAGATGCATTAGCATAAAATAATATAGCCTATTAAACAACATCTGCAATAATACGAACAAATTTGTCAATGTTTTTTGAAATATCAAAGAAAAATATGCTTAGCTCGTGTCACTCCGATATGATAGCCATTAGCTTGATCATTTTTGCGAAAACACGAAACAGTATTTGAAAGTACCTCCATATAACTTTGTTTACAACAGGGTCACTGTGAGGGTGTGTCAGGAGTCTGTCCCCACCCATTCGAGCCCACCTTCGTAACGGCGGGACAAGATCAGCTTGTCATTAAATGGTCTCTAGTCACACATAAAGTTATATGGAAGTCGCATATTGAAGTAAGTATATTTATTTTAAACTTGGCAGCATACTATTTCACAGCTGAGAAACACGTGGTACGGAATGGGTGGCACACAATGAAATTTAGTAAGAAGTTGAGATGAGAAATTTCTCCTATAGCCTCTATTCTGTTGACTGATACATAGGTGCATTCAATGCAAAAATTGAACATTTATTGAATGAAAGTAACATAAGGAATCCAGGTTATTTCGTTTTCGCAAACACTTCCGCCCCATGAACATATAGTACTTCCAACACAATAACATTGAAGTGTTTGCGAAAACAAAATAACCGGGATTTTTATGTTACTTTCTTTCAATAAATGTTCAGTTTCCTATCGATCAGTCAGAAGAAGAAACGCTGTAGGAGAAAACTCGAAAATCTTACCTCAATTTCGTTCTCAGTTGAAGTGCGTGTCACTGATCATTTATCAGTTTGTATGTATACAATACCACGTGATTGTCAGTAGCGTACGTTCTCTAGAGTCGAATATCATGGCATAACGTTCGGGTTTGATAGCGAGAAATAATTATTGTTCTCGTTTTTAACCCTTTTCGATTGTTCTTTGCGTTAAGCATTTATAGATCTTACGTGAAATTATATAAAATAATTGCCTGAATTTTATATTTTCTTGCACAGGCAATGAGCACATGTCTTGCCGTAGATCACCGCCATGAACTGGTTGCCATAGGAACAAATGAAGGAAGTTTTATCACCTTAAATGCATATAATGGGATGCATATTGCTACAGTCCAAGTAGACCAAGAATCAAAGGGACGCATAGGCTGCTTAGCGTTTTCGCCAGGTAAAATATACTGCTTAGTTTTTTAGCTCACCTGAGCCGTTAGGCTCACAAGGTGAGCTTATAGGATGGCCATGATCCGGCGTTCGTCCGTCCGTCGTCCGTCGTCCGTCCGTCCGTCGTCCGTCCGTCGTCCACCATTTTCAAAGATCTTCTTCTCTGAAACCGCTTGGCCAATCAAAGCCAAATTTTACATGAAGCATCTATGGGAAGGGGGAACCAATGTGTATATAAATAATCCAGGTCACATGACCAAGATGGCCGCCATGCCCATATATGGTAAAAACCCTTCAAAAATCTTCTTCTCCGGAACCACTGGACCGATTTCAACCAAACTTGGCATGAAGCATCGATGACTCAAGTACTACAATGTGTATATAAATCATGACCTTGCGGTGACCTTGACCTATTTTACGGCAAGGTCAACATAGGTCGCCTTTGCATTTGAATGGGAAAAATTGTTAAATTGTCATTTAAAGGAAAAATCTTGCAGAAAATGAGCAGTAGGACTGAATATTAATGATTCTGAAAAAAATTGGGCACCAGGGGCTCATCCGCCCCCACCCCGGGGCAATATACATGTATATTATCATAATATTCAAACATCTTCTTCTCTGAAACCGCTTGGCCAATCCAAGCCAAATTTTACATGAAGCATCTATGGGAAGGGGGAACCAATGTATATATAAATAATCCAGGTCACATGACCAAGATGGCCGCCATGCCCATATATGGTAAAAACCCTTCAAAAATCTTCTTCTCCAGAACCGGTGGACCGATTTCAACAAAACTTGGCATGAAGCATCGATGGCTCAAGCACTACAATGTGTATATAATTCATGACCTTTTCATGACCTTGACCTATTTTACGGCAAGGTCAACATAGGTCGCCAATGCATTTGAATGGGGAAAACTTTTAAAATGTAATTTAAAGTGAAAGTCTTGCAGGAAATGGGAAGTAGGACTGAAAATTAATGATTCTGAAAAAAATTGGACCCCAGGGGCTCATGTGCCCCCACCCCGGGGCAATATACATGTATATTTCCATAATATATATTCAAACCTCTTCTCCTCTGAAATCGCTTGGCCAATCAAAGCCAAATTTTATGTGAAGCATCTATAGAATTGAGGAATCAATGTGTATATAAATAATTTAGGTCACATGACAAAGATGGCCGTCATGCCCATATATGGTAAAAACCCATCAAAAATCTTCTTCTCTGAAACCAATAGACTGATTTCAAGGAAACTTGGCGTGAAGCATCGATGGCTAAAGTACTCTAATGTATATATAAATCATGACCCTGTGATGACCTTGACCAAGTTTATGGCAAGGTCAACATGGGTTGCCTATGCATTTGAATTGGGAAAACTGTTAAAATGTCATTGGAAGGGAAAAGCCAGCAGGAAATTTTCAAATGGACAGAATATTGAAGATTCTGAAAAAAGAAAATGGCCCAAGGGCTTATCTGCCCCTGCACTGGAGTTAAATACCATAATATTCAAACATGTTTATTGGTATATGCAGCAGATCTCAGGTGAGCGTTTACAGGACCATTGGTCCTCTGGTTACTATTTTAAAACTCCATCCAAAATATTGAGATGCTTGATAACTCTTTACGTGTGGCCTGATTTGCCGTATTTGGTGTTTGAAATTGCAAGAAAACGTATAGGCTGCCTAGCTTTTTCCACAGGCATATGTAAATAAACAGTTGTTGGGTTTTCTGATTTTAGCTTTTCACATGATAATTGTTCAGGCCCCATATATACCTGGTATGCGTTGTGAGCACTCATAATTACAGTATTCCCCACTGGCGGCACATTATTGTGTCCTTGAGCAAGGCACATTAACTCACTAGAGTACTGTTTATTACCAAGAAATCGGTGGCTCCGTCCCGACATCACTGAAAAATTGTTGACTGGGACATTAAACCAGAATACAAACAAAACAATACAGTAAACGTCGCTCTTATTCCAAAAAAAAACATCGTATACCTTCGGTGTATACATGTATGTATACCGCATTATACTTTTAAATATTGCTTTTACATGACCTGTGTCATCCATTTTCAGACGGAATGTTGTTGGCTGTTGGTTGTGAAGATGGTCTCATCAATATCTACGCTATCCATGACAGGGGACAAAGGTACCAGAAATACAACATGCCCATGAAGGTAAGTAAAAATGCGTTTTCATACTTTATGTCAAATTCTGTCAATTTTAGCGTTAAGAGACGCCACTGACCTCATTGACCAATAGTCTATCCCAGGCATGAAAGCATTTTTTCAGTTTAATTCATCATGCAGTATCCAAACGTCCCTTTTGGCCGAGTGGTTGAGCGCTGATACATGTGTATTTCATTATGGTAACCGCGCTTAACCATTTGATCATCTCACTGCTGTGTCTGGTGTGGCTTGGAGCCCCACACGGGGCACATGCGAGACAAGCAAAGTTCTGTCATGTTTGCCGGGTAGTTTTCTAGGTGTTCTTCTGTTTTCGCCTCTCCCGTTTCCGCCCCACCTACTGATAGGCCCGTCTCATATGAGTTGAAATAATCTTGAAAGGGTATATTAAACTGAATAAAATAGATTTACGAGGTACAATTACACATGTACTGGTAAAGTTATAGGATTTCAATCAGACTGTGGTGCATTGTATTAAAACGCCAATTATTATGAAAACATGCCCATGCAATATACAGATTTTTTAGCTCACCTGAGCCGTTAGGCTCACAAGGTGAGCTTATAGGATGGCCATGATCCGGCGTCCGTCCGTCCGTCGTCCGTCGTCCGTCGTCCACCATTTTCAAAGATCTTCTCCTCTGAAACCGCTTGGCCAATCAAAGTCAAATTTTGTATGAAGCATCTATAGGAAGGGGGAACCAATGTATATATAAATAATCCAGGTCACATGACCAAGATGGCCGCCATGCCCATATATGGTAAAAACCCTTCAAAAATCTTCTACTCCAGAACCGGTGGACCGATTTCAACGAAACTTGGCATGAAGCATTGATGGCTCAAGCACTACAATGTGTGTATAAATCATGACCCTGTGATGACCTTGACCTATTTTACGGCAAGGTCAACATAGGTCGCCAATGCATTTGAATGGGGAAAACTTTTAAAATGTCATTTAAAGTGAAAGTCTTGCAGGAAATGGGCAGTAGGACTGAATATTAATGATTCTGAAAAAAAAATGGACCCCAGGGGCTCATATGCCCCCACCCCGGGGCAATATACATGTATATCTCCATAATATTCAAACATCTTCTCCTCTGAAACCGCTTGGCCAATCAAAGCCAAATTTTATGTGAAGCATCTATAGGATGGGGTAATCAATGTATATATAAATAATCCAGGTCACATGACAAAGATGGCTGCCATGCCCATATATGGTAAAAACCCTTCAAAAATCTTCTTCTCCGGAACCGGTTGACCGATTTCAACGAAACTTGGCATAAAGTATTGATGACTTAAGTACTACAATGTGTATATAACTCATGACCCTGTGATGACCTTGGCCTATTTTACGGCAAGGTCAACATAGGTCGCCAATGCATTTGAATGGGGGAAAACTTTTGAAATGTCATTTAAAGTGAAAGTCTTGCAGGAAATGCACAGTAGGACTGAATATTAATGATTCTGAAAAAGATTGGTCCCCAGGAGCTCATATGCCCCCACCCTGTGGCAGTATACATGTTTATTTCCATAATATTCAAACATCTTCTCCTCTGAAACCACTTGGCCAATCAAAACTTTAAAAATCTTCTTTTCCAGAACCCAAAGGCCTAGGATCTTGAAACTTGGCATGTAGCATAAGTGACTCAAGGTCCACAATGTATATATAAATAATGACCTTAGGATGACCTTGACCTATTTTACGGCAAGGTCAACATAGGTCGCCAATGCATTTGAATAGGGAAAACTTTTGAAATGTCATTTAAAGTGAAAGTCTTGCAGGAAATGGGCAGTAGGACTGAATATTTATGATTCTGAAAAAAATTGGACCCCAGTGGCTTCTATGCCTCCACCCCATGGCAGTATACATGTATATTTCCATAATATTCAAACATCTTCTCCTCTGAAACCACTTGGCCAATCAAAGCCAAATTTTATGTGAAGCATCTATAGGATGGGGTAACCAATGTATATATAAATAATCCAGGTCACGTGACCAAGATGGCTGCCATGCCCATATATGGTAAAAACCCTTTAAAAAGCTTCTCCTCCGGAACCGGTGCACTGATTTCCAATAAACTTAGCATGAAGCATTGATGGCTAAAGTACTACAATGTGTATATAAATCATGACCCTGTGGTGACCTTGACCTATTTGACGACAAGGTCAACATATGTTGCCAATGCATTTGAATGGGGAAAACTGTCAACATGTCATTTAAAGGGAATAAATAAAATAGAAATTGGCAAATGGACAGAATATTGATTATTCTGAAAACAAATGGCCCAAGGGCTTCATCTGCCCCTTCATTGGGGCTAAATATTCAAACATGTTTATTGGCATATGTAGCAGATCTCAGGTGAGTGTTTACAGGACCATTGGTCCTCTGGTTATATTGTAAGAATGAAAATGATTAGTAGAAAAAAAAAATGATATTTTCTTATTTTTGCTCAAAACATTGATTGTGGGTACACGTTAGTACCCACAATGTATGTTTTGGATTTAACATAAGAAAAATTGGTATACCCCCTTAAACCTCAGTGTTTCTATATTAAAGTGGGGTTTAAGGGGATATATATGACACGGACATGTTTTCGTGATGAACGTCCATTATTTCAGGGCCACAACGCCTGTGTTAAACAACTTGATTGGTCGACTGATGGAAGATGCATTGAAAGTGTGGGAGAAGACATGGAGCTTATTTTCTGTATGTAACAATAAACAATTTTACAGACTATCAAAATTGTTATTCCAAGAATGTTCAGAAGACTTGATCATAAGGCCTTTATCTGCTTATCTAGAGAGAGGTACAAGTAGGCAAAGATCAGGAAAAGGCGCAATCAGAAAAGTATTCCCACTCCAAAAACCAAGGTGGGAAAAAACAAACCAACAATCAGGCACTCATATCATGAAAACATATCGTAAGCCGAATGAGCATCTATTTTCCCAATAGGTGGCCACTCAGTTACCAAAACTTAACTAAAAATATGAAAACATACATAAGGGGCCAAAAGCACAAAATTTTTACACACCAAGACATAAAACAGAGAGAACTACCACAGAAGTATCGACTTGGAAGGATCAGTAATATAAAATTACTGGCGGGCTTAAATCGATTTTACATGGCCATTACCTCACCCTCATCTTCTGCAGTGGTTCATAACATTTACAAAGCAACGCCATTTAATCTCTCTATCTCTCTCTCTCTCTCTCTCTCTCTCTCTTCTTCCTTCATGTCATTAGAGATGGTCGATTCAGCAATGAATTGTTATCTGGAATTACTTCCCTGCCAAAAATATTTATGTTGATTGTCTCCGGTTAAAATTGTAATTTTATTCACTGACAGTTTTTTTTTCTCCATCAACAAAGGAGACAACTCATTGTTACCTGAGGACATACATGTACAACATTGCAGCCCCATCACGAGATGTAATTTTACATGCAAGTTTATGCAGGTAAACACCTACACGACATAGTTGCACTTTGTCTATTGTTTTCATCCCTCGAAACCAAATTAATTCATTTAAGCCTGGCGTCCCTTTTGTGGGACTTAGGCAAACAGAATAGCCCCAGATGTGACGCCGCAGAACGCGGCGTCCCATCTGGGGCTATTCTGTTTGTACAGAAAAATTTCATGGAAAAAATGAGATAAAAAATAAAAATCACTCCTTACGCCCCTAAAATGAAAGTGGACTCACCCAATTGATAATGATGGGAAAATCCATTCGTTAAATATTGGTTAATGTCACTTCTACCTTTACCAGGGGATGTAGACAGTATGCAGCAGATCAAAATTCCTCGGATGATGAGAGACGTGGACTGGTTCACCGACACATGCACAGTGGCTTTTGGTAACATAGGTAAGTAAATGCAGTTTTAAAAGTCTCCCATTACATCATCCATAGTGCAGATTATATTTTCCTTTTGGTCCTTTGAGACCAGCGAGAATATTATGAGAAGTCAGAAAATTATTATCGGTTTAGATTAATTTTCTAACCAATCTTTAACGTATTTGGCCCAATTTGGATTATAATACTATCCTTTTTGAAAGTTGCAAAATTACAGTAATGCATTGCTCTTTGGCTCCATGTTGCCAAATCTATAGGGTCACTGATGAGGCTTGAGTAGCCGAAACCGCGGTATGACCCATTCCTTTCTCATTAATATGCTCACTGCTCTTAAAGGATCTCAGTTTTATTTTTATTTATAAAACAGATCACGGAAAGGTCCTCTGTCAAATAAACTTAAGGGTTTTTTTTTCTCACAAAATAAGACAAATCTGATGTCATTTGCTGTCCTAAGTTGTTATGCTCACAAGCTGAGCATATAAACCCAATGTTTCGTCGTTTGTCCGTTTTCTGTCTATCATCAATTTTCATATACGCCCTCGACTGTCATTGTACAAGGATAATATGAGCCTGTGCGTGAAAAAAAACCCCGAAAATTTGGGATTCCGGCCAGGTCTGACGCAAACCGAGCTGTACAAGCACAAGAGATGACTAGAGACTGGAAATTTTGGATTTAGAAAGTAGAGGAATTGTACTATCCAAGTAGCGAAAACAAAGGCGCTGATCAGCTTCGCAGTAACTGCGAAGCTGATCTGCGCCTTTATTTTCGCATAGGCAAAAGTCAGGTTTTCTAACGACGCGGCTCATATCATCTTCTCATACTTGATCAAAAATACCAATAATTATCAATGAATGGATATGATACATGTATAGATCTACTCAGTCAGACTATTATAGTAATTTCCTGGCTGATCTGACATTGCGTTATTTTAACGGGACATAAGCAAGCATTATATTCCAAAATGTGACGCCGCAAAACGCTATTTACAATCTGGACATGTTTTGTTTGCTCAGGGGAATAGCATAGAAAAAAGAATCACTCCTGATAAACAAAAATAATAATTATTGGCAAGTCAAACCGTACGAAATCATACTCATGCAATACACAGAGATTTTTAATGTCGAAAATTTTCAGTAGATATTTTTTTTTATATTTTTTCTTATTTTTGCTCAAAACATAGATTGTGGTTACACGTTAGAACCTCCTCGCCGAGGCGGTTCTAACGAGTACCCACAATCTATGTTTTGGAGCACAAATAAGAAAAGTAGGTATACCCCTGAATACCCCAGTTTTGCTTTGTAAAAGTGGGGCATAAGGGGGTATACATTCACGGACATGTTTTCCTGACGATGTTTAAATATTCCAGGTCCATGGACAAACCTTGAGAAAGGGGAGTTAATCAAGGTGGTGAGCCGATCAAACTACAGAGACTTTCTGATAGCTGGAGACACCAAAGGAAGACTAAGGCTCTACAAGTGCCCATGCAGTAAAGAAAAGGTAATCAGTTAACCAAATGCAATAAGTAATAAAACGCAGATCCTAAAATGGCACTTTTGGACGATATCATAGAGACATAATTTAAAATTGTGAACTCGATAAGGGGAATGCTCATCATAACAATTTTCTTCAAGTTTCTGAAAAACATTGCAGATATTTCGTATCAAAATAATACTTTCTTTGATTTGCTTTAGAGTGAATACCGTCAGATGCGACTCTACAGTTCGGAGGTTTCCGGCGTGGCTTTTACCCCTGATAACAGAAGCGTACTTTCGTGCGGAGGGAATGATGGTCTTGCCTTAGTCCAATGGAATCTTTCTGATGAACAGTAATGCTTGATGCAAGCCATTGTAAATTTTACATCTGAGAAATATTGTTACAGAACTAGACATGAAAGTAGACACTCTTTGCAAGCTGACAATTAAATCAAGATTTGTAGTGCTACAAATTCGTGACTTTCAAACCAGGATCAATGTTGTGTATTATCGATACCATAAGTAAAATAAAGTGAGTCGAAGATAGTATAATTAAGCAAATAGGTTACTGTATAGGCGGCCACTTTGATATTTATATCTGGGTGTGGTCGGCTAGTCCATAGAAGTCGAACTCAGTCAGTCTGGACCGCTGTCACATATTTACCGTTAGAAATCAGCCACCTGTATTTTGTCCAATCCAGTGAATTAGACAAACTCATAATTCATTCTTATTTTCTAAAGGAAAACATGTGAGTTGAATCTTTTAACTGTATATACCTTAAGCCTTTACCTTAGTAAAACATAGACCATACCCAATAAGGTATTTATGAGGTAACGCACATACAGTGATGACCTATTTGCCGAACTATACTATTCGTTTACTTTCTAAATCCAAAATTTCTCGTCTTTAGTCATCTTTTGTGCTTGTTCTGCTCGGTTAGTGTCGGACCTGTACGGAAACCACATTGTTGGTTTTCTCACGAGAGGGCTCTTTTAAATTAGTACCAAATCTCATCACATAGTCTGCTGAATATAGCATCTGATTCAGGAAAAAATATCCGTGTAATTTATACCCCCTTATACCCCACTTTTATATAGTAAAACTGGGGTATGCCAGGGTATATATATTTTTGTTATTTTTGCTCCAAAACATGGATTGTGGGTACTCGTTAGAACCGCCTCGGCCTAACCTGTACCCACAATCTATGTTTTGAGCAAAATAAGAAAAATATCAAATTTCTGCTACTGAAAAGTTTTTTTTACAACTTTCAAAAACCTCTGCCTATTGCATGGGCGTGTTTTCGTAATGGTGTGCATTTTTCTTGCCAAGCTACGACAGAGTGATATTTTATGATGATCCAAAACAGAGGTTATTGTCGTCACGATTGTTGTAGAAAGGTAAAAGTAGGCAAAGATCAGGAAAAGGCGCAATCAGAAAAAGATTCCCACTCCAAAAACCGAGGTGGGAAAAACCAAACTAACAATCAAGTACTTTTACCATGAAATCACTGAGGTACTTATACCATGTACTATTATGTGTAGCGAAAACAATGGCGCTGATCAGCTGTGCAGTTACTGCACAGTTGATCTGTGCCTTTGTTTGCGCATATGAAGATTGTTGGTTCTGCTTGTTGGTTCTGAAATTGTAGAGCATGGATTAATACATGAAATTCATATAGAGCGGGTCCGTCTATTTCCGAATGCCGGCAATTTCCGAACGATTTTATCAAGTCCTTGTCTTAGTTTAACGTTTGCTTCAACAGACTTTTCTTTGCTTAGTTCCTTCCTGTCCCCCTGCACTGCTGCATGCAGTGGTTATATTTGAAATATAAATCAAAATGTGTTAAACAGCAGTCACACTGTAGCGTATAACCCAAACGCGCGCCGGGCGTATGAGAAATCTCAACACGCTGAAGACTTTGGACGTATAAAAATTAATTTGTTCCTTTAACTCGCTTTAGCAGTCACACATTAGTGTGTGACTGAAGCGAGTGCCGGACCATGCGCGGATCCAGAAATTTTCATGAGCGGGGGTCCAACGAAAATGGTAATTTTTGGTCACAGCCGAGGGGGGGGGGGGGGGGGTCCAACCCCCAAAAAATCCCGAAATTACCTTTTTTTAGGTAAAATTTTCAAATTCGAGTGGGGGGGGGTCCGGACCCCCGGTCCCCCCCTCTGGATCCGCGCATGCGGACGTATAAAAAATCTCAAAGTTTTGGAGTACGGTTGTGATACGTCCAAGACACGCTAAGCACGAGCTACAGGCGCGCATCGAACGTTCAACGCGCGTTTCACACACGCTTTGGACACGCTACTGAAGCAACATCTAATAAAATCGGAACGCGCATGGAACGTACACTGGCGCCTGTAGCGCGCATGGAACTTATTCGGGACGTATAAGTCACACGCCCGAGACACGCCGAGCTTTTAGAAAAAAATTAAGTATGTTTAAAACATTTTTGAGCCCAAACGCGCGCGAAACTCGCAGAGACTTTTAGCGACGTACAGCGACGCACACCGGACGTACACCAAGCGTACCCAACGCGCTTGTAGCGAGTTTTGAACGTGTTTCCGACGTGCGTCTGGCGTATGTGGAATTTTGCTATTTTTTCAACACGCCCGGTGTGCGTTTCACTTATACGCTACTGTGTGACTGCTGTTTTAGTAGCCTTATGCGAGTGCACAAGGCCAGTTGTCATTGGGCTTAAGCTCTCGTTCTAATGCCCAGAGTTGTTATCCAATGTACTACGCATAATCGGCTCACGAAATAAATTAGTTCTTGATTCCAATTTACAAACATCACTTATGACCTATAATTATTTTTATCGTCAACCGTTCGGAAATACGCTGTCCAAAATTGATCAGCCGGCTAATTCGAACGACTCTTGCCGTTGTCACTATCTGTGTGTATGTTTTGATGAATTCGAGTCGGAACCTGGAAAGGGACTTGATCTTTCGCGTTTCATCGTCAAATGAGTTAATCTCAATCTCTTGGAGAGGTTAACTGAATGGATAGAATGCTGATTACGGCATTTTCCAGGTTATCATTGGTTCCTACTAAAGCATTACACTAAAGACTGCTGTCACAAAACCGCGTTACGGATATCTGGGTATTATCGTCTTTTACATTAAAATAGTTGAGTTACAACATAAAACATCGTTTCATCTCAATTATATTTATCTTTTAAGAACATATAGTTGTTCGGAATTAGACGACGCATTCGTCCGGATGACCCGGCCCGTTTGGAAATACCCGGCGATGGTCATGTAACTTAATGTCACGTGATCGGAAGGGGTGAATGTTTTAACCATCCACGATATGCCGCTAATGTTCGGCATTGGATTTTCTGTCATTTGGCACAAAGTAAGGCTAGACTCGTCTTGTTTTCGGTTTTTACGGAAATTGTGCCTTAGTTGTTCGGAAATACCCTAACCCGCTCTAGTAAGCATACAATATAGCCACAGAACACGGCGCCCCATTTGAGACTTCATTTTTGTGTTTGTCCACAACAAGGATGTCATTATTATGTGGGTTAAGTATACTAAACAGTGTATATATGTTATCTTGCCACTCCATATAATTAGTTCAGGAGTTGTAGTTTCAATCCGTCCATTTTCAGTTTTATAATTGAGCCTGTGCGGGAGAAAACCAACAATTTGGGTTTCCAACCAGGTCCGACACAAACCGGACTGTACAGTCACAGAAGATGGTTAGAGACCGGAAATTTTGGATTAAGAAAGTAGAGGAATTGTACTATCCGTGTAGCGAAAGCAAAGGCGCTGATCAGCTTCGCAGTTACTGCGAAGCTGATCTGCGCCTTTGTTTTCATCTATGCAGATTGTTGGATTTCCCATGCGGCAGCTCATATGTGATTCGCGTATATACGTGTGTATGTGATATGCATTATGTGATACACTACTTTGACGCACATTACAATGACTGTTATTATGTTTTTGAAATAAATCTATTGATATAAGCAGGACATTTCCTGTTTCATCTTGATCTACTGAAGTATCTAGTTAACTTTAGCATATCTGTTTTGATCAAACTACATTTCGTGAATTATTTTAAAATACAAAGAATAACTGTTTCATTACATGTTCTGTAAGAATTGTTTTTTGTTGTTTTTTTTTTTATAAATGAGCCGCGACGCGAGAAAATAGATCTTCAGGGTTTCAGACAAGGTCTGACACAAAACGGCCTGTACGGTCTCAGAAAAAAGGTAGAATCTTGAAATTTTGGATGTAAGTAGAAGAGGAACTGTACTATTCGTGGAGCGAAAACAAAAGCAATTAAGCCGCTGATCAGCTGTGCAGCTGATCTGTCTTTGTTTTCGTATATGCAAAAATCGGGTTTTCGCATGACGCGGCTCAATTATGATCCGTTTCTGGCACATTTGATGTTTGTTTACTAATTGTTGATCTTCATTATTTTATTCTTATAAATTACATAGTATTGAATGTGTGCAAAGACAAGCTGGCATTTTCACTCATTGTATGCTCAGATCTATAGAGCGCCCGATCTAAATATAACATTTATCATGTTACTGAGCCGCTGCATGACAAAACAAACAAAATTATTTAGGGACGCGACTAGGTGCGACACAAACGGGCCTGTATAGTGACAGAAGAATGCTAGAAGCCTCGACTTTCGGATTAAGGAAGAAGAGGGACTGTACTATTCGTGTTACTGCACAGCTGATCTGCGCCTTTGTTTTCGCATATGAAGATTGTTGATTCTGATGATGCGGCTCAATTTTCTGTATTTTCATTGCTGCAGTACATTACGAAAACGTCCCCATGCAATAAACAGAGATTTTTGGAGCTTTAAAAATTAAAAATTTCATCAGAAAAATTTTGATATTTTTCTTATTTTTGCTCAAAACATAGATTGTGAGTACACATTAGAACCGCCTCGGTGAGGCGGTTCTAACGAGTACCCACAATCTATGTTTTAGAGCAAAAATAAGAAAAATAGGTATACCCCTGCATACCCCAGTTTTGCTATATAAAAGTGGGGTTTAAGGGGGTATTCCTTGCACGGACTTTTCTTTATGACAATGGCTGTGAATTCTCGATAGCGCAATCGGTAATTGTGTGTGATTCGTATTCAAGGAGACCTGCGATTGATCTGAACATATGACACTTTTTTAGGCATTGGCGGTGAAAATATTAAGACCATTTATCGTTATCAGTCAGAGCACTTACTTAAACAAGTGATCGTAAAATCACGTTCTCGGGTGATTGTTTGGGCCCAAGAGAAGACTGCAATAGCATACTGTTTTTGTTTTATTTTGAATTTCGCACTGTTTTACCTAATTCTAAGCTATCCCAGGGGTCAATTCAAAGACGCGTCATTCAGTAACATGGTCAGTGGCAGCCAAAGTGTAAGAATCGCAGAGAAAATCGAGAAAAACTGTGGATTTTATGTGAAATTTTCGTGATTTTCAAGTTCAGTTTTGAAGGATTTCCTATTTTTTGTGAAGACAGCGCCTATTTTTTCTGATAAGTTTGGAGTCTTAATCGTTGAATAGTGAAAAGAAAGTGTGGTGCGCGCATTCAAATAAGTACTGCGCGCAGTGGGTTAAAAGTTGAAGGGTAACCCCAAAAAATCACTCCGCATCGTGATCGGCCATTGACCGGATTTCAAGTAACACTTTCTCATAAAAAGTGAGGGGACAAAACTCGACATGGCTTCTATGTTTCTTGGTTTCATCTTAGCTGACAATGCTCGTCATCTCCCTTAACATGTTGGCATTTGTGCCTGGCAAAATGAACAGACCGCACCGTCCCTTTTTCTTATTTACTTAAATCACCTATGCAAGTGATCTGATAGATCAAAATAATCACCTGAGGAAGTGATATTTAAGATAATTATTTCAAACAAAGGGAAACAAATCGTATATCTTGTGGCTGAATTATAAAAAAATGTACTGCACAAGGTGATTTTCATAATCACCTGTTTAAGTAAGTGCTCTGACTGGTTATTCGCTGATTCAAGAAAAGCATTTGTCAGTGGCAATAGCAATGTGCACAATAATCTTTAAATATCTGCTTCTGGGAGTCATGTCACGGAATCGTGTGGTAACGATAATCTAGCATCTTCGGCTGTTGACCATGGAAGTAAATCAGAGGACCAATGGTCCTGATATCGGTCACCTGAGATTTGTTATTTTGTAAATGACATTTGACTAAGGTTATGTTGGCCAAGGTAAAACATAAACTTGCCCTCCAATACTCACATAATTGTTAACACTACAAACTGTCTGTATCTACCAATTTTCAGGTCACAGGCTACAAAACATTCTTGAAAATCCAATGTATCCACTTTTTTCCATTGAAAAGCCTATTTAACAATATTTGACCTTACTGTTTAGTAGGTCATGGTCATGATTTAAACAAACTATGATGGGTCAGAGTCCCTGATGCTACATACTATCAGTTTCATTAAAATCGGTCCACCAGTTCCAGAGAAGATTTGGTTTGGTTTTTTACCATGGGCATGTCAATCATCTTGGTCATGTAACCTAGACCTATACCATTTATATAAACCTTGGTTCACCCTTCACAGGGATGCTCCACAAGAAGTTTGGCTTTGATTAGTAAAGCGGTTTCAGAGAAAATTAAGTTTTACGTTTTTGCAAGGTCAAGAAATGACATTGACCTTGAATATACTAACATCATCATTATTAATATGTTGTTTGTATCTACCACCTTTCAGGTCACAGGCTAAAAATTCCTGAAAAGTTCAATGTTTTCACTTTTTTCCATTTACCAAAAATGGCCCATTCGTAAAATAGTTCAAGGTCAACCCAAGGTCATGATTTATACAAACCATGATGGGCCGGAGTCCCCGATGCTACATACCAAGTTTCATTGATATCGGTCCACCGGTTCCAGAGAAGTATATTTTCAGGTTTTTAGCTCACCTGAGCCGTCAGGCTCACAAGGTGAGCTTATAGTATACCCATGCTCCGTCGTCCGTCCGTCCGTCCGTCGTCCGTCGTCCGTCCGTCCGTCGTCCACAATTTTCAAAGATCTTCTTCTCTGAAACCGCTTGGCCAATCAAAGCCAAATTTTACATGAAGCATCTATGGGAAGGGGGAACCAATGTGTATATAAATAATCCAGGTCACATGACCAAGATGGCCGCCATGCCCATATATGGTAAAACCCTTCAAAAATCTTCTTCTCCGGAACCACTGGACCGATTTCAACCAAACTTGGCATGAAGCATCGATGACTCAAGCACTACAATGTGTATATAAATCATGACCTTGCGGTGACCTTGACCTATTTTACGGCAAGGTCAACATAGGTCGCCTTTGCATTTGAATGGGAAAAATTGTTAAATTGTCATTTAAAGGAAAAATCTTGCAGAAAATGAGCAGTAGGACTGAATATTAATGATTCTGAAAAAAATTGGGCACCAGGGGCTCATCCGCCCCCACCCCGGGGCAATATACATGTATATTATCATAATATTCAAACATCTTCTTCTCTGAAACCGCTTGGCCAATCAAAGCCAAATTTTACATGAAGCATCTATGGGAAGGGGGAACCAATGTGTATATAAATAATCTAGGTCACATGACCAAGATGGCCGCCATGCCCATATATGGTAAAAACCCTTCAAAAATCTTCTTCTCCAGAACCGGTGGACCGATTTCAACAAAACTTGGCATGAAGCATTGATGACTCAAGCACTACAATGTGTATATAAATCATGACCCTGTGATGACCTTGACCTATTTTACGGCAAGGTCAACATAGGTCACCAATGCATTGGAATGGGGAAAACTTTTAAAATGTAATTTAAAGTGAAAGTCTTGCAGGAAATGGGAAGTAGGACTGAATATTAATGATTCTGAAAAAAATTGGACCCCAGGGGCTCATGTGCCCCCACCCCGCGGCAATATACATGTATATTTCCATAATATTCAAACGTCTTCTCCTCTGAAACCGCTTGGCCAATCAAAGCCAAATTTTTTGTGAAGCATCTATAGAATGGGTGAATCAATGTGTATATAAATAATCTAGGTCACATGACAAAGATGGCCGCCATGCCCATATATGGTAAAAACCCATCAAAAACCTTCTTCTCTGAAACCAATAGACTGATTTCAAGGAAACTTGGCATGAAGCATCGATGGCTAAAGTACTTTAATGTATATATAAATCAGGACCCTGTGATGACCTTGACCAAGTTTATGGCAAGGTCAACATGGGTTGCCTATGCATTTGAATTGGGAAAACTGTTAAAATGTCATTTGAAGGGAAAAGCCAGCAGGAAATTGGCAAATGGACAGAATATTGAAGATTCAGAAAAAAGAAAATGGCCCAAGGGTTTCATCTGCCCCTGCACTGGAATAAAATACCATAATATTCATACATGTTTATTGGTATATGCAGCAGATCTCAGGTGAGCGTTTACAGGACCATTGGTCCTCTGGTTACTATATATGGGCATGGCGGCCAGCTTGGTCATGTGACCTGGAACATTTATACAAACTTTGGTTCCTTCTTCCTAAGGATGCTCCACGTGAAGTTTGGCTTTAATTGCGGTTTCAGAAGAGAAGACGTTTGAACATTGTGGACAACGACAACGAAGGACGCCGAATTGGTATACTATAAGCTCACCATGTGAGCCTAACGGCTCAGGTGAGCTAACAATAAAACAATACAACAAAGTCATTCATGAATGGGTGCAACATAATTTTGTTCGTTTTCCATTTCCATTGTAAACCGCTAAGGTACTTAGTACTCGGGACTTAGTTTTTCCACATTGTTCCTTGGCAAGCCTCTACTACTTGCAAAGGCACGTTACCAGTTTTTAGACGGTTCATTTCATTAACCAGTTATTTACAAATGCTCATATTGAATTAGCGGAAGATGAGGAATTGTTATAGAGATATTTTCATGGCGACCAAATCTTCATTGGCGTCGGTTGTGCGTCCGCTTCGTTACGAATCGGATATCAAACCGATCAGTCTATCGCGTTCGCAAACGAAATGTGAGTGTTTTGCATGGGTTTCAGACCAGGTCCGTCACATTCTGACCATTAAGTTAAACTGGAGAAAGTCTGAAAGTCTGAAGCTTCGAAGTATATCTACATCTAGTGTTTGCTGTGTACTTGTAATTTAGCGAAATCTATACTGAGCACTCATCACCTGCGTACTGTTTCAGGCTGATATCTTTCAGATTATCTTTCAAAACTATTTTAAGCAAACGGCTTCATTTGAAAGTAAAAATAACATTAATTTAACCCATTTTTGACGAATGGATTCTCCCATCATTATTGATTGGGTGAGTAAACTTTCGTTTTTAGGGATGTTAGGAGTGATTTTTAATTTTTATTCCATTTTTCGATGAAAATTCTCTAAGCAAAAAGAATAGCCCCGGACCCATCTCGGGCTATGCTGTTTGCCTATGTTCCACAAATGAGTTTAAAAAGAACTGCCTACGTGTTATTTCAGTCGGTCCAATCTGCGAGTATATGACAATTTCTCTGTGATAATGCTATATTTAGAACTTATGATCATCAATGGTTCTCTTTAGGTTAACTTCTGACTGTGTTCTGTTTTATTTTGAATCCTAGCATCTCCAAATTTTGTCATTGAGCCCGATGTTTCCTGACTAAAGAAACATCGGTCCGCCCCAAAATGACAAACAAATTGTTTACTTTTGCATAACATAACACCAAGATGACTCTGAGCAGATGGGAGTCAAGGACCTCTTAGAGAGACATGTTTTTTGAGACCAGTGACAAATATTGATACATGTAATATTGATTATAAGCTTTTTAATGGCCCATCAAAGGTAAAGCGTAATAAACACCTAGATAAGACCATCCTTAGGTGACGTGTATTTTACCTGGGATGTTTACGGACCACCCTAGTTACATATTCTTAAAACCATTAAAAACGCACCTGATATAAACGTTATTTTACCGGGTACACCTTGTTTAAGAGTAAATTATCGTGTCCCTCGTCCGAGAAGGCCTCAGCAAAAACTCAGCTTCATTTGGCACTTCCTGTTGATTTTTGGGTGAAAAATGCCGGGCAAAATTATCAAACTTGAATTCAAAACCCACCCAGCATTACATCGCAACTCAATTTCAATGTGGAAGTATGTGGTCGACCGCAATCAAAAAGAAAACAGTGTAAAACCAAACAATCAATAAGTCTGAATGACCTAAATAAATTTTTATATTTGAGTCGCCGCATCAGAAAACAAACAATCTGCACATGCGAAAACTAGGGCGCAGATCAGCTGTGCAGTGACAGCACCATTGTTTTCGCTACACGGGTAGTACAATCCCTTTTCTTCTTAAATCCGAAATTTCAAGTTTCTAACCTGCTTTTGTGACTGTACAGGCTGGTTTGTGTCAGACCTGATCGGAAACTCAAATTGTTGGTTTTCTCATGCAGAGGTTCATTTTAGATGTTTATTTGTTTATTTGAGTGTCACATATCAATTACATACACTATATTACATATTTACAACTAACTATAACACACACACACACACACACACACACACACACACACACACACATATATATATATATATATAGTTATATAGTATAAACATAACGGCAATGCATTCGTCGCGTTCAACGTGCTTAGCCATGTGACTTGGATAATTGCTTATGTAACACATATACAAAATGACTATTAACCTGATGCTGAACTTCTAGCACCGGCATTATTAAATCTCTCATAATAAGTCTAATCACCTTATCACATTTCTGCTGTCAACACTTATTCTGAGGCCCTTTTTGAAAATTAGGCGAAGCTGTGAAATTAATCTTCATGCCATATTAAACCGTTTTACTCAGTGCTTCTTATAAAAGGACTACATGTTTCTAGACATGCATCTTTATTACAGTACATGCATGGAAGGCGGACGCGTTGATGGTAAGCACTTTCATTAACCCATATTTGACGAATGGATTTTCCCATCATTATCAATTGGAAGAGTCCACTTTCATTTTTAGGGGCGTTAGGAGTGATTTTTGATTTTTATCCGCGGCCAATTTTCGATGAATTTTAGTTTAGCAAACAGAATAGCCCCAGATGGGACGCCGCGTTCTGCGGCGTCACACCTGGGGCTATTCTGTTTGCCTATGTCCCATAAAAGGGACGCAAGGCTTAAATGAGTTAATATGACATGATGTACATTCTGTTTAACTATTCATCATATTAAACGCTGTTTGTTCATTAAATGGTATTTTCGTTATTTTTCTTAATAAATTATTTAGGCGGCCCCCCGCACTTAACCATTCGATCATCTCACCGCTGTGTCTGGTGTGGGTTCGAGCCCCGCTCTGGCCATATGTTAGACACGCCAAGTTCTGCTTGCGGGTGTGTCAGGTGGTTTTTCTCGGGGTTCTCCCGTTTTCGCCCCACATGTTGATTGGCCCGTCTCATATGAGCTGAAATAATCTTGAAAGGGACGTTAAACTGAATAAAAATATCCATGCGATTTCTTGACCGCTAAGAGTATAACTTTAAAACTGTCAAGGATGTTTTATGCCCTAAACAACAAAACAAGTATTTTTCATTGTAAATATTTAGTATCCAATACTATATATATATCTGCATCAAAGGGCCCACGAATTGTGTCTTCTGATCGAACAACAAGGCTTCTGTTTTAAATACTCTTTTAGATGGTGATATCGGTAATAAACATCCTCACATTCTTGATAACAGCGGATCAGGTCTGCGTTTCAACTGATCATGGCCGTTCCAATGATGCAACATCTATAAAACTTTCCAACTTGACTAAGTCTATCTCCTCAACACGACCAGCTTCGACAGAACAGTTTCTGAACAGTATACTTCAGCGAACAGGAGTAAAGTCTCTCAACGCCGATGATGACATACGCATACCTGGGAAAGAAAGAGAGGGTATTTTCTCTTCGAACACAGCTGATGCGAATCCAATTGAAACTGTCATTGAACATGACATGGCAACCGATTTTCTTAAGGATCCCCAGATTCTCTCCAAAGGCGTGGAAGAGATTTTCAAATCTATCATAGCTTCCACAAAGGAAACACAGGAAGCCTACAAAGATGACTACTATGATAGTGATCAAGCAATACACGTAGTAAAAACAGACAAAAGTGGCAGGGAAATAAAGGTGCACATGCGTGAAGCTAGAGATACGTCAAGAATCAGAAATATACCAAGGTTTAGCCAGAGGTCTTCGTCTTATGATATCAGTTGCCTCTCAGAACAGTGCCCTTATGCCAATATTTGTTACAACAAGGCGAAAGAACTTCCAGTGAACAGAGCATCATGTTGCCTTGCCTGCTCCTGTGATTCAGACTGTGGGGTCATTGGGAACTGTTGTGACAGGCGCGAAAACAAAGACTTCATGTGTCATCCAACAAGTCTCGAAGAATCCAGATCAAATGAACATGTTACTGTTGGTTATCTTATGATCGATAAATGTTTAGATGCATCAAACACAGATTGCAAAGAAATGGACGCAGCTCCGTGGGGGTCGCTTTATCCAGTCTATGACCCAGCAAATAACATGAACTATTACAATGCACCATGCGCTGAATGCCATGGAATGAAAGACTTGACTTTCTGGCATATCAACATAGTCTGCCGCCCAGGACAAAACAGCAATGGTAACATCCTTAATACAATACATGGCAAAGAAAGTGATATCTGCAACATTATATTTACCCCACCGAAGTCAATGGACAGACAAACACATGTTTGTTCGAACACGCTGATAAGCCATTGCAATGTTACAGGCGCTTGGAAGATATACACTGCCAAGGTTGAAGAGGCTTGTGCACGCTGGTTCTCGCCAGTTGTAGACAGATACGGCCGGATAAGGTACGCCAACATTTTCTGTATGATCTGCAATGGGGCTAATTATGTTCCTGAAGACGTTTGCAGAGATGTCAGTCCCAGTAGAGATACGGGAGCACAATCGATGACTTTCTCAATAAATTACCGCCGAGTTATGGATCTTGTGGATGACAACGCCGAATCTGTCCGCAATGGTGTTTGTGGTACCGATATGGTGAAACACCCCTATAAGGTAAGAGAGTCGCATATCATTACGAATACACGCCCATGCAATATACAGACTTTTCTTGAGTTGTGAAAATTTTCATCAGATTTTTTTTCCTGATGGGGAATGAGATTTCAACCCATCAAATGCAACATGATGCAGCTGACAAACGGTCTAGTAAGATACAGGCTAACTACACCCTTGAGGGCACTGCACTGGAAAGCGTTGAAAGCATAAAATACCTGGGTGTAACTATCACAAATGATTTGAAATGGAATACTCATATTTCCAATGTTTGTACAAAGGCAAACAGAACTCTCGAATTCTTGAGGAGAAATTTGTATTATTGTCCCCCAGATGTGAAAGATGTGAAAGAAGCAGCTTATAAAGGACTGGTGCGGCCGGTCTTGGAATATAGAAACTCAGTTTGGGACCCTCACACTCTTGGCCTCCAGGAAGAACTGGAAAAGGTCCAAAATCGTGCGGCAAGGTTTGTGACGGGAAATTATGTTTTTGAAACTGGGAGCATGACTGGCATTTTAGGTCAACTGAAATGGGAATCTCTTAAGAAAAGGAATTATGAATAAACTATATACTATGAATAAACAATATACTGTGAATAAACTATATACTATGAATAAACTATACACTATGAATAAACTATATACAATGAATAAACTATATACTATGAATAAACTATATACTATGAATAAACTATATACTGTGAATAAACTACATACTGTGAATAAACTATACACTATGAATAAACTATATACAATGAATTAACTATATACTATGAATAAACTATATACTATGAATAAACTATATACTGTGAATAAACTACATACTGTGAATAAACCATATACTGTGAATAAACCATATACTGTGAATAAACTATATACTGTGAATAAACTACATACTATGAATAAACTATATACTGTGAATAAACTATATACTGTGAATAGAATAATAAATCTGCATAAATTGTGTCGAAGAACAACTAAAATTTCAGAAACTGACAAAAAGTGCAAATAATATAAGAAACGGACTATAACATTTATGAGTGAGTGAGTGTATATATTATTAACCAATATTTCAATCAATGAATAATAATTCAGCATTACATATTTTAACCTTAAATGCCCAAGGCATACGTGACAAAAACAAACAAAGACGGTTATTTGAGTGGTGCAAAAATCAAAAGGCCAATGTTACATTTTTACAAGAGACACACTTAACTCCTGAGCTTTTTTCTAGTTTTGATAGAAAATTTAACGGAAAGGTGCTACATAGTCCGGGTACCTCTAACAGTAGAGGCGTAGCTGTACTTTTGCACTCATCATTTCAGCACAAACTGTTAAATTTTGTCCATGATGATAACGGAAGATTTATTATTGCAAATATTGAGACAGATAAAGAATGTTATACATTCGTAAATATTTATGCACCAAATGATCAAAAAGAAAGAAACATATTTTTTAAACATTTAAACGACAGACTATCACAGTGCGCAGTCGGATCTATCATTGTTGGGGGCGATTTCAATGAGGTCTTAAACATGTCACTTGACAGGCGCTCTAAGGCTCGGAATGTACCCAAAAAGTCGAAAGCAGCAAGCTCAATTGTTAAATTATGCAAAAATCACGAATTAATTGATATCTGGCGTTATAGAAACAAGAACAAAACACAGTTTACATGGAAAAGGCAAACACTCAACGAAGCAAGCAGAATAGATTACTTTTTAACACACACAATTTTATCAGCGCAAATTAAATCTTGCGATATAGGACCGGCACAGATCGGTAAAACCACGCACCAGGCTGTCTCATTAAAAATAAAATTAGATGATTCAAACAGGGGAAGAGGAGTATGGAAAATAAATAATAGTGTATTACAGGACGCAGAATATAAATCATTAATTTATACAACAATTAAACACTGTAGAGATGAGGCATCACGCGAACACTTAGGTCAGCAAGTAATTTGGGAAAACATTAAAAGTAATATAAGGGAAGCAACCCAAAATTACACACGACAAAAAGCACAACGGATTAACAATACCTGTATTGCGTTAGAACGAGAACTCGCACAATTACACAAATATCAAGACGAGAATCAGGTGGTTAGCGAAACCTTAAAAACCCAAATTTTGAATATCGAAAATAGGCTAGAAGATATATATACATACAGAGCTAAAGGAGCACAAATACGGGCGCGAGTCGAATGGACTGAAAAAGGCGAAAAAAATTCAAAATACTTTCTCGGCCTTGAGAAAAGCCAACAAATGAAGAAAAATATCCAAAATTTAACCACAAGTGATGGTAGAACTCTAAATCAAACGCGCGATATACTGCAAGAAGAAGTTAACTTTTATAGAGATTTATACTCATCAAAAAATATTAACAACACAGAAATGCAAAGTTACCTTAATACGACGGAACTAACGAAAACGTTAACGCAAACAGATCGAGAAGATTGCGAGAAACCAATTACAATAAATGACTGCAAAAACGCATTATATTCAATAAAGCTTAACAAAAGCCCTGGCTCTGACGGGCTATCCGTTGAGTTTTATCGAACGTTTTGGGATCATTTGAAAACTCCGTTTTATGATGCACTACAAGAAACATACAGCGATGGTAAAATGTCGACGACACAAAGACAAGGTATCTTGACACTAATATTTAAAGCAGGCGATCCTGCAAATCTAAGTAACTGGCGTCCCATTACACTCCTTAACGTAGATTATAAAATAATAGCACGAGCACTTGCACAAAGACTACAAAACATAATGCCAAAAATTATTAGTACAGACCAAAATGGTTACATTAAAAATAGATTTATCGGATTCAACATTAGACAAATACAAGATATTATAGATTACGCGGAAGACAATAAAATCAGTGGAATTATTTTATTCTTAGATTTTCAGAAAGCATTCGATTGCATAGAATGGCAGTTCATTAACCTCGCTTTAGAAAAATTTGGTTTTGGTTTAAACTTTAGAAAATGGATTCGCATTCTATACCAAGATATAGATAACAGAGTTATAAATAATGGCTGGATCTCGGAAAGTTTTAAAATATCACGTGGCATTAGACAGGGCTGCCCGATATCAGCTCTTTTGTTTATAATAGCAGCGGAAATCATGGCGGAGAACATTCGAAATAATCATAACATAAATGGCATCCAAATTGGACGTAATCACGAAATTAAATTATCACAACTAGCTGATGATACGACAGCATTTCTTAAAACGGAACAAGACGTACCAGTCTTAATTCACGAAATAAAACGATTTTCAAAGGTATCCGGTTTAAACCTGAATATGCTCAAAACGCAGGGTTTATGGGTCGGCAATAACATAGCGCGGAAGAACAATATATGCGGAATAGATTTCTCTAAATCAACTATAAAGTCCTTAGGAATATACTTTAGTAGAAACATGCAAGAATGCTTAAGATTAAACTGGGACAAATTAATTGGTGATATACAAAATTTGCTTAATTCTTGGAAGCGAAGAAAACTCACACTATTCGGAAGAGTAACTATATTGAAAACGTTGATAATGTCTAAGTGTAACTATTTATTACAAACAATCACAGTAACAAAAGAAATTTTAAACAAAATTGAAAGCATAATGTATAAATTTTTATGGAACGATAAAAACGATAAAATAAAGCGAAAACAAATGATCCAACAATACGATAAAGGTGGGATAAAAATGATTGATATAAAAACCCAGCTTGAGACATTTCAAATAAAATGGATAAACAGGCTAATAACGGGCGAAAACGCAACTTGGAAAATTATACCAAGATATTATACTGATAAATATGGTATAAATTTATTACTCTTCAAAATGAACTTAGGTCACACGCGCAACTTACGACAGGTAGCTTTGCCACATTTTTACCTAAATATGGTTGAAACATGGGTTAGTAATGGCGGTGGGTCACGTGACACACCAAAAACATTTGCAGATATAAGAAACCAGGTAATCTGGGGCAATAAATTCATCCAGCACAACAACCGATGCTTATTCTACAAACACTGGATGAATGACAACATTATTTACATAAATGATCTGCTAAACCGAAACGGTGATATTGATGTTAATCTTATTTTAAGCAAACTGACAAATCAGCAAAACTGGATAAGTGAACTGCAAACCCTAAAAAAAGCAATTCCAAATCATTGGAAAATATCACTTAAATCCGCAAATTCGATTTCAACGAAAGTTAAGACGCAAGCACAATTTACATTGCATAGTGTAGAAATGAAACGTTCAATTACATTATCGACATCTACTTTAATTAATAATAAATTAATATATAATTACTTATTGCAAAAAAATAAAACAAGACCGATTATGGAAAAGTCACGGGAAAAGGACCTAAATTTGATCACTTATGCCGAACTATGGCCTTCAGTCTACCGATCCATTCATGACATAAACCGAAATGAAGTGAGGCAATTTAGATATAAGCTCGTAAACGCCATATTACCCTGTAAAGAAAAACTGTTTAAATGGCGTATAACAAGAAATGATTTATGTGAAGCATGCAAAATTACGAACACCTGTTTATTAATTGTCCGATCGTAAATGAATTGTGGGCAAAAGTCAATGATGCTTTTACGAAATGTCACATTAGCAGACCAATGAATAAATTACAATATATTGTTACAGGGTACAAACCAGGGTTAAACAAATATAAAGAGATAAATCTGATCCTCTCTTTCATTGGATATGCTATCTTCAAGGCGTATTGCATTAGCGAAAACAGGAGTAAAAATATTGATATTTTATTTTATGTTAAGTTAGAGCTTAAAAAGATAGACGAAGATTATAAATATAAAAAGGATGAAAATACTTTCTTTACAAAGTTTTATAGATATTTTGTTGAAGAATAAGCATTTAAGTCTCTTGATTAAAACATTATTTTCATTCAATTGTACATGTAACTATGAGTGTGAGAGAGCTAATTTCTCTTTTTATCTTACAGTGCATGCTTTGTAAACGGGAGAAGGGGAACCCCGACCCCTTCCTCGTAAATTGCGGGGGAATAAAATCAAACAAAACTTGAAAAAAAAAAAAAAAAAAAAAAAAAGAAAAGGAGGAAGGATAGTAGACTTATATTGCTATACAAAGGTCTAAAGGGTAAAGCCAGAATACCCTCAGATGACCTTATCCCAAAGAATAGGCGTTGTAGTAATCAACACTCTTTGGCTTTTCAGATACCTTCAGCTAGCAAAGAAGCGTACAAAAGCAGCTTCTTTCCACAGACTATCAGGGACTGGAATGACCTCCCTGATTCTCTTATCTCCTCTTCTGAAATGTCTGATGACTGTGTGTCCAAGTTCGCATCTCTTGTGAGAGCCAGGGACTAATTTCCCTCTTGGCGCACCCCCCCCCTCCCCTGGTGAGGTATTGTCAATTTGGCGTGTCACCAGTAAACCATTCAGATTCAGTTTTTTACATTTTTCTTATTTTTGCTCAAAACATAGATGGTGGTAACAAGTTAGAGCTGAGGCGGTTCTAACGAGTACCCAAAATCTATGTTTTGGAGCAAAAATAAGAAAAATATGTATACCCCTCAATACCTTACTTTTGCTATGAAAAAGTGGGGTTCAAGGGGGTATACATGTCACGGACATGTTATCCTGATGTATAATGTGAATTGTCCTTTGGTCGATTTTTAAAAGCTTTTTCAACACCCTTCCAGTGTATAGAGTAAAGTTCAAATACGGTGAAATGACTGGAAAATTACAGCGTAAGATGTTCTAACTAAATCTCAGTAGATTGTTTCATGCATATGCATTTGTGTTGTTGCAATCAGGGGAGGTTTCAAAATACCATTACGAAAACTTGCCCGTGCAATAAACAGATATTTTTTTTTGTGATTTAAAAATTGACAATTTTCAGCTGAAAAATTTTGATATTTTTCTTATTTTTGCTCAAAACATAGATCGTGGATACACGTTTGAACCGCCTCGCCGAGGCGGTTCTAACGAGTATCCACAATCTATGTTTTGGAGCAAAAATAAGAAAAATAGGTATACCCCTGCATACCCAGTTTTGCTATATAAAAGTGGGGTATAAGGGGTATACATTTCACGGACATGTTTCCCTGATGCATATGGTGTGGGCATGTAGAAGGTAATTGATGCAGATATCAACAACGTAAGAAGAACCGAACAAAAACTTTCTGCCTTTTACATGTATATTACCTTCGTAATGGTTGCAATAACATATAGTTGTAATCTTTTTACAGCCTGAGTGCCGGTCTGTCCTTTGTCCGAATGGTTTTGTCAAAGTCGATGAAAAGTGTCAGTTAATATCTACCAAACTACAGACAAACTCATACTACATCCAGCTCCAACTAACGCCAATTCACGACCGTGTTTTGCCTTCGACGTATATTAAAGGTCTAAGCGAGGATCAAAAGTCAAATCCTGCTGCCTGGATTGACACAAACGGAGCCGAAGTCGATTGCTTCAAAATGTCCTTTAAGGAGGTTAATACGGAAAACGGGACGTTTGTGGAAGATTTGGTTGTACGCGTTGGAAAGACAAAAATAAACAAAATGCGTCTAGATGAAGAGATAGATTCGATAAAGGAAGCAATTTCCAAATCGTGGTCAATTCATTTGAAAGAAGGACAGTTTGAGTTTTCTGTTAGCATTTACCGATACCAGACATACACACCATACCGAGGCACGAGAAGATATAATGTAGAAGATAAAAGTAAAAAGAGTAAATACGCCCCGGAGTTCGAACAAAGTGCAGAAGAGGGAGTCTACGAGCCAGTATTTGGTGGCATTCAAGACAGAGGTCCATTCATATTTAAGAAAACCAATTTCTGTAGCCGCGTGCGCCTTGCTAGATCGGAGTGGATATCAGGCTTTCAAGAAATTCGACTCAACACCAGTAAAAAGGTATTTGACGGTGAAAAGATACTGGGTGATTCGGAGTTCGACATATTTCTTGATGATATGAGAGAACCCACGGTCGAAATCTGCGTCCAGGACTTCAATCCAGAATACAAAGAACACCAGGAAGGGGAAGCAATGATGAGAACGAACAAAGCGACTGGACCTACGCTGAGTCAGACTATGCCAATCATAATGATTTTGTTGACGGGTTGTGCGTTTTGACATTTGATTAGCATAACGAAAACATGCCCATGCAATATACACAGATTTTTAAGTTCTTAAAAAGGAAAATTTTCAGAAGGAATATTTTTCTGATTTTTGCTCAAAACATAGATTGTGGGTACACGTTAGAACCGCCTTGGTGACGCGGTTCTAACGAGTACCCATGTTTTAGAGCAAAAATCAGAAAAATAGGTCTACTCCTGCAAAAACGTAGATTTACCCGTTAGAACCGCCCTCAATGTTTTGAGCAAAAACATTAACAATATCAAAAGTTTTCCAATGGAATTTTCAATTTCTACAGCCGAAAAAATCCTGTTTATTGCATGGTAAAGTTTTCTTAATGTAAGTTCACACGAGCAATGTTTCTTTGACCTAGATTATTTGTCACAGAGACTTTGGCAATAAGATCACACCTAACAAAGAAAAATGTTAATGAAACTTTATCACAGAAACTTTGACGAAGTCTGTTTGTCACATAATCTGTGCTGATATGTTTACACGAACGATGAAAACTTGACAGATATATTACCTCTACAAACATATTTGTTCGTGTTAACTACTTTGTCAAAGAAAAATTTTCACGCGTGGGAGCGTACACAAGTTTCACAGGCGCCTAACCTCACCCTCATTATACGGACATGTTTTTCTGATGTAAGCAGAATTAGTCATACAAGTATCAGGCGAAATCTGCCTTATCAGAAAGAATCGTCCAAATCAAGAAGAATCAGTCATATCAGGCAGAAACAGACATACACGGCCGTGAAGAATATGCAGACTGCGCCAACAACCAATAATAATAATATGAGCAGTAATTTGAGAATATGCAGACTGCGCCAACAAATAATATAGAGACCCAAAGAGAAAGTGATACATACACGTAAGCCTAGTGAGCATCTATTTCCCAACAGACGGCCACTCAGTTACCAGTTCTACTTAATCAAAAATATGGAAACGTACATAAGATGCAAACAGCACAAAAATTCAACACAAAAACATAACACAATTAGAACCACAACTAAAGAATCGCCTTGGAACGATCAGTAATATGAAATTACTGGTAGGATAGACAAGTTTCACAGGCGCCTAACCTCACCCTCAGCTTCTGCAGTGGCTCTAATATACACGGATATATAGAAGTATTAAGAGAAATCATGTTAAGAAAGACTGTCCTGCTTGAAAGAAAATGTTTAATTAGTACAGAGCAAAACCAGAAAAACTGTGAAAACTAAATATGCAAATGAGCCATCTCGTGGGAAAACCAACAATGTGGTTTCCGAACACGTCTGACACAAACCGGCCTGGGCAGTCATAGAAGCAGGCTAGAAGCTTGAAATTTCGGATTTAAGAAGTAGAAGAAGTGTACTATCCGTGTAGCGAAGCTGATCTGCGTCTTTGTTTTCACCTATGCAGATTGTTGGTTTTCCCACGAGGCGGCTCATTAATGTGTGCTAGCTGCTCAATAATTAAGGCCTATTTCATAGTACAACCCAAACACTTTCTAGGGGAGTGTAGAAAGAACGTTTGGAATGTATTGCAGCAAAGGGAAAGGCCCTGATTTTGAAACGCACCTCTGCAGGGTTGTATTACTCAACATAGCAGCAATTCCACCTGATATGGCTGACCGACTCTGTCACATATGGCTGATTTAGTCAAATAAGGCTGATCCTTACTGATGTGGCTAATTCTCAGTCAATATGTATGACATGGCGGATTCTGCTTAATATGGATGATTCTCCCTGATATAGCTGATTCTGTCAGACATGTCTGATCCTGTTAGTTATGGCTGATTCTTTCATATATGACTGATTCTGTTAGTTATGGCTGATTCTTATAGATATGACTGATTCCTACAGATGCGATTGACTCTGTATGATATGGCGGATTCTCCCTATTATGGATGATTCTCCCTGATATAGCTGATTTTATCTAACTAGTAAATTTTACCCGTTTCGACGTAGCAGTAAGATGATTGTGGCGATGAAGACAAATAAGACAAAAAACATGACCAACAGAAAAAAACATAAATTTGACCTTTGACCTCGATGACCTTTGACCCAATTGGACCCATAAATCTTAATCAGGGATCAACCTGTATACACTCACCAAATTTCATGCAAATCGGACCAAGGACTGCCGAGATACAGAAATTTGACCTTTGACCTCGATGACCTTGACCTTTAAAAATGAACTCCTCGAGCTAATATCCGGAGCAGCCCTCAACCTTCCCACCAAGTGTTGTGAAGATCGGTCCAAGGACCTGGGAAAAGTATGGGAACAAACAGAAAAAAAAACAACATAAATTTGACCTTTGATCTCGATGACCTTGACCTTTCAAAAATGAACGACCTGGGAGAAGTAGGGGAACAAACAGAAAAAAAAAACAAATTTGACCTTTGACCTCGATGACCTTGACCTTTCAAAAAATGAACCCCTCAAGCTAATATCCGGGGCCGCCTTCCACCTTCCCTCAAAGTTTGGTGAAGATCGGCCTACGGACCTTGGAGGAAACAGAAAAAACACACATAAATTTGACCTTTGACCTGGATACTCTATGACCTTTGACCCTATTCGACCCATAAATATTAATCAGGGATCAACCTGTATACACTCACCAAGTTTCATGCAAATCGGACCAAGGACTGCCGAGATACAGAAATTTGACCTTTGACCTTGATGACCGAGATACAGAAATTTGACCTTTGACCTCGATGACCTTGACCTTTAAAAAATGAACCCCTCGAGCTAATATCCGGGGCCGCCCTCCACCTTCCCACCAAGTTTGGTGAAGATCTGTCCAAGGACCTGGGAGAAGTAGGGGAACAAACAAAAAAAAAAACAACATAAATTTGACCTTTGACCTCGATGACCTTGATCTGTCAAAAAATGAACCCCTCAAGCTAATATCTGGGACCGCCCTCCACCTTCCCTCCAAGTTTGGTGAAGATCGGCCCAAGGACCTTGGAGGAAACAGAAAAAAACAACATAAATTTGATCTTTGACCTCTATACTCAATGACCTTTGACCCAATTGGACCCATAAATCTTAATAAGGGATCAACCTGTATACACTCACCAAGTTTCATGCAAATCGGACCAAGGACTGCCGAGATACAGAAATTTGACCTTTGACCTCGATGACCTTGACCTTTCAAAAAATGAACCCCTCGAGCTAATATCTTGGGCCGCCCTCAACCTTCCTATCAAGTTTGGTGAAGATCGGCCAAAGGACCTGGGAGAAGTAGGGGAACAAACAGAAAAAACCAACAAATTTGACCTTTGACCTCGATGACCTTTCAAAAAATAAACCCCTCAAGCTAATATTCGGGGCCGCCCTCCACCTTCCCTCCAAGTTTGGTGAAGATCGGCCCAAGGACCTGGGAGGAGTAGGGGAACAAACAAACAAACAAACAGACAAAAGTTGCTCAATTTAGGACCTGGGAGAAGTAGGGGAACAAACAGAAAAAACCCATAAATTTGACCTTTTACCTCGATGACCTTGACCTTTCTAAAAAAGAACCCCTCAAGCTAATATCCGGGGCCGCCCTCCACCTTCCCTCCAAGTTTGGTGAAGATCGGCCCAAGGACCTTGGAAAAAAAAACAGAAAAAAAAAACACATAAATTTGACCTTTGACCTCGATACTCGATGACCTTTGACCCAATTGGACCCATAAATCTTAATAAGGGATCAACCTGTATACACTCACCAAGTTTCATGCAAATCGGACAAGGACTGCCGAGATACAGAAATTTGACCTTTGACCTCGATGACCTTTAAAAAATGAACCCCTCGAGCTAATATCCGGGGCCGCCCTCAACCTTCCCACCAAGTTTGGTGAAGATCGGCCCAAGGACCTGGGAGAAGTAGGGGAACAAACAGGAAAAAAAACATTAATTTGACCTTTGACCTCGATGACCTTGACCTTTCAGAAAATGAACCCCTCAAGCTGATATCCGGGGCCGCCCTCCACCTTCCCTCCAAGTTTGGTGAAGATCGGCCAAAGGACCTGGGAGGAGTAGGGGAACAAACAAACAAACAAACAAACAAACAGACAAACGTTGCTCAAATTATAGTATGATGTCTGTTTCTGCCTGATATGACTGATTCTTCTTGATTTGGACGATTCTGTCTGATAAGGCCGATTTCGCCTGATACTTGTATGACTAATTCTGCTTACATCAGAAAAACATGTCCGTGTAATGTATACCCCTTTGAACCCCCCTTTTATATAGCAAAACTGGGGTATGAAGGGGTATACCTATTTTTCTTATTTTTGCTCCAAATCATAGATTGTGGGTACACGTTAGAACTCGCTTAGGCTCATATAGTTATTATTATTATCTTTCAGTGACATCACTTTCCCTGTGGATCTCTATATAGGTTGTTGGCACAGTCTGCATATTCTCACATTACTGCTCATATTATTATTATTATTATCTTCCAGTGAAATCACTTTCTCTGTGGGGCTCTATATTGGTTGTTGGCGCAGTCTGCATATTCTCAAATTACTGCTCATATTATTATTATTATTATAATTATCTTTCAGTGACATCACTTTCTCTGTGGGTCTCTATATTGGTTGTTGGCACAGTCTGCATATTCTCACATTACTGCTCATATTATTATTATTATTATTATTATTATTATTATTATTATTATTATTATTTTTCAGTGACATCACTTTCTCTTTGGGTCTCTATATTATTTGTAAGCGCAGTCTGCATATTCTCACATTACTGCTCCTATTATTATTATTATTATTATTATTATTATTATTATTATTATTATTATCTTCCAGTGAAATCACTTTCTCTGTGGGGCTCTATATTGGTTGTTTGCGCAGTCTGCATATTCTCACATTACTGCTCATATTATTATTATTATTATTATTATTATTATTATTATTATTATTATTATTTATTACATGTAGATGCATCTGTTTGGATGCTGAAATTTATCACCTTAGCTAAAGTATTTCTTAACTTTAAGGGAGAATTCCAACGTACGAGGGGTGGCCCGGTAAATCGTGTACTTTGTTGATATTTTTATTATTTGACGTCCTATTGGCATAAAACTTTTCAAATTCCTTCCGCCATTCAAATTCAGTAAAAGAGGTGCGTAGAAGGCATAATTTTAAGTACAACTTGTAAAATATGCATGATTGATTAGGTATGTGTACCCGGCGCAACCCAAACAAACACATTGAAATAATATTCTGTGTGTTCAATAAAGTAATATTTTTCAGACATTTCAGTCTTTAGTGCTGCTCATAGCAACATTATCACTGAAGAAAATTTCGAATTTTATAGTATCATCTGTTTGAAAATGGCACACATTTAAATGTTGTCTGTTAAACCTACAACCTAATCATGAGAATGGCGACGTTAGAGGAAGAGAAAGCGTGACGAACGGCAATCCAGTTCAGAGTACAGACTGTTATGACCTAAAATGATTCATTCAAGCATCTGAAAAGCACAGATATATACGGTAGAATTTCATGGAGCCTTGTTTTTAATTGGCATGGTCGAGTTAGAGATGGGTGGACAGAAAGTACACAGCATGGACGGAAACCATTCACGAATGTCCGTAACGTACTTTCCGCAGATGAAAAAAACTTTTTCAGTACAAAGAGAAATTGATGTAAGCGATTTAACAGGTTATGTTTCAAAAGTTGGTACAAACATTGCTTGTGTATCGCACACAACGGAGCGTACCTCTATAAAGAGTAGACGGTAAGTACATGTGGTACATGAAGTGGGCGCATAACAGCAGACGACGACGTCCACCTTAGCGCGCGCCGGGTCTGCATGACTTGTAGTTTTGTATTGTGTACTGAGATTTTATTCTTATTTTTCTGAAATTTTGTATGTATACACAGAACATGTGTATGTAATAAACTTGTAAATTGGAAGCCTGAGCATTGAATAGTTTTTATACAGCAAGGACAGTCCACGATTTACTGGGCCAGCCTTCGTATATCCACAATTTATATTTTGAGTAAGAACAAGAAAAATATCGAAATTTTAAACTGGTAAACTGTATATATTTTACATAGACGTGTTTGTGTAATGTAAAGACAACTGTTATACATGTATTATCAGGCCCCACTGATCCACTGACACTGAACCCTAAACTGATCTGTCCAGTGTTTGATGTAGTGTCTCCATATCTACCACAGAAAGTCAGGAAACACCTAAGCTGTCAAGAGATGACCTTGACCTTAATTAATTACATACTTTCATAAACTCCATTAGTTCTCTGCATCTACTACTTTTCAGGTCTCAGTCTGCAATAGTTTTCAAAAAATCCATAGTTTTCACTTTTTCCCATATAAAAGCTTATGTTTCCAAAATTGGCCTTGCCGTAAAATAGGTCAAGGTCATTCCAGGGTCATCATTTGCGCAAATTATGATGGGCTGGAGTCCCCGATGCTACATACCAAGTTTCGTGGAAATCGGCCCGCTGGTTCTGGAGAAGATTTTTTAGTGATTTTTACCATATATGGGCGTGGCGGCCATCTTGGTCATGTGATCAAGATCCCACGAACAAACTTTTGTTCCCCCTACCCATGGATGCTCCACACAAAATTTGGCTTTCATCTGCTCAGCGGTTTCAGAGATGTTTGAAAATGTGAACGGACGGACGGACGCACGGACGGACGCACAGACGCACGGACGGACGCGGGCTCGACTACTATACTATAAGCTCACCTTGTGAACCTTCGGCTCAGGTGAGCTAAAAAAGCTTAAAACCAAACGTGTCAGTATCTTCTCTTATTGCACACGAACGCGGCTTTAAACGACTCTTTTGCTATTTAACCCTAATTGAACGCTGCATTTTGGGGGTTTACACGTGTATTGGCCCTGAATATTGCAAGCCGTGAAGCTGGTTCCTAGCACCCCAATAGAGTATGCTTAAAAAACTAGGAAAAACATTCTTTGAGACAACAGGTGTCTGAGACATATATCTAAACTGACAGAATCGTGATCTTACTTCCCATAAGGCCAGTACAGTGTGTCTGTAGTAACAGCATGGCCAACACTTTTTATTGAATGGAATTTTAAGCTCCCCTTCTTACCAAGGCAGTTTGTTCTTGAGCATTTGTGGTTAATTCAAATATTTTCAAATATTCAAAGACCATGATACAAATGAAGTTTGTCTCTGATTGGCCAAGTGGTTTCAGAGGAGAAGCTCTTTGAAATTGTGGACAACGCCGGACGGACGCCGGAGCATGGCCATCCTATAAGCTCATCTTGTTAGCCTTCGGCTCAGGTGAGCTAATCATCGCGTCGAAATCAATTCAGAGTTTTATTAACACTTACCTTCAACGATTTTCACCTTCGTTTTCTCGGCATTTCAAGTCTCAATGCATTTCGCTGTGTGTATTTCTCACTGGCAGTGAACGCTGAAACCCTGCATATTATTGTCCTTTGGCATACTCTGCTTCCAAGCACCTTGACCTACCTATATATCACGCCGGCTCATCGACTTTGTTAGTCACGCCTACTGTAGATACGCAATCTATGACTGAGAATATTTCCTCTGTATCTGTGAGAGCTTTATTCATGGCACCTTGCATAGTTATTGACATACTCTACAACCACGCACCTTGATCCGGTATACATGACCTATATTTTATGGTTCACTGACTTTGTCAATCTTAAGTACAGTATGGTACGCGATATCGACCTCTGCGGCGTTCTACTACATAAAAGGTGCGTTGTTTTATGTACTGGTGTTGAACGTTTGTGTTGCATGCACCTTTTACATACGTTTTCATGTATTTAGTTATGTCCTTGTTACTGGGTAGCCACCTTTAGGAAAATAGCTGCTCACTCTCGCCTTACGATATGTTCTCCTTGTATTTCTACCTGACTGTCAATTTAGTTTTTTTCCACCTAGGTTTTTAGAGTGGGACTTTCTTATTGCGCCATTTCCTAAACATTGCTTACTTTTACAATTTTATCAGAATTTAAACGTGTCCATGACTATTTTTCAGCAGTGAGTTCCTGCCAAATGTCAAAAAGACTACATTCATTTTTATATTTAAATAGTCGCAGGCATCTCTGAAGCCAACGTAAAACGAGCAAGGTTGGTTGGCTGATTTTGTGTTTAAAGTCAAACCAACATCTACGGTCGGTTTATAGTCTCATCCAACAGACTGGAGAAGCTCGAGACAAACATGCGACCCCTGGTTTACAAGGCGAGTGACATAATCACTGCGCCACGGGAAACGATCAAGGGGCATTCTGAAGTTCATGTGAACCGTGAATGAATCAATAAGTCAATTGCTATTCAGCCCACCGGTCAATGGAAACGCACAGGCTTTTGGGGGAAACGCTCAGACGTCTATACTATACAGGCTTCTATACTGAACAAAAGTGAAAACGCTACACTCTTCTTCTGAGATTTACTTTCTCTCTTTACATTTCATTGCCAAACTTCAGTTCATTACATATTAAAATTTGATTCGTTCGCTATAACGCGCTCTTGGATTCGATTCTGTGAATGCAAAGAAAGCCGAGCAACATGCATTTTAACAAGTAATTGGTCAGAAAAATTACCATGCCGTTTCTATAGATCGTGAAACTGAATTTGACAAATTGAGCGCTCGACATCGGCAGTACATTGGCCGAGCCACATACGATTTCGTGTGCTTATTTTGGCGGCTTCTGTTACACGTGACACCGACCTTAAATGGTATTTCTTCTGACCTCTTACTTCTTGAAATGGCTCATTACGAAAACACGCCCATGCAATATACAGAGATATTTTTTCACCTGTAAAAATTGAAATTTTCATAAGAAAAAATTTGATATTTTTCTTATTTTTGCTCAAAACATCGCCGAGCCGGTTCTAACGAGTACCCACAATCTATGTTCTGGATCAAAAATAAGAAAAACAGGTTTACCCTGCAAACCCCAGTTTTACTATATAAAAGTGGGGTTCAAGGAGGTATATACTGCACGGACATGTTTTCCTGATGTTATTTTGTTTCGACAGAAACGAATCTAAATGCAAGTTACAGCAAAAGAATAACATTCTTATGTGTGATAAAATGTTTTGCAATAAAATGAAATCTGGGGTAATCATTCATGTAAGAATATCATTAAATAATGTGTAGCGTTTTCACTTTTGTTCAGTATATATTGTTTGGGTTGCACAGGCTTCCTAACAAAATAGCAGTGTGTTTTGACAAGACTATCAGTTACGGGACGGAGTTTCTTGTTCAATTTTATGCGAAAACAGGTTTAAAACATAATCGATTGAAATCGAATGACAATATGCAATCAAATTTAATTTCACAAAGATTCATAACAGAACATACAATCTTAGCAGGAGCATGACATACAATATTCTTCAACCATACAGTCACTTTATATCAACATAGTTTGGACTGTCTCGTTGACCTCTGGCGCATCAGAAGTCCAGCTAGTCGATTGAGTAGCACGTGAAAAGATTCAAATTGTCACAGCACAAAACTAATGTGCCTACAACCAACGTTTAACAGAAAACTAGCGACATTTCGTCCTAACTTACCTATCACGTGCTACCTCTTGGACTCGGTTGACTTTTGACGCGTCTAAGGTCAACATCGAGCTATATTAGCCGCGTCGTGAGAAAACCGGATTTTTGCCTATGCGAAAACAAAGGCGCAGATCAGCTGTGCAGTAACTGCACAGCCGATCAGCGGCTTTGCTTTCGCTACACGGATAGTACAATTCCTCCTCTACGTATACTCCAAATTTCAATATTCTAGCTTTCTTCAGTGACTGTACAGGTCAATTTGTGTCAGACCTGGTCGGAAACCCCGAATCCCGGTTTTCCCGCGTCGCGGCTCATATATTGTGGAACTATTCAAAACCTAGCTTCAATTAACTAACCTGCCAACCGTCCACCTATACTGTACTGATCTTCTTAAGAGCAATCATTTAATAGGCTAAATAAAATCCATTGAATTTCTTATAGGCCTGTGTCTAAATATACGCCGCATTACACCTAAGCATATCTATCCAGCTTTACATACATTTGAGCCACCTTATGGGAAAACCAACAATCTGCATAGGCGAAAACAAAGACGCAGATCAGCTTCGCGGTAACCGCAAAGCTGATCAGCGCCTTTGTTTTCGCTACTCGGATAGTACAATTCCTCTTCTACTTAAATCTGAAATTTCAAGTCTCTAGCCATATTCTGTGACTGTACAGCCTGATTTGTGTCGGACCTGTTCGGAAACCACATTGTTGGTTTTCCCACGAGGCGGCTCATTTGTAATTTCAGATTTACAATACCAAAAGCAATTTCAATGTACGTGCATGAGAGTTGTTTGAACACTTAGATCAAGTTAAAGACACCGATTTGTCATCAGAATTGAGAAGTGATGTTTTGCGTTAAAGTATTCAAACGCATTACGAAAACATGACCATTCAATATACTACAGAGATTAAATTGAAAATTGTACCAGATATATATATATATATTCTTTTTTTTTTTTTTTTTTTTTTTTTTTTTTTTTTTTTGCTCAAAACATACATTGTGGTTACGTTAGAACCGCCTCACCGACAATTTATTTATTTATTTATACAATATTTAAAGAGGTGTACACTTTTAGCTAAGAAGCCATTCTACCAAGTGGCCCTCTATAACAGAATAAAACAATAAACATATAATACAACAATATACATATTTACATTATGTCAGTGGCTCATACATATGTAATAAAACGGAGCATTTTTATATTATTGTTTAAAATAACTAGATATAATCAGTAATACAGTTGTTTGAAAATGTCAAAAATTTTATAAAATGTTATAATCATTCTAGCTTTTGACACTACAAACTGCTGTGACGGATGCAATGAAACATGTCATGATTTAAAAGATAGCATTATATAGTTATCTTTAAAATTCTTGTAGTTAGGTATTTAAATGTAGAGTTTCTAAAAAAGCTTTATCAACATAAACAAACATGTTTAAGAATATCTAAAACCTTAGAAGTAATTGCACATAGGTATTTATCACTTAATGATAACTGTTAATTAATGTCGTATTAGGTACTCTTGAACTCATTTAAAGAGCTTGCTGTTCTTAAATTTAATGGTAACACATTCCACAACTTTGAAGCAGGATAGGAAAATGAGCGATCAAAGAGCGCAGACCGTGACCTAGGGATTGACAACAGGCCATTTTCAGAAGATCTTAAGGACCGTTCATGTGTCTGTGAAACGGGTGTTAACAGGTTAGTTATGTATGTCGGTGTCAAATCATTAAGAGCTTTATACACTAGTACCGATTTATTATACAAAAATCATTTTGGAATCGTTTGCCAACCTAATTGTTCGAACATATAAGAAGATGGCGTCATAAAGTCTGCTTTTAAGATAATACGTGCAGCTCGTTTTTGAAGCTTTGAAAGTCGTTCAGTATTTGCAGTGGACGTTGTGCCCCACGTATTACTGCCATAATCAAGTATAGGCAAAATGTAAGCTTGGTAGAACATCTTCTGTACGTCTTGTGGAACATAAGCTGATATGTGCTTTAGCAGTGATATTTTAGATGCCAAAATCGAACATAAATTATCGATCTGCGGCGTCCAAGATAGATTTTCATCAATTACTATTCCCAAAAGTTTTTGCTTGGAGACTTGTTTAATACTTTTTGCATCTATATTTAGTTCAAGATGGTCAGTGGCATCGACCCTTTTTCTCGCGTTAAGTAACATATAGGTTGTTTTGTCAAGATTAATTGGTAATTTATTACGTTTGCTCCAGTTTATGATTTGTAAAAAGTCAGCTGAGATTTCTTCGTTTATCGTATTTGTATCAGGGCTACTGGTGTGTACTGTTGTATCATCAGCGAATAAGTCACAATAACAGTGTTTTAAGAAAAGGGGTAAATCATTAACAAAAAGAAGAAATAAAATTGGTCCCAGAATCGACCCTTGGGGAACGCCAGATTTAATATTTGAAAAGATGACAATCCTCTGTCATATTGTATAGTTTGTTGTCGTGCTTCGAGATATGAAATAAACCAACGAAGTGATGCATTATTTAGTTTATATACTGCGAGTTTCTGTATTAGTATTTCATGGTCGACTAAGTCAAATGCTTTCCGGAAGTCGATGATCATTGATCCAATTGTATTGCCCTTGTCTATGTCTGCCATCCATTTATCGGTCAGTTTAATAAGCGCTGTTTGGCAACTGTGTTTCTGCCGAAAGCCCGATTGACTTTCGTGGATAAGATTATATTTATTCATATATGCCATCAGATGTTTATTTACATGCTTTTCAAAAATCTTGGATAGTGTAGGCAGGATTGATATTGGTCTATAATTGCAAGGGTCAGATTTACTGCCACTTTTGTGGATTGGAAATACTTTAGCAACTTTAAGTTTGTCGGGGAATTTTCCAGTAGCGATACTTTTATTTAAAAGTGAAGCTATACTTGTTGATATTATATTGGCGACCGATTTTATTATTCTTGGTCCAATGCCGTCTAACCCTATCGCTTTGCTAGAATCCAAAGCCAGAAGTGAGGCTGACACCTGTTCTGGAGTAATATAAGGGATATTGAAAAATGTATCATGTGGTATTTTTTCATTCATAGATGTCTTTAATTTCGATAAATCAGGACCTATATTGTCGCAATTGTCACTACCAAAAATATCGGAGATTGAAGAAAAATAGCCATTTAGTTTGGTTGCTACATCTTCTGATGATGTATATCGCTCGTTATTTATGATGATTTCTTCTGGTAGACTGCCATTTGAGTTTTTATCGTTATTATTGACTTTTCGAAAATGCTGCCAAATTGCTCGTGTGTCTTTTGATTGTGTAACTGAATCTGAAAAATGTTTGCGTTTAGCTTTTCGTATCAAACATTTTGTCAAGTTGCGATACTTTTTATATTTCATCCCATAACTTTTTCCGTTTACAGGCATCGCGTTTTCTGCTTACAAGAGTAATTTCATACTTGTGGGACTCGGGTTTGCCTTTTGTGCGTATCGCTCACCTGATCGCACCAGTTTAACCGGCTCTGTCCGTCGTTCAGTTTTAGTGCTTATGCACTAGAGTTTACTCTAACGTTAGTGAGCGTTGTCCCGACCCACGGGCGTCCTACTACAATGTATGTTTTGGAGCAAAAATAAGAAAATTATGTATACCCCTGCAAATCCCAGTTTTTCTGTATAAAAGTGGGATTTACGGGGGTCAACATTTCACGGACATGTTTTCCTGATGGGTTCTTGTTTATAAAAATTAAAAGAGTTAAAACACAGTTTGAAACGAAATACTGATTTTCGTATGTTTGAAAACGAGAATATTTTTAACTCTTAACATTCACCCACCCTGCATGGTTTTACATATGGGCCAAGATCTGATAAAAGGGGTCTTCTGGCAGAAAAATCAAAATTAAGATATTTATGACATGTGAAAGACCAAGTTTCTCTGAGTATGTCCTGAAAATTTTAAGTGATTATCTTAACAAAAAGCAAAGATATGAGCAATGCAAAGTGTGTAGTTGGTGTAATCTAAATATGACGTCATGAGAATTGCTGATGATGTTTCGACGTTGATGACGTTAACGTCTTTATATCACTGTAGTGAAAAGAAGCTAGGATTAAAATTCACGAAATTTTATGTGTTTCTTGAAGTTCAACATCTATACCACTGTATAGACTATGCAATAGGCACAAATTCACACACCGTTTGATAAAACATGCATTACAAATGGCGTACCTGGATTTTAAAATGTGGGTAGTCCGTGTGGCGCAGCGGTTGCCATGGCAACATACATGATATACACACCCTTGTTTCATAAGAAATATATGTGTCTTTTATTGTGTTACAATATCAAATCAGTTAGACATAAATATCAGAGCATGCCAAATATTTCAAATTTAGATGTTTTTCAATTTTCAATAGCAGAAAATATACTTGAATGCCCGAAGACACCTTTTACCAGATCCGCGCTCATATATGTTTGTACGTGCGTATCGAAATCGAGCGGCATATTTCGAAGAGGCGTAAAAAGATAGATGATCAAACAATCTTTGATGTGCATGCATAAGTAGACGGTTGGCATCAGTACTGAGAATGTCATTACGAAAACATGTCCATATGATGATATACAGTAATTTTTCAGGTCAAAAATCGATAATTTTCATAGCAAAAGTTTTGATATTTTTCTTATTTTTGCTCAAAACATAGATTGTGGGTACTCGTTAGAACCGCCTCGCCGAGGCGGTTCTAACGAGTACCCACAATCTATGTTTTGGAGCAAAAATAAGAAAAATAGTTATACCCCTGCATACCCCAGTTTTACTATATAAAAGTGGGGTTTAAGGGGGTATTCAATGCACGGACATGTTTTCCAGATGTGTTTTTCAACATTGCTAATATCACTAACCCATCTAAATACCACGCAAAGATGATTAATCACTTATAAATGCACTAGCCATTTGTAACCACGCCCCTACACCTGTGGGGAAGGCTGGAGATAGCCGGGCGGCTAAAGCGCGGGTTTGATTGTCAAACATTTTGATAGTCCCCGCAGTGCCGGGAAAAGACTTGGCTTTGATAGCATTATCGTTACTCCAGATATATATTTCTATTGAGAGGGACGGGGCTAAAAGCTTATCCATCACGAAAACATATCCGTATAATGTATACCACTTTATACCCAACTTTTATATATACTGACGTCAACAAAAAACGCCTCAGTCAACTTTGACACGTCATACTGCCAGGATTAACAACTTGAATTATTTTAAATATTGGTCATATCTTTTGCTAACCTTTTACGCATTTGGAAATGCTGATATGGAATTATTCAGACATCTGCTTAAAAAATGACATGCTGTTGAAAACGCACACCCGTCGCAAAATCCCTATTCTGTTCATGAACCGGTCTATCAGGCATCGCCTCTTTCGATTACTGAAAATCTCCGTTGCAATACCAACACATATGCCATAGAGTGGGATATCCACACGTGACCATATGTTGTTGAAACACATTTTTTGAAAATCGAATTTCGTTCTGTAGCGTTATTGACGTCACTGCAGCTAATGAATGGTAATCGCCGTCAAAATGGTCAAAAAGATTTCAAAAGCTATCCTGGCATGGTTATTTGACACAGAATAGTTCCTGTTGTTATTTCCCCTGCCTTTCAGCGTGAAACGAACGTCCTTACTGATAACGCGTATTTGACGCGTAGTGAAATAAGCATCAGAATCTTGGCAATTCATTTGAAATAATGCGATTACGTTATGAAAAATTAACTGAAGGGGTGCATCTGTATATAACGACATCGTTTCTGAAATGTTTCATCATTAGAATTCGTAAGCATAAGAGACGTCGACGTCCAAAAGATTTTGCTACAGAAGCGTAGGCGAAAGAGGTACGGTCACAAAAATCGATAGAGGGAATCTTATACCAAAGCGAACGATGGTCTCGGACTTTGGAGTCACTTCGATCGCCAGAAATCGAACAGGATCATTTTTTCTTTCCGTCTGTTTCTTTTCTTGTGAAAAGTCCCTATGTTATTTTCAGTATTTCAACTTCACGTAGTCCAGTAATGTTACGTTTCAAAATTTTGATGTTCTTAAGTTTGTTAATCGACTTTGCACGGCTTTCAAGAATTTTCACGTAAAAAACGTCTCTATAATGACGTCAGGATGCATTTTCAAAAATGGTGCACCCGTGCAAGTCTTGAGAAAAAATGCGCATCTTAACCAAATTCGGTTTATGCTATACCATGAGAGGGAACGTAAAAATAAGAAAAATGCAAATTTCATTTATATTGTATATCTACTGACCAGGTTATGCAACATTTTCGATGAGGCGTTTTTTACTGACGTCAGTATAGCAAAACTCGAGTATGCAGGGGTATACCTATTTTTCTTATTTTTGCTCGGCGAGGCGGTTCTAACATGTACCCTCAATCAATGTTTTGAGCAAAAATAAGAAAAATATCAGAATGCTTCAATTGAAAATTTTCATTTTAACAACCAAAAAGATGTCTGTATATTACATGGGCGCGTTTTCGTAACGTTTACCCTTCAGTTTGTTCCCTGGGTTTGGCGTAAAGCAGGGTACTGAAAACTGAAAAGTTTTAATCCCCGTCTGGCAGTGGTTACGACTGATTGATGCATTACCCTATCACTAACGCCAATCACATTATAATAAATAATCATCAAGCTAAACTCATATATACTCCTCCTCAAAAAAATCCGGTCACCCAAAGTCGTAAGTTCGCATTCTGTATATTTTGTTATAAACCTGTTTGGTGTGCTCATACCATTTCATATCCTATTCCCAACCCAAAACTGTGATTAATTTTGCGTTTGCATCCTATTAACATATTATGTCATATAGAGATAGAGCATGGTGAAAATGTTATCCGAAGGGCTGTAGGGGCCCTGGATCGAAACCACGACCCCTGATTACAAAAAAAGCGACGAGAAGCTTTACTATTAGACACCACAGAGGCTTTTAACACTGTCTTTGTATCTTGAGGAAGCTAGCATGGGCTAGTTGCTAGAATGGAGTGACCTTCCAGATCCCTCACCCTTTTGTACCCTATAACTAACATATAACATCTACTTTTTAAACTGAGCATGCGCAATAGGCATACACTGCATGCGAAATGGCTGTTTATACACTCGATTTTGTCAAGTATTTTGAATTTCCTAGCAATGGAACACAATTTTCGTTTATTTGTTGGGTGGTTGCAACACAACTGGATGACCGGATTTTTTTGAGGAGGAGTATATATATTCGTGAAAGACGATATGTACATTCGGCACGTCGCTTTGACTCCCGTATTACATTATTATACACAGTCATCAAACTATAGATACTGCATGATCGTAGTAGACTCGCGTCACATATTTACAGTTATAAATAGCAATGAAATCAATATATTTGACCAATAGGAACAGGCGTGTCATTCATATTTACGACGGTAAATCTGTGTTGTGAGTCTACTACGATCGTCCGGGAATTATACACTCTACTCATACAATCGTGATAAACAATAAGTCAATAATACATTATGCAAGTCATATGAATTAACTCAGTAGACACTCATAACATGACTATACACAATCATCAATTTACACTCAACAAAAAGTAGATAGCGTATTATGCTCATCGCATTCACTCCCCAACCCCATTATACAATTATAACAAATATATGTAATCATCAAAGTACACTCATATAACATAATAAACAAAATGAATATATTATATACTGGACAAAAGTTAAAACACTGCACACATATTCTAACTTGAATTTTTGTTTTATACATATTTCATTTTACTGCAAAACATTTCATAATACATTTCATAATACATTTCATAATTCATTCTTAGGCAATAACTTGCACTTTGATTTAATTTTGTGAAAGTTAACGGATGCATGCTACATGCATTGTAACAGGTAATGAGTTACTAAGAAAATTGTCAATTTAGTTTTCTCCCCACCTCGGATTTTGGAGTGGGAGTTTTTTTCTGATTGTGCCATTTCCCGACCATTCCTACCTTTATTTACCATGTCATTTCCGATCATTTCTGTAGGGTATGAAAGTTATAGCCAGTGAGTGAAAAATCTTTTTCAATTAAATGAAATCTGGGGTAAACATTCGTGTTCAAATAAACTAAAATAATGTATAGCGGTTTTACTTTTGTCCAGTATATATACTAACAAGTAGCCCAAGGGCAACGATCGCTCACCTGAGAGTCAACAAGTACAGTCTCTGGACAAAGTGATTTTTTTTTTCTTCTTTCTTTTTTACCCTAAATGGGTATGACGGCCATCTTGGTAATGTTTCAGGTCTATGGCTGCAATAGTTACCATAGTATCATTGGTCCTGTAAACGCTTACCTGAGGCCTAGTTGTCACTTTTCTCCATGTTTCCATGTTTGCCTATGTTTCTAAAATTGACCTTGACCTAAATTAATCACATAACTTCATCTACTCTATTAGTTGTTTGCATCTACCACTTTTCATGTCTCAGGCTGCATTTAGTTTACAAAATATCCATTACTTTTTCCCATGTAAAAGCCTATGTTTCCAAAATTGACCTTGCCGTAAAATAGGTCAAGGTCATCCTAGGGTCAGCATTTTATCAAACTATGATGGACTGGAGTCCCAAATGCTACATACTAAGTTTCGTGAAAATCGGCCTGCCCGTTCTGGAGAAGAAGATTTTTGAGTGGTTTTTACCATACATGGTCGCGGCGGCCATCTTGGTCATGTGACCTAGATTTCGGGATCAAACTTTCGTTACCCCTACCCAGGGAGGCTCCACATAAAATTTCAGTTTGATTGGCCATGCGGTTTCAGAGAAGAAGATCTTTGAAAAGTGTGTATAGACGACAGATCGGCCAAGGTCAAGAGATGACCTTGACCTAAATTAATCACATACTTTCATTATTTGTTTTGCATCTACCACTTTTCAGGTCCCAGGCTGCAATAGTTTTTCCCATGTTTGCCTATGTTTCTAAAATTGACCTTGACCTTAATTAATCACATACCATCATCTACTCTATTAGTTGTTTGCATCTTCCACTTTTCAGGTCTCAGGCTGCATTTAGTTTACAAAATATCCATTGTTTTCACTTTTTCCCATGTAAAAGCCTATGTTTCCAAAATTGACCTTGCCGTAAAATAGGTCAAGGTCATCCTAGGGTCATTATTTGATCAAACTACGATGGGCTGGAGTCCCAAATGCTACATACCAAGTTTCGTGAAAATCGGCCTGCCCGTTCTGGAGAAGAAGATTTTGAGTGGTTTTAACCATATATGGGCGTGGCGGCCATCTTGGTCATGTGACCCAGATTTCGCGATCAAATTTTCGTCCCCACTACCCAGGGATGCTCCACATAAAATTTCACTTTAATTGGCCAAGCGGTTTTAGAGAAGAAGATCTTTGAAAAGTGTGTATGGATGACAGACCCTTCAAGGTCAAGAGATGACCTTGACCTAAATTAATCAAATACCTTCGTCTACTCCATTAGTTGTTTGCATCTACCACTTTTCAGGTCTCAGGCTGCAATAGTTTTCAATGGAAACTTGAAGTTGCCATAGCAAACAAAGTAGTGGGACAAGGACAATAAAAACACAAACACAAACTTTGTATGCAAAGTTTCAGCTTCATCCGCCTTACAGCTTCTGGAAGAAAATTTCTGAATATTATTTCGAAAATTTACCCTTTACGTTGCTATAGCAACCAAACGAATAAAGCGATTTTGACAAAAGTTGCCTAAAACGGGGAGGACTACTCAATAAAGATTTATGTAAAAACAAAATTTCAATATCCGCAATGAAACGTCAGAAATTGCAAATTTCCACATTTTGCCTTATAAGTCAATGGAAACTTCAAGTTACCATAGCAACCAAAATAGTTGGACAAAGACAATAAAAAACACAAACTTTGTACAGGCTAATGTCATAAGCATGTATGTTAAATTTCAGCTTCATCCCCCATACGGCTTTTGAGAAGAAGATTTTTGAATATTTTTTCAAAAATTTACCCTTTATGTTGCTATAGCAACAAAACGAATAAAGTGATTTTTACAAAAGTTGCCTTAAACGTGAAGGACCACTCAATAAACATTAATGTAAAAAACAAAACTCAAATATCCCCAGCCTGACAACGGAAAATGCCAATTTCCACTTTTTCTCCATACAAGTCAATGGAAACTTCAAGTTGCCATAGCAACCAGAGTACTTATCCGATCGAAATAAAAAAACACAAATATTCGTTGTCCCCACCTGTAGATGCTTTATGTGAAATATGAAAAGATTCGGCCTGGCAGCTTCAGAGGAGATGTCGTTTGAAAATGTTGACGACGACGACGACGGACGACGCACGGACGCCGGCTCGACCACTAAACTATAAGCTCACCTGTGAGCCTTCGGCTCAGGTGAGCTAATAAAAGTTCGGTATCGACCACTCTCATTTATACACATGATTTATACCATACGAAATACTTTGAAGTCAATATCTACCAAAGTGTTGATCAGATTTTTAGTCAAAGAAAGTTTTTTATTATTATTATTATTATATAATTATATATTTGTGGGTGAAAAGAGTGTGTTGAAAAAAAAAATCACAAATTTAAGAACTAAAAAAAGTCTCTTATTTTATCACTCGGGGTGCATTCAGTAGGACGCATATATTAAAAAAAAAAAAAAAAAAAAAAAAAAAAAAAAAAAAAAAAAAAAAAACTTGTAAAATTCGTTACATGTATTAATTTCCAACAAAAAATATGCAAGATTTTCTTTGTTGAACATGTATATCTGATAGACACTCTGACTTCATCAGGAAAACATGTCCGTGACATGAATACCCCCTCAAACCCCACTTTTATATAGCAAAACTGGGGTATGGAGGGGTATACCTATTTTTCCTATTTTTGTTCCAAAACATAGATTGTGGGTACACGTTAGAACCGCCTTGCCGGTTCTAACGTGTACCCGCAATCTATGTTTTGGAACAAAAATAAGAAAAAATAGGTATACCCCTGCATACCCTAGTTTTACTATAATGTGGTGTATACGACGAAAATGTCTTCCTGGTGTAGCAGATGTAAACTTTTGGAAAAAAAAAATAATAAATAAATAAATAAAAATAAAAATAAAAACTTTTTGATTCCATCCATTTCCATCCAAACAACAAATTTACAATAATAAACTCGGCATAAACAAACTACCAAAAATAAATATAAGAAACACACCAGAATTGAACCCTAGGTCATTATCAAGTTAAAGAAGGGGCCAGGGGCCTTTACTGGACATAAACTTTCAGTCTGGTAATATGATCAAAATGGTCCCATGTTCGTGAAATTTCGACTGCTAAAGTCCCAGTCCCACTGCGCTTAAGATCACCGAAGATTGCCGTACGATTGTCTTCATATTAATTTGTGGGTCAATTCTTTGACCTCGATATGCAAATTAAGAAAGCAGAAACACATTAGAAAATATTTTACATAAATTTATTATGAGACAATCGTACGATTGCTTACGATTCATTTGGGACTGGCACTTTATCGACGCCGATGCAGCAACCTCGGGACTTAGGTTCAAATCCCGAGGTTATATGAAACTTTTTCTCATGCTCAACGCAGCTGAGCATGAAATTTCAATTCCTCATAAATACTGAAATGGCCGAAATTAATTGAAATAGACCATCAAAGCCAGTATAATTTATCCTGCTAATAAATGTTAAAATGCCAACATTTGTTGGCCTTTGTAACATTTCAATTAATTTATGCGCAGAATAAATTTTAGTATCAGCTGAGGTAAAGATGAAAAAAGTTTCATAACCCCGGGGTCAGGTGTTATTCCTATGCACCAGTCATTTGTATCCCCGGACCCCTAGGGCCGGTGATAGCGGGGACACAGCGGGGCTAAAGTGTAAGATTTAACCTCTGATGAGACCTAACAATGCCGGGGATACATTACGAAAACATGCTCATGCACTAAACAGATATATTTTTAGCTTTAAAATTTGAAAATTTTCAGCTGAATTTTTTTTTCTTCTTATTTTTGCTCAAAACATAGATTGTAGGTACACGTTAGAACCGCCTCATCTATGTTTTGGAGCAAAAATAAGAAAAAATGGTATACCTCTGTATACCCAAGTTTTGCGATATAAAAGTGGGGTATAAGGGGTTATACATTACACGGACATGTTTTCCTGATGTGGTAAGTGCCGGGCATGCGCCGGTGTTTTAATTTCCCACCAATACACAGTCACATTAATCCAAATTAGATATTAATTGTATGTTTAACATATAATTACTTTTATGGTCCTTATTTAATTTGAAAATGTGCCTGTACGTTAACATGCAGAAATTCAAGCCCCTCTCTCATATTTCAATTTCATCAGACAACTGCTGTACCATGTTATTGTCAGCCTCCGGAGAGCCGGGTCTTTTAGCTGGGATTTTACCACAAATCTGACCTCACAGTGCCGGGCTTCTAGATGGGCTTTAAACATGAAAAGTTAAAAAAAACCCGCTATTCCCCGGCCCTAGGGGAGCCGGGGATACAAATGACTGGTGCACTGCAGATATCGTAATATAACCACGGGTTCAAAAATGGCCAAGAATACATTTGGGCCTAAACAAAGAGACACCAAATGTCTTCTTTAAATGAGCCACGGCATTAGACAATCTATGACTGCTTATTCCGATAAAAACTAGTGCATACCAACCTGTGAGGATAATGATAAGTTGGCTTTTGGTTTGAAGGCAATGTTGCAATAAAGTGCATCTAAAATAAAAGGACTCGTGTTCTTGATGAAGTTTTACTAAAATAGAATGGAAATTCATTAGAATCTATATAAGGAGGCGGCCATTTTGGATGTTCAAGAGGCTTTATGACGTCATAAAGTCATAATTAAGGTAAAGAACCATAAAAACCATGGCGCTTAAAGGTCCGTGCGTCGCGAAGGACGAAATGCCATAACGTCGCGCCAATGACGTTGTTTTCAAGATGACGTCGGCTGTAGGTGCGCGGTCCGAACACAAGGTAAATATCGACAGAAGCAAAGAAATGGATCGCTTTTATTGTGAATTTACGAACATACGCATTATAATGAGAGAAAAAAAAAGGTCAAGAAAAAAGTAACGGCGATAGTCGAATGCCGTTTCCAATTTTATGCATATTTCTTAATTTAAGATAACGAGCGTGTGCTTTCGGATTATAGTAGGCCTATAAAACTGGTGACATAAGACAAAAATAAATTTGTAGAATTTCCAGAAATCTGATGTAAGTTTATATTACGTACACCCATTCATTTCCGAGGGCTTTATCGTGTGGAAGATGATGTGCGGGACTCGAGGATCGAAACCGCCAACGCCTCATTATTATCATTTATTCATTCATTCTATTCATTCGCCTGATAATTATTTTATTTATTTATTTATTTATTTATTTATTTATTTATTTATTCGTGGTGTTTTGATGACTGATCCGATCGAGTTTTTAAAGCCTCGTGGAAGGAATTTGAGCTTTGGAATGAGTCTCTGCATGAGAAAACCAACGATCTGGGTTTCTGACCAGGTCTGACACAATCCAGATTGTACAGCCACAGAAGCAGAATTGTCTTTAAATTTTGGATTTAAGTAGGAGAGAAATTGTAATATCCGAGTAACAAAAACAACGGTGCTGATCAGCTGTGCAGTTACTGCATAGCTAATCTGCGCCTTTGGTTTCGCATAATCATACTGCTGGTTTTCTGATACAGGGGCTCTCATATTAGTTTAAAGGTACCAAACCTAATGTATTAAACATACATGTAATCATCTGACAAAACTGTATCCAGCGACCCATGGTCGATGGTCGAGTGGTTAAGAGCGCTGATTTCATTTACGCGCTTAACCATTCGATCTTCTCACCGCTGTGTCTGGTGTTGGTTCGAGCCCCACATCAGGCATGTGATACTAGCCAAATTCTTTTTTTTTTTTTGATTCAGTTTTACGTCGAACCCCGAGAAAAACCACCTGGCGCATCACATGTGGCCAGAGCGGGGCTCGAACTCATACCAGACACAGCGGTGAAATAGCCAAATTCTGCTTGCGGGTGTGCCGGATGGATTTTCTCGGGAATCTCCCGTTTATAAGTGTGTTTATTTATTTATTTATTTTTATTTTTTTTTTATTTTTTTTATTTTTTTTTATTTTTTTTTTATTTTTTTTTTTTGCCACACATTCGTTTGTAATTAGTCGCGCAAGAGAAATAATAAAACTATAACAGACAAATTAATATTAGCTAGGCAGATTAGTGAAACAATCGTGCATTTGGTGAAACAAGCATGAAGTTTGGCATGTAGGCTCAGAATAACCTACTATTTTGAAAAATACCGTTGTCCAGCCAAAAATTCAAAATGGCGGACAAAATGGCCGCCATTTTCAAAATGGCCGCCCTGAAAGACTACAGATCGTAGTTTTCTGTCTAAAACTTCACTGCATTGACTGATATTTTAGGTTTTTAGTGTCAGTGTCCGTGTTTAAGAACCCATTGAATCTAAATTTCCACTTAATATTCATAATGGCCGACAAAATGGCGGCCATTTTCAAAATGGTCGCCATTGAAGGCTTGAATTACAGTTTTTTATCTTACATTTCACTGCATCGACCGATTTTGATGCTTTTGGTGTCTAAATGTATGTAAATGGACCTATAGATTATGAATATACAAATAGTTTTCTTGTATGTATTATTTGCCATGACATATTTGTCAAATGTAAAGCAAAACATCAGTCTTTAATGCGCAAATTGCATTTTATATGCAGTCGTCTGATAAAATATAATGATTTTAGTTTCCTTTATTTTTGTATAAAGTGGATATGAATATGTCAGGTGATTACATTCATGATTATCTCTTTGCATTTAATGTGTTTAGCAATATACACCATTAAAATCAAAATGGTTGCCATGTTTTGTCCATACAGGTACTTTCCTTTAAAACTGGCAGTTCACCATTTTGATTATAAATTGGGACCATTGTATCAATGGGATTGTTATTTTTGCGCCTTTTCTTGCGTAACAAGGGTGTAATAATTCCTTCTTTTTAAGTTAATGCACCATAAATGTCCATGCCACCCTTTGTAATTGACAATTATTCTATGGAATATATGGATTTATGGTCACTTGAAATGGTGTTTGTAATACAGGTATAGGTATCAGTGCCATTTTTGTGGTAGTTGCGTGTATTGGATACACAATAAATGTAATGGCATGAAGGGCACAATGTGTCCTTGCCCTGATTTCAACTGTGCTTCATGCTTGGGCTTAGCTAGTCTTATGGATGGAACAGGCAAAATGGAGGTGGAATTTGGTGATGAAAAGAAACAGAGGGAGGACACCCATCAAGAAGCGTCTATGGAAGTCCTGCAGACTTAGTTGACGTCGAGGACCAGTATGTCCAATAAGGTGGAACGGGTCACATAGTTTTGGTATTTAGGGATATGGTCTCTTGTGGTGGCTGTGAACTGGTGGCTGTTACACTCTGGAAATCAGTTTGAGGAAAGTCCCGCCAAATTATGTTATGATGATGAATGAGATGTTTGCTTTCAGGCCTTTCTTATCATATTCAGGTTAGATGTATCAATTTTCTGCCATTGTGTAGGTGTAGAGAAAGGAGTGTCTGTCTACACACAAGCAGGGCACAAGCAGGACATTAGCAGGGCAGAGTGGTGAAATCACTGTTAGATGTGACAGAAATTTGATACATCTAACATGAATATGGTTAGAAAAGGTCCGAAAACATGAGTCTAATTTTATCATCATACAATCATGATATCCATTTTATAGTCCATTTTCCTCATCTGAGGGTTGACAAGTCTTCCACGCAAATGCCCCTGTCTGTTCAAACCGGTTTTCAGGGTGGTTATATCATTTCCAAGTTTCTTTCTGCTATCTCGAAATAATTCATTCCAAGTTTTCTTTGGCCTGCATTGTCTCTTCTGTGCAGTTTGCGTACTTGGGCAATCTTTCCATCGCTATACACGACATACCAAACCATCTCATTCTGTTAGTACGAGAGTTGAAAGCTTTGAGAGACAGAGCTAGCTTCATCATTTTGTTTGACATTACAAATCAAATGGACCATTGCTTGCCATGGCTTGAATATGGTTTAGAGTAGTCACAGACATTGTCCAAGTGTCTGAAGCATGAAACACGACACTTCTCACGCAGGTTGACTACACCCGCTATCGGGTTAAAGTAGTTCACCGCCACCACCAGAGACCATATCCCTAAATAGCAAAATTATGTGACATGCTCCACCTTATTTGACATATTGCTCCTCGACGCCAACCAAGTCATCATAACTTTTATATATGCTTCTTGGTGGGTTTTCACCCTCTGTTTCTTTTCATCACCAAACTCCACTTCCATTTTGTCTGTTCCATCCACAGGACTAGCTAAGCCCAACCATGAAGCACAAATGAAATCAGGGCAAGGACACATTGTGCCCTTCATGACATTACATTTATTGTGTATCCAATACACGCAACTACCACAAAAATGGCACTGATAATGGCACTGATACTTACACCTGTCTTACAGACAGCATTTCAAGTGACCATAAATCCATACAATAATTGTATTACAGAGGGCGTCATGGACATTTATGGTGCATTTATTTTAAAAGAAGGACTGATTTCACTCTCCTTACACAAGATAAGCGCAAAAAATAACAATCTCATTTATACTACGGTCCCATTTTACAATCAAAACGGTGAATTACCATTTTTAAGGGAAAGTACCTGTATGGATAAAATATGGCCACCATTTTGATTTTTAATAGTGTTAGTTGCTAAAAAAATAAAAGAGATAATCATTAAATTTAATCACCTGGCATATTCATATCAAATTCATACAAAAATAAATGCAACTAAAATCATTATTTTCATCAGACGGCTCCATATAAAGTGCATTTTGCACATTAAAGGCTGATGTTATTGCTTCATATTTGGTAAGTACGTCATGACCAATGATAAATACAAGAAAACTATGTGAATATTTATATTCTATATGTTCATTTACACAGTGAAATGTAAGATGAAAAAACTGTCACTCAAGTCTTCAGTGGCGTCAATTTTGAAAATGGTCGTCATTTTGTCCGAAATCATCAATATTAAGTAAACATTTAGATTCAATGGGTTCTTAATCATGGACATTGACACCAAAAACGTACCAAATCAGTCAATGTAGTGAAGTTTTTAAAAGAAGGAATAATTTCACTCTCATTGCACAAGATAATGCGCAAAAATAAAAAACTCATTTATACAACGGTCCCATTTTACAATCAAAATGGTGAATTGTCAGTTGATTTTAATGGTGTAAATTGCTAAACACATAAAATGCAATGAGATAATCATTAAATATTATCACCTGACATATTCATATCAACTTCATACTAAATTAAGGGCAACTAAAATCATTATATTTTATCAGACGGCTACATATAAACTGCATTTTGCTCATTCAAGGATGACGTTTTTGCTTTACATTTGACAAATATGTCATGGAAAACGATAAATATTAGCAAAATATGTGTATATTCATATTCTATTGGTTCATTTACATACATTTAGACACCAAAAGCATTAAAATCGGTCAATGCAGTAAAATGTAAGATGAAAAACTGTAATTCAAGCCTTCAGTGGCGGCCATTTTGAAAATACCCGCCATTTTGTCCGCCATTTTGAATATAAAGTGGAAATTTAGATTCAATTGGCTCTTAAACATGGACATGGACACCAAAATACTGAAAATCAGTCAATACACTGAAGTTTTAGATAGCAAACTATGATCTGTAGTCTTTCAGGGCGGCCATTTTGAAAATGGCGGCCTTTTTGTCTGCCATTTTGAATTTTTGGCTGGACAACGGTATTTTTCAAAACAGTTGGACATTCTGAACCTGCATGCCAAATTTCATGCTTGTTTCACTAAATGCACGATTTTTATTGAAAATTGACTTAATCTGCCTAGCTAATATACTTTACAAGCAATGGTTTGTACAGAAAGACAGACATTACATCGAATGCATTGCGCGTTTGATGAAATGATATTTATGCCGAATAATTGAACAAGTTTGATTGAATGCCATGTGATTACTGGTTAACCGATCAGGTGTGAGCCTGCCCAGGAAAAGTGATTTCAAGTCAAACCATCCATTTTGGCTTAGTTGGGGGTTTAAGGGCACCGTTCTCGGCCCCTTGCTGTTTTCCTTGTATATAAATGACATCTCAGCAGACATTGAGTCTGAAATAAGACTCTTTGCTGATGATTGTGTTTGCTATCGTGAAATCAAGAATGAAGAGGATACATTGAAACTTCAGAGAGACATTGATCGTTTAGGCAGTTGGGCTAGGAAATGGGGAATGAGATTTCAACCCGTCAAATGCAACATGATGCAGCTGACAAATAAACGGTCTAGTAAGATACAGGCTAACTACACCCTTGAGGGCACTGTACTGGAAAACGTTGAAAGCATAAAATACCTGGGTGTAACTATCACAAATGATTTGAAATGGAATACTCATATTTCCAATGTCTGTACAAAGGCTAACAGAACTCTCGGCTTCTTAAGGAGAAATTTGTATTCTTGTCCCCCAGATGTGAAAGAAGCAGCTTATAAAGGACTGGTGCGGCCGGTCTTGGAATATGGAAGCTCAGTTTGGGACCCTCACACTCATGGCCTCCAGGAAGAACTGGAAAAGGTACAAAATCGTGCGGCAAGGTTTGTGACGGGAAATTATGTTTTTGAAACTGGGAGCATGACTGGCATTTTAGGTCAACTGAAATGGGAATCTCTTAAGAAAAGGAGGAAGGATAGTAGACTTATATTGCTATACAAAGGTCTAAAGGGTAAAGCCAGAATACCCACAGATGATCTTATCCCAAAGAATAGGCGTTGTAGAAATCAACACTCTTTGGCTTTTCAGATACCTTCAACTAGCAAAGAAGCGTACAAAAGTAGTTTCTTTCCACAGACTATCAGGGACTGGAATGACCTCCCTGATTCACTTATCTCCTCTGCTGAAATGTCTGATGACTGTGTGTCCAAGTTCGCTACACTCGTGCGTTCAAGGGACTAATTTCTCCCCCATCCGAACCCCCTGGTGAAATAATGTCATTTGGCGTGTCACCAGTAAACTATTCAGATTCAGATTCAGATTTATATTTCAGCCCTAATTTTGACATCCTAATTTTGGGTAAGTCCCATAAAATGGAGGCAACGTCCCGGCATGATCATAGCTGTTGATTGGGATGTTAAGCATCAATTAAAACAAACAAACGCGTTTGAATGAAATTCAGGGTCAAATATTTTTAACAGTACCTCTATACATACTGTTGAACTTTGGCCGGATTTGAACCATTCACCGTACGTGATATGACTGTTGAAAGGTCATTCGAGTTGAAAATTACTCTTGAGATACAAGCACACGTTAATGATCTTAAATTTGCCACCTAAAGCTTATTCTAATAAACCAAATGCCGAACGTTTATGAAACACGTCCGAAATGACAAAATGCGCCATCTTTATATGACGTCAACGTCACTTACGGAAAATTAAGATTTTTAGCTTACCTGTCTTCATTCGTTGACAAATAGCGTCCAAACCAACCTGGTAGTCAAGGACTTTTATTTTACTTTTTGACTCGCAATATAAAAACGAAACAATATTTAGTTTTTAAAAAAATTCTATGGATTAGTTCTCTTGTAAACGGCGTTCATGTGCAAAAAGTGACGCGTTTTTATTACTTTCCCATTACGTCACGTACAAATAACGGCGTTTTTAGCCATTTTAGGGGAGCGATTTGCAGGAAAACCAACCTGGTAACCATGTTTTTTTATAACACGAATCGATAGATATAAATGTTTTCTCGAAAATATCAAAAAATAAAAAAAATCTATGGATCAGCATTTTTATGGTTCTTTACCTTAAATATGCATAATCAACGAGCCGCTGATCAGCTGTGCAGTATTAAGGCGCAGATCAGCTGTGCAGTAACTGTGATCAGCGCCTTTGTTTTCGCTACTCAAATAGTACAATTCCTCTTCTACTTAAATCCCAATTTTCAAGCTTCTAGCCTTCTTCTCTAACTATACAGGCCGGTTTGTGTCGGACCTGGTCGAAAACCCAAAGTGTTGGTTTAATCATGCGAAGGCTCCAATATTAACGAAACATTATTAAATTTTTGTTTTAAGTTTTCTAGTATTGATTTACTATCACTTCTAATCACATTTCACCACACAAGTTCAAAAATATATTGACGACTGGACTCGGGCTACATTATACAATTGTTGCCCTTGAGTGAGGGTGATATGACAATTTGTTCACCCGAGGCAGGTAATATTGCTCGAGGGCGAAGCCCGAGGGCAATATAACCTGTCGAGGGTGAACAAATCGTAAAGTCTCCCTCACTTAAAGGCAATAATTGTTATATTATACCGATCCACTTTTGAAACAAATTAGCGATATGCCAAACGCATGTGACTACAAGTGCAACTGCCAGTTAGGCTGATATGACGTCAGAGGGTGATATGATCATGCGACACGACATAATAGCACCCTCCACGTGCACTGTAAACAAAGCATGTAACTACAAGTGCAGCTGCACGTTTTAGGCAGATATGGCGTCAGAGGGTAATTATTTATGATCATGCGTCGTGACAGAATAGCACCCTCCGCGTGACCTGCTTGTGACCAATCAAAATCCACATTCAGCCAATGAATATGAATGAGGTACAGTAATGTCAGTTGTACTATTTTGTTTTAGCGTTTTTATGTAGCAGTTAAATGTCTTATGCCGTGGCTCATTAAATTAATAACAAGAAGTAAGCATTATATCAAAATTATTACTTGCGTACATGTACAACTAGTATTTTAGGATACTCCCATGCGCAAAAACTGTAAACATATCTTCGATGCTATAAGCCTTCTTATGCTAAATTTGGATCGTCATCGCATTTAAACATCATTAAATAGACAACAAGCCAATCTCCAACTGAACCACAATGTGTCAAGCTATAGACAAGCATTGGACTCCATAGAATGTGGATGTCGTCATTGGGTCTATAGCATGAAACAGCGTCGTTCTTACAAAGTGAATAACAACTATAGGTCTAATCAAATTTGACATAACAAATTGCTAATCAATCAAGTACTGACTATAGCCTGCTGCACGTATAGTGCTTAACCCATTTTATGGTTAGTTTCAGTCCACTTTAAGTGCCGGTCTAACTGCGCTTAAGATCGCATACGATTGTCTGAATGTAGGAAAAAAGTCACAGGAAAAAAGTCACAGAAATATATATATATATAAATATTTTGATAATATCAGTAATAATAAAAATAATAATCTCGGTTTCTAACATAAAATAGAATATATATATGAATTGGTATTAATTTAAGTCCATGACCCGGGTATTAATATAATTCAAAAGTCAAAAAAAGACACACTGGAACTTTCTTTTCATTTATTGCTACCGGTTTCATCCATCTTGGAATTTTCAAGCAATGTTATTCCATTGCTTGAAATAACATTGCTTGAAAATTCAGAAATAACATTGCTTGAAAATTCCAAGATGGATGAAACCGGTAGCAATAAATGAAAAGAAAGTTCCAGTGTGTCTTTTTTGACTTTTGAATTATATATATATATATATATATATATATATATATATATATATATATATATATATATATATATATATATATATATATATATATATATATATATATATATATATATTCTATCTTATGTTAGAATCCGAGATTATTATTTTTATTATTACTGATATAATCAAAATATTTTTGTAAAGGTTGATGTTCCACGTCGTGATTAACAATTTTCTATCATGCCGAGTTGGAGCTTATCATTACGAAAACTTGCCCATTTCTGAGATTTAAAAATTGAAAATTTTCAACTGAAAAATTTTGATATTTTTTCTTATTTTTGCTCAAAACAGAGATTGTGGATACACGCTAGAACCGCCTCGCCGAGGCGGTTCTAACGAGTACCCACAATCTATGTTTTGAGCAAAAATAAGAAAAATATTTTTTTAAAAATCCAATGAAATTTTCAATTTTTACAGGTGAAAAAAATCTCTGTATATTGCATGGGCAAGTTTTCATAATGCTGAGTACTTTAGCAGTTCCCTGGGAGCTTAGTAGAGGTTTGTTCAAATGCACAACATGTATTATATTTAGCATTAGGTTTCCACCCCCGTTTCCTCTGGCTCCATAGTCTCTTAGTCTACAATTGCACCACCATGCCCATCTTTTATTTGTTTCAGTTATTTTCAACTTCAAGAGCAGAAATTGAGTTTAATAATGACAGTTCCTCATCATTTCTTACTTTACACATGAAAATTATAATACTACTTTTTTCATATATTTACAGATTATATCTATTTTCCTATAGTCTTTTATTTTTGTGACTTTTTACCTGTGACTTTTTTTTTCGTGACTTTATTTTCGTGATTTTTTTTTCCTGTGACTTTTTTCCGTCCACCGATTGTCTAAATATTAATTTGGGGGGGGGGGGGGGGGGGGGTCATTTCTTTGGCCCCGATATGCAAATTAAGAAAGTATAGACGCGTTGGAACACATTTTACATAATCTTATCAAAAAAATAATGATAATGATTATACAAGCGTGCGATTGCTCTTGATTCACTGGGACCGGCACTTTAGCCGATAAGGTTAGCGGCATTCAATATATGTGCATAAGCGCACAGCAGTTAGCATATTGGCATTTTACACCTGTTTTTGTCACTCTGTTCCCAGAATTACAATCATCCCTTTAAATTAACTCATATAATTCATGTCGTCCTTTTTATGGGACATAGGCAAACAGCATAGTTATTCTGTTTGCAAAGAGAAATTTCATCGAAAAATCAGATAAAAAAATAACTAGAAAATGTGTTTATGAAACACTATGCCCCAACTGGTAAGTCAATTTCAGGATGTAAAAATGTCCAAAAATGAGAGATAACTGGTCATTTTTTAATCATAAAATCTAATCGTAAAATAAAATCTAAATTACCATAATAAAAGCGATGTTTGATTTCAGCATGTTTAAGATGCATCTTTTTATTATTTTCAAATTCTACTTTACTACTCAAGTTCTTCGGTAGCAATAAGGGAGGATCGTAATTCTGGGCCCTGGTCGGCGACTTTTCAAAAATTCAAGCCCCTTCCCGAAAACACCAAATATATTACGTTTTCTAACACAGCATAAGAGTGACGTCAGCGATTAACCGATAGAAATCTGAATGGCATGTCTGTTCCCATTGGTCAAATCCGTTTTATTTCATTCATATTCATAGCGGTAAATCTATGATGTCACTTTAACCTGTATAGCTAGCCAAATAGGTTATTGTGTAAGCGGCAACTTTAATATTCATATCTTGGCGTGATCGGCTAGTCTATCTATGCAAGGTGGGGGCGGAGGCGGGGGGTCATGGTAAAGTTGAACTCAGTGAACGAAAATTATCGTCAAAAGTACTCGTGTCAAAATTAGTCTAGGTCTAATAACGTATTCATCAGGTAACGCCCACACAGTAACCCATTTGTGGAACTATACATTGAAATAAGTACACAGGAACGCCTTAGCTATATATATGAATATTGAAATTGTTTATCTTGGAAATGTAGTCGTTATAGAACTATATATAATAATAGACATATAAAAAATATAGTCGCATCATGAGAAAACCGGCGTTTTACATATATGGGAAAACAAAGGCACAATACATCTGATCAGCACCTTTGTTTTCGCATCACATATGAGCCGCCGCATCAGAAAACAAACAATCTGCATATGCAAAAACAAAGCCGCAGATCAGCTTCTATTTTCTGTGGCTGTACTGGCAGGTTTGAGACGGACCTGGACGGAGCCCCCGGAGACCTATTTTCTCGCGATGCGGCTCCAATGATACCTTAGCTATATGCTTGCCTCCATTTCTTTTCTTTATCTTTTCATCATCCCAGTTTCTATTGGGCCTTGGCCGTGAAGATGGAGAACCCAATTTACTCATAAATGTTCATTTGTAAAATTCATCACATATTGCAGAAAAATGCGAGGTATTGTCCACATATATTATACGGGGTATACTGTTCACGTCCTGCTCTCAGTTTGACTCGCAATAAAATTGGTCCATTTGAGGCACTAACATTCATATTTGTAAAATAAGTCAGTAGAGGTGTATCGGGTACGGATAATAAGTCTATCGTATGCCATTCCTATCCCGGGATTCCTATTCTTTAGTTTATTGTACCGTTGGTTGTCACGATGTTCAGAAACAGATGTTTACACTTTGTGTCCCTACTGTGGCTTACAGAACGCGGCCTTCAAATCATTTCTGAATCGCTTTGCACTCAAAATGTACATGAAAAAGTTGAAAGCGTGATTGCTAAGGTAGAACATTCCAGCAACGATCTGAGGCACAGTCCATGTTTCGCCAAATTCAACAGGAGAGTCGTAGTCCTCAGCTTGTAACGCTTCAATCACGTAAAGGATCAGTAAAGGGGCGACGAAAACTATGTACGATATGCTGATCAACGTCGTGAGAACCAGAACGTGGCGCGTGCGACGCAGCAAATTGTTGGCCGCGCTGCTCAAGTTTTCACGTGACTGCCGATGGACCTTGATCCAAGTAGCCGTATTAGCCGTAACGATGATCAGTACAGGCAATATGAAGAGAAGATTGCCCTCAACCATCAACATCCAGCGATAAAAATTCGCGTAGCTTTCATCCACAAAACCACAAGTATTTGTAATGAGGGGCTGGTTTTGTTTGTTTGGTCCTGTCGTCGGTTCGCTGGAATTCATGGCCTGGTTGTCGAAATGGGAGTCGTCGTCAATGCGACCGAGCTCTGCTGAACAGTTGCCGGTCTCAGAGGCGTTATTTGGCATAACGGATGAATTACAGAAATTTGACTGCGACGTTTCAACCGGTGGATCGATGGTCTTCAACGTAGAGGAGTGGCAGGTGGCTGCGGATATGACGTCACCAAACTGACCGCCATCACATTCAACGGACACGCACTCGCCGTTTTGGTTGAGAGACGTTTTGTTGAGCGATCGAAGGCATTCACGAGACAGTGGTACAGAGTTGTTACCTGGAATGCTTGTCACTGCGTTCAAGGCAGGTGCCAGAGAAAGGTCTGTGTCACCTCGCTCCAGACTCGGCATAGCCGTGGAGTTGTTCGTCATCATTTCTCTTTCGGGGAGTTGGTCGAGCATTTCATCGGCGGTAGAGGTTTCGCCGACACCGCTGTCGCCGTCGGTGTTGTTCATACTACCGGAAACGACCGCTGTGAGTGGTTTTAAGCCAACAGATTTATCTCTGTCCATGTTTTCCGTTGCATTTAGTTTTGAAGTGTCGTTGCCAGCGCTGATAGCAGACTGTAGCTGATTTCCGTAGATGTAGTGAACATTCAACACTACTGAGAATGTCACCAGAAGCGCCGTCACGACGAAGGCTTTCTTTGGCTTGCATACCGCTTTTGCTTTGAACGGAAAGTACACCGCAAATGAACGCTCGAGCGCTAGAACAACAATCAGCCAAAGTGAGACGCTTGAAAAAACGCCGACGAGAAATAAATGAAGTTTGCAATATACGGCACTGATTGCTTTCAAATCGATGCTTACAGTTCCTACTTTCCAAGGGAGTGCGAACACGATCGTATACAATGCCAAGATGTCTGCAACTGCCAGGGCAGCTAAATACACAGTATAAGAAGATTTCTTACAATGTTTGTTTGTTACAGTTATAATAGCCAGGATATTGCCAACAGTTCCAACACACAAAAGTATTCCAGCCAAAGTCACGCTTATCAGGTTCAGGTCCATGATGACCCCACCCATTAAAATCCACTGATATAGTTCCTTACATTTTTCGCTCGAAGTACTTTTGCACAAGAAATAAAATACGTTTTCTGTAAACGGCGTGTTTGAAGATCAATTTTTATTTCAAAGTTTCGAAACTAATTTAAAAACACCATACAGTTGAATTTGAAGTAATTTAGAACTGTTTTTATCAAATATCCTTTAATGTTTCCAAAATGACACCCATCACCAAAAACTTTGAAACTGCAACTATCCAACGCATGATTGTTTTATTTAATCATTTTCCAGAATGACCATAATACTGATGCTTTCCACTGTACAATATCACATGCTTAATTTATGAAAAACCGTTACCTTACCAACGCCTTTCTGCATATCCTAATTGAGCCGTTGCATGGGAAAACAGACTACCTGCATAGGCGAAAACAAAGGCGCAAATCAGCTTCGCAGTAATTGCGAAGATGATCAGCGCCTTTGTTTTCGCTTCAAGGATAGTACAATTTCTCTACTTTCTTAATCCAAAATTTCCAGCCTCTAACCATCTTCTGTGACTGTACAGCCCGGTTTGTGTCAGACCTGGTCGGAAACCCAAATTGTTGGTTTTGTCACGCACAGGCTCAATTAGCTTTCTGAGATGACCAGGCATAACATGGGGTAGACTACAGAATCAAATATATATAACCAGATACTCAAAACTGAGTTAGTAAGTTATTCGGCGCCCAGGGATCTCCATCGTCGGGCAGTTTACTGAATCTGTGAGTCCTGGTGTTTGATTCATCAGAATGTTTATCATGATTTATTTGTTTGTTCTTGACGATTCATTGACTAGCTAGAGATTCACCACGAGGACCGAAGAACTAACTAAATGTTATGAACCACTGCAGAAGCTGAGGGTGAGGTTATGGCCATGTAAAATCGATTTAAGCCCGCCAGTAATTTTGTGTTACTGATCGCTCCAAGTCGATACTTCTGTGGTGGTTCTTTTTGTTTTGTGTCTTGGTGTTTAAAGTAAGAATAGAGGGACCAGGAATCGAAGCAGTTAAATTTAAAGTCCCAACATAGACAGCGGGTGGGAAAGAAAATACAACAACAAAACATTTTCCGACAACACTCGAAGAGCAGAATGACTAGCTCTTTCCCAACAAGGTAGCCATCCGGCTAAGTTTCAACAGGAACGAAAGGGAACGAGTACGACAGAGAGGTAGGCACAATAAACAGTAGTATAATGAAGATAAACCACTTTTCCTGGGACACCGATTATCGTTCCAACAGGAGACATGTATGATGAAGACAAACCACTCTATCTGGGACACAACTTAACGTTTTTATCGGGCACAACGCCGAACTAAAAATTTTGTGCTGTTGGCGCCTTATGTATGTTTTCATATTACTAGTTAAGGTAACTGAGTGGCCACCTTTTGGGAAAATAGCTGTCCATTCGGCTTACGAAATGTTTTCCTGGTATAAGTAACTGACTGTTAGTTGTTGTTTTTTCCCACCTCGTTTTTTTGGAGCGGGAATTTTTTTCTGATTGCGCCTTTTCCTGATCTTTGCCTACTTTACCTTTTCAAGTGGGTAACAAAGGGATTTTGCAAGCTATATGTACCTATAAGTGGCAAAGGAAGTATATCGCCGTTTTTTGTTTTGTAAGCATCACTGACGTGTCCTTTTGGTTTCTCGCGTACAAATGCACTGTTTTCCTGGTGCTGCTGAAACAATCGCGATGATATTTAATACTGTCAGACACTTTGTCCAAATATGGTAGTTTTTTTTTTATTTTATTTTATTTTTTTTTTATTTATGTTTTTTTATTATTTTTATTATTTTTTTTCTTGTTCTTGTGATACAGCACAGTACTTCAGCTTCTTTTAGTTGAGTTGTTAAGACGAAGCATGGCTAAAAAAAAACAAATTTGAAGAATTTGTCATTTTCCCAAATATTAAAAATATAAGGGCTCTTGTTGCCAGTAATATAGGCACGCGGCGGAGCTGAGTCGTGGTTTTTTATCAGTGCGATTTGAGCATTCTCATGAGAAAACCAACAGTCTGGGTTCCAAGGCTGCACTGCTGTTGTGGTTCAAATTTATCCAAATTATTCCAGTTATGTTTTTCATGTTGCATGACTTTGTGGCCACCCGAATATCATTTGGCTCTGCATTTTACTTGTTCTGTCCAAGCTAGCACTGTGACCACATTACCTTCAACAGCTGACCACCCTGCTTTCCGTTACACATGTTACATGTTGGTATATGTATTATATTTTCTTAAATAATTTTCCTTATTTCCTGTAATAGAACCACTGCGGAAGCTGGGGATGAGGTTATGGCCACTGTAAAACTAGTTTAAGCTCCTCAGTAATTTTATATTACTGATCATTCCAAGGCGATACTTCTGTTGTGGTCCTTATTGTTTTATGTCTCAGTTTTGATTTTTGTGCTTTTTGCACCTTATGTGCGTTTTCATGTGGTAACTGAGTGGCTCACTCGGCAAGTACGATATGTTCTCTTAAAGTATTTAACCTAATCGTCAATTAAGGTTTTGCCCATCTCTGTTTTCGGAGTGGGATTTTCTTTCTGATTGCGCTATTTCCTGATCATTGCCCACGTACCTTTTTTTTTTTTTAGCTCACCTGAGCCGAAGGCTCATCACCTGAGCCGAAGTCTCACAGGTGAGCTTATAGTATACCCATGCTCCGGCGTACGCCGTCGTCCGTCGTTCACAATTTCAAAGATCTTCTCCTCTGGTACCGCTTGGCCAATCAAAGCCAAACTTCATGTGGAGCATCCTTAGGAAGGGGGAACGAAAGTTTGTATAAATGGTTCAGGTCACATGACCAAGATGGCCCGGTCCCCCCCTCTGGATCCGCGCATGAATTTTTTTTTCAGGCTCAGCTCAGCTGAGCATGAAATTTTTTCAACTAATAAATGTTGAAATAGTCAAAATAAGTGGCAAATTCAGATTCAAAACTAAAAAAAAAAAACCTGGTCATAAATGTTAGAATGCCAACAGCATTTTAACATTAATGAGTAGGATAAATTTTAGTCTCAGCTGAGTTGAGCTTGAAAAAAGTTTTATAACTTCGGGACCTGGTGTAAGATGCAGCTGATCATAAATATTTTGCTGGTTTTCTTATGCGGCGGCCCATTTGTGATACCTGGAATCAGAGTATCACGCGATTGAAGAAATATGCATATTTTATTGACAGAAAAAGAGGAAGAAAGAAAAAAAAATCGAAACGCCTGTTGGTTCTTCTTTCCAAGATTGTCAGTTTAGTTTTTCCCCACCTCGGTCTTTGGAGTGGGACTTTTATTCTGATTGTGCCATTTCATGAGCACAACAGAGTGACAGACAAAAATTATAACATGAATAAATAGATAAATAAATAAATTAATTAATTAATTAATTAATTTTATAATAATAATAATAATAATAATAATAATAATAATAATAGTAATAAACAGTTTTGAAAAACCATAATGGGCATAAGTCCCGTAAGTGACAGATGTGAGACATGACAAGTTTTGCTACAATTTTATTATTATTATTATTTTATTATTATTATTATTATTATTATTATTATTATTATTATTATTATTATTATCTTATATTTTCGTCCAAGCTAACCCGTCTCGTACGAGCGAGATATGAGCCGCGACGACCTTCGGGGTTTCCGACCAGTTGCGACATAAATCGGCCTGTACAGTCACAGAAGCAGGCTAGAGGCTTGAAATTTTGGCTATTAGAAGAAGAGGAATTGTACTATCCGAAGTAGCGACAACAAAGGTGCTGATCAGCTGTGCAATTTCTCATGATGCGGCTCATATCATTTTGAAAGGGTCGTAAAGCAAGCACAAAATGTTCAAAAATTAAAGTAATTCAGTTTATATTTGGACGATATAAACCGCGTCATGAGAAAACAAACAATAATGTTTTCGAACAGGTCCTACACAAATCGAGCTGTACAGGCACAGAAGATGGCTAGAGACTGAGAATTTTGGATTCAAAAAGTAGAGAAATTGTGCTATCCATGTAGCTAAAACAAAGGCGCCGGTCAGCTTCCCAGTTACTACGAAGCTGAATGGTTTTGCTTATGCAAATGTTTGTTTTCTCATGACGCGGTTCATATAAGACATAACTCCCTGTAGGAACCACAAGAGCCAACCAATAGAAAGGCAGTAGGGCCCTTTTGGTTTGAAGCATAAAGAGCAAGAGGGCCAGCTCTTTCCCAGTTGGATAGCTAAGCCGACGGACGAACGCACACAACATCGGGAAAACATGTTGAGGAAAAGTATACCCCATTTAATCCCAATTTTATACTGTAAAACTGGGGTATAAATGGGGTATAAAATCTTTCTCAGTTTTGATCCAAAACATAGATTACATTACGAAAACTTGCACATGCAATATACAGTGATTTTTTAAATTGAAATAATGAAAATTTTCAGTAGAACATTTTTTGATATTTTTCTTATTTTTGCTCAAAACATAGATCGTGGGCACGCGTTAGAACCGCCTCGCCGAGTCGGTTCTAACGAGTACCCACAATCTATGTTTTGGAGCAAAGAAAAGAAAAATAGGTATACCCCCTGCATACCCCAGTTTCGCTAGATAAAAGTGGGGTTCAAGCGGGTATACATTTTACCGACAGGTTTTCATGATGATCGAAAATACTGCTTTTTTCAATTGAGTGAAAACACCCCCAGTTTGCCTGTAGGTAAAGTTTGCAAGTGTAGAGTGTAAACTCTGTGTCACTGTGACAATTGATTGGAAATTTTACCTCAGTCTCTACTTCTATTTTTATCTGCAGTACTCTAGATCTATTTATAGAGTACACCAACATAGACAATCAAAAATGGTGACAAGTAAACAGTTCAGTCAGTAGAGTTTCTTTGATGTTTGAATTATGCTTTACAAGTACATTTGATTTTTAACATGACCCAAATTGTTCTAGTGTAAATTTTATGAAAAGTGTCAGGTAATTATTTTATCTAGATTGTGAACTTTCATACCTCTTACATGGTTTCAAAAGACCAGTGCAATTATTATATATTTGCAACTTATCAATCAAAATTGACAAGTTATTTAACCTGATGGCATGCACAATTTTATTTATTCAGTTTTTGAATTAGCTCAATAAGGTGTTGACTGAGACCAAACACTTCAAATGCGAATCAGACAGTTTGTAGGATTTCAAAGATTGTTATCTTAATTATACATTATCCAAGTATGAATGGTGTTATGGATTGTCAAATTGTTGACCAACCAAGATAAAAAGAAAACAATCGGAGACAGACGAGAACAATTGCTTGAAACATCAACTGTGAAAACAGTCTTCCCCTGATCAGTGTCTTTGCTTTCGCTATGTACAGCGAAGTAAATATCCTCTACCTATCTAAATGCAAAATTCCCAGCCTCTAGCCATCTTTGCTTTTAGTCAATTTCTGTATTGAGAAAGCTAGTTTAAATGTAATTTGGTTTATAAAGATCTTGTATGATTTGCTGACGCATGTAATAAAACATAATGGTTTGATCCTTTGGAAGCAGTAAAACATTCAAAGTGAGATAGTATGGACTATATTGCACAGTTTTGGTATTAAATGAACCCTCATGAACATGGAAAGAAACGGCGAACAACTTCGTCAGACAGATATATAGATGGTAAAATAATATATGCAATCTTTCAACAGTTACACTGCTACACTGTGTTTGTTGCCTAACTTCCTGCAGTCCGGATCAGGCAGGGTTTGTCATCTCACGGAGAATGTGATCCCAGTACACTCTGTCAACATCGCATGTCCCATGGATGTCTTAATTTAGGAATGAAAGTTTGTTTCCCAGTTGTGCGTAAAAATCTTTTGAAGTAGGCACCAAAACCAGGGAATACAAAGACCGCACATTCGTTTAAATAGCAATGAGCTCATCCCTTTTGTTGTTTCTTTTTCTTTTTCTCTCTATCAAACGTTAAATTTGCGCTAACAAAAATTGAATTAAATGAGTGCACATCTTGATAATCATTCCCATGCAGCATGCATGACAGAACTGTCTGGATCTACCAGGTATTAAACAGAGGAGGCACACGACTTATTACAATGCAAAACACGCTTAATTCACAATGACAATTTTCAAAATTTCATCACAAGGAATTTTGGGTCAATAGATCAAGTGTCACCAATTTAAACATCAAACTTAAATGTTTTGGTCCACCCACTGTGCTGTTCAAAAGAGATTTGTCATGATAAATAAATTACCTTGTAAATCTACAGCTATACATACCATATGGTTAATTTGCAATTAATTAAGGAAGAGGATTCATAAAGTGAAATAATGATAAACCTTGCCACTGAATGAACTAACTGCACCATTCATAATAAATATGGGCTATTTCAACACCTTTTCATGTGACCAGCTCTAAGGACAAATGACCTTTGCTAAAAGTTTGCCTTTGAATATATTTCCTCTCATGTCTGAGCAAAGACCCCTTTTTTTTAAAAAAAAAAAACAACAACAACATCTGTTCACTTAATACACAATTGTCAGATTCTTGCCAGCTGAACATAAAGGATATTGTTATAATATTAGTCAGAGAAGAGCTCTGTCAATTACAAGGCTGCACAAAGGGGTCTCAATTTTAAAATATTGTAGTGACAAGTTTTATGGTAGGTGGCAGGTTTTTTTGTTTGTTTGTTTGAATTGATGCTTAACCTCCAAGTCAACAGCTAATGGTCATGTCGGGATGCTGCCCCCATTTTATGGAACTTTTACCAGAAATTAGACTGCCATGGCATCCAAAAACTGCTTCGAATATAATTACCCAACTAAACCAACACGCCATAATGTATAGATAGTTTGACATGAACCACTTTTCCTGGGCAGGCTCAGACCTGAGCGGTTAACCAGTTATCAGATGGTCAGTCAGTTGCAAAGAAGCTTTGCCTGGAGGCAAAAGCAGCCCATCTATTTCTTTAGGCACCAATGGGCGGGGGCCGATATTCACACCCGACCATGATGGCATCCTTCTTTTTAGTTGTTGTTTTGTTTGTTTGTTTTTTTTTTTTTTTTTTGTTTTTTTTTGTTTTTTTTTTTGTTTTTTTTTTACATATTTTGTCTGTCCTTTGCTGTATTATTTACATGTACATGATATTATTAGATTCATAAATGTGCTGTCATGGGGAAAAAAAAGAAAAAATATCAAAGGGAACTTTTGATGTCATCAGAAAGTCGTACTTGTTGGTCTTTTTTACAAGCATACCATGTTTCTTGAGTAGGAAGCATTAGAAATTAAGATCCTTGGAAACGATTATCTAAGCACATTTCAAGGATGTTTGATGTTCGAACTGGTAGGGAGTACAGACTAATTGGTCATTTACCGTAACTTTACTAGAACTGGAATCTTCCATGTTGCAGTGGCTAAGTCGCTAGCCTTGTAAACCAGAGGTCGCTGGTTTGATCATGATCAAGCTTCTTAGACGATAAACAAGGTAAATGTAAGCGAGGTACATGTATATTAAACTTCCCTAGATAAACCAATGCCCCGTTCCATATGACCTTACCTTTTGGTGGGACATTTAACCCAAAATATAACCGAACTGACTGAATAATTGGTTGTTAACGATGACATAGACTTGAAACAACCCAAGTTTTGAACCAAGCTCCCATGTTCAACCACTGAGATAACCGTGTACAGACGTTTGTGAGGACCATTAGTCTCGTTAGTGTTTTGTGATACCTTCATCATGGAAGTGCACATGTAACCAATTTACTTTGAGCAAACAGTCAGGTTGAAACAACGTAAAATTGCGTTTCATGTTTCAAAGTTTATTCTCCCTGGAGTTACATGAAACATGTAAAACATGGGCAATGCAATATTACATACACCATATAGGTTTGGCGACACACACACACACACACACAGACACTCATCGGAGGGCAACTTAAATCACATGCCCTCGATGACTGGCTTTTTATTTTGCACTTTCACCCGTTCTTTAATTCAATCGTCCCTAAAAGACAGCCATTTATTGTAGACGCATTCTATTTCATACACCAGGAAAACATGTCCATGAAAAGTATTCTCCTTGAATCCTACTTTTATATAGAAAAACTAGGATTTGCAGGGGTATACCTATCTTTCTTATTTTGGCTCCAAAACATAGATTGTGGGTACTCGTTAGAACCACCTCATACCCACAATCATTGTATTGTGCACAATGAAGAAATATTATATATATAACTATTCTATTTAAAAAAAAATCATTTTTACAACTTGAAAAATCCCTTTATATTACTTGGGCATGTTTCCGTAATAGAAAATTTCAATTAAAAGGCTGAGGTGGTCAAGATTCAAATTCCCATTGAAGAAGCAAGACCGATTTCAAAAGGATCAAAGTAGAGATATGCAGTCAATAGACAATTATTTGACACCTTTGGAAGTTTCCCCTGACTTCAGTGTATTTTAATGTTTACTTGTCTGGCTGGCCAGTTGGTAAAACAAATTAATCATTTTATTCATTATTAATTAACTTATTAGTATATAGTACTTATACGGAGAATTTGGTCTGAGTGATACTGGTGACGTTTCTTTTTTCGTATAGTTTATACTGGATTTCACCTCGACCTAATACAGCTGACCTCGCACTAATACGGTTGACCTCGTATCTATACGGATTGACCTGCTATCTATATGGAAATCCCTACATCTGATTGGTCAAAATTCACATGCAAGGTCAGGTGCCGCGTTGAATGAGTTGAGAGAAAAAACAATGGCGGCGATTCAGCCTATCAGTAAAATAGTGAACAAACAAACATAAATAATGTCAACATCTTTGAAAAGAATGTCAGACATTGGCGCTAAGAATGGCGGAGATATGTTTGATGTGATAGAGGATGATGATATGGACCAATATGGACTTTTGACAGTTAATTAATAAAAATCTCATTAATCAAGTTATTTCGTATTGGACCAGTTACAGGTCCTCGGTCAGCTGTATTGGACCTCGGCCTCCGGCCTCGGTCCAATACAGCTAACCTCGGACCTGTAACTGGTCCAATACGAAATAACTTGATTAATAACATTATGATAATATCTAATGGGTCGTTAATATCAGTTATCAAAAATTCATTTAATATTTACGACTGACTCATCAAGCAACCTGTTAACAAAAAAAATGTATCCTGCCTCTTCTAGTCAACATAAATTTATGAATTTAGTGTCAATTGAAAGTTAAATGGATAAAGCAATAAACAAAGGTTACCTGATAAAGTTTCAACATTGTACTTTTCATTTACAACAGCTTAAAGTTCTATGAAATTTTGAAAATACAAACAAACACACTTTTCCAATGATACAAGTTAAATCTAAAAATAAACAGTTCGGAAATACAATATTGGGTATAAAAATAAACCTCTCCTGACTAGGTGTATTGATTTTGAACACTACGCGTCTAATAATAACTTTATTGGTCCACTGTAGTATAGTTTACTGAAGATAACTGTGTCATTGTTCTCAGTCAATTGACTTTGGCAGTACCAAGTTAGCAATTTTGTAGATGGCGCGATTTCATTGGACAATTCGTAATCGTACCATATCCTTGTTTCTTCTGTAGGAATTACATTTGACGTAGTTTCACACATTATCTGTAATGTCTGCTGTGTTCGTACCGAGATGTTTACTTGTTGTTGTATGTCTGTGGCTCCATGGTGTGCCCTTCTGCTGTGTTAGACCGAATCTTCCAGGGGGCTTGAACACGATAATATGAGCCTGTGCGTGAGAGAAAACCAACAACAATTTGGGTTCCGACCAGGTCCGACACAAATCGGGCTGTGCAATTACAGAAGAAGGTTAGAAGCTTGAAATTTCAGATTTATGACGAAAAGGAATTGTTCTATCCGTGTAGCGAAAACAGAGGCTCTGATCAGCGTCTTTGTTTTCGCATATGCAGATTTTTGGTTTTCTCATGCAAAGGCTCATATTGCTAAATTGCTTTTTAGAGACCAAACCTGGCTTCAAACTTGTGAATCTCCAAAGGGGTTTGAACACGACTTGGTAATTGAAGAATTATTTATTAACGTTCAATATCATCATTCGGTTGCTGTAGAAACATAAGGATTCCACATTGTGTACCCTGTAACTTAAAACAAAAATTTTCCCAGGGCCTTGTTGCATAAACTTAAACTGTCATTAAACTTTAAGCTGACATTAAGTTCAACAACTCTCTTATTGAAGTATGTGAAGATGGCAATAATTTTCTGCTGCATAAAACAATTTTACTGTACATTCACGGCTAAATTAGCTAATTGCAGCTTTAAGTAGATGCTTATGTCGATTTTCATAGACAATAATGCAATAGGAGTAAAGCTGTTAAGTTAACTGGTACTTTAACCTGCAATTAAGAGTTTTATGCAACAGGGCCCTGGTTAATACACAGGACGCGGTGACTCCGTTTCTGACATGACTGAAAACTTGTTGATTGCCGGGACGTTAAACCTCAAAACAAACAAAAGAAAAAAAATAAATAAATACCACTCACACACACATAAATTGTGTTTTAGATAAGATGAAGAAATCGGATATATCCAAATATAATATGCTTCAACCACTTAAATCTAGGCTTCTTTTGAAAATTCAATTGGTTTTCAATGCATTTCGAAAAGGCCTTTACTTTACAATAGCAGTCGGGTGTGTTGACAAAAATGTAAAATTCAACATACGCCAGGAGCACGCCGGAGACACGTTAGAAGCGCGTTACACGCGCGTTTTGTGCGCTTGGTGTACGCTTGGTGCACGTTGCTACACGTCGCTGTAAGTCGCTGCGCGCTCAATGCGCGTTTGGGCTCAAAAATATTTTAAACATGCTTAAAAATTTTCAAGAAGCTCGGCGTGTCCCGGGCGTGTGTCTTATACGTTTCAAATAAGTTCCGCGCGCGCTACAGGCGCGTTGAATATGCTTCGAACGCGTTCGGCGCACGTTTTAGGCACGCCAGTGTACGCTACATGCGCGTTCCGATTTTATGAGAGCGTGCCCCAAGCGAGTGTGAGATGCGCGTTGAACGTTTGCTGCGCCTGTAGCGCGTGCATAGCGTATTTGGGACGTAACACAAACGTACTCCAAAACTTTATACGTCCGGCACACGCCTCAGTCACGCGCTACTGTGTGACTGCTAAAGCGAGTTAAAGGAAGAATTAATTTTTATACGTCCAAAATCTTCAGCATGTTGACATTTTTCATACGCCCGGCGCGCGTTTGGGTTATACGCTACAGTGTGACTGCTGGTAAGACAAAATGCCAACTTAAGATGTTCTAGGATAAAATGTCTAATTTAAAAGTGGCCTTTATCATGTTTATTGGTTTAAGATTTTGAAAATATTCTGAATTTATGTCTTTTGTGTATATACGTTCGCTTCAATAATGCCTAGACTTTTACTCCAAATAATAAATGAATATTCAAGAAAAACTACTGCGATCACGGAACTGAGCCGCTGCATCGGAAATCCAACAAAACAAAGACGCAGTCAGCATTTTTGTTTTCGCTACACGGAAAGTACAATCCCTCTTTTTCTTACATCCTAAGTTTCAAGCTTCTAACCTGCTTCTGCGACTGTACAGGCTGGTGTGTGTCGGACCTGGTCGGAAACCCAAGTTGTTATTTCTCACTTTAGCATGTTTAGTACGTTGTCATATGCGGCAAGGTTATTTCAAGTCATTATTCCAAACTGAGAACTGTCTTTCATACCACGAGTCTAAAAGCTAGCGCACCAGCCATGTAAAATACAGATTTTTCTAACGCCGCAGACCGCGGCGTCCCATCAGGGGTTATTCTGTTTGCTTAGAGGAATTTCATCTAAAAATAGAATAAAATTCAAAATTACTCCTAACACCCCTAAAAATGAAAGTGGACTCATCCAACTGATAATGATGGGAAAATCCATTCGTCAAATATGGGTGAATATTTTCGCTCCGAGCTATGTATACCCATGCATATCACACTTGTTCCATATAAAAGTGGGGTTTAAAGAGATATGCATTTCACGGACATATGTTGTCTTGATGTCAAGCCCGGGTTGACATGGTTGGGGTTCGTTGTCCAAACCTGCGGTTCGATTTGTCTGAGCCTATATACATTGTACACGGTGCATAACCATTGTACCGGGTGTCCTAGAAAACATGTTACAGTTTAAAATTCTAACAGCATTTAATTCGAAAAAGATATGCTGCAAATTGTTTTTGCTGATCAATGTAATATACATAGAGATAATGCCATTGATTCCAAACTTCGGAAAAGCAAGGTCTAGCTTTTTAAAAAAGTTTCTTTAATTTTCTAAATTTTACTCCCTTTGTTAGCTTTTTACTATGCATATTACAACATGCCATCTTGCAGGACAGGATTGGTATTCATAAATGTCTATTGTGTGCTTTATAATTTGCCATAGATTTTGTCTCACACTCACACGGTGTTCCCCTGTTATCTTTATCCAGATCAAATCTGTAGCACCACCTTGTTCATTTTGACATTGTTTTCATCACATAATTTTTGAAAAACCATACATTGTTACCATGGTAACCATCTCATTGCAGTTTTGATGCACACTATTGCTGATCAGCACCTTTGTTTTCGCATCACATATGAGCCACCGCATCAGAAAACAAACAATCTGCATATGCGAAAACAAAGTCGCAGATCAGCGCCTTTGTTTTCGCTCCATGCCTCTTACTAAATCCGAAGTTTCAAGCTTCAAACTATTTTCTATGGCTGTACAGACAGGTTTGAGTCGGACCTAGACGGAACCCCCAGAGACCGGTTTTCTCGCGATGCGGCTGCAAATGATACCTTAGCTGTGTGCTAGCCTCCATTTCTCTGTTTATCTTTACATCATCCCAGTTTCTATCGGGCCGGGGAACCCAAATACGGTGCACATTTACACAACAATGTTCATTTGTAAAATTCATCACAGATTGCAGAGAGGCGGCCCCCGTGGCCGAGTGGTTAAAGTCGCTGACTTCAGTGCTCTTGATCATTCGATCATCTCACCGCTGTGGGTTCGCGCCTCGCACGGGGCACGAGTCACATGTGGGACAAGCCAAGTTCTGCTTGCGGGTGTGTCAGGTGGTTTTTCCCCGGGTACTCCGGTTTTCGCCCCACCTACCGATTGATTCGTCTCGATATGAGTGAAAAAGCTTGAAAGAGACGTAAAACTGAATCAAAAAAAAAAAAAAAAAAAAAAAAAAAAAAAAAAGATTGCAGAGAAATGCGAGGTATTGTCCACATATATAATACCGGGTAACTGTTCACGTCCTGCTCTCAGTTTGATTCGCAATAAAATTGGTCCATTTGAGGCACTAACATTCATATTTGTAGAATAGTCAGTAGAGATGTATCGGGTACGGATAAAAGTCATATCATATGTCATTCCTATCCCGGGATTCCTATTCTTTAGTTTATCCATCATACCGTTGATCAACAGTTCATAGTCAGTAGAGATGTATCGGGTACGGATAATAAGTCATATCATATGTCATTCCTATCCCGGGATTCCTATTCTTTAGTTTGTCCATCATACCGTTGATCAATAGTTCATAGTCAGTAGAGATGTATCGGGTACGGATAATAAGTCATATCATATGTCATTCCTATCCCGGGATTCCTATTCTTTAGTTTGTCCATCATACCGTTGATCAACAGTTCATAGTCAGTAGAGATGTATCGGGTACGGATAAAAGTCATATCATATGTCATTCCTATCCCGGGATTCCTATTCTTTAGTTTGTCCATCATACCGTTGATCAACAGTTCATAGTCAGTAGAGATGTATCGGGTACGGATAATAAGTCATATCATATGTCATTCCTATCCCGGGATTCCTATTCTTTAGTTTGTCCATCATACCGTTGATCAACAGTTCATAGTCAGTAGAGATGTATCGGGTACGGATAAAAGTCATATCATATGTCATTCCTATCCCGGGATTCCTATTCTTTAGTTTGTCCATCATACCGTTGATCAACAGTTCATAGTCAGTAGAGATGTATCGGGTACGGATAATAAGTCATATCATATGTCATTCCTATCCCGGGATTCCTATTCTTTAGTTTGTCCATCATACCGTTGATCAACAGTTCATAGTCAGTAGAGATGTATCGGGTACGGATAATAAGTCATATCATATGTCATTCCTATCCCGGGATTCCTATTCTTTAGTTTATCCATCATACCGTTGATCAATAGTTCAATGTCGGTTGTCACGATGTTCAGAAACAGATGTTTACACTTTGTGTCCCTACTGTGGCTTACAGAACGCGGCCTTCAAATCATTTCTGAATCGCTTTGCACTCAAAATGTACAGGAAAAAGTTGAAAGCGTGATTGCTAATGTAGGACATTCCAGCAACGATCTGAGGCACAGTCCATGTTTCGCCAAATTCAACAGGAGAGTCGTAGTCCTCAGCTTGTAACGCTTCAATCACGTAAAGGATCAGTAAAGGGGCGACGAAAACTATGTACGATATGCTGATCAACGTCGTGAGAACCAGAACGTGGCGCGTGCGACGCAGCAAATTGTTGGCCGCGCTGCTCAAGTTTTCACGCGACTGCCGATGGACCTTGATCCAAGTAGCCGTATTAGCCGTAACGATGATCAGTACAGGCAATATGAAGAGAAGATTGCCCTCAACCATCAACATCCAGCGATAAAAGTTCGCGTAGCTTTCATCCACAAAACCACAAGTATTTGTAATGAGGGGCTGGTTTTGTTTGTTTGGTCCTGTCGTCGGTTCGTTGGAATTCATGGCCTGGTTGTCGAAATGGGAGTCGTCGTCAATGCGACCGAGCTCTGCTGAACAGTTGCCGGTCTCAGAGGCGTTATTTGGCATAACGGATGAATTACAGAAATTTGACTGCGACGTTTCAACCGGTGGATCGATGGTCTTCAACGTAGAGGAGTGGCAGGTGGCTGCGGATGCGACGTCACCAAACTGACCGCCATCACATTCAACGGACACGCACTCGCCGGTTTGGTTGAGAGACGTTTTGTTGAGGGATCGAAGACATTCAGGAGACAGTGGTACAGAGTTGTTACCTGGAATGCTTGTCACTGTGTTCAAGGCAGATGCCAGAGAAAGGTCTGTGTCACCGCGATCCAGATTCGGCATAGCCGTGGAGTTGTTCGTCGTCATTTCTCTTCCGGGGAGTTGGTCGAGCATTTCATCGGCGGTAGAGGTTTCGTCGCCACCGCTGTCGCCGTCGGTGTTGTTCATACTACCGGAAACGACCGCTGTGAGTGGTGTTAAGCCAACAGGTTTATTTCTATCCATGTTTTCCGTTGCATTTAGTTTTGAAGTGTCGTTGCCAGCGCTGATAGCAGAGTGTAGCTGATTTCCGTAGATGTAGTGAACATTCAACACTACTGAGAATGTCACCAGAAGCGCCGTCACGACGAAGGCATTCTTTGGCTTGCATACCGCTTTTGCTTTGAACGGAAAGTACACCGCAAATGAACGCTCGAGCGCTAGAACAACAATCAGCCAAAGTGAGACGCTTGAAAAAACGCCGACGAGAAATAAATGAAGTTTGCAATATACGGCACTTGTTATTATCAAATCAATGCTTATAGTTCCTACTTTCCAAGGGAGTGCGAACACGATCGAATACAATGCCAAGATGTCTGCAACTGCCAGGGCAGCTAAATACACAGTATAAGAAGATTTCTTACAATGTTTGTTTGTTACAGTTATAATAGCCAGGATATTGCCAACAGTTCCAACACACAAAAGTATTCCAGCCAAAGTCACGCTTATCAGGTTCAGGTCCATGATGACCCCACCCATTAAAATCCACTAATATTATTCCTTACATTTTTCGCTCGAAGTACCGTTTTGCACAAGAAATAAAATACGTTTTCTGTAAACGGCGTGTTTGAAGATAAATTTTTATTTCAAAGTTAAAAAACATCAAACAGTTGAATTTGAAGTAATTTAGAACTGTTTTTATCAAATGTCCTTTAATGTTTCCAAAATGACACCCATCAACAAAAACTTTGAAACTGCAACTATCCAACGCATGATTGTTTTATTTGAGCCGCGACGCGAGTAAACCGGTCTTCGGGGTTTCCGACCAGGACTGACACAAACCGGCCTGTACAGTTCCAGAAAAAGTCTAGAAGATTGAAATTTCGGTTTTAAGAAGAAGAGAAAATGTACTATACGTGTAGCGAAAACAAAGGCGCGGATCAGCTTCGCAGTTACTGCGAAGCTGATCTGCACCTTTGTTTTCGCATAGGCAAAAATCCGGTTTTCTCACGATGCGGCTCATTTTATCATTTTCCAGAATGACCATAATACTGATGCTTTCCACTGTACAATATCACATGCTTAATTTATGAAAAACCGTTACCTATCAACGCATTTCTGCATATCCTAATTGAGCCTGTGCGTGACAAAATCAACAATTTGGGTTTCCGACCAGGTCTGACACAAACCGGGCTGTACGGTCACAGAAGATGGTTAAGCGCTGGAAATTTTGGATTTAGAAAGTAAAGAAATTGTACTATCCTTGAAGCGAAAACAAATGCGCTGATCAGCTTATTTGCGTCTTTGTTTTCGCCTATGCAGATAGTCTGTTTTCCCATGCAACGGCTGAATTAGCTTTCTGAGATGACCAGGCATAACATGGGGTAGACTACAGAATCAAATATGTATAACCAGATACTCAAAACTGAGTTAGTAAGTTATTCGGCGCCCAGGGATCTCCATCGTCGGGCAGTTTACTGAATCTGTGAGTCCTGGTGTTTGATTCATCAGAATGTTTATCATGATTTATTTGTTTGTTCTTGATGATTCATTGACTAGCTAGAGCTTCACCACGAGGACCGAAGAACTAACTAAATGTTATGAACCACTGCAGAAGCTGAGGGTGAGGTTATGGCCATGTAAAATCGATTTAAGCCCGCCAGTAATTTTGTGTTACTGATCGCTCCAAGTCGATACTTCTGTGGTGGTTCTTTTTGTTTTGTGTCTTGGTGTTTAAAGTAAGAATAGAGGGACCAGGAATCGATGCAGTTAAATTTAAAGTCCCAACATAGACAGCGGGTGGGAAAGAAAATACATAAAACACAACAAAACATTTTCCGACAACACACTCGAAGAGCAGAATGACTAGCTCTTTCCCAACAAGGTAGCCATCCGGCTAAGTTTCAACAGGAACGAAAGGGAACGAGTACGACAGAGAGGTAGGCACAATAAACAGTAGTATAATGAAGATAAACCACTTTTCCTGGGACACCGATTATCGTTCCAACAGGGGACATGTATGATGAAGACATTTACCACTCTATCTGGGACACAACTTAACGTTTTTATCGGGCACAACGCCGAACTAAAAATTTTGTGCTGTTGGCGCCTTATGTATGTTTTCATAATACTAGTTAAGGTAACTGAGTGGCCACCTTTTGGGAAAATAGCTGCCCATTCGGCTTACGAAATGTTTTCCTGGTATAAGTAACTGACTGTTAGTTGTTGTTTTTTTCCCACCTCGGTTTTTTGGAGCGGGAATTTTTTTCTGATTGCGCCTTTTCCTGATCTTTGCCTACTTTACCTTTTCAAGTGGGTAACAAAGGTATTTTGCAAGCTATATGTACCTATAAGTGGCGAAAGGAAGTCTATCGCCTTCAGTTTTTTGTTGTGTAAGCATCACTGACGTGTCCTTTTGGTTTCTCGCGTACAAATGCAGGGTTTTCTTAGTGCTGCTGAAACAATCGCGATGACATTTAATACTGCAAGACACTTTGTCCAAATATGGTAGTTTTTTTTTTTATTTTATTTTATTTTTTTATTTTTTTATTTTTTTTTTATTGTGATACAGCACGGTACTTCAGCTTCTTTTAGTTGAGTTGTTAAGACGAAGCGAGCCTGAAAATCAAATTTGAAGAATTTGTCATTTTCCTAAATATTAGAAATAAAAGGACTCTTGGTGCCAATAATACATGTATAGGAGCGCGGAGCTGAGTCGTGGCTATTTGATCAGTGCGATTTGTGCAGTTACTGCACAGCTGATTCTCATGATGCGGCTCATATTCTTTTGAAATGGTCGTATAAAACTAAGAACAAAATGTTCAAAAATTGAAATTATTTAGTTTATACGGACGATATAAGCCGCGCAGTGAGCAAGCCAACCTTGACTGTGTTCGAACAGGTCCGAGACAAACCGAACTCAACGAGTAATAAATGAGTCGCCTTGTGAGAAAACCGGTCTTCGGGGTTCCGACCTGGTCTGACACAAACCATTTAAAAATAGAGTAATTGTACTATCAAAATTGGTCAGCTTCACAGTTACTACGAAGCTGATCTGTGCCTTTGTTTTCGCTTATGACAAATCGCACGATATTGGGGAATTTTTGTATATGGCATCTTAAAACTGACAAGACAAAGCCGGTTTGCTTGTTTTTTAAACAATGCATTTGTCTAGTCATTGGCTAGACTTTGACATTAATTGATATATAATAATTTTAAATTTTTGATCACATTTTTGGGCAGTATATTTTAAGAAAATGCCGATTTTAATGAAAAATCGCCTGTTAACTTGAAACAAAAATACACAGTGGCTCTTAAAAATGACAATACCTCAACTTTTTGGACGCCAAAACTTGCGATAGACATCTTATGGTTAACAGGAATTGCAACAGCTTCACACCATGCCACTTATTTTGTTTTCCCAGTTTAAATAAGCGCATTACGGACCATCACGAGAACAGGAAAACGTGTTAACTTTTCGCAAAATTACGCCACATTTCAAGGAAGGTGTTTTTGTTAAGCAATTATTTCAGAATCAAAGCAACTAGGATGTTGATTTTTATATGGTGTGAATGCACATTATCTATGGATTTCAAAGCACAAAACGATAATCAGTTGCCATTTCAAATGCAAATTCAAAAATCGAAATCGCTAATGCCTAGGTCACACTAGCGCTTACGGATGCCGCGGATAGTTGCGAATACTATACGTAGCGATCCGCAGAATTTTGTGGGCGGGGCTAACGGTTCTTAATGAATTTATTACCTTTAAATACGAATAAATACGGGTAGTTCAGGAAAGATACGGATACGTTCGAAGATAGTTACGGATAAATTCGAATACATACGGTTAAGATACTTGACTACATACCTTTCGATACCATCTGTTACTTTTAGATACAGGCATACACCTTCAGATACGTAATGTTGCGTTTTCTTGCGTATATAACGGTGAAATTTGATGCAAGAAAACGCAGGTTTTAGTCAAACTACAGTCACACTAGCACATCCGGATGCTGCGGACGCTGCGGACTGACCTTTCGTATCTATCCGTCATATCCGTAACAATTCGTATCTTTTCCGTATATGTTCGTGTCTTAACGTATTGTATATGCAAGTCCGATTCCATCCGCGCCCAAATTTTGAAAAAAATCAAAAATTGGGCACGGATGAAACATCCGTAATAGTACGTAATGACATGTAAATGAAGGCGTTGATTCGAATCTTTCCGTATCTAAACCGTAACACAAACGTATCTACACCGTAAATGAACGCATCAACCAACAATCATATGGGGTGCCGTTTTACTATTTATTATAGGGATCAACCATGGTTTTCAGTGTTCAAACATTCGATGGATCACGAGGAAGGTGTTTGAACACAAGGCCGCAGGCCGCGTGTTCAAACACCTTCCGAGTGATCCAGCGAATGTTTGAACACTGAAACAAACCATGGTTGATCGCTGTTCTTGCATTTTCACTCTAATCCACTTAAAATCTCTTGACAATGACATTAGCAACGTAAAAACTCATCGAAAACAGCGGAGCTTCTTCAACGTCGGCCATTTTGTTTCTTCGAAACACATGACGTCACGTCGCATTGACCAATGACGTCGCCCAAAACCCATGTTCAAACGGCACGTGAATTTCATGCCATGATTTGAACATGGGTTTTGTTGTTTGAACACGGCTTTCGACCAATCGAAAACGGTCTCAAACAGCTGTGCGCATAGATATCTATGCAAGAATCCCTATTTATGGATATCCATAATTCATTTTGGATATCCAAAATTCATTTCTGGTTACTTAAAATCGATTTATGGATATCCTTAATTCGTCTGAATATTGGATATCCATAAATTGATTTTAGGATATCCTAAAATCGAACTATGGATATCCTAAAATAAATCCTATTTTTGGATATCCATAATTCAATTTAAGGATATTATAAAATCGGACTAATATTGGATATCCATAATTCGATTTATGGATATCCATAAATGAGTTATGGATGTACTTCAATAGAACTGTATTTTAGGATATCCATAATTTAAGGATATCCTTAAATCACAAAAAATGATGTACGTGCCTATGGGTGCCATTTTACTATTTATTCCCAATTTTTGGATATCCATAATTCATTTAAGGATATCCATAATTTATTTATGGATATCCTTTATTCATTTATAGATATCCTTAAATAATAAAGGATATCCATTAACAGTTCTGGATATCCTAAAATGAATTATGGATATCCATAAATGAATTATGGATATCCATAATAATTATGGATATCCTGAAATGAATTATGGATATCCTGAAATGAATTATGGATATCCTTATTTTTTTTCGATATCCAAAATTTATTTTTGGACATCCATAATTCTTTTTTGCCGGGATATCCATAATTCATTTTGGATATCCTAAAATCAATTTAAGGATATCCTAAATTCGTCTGAATATTGGATATCCGTAAATAGATTTAGCATATCCTAAAACCGAACTATGGATATCCTAAAATACAATCCTATTTTTGGATATCCATAATTCGATTTAAGGATATCCTAAAATCGGGCTAATATTGGATATCCATAATTCGATTTATGGATATCCATAAATTAGTTATGGATTTCCTTCAATAGGACTGTATTTAAGGATATCCATAATTCATTTAAGGATATCCTTAAATCACAAAAAATGATGTACGTGCCTATGGAGTGCCGTTTTACTATTTATTCCCTATTTTTGGATATCCATAATTTATTTAAGGATATTCATAATGTATTTATGGATATCCTTAATTCATTTATGCATATCCTACAATAATTAAGGATAAATCGATTATGGATATCCAATATTAGCCCGATTTTAGGATATCCTTAAATCGAATTATGGATATCCAAAAATAGGATTGTATTTAAGGATATTCATAATTCGATTATAGGATATCCTAAAATCAATTTATGGATATCCAATATTCAGCCGAATTAAGGATATCCATAAATCGATTTTAGGATATCCAAAAAAGAATTATGGGTATCCAAAAATATATTATGGATATCCAAAAATGAATTTTGGACAACTAAAAATGAATTATGGATATCCATAAATAGGAAATAAATAGTAAAACGGCACCCCATACGTGCCTATGGGATATAATGATTTCTCCCTAGTCAGAGAATGGAGGCATCCGGTGTGGTTGAATTTACGTTGGCTTCCGTTTCGTTCAGTTTAAGTTAGCGCATGCGTATTACACGGAAAAATCATTATGGAAAAGAAATATTTTTTAAAATGAATTATGGATATCCTAAAATCGAATTATGGATATCCTTAAATCAGATCATTATGGATATCCAAAAAAAGAATCATGGATATCCAAAAATCGAATTATGGATATCCTAAATTCAAGCTTATTTTTGGATATCCTAAAACACATTTAAGGATATCCTTAAATGAGCTGACTTAAGGATATCCATAATTCGATTTTTGGATTATCCAAAAATCGAATTATGGATATCCATAATTCATCGTGATTTTTGGTTATCCAAAAATTTATTTCAGGATATCCATAATTCAAATATGGATATCCATAATTCATTTAAGGATATCCATAATTCATTTATGGATATCCATAATTCATTTATGGATATCCATAATTCATTTTAGGATATCCAAAAATATTGATGGATATCTTTAATTATTTTAGGATATCCATAAATGAATTAAGGATATCCATAAATGAATTATGGATATCCATAAATGAATTATGGATATCCTTAAATAAATAAATTACCTGTATAATAGAAAAATGACGGACATTTTTGTCAAGGAGACTACAATTATTCTACCCATTCCGGATCAAGTTCATGAAAATTGCTGCGCATGCGCATATGAATGATTTGAGTATGATAAACTTGATGAAGCACGCGACTGTGGCCACTGAAGCGTGAAAGTATATGCATAATTGAAGTCAATGCGGATCAGTTGGGGGTAATCCGAATCATGGACTATATATCACCACCGACGGGTTTATTCTTCAAATTCTTTGCATGTGGTCATACAGTGAACCTTATGAAATATTCCGAGGACCAAAACATGTGCCTTATTCGGCGTCATTTTCCCATAGCCATGTTTGCTCAACCCCACCCCCACCGAACACACGATTTTCCATGGGTGATCTGAATAACGTCGGAATAGTATATGATGCTTGTTAACAACGCAGATTATTTCATAGTTTACACTTAATTTTATAATATAAATACCTAGAATGTAAAAATATACCTTTAGTTACAAACATCAAACAATACAAGTCCTTTGAGAGCATAAAATGACAGAATGCGGTTAAACGTGATTCGGAGTAACTACAATGATGCCATTTCAAAGTTTCTAATTAAATATGTCGTAATATTCGATTTTAGGACGGAAACTTCGTCAAAATGACAGAAAATAATTGGGGAAAATATAAGCAACCAATATCGAAAGATAACTTACATGGTACCTTTCATTTTCGACAAATTCGGCAAACCGCCGTGTGTAATTGAAAGCTTTTTCCATCGTGTTTCTGTATATGAGCCGGGAACCATTGACGTGAACAAGATGTTGACGTCATTATCCACGGTCATTGACCGATGGAATGAAACATAGTTGAATCAAGAGTCAAGTGGCCAAGTTCATGTTTAAAAAAATCTTGTTTTATGGTTTTGTAAAATTCTTTTGAAAATTATTTTGATCCGGATCATCTTCAGATCCGCTATGGCTACAACAAGTGTATATATTCCAGAAACGTTCTTGTATGATTCATTCAAGCATTGGATACAGATTATGTTATGCCCAAACACTCAGCTCTAGAGGGCTCAGCCACACGCTTATTAGCATTGTGCAAGTTGCATCCTGGTTTGATTCCGTTTTCATACGTGTGGCATGCTGTGTAAACTTTAGGAAAACCGTAACATTACGTGTTCGTATCTGAATTGTATCGAAAAGTGTGTATAAACGACAAAGACCGCAACCGAACGAAACAACACGTATGTAACAGTATCGATCCGCAACAAATGCTTGATCGCGGAATGATACGTTTAGATGCGATTTTTTTCCTTCAGTTACGTACCATTGCCTACCATTACCGATCGTCCATCCGCGCATGCATTTTTGACAGTTATGAAAATTTGCCCGCGGATCTACCGCGCCCTGAGGATACGATACGTACAGTTACGGACATTACGGATGAGATACGAATCGTTACGAATAGGACGGACAGATACGGAACACCTATCCGCAGCGTCCGCAGCGTACGTAAGCCCTAGTGTGACCTAGGCATAACGTTAGGTGTCTTACAAAATGTCCCAAGACGCGTAAGTTTGTCTTAAAAACAGATAGGCCAATTTTACATATCGTTGGCCCGGCGCAAAAGTGTTGTAACTATCAATTTTTCAAAAAATCACTTTTTTGCACATTTTGATTTGTCTAACACATATACATAGCCTGCAAAATTATTTTACCTGTATCTTTTAATTTTTCCAAGATATTTTGATATTTGGTGAATGGTTGTAACTGAAATGAATGGTTTGCACAGCGCAAAAGTGTTGTATCTCGAGTTACAACCCTTTTGCGCTGAACTGTCTTGATACATTATTGTAAATGGTTACAGCGCAAAACTGTTTTAACTCAATTTTTACACTGTATTTATGTACATATGAAGGGAAGTAATTGTTAATATCATGACAAAATGACATCACAGTTACACTGATGATGTGTTAATGGCATTATTTTGAGCAATTTAATAATTAACACAAAAAAACTCTCTTGGGGATCTGATCAGGTCAGGCATGCAATGGGCTGTATGGCCACAGAAGCTACTTTGCATTTAGATTCTTGAAGCTTTGTACAGTAATGAAGCGAAAAGAAACAAGTAAGTAAATATGGTTTAAGGCAGGCTTTTAATTCTAAATATCCAGATCAAACATGATCAAAGGCTTCGTTTGGAGAAATTAATGCAAGGGCGGGATCCAGACTGTGGTCTGCTGTGGAAGCACAACCCACCATCAAGGCATGTGGCACCAAGTAATTGTATAACTTTATACAATCTTTAGGCTGATAATTCACATCAAGCAGTAAGATTTTGACAAGTAATGTAAATTTTCTTCCATTTTATACTCCATTTTTGAACCATATACAAATGATGTAATATTATGGTAATAAGAGGGACGTTCAAAAGGTTAGCGGAAAAGTGCTGCAAAATTATTAATTTTCATGGGAAATTCACGCTGTCTGTATGTTTTGTAAATTAACATATTGTTAAAATATGCACAAAATTTGAATAAAATCGGATGAAAATTAAGCATTACTGATTAGATCACGTGCGTATCTTGGGTTACAACAGTAAAACCGGCCCAAGTATGACATTGTTATGCATGATTTCTAGATGGCCAGAAACGACATAACAATGTCATGCTATTCGCATCCTTCCCACTGTTTGCTAGCTCCTAAGCAGTTTTGGAGTCCATCTGGCATAAAGCATCTAATTGTCAATTCTTTGTGTATAATGTGTTGAATTGTGCCGAAACTACAGCTCGATATATTGTGTATTCCACGACTTCTACTCTTTTCTATCACGATGATCATTTTCGACATTTTAATGTTATTTGACATATTACACTGCTTGAATCGACATAGATGTTTTTCTGGCCATCTAGAAATCATGCATACTTATTTCATATTGCCGTTTTCTTAATTTCCGTGTCGCCATATGCGTTTCCTGCTCTTAACAGTGTTACTTTCTTTTAATATCTGTTTCAAATACAAAATTTATTGAAGACCATTGTTGCCCATGCATTTTAGGTATGCTTACTAAACAATATGGCCGCATTACGCATAGATGATGTCATACACCTACATGACGTCATGTGCTTACCACCAACATATTGAACTTTACTCAGCGAAGTAGATAAGGATGCATACTGTGTATGTACGCAGGATTTTTTGCTCTGTACGCATGAAAAATTGAGAGCTGTGCGTACTATGTACGCAGTAAATCAGCGGTACGCAAACAGCTTTCAGTTTTATGCGTACTCAGATATCATACCTTTAAAATTGTTACAAAACGACAACTTTTCAACTTTTTTTTGTCTGGCTGCTCTGCCAACAATTGAAAAGTAGTTACATTGTACAATGTTAATGCAGCTTTTGATTTTTCTATATTTACGTATTATATAATGTATCTTTCGTAGTAATACCTTATACATGCTCTCTGTCCAGTGCCTCGGTCAGACACAATGTTAACCAAAGGTTTATTCACGTAGTTTAATGGTAGTGTTTCACTCTGGTTTATAGAAAAGGCATTTTGCGCGGTTTCTGGTCATTGTCATCAATTTAAAAATTGATGTATTCCATTTACTACAGCCATGCTAGTTCATCATTTTCGTCATTCTTTTCTCTTTTATTATCTATGCCAGGGTCACACACGTGTATATGGTTTAACATGCCTAAATGATAGAATAACATAAAATTACAGGATTATAAACCAGCTTATTTGAATTTTCATACTTAAGTAAATGATCTTGAGTAAATGATCTTATCCAAACGTATACAGATATCTCAAAATTCGATTATTGATGAGAGGTTAGAATAAGAATGTAACTCTTGAAAAAACGTGTACACTCTTGTATTGTCGGTACGCACCGTACATTCAGTTTGATGCATACAGTACGCATTGTGAAAAATAATTATCTACATCACTGTTTACTCATACAAAATTTGGTGAAAATAGCACAGTAAACTATCAAATGCAACATCATTATTAAACATCGACTTTTTGTAAAGATGATCAAAAGTGGGCCGGTAATTGTGATGCATGCTTTCCATAACACTGTTAAAATTGTATTCATGCAAGGGCAGCAAAATTTGCTGTATATAATGTACAAATAATGTTTGTCTGTATAACTATATGAGTTCAGCTAATTTACAAAATAAGGACATAACAGCATTTTTCCGCAAACTTTATGAACACCCTACGTAGTCTAATAAGATATGTTACTGATAGATTGTGGAAGGAGGGGGGAGGGGGGGGGGTCACAAAGACCAGGCTGACCAGTCCATTTCAATGACAACATGAACAGTGTGATGGCTTGCATAATAACCCATTGCACAACGACATGATCTCACAATTGGATCCAATATCTCGTGTATATGAACACTGTAAGACTGCCACCAGCTACCCTGTTCAAGTCTGAGCACCTGTTAAAAGCTATCTCATCCAACAACATGATTGATCCATAACCCAGTTTGTCGTACTCCACAATGGTAGCTTTATAGTGCCCTCTTTGGGACCTCCACCATGACACCTCCAAACAGGAACATGTCTTCACAAACAGAAACATGGAATTGGCTTTCATAAAAAACAAATGACCATAGGACAAAGTCAGTCTGCAGTTCAAAGACCTAGGGTCAAAACAGGTTCTTGTCTGTTGCTTGGCCCACCGGGGTCCAACTGGTGTTTTTCTTTTGCTCCGGAGTTAGTAGGTTATTCGGCGCCCAGGGATCTCCATCGTCGGGCAGCTTACTCAATCTGTGAGTCCTGGGTTTTGATTCATCAGGATGTTTATCATGATTTATTTGTTTGTTCTTGATGATTCATTGACTAGTTAGAGATTCACCACAAGGACCAAATAACTAACTAAATGTTATGAACCACTGCAGAAGCTGAGGGTGAGGTTAGGTACCTGTAAAACCGGTTTAAGCCCGCCAGTAACTTTGTGTTACTGATCGTTCCAAGTCGATACTTCTGTAGTGGTTCTTTTTGTTTTATGTCTTGGTGTTTAATTTTTTTGTGCTGTTGGCGCCTTATGTATGTTTTAATATTTTAGTTAAGTTAAGGTAACTGAGTGGCCACCTATTGGGAAAATAGCTGCTCATTCGGCTTACGATATGTTTTATCGTATAATGTACCTGATTGTTACTTTGGTTTTTTCCCACCTCGGTTTTTGGAGTGGGAATCTTTTTCTGATTGCGTCTTTTCCTGATCTTTGCCTACTTGTACCTTTTCAGTAACACTTAAGAGGGAGAGGGAGAGTCACCATGAAGGTGGTTTCTAATTGTCTTTACGATTGCCTTTGCAACCTTCAAGTTATTGTGTTGCCCAGTGATAAAGTCTACATAATTGATCTTCCCAAACATTATCTGTCAGTTTTGGCTTGTTGATGGCCTTGTCCTGGTCTTTGACTGTAAGTTCCTGACTATAAATTACAAGCTCAAAATTATGGGCTCACACCAAGGGTACATAAAAACTGATGAGAAGCCTCTGTGGTGTACATAAACATGTAGTTGTTTAGCTACTCAACATGTAAAACAGGGATCAATCATGGGCCTTTACAGTTTTTTGGATGAGACTATAAACCGAGGTCCCATGACAATTTTCCAGGACAAACAGGTGATAAAGACATTCTGTGACGAGGCTGGAGACTATGCTGTGCTCAATATGCCAAGTCCAAGGTACCTAGTCTCCATACCTGGCATAAGGACAAAGCACTGTGCAAACAACCTGATGCTGAGGCACTCCCTAGCAGTTTAATAATTGTTTAATAATGGTTCAAATGAAACCTCACTGTCACTGATAATAAATATATCCAAAGAATACAAATTATTGCAGCAAATTTCAACTGCAGGAAAACTCTACTAATGCATGGTTAAAGCCCATATCTCTCTGGAATGCAACAAGTGGAGACCAGTTTGTGACCTCTTGGACAAAGATTTTATAATGCAATTTTCATGTTGCAGTCTCACTGAAAGGAAATTTATGCAATACATAATTTTTGTGAATTTCGGCCTGATTTTACAAAATGTCTCACAAATGCCAAGTGAAAGTCGCAATTTAAGTGTCCCACAAAGTTCCCATGGATATTGTTTAGTTTCATTTTCAAATCGCAAGATATTCCTGAGAGTGTCTCACGACATTCACACGAATGTCGCTTAGTTTTATTTTCTCACCAGATAAGTAGTTATGAGTTGTTTGCACTTTGTTCACTCAAGACTGTTATGTGAGTGTGACATTCATACAATATTCATGGGGGTGTGGCATATTAACTGCATTGTGAATTCGCAAAGATTTGGCGATGACAGAATTGTGACACTTGTACAACTGTTGTGCAGCAGATTTGCGATAACTTGCGACCGGCTTCTAAATGTTTTGTCGCAGAAATTTGTATAAAATCTTTGAACATGTTTAGAACTTAAAATTTCTTTTGCAAATAGTTGGTGGCTTATTCACACGACATTCATATGAGTGTTGTAAGACAGTTTTGCAACTCAATTTGCAAAACAGTGGGTAGGGGATTCCATGTGAGTGGTGTCTGGTTTTATTGCACTTTATTAGTTCCTGTAGACTCAGTGCAACTTGACATTAATATTGACAAAGTGGACCAACCATGAAATATTGGTCAAGGGCATTGGGTCATGGGTTGAGCCTGCTTTATTTCTACGGAGTGATTATAAATGCTTACTTCTATCCATTCTTCAGAGAAATACACTCGAGTTTGAAGTTTAACACAACTCAACAAATTGTTGACAGACAGACCGACAAACAGACAGTCTATGGCAAAAGGTGCAAAAATAAATTTGGGTTTTAAGAAAAAAAGTTTTGGTATGCTTTTATCAGAGTGTTTCTCAATAAAGGTGGGAATACTGCAATTTCAGTAATTTATAACTTCATTTTCATTTGCATATTTATTTAGTTTCAAGACTTTTTAAAACATTGAAGATATTATGAAAAGGTTGCAAAAGAAAATTTTGCAAAATGTAGTATATATAAAGTACTGGTAAACGGTATGGGAAAAGTCTTTTTAGTCAACATAAATATCTCCAGCTACATCAAGAATAATACAAGTCCAAAAAATAAATATTTTCCACCTTTGTTCATTAATATTATAATTACCTAATGGCAAACATCCTACTTCATAATCAAATACCGAGCTTGTCAGTACAGATTGGTTGAATTACTAGTATGTTGCTGTAAACTGTGCGACTAAATCAGTAGGATCACTTTTCAAAGTTTTTAAAATTTTCAACCAACTGGATATTCAAATTCAATCAACTGAATATTCAAATTCATTAAAAAAAGTTACAACACTTTTGCGCTAACAAAATTTGGTTGCTCTTTTAAGAAAGTCACAGCGCAAAACTGTTGTAACTCAAGTTACAACAGTATTGCGCTGTGACCATTTCTAATTTTTAAAGCTTTTTAGCGCAAAGAAGGTTGTAACTTAAATTTTGCAAATATTTCTTTTAAAGATTGACTTTTTTGAAAAATGGTTAACTACAATAAAAACAATTGGCTTTTTCCATCATATATCTTGATTATGTATGATTACAAGGCTTTTTAAAGAAATAAGAAAGTTTTTTGCTCCTCCTGAAAAATTTACTAAAACTGAGTTACAACACTTTTGCGCCGGGCCGACGATATATTTATATACAAAAAATATTATATTGGTGGTAATGCACATAGTCTAAAAAACTTTGTCTGAAATTTTCAAGTAAATGCGCTGATGTACAGAGCCGCAATTGAAATTTCCGCAAGTCTTACAAAATGTCCCAAGACGCAAAATTAAGCGCCGACGTCAGAGTAAATTAATTATAACGCAACTCCCGAATTACGTTTTGACGTTACGAATATTTCCCCAATATCGTGCGATTTGTCTTATGCAACATGACGTGGTACATATCAGACATAACTCCCTGTAGGAACCATTAGAGCTAACCAATATTAAGAAATAGAATGCAGAAGGGCCCTTTTGGAGCAAGAGGGCCAGCTCTTTTCCAGCGGGATAACCATCCGTCTAGCACACCAGGAAAACATGTCCGTGCAATGAATACCCCCTTAAACCCTTTTTTGCATAGTAAAACTGGGGTATGCAGGGGTATACTTATTCTTCTTATTTCTGGTCCAAAACATAGATTGTGGGTACTCGTTAGAACCGCCTCGGCGTCGGCGAGGCGGTTCTAGCGTGTACCCACGATCTATGTTCTGAAGAAAAAGTTTAAAAGATATTAAACATTTTCCAATGAAATTTTCAAATTTTACAGCTGAAAAAAATCTTTGTATATTGCATGGTTATGGTTTCGTTAGACAGGCAGGACGAACAAGAACATGAAGATAAATCACAGTCGAACCGTCTTGGAACGGCCGATTAAGGCATGACTGTCTGGGATGGGTTAAATCGACTTTACGGGTCCGCAATCCTCGACCTTGGTCTCACAAGCCTAAGAAACGTTTGTGATTTGAAAAAAAAAGAAAAGAATATGTTTAGCGTCATATTTTGTGAGTGAAGCATCGCTATTAATAGTTGGCCTCCCAAGCCATCAAAATATTTTTCTGTTGGCATTTTTGAGTCCATTTTGGCATCCATGCTAAATGTGTTCCTTGATGTGTAACAATACACGCTAGGATGGATGCCAAGTCTGAAAATGCCCCAGAGTCCCAAAAGGAGGTCAAAGGTCAACTAAGTGCAAAATTTCATATATTTCAACATATCAGCAATATCGTTTGTAATATTTTCAATTTATTTGTCAAAATAACCCCTAAATTACATCTAATACATTTGTGAGGTTTAATCAGCATCAATTGTTACAATAAAGTGGTGCAGATTTAGGTCAAAGGTCACTTTAGTGCAAAAATGCTTATTTTCATGCCCTTTTACAATTGTCTGTATAAAAATCAGTGCCAGTGGTATTCTAATGGGGATAAAGTCTTTTTAGGTACTTCTTGACACTACTGTTTGATTTTGTAGTTTTTGTCATTTCAAGATGGTGTTCAATATGGCTGCCAAAAACAAGAGAATGCTATAACAGTTGATACGTGTACAAGTAACTTACCCTCATCTAAAAATCTTCATACACATTCAATTGTATTGTACTTTTTCATTTTGTAATTAGTCAGTTTTGTTAAACCAAGAAACATTTTATGCATTTATGGTGTTGATCGCCATCAGTTAGTTTGGATTTATAAATGATATTGATTTATATACTTGAGGTTCAATGTCATGTAAGGACAAAATAATTATTTTTCATGTTGTTTTCTAATTTTGACCCTGAGAAAAGTGATGATTGAAAATAAGAGTATTGATGGTAATCAGAGTCATTTCAAATGAGTCAGATTGATACTAATGTTTTATTTTTTACTTATAATGATGGTGGTCAAGATGGCTGCCACAACAGCAAGAATTGAATATGTATTGGTAAATTTTTATTACCTTACGTATGGAGAACATAAAGTAATCTTGACTTCATCGCAAGCAACCCTGTTTAGGGCATATTCTCTTCAATAATTTGGTTGTCAAGCTAATCTATTCTTCGAAACTGTCAGATCAATAAATAATGTGTTAATGATAAATATAAGTTGATTGAAATTCAGGCTATTTTGATGTCTGTGAAGCCCGAAGGGCTTCTCAAAGACATTAAACTGCTGTTATTCATCATCCAGTGAAAGCTAAACATCTGAATTTCAGTACTCAAGTCTGATATTTACATTTTTATTATCAATCAAGTATCTGTCTTTAAAGCCTAGGTTACATTTGCCCTACGATTAACTTGCGATGATCGTACGATGTCATTTTTTTGCATTTTCGTGCGGTCTCCGCAGGGTAACCCTAGGATGCCCCAACGATTCTACGGCTTCCTACGATCTCCGTAGCCTCTACGATTTTGTAGTAGTCTGCACTTTTACAAATTTTAAAAATCGTAAGACCGTAGCCCGTAGACACGTCGTAGGTAGCATCATCGTACGGGCGCCTTACGGAAACCCTGCGATGATCGTGCGGTCACCGCACGGTTTTATGATAATTTGGGGACTAAAATAATAAGATAATCGTAGACCTTCAGGGTGATCGTGCGGCATCCGTACGGTTATATCACAAGTTTATTAAAATCGTACGGACACCTAACATCGTACGGCTATCGTAGGGAGACCGCAAGAAATCGTAAGGACTCCTCACGGCCATCGCACGGGCTCCGTACGATTTCAACTTAAAGTGTGCGGAGACCCTTTGATTTCCCTACGATCTCCAAACAGTTCCGACTCAGGACATCGAAGAAAGCTAGAACAAGAAATCGAACGATGCCCGTATGAATTGTAAACACCTACGTCGTATCCCATGATCACATTCGATTTTTAAAAAATCGTAGGGAAATCGCGGACTGAAAAATCGTACAATGATCGGGGCAAATGTAACCTACTAGGCATGACCCCTTGCGGCCTCCCTACGATCACTGTACGATTTTTGTTCCCAAATTATCATAAAAAATATCGTGCGGTGACCGCTCGATTATCGCAGGGTATCCGTACGGTGTCCGTATGATGCCCTACGACGTGTCTACGGTCTACGGTCATTTAATTTTAAAATTTGTAATAGTGCAGACTATTACAAGATCGCAGAGGCTACGGAGATCGTAGGAAGTCGTAGAATCGTAGGGACATCGTAAGGTCACCCTGCGGAGGCCGCACGAAAATGCAAAAAATGGCATCGTACGATCATCGCAAGCTAATCGTAGGCCAAATGTAACCAAGGCATCAGTCAGAAGTCCAAGGGACTTCGTACGATATCCACTAACAGTCTGCGGAGACCCTACGACTACCGTTCGGCCTCCTTGCGTTTTGTATCAAAACGTATAGGGACTCCGTACGGACAACGCACGGGATCCGTACGATATCTACGTACTATCTGCGGAGACATACGACTGCCGTACGATCGCCTTGCGTTTTTGTATGAGAACGTCGACAAATGGCAGATCAAAAGATCGCACGATGCCCGTATGAATTGTTAACACATACGTCGTAGCCCACGATCTCCTGCGATGTCTAAAAATCGTAGAGAAAATCACAGACCGAAAAATCGTACGATGATCGGGGCAAATGTAACCTAGGCTTTAGTTCCAATAAAACTGTTGCTAATTTTCCGGATATTTGACATTAAATCAGACTTACCGGAATTTCGGAACAGCCCAAACGCTTAATTTTTGAGCTTAACGTCATGGCTATACGCGACCGACGTCACGCCAACATGAGTAAACAAACAATGACACTGGCTGCTATTGACCAAACTCCAAGCCGCGGTGTTCTCATTAAACAATATCGGAGAGTAACGGAGGTGTTGGCACTGTCGGGGAGTTTGGACATTGAAGTGACTCCGCCATTAGGTTTGGTATACGGTCATGTGATATGGTTTGTCAGCAGGGTGATCAAGAGCAAAACATTTTCGTGAATTTAAAGCCTTTCGACATGAAAGATATTTACGTTTTTGTGGAGACTCTGATTATGTAAATATGTCTTGCACTGGTAGATAGATTGGCTTGGTTGTGCTGGCATTGATATGCTAGCTTTGACTTAGGCATTTGTACATACGTCCATTCATTAAGGCAGCATGTAGCAACTTGGACGAAAATAGAGTATGGTACAAAATCATAAGATGTATCTTGTTGCATAATTATCATAAATGCATTACTTCATTGATTAAGCTCAGCTGCTGCTTTTTATCATTTGATGAGTCTACTTACATTTATATTTTACTTATGAAGGTAATAAACTTGTGTATGTTTGGTGTTTCGGTAGATAAAATTGAAAAGTCACTGCAGATCCAAACTAATGTCTGGTGTAGCTTTACTGAGGTCCTTGCTCATTCTATAATTTAAAGCCTTAAACATATTGTCAGTACACTGTTTATGCAACATGAGCCATACTAACAACAAAACTTGTCAATGAAAAGTCATTCTTATTTACCAAGTGGGGAGTACTGCTCACAAATATATGCAAGCTTTACTTGTGTCTCAAAGTACTGAGTTTCTTATATGTAAATTTCATCATGGCTCTCATAAATTGTACCAGCTTATCATATCTATGACACACAGTGTCACATTACTTCCTTGTCCCTAGACTTGGCATAGGAATAGCATGGGTTAGGCAATTCTGGCATGACAATTGTTATCATCCCACCAGAGTGGTTTACTGCTCTTATGCATGCTATTTTTGCTCGTATTTGAAGTACCAAGTTTCTTATTTGCATATTTTACCATAGCTCTCTAGCATGGTTTAAATGAGGTTACAAATGTCATTTTATTCACTCTTTGCTTACCTCAGCTTAAATTAAGTGCAACTATACTCAGAGGATAAAGTTTTGACATTGTTATTAACTTTGACTAGCCCCGTAACTATTTATCCTGCTGATGGCCTTAGCTGTTCCTTCTTGTTAATTTGCAAAGATTCTTTCTTTCTAAATTTGATAAGAAATTACCCACATTTTGATGCAGTCATTGGCTTTATTCGCAATACATAATTTCTGCAATTACCCGATGAATGATAACATCATTACTTTTACTCATAGCGTTTTGGAATAGAAGTTGTTCCTAGTGACAAGAATCCGAAAAACACTCAGCAAAATTCAGCTCCAGTCTCGAGAAATAACATGTCAAAAAGATTGCCGCCCTTTGGTTTAAAATAGGAAGGAAAATTGGTGTATGCACTCTGGCAAAACCACTTACGATAATTCAGTCGTTTATATTGGAAATATTAGTTAATATTTTCAACCCTAAACTATCAAGGACGTTTGAAGACACATTGATTTAAACAGGCTCAATGGAACTTTATATGTATTTTCACTGACTAAACGTTTGCTTCTGAGCATATGTAGTTAAGCACTGTCTTCTTGGAACGCTAAAATGCCTATCAATTTTGCGGCTTTGTTTGCTAGATAACAACTGACTGTGGAAAGCTATGCCAAAATTAAAGTTATGGCATAATCAAAAACGGACCAGTAAGTTTAGTATAAATAACACTATTGTTCTCCAAGTGCCAATCATTTTATGTTGGTAGCCATTTTGTACCCCATCTTTGAAAGTTCCATAATTTCCAATTATTATATCATGACCTAAATTCTGGGAATTGCTACAGTTCTAAAAATGGGCAAATGAATAATGCATTCGTCGTTTTGCTCGTTTGTTTACTTGCGTGGGGGTTGGGGTGGTGGTTTCATTGGGTTTGGGCAATTACATTCACTAAAGACGGGCTCTTCACAGCATGTACAAATGAAATGAACATCCTATGGTATAATCTTTACAAAAGTAGATTAGATTTAAAAAAAAATATTTTTGTGAGTAATAGTGAAACATGCTTTTTTTTTTTTTTTTTTAAATAATTTAGTCTTGTTTTGCTACAGTTTCATCCTAAGCGAAACAGTGCGATGGGGTACAAATAGACCTGCAAAAACAGATGACTGTAGTCCAGATTTTGTATTTCATACTTAAAACTATCAATACCAAACAAGCACAGCAAGACCCCCAATCTCTGTCAGCTTCTCTTACAACTGAAACATTTCAGTAATGAAATTGTGAATGCATTTTCAGGGTATACCCTGTTTTGAATTGATGACCTCAACTGACCTTTAACCTCAATGGCTGACATGCATTATTTTCTATATTAGCCTTAAATCATCTCAGAGATGTACTACAAATGTTTTCGGAAACTTTCTTTCAGCCAGCCCATGATTTTGTGATAGAAATGAATTATTTAGTAATCATTAAAGGTTTTGATATTTTTGCACTCATATGACCTTTGGCCTAAATCTGTGACCCAGAGGCAGTAACAAACTTGGAATATACCCGTATGAGTTGAAGCACTTCTCAATGAATAAAATGAGCATATGTTGCTTTAAGTCAGTCCATGTTTGATATGCAACTTACTTGATTATTGTAACGGGTGTTTGTTATTTTGCACTCATTTGACTTTTGACCTAATTCTGTCACCCAGGAGCATTTACAGTCTTGATATCCACCCATATGTCTTTGGAAACATGTCAAGGTATAACATGAGTACAAGTTACCTTAAATCATTCTTTGATTTTCCTAAATAATAATGTTTATTTTTATTTTTACAGATTTTTGCTATTTTGCACTCATTTGACCTTTGACCTAGTTTGTGACCCAGGGTCATTTACAGACCTGGCATCCATCCGTACGAATTTGGGCACATGTCAAGGAATATTATGAGCATAGGTAGAATAATGTACCCAAAAATGCCAACAAAACGAAAACTAAGCGACTTTTATGGATTTGGACTGCCAAGTATCATAATTTGAATATTGGAAACCTAGTGGCTCATCACCGACTGAATTTTCCTAATCTAAATCCACATACAAATAAAGCCTATTAATTATCATAAATGGACATGAATACACCTGATTTTATAGAATGGAAAAAAAGATGCTTATTACAGGTGCATGTATGGATTGCGCCACGGCGCAAGAAAACCGGGACTTTGGGGTTTTCTCCTAGGCCGTCTGTACAGTCACAGAAGAAAATTAGAAGTTTAAAATTGGAGGCCTCCGGATTTAAAAAGAAATGGGATTGTGCTATCCGTGTAGTCAAACGAGGGCGCTGATCAGCCATGTTCTTATTGCACAGACTATCTGCGCCTTTGTTTAACATAGGCAAAAAACTGCAGTAACTGTGAAGCTGATCAGCGCCTTTGTTTTCGCTACTCAGATAGTACAATTCGTCTTCTACTTTAAATCCGAAAGTTCAAACTTCTTGCTCTTTTCTGTGCTTGTACGGGTCGGTTTGTGTCGGAACTGTTCGGAAACCACATTGTTGGTTTTCCCACGAGGCGGCTCAAATAAATAGGAACGATGTCTTCAGGTTGAGTTTCAACAATATGACGTCCACCAATAAATGGCTTTGTTAGAAGAAATGAGCCGCTGCATGAGAAAACCAACAATTTGTGGTTCCGACCAGGTCTGACAGAAACTGTATCTGTACAGTCTCTGAAGAAGGCTACATGCTTGAAGTTTTGGATTTTTAAAGAAGAAGAGGGATTGCACTATCCGTGTAGCGAAAACAAAGGCGCTGGTCAGCTGTGCAGTTACTGCACAGCTGATCTGCGCCTTTGTTTTCGCATATGCAGATTGTTTGTTTTCTGATGCGGCGGCTCAAATTATAATGCAGAGATGGCCTTCAGAATTAAGCATTTTCAGTCCGAATTTTACCAATCACTGATATGCCATATTCGACATTAAAGGTTGATAAATTACTTCAAGAATTAATTTTGTCAAATGTCACGATAACATGTTCGTGTAATGTATACCTCCGTATACCAAAACTGGGGTATGCAGGGGTATACCTATTTTTTCTTAATTTTGGTCCAAGACATAGATTGTGGGTACTCGTTAGGCGGTTCTAACGTGTACCCACAATCCGATGAATGTTTTGAGCAAAATTATAAAAAAAATGTCAAAATTTTTCAAATGAAATTTTCAATGTTTGATTTTGAAAAAAAAAATCTCTAGTATGGTCGAGTTTTCGTAAAGACGATTATGGGCGGAGGAATAGAAAGACGGGTGGAAGGACGCCCTTGAATTCAAACTCTAAGAACAAACCGTGAACATTAACATTTAAAAACAGGCTTAAAACTCATGAGACCGCTAACGAAAATACCAAGTTAGCAATTTTGTAGATGGCGCGATTTCATTGGACAATTCGTAATCGTACCATATCCTTGTATCATCTGTAGGAATTAAATTTGACGTAGTTTCACACATTATCTGTAATGTCTGCTGTGTTCGTACTGAGATGTTTACTTGTTGTTGTATGTATGTGCCATTCTGCTGTGTTAGACTGAATCTTCCAGGGGGCTTGAACACTATAATATGAGCCTGTGCGTGAGAAAACCAACAGCAATTTGGGTTCCGACCAGGTCCGACACAAATCGGGCTGTACAATCACAGAAGAAGGTTAGAAGTTTGAAATTTCAGATTTATGAAGAAAAGGAATTGTACTATCCGTGTAGCGAAAACAAAGGTGCTGATCAGCTTCGCAGTTACTGCGAAGCTGATCTGCGTCTTTGTTTTCGCATATGCAGAATTTTTGTTTTCTCATGCAAAGGCTCATACTGCTAAATTGCTTTTTAGAGACCACACCTGGCTTCAAACTTGTGAATCTCCAAGGGGGTTTGAACACGGCTTGGTAATTGAAGAATTATTTATCAACGCTCAATATCATCATTCGGTTGGTGTAGAAACATAAGGATTCCACATTGTGTACCCTGTAAATTAAAACAAAAATTACCCCAGGGCCCTGTAGCATAAACTTAAGCTGTCATTAAACTTTAAGCTGACATTAAGTTCGAGACTCTCTTAGTGAAGCATGTAAAGATGGCAATAATTTTCTGCTGCATAAAACAATTTTACTGTATTAGCTAATTGCAGCTTTAAGTAGATGCTAATGTCGATTTTCATAGACAATAATGCAATAGGAGTAAAGCTGTCATTAAGTTAACTGGTACTTTAACCTGCAATTAAGAGTTTTATGCAACAGGGCCCTGGTTAATACACAGGACTCCGTTCTGACATGACTGAAAACTTGTTGACTGCCGGGACGTTAAACCTCAAAACAAACAAAAGAAAAACAAAAATGAATAATAAATACAACTCACACACACATAAATTGTGTTTTAGATAAGATGAAGAAATCGGATATCCGAATATATGAATATGCTTCAACCACTTAAATCTAGGCTTCTTTTGAAAATTCAATTGGTTTTCAATGCATTTCGAAAGGCCGTTACTTTCAGTAAGAAAAAAGCCAGCTAAAGATAGTCTTGGATAATGTCCTAATTTAAAAGTGGACTTTATCGTGTTCATTGGTTTAGCATTTTGAAACTATTCTGAATTTATGTCTTTGGTGTATATACATTCGCTTCAATAAATCCTAGACTTTTCCTCCAAACAACAAATAAATATTCAAGAAAAACTACTGCGATGACAGAATTGAGCCGCTGCATCGGAAATCCAACAAAACAAAGCCGCAGGTCAGCTACAGCTGATCAGCATTTTTGTTTTCGCTACAGGGAAAGTACAATCCCTCTTTTTCTTAAATCTTAAATTTCAAGCTACTAACCTGCTTCTGCGACTGTACAGGCTGGTGTGTGTCGGACCTGGTCGGACACCAAAGTTGTTATTTCTCACTTTAGAAGGTTGCCACATAGTAGTCTACAAATAAGGGAGCGAAAGTGGACCTCGACCACCTGCAGAGCCTTTGTCCTAGCGGCTGACCACCCGCAGAGCCTTTGTCCTAGCTGCTGACTACCCGCAGAGCATTTGTTTTCATTTTCCGCCGCGATATGCAAATGGAATTTAGAGAATGTTTTGAAGTTTATGCGAATGAATGGACCAGCAGTCATAATGGGACTATGATAATGAGACTAAGAAAATGGATTAGACTCCCTGCTGAGCTATTCATTAGGTGTTGCTATAAAACGTCAAAATATTTCCGTATTTCATTATTCTACCAAGAATGCCACTATTGCTAGCAGCCTTTTTACTTCACGAGCATCTTTTTAAAACGTGTTTCCCTCGGTATAAATTAAAAGCAGAAGCATTAGAAGCGGCTAATCGTTTTGTTCATTGCTTTGCAATGGCACAAGAAGAACTTAACAGAAATGATATGATGTCTTTGAGTTGGGATACGGCTAAAGATAGCATTAAGTGCGAAATTAGTGCATTTACCACTATAAAGATCGAGAGAAAACAAGGAGAAATCTATTTGTGTCTTCAGGATGGAAACAGCCGTGTTCGAATACATAAAGACACGTTTACAAAACTTTTTCAATATAAGGAAAGTATTCAGTACCTGATATCATTCTTAGAAGCTAACACATTCTGTCTACATCATGGACAGGGTTTGGCTGAGCAGCAGTAATTCTTCACGAATACCGAGACCGGTACACACTTATTCTGTACCGCATATGGTCTATTATCGTGACAGAGTGTCGTCGTTTGACAAATGGCCATTACAATTACGCCAAGACAAGCATGCCTTAGCCTCAGCAGGATTTTATTACACAAATAATGGTGATCTTGTGAAATGTTTCTCTTGTGGTTTACATCTTGGGTACTGGCTAAAAGATGACAATGTCTGGAAAGAACACCAGAGATGGTCTCCTCGCTGCCACTATATTAACATGGTTGGATTTTTAAAAGAATCAGATATGTATCTGGATACAGCTGTGTAGACAGTGAAGTGAAATCCAAAAATGCCAAAAACTGACAAGGAAACTATTTTGGAAAAATACTATTATACAGCTTCAAACCCTGCCGCGTTTAGCAGTGCCGAGCGACTTTATAAAGTGTTAGATAAAAAGTATCCAGGAACATTTTCAAAGTATTTTATTAAAAAATGGCTCGATGGCGTAGACTCTTATTCGGTACAAAAGCAAGTCAGACACAAGTTCAAAACACTTCAAGTCAGAGTAAATTCAATCGATGCTCAGTTTGAAGCTGATCTGTCGTATGTTGGTAATTTGGCCAAAGAAAATGATGGCGTAAATTATTTATTATTTGTGATCGACGTGTTTTCTCGATTTTTGTGGATAGAGCCATTAAAGGATAAAACTGCTAAATCGGTTCTAAATGGCCTTAAAACTGTCATTTCAAAGAGAAAACCTGTGCGAATAAGAGTTGACAAGGGCTCCGAGTTCGTGAATCGATGGGTCAAACAGTACCTGAAAAGCGAGAACATCCGCCTTTTTACAACACAAAATGCTCCAAAAGCCAATTATGTTGAACGTGTGCAACGTACCTTTAAAGTTTTATTATGGCGATATTTGAGACATAAAAGGAGCTTTCGATATATTGACGCTTTACAGCGTCTTGTTGACAATTATAATGCAACACCTCATAGAAGTTTGAACTATACAGCGCCCAAGGATGTGTCAAAGGAAAATGAGGCCGATTTGTGGGCGTTCATGTATCTGAAAAAATCTCCACCAGGAAAGCTTAAAAGGCATATTCCTTCCTTCAAATTCAAAGTGGGAGACCTGGTGCGAATATCGTACCTAAAACATCCCTTCAGAAGAGCTTACCAACAACAATATACAGGAGAAACATTTAAAATAGCTAAACGTTATCGGAGACAAGCCATTCCGCTGTACAAGTTGAACGATTGGAATGATCAGGCTATTATCGGACAATTTTATGAAGCAGAATTAAACAAGGTTTCTATGGACTCTAAAACGCTATTTCTAATTGAAAAAGTTATCAAACGGAGAAAACGCCAAGGAAAAACAGAACTCCTCGTCAAGTGGCTCGATTATCCCTCTTCGATGAATTCATGGATTTTGGCAGATAGTGTAGAGACACTGGGAAATTAGAGAAAATGGATCATATAGTATACATAAGAAGCGATGAGTGCGATGATTACTTCAAAGATAACAAAGCTTACAAATTCAAAGTCCATCTGAAAAATCCTTTAATTCTGAAAGGATTTTGGACTGTTGCTCTTGAAGAGTTTTATTGTACCATTCCGTCAAAAGCAAGAAATGAAGAAGTGTTATATCTCTTTTGCAATATTTGCAAGGAAAGTCTCATAGATGGAGAACTGAAGCCAATTTTACGTCGTATTCATTCGACTAAGAAGAGCCAATGGTTACACACATTTACTACAACCTTTCAGCTTCCAGTTCTTAAACAGGAAATTTATGAAATGGAATTTTATATTGAGACTACAAAGAGACAGCTGGCTTCATTTTTAAGCGAACCGTTGATGATTACACTTCGATTTAGAAGTTATCCATTCTACCTAGACAATGAACCATTCTAAGCTTTATGTTCCGGATCCTAATGTATGGATACATTTTTTCAAAAGTACATCACATAAGAAAAACATTAGCCAAAAAGGTGGCAATAGCATACATCCTGCGGAACAATCAATTGAACCTATGAATGTGGAGTTGGTCTCTCCAGTAGAAGCGGCAGACGAGCGCACCCAGAGCACCATCAAACGTCTCAAAAAGAAAACCAAGCCAATAAGACAGTCTCAGAGGAAGCCTATAAATAGGAAAACAAAATTGAAGCCTTCCATAAAAAGGAATGTCGCCCAGAGCACGAGACAAGAGACAGTAAAACGGACAGCAAAATCAACGAAAAAGAAGTCAGAAAGAAAGCCTGTTCCTGATATTTTCAGTAAATAAATTGACTTCCGACTATGTCTGTGCTAAATGGGGAAAGTTTTCACGAGGGTATCCCGACAGAGCTTACCTTATTTAATTTGCCACCAACACAAACGGCAGTACAAGATGCATACTTTGCCGAAATCAGACCATTATCGCAAATATCTAACGACGTGCCTCTAGAGTTCCGGATAGCTGCCTCAAACACTTTGGATTACCTAGACTTACACGGATCACAGCTGTACGTGAAGTTAAAAGTGACTAAGGCAGACTCTTCTAGCTTGGATGGTTCCTCAAAAGTGGGCCCTGTAAACTTATTCTTACAGTCACTGTTTTCAACTGTTGAAGTTACACTTCAGAACAAGGTGACATTGACCTGTACATGCAATCCCTACAGGGCAATATTACAGACACTACTCAAATTCGGCGAAGATGCAGAAACCAGTCAACTCACCAGCATGATGTTCATTAAAGATTCCAATGAAGCTATGGACGATTGTGATACAACTGGCAGCAACGACGGACTCGTGGAAAGGACTGGGTACATAGCTCTGTCAAAATTTGTGGATCTACAAGGGGGCTTATATCACGATTTCTTCCAGATGAAGCGGTACTTGCTCAATCAAGTGGACGTAAAAGTCAAACTTTATCGAACCACGCCAGCATTCTGTTTGCTGAGTGAGACAGTAGGGGCGGATTTTAAGATTGACATTACTGATGTGTGTCTTCTGGCTCGCAAGGTTCGGGTCAACCCAGCCGTCATATTTGCTCATTCAGAAATGCTGAAAACCAAAAACGCTCTCTATCCCTTCATAAGAACAGACTGTCGTCAACAGAGCATACCCCAGGGAAGTTCTTCTTTTCACTGGGATAATTTGTTCCAAGGTCAAAAGCCAGACAGAGTAGTCGTCTGCTTCGTTGATTCTGCTGCAGCATCTGGACAGTTTGGAAAAAATCCGTTCAACTTCCAAAATTGTGGTATAAAGAACATAACGCTATTTGCTGATGGAATGCCAACAAATGGAGCGCCCAGTAAACTAACCTTCAATCCGAGTAAGGGATCTACATTTGTCAGAGCTTACACTGACATGTTTCAGAATTATGGACAGTGGAAACAATATAAGCAGAGAAGATTTTGAAAACGGTTATTGTCTGTTTACTTTTCAACTGCAACCCTACTTTGGAAACAACACAGATGATTATCTGTTTCTGGTGAAGACAGCCAATGTCAGACTGGACGTAGAATTTAATCAGGCATTGACCAAGACTATGACTTGTATAGTCTATTCAGAGAATTCTGCCATATTTGAAATAAACAAAGAACGGGATATCATAGCTGACTAATGAATACCTCACAGCTGAAATGTGTGGTACAAAGCGACCAAGTTGTTCGATCATCTACACTTGGTGTCTATGCGGCTGACCAGATACCCAGACAGATTCAGTATGGAGGCTTTATTATCAATACGGATGCAAGTTCTAAGCCAGGAAAACATTGGTGCGCTTTTTTCTTCGATGGCGCTGGACAGTCTGAATTTTTTGACAGTTATGGACACCCGCCCGAATATTATCACAATACATTTGCATCGTGTTTACGGAACAATTCAAGCGTTCAGCTGCATAATAGTATAAAGTTGCAAAGCGATTATTCAAATGTGTGTGGACAGTACTGTTTATATTTTCTCATAAATCGTGCACGAGGACGGAAATTGAAAGACATTGTGGAAACTTTACGGAGCATTGACCAGAGAGATCAATACTTGTATGACTACATTGCCAAACGTTTTCCTTATTGTCAACCAAAATCTAAGGTACACTATAATCAATCCTGTTTGTGTCAAAATAAATCATTGTAAATATGTACATTGTTGTTTTTCTTACCCACATGTCCCTGAGTGGTTTCCATATTTATAATAGCATTTGTGGTATGCTCATCACAGAAGAATCATGTCTTCAAACGAGGAGGCTGTGTTGAAAATACCAAGTCCAAGTACATTGATTTTTTCTGGGCCTTCGGGCTCAGGAAAAAGTACGTTGGTGTACAAAATCTTGAAAAGGGCCAAAGGAATGTTTGAAAAAATGCCCGTTCAAATTGTATATTGCTACAATATTTATCAGAATGAGTTTTTCGATCGTATGAAGGAAGAAGTAGAGAATCTTCAATTCTTCCAAGGAATTCCGACAAGAGAAGATTTAGAACGGTTTTCTAAGCCTGGACAACATTCTGTGCTGATTATTGATGATTTAATGTCTCAGTGTGCTGTGTCCCAGGACATTTGTGACCTGTTCACGATTTTCAGTCATCATATGAATTTTACCGTGTTCTTCCTGGTTCAGAATCTGTTCGCACAAGGCAAACTCTTTCGCACAATTTCCTTAAATGCGCACCAATTTGCACTTTTTAAAAACCAACGCGATATGCTTCAAATAAAAGCTTTCGCAAAAAAATGCTATCCAGAGCAGACTAGATACTTTATGGATAGCTATATAAAAGCTACATCATCGAAATTCGGCTATCTATTCGTAGATTTATCACCGCAACTATCTGGTCAAGAGACTCTATATCGTCTAAGAACCAATATATTGCCAGGAGAAACAACCATAGTATATTTACCATGCGACCAAAAATATTGAAAGAAGCCTATTATGTTGGACTTTTTCTTCGGGCAGACAAGAAACAAAGACATGCGCTGTTGCAAACTATTTCTAAGCTTCAACTCGAAGCTTTAATAGAAATTGTATATAACATTCTTTATGGCTACGGAACGTTGCCTGAAAAAGATAAAAAGCGCTTACGAAGATACAAGACCATCATTCGGAGTTTTGTTAACCAACGTTTGTCATATGCTCGACGAAAGCAGCTGTTGCAGAAACACTTTAATATCTTCTTTCTTGTGATTAAGCTCGTGCAAAAGTACATAGTCATACAGTGGTTGGATGAGTAGAGGTATTCCAGAAAACTAGATCATGGCAAAAGAGCTGGTTTTACTACCCAAAGCTGAATACGAAAAACTCCTTTCTGAGAATAAGATTCGAACTGATAGCATCAATGATTCAAAGTCATTGACACAGAACAGAGGAACAAATACAGATGCAAATGAGACAGTGGGAAGTCAAACCATAACATCTAGTAAAATGAATGAATCTGCGGGAGGCACTAATATAAATGCAGATGACACTGCGGGTAGCAAAACCACAAAATCATCAAGTAATATAAATGCAAATGACTCTGCAGGAGGTGTTAATAAATACTTATCAAAGTCATTAACTCGCTTCAGTGATGCGGTGAATTTAAATACTAGTTTGTATCCCACTGGTAAGGATTCAATAGACACCCCATTGCTTTCAAACCCGTCGAATCGCATGGATGATCAAGATAGTACATACAACAGTGGGATCAAAAAGATTGATAAAGTTAACAGCGTGAAATCTAGGAGAAGTAATTTTGACAACAACCACCCAGTGAGTGATCAGTCTGGCGGACAACAAAATGGTCGAAAATATGTGAAACAGACATTTTCCGAATTTTTGGGGAACAAAAGACGTACGAGGTGGATACCCTATAAAAGATGAAACGAAGCTGAGGAATCCAGAGTGTGGCCAAGATGTATCGGTGTAATGTTTGTGGTCGGGAGTTTCAGACTAAACGTGGATATGATAAGCACGAGCTGGCTCATAGGACGACGTTTAAATGTGATACTTGTGGAAAAGTGTATGCGAGAAAATACAGGCTATACCAGCACAAAAAGGCATCGCTGTGTACGGCAGAGACAATATTTACGTGTTCTACTTGCGGTCGTTCTTTTTCCACACCGAGAGAGCTAATAGGTCACAACGAATCTCATCGTCCACAGACAGGTGGACAAAGCCGAACTGCTGTCAATGGTGCTGCGGAAATTAATACACTAAAACCGGTGGGAATAGACAAGTTTGACTTAGTAAAATTTCTGGCAAACATTAGACCAGCTATAGAGAAACATCTTCTGGCAAAAGTTCGGCAAAGGGCCATTAAATGGTACATAGTGGCTCAAGTGGAGCTTGTAAGAGAAGAACGAGATGGGGAAGTTCAGACTGTAGAACCCTTTTTTAGGAGCGTAGCGTATACACTGCTCAGTGAAGAAACGTTTGAAAGCCATGATTTGAACCAGGCACTTCAGAAACTGGTCGTGGGCTTGGAGAAGTACATTCACGAGTCATCGGGATGGATATTACGACGGGTAAAGCATCTTGACATACATACAGTTGTGTACAAACCTTTGGGTGGTTCTTCGTACTTGGAATTACCGAAAACTTTGATAAATTCTCATTCTCTATTAAATATCAAGAACAGAGATGACAAATGTTTTGTGTGGGCGATATTAGCCAATATTCATCAAGTGACTGAGAGTGCGGATGAGGTTCACCACTACACGCCATACGAATGCGACTTGAATATGAAAGGCATTGACTTTCCTGTATCGCTGTCAAAGCTTAATCAATTTGAGAAGCAAAATGAAGCATTTTCCGTCAACGTATTTGGATATGAAAATAATGAAATTTACCCTCTGCGAATTACCAGGCAAAAAGGAAGAAAATATCACGTCAATTTGCTGTATATCCAGAAAGGTGATTTGTCTCATTATTGTCTCATTCGGAATTTGAACAGATTTCTGTCTAGATCCAAGTCTTGTCGGAATGTGACCTACTTTTGTGACTTTTGTTTACACGGTTATATTCGAGAGGACCTCATGTTAAAGCATAGAGAGTTTTGTGCCGTGAACGGGGAACAAAAAATTGTGCTTCCACAGAAAGGTGTTGATGACATACTGAAATTTAATGAAATGTCCATTCGTTATTTATTGCGACTTTGAGACCGTTAATAGGAATGTAGCGACTTGCATCCAAGATCCCGAAAAATCTAGCACTACAGTCACGAGACGTCTAGATGTCTGTAGTTTTGGATACAAACGAGTATGTACGGACCCTCGGTATACAAAAGAGAGTGTAATTTACCGCGGACCCGACGCGTCCCGTCGATTTATAGAATGTTTGCTGAAAGAAGAAGAAGAAATCAAGGAAATACTTAGTCACATTGAGCCGCTAAGAATGAGTGAGAGCGATCAGTTAGCCTTTGATAATGCTACCCATTGTTTCATATGTGAAGAACCATTTGATAAGGACGAGCATGACAAAGTCGTCGATCACGACCACGTGACTGGATTTTACCGCGGTGCCGCGTGTAACGGATGCAACCTGAACTTTCAGATCTGTAACTTTATACCCGTTCTGTTTCACGGGCTTAGGAATTTCGATGGTCACATCATTTGTCAGTCCATTGGGGAGTACGAAGCAAGAACTAAAGGCATCAAGTGTATACCGCAAAATATGGAACGGTACATCAGTTTCAGTTTGGGAGGTCTACGGTTTTTGGACAGTTATCAATTTCTAAGTTCTTCCTTAGACGCCCTAACGGAAAATTTAAAATGTACTGGAGGCTTAAGGAATTTCCAGCATTTTTCCAGCGAATTTCCACAAGAAGAAGCCAATTTATTATTGAGAAAGAATGTGTATCCCTACGATTATATGGACGATGAAAGCCGGTTTCAAGAAACATGTTTGCCACCAAAAGAGGCCTTCTACTCCGAAATCAGGAAGTCGCATATCTCGGACGAAGACTATTATCATGCCTGCAGCGTTTATCGACGTCTGAACATATCAAATTTAGGCGACTATAGCGATCTGTACTTGAAAACGGATGTGCTTCTCCTAACGGACATTTTCGAAAATTTTCGAAATATTTCGCTACGGGACTATCGTTTGGACCCATGCCACTTTTATTCAGCACCAGGCCTGTCTTGGTCGGCTATGTTGCTGATGACAAAAGTGAATTTAGAATTGATTACGGACATGGATGACCTTCTCCTTTGGGAGAGAGGTTGTAGAGGCGGCATCAGTCAAATATCGTCTCGATATGCTCAGGCCAATAATCCGTATCTGGACGATTATGACCCCAGTTCTGCGCATACTTACATCATCCATATCGATGCTAATAATCTTTACGGATGGGCCTGTCAACAACCTTTAGCTATAGGAGGATTTCGACGCTTGTCGGAAGAAGAAATAACCAAGTTTGACGTTTTGCGTGTTCCCGATTACTCAAACAAAGGTTTTTTGATCGAAGTGAGTCTGAGTTATCCGTCCTACTTACACGATGACCACAATTGCTTTCCCTTAGCACCAGTCAAGCGTAATGTAGCAGATGAAGAACTTTCACCATACGCGGAAAAAGCCTGGGCTGAATTACATGGACGGACTAAAAGACCAAAATCGGAAAAACTGCTGTGTACACTCGAGGATAAAGATAAATACGTGCTGCATTATCGAAATTTGAAGTTATACTTGGAGCTTGGTTTACAAATAAAAACCATTCATAACGTCTTAGAGTTTGATCAAAAACCGTGGCTTAAACCATACATCGACTTCAACACCATGCGGCGCACTCAGGCTAAAACAGAATTTGAGAAATCGTTTTATAAAATACTGAACTGCAGTGTTTTTGGAAAGCTGATGGAATGCCAGAGAAAACATTTAGACGTTACTTTGACAGGTCAAGAGAAAAAGCTTAGCAAACTAACAGCAAAGCCAACATTCAAAGAATGCAGAATTTTCAATGACAGTTTAGTGGGCGTTCACTGTAAGCGTTCTAAAATCTTGATTAACTAAACCCGTGTACGCTGGACAAACAGTTCTGGATCTAAGTAAAGTAAGGATGTATCAGTTTTGGTACTGTTACCTTAAACGTAAATATGCTAATCAATGCCAATTATTGTGTACGGATACAGATTCTTTCTTGTTTTACGTAGAAACCCATGATATCTACGAGGACATGTGGAGGGACAGACAACATTTCGATTTTTCAGACTATCCAAAATCGAGTAAATTACATTCTCTAGAGAACAAAAAGGTTCCGGGAAAATTTAAAGACGAGTTAAACGGTAAAGTGATACGACAATTTTGTGGTCTACGATCCAAAATGTATGCCATTTCCTACCCAGAGGAGAATGCAGAGTTAGAAAGGAAGAAAGCGAAAGGCGTAGCCAAAGCTACCATTGAAAAGGAGCTCTGTTTCAACTTATATGAGCAAACGCTGTTTGACAAGACTGAAATGTTAGCTTCAATGGACCTTATCCGCTCTCGTTCGCATAATATTCATTGCGAGAAAGTGAGAAAAAAGACATTGAGTTGCTTTGATGACAAACGCTGGCTTCTTGATGACGGAATATCATCATTAGCTTATGGGCATTATTGTATTTAAATATGATTTGTGTCGAATAAATGTACTTACTATTTGTTTTTGTCATTCTTTTACCCTTGGATTGATCGCCTGCACAAAGGCTTTCAAAATCAAATCGATATAAAGCAAAACTAAAATCACTGAACCACAACAATGGTCCAAGATGAATCAAACATGCCAAATGGTCAGTATTGGTCATGCATAGGTCACTAATACAAAACCAATCAAAATGGGACCTGCAATAAGAGAAAAAAGAGGCAAAATCACTCGACCATGACCACTTGTTCAGTGGTTGTCAGTCGCCATATACTGGTCACTGGTACAAGGTACATTGGAATCGGACCATTAATAAGCGAAATAATGGGCAAAATCACTCAACCATGACAACATGTCAAATGGTCAGTAATGGTCATGCATAGATCACTGGTACGAACCTCATCGTAATCGGACCATTAATAAGCGAAATAAAGAGGGAAATCACTTGACCGGAACAACATGCCAAATGGTCAATAATGGACATGCATAGATCACTGGTACGAACCCCATCGAAATGGGACCCTTAATACTCGAAATAATGGCCAAAATCACTCAACCGTGACAATATTCTCAGTAGTTATCGGTGGTCCTATACTGCTCCCTGCTACAAACCCCATCGAAATCAGACCATAAATAAGCGAAATAAGGCGCAAAATCACCCAACCGTGACAACATGATCAGTGGTTGCCGGTCGTCCTATACTGCTGCCTGCTACAAAGCCCATCGAAATCGGACCATAAATAAGCGAAATAAGGGGCAAAATCACTCAACCGTGACAACATGTTCAGTGGTTGTCGGTCGTCCTATACTGGTCCCTGCTACAAAGCCCATCGAGTCGGACCATAAATAAGCGAACGAATCACTTGGTTGTTAGAACAATGACATGGCAAACGGTCAGTGCTTGATGAGCGATATTGTGAAAAAGAGTTGGTGTTAGTCTTGTACTGGTCACTCCGATTAAAATGTTCAGGACAGTACAAGTTCCAAACGAATCAGGCTACTAAGTACAAGGGTAAGCTGCATTGATTTGATAAGTTAAAATAATCTCAAAGGTAGTTACAAAAAATTTAATAAAAAAATCCCTTGCTGTGATATGGATTTAAACTTCAGCAGGGTGCTAATAAAAATGTAAATGGAATACTGTATTTCTAAAGAAGTGTAGTGAAATATGAAACAAAATGCATTTCGATTAAATCTTGAATGCATTATTGAATATTCGGCTATATCTTTCAGTATGCGTTTAGGCTATAATTTTGGATATATAGGAATATTCTTGAGAAACAATGTAAACGGATATAGTCTAGATTCCGCAGAAGGTGAATATTGATATTTATAAAAACATTTATGTAGAAAAGAAAATGAATTTTTACTATATCAACCATAGTAATATATTCATACACAATATAAGCAATATTTGACGTATATTTATTTCATATTCCATTTTAATCCAATATGAAATATATATGAAGCACTCAACGTATAATATACATAATTCCACGAATACTGGCCTAGTTCATAACTGCTAAAATATGCCAAAACGAACACCAAAGTCATTACAATATATTCCTTCCATCTTAATCCAGTATGAAGTATATATGAAGCACTCAAAGTATAATTCATAATTCCACGAATACTGGTCTAGTACATAACTGCTAAAATATACCAAAACGAACTCCAAAGTCATTACAATATACTCCTGTCACCATAAATAAGTGTTTGATTCAGTAGTGTTTCCTCCGAGCAAAACACAATATTTTACTGCTAAAATCCATGTCTCTACAGTTGTGCTGGTGTTCTGGAATATTATTGAGGCACTGCATTACTTTGTTGATCAGCGAAGCTTTTCTATGTCTGTTCTAGCACCATACCCATAAACCCTGCTGTGACTAGCCTGCATAAATTATTTCTTTAAAATGTATATCAGTGGGATAGGAGAAAATGAGATGCCTTCTTGACAATAGAGAAAGTCCGCGCTCACTGTTGCAGAAATTTTCACAATGGGTTGGCTGAGCACCCAACTGATTAGGGAATGAAAGAAAACAACTGGAAAGATTCCGACTGTTTTGCTGCATTATTAATTTTCAATATGTTTAATGTCTTAGAAGCTTTCAAGAGCATCATACCCATAAACCCTGCTGTGACTAGCCTGCATAAATTATTTCCTTAAATGTATATCACTGGGATAGGAGAAAATGAGATGCCTTCTTGACAATAGAGAAAGTCCGCGCTCACTGTTGCAGAAATATTCACAATGGGTTGGCTAAGCACCCAACTGATTAGGGAATGAAAGAAAACAACTGGAAAGATTCCGACTGTTTTGCTGCATTATTGTTTTTCAATATGTTTAATGTCTTAGAAGCGTTAACAGCGGGATAGGGGTATGCCAAAAAAAATGATGCCTATAGAAATGTTTTGTTTTTCAATAGCTTTAATGCCTTAGAAACGTTATCAGCGGGATATCAGAACAGCCTTATATGCCCTGAATTAAAATATTTAATAATTGAATTTAGTTTCTCTGCTGTTCAAATTTTGCTTAAGTGATTTTGAAAACCGCATAAAATGGTATGTAACAAAAGAAAGACACGACTGGATATTCCTATAATTTATGTATGCTTTTGATAGCTAAGCGGGGAGTCTGATTTGTCTTAGTCTCATAAATGAGCTCATATATACAGTCAGATCGCTTGAATATTTTTAGAAATAAACAGTAAAGCCTTCAGAATAGAAATATTTCCTTTTGATATTTTTTTCTTTCATGTATAAACCAACTCAATGTCAGTCATATGGGGCTCCCTGCTGTAAATGACATGCATAAATTATTTCCTTAAAAATGTATATCAGTGGGAAAGGAGAAACTGACAATAGGGAAAATCCACGCTCACTGTTGCAGAAATGTTCACTATGGGATAGCTAAGCATTTTACTGACTAGGGAATGTTAGTATAGAAACATACACTGTTTTGGTACATTATTGTTTTTCAATATTTTTAATGTCGTAGAAGCGTTAACAGCGGGATAGGAATATGGCAAAAATGCTGCCTATAGAAATTTTTTGATGCATTATTGTTTTTCAATAGGTTAAATGGCTTAGAAACGTTAGCAGCAGGGTAGCAGAACAGTATGCTCTGAATTAAAGTAGTCGCTATTAAAATGTTTGTTTAAGTGATGAGATATGCTATCTAACAAAGGAAACGCACTGGTGGGACTTTTGATAATTTATGTATACTTTTGATAGCTTTTCTTAGTCCCATTATGACTGCTGGTCCATTCATTCGCATAAACTTCAAACCATTCTCTGGATTCCATTTGCATATCGCGGCGGCAAATCAAAACAAAGGCTCTGCGGGTGGTCAGCAGCTAGGACAAAGGCTCTGCGGGTGGTCAGCCGCTAGGACAAAGGCTCTGCAGGTGGTCGAGGTCCACTTTCGCTCCCTTATTTGTAGACTACTCCACATGCAGCAAAGTTATTTCAAGTCATTATTCCAAACTGAGACCTGTCTTTCATACCACGAGTCTAAAAGCTAGCGCTCCACCCATGTAAAATACAGATTTTTCTAAACTTGTAAAAACTGAAAATTTTCGATAGACTGTTTTTTTTTTTTTTTTTTTTTTATTTTTAGTATTTTTGCTCCGAGCTATGTATACCCATGCATATCCAACTTGTTCCATATAAAAGAGGTGTTTAAAGAGATGAGTCAGAGATATGCATTTCACGGACATGTTGTCTTGATGGCAAGCCCGGGTTGACATGGTTGGGGTTTGTTGTCCAAACCTGCGGTTCGTTTTGTCTGAGCCTATATGGGTCATTATCAAAAAATGGAGCAATCCAGAAAGGCAAAACGAAAAAATTAATTGTCCATTTTTTTCTTTTTTAGTGGGATTGTTTTATTAACAGGAGCATATAGAATATAGAAATAAAATATGCCGAGTTTAACTGAACAAATAGTGCACCAGCATTAATTAATTGTATGGTACCCTTGAAAAAAATATCAGTGCTGTCACGAACAAACTTTCCTGCGTAAAACGCTCATTTGATAAGACTTCCCCAATCTGTAAGTGGGGGCATATATAACTTGTCACGAACAATAGTTCACACAAACCTTAAATACTTTCAATAAATTAACGAGGAAGAGATATTCAATGAAAATGCACATACTGTGATGGTGATTTGTTCTGTTTCTGAAACGATTTATTTTTGTAGACATTATCTTGTAGGATTAAACCAAAAATAAGTTTTGCTAAACGTTTACTATTTCAGTATAGTATCAATACATGCCAAAAGCAATTACTTTTATATGATGCGTTTTGAGTATTTTAAATAATTATGACCGTGACAGCACTGATATCGTGACAGTACTGATGCTGTCGTGACAGCACTGATAATTATCCGATCGCGCTTTTTTCATTCCAATGTGTGCGGAAATGATTAATTTCTGACAATTTACCGATGAGCTTAGGCCGGGCAGTGACTCACTTAAGGTCGCAACCAACGAAGCCTCGGCTGATGCTCTAACCAGGGACACCTTTGCGTAGATCCAATGCTTTAACAAAGGACGTTCGCTTCACGCAAACCAAACGCGATGTAACACGTAAAGCGCAGTAGAAGCGCTTTTCAGCTTATCACTTTAAGCTGCAGCATGAGAAAATATGTCTTTGGGGCTTTCGACCAGGTCTGAGACAACCAGGATTGTTCACGACAAAAGACTGCATTAAATTTGGGATCCTATCACGGGTTTTAGGGATCTGGGTAGCAGGGTCATTTTGTTTTCAGGGAGCTTGGGAGAACTGGAAAACAACTGAAGGGAATTGGGGATTACTAGAAGAGAACACTCTTAGCAAGGAAAAGATTTTTAGGGAGCTAGGGAGAAAGGTAATTTTTCTTTTAGTGAGCTTGGAGCTAATACCCCCTTGGATGGGCCTCAAATTTAAGTTAACTTGCAGCTGAGCTGCACATTTGCTTTCACATATATTCCATTAAATCCCATTTTTATATAATGAGGTATACAGGGTAAAATGGGGTATGCAATGCTACTTCTTTTTGTTTCTTAATTTGAACCCTAGGCGGTTCTAACGTGTACACAAGCAGATGTATTTTTCTTCAATTTTTAAAGTTAAAAAATCTCTGTATATTGCATGGGTAACACATTTTCGTAATGGTATGCAACATACAAACACACTGAAAGACACATGCGTCAGAGAAGGTTAAAATCTTCGTATTTTCATGTACCATAGACCCCTTTTGTGTGTATTCCCGGGTCCCTTTTTTTCCAGGTGTATGAATTTGGTAGGTTTTACGGCACATCCATACCAGCATTACCCCGAGTTGGCCCTCCCACCCCTCGAGGAAAGGGATGGCGTTTTAAACAAAAAGGCGATTTTTCCGTATGAAGTGGGGGCTTAGAATTTCTTTTTCACTGAAAAGCGGTAATCTAATTTGGAATGGACTACGCAAAAAGCGCATTTACCACCCCCGGGGCTAATTGGATACCATGGTCGACGAAGCATTTTGAATTTGTAATTTTGTATCACCCACACACACACATCAAATGATTTTCAAAGCGATATAAATTGGCCACTTCTGGCTGCTCCTGATTTAGTAGCTGAGACCCTCTCGTAAAAGGCGACCCAACTCTTGTCAGCCTGGGAAATTACCTGAATCCACACTTGCTGACAGAAGTCAATTCAGTGCTGTTACATCAGTACTGTCACGACCGTGACAGCACTGACCGTGACAGTACTGAGTTTCACACAGAAATTTAATTCTAATGACTAACCACAGAATGCAGGATGAAAACTTTGCATGTCTATTCTAACTGCTCCTCAGTTGAAATTCAGTCATGGTTTTAAAATGTATGTGATATTTGCAAGAAGCGGCAAGATGCACGTGACAGTACTGATGCATGTAAAATTCCCACTCCAATTTTGACATTTCATTATGGTATAGGAACGGAGTAATGCGATTTGTTCAAAAGTTTTTTACCATTTCTTCTTCAGCTTGGTGTTGTCTACAAAACGCGATTATTTTGATCTGAGAAAATGATTCGTAACTCTGGTCAAAATCGATTTTCAATTACTGTGACAGCACTGATACGTTTTCCAGAGACAACACTATATATGTGCCCCCACTCTTAAATAGCACTTTATATATCATATGTTTTTTTAAATTGACTTCAATGACATTATATGCAATAGATGGTCACAGAGAATGTGATTTCTGTCCGGCTTCTTTTGCAATGGAAACAAATAAAACTACTTATCCTGACCTGGGGACACGGTAAAAATCGATAAAATAGCACTTCTTGCATCTCTTTTTTTCAAATAACATACTCGGAAACGTGAAATCGCGTGTGATTCTAGTAAAGCACCGCGGATAATAATATTATACATGAAAAAAGCAAACCTCGGACTTCGCGATTGCGAGAAAACCATCAGGGACAAGGATTGCTCCATTTTTTTATAATGACCCATATACATTGTACACGGTGCATAACCTTGTACAGGGTGTCCCAGAAAACATGATACAGTTTGAAATTCTAAGCATTTGATTCGAAAAAGATATGCTGCAAATTGTTTTTGCTGATCAATGTAATATACACAGAGATAATGCCATGATATAAATATATTGACTTGATTCCAAACTTCGGAAAAGCAAGGTCTAGCTTTTTAAAAAGTTTCTTTAATTTTCTAAATTTCGCTCCCTTTGTAAGCTTTTTACTATGCATATTACAACATGCCATCTCGCAGGACAGGATTGGTATTCATATCTTCATGAATGTCTATTGTGTGCTTTATCTGTTTATTATTTGCCATAGATTTTGTCTCACACGGTGCCCTGTTATCTTCTGTAGCACCACCGTGTTTAGTCGTCTAGCTACCCATACCCTCCCCCCCCAGGAGGAATTTTCTACACTATGATTTTCTGAAAGTACATTGAAAAAGCTATCAAACGCTGTTTTCTGCCATCTGGAAGTGGAAGCGCTTGCGTTTATGCTATGTTTCATTATATTACCCTAAATATTCAATTTTTGCGTTTTAATAATGGAGGTACACATAGAAAATTGAAGATATCTCAGTTGTTTTTTTATCCTAGAGCATTGAACTTGGTCTCATTATAATGCTTAGTCATAGCCCTTTCACCCTATGATAAGTAATGAAAAATATCTAATTTGAATATTTATGAATTTTCATTAAAACATTAAAATGAAAAAAAAAAAAAAAAAAAAAAAAAAAAAAAAGAAAAAAAAAAAAAAAAAAAAAGAAAGAAAAAGAAACAATTAAAAATCAATTATCCCCATAAAAACTAATTTCAGGCCTAAACTATCATTTAGGATCATTGTTATTGTACCAATAATAATATTGACAAATTTGTTGACGCCATGGACCTAAATAAAAATGATCTCATTTGCATTTTCATGAATATTAATGAAAATAAAGAAAATCAAGATTTACTCCATTGCCATTTGAAGGGACTGAGTGGGTTATAGGATGTACCTTGCACTCTTAGAACAAATGCTCATGGGTGCCAGTTTGGTCAGAGGATCACTTTAATGTCCATTTGGGTCATGTAAAATCACAGAGTGTTCACCCCACCCCTAATAAGCAGAGGCATTATTGTGGTACACCTCTATTACCACATGTATCTTGGCTACTGATAGACCTAGAGAGCTGAAGTAGGTATCAAATGATTGCTTTAACAATGTTCTATAACCATGAAATAAGATAAAAAAAAAATAGTTGGGTATCTAAATGCTCAAATATTAAAAAGAAGTTCAGATATTAGAAAAGTAACAGATAAAGGAAGGGAGTATACTAACAAGAGAGCTTAAATGTGCATCAAATGATTGTTATGATAATATTCTATAATCATGTTATAAGATACAGAAAGAATCCGACTTTCTTGGTGTTCAAATATTGATGAGAACTTTCAATAGTAGAGAAAAATCACAGAACAATTGAGGGGGTACACCTACAGATACGTTTATAGCTCAGCAACCAAAAGCCACAGAGAGCTGAAAATGATAACAAATGATTGCTATGATAACATTCTAAGACCTTGAAATAAGATACATATATAAATCAGACCATTTACTGTTCGAATATTGATGAAATCTTTAAATATTAGAGAAAAATCACAGAAAATTGAGGGGATATACCTACAGAAACGTTTAACTCTAAGCAATCAAAAGCCATAGAGAGCAGAAATTGTTGTCAAATGATTGCTATGACAATATTCTATAACTTTGTAATAAGATATATAAACAGGCTGAACTTTTTGTTGCTAAAATATATAAGAAAACTTAAGATATAAGAGAAAAATGACTGGCAAACGAAGGGGGAATACCAATAAAATTGCTAATATCTCAGTGACCAAAAGCTCTAGAGAGAAGAAATTGGTATCAAATGATTTCTATGACCGTGTTCTATAACCAGATAATAAGATTTATAAACAAGCTGACTTTCTTGTTGCTCAAATATTTAAGAAAACATAAGATACAGGAGAAAAATCACTGCCAAAGGAAGGGGACATACCACTAAAATTGCTAATATCTCAGTGACCAAATGATTGGTATGATGATGTTCTATACTCATGTGATAAGAAATATAAATAATCTAACTTTTTGTTGTTCAAATATTGATGAGAACTTTAAATACTAGATAAAAATCAGAGAAAAATGGAGGGGGTATACCAGTAAAACGTTTATATCTCAGCAACCGAATGTCCTAGAGAGCTGAAATTGGTATCAAATGATTGCTATGACAATCTTCTATAACCAAATAATAATATATATAAACAAGCTTAATTTCTTGTTGCTCAAATATTTGAGAAAACATAAGATATAGGAGAAAAATCATTGCCAAAGGAAGGGGATATACCACTAAAATTGCTAATATCTCAGTGACCAATAGCTCTAGAGAGCTAAAATTGGTATCAAATGATTGGTATGATAATGCTGTATAATCATGTGATAAGACATATAAATAATCTAACTTTCTTGTTGTTCAAATATTGATGAAAACTTTAAATATTAGATATAAATCACAGAAAAATGGAGGGGGTATACCAATAAAAACGTTTATATCTCAGCAACCAAACGTTCTAGAGAGCTGAAATTGGTATCAAATCATTGCTTTGACACTATTCTATAACCTTGTAATAAGATATATAAACAAGCATACTTTCTTGTTGCTCAAATATTTAAGAAAACTTAAAATATAAGAGAAAAATCACTGGCAAACGAAGGGGGTATACCAATAATATTGCTAATATCTCAGTGACTAAAAGATCTAGAGAGCTGAAATTGGTACCAAATCATAGCTAGGATTATGTACTATAACCACACGGTAAGACACACAAACATTCTGACTTTCTTGATTTTTGAATATTGATAAATCTTTAAATATTAGTGAAAAATCACAGAAAAATGGAGGGGTATACCAACGACAAAGGTTAGTAACTCAGCAACCAAAAGCTCTAGAGAGCTTAGATCGGTATCAAATGATTGCTATGATAATGTTCTATAACCATATTATATGGTAAATGAAGAATTCGACTTTCTTGTTGTTCGAATATTGACAAGAACTTTAAAAATTAAATAAAAATCACAGAAAAATAGAGGGTGTATACCAACGGAAACATTAATATCTCAACAACAAAAAGTCATAGAGAGCTGAAATTGGTATCAATTGACTGATATGACAATAATTTATACACACGTAATAAGATATAGGAAAAAGTTGACTATCTTGTCGCCAAAACTTAAGAAAAAAATAAGATATAAGGGAAAACATAGATAAATGAAGGAGATATACCAATAAAATTGACAATATCTCAGCAACCATAAGCTCCAGAGAGCTAAAACAGTAGGGCACAACCGTTAAATCGATATATAATATCTCCTTTTTCATATAGTATCTAAAACTAGATATCATATCTAAATCTAGATATAAACACAAAATATTTGAATTTACATATAGTATCTCCTTCTAGATATATAACTCTACATCCGGCTTATCTATATTTCGTTTTACATATTATATCTAAATTGATATATACTGTCAAAATATCTCCTTTTTAATATAGTATCTAAAACTAGATACCGTATCTAAATCTAGATATAAACACAAAATATTCGAATTTAAATATAATATCTACTTCGAGATATACAGCTCTACATCCGGTTAAAATATATATTTCGTTTGACATATTATGTCTCAATTGACGTATATTTTCACATTTTTTCGCCCCTTAGCAACATGTTTCCGTCGGTGTTCCTTGATAACTCTCCACACCACGCGGAAGTAGAGCTAGGTGATGAAGTGAAACGGATTGAGGCTTATCTAGCTGATCTATGTAATTTGTTGATCTAGATATTATATCCATTGGAATATGCCCGCAACTTAGTCTGCAACTAACATGGCCTAGTTCAACCTGGCGACGGACAAACAACTTAAATATCATCTTGGTGGTGTTTAAACGATTCCGTGTGTTCAGGTTTTATCTGACAGTCAGGTCTGAAGACTAGGTCCCTTGGACTTAAAAAAGGTCACAAAGTCTGTAGCCTCGTCACAATACGTCCTTGTCATCAGTTTGTCATGGGAGATCGTCGTGGGACCTCGGCTTTAAGTCTCACCCGGACGAGTGGAGAAGCATGGGATCGAACTCATGACTCCTTTTTTACAGTGCATTTAGCTTATCCGCTGTGCCATAGAGGACTGTGTTACCCCGCCATGCGAACACGATCATCGAGTTGCTTATTTTTGAAAACTCCGGTGTGCTAGAACTCGCTAAGATACATGAACCATCTCATCGTATGAAGCTTTGCCATCGGTAAACAAGTCCCCACTCCGTTAAAAATGCTGGTTCATTACCTACTTGTTTTCCAGCAATCATTCTTATATAGTTCCTTCTCTCATTTCAATATGTCAGAGATGTTCCGGGATATCAAAAAGTTGAGGCATCCAGACGCAGGAAGCATAAATTCAAATCGGTTCACCGGTACCAGCACCATTCTAATAACGTGTTGACGCTCTCGACATGGATGATAGCCTTGTTGAACCGCATTTTTTAATTTCACATTTGTGTAAAAATAGGTACCAACAAGGCACATTTTGGAAGTGTGACATTTGTGTATGTTAAATTTCGATGGCGGGGTGGGGGCGGTGAAATTCATACTAAAATTTCAAATGTCTTCAAGATCGTTCCAAGGCGATACGTCTGTTGTGGTTCTAACTGTTTTGTGTTTTGGAGTCGAATTTTTGTGCTGTTTGAGCCTTATGTACGTTTTCATATTTTTAGTTCAGTTCGGGTAACTGAGTGGCCGCCCATTCGGGAATAGCTGCTCACTTGGCTTACGACATGTTTTCATGGTATAAGTGCCTAAGTGTCATTTTAGTTTTTCCGACCCCTCGTTTTATGGAGTGGGAATTTCTTTCTGATTGCGCCATTTCCTGATCATTGCCTATTTGTACTTTTTTCTGTTTCTGACGGTACGAATTTATATAACGTCTATGAAGAACTGGTATGATTTTTTTTTCAGATGTGTAGAATTGACACAAATCGGTACTAAATCTTCTAACACACGAAAACACGTTCTTGAGCCATAATTTTCACATTTCGCATAGTTCTTATGTGAATTATTGGTACCAAATCCTCCCAGCCGGCGAAGAATTGGTAACGAATTTGTATGTAACGGATTTCATTCCATTTCACACGCATGTGAGATAGGCGCATATAATCAAATTTCATGGTCTATTTGTACGTATTCTTCACACTCACGAAAACCACCCATCTGAAGTGGTTTTGCCTTTGATTCCAATTCTTCAATATATAGCAATATATGTAAACATTTTGTACCAAGCTTTCACATCTGAGTAAAATTGATACCAGTTCTTCAAATAGTATGTGATGAATCTAAACCAATTCTTCACACGTCAAAACACTGACTCGTCCCGCATGTGAAAATTTGGTACAAATTTTTCACATATGAAAATACTACCAGATATTCATAGATTTTATTATTAAGTGCCGCCGATTTCACAGGTGTGAAATCTGCGATTCAACAACGCTTTGAAAACGTACATAAAAGGAGCAAAACATAAAACAAGTAGGACTACAACAGATGTACCGAATCGGAGCGGTCAGTAATATAAATTTACTGGTATAAACTGTTTATATATTTTCCATTATCTTTGTTGAACTAGAGCCACAAGTTAAGCCTTTCTTCTCGGTCTGATTCAAAATGCATGATTTTGCAAGCACCGGGCGATTCGATCAACGTTATAATTTATAAATCCGTGGTTTCCTGCAGATAGAACATTAGCGTATTACCCAAACGCGCCCCGGGCGTATGAAAAATCTCAACACGATGAAGATTTTGGACGTATAAAAATAATTTGTTTCTTAAACTCGTTTTAGCAGTCACACATTAGCGCGTGACTGAAGCGTTTGCCAGACGTATGAAAAAAAATCAAAACGCTGAAAAAATAAAGTGCGTTTTGTGGTACGTCCCAGACACACTAAGCAGGAAGACATCGCTCATTGGGGCCTAAAGAAATAGATTGGTAGCTTGTGCCTCCAGGCAAAGCTTGTTCGCTGCTGACTGACCATCTGATTACTGGTTAACCGCTCAGGTCTAAGCTTGCCCAGGAAGAGTGGTTTAAAGTCAAACCGTCCACGCATATAAGCATGAGTGGCTTTGTTGGATGGTTATATTTTAAGCACTTGTTGAATGTCATGACATCCTTACTTTGGTTAAATGTCCCATAAAGTGGATGCAACGTCCCGACATGACGTAAAGCATCAATTCAAATAAACAAACAAACACTAAGCAAGCGCTATAGGCGCGCAGCAAACGTTAAATGCGCGTCTCATACACGCTTGGGGCACGTTACTGAGAAAAAAAAAAAAAAAAAAAAAAAAATAGTTCGTAAATTTTAAATCGGAACGCGCATGATACGTACACTGGCGTATCTAAAATATGCGCCAAACGCATTCAAAGCGTATTTAACGCGCCTGTATCGCGCGTGGAACTTATTCGAAACGTATTTAACTGATTAACCTGTTGTAGAAGGTACTAACCGAGTGAGGATCGTTTCCAGCTTAGACACACGACCGATTCACGCCGAGATTCGAGAAAAGATTTTAAGCATGCTTAAAAAGTGTTTTGAGCCCATACGCGCGTGGAGTGCGCACCGACCAACAGCGACGTATATCAACGTACACCGAGGCGTACACTAAGCGTACAAAGCGCGCATGTAACGCGTTTCTAACGTGCCAGCGTGCATGTAACGCGTTTCTAACGTGTCTCCGATGTGCTCCTGACTTATGTTGAATTTTACATTATTGTCAACACACCCGGCGCGCGGTTGGCTTATATTATGCTAATGTGTATCAGCTATTTTCCTCGTTTCCTGTGTGTTGAGACCTCGTTTACTGTCCTTCCATTGGGACCTAAAAGAAATAGATGGGCTGCTTGTGCCTCCAAGCAAAGCTTCTTCGCTACTGACTGACCATCTGATTACTGGTTAACCGCTCAGGTCTGAGCCTGCCCAGGAAAAGTGGTTCATGTCAGTCTATCCACACATACAAGCCTTGATGGTATAGTTTGGTGGTCATATTCGAAGCGCTTATTGGATGTCATGACGTCCTAAATTTTGGTAAAAGTCCCATAAAATCGAGGCAGCGCCCCGACATGACCATTAATTCAAACAAACCAACCAACATAAAATAAATAGGGAGCGTGGTGACGTAGTGGTAAAGCATGGGAATCCGAATCGAGAGGTCATGGGATCGATCACCGTGGCACTGGCAGCACCGTGTTGTCCTTGAGCAAGGCATATTAACTCCCCAGAGGACGAGGAGCCATGCAAATAATGTACCCATCGCCATGTAGCGTAATTGCAACCGAGTTTGACGGTCCCTTGCCGAGTTGCATCTTGGTACCGCTCTGGCCAGTGTTGATTCGAGCCCCGCGCCGAGCATTTGTGAGACGAGTGTGAATATGTTGTTCGATCCCGGGATTCGATCATATAGGTCTATTGTTCGAATGTGTTGCTACATCTATGGTCATATTGGGATGTTACCTTGCTTAAAAATACGTGCTGAAGACATATAACCACACAACAACTAAAGCTTATAACTTTTCCTAGGCAGTTTCAGACCTAAGTGGTTAACCAGTTATCGTGTAGTCGATCACTCAGTTATAAGCTCTGTCTGGCAGCCCATCTATTTCTCACGGCCCCAATGCTGAATGGGCGGGGATGGGCAAAGTCGCATCGGTTTGCCGTCCTTATCAGTTAGTTAACTTTGAGAGATCGCTGGTTTCATTTGCAGTCACGCTCACATTGAACAGTCTGTTCCTCGAGGTAAATTCTTGTTGCCTGGCATTGTGGTAGAGTCATTCTTTGAAAGAAGAAGAAGAAGAAGAAGAAGAAGAAGAAGAAGAAGAAGAAGAAGAAGAAGAAGAAGAAGAAGAAGAAGAATGATTTATTTACGTGCAGAGAGGTCCCCGGCGAGATCGTACGTTATCTTGTCGTGAAGAGCCATTGAGCAAAATTTTAAGCTTCCTTGACTTCTGGTTTACATACAGAAAGCGTTGGCTCCTTCCCAATATGACTGAACAATTGCTGATATGGACGTGAAGTCATATAATCTAACCAGTCCAAATATTTTAGATATAATTGACACTTCTTGGAATTTCCCTAGCGCTTTATGTCGTTATGTTCAGCAAGTAAAATAGTGTTTACTCATGTAAATCGGACGACGAGCATATTCAAATCCAAACTGTTCATAACTTCCCTGGTGAACTTTTCGATGACGCTGGATTTTTTGTTGGAAATTTGTTTCTGCACAAAATTCAAAACTTCCCGCTATGCGAAACTCGATGAGAGACTGCGCATGACGCAAAATGATCACGTGTTCAGATGAAGAAAATAATATATCTCGATCGAAATATATAATGATATTTAGATTGACATATTATATGTCAATTTAGATATATTATAATAGGGTATATTTCGTTCGAAATATATGGTAATTAGGCATATCTCCTTCTAGATATAATATATCGATTTAACGGTTGTGCCCTACTGAAAATTGGTATCAAATGATTGATAGGATCATATTCTATACACAAAAATATGAAAATAACAAAAATAATCAGATACAAGTCATTCTGTAGGTATACCAGTTCATTTATTCTTTTTTCTCTACGATTTCTAGTTTTCATTAATATTCATGAAAAAAAAAAGATGAGCCTTATACGAGGGTCATTCAAGAATTAATGACAATGATTCCATTAAATTTTTATCTTAACACTTGTGTGCTTCTCAAATACTAATTACCAAATTTGAAGATGTATGCTATTCAATGGTTCCTCCAAAAGTTCGCTAAGATGCCAGTTCTGTGGTTGCTAGGCAACAAAAGAATACCAGGTAAATGAGCTTGGACGCGACATATTGTTGTTTATAAAAGCTTTTACTTGCCTGGATGGAAGACCAGTATCTTGGATATGTTAACAGCATTTCATGAGGATTAAATATGTGGTTGTTGTAAGCATGACTGTCAATGGTATTGATCACAGTGACACTGTACACAGAGTTTCAAAATGAATCAGCACCGTCTCCAGTTCAAATTTAACTGTATCAAAAAAAGCTAGTATTTTTTAAAATCTAATACTTGTTCCATAACAGTCTCAGATTTTCGAATTTTCGTTTTTGTTAAGAAGCCATAGGAATACCTTTAAGATTAAACACATCACTAGCTGTTGGAATTTATTTGATTGTTTCATTATTTAGTTTATAACACACTGTTAGGCTCAGAATGGGTTTATTTTGTCCTGTTCTGCTGTTGCGTAGCAACCACGCGTGTTGCAAATAAGGAAATTGACATAAATGTTATGGTTGCCCTTGTTGACCTCTAGTGCTTTCATTAATCATCAAAAAACACTGATAAGACTGTCCAAGCAACAATCCTACACGTTTTACTTACCCTATCCCCATACAAAAATAAGTAAAAATTGACTTTTTCGCGTCCATGGACACTTCAGGAGCCATATTCAAATTAGCATAGCGTCAAATCTAGACATGATAAAAGCACAACATTTTCAGCACGAATGCATAATATATGTGTCCACATGTAACATATCAAATAAAGCCGAGCTTAATTATACTTTCCTAGATATGGATCCATTGTCATTAATTCATGAATGACCCCCGTATCTTTAAATACATGTATCATATGTATTAGGGTGATAATCATGGCCATAGCATTCATTTGATACCACATAAGTGTTCCATGTTTATCAACAGCCCAGGTACAAATGATACTATATGTATACATCCTATTTTTTAAATAGTGCCAGTCATTTACGATAGGTTGGTGCGGTTCTGTAGAAACGGTAAATAAGGTATGGTATTCTTACGTACCGTATCGCATCGTTATTACTGAACCAAATCGCTCCGTACTTAACCGTACAGTTCGTACCGTATTGCTCCGTACTTATCCTACAGTTTCGTACTGTTTCTACCGTGCTTACCGTATTGTATCGCGCCTTACTTACCATACCCGTATCGCACTGTACTTACTGTTACGTATCGCACCTAATCGCACCCTTATTAGTGTACCGAATCACACCGAATGGTATCTCAACGTACTTACCCTTACTCGCCGAACTGTGTCGCACCGGTTTGTTCCGTAATAACCTAAGGCACCGAACATATAGTGTCGAATAACACAACGTATCACATCGTACTCGCAGCATACTCACTACACCGTATCTAACCTTACAGTTACTGTACTGCACCGTATCAACCCACCATTTTGTCTGTCCGGATAGCTCAGTTGGGAGAGCGTTGGTCTTCGGATACGGAGGACCCGGGGGTCAAACCCCAGCGCGGCCACTGAATTGTTTGGTGGTGTCTTTGAGCAAGGCACTTTACAGACATTGCTCCTCTCCACCCATGTGTATAAATGGGTACCTGTGGGGGAAGTATGCCAGTGTACCGCGGCTGCCTGGGGCGCCGTGTTTTAGCGGTCGACATGCATCTCATTGACCAGGGGAGTTAATGTGGAAGTCAGTTCATTCATTGAGAGTGGATAGCCAGCTTTAACTTTAAATACCGCACCGCAAAGCAACCGTTCATCGCAGATGACGTTTATGTAGCTGACACGATTTGTAAAATCATCATCACACCGTACATACGGCTCGTCAAATTCCAACTGGTACGTGAAATTCCAGATGTTTATGTCAGCGCGTGCGTTTTGGCGGGTAAGTTATTTTTGTTGTTTTTTCTTGTTTTATTATACTTTAGCTAACGGTTTCAGAAGAAAATAATAATCGGCAGTCTTGTGTGGACATCCACGCATCTGTACATACAGGTGTCATGGTCATCTTACCCGTGGATTGGCGAAAACATTGCACGAAAGTCTTAAAATGGCACTTTTTCAGAAAATATCCATACTTTTTGCCAAATATCTCCATAACTAGAAATAATTGAAAGTCGCATGCTCGAATATATATAGCTTAGTATCTATTTCAAAGCCTGATTTAAGCTTCCATTCAAATTAATTACTACTATTGATAGCGCAGCTCATTCTTTTGAACCATGTGTGATTTTACATGATACGAACCACGACAGTCGTTTTATACTTGAAAGACCAGACGGACAATAGCTGTTGATACGTGAAATAACAGACGTAGACACGACTTTGGATACGTGTCGCATCAGACGTGTTGAGTGCGATTTTTTCAAATACCTGGCAGTGTTTGGCCTTCTTAAGCGGTCAACTTGGAAGTATACTTTTAAATCCAGTTTTGCGTCCCTTATAAGAATATTTCATTCATCTTCACACACACACACACACACACACACACACACACACACATACACATACACACACACACACACACACACACACACACACACACACACGATGCTCATATCTAAGAACACGTTCAAAAAATAAATTCTTGAATTGGAAATGTTACGGCTGTCATACAGTTTATAGATTGGCAAAGATAAAATGGCCACCTTTAAGACACACGACGTTGATTCACTATATCAACATTTGCACAAAATGTTGAAACCGTAGAATCAAAATTAGGACACACATTGTTGAAATAATCTTAAAATAATGTTGATTCGGTCAACCTTTAAACATTGTTGAATCAATACGATTTACTGAATCAACATTGATTCTACAACATTGTTTCAAAGTTGATTGAATCAACATTGATTCGAAATTGTTTCAACTTTGTGTGTCTGCTGTGTTGTTTCCACTCAAACACAGTATAACTTTATGAGAGTGATATAGTGGTCGGGGTTTGAAACCTGATTGTCTCAGTTCTTGATCCTTTGTTAATCTTATTTTAAAGGCGCTGATAGTCAACGACCTTAACCACGTGTATTTGAAGGTGGTCGGGTTGCGATGTGGGCAATCACCCACTGGGGGCTAAAGAAATAGATGGGCTGCTTGTACACCCAGGCAAAGCTTATACACTACTGACCGACCATCTGATTACTGGTTAACCCCTCTGGTCTGAGCTTGCCCAAAACGTGGTTCAAGTCATACCATCCATACGTATAAGCCTTTTTGGCTTAGTTGAATGGTTATATTTCAAGCACTTGTAGGATGTCATGACAGCCTCATTTTGCGTAAAAGTCCCATAAAATGGAGGCAACGTCCCGACATGACCTTATCTGTTGATTGGGACGTAAAGCATCAATTCAAACAAACAAAAACACATGTATTTGTTCAGTTGGTATAAAAATTAAATTCCATCAAAGAAGCACATCGGCAAACAAATAAAGCACAGGTTATGCCATGGTGTTTCTAGGGCGAAGAAACCGCCCCTGTACATTGGCGCATAAGGAAACCAACAATCAGTTTGAACCCTGGTATGCCCAGGCACAGACCGCAAAGTTCAGTTCCGGCCCATGCCATACAGAATTTATAATCAAAATTAGGGGTATGCATATAACTAAAGCTAGAAACAATGCGCTATTCGTAAATAATTCCCCGTCTCATGGCGCTTATACATGTACGTGTACTGAGTCGCGTAGTGTTCTATTTGAATATTTAAAATTGCTTTGCAGTAGCCATACATGTATCAGTTAAGTTATGTGGAATATTATCAAATGTTCACACTATCTGCTTTGATTTTTTTCCAAATTTCCATGTAGTCAAAAGTACAATCAGCCTGTCCATCTTGAGTAAAAAAAAACGGCATATAAAATCGTTTAAAGACAGTCGTTTCACTTTATTTCCTTTCCAAGTAATGTTTTCTTTATGCAATTTATGGTTAGTAGCGATGCAAATTAAACCATATACTGACAAAGAAGTGTTTTAGTAGACCCGTATCATAAACCGTCTGGAATTTTCCGTATCGGCCGTCTGTAATTTCGCTTATCATATGACATTCGCCCGTCTGTACTTTGGCGTACTGTTTTTGTCGCCTAGCGACAGAATAAAACGATAAATACACTGTAAAAGTTGATTATCAATGATCCTTCAGATGGAGACTGAAAAAATATAAGCCTCAGTAAGTTTATACCATGAAAAGTTTAGGTATTCTGTGTAAAATACAGCAAAATAACTTACCCGCCAAAACGCACGCGCCGACATAAACATCTGGAATTTGGCGTACCAGTTGGAATTTGACGAGCCGTATGTACGGTGTACTTCAATCGATGGAGGCGACTGCAATCGAAAGTCAACCGCTATCCCGGCTTTTACAAAACGGTGTCGTAGTAACTAATTCATGTCTGTTTAACACATCTTTGTTTACGTTAAATTATGACTTGACAACCACCAATCTGTAAGTCTCCTGAACCACATTGTCTCGGCGCGATCGAATAAAATCTTTTTGAGGCAGTCTGAAAGATTAACGTAGCCATAGAGTAAATCATATTTGGGTTTGGAATCATAGTAATAGAATTACATGTACATAAGAAAGAAAGCGTATTTTCCGAAAAACTGTATTTTCATTTTGCTATTCCATGGCAACCAGCTGGTCACATAAGTTTAATGTTTCCATTTCTGTTGACGTAAACTATGATGACGAATATCGTTATACACCTCTTATCATGCGACTCTGTCTTGGTATGTCAGGCGTACGCAAACGCGCACAAAAAATTGTGTTTCTCGTAGCCAAAATGGGCTATATAAGCCCGATCGGGCTAAAAAAAAAAACACCCCGAAATCGACTCCCCCCTAACCGTCCTGTTCATATACTGATAAAGCAAAAGCGCTTTATTTCTGGTTTACCTAAAAAAAAAAAAAAAAAAAAAAAAAAAAAAAAAAAAAAAGCATATCCATAACAGCTTTATGATTTTTTCTTGGCTTAAGTGCTTGTCCCATGAGATCGTGTCAGTGTTGTTACTGCTTTATCAATCGTTTCTTAGGGTTATGCACCATGGCGTTTTTATGCTTTTTTAAGTGTCATTTGAAACATCTCCATATAATAGTACCATGATAATTAAAATGTGCCGACTCCCACAAAAGCAAACGTATAACGAAATAAGCGATGCCTGATAGACCGGTTCATGAACAGAATAGGGATTTTGCGAGGGGTGTGCGTTTTCAACAGCATGTCATTTTTTAAGCAGATGTCTGAATATTTCCGTTTCAGCATTTCCAAATGCGTAAAAGGTTAGCAAAAGATATGACCAATATTTAAAATAATTTAAATTGTTAATCTTGGCAGTATGACGTGTCAAAGTTGACTGAGGCGTTTTTGTTGACGTCAAGGTTCAGCTACTTTTTGATATGGGCAGAGACGTTTGCAAGTATTTTCAAGCATATCCATAACAGCTTTATGTTTTTTTCTTGGCTTAAGTGCTTGTCCCATGAGATCGTGTCAGTGTTGTTACTGCTTTATAAATCGTTTCTTAGGGTTATACACCATGGCGTTTTTATGCTTTTTTAAGTGTCATTTGAAACATCTCCATATAATAGTACCATGATTAAAATGTGCCGACTCCCACAAAATCAAACATCCTGTGGTATACTAAACGGAAAAAGAATGACACCGAACTCGGAATAGTTATGGCAGGAGAGAAGGTAGATACCCCTAGTTCAACTGTACACCTTGGAATTGTTAGAAATACTTCTGGACAAGTAGATGTTGAAGGGAAAATAAGTTTAGGGCGAAAGACTGCTTATTCCTTAATGGGCGCGGGGCTCCATGGGGGTAGCGGGTTAAAGGCCACCCTGAATGGGCACATCTGGTCTACCTTTGTCATTCCACGTTTTCTCTATGGCCTTGAAGTCCAAATCTTAAAAAGTTCAGACATAGAAAGTTTGGAAAAATTTCAAAGAAAATGTCTCAAACAAATACAAGGTTTACCCGACAATACCTCAAATACAGCTTGTTTAGCTCTCCTTGGCGTTTTGCCTATTGAGGCATTGTTACACAAGAATCTGCTAAACATGTTTGTAAACATGATTAGAAATGAAAACTCAGTAGAATATGAAATAGCCAAGAGGCAACTGGTAATGAAAGATACGCCCCGAGAGAGTATTTTCACTCATATTCAAAGCATTTTAGATAGGTATGATTTGCCTTCAGTTTTTGACCTTTTAAATTGCCCACCAACCAAGGAGGCCTGGAAATCTACACTTAACCACAAAATAAATGATATGGTACAAAAGTTCTGGAGGTCTGATATTGAAAGCAAGTCTTCCACAAAATACTTAAATCCAAATGTATTGTGTGTGGGCAGCAGCCACCATATATGGTCAACTGTAAGGAATAATATTCATGACAGTAGAAGAGCACAAATTAAATGTAAATTGTTGACGGGCACATATATACTTCAAGCAAATAGGGCAGCCTTCAACCAATACGCTGTAAATCCAACCTGTAAACTGTGTAATACAGCTCCAGAGACGAGACAGCATTTTGTGGGGGAGTGTGCTTTCTTTAAAGAAGAGAGGAAGCTCTACATAGAGAAACTGAAGACGAGCCCGATTCTTTCGGATCAGTATATCCAGAGTCTACGTAACCCAGAATTTCTCACACAGCTAACACTAGATGCGACAGTGATACCAGGCTTAAAGGAATGTGATTCGGAAGGGTTGGGGTCGCTCGAACTGTGCACTAGGGAGTATATTCATAAAATTCATGTGAGACGCATAGTAGCACTGAAGAGGATCTCATAAAGTTGGTTTACAATAACAGCTAGTGTAAATAAGTTAAAGAGCACATGTAAATATAAACATTCACCAGCTTTGAACGTAAAATTGAACACCTAGCCCCTAACTGTAAAGTCAATAGACTTGTGCCTCGAAGAAACAAGCGGGGGAGCTCTACGATACAACAACAACAACAACATGCCTTAGTTTTTGAACATAGTAATATGACTGATGGGTGACAAAGAATGTCAAATGTTGTTACAAATTAAAAACTTCTGAACTTACCAAAATGTTCAAATCCTGGTCAATGCTTAGTTGCACTTAAGCGCAAAAACACTAAAGTTTTCATTGTGCTTAAACATCCATCCAGAGTCCCTATTTTTGACGATTTGTCAAACTTTGTTAATGATGTTACTGTCAGTGTTGTTACTCATTATACACAGATACAAACAATACGTCACAACCCACGTGGTCTATATTATCCAGGTAAGTCAGGTGACTTTCACGTGACTTCTTTCCACTTCCGGGTGGCAAAAAAGCGACCCCAGTTCAATGAATGTGTAATGAATTTGTAACGTTTTGATGTATTACAAATGTAAAATAATGTCAAAATATTACTTGTTCATAACAAATTACATTTCCAAATATTTTAGCGCATTAATTGATGTGTGTTTCTAGTTTAGTATTATAAGTACTTAGCGTTTACTTCCCGTGCGGGGTTTGCATCTCAGTCAATCAAAAGTTTGTTTTTTTTATACGGTAGAAATCAGATATCAACATTGAATAATTTCCGTGTTTGAGCCGTGTTTGAAGCAAGTTTAAGTTTTATGAAAAAAAAAAAAAAAAAAAAAAAACTTAGGCCGTTAGAAATTGGGTGCTCTCTCTCTCTCTCTCTCTCTCTCTCTCTCTCTCTCTCTCTCTCTCTCAGACTCTCTCTCTCTCTCTCTCAAGAGCACACGATTTAATTATGTCTTGCATGCGGTGAAATAATAAAAACACTAACACTTTTTTTCAGTCCGTGGAATAAATATAATTTATCCACAAGTTATGATAACTTTTTGAAGTGTATCCATTTTTATTTACGACACTGGAATCATAATTATCTTTTTCTAGATCTAATCCATGCGATATCAACACCTGTTTATATGACATTTCGACCGACTGAACACACACGCCGGCTGCCCCGGGGACTCATTAATCCCTACCCCAAGAATGTGTCATTTCTTTGAAGAGGGTGTAATAAATAATAGGCCTAAATAATGATTAAAGAAGCCGACTATCATGATTATGGGCATCGTAATTTGAGGTGTCATAAAACTGTCTTCAGTAGCTGAAACCGCGTTTCTTTCAAATTGATTATGATCATCAATATGTGTATAGCCTTTGAATAGTTATTATTTAAACTGGACTTAGTTATATTTCAATTTGATTATTCAAATATAATTCATTAATTAATATATTCTTAAGAATGAACAAGAAATATCTTTAAAAAAAAAAAGATATACGACGAAGGAAAGACGATGATTTCATGATTGAAATGGGTCTAAAACATTTATATTTCATCAAATTCATGTACAATATAAATAAAGTCGAAAACTTCGCCTCTGATAATGTTTATTCGCAGAATATTTTTGCTTGGCGGACGATAGGTTTTTTTTACTGTCAATATCTTGGTCTCAGTTTGTCCTAAAAGGACCTGCAAATTTTTTTAAACACGGTGAGCACATCAAGTTTTTATGGACAAAATGAAATTTGTAAAAGAATTTTGCATTGAAAAGGCATATTTAAAAAACAAAAACAAATTTGATCGACAAGATTTCATCTCATGTATGTCATTTGTGCCATTTTATAATGATTTGGAGCGATTATTATAAAATAGTAAGATTTTAAATTATTTTGCTTGAAAACTTTCACCTCCCTTACTCGATTTGTAAATAAAGCGTCATGCTTTCAATCCCTGGCTTCTCCCTTTTTTTCTTTTCTTTTTTTCAGATGAGACTTTTAACCGAGTTTATGACCTAAGCTGTTTATATGGACATTAAACATTAAAAAGGACAGAAAAACATTGCACGTGCAACACGGTTATTGCAACGCATCGACAACTTGAGTGATAGGAGCCGCGTCATGGAATCTGTTGAGGGCGGCGGGACGCAGGTCTTCGACGTGTAGCGACTATCGCTTTTACGTTTGTACGTGTATTCGGGTTTCAAGAAAAGGGATTTTTTTCTGATTGAGCAAGTTCTTGACCACCGCTTACTTTTACATTTGCAAAAAGGCTTGATATAGCAGCCGGTAGAACAAGAGAAAATAAGTTACCACGAACGAATTCTCTGCACAAAATTTTTACGAAATGTATCGCTTTTTGTGAGGCAAAGCTCTTTGTTCACTCGGGCAACCATATACATGTGTTTTGCGCCCATTGCCTGACCAAAGGTATAGTTGGATATTTTGGTTCCGAACATCTTTTCCTTATAAAATTAAACAGCATAACCCATTGCAGTTAAAATATCCGAATTTCAGTTAGTTTTCTATAACAATTGTATAATAACTGTAGACAGATAGGCCTATACAGAATAACTCCTTCTGGTGTATCTGCCCCACAGATGAAGTTATATGCACATTTGTTTCTCAACTGTAATACTGCTGAACCGGCCGCGGTGGTCTAATTGTTAGCGGATTCGCTTTATAATCAGGAGGTTGCCGGTCAGATCCCAGGCCGGTAGTTGGCGACTTATGTTAGCACTGATTAATTAATTAAGACAAATCACCAACCGTGTGTATAAAATACTTCGAAAACCGAAAATGTTTTATTTGGTTTTTGTTAACGGTTAACATAACCTTCCACAAATTTTACAAATTTACACCTTTTCCCGTCTGAGATGGTGGGTTTTGGTTTAATTACAACTTACATGTATGAGCTGATGAATGCAATAAAGTGGCTGAGTTTTATCTTCCAAACCTGGCGATTCCTTCCTTATAAAAGGAAATTTAAGTTCTTGTAAACATGAAATATATTGAAGTCTATGGAGTGTGGCCCATCCACTTTTTCATTGTTTTCCCTGCGAAGTTTTACTTTTTATTTCCAAAAGTGGTCCACCTTCTGTAGTTGGTGAAATGTACTTGTTTTAAACACATTCTTCATTTTCCCCACAAAACACCCACAAATTATCTAGATCAGCTGGCTAACATGCATTCCGATATACTTCGTGACCTCGCCCCACTTCTTTGTGGGAGAGGTCTAACGGAACACCGATGGGAATATCATCGTCCTCGCCTTCGTCGTATATCTTTTTTTAAAGATATTTCTTGTAACAGTTGTACTATACCGATTGCAGGTAAAATTGGGTTTAATTGTCGCCTGCAAGACGTTTTTGAGTATAATTTGCACTTTTAAAGCAAAATTTGCTGCATTATTTGTGTGCATATAAATTTAGACATTAAATAAGAGAGAATGCAATGGTGCAAAATACAATCCATTGATTGCAATTCATACATTTGCCTTTACTGCATGTATCTATAAATAGCAAATGATTGGGAATTCAATGTCAGTTTTTTCCAACAGTTCTAATAGCCTAAATAGTCGGTACCAAGTGGCATATAAGCAAGGGCTATGAACAGAAAACTTAGATGGTCTGTGAAGCTGTGTTTTGATTGGTTGAAAATTTGTCTGTAAAAAAAAGCTAATCTCAAATCTTAAATAAACAATCAATGTCATGCTGGTATGCTCATGATAATAACCAGATGCTAAGAATCAGGTTATATGGAATGTTTGGTTGGTTTGATCAGGCTGTGTTTTATACCACAGTGATCATGTATTTATTTCAAAATAATTTCACTTTTACAAAAAGATTTTCTGATACATGCTTGGAGTTCTTGCATGAAAATATGTACATACACCACAGACTGACCCACCCTTGGCCTGTAACGAAAATGAAATGGTATGTTTTCATATGTTGCAGACTACACCTCAGACTCCCGACCTGATAGGGGCTGAATGAAATAATCTCTAACTGCCTTGATTTGACAGATAAATGTTTCTTCTACAAACAAATCCTTGCAGTTAATTGCTTTCACAGAGATTTGCTGTTACCTCCAAAGCCAATGAAACCATTTACTGATGCTTGTTCACAGACCATGTAGTCCCTTTGAGTATAGAGAGACTTGATAGCCCTCGCTTATATGCCACTTGTCGGTACGGAATAAATTATGTGATTAATTGTCGCCGTGATATCGCCAGCTTGTTGTTTACCCAACCAATAGGATCGTTTGAGAATATCATCTCGTACCTGTTGTGCTAATATACAACAGGACAACAGGCTAGTCACTGTTTCATTCGTAAAACCGCATTTAAAGTTTCGCAACAGAAAATAATTCGTCGATTGATTCATACTTTTTTGTATGGAATATTTTTTACGTCACATAAATCAGATTTTCAAGAGCGCCGACACAGTTAATTCTTCCGTTTTAAGTGATAGTTATTATCAATACTTCAGCGTAGATATGAAGATAAAATATGAATGTAATAACAAATAAAAGAAAACATAATTTACATCGGAAAATAATGTGTATATGGATCAATGATGATTCCATGACAATCGGTTTCTTCCATACAAGTTAAAATCTGGGTCACAAAATGATCTTATACGACTTCGTCGAAAAAGATGGAGAAAAAGGAGCAAAAATTCTTCATAAAAAGCGCTAAGATAAACGCACTTTTATTGATGAAAGGCTCGGTACAAACAAGGTCGGAAAAAGGAACAAGAACTAATTATTTATTTAATTGTTTATTACCTATTTTTATTTATTTATTTATTTTTTTTATTTATTTATTTTTCCATTATGAATGAATTTTTTAGTCTGATTGCAGACGTGGCCGCATAATGGCGCAAATTGTTATTTTATAAGTCATATCTAAGTAATAGGGACATATTTTCGTTCGCGCGCGGATCCAACATCGTTTGCCCAAGGTGTGAGAAATTAAATTCAAAGGCAAAAAATTATTTGTAATTTTGTATTTAAATGTCATCGTTGTTCCCTGATTGGGATGGCGGCACACATTTTACTTTAATTTAAACTCAGTAATGTATGTAAACAACATTGAACCGGAAATGTTTTTGCCACCCGGAAGTGAAAGTTTTAACCACAATGCAACGCGCACTACGTCATCGAGGTCAAGGTCAAATAATGTAAACAATAATATTGTACCTGTCTATAAGGTAACAACATTGACAAATATGACTTTTTCTTTCACATGCTGGAAGCACGACAGATAAAAAGCTACAAAAGTAGCTTAATGTGTCAAGAATATATACATTTTTAAAACAATGCATGTTTTAACAGATAATGTTCTACATTGTTTTTATATTTTTCTCACAAAAACATAGTATCATCATTGACCAGCATAGTAACAACATTGACCAGCATAGAGACAACGGTTTTGTCGGTACTTGTTGCAGATGAATATGAGAAATGGGAACTATAATGTAGTTTTTTTTTTTTTTTTTTTTTTTTTTTTTTTTTTTTTTTTTAAAAAAAAGACAAAATTTAAACAGCACTTTGTATTGAAATGTCAATGCTGTTACCATTAATGTCAATATTGTTACAAAAATGTCAATGCTGTTACCGATATCATTGGTGTTACATACATTTATAGTAAACCTGCCGAGTTAAGGTCGAAAATATATGATTAAGTCAGTTGGTCATGGCTAAAATACTTAGGTTTCATGATAAGATTACAAATCCACTTAGATGGAAGATTGTTTTAGTGGTAGAACATTGACAGTTCTTTGAAATGACCTTAGGCTCTGGTAAAATTTGACTAAAAGAACAGAGATTAAGCTTGCATATGGCTATTTCCGAGTTCATATATTCTCTTCCGATGTGATAATCGCATCGTAAGATGAAACGCAAATACTTACTTTTTTTGAAAATTTCTTACCTCAAATGTGCACATTTTTTGATAATGACACAATATATTTTTTGATAATGACACAATATAAATATAAATATTCCCTCTATTATTCAGGACTATCTGGTACACTTTGTTCATGAATAAATCAGGTTGTCCCTCGTCCGAGAATGTTTCGACAAAAAAGAGCTCCATTTTGATTTAGCACTTCAACAAGTTGATTTTGGGTGAAATATGGCAAAGACATCAAAAATACCAAACCTATCCGACCTTACATCGTAACCCAATTTCAATATGGTAAATGCGGTCGACCCCCAGCAACAAAACCAAAAAAATCCATCTATTAGAATGACCTAGACCGGAAATAAATTTTCAAAAATTCAAATTTTCGAAAAAATTATCACTGATTTTGAGAAACTTTCCAAACCACATTTAAAGAGATTCTGTCCATATTTCAGACACTCGAATTGTTTCTTTATCACATGATAACCTCATCACGCGAGTTCAAGCAGCACGGTCAAAGTGTTTTACCTATGGCAGTGGCAGACTTTTCAGTATCACAATTTCTTCAGTCCATTCAAGTTTTCACTTCAAATGACATTTTGACAATTTTCACCATTCAAATGCATGTGCGACCAATGTTGACCTTGCCGTGAAATAGATCAAGGTCATCCCAGTGTCATGATTTATATAAACTTTGTAGAGCTCCTCTGCCTGATGCTTCATGCCAAGTTCTGGAGAAGAACATTTTTAAAGGTTTTTGCTATCTATAGCCATGGTGGCCATCTTGGACATGTGACCTGGACGATTTGTATAAACTTTCATTCCCCATTCCTAAGGATGCTCCATATGAAGTTTGGCTTTGACTGGCCAAGTGGTTTCAGGGATCTTTGAAATTGTGGACAATGACGGATGCCAGAGCATGGCCATACTATAAGCTCACCTTGTGAGCCTTCGGCTCAGGTGAGCTAAAAAGTGACAAAAATTAATCCAAGGATTTTATCCAAACCACATGCATATCTTCGAATCAGTCATGACATACGTTTCAAAAGAATTGAAATCTCCAATTTTATACATTAAGATTTGTTCCTTTAGTCCGTATCTCTAGTCTTCCATACCTTTAGCCATTTAGGATATATAGGCTGGATACGGTGCTGTACCTTTAGCCGCCAGGCTCAAGATACGGTACCATACCTTTAGCCCACAGGCTAAAGGTATGGTACCGTATCTCTACAGTGCTTGCACTAACTTTTTGAATCAGGAAGTCATGACTTCCACCCTTTAAGATTTGGAAGTCACAGGCCCAAAATCTGGAAGTCATAGATTACTCGCAGTGCCGCGTGTCAAGTGTGCATCGGCACATTAAATTAATTTGTCACTACATCTAAGAAGACTTCCAAGGTGAAAATTCTGTTGTGGTTCTATTTGTTTCATGTTTTAGTGTCGTTTTTGTAATGTTTGCACCTTTGATGCATGTATTCATATGTTACTAGTTCATGTAACTTAGTGGCCACCTTTAGGGGAATAGTCTCTCACTTTGTTCAGACAGGGTATGTATTCTTTGTACCAATACAGCTAATGACTTTAATGACTTTAAATATAGCTCATGAATATGTGAAAATTATTATTAATTTATGTATTTCATTTTTTTATTTTCATTATTATTATTTATTTTATACTTTACAGTGAAAACCAATGTATATCAAAACTTGATAAAATTGGTATTTTCATTGATATGAAATTTCACTGATATCAAATCTCACTGATATCAAAAGTCACTAGTGACTGATATCAGCCTATATCTTCACTGTAATGACGTCAGAATTTTTGGATTACTTCTGACGTTTCCATTTACTTGACGTCATTAAATATGTCTCACTTCACAAATTCAAACGCCTATAACTCTGTTATTTATGAACGAAAACATAAAGTGTGGGTATTCATTTTCTTAGTTGGAACGTAAGGAACAATGTGATACCAAAATTATTCGTGTTTTCAAAAATTTTTGGTTTTCGCATTTTCACCGCCTGCTTTGTGAATAGGAAAATGCCCGTGTATTGTATAAAATAAAAAGAAAATTTGCTTTTTTTCGGCGAATACCAAATATATTTCATCTCGTGAGTTGAAAACATCAAAATTTTCACTCGTGCTGCGCACTCGTGAAAATTCTGATATTTTCAACTCACTCGATGAAATATATTTGGTATTCACCTCAAAAAAGCAAATATCCTCTATATATAGTTTATTTTTTTTTTTTTCATTATTATTGTTATTAAATTTATTTCATTTTTATTTTAATCCTTATAATAGTAGATCTATGTTATTTTTCATTTTCATTATCATTATTTGTTATTATTATTATTACTAGTGTCTGTTCAAGGTATTGAGTTACCTCCCTTAAATATTATTTTATTGAACATATTTTATTTTTTTTATTTATTTTTTTTTTTTTTTATCCTCAACTTGCTTAATAAGTTTAGAAAAAAAAAAAATTGTGCCAATTAGTAAAGATGGAAATATCTAAGTTCAAAAAAAAAAAAAAAAAAATGCAAAGTTTAAATGTTTTAAAATTGTGTATTAATTAATTGTGATGAAATTCCTTCAATATTGATATTCCAACCTACAGTGGACTAGTTCAATTTTACCCAATATTTTACCCAATATTACAATGGATTAGTCCAATCTACCTGCTAGCAGTCAATATTGAATATTGATCACACTTGACTTGAACTGTAAAGTAAGAACAGAAAGCCTAGGGATCAACACAATTCCCAGGAAGCCGCCTGGCGAGAGATCCAAAATTTTTCGCACTAATAAATTATGTAAAACTTAAAAATAATGCACCAGTCATTTGTATCCCCGGCTCCCCCGGGACCGGGGAATAGCGGGGCTTTTAACTTTTCATTTTTAAAGCCCGGCTAAAAGCCCGGCACTGCCGGACAAGAAAATCCCTGCTAAAAGCCCCGGCTCCCCGGAGGCTGACAATAACGTGGAACAACAGCTTGGAGTTGTTCTGATGAATATGAAACATGAGAGAAGGGTTTCAATTTGTGCATAGGAATGTTAAGGTGTATTTTCAAATTAAATGAATACCATAAAAGTAATTAAATGTTAAAATACCATTAATATCTAATTTGAATTAATGTGACCGTGTATTGGCGGGAAATCAAAACCCCGGCAAATCCCCGGCACTGCCGGAATGCATCAGAGGTCAAAGCCTGGCACTTAAGCCCCGCTATGTCCCCGCTATGCCCGGTCCCGAGGGAGCCGGGGATACAAATGACTGGTGCATAAACAACAAAAAAATAAGTGACCCAAAAATATATGTGCAAAGATATTAATACTCCCAAAATCGGCAGGAAGATCTATCACGCACTTGTATGTCGCGTATCTGGGAAATTCACGTGGGTTGCTCTTGCTCTCCCATTGTTTAGGCAAAATCATAGATATCCCATATTGTAAAGGGTCATATGTGAGAGATACAGCAGAGAAATCGTCAAGATCTTGCGACAATGCAAATTTTCTTTGGTTTACGAAAGTGGTTACGAAATGACCTGAGTACGAAATGGTAGCTACTAGGTAGGAAATGACTAAAAAGTGGTTACAAAATGACCAAAGTGGTCACGAAATGACCTGGGTACGAAATGACCTGGGTACGAAATAACTGGAAACCAAGTTACAACACGCCACAGACAATATACAGCGATTTTTTTAGCTGTAAAATATGAATATTTTTCAGTTGAATTTTGATAGTTTTCTTATTTTAAAGCAAAGATTGTGGGTAAACATTAGAAGCGCCTCGCCGAGATGCCTCTAACGAGTGCCCACACTCTGTTTTTGAGCAAAAATAAGAAAATAATGTACACCCTGCAAACCCCAGTTTTACTATATAAAACTGGGGTGTAAGGGGTTATACACTCACGGACATGTTATCCTGATGAGGTGGTATAACGGTACAATTTGTATGTAATACCGACGTAAATTTCACAATTTTCGGTACTGGTACTGGCCTTTTCTCAAACATGAGAGTGGCACTGTTATGAAATACCCGGGGTTTGCAAGTGCAAACACAGCAGTGCAATGAAAACATAGCAGCGAGACAGCCGGGGAAACAGCAGTGGTTTTACCAACAAGATGTCCCCGCAGGGTGGGGTTTTAGCGGGGATTTGCTGGACCAAAAGTCAGTCCCCACTATTCCTATTCCCCGGGGAGGAGGGGGTGTGGTTACAAATGACTACTGTAGTGCATTATTTACTATACTAGGCAAAGTCCAATTACAGTTACTTTCTCTGAGGTCATTGTCATCCAGTAAATCATTAGATCTACTAAATTTTAATAGTATCAAAACATACTTCACGTCACTGTTGGAATAAACTTAATTTACCCTGTAATTACCTTCGATGCAACCAAAGTCTTACAGCTCAGATTGATGCAATTACACACAACACGTGCCGAAATTGAGTGCTGTGATTGGTAGCCACATCGGTTTAGCAACAGCCCACAGCGAAGAGTTCATTTCCTCACTGTAGGTTGCTGTCCGATCGATCTAGCTTCCAATCAATACACTCCATTTCGTAACGTGTCGTGCGCCGTTGCATCAATCTGCAATGTAATCTTGATCATGTGACCTGGACCATTTATATAAACTTTCGTCCCCGCTTCCTATGGATGCTCCACGTGAAGCTTGGCTTTGATTGGCGAAACTGGTTTCAGAGAAGAAGAGGTTTGAAAATTACGGTAATATACACGGATATAGCCCCGGGACAGAGACAGACACCACCATAGGGCCAAATTTTTATTAACAGAAATCTTCTGTCCATTTGCCTGTTCCCAGCAAGTTTTCCCCCATTAAGCATTTTACCATTTTTGCCATATTCAAATGCAATTGGCGACCTAAGTTGACCTTGCCGTAAAATAGGCCAAGATTATACCAGGGTCATGATTTATATACCCGACAAAAACAGAAACGCAATGGTGAGATTTTTCCGTTAAGTTCTTCATAAATTATCGCTCAAATTCAAAACGTCCTAAATGTCTATTTCTAATCAAATCTCGCTAAAACTCACGTTGAGCATACATGAAGATGTGTTCTATACCATTATAGAGAAAAATCATTTCCGCAACCGGTGTGACGTCATGTACGCTGTTGGTGAACGTTTCATATCTCGATAGTGTCTTGAGTTTTGACAGTTTTATTTTCGAAGAAAAAAATCAAACGTATATGTTTTATATACCATTAGAAAGGTATATCTTTGAACAAATGATCTGTTAAATTCTAATAACATCATAGTGTACCATCATGTAGCAATTACATGTGAAAGTATATCGATGACGTACAAAAGTACGTGTCCGCCGTAACAAAGTCTCAGAGACAGGCAAACAAAAATTTTCACCGCTCAGTAACCATTCACCAGACTGATTTCAATTTTGGATGGCCAGCAGAAGGCATCACGTGTGTTGTGTGGCACAATTTTTATTAATATAATTTGACGCAGCATCGTAAACGAGCAAAACTCGTTCCCGGAAAAAAATGTCCACACCGACAAATTTTGACCGACTATGTTTGGTTCACTTTTGTTTTTCAATTCAATTATCCGGCCCATGGAATTATTTTTGTTCTGTTACATTGTTCATGAAACAGAGAATCTAGAACATATTTTCTTTAATCAGAACGCGTTATACTATGCTTGTACTTGTTATTTTTAGAAAGTGTAAAAAATGTCACACACATGAAAAACGCGTGACAAAACCATGAGTGTCATGATTTTCTCTCATGTTAATACGCTCGTGTTTGAAACCTGCGCGTATTCATTATATGTACAGAATGTTCATAAGTTTTACTTTAAGATGGTATATGAAACACCATAATCAAACAGAGCAACGCCTAAATATTTAAATTTTACGAAGGTTGAAAAAATGTCACACTGACGTTATAATGCGTAAATCGCGTCCACTTTGTCGTCGTTTAATTTCACCTTACTCTAAGAACAAAACGATAACTTAAACGATTCAGAGAAAGACGAATACGAGGAATGTGAATGAGGACAGATAGGTGTTACTTACGGACATTATGGATAAATATTGTAAGGAAAATTCAAATTCTTAATGTAATACTTCTTTTAATACCCCCACAAAATATGTTCCATTGCTGTTTTACAGTTTAGAGACGTAGAATCAGTTTATTACCTGTAAGTATTCAAAGTTAAGCCCATTGCAAAGACTATGATGTGTCTCTGACTACACTTTTAACCGTAAGGCCACCTATACAAAAGTCGTAAATTATCAATCGTGCTCAGTTATGTTGTAGTAAAGGCACCAACACTTGGTACGCATGTAACATATACTTGCCAAGTATGGATGGTTGTTAGAATTTAATAAGTTTTAAACGATAAGCGACTGTTTTAGGCTATTTTGATTTACACATGAAAAAAATTAAGGCCACAAAGTCCAATAATCGATTATTCTTTTTTTTTTTCAAATATTTAAGAGAAATGCAGCTTTCATGTTTAAACCCAAAGGATGTAGAAATGTAGATGGTTTTCCATGTTTTTTTGGATCCCCCCTCCTAAAACGTTCAGGAAGTATTCATGAAACAATAAACTAATAAATAATAACTCGGATCATACCATATTCGCGTCCATTGTCTGTTAAATCTGCGAAAAAGGCACTGAGTTCATTCTCGCCCAACCTTCAGCAATACACACCGTAAAGGAACACATACTTAGTAGTAATGCCTCTCATACTTAGTCGTAAAGGCAATTGACCGTAGGTCGTAAATTAACGCCTGCAATATATACCGAGTTAACCGGGTGTGCTTGATCTGTTAATTGTTTTGACACAAATTACTCTTCTCAACACTTTAAATGAGACACCTTTACACCCTGGAGGCATGGTCTCGCTGTCACTAATCCCTGAATAAACAGTTTTAAGATGGTTTTCAATACACTAAAATAGGTAAATTTTCATCTCTGACGATACGTCGCGTGCCTTGCTGCAGGACGTAGGAGGATTGCTGACGTCTGCTCTGTCATTTTTCGACGTACGGGAGTCATTTCAGGACGTAAAAACGCCCAAAACGTCCACTAGTGCAAGCACTGTCTCTAGACACTGCCTTTCCATAAAGCCAGAAAAAAAAAAAACATTTTGGTTTAGACAGGAATAGCAATAAGTGTTTTCTAATGTTATAATTTAGATTAAATCCGGACAAAAAAAAAAATTCCAGGTAATGTATCTTGACAGTAGGCAAAAAAGAGCTTTTGGCCAATATACTCAGGGAGCCAAGCCCTGGTCCCGAGGTTATAAAACATTTTTCATGCTCAGCTCAGCTGAGACTAAAATTTATCCTGCTCATAAATGTTAAAATGCCAACAATTGTTGGCATTTTAACATTTATGAGCAGGATAAATTACTAGTTTTTGAGTTTTGAACCTGAATTTTCCACGAATTTTGATTATTTCAACATTTATGAGCAGTTGAAATTTCATGCTCAGCTGAGCTGAGCTTGAAAAAAGTTTTATAACCTCGGGGCCTGGTTTTGCGTGAAGGAGGTGACATCACCTGCTATTGTTGGTTTGAATAAATTTTTGGTTAGGTCTGACCATCTGACTGAAGGTCTGGTTAAACGATTTGGTCCCGTTTCGCCTACTCCCATTTCGCCTACTCCCGTTTCGCCTATTCCCGTTTCGCCTACTCCCGTTTCGCCTACTCTTGACATTCAATGAATTCCCGTTTCGCCTACTCTGCACTTTTTGTCAGCAAACATATATTTTTTCTTTTTCAATCTTATTATAATTTATTTCTATTCTACATATTTTATAGTGAAAATAAATATGTGACTACTGTACTTGTTTTAAATGTTAAAATAAAAATAAATTTAATTTAGATCAACAATTAATGAGTTTGCAATGTTTATATGCTTGCACAAGCCATAACAATAATTATTTTCTTCAAAAACACAAATTAAATAAATAAAAACACTTATTTCACTTTTCTATGGTAAACTTTAAAATGTTTTTGCATATTTAAATTAATATCATGCTTTAAAACAACATTCTGTTCTTGTTATTCATCCATATTGAATGAGTAGGCGAAACGGGAATAGTGACTATTTCTGGTGTAGGCGAAATGGGAGTAGGCGAAACGGGAGTAGGCGAAATGGGACAAATCATAGGCGAAACGGGAGTAGGCGAAATGGGAGTAGGCGAAACGGGAACATCCCGGTTAAACCATCACGCCAAAAGAATCTCCAGAGCAGTCCACCTAGACAGTCTTTTGGAAGGTCAGAGCTATCCAAAAATGCATCCAAACCAACAACAGCAGGTGATGTCACCTCCAACCTGTTTTTTTTTGCGAAATAGATACATTTGGCTCCCTGAGTAATATGTCAGTAACACTGTTTTTATGCTAAAGTGATGACTAGTAACCAGGTGATAGATCAGTCACAAGCTTTGCCTGGAGGCACAAGTATCCCATCTTTTTCCCTCAGCCCCAATGGTTAGGGTTTTTTTTTTACAGATGTTTGTATTGAGGTTTAACATCCAAGTCAACAATTTTTCAGTCATGTCGGGGAAGGAACCACTGCTTCTTGTGTTTAACCAATACTCTGAGGAGTTAATGTGTCTTGCTCAAGGACACAACATGCTGAAGCCTGTGGGGATCAAACCCAGGACCTCTTCATTCAGAGTATGATGCTGTACCACTACGCCACCACACACACACCCCTCACCCCACTTACAAACTTGGTGGTTAAAAATATAATAGGACAATAAAAATCATTTGTCTTCTTTATTTTCAAGATTTTTTAACATCTGTCATGTTTATTTTTCATCTTTTTTTTATCATTATTATTTTCATCATTACTTCAACAATAAGCCACTATTTTAGGATGATAACAGCTGTATTACAAAACCCTATGTACCTGTGATGCAACCAAATTTTATTACTGCGCAGATGCAACATCACACAATCATATTGCTATTGAAAAATGTAATTTCTGATAAAGTTTGAAATGAGCCACCGCATGGGAAAAACAACAATCTGCTAAGGCGAAAACAAAGGCGCAGATCAGCTTAGCTTCGCAGTAACTGCGAAGCTGATGAGCGCCTTTGTTTTCGCTACATGGATAGAACAATTCCTCTACTTTCTAAATCCAAAATTTCCAGCCTCTAACCATCTGCTGTGACTGTACAGTCCGGTTTGTGTCAGACCTGGTCAGAACCCAAATTGTTGGTTTTCTCACACAGGCTCAAATGTCACTGTCTCAATTGACATGAAGTTTCTTGAGCTTCATTCTAGATTTTCTTTTTTCGATGATTTTTTTTTTTTTGTCATTTTCTGCAAGATATTCATAAGTACGCAAAACCATGACAAGCCTGTATCAACTGCGCTGACAATCCCAATTTTGCAAGCAGAGGTGTTATATTGTAATTCTATTAGGATTACACAAATACATGATGAATTGAAAGACCACAAACATTGAGTTTCTGCCTGTTACCATTCTAAAACAGGGGCAATAACTAAAAACATCTACTGTTTCATTACGATATATCTGTCCCTGTGAACCAAGGGGAGCAATAAAATTTGTTTAAGCGGCAATATGTATTATTCATTTTTGCTTAACTGGTATAAGCCTAGCATCCTTTGTTGAGACACAGGCAAACAGAATAGCCCAAGCAATCATGCAGAAAGCATCGTCCCATCTGGGGCTATTCTGTTTGCTTGGAAGAATTTCATCAAAAATGAAATATCAATAGTTTCAAATCACTCTTCATGCCCCTAAAAATGATGTTGACTGACCAGATTTGTATTAATGGGTAAGCCCATTCCTTACAAATGGGTTTAAAACTGCATGATTATATGAGCACCCACAACATAGGATTTTATGAAGAAATAAGCAAAATTATTCCTAAATTATCTTCAAATACTCCTTTCCAAGTGCACACTGTTCCTTTACAAGCTTCCCTGAGGCAGTTTATAAGCACCTGGCACTGAGGTTTATAAAACTTTTTTCATGCTCAGCTCAGCTGTGTCTAAATTAATCCTGCTCATAAATGTCTAAAATTTATCCTGCTCATAAATGTCTATAATTTATCCTGCTCATTAATGTTAAAATGCCAACAATTGTTGGCATTTTAACATTTAAGAGCAGGATAAATTACAGGCTATGGTGTTCTAAACCTGAAATTTCAATTTATTGGAGATATTTCAGAATTTATGAGCAGTTTAAATTTTATGCTCAGCTGAGTCGAGCATGAAAACAGCTTTATAACCTCCGGGCCTGGTGAACATTCATTGGCCACTTAAAGGTGATACTGCTCTTCTAGGACCAAACTTTGCACAAATATGGCCACTTCAAGAGTAGCACTAGCTCAGTCAACATGGTGTCTGGGTATTTGACTCAAACAGTAGCTTGTCTAATTAGAAAATGAAACTGCAATCCATCCTCATACTGGGCAAATTACTTTCATGATTTGGTCAGGAACATATGCCTAATGCCATTCTTCCCCATCTGCTGATTCAAGGAGAGCATTTGTCAGTTAGGGGTAAGAGAAATAAACCGCCTCATGAGAAAACCCACAATCTGCATATGCGAAAACAAAGACGGAGATCAGCTTTGCGGTAACCTCGAAGCTGATCAGTGCCTTTGTTTTCGCTACAAGGATAGTACACTTCCACTTCTTCTTAAATCTAAAACTTGAAGCTTCTAACCTGCTTCTGTGACTGTACAGCCTGATTTCAAACCCGTTTCAAAAAACACATTCTCAAGACATGGCTCAAATGTGTACTTGGATCTGGAAAGCTTGCCCAGGAACAATGTGGCAAGGATATCTCACTATTCTGGCATGGCCTAAGCTGGTGACCATGATTCTGGTAGGCCTGCCCAGGAACAATGGCAAGGATATCTCACCGTTCTGGCATGACATAAGCTGGTGACCATGATTCTGGTAGGCTTGCCTAGGAACAATGTGGCAAGGATATCTCACCGTTCTGTCATGACATAAGCTGGTGATCATGATTCTGGTAGGCCTGCCCAGGAACAATGTGGCAAGGATATCTCACTATTCTGGCATGGCCTAAGCTGGTGACCATGATTCTGGTAGGCTTGCCCAGGAACAATGTGGCAAGGATATCTCACTGTTCTGGCATGACCTAAGCTGGTGACCATGATTCTGGTAGGCTTGCCCAGGAACAATGTGGCAAGGATATCTCCCTGCTCTGGCATGACATAAGCTGGTGATCATGATTCTGGTAGGCTTGCCCAGGAACAATGTGGCAAGGATATCTCACCGTTCTGTCATGACATAAGCTGGTGATCATGATTCTGGTAGGCTTGCCCAGGAACAATGTGGCAAGGATATCTCACCATTCTGGCATGACATAAGCTGGTGACCATGATTCTGGTAGGCTTGCCCAGGAACAATGTGGCAAGGATATCTCACCGTTCTGTCATGACATAAGCTGATGATCATGATTCTGGTAGGCTTGCCCAGGAACAATATGGCAAGGATATCTCACCGTTCTGGCATGACCTAAGCTGGTGATCATGATTCTGGTAGGCTTGCCCAGGAACAATATGGCAAGGATATCTCACCGTTCTGGCATGACCTAAGCTGGTGACCATGATTCTGGTAGGCTTGCCCAGGAACAATGTGGCAAGGATATCTCACCGTTTTGTCATGACATAAGCTGGTGATCATGATTCTGGTAGGCTTGCCCAGGAACAATGTGGCAAGGATATCTCACCGTTCTGTCATGACATAAGCTGGTGATCATGATTCTGGTAGGCTTGCCCAGGAACAATGTGGCAAGGATATCTCACCGTTCTGGCATGACATAAGCTGGTGACCATGATTCTGGTAGGCTTGCCCAGGAACAATGTGGCAAGGATATCTCACCGTTCTGGCATGACATAAGCTGGTGACCATGATTCTGGTAGGCTTGCCTAGGAACAATGTGGCAAGGATATCTCACCGTTCTGTCATGACATAAGCTGGTGACCATGATTCTGGTAGGCTTGCCCAGGAACAATATGGCAAGGATATCTCACCGTTCTGGCATGACATAAGCTGGTGATCATGATTCTGGTAGGCTTGCCCAGGAACAATATGGCAAGGATATCCCACCGTTCTGGCATGACATAAGCTGGTGATCATGATTCTGGTAGGCTTGCCCAGGAACAATGTGGCAAGGATATCTGACTATTCTGGCATGACCTAAGCTGGTGACCATGATTCTGGTAGGCCTGCCCAGGAACAATGTGGCAAGGATATCTCACCGTTCTGGCATGACCTAAGCTGGTGACCATGATTCTGGTAGGCTTGCCCAGGAACAATGTGGCAAGGATATCTCACCGTTCTGGCATGACAAAAGCTGGTGACCATGATTCTGGTAGGCTTGCCCAGGAACAATGTGGCAAGGATATCTCACCATTCTGGCATGACCTAAGCTGGTGACCATGATTCTGGTAGGCTTGCCCAGGAACAATGTGGCAAGGATATCTCACCATTCTGGCATGACCTAAGCTGGTGACCATGATTCTGGTAGGCTTGCCCAGGAACAATGTGGCAAGGATATCTCACCATTCTGGCATGACCTAAGCTGGTGACCATGATTCTGGTAGGCTTGCCCAGGAACAATGTGGCAAGGATATCTCACTGTTCTGGCATGACCTAAGCTGGTGATCATGATTCTGGTAGGCTTGCCCAGGAACAATGTGGCAAGGATATCTCACCGTTCTGGCATGACCCAAGCTGATGATCATGATTCTGGTAGGCTTGCCCAGGAACAATGTGGCAAGGATATCTCACCGTTCTGGCATGACCTAAGCTGGTGACCATGATTCTGGTAGGCTTGCCCAGGAACAATGTGGCAAGGATATCTCACCGTTCTGGCATGACCTAAGCTGGTGACCATGATTCTGGTTGGCTTGCCCAGGAACAATGTGGCAAGGATATCTCACCATTCTGGCATGACCTAAGCTGGTGACCATGATTCTGGTAGGCTTGCCCAGGAACAATGTGGCAAGGATATCTCACTGTTCTGGCATGACCTAAGCTGGTGATCATGATTCTGGTAGGCTTGCCCAGGAACAATGTGGCAAGGATATCTCACCGTTCTGGCATGACCCAAGCTGGTGATCATGATTCTGGTAGGCTTGCCCAGGAACAATGTGGCAAGGATATCTCACCGTTCTGGCATGACCTAAGCTGGTGAACATAGATATAAAAGCACCAATACAATCGAAAGAAGGCTGTCACAACTTACTTTTGTAAGTTTGGAAATTCGGGAGGCTTCTTTTTTTTGAGAATATGTTGTCCGATGAATTTAATTTCTCTGTAATAAAGACACAAAATGAGCTTCACAGACTGCAGGAGTACATGCCTGCAAACGAAAAAAAAAACTGGCATGTCATTCAGAGAAAGAAAATTCTCAAAATTAATAAGTCGGTTCAAAATTTTCAGAATTTACAGTACTTGTCTAGTCAACTAGGAATAGTTTGTTCAAACTAAATGAGCCGCGACCCGAGTAAACCGGTCTGCTGGGTGTTCCTACCAGGTCTGACACAAACCAGTCTGTACAGTCACTGAAGATGGCTGGAGACTGGAAATTTTGGATTTAGAAAGTAGACGGATTGTTCTATCCGTGTAGCGAAAACAAAGGCGCTGATCAACTGTGCAGTTACTGCCAAGCTGATCTGCGTCTTTGTTTTTCTCACAGGCAAAAATTCGGTTTTCCCAATGAGTGGCTCAAATGACCTTCCAAGTGTGAACTCAGCTATTTGTGGATGTATTGCAACAAAGCAGACCAACTGTCTAGCTCCTAAGGAGCCATTTTACCAGAACAACCAGTGACTTATCCATGCGTTAATATTAAGGTTAATTGATACATACATAGTATAAAGAAAAATGGCAAGTCTCCCAATGGGGCAAAATATATTGAACAGATACCGTTAGTCTTATAAAGTTTGTGTTAAGTTACTGTAATAAAAATAAAATTTCTCAGTTTTAAAACCAAAAAAAATAACATTGAAAAGACTTTTCTAGGAAAAATTAAATCTTTTCAACCAAGCTTAAAAGCACATCATTGTGCATGTTATCTACATAAATGGTTGATTATTGTCCATACACCATCTTTCAGAAACTGCCTTTTTCAAAATCACTTTTCTCCAAAAATTTATGGCCGTGTCATGTTTTCATGTTCCAAAAGTCATACTGTAAAAAGTGCTGCAACAATTTTGAAAATCGGTTAACAAATAAATTTGCAAACGGCCTGTCCAAAATAATTTTAGGCATAAAATCTTGATTTGTGAACAAGGGAGGTAATCCAAACACCTTCAAATTGAAATTCAAGTAAATATAGGGAATGATTTGAAGCTCAGTAACGTATAGTATACAATTTTGTTTTTGTCTGGTGCAATTTTAACAAGAAATAAACAATTTTGATTTTCTTTTCTGGGAAAATAGTGCTTTCCCTTAAAGCCCTATCCAAAATTAATTTCTGGCATAAAAATTTTATTTGTGAACCAATTTTCTAATTTTTTGTGACACTTTTTATGACTTTTGAAATGCCAAAGGGTGCTATTATCACATTTTTCTGTGGGTTTTCAGAAAAGTGAGATTATGAAAAAAAGCAGTATGAAAGATGGTGTATGGACAGTAGATGTTTTTTGCAGACTTCTTGAGCATACATTAAAAAAGCTGTGGGTGAATAAATAAATAGCTTTGGTGGTTGAACTAATTTTCACCATTTGCACCGATAATAAGATGAAATAATAAAGAGAGTATTCAGAGCAACATATGTATTTTTTTTACATTTAGTTCAAGTCATTGTAACAAAAAACAGACAAAAGCAGACATGATTTATTTCAAAAGGGCTTTATCCAAGTAAGTAAGTGCAATATTAGCAATTTGTATACTCCATTTTTCTGTACCCATAAGAAATGCATGCAAAGCATTTCATATACCATAAACTCTCAATAAAATGGTTTCTGCTACCATGTATGTTGTAACAAAACATTCTAAAAGGAATAAAGGTGAAACTTCATTATACATGTACTTAATTTATGGTTCACTGTCTTCACATGTCGTCCTGAGACACAAGTCCTTCACTCGGCCAACCCGCTCAGATATTGGGGGTAATAACCAACAATGCCAAGATCATGGGTAAACACCAAGCCCTATCATAATTACAAGGTGACATATTTTACCCATCAAAAAACCATCACACTTAAGCAAAAAGGAAAACCAAGCCAGTTTGTAAGCCATTCTTCAACGGGGAACACCGCTTGCCATTTCGTTGTCAATTTCGCCGACTATCCTGTCAGGCGCAGCGTGAACGGTGAATCCCAGAATGCTTGAATCCAGTTTCATCATCTTGTTCTTCTTCTTTTTCCCTCCTTTTCCCTTTTGGCTCTCCTCTGACGCTACTGGTTGCTGGCGTAGCTCACGGGGTGTGATGGCTGGAGCTGGGCCCCAGATACTGTCCTGGAAAATAATCAGGTGTCATATGAAGATTTCTAACTGATGCTCTGATGTTAAGTCAAAAAGATGATGACAAAATACAAACACATATGATGACATAAGAATGCAATGATATCTCCCTTACACACACAATCCCAGCTTTTACACTCTTCTCTGACTCGGTTTTCTACCTATCTGGCCGTGGGCTTTTTCCCGCCATCAGGTTTACAGGATTTACTCATAAATACTCTTACACTCACACTCCCAGGTTTTACCCACCTCTTCATCACTCACTTTTACACTCACTCCCAGGTTTTACCCACCTCTTCGACTGGTTTCCCTCTGTTCTTACTCTGGCTCCTCTTCTCGAGGAAACTCTTGGCAAATTCTGTGGCTGACTTGGACTCCCCCAGGTATGATCTCACATAGTCATGCACCTACAAACATACATAAATTTGTGTTGTGGTTTAACTTCTCAGTCACATATATTTCAGTCATGTGGGGACAGACATCGCTTCCTGGGCAATTACCATTACTGTGTCTTGCTAATCATTGCGATTTGCTAAAAAAACCATTCTCCATCTGGAGTTTGACACCTGAACAACAAGGCCATAGCGCTACATAAAATACTATGAGACTTTGCATGAGAAAACCAACAATGTGGGTTTCTGACCAGGTCCGACACAAACTGGGATGTACAGTCACAGAAGCAGGCTAGAAGCTTGAAACATTGGTTATAAATAGAAGAGAAACAGTACTATACGTGTAGTGAAAACAAAGGCGCCGATCAGCTGTGCAGTTACTGCACAGCTGACCTGCGTCTTTGGTTTGGCATATGCAAATCGTTGGTTATGTCATGTCAAAATAAATAAATGCAACTAGTAAATACGCTATTCAAATTATGAATTGTGACATTTTATCATTATACTGCTGTGATAGATACTCTGTGTGCACATTTCATGGTTATTTACCATCAACAAAGGCTACTTTTATAATGTCAAAGTCTGTGACCCACAAATTCAATTTTCGCAAAATGTCATATTTCTTGTATCCTTTGTTGGCATGAATACAGGCAACTTATAAATATGGAGAACACAATTTCAACATTGATATATTCATTCTCAAGGATATTGTTCCCTCGTGGAGGAAAACAGGTTAGCTAGCCAGTTAACCCATATTTGACGATGGATTCTCCCATCATTATCAACTGGATGAGTCCACTTTCATTTTTAGGGGTGTTAGGACTGTTTTTTATTTTTATCTCATTTTTCAATGAAATTCCTTTAAGCAAACAGAATAGCCCCAGATGGGACGCCGCGTTCTGCGGCGTCCCATCTGGGGCTATGCTGTTTGCCTATGTCCCATAAAAAGGACGCAAGGCTTAAATGAGTTAACATGCATTTACACGTGTATTGTTTGTTTGTTTGCAATGAGGTTTAACGTTCCAGTCAACAATTTTTCAGTCATGTCCGGATGGACCTTCTGCTTCCTTGGTTTTAACCAGTACTCTAGGGAGTTAATGTGTCTTGCTCAAGGACACAACACGATGCCGCCAGTGGGGATTGAACCCAGGACCTCTAGATTCCGAGACTGATGCTCTATCACTACGCCACCGTGCTCCCTCATGTGTATTGTGCTCCTACAAATGAGCCGCCGCATGGGAAAACCAACAATTTGCATATGCGAAAACAAAGGCGCAGATCAGCTTCGCGGTGACCGCGAAGCTGATCAGCGCCTTTGTTTTCGCTACACGGATAGTACAATCCCTCTACTTCCTAAATACGAAAAAGTAGCAGTAGCTCAGTCAACACGGTGTCTGGGTACTGGACTCAAACAGTAGCTCGTCAAATTAGAAAATGGAACTGCAATCCATCCTCATATTGGGCAAATTACTTTCATGATTTGGTCATGAACATATGTCTAATGCCATTCTTCCCCGTCTGCTGATTCAAGGGGAGCATTTGTCAGTTAGGGGTAAGAGAAATAAGCTGCCTCATGTGAAAACCAACAATCTGCATATGCAAAAACAAAGACACAGATTAGCTTTGCTGTAACCGCGAAGCTGATCAGCGCCTTTGTTTTCGCTACACGGATAGTACAATCCCTCTACTTCCTAAATACGAAATTTCAAGCCTCTAACTGTCTCCTGTTACTGCACAGACCGGTTGCGTCGGACCTGTTCGGAAACAACATTGTTGGTTTTCCCCACGAGATGTTTTCCTACATATCTATGACACAACAGAAGTACCTCATATGGAGATTCCACCTCCTGCAGAAACGCTATGAATGTTGGGATATCGACCGACGTGTCCATATTTCTAAGCTGTCTCTCGCACCACTCCGTGAAGTCATCTGTCGGCTTGTTGGCCTGGAACAACCTCTGGACCGCTTCCTCTTCTTTCCGGGACTTTGACGGTTTTTGTTTCGCCTGGGACGCTGGTTTTGATTTGTTTCCTCCGTGGCCCCCTCCCAGGGCTGGGAAATCAGCAGATGGTTTCCTGGCAAAATAACTCAAATGTTTAACCTTCTCCTTTTTTTGTTTTTTTTTTTTTTTTTTTTTTTTGCTATAAACTATTTAAACAATTTTCATTTTATCTGTACTTTTAAATCATTATCTTTTATTCATCTATACTACACGTACACTCATCTCCTCCAATTTGATTATTTTATTGAAAAACTTTATTTTGTGATAAAACCCACACATAGATTCCAAGTGCTAAACATTACGAAAACTTAGAGGATTTTTTCAGAAGCTAAAATTGAAAATTTCACTGGAAAAATTTTGATATTTCTAATATTTTTGCTTAAAACATTTTAATACCCACAATCAATGTTTTGGATCAAAAATAAGAAAAATAGGTATACCCTTGCAAACCCCATTTTCACTATATAAAAGGTATACATTACAAGGACATGTTTTCGTGATGACTAGCTAAATGTGACACTATATATAACACCCATCAGCCAAGTTCCTTTAGCTCAAGTGGTACAGCATACCCTTTGAACCTACTAAGATGTTAAAAATGCTACCAGTGGCTACTGTGTCTTGCATTCCGCATCTTACGGTGAGCATTGGCTTATCTTCTTTAATGCATACTGCAAAACTAACCACAAACAGCTGACAAAAAAAGGTCTGATAATAATTTCTACATTCATCGGAGAACTGCATGGAAGACTGGCACTCATGCTAAAGATGAGCCACGTCATGAGAAAACTGGAGTTATGCCTCTGCGAAAACAAAAGGCGCAGATCAGCTTCGCAGTAACTGCGAAGCTGATCAGCGCCTTTGTTTTCGCTACTCGGATATTACAATCCCTCTTCTACTTTTATCCAAAATTTCAAGCTTCCAGCCATCTTCTGTAACTGTACAGGCCTGTTTGTGTCAGACCTGATGGGTAACCCTGAAGACCCGTTTTCTCACATCGCAGCTCATATGTTATCCTCCTAATAAAAGTATAGTAATTTTTATTATTATAACATACCCTTGTTTTCCCGACTGTTTCTTGCCGTGCTGCTGCTGCGGGGTTGGGGCAGAAGTGGATATTATTGCATCATCCCAGAAGCCTAGTGAATTGTTATTGTTAGATTTATTCATCTGTCCCGACTGTTTCAGAGCGCCCCAGGCCCCGTCGTTAGCCCAGTTGGAGGCCATGGATGGAGAATGGCTCCATGCACTAGCCGCACTCAAGCTCATATTCTGGAATGTAATCAATTCATATGTTCAGAAATTTTCATCATAAGGTCGGTATTCTGTATGCCCACAACATCCCACTGAGGTGTACAGGGTTTTTTTTTTTTTTTCTTAGTTTTGCTTGAAAACATAGATTGTGGAAACTTGTTAGCACTGCCTTATCAAGAGGTTCTAACCTCAATATCCTGTATCCACAATCTATGTTTTGAGCAAAAATAAGAAAAATATCACAATATTTCATCAGGAACCTATTCGTTTATACTGTTTAGAAAAATCTGTATATTGCATGGACATGTTTTTGCCCCATGGTTGGGGGGCATTGCTCCACACACTAGCCACACTCAGGCTCATGTTCTGAAATGTAAATATAGCAAAAGTGAGCTTTGTGAGCCCCCGGCGGTAGTCATCAGAGGTCATACCACTTTGTGAGAAAAAAGAAAATTTTATGTATAGGAAAGACAGATAGGAAAAGAAACAAAGTACAAAAGGAAGACAAAAGTAAACTACAGCATCTTAATCTTGTTTTCAGTAATAGATTTGGTCATTCTGAACATGCATATGAAATTTGAATTTCCAGTTTTTTCAGCCAATCTCTGTATATTACATGGGCATGTTTTTAGCTCACCTGAGCCGTTAGGCTCACAAGGAAGGCTTAAAGGATGGCCATGCTCCGGCATCCATCTGTTGTCTGTCCACAATTTTGAAGATCTTCTCCTCTGAACCCGCTTGTTTCGTAATGTGATACTAAAGTCAGTTTCAGTAAATTTGATCTGTGTTATCCAGATGCTTGAGTGCAATCTTACTTTAGCAGCTTGTTGTTGATTTTCCTCCCGTTTCTGTCTCTCCCTCTCTAGCTGTCTGGCCTGTTCATCCTGGATCTCTAGTAATGACTTAGTGGGACTACCCTGGGGCTTGATACTGAAAATTTAATAGAGTCACACAGTTAAGATCCAAGTATCTAACTCCTTTGATGATAACACCTGATTTAGGCATGTGACTGGTGAAATACTGTAGATCCGGAAATATTCGCGAGAACTTAATTTTCGCTACTATTCGCGAATTGGTTGCCTCGCGAATTCAAAGTTTTCGCTAATAAAGATCACTATAAACTTTATAGAATACATAGATAGTCACTCACGAATTCATGAACTCGCTAATAATTTAGAAACAGAAAATTCGCGAAATAAGTCACACAAAAATTTTCGAATCTACAATACATTTTGTAACATTTCGAAGAACGTTTTGTCTGTTTCTCAGGTATTGAATACTCATATCGTCCCTTATACATTCATAAACCATACCGTCTGGCATTTGCATTAAATAACCATTAAATGTCTGTTAGTGATCCATTTCTTATCTATTACTTATATGATTCATGCCTTTTTATTGGAGCGTAGCTTAGCACCAAGACAAAATCCACCACCATGATTGATGCGTATTTGCACCCAGACAAAATCCACCACCATGATTGATGCGTATTTGCACCCAGACAAAATCCACCACCATGATTGATGCGTATTTGCACCCAGACAAAATCCACCACCATGATTGATGCGTATTTGCACCCAGACAAAATCCACCACCATGATTGATGCGTATTTGCACGCAGACAAAATCCACCACCATAATTGATGCGTATTTGCACCCAGACAAAATCCACCACCATGATTGATGCGTATTTGCACCCAGACAAAATCCACCAACATAATTGATGCGTATTTGCACCCAGACAAAATCCACCACCATGATTGATGCGTATTTGCACCCAGACAAAATCCACCACCATGATTGATGCGTATTTGCACCAAGACAAAATCCACCACCATGATTGATGCGCATTTGCACCAAGACAAAATCCACCACCATGATTGATGCGTATTTGCACCCAGACAAAATCCACCACCATGATTGATGCGTATTTGCACCCAGACAAAATCCACCACCATGATTGATGCGTATTTGCACCAAGACAAAATCCACCACCATGATTGATGCGTATTTGCACCCAGACAAAATCCACCACCATGATTGATGCGTATTTGCACCCAGACAAAATCCACCACCATGATTGATGCGTATTTGCACCCAGACAAAATCCACCACCATGATTGATGCGTAAAGATCACTTACAAAGAGTTAGTCCAGGACTTTTGTTGTTGTTGCTGTTGTTGTTGTAAGGCCATCATCTGTTCTCTCTGAGCTTCCGCTTGTTGCCGTTGCATCTAAACAAATCACAATCAATTCATTTTTCATAATCACTAGGTCCTTCATTTGTCCCGATATAAAAAGGTTTTGTTTGATTTTTACTATAGGTGCCGATAGGATTTGGTTTTGTTTGATTCTGGTTTCAGATTTTTTTCTACAATAATTCCTAGAATTTAGTCAATGATTTGATATGATTATCATCTATGACGTCATTGAAAGAATTTCAAGTCATAACATACTGGTTTGTTTGCAATTTTATAGTTGAGCCGCATCGTGAGAAAACCGGATTTTTGCCTAGGCGAAAACAAAGGCGCAGATCAGCTTCACAGTAACCGCGAAGCTGATCAGCGCCTTTGTTTTCGCTACACGGATAGTATGTTTCCTCTTCTTCTTATATCCGAAATTTCAAGCTTCTAGCCTGCTTCTGAGACTGTACAGCCCGGTTTGTGTCGGACCTTGTCGGAAACCCCGAAGACCGGTTTTCTCGCGTCGCGGCTCAGTTAGTTTTATCTGATTCGTTAATTGCCTGTAAGAAGTGATATTAATTGTGAAATTAATGTTATTGCCGACTCTGTTTTGTGGAGATTTTCATATATACTGAACACAGAAAGAAACTTTACACTCTTCATTTCATTAACTTCTCTAACAACCTCTCTGCTAAGAAACAATCATACTGTCAAATTAATACATATTCAATTGTCTATTAATTGAGCCACTGCATAAGAGAACCAACAAAATGTTTGGGCGAAAACAAAGGCGCAGGTAGCCGCGAAGCTGATCAGCGCCTTTGCTTTCGCTACACAGATAGTACAATCCCTCTTCTACTCAAGCCTCTAACCATCTTCTGTGACTGTACAGTCCGGTTTGTGTTGGACCTGGTCGGAACCTAAATTGTTGGTCTTCTCACGCACAGGCTCAGTTGGTTTAAAAGAAACCGACGTATTGCTCATATAACACATCAAATGATATGAGCTGAGACTCAAGAAAAACGGTCTTTGGGGTTTCCTTTCCGACTAGGTCTGACACAAACCAGCCTGTACAAGCACAGAAACAGCCTACCGTGAAATTTTGGACATAAGTTGACAAGGAATTGTACTATCCCAGTTGTGGAAACAAAGGCGCTGATCAGCTTCGAAGTTACTGTGAAGCTGATCTGAACCTTTGTTTTCACCTAGGCAAACATCCGTTTTTCTCATGACGCAGCTCATTTGGAGGACAAAAAATAAAATCACGTCAACAGTGAACACTTAATATTGTGTTTCTAAATCAGGTTCAGGTGTATTACCATTTCCATTTCGATTCTTTCTCGTTCCTCTTGTTGCTGTATCTCTATAAGAGTTTTCTGCCCCTGAACTGGCACACTACCAGGATTACTGCCCCAGTGAACGTGCGACGGCAACTGAAACAGAATTTACACAAAATTATATTGTTTGTATTTGTTTTTATTGAAGATTTGTTTGCTTGTTTGTAATGAGGTTTAATGTCCCAGTCGACAAGTTTTTAGTCATGTCGGAATAGAGCCAGTGCTTCCCTAGTATCAACCATTACTATGGGGAGTTAATGTGTCTTGCTCAAGGACACAGCACTTTGCCATCTGTTTGCTCTCTTTGCTCATTTATTGTGAAAACATGTGTGCATACATGTATTATGCACAATAATGTCATTTTGACAGCCATACCTGTAAACATGTGACAATGATTGGGCTAAGGCTAGGCCTAACATTAACCTCTCAGGCTGGTACTGTAAATTCGGAAATTTTCGCGTGACTTTTATTTCGCGAATTTTCGATTTCCGAATTATTAGCGAGTTCTTGAATTCGCGAGCGAGTACTTGTGCAGTCTATAAAGCTGATAATAATTCTTTATTAGCGAGAACTTTATTTTCGCGAGGCATCGAATTCGCGAATATTAGCGAAAATTAAGTTCTCGCGAAAATTTCCGGATTTACAGTATTACAATTGAGCCTGTGCGTAAGAAAACCACCAATTTGGGTTTCTGACCAGGTCAGACACAAACTGGCCTGTACCAGCACAGAAGATGGTTAGAGGCTGGAAATTTTGGATTTAGAAAGTAGAGGAATTGTACTATCCCTGTTGCGAAAACAAAGGCGCTGATCAGCTTCGCCGTTACTGCGAAGCTGATCTGTGCCTTTGATTTCACCTATGAGGATTGTTGGTTTTTCCATGCGGCGGCTCAATTAACAATTGTAGTGAAAACTAGAAAAAGTGCCTTGAGAGGCACGTATACCCCCGGCTGGTGGTCACCAAGTCCTCCTTCTCCCTCCCACAACCACCCAGCACATGTACACCCCTGACATTGAATCACAAATCCCGAACAAATGACAGTACCCTTATCAAATACTTTATAGAAGTGTGCATTCTAAAGCACTTTGACCACAGACATGAGGGAGTGTAGTTTTTAGACTGACATATCTTCTTTAGAGCAGTACACAGAGCTGACTTGTGTACTCCATCTAGGACTTAATCACGGACATTGAGGGTCAGGTCCTCAGTCCTAGATGGAAAATGATAGAATGTCAGTCTAAATTAAAAAAAAAAAAAAAAAAAAAATAGTAATAATAATGATGTCCTAGATCTTGAACTCAAGCCCCCCCCCCCCCCCCCCCCCGCGACATGGACCCAACCCTATACCTAAATATGAATGGCTTCTGATGATTGGCTCATGAGATATACCCCACTAGAGAAACTTTAACCAAAACTTTGACGCAAATTAAAGGTGACCTAGATTTTGAACTCTAGCCCCACCCCCGGGCATGGACCCTGGGGTCCAAAATCATAGAAACAAAGTTAACCCTATAGGGTACCTATAGTCAAAATATGAATGGTTTCTGATATATAGTTCATGAGATATACACCAATAGAGAAACTTTAACCAAAACTTTGACGCAAATTAAAGGTGACCTAGTTTTTGAACTCTAGCCCCACCCCCGGGCATGGACCCTGGGGTCCAAACTCATAGTAACAAAGCCAACCCTATAGGGTACCTATAGTCCAAATATGAATGGTTTCTGATATATAGTTCATGAGATATACACCAATAGAGAAACTTTAACCAAAACTTTGACGCAAATTAAAGGTGACCTAGATTTTGAACTCTAGCCCCACCCCCGGGCATGGACCCTGGAGTCCAAACTCATAGAAACAAAGCCAACCCTATAGGGTACCTATAGTCCAAATATGAATGGTTTCTGATATATAGTTCATGAGATAAACACCAGCAGAGAAACTTTAACCAAAACTTTGACATTTTAACTGAACTAACGAACCAACGAACCAACGAACTAACGAACATACGAACGGACGAACGGAAAAGCGAAAACTATATACCCGTCGGCATAAATGCCGGGGGTATAACAATTATGCCTATTATGCACAATACTGTCATTTTGATGGGCATACCCAGGCTGTCAACCAAGTCTTCTAAAAAATATAGGAGTTTATATAGGAATTTTTTCTAAGAAATATAGGAGGTTTTAGCTCATTTGGAGGAAAAATATAGGAGTTTTCTCGTGAAAATTGCTTCATTCTATGCTCTTTTACAAACAATCCTTACAACCGCACTCACTTTTTCTACATTAATTAATGTCTAAAATATCTAGATAAAGTAACCATTCAGTTCCACAGCATCACAATCGAGACAGGTGACCATTCATGTAATGATGAAGTGTGCCGAAGCAATATGCAGGAAGGTGATCCTACACAGGCCCATTAGCTGACTATCACAGAAAGGCATTCTTATGGCAAAATATGAAAATATATGTAAAGAATAAAGAGAAAATTAAGGTCTTTTCTCTACTTCTAAACCTAGACCTACTTTTATTTTTCACTGATAGTTTATAAAAGAAGAAAATATGAAAAATTCATAGTGAATTCTTTCTCAAAGGTAAAATAAATTCATAGCTCTGAATCTTAGCTGAAATTCCAATGTCCATATTAAATATAGAACAGAATGTTTAATAATACATGCACTGTATGTAATATCTTGAAAATAGGCAGGGGTCTGGGGGCCTAGGCGGCCCCCAGAAGCTCAAGGGTACATACCTTTGTCTCCTGTGATCTCAGCATTTCCTGGGATTTATTGTACACTGTACAGTTGCATCAATTTACAACAAAATTAAGGCATAGGAAGAAAGAAAATAGATAAAAACTACACTATATAAAAAGCATGACAACTTTGATATAATTTTTAAATTGTTTTGAAAATGGGATATGCTTTGGACTTTTAAGTAATCCTGACTAAGGAGTGACATAATGACCATACTATAGTATATAATATATATAATATATAGTAAGAATATGATTTTATTTACAAAATAAAGAATGAAGAATAAAAAGGCAAAATGCAGTTTCAGAGCACTACTATTTACTACATATGATCATTCATCGGCAACAGATTTTCCAAAAAATATAGGAAATATTTTCAAAATATAGGACAATTTATAGGAATATAGGAGGTGCTTAAAAATATAGGATTTGGACTCAAAATATAGGAGTTTAATAGGAATATAGGAATTGGTTGACAGCCTGCATACCTGCATGCTGGCCATCTGTTCCTGCTGTAATTTATGTAAGGCCTCTTGTTGTTGCTGTTTTCTCATGGCTTCCTGCTGCTGCTGCTGTTGTTGTTGTAACTCTTGCTGTCTCTGAAGCTCCTGTTATAAATAGAACAAAACAATAACCTGTTATAAATAGAATCAACAGCAATATATAGAACAAAAGAATAGGGTATGTCTTTGTTGTTTCCTGCTGCTGCTGCTGTTGCTGCTGTTGTTGTTGTTGTAACTCTTGCTGTCTCTGCAGCTCCTATTATAAAAAGAGCACATTCCAGATAGTTTTATGAGGCAATTCTAATGACTAATGAGCACCCACAACATTGATTTTTATGAAGAAATTTTATCTTTTAATTATCCTAAACTATCATCATATACTCCTCTTATTAAATATTCATATTTTTCCTATTTGATCTCTATGAAAGTAAACATTTTGCCAATCTATTTTTTTTTATTTATTTATTTATTTTTTTTGGGGGGGGGGGGGGGTATTTTCAACTGTTTCGAAAGTCTGGTACAAGCTACAGCACAATGCAAAACATTTGACCCACCTGTTTTCTCTGTAATTCCAGTTGTTTCTGTTTTTACCCGCCCGTTTTCTCTGTAATTCCAGTTGTTTCTGTTTTTTTCTCTAATTCCAGTTGTTTCTGTTTTTACCCACCTGTTTCTCTGTAATTCCAGTTGTTTCTGTTTTACCCACATTCCAGTTGTTTCTGTTTTATACCCACCTGTTTTCTCTGTAATTCCAGTTGTTTCTGTTTTTTACCCACCTGTTTTCTCTGTAATTCCAGTTGTTTCTGTTTTTTACCCACCTGTTTTCTCTGTAATTCCAGTTGTTTCTGTTTTTCCTTCTCTTCCTGCTCTTTCAGCCTCTGAGCCTCTTCCTGCTGTTTCTATAATGAGAACTTTCAATTACTGATATAATAGATAACTACTCCATGACCATTAATAAACCGGTTAATCACATCAAGGATTAGTTAACTATTACAAGAACTCCGCGGAGGTCGATATCGCACCTGCATCCGGCAAAGTCAATAGACCATGAAATATAGTTCAAGGGCACCGGGTCAAGGTGCGTGCTTGAAGGGCATGTCAAGGACAATTACTATGCAAGGTTTCAGACTCGCAGCTATCTCTGATGTCGAGAAAACCAAACTTCGACGTAAAAATTTTCAAAGTCAGTGGACCGTGAAATATAGGTCAAGGGCACCAGGTCAAGGTGCGTGCTTGAAGGGCATGTCAAGGACAATTACTATGCAAGGTTTCAGACTCGCAGCTATCTCTGATGTCGAGAAAACCAAACTTCGACGTAAAAATTTTCGAAGTCAGTGGACCGTGAAATATCGGTCAAGGGCACCGGGTCAAGGTGCGTGCTTGAAGGGTATGTCAAGGACATTTACTATGCAAGGTTTCAGACTCGCAGCTATCTCTGATGTCGAGAAAACCAAACTTCGACGTAAAAATTTTCAAAGTCAATGGACCATGAAATATAGGTCAAGGGCACCGGGTCAAGGTGCATGCTTGAAGGGTATGTCAAGGACATTTACTATGCAAGGTTTCAGACTTGCAGCTATCTCTGATGTCAAGAAAACCAAACGTCGACGTAAAAAATTTCAAAGTCAGTGGACCGTGAAATATAGGTCAAGGGCACCAGGTCAAGGTGCGTGCTTGAAGGGTATGTCAAGGACATTTACTATGCAAGGTTTCAGACTTGCAGCTATCTCTGATGTCGAGAAAACCAAACTTCGACGTAAACATTTTCAAAGTCAGTGGACCGTGAAATATAGGTCAAGGCCACCGGGTCAAGGTGCGTGCTTGAAGGGTATGTCAAGGACATTTACTATGCAAGGTTTCAGACTCGCAGCTATCTCTGATGTTGAGAAAACCAAACCTTGACGTAAAAATTTTCAAAGTCAGTGGACCGTGAAATATAGGTCAAGGGCACTGGGTTAAGGTGCATGCTTGAAGGGTATGTCAAGGACAATTACTATGCAAGGTTTCAGACTCGCAGCTATCTCTGATGTTGAGAAAACCAAACTTCGACGTAAATGTTGACAAAACTTCGACGTAAAAATTTTGAAAGTCAGTGGACCGTGAAATATAGGTCAAGGGCATCGGGTTAAGGTGCGTGCTTGAAGGGTATGTCAGGGACTATTACTATGCAAGGTTTCAGACTCGCAGCTATCTCTGATGTCGAGAAAACCAAACTTCGACGTAAATGTTGACGGACGAACGAACGAACGAACGAACGGACGAACGAACGGACGGACAGAAATTTGGACTCCTATATCGCACCCTGCTATAAGCAGGTGCGATAAAAATGGCTAGATTCTACCGAGCCATTTCCTCACTTTATGATCTGAGAGATCTGCTTTATGGCATTTTGTTTATTATGGAAATATATTAATCACTCAGCTGACAGACCCCTAAAATTTGCTACATTGACCACACATTTTGTTGTTAATCTATATTTTCCAGTCTGTTAACTTAATGCTACCAAATGAGCCTCCTCATGAGAAAACCAACAATCTGCATATGCGAAAACAAAGACGCAGATCAGCTTCGCGGCAACCGCGAAGCTGATCAGCGCCTTTGTTTTCTCTACACGGATAGTATAATTCCTCTTCTTCTTAAATCCGAAATTTTAAGCTTTTAGCCTGCTTCTGTGAATGTACAGCCTGATTTGTGTGGGACCTCTTCGGAAACAATATTGTGGGCTCAAATAATGGCAAAGATTGGAGTCATAAAATGTGACTAAAATGGCGTTTGTTAAACAAACCACAACACAGTCTTTATGTAGTCAGCAGACATCAGCTTTATTTGTCAGTAGCTAATAGATTACAATTCTCCCAATGTTTGATCGTCCAAACTGCACTTATGTTTTTGATGCTGCAGTATTGTCCCTACCTGTATTTCTTGCTGACGTTCCAGTTCTTTCTGTCTTCTCAGCTCTTCTTCCTTCTTTTTCCTTTCTGCCTCCTTCCTCTTCCTCTCCTCTTCTGCCAACCGCTTCTTCTCTTCTTCCCTCTGTCTCTCCATCTCCCTCTCTAGCTCTAACCTCTTTTCTTCTTCAATCCTCTGAAATTGGGTATGAATTTGTTTACTGTAAATTCGGAAGTTTCCGCATGACTTTTATTTCGCGAATGTTTAATTTCCGAATTATTAGCAAGTCTTTGAATTCGCGAATGGGTAGTTGAACAGTATATAAAGCTTATTGTAATTCTTTATTAGCGAGAACTTTATTTTCGAGATGCAACAAATTCTCGAATATTAGCGAAAATCAAGTTCTCACGAACATTTCCGGATTACAGTATATTGTGATTAAATGTCCTGATCAATGATTTTTCGGTCATGTCTGGATTTAAAGAGCCACGGCTTCCTGCATATTTAGTAATTAACCAGTACAGTGGAGAGTTTATGCGTCTTGCTCAAGGACACAACTCTGTGCCAATGGGCTTTGAACCCGCACCCCTTGATCCAGAACCTGACACACTAACCAACAGGCCACCACAACATAGACCGAGGGCACTCGTTTGAACTGTCAACCACCAAGGCAGTTCTAATGTGTACCCACAATCTATGTTTTGAGCACAAAAAAAAAATCTGTTTATTACATACCTGAGCTGCCTCATGTGAAAACCAAAAAAAAAAACAAAGACGCAGATCAGCTTCGCAGTAACTGCGAAGCCGATCAGCACCTTTGTTTTCGCTACACAGACAGTACAATCCCTCTTCTTAAATCCGCAATTTCAAGCTTCTAGCCTGCTTCTGTGACTGTACAGCTCGGTTTGTGTCAGACCTGTTTGGAAGCCACATAGTTCGTTTTCTCATGACGTGGCTCACCTGTAGTTCAAGTTTCTTTCTTTCCATTTCTTGTTTCTCTCTCTCCATTTCTTCTAATCTTTTCTGTAATTCCTCTTCTTTCTCTCGCAACCTTCGCTCAATTTCTTCTTTTTCTTCACATTCCTGAAATATCAAAACAAATTATACATTGAATAATGAGGCCCATTTTGAGAAAACCCATTTTTACATTTGAGCCACAATGCGAGAAAACCGGTCTTCGGGAATTCCAACCAGGTCTGACACAAACAGGCATGTGCAGTTACAGGATATGGCTAGAAGCTTCGGATTTAGGAAGAGAAGGAATTGTACTATCCTTGTAGCAAGAAGAAGAGGAATTGTACTATCTGTGTAGCGAAAACAAAGTCACTGATTAGCTGTGCAGCCTTTGTTTTCGCATAGGCGAAAATCCGGTTTTCCCATGATGTCACATGCTCATTTACAAAACCGAAAATGTAGTAAACTGCACAGCTGATCTGTATCTTTGTTCTCTCTTCAAGGAATAGAATAATTCCACTTCTCAAATATGAAATTTCAAGCTTCTAGACTTCTGTGACTATAAAGACCAGTTTGTGTCGGAACTGATCTGAAACCCTGCCGACCTGTTTTCTGGTCAAGCTGCGCTAATATTTCTTTCATTCTTTCTAGGTCTATTTTTTGCTTTAAAGGCCTAAGTCAGCCGCCGGGTGGCAGGAGATTAATACCTTTTATTAGACAGGTAATACGGGTAGAGATAAGCTTCTGTGCAGCTACTGTCATATTTATTGTTTTATTGATAACCCCCAAGTCACTACCTATGCAATAAAATCAATTACAGGTATGGGCATAGGTATTTATGGTTATCTAATATACAAGCGAGCATATACATGTATCAGTTATTCCACAGGTAGCAGCCACAGCCAATCAGATTGAGTATTGGATTTTTAGGAGCTACTGGAGATGTTAATCTGTTGGTGTCCAAACAAATACTGAGATAAGCTACCTAATTTTGCCTTTTATAGTCCACCTAGGCCTTTAAAGCTACTGTTGTATGACCATTTAGAATTTTAAAGAGACATCCAACATACCTTTTGAAGTCTTGCCTGCAGTTCAGCGTCAGTGTCTGGTTTTGGTGGTTCTATGTCCCAGATACTTCCTGCCTCCTGGGGATAACTGGGAATAACCCAACACCCCACCAATAAACCAGTGCCCGACCCCCCCCCCTTCTCCCACTTTCAATCAGCATCAGGTTTTGATGTTTCTGTCCCAAATACTTCCTTTCTGTCCTAGATACTTCCTGTCTCAAAACTGGGAATTATCCCCTCCCAACAAATTGACCAGATTACCCCCTCAATTAAACCCCACCCCTAGATCAACCACATCCCCCAATTCCCCATAAATGCAGAACCTTAATGTACCTTCTGCAGTCTAGCCTGTAGTTCAGCATCAACATCTGGTTTTGGGGGTTCTACATCTCAGATACTTCCAATCCTGCCTCCCCACAAGTGAGTAGAAGCCCCCACCCATAATCAATCCCACCCCTATATATACAGAACCTCCACATACCTTTTGTAGTCTTGCCTGTAGTTCAGCGTCAGTGTCTGGTTTTGGTGGTTCTATGTCCCAGATACTTCCTGCCTCCTGGGGGAAACTGGGCATTGTCCCCGGGAACTGACTGGTGGTGGGTTGGGAGGTAGGGGTTGGGAGATTTGTGGCCGCATCTGGTTCTGGTGACCTGGCAATAACCAAGAAATGCTAATTTATTCGGCTGTGAAAAATGTAAATTTTCAGTTCATTAGAAAAATCTTTTTCATATCTTTGCTAAAAGCATTAATTGTATGTACGCTGTATACATAAGGGGTACTCATGACAGATAAAAATGAACAAGTTCAGAACAATTATTGGTTATTTCCACTTTGCAGATTTATGCTATAATCTTTCCCCGCTTTTGCTAAATGCACATCACCCCTCTTTTATTATTAGAACCGCCGCATGAGGAAACCAACAAGTTGTGTTTCTGACCAGGTCCGACACAAAATGAGCTGTACAGACACAGTAGAAGCTTGAAATTCCAGATTAAAAAAGAAGAGGGATTGCACTATGTAGTGAACACAAAGGCGCTTTGCTGATTCGCATATGAAAATTGTTAGTTTTCTTATGCAGCGGCTCATATCTTGTGTCTCAAATTCAAAACCTTTATCAGAGTTACTAATTGATACTGTGGTTGGTTCATAACAAGCTGTTGAAGATGTTTTAACTTCTTTTGCATTGGCACCAGGTGCTATTATATCAGTGGCAATAAATTTCAATAAGTCTTCTTTGTTAAAGTGGCAACTTTGTAGTCAACCGGCAAGAGTTTATTACCTGTTGGATTGCCTGTTAAGATTTTATTGGGAGTGGCTTAACTACTAAGTAACTTTTTACTAGCCCAAGTAATTTTAAGCCTACTGGAATACTTGTAATATTTAATCTGCTTATAAGAGCTGTCAAAAATTTCTCAGGTAACTTTTCTCCCTGAAGCAGTATCCAATCAGAATTGACTATTGCTAGTATTGTATAATGGAGAGCATAGAGAAATGAGCCGCCTCGTGTGAAAACCAACAATGTGGTTTCTGAACAGGTCCGACACAAACCGGTCTGTACAAGCACAGAAAAGAGCTAGAATCTTAAGATTTCGGATTTAAGTAGAAGAGGAATTGTACTATATGAGTAGCGAAAACAAAGGCGCTGATCAGCTTCGCGGTTACCGCGAAGCTGATCTGCGTCTTTGTTTTCGCCTATGCAGATTGTTGGTTTTCCCATGGGGCGGCTCAAATGTTGACAGGTTGGTGTCTCGGTACAAACTGACATATGACACCTAATTCAGCCTAATGAGCTTATATAATACAATATATTACCTAGATGCCAATTTCTGTTGTTGAGCGAGTGGTTGGTTCATAACGAGTTGTTGGGGATGTTTTAACAACATTTGCATGGCCAGCTGTTGTTGTTGTATAAGTGGTAACGCTTTCACTTCTTCATTCTCTTGTAGCGTGACCACCATCTGTTGGATTTGCTGTAACTGTAGTTGCCTGGAAACAGATGAGCCGCGTCATGAGAAAAACAGATTTTTGCCTATGAGGAAACACAAGCGCAGATCAAGATACTGCACAGCTGATCAGCACCTTTGTTTTCGTTACACGGAAAGAACAATGCCTTTTCTTCTTAAATCCCAGATTTCAAGCTTCTAATCATCTTCTGTGGCTGCACAGGTCGGTTTGTGTCTGACCTGGTCGGAAACCTCGAAAACTGGTTTTCTTGCGTCGCAGCTCAGATCATCACCAGTCATGAGAAACTATGGGGTGGGGTGGGTTGTGGGGACCTCGTCCAATACAATCCTGACGGTGCATCCACCGAAGATGGCGTAAGACTTGAAAACGAGAAAGATTATACTACACATGCAACAAAATCATAGGCACTTAGCTGATTTGTCCTCAAAATTTGTATATGAGCCATAACAATGTGGTTTTTGGACAGGACTGAGACAAATCAGGCTTAGTAGCCACAGAAGTTGGCTAGAGGCTGGATATTTTGGATTTAGAAAGTAGAGGTATTGAACTATCCGTGTAGCAAAAACAAAGGCGATGATCGGCTTCCGAGTTGCTGTGAAGCTGATCTGCGTCTTGTTTTTGCACATGCAGATTGTTGGTTTTCTCATGATGCAGATCATCTGAATATGTAGTGCGTAAAAGTGAAGATTCTTACGACTCATTTCTTTGTGTTTCCCTTGAAGCTATCACATAAATGTAGCTTATTATTTGCCCAATAGAAGCAGGGTGTTACTACAAAGCTAGTGCCTCATTTCATATTATAACCATTCTAAAGCAATAAATGGCTATCAGTACCTGATAATTTGTTGTTGTTGTGCAAGTTGTTGTTGAAATAAGAAGTTCTGTAATGCTTGTATCTGCTCCTGATCTTGTCTCGGTTGATGTTGCTGTCGTTGTTGTTGTTGTTGTGGCGGTGCCTCACGACTTGTTGGGGACTTATTCTGAAGGTCACAAATTTGATTTTGTATTGAGGTTTGAAGTTAACAGCTATGGTCATGTGGGTATGGTCAGTTATCCTAAGGCAGATTACCAATACTTAGTACACATTTCATTCACCACAAACTAATGACGTTCTTTAATCAGCAGGAGAAGAATTGCCGTAGAAATATTTTCATGACAAAATCTACATGTACATGAAAGATATATATGAGCCGCCTCATGGGAAAACCAACAATCTGCATAGGCGAAAACAAAGACGCAGATCAGCTTCGCGGTAACCGCGAAGCTGATCAGCGCCTTTGTTTTCGCTACTCGGATAGTACAATTCCTCCTCTACTTAGCTCCAAAATTTCAAGCTTCTAACTCTTTTCTGCGACTGTACAGGTCGATTTGTGTCAGACCTGTTCGGAAACCACATTGTTGGTTTTCCCACGAGGCGGCTCATATGCCAGGTTTAGAGGATCAATAGCCAGTATGCTTCATCACAAATCGTACAAGCTACCAATATTGTTTCAGGTGTCTAATGTGAAATAAGTAACATTACATTTAAGAAATAATTTTACTTTACCGTGAATTATCGTGATTAACGCGGGATGTTGGAGGGCAGATTGCGATGTATTAATTCACGACGGCGCAGCTGGGGTGAATTAAATATCGCATCTGCCCGAAAATATCACACGTTAATCGAAGACAATTCGCCATAAAGTAAAATTATTTCGATTCTAACACAACTAATAAATAAATGCTTACATTTCAAAATGTTTTCCGGTGGACTTATTCTTGACGGACATGAATGTTTATGTGCGACGTCACAAAAACGCCACTGGACGCGCGTAATTTTGTTTACAGTGAATTATTGTTAATTTGCAAACGGTGACATTTCCATTATGTTCAATGGGAAAGACGATAACGTTGTGTTAGAATTTCCATTATCATATAATATCTGTTCATGTTTTTATTTTGATTTTAAATAAATTTTTCGAAAACTTGCCTGAAAAAAAAAATCATGAGAAATTATTTATGTAAGTCAATCAGTTTTGTGATTTATCTGTGCTTTTGGGGAAAAAGAAAAGGATTCTCCTCAACAAGTTTAACCATTTCAGCAGATAATTTTAGGGAAATATTTTAACAGTCCATTGAAAATAATGAGAAAACTTTTCCATTCAATGCTTCAGTTTACCATAAATTAAAAGATGAGAATTTGGAAAATTCGGATGGCATAATAGTCATCAACCTGGAAGGATTATTTCAAAAATCTTAATTCAGTTGATCCTTCAAAAATTTCATTGTCAAATTCATTTCTTGAGCGACTTGGATCCCTTCATATTCCAGAAAGCTGTGTTTTAGATCAGGAATTTTCATTAGATGAAATTAGCGCAGCTTGCCTAGAGTTGAAAAATAATAAAAGCGGAGGTGCTGATGGATTGCTGAATGAGATGTTAAAATATGGTCAATTTGTGTTACTTCCGTGTTTTCAGCGTCTTTTTAATTATATTCTCAGTTCGGGTAACTATCCGAAATTATGGTCAAATGGTCTAGTTTTACCTATCTATAAATCTGGAAATGCTCATGACCCTTGTAATTATAGAGGCATAGCCATAACAAGCTGCTTGGCAAAGTTATTTAATCGCCTTATGAATAAAAGATTAACAAGGTTCCTAACGGAAAATAGCATTATATGTAAAGAACAAATAGGTTTTCGCCATGGTTCTCGAACTAGTGATCATATCTTTAAACTGAAAACACTGATAAGTAAGTATTTGCACAAATCCAAAATGCTATATGTATGCTTTATTGACCTAAAGAAAGCCTTCGATAGTGTATTACACCCTGCATTATTTATAAAGCTTGTGTCTTGTGGGCTAGGAGGTAAATTCTTGTCAGTTTTGAAGGCTATGTACTCTCAAATTGATCTTCAAGTTATCTGTAATTCTCGTGGTTTAACAGAAGCATTTCCGTCTCAGCTTGGTGTTTTCCAGGGAGATAACCTCAGTCCAAACCTGTTCAATATATTTGTCAATGACCTTACACATTGTTTTAATGAAGCATGTATGCCATGTTTATTAGGTGAACATAGAATTAACTGCTTATTATATGCAGATGATCTTGTTATTTTATCAGAGTCAGCATCAGGTCTGCAGAACTGCCTTGATGTTGTAGGTAATTTTTGCTCCACTTGGGGTCTCGATATTAACTATAATAAATCTAAAGTCATGGTATTTAGTAAATCAAGTAGACTTTTTGATTTATCCTTTACCCTCAACAATATTCAGTTAGAATGTGTTAGAGAATACAAATATTTAGGTGTAATTTTCAGCTTAAATGGCTCATTTACCAGAGCTTTAAATGATTTATACCATAGGGGTCAAAAGGCGTTCTTTAAATTAACAAGCCTTTTCAAGAATGCCAAATGCTCTGTTGACCAATTTCTATTCTTGTTCGATCATACTGTAAAGCCGGTTTTAATGTATGGAGCAGAAGTTGTCGGGACTTTTAACAGTATTAGATTATGCAGGTCCAAAGGGAAAACATTAAAAGATATGTATGCTAATTCACCTTTAGAAAAACTAAATGTTCACATGTGTAAATATGCACTAGGGGTTGGTAAAAAGACAACCAATATGGCTGTTTATGGTGAGCTCGGTCGGTATCCATTGTACATAGATACTGTAATGGCTATAGTCAAGTACTGGTTACGTCTTAGTAAAGAATCTGAAACAGATACATTGCTTAAAGATGCATTGCAAGATAATTATGTCATGTTTCAAAATAAGAAAGCTTGTTGGTTGAATTGTATATATATGATTTTAAAAGAGTGTAACCTTTTATCTTTTTTCCATAATCCTCTGGCTATGACTAAAAGACACTTAAATGATCTTAAAAAGTTTTTACAGTCAAAATTTGGGGTTTAGAACTGCAAAAAAGTGATAAGTTAAGAACATATAGGGAATTCAAATCAATATTCATGTTTGAAAAATATCTTAAACATGTTTCAAATCCCTCTGATCGTAGCAATTTGGCTCGTTTTAGAACCAGCAGTCATAAACTGCGCATTGAGTATGGTAGATATAGTCCCAAAGACTCCTATTGCAGAAAGACTTTGTACACAATGCTCACTGAATGCAGTGGAAGACGAGTGTCACTTTTTAATGATATGTCCCAAGTATGTTGCTCAAAGAGCCCGGATTACTAAACATTTGAATAGTAATAAGAATATTGCTTCTCAGACATATATGTCAAAATTTAACTGGATTTTGAGTAATGAAGACCCTGTCATATGTAAAAATATTGCCTGTTTTACTACTGAATGTTTTGCTCTTACATCATAGTTTATAGCTGCCTTCTAGTCATGTGCTATTATTATGATATAGTTGAATGGACTGTGGTTGTCTCCCATGGACTAAAAAGTGTATTTTGACATTCTAGTCATCTGTATTGTTTATCATTAGTTTTGTTTTCATGTTCATTTTCATTTGCTGTTCATCATTTTTCTTTCCTTCTTGTTCACTTTCAACTTTATGATGTCCTTTATGGATTTTCTAATAAAGATATTGTATCTTGTATCTTGTATCTCATATGAGCCAACGCATGAGAAAACTATCTGCATAGGCGAAAACAAAGGCGCAGATCAGCTTCGCAGCAACTGCAAAGCTGATCAGCGCCTTTGCTTTTGCTTCACGAATAGTACAATTTCTCTACTTTCTAAATCCAAAATTTCCAGTCTCTAACCATCTTCTGTGACTGTACAGCCGGTTTGTGTCCAACCTGGCTGGAAACCCAAATTGTTCGTTTTCTCACGCACAGGCTCATATAATACAAAACCTACCCATGAAATAAATAGATTTTTCTAACAATTGCAAAAAAAAATTGTTTTTTTTTTTCAGTTGCAATCTTGTAAGCCTTACTATTAGGGTGAGCTTAAACCCTAATGGACCTCTTTATAACATGCTGCATTACAACACGGTTTTGGATATAACACTGATCATTGTTGGACCCCAATTGGACTATTTGCTATATGCCTATGCATTTAACTCTTGTTATAACACGGATTGGATAGCTAACACAGAAATTGGCTTGACCCCAGCAATAGTGTTATAAAGAGGTTGATGTGTATAAAGCTACTCACCATAGCAGGAGGAGGAGATTGTCCAGGGAGAAAAGGTACCCGGCCCCAGCGTTTTATCAGCTCACCTAGAACATACAGAGAATATTAATAGCATTCAACGCTTTTTACATTTGAGCCGCCTTGTGGGAAACCAACAATCTGCATAGGCAAAAACAAAGATGCAGATCAGCTTCACGGTAACCGTGAAGCTGATCAGCGCCTTTGTTTTTGCTACACAGATAGTACAATTCCTCTACTTTCTAAATCCAAAGCCATCTTCTGTGCTTGTACAGCCCGGTTTGTGTCGCACTTGTTCGGAAGCCACATTGTTGGTTTTCCCACAAGGCGGCTCATTTATACTGCGAAGATAAAGGTAAGCAATGATCATGAAATGAGCCGCCTAATGGGAAAACAAACAATATGGGTTCCGACTACGTCCGACACAAACCAGCCTATACAATCACAGAAGATGGTTGGTTGATTGATTGGGGTTTAACATCCCACCAACAGCTTAGGTCATATGGTGACGGGACCTCAGTTTATAGTCCCATCCGACAGACAGGAGCAGCCCGGGATCGAACCTGCAACCCCTGGTTTACAAGGTGAGTGACATAACCACTGCACCATGGCGGCTTCTCACAGAAGGTGGTTAGAGGCTGGAAATTTTGGATTTTGAAAGAAGAGGAATTGTACTCTCCGTGTAGCAAAAACAAAGGCGCTGATCAGCTTCGCAGTTACTGCAAAGCTGATCTGCGCCTTTGTTTTTGCATATGCAGATTGTTGGTTTTCTCATGTGGCGGCTCAAAAGTCAGTTTGGAAAATTCAGGAGGTTTTAATACTCACTAATTTTGATGCCTAAAAAATTGAAGTTCCCGCTAATAAAAACTAACATAAGCTTTTAAAACGAATTAGGACACTCAGTGAATTGAAGAAATCGCTTATAATTCCGAAATACAAAATTTGTATTAAAACTGGGATAATATAGGTCTCATAACACTAGAATGCTACCTTCTTAACTTTTAGTTATTTTGAATAAAATAAGTAAACTGAGGGCTAATTGGAACAAAAATGGTATGGTATACATTTATAATATGGTGATCTTAATGTTTCAGTCAACAATTTTTCATTAAGGTTGGGTTGGAGCCATTGTTTCCAGGGTATTAACCAGCAAAATGAAAATTTAATATGTCTTTCTCTTTGACAGAATGAGCCTATGAACCTGTGATCTCTCAGTCTTGAACCCGATGCTCTACAGCAAGCCCTTCAAAAGTTTGAAATGATTATTGCTTAATGTCCAATTCAACGTTTTTTTCTTTGTTTATGGACAGAGCCGCCACACCCTTTGCATAAACCATTTCTTTGGAGTCTCCAGGAGAGCTAAAGTGTCTCTAAACGGCAGAGGAAGATATCCAACCATGCATCTCTTGCTCTGGAGTCCTGGTCCCGAGGTTATAAAACTTTTTTCAAGCTCAACTCAGCTGAGCATAAAATTTCAGCTCCTCATAAATGACAAAATAGCCCAAATAAATTGAAATTTCAGGTTTAGATCACCAAAGCCTGTAATTTATCCTGCTTATAGATGTTAAAATACCAACAAGTCTCAGCTGAGTTGAGCAGTTGAGCATGAAAAAAGTTTTGTAACCTCGGGACCTGTACTCTGCTCCACCACCAGGCCATCACTCTCTGCCTAAACTGAAAATTACCACCAGGCACCAAAGCATACATACCAAGTGGTGAAAAAATTTCATCGCATCCACGCCTCACTTGAAGTGTCATCGTGAAATATCCTGCACTAAACCATTCTGCCATTTCCTTGGACGCAAACGGGCCCTGTAAATCTCCCTGGGGGTCCCTGTAGAACCATTTATTGTAGTTCTCGTGGTCCTGAGGTAGTGCCCCGGGTCCCCCTGTCCCGGGAGTCTGGGGCGGGGACTGGGGCATAACAATATCCTCCTCCTTAATGTCATCCTGAAATTGAAAGAAAAATATTTTTTTTTTTTTTTTTTTTTTTTTTGTTTCAAAATTATTCTTATTTTTTTTTTTTTTTTTTTTTTTACTGTTTATTTATTATTTTTTTGTTTAATGAAATTAGATAGAACCCATGTGATACACATACTTTCCCCTAGCATTATCATTTGCCCCAACCCAATTTTTCCCCTTTCATTTTGATTTTTAAAAAAATTATAAATCAAATTTCATAACTTTACCAGACAAAAATTAAATGAGCCTTTGCATGAGAAAACCAACAATTTGCATATGCGAAAACAAAGGCGCAGATCAGCTGTGCAGTAACTGCTCAGCCGATCAGCGCCTTTGTTTCTGCCACACGGATAGTACAACTCCTCTTCTACTTATATCCAAAGTTTCAAGCTTCTAGCTTTAGTCTGTGACTGTACAGCCTGGTTTGTGTTGGACCTGGTCAGAAACCAAAATTGTTGGTTTTATCATGCACAGGCTGAAATATGTCCTACCTAATGATCCAGCCTGAAAATTTTGGGTCAGTGAACATCAAACAAGCATATCTTTAAAGTTGTCCCATCTGGATAACATGTCAATGAATTGTTACCCCCCTTTTATGTAGTAAAACTGGGGTACACACGGGTAAACCTATTTTGTTTATTTCTGTTTGGCTTCCATTAGAAAAATTTGATATTAGAAACATAGATTTTGGGTACTCGTTAGAACCGCCTCGGCTAGGCGGTTCTAACGTGTACCCACAATCAATGTTTTGAGCAAAATATTAAAAAATATCAAATTTTTTCCAAAGAAATTTTCGACTTTCACAGCCGAAAAAAATCCCTGTATATTGCATGGGCAAAATTTCATGATATACCTCCTCTACAGTCATTCCTGCGACCATATTCTCCACTGTTTCTTTCAGTTGATCTAGAGCCTCAGCTTCTGATTTCAATTTCGCTTTCCGCTTATCTGCCTCTGTAGGACCCGCAGAATTACTATCAGGCACTTTAATATCCTTTTGAACAGCACTTTGAGTTTCTATGGTCTTCTCCGTTTTGTCCGCAGCCGTTTTCACCGTCGTTTTATTATCACTCGGCTGCTTTGCATTATCCGGAGTTTTTATCACAGCTTTTGCTTTGGGTTGCTCTGTCTCTGTTGGTTTTGATTTGGCCACATTTTTAACAGCACTATTTGTAAGTTTTGACTGATTTTCCTGGCTATCTTTTTCTTTCTGTTTTGGCAGACCTCCAGGTTTGGGCGAGCCCCTGGGTGAGCCCCGGGAGGGTTGGGTGGGAGTGGGTTGGGGACCTGGGGACTGCCTGTTCTGGGGTTCAGTGTTTTTCACGGGCTTTTTGTTATCCACCTTTTTCATATGGTTTTCGTTAATGTCTTTTTCTTCACTGTTCTTTCTCTCTGGTGGTTTTTCCTGGAATTAAATGATTAACCCATATTTGACGAATGGATTCTCCCATCATTATCAATTGAGTGAGTCCACATTCATTTTTAGGGGTGTTAGGAGTAATTTTTATTTTTTATCTCATTTTTCGATGAAATTTCTCTGTGCAAACAGAATAGCCCCAGTTGGGACGCCGCGTTCTGTGGCGTCACATCTGGGGCTATACTGTTTGCCTATGTCCCACAAAAGGGACGCCAGGCTTATATGAGTTAAATGCAACATGAGCCACAATGCGAGAAAACTGGTCTTCGAGGGTTCTGACCTTGTCTGACACAAATCAGTCTGTGCAGTCACAGGAGATGGATAGAAGCTTGAAATTTTGGATTTTAGAAGAAGAGTGCTATCTGTGTAGTGAGAACAAAGGCTCTGATCAGCTGTGCAGTAAGTTGTCATTGAACAGACTACAAAAAGTTGATAAATTTTAAAACTTAAATGTCCCACCATGGGATTTCAACTTCAGAAACAATCACTTTTACACTATCCACAAAAATAAAGCTGTCTTTAAACTTTGTTAATTCTACTTCAATTACACAGAAAGCTCATGGAACTTATATACACGTTCTTGAAGGCGCGGATGTTGGCGTTTTGTGGTCAAACGTGACAGAGGGAACCGGAGAACCTGGGGAAAACCACCAAACCTGGACGGGCGACCACTACCCTGCCACATGGCTTGACCCGGATTCGAACCCAGATCGTAGTGGTGACAAGCGAGTGTGTTATCCACTACGCTATCCAGGCCTCCAAAAGCTGTCTTTGATGTACATTGTATTACAAAGCAGCGTGTGTTTTCTTTTCCCATTTTTAGCAAAATAAAAAGTTTTCTGTTGAAATATGCTCAAACCTTCTGTGGTCTCGGTGAATCCTTGGCGCTCCCTGAGGAATTACTACCCCTCCTGTCATTGTTGCCATTTTCATGTCCTTCTTCACTCTGAGGCCTCTTGCCCTAGAAATGAAAGCATTCAACTCATTTGATTCTTTGTATAAAAAAAAAAGCAAAAAAAAACCCAGAAAAACCAAACAACAATTTTGGTTTCCGACCAGGTCTGACACAAATCTGTCTGTACAGTCACAGAAGCAGTATAGACTCTTGAAATTTTTCAGATTTAACTCATTTAAGCCTGGCGTCCTTTTAATGGGGTATAGGCAAACAGAATAGCCCCAGATGGGACGCCACAGAACGCAGCATCTCATCTGGGGCTATTCTGTTTGCTTCGAGGAATTTCAATGAAAAATGGAATAAAATTTTAAATACACTCCTGATGCCCCTAAAAATCAAAGTGGACTCGCCCAAATGATAACGAGGGGCAAATCCATCCGTAGTATATGGGTTTAGAGCAAAAGGCATTGTACTATCTGAGTAGTGAAGACAAAGATGCTGACTTTGACCTATGTGAAAACAAAGACGCAGACCAGCTGTGTATGCAGCAGTAACTGCACAGCTGATCTGTGCATTTGTTTTAGCATAGGCAAAAGTCTGGATTGTTCACGACTCGGTTCATATTGGTTCTAATAAGTGCACATGCTCCAATAAATGCAAACCCATGTCTTTTTCAACCACCTTGTAAATAAGTGCATACTGGCTGGCTGGCATATTTTTTTTGTATGGCTGGCTGGCATATTTTTTTTTTGTAAACAAGTTTTGATGCTGGAATATCAACTAAGATATTTTGTACCGATCTTTGGGGTTTCCAACCATGTCCAACACAAACTGGTCTGTGCAGCCACAGAAGATGGTTAGAAGCTTGAAATTTCAGATTTAGGAAGAAGAGGAATTGTACTATCCGTGTAGCAAAAAAAAAGAGATGATCAGCTTTGCAGTTACTGCGAAGCTGATTTGAGCCTTTGTTTTCGCCCAGGCAAAAATCCAGTTCTCTCATGATGTGGCTCATTTGGTAATTCATATATTCTCTTTGGGTTAAGAGTGCGCTAATAAGAAACGAATTGAAATGAGCAGTTTTGGGGCAACTTCAAAAATTCAGCGAGCTGTGTGCTAAATAGAATGAATACAGTAATTAATTTTTTGCATTTTTTTTTTTTTAAAGTTTTGACAGAAAGGCGGTTCTAACCAGTATGCACAATCTATATAATATTTTGGAGCAAGAGTAAGAAAATTTATAATGTATACCACCTTTCACACCAGCCTTGCAAAAGTAGGATGCACTGGGTACATACATGTAGGTTACTGTAAATTCAGAAATTTTCGCTTGACTTTTATATTTTCGAATTATATGCATGTTCTTGAATTTGAGTGAGTGTCCATGTATTCTATAAAGTTTATAGTAATTCTTTCTTAGCAAGAACTTTGCGAGGCAACCAATTTGCGAATATCAGTGAAAATAAAGTTCTCACGAAAATTTCCGGATCTACAGTACAAGGGAATATTATCCTGCCGTTACCTTGGGATGTGGCTTCATCTGTGTAGAAACAAAAGCACCAGAAGAATCAAAAGTTCCCAACTCCTCAGGGTCCCCATCTGTACTCCACTCAGGCATCTCTAAACATACAGAAATAGAAAATAAGAACCACATGAACCGCGTCATGAGAAAATTGGATTTTTGCATATGCGAAAACAAAGGCGCAGATCAGCTTTGCAGTAACTGCAAAGCTGATCAGCGCCTTTATTTTCGCTACACAAATAGTACAATTCCTCTTCTTCTTAAATCCGAAATTTCAATCTTCTAGCCTGCTTCTGTGACTGTGCAGTCCCGTTTGTGTCGGACCTGGTCCAAAATCCCGAAGACAGGTTTTCTCGTGACAAGCCCACAATCATTAATCTCTTTAATGGAAAAATCTGCTTCATCTTTGCATCACGCTGCGTAACAAGAGACAACAAGAGACAATTAACAGAAATGAGAACAACCAATGCAGACGAAACCAATAACCGAATAAGCAATGAGCCACAATGTAGATTAAATACATGTCAGGGAACAACTTGCCATGGAACATCTTGATACATGCTAAGTTGTTCCCATACTGATATTTAAGCCATCGCATTAAAAGATGCGAAAACAACTACATGCGTATACAAAAACAAAGAGATAGATCAACTGTGCAGTAACTGCACAGCTATGCAAACTGCACAGCCTATCAGCATGTTTGTTTTCACCACACAGATAGTACACTCCCTCTTCTTCCTAATTCCCAAATTTCCAGCTTCTAGCCTGCTTCTGTGATTGTACAGGTTGGTCTGTGTCGGACCACTGGAAACCCAAATTGCTGGTTTTCTCATGCGAAGGCTCATTTGGATTCTTCAACCTTATATTGATTTCATTGCATTCTCTGTACTCAGTCTTTAACATTCCACCAACAGCCCAGGTCAAACCAAGACAGGATCTCCTAATTAAGGCGACAACTGGTTTCCAAAGCGAGTGGCTTAACCAGTGCACCACAAAATCTTCACCACAAAAGCTTCTTTATAGGTAAGTAAGTTGTCCCTGGTAACTGGTAAAGTATATGCCAATGCGCTGCATGGTAATCAACTGGACCCAGTTGTTCAAAGCATCGTTAGCTTAACGATATCGTTAAGACATAAATTTGTTAAGCAAATATCAGCTAAAGTAACAAATACACTGTTATTTTTTGTTGAAAAAATGTGAGAATCCTTTGCACTGTATATTTGCACAGTATATTTGTAATATTAACGTTTGAAATTTTAACGAAACGTTAACTAACGACGTCGTTAGTTTTGAACAACTGGGCCCTGGTTGGCATATTGGTATTGTAACCAAGCATCTTGGTAGCCGTGCTAAACTTGAGCAGTTTAGGTGTACACCATTTCGGAAAATATGTTACTGAGCACTTCTGATGAAACCTGTTTTGATGATTACTTTTAACACACACTGTGCTGAATACAACGAATACTGGGTTTTATTTTATACTTTACAGTGAAAACCAATGTATATCAAAACTTGATAAAATTGGTATTTTCATTGATATGAAATTTCATTGATATCAAATCTCACTGATATCAAAAGTCACTAGCCTATATCTTCACTGTAGAAGAGGAACTACTTTTTTCAGTTTAAAGTATAAAATAAAAAGAAAATTTGCTTTTTTTTTTTTTGGTGAATACCAAATATATTTCATCTCGTGAGTTGAAAACATCAGAATTTTCACTCGTGCTGCGCACTCGTGAAAATTCTGATGTTTTCAACTCACTTGATGAAATATATTTGGTATTCACCGAAAAAAAAAAGCAAATATCCTCTATGTAGTCACTAACCTTCTTCCTCCCAGGACTCACTACTGCGACTCCTCTGATACTGTCGACTAAAGCCTTTCTGTAAGTGCGGATTTCTGTCGTAGTCAAATCCCCGCTCCCCTCGACCATCACGCCAACTGCCCCGACTAGCATGTGTGTCTAAAAATAAACATATTGCATTTCATATGTGCTGCAATGTGGGAAAAACTGGCCTTCTAGGTTTCTGTCCAGGCCCCGAGGTTATAAAACTTTTTCATGCTCAGCTCAGCTGAGCATGAATTTTCAACTGTTCATAAATGCTTAAATAGTCAAAATTAGTGGAAAATTTAGGTTCATACCTCAAAATCTGGTAATTTATCCTGCTCATAAATGTTAAAATGCCAACAATTGTTGGCATTTTAACATTTATGAGCAGAATAAATTTTAGTCTCAGCTGAGCTGAGCATGAAAAAAGTTTTATAACCTCGGGGCCTGGTCTGACACATGATCTGTGTGTTTTTGCATATGTAAAACTATGGTCTTCTCATCAGTCGTCATACATCCCATCATCATGTATGTCAACTAAAATCTTTCTGTAAGAGCAGGTTTCTGTCATAGTCCAAGCTCACCTGTGATATTCTATATCCAAGACTCCTGTCATAGTATCTTGTCTTTTTCATCAGGAAAACATGTCCATGAAATGTATACACGCTTATACCCCACTTTTATATAGCAAAACTGGGGTTTGCAGGGGTATACCTGTTTTTCTTATTTTTGCTCTAAAAGATAGATTGTGGGTACTCGTTAGAGCAAAAATATAAAAAAAATTCTACTGTAAATTTTTCTTTTTTTACAACTTTAAAAATCAATGTATATTGCATGGGCAAGTTTTCGTAATGGCATGTGAAAATGTACTATAAGTCAACGAGGAAGAACTATTTAAAAGTGGACCTACTCCATTTTGAGCCCCCTGCCTTCCTCCAATCTCCATCGTCATCTTCCTCACGATCTCGCCAGTTCTCGCTACTGAATGAACGTTGGTAGACCTTGGGATTGGGAGGGTTGCCTTGCTCATCAAAACGTGAGGGAAAACTTCTGTCAAAACGTTTCTGCCCGCTGCAACGGAAAATACACATTATGCAGGAGGAATTTTGGACGAGTTAAAACTTAAATAATGAAGACTTTGGGTGGTCTAAGATTTAAAACTTTGGTATCGTATATAGTTTGTTTTTGGTTTAACATCCAAGTGAAAAATGTCTTTAGTCATGACCAGACAGAGCCACCACTTCCGCTATTGGGGGGAGGGGTCAATGGGTTTTGCTCAAGGACACAACCCAATGCTCCAGCGGGGTTCAAACCCAGGTCCTGTCAATATGGAGTCTAACACTCAACCACTATGCCACCAGGATCAGGCATAGTATTTAAAATTGACTTACATCTCTTCCCAGCCCTCGGGTCGTGGGCCTCGTGGTCGTCCAAACCCTCCCTCACCCTCGTCATATGACAGGCCTCGTGTGTAACCATCGCCACGCCCCCTACCTACAGACATAACAATATCATCTTTCTCTCTATATTACAGGGATTATTTCTGAGAAGATTTTGTTAACACAATTTTTTTGCCAAAAATCTTATTAAAACTGACTAAATGGGAGGTAAGATCTTAAACATAAAGCTTATTTCTCGAAAGACTGATAATATTTCTTACTGAAAAAAACAAACTTCTGTCCAGGCCCTGAGGTTATAAAACTTTTTTCAAGCTCAGCTCAGCTGAGCATGAAATTTCAGCAGCGCATAAATGTTGAAATAGACAAAGTAAGTGGAAAATTCTGGTTCAAAACTCAAAAACTAGTAATTTATCCTGCTCATAAATGTTAAAATGCCAACAATTGTTGGCATTTTAACATTTATGAGCAGGATAAATTTTAGTCTCAGCTGAGTTGAGCATGAAAAAAGTTTTATAACCTCGGGGCCAGGTCTGGCCAAATAAGAGACTTTCTCCAATTATGATTTTCTTCCATGATTTTTCAAAAACAGAATAATCTCTGTATTATAAATACATACTTAAATATATCTGAACAACTGGGCCCAGTTGTTCAAAACTAACAATGTCGTTAGTTAACATTTCGTTAAAATTTCAAACGTTAATATTACAAATACACTATTATTTTTTGTTGAAAAAATGTGAGAATCCTTTGCACTGCAAAGGATTCTCACATTTTTTCAACAAAAAATAAGTGTATTTGTATTTTAGCTGATATTTGCTTAACAAATTTATGTCTTAACGATATTGTTAAGCTAACGATGCTTTGAACAACTGGGTCCTGATTTTTACCCTTGGGAACATATGTTTTATTTTCATTTTAAAGTATAGAACAATCTTAATTCTATCTCCTTAGATCGTGCAGCATAAATCAAAATTTCATGAGATATTTGAGCCACATCATGAAAAAACCGGATGTTTGCCTATGCAAAAACAAAGGCGCAGATCAGCTGATGGGCAGTAACTGCACAGCTGATCAGCGCCTTTGATAGTACAGTCACTCTTCTTAAATCTGAAATTTCAAGCTTCTGGCCCCTTTCTGCAACTGTACAGGCCCGTTTGTGTAAGACCTGACCAGAAACCCCAAAGAGACAGGGTTTCTCGCATCAATGCTCATTTGTGAATACGTCTGTAACGTGTTATGATTTTTCTGAACTGAAAAGAAAAATCATTCCGTCCTATAAGTTTAACTACCTCTGCCCCTTCCCCTTTCAAAGCCTCCACCACGACCACGTAATGGTGGGGCTCCACGACCCATCATCCTAAGTACAGCTTGACTGTTCACTGACTGGGATGTTATATGCTAAAAATAAAGAAGATTGTTGAACATTTTCCTTTTACGCATATAAGTTAATCTTCCAAAATTGACATTTATTTATCAGCATTAAAACTGCTTTGTGACAAACCAACATTTCAGATCTATCGCCAACTTATTGTAACTTGGCAGTGAAATAAAAAGCTTTTCTATAGAAGTCTAGTAAAACATTCTTAATTTCTTGTCTATTGACAGTCTAATTTGTTTCTGACTTTTAAAACGACACATTATCTTAATAAAATAAATTAGCAACTTTCATACCTTTACTTATGAAAACAAGTGTTCTATTTCTCAAGTTACTGAGTTCTGAAGCTCTTTTTACACTCTTTGGTGTCAAGGGGAGTTTTATCATCTGTTCTTCTGTCAAAGCAAATCTTGTCTTCTTTATTCAAGGGAATGAATGCTAACCTGTTCTTCAGTCAAGGGGAGTAATCCATTCCTGAATTTTTTCTCCAGTCAAGGGAGGTAAAACTAACCTGTTCTTCTTCTGTCAGGGGAAGTAATGCCAACGGTTCTTGACCTTTCTCTGTTATGACTGGAGATGATTCTGCAAGCTCGTCTGGCATACCCTGACTGGGTGTGAATAATGCCAGCATCTCCTCTCGGCCGTAACGGTAGTCCGCTAGCTTATACTTCCCAAACCCCGGGGCAGGGGAAGGGGGTGTGGCACTGACATTGTTACCACCAGATAACTGTCGTAGCCTGTAGGTCAGATGAAAATAGTAGATTTTAATGTGACATGGCAAATGACTTAAGTTTAAGAAAGTACATGTTTCCAATGTGTTATTTTTTTTTCTCATTTCAGTTTTACGTCCCTTTCAAGATTATTTCAGCTCATATGACACGGGCCAATCAGTAGGTGGGGCGAAAACGGGAGAACCCCGAGAAAAAACATCTGGCACATCCGCAAGCAGAACTTGGCTTGTCTCACATGTGGCCAGAGCGGGGCTCGAACCCACATCAGACACAGCGGTGAGATGATGGAGTGATTAAGAAACAGCGTTCTTAACCGCTCGGCCACCAGAGCCACCCCAATGTGTTATGCATGAAGTTTTATACATGAACTTTTAAAAAAGGGACTGTTGCTTTATTTAACTCATAAAAGCCTGGCAACCTTTTTATGCTACGCGGCGTCCCATCTGGGGGCTATTCTGTTTGCTAAAAGGAATGTCATTAATGAAAAATGGAATAAAAATTCAAAATCACTCCTAACGCCCCTACAAATGACAAATTTGTCAATGGACTCACCCAAATGATAGTAATGGGCAAGTCCATTCGTCATATGAGCCGCCTCATGGGAAAACCAACAATCTGCATAGGCGAAAACAAAGACGCAGATCAGCTTCGCGGTAACCGCGAAGCTGATCAGCGCCTTTGTTTTCGCCACTTGGATAGTATAATTCCTCTTCTACTTAAATCCCAAATTTCATGCGTCTAGCCTGCTTCTGTAACTGTACAGGCCGGTTTGTGTCAGACCTGTTCGGAAACCACATTGTTGGTTTTCCCACGAGGTGGCTCATATGTTAAAGTCCCTTCACAAGACTGGAAAAGCCTGCCAGGAATCAAACGCACAACCCTTGCTCTGCAAGCCAAGTGTCTTAATAACTAGCAGAGTTCCGACATGGAACATTCAATGGGATGTTAGCTACTCTGGTCAGTAACAGATTGTTAAAGATGAGCCGCGTTTATGAGAAAAACGGATTTTTGCCTATGCAAAAACAAAGGCGCAGATCAGCTTCGCAGTAACTGCCAACAAATGTTGGCATTTTAACATTTATGAGCAGGATAAATTTTAGTCTCAGCTGAGCTGAGCATGAAAAAAGTATTATAACCTCGGGGCCAGGTCAGAAACCCCAAAGCCCTGTTTACTCACAAAAGGTCAGAGCGCATTTTATGATTTTAACTCATATAAGCTGGCATCCTTTATATGACACACCTATAAGCAAACAGTATAGCCCCAGATGTGACACCGCAAAATGCGGCGTCCAATCTGTGGCCATTCTGTTTGCTTATAGGAATTTCATCGAAAAATGAAATAAAAATTTAAAATCACTCCTGATGCCCCTTAAAATGAAAGTGGATCCTCCCAAGTAATTATGATGCCATGGCAAGTCCATTCATCACTAATGGGCTAACTTACCATTCTGGCCCAAACTTTAGTGTATCTGCCATCTCTTGTCTCTGAAAATGCAAAGAGAAAAACTTGAAATGTTTTGCAGTCATATGAGACTGGTGGGAAAACCAACAATGTGGTTTCTGACCAGGTCCAACACAAACCGACTGTACAGTCACAGAAAAGAGCTAGAATCTTGAAATTTTTTATCTAAGTAGAAGAAGAACTGTACCATCCAAGTAGCGAAAACAAAGGCACCGATCAGCTTCGCAGTAACTGCGAAGCTGATCTGCGCCTTTGTTTTCACCTAGGCAAATTGTTGGTTTTTCCATGTGGCGGCTCAAATCATTGTTCAAATTTAAGACAGTGTCATTATCTGAAACACACACCCATTTTAAACATTCAAATTGATCTCCGACTTCATTCAAAGTAAAACAATTTGAAGTTTTCCTCTTGTATGTTTCTCTTACTTGTTTGTTTGAGTGAATGCTTTATGTCCCAGCCAACAGCTATAGTAATGTCTGGCTGTTGCCTTCATTTTATGGTACTTCTACCAAACATACTGAATGTAGTGATGCCATGACATGAACTATAAAATGAGCCACGACGGGAGAAAACTGGTCTTCGGGGTTTCTGACCAGGTGCGACACAAAACGGCCTGTGCAGTCTCAGAAGATGGCAAGAAGCTTGAAATTTTTAGGCTCAGATCTTAAATTTGAGCCGCCATATGGGAAAACCAACAATCTGCCTAGTGCCTATGCGAAAACAAAGGCGCAGATCAGCTTCGCAGTAACTGCCAAGCTGATCAGCGCCTTTGTTTTCGCTACTCGGATAGTACAATTCCTCTACTTTCTAAATCCAAAATTTCAAGCTTCTAGCCATCTTCTGTGACTCTACAGCCCGGTTTGTGTTGTACCTGGTAGGAAACCCTAATTGTTGGTTTTCTCTTGCACAGGCTCAAATTTAATTGTACAATCTATGTGCCTTTTATTCTTTCTAAGCAATGGGATGATGATGGTATATTGTCGTACAGATTACAAAAAAGATGCACCACCAATCAAGGATCAGGTACGAAAGACTTTTCTGCCGGGTTTGAATTAGGTGTTCTATGTGTGACAATGATGAATGATTACAATGTAAAAGTGAAATAAATCGAGTTTGAATCCTTAAATTTGTTTCGACTATTGCATAATTGATATGAAATACTGTAACGTAAGTATTATTGATAATAGGCTGTGATTAATGGAAAGTACTGGCCTGGTAGACAGGCTATGGCATGGTCAAAGAATTCATGCATACCAGACCCCGATAAAGCGCCCTGCTCTGACTTTTACTGGGTCCTGTTAAAGTGAGGTGTGCCTATGTCCAATGAAGGTCATTTTTTATGCTAAGGATCTGTCTAAATTCTGTTTTTTTACAGTACTGTGTACAGAGTTGATCAATTTCTGACCATCTGACAGTACTGACACCTCAGGCGCTTTGGAAATGTGACTTGCTCGAGGTCACAATACCTTCAGCTGTTGTTTACTTTCTACATGCATACACAGTAGCATTAAGAATGTCTAAATGTAGTCTGAATATAGAACTGTCCTACAGAATTGGGTTTCGACCAGCAAAAACTTTCAGTCTGCCAGACAGCTGACCTGCAGCTGAAAAAAGATTTTCTGCATCCAAAGGAGTGTGCCGTAACGTCTAGGACAAGTTTAGAGTCACTCACCATATGCAATCTTTTTAATTCAATTGGAAATAATTAAGATCAAAAACGTTCAAGGTCCGCGATAGACTCGCACACTCAGCTGATGTGTACAATCTCCATTGAGCCAAACATCTCGACTTGTCAAGATTCCGAATGTACTCTCAGCCTTGTGTCCATCTGTAAATCAAGATGGCAAGAATAAGCCGTTTTTACAGATCGTTTCAACTAGAATTCCATCGTTAATTCAAAGAAATGCTTACAGACACTTGGCTATTTGATGAAACACACATTTAACTTTCTAACAATCAAGTTTTCGCCAAAAAATGTGCGGCTTCTTTTTTTTAACATATTTATTTTTCAGCTGTTTGTCAATTGTGTTCACTCGTGTGGGGCCGTTTCTGGAACGAGCCGAACACATATGCAGACGTTACGGAAACTGAAGTCAAATATTAATTTATTCCAGTTGAAAGGTCAAGATTTGGCCTTGTCAAATGATATGCATGTATTTCTACAAATGACCTCAATCAGGTCAGCCTTTTTGGTTACGCCGCGAGGCCTTTGACGTCATCATGACGTTGCAACGCGTGCTGCATTATACTAATTGATCAATTAAATATTAATTGATCAATTAACTTGCCATATATGGCAATGTTCGGAAGTCAATTCTCGGCATAAACCTACGAACATATGCAGACGATTTAGTGCACTGAAAGAATGACAGGCAGAAACTTTTAACAAGAATAAAACCGCTAAAAAGGATAAAATAGGTTGGATTTTTTTTTCTAAAACCACAATAAACATGTTAGTAATGCATCGGTGAAGTGTATTCTTCTTGATTTATCTTGAAAAAGTTGCAATTACTGACACTTTGTTTCACCATTGATCAACCAACTGGGATCGCAACGAAGAGATATGGAACATATGTGTAATATAGTGGAGTGAGATTTCCAAACTAGGTCCGCAACGGAACTTGTAACTTGGTTGTAGTAGCAACGGAACTTGTAACTTGGTTGTAGTAGAATCTGTAAGTCCTAACGACTTGTCTTCTACTTCTCTTCTTTTCATACTATTTAAAGGTAACTTCCGGTGCAGAAGCGGATCCAGGATATCTGAGGAGGGGGTTCAAATGTAGAAAAGGGGGGTTCGTTTGCTTAATTTCCCACAGAATCTCTTGGAATATCCCATGAAAATGATATAATTTTGGTCCAGAGGGGGGTTCGAGCGAACCCCTTGAACCCCCTCTAAATCCGCCACTGCGGTGCTTATTTAAAGTCTCTATTAGTCTAGGTAGAGAGGTTTCACAATTACGACCGCCGGTGCCACGGCTAAAGATCGGAGTTGGAGGCCAGCTCTAGGACCAGTCCTACATTCTACCACTGCACCAGTCCAATCCATCCGACAATTGTCACATGACAATTCAAACTGTTCAGATTTGCAGAAAAGTTTTGTATGTTGTTTTGTGTTTTCCATAACCAGATAACTGTGAGTGGTGTATTTTAATGTCTGTGCGTTTCGTATCGGTAACAACAGTTCAGCATGATTGTGGGTTTTATATTTGGCATGGAATTGTATTTCATTTATGTACCAGGTCTGGTATTTGCGCTAATTTCAGGAAAATTTCACCACTTGATTGAACACGAAGCTCAAAACAAAATGGCTGTAATGTGTGTGACGTCACGTGCGAAAGCGCAACCGCAAATCGGCGGTCCGTTGAACTACTCTCAAACCACACATACACTTTCTGGTCACCACGTACACCAGTCGGGAACAAGACAAAACTCACCGACACGGACACGGTTTTTGAGACAATTCACAAATGTAGTTTAAGACAACTCGCCACCGTCACTTCTGAAGACAATCAGAAACCACACTCTTGTTTAGAAAATTGAGATCTTAGATCTACCAGGCATTGCCGATCATGGTCGAGGATGTAAACCGAAGTGGTGGGTGCGCATGCGCACGTTCGTGACGCTTCCTGTTTTCAGGAACCTATTTTGGCTTTTTTCTCTGCATTTGGGCTGAGTCATTGGACTATTTATTATTTATCCTTCTTTTCAATGCTTCTATTTAAATCATTAGCCCAGAGGCATGCGTATTAGTATGCCTCTCATCTATATCTTGTAAATAGTTTTAATGGTCCACCCCAAATGTTTTATTTTCCCTTGACTAAATTCTAAATTTAGCCACCCACCCCACACCTGAGGTGATGATCAGAAATTGATCGACTCAGTATCAGAAGATAGATAGATAGATAAACCTAAAGCCTCAAATAGGCCGTCAGAAACGTACCATTGTATAGAAAAACTGATTGGGATGGCTTTAGAAAGTATTTTTCGGATTTTGCCTCTGATTTTATTCTAAATTATGAAAATAAAAACAATTGAAGATCTATGGAATTCTTTTAAAAGGCATTTCAAAATTCATTCATATTCATATTCATCGGGGAAACATTTATGTACCCCCTTGTACCCCCTTGTACCCCACTTTTATATGCAAAACTGGGGTGTGCAGGGGTATATCTATTATTCTTATTTTTGCTCCAAAACATAGAATGTTGGTACTCAGCGAGGCGGTTCTAACGTGTACCCACAAAAAAAGTCATTTTTCATTCATGAAAATATTCATTTTTTACAACTTAGGAAAAATATGTATATTTGCATGGGCGTGTTTTCGTAATGAAAATATTCGGGATAAAGAAGAGCCTCCCCTGGATCACTCAAGAAATTAAAAGATTAGTCAAAAACGTGATAAATTGTTCCAGGCACAGAAAACCTCCGGAAAGACGAAGGACAGACATCACTTCAAACAGGTAAAACAAACTAAAATAAGAAAATAAAAAATAAAACTGAGATCCTTCAAGAGCAGTGAGCACATTAATGAGAAAGGGGATGGGCCATACCGCGGTTTCGACTATTAAAGTCTCGTCAGTGATCCTTTAGATTTGGCAACATGGAGCCAAAGAGAATTACTGAAATTTTGCAACAATCATAAAGCCTATGATAATTACCTTGAGGACGGGTGATATCGGGTAAGTGTATTCCTTGGACCAAATCCACTTGGACCGCTGGACTTGGACCAGTTCAAGTAAATATCAAATGGACCAAACAGGGTATTCCTTGGACCAGGTAATCCTTGGACCAGTCATTTGAAAATAATATACATGTTACAATCAGATGGAAAACACAGGGTATTCCTTGGACCAGGTAATCCTTGGACCAGATATACCTGTTGGACCAGTCATTATATATTGGATTTAGGTCAATATGTATTGAATAATAAACACTGAATTTGAACAGATTATAATTTTATTTGATATTTATTGATTCAGTATGAACAACAAGTATAAAAATAACTGATTTAAAAAACAACAATAATTAAAAAATACAGTTATTAGTTAATGCTGAATTTAAAACATAATTCAACAGTTTTTGATTATTATCTATGATGACTTGTCAGATTATTTTCCATAATCAGTTATCATGGTTATTATATAATAAAATTCCACAATCAAATAACATTTACTTATGATATGGCACTGACATAAATAGCATATTTTACATTAAAAATTTTCTTTTGATATACAGTGGTGTCAAAAGTGTCACAAGTTGAAACAACATACACAAAGGGATATTTATAAGGTGTTAGAAGTGTCATGTTACATGTCCATCAGATTAAAACTCTCACAAAGTTACTTCGGGATAATTAGGACATGCAGATGGATGAAAACTAATACAGTTCTGAAAAGAGATAACAAAAGAGCACAGAAATGAAAAAAAAATCTAGATTCAGGAATTTTTTGTTAGATCTAAAAATTCAAATGATAATTATTTGATTTCGCAAAAAAAATATTTAAGGAAACTGCAGAGACCCACAAGATAAGGCTTCATAATTCAAGTACATGTATGTATTTAATCAGCATATTTCAACATGTTTATTACTTCCAAATGACTGATCCAAGGATTACCTGGTCCAAGGAATACCCTGTTTGGTCCATCTGATATTTACTTGGACTGGTCCAAGTCCAGCGGTCCAAGTGGATTTGGTCCAAGGAATACACCTACCCCTTGAGGACTTGTTAGGATTAGCTGCCCAAAATGCAGAGGAAAATCCATCTGGCTTCATGCAAAAAAACTTTACTCTCTGATAAAAAAAAATGCAAGACAAGAGTCACAGGGAATCTCGACTCTTTATGATAAAAAAGAGAGCACTTTTTTCATAGAAAACAAAACAAAAGCCACTATTTTAAATTTACAATTTCAGTCAGTTTTTTTTCACATTTGTCTCCCTGGCGTCTTGGCCAGCTATGTATTATAAAAAATCAAGACCTTTTGAAAAAAATCTTGGAAAAAATTAAGTGTAAATATCCTATAATGCCAGAAATTACTATCAGTTCAAAAGAAATTCTTAAATTATTATCAAACTTGAAGACAGATAAAGCCGCCTGCCCGGACGACATAAAACCTTTAGTTCTAATAGCACTCATTTTCTGAGAGGACTTTCGTCTGGAAGTGGAACACCGCGGCTTGGAGTTTGCTACAGCCACCTAACCAGAACCCGGTAATACCGGTAAATATTTTTTTTCGGTGACTCGTCAAATTATACTAAATCGCATGCGCAGAAAGCAGTTATCGATTGTTTCCTGTAGTAGAAGAAACTCTTTTTTTGACAGATTTTAGTGAAAATCTCACGAACCAGTATGTCTTTCACAGAAATTAGAGCATAGAGAAAGCTATTTCTTTGAATCTGAATCATTTAATCCAAATCGATATTTTACTGATTGCTTCCACAGTTATAAATGGTTGCAAACTGGTGGAGTCAAAAGTGAAAGTAGAAAAAAAACACTCTCAAACCTGTCTCTCATGCCCAGTTTGTGATGTCAACGGTAAACAGCTGCTGTCATGTTGGGCAGTCTTTTGTTATAACACATTACCCTGAGCAGGCATTAGATGAGCTTTACGTCTGGTCAGTACGGACAAAAATGATGTAAGAGTAGCCTTAATAGTCTTCCAAATCAGTTATCAAAAATTTAAATATTTTAACGACTGACTCATCAGACCAATGGGAGAGGAACGACATCTCTTGCTAGAATCATTACAACATCTTTTATCCTTACTCAGAAACTTCTTTTTGTCAAAAATCACAATTTGCTAAGTTAAACACCTCAAGCCAAATATGACTATGACACCCTTTTGATTTCTAAAAATCTTAAAAAGTGCCAGAAAAAAAAAGAAAATTGGTTCAGAAATAAAAATATATAACAGAAAAATAATTTTGAAAGGGTTTTTGCCATTGTAAAATACATTGGCCATTGTTTTGGTACTGCAAATTTAGCTATTTGAACTATTTTTCCAGCACCAAAAAATAGCAATATGCAATATATAGGCTATTCATCTGCTAACATATCATTGATATCAACCATATTATATGATAGAAATTGCCTGAAAGAAATTATCTGTCTAACTTCTGGTTAGATAATTTTTCATTCAGTACTTTTGTTAACTATATGTATTTGTGATAATTGTTTGAAAAGTTACATCTATTGATTGTTATATAGGTTTAATTCTGTGAAGGTGGCAATTTTAATATTCATATCTGGGCAGGATCGGCTAGTCAATATATTCAAGGAGGGGGTCACATGTATTATTGTTAGAAATCAGTCACTTAACCTGTATTTTGTCCAATCCAATGAAATAGGTATTCTTGTATAATTCCATTCATATTTTGCATGGTAAATCAGTTGAGTTGGTTCCTATAACTGTATTCATATAGTTATGTCATGAATGTACATGTATGTCAAAAGTAGACCATGTATTCATTAGGTAAGGCCCACACAGTAACCCATATGTGAAGCTAATCTTTATTTGTATATCAAAGGAACAAACCGCATACCACTTTAATACATGTAACAACTGTATTACTTTGATATATATGCTGCATAGCTACGATTAAAGACACAAGTTTGTAAGTTTGTTTTGCTGGTTTCACACAGAAAATAACTGCTTTTTTCTATTCATTAGATATTGAAAGGAGAACTATGAACACCAAGAATGAAGAAACCATACAATAAAAGCAAGGATCCCAACCCATTCAAGTTGAAGGCCCAGAAGGAGCGGGAGTTGGAGTACCTAGAGGCTGGAGAACTTCTGACTCCATGTCGGGTGCTGCTGGTACTAGCTGGTAAGTCCCCGGGCATACAAGTCATGTGATGAGTTGAAAGGGAACTTCAGGGAGATGATCTTTCATTCCGTTTAGCAAGGAGGTTCAAATGTGTACCCACAATCAATGTTCTGAGCAAAATCAAGAAATATAATCAATTTTTTCTACTGATTTTTTTTCTTCATTTTTTTCTCCTGCAACTGTACAGATCAGTTTGTGTTGGACCTGGTCAGAAACCCCAAAGAGGTGTTTCCTCACAATTCCACTCATATGCTTCAGGTGCTATAGTGATGGTTCTGTCAATTGCACTGTGTATAAATCATGAAGAATTTACCTACGAGAGGCCACACGACAGCCAGTTTATCAACATGTCACATGTCCCATATGTGTTTGACCACGCCCTCAGTCTGAAAGCGCGGGAGGAGGCGCTGGCGAGATACAAGCATGTGACAGAGAAGTGGAAGATCGAAAAAAGGTCAAATTTGTCGCTGGATGAATTCTGGGATATGTATGATGGAAAATGGTATGTTCTTCAGAAGTATTGAAATTGGTATGCAATGACCAAAAAATAAACAGGTTTGTCAGGTTGAGGATTAGTTTCACTAATGAATGGCAAGATTCCATTTTTAAAACAAGCCCATGCAATTTACAGAGATTTTTAAATTTGTAAAAATAACCAACAAAATTTCATAGGAAAATGTTTGATATTTTTTAATATTTTTGCACAAAACATTGATTGTGGGTACAGAAAAGATTGTACCCACAATCTATGTTTTGAATCGGAAATAAAAAAGATAGGTATACCCCTGCAAACCTAAATTTACTATATAAAAATGGGGTTTAAGGGGGAATACTATTCATGGACATGTTTCTGATGCTACTGAGTCATTTTCTTCAGTCTTCGAGTTTGTAGACTGTAGATAAACCTGTTTATATTTGGACATTCTGTTGAACATTATAAACTCACCTCCTTAGTAAGAGACAAACAACCGTAGTATAGCCCAGGCCTGTTGTCAATCCATTGCCCATCCTTCTTCACATTTTTTTTCTTTGAAAAGCCTTGACCAATCAAACCAAATTTTATCTGGAACCTCCCCGGAAAGTGAGAACATAAGTTTATATATAAATGGTTTAGGTCACATGATCAAGATAGCCGGCATGCCCATATATGCTAAACTGGTGCATATGAATTCATATCTTTTTGATTATTACTTCAAAGAAAAAAGCTAGACATTTATGCAAAAATGAATTAAATTAATGAATGAAATGTTTCTGTTCTAGGCCTGTGATTGTAACTGATATTATACCAGTGTGGCAAGCCTACAAGACCTGGGGTAAAACTCAGTTCCTGGAGAAATATGGTGATAACAGAATCCTGCTGAAGGTTGTACAGGTAAATAAATCATTACGAAAACTTGCCCACGCAATAAACAGTTTTTTTAGCTTAAAAAATTGTAAAAAATCAGTTGAAAAAATTGGATATTTTTCTTATTTTTGCTCAAAACAGATTGTGGGTACACGTTAGAACCGCCTCGCAGAGGCTGTTCTAACAAGTACCCACAACCTATGTTTTGGAGCAAAAAATAAGAAAAATAGGTATACCCCTGCAAACCCCAGTTTTACTATATAAAAGTGGGGTTTAAGGGGGTATATATTGCACTGACTTGTTTTCATGATGAATGGATTAAGGAACTTCTAGAAATCTTAGATCAGCTGTGTCTCTCGACAGCTTGAAAGTACATATTGAGGATGAGTTTCACATTGTTAAATGTATTCTCTACTCTTTGGGAGAATTATAGGTGTGGCCTATTGATTGAGACTATTGGGAGAGCTTTAGACATTCATGATCAGCCAAGTCTCCAAATAACTTATATTAAGGATACGTTTCCCTTTTTCTTTATAAACTCTATTTTAGGGGCGAATTAAGAGATGGTGTTGCCTATGTTAGATAAATGAGAAAGCTTCTATATATCCTGATCAGCCTGGTCTTCCAACAGCTTGACATACATGGAGGATGATTTCATTTTATCTTTGTTTTGTCTACTTAGATAGGAAGAACGGAACGGTGTTGCCTATGTTATGGATTAGTGACCTTTAGACATTCTTGATCCATCATGGAAACATCTCCGTGTGGAACTTAGCCCCTTCAAACCTATACTTATATAGTAAAATAGAGGTTTGACGGGGTTAAGAGAAAAAATCAATAATTGGTGTAATTATGTAATTTTAAAGTCAAAAATGCTATATTCTAACAAAAATCAATATAATAAACCATTATTTTATCATAGGCAAGGTAAATAATTGTAAAATTAAAATTTAGTTCATAAATACATATTTAATATGTAATTAAAAGAAATTCTGAAGTAATCATGGAGAAGTTTCCATAATGAGCCAAGTCTCCCAATAACTTGGATGTATATATTGAGAATGAGTATGAATTTCTCTATATATTTGGTTAAAGGGTGAACTAAGAGAAGGCGTGGCCTATGTGAGACAAATGAAAGAGCTTCTAGACATCCTTGATCAGCCTAGTCTGCCGACAGCTTGGACGTACATGGAGGATGAACTGTTTCTACTGCAACACCAGGAGTTGAAAAATGACATAGGACCTAACGTAGGTACAGTTGATGCCCTGACCCTGACGTTATGAAATTTTTTTCATCCTCAACTCAGCTGAGACTGAAATTTGTTGTGCTTGTAAATGTTTAAATGCTAACACCTGTGAGAATTACATAGGACCTAATGTAGCTACAGATGACCAGATGGGGGTGGGAGGGACACACAATGATGGTTATTTCATCTCATTGCTAGAAAATCTGTCTTAGGAAATTCTGACCATGCTCAACACAAACCATGCTGTACAGCCACAGAAATGTGTTCGGAATGTGGATTTATGAAGAAAAGGGATGGTTGTATGAAGTGCATCTGTGTTTTCAATTTGAGCTAAAATGTTTTTCTTGAACAGGGGATGTATAATCAGATGTACCATGGATGTCTTAAGCATGTTTTCATCTATTAATCTTGGTTGTATAAAATGTTATATAAGTTGTTGGGAGGTGTACTAGTAATTTCAAAATAATGTCAGTTTTCAGAGTGTAAGCTGGAACATTTTAATAAGACTCTTCACAGCTTAAAGTATTCAAGAATCTAAAAGTTTGCAGCAAAAGTTAGACAGATCTGCCTTTCGGATCGCTGTTTTACCATGTTTAAAAATAAGATATTTATCAAATAATGATTGACATTATTCAACACAAGTAAATGAATTTACATGTACATGTACATGAATTTACATACATGTACATGAATTTAAGTCTTTCATGTGGCCCTCAAAGGCATTAATAATCCCTGTTTTTTACAGCATTTAGTGGATGAGAATTTCTTCAGCCTGTTCCCCAAAGAGATTCGCCCCTGGGACTGTATGATGTTGTGGGGCTCCAAACACTCCAGGTCTACACTGCACATGGACCCCTATAACTGGACAGCCCTTAGTGCTGTGATATGGGGCAGAAAACACTGGAAGGTATGTGACATTGCAGCAGGGACAGGAGAAAACCGGTCTTCAGGGTTTCAGACCAGGTCCCGAAGATGGCTAGAAGCTTGATATGTAGAAGAGGAATTGTACCATCCATGTAGCGTAAAACAAAGGCTGCACAGATCAGCTGTGCAGCCTTTGTTTTCGCATTATGCATTAATCGGGTTTATTGATTATTGATTGTTAAAGTGCTCGGATGAGTAAGCAAGAAACAAGGTTTTCTAAATGGGGGCCAGATCCATTAGGCATTAAGTTAAAAACATGTTTAATCTTGTGTGCTGCATGCACATTCTCCAATACCTTAAAATGTGCTGACAAATACGATATCTAACTGTTGTCTTATATTATAGGAATTGGGCAAATTAAGCAATATATTTGCAACCAAAGTGATTTACAGTTGAACCTGCGTTAAGAGACCACGCAGGGGAAGCAGTAAAAGTGGTCTCCTATGACAGGTGGTCTCTATAAAAGCCAGGCTTCCAAAATTTGGGAAAAATTAGAAAGATCGTCTCAGGTCGCGAAAATACATTACAATTCCGATTTGTCTCTTAAGAACTCATAGTCAATCAATTACCTCTTTGTATCGTCTTTGTTTTAGTATATCCCACCCCTAGTGAGATATTATTATCCAAACTAAATTATTCCAGTGTATTTTAAGTCCATTCAGTCCTCATTGTGTTTGTTTACATGAACCAAGGCAAGTCGCTTATTGTATTGAAAATTTTTATCGCTTATTGTATTGAAAAAATTGTAAGGTATGAATTACCAAAATAACGGCAAACAGTGAAATCCCACCTTTCGTTGACATCAGCATACTAACAAGCCTTTGGAACAGGTAAAGTGTCTATGTGATGTGGATGATAGTTGATGAAGTGTATTGGGTAAAACTCACAGGTACATATGGAATATGTGAAGCGAGTGTGTAACACACGCTTAGCTTGTTTCACAGTTTGCATTCGCACGCACGGTCTGCTAATCAGCTAGTGATTAAAATCATTTACCCTTATTGTGGAGTTGAAATCGTTGAAGTGTGATAATAATCAAATGTTGATTTGGTGTCAGATAGATAATTGGTCAACGTTTCAATTGATGTTTTGATTGGAATACAAATGTGACACTGTGACGATCTCAGTTAGTTACACAATAAAATATAGGAGATATAGGAAATAAATGAGTGAAAAACACAGTAGCAGGTTAAGATTAAAGGAATACGACACAAATATTTTTAGATAACATGTTGTTGTTGTTTATTTTGTTAATGAATGAAACGAAGAATGGCTGCCTTATAACACCTCCCTGGCGGAAACCACAATAATTAAGAAAGTGACACAAACATTTTTTTTTTCTTTTTAATTCTATTGTTTACAATATCATTTCAATGTAAGCATGGTTGCTTCCTGCAATAAATCTGCCAGCTGAGTGGAACTATACCGCAAGTCATTGTTGCAATTTTGCATAATCCGCCATTATCGTCGCTAATATCGGTCGTTTATTGCGACGAAAATGACCGTTTTTCTTGTTATTTTAGCAGTCGTTGGTCACGTTAGGCAGGAAATCGCTTAAGAGAGGTCAATTAACATAGAAAAACGCTCCGGAGGATCATATTGTGGTCGCTAACAACAGGAAAACGCTAAAGACAGGTGGTCGCTAGGCCAGTCTAGACTGTACATATGTGTATCTTGATGCATGAAATCTTTTATTTTCAACAAGCTATTCCCTCCAGGACAGGATGAGTATCTATATATAGATCCTAAGTTAGACTGTGGCTTTCCTCTCAATTGTAGAAAATATAATAGGTACACAGTCTGATTTTCTGTGGTAAACTTTTTGTACTTTTGTGATTTTGGTTATCTTTATCAGTACAGCTAATGTGTAACAATCAAAATACTGTCAGATGTCTTTCTTGCTGCTAAATGACAGAAATGCCTTAAACTTTCTTTCTCATCTAAAATTGTTTTAAGAGAAATAGGTTTGAAACATTCAGTCTAAATTACAAACACAGCAGAATTTGATTACTGTCGATTTGGTAATTTTTCATATGATTTTTTGTGATTTTTCTATTTTGAATTTGCGAGGTATCAATTTCGCAAACATTTCAGAATTTACAGTATAATTTACAGTATAATTCACCTATATTAAGCAGACTTTTTTGACTTCACATTCTTTCAAACATGCAAATAATCCATAAAGTAAAAATGAAAAAAAATAATATTCTGTTTGTCAACTTAATAAAATTTGCATGTTTTTGCTGTTTTTTGTTTAGCATTGAATGTAGAACTTGCACAACCTGTTGTAATAGTGTGTTTTGAAATTTGGATGTTGTCACATACTTTGATTATATAAAAGTGGGATTAAAGGGGGTGTCTATATATATATTACATGTCATGGACATGTTTTCCATGATATGAGCTGCAACACCATAAACCAACAATCTGCATATGCGAAAACAAGCCTTGGTTTTCACTACTCGGATATTACAATCCCTCTTCTTAAATCCAAAATTTCAAGCCTCTAGCCTGCTTCTGTGACTGTAAGAACTGATTTGTGAGGGACCTTGTTGGAAACTAAATTGTTGGTTTTCTCAAGCAAAGGCTCATATGATGCATTCTGTACAGACTATTTAATTGACTTCTGTGCATACATATGGAACTTTAGTACTCTGACCTATAGTTTCATTTCTGTAAATTGCCTGTCATTTGAACAATATGATTCTAGTACATGTACAAAAGATGCAGTCTGGGCTTTGTCTAAAAACAACAGATATTAATTTTTCTCCTGCTTATGCACAGAACAATCCCTCTACTTTTACATCTGAAATGTCAAGCCTCTAACCATCTTACAGGCCTGTTTCTGTCATACCTGGTCTGAAACCCAGATTTTCCCATGAGGATCCTATCAATGTTCAACTATCTAAAATCTTGAATTTGATAGGGAAATATTTAAGAGATGAGAAACCTCCTTAGTGCAGGGGTTAAGGTACTCTCCCTGTAAACCAGGGGTCATAGATTTGACATTAGGCTTCTCCATGAGACTTTAAACTGAAGTATCATCTTTGTGTGACTTTAACTGTCAGTGTGACATTAAAAAAGCTTACAAACAGACATTTGCAATGAAAAAATGGTTTTATCACTCTAAAATGGTAACTTTTTATTTTTAAATTTTGCAGCCGAGTTGATGCCTTCCACACAGACTATTGGAAATACCCCAAGTTTGGTAAAACTGAATTTTTAGAGGTGGAGCAGAATAGCGGAGAGTTGTTAATTATACCTACTGGCTGGTTCCATCAGGTAAGTGTTGGGTTTTACTCCTAGATGTAAGTTTATCCATGATTACAGAATAACGCCCAAGAGTTCATTATTTATGACGTTTAAAATCCTGTTCTAAAGCCCCTATCAGACCAAGAGGTGTTGGCACGGCGTTCTTAAATTTTTAACTCATAGGTAATTGATCTAAGTACACTACTATGCCAAGCAACAGTGTTTGTTTTTAGCAAAAGAAATGCCAACCCTTGGCATTCTAGGAGTTCCCTTGGCATTTGCTGGCGATATCACCAAGTTGCTATGGTGTTGATGGTGTTGGTATCGCGCTCACCTCGGCGTTCTTAACATGACAGCACCAGCGCCACAAGAACGCCGAGGCGGTTCTAACGAGTACCCACAATCTATGTTTTAGAGCAAAAATACAAAAAATATGAATACCCCTGTTTACTATACAAAAGTGAGGTGTAAGAGGGTATACATTTCACAGACATGTTTTCCTGATGTAATTTTCAGGCGTACAATGAAGAAGAGACCCTGTCGATATCAACCCAGCTGATGAATAGGAACAATTTCCTCGTAGTAATGGAGGAAATTATCAAGGGAAATAATATCAACAGGAATAAATTACCTCCCCATTTCAGCACTTTGTTACCTCCAGATCAGGTATTTACCAAATGAGTTTTCACATGAGAAAACCAACAATTTGGATTTCCGACCAGGTCCAACACAAACCGGCATGTACAGTCAAGGAAGCAGGCTAGAAGCTAGAATTTTTTGATATAGGTAGAAGAGGAAATTGTAGCTACTGCACAGCTGATCTGCGCCTTTGTTTTCACATATGCAGATTGTTTTTTTGATGGTCATATTCATTCTAAGTAGCTCATGGTTTCAGCTTAATTTTTAAAAATAAATAACAGTTAAGGTTAAGAAATATCTTTATAAAAAGCAAACAGTTTGAGAGCTTCAAAAACACAGTAGACATACGTACCTTGAAAAGACTATCAAAACAGACATGTAATCAACATATTCAATGAATGAACAAGTATTCACCAATTTTGCATTATCGACTGGTTTCCAGCATAGGAAAAAAAACGATATTGGCAAAACAGGTAACCAAAACCACCCAAACCTCAAGGTCAGGGTGGTTTTGGGTACCTGTATTTCCAATATTGATTTTTGGTGAGCTGGGAACCAGCAGATAATGCTAAAAATTGTGAATGTATCTTATTTGGCTTATGGCATTTTAATCATGCTAAAACTTAGTATTTATGAAGTTGTCACAAAGGTCTATAGAGCAGAAATAATGAGCTGCCTCATGAGAAAACCAACAATTTGCATAGGTGAAAACAAAGACGCAGATCAGCTTTGCGGTAACCGCGAAGCTGATCAGTGCCTTTGCTTTCGCTACTCGAAAAGTACAATCCCTCTTCTTAAATCCGAAATTTCAAGCTTCTAGCTGTCTTCTGTGGCTGTACAGCCTGGTTTGTGTCAGACCTGTTCAAAAACCACTTTGTTTGTTTTCCCATGAGGTGCCTCATATTATCTGCTATGAGGAGCTGTAGGCACAGCTTATATTTTCTTTGTGTTCTCATCATGGATAGTACATTCCCTCTTCTTTCTAAATATAAAATTTCAAGCCTCTTCCTATCTTCTAAGGCATTGCAACCCGGTCTGTGTCAGACATGGTTGGAAATCCCCATGATAGGTTTCCCCATGTTGCAGTCTATCAGTTCTTCTTATATAAGTCCACATCATGAAAACATGCCCATGCAATATACAGAGATTTTTAGCCCTCCTGAGCTGAAGGCTCACATGCTAGCTTATAGCATGCTCCGTCGTCGTCCGTCATCCACAATTTCAAAGATCTTCTCCTCTGAAACCACTTGGCCAATCAAAGTCAAACTTCATCTGGAGCATCCTTAGGAAGGGGGAACGAAAGTTTGTATAAATGGTCCAGGTCACATGACCAAGATGGCCGCCATGTCTATAAATAGCAAAAACCTTTAAAAAATCTTCTTCTCCGGAACCAGAAGGCCTATGATTTTGAAACTTGGCATGAAGCATCAGGCGATGGAGCTCTACAAAGTCTGGGATGACCTTGACCTTTTTTAAGGCAAGGTCAACTTAGGTCGCCCATGCATTTGAATGGGAAAAAATAGGAAAATGTCATTTAATGGCAGAAAACTTGCTAGGAATGAGCAAATGGACAGAAGATTTATGTTTATGAAAATATTTTGGGCCCAGGGGGTTGTCTGCCCCTGCCCCGGGGCTATATACATGTATATGACCATAATATTCAAACATCTTCTCAGAAATCGCATGGCCAATCAAAGCCAAACTTTATGTGGAGCATCCTTAGGAAGAGGGAATGAAAGTTTGTATAAACGGTCAAGGTCACATGACCAAGATGGCCGCCATGACTATAAAGAGCAAAAACCTTTAAAATCTTCTTCTTCAGAACCAGAAGGCCTATGATTTTGAATTTAGCATGAATCATCTTGGAATGGAGCTCTCAAAGTTTGTATAAATCATGACCCTGGGATGACCATGACCTATTTTAGTGCAAGGTCAACTTAGGTCGCCCATGCATTTGAATGGGAAAAAATAGGAAAATGTCAATTTATGTCAGAAAAGTTGCTAGGAATGAGCAAATGGACAGAAGATTTATGTTTATGAAAATATTTTTGCCCCTCGGGGTTGTCTGCCCCGGGGCTATATACATGTATATGACCAAAATATTCAAACATCTTTTTTTCTGGAAACGGCTTGGCCAATATAGTCAAACTTCAAGTGGAGCAAAATTAGAAATGGTGAATGAAAGTTTGCATAAATAGTCAAGGTCACATGACCAAGATGGCCACCATGGCTATAAATAACAAAAACCTTTAAAAAATCTTCTTCTTCAGAGCCAGAAGGCCTATGATTTTGAAACTTGGCATGAAGCATCAAGGAATGGAGGTCTACAAAATTTTTATAAATCATGACCCTGGGATGACCTTGACCTATTTTGTGGCAAGGTCAACTAAGGTTGCCCTTACATTTGAATGGGGAAAATTGTTAAAATGTCATTTGAAGGGCAAAACTTGCATATATATACACATGGAAATAAGTTAGGGAACACCTGTAATAATGTGACTACCACCTTTATACTGTATATATCCTTCTTTGTAAAAATTATGAAGAATATTTTTACAACTTGTCAGAATCTGTAATATCCAAAGTTGCTTCTATGTGAAAATGGTTAGCATCAAACATTATCTGTGGCGGACAGCGGCGATCTTTGATTCAGAATTTTTTTGCTAAATTTAAGAAATGCACTGCTAGTCGTTGCGATATCTTCATTATTTTAACTCGCATTGTCGTAATTTTTCGCAAGCATAAAGCTGAGACATTGATTGTTGAACTCTGATCACAAGTTCTTTATTTTCTGACCGGATGTCGGCGGTAGGTCCATACTTTCCCGGGGGTAGGTTTCTTGATCACGTTTTGTTCTTTGGGTATACATTTTGCAGGTTGTAAATGTTTGGTCAGATATTCGATATGACCCTTTAGGAATCTAAACATGCACATTCTTGTTATAGTGTCCTAGCGGAATTATTCTTTTACGGCTTTATTTGCAAAATATCCAAGAATTTTGCTTTCCATAGAAAGCAATGCAAACAGTAGATTTTGTATGATCAGTTGGTTTAGAGATGACATATGAAGTTTTAGGTCCGAAGTCGTTTATTCATTCAGAACGATCAGATTCAACATTTTATTCCTGTTTTGCTGTCAAAAATTGAGTTTTGCGGAGTGCAGAAGCAAAAAGGCGAACTTGTATTCTTTAAAAGTGAAGTTTTTCACATATGGCATATTGTATCCTCCGTAGTACAAAGACAAAATGTTGTGAATTTCAATAAATTGGTCTGTAGCTAGGCCAAGGTATGAAATGTATGCGATAAAAATTTCAGTATCGCTAGTAAAAAGGAAAACGGATTTTTTTAAACTTTCCCCAAGAGCTAAAAGTGTTCCCTAACTTATTTCCATGTGTATATATATATATCAGGTCTCAGGTGAGAGTTTACAGGACCATTGGTCCTCTGGTTAATTTTGTAAAAGATAAAAAAAATTCAGCAGAAAGTTTTTGATATTTTTGCTCAAAACATTGATTGTGGGTACACGTTAGAACCTCCTTGCCGAGGCGGTTCTAACAAGTACCCACAATCTATGTTTTCGAGCAAAAATAAGAAAAATAGGTATACCCCTGCATACCCCAATTTGCTATATAAAAGTGGGACTACACAGATGTAAATTCTTAAAATTGCAACAAAAATGTCTGGCTTTCGCTGCCAGTTTTGTAAAGGGTCACTGATGAAGGTTCACTACCTGAAATTGTACAATATGGCCCATCTTCTCGCTTTGAATGTTTTACTGCTTCCAAAGGATCTAATAATTATTTTTATTTGCTATCACTGCAGCTGGTGTTGTGCCGTGTGGCGGCCGTAAAAAGTCTCCCCGTACACCATCCATAGTGCAGATTATATTTTTCTTTTGATCCTTTGGGATCAGTGAATATATTTGGAGTGTTGCAAATATAGTGTCAGTTAAGAATCATCTTCTTAACAGTATTTTGATTATTTGGCCCCTTTGAGAATATGAGTCTTTGATTTAGACTACACAGATGTAAATTCTTAAGATTGCAACAAAAATGTCTGGCTTTCGCTGCCAGTTTTGTAAAGGGTCACTGATGAAGGTTCACTACCCGAAATTGTACAATATGGCCCATCTTCTCGCTTTGAATGTTTTACTGCTTCCAAAGGATCTAACAATTATTTTTATTCAAGGGGGTATACATTTCACAGACACGCTTTCCTGATGATATACTATCTTTCTGCAGGTGAAACTGTTCCTGTCACTACTACCCAAGAAGATACTGAAGCATGGTAGAGAAGTTACGACAGACATTCTAAAACATCTTGGACACTCGGAACATGATACTGTTGTCTGTAATCAAAACGTGTGTATCTGATGATAGGCATACTTGTGATTGTAGTCTAGATACATTACCAAAACACGCCCATGCAATATAAATAGAATTTATTCCACTGTAAAAATTTCACTGGAAAAATTTTGATATTTTCAATGTTTTTGCTTACAGCATTGATTTTGGGTACATGTTAGAACCGTCTTGGCGAGGTGGTTCTAATGAGTACCTACATTGTTTTGGATCAAAGATGAGAAAAATAGGTATATCCCTGTGCACCCCAGTTTTACTATATAAAAGTGGAGTTCGAGGGGGTATACTTTTCATGGACATGTTTTTCAGATGTAACTGTCTACAATCAGAAGCCTCTGCAGTGTGGTGGTTAAGCCGCTACCTTCCTAAATCATGGGTTGTGGGTTTGTTACTAGACTTCCTGTCTTGCCAATGAGACTTTTAACCCATATTTGATGAATGAATTTTCCCTTCTTTATCATTTGGGTGAGTTCACTTTCATTTTGAGGGGCGTCAGGAGTGATTTTTAAATTTTATTCAATTTTTCTATGAAAATTCTCTAAGCAAACAGAATAGCCCCAGATGGGACGCCGCGTTGTGCGGCGTCACATCTGGGGCTATTCTGTTTGCCGATGTCTCATAAAAGGGACGCCAGGCTTAAATGAGTTAATAAAGCCCCATCTCAAAATGGCCTCCATGTTAAACGCAAAATTTGTCATCTATTCATTGCCTGCGATCAAAATGTACCCACAACTGCTTTCCATCAGATTGATCCAAGTTCGGGAAGGTGTGACCAAGATAAGACAACCTCCAGCTGGAAAATCTTGTGACACTCACAATCTTGCATCCTTTAAATCTCAAATATGGGCAATTCTTACAGATATCAGTGTGATAATCCTATTATTTGTACCCCTGCGCGAGAAAACAGGTCTTCGGGGGTTTTGACCAGGTCTGACAAAAACGGGCTGTGCAAGCTCAGATGATGGTTAGAGGCTTGAAATTTTGGATTTAAGTAGGAGAGACTGTCCGTGTTAAAAAAACAAAGTTACTGGACAACTGATCTGCTTCTTTGTTTTCGCAAAGGCAAAGCGCCTGTTTTCTCATGATGTGGCTCATTTTAATTATCTTTTCCTCCAATATGATGGAATTGTTGATTTTATTGAATTTGATTAAAATGTGGTATCAAAATAGATTTCAAATCAAGATAGTTGTCGGGTCATTTTATTCCTTACCATTATGATATTACATCATATTAAAGTGGGGATTGTCACTACGTCTTTTCATTTCATTTGCATACTTTGTTTCTGTCAATGCTCGTATGCTACTTACATGTAACCTCAAGTCTAAATAAAGTTTATGTTTCTTGGTGTCAGGATCCTGGTTAGGGATACAAAAGAGAGCTCAGCCATGACTTATGTCTAAATAAAGTTGAGTGGAGCCAAAAGACTCACAGGCCTGATAACACTCATGTAAGCGTGGCAAATTATTACGCGGATCCAGACATTTTCATGAGAGGGGGTCCAACGAAAATGGTAATTTTTGGTCACATATGAGGGGGGGTCCAACCCCCCCAAAAATTCCGAAATTACGTTTTTTTAGGTAAAATTTTCAAATTCCAGGGGGGGGGGGTCCGGACCCCCGGTCCCCCCCTCTGGATCTGCGCATGGGGATATAGTGGCAATAAAAAGTAGAGTCCCAGATGTGTTGCCCCAGAATTGGCTGTAAGGTGAAGGTCACACTAGGGTCATTTGAAACATGAGAAATCAGATGTGCTGTAACACTGTACCTTATCAGCGGCTTTGTTGTTGCTTCATGGATACTACATCTCTAACTAGACTAGCCTTATTCTTTGACTGGACAGCCCAGTTTGTGTCAGACCAGGCCCGAGGTTGTAAAACTTTTCATGCTCAACTCAGTGGAGCATAGAATTTAAACTGCTAATAAATATTGAAACAGCCTATGCTGACTGAAATTTCAGATTAAGATAATCAGTTATTTATTCTGCTCATAACAATGGTTTGCATTTTGAAATTTAAGAGCAGGATAAATTTCATCTTCAGCTGAGTTAAGCATGAAAATGTTTTATAATCTCGAGACCTGGCCCCGAGGTTATAAAACTTTTTTCAAGCTCAGCTCAGCTGAGCATGAAAATTCAACTGCTCATAAATGTTGAAAATTTCAAAATTTTTAGAAAATTCAGGTTCAAAACACAAAAACTAGTAATTTATCCTGCTCATAAATGTTGAAATGCCAACAATTGTTGGCATTTTAACATTTATGAGCAGGATTAATTTAAGTCTCAGCTGAGTTAAGCATGAAAATGTTTTATAACCTCGAGACCTGGTCGCAATCCTAAGACCCAAGTTCTTGATCATTGCTCATTCATTAGTACTAATGTAATGTTAACTGGACAGAAATCAAAACTGAAAACTACAACTCAGAGTTATACATTTATTTTTCATGATAAATCATATAGTGCTAATTTAATGATGAAGCTCAGATAGAAAATGGAAGATTTTTTATTTCTTGATACTAATTATACTTTAGCCGCCGCATTAGAAAAGCAACAATCTGCATATGCAAAAACAAAGGCGCACAATATCAGCGCCTTTGTTTTCGCTCCTCGGATAGTACAATATCTATTCTTCTTAAATTTAAAATTTCAAGCATTTAGCCTGTTTTTAGGGCTGTACAGCTTGGTTCGAGTCAGACCTGGTCGGAAACCCAGATTGTTGGTTTTCTCATACAAAGGCTCACTTCCTTTTTTGTTTGTGCAAAAAGTACAGATCTGACTGCACATGTAAGCTAAGTACCTAGAACAATTTCCTATTTCTCCAAGAATAATGTGTAGCTTTATATCATGTTTTTTGGGGGTTTTTTTATTCAGTTTTACGTCCCTTTCAAGATTATTTCAGCTCATATGAGACGGGCCATTCAGTAGGTGGGCGAAAACGGGAGAAACCCCCGAGAAAAACCACCTGGCACACCCGCAAGCAGAACTTGTATTGTCTCGCAAGTGGCCAGTGCGTGGCTGGAACCCACAATGGACACAGCGGTGAGAAGATCGAGTGATTAAGAAACAACGCTCTTAACCGCTTGTCCAGAGAGGCTGCTATCCTGGTTTGTATAAGACCTTGTGTTAAACCTGCAAGCTGAGGATTTCTAAAAAAAAACAAGTAGCCCAGGGGCAACGATCGCTCACCTGAGAGCCAACAAGTACAGTCACTGGACAAAGTAGTTGGGGTTTTTACCACATATATGGGTATGATGGCCATCTTGGTCATGTGACCTTGAAACCCTACTTACATCAGCAGAAGAGCTCTTGTCTGGATTGTGTATCCTCTTTTCTGCCATTTTGGTTCACTTGAAAAAATCATCTAACAAGGTCAGGGTCCTATAATGACCCCCCGGGGTTGGGCCATATTTGACCCCAGGGGCAAGATTGGCAGGATTTATGTAGAGCTCCAAATGACAATGTTGTATATCAAATATACAAGCTTTGTGTCATGCTGTTGCAGAGAAGATTTTTTCATTTATTTCCATTATAAGTCTATGGTAGATAATGACATGCCTGGGGCGTGGCCTGTATGGACCCCAGGGGCACCGTTGGCAGGATTTATAAAGAGGAACACTACACATTGCTACAAACAAAATATGAAAGCTCTGGGCCTTGTGGTTTCGGACAAGAAGATTTTTTTATGTTTTTCCCATGACGCCCCCGGGGCGGGGCCCGTGTGGACCACAGGGGCACGGTTGGCAGGATTTATAAAGAGGTTCACTATATATTGCTACAAATAAAATATGAAAGCTCTGGGCCTTGTGGTTTTGGAGAAGAAGATTTTTTTTATGTTTTACCCATTACTCCCCCCCCCCCCCTGGGACGGGGCCCTAGCCCCCAGGGGCACGGTTGGCAGGATTTATAAAGAGGACAACTATACATTGCTACTGACAAAATATGAAAGCTCTGGGCCTTGTGGTTTTGGAGAAGAAGATTTTTTATGTTTTTCCCATTGTAAGTCTATGGGAGCTAATGACCCCCGGGGCGGGGCCATTTTTGACCCCAGGGGCATGATTGGCAGGATTTATATAGAGGACCACTAAACATTGCTACATACAAAATATGAAAGCTTTGGGCCTTGTGGTTTTGGAGAAGAAGATTTTTTTTATATTTTTCCCATGACACCACCAGGGCGGGGCCCGTATGGACCCCAGGGGCACGGTAGGCAGGATGTATAAAGAGGACCATTATACATTGCTACACACAAAATATGAAAGCTCTGGGCCTTGTGGTTTCAGAGAAGAAGATTTTTTTATGTTTTTCCCATTGCAAGTCTATGGGAGCTAATGAACCCCAGAGCGGGGGCCATTTTTGACCCCAGTGGCATGATTGGCAGGATTTATATAGAGGACCACTAAACATTGCTACACACAAAATATGAAAGCTCTGGGCCTTGTGGTTTCAGAGAAGATTTTTTTATATTTTCATCATGACGCCCCCGGGGCGGGGCCTGTGTGGACCACAGGGGCATGGTTGGCAGGATTTATAAAGACGAACACAATATATTGCTACAAACAAAATATGAAAGCTCTGGGCCTTGTGGTTTCGGAGAAGAAGATTTTTTTATGTTTTACCCATGACGCCCCTGGGGCGGGGCCCGTATGGACCCCAGGGGCACGGTTGGCAGGATTTATAAAGAGGACCATTATACATTGCTACACACAAATTATGAAAGCTCTGGGCCTTGTGGTTTCGGAAAAGAAGTTTTTTTTATGTTTTTCCCATTGTAAGTCTATGGGAGCTAATGACCCCCAGGGCGGGGCCATTTTTGACCCCAGGGGCATGAATGGCAGGATTTATATAGAGGACCACTAAACATTGCTACACACAAAATATGAAAGCTCTGGGCCTTGTGGTTTCAGAGAAGAAGATTTTTTTATATTTCATCATGACATCCCCGGGGCGGGGCCCGTATGGACCCGAGGGGCACGGTTGGCAGGATTTATGAAGAGGACCACTAGACATTGCTACACACAAAATATGAAAGCTCTTGGCCTTGTGGTTTCAGAGAAGAAGATTTTTATATGTTTTTCCCATTGTAAGTCTATGGGAGCTATCCGTTGCCATGGAAACCAGAGTTCTGATCCGACCTGGCCCAAAACCTAATACAACCTTTCCCGCTCCTCAATGATGCTTTAGATAAAATTTGGTCACGATTGGCCTTGTTGTCTTAGAGATATTGAAGTTTGAAAATGTGAACGAACGGACGGACGCACGCACGGACGGATGGACGCCGGCTCGACCACTATACTATAAGCTCCCCATGAGCCTTCGGCTCAGGTGAGCTAATAATAAATAATTACACTGTATTTGCAGCACATGAAAAAGGCTGGTTTAAAGTTCGATAAACAAATATAGCATCATAAGCAGAATGATCAACAATTTCATCAAATCTTTGTCCTATCAAATTAACATTGTTGGTCTTCGGAGTTTCCGACAAGGTCTAACACAAACCGGCCTGTGCAGCTATAGAAGCTATAGAAGATGGCCAGAGGCTTGATATTTTGGATTTTGGAAGAAGACGAATTGTACTGATCAGCTGTGCAGTTACTGCACAGCTAATCTGCGTCTTTGTTTTTGCCTAGGCAAAAATCCTGTTTTCTCATGGCGAGGCTCATTTAGGAACTTCAAAGGATAAAATTAGACCCAGAATTATTCATTTGTGAAGTTAGAAATGCACAGCACATGCATATGTTTTTGGCAGAAATTACAGCACTTCAAAGGAATGATATACATTATAAATACACAAAATAAAGACAATCATCAAAAGATACATGCCAAAGTATTGCATAACGAGGCTATTCTTTACCACAATATCATTATGTCGATATAAATTGACCAAACGCCATGTGTCAGTCAAATTATACACTGACCAGTAAATTTATGACAAAAACCCAGGACAAACAAATGCACGTGGCTTGTGAATACACGTTACAATAAATCACATGTAAAATGAATGCAGATAAATCTTTTTCCTGGATTTGGAGAGGCGGAGCAACTGTTGTTCAAACGGCGTTTGGTCAATCGACCAGTCATTGATTATTCAGACTACTTCTACTATATGTATATTCTTCTATTAAGCTTGGTTGACTGAACTTTTCAATAGCAACGTTTCTGTCACCAATCCCTCTTGCACATTTGTTTTCCCATTTTAAAAATAAGTCTCACAATCAACAATATTTCTACTTCCTCAATTACAAATTCAAAGCTCCTTCAGTGTTTTCCCTGGCGCACAAAAACAGACATTTTGACCCCTTTTTATGCCCCCAACTTTGAAAAAGTTGGAAAGGCATATTGCTTTCGGCTTGTCTGTGTGTGTGTGTGTGGGTGGGTGGGTGCGTCTGTTAACTTTTGAACAGTGAATGCTAGGGTTTTGATATTTCATATGCACATTCCTCATGAAAAAATAGTTGACAAGTATTCTTTTTTATGTTCGAGTTATGCCCCTTTTCTGAGTTATGTCCCTTTGAAAACAAAATTTGAAAATCTTGTGTGCAAGATATCTCAACAAGTATTTAAGCTAGAGCCTTCATATTTGGTATATTGGTTGGGTCTGAGGAGTAGATCACCTGATTAACTTTTGAGAACTTTACCGCAAATTTTGACAAAATTACGGAATTTTGAAATTTTGATTATATTTTCAGTTTTTCAGTGAAATTTGAAACTTTTAAACAGTGAATGCTAGGGTTTCGAAATTTCATATGCACATTCCTCATGAAAAAATAGTTGACCCGTATTTTTTTTCATGTCCGAGTTATGCCCCTTTTCTGAGTTATGTCCCTTTGAAAACAAAATTTTAAAATCTTGTGTGCAAGATATCTCAAAAAGTATTTAAGCTAGAGCATTCATATTTAGTATACTGATTGTGGCTGAGAAGTAGATGACCTGATTAACTTTTGAGAACTTCACCGAAAATTTTGACAAAATTACGGAATTTTGAAATTTTGATTGATTTTCCGACTTTTTGGTGAAAATTGAAACTTTTGAACGCTGCATGCTAGGGTTTTGAATTTTAGTATACAGATTCCTTATGAAAAAATAGTTGACCCGTATTTTTTTTTCATGTCTGAGTTATGCCCCTTTTCTGAGTTATGTCCGTTTAAAAACAAAATTTGAAAATCTTGTGTGCATGATATCTCAAAAAGTATTTAAGCTAGAGCCTTTATATTTGGTTTACTGGTTGGGGCTGAGAAGAAAATTACCTGATTAACTTTTGAGGACTTTCCGACAAATTTTGACAAAATAACTCGATTTTGAATTTTTTTCTCCATTTTAACTTGTTGGCATAAAGCTTACATTCTCTGTTTCTGGATCGAGGTCAAAACAGAAGCAACCGAACAGTTTCTACAGGAAATTAAATTTCACTTCATTCAAATGAAATAAACAAACCCTACAATTTGCCAGTTTAAGGACAAACATACAGTTGGGGGCATAGTGTTTTACAAACACCCATTTCTAGTTGTATCTTATGACCCCCAAAATTATCAAGAGAGGGGACAGGTATGTTCCCCGAAATGCTAAAAGAATTCTATTTCGTAAGAAAATGTCCCCTAAAATCTCAACAGTTTGGTCAAAATGTCCCTCAGGTGCCACCATTAGTGGGGCATTTATCCCCTAAATTAAAACTCTGAGGGAAAACCCTGCTCCTTGTCGTCTTTTGAGGTTGTCACTTTTAGGTTTGATTACGGCTAAGCCTCCTGTCAGACCAACAAATGAGCCGCCTCGTGAAAACCAACAATGTGGTTTCCAAAAAAGGTCCGACACAGTCTGAGCTGTACAAGCACAGAAGCAGGCTAGAAGCTTGAAATTTCTGATTTACGAAAAAGAGGAAGTGTACTATCCGTGTAGCGAAAACAAAGGCGCTGATCAGCTTCGCAGTTACTGCGAAGCTGATCTGCGTCTTTGTTTTCGCATATGCAGATTGTTGGTTTTCTCATGAGGCTCAAATTTCAGTCTTGTCGAAACAAGAGCCAAGGCTTCCTGGGTGTTAGCCAGTAGTGGCCCAGTACCCTAGGGAAATAATGTGCCTTGCTTAAGGACAAAAGCCTGTGCAATTGAGGATCAAACCGACCACTACCTCTGTGCCTGATGTTCTAACCCCTAGTGTACCAAGCTCTCCGTCCAAGGTTGTAACTCGCAGTTTGTATCAGGCCTGACCGGAAATTTGGAATACAGGTAGAGTCATGATGCAGCTCAGGCGTGTAATTATTCATCCAAAACACATTTGAGCCTGTGCATGGGAAAACAAACAATTTGCATAAGAGAAAACAAAGCCGCAGATCAGCTTCGCGGTTACCGCGAAGCTGATCAGCGCCTTTGTTTTTGCTACACGGACAGTACAATCTCTCTTCTTCTTAAATCCGAAATTTCAAGCTTCTAGCCTGCTTCTGTGACTGTACAGCCTGGTTTGTGTCGGACCTGGTCTGAAACCCAAATTGTTGGTTTTCTCATGCACAGGCTCATTTTAGATAGAAATCAGCAACAATTCCTCAAAAAACCATACCTACTCCTTGACATAACCAAAATTGTTGATTGGAACATAAAACGAATCAAAATCTTTAAGTTTACATTGATTTTAAGCACTGTTTCAAAAAAATATATAATCATAATTGAGCCACCACACCAGAAAACCAGCAATCTGCATATGCGAAAACAAAGACGCAGATCAGCTGTGCAGTTGGTCAGCGCCTCTTGTTTTCGCTCCATAGATCCTTCTTCATGCATTCGAAATACCAAGCTTCTAGTATTTTTCTGTGACTGTGCAGGCAGGTTTGAGTCAAACTGGGTGCCGTGGGTGGAAACCCAAGTTGTTGGTTTTCTCATGCTGTGGCTCATTATTATATAATCATAATTATGTACATGCACTGTCATTTGAGTAAAACCTAGTTGTCACAGACTTTAAGTCCTTCATACGTACATATTCCTGTGACACAATTATAAAAGTCTATCTATACTAACGTGGGTGTTCCAACAGGCCAACTTGTACCATCAATTGAGCCATGACGCAAGAAAACTGGTCTTCCGGGTTTTCGACCACGTCCGACACAAAACTGTCTGTACAGTCATAGGGCTAGATGCTTGAAGTTTCGGATTTAAAAAGAAGAAGGAGTGTACTATCTGTGTAGCGAAAACAAAGGCGCTGATCAGCTGTGCAGTTACTGCACAGCTGATCTGCGCCTTTGTTTTCGGACAGACAAAAATCTGGTTTTCTCATGACACGGCTCAATTATACTAGAGACAGGCGACGGTCAAATGGATCAGCTCAATTATACTAGAGACAGGCGACGGTCAAATGGATGACTAATAGTCCACATTGCAGGAACACATTACAGAGCCTTTAACTGCTGGCAACAGTTTGAGACTAATAAAAATTAAAATAGATCCTTTAAGAGCAGTGAACATATTATGAGAAAGGGGATGGGCCATACCTCCGTTTCGGCTCCTAAAGCCTCATCAGTCACCCTTTTGATATGGCAACATGGAGCAAAAAGAACTACTGAGCCTTCGCATGAGAGAACCAACAATCTGGATTTCCCGTCGGTGTGGAGGTATACCCAAACACCGATGGGAATATCCCATCTAGCCCGACACCAACGAGCCTGTACAGTCACAGGAGCACCCTAGAAGCTTGAAATTTTGGATTTAAGAAGACGAGGCATTGTACTATCTGTGAAGCAAAAACTGTAACTGCACAGCTGATCTGCACCTTTGTTTTGCCCTTGCATGTTGTTGGTTTCCTGACCTGGTGGCTCAACTAATTAAAGCTCTGGTTCCGAGGTTATAAAACTTTTCTCAAGCTCAACTCAGCTGAGCATGAAATTTCAACTGCTCATAAATACCAAAATAGCCCAAATATATTGAAATTGAAGGTTTAGAACTCCGAAGCTTGTAATTTATCCTGCTCATAAATGCTAAAATGCCAACAATTGTTGGCATTTTAACATTTATGAGCAGGATAAATTTTAAGTCTTAGCTGAGCTGCGCATGAAAAAAGTTTTATAACCTCGGGGCCTGGTTCACAATCACATGCTAAATAGTTAATGAATGGTAAATGCTTCAACTTCTTGATTCATAACCGTACAGCTGGTCAGCTCTTCTGTTTTTCATGCCATGGATAGATGGTATAACCCCTTTTCTTAAATTCAAATATTTCAAGCTCCTGGCATAAATCTGTAGGTGTACAGACCAGGTTGTGTCATACCTGGTTCCAAGGTTAAAAAACTTTTTTTCATGCTCAGTTCAGCTGAGACTAAACTTTATCCTGCTCATAAATGTTAAAATGCCAACAATAGTTGGCATTTTAACATTTATGAGCAGGAAAAATTACAGGCTTTGGTGAACTAAACCTGAAATTTCAATGTATTTGGGCTATTTTAGAATTTACGGTATTAGTGTTTGGAATTTTAAGTTCAGCTGAGTTGAGCATGAAAAAAGTTTTATAACCTCGGGACCTGGTCAGAAACCCCATCAAAAAAAAAGGTTTTCTTACGGCTCATATGTAGACAAATGTGTACTGAGGTTGCATTAAATTCCAGTCTATGTAATAAGTCTGGTCATTTTCTACATGAGCCGCGACACGAGAAAACATTGTGGTTTCCGACCAGGTGAGACACAAACCGAGCTGTACAAACACAGAAGATGGCTAGAGGCTGGAAATTTTGGATTGAGAAAGTAAAGGGATTGTACTATCCCTGTGGCAAAAACAAAGGCCCTGATCAGCTTCCCAATTACTGTGAAGCTTATCTGTGCCTTCCTTTTCCCATGTGCAAAATGATGGTTTTCTCATGACACTGCTCATATTATTTCTCTTCTGTTGGGTCCTGTTGAAGTACCCACAAGTCAGCTAATTTACAGTCTCTAGTTTGCTATTGATGAGTTGGTCGTCGTGATAATGCACTTTTTATCTCGTCATTCAACATGGTCTGTTTCTTCATGTCGGCAAGCGGGGTTGTTGATCGTAAGCCGTTGACGATATCTTTTGTTTTGCCAAAATATATTTCATACAAGGTGCTGCGGATTTTGTTCTCCATTTCCTGAAAGATGGGAAAACATGGACCATTTTTTGCATTATCAACAAGTTTCCAGGTTAGGAATAACCAATATTGGAAATACAGGAAACCAAAACCACCATGACCTCAAGGTCATGGTGGTTTTGGTTACCTGTATTTACAATATTGATTTTTTACAAGCTGGTAACCAGTTGCAAAAATGTTGAATAAATGATCTTAGACCCATTCTGTCTTTGTTCTGCTCGTTATGTTCAACACTGCTATTGAGAAAAATCAGTTTTCATGGCGGACTTGGAATTTTCATGTACCTGGTAAAGATTATTATTTATTTTGTGTACATGTACTTTAAAAACATGTTAACTGAAAGTTTTGAAAGAAACCCACAGCCGTTGTTTATTTGAGAAATCAGGACATTTGCTAAGTTATTAGTAAGTACATATCGTTGGCTCGTTTACAAAACCTCGTAACTGCACTTTTTCAGAAAATCGTTTTTTCACATAGCGCGATTCAAAACATTCAAATTCAGCTTGTAGGTTATGTCCAATGGGAAGTTAGTTTTTCGATGACCTTACAAAACCTCGTAACTACAAATGGTAAACAGACTTGAAAAAAAGGTGACAAAACCTTGTATATGCAATTTCAAAAAAATTAAATACAAGAAAATCTTTATCTTTTAGATATGCAAAAGTTGCATATGAATGATTTCTCATAAATGCATTCTTTAATTCATCATTAGAATCTGCTTCTAGCTTTCATTGATCAAGTTTTGTATATATGACAATTTGTAAACATGCACATTTATATATCATTTATATACAAGTTTTAGTGTTTTGCTTCTGAAAAATTTGTTTTTTTTTTGCAGTTACGAGGTTTTGTAAACGCGCCAACGATATATCAAGACGATCGAATGGCCTAATCAATAGCCAAGTAAATGATTTGACAGGTCAACATGCCTGAAATAAGTCAGAAGTTGAATTTTCACATTCTTAATTTGAAAAGATCTAACTATCTAACGTGCTATGAAGTCTCACCTCTACGAGTTGCCCGATATTCACTAGATGCGGCGAACTTTCACTCAGCGTTTTGTCGCTCTCTTGCTGCCGTGTTAAACTGCCCCCTAGGTTCATGGTCCCCGATCCTTCCCGTGTGGTCTGTAGCCAGAGCATTACTGTTGACGTCAACTTATAGTGGGCACTCTTACCACTTGACTTCTCCTGGAAGCATAATAAAGGCTCTTTTGTGCATATTTGATATAAAGTGAAGGATATTCTTAGTTCTTCATAAACGCTATAACTAATGATTAAGATTAAAACAATCTGCTGGTTACAATATTTGATAAGAATCTTTTTCAAATACCGGCACTTGGCCTTCTTCAATTTCTACAGAAGGCCTAGTGCTTTCCTGAAGAAGGCCAAGTGCCGAAAATTTGTTCATCATCTATTCCCTCTGGAATTTTTATAAAATTTCTATAAAATATTTAAATTTGAAATAAAACTATGCTTTTGATTTTTTATTTCATATCTTTGAGAAGTTGCAGGCCTCATGGAAGATAAGCTTGTTTTCCCTTAAGCAAACAAACATATTTTAAAGTTGGTCCTATACCTGTACTTCTATGACATGTATTGAGTCCCAGCATCCTTTGATTTTCTGTGATCCATCTCCAGCTTTCTTGATTAATATAACACCGGCAAACCCATGGTCTAAGTCCCATAAATATACTGAGGAAACTCCCCCTTCAAAGTACCTGAAATATCAGTAGTCTGGATTCCTAAACACCTTGTTAAGTGCACTAAAACTTAGCCTTTATTTATTTTTTTTAATCAGTTTTACATCCCTCTCAAGATTATTTCAGCTCATATGAGACGGGCCAATCAGTAGGTGGGGCGAAAACGGGAGAACCCCCGAGAAAAACCACCTGGCACACCCGCAAGCAGAACTTGGCTTGACTCATATGTGGCCAGAGAAGGGCTGGAACCCACACCAGACATAGCAGTGAGATGATCGAGTGATTAAGAAACAGAGCTCTTAACCACTCGGCCACGGGGGCCGCCTTAGCTTTAAATGACCTAACAATATTTTGCAAATGTTGGAATACTTTTTAAAAAATACTATAGTCATTTGTCTTTATTTTGGCAGGTTACCATACTCATTTTAATTAGTGCTCAGTGGCCCTAACTTTTCAAAATTACTAAAAGTTTAGGAAACAAACTATTGTTATAATTAGCTCCTACTATGAACGAAAACAACACATGATAATGTTGAAATAACCATGTCAAAAATCATTGAAGTGAATTGGTTTTGATCATTTAATGTTAAGTTTCATGTGGCTAACGTGGTATTTATGTGTAGAGTAGGTGTTACATACCAAAATACTAGTCGAGCAGGGTGCGCTTATGCACATATTTTCAGAAACAACCAGGGTGTGTGCTTATTGGAGCATGTGCGCTAATTTGAACGAGTACAGTATGTGCTGTTCGCTTTCATTCATAGCGTGAACATTTTAATAAGAAGGTTCACTAGTTGTTTTGGAGGCAATATTGGAAAATTAATGGCACAGTGCATTAAACATCTGGTGTATGTACATATGAGCTGCGAGAAAACCAGATTTTTCCTAGGCGAAAGCAAAGGCCCAGATCAGCTGTGCAGTAACTGCACAGCTGATCAGCGCCTTTGTTTTTGCTACATGGATAGTGCCATTCCTCTTCTACTTATATCCGAAATTTCAAGCTTCTAATTATTTTCAGTGATTGCACAGGCCGGTTTGTGTAGGACCCGGTCAGCAACCACGAAGACCAGTTATCTTCCGTCGCAGCTCATATTGATGGTACTCACATTTCTCTATATGTGTTAAATGCATTATTGGCATCTACTTCTAGTTGGCGTAACTTATCTGAGGGCACCGTCCCGTCATCAAGGGGTGGGTCATAACTGTTACTCCAGGGCGATCTGAAACAAACAGGAACACCTCAACCTCTTTACAACACTATTGTTGGGATCCAAGCCAATTTCCGTGTTAGCTGCTCCACTCACATGGCTGAAAATTACAGTTCATCCAAGTTCATTATAACACACCTCACTATAGTGTGTTTTCTAATAAATCACGACCATGCCATGTCACGACTCTCATCATGATAATTATGCTATGTGTCTTTTGTTAGTTACCACATTATAACACAGTCTCACTTATAACACAGTCTGTGTCTATCATCTATGGACCCCAAAAGTACATAGCAGTATAAAGAGGTGGAACTGTATCTATTCAAACCATGTAACCCTTGTAAAACATCAGGAAAACAGTATCGTGAAATTCAAACCCCGTAAACCCCACTTTTCAGTAGTAAAACTGGTTTGCAGGGGGATACATTTTTCTTATCTTTTGATCCAAAACATAGATTGTGGGTACTCGTTAGAACCGCCTTGCCGAGGCAGTTCTAACCTGTACCCACAATCAATGTTTTGAGCAAAAATAATATAAATATGTACATATGTATCAAAACTCTTCGAACAAAATTTTTATTTTTACAGCAGAAAAGAAATCTCTGTATATTGCATGGACAAGTTTTTGTAACGAGTGTACCTGTAGGAATCCCCATCTCTGTTATAATCACATAGTAAGTAATCTTTCCCAGTCTGTTTATCGAGGGCAATCTTTAATGGCTGGTCAACTGACGATAGCAAATCCTCACATAAATGGGGTACCTGTGGACAAACAATGCTTATGAAATATTCATATTAAAACATTTGAGTCTTTCCATAAGAAAGCCAACACAAACCAAGCTGTACAGATACAGAGGAGAGCTAGAGGCTGGAAATTTTGGATTAAGAAAGTAGAGGAATCATACTATCCATGTAGCAAAAAGAAAGGCACTGACTAGCTTCGCGGTTACTGCAAAGCTGGTCTGCGCCTTTGTTTTCGCATTTGCAGATTGTTGGTTTTCTGATGTGGAGAAAATTTGTCCTTGAGTTTCAAATAAGCACCCTCAAAAATTGCTTTATACAGTCACAGGTACATGTAAGATCATGTAATGGCTGCGGCTATTGGCTTAGAACACACACACACACACACCAAAAAAAAAAAAAAACCCACACGTACACAAAATTGTAGCTAGGGCTGCTAGGTAATCTCCGCAACATTGTTTTAGCACATGACCAGAATAAGTTCAATTAGGGATTTCCTTTTAACAGGGCTAAAACTGAATAACTAAGGATGTCACATTCTATTAAGAATGTCAGAAATGTCTGCAAAAAATATCGTTTGATCATTATTGAAAAACCTTTTGAGTCACTGGTTGCTTAGATCTATAGTTTATCTTCATCAGGACAACATGTCCATGTAATATATACCCCCTTATACCCCAATTTTATATAGCAAAACTGGGGTATACCTATTTTTCTTACTTTTGCTCAAATATAGATTAGAATCGGCGAGGCGGTTCTAAGGTGTACCCACAAAAATAAGAAAAATATAAGAAAAAATTCTACTATAAATGTTCAAAAATTATTTTTACAGCTGAAAAGATACTATGTACATGTACATTGTATGCCATGTATGGGCAAGTTTTTTCGTAATGTTTTTGTAACGTCTTACCAAGTCTATCAGATCACTGAGATTTTTCTCTATTTGCTGGGGTGGTAATCTCCTCATCAAATCTAGGGCACAATCTAACTGTTGTTCAGCCTGAAAGCAAAAATTGTTTGTTTGGTTTTGTTTCAAAACCGACCATTGACAGTATTCACAAGTCTGTCGGACCGTCTCAATCTCATGTCAAACAAAAAATAGCATCAGACACACTGGGTGCTTCCTTCGTCCCAGTATAAAAAAGGTTTTGTTTGACTTTAACTATATGTCCCGATAGGATTTGGTTTTGTTTGATTCTGGTATCAGATTTTTATCTACAATAATTCCTAGAATTTGGTCAATGATTTAATTTGATTCTCATTTATGACGTCATTGAAAGAATTTCAAGTCCTAAAATAGTGCTTTGAATGCAATTTTATACTTAGTTTTTATTTGATTTGTTAAGAAGTGATATAAATTGAGAAATCAATGTTATTGTCTTTTGTGGAGATTAACTCTGTTAACGTAGTAGAAAAAAGTTCGGTACCAAAAAATCAAACAAAACCTTTTTATATCGGGACCAAGGAAGCACCCAGTGAGACATGTCTGACAAAAATTTTACAATACAAGACAAAAGTTCAGTGAAAGATTTGGACAAAACTTAAGTAATCATGTTGTTGGTCAGGTACACTATTGTTTGGAGAGAAGACTCTGGGAGTATGTAAAGGAATAGGGCGGACATAGAAAAGTACAAAATACAGAGGAACCTACACCCACTTTTTTCTTACTTTCGTACTTAGTCATTTTTCAGGGATCTGAAAGAGGTCTTTATAGAGGTGCATGTAATTAGTATCTTACAATGAATATCTTACACTATAGCCATACCAGTGGCAGATTTAGACTGCTCCAGTGGTTCCCTTGAACCCCTCCCCCCCTCCCTCTGAGACCAAATTATGTCAGATTCATGGGAAAATTGATGAAAAAATTAGGTACAATGTTGACAATGAACCCCCTTTTGATAGATTTGAACCCCCTTCAAGAAGTCCTGGATCCGCCCTTGCATACCATAAGTATGCGAGCTGTGAAAAAATAAAGAATAAATAAAAAAAAAAATCGGCTGTAACCCTAACCACACAATTTTTTTGGCCCTATGGTAGATGTAGTACAATTTGGTCATGGTCATGACCATAAGAAAATAAATCTCCCAATGTGAGAGACAATTTTACGATTTCAAACTGAAAATCTCCTGACAGTGCCTGAGTGGATAAGGAAAATATCACATGTATGAATGTTGTCTAAATTTATTGGTAGTTTTTTTTATATGTAAACTGCCGTCAGTTGACTAGTGTTGCCATTACAGTATAAAATCAACTGTCAACATTCTGCCTTGATACATCCTTCGTTCCTTCCTGTCGGCAATGTTGGATGACAATAATTTTGAGTAAGTTGCTAAGAAATGGATGGTGACGTAAAAGTATGTAAAATCTTCAGCACATGATTCATGCAGCCAATAGGATCATTTGAGAAAAATACTCCTTACCTGTTGAACGAATCTACAACAGGCTAGCCAAAGTAACTTTCGGTTTGACAGCTGACTGCAGTGTCTTAGTCAAAGGTTGGTATTAATCCAACATTTATAACCATGATCGATCCTCCTTATGACTGACACCTAAACACTAAATAAGAACCCAAATATTCTTGTGACCTTTGATTTTCTTCTTTAGTATTTATTTATCTATTTATTTTATTGTGTACTGAGTCTATCAATTTCTGATCATTACCTCAGGAGCTGTGGTTTTGTGACTTGCTCAAGGCCACAGCTGAGGCTATCCACACGATGGTCGTGCCGATAACGCCGCTTATCCGCACGACGGTCATGCTGATAAGCGGCGTTATCGGCAGGACCGTCGTGCGGATAGCCAATGCTACAGGTATTGGCTATTGGCACGACGGGAGTATGAGATTTTCTAACAAGCTTACATATGCATTTAACTATCAACTTGTCATTAAATAAATCAGAGACATATATACATCTTTATCTCAGAATAAATTAATTATGTGTTTAGCTATTGAAATACATTCAAAAGTAACATTTTTGTTAATTATGAATAAGAAAACTAATTTGATTTGATTATTCCAGCTGATTTAAACTGAATAACTGTAGATTTCTAACAGCGGAGAAAAATATAACCAATGTAAATGCTTTTTAATTGTGTTACTGATATGTTTCCATAATTCATTGTTAAAATCAAAGGCTGTTTATTCTCTTGGATTACCACATTCTTTTATTATTTAGGTTGCGATAATTATAGGTTGCGATAATTATTTTCTCATTTACGCATATGCATGACTGATTTTACAGGTAAATTTATAGGTAAGTCAATTTAAGCAAAATAATAATTTTGTTAATTAAAAGTAAAAAAAAAAAATCCTGAATGGGTAATATTGTTTCAATTTTGAAGCCAGTGTATAATATTTATCAACTTAAAATGCATCCATTTCTTAACATTTAAAGCATTTGGATATCGATGTCCCTGTCATGCGGATAAAGCCGCTTATCCGCACGATGGTCATGCCGATAAAGAATCCGGGTCGTTTTGCCCGTGGGTCGTTTCGCTGGGTCGTTTCACCCTGGGTCGTTTCGCCCTTGTTTTATGGGCGGGTCGTTTCGCCCTTATTAGGTGAGTCGTTTCGCCTGTGAGTTGTTTCACCCGTGAGTTGTTTCGCCCATTATTATCATTATTATTATAATTGTTGTTGTTGATATTGCTGTTGTTGATGATGCTGATGCTGGTTGATAGCCATAGATAGATAGATAGATAGATAGATATATAGATAGATAGATAGATAGATAGATAGATAGATAGATAGATAGATAGATAGATAGATAGATAGATAGATAGATAGATAGAATAGGAAGGAAGGAAGAAAAGGAAGGAACGGACGAAGGGAGTGGGGGAGGAATAGATAGATAGATAGATAGATAGATAGATAGATAGATAGATAGATAGATAGATAGATAGATAGATAGATAGATAGATAGATAGATAGATAGATAGATTTGTTTAAAAGTTAAAAGGAGTATCATGACATATCTCGTTAGCATTATATTTATCTTTAACATTTTAGAGCTTCCGCCACTGTTGCTTTTAATGTTGTAGAAAGAGGAAGGAATGAAAGAAGGAAGGAATGAAGGAAGGAAGGAACGAACGAATGGAGGGAGGGAGGAAGGAACAAATGGAGGGAGGAAGGAAGGAACGAACGAATGAATGGAGGGAGGGAGGAACGGATAGATAGATAGATAGATAGATAGATAGATAGATAGATAGATAGATAGATAGATAGATAGATAGATAGATAGATAGATAGATAGATATGGTATTTCGAGAGTCAGTTAACTCATATTTGACGAATGGATTTTCCCATCATTATCATTAGGGTGAGTTCACTTTCATTTGTAGGGGCATCAGGAGTGATTTTTAAATTTTATTCAATTTTTCGATAAAAATTCTCTAAGCAAACAGAATAGCCCCAGATGGGACGCCACATTCTGCGGCGTCACATCTGAGGCTATTCTGTTTGCCTATGTCCCATAAAAGGGACGCCAGGCTTAAATGAGTTAAACTAATCAAATAATTAACAGAAGTGTGATATTTGTCCACCTTTATTGAGTAATGCGATAATCCATTAATTAGTTTACATCTTTAATTAGATCAGCTGGCTAACTGTCACTCCGCTCCACTTCGGTACCTTGTTCCACATAATTTGTTTTCGTTTGATTTTTGGTAAACACTGCTATTTTTATTTTACACCTAAATCACTGGCATTTATGTTCAGTTTTTGATATAAAATTTAAGTTATCTGTTCGAAAGTATTTTTGCCGAAATATCCTGTAATAAGCATCGCAGCCAATTTATATGTATAGTTAGTCGTTTTCAAAGTTCTTTAGTATATATACCCAAAAGACAATTATGAATGATCAGCCCAAGGCCATTCCTTAAGTTACAAATAACAAACAAGACACCAGATTACTTATTTGGGCATGGTAGAAAAATAAGGGCGAAACGACTCACCTAATAAGGGCGAAACGACTCATGGGCGAAACGACCCAGGGCAAAACGACTCACGGGCGAAACGACTCACGAGCGAAACTACCCTGGACCCCGATAAGTGGCGTTATCGCCTTATCGGCATGACTGTCGTGCGGATAGCCAGTGTCCAAGGCCACGACAAAAGGCGACCCAGCTGAGGGTTGAACGTGGGACCTCTGGGACCAGAGTCTGACACTCTACCCCTGCACCAGTCCGCTCCACATTTAAGCTTAGCCGCTATGTAAACAAAAATGACACTAGACCTACCCCACTGGCATCTGACCTGCACTAAATGCACTGTATATCAGTGATTTTAGCATGTTTGAGCTTTTTAAAAAAGAAGACACTTGTATTGATATCTATATAATGGCGGTGCTCTGTATTTTGATATAAAACAGTTTCTGATGTTTTCTTGTTCTAAACGAAATTTCTCTTACACGCCACTTCGCGGTTTTATAAAGCTAATATCCATTTACAATATACAAAAAGTAGAAATCCTGTACCCTCCAATGTCCTAAGAAAATCGCAGTTTTATAGTCCAAATTCGGCAGTAGACAATCCAAAGTACCCCGCCGAGACAGGTCCGACACATGCGGTTCGTTTAATTTGGTTCCTGGTCGTCTCGGCCCAAAATCCATCCTCAATCCGTTTTCCGGCGCACCTGGCTTAAACAATCAGTAAGTGTCATTCTTCCACCAGGTAAAGCTACAACTACATTTTTATGATAAATTATAATTGAAAGAACAGATACTGTCATAATGACATGTAGTTGTATATTTGTCTCGTGGGAAAAGAGACCTCATTGATGGGTAAAGCAAAGTGCGCGGGGAAATGGAGTGAGGATGGGTTTTGGGTCGAGATGACCACGAACCAAATTAAACGAACCGCATCAATCGGAATGTTCTCATGGTGGTGACTTGAATGTTGGACTGTCAATTTCAGATGATAAAAGTGCTATTTTCTCAGGAAATTGGAGAGTACAGGATTTTTACTTTCTGCATTTTTGAAACGGACATTTGCTTGACTAAACCGCGAAGTGGCATGTAGGAGAAATTTCGTTCAGGACAAACTTTTCCACTTCGTTGTTTGACACTACAGCTTCTCTTGAGATATCCAACAGATTTGAGTCCCTTTCGTCCCTGTCCGAGCCTGACAGTCCGATACCAGATAATATTGGCCCCCCCAATGCAGCTTCTTCGCCTATTGTGCAAACAAAAGAAGCAAAACCCAGGACCAAAAGGGCGGTCCTGAACCACCCCTTGAGAATTTTGATCATGAATTGTCAGTCAATTAAAAATAAAAAGGCTGAAATTCACACTGTCATAGAATCGGCTAAACCTGACATCATATTGGGGAATGAGTCATGGTTAACCCCAGACATTAAAAACTCAGAGATTTTTCCAGATTCCTTTGATGCTATCCGGAAAGACAGAGCTAGTGATGCGCATGGTGGTGTCTTCATTGCTTTTAGGCGTGATCTTCTCTGTACTGAAGCTCCGGAATTGGACACCAAGTGCGAAATAATTTGGTGTAAGTTGAACATTATTGGATGTAGGACTTTGTACCTTGGATCATTCTATCGTCCCCCTAGGTTCCCAACTCAGGAGCTTGAACTGAAATATCTTGAGGATTTTAATACTTCACTTTCTCGGATTATGTCAAATAAAAATGCCCATGTTCTTGTAGGCGGTGACTTCAATTGTGGTGATATTGAGTGGAGCACAATGCAGGTACCCGAGGGGGTCAAAAAGAGGCCAGTTCAGACTAAACTTGTGGACATAATACAGGATCACTGCCTCTCCCAAATGGTAAATATACACACCCGAGAAGACAAGACCCTTGATTTACTCTTCACTAACTCGCCATCCCCAATTAACCGTGTTAAAGGGATGCCCCCGATCGGCAAAGCAGATCATGACATTGTCTATATTGAATATGACATAAAGGCTAAACGGATTCAGCAGGCCCCGCGTAAGATTTTCCTATATAAACGAGCGGATATGGACGGTCTCCATGACCATCTAGCGCGCTATAGGGATTCGTTCCTTTCAACTGACCATAGTCAGGTGTCAGTCAATGACATGTGGGTCAGTTTTAAGTCGGAGGTTCTCTCGGCTATTGAAAGGTTTATTCCATCAAAAATGACCAAGACAAAATATAGCTTACCATGGATCGATAGCTCGATCAAACGCTTGATAAGGAAACGTGATAAACTTTACTTTCGTGCTCGCAAGTCAAGCAGCCCTGACATTAAGAACCATTACAAACGGTTCAGAGCACATGTTCAAAAGAGCATTAGAGATGCATATTGGAAGCATATTACCAATATCTTCTCCTTTGAAAATGATAATCCTGATCCCGATTGTCCCCGAAAAAATGAAAAGGCAAAAAAGTTTTGGTCATTTGTCAAGTCCCTTAAGAAAGACGCGTCTGGGATCAATACTCTTAGAGAAAATGGTATCTTGAAGACTGACACTTTGGATAAGGCTAATATTTGTAATAGGCAGTTTCAGTCAGCCTTCACTCGCGAATCAGATGATGAAATCCCCTCCAAAGGCACAAGTCCTTTCACTGCTATGGGTGAAATTACAGTTGACCCCAAGTCATTAAACTGTTGAATAATTTGAATATACATAAGGCGCCTGGGCCAGATGGCCTGAGTGCTAGGGTGTTGAAGGAATGTAGTTCTGAAATTGCTCCTGTACTGACCTATATCTTCAATGAGTCGCTTGCTCAGGGTGCTGTACCAGACGATTGGCGACAGGCAAATGTAGCCCCGGTATTTAAGAAAGGTGAGAAATACGATGCAGCTAATTATCGACCGGTATCGCTTACTTGTATCTGTTGCAAAACTCTAGAGCATATAATAGTCAGCAACATAAACAAACACTTGGCTCTTGAAAACATTCTTGCTGACTGTCAGCATGGGTTCCGAAGTCAAAGGTCTTGCGAAACCCAGTTAGTTCAGTTTTATCATGATTTGGTTAGTAATCTGGACCGAGCAGTGGGTCGTGGCCACAGGCAGACGGATGTGATTGTCATGGATTTCGCTAAGGCCTTTGACAAGGTCCCACATAAAAGGTTATTATACAAACTTGACTTCTACGGGATTAGAGGATCTACACATAAGTGGATCGACTCGTGGCTCTCTGAGCGCTCTCAAAAAGTGGTATTAGATGGCCGTGCCTCAGATCCAGTCCCGGTTCTTTCTGGTGTCCCACAAGGATCGGTCTTGGGACCGGTCCTATTTCTTATTTTCATTAATGATCTTCCTGACAACATCAGGTCATCTGTTCGGCTATTTGCTGATGATTGTGTTTTATACAGAAATGTCAAGTCACCATTGGATTGTCAAATTTTACAAGATGACCTGAATAGCTTGGCCAAATGGGAAATGGATTGGCAAATGAAATTCAATGTTAGCAAATGTCATTCAATGAGGGTGACGCGGCTACATCCAAGCAGGCATATAGATTTCAATTACACACTGCATCAGCAAACATTAGAACAGGTTCAGTCCGCTAAATACCTCGGTTTAACTATCACAGATGATCTTGATTGGGGTCAACACATTTCTGAAATTACATGCAAGGCAACTAAGACTCTGGGTTTTCTTCGGCGCAATTTGGCACTGGCACCTAGGCATACTAAGGAAGTTGCATACAAAACATTGGTTCGGCCTCAACTTGAGTATGCAGCTCCTATTTGGCATCCCTATCATGAAACTCAGATTGAGATGGTGGAAAAGGTGCAGAGGACTGCTGCCCGGTGGACCTGCAGGCGATGGAGGAACACCAGTAGCGTCGGTGAAATGCTAGACGAACTTGAGTGGCCATCCCTGGAGTCTCGCAGGGAGCGGTCCTCCTTAACCTTCTTCTACAAGATACACTCCGGTACAGTGTCTCTTGATAAAGACAAATACCTGACCCCGGCACCCAATCTAAGGCATACTCGGGCATCACATGAATCACAATACACAAGACCATTTGCCTATAGTGATGCCCTGAAAAATTCCTTTTTCCCCAGAACTATTTCGGTTTGGAATAGTCTCCCTTCCTCAGTGGTCCTATCTAAGACCATTGAGGAATTTAAGGCTTCTATTTAAACCATTAGCCCAGAGGCATGCGTTTTAGTATGCCTCTCATCTATATCTTGTAAATAGTTTTAATGGTCCACCCCAAATGTTTTATTTTCCCTTGACTAAATTCTAAATTTAGCCACCCACCCCACACCTGAGGTGATGATCAGAAATTGATCGACTCAGTATCAGAAGATAGATAGAAAATAACAGAAACTTATTTTCTGTCAAAATCACAATGTCCACCATGTTGTATATGGTTCAACAATAATAAACATACAAGTACTAGCTTTTATAAAATATACAAAACTAGAGTGCATTTAGTAAAGATCAGATGCCAGTGACCTACCCCACCCACAATTTCCTGAAAGCAGTTTCACTTCCGCGTCACGGAATCGTCTTATGCAAAGCTTCCATGAGAGTGTCAGGTCATCCAATAGATTAAATATACGATAAGATTGAATTATGATAAATCAATTTTATTCTTACCATTGCAAACTCTAAATAGCTGGATACTTTTACAAGAAAATCACAAATATAAGTATCCGGGAAGTCGGCAGTGCCCAATATGTTACTACCGCAAAGGTACAGTATCGAACCGAAAGTGCCGAAACGGACGGTCCATTAAAACACCCCCATCAATTCTGACAATTCTGGCACACCTCTTGTCCGCTGGTGTATATAAAAAGGTATTACACAGTTTATGTGTGTCTTTATTGGCAGGTTAGAGCGATCAGAGAGCCACGAGTCGATCCACTTATGTGTAGATCCTCTAATCCCGTAAAAGTCAAGTTTGTATAATAACCTTTTATGTGGGACCTTGTCAAAGGCCTCAGCGAAATCCATGACAATCACGTCTGTTTGCTTGTGACCAGTGTTCACAGCTCGATCCAGATTACTAACTAAGTCATGATAAAACTGAACCAACTGGGTTTCGTAAGACCTTTGACTTCAAAACCCATGTTGACAGTCAGCAAGGATGTTTTCAAGGGCCATGTGCTTGTTTATATTGCTGATTATTATATGCTCTAGAGTTTTGCAACAGATGCAAGTAAGCGACATCGGTCGATACTTAGCTGCATCATATTTCTCACCTTTCTTAGATACCGGGGCTACATTTGCCTGTCGCCAGTCACCTGGTACAGCTCCCTGAGCAAGCCACTCATTGTAGATATAGGCCAGGATAGGAGCGATTTCAGAACTACATTCTTTCAACACCCTAGCACTCAAGCCATCTGGCCAGGCATGCTAGGCGCCTTATGTATATTCAGGTTATTCAAAGTTTAGTGACCCCTTTGGGGGTAACTGTAATTTCACCCACACAGCGGTGAAGGGACTTGTTCCTTTGAAGAGGATTTCATCATTTGTTTCGCAAGTGAAGGCTGGCTGAAACTTTGGCCTTATCGAAGGTGTCAGTCTTCAAGATTCCGTTTTCTCTAAGGGTATTGATCCCAGACGCGTCTTTTTAAGGGACTTGACATGACCAAAACTTTTTTGCCTTCTCATTTTTCCGGGGACAGTCGGGATCAGAGCTAACATTTTCAAACGAGAAGATATTGGTAACATGCTTCCAATATGCATCTCTAATGCTCTTTTGAACATGTGCTCTGAACCGTTTGTAATGATTCTTAATGTCAGGGCTACTTGCCTTGCGAGCACGAAAGTAAAGTTTATCGCGTTTCCTAATCAAGCGTTTATTGCATAGATTCTGCACAAACGAAATAAATAATGGCGCATTATATTTTACAGCCTTATCACATTTTCATACGCGTTTTCATTCTTATGCTTGTTCCGGGCGGACTTCAGTTACTCATTATTAGCACGTGTTTTGCGTGGCGCACGGTAACGCGCATAAATAGAAGCCATGTGTTAACAGTAAGTGCGCACGAGAATTGCTATAATTAATACATGGCTTTCTTTTCATTAATATGTGGCTGTTAATATCGTGTGACACAGGTATTTATGCAAAATGTCTATTATTGCATGAATACCAGTGTCACACGATATTAACAGCCGTTTATTAATGAAGAGAAAGCCATGCATTAATTTTGCAATTCACGCGCGCACGTGCTGTTAATACATGACTTTTACTTACGCCCGTTACCGGGCGACACGCAAAGCACGTGATAATAATGACAAACTGAAGTCCGCCCGGAACGAGCATAAAAACGAAAGCTTTTTACGCGTATGAAAATGTGACGAGGCTGCAAAATATAGTGCACCAATATTTCTTTCGTTTCTGCAGAATGTGTGCAATAATAGCGATCAAGAATGATTTTGTTATTCATTAACATTCGCTAGGTCCCGAGGGGAGTGTTAAAAACCGATATGTTTTCATGGTATAAGTACCTGATTGTTAATTTAGTCAAGTTTTCCCTCCTCGGTTTTTGAGTGGGAATCTCTTTCTGATTGCACCTTTTCCTGATCGTCGCCTACTTGTACCCTAAAGGATAGCATCCGTGCTACCACTCTTTATTGGTTTTACGCCCCCATATTACATGTGCAGTAAAAGTGCCTCCCAATGCTGCAATGTGTATTGATTTTCATTTTCGGAAGCCCCTAGTAGACTACCTGTAATTAGTGTTATTTTCTGCCCACATGTTTTCTTATGCACTGTCTATTATATCACTGATAAACTAATGATATGCAATACAAAAGGCTTTAAGGCATACGGATATTAGTAGTGGTAACAGATCAAAATGAAGGAAAAACTCACTATCTCTGTAAAGCTAAAACTAGAGTCAAGAAACGGTTCATAGACAATTTAGGGACAAGATCGGTCTTATATACACCATCAAAATACCCATTACATGGCATTACATAACATTCAAGATAGTGTTTCTGAATTTAGTCTATTCGGTGCTGAAAGGACATTTCATTTATAAATACTGAACATGATCAAATAATTTTCAGTGTGGTCTTTCGCAATACCTAGAAATTAACTATAATACTTTGATGACACAAAATGCCATTTAGATCAGCGAACAAAATAAAAATAAAAATAACATATTGCATAATGCATGTTTGGCGATTGTTCCACTCCTATTTTTGGAGACAAGTAACTTTTCAATAGTGTGGAATTTTCCTTTACAAATATCTGATTAAAGACAACCGTTTTATTCAAGTAAATATTTGTTTCTTTAAAAGGGAAGGGATACATCTTAATTATATTCATTGATATAATAGTTTTAAAATTAGTTCGTGCGTGCCTTAAACTCCTCTTCCAGGTTGGAACTTGCAGACCAAATATATATTTTAAGATCTTCTAGCTTTTCGATCTTTACCAATAAAGCATGTTTATCTCGGTTTAAATTTTCCTTTGCACCATGCGGCTACTTTTCGTTAGTGTTTCAAGGAGGTATGTTTCATCTTGCCTTGACTTTGTCAATTTAATGCACTTCAACAGTTTTAGATTACAGTGCAGCTCTCGTCATTTTTTTCCAAGTTTGTATATAAACATCCTGAAAACGAAAAAAAAAAAAAAAAAAAAAAAAAAAAAAGCAGAATGTTGTACTTAGCATGACTTTCAAATTCAGAGTTCCCTGCTCATTGAAATAAAGATGACATTTGTCACTGAAATAAAAATGCCTTTTCCCCAGCTTCCTACTCCCTAACACCTTATAAAGTGTTTGCTTGCTCCCAAGCTCCCTTAAGATATGAGCCGCCTCGTGAGAAACCCAACAATCTGCATAGGCGAAAACAAAGACGCAGATCAGCTTCGCGGTAACCGCGAAGCTGATCAGCGCCTTTGTTTTCGCTACTCGGATCACCGTGTCCATTCGAAACGCATGAAAAGAGGTCGTAACGCATGATCGGCGGCATTTTCACGTATGATTGCGGTAGTTTCCTTCGGATTCGCCGCCATTTTTGGAGGAAACTTAAGCGGTAACTTTTTACAAACTTTTATTTGAATTATTTAAATAGACCTTTCCAACGAACGATCTAGCCTATCCGGATCTACATACATGCCTCTAATTGCCGAGTGTTCTACTGATGCATAGGCTTCGATAGGACTCGCAAACATTCGAGGAGATTATTGTTTTGCAAGTTCGGCCATACACGAAAATAACATTCGCCCAAAAACGTTTCGTACTTTTCTCATTTTCTTCAAAGTTTTGACTAACTGTTGGATGATTTTGCTTTTTGACATCACACTTTAACTTAAGAAGCCAATTTCTCATGATTTTTTCCCGAACAACCACGGGTTAAAACAAAATACGTCAAAATTAAAGTAACGCACGATAATACGGCAACCTGGTCTTTCGAACTTTGCAAGTATTTACAATGAATAACATATTTTAAGGGGTAAAAGCAAGCCAAATGCTCATTTGTTGTCAAGTCCCGTTGTAGTTTGAAGTAAGGTCCAGGTTACTTCATTTCCAGGTGTAATATCTTACTGAAGTTGCCATAAACAGCATATAAAAGGGCTTCAACAATTTATGAATGTTGACTCTGTGCGACGTCTTATTTATTTTAACATTAATTAACATTCCATAGTTTAATCTTAAATAAAATACCGTATCATGTGCTTCTGGGCTATGAGGGCAGCAAGGTCTGAGGTCGGTAGTCAATAGAACAAAAGCCAATCTTTGTAAGAGGCATGCACGTAAATTTTGTCTGTCCTCTTTTTCGTCAATCTCTGTGTCAGTCTTGATGAGATAAACATAGGTCATATTAACATAGTGTGTTCATGTGCCAGGTGCATGTGCATGTGCGAGTTGGTTATGGACCCCTGGTCTAGAGCGCATTGCATAAATAGTCACGCCTTATATACGCTCAATCATCTTTGTACAATGTATATTCAACAAAAGTTAAGCTTTTCCAAGAGATGCTCGCAATCTCACATCACTATCTTAAGTGTATGATCATGTGTCAACCATCATCAATAGCAGAATAGTCAAAGATCAGGAAAGGCTCGGGCATATCTCTCGGCATGCGCGTATGGCCTACTGCAATTGCATGGTCCAATCAAGATGACCAGAAGTCGGTGGTCGTTTAACCACAAGTTGTGAATACTGTATTCTATTTATGCCCAAATAATAAAACAGTTTCAGATTTGTTTCAATGTTTCTTTCACGCAGCCAGGATGGTGTATTATAAGGGGGGGGGGGGTACCACCTATACATACATGCTACAGCCTTATCTAGAAGTGTTATGCGGCGAGTCAACAGCGGCAATCGATTAAAAGAATTCACAATTGATAGTCAGTAAGTATATATAGTAAGAAAGAAAGAAAAGAGAAAAAAGACGATTTTCATGAAAACGAAAGTAGCACACTTCTGTGTAAATACTGATATATTGAGCAATGATTAAATCCCTCCCAAGTACAATTGATTGACTGATGGTTTAATTTGAGTTGAGTTTTTACAGGTTTTACTATTCGGATACCATTTGATTTATATCAGTCTTGCTGAAGCTTGAAATTACTGAGATCAATTCTCTGAGATCAATCATTCACTTGGATTCTGTTGAAAACGAAAGTAGAAATCCGGAAGTTACAGATACGATGATTAATATGCGTCAGGCTACAACAATGTGTTCTTACAATGGAGCCGAAACCAATAATGTCAGTCAGATAATGAGGGGGATGGGGAAGGGTTTCCTTCTTTTCCAATATTAATTATACCCCCGGCATTTATGCCGACGGGTATATAGTTTTCGCTTTTCCGTTCGTATGTTCGTTCGTTCGTTCGTTCGTTCGTTTCTTCGTTCGTAATTCCGGAACGTTCGTAGAATTTATGTCAAAGTTTTGGTTAAAGTTTCTCTAGAGGTGTATATCTCATGAACCAATGGTCAGAAACTATTCATATTTGGACCATAGGTACCCTATAGGGTTTGCTTTGTTTCCATGAGTTTGGACTCCAGGGTCCATACCCGGGGGTGGGGCTGGAGGTCAAAATCTAGGTCACCTTTAAAATGTGCTGTTTACAATGTTAATGTTTCTTCTCTTAAGTTCATATCTTAACAAACAATTATAGGAATGTATTCTTATATAGTTCATAGATACCCTTTAGGGTTTGCTTTCATATTCAATGTCACCAAATCCTGGTAACCGTCCCCAGGGGTGGGGCTAGAGGTCAAAATCTAGGACACATTTTTATATGATATATACCATGATAAACTTTCTGTAAGTCTGTTTTCTTGACATCCACTAAGTCTTGCCAGAACGCATTCATACTTACACCATAGGTACCATGTAAGATTCAGACTCTAGGGTCTATGTGCGGGGGGTGGGGCTAGAGGTCAAAATTTAGAACTTCTTTAATAATTGTATTTTCTGTACTTTTTTTTTACTATCATGTTAAGAAATCATTCATACTTGCCCCATAGGTACTCTATAAGGTTTGCCTTGTTTCTAATGACACTAGGGTACATGCTGGGGGTGGGGCTAAGGGTCAAAATCTAGGACATCTTATTTTTTTTTTTTTTTTTTTTTTTTTTTTTTTTTTTTTAAGAATGACATTCTAATTTCATTTCAATCCAGGACTGAGGACCTGACCCACAATGTCCGCGCTTATGGCCTAGATTGGGTATACACGTCAGCTCTGTATACCGCTCTAAAATAGATATGTCATTCTAAAACTACACTTCCCCATGTTTGTATGTAAAGTACTTTACACTGCTTATTTCTAAAATGTACTTGATGAGGGTGCTGTCTTTCGTTGGTGATGTGAGGTTCAATGTCAGGGGTGAGCATGTGCCGGGTTGTTTAGGTAGGGGGTAGGGAAGGGGGCTTGGTGGTTTCTAAAATGTACTTAATAAGGGTACTGTTTTTCGTTGGTGATGTGAGGTTCAATGTCAGGGGTGAGCATGTGCCGGGTTGCTTAGGTAGGGGGTAGGGAAGGGGGCTTGATGGCTATCAGCCGGGGGTATACGTGCCTCTCAAGGCACTTTTTCTAGTTGTTTGCAAGTTGCCGGTTTGTTCAATATCCAAAACAAGATTGTTGTAACATTGTGCATCATGAGAGTAATTTGTAACCATGACACCGCCAAGCCCAAGGTGAGAGCAGGGAGCCATTAAGGCGTAATCTTTATGTTACATACTGAAGGGCAACTATAGGGTATTGCAATAACATGCATGATAGAGCAGACAAGGGGAGAACTGAACAAAGTTTTGCCTAAAGTAATACTGGGATTTCTGAAAATACAGAAAATGTTTGGACCCGGTTGATGCCTTTTGTGAAAAAATACAATTTAGAGTAGTGTGAGCTTTAATTTGTAGGCGATCATTTATATAGTTAGTGTGGAGTGGAATTGAGTGGTTGTACACACAATGAAAAGTTGGACACACAGTCGTTTGACATTTCAGCACAGGAAATCAGAGAATGAGAGGTAATTCCCCCGGGGGCTAATCTGAGAGTTGCTGGATTTCAGCACCTACCTTGCTCTGTACAACCTTAAAATAGCGGGTATGACGGGCTATCCCCCCCCCCCCCCAATTAATGAAATCTTAACCTTTTCAAAAAGATATTTGAAATTGCAGAAAAAACAATGAAAAACAACTTAAATTTGACATTAAACAAACCCCCCCCCCCCCAAAAAAAAAAAAAAAAAATAAATAAACAATGGGCAACAAAGTATCCATTTAAATCTCCCTACACCCAAGATAGCCATTTTTTCTGAAAACCCCAAAAATACCGAAATTCGAAATGTTGACTCAAAAAAATAGGCAATGCCTATGTATAGAGATGGCGAAAATGTCAGAGTACCCACTCGGGGTCATTCCAGTAATTTATATGACTCGGTCAACATCAGAATATAGATAAATTGTAGAAAAGGGAGGAGGTTTGTCCATATATTTGATTTAATCTCTCTGTAATTTATTACTGACAGTCTCAAAGTAATGGACTAACTATATGCTCAAACGGTAAGAGAGAGACCCTTGGTTCGTGCCCTGGTCGGGCCACATTCTTCTTCTGCTTCTTTGATAGCTATGCCAACAGAGCTACCGAGCAACATGGTCAGCAAATTACTGTTTTACAGCAAGGATTCAGCTTTGTACAATTGACGAGCACCAAACGTGTAAACTGGAGACAAATGAGTGTTTGGCTTGCTTTTACCCCTTAAAATATGTTATTCATTGTAAATACTTGCAAAGTTCGAAAGACCAGGTTGCCGTATTATCGTGCGTTACTTTAATTTTGACGTATTTTGTTTTAACCCGTGGTTGTTCGGGAAAAAATCATGAGAAATTGGCTTCTTAAGTTAAAGTGTGATGTCAAAAAGCATAATCATCCAACAGTTAGTCAAAACTTTGAAGAAAATGAGAAAAGTACGAAACGTTTTTGGGCGAATGTTATTTTCCTGTATGGCCGAACTTGCAAAACAATAATCTCCTCGAATGTTTGCGAGTCCTATCGAAGCCTATGCATCAGTAGAACACTCGGCAATTAGAGGCATGTATGTAGATCCGGATAGGCTAGATCATTCGTTGGAAAGGTCTATTTAAATAATTCAAATAAAAGTTTGTAAAAACTTACCGCTAAAGTTTCCTCCAAAAATGGCGGCGAATCCGAAGGAAACTACCGCAATCATACGTGAAAATGCCGCCGATCATGCGTTACGACCTCTTTTCATGCGTTTCGAATGGACACGGTGCGGATAGTACAATTCCTCTTCTACTTAAATCCGAAATGTCAAGCTTCTAGCTCTTTTCTGTGCTTGTACAGGCCGGTTTGTGTCGGACCTGTTCGGAAACCACATTGTTGGTTTTCCCACGAGATGGCTCATATTTCTAGTGCTTCCCAGCTCCCTGAAAATAAATGGGCATTTCCCCCAGCTCTCCGGCCTCAATAGAAAAAGAGATCAAGTTACGAGTTATTCTGTATCAAATTACGGTAGGAAAGATAACTAAGTATCGCATATCATGTAGACCATTCCATATCTTCAATAAAATAGTTGTCTTATGACAATGCAGTGGAGCAGCTTAGCAGCTTAACTATCATCGATGCAGAACAAAAAACTTGGTCCATTCTGCTCAGTAGCGCAGCTAATCTGAGCCTTTTATTATTTACCTATAGTTTTATGGCAAAATTATTTACACCCACTTGAATTCATTATACACGTCACTTGCTTTTGCGGTGACCATTTACGACCAATTATGACTAAACGGAAAAACCCGCAGTATAAAATTTCCAATTGTGAAGTCGAAAGTAAGTCAATACTACGCCGTACATTGATATGAGTATCGGAAATGAAATAGTTGCTATATTCGACCTTTCAGACAATGTACATGTAAAGTGTAAGATATTTTCTCTAGCGAAAAAACGAAACACGAAGTTAAACGTGATGGAGCATAATTAATGTGTAATTATACGCATAACATACGAACTAGAATAGAAAAACAAAGGAAATGTATTAAGGTTATATCATTAGATTTGTAAACAATATTTTCAGTATGGGAATCTAAATAACACATAATGATGCAATATTCCAGACACGGGTTAATATACTGTACATGTCAAATTCCAGTGTTCTGCAAAGACATCTGACAGATCAGAGGTAAAATTGACCAACACCACAATCACAATTGTTGTTTTATACAATTATCAGAGGGGTTCAATATTCACAATTCTACCTACATGTGTGTAATGTTTTGATGGTAAGGTAGCAGTTGTTCTCTCTGACAACGAAGATACCTAGACAACATTAGATCCAAAGATGGAAGAAGACGCTATTGACTTTGATCCTCCTTTTGTGGGTCGTGAGGCTGAGTTGAAAAGACTCGAGGCAGCATGGAAACGACATGCAATATTTGGAATATTCGGTGTCAGAGCAGTAGGGAAATCACGATTCGTGAAACAATTTCTGAAGAGAAATGGATCAAATTATGGCTTGAAAACTAACGTTAATATGATAAAGATAAACTTGAAAATGTTTGAAACTACCATTGGCACTTTGATTCACTTGATATATTCTAGTCTAGGAATAATGCCAGATAAGGATGCTATAAATAATGGGAAATGGAAAGAACATCTAGTGAGTGAAGTGGTGAAGAAATTGACTGATCTTCAATGTCTGCTGTTGTGGTTTGACAATGCTGAAGATGCACTTGATTTAGACAGACAGGTACACGACCAGCTGCTTTCTTTGTGTGTCACACTAGTACAACATTGTAGAGGAATCAAAATAATAATCACATCAACGACAAAGTTTCTTTTTACTCAAATAAGAAATGCATACTTTCAACTAGAACTCAATCCTCTGACACAATCTGAAGTGATCCAACTACTGAAGCAAGTGTCCCCAGATGTGGAATTCGGCGAGTTTGCCGGACCAATCGCAGAACAGTGTGAGGGTCTTCCACTCCTCGTGACAATGACAGCATCTGAGCTGTCTGAGGACAATGGAATGGTCAACCCAGAAGAAATGTTCGATCTACTGTTGGAGAACAAATTGAGAGTCCTTAGTCGAGAATATTACCCAGAGGAAGATCGTATAGGTAGGGTTGGCTTCAAAGTAGATTCTATTTGATTCGAGCTGATACATGCTAATGCATAATGCATCTGGCGTACTATAGTCTTCATCACGTATCTTTAGGCTTTAGACACTTGTAGGATGAAGTTATTAACAAGTTGTGTTAAATGTTTTGTGTGTTCAAAACACTCACGTTTAGAAACATACTTCTAAGCAATGTTTAAATTTTTGGACCCCTTTTAGGAATGTTTCTTTGATTTAGACTTCTCGTGTAAATTTTCGAAATTACAGTAATCTAGTCCGGCGTTCGTTGCCGGTTTAAATAGGGCTACTGATGAGGGTTCATTACCCGAAATTGTACAATATGGTCCATACTTTCTCCCTTTGAATGTTTTTGCTGCTTCCAAAGGATCAACCCATTATATTTTATTTGCAATAGTTTCACCTTCAAGTACTAGAATTTAAAATGTAGCTTTTATCATGGCTTTACTAAATGTAATATTTACCTAAAATATGTAAACAATATGTCACTAGCCTCGGTCGAATATAATTTTATTTTGAGTGAATAATGTTTGTGCTACCTTTATATCAATAAACCTCCCAGTTTCCGTACAGCAATGTCTGTGGGCTAAAAGCTTTATTCTGATCTCAGTACGTAAGTGATTAGCCATTTAATAAATCCTTAAATATGTACATATCTCATAAATGCCTGATTAACATCACACGCTACTGAAAAGTTTGTCTTCTTTTTACCCATGCAGCTGATGTCTACAGCAAATTTTTGCTTCGTTTGCCGGAGGTTTTACAGAGACGGTTGGCAACTTTGAACTACATACCCGGCTCATTCAACGCCATTGAGGCATCAGAGATTCTCGGTACGTTATCAAATATCAAACAAACATATCAGTGATCAAACAGATAAAAAAAGTCTTACGAGGAAGGAAAAACAATGCCTAAAACCACAGGCAAATCTGCGTATATTGGATTGCGCAATTTAGTTTCATTTCATGTTCGCTTCGTTTAATGTTTGTACAGGTCGCTACAGAATCATGACCATGTAAAACTTTAGAGACGTGAAAGTATTCACACCAGACAAGTACAATTACTTTACCGAAGCTTTAATTTTTACCACGGGCTTTGTTCGTACAGACCGCTTATCCATATGACTTATAGAGGCAAACATTCGTTGGTAAGAAAATGTGCAAGACAAATCCAGTAAAAATATTTACACAAGGCTGATAAATCATATAAGTTTACCAAAGGCTTTGCCACGACAAAACGGCCACTATGATAGAACTTTGGAGAATAGAATATGATGCGCGGTCATGCAATGAACTACAGTTTGTCCACTGCGACTGTTTTGAAGATATCCGTAAGTTAGAGGATGTTCAAGACAAATCTAATTAAATATTATTTACACCACGCGTTAGAATTAAATGTCAGAGAACCTATTCATGAGTTAAAATATGTTCCAGACATTTCCAATCAAGAAATGCTTCTACCTACCAAATTATTTGCACAGACTACTGACATACTGAAACATTCATATTTAAAAAAATGTACCAGACCAGCCCAGTTATCTCTATTCGAGTCGATCAATTTCTGATCATCATTTCAGAGTGAAGGCATTTTGACATACTATATACTATATAAACGACCCGCATAAATCTAGATTAGAATTATTCACTCCAGGTTATGACAAAGTATCAACAGTGAAAGATCAAGCATTGATTCCTATTCGGCGGCGTTATGTTCTCAACTTTGACTCACAATCAGGACGGTTCAACATACAAGGAATACTTAGAAACTGCATAGATAGCTACTTGAAGTGGGCCAATATACCAGGTAACCATTACGTAAACTTGCCCATACAATACACAGAGATTCTTTTCAGCCGCAAAAATTAAATTGAAAATTTCATTGGGAAAATTTTGATACTTTTGATATTTGTAGCCCTGCAAACCCCATTTTCACTAAATAAAAGTGGAGTTTAAGTGGGTTTTTTGCACGGACATGTTTTCCTGTTGCGTTTAATTTCTTTACTGTCCAATATCATACTAGTGTCAGTATTGAAAGCTTTGAAACTCTACATCTGTTTAATGCCATTGTTAATTGAGTCCTCCGTAAAACCACCCATCATTAATATTCATTTTTATATTGACCATTCAAATCTGCACATTAACTAACGGTCAATGACGGTAGACAACACGTGGGTTAGACAAACAAACCAACACGTGCTTTTTACAGTTAAATACAGGTGCAAAAACACAATGTTTGTCTAAGGAAATATGGGTGGGCGTGGCTATACCTTGCTGGCGGAGGAGTCAATTGTATAAACTGTATTGTTACATTTTGCTGCTTTTTTAATGGCATGGTTGAATCAGATGCGTATGACAGACTCGAGTGGTAGTTGACTTTCTCCTTATGATTTATTTTCCTTGAAATAAGAAACTGTTAACGTATTTACATTCTTTCCCGATTCACTAAGGTTATGAAGGAGGTCTACAGTGGAGTACGCTAGCGCATTGACACCTATTTTTTAAATAAAACAGAAACTGTAAACACATAAAAATTACATTCTTTCCCCTTTCTTAACCAGCTGTTCGTCAAAGATACTGCAAGGTATTCACTATGGTAATGAATTAGGTCTGCGATGGAATGGGAACGGTAGAGTACGCTACCGCATTGACACCTTATAATTTATTTTTCTTGAAACGCATTTACATTATTTCCCTTCTCTTCACCAGCTGTTCGTAAAAGATACTGCAAGGTATTCACTAAGGTGATGAAGGAGGTCTGCGATGAAATGGGAACAGTGGAGTACGCTAGCGCATTGTCCAGGTTTAGCGCGGAACAACCGAACTTCCAGAAACTACTGACAGAGGTCTTGCTTTGTGAGGAGGACACGTATCGCTACTTTATTGAAGTCGCGGATTCATGTTCTCTTCTACTGGAACGATTCTTTTCAAGTAAACAGCTTTTAAATTATTTTATTTTAGTTGGAACATTAAACGATTAACATGGTGAAACAAGTGACGAAATACATAATAGTATATCCGTCTTGCATATCGCAGACAGGAATGCAAAGCCAGAGTCAATGGGCCATTACCAGTTTGTTCAACATTGACTTGCTCTACTTAAGTCTTAGCTAAAATTGGCCTAGTCAGCCATAAAGGAACTCACCGACGCACGTGAACAATCAATGTAAACGGTCTTTCTCATTAGTGAGAGAGCGGCCCCCGTGGCCTAGCAGTTTCTTAATCACTCGATCATTTCACCGCTGTGTCTGGTGTGGGTTCGAGCCCCGCTCTGGCCACATGTGAGACAAGCTAAGTTCTGCTTGCGGGTGTGCCAGGTGGTTTTTCTCGGGGCTCTCTCGTTTTCGCCCACCTATTGATTGGCTGAAATAATCTTGAAGGGGACGTAAAACTTTCCGTCTTTCTTATACTATCAAATTCATCTTTGTTTTCTTGAATCAACCTTGTATGTGGTAATTGGGATACTTCGCGAAAACATAGAATTAAATTAAAGGACACTAACGCTTAATTTGATATGTGTAGTGTTCTTGGGAGAAACAATACACAGAAGACATTACTTTTGAGACTAGTAATGCGTTGGAGAGTTGACATTTTTAGTGTTTTATAATAACAGTACTATCTCACATTAATATAATCCAAAGTATTTTATTTGATTGTAGAAGAGAGTGAAAAGTTCTACAATGGTTGCCTTCAAATTGCCAAGGCATATGGTAATACACGAGATTTGGCTAGTGTTAATATAGCATTCGGGAGTCTGTTGACTAACGTAAGGGTAAGCATCATTGATACAATGAATTTCCCATATTCTGCTGCTGAGATATGTAGGTAGTTATTTCAACGTAAACGTAAAACTGAGCCCGATAATCTCGCAAGACTGATATAGAGAAAAAAGCATATATAAGAGCTATAAAACATAAATTAGATATATCCTGTAATTCTTATGTATTCGGAGAAAAATGTTTTCAATTTTCTCTTATTTATTTTTTAATGCCTTTTGTACATGTATTACGTCCATTAGTAAAACTTATAATTGGTTGCTTCTCATTTAGGTTCAAGGGTTACGTTTCTTTTTAGCAATCGTTTTGTGCGTTCAAAAATGAGCCGCCTCGTAAGAAAACCAACAATCTGCATAGGCGAAAACAAAGACGCAGATCAGCTTCGCGGTAACCGCGAAGCTGATCGGCGCCTTTGTTTTCGCTACTCGGATAGTACAATTCCTCTTCTACTTAAATCAAAAAAATTCAAGCTTCTAGCTCCTTTCTGTGCTTGTACAGGTCGGTTAGTGCCGGACCTGTTCGGAAACCACATTGTTGGTTTTCCCACGAGACGGCTTAAATATAACATTCTCAACAGCTCAGTCTGCTTTTTTCAGGCGCATCAGGTAAAGATCAAAAGAGACTCACATGGCACTGACGTTTCAGTGCATTTTAAAATAATATACTAAACAGAAATTGTTTTATTGACTTTGAAATATAAGGTTAATCTAAATATATGTAGCTAATTATATATGCATTAAAATTAACAAGAAAGGCTCAAGCAGGCAACGATCAGGAAAGTTGCAATCAGAAAGAAATTCCTACTCCAAAAACCGAGGTGGGAAATACTAAATTCAGGGGCGGATCCAGGATTTTAGAAGAGGGGGTTCAAATGAAGAAAAGGGGGGTTCGTTTGCCTAATTTAACACAAAATGTCTTGAAATTCCCCATGAAAATGGAATAATTTGGGTCCGGAGGGGGGTTCGAGCGAACCCCTCGAACCCCCTCTAAATCCGCCACTGAAATTGACAATTAGGTACTTATACTCAGAAAACATATCGTATGAATTACACTAACCATTTAACGGATGTAACAGACACCCGTTGCTTGTATTTTGTAACTGAGATTCATTAAATTAGCAAATGTAATTGTTTATTACAAAAGAGACAATAAAAATAGTGAAAAAAAAATAAGACTGTGACAACTAAAGTTGCAATTGTAGCAAATATCACAAATTTAAAACAGTAAATTTACATGCTTCTTTCAGAACGTTTCTGATTCAAAACCATGAACAAAATACGTGTGTTTCAAACGACTAGATACAATGATGAAACCAATGTTTTCAGCATCAGTATATGTTTATGTTTAAGGGAGAATTTCAAGAGGGTGAATCGCGTTACAGAGAGGCTATGGATGAACTGAAGAGCTCTGGCGAGTGTAAGGAGTTGGCCCTGGCAAATCAGAGAATGGGATGGTCGCTGTATCGGCAGGGAAGACACAGTGAATCACTAAGGTTAGCTTATAATTTTATGATTATGTTCCTTTCGTGTGATGTTCTGTGTAAAAGATGTGTTGTAATATATATGACTGAATTAAAAAGAACAGACAAATTGTCATTACTGCGAATTAAAACAATCCTGGCAATAACCTGTGTTAGAGTTCAAACGAATTGACCAGCCTTTGATAAAGAATTATATGCAATGTACACATCACAGAAAGCTTTTTTTATTCTAATGAATTTAGATGAACCTACTATGCTTGTTGCAATAATATGTTAACAAAATAGTTATTGTATTTACCACAGCTTTCTGGAATCGGCCAGGAAAATGATAAAGTCTCTTGGGCTAGAGACTGGATCTCTGACAGTGGTGAATCTAACCAGTCTAGGAGTCGTTAACAACGCTATCGGTACGATTTTTAGTCTAGATTTATTTTTAGTTTGTTTCAGTCTTGGTTTTGGTTATGAAAATTTTCTTAGTAGTCGGCTAACTAATCAAATAAATAAATATAAAACTGGGATCCTTTAAGAGCAGCGAGACCCTTTAGATTTGGCAACACGGAACCAAAGAGAAATACAGTAAATTTGAAATTTTCAAGAAGGCAGTCAATACAAAGACAAGTATTATCCAATTAGGGCAAAATATATTAAACGTTGGTTAGAAAATGAATCTAAACCGATTTTCTGATTTCTCAGAACACCACCGCTGATTTTAAAGGACCCAAACGAAAATATAATCTGCACTGTGGATGATGTACGGGGAGATTTTAAGGGTCGCCACAAAGTTTTGTATCCATATTTGGATGTTCTGAAGAGGGTAGGAACAGGCATCAGGACCAAAAATGATGCTCCTAAGACCAAAAATGATGTTCCTTTAAACAATAATAATTAATCAACATATATAAAAATGGCAAAAGATGCCAGAAGCAAAGTTAAATTTAACATTTATAACAAGTTGACCATTATGAGTTATACATGCACATTCTTGTTATTTCTAAAACAGGAATAAGTCATAGCGGGATACAAATTCTCTACCGAATGTCCTTACTTTCAGGAAATTTTGAAAGGGCAAAGAATTTTCATTTCAAAACACTGCAATTACGACGAAAAAAGCTGGGAGAATGTCATCCTTCCATGGGTGCCACATACAATAACATTGGACTGATATATAATGAAATAGGAAATCAAGAGCAAGCATTGGCATACTTCAAGAAAGGACTGGAAGTTAAGATAAAGAGTCAAGCTATCTTAAAATCGGTCGTATATTCAATGAATAACGTGGCAAATCAGCTTTGTTCACTAAACAGATTTGAAGATGCAGAAGCCATGCTTCATGATGCTTTACAGAAACTGCAGGATGAAGCGAACCCTTCCAGAGACGCTCTTGCGCTGACATATGACACACTTGGGAAAGTTTATCTGGCTCAAAAGGAGTTTGCCAAAGCGGATGAGGTTTTGGAAAAAGCTGTTGAAATAAGGCAAGATATAATGTCAAACAGTATCGCATTTGCGGAAAGTCTCATGCACCTGGCCCAGGCAAGATTTGGTGCAAATCATTTGGGAAGTGCAAGGCTATTTATTGAAAGGGTTCTTGAGATGCAGGCCAAGTGCACAAAAGACATGCCACAAAATACAATCATACTAGAATCTTTGGAATTATTGGCTGGCATATATCATGCACAACAAAACACTGATAAAAGAATAGAGGTGCTCGAGAAACAACAGAGTGAACTTACGAGACTAATGATTTTATTTGAGACCAAGAAATGTATATCTAAACTTGATGTAATACAAAAGAAACTCGATGACTGTCTGCACCTTTTGAATATGCTAAAATGCAATAACCTAGACAGTAAAAATGGCCAAATGGCTTCAAACGATCGAGACAGAAATACTGAATCAAACATGCCTGATGCAGAGAAAGCGTCTGAAATATCAAAAGTACACGAAGTAACAGAGACGGCTCATGATTTAGGTGATACAAATGATCTGGACAAAGTGAATTATCGTGAAAAGAATCCAGATAAAGCGTATGATTGGACTAATACAAACGAAACTGTTCAGTCAAACGAAAAGAATTCAACATCAAAGAGCGAAGCAAAAGCTCCGGACTTCTTTGACAACTTCTGTAAGCACTGGAATTATAGTCAAAAGCAGGACAGTTCCCACAAACTTAAAGACACAAAATTTGTCGGCACAAAAGTGTCAATGTATGAAAATACTTATGAAAACACAAGCTTTTGTTCCGAATGTGGACGACACAGCTTCACAGATAACACTTGTATAGAAACAGAACAATGTTCCTCGAATGAAGCTGTAGAGAATATCACTATTGTGACACACGATGAAAATGATGAGAAAGGTATTGCAATATCCGAAAATAAACCTGTGGAGAATAGTATTTCAATAACACAAAATAAAGCTGTAGACGATAGTTTGGTATCCGTTATTGCAGAAAATGAGAATGGATATGACAAAAGAGACCTCAATATGCCGGACTTGGTTGGATTGTTAGATGATGAAGATGGCCAATCTGGTAATGAGCACGAGTTATCTAAAAATGAAGGAAACTGTATGAAATATCTTGATAAAGACTCAAAGGAAACAACACTAGTGTGTCTTTGTGCCCAGTGTCTTGTCTGATTCTGAGTTAAATAAGAATTTTGAATCTACGTAAAGTTGATTGATATATGGCATATCATTCTGCACGACTTTCCATGGAAACAAGATATGGTTACCTGAAAATATAATAAAAGAAAATGATACATACTAAAAACAAGAAATATGTCGAACTTGCCGTAAAATATTCTGATATGTTTTGCCAGTGTTTTAGCCATAGTAAAACGAACTACATATAACTATTATTGGCTACATTGATCTGAAGAATAACTTGAGGACAACGCTCTGTCGAACACTGTTACAGAGTGCTGAATAGAATTTTTTTATCTTAGCTAATTTAAGCAGATATCTAAAAAAAAAAAAAAAAAACTCTTGTGTCAAGTAGTATACATTATGGCATGCATTGGTTTGACATAATTGCGTTTAAATGTTTATATGAAATGTTGTTAATTTGCTTCATTTTCATGGTAAGCCACCGAGGGCAATACCTGGTGCGTGTATAATGAACGGTTGAACATGAAAATATGACTTACCTGGTCGTAGAATATAATATACCTTACGACTACGTTAATATGTCACATTGTACAGTGAGCCCAAAACATGAGTTACTGTGTCGGTTTATTGCCAATTTTCCGTTCTGATACAAATATGCGAGTAGGAGGAAGAACTGTCTCATGGGGAGTATCATCACGAAAACACGTCCATGCAATATTTTTTTAGTATTTTGTTTTCAGCTGTAAAATGTGAAATTTTCAGTTGATTTTTTCTGTTTTTGCTCAACTTGGATTACGTTGTGAGTGGTCGCCGATTTGGTTCTAATGAGTACCCAGAATCTATAAGCCCTGGTTTAACTATATAAAAGAGGGATATAAGGGGGTATACACAGTATTTTATTAGTTGTAATAATGAAATGTTCTGTTGATTTTTTTTGATTTTTTTGCTCAAACATAGATTATGTTGTGAGTGGTCGCCAATTTGGTTCTAACGAGTACCCAAAATCAATGTTTGTGAACAAAAATAAGACAAATGTATAACTATGTACACACTGGTTTAACTATATAAAAATGGGGTTTAATGGGGTTCTATACATTTCATGGACATGTTATCCTGATGTGTATATGATTTAATGAACATGGGTTATTCTTTATTATTGGATAAATACCTGTGTCACGTGATATTAATAGGAGTATATTAATGAAGAAAACAAGCCCTGTATTAATGAGGCAATCCAAGTGCGCGCGTGCTTTTAGTAAACCACATTTGTTTATGCTCGTTATCGGGTGCCACGCGAAGCACTTAGTCTTGCTAATATTGTGTCCCTGAACTCCGCCCGGAACGAGCATAAGAATGAAAGCTTTTACGCGTACGAAAATGTGACGAGGCTGTAAAATATACTGCACCATTTAATATTTCATTCGTCTGTGAAGAATTTATGCAACAATAGCGGTCAAAAATGCTCATTTTTTCATTCATAAACATTCGCTAGGTCTCTCGGGGAGTGTTGATAAAGCGTGGGATACGCCCTTGGTTTTCAACACTCCCCACGGGACCTTGCGAGTGTTAATGAATGGAAAATCATGTTTCATTCCCTATATTGATTAAAACTGAGGAGAACTGATTAGTAGAAAGAAAATGAGATCCTAAAACAAGTGAAAAGTTAAAAACGTTTGATGAGTTGAAGAAAACACAGACTTTCATTCTTTATATATTTTGTCGTTTGTTTCGAATATCGTTTTTCATTGTTTATCTATGGCAATAATAAAATACGCTTACTCATTAAACATTTCCATTTATTGTGTTTATTGTATCTAAGTCTAAGTTTTGTTTATAACTTTCCTTGTCAGCATTAAAGCATTGACTGGTATTGGTGGTTACTTTTTGTTATCCAATATTCCACGATTGACACTGCTTTGTTGTATTTCCAAAGTATATACATTCTTATTATGCAACCGCTGTCGATTCGCATGTGTGTAAAACATGGCGATTATATACACTGTACACGAACACGTAACATTTCCTGTACAATGCTTTTTTTCTGGCTTGTCATGTTAAAGGTAGGGTATTATAAGTATAATTATGATACCTCGTAGTGGCGCTTTGTCTTGACTAAGTGACTTTAGGTCAAAGCAAGCACTGCCAAAAGGATGCTAGTCAGCATATAAGACCTATGCCCGTACCCTCGTTGAATATGCAGCCTCTGTATGGGACCCCTGGCAAAAGATTCAACACAGGGCTATAATATACATATTCAAAGACTACAGTTCATCTAGCAGCGTAACTAATATGATGTCAAAACTCAAACTTCCAACACTTAAGAAACACAGAGAAATCTCATCCCTGACCACATTCTACAACTGGTAAATATCAAATTCCCAGAAAATATACACCCATCCATGAGGTCAAGATATACTTTTCCACGCAAAACTATAAATGCTCACAAACAGTCGTTTTTCCCAAGAACTACCAAGCTCTGGAACAACCTCGCACCTGATCTGTGCAATAGCCCTGATCTCGGATCATTCCGGGGAGGGCTCCTAAAATCACTATAATCCCATCAGTCTCACGCATACCCATCAACCATCCTCATCAAAGTTATCATTCATCAAGTTATTAATATCAAGCATAAATCATACCATTCTATTTCATCACCTAAATCAACAAGTACAGAAAACCCCAAAACTTGTTTGTGAAAAGTACTGTAAATTTCCTGAACCAAATTTTTGAACCAGACTTTTTTTCGTCATTTACGCACACTCAATAGAGGTGTTTGGAATACTTGGCAGATACAGATAGACATTCTACGAGTTACCATCTTTTTCCAAAGGTTTGCCACCCAATTCCTGTCTATCTGAGCATTATTAATAAGCAACGCAGAGAACAACTGGAGAATCTATACCAGATTACCGAACAGAAGGGCAGCTTGTGCCTCAAGGCAAAGCTTTAAACCTTACGGTTGTGCTCTAAATAGATGTTCAAATTTCAAGCTCGAACCTTTGCGAAGTGAGTGAGTGTTGAGAACCACCCTTGGTGGGTGAGCATGCTTTTCTTCCGACGAGATTTAGCTGTTGCTGTGGTCGGCTCACGTTACATTTGAGCCGCCTCATGGGAAAACCAACAATCTGCATATGCGAAAACAAAGACGCAGATCAGCTTCGCGGTACTTGAACCGCGAAGCTGATCAGCGCCTTTGTTTTCGCTACTCGGATAGTACAGTCCCTCTTCTACTTAAATCCGAAATTTCAAGCTTCTAGCTCTTTTCTGTGACTGTACAGGTCGGTTTATGTCGGACCTGTTCGGAAACCACATTGTTGGTTTTCCCACGAGACGGCTCATTTATCTGTCTTCTGATACTGTGTCGATCAATATCTGATCACCACCTAAGGTGATAATGACAACTGCCAGACCGGAGTAGTTCCCAGGCCACGACTTTGGGCGAGTCTTCTCGGAGAGGGATGAAATGTAACGGTCTTCTATAAATAAATGTGCAAATTTCAAATTCGAAACTTTGTAAAGCGAGTAAGTGTTGAGCGCACAGTGCAGTAAACAATCCTTGATGGGTGAGCATGCTTTGCCACCGACGGGGTTTAGCTGTTGCAGCTGTCGGCTCACGTTACATATGGGGCTGCCCAAGAAAAGTGATTTATTCAAACCATCTATACGTATAAGCCTTTTTTACTTGTGTGTTTACCTATTTTTATATGTGTATGTATTAAAATGCAATTCGCATACATGTAATGACATCCCAATGTTAGGATAAAATACGCTAACTCAAATGCAATTCGCATACATGTAATGACATCCCAATGATGAATGTTAGGATAAAATACGCTGACAGAAAATGGAGGCAGTTCTACTTTTGAAAAATCATATGTTCAATTTCAAATGATAGTTATTTACATTTTCAAACAAATTTGACTTAATTTCTGTGCCCTTATAGCCGGTAGTAATCCAGACCCGGAAGTGCAGATGGGGAGACTCCGAGTATAACTTTCCGGACCCGGACGGCTAGACAGCCAAAATCTACACTGAAAACGTTGACCACCTTTGATCACTGCACTGGAGCAATATCAATTCAAAGTAGAATAAATGTCTGTAGGTGTTAAATGGAAGAGATAAACCAGTCTGATATCGAGGTGTTCGGTGCTGATTCGGTGCGCATTTGGTGTTTCAACGGACCGCGTCGCGAATATGCACGATACACGACAACTAACCCAATAGTATACCGGTCTCTATTTCCTGTGACACTCGTGTTTCACCACGAAAAGCAAAGGTGCGCCTAGTTCAGTAATTTTTGCCTCTAGACAGGCGTTTTCATCAGTAAAAAACGTTGACAGCACGCCAGATAATATCTTCTATTCAAGTTAAAAAGAAATGACCAGTTCCTCCCTTCACAAATTCAGCCACTTTAGATTTAGCCAAATTGTAGGGCATTGCTCACGAGAATTGGGAGGTCCTTGCAGCACCTTTGGATCAGAATGCCAGTAGGCATTTGTGTGACTGATTTTTTTTTTACATGACTATTTTCTTTTTTTTACTGTGTACTCTTGAGTCTAGGTCGACAAGCCAACCATTTGTACAGAATTCCTCTTTTATTGACATATGATGTTCCTGGTCATTCTGTACTAACAAGTGTGTATCAGTAAGTGGAGTACCTCGGCGCTGATCACACGAGCAGGCGGGGTTATCTTGAGTCGAGCAATTTCAGACCATTACCTGCCAAGTACTCCAAAACACCTCTATTGAGTATTACATGGAGTGCGTGCGCAAATGACGGACAGTTTAAAAAAATGTTCATAGGCATGATTAACTTTTAAGTCCTTCAGTACAAGTTGATTTGAGTGATGAATAGGATGGAATGATTTATGCTTCATGGGAGTAATTTGATGGGTGATGAGGATGATTAATGAATATGATAATGGTATGAGACTGTAGGGATTATAGTGATTTAAGGAGCCCTCCTTGGAATGATCCAAGATCAGGTCTATTGCACAGGTCAGGTGGGAGGTTGTTTCAGAGCTTGGCAGTTCTTGGGAAGAATGACTGTTTGTGAGCATTTATTGTGGAATGTGGGAAGGTATATCGATCTCAGAGATGGGTGTATATTGTCTGGCAATAATTTAATATTTACTAAGTGGTGTTTTATTTTGTAAAACATGATCAGGGATGTGATTTCTCTGCGTTTCTTAAGTGTAGGAAGGTTAAGATTTGACCTCATGTTGGTTACCTCAGGAACTGTGGAATTGTGACTTGCTCAAGGCCACAAGGAACAGTGCCCGGCTGAGGATGAAACCCAGGACCTCTGGGACTGGAGTCCGACACTACCCATGCACCAGTCCGCTCCACCTACTGACAGTATGTCCAGTTTTGCCGTGAACACAAGGGAGGGTTCATTGACCCTGGCTATCTGCACGATGGTCGTGCCAATAACGCCCGTCATGCGGATAAGCGCACGACAGGAAAATTGATATTCAAATATTAAATATTTAGAAAATGAATACATTTTAAGTTGAAAAATATTAAGAATAAGTTTCAAAATTGAAAAAGAATACTACCCATGCAGGAAATTTTACTTTTTAATTAACACAATTATTATCTTGTTGAAATTGGCTTAACTTTGAATTTTTGTATTTTACGGTTTAACGGTTAAGTAGTGAGGACGTATTTTATGATCAAGGATAGAAATTTATCGAAAATAATAGCATTTTGGACAGTTTTATGTAAATCTGATATGGTGTTGTTTGGCATTATCTTGTATTGATGCCGGCAAAAAATGAGGACGATAAAAGTGATCAGACAGTGCAAATACAGCCGCGGAAAAAGGAAAGTATTGTCAAAAGAAAGGCGGGCTCACCATTGAACGATTCGGATTACACAAACAGTACACGAGTGAGTTTGAAAACGAAAACGAAAGGGGGTGGTGGCAAGAAAAAAGGGAATAAAGTTGACACTGTGAGTAATACTTGTTCTCAGAACTGTTCTCAGAGCTGTGGTTTCTCATTTCCAGACCCAAAAACAAATTCCCTCAGTATAAACTTTGCCCCGCAGAATTCGAGTGATTCGAGCAATAGCCAAATTATGAATAGTCAAGACCCCAACAAGAAAGCGCCCTCCCCTAATCCCTACTCGCTAACGGGCACTACACCGTCCCGGAATAATGTGTCGGGCCAACAGTTCATCGGTATACCCCCAGCACTAGCCTCGTCACAAGCCACGGTCACTCCCAACTGGTTGCCGGAGCTAATAAACGACGTCAAACAAATTAAGCTGTCCATGACGAAACTTGATCAAATTGAAAAGACAGTAAATACAATTAACATGAAAGTATCGGACCTTGAAAACAAAGTGAATATCATAGAGCCGAGAATCACAGAGGTCGAGAAAGCGTGTTCCTTTATAAGCGATGCAAACGATGATCGAAAAAAAGAACTCGAGCTAGCTAGATCTGAAATTGTGAAGCTGAAACATGACTGTGTGAATATGAAATCTGATACTGATATGCTTAAACAGAGAAATGCTCATCTTGAAGCAAAAATTACGGATCTTGAGTCGCGTTCCATGCGCGATAACCTGTTATTCTATGGGATTGCAGAAAGGGGTAAAAATGAAGACTGTGAAGCAATGATAAAGCAGGTGTGCGTAGAAACTCTTGAGCTACATGAAGCGGTTGATATGAAATTCGACAGGGTTCATAGGATAGGGACACACAGCACTAGCAAAATAAGGCCCATCGTGGCTAAATTTCATTATTTCAAGGAAAGAGAGCAGGTCAGACAGAGAGCCTTCGAGAAATCAGAAACATTGAAAAGTGTTAATCTTGGTATCGGGAAGCAATGGCCCTCCGAGGTTCGCGATACAAGAAAAGCCCTATTCCCTATAATGCAAAGAGAGAAATCACGGGGTAAAAACGTGAAGCTTGTCAAAGACAAACTGTTTGTGAATGACGTCGAATATAAACTGTCAGCTCAAGAAAGATCACAAACTCAAAATCAGCAGTCAGGTAACATACAAGGACCGGCGACGCCGCAACCATGGGCTCAGTTTAATCAACAGTCAACAACTGGGCACCATATGGGATACCCTTTTCCGCCACCGGGTCAGGCCACGCCGTCTCCATGGGCAAACATGAATCAACTGTCACCACCCCAGCAAATGCAACGTATGCCAGGAAACATGCAGCGCATGCCCCAGCCTCCGCAATACATACCTCTACAAACCCAACGCATGAACCAACCAGCGCAACAGTTTCAATCAGCACCGCATATGCCCCAACAAGTGCAGCATATGCCCCAACAAGTGCAGCATATGCCCCAGACAACACAACAGACGCCGCAACATGTACGTCAGACACCAACGCAGTCGACATCACAGGCCCAGGGACAGTCGCATCCTACCCCTGTCCCCCAGTCTCCACAGGAGATGCAGCATGAGTCCGGCTAGGGGTGCCATGAGGAGCACCTAAACGTCATTGCATGGAACGTTCATGGTTTAAAGAGAAAACTCGGTGAAATTGACTTTTTACAGTTTGTTACCCAATACGATGTCATTCTCTTCTCAGAAACATGGTTGTCTGAGACTGATCGTACGAACTTAGAGATCGAAGGTTTCCAGTGTGATCATATCTTTGGCAATAAATCTGTAGGTGCGAAGAAAGGGAGATACAGTGGCGGGATATCTATTTATTATAAATATTGTTATAAAGATCACATTAAGATAATTGAAAAACACCAGTGTGGCATTATGTGGGTAAAATTACAAAGTGATTTATTCCAATTTGATGAAGATGTGTATATATGTAACGTTTATATCCCACCATCTGCGTCAAAAGTGTTGAAATCTCAAGATGTTGACATGTTTGATATCCTAGAACAAGGCGTGGTTAACTATAAGAACCACGGAAAAATATACATTACTTGTGACTTCAACAGCCGTACATCAAAGGAACCAGACTTTCTCGATTTTGATAAGTACTTAGACCATGACATTTTCATTCAAGATTCCCGTAGTACTACAACTTTTACTACGCGAGTAAATAAAGATCACGTGGTTGATTGTTATGGTCGAAAGCTATTATTATTTTGTCAGGTGACTGATTTATGCATAGCCAATGGGCGCTTAGGCGGTGATCGAAATGTAGGTCAGTTTACTTTCGTTTCACACAATGGACTTAGCCTGGTCGATTATCTACTCTGTAGTCATAATGATAGCAAATTTGTCGAAAACTTTTATGTTGTTGATTTTAATGAATTCTCTGATCACTCACCTATATTTTATAGTTTAGCTCTAAAACTCCATGTTGAAGAACACAATAATCCAACCAACATAAATAATGATAGCCATCCACGTCACAAAATAGTTTACGATGAGACCAAATTGCCTTTTTTTCGGCAACAGCTATTAGATTGTCAAGGTGTATTGGATCAGCTGATCAGTGACGTAAATGTATGTCAGGTGGACGGTATTGTACAGTCATTTACGAATTTTATGTATGATAGCACACAAGCTGTTTTTACCAAAAGCTACGGTAAATCATACAGGCCATCTCATAAATTTGCGAAAAATCGTTGGTTCAATGATAACTGCAAAAAAGCAAGGGAAAATTTCAAACGGGCACGAAATATTTTTACAAAAAACAAGAATGCACTAAATAGGATTAATTTTATAAAGGCTCGCAATAATTTTACAAAAGTTAAACGTTCAGCCAAAAGGAAACTACGGTTGCAGCAGGGTAAAGACGTCTGCGACATGGCTAAGAAACAACCAAAAACTTTTTGGAAAACTATTCAGAAAACTATCAAGCCAAAACAAAGTGAATCATCTAAATTAACTGCTGGAGATCTTTATGAGCACTTTAAATCTATATACGGTGATGAGCGCGACTTACCGACAGAACCAAATTTTGCAGATGAAAAAATTGAAAATCATGAAATGGACTGTGATATTTCAGAACAAGAGTTAAGAAAAGCAGTATTTTCGCAAAAAAAAATAATAAAAGCACTGGCACTGATGATCTTTGTTCCGAATTATTCAAAGGCTCATTCGATATTGTCTCCCAGTTCCTACTTAAGTTGTACAATAGATTGTTTTCCAATGGCGAATACCCCCGACTTTGGGGAGAAGGCATAATTGTCCCTATTTTCAAAGGAGGAAATAATGATGATCCTAGTAGTTATAGAGGTATAACACTCATTAATATTCTTGGTAAAATTTATTCACAAATTTTGTTAAATCGACTGAATAGTTGGGCGGAAAAAGAGGAAAAGATTTTGCAAAATCAGTTCGGATTTCAGAAAGGTAAATCTACTGTAGACTGTATTTTTACGTTACATTCCATTATCTCAAAAACACTTGATGCTAAAGAAAAATTATACTGCGTGTTCGTGGATTATGAGAAAGCATTTGACAAGGTCGACCGATCAATGCTCTGGCACAAACTAATTACCGAAAAGGTTAGCACTAAGCTAGTAAAAGCACTATCTTCTATGTATACAGTAGTTAAGTCTTGTATTCGCTATCAGTCATTAAGGTCTAGATTCTTTAGTTCACACATTGGTTTAAAACAGGGTGACCCAAGTTCGCCTCTGATGTTTATGATGTTTATCAATGATATTGCTCAAAACATGAATGCTAACTTTGATGATATATTTACAACTAATGAATTACGTCTTTTTATCTTGTTGTATGCAGACGATGCAGTTATATTTGCAAAGTCACCAAGAGTTTTACAGTCACTATTACACAATTTAGAAACTTACTGTTTAAGATGGGGCCTAAAGATAAACACTGCAAAAACTAAAGTAATGATTTTTGAAAAAGGCGAAACCACACATTATGATTTCTTTCTTAATAATGTTAAACTAGAACAGGTTTCATCATTTAAGTACCTAGGTATTCATTTTTTCACTAACGGTAACTGGCACCGAACGCAAAAACGGTTAGCACAACATGCATCCTTCGCTCTCCACAAACTCTTTTCGATATTTCGTGAAATAGAATTGCCTATTAGTGAAAAGTGTAAATTATTTGATGCTCTAGTCTCGCCTACTCTAAATTACGGTGCCGAAGTATGGGGCATGTATGAAGCAAAAGATGTAGAGATACTGCACAATAAATTCTGTAGGTGGACATTAAATGTTAGGAAATCCACAAACCTGGTTGGATTGTATGGAGAACTAGGAAGGCCACCACTTTGTATCTTAAGGAAAATTATTATGATAAGATATTGGATGAAATTACTAAAGTCTGAAGATAATTTTATACCCAAACAAATTTACTTTATGTTAAAACAGGATGCAGATAACAATAAAAGTTACAGTGGTACAAATTGGGCTTATCAGGTAAAACATATTCTTGATAGTATAGGGTTAAGTAACATATGGATTCAACAGTATGATATTGATATACCTTTTAATTTGATTAAGCAACGGATATTAGACATATACAAACAGACATGGTATGTTGCTGTTAACAATTCAAATAGATTATTGTTGTATTCAAGATATAAACATGAATTTATTTTTGAAAAATATTTAGATTTCATAGTGGAAAAGAAGTACCGCATTGCCCTGAGTCAGTTTCGGTTATCATCGCATGATTTAGAGATTGAACGTGGTCGGTATGCAGATGTGGACAGAGTTGATCGTATTTGTCATTTCTGTAATAATAATCAAATCGAAAATGAGTACCATTTTCTATTAATATGCCCTCTGTACAGGGAGTTAAGGAAACTTTACATGAAACGTTATTATTATCAATGGCCCACTTTAAACAAATTTGACAAACTCATGAGTTCGAATAATAAAACTGTTGTTGTAAAATTAGCAAAATATATTTACTTCGCTTCTCAATTACGAAAACAAACTCTTTAGTGCTAGAACATGTATATATGATGTCAGTTGTTCAATGTATAACACTGTTTTGTTATGAAATTTTGCTTTGAAATGCTGATGCGTATATTTATATTATTTATATATGCTCCTCGGCTGATGTATGTGTAGTTTATGTCCTCTCTACTGTATATATGTTTTGTAGGCGTTAAGCATTGTTGTATGCTTTTGCTGAATAAAATCATTGTCATAAAATCATTGTCATTGTCATTTACCTGTAAAAATCAGCCATGCATATGTGTAAATGAGAAAGTAATTATCGTGACCTAAATGATAAAAGAATGTGATAAACAACCTTTGATTTAGAACAACTTCCGAAATTTCATTGACACAAAAAAAGCATTTACAATGGTTATATTTTTCTCCGCTGTTAGAAATAAATGATTCGAGTGCCATCAGATGAAATATTCAAATCAAATAAGTTTTCCTATTTATAATTAACAAAAATGTTAAGTTTGAATGTATTTCAATATCTATGCACATATAATTAATTTATTTAATGACAAATTAATAGTTTAATGCATACGTAAGCTTGTTAGAAAATATCATACTCCCATACTGCGATAGGCAATACTTGTAGCATTGGCTGTCCGCACGACTGTCTTGCAGATAACGCAGCTTATTGTAGATAGCCTCAGACGGGATCAATGCCATGTCTTGTTTTTGTTTTCTTCTTCTGCATAGCATTGCTTGGTAAAATTAAAGTTTCATGGTTTAAAACCATGAAACTTTAATTTTACCAAGCTGTGACAAGGGAAAAATAGTAAACTATGCTTTTGATGTAAAGTTGGTACATCTATACATTTTAGAAGAGAAATGGTGGTACTATAGTTGTCCAATATGAGCAGAAGTAGTAAACAGATGTACAATAATTGTTTAAGTTGAACTCTAAAGATACCTAATTTATAACATATGTGTTGAGCTATTAACAAAAGAAAATGTACAAAATACTAAATTATTCATAAGTGACAATCTGGGCAGTATGATGTCCATTCTCCAAACAAAAGAAATCTTTGTAAAGAAAGTTTTACTCTCTGCATCAAAAACAGTCTTAGGCTAGATTTTGGAAAGGCAACATCTTATTTCGATGTGGAGAAAATAATAAATACAAATATGTGTGACAGTAAAGATAATTTAGCAAACGCGAGGGCTTCGGCCCTTGCCTAGAAAATATGATTATGTGGAAACAGGACATGTACAACTACATTCAAACATATCTGTGTTTAAAATGTTTTAAGATGAAGTAAAGTTTCACATGTATTAAAAGAATAAATTAAATTGAAAACAGGAGAAAGACTTACGTCTCAATTCAACTTCAGTGTCAGCAAAATTGTGCAATTAGCAAAAATCTAAACAACAAGAAGAACTATGCAAAAACTCTCGTATAAATTTTGGTGGATGAACCGTGGTCGAAAGACTTTTTAGCTCTTTCAGCGATTCCAGTGTTAATAAATGACACGAACACTGAGTACCAATAAATAGATATAATGGTAACACAAGAACACTGCAATATTAACTGTAATGGCTGACGTCGTCACTATGACTACATGACGTTGATGACGTCGTAATAGAAGTAAGATAACTCTGCTTAATTTAAGTTGCATAAAATGATGATGTCCCTTATATATGTGCATTAAACCAAACTTTAACATTAATTATACTTTCTCTTTTTTTTTCCTTTTGTTTTCTTCTTTATGAAAACTGTTATTCCAAAATTGATACAAACTTTAAAAAGAAATTATTTTGCAATTAGGTTTAAAAATTCATTCAGCCAAATTTAAAAGACAAAGTGGTGGTAGAGTGATAAAAATGAAAACCTGAAATGAATTTCAATCTTAACATTAAAATTAAGATTTTGTTAGCAATCAAATCAATCGATAAATATCTAAGTAAATGTGCAGTATAACAACTTAAGCATCTGGTAAACAAAAACAAGTGAATTGTTCAGATTGTGTAATACAGTTCTGTCATTTGAACATATCATAATCTGACCACTGTTGCTTATCCCCAGTGATTTTCTGATTTTCCAATCCATCATCTGTTTTGCTTTCTCTTCCAGCAAAGAATCTAACATCATTTCACCCACTCCTGTATCCCTATCTGGAAAAATACCACGCCTAGAATTATTCCTATTTGCCATTTCCTCAGTTGGTTCTAGAGATTTAATCTGGTGCTCTAGCTCACTCAAAATCATCTTCCAGTGTTTTAAATTCTCCTTTCTTTGTTCATAAAGATTGTCACTCAGCAATTCTTTTTCTTGTCGTTTCTTCTGAAAATTGGATGTCTCAATTTTCTTTCCTGTCTTCAAAGAATTCTCTATCCCCTGATTCTTAATCATGTCGAATAAGTTTTCATTCTGCGACTTTAATCCTGATACAGAGTTCTCTATCTTTTCCGCCAATTCTTCTAATTTGCTATCCAAGATAGAATTCCCTTCTTCTATACTGTTTAGTACCTGGTTCAGTTCCTGTACTGTTGACCCTTGAGATGCTGTGCATTCCTTAACTCTCTTCACCTCCAGACCTGTTGCCCGTGACTCCAGCTGTCTTTCACAACCAAGTTGCAACACTTTCAAATCGTGTCTCAAAGTTTTATTGTCTTCCTTCAAATTAGCTACCTCTTGTGCTAGTTTAGCCATCACAGCTTCAATATGTGATCCCATCTGTTGTTTCAATTTCTTGCCTGATTCACTCTGATTCAATGAGTTCTCAGGTGTCTTTCCCTCCACCTTTTTCATCATATTTTCCCAGCTATCAGGGCAATGGTCCAACAGGTGTCGATAGGATCCACATGACAAACATTTAAGCACTTCGCCATCACGACCAGTTGGATTAATTTTCTTCTTAATACCTCTTTGATTTACAAAAGACTCACGTCTTGTTTTCCTATCATCTCCAGCCCCTGAGCTAACACTTTCATCCCTAGCCTGTTGTCTACGATTCTCTCCAAGAAAAGCTTGATTACATCTTTCATTGACAAATCCACCATTGTGCAATTTGTATTTACTTTCTTCTCTTCTTGAAGAACACCAGGTAATGGCACCCTTACAACCTGCAAATCTCTTCAACATTGTCTTTGCCTCCTCATACATTGTAGCCTTCTTCTCATAATTAATTCCAGTCAAAATAATCAATTGTTCCTGTCTAGATATATTTGCTCCCTGGAGCAGTCTGAATGCTAATATTTCAGGTGGCAGGTTTATCTGTAACTTTTCAATCTTCCTGTACTTAAAATCAAAAAGACACACATACTCATGCATTGACTGTCCATCTTTTCTTTTATAATTTTCAAAGTCCTCAAATTTTTCTAAAATATCTGTTAATCCATCTTTCTGTAAGTGTTTATCTAGGAAATCAAAAAGTGTACTTAGCCCACTTTCCTTTCGAAGTTCCTCCAGCTCCAGCTGTTCAAACACTTTCTCTTTGATTTTACTTGTATGATCTGCCGGTAGAAGAAGAGCTACTGTTATTGCTTGTTTTTCTCTGCACAAGTCTGTTATCAATGTCCAAGCTCTTGTCTCCAGCTTCCATTGTTCATATGATGTTGTCTTTGTCAGCAGAGGAGGATCAATTTCTGGTGCCATTCCAATTCACTCTTCCCTTCCTATCTCCAGAGTCATTGCCAAGGATCTTCTTATCGCTCTGCTACCATTGTTAATAAATGACACGAACACTGAGTACCAATAAATAGATATAATGGTAACACAAGAACACTGCAATATTAACTGTAATGGCTGACGTCGTCACTATGACTACATGACGTTGATGACGTCGTAATAGAAGTAAGATAACTCTGCTTAATTTAAGTTGCATAAAATGATGATGTCCCTTATATATGTGCATTAAACCAAACTTTAACATCCAGGACAGCTCTACACAAGGATGATGAGAATTTCTAATTTCCCAGGACTCAAAATTTTGAATTATGGCAGAACTCAGCAAAAAGATACAGAACTAACTCAGATGGAGAACTTGTCAGACATTTTAAATGATGGTTATGAGCAGTGATATTTTGGAAAACAAGGATTCACCTTATTCAAGACAGAGGACATTTATATCTAAAATTGATAGAGTTACACCTACAAACATTCTTTGGAAAAACAACACGTGACTATTTTCAAGAAGAAATTCCTATTTTAAAGTGACATTTTCTCGGATGATACTGATGAGAAAAATCTAAGAAACAATTAAGAAACTGTTTAATACCTATACTGGAACTTTCATTTATAATTCTGTTAATATCAATGACATAAATTCAAATTTACCAATGTTTTATCGTTTTCACACATGTATGCTTTATATCTTGTATTTTATGTATGTCTTATGCCTATGTTTTCATTTGTAGTTGTACATGTCAGACATGTCATCAATGCCATATTGGAATATATTTGAAGTCAAAATAAAAAAGCAAATTTCTAAAGTCAATTCTAACTTAACAAAACTAAATTTTTAACATGAATTAGTGAAATGCAGAATATATTAATAAGAAATGACAATATGTAAACTTCATAATATGTAGTTTTAGGTTTTGAACGTGGTATAAGGTGATTTCAGCATATTTTTTCATACCGGAGTGAAATAATTATGTTGTTATCTGAAATTAGGTTTGTAGAGGACTGATCATCCTGCCTATAAACTAAAATCGGTCCACCTTCATATCATGCGCAATAATTACATATATCGCAGAAACATCTTTTTTAAAATGTAATTTAAAGAACTGGATAGTTGTCTCATAATTTTTGTATATTTTATGAAATGTGATGTTCAAAACAATGAAGTAAGGGTGAACTTTTCAGGAAAATTATTAAAGATGATGCCATTAATGCATTAGACCAAAGATATTACATAAAAATTAAAAAGTAATGGTTTGTAATGCAGAGGATGAGCAGTCATGAGTTGATTAAAGGTGGCACTGCCGTGAAATGCCTTTAATATAAAATAAAATAATGAATAAATAATGTGGATCACTGAAAGTTACCCTGAATGTTTTGCAACGATACTATATCACAGATGATAAGACTATCCCTTCTAACAAAATGCATAAAATGTATGTTTTGTGAAAAATATAAGCAACATAAACAAATATATTTAATCAAATGCTGTTTTGAGGACAAAACATTTTCAAAAGGGGCGGGAAATTTGTGACAAGGGAAAAATAGTAAACTATGCTTTTGATGTAAAGTTGGTACATCTATACATTTCAGAAGAGAAATGGTGGTACTATAGTTGTCCAATATGAGCAGAAGTAGTAAACAGATGTACAATAATTGTTTAAGTTGAACTCTAAAGATACCTAATTTATAACATATAAGTGTTGAGCTATTAACAAAAGAAAATGTACAAAATACTAAATTATTCATAAGTGACAATCTGGGCAGTATGATGTTCATTCTCCAAACAAAAGAAATCTTTGTAAAGAAAGTTTTACTCTCTGCATCAAAAACAGTCTTAGGCTAGATTTTGGAAAGGCAACATCTTATTTCGATGTGGAGAAAATAATAAATACAAATATGTGACAGTAAAGATAATTTAGCAAACGCGAGGGCTTCGGCCCTTACCTAGAAAATATGATTATGTGGAAACAGGACATGTACAACTACATTCAAACATATCTGTGTTTAAAATGTTTTAAGATGAAGTAAAGTTTCACATGTATTAAAAGAATAAAATAAATTGAAAACAGGAGAAAGACTTACGTCTCAATTCAACTTCAGTGTCAGCAAAATTGTGCAATTAGCAAAAATCTAAACAACAAGAAGAACTATGCAAAAACTCTCGTATAAAGCAATGCTATGCAGAAGAAGAAAACAAAAAATAGCAACATAATTTATATTTAGAAAATATAGAACAAGTAATTATGAAGTGAAAACGTGTGAAAAAAAAGTCAAACCAAAATCTGAGGTTAGCCATGTGAACTGGCTCAGGGATAATTTTGGAAGGGGCCATGGGCAAAAAAGCCCTTTAATATTTTCAAAATGGCCACTTCATTTGGAAAGCATGAGCCATTTTTATAATGTAAGGAGATAGGGGATAATGTTTATAGATTGGAGTTTTTCTCAAAATGGCCCCTTCCATTTTTTAGCCAACAATATCCCTGCTGGCTCCCAGCTTTTTGCTTACTGTGTATCGTGTCTACCAGTTTCTTACAATAACCTTGACAGTAGCTGTGGAAAAGGTGAGTTGCTCAAGGCAAAAACAAATTGTGATACATGTACATCTGAGGCCCGAACCAGGGACCCCTTGGCCCAAAGTACTTGTCAGCTCGACTGGTAATGATTTGATAATGAAAAGATACTACCATACACATAATCATGAATATTGAATATGGTGCCTGCAAGTGGTCTAGAAAAGCAAAAGTTTAAATGTCAGGGGCCAGTTGTTCAAAACTTCATTAGCTTAATGTCATCGTTAAGAAATCAACTCATCAAGTAAATGCCGACTACATAAGCAAATACACTGTTACTTTTTGTTGATAAAATGTGAGAATCCTTTGCATTGCTTTGAAAGGATTCTCACATTTTATCAACAAAAAATGTGTATTTGTAATATTCATGTTTGAAATTTTAACAAATCGTTAACTAACAAGTTTGTTAATTTCGAAAAACTGGCCCCAGATCCTGCTAAGTGGAAGAGCACATTGTCTGACCTGGATCTGTTTTGTAAACTACCATTTCTCTAAACATACTTTTCCAAATATTAAAATTGAGCCGTCACATTAGAAAACCAACAAAATGCATATGTGAAAACAAAGGCACAGATCACCTGTGCAGTAACTGCACAGCTGATCAGGCCTTTGTTTTTGCAACACAGTACAATTCCTCTTCTTCTTTATGCACCAGTCATTTGTAACCACTGCCCCCCCACCTACGGGGAAGGGTGGGGGACAGCCTGGCTAAAGTGCGGGGCAATTACTTTTCGAGTGTCCCCGCAGTGCAGGGGAAATGAGGGGGTTTTGACATTAGAATCCTTAACTCAGGGAAATTTTCTATTGCTAAGGGTGGGGCAAAGAGCAAAGTTTTGACCTCCAGTTTGCCCCCTGGGGATGGGGCTTATAGCAGGGCACTGAAAGCTGAAAAGTTATAATCCCCGCCCTTCCCCATAGGTGGGGGAGCAGTGGTTACAAATGACTGGTGCATTAATCTGTGACTGGAGAGGCCAGTTTGTGTTAGACCTGGCCCCGAGGTTATAAAACTTTTTTCATGCTCAGCTCAGCTGAGCTTGAAATTTCTACTCCTCATAGATGTTGAAAAAGTCAAGATTGATGGAAAATACAGGTTCAAAACTCAAAAACTAGTAATTTATCCTGCTAATAAATGTTAAAATGCCAACAATTGTTGGCATTTTAACATTTATGAGCAGGATAAATTTTAGTCTCAGCTGAGCTGAGCATGAAAAAAGTTTTATAACCTCGGGGCCTGGTCTGAACTCCAAATTGTTGGCTCATACAATATAATTTCAATATACCGGGTAGTAGATTTTTCCATGTAGATGGCCCACCCACTATTGTTTGACGGTACTTGGCTCCAGCAGGGGAAGTATGAATCAGCAGAGGCGTTCTATCAGCAAGTGTTGGCCGGAACTGGGGGCGCTGCTGCAGCTGGAACATCAAAAGTAAGATATTTGGAGAGGAATGGGTTTGATAGTTTTTTTGATTACAGTCAATGTAGCTTCAGGTTGAAATATTTAAATCATGTTGCTTTTTAGAATATATACAGTACAACTGAAGTCAGACTAGCTTCATCAGTCCCTATCCAGTATCATACAAAAGAATGAATGGGGCAGATGAAAATAGTCTGTGATTAACATAGGTTAAGCTTAACAGTAAAATTAAATTTTGCATGCTCGTCTTTTAACATGTCACAAAAGACCAGAAATTTATTATGTAAAATTAACATTCTGGTATTTATCAACTTTGGGCCATGTTGCGAGAAAACCAGTCTTCAGGATTTCCGACCAGGTCCAACACAACCTGTCTGTGTAGCCTTAGAAGATGGATAGAAGCTTAAAATTTTGGATTTAAGAAGAAGAGGAATTGTACTATTGATGCTGGGAAAACCAAGGCGCTGATCAGCGCCTTTGTTTTCGCAAACTTTAAGGCAAAAATCTGGTTTCTCATGACTTGACTCATTTGATACTCATTTAAAGTTAAAACTTGTCTACCATGGGGATAAGTAGTACAACCTGTGCTGCTGAGTCACAAAGTTTACCCATATATGACAAAAGGACTTGCCCATCATCATCATTTGGATGAGTCTATTTTCATTTTTAGGGGCTTCAGGAGTGATTTTAATTTTTTATTTGATTTTTTAATGAATTTTCGCTAAGCAAACAGAATAGCCCCAGATGGGACACCGCGTTCTGCGGCATCACATCTGGGGCTATACTGTTTGCCTATGTCCCAAAAAAAGGATGCCAGGCGCATATTAGTAAAGAAAAATTATAGTACAGTGTACAGTACATGTATATTTGTGTACATTAAACTTTTTCTGTTCTTTTGTTGGTTCCATTGGCAAAAGTTTAGGGTATGGGTTTCACAGTTTTGATAACACTTAAATCATTAAGATATCTTGATAAAAACCCTGTTAATGATGCAGCATATCAGCGCTATTCACCTATTGTCATGTTTTCTGTCTTTCGGATGAGATTTTATATTGAGGTCCCGTGTCCATACAACCATAGCTGTTGAGATGTAAAACGAAATGAGCCGCATCATGAGAAAACCATATTTTTGCCTATGCGAAAACATAGGCGCAGATCAGCTGTGCAGTAACTGCACAGCTGACCAGCGCCTTTGTTTTTGCTACACGGATAGTCCAATTTCTCGTCTTCCTAAATCCGAAATTTCAAGCATTTAGCCATCTTCTATAGCTGCACGTACAGACCAGCTTGTGTCAGACTAGGTCGGAAACCCCGAAGACCGGTTTTCTCATGTAGCAGTTCAAATCGTCCATTGTCATGTTTGTTTTTATTATATTTTAGAGTCAGACATCTAACAAAGCAGCAACAAGTACACTGAAATCTGAAATAGCACAAGCACGACAAAACATAAAACAAGCTTTAGATAATGTGAGTAAAATCACATTCCTAGTCTAGTACACTAACTGGGGCCCAGGGTATGCGTGAAATCACATGTATTTTAAGGTCATTAGTCCAAGTTGTCACGAAAACATGTACTTGTAATGTATACCCCCTTAAACCCAACTATTATATAGCAAAACTGGGGTATGCAGGGGTATAGGTATACTCATCAAAAGAAGTTTTGCACCATTTAGATTTTTTCATATTTTTGAGTGAGATTTTAACAAACAAATTTTAAACCTAGCTTTTTGAATTTGCACATTCTGAAAGAGTTTGATAATGTGTGTGGTAAGTCCAAAAATCGTTGCGGAAATGATTTTAGGAAAATTGAAAATTCCCATTTTTAGCTCGCCTGCACGAAGTGCATAGAGCTATTGTAGTCACCTCGGTCGTCCGCGTTTACGTGTACGTTTACGTCCGCGTCACACTTTCGGTTAAAGTTTTTTAGAAGTCTATATCTCTTGACCATGTTGATGGATCAAGTTGATACTTTGCATGTTGATAGATATTGGTCTGAAGTTTTACGCAGTACCATCATGACCCACCCTGGGTGACCTTGAGGTCAAGGTCACGGACTTGGAAATTTTGTGTTTAAGTTTTTGGTTAAAGTTTTTGTAAGTCAATATCTCTTGACCATATTGATGGATTGTTTTGATACTTTGCATGGTGCTAGATATTGGTCTGAAGTTTTACGCAGTACCATCATGACCCACCCTGGGTGACCTTGAGGTCAAGGTCACGGACTTAGAAATTTTGTGTTTAAGTTTTTGGTTAAAGTTTTTGTAAGTCAATATCTCTTTACCATATTGATGGATTGTTTTGATACTTTGCATGTTGCTAGATATTGGTCTGAAGTTTTACGCAGTACCATCATGACCCACCCTGGGTGACCTTGAGGTCAAGGTCACAGACTTAGAAATTTTGTGTTTAAGTTTTTGATTTAAGTTTTTGTAAGTCTATATCTCTTGACCATGTTGATTGATCGAGTTGATACTTTGCATGTTGGTAGATATTGGTCTGAAGTTTTATGCAGTACCATCATGACCTACCCTGGGTGACCTTGAGGTCAAGGTCACAGACTTAGAAATTTTGTGTTAAATTTTTTGGTTAAAGTCTAAATCTCTTGAACATGTTGATGGATAAAGTTGATACTTGCATGTTGATAGATATTGGTCTCAGGTTTTATGCTGTACAATACAATTCACCTGGATGACCTTGAGGTCGGACTTGGAAGTTTTGTGTTTAAGTTTTGGTTAATGTTTTTATAAGTCTATATCTCTTGAACATGTAAATTGATCAAGTTGATACTTTGCATTGGTCTGAAGTTTTATGTTGTACCATCATGACCCACCTGAGTGACCTTGAGGTCAAGGTTATGGGTCATAGATTTTAACAGATGTAGTGGCATAGCACAAGTCAGGCGAGCTACGCTGTCCTGCGACAGCTCTTATTCTGAAATGCTGAAAATTGGAAAATCGAAAAAATTCCACAAAGAATGCCACAGCAGTAAGAACACATTTTTGTTTCCAAATTTACACACAAGAGCTCCAAAGCTAATGATTAAGCCGAAAAACAATTTTAAAAATCTCAAAATTTTAGTAAAAAATCATTTTTTGACAAAATTGCAATTTTTGAGAAAAAAAAAAAAAAAAAAAAAAAAAGATAAATATTGGAAAAACTGAGTAAAATCGAAATTCATTTCAATTTTGGATGAATGTTTTGAATGTTTTGAAACCAAAACCTGCCGCCTGTTTTCTTTCTGTTAAAGGCAATCTCATGTCAAAGATGTTGCATGAGTACTTTTTTGATATGCAGCTTTTTAAAAATTCTGAATTTGGATGGGTTGAAAACCAGTACCTCCCGTTAAACATTAATGGCTGCTGCATGCTTTGACAACCCATTTTATTGGAGAGATGAGTTTAACTCAGCTTTATCTTAGAATTCAAACAAAATTCCAAAAATCGTAATTTTTGGTCTGTCAAAAATAGTGTTTTTGTCCAAAAAATCAGTTTTTAGTTTTTTGCTTTAAATGATTGCTTTCAGTATCTCGAATGAGGATGTGAAACGAATTCGGGTTTGGAAGCCCAGAAATAAAGATGTGGGCTTTTTGCTGCATCCCAAATTTTGGTGTTTTCAAAAACATGCATTTTTGCACATTTTTATTTAATATTTTTAAGAAAAAATATTGATTTGTTATTCAGGAAGTCCAGCCCTTTAAGATGGTATTGAGTTTTAAAAGTTTATTTGAAAAATATCTATACTAGACATTATTTTAAAATGAGAAAAATATTAACTGGTGCAAAACTTCTTTTGATGAGTATATTTTTTCTTACTTTAGCTCTAAAACATAGATTTCGGGTAATCATTAGAACCGCCTCGACAACCTCTAATGCCTCGGGACTGCTAGCGTGTACCCACAATCTATGGTTTGAGCAGAAATAAGAAAAATATGTATAACCTGGCATACCCCAGTTTTGCTATAAAGTGGGGTTTAAGGGGGTATTCATTGCACGGACTTGTTTTCCTGATGAAATGATATGTTACCCTGGGCCTCTGTTTAGTTGCTGTTGTTAGTTTGTTATTCCCTGACTAGCTGAATAAAGCCATCAATCAGGTTTTCCTGTTAAGCCACATCTTTCTTTTTGAGATCTACCAATTTCTGAAAGGATCCATGACATTCTGTCTAACGGACATTTTGTCTAAATGCCTTTTCTTCTAATGACCATTTCGTCTAATGCCTTTTAGTCGAATGACCATTTCATCTAATGCCTTTTAGTCGAATGACCATTTCATCTAATGCCTTTTAGTCGAATGACCATTTCATCTAACACAACAGTTCTTCTAAATTTCGTCTAAACGTCTAAAGTTTATCTAAATTACATGTAGTATACATCAAAAACATAACAAAAAGGACAATATACTTTTGCATGTTCTTTTTGAGTTCCATGTCAGAAGCTAAGTTTGTAATAATGCCACCTACATTTTGAAACAATTTTGATTTTTCCCAATATCAGCAACAGGGAAAGACAAAAAATAAAATCAAAAGAGTAGTAATTCAACATTACCCTCGAGCTGTTATGCCAATATGTAGAACTAAGAAATTTTTGATTTTCATCTTATTATCAAGTGAACAACCATGAAAAAACAATAGACAAAAAATCCCCCCCAAAATATCCTGTTAAAAACAGAAATCCACAAAATGTCGCACCTGGTTGATTAGATGAGATGGCCTTTAGACTAAATATCGATAAGACAAAATAGCATTTACTGGCCATTTAGATTTTGTAATGTCCATTTAGATGAAATGGCATTTAGACAAAATGTTTTAGACGAAATGTCTTGCACCCTATTGAAATCATCTCTGACATTGCTTAGTCAACCAAAGTTCAGTACATGTATATGCTAAACACCATAGAACTTAAACATAATGACATTAGAGATCAGCTGGTCAGGGTGTCCTCAGCCATCTCATTTGATTATGGATTCTTTCACTTTCACTCTTTAAACTGATTTCCTATATGCACATGCATCTGAGTTGCATTATGAGAAAACCGGATTTTGCCTGTGCGAAACCAAATGCGCAGATCAGCACACTGCACCGCTGATCAGCACCTTTGTTTTCGCTACACAGGTAATACAATCCCTCTTCTTCTTAAATCTGAAATTTCAAGCATTTAGCCTTTTTCTGAGACTGTACAGGCCCATCAGGCTGTTTTGTGTCTGACCTGACCGGAAAACTCATAGACCAGTTTTCTTGCAATGTGGCTCATCTAATAGTGATAGAGCATAGCACTTCTTATTTATCATTCTCACAGACCTCTCTCCTTGCAAGTTTCCTGATAAACCTTGATCATGTTCATTATATCGTCCATAATCATTTGAGTTGACCTAGCAAATATTCAATGAACCTTTGAATGATTGGCTGTAAAAGTCACATGACATTGTTTTGTGATTTGTGTCAGCATTCAGATAGTACATGTGCTTAATTTAATTCTTGATTATAAAGAATTGATAATGATTGACAAGAATTGAAACTTTATTTAAAAGATTTTATAAATATTGTTAAAAAAAAAATGAATGCATACATATTAGCAATTTTTGGGCCAATATTTTTTACTGATTAGCAATTTTGGGGCCAAAATTTACTGATATCAGTGATTTTTGGGCCAAATTTTACTGATTGGCGATTTTTGGGCCAAATCTTACAGATTAGCGATATTTGGGCCAAAACTTTATGGATTAGTGATTTTTGGGCCAAAATTTTACTGATTAGCAATTTTTGGGCCAAAATTTTACTGATTATCATTAGCAATGTCAGAGGAACCCCATTGAGACTCTCATACAGCTGTAATTATTAAATACAAAATAATACAGTGCTAACTAACAGACTTTGGTGCCTTTGAAGTGTGACGGTAATTTGCATATTTACTTTATACACAGTGTGACATCTTTTTTCTGTCGTGTCTTCAGTGAAATTTTTACTTACATCAGTGTTTGATGACAGTGTTTCTACAAGAAAAATACATATGAGCCGCCTCGTGGAAAAACCAACAATTTGGGTTCTGACCAGGTCTGACACAAACCAGGCTGTATAGTCACAGAAGATGGCTAGAAGCTGGAAAATTTTGGATTTAGGTAGAAGAGGAATTGTACTATCCAAGTAGCGAAAACAAAGGCGCTGATCAGCTTTGCGGTTACCGCGAAGCTGATCTGCGTCTTTGATTTCGCCTATGCAGATTGTTGGTTTTCCCATGGGGCGGCTCAATTATACTAATATTTTCCCCATTTCTTTCCTTTTTTCTTTCTTTTTTTATTTTTGCATGTTTGAATATTATTACTTGATGTATTTTTTTTCCCTGAATTCATAAATTACTTCACTATGTGTGCATTTGATTGGCAAAAATATGCTCTTTTACTTGAATTTATATTTTTCATCTTAATTACATTATAATTGATTAACATTGCTTGCTTACTCTTTACAACTACCTATTTAAATTATTTAATTTTTCATGCCCTTGTTCTAATTTTAACATATATTTATCAATTTTTGATTATTTGGTTTTAATTTTGTTCTGATATGCAATGTTTCTTTATTTTCCATAAATAATTGTGTTAACCATTCTGCATACACTATGTGTTACTGTATTCTGCATGTGCAATGTGTTTTGGTTCCCGGCTTGTGTATATTTAGTTGGTATGTTGTTGTGTACAGGAGACTGGTTCCTCGTCTTCCGCCGCCGACTCACAGGTTCTCACCAGGATCAAGAATCTAGAAGCCGAGAACAAGAACCTCAAACAAGGTATTAAACAATTTGATATATGAGCCGCCTCTTGAGAAAACCAACAATATGGTTTTCGAACAGGTCTGACACAAACTGAGCTGTACAAGCACAGATGATGGCTAGAGGCTTGAAATTTTGGATCTAGAAAGTAGAGGAATTGTACTATCTGTGTAATGTAAACAAAGGCGCCGATCAGTTTCGCGGTCAACGCGAAGCTGATCTGCGTCTTTGTTTTTCGCCTATGCATGTTGTTGGTTTTCTCATGGGAAAGCTCATATATTTTGATTAAGCACTTTTAATTTTATTGAGCTGATTCTTTTTCTCTTATTTAGTTGTACATCCCTTTCAAGATTATTTCAACTTATATGAGACATGCCAATTAGGAGATGGGGCAAAAAAACGGAGTACCCCCAACAGAAACCAGTCGGCACATACATGAGCAGAACTTGGCTCAGCTTACATGTACCTCATACGGGGCTCAAACCCACACTAGACACAGTGACGGGTTGGTCATTAGGTGCAGAAATGAAACCTGCACTCTTAACCAATCAACTATGGGGACAGTCTCGGATTTTTCATACAGTACCTTGTTCGATAGTAACAAATCAAATGTAGTTTTAGATAATTATTGTAAATACATGTAGTGATATTGCAGATTGCAAATTTACAACTGAATAAATCGATAAGATCTTAATGTGTGTTGTGGTAGGCACTTGTGAAGAAAGAATATTAAAACTGAGAGGTTTTATTTTGGACGTTGTCTAATGAAATGCCAAAATGAACAGAATACAACATTATGGTATATAATTTTACTATCATCCTGCCTCTTTTCACCATTTAGTTGCCCAGGACCTACAAGCCCTGGTTAAGAAGCTAGATTCCCGTGTTTGTGCCTTAGAGAAAGGGGGTGGTAGCGGAGACGCCAAACCAACAGAAGCACCAAAAGCAGCAGCAAAAGATGATGACGACGATGATGATTTTGATCCTTTCGCAGATGATGACGTAAGTAATGCGTGGAGTCATAAAGTAAGCATGTCTGTACAAATATCCATCACATAGTGCCTATGTAACTGCACAGCTGACCAGCACCTTTGTTTTCTCTACAAAGATAGTAAAATCTGTCTTCTTCCTTAATCTAAAATTCCGCACTTTTAGACTTTTTCTGTAACACTGGCAGATTTTAGTCAGAACTGGTTAAAAACCCTGGAGACCGGTTATCTCGCTTAGCGGTTCAAATTCTGTAATAATTCTCCATTTTATTATATACTTAGTCATGAAATGTAGAGAAATATTTATCAAATATATAGAGGATATTCAAGTTTTTGGAGTGAATATGAGTTTTATTTCATTGAGTGAAGTGAAAAATTTTTATATTTCATGAGTGCCGAAGGCACGAATGAAATATATAATTTTCACTTCACGAGATGAAATAAAAGTCATATTCACGACAAAAACTTGAATTTTCTTTTTATTATATTGCATGTAGTCATTGTAACGTTGCGCGCTAAAGCATATGACGTCAAAATCCTAAATGACGTCATTACGTCACGTCATTACGTCGCTATTGTGTGTGAACGTTCATTGCGTCAACAATAGCATAGATTATAAAATTTAGTTATGTATAAATTAGAAATGAAACGGTGGAATCGTAATTTGCGTATTCCCAAATCTTATATTTTCACATGTGAAAATATAACTTTTTTATATTTTCACATGTGAAAATATAACTTTTTCAAATATTGGTTATATTTAATACATATTTCTCTATATTTCATCACTTGCCATATAATAAAATGTATATATTTGAAATGTTATATTTTCACTTGTGAAAAAAGGTCATATTTTCACATGTGAAAATATAACATTTTTGCATTGCCTTCGCATTTTCCATTTACTTACTGCACACCGCTTCAGAATTTCAAACGCCTATAACTTTCTTATTTGTGAACGAAAACATAAAGTGTGGATATTCATTTTCTTAGTTAGAACATAGGGAACATTTTGGTACCAAAAATAATCAGATTTGCTAAAAAAAATTGTTTTTCATATTTTGCACCTCTCCACTACAGCGCGTTCTCGTGAAGTGAAAATATGTATATTTCATAAATATTTTTCACTTCACTCGTGAAATAGAAGCCATATTCAACAGAAATATATGAATATCCTCTATTACATTTCCCCTAGGATGAGAGTGAAGATGAAGAGACCAAGAAGAGATTAGAAGCTTACCATGCCAAGAAAGCTAAAAGTAAGTTATTTTTTGTTTGTTTGGATTGAGGTTTTATATCCCAGTCGACAATTTTCAGTCATGCCTGGAAGTGCCATTACCTCCTGGGTATAGACCATGTCCTGTGTTTTTTTCACGCTCAACTCACATTTCCTCATAAAGACTAAAATTTCCTTAATATATTGATATTGAAGGTTTAGAACTCCAAAGCCTGTAGTTTATCCTGCTAATAAATGTTTAAATGATGACAGTTGTTGGCATTTTAACATTTATGAGCAGTATAAATTTTAGTCTTAGCTGAGCTGAGCATGAAGAGAGTTTTATAACCTCAGGACCAGTACTATGGTATGTAAATGCGTCTCACTGGACACAACATGATGCCTGAAGTGGGGATCGCACCCGAAAACTCTTGATTAGGAGCCCAATGCTCTTTGTAAACTCCCTTCTACCAAGAAAGCTTAAAGTTTTATGTTCATACTAATTAGTACACTGTGCACTTGTTAGCTCACCTCAGCCGAAGGCTCTCAGGTGAGCTTATATTATAGGTAGGCACCCGGCGTCCGTCCGTCTGTCCGTCGTCGTCCACCGTTTTCAAAGATCTTCTTCTCTGAAACCGCGTGGCCAACCAAAGCCAAATTTTATGGGAAGCATCTATAGGAAGGGGGAACCAATGTGATTAAATAATGGTCACATGACCAAGGTGGCCGCCATGCCGATATATGGTAAAAACCCTTCAAATCTTCTTCTCCAGAACCGGTTGACCGATTTCAACGAAACTTGGCATGAAGCACCGATGGCTTCTATATAAATTATGACCCTGTGATGACCTTGACCTATTTTACGGCAAGGTCAACAAAGGTCACCAACCACTTGGCCAATCAAAGCCAAATTTTATGTGAAGCATCTTTAGGATGGGGGAACCAATGTTTATATAAATATTCCAGGTCACATGACCAAGATGACCGCCATGCCCATAAATGGTAAAAAAACCTTCAAAAATCTTCTTCTCCGGAACCGATGGAACGATTTCAATGAAACTTGGCATGGAACATTGATGACTCAAGTACTACAATGTATATATAAATCATGACCCTGTGATGATTTTGACCTATTTTACGGCAAGGTCAACATAGGTTGTCAATGCATTTGAATGGGAAAAACTTTTAAAATGTCATTTAAAGTGAAAGTCTATAGCAGGAAATGCGCAGTAGGACTGAATATTAATGATTCTGAAAAAAATTGGACCTAGGGGCTCATATGCCCCCACCCCAGGGCAGTATACATGTATATTACCATAATATTCAAACATCTTTTCCTCTGAAACTACTCGGCCAATCAAAGCCAAATTTAAATTTTATGTATAGGATGGGGTAACCAATGTATATATTAATATTCTAGGTTACATGACCAAGATGGCCGCCATGCCCATATATGGTAAAAACCCTTCAAAAATCTTCTTCTCTGAAACCAATGGACTGATTTCAACGAAACTTGACGTGAAGCATTGATGGCTAAATCATGACTCTGTGATGACCATGACCCAGTTCATGGCAAGGTCAACATGGGTTGCCCATGCATTTGAATGGGGAAAACTGTTCAAGTGTCATTTGAAGGGAAAAACCAGCAGGAAATTGGCAAATGGACAGAATATTGATTATTCTGAAAAAAGAAAATGGCCCAAGGGCTTCATCTGCCCCTGCACTGGGGTTAAATACCATAATATTCAAACATGTTTATTGGTTTATGTAGCAGATCTCAGGTGAACGTTTACAGGACCATTGGTCCTCTGGTAATATCTAACTAATTGAAAGTTTGGATTACAAAATGCCTTTCTAATTAGTGCATATTACAGAGCTTCAATGCCCCAGTTTTTAATTCCAGATGCTATGTAAAAAGTGTCAAAATAGAAAAATACACGGCAGAATGAAATAAATGAATAAGCGATTCTGTCAAGCCTACAGCCTGTCAATTATGATGAAAAACCATTTATCAATTCTTCTCCTTCATACAAACACTATCATACCTTTTAGCCTTACTAAACTCATTTTCAGTTTCTTCTATCAACCTTTTCTTTGACGCGCGCACCTGCACATAATCCTCGTGAGAGGCTGCTGCAGTATATATAGAAAGAAAGAATGTGTACACATTAGGATAACATCGCCTTGAAACATAGATTGTGGATACTTGTCAGAATAGCCACAGCTAGGTGGTTCTAACATAACAATCTATGTTTTTTGAGCAAGCATAAGAAATAAATGAATATTGAAAACATTCATCTGAAATTATTTGTTACAGCTGATAGAATTCCTGTATATGAGCCCCGTCACGAGAAAACGGGTTTTTTGCCTATGCAAAATCAAAGGTGCAGATCAGCTTCGCAGTAACTGCGAAGCTGATCAGCGCCTTTGTTTTCACTACACGCATGGTACAATTGGTTTTCTTCTTAAATACGGAATTTCAATGTTCTAGTTTGCTTCTGTGACTGAACAGAATGATTTGTGTGGAACCTGGGCGGATTTTCCAAAGACCGGTTTTCTCGGATCGTGGCTCATATTGCACAAGTTTGTTTTCATAATGGTACAGTCAATAGACATAATTGTTTGTCACTCTCGAAAAACTCCATAGACTTCAATGTATTTTCATGTTTGCAAGAAAAATTATCCTGTTTCTCCTGGTCAACACATCTTAACGTTTTTGGTGCCATTTGAAAGGTAAATGAATAAAGCAATAAACAAGGTACATGTATTTTCATGGAATTTCATCCACGCGTTTTCAAGCTACAAAGTTTTAAAAAGTTGCAAGAATTTTGTTGACCATTTTCGGGCAACGTCACCATTGACGTCGATGGGAAAATGGCTTTTTCAAAATTTCCTTAAACTTTAAACTCATATACTTGAAAAATGCAATGTCGAAACTTTATCAAATTGACCTTTGTTTATTGCTTTATTTATTTACTTTTCAAATGACACCAAAATCATAAAAATATGTTGGCCAGAAGAGGCAGAATATTTTTTCTTGTAAACATGAAAATACATTAAAGTCTACGGAGATTTCGAAAGTGACGAACAATTATGTCTATTGACTGTATCTTGATTCGCAGAACCAACCGTGATTGCCAAGTCGAGTCTGGGTATTGATGTAAAACCATGGGATGATGAAACAGATATGAAACAACTAGAGGAGAGTGTCCGATCTATTACAATGGACGGTTTATTGTGGGGCCAATGTAAGTACTAACTTAGGCCAATAAACTAAAATGTGTGTTTCAGGTTTGCATGAAAATGTAAAATAGGGTCGGTAGTTAGGAACATTTTATTTTGATAATTTAGCCGCATATGTGACAACAAAGGCGCAAGCTGATCAGTGCCTTTGTTTTCGCTGCAGGAATAGAACAATTCCTCCTACTTATACCTAAAATAAGATTGTAGCTTTCTCCTGTGACGATACAGGCTGGTATGTGTCAGACCTGGTAGGAAATCCAGATTGTTGGTTTTCTCACTCGAAGCCTCAATTTTATAATGGAGAAAGGAAAATGGCAAAGAAGGACCATCGCCTAAAACTGCCTATTAAAGTTGGTGTCTTCGATAAAAAATCAAAATGGCAAAGAAGGACCATCGCATAAAACTGCCTATTAAAGTTGGTGTCTTCGTTAAAAAATAGACATAGACGCGTTATATATACCAACTGTATTTCCATTATTTCAACAAAGTTAGTCTCAATAGGTATTCATTGAAAAACCATGTCAGATGATATAACTATATATAGAAATAAGAAAAAAATACAGTCTTGTTTTGTTGGATTCAATTTATATTTTTTAACATACAAAAATATATACTTAAGGAATAAAGAAACGCAACAGACACTTTGGGTTATTGTAGACTGGCTTTGTAATGCAAGTCTGTGGTGTAACTGATCATTTGCATGATAGCAGTATCTAAAAAGCAAATTAAAGCAGGTAAAGCCACGATGCCGGTTACGTATGCTCAATGGCATGTACATAACCTCACTAAACCACAGTAGCACACTCTGGAAACATGCTCAATTAAAGTCAAATTTGAACCAAAACCAATTGTATTGTTAGTCTCAATAGGTTTAAGGGTATTGCAGATGTAACCATTGACCGGTTGGTAGCATTAGGTTATGATTTGGGACGCTTAACATCACCAAGGTCAGTGCCAAAACAAGGTCTTAGTGCCCCATTTCTACAGTACCTGTGACATCATTTTTGCTAAAATGCCCACATCGAATAATCTAAATGATGTTAATCACTTATTAGCTCACCTGAGCCGAAGGCTCAAGGTGAGCTTATAGGATAGGCAGGCATCCGTCGTCGTCGTCGTCGTCGTCGTCGTCCGTCGTCCGTCCACAATTTCAAAGAAGAATATTTCTGAAGCTAGTAGGCTGATCTTGATCAAATTTAATGTGAACCATAATTGGGTTGGGGGATTGATGGCATTAGGTTTTGGAGCAGATTGTATCAAAATTGTGGTTTCCATGGCAACAGATAGGTCCCATAGACTTACAATGGGAAAAACTAAAAAAATCTTCTTCTCTGAAACCACTAGGCCCACAGCTTTGATATTTGGTATGTAGCAATGGCTAATGGTCCTCTACATAAATTGTGCCATTCATGCCCCTGGGGTCAAATTTGGCCACGCCCCGGGGGTCGATAGTCTCCATAGACTTACTATGGGAAAAAATTAAAAAATCTTCTTCTCTGAAACCACAGGGCCCACAGCTTTGATATTTGGTATGTGGCAATGGCTAATGGTCCTCTACATAAATTGTGCCAGCCATGCCCCTGGGGTCAAATTTGGCCATGCCCCGGGGGTCGATAGTCTCCATAGACTTACAATTGGAAAAACTAAAAAAATCTTCTTCTCTGAAACCACTAGGCCCACAGCTTTGATATTTGGTATGTAGCAATGGCTAATGGTCCTCTACATAAATTATGCCATTCATGCCCCTGGGGTCAAATTTGGCCACGCCCCGGGGGTTGATAGTCTCCATAGACTTACTATGGGAAAAAAATTCAAAAATCTTCTTCTCTGAAACCACTGGGCCCACAGCTTTGATATTTTGTACGTGGCAATGGCTAATGGTCCTCTACATAAATTGTGCCAATCATGCCCCTGGGGTCAAATTTGGCCACGCACCGGGGGTCGATAGTCTCCATAGACCTACAATAGGAAAAAAAGTAAAAAAATCTTCTTCTCTGAAACCACTAGGCCAACAGCTTTGATATTTGGTATGTAGCAATGGCTAATGGTCCTCTACATAAATTATGCCATTCATGCCCCTGGGGTCAAATTTGGCCACGCCCCGGGGTTTGATAGTCTCCATAGACTTACTGTGGGAAAAAAATTCAAAAATCTTCTTCTCTGAAACCACAGGGCCCACAGCTTTGATATTTGTATGTGGGAATGGCTAATGGTCTTCTAAATAAATTGTGCCAATCATGTCCCCGGGGTCAAATTTGGCCACGCCCCGGGGGTCGATAGTCTCCATAGACATACAATAGGAAAAACTAAAAAAATCTTCTTCTCTGAAACCACTAGGCCCACAGCTTTGATATTTGGTATGTAGCTATGGCTAATGGTCCTCTACATAAATTGTGCCATTCATGCCCCTGGGGTCAAATTTGGCCAGGTCCCGGAGGTTGATAGTCTCAATAGACTTGCTATAGGAAAAAAATTCAAAAATCTTCTTCTCTGAAACCACAGGGCACACAGCTTTGATATTTTGTATGTGGCAATGGCTAATGGTCCTCTACATAAATTGTGCCAGCCATGCCCCTGGGGTCAAATTTGGCCACGCCCGGGGGTAGATAGTCTCCATAGACTTACAATGGGAAAAACTAAAAAAAACTTCTTCTCTGAAACCAAAAGGCCCAGAGCTTCTATATTTTGTATGTAGCAATGTTTGGTAGTGCCCATTATAAATTGTGCCAGTCATGCCCCTGGGTCAAATTTGGCAATGCCCCAGGGGTCAATAGTGTCCATGCATAGACTTTCATTGGTCGATTCTCAATTAATTTAAATCTCATGAGCTTACAATGTGATAATCTCTCACGTGAGCTACAGGACCAATGGTCCTCTAGTTATTCATTATTGTCGACTTTTGCATTCTGTTAACCAGTTTTAGGGCAACATGGGATGATACCCAAGTTTGCAATGACGCCTATCTTTATTGCACATTATCAAGTCGACGTCAGATTACCAAACGTACAATATTTGGCATATCCACCCCGACATTAACACCACAATTTGTTTTTTCATGGTTTTTGATGTATTGCACGAAGTGCAAAGAGCTATTGTTGTCACCTCGGTCGTCCCCGTTTACGTTTACGTGTACGTGTACGTTTACGTCCGCGTCACACTTTTGGTTAAAGTTTTTAAAATTGTTATATCTTGATAGTCACTGACCAGAAATCTTTCATATTTGGAACATTGCTGCATATGAGGGTCCTCTGTGATTTAGTGTTAAGGGATCCGTGGGGTCATGCCTGAGGGCGGGGCTAGAGGTCAATATCTAGAACACCTTTGTACAATGCTCAGATGCTGTGTTAGTTTCTCATCAACTGTAAAGCCTAGAACTGTCAAACCTTACATAAGGCTTCTTCTTGGTGTCCCGACTCGGCACCCATATTGACCTACTGACCTTGACCTATATTTCATGCTCCAGTGACTTTGTCATTTTTGAAGCCAACCCTTAATATCTCATCAACTATAAAGCCTACAACCATCAAACCTTGCATATGGCTTCTCCTCGATGTCCCGACTCGGCACCCACATTGACCTACTGACCTTGACCTATATTTCATGCTCTAGTGACTTTGTCATTTTTGTAGCCAACCCTTAATATCTCATCAACTATAAAGCCTACAACCATCAAACCTTGCATATGGCTTCTCCTCGATGTCCCGACTCTGCACCCACATTGACCTACAGGTGCGTTCACTTATTAATATACCCCTGCGATATTCACAAATAAATTGACAACTTTTCTTGTTTTTGAACAATCGTCACTGGCAAGAAATAGACAACTGGATGAATTTGTTTATTAAATATGTTATGTATGTCTATAAATATTTGCTCTGTATAGAAAACTTCCAGATCGTGTGATGCCGTATGCCTAAATTGATTACATAACATATGGAGCCAAATTATTAACCAAAAAATCGCTGATATTCGAGTTTCAAAGATTGCACAAGGAACCATGGTAAATGGTTGGTAATTTTGTTTGTACATTATAAAAGTATAGCCATTTTTGTGCTACGGCTGAAAATTTGGTGTCTTTATGAGCTTTATTTACAAAGTTACATCCTGATTTTCATTCATTATACATTTTAGAATTTCATGATAAAGCGGTTGTTACAATACAAATCTAAGCATGTCAGTGTTATTTGGCAAGAAAACTAATATTCATCTAGGACGGTTTTAAGACCAAAGCTTGCTAGTTGGTCCCTTCATGAATTAAGCATGGCTTACAGCACTGTGGAGTCACCCATGACTTTGTAATCTGCCAAAACGTGGGATTGGCATTTCATCATACAGTTTCATGATTGTTTCCTACCCACCGAGGGGCTAAGTTGGGTAAATATATTGTTAGGCAATGCCTCTAATCTCCTCTTTGTGATATTTCAAACCTCTTCTACAGCGTTTAAGTCATGGAAATATACATGCCAATAAAGGATGTCAAAAAAAGGATGCAAGGCAATGTTCTTTGTATTCATCCTTAATCCGCAAACAACATTATTGATGTTAGAGGAATGTCTGTCTTTGCATGTCCTTGTGTTTTCCTTGACTTATGCATATACGAGAGGATTTAAATATTATGAATATAAGCAAAGAGAGAAAGCCTAGCTATTAAACATTATCGGTGAAAGTCCCAGTTTCCTGTTGTATTCTGTCCCGAGGAAACAAATCATGAATTGTATGATAAAATGTCAACCCACGTTTTGGCTGAATACAAAGCCACAGGTGACTCCACAGTGCTTTAAGGCACGCTTACCTCATAAAGGAACCTACCAGCAAGCTTGGTTCGTAAACTCGTCCTGGTAGAATATTAGTTTTCTTGCGAAATGACACTGACATGCTTAGTTTTATATTGTAAAAACCGTTTTACCATGAAATTCTAAAATGTACAATAAACAAAAATCAGGGTGTAACTTTGTAAATAATGCTCTTAAAGACACCAAATTTTCAGCCGTGGCACAAAAATGGCTATACTTTTATAATGTACAAACAAATTTACCAACCATTTACCATGGTTCCTTGTGGAATCTTTGAAACTCGAATATCAGCGAAATTTTTGTTAAAAATTTGGCTCCATATGTTATGTAATCAATTTAGGCATACAACATCATACGATCTGAAAGTTTTATATGCAAAGCAAATATTCATAGACATACTTAACATATTATATAAACAAATTCATCCAGTTGTCTATTTCTTGCCAGTGACGATTGTTCAAAAACAAGAAAAGTTGTCAATTTATTTGTGAATATCTCAGGGGTATATTAATAAGTGAACGCACCTGTACTGACCTTGACCTATATTTCATGCTCCAGTGACTTTGTCATTTTTTAAGCCAACCCTTATTATCTCATCAACTATAAAGCCTACAACCATCAAACCTTGCATACGACTTCTCCTCGATGTCCCGACTTTGCACCCTTATTGATCTAGTGACCTTGACCTATATTTCGTGCTCTAGTGACTTTGTCATTTTTGAAGCCAACTCTTAATATCTCATCAACTTTAAAGCCTACAACCATCAAACCTTGCATATGGCTTCTCCTCGATGTCCCGACTCGGCACCCACATTGACCTACTGACCTTGACCTATATTTCGTGCTCTAGTGACTTTGTCATTTTTGAAGCCAACTCTTAATATCTCATCAACTATAAAGCCTACAACCATCAAACCTTGCATATGACTTCTCCTGGATGTCCCGACTCGGCACCCACATTCACCTAGTGACCTTGACCTATATTTCGTGCTCTAGTGACTTTGTCATTTTTGAAGCCAACCCTTAATATCTCATCAACTATAAAGCCTACTACCATCAAACCTTGCATATGGCTTCTCCTCGATGTCCCGACTTTGCACCCACATTGATCTAGTGACCGTGACCTATATTTCGTGCGCTAGTGTCTTTGTCATTTTTATAGCCAACCCTTAATATCTCATCAACTATAAAGCCTACAACCATCAAACCTTGCGTATGGCTTCTCCTCGATGTCTCGACTTTGCACCCACATTGACCTAGTAACCTTGACCTATATTTCGTGCTCTAGTGACTTTGTCATTTTTTAAGCCAACCCTTAATATCTCATCAACTATAAAGCCTACAACCATCAAACCTTGCATATGGCTTCTCCTCGATGTCCCACATTGACCTACTGACCTTGACCTATATTTCACACACCAGTGACTTTGTGATCAATTTGTTCATTGTTAGCTTATTTATGCAAATAGCTCCCTATACAAAATACATCTACAGGCAAGGTCAAGGTCACGGGTCATAGATTTTACCAAATTTAGTGGCAAAGCACAAGTCAGGCGAGCTACGCTGTCCTGTGACAGCTCTTATTATCAATGAAATGACGTTTTCTCATTTCATCACATGCCAAAGCAGTCCCCAAGTCATTTCTAAAGGGAATTTTACTAAAACGTCAAATACATACTTTATAGTTGATTTTTTATGCCTTGCATATTTTAATTCCTTAAGTATATATTTGACTATTTTCAGCAAAGTTAGTACCAGTGGGTTATGGTATCAAGAAATTACATATCAACGCAGTTATAGAAGATGATAAAGTTAGTGTAGATGACCTGGAAGAAAAAATTACTGGTTTTGAAGATTTTGTAAGTATTTTCTTCCCCCCCCCCCCTTTTTTTTTTCATTTCTGTAGTATTTGACATTGGAGCTAAAAGCTGGCTACTGCTATATCACTGTTTATGGTGATGGATTACCTCCCTTGTCTGTGTAAACATTCAGGTTCATTTTTCTCGGTTTGTATTACTGCATCATTATTTCATTTTTCCTGTTTATAATGCAAACCTTTACATGTAGTTACTGACAAGGAAATATATTGATCCTTTGTTCAACATTCAATATTAAATTGAGCCGCCTCGTGGGAAAACCAACAATGTGGTTTTCGAATAGGGCCGATACAAAGCGACCTGTACAAGCACAGAAGCTTGAAATTTTGGATTTATAAAGTAGAGGAATTGTACTATCCGTGTAGCAAAAACAAAGGCACTGATCAGCTTCACAGTTACTGCGAAGCTGATATGCGCCTTTGTTTTCGCCTATGCAGATTGCTGGTTTTCTCATGAGGCGGCTCATTTGCTTATTTTAATGTTAGTTTTACTTAGATTTGAAATTTCTGTTATGTTCTGTTTCAGGTTCAAAGTATGGATATTGCATTCTTCCAGAAGATCTAGGTACTACACACACAAAACTGTATTACAAACTACGGGTGTATGGGCAATAACTGTATTACAATATCATGTATAGAAAAGTGCTACAACAGTACCATTCTTCCAAAAGATCTAGCTAAACACAAAAAAATGTATTACACATAAATTAACTGTTTTTCAAACAATGGGCAGCAGCTCTGTTGATATAAAGATACTAAAGTGCTACCACAATAAATTTTCCATCAAATAATAATGTCTTTTAGTATTTCTACAGCCCCTAGACGATATTTGAGCCTGTGCGTGAGAAAACCCAACAATTATCGTTCCGACCAGGTCCAACACAAATCGGCCTGTACAGTCACAGAAGATGGTTAGAGGCTGGAAATTTTGGATTTAGAAAGTAGAGGAATTGTACTATCCGTGTGACAGTTACTGCCAAGCTCATCTGCGCCTTTGTTTTCGCCTTAGTGCAGATTGTTGGTTTTCCCATGTGGTGGCTCATCTCTGATACTCTCCTTAGCTGCAAGGCTCATCGTAAGAATCATAGTATACCCATGCCCCATCGTCCACCTGTCCATCGTCCACCATTTTCTTCTTTGTTGCCTGTCAAAGCCAATTTTCATGCAGAAAATATGTTTAGCTCACCTGAGCCGAAGGCATTAGTATACCAATGCTTCATCGTCCGTACGTCGGCGTTCACAATATCAAAGATCTCCTCTGAAACCACAAGGCCAATCAAAGCCAAACTTCATGTGGAGCATCTTTAGGAAGGGGGAACGTAAGTTTGTATAAATGGTCAAGGTCACATGACCAAGATGGCCGCTATGGCTATAAATAGCAAAAACCTTTAAAAGAGCTTCTCCAGAACCAGAAGGCCTATGATTTTGAAACTTGGCATGAAGCATCAGGGAGAGGAGCTTTACAAAGTTTATATAAATCATGGAACTGGGATGACCTTGACCTATTTTATGGCAAGGTCAACATAGGTCGCCCATGCATTTGAATGGGAAAAATTCTTAAAATATGATTTGAAGGGCAAAACTTGCAGGAAATGGGCAAATGGACAGAATATTTATGTTTATGAAAATATTTTGTCCCCAGGGGGTTGTCTGCCATTACCCCGGGGATATATACATGTACATGTATATGACCATAATATTCAAACATCTACTCCTCTAAAACCGCTTGGCCAATCAAAGCCAAACTTTATGTGGAGCATGGTTAGGAAAGGGCAATGGAAGTTTATATTAATGGTCAAGGTCACATGATCTAGATGGCCGCCATGGCTATAAATAGCAAAAACCTTTAAAAATCTTCTTCTCCAGAACCAGAAGGCCTATGATTTTGAAATGTGGCATGAAGCATCAGGCAATGGAGCTCTACAAAGTCTATATAAATCATTACCCTTGGATGACCTTGACCTATTTTACGGCAAGGTCAACTTAGGTCACCCGTGCATTTAAAAGTGGAAAATTGTTAAAATGTCATTTGAAAAGCAGAACTTGCAGTAAATTTGTAAATTGACTGAATTTTTAGCTCACCTGAGCCGAAGGCTCACAGGTGAGCTTATAGGATAGGCAGGCGTCCGTCGTCGTCCGTCCGTCGTCCGTCCGTCGTCCGTCCACAATTTCAAAGAAGAATATTTCTGAAGCTAGCAGGCCGATCTTGATCAAATTTAATGTGAACCATAATTGGGTTGGGGGATTGATGACATTAGGTTTTGGAGCAGATTATATCAAAATTGTGGTTTCCATGGCAACAGATAGGTCCCATAGACTTACAATGGGAAAAACTAAAAAAATCTTCTTCTCTGAAACCACTAGGCCCACAGCTTTGATATTTGGTATGTAGCAATGGCTAATGGTCCTCTACATAAATTGTGCCATTCATGCCCCTGGGGTCAAATTTGGCCACGCCCCGGGGGGTCGATAGTCTCCATAGACTTACTATGGGAAAAAAATTAAAAAATCTTCTTCTCTGAAACCACAGGGCCCACAGCTTTGATATTTGGTATGTGGCAATGGCTAATGGTCCTCTACATAAATTGTGCCAGCCATGCCCCTGGGGTCAAATTTGGCCACGCCCCGGGGGTGGATAGTTTCCATAGACTTACAATTGGAAAAACTAGAAAAATCTTCTTCTCTGAAACCACTACGCCCACAGCTTTGATATTTGGTATGTAGGAATGGCTAATGGTCCTCTACATAAATTGTGCCATTCATGCCCCTGGGGTCAAATTTGGCCACGCCCTGGGGGTTGATAGTCTTCATAGACTTACTATGGGAAAAAAACTAAAAAAATCTTCTTCTCTGAAACCACAGGGCCCACAGCTTTGATATTTTGTAGGTGGCAATGGCTAATGGTCCTCTACATAAATTGTGCCAATCATGCCCCTGGGGTCAAATTTGGCCCCGGGGGTCGATAGTCTCCATAGACCTACAACAGGAAAAAAACTAAAAAAATCTTCTTCTCTGAAACCACTAGGCCAACAGCTTTGATATTTGGTATGTAGCAATGGCTAATGGTCCTCTACATAAATTGTGCCATTCATGCCCCTGGGGTCAAATTTGGCCACGCCCCGGGGGTTGATAGTCTCCATAGACTTACTATGGAAAAAAAAAATTAAAAAATCTTCTTTTCTGAAACCAAAGGGCCCATAGCTTTGATATTTTGTATGTGGCAATGGCTAATGATCCTCTACATAAATTGTGCCAATCATGTCCCCGGGGTCAAATTTGGCCACGCCCCGGGGGTCGATAGTCTCCATAGACCTACAATAGGAAAAACTAAAAAAATCTTCTTCTCTGAAACCACTAGGCCCACAGCTTTGATATTTGGTATGTAGCAATGGCTAATGGTCCTCTACATAAATTGTGCCATTCATGCCCCTGGGGTCAAATTTGGCCACGCCCCGGGGGTTGATTGTCTCCATAGACTTACTATGGGAAAAAATTAAAAAATCTTCTTCTCTGAAACCACTAGGCCCACAGCTTTGATATTTGGTATGTAGCAATGGCTAATGGTCCTCTACATAAATTGTGCCATTCATGCCCCTGGGGTCAAATTTGGCCAGGCCCCGGAGGTTGATAGTCTTAATAGACTTGCTATGGGAAAAAATTTCAAAAATCTTCTTCTCTGAAACCACTGGGCACACAGCTTTGATATTTTGTATGTGGCAATGGCTAATGGTCCTCTACATAAATTGTGCCAGCCATGCCCCTGGGGTCAAATTTGGCCACGCCCCGGGGGTAGATAGTCTCCATAGACTTACAATGGGAAAAACTAACAAAAATCTTCTTCTCTGAAACCCAAAGGCCCAGAGCTTCTATATTTTGTATGTAGCAATGTTTGGTAGTCCCCATTATAAATTGTGCCAGTCATGCCCCTGGGTCAAATTTGGCCATGCCCCGGGGGTCAATAGTGTCCATGCATAGACTTTCATTGGTCGATTCTCAATTAATTTAAATCTCATGAGCTTACAATGTGATAATCTCTCAGGTGAGCTACAGGACCAATGGTCCTCTAGTTATGATTTGAAAAAGAAATTGACTTCAGGGGTTGCTCTGACCCTGCCCTGGAGTTATATACATGTATAATACCATTCTTGTCAAACAAGTTTATTGGTATATATCTCGGGTCTCAGGACCCGCATTGGTCCTCTGGTTTCAAATGAACAAAAGTTTTTATCGATGACGTGACCAAGATGGTCACCATGCTGATACATGGTAAAAACCATTATAAATTATAATCTAAGTTCTTATGATTTTGTATATAGCATTAGTCGTTCTACAAAATTTGCATAAATCATTAGAGCCGCAGCATCAGAAAACCAACAATCTGCATATGCGAAAACAAAGGCGCAGATCAGCTGTGCAGTGACTGCACAGCTGATCAGCGCCTTTGTTTTCGCAGCACGGACAGTACAGTCCTAAGTTCAAGCTTCTAGCGTGCTTCTGTGACTGTACAGTCCGCTTTATGTCGGAACCCAATTTTTTGTTGGTTTTCTCATGCACAGGCTGATTAACTAGGGCTACATTCGGGGTTCTCCCAATGGAAAAATCTGTAAATCTACCAATGGTACTGTTGGTGCCATTTTTAGCTCGACTGCACGAAGTGCATAGAGCTATTGCAGTCACCCCGGTCGTCCACGTTCCCGTTCCCGTGCGCGTCACACTTGCGTAAGTTTTCTAGAAGTCCATATCTTGGCAACCACTCATCAGAAAGCATTCATACTTGGACCATAGATACCCTGTAGGGTTCATTCATACTTGGACCATAGATACCCTGTAGGGTTAGCTTTCATTCCATGGCATCGGGCCCCTGGGTCCAGGCCAGGAGGTGGGGCTGGAGGTTAAAATCTAGAACACCTTCAAAAATGGCAATTCTTGCGTTAAAGTTTTCTAGAAGTCTATATCTTGACAACCACTCATCAGAAAGCATTGGTACTTGGGCCATTGACACCCTGTAGGGTCGGCCTTCATTCCATGGCATCAGATCCCTGGGTCCATGCCAGGGGGTGGGGCTAGAGGTTAAAATCTAGAACACCGTTAATAGTAATGACTTTTCTGTGATATTGTATTCTAGAAGTCCATATCTTGAAAACTTTTTATCAGAGGGCTTTCATACTTGGACCATAGGTACCCTGTAGGGTTGAGTTTCATTTCATGGCATCGGATCTCTGGGGCTATGCCTGGGGGTGGGGCTGGAGGTTAAAAACTAGAACACTGTAAAAAATAGATGTACAGCTGTGTAACTTTTACAAGGAGTCCATATCTCGACAACAACTTATCATAAAGCATTCATACTTCATACACTTTAGGTTCCATGACATCGGACCTCTGGGTCGGAGTCAGGGGGGCGGGGCTAGAGGTCAAAATCTAGAACTCCCAATTTTTTTTTCTTTTTATTTCTTAATAGAAACAAGTTAGGAAGATGGTTGGTCATTCATCTTTTGACTTTGTGACACTGACTTGTGTGTCATGACGGTAAGGGTCGGTTGACCTACTTTCCATGGTTCAGTGATTTTGCCTTATATCTTGACACTCAATTAGTATATTTTCTTACTTCTTTCAGATTATGAGTGAGTACGACCAGGCCTTTGACCCCAATATACTTATAGGTCACTGTGACCTAATTTCACGGTTCAGTGATTTTGCCTTATATCTTGACACTCAATTAGTATATTTTCATACTTTTTTCAGATTATGAGTGAGTATGACCAGACGGTGAGACCTTTGACCCCAATATACTTATAGGTCACTCTGACCTAATTTCACGGTTCAGTGATTTTGCCTTATATCTCTGTACTCAAACGGTTTATGAACAAACTTCTTTCAAAGTAGGTTTGCGTATGACAAGACCTTTGACCCTGAAGTAGCCCTAGGTCACTGTGACCTAATTTCATGGTTCAGTGATTTTGCCTTATATCTTGACACTCAGTATATTTTCATACTTTTTTCAGATTATGAGTGAGTATGACCAGACCTTTGACCCCAATAAACTTATAGGTCACTGTGACCTAATTTCACGGTTCAGTGATTTTGCCTTATATGGTTTATGAACAAACTTCTTTCAAAGTATGTTTGCGTATGACAAGACCTTTGACCCTGAAGTAGTCCTAGGTCACTCTGACCTAATTTCACGGTTCATTGATTTTGCCTTATATCTTGACACTCAATTAGTATATTTTCATACTTTTTCAGATTATGAGTGAGTATGACCAGACCTTTGACCCCAATATACTTATAGGTCACTGTGACCTAATTTCATGGTTCAGTGACTTTGCCTTATATCTCGACACTCAAGTAGTTTATGAACAAACTTCTTTCACACTATGTTTGCCTATGACAAGACCTTTGACCCTAAAGTAGTCCTAGGTCAATATGACCTAATTTCATGGTTCAGTGATTTTCCTTTATATCTCGGCACTCAATTGGTATATGAACATACTTCTTTCACGATATGTATGAGTATGACAAGACCTTTAACCGTAAAGTATTCCTGGGTCACTGTGACCTAATTTCATGGTTCAGTGATTTTGCCTCTCGACACTCAGTTGGTATTTTTTCATACTTCTTTCTGATTATGAATGAGTATGACCAGACCTTTAACCCAAACATACTTATAGGTCACTATGACCTAATTTCATGGTTCAGTGATTTTGCTTTATATCTCAACACTGAATGGGTATATGATCATATTTCTTTCATATTATGAGTAAATATCACTAGACTTTTGACCCTGAAATACTTATAGGTCAGTGTGACCTTATTTTACAGTTCAGTGATTTTGCCTTGTGTCTTGGCACTCAGTTAGTATATGAACACACTTCTTGCACAATATGAGTGAGACCTTTAAATCTTATGTAGTTATAGTTAACTTTCATGGTTCAGTGATTTTGCCTTATTGTATCAAGGCAAAAAGATGTATGAGCATAATGCTTTGGGTTTCTGGTCGGGTTTGGCCTTATGTTTGACAAAGGTCAGAAGCAGTCGAGCACGCTGTCCTGCGACAGCTCTTATTACCAATGGTAACCAGAAAACCCTGAACGTTTTTCTGCTGCCAATAGTACCATTGGTACCAATGGTACCTTTGGTAGATCACATGGTGGAATTTTTATCATATTGATCAATACGCCTCACTTGTTTTTGTCTTTCTTATTTACAATATGTATATTGTGTTATTTATAACATTTACGTTTGCATGTATGACAAAAATATTGCTTATTTACGAAATTCATGATATATCTTTAGGCTCGCCATACTGAATCACGTGACTTTTCTCGCGTTGGTAGAATTACCCACACTGTAGTCTGTCTGCATCATTAGCTGCCGTATGTTGGTATCATTGGTAACATTGGTACCAATGGCACTACCAATGGTACCATTGGTAAAACCTTGAACGGAATTTGTCTACCAATGATACCATTTTTACCATTGGAAAGAACTACGAACGCACGCTAGATCCTTCAGAGTCTGCCCATGCATGTCAATGGGGAGAAAACTCGTGCTTTCCAAACTGTGATAGTTATATATGGTATTGGAGTCTAGTGCTAATAAAAATCTATGTAATTCCTTACCCTGGGATGACACTGATCTTCATGTATATTATACCTGTACCTTTGGTTTGGTCACATTTTTATATGCATTTAAGAGAGACATTGTATGGCTTTTAACGCGGGGGGGGGGGGGGGGGGGGGGGGGTAACTTTGTGAGAAATTGATAATATCCAGTTGATTTATATTTATCACATAAAATTAAAATAGAAGCATAAAAATCTCCAAGTTAAACCGCTGTAACACTGTCGCGTATCGACTCGCGTATCTACGGCGTATCAAGATACGAAAGGTACGTCACGCGTACGTCGTACATATGTGAACATACGTAGCTGATACTCCAGCTCATACGCCGAGGTGCTACGTTTTTAGCTCACCTGAGCCGAAGGCTCATAGGTGAGCTTATAGTATACCCATGCTCCGGCGTCCGTCCGTCGTCCGTCCGTCGTCCGTCGTCCACAATTTCAAAGATCTTCTTCTCTGAAACCGCTGGGCCGATTGTTCTCATATTACACATACGCCATCTACAGGTAGGGGGAAATAATAATTGTGTTTTTTGTTTTGATCGGATAAGGACTCTGGTTGCTATGGCAACTTATGCTTCCCATAGACTTATAATGGAAAAAAGTGAAAATTGCCAGTTTTTGCTGTCTTGTTGGAGATATTTGAATTTTGTTTTTGCAGAAATGTTTATTGAGTAGTCCTTTACGTTTCATGTGACTTTTGTCCTAATCCTTCATTTTGATTTGGTTGCAGGGGCCCCATATAGGGCAAAATTTCGAAAAACATTCAAAAATCTTCTTCTCAGAAACTGTCAAGGGGATGAAGCCTATACTTTGTATACATGTTCCTGACAGTGACCTCTACATAATTTGTGTTTTTTATTCCAGGCGGATAAGAATTCTGGTTGCTATGGCAACTTAAAGTTTCCATAGACTTATAATGGGAAAAGTGGAAATCGGCTATTTTTCCGCTAAAATTGCAGAGATTTGAATTTTGTTTTTGCAGAAATGTTTATTGAGTAGTGTTTGACGTTTCTTGCGAGCTTTGTCCTAATCCTTTATTTTGATTGGTTGCTGGGGGCCCATAAAGGGCAAAATTTTGAAAAAAAACATTCAAAAATCTTCTCCTCAAAAACTGTCAAGTGGATGAATCCTGTACTTTGTATACATGTTCCTGACTGTAGCCTCTACATAATTTGTGTTTTTTATTCCAGTCGGATAAGAACTCTGGTTGCTATGGTAACTTTAAGTTTCCATAGACTTATAATGGGAAAAGTGGAAATTAGCTATTTTTTGAAAACTATTGCAGCCTGAGATCTGAAAAGTGGTAGATGCAAACAACTAATGGATTAGATGAAGGTATATGATTAATTTAGGTCAAGGTCATCTCTTGACCTTGGCCGGTCTGTCGTCCATACACACTTTTCAAAGATTTTTTTCTCTGAAACCACTTGGCCAATCAAAGCCAAATTTTATATGAAGCATCTATACGAAGTGGGAACCAATGTGTATATAAATAATCCAGGTCACATGACCAAGATGGCCGCCATGCCCATATATGGTAAAAACCCTTAAAATATCTTCTTCTCCAGAACCGGTGAACCGATTTCAACGAAACTTTGCATGAAGTATGGGTGACTCAAGTACTACAATGTATATATAAAACATGACCCTGTGGTGACCTTGACCTATTTTATAGCAAGGTCAACATAGTCAACATAGGTCGTCAATGCATTTGAATGGGGAAAACTTTTAAAATGTCATTTTAAGTGAAAGTCTTGCAAGAAATGGGCAGTAGGACTGAAATTTAATGATTCTGAAAAAAAAATGGGCCCCAGGGGCTCATCTGCTTTTAAAATGTTATTTGAAGGGGAAAATCAGCAGGAAGTTGTCAAATGGACAAAACATTGATTATTCTGAAAAAAGAAAATGGCCCAAGGGCTTCATCTGCCCCTGCACTGGGGTTAAATACCATAATATTCAAATATGTTTATTGGTATATGAAGCAGATCTCAGGTGAGCGTTTACAGGACCATTGGTCCTCTGGTTTATGTGTGCACTTACGTTGCAGGTCCGATACGCCGTACATAACGTCACACATACGTGGTACATACGAAAGCAACGTGGCAAGTACGCCGTAGATACGAAGCTCATACGCCACACGTACGTCGCGGTTAACACGCCACGTAACTAACAGCGTACCTTTCGTATCTGCTACGTATGTGTGACGCAAGTGTGGCGTATCCTCGACACTCTTTTCGTATCTACGGCTTATCAGCGACGTACGTGTGGCGTATCTCGCGTATCAATGGCGTATGTGATACGAATGTGCTACGTACTTTTCGCTGCTGTGGAGTATGTGTGACGTATTAGGAGTATTAGGAATATTTATAATTTTGTGGCGTTCCAACAGAATCTTAATGCTTCTATATACATTTTTTCGTTTTTCCGAAGTCATGGATCAGATGTTTCTCACGGCTCGGGGTGCCGTGCAGGGTCCTTTCAGGGCGACGCTTGGTGTAGCCTCTGTCTTTGTTCATGTCTTCTTACGAACAGGATGAGGAGCTTGGAGATGTCCCCCAATACCACCACAACCACCTCGTTTTTTTTCTTCGGTGTTAATCTAGATTATCTAGATTTCTCCGGTGGCATCTTCGGCCTCTGATAATTTATAACTGTAATTGGCGAGTGAACACAATCGTTTTAGCACTGTCACATATTCACGTATCAGCGGCGTATCGCTCACGTATCTAGGAAAATGTCGATACGCCGAGGTCTGAGCCGTATTTTGCTCGAGAGACGTATGTACCACATACGTGTGACGTTCCTGCTACGTTCCCGTGGCGTATCCGTGACGTATCTGTATTCGTATGGAATTTTACTTTCGTATGTACGGCGTATCAATGCGTATGTGCTACGTACGTGTGACGTATGTATGGTGTATGAAGTGTACGCGTGACGTATCTACGGCGTATGTAAAAAAAGTTGCGTTCCATTCTTATCTGCGGCGTATCTGTTCTGTACCAATTGCTTTTTATACCTATGAGAACAAACGGTTGTGTTCACTTTGCTCACGCAATTCGCACATTATAGTTATCAAATATGAGCCGCCGCATGGAAAAATCCAACAATCTGCATAGGCAAAAACAAAGGCGCCGATCAGCTTCGCATTAACTGCGGAGCTGATCAGTGCCTTTGTTTTTTCTACATGGATAGTACAATTCCTCTACTTTCTAAATCCAAAATTTCCAGCCTTTTACCATCCTCTGAGACTGTACAGGCCGGTTTGTGTCAGACCTGGTCGGAACCCAAATTGTTGGTTTTCTCACGCACAGGCTCATAAACTGAGAGGTCGAAGATGCCACCGGAGAAATCTAGATAATTAACACCGAAAAAAAAAACGAGGTTGTGGTGGTGGTGGTGGTGGTGGTGGTGGGGGAACATCTTCAAGCTCTCCATCCTGGTCGTAAGACCACATGAACAAAGACGGAGGCTACACCAAGCGTAGCCATGAAAGAACCCTGCACGACACCCCGAACCGTGAGAAACATTTGATCCATGACTTCGGAAAAACGAAAACATACATATAGAAGCATTAAGATTCTCTTGGAACGCCACAAAATATTCATAATACTCCTAATACGTCACACATACTCCACAGTAGCGAAACGAACGTAGCACATACGTAGCACATACGCCATTGATACGCGAGATACGCCACACGTACGTCGCTGATACGCCGTAGATACGAAAAGACATTCGAGGATAAGCCACACATACGTAGCAGATACGAAAGGTACGCTGTACATACGTCACGGTTACGTGGCATTTTAACCGCTACGTACGTGTGGCGTATCAGGAGTATGAGCTACGTATCTACGACGTACCTGCCACGTTGATTTCGTATGTACCACGTATGTGTGACGTATGTACGGCGTATCGGACCTGCTACGTACGTGCTACGAATTTTTAAGTGCACACATAAAAAAACGTAGCACCTCGGCGTATGAGGAGTATGAGCTACGTATCGAAGAGTATGAGCTACGTATGCCCACGTATCTACGACGTACGTGTGACGTACCTTTCGTATCTCGATACGCCGTAGATACGTGAGTCGATACGCGAATGTGTGACATCCCTATTTGTTCTCATAGGTATTGAAAAGCAATGGTACAGAATAGATACGCCGCAGATAAGAATGAAACGTAGTACATACGCCGTAGATACGTCACGCGTACACTTCATACGCCATACATACGTCACACGTACGTAGCACATACGCCTTTATACGCCGTACATGCGAAAGTGAAATTCCACACGAATACAGATACGTCTCAGGAACGTAGCAGGAACGTCACACGTACGTGGTACATACGTCGCTCGAGGAAAATACGGCTCAGACATCGGCGTATCGAAATTTTCATAGATACGTGATCGATACGCCGCTGATACGTGAATGTGTGACAGAGCTAGTAGAATTCTTGAAAGCCATTTGACTTACAACATCTAAAATCTTTCAACTACAAAGGATTTTATGTTTTATACATATTCCAATGTAAAGAATACATTACCAATATCGTGTTTAAAATAAAAATTTGTTAAATCTGGTAGCCTTCGTTTAACACCATCGTTAAAGTATAGTTGTTAGAATATTCCTGCTATTAGACATTTGACAAGGGTAAGCACATTTGTTACCGGGGTATTATCATGAAGAAAAAAGACACATAAATGTTATACTTTTAATCAAATAAAATACCAATCTCGGGTTTAAAATAAAAATTTGCAACATTTGACAGCCTTCTTGAACACCATCTTTAAAATCATTAAATGGTGCGTGGTAAAGCTACTGCCTTGTAAACCAGTGGTCATGAGTTTGATCTGAGGCATCTCCAGTCATTTGGAAGAGACTTGAAGCCGAGATCCCGTCTCTGTTTGACCATAGCTGCTGAGTGGGTTAAAACAAGCCAACCTAAATGTCATAAGTTGGGTTCTTGGAAGACCGGGTCTACCTAAGAAAAACTACAGTTCAACCTCATTATAACGAGCCTTACTACAATGCGGTTTTCAATACAAGACAGCCAGGTCATGCCTTTCAAACTGATTATTTTGTTGTAAGCCTATAGTAAGTAACCTCACTATCCCACGGTTTCATTTGAAACACAGTCTGTTACTATGGACCTCAAAAGATAGCGTTATAATGAGATTAGACGGAATATTTCCATCGGTATGCCGTTAGACCTCTCCATGTCACGGGAGAGGAGCGAGGTCACGAAGTGTATCGGAGTGCAGGTTAGCCAGCTGATCTATACTGAGATTTGTCTGTATTACAGACTGTTGCCAGGTCAAACTGGTGAAGTATTGAGATATCGTTTTAGCCGCGACGTGAGAAAACCGGTCTTCAGGGTTTCCGATCAGGTCCGGCACAAACCGGCCTGTACAGTCACAGAAGCAGGCTGGAAGCTTGAAATTTTGGATATAAGTAGAAGAGGGATTGTCCTATCAGTGTAGCGAAAACAAAGGCGCTGATCAGCTTCGCAGTTACGCAACGGCAAAATCCGGTTTTCTCATGACGCGGCTCAATTTCTATTCGGTCACAGCAAATGTAAGCAGGTTTAAGCGCCACGTGAAAAATTGCATTGTCATGGGAACCATTCTGAGCACTATTTATTGCAGTTTGCATTGTCTTTGCATGAACGGATTCTTTTGAGGTATTCCGGTGTGTGTATTCGACTGTTGTAACTTCGCTCTCCATAGGCGACACGTTAAGTTTTCCGCACGGAATGCTAAAATGCTTTATTCCACAATAAACACTGTAAAGAAGTTTCATGACCTCCCATCACGTCAAAGACATGCGCGGATCCAGAAATTTTCATGAGAGGGGGTCCAACGAAAATGGTAATTTTTGTCACAGACCAAATTACCTTTTTTTTAGGTATCTCCGCGCATGCAAGATACTTTCGTAAAACTGAAATCTCTCATTTCCACGACGAGATTTCCTTTTTTTTTTTTTTTTTTTTTTTTTGGACTTTTCATCTGTGCGACGGAGTAACAATTTTCACATACTCCTGCATCAGGAAAACATGTCCGTAAAATGTGCATGTACGCCCCCTTAAACCCCACTTTTAAATAAAAAATGGTGTTTGTGCAAATTACCTATTTGTCTTATTTTTTATCCAAAACATAGCTTGTGGGTACTCGTTAGAACCGCCTTCGCGAGGCGGTTCTAACGTTAACGTGTTACCCACAATCTATATTTTGAGCAAAAATATAAAAAGTATCAAATTTTTTCTGATGGAATTTTCATATATATATATATTTTTTTTTTTTTTTCAGCTTAAAAAAATCTCTGTTTATTGCAAGTTTTCGTTATTCTAAATGAAGAATTCTGAGCACCATTACATATTTGCATTGAGTGTGCAGACAAATATTTGCATTTGGGATCCTTGGTTTCGATCGCTAGAACTTGGTTGTCCGTAGTACCGATTCAGTTTTGTGATTTGTCATTTTCTCACACACGAATCGTTGTTTAATTCCACAATATGCACAGTTAAGCGTTTTAATGGGTTCCCACTTTGTCAGAAAGACACATAAATCTTGCCCCGAGACTCCGCTGGGGACCTCCGTAGACCAATAATCATATGGAACAGGTGCTTTGCTATGGCTCCACTGGAAAATCTTTTCTTGTTCACTATAAGATGCCCCTACCCAAACAGAATCGGGAGACTTTGATATTTTTGACAGCACGAACGCTAATTCTTCATCCAAATTCAGTTCTAAAAGATGAGACCCATGGTTTGCTCTACAACTATCACTTGCATCTTGCCAATCACGCAAATCACTAGGTCCTGAAATCCAATAGCAGCGGTTTTGAAAATAGTACCACCCTGCTTCACACAAAAACCTTAAAGTCTCGTTGACTGATTTTCCCCGTACATCAATAACAGAATCTGCTTTGAGTTCTTCACTTGTTGCTATTGCACGTTTCAGGACTTCTAAGCCCGTTTGACTGCCGCTACTTGTCGCTTGCACAAGAGTTGAATTATTTACGTGTTTGACATCCTGCTTTAGTTGCAACTTTCCAGGGTATTCGTTCCATAACTTTTTTGTGTCTGTGGAGGAGAATAGCAGTTTTCTTGTCCTCGTAGTTTTGTTGCTAAATGTTTCTTCACGTCCACTTGTTATATTAGGAAAAATATTTTTAATTTTCCATTCAATTTTCAGTTGTATAATCTTATTTTCAGTCTCTTGAAAATCATTGTTTTGAGTAAGGCACAGTCTCTGAGGGCACAGTGTCCGAAACCTTTCGCTAATCTTGGCTCGTTCACGATCATCTTCTATGATGGCAGCTGACAAGTTGTTTCTGACAACATCAGTTTCACCAAGTTCACTATTGTTATGTCCGATAATTTTAAGGAAAATGAAAAGTATAAAGTATATTAATACGTCCATTGCTGCATATAAAGCACATGTATGCCTGTGGAACTAAACTTTTTCCTTTAATGCTTCCAAACAACAAGTCTTATATTTACTATACACACTTAGAATTTTGTAAGTTCAATAAAATTATGCAAGTGAATATACAAGTTCAAACTATGACCGTATAATCAAACAATGCTTTGTGTTAATCGGATACAGTCTAAAAGTTCTTTTTAATCATTTTAAGAGTTCTTTGATCGCGTTTTGGCCTTGCTTATGAAAAGAAACATAGTTAAGTGCAACTAAGTCGACCTTTGAACATACATTTGAAATATTGATGACTTCTGATCGATCTTTTTATATTGATTCCTGATTCTTTTTTCTCTAGGTTTTTGTTCATATTACGAACTGTTGTCTTTATCAGATGTTTATCTACATGCGTGTCATATGTTGGCTGATTAGATATATCTAAAATGTAATATTGTAATACCCAATTGATCAATTTAATTAAACACTTTTGTTTGTTTGTTTTAAACTTGAGTTTGTATTTTGTTAAAAAGCAAATACTTGCAAGGAAACAAATATCCTTATAGCTTCTGTTCCAATCCTGCAGTATTATACAAAATCGTTCCAAAAAGCCGGGAGGACGGACGACGCCAGGGATAGCTCTTTGGAGTTTTATTTATTTATTTATTTATTTATTTATTTATTTATTTTTAGCTCACTGAGCCGAAGGCTCACAGGTGAGCTTATAGTTTACCCATGCTCCGGTGTCTATCCGTCGTCCGTCCGTCGTCGTCCACAATTTCAAAGATCTTCTTCTCTGAAACCGCTGAAATTTTATGTGGAGCCTCCATGGGTAGGGGTAATGTTGGTCACATTGCAACAGGCGAAGAAAAATTCTTCCCTGACGGGATCGAACCAGGATCTCCCGCGTGCTAAGCAAACACTCTACCACGTCGCTATAAAAGCCGGCTTATACCGCAAGGCAGTACAAGTGTGCTATATACCTATACCATGTGACATTCTCCCCCATCAAATTTGGCTTTGTCCCCGAAGTCCCAGACCATAGAGTTTATCGTGGAAACAAACTCGGGGAATTACTGCACGGGTCATAGGATTAATTCACGTTGGGCGCCAAATGTAACAGGCGAAGAAAAATTCTTTCTACCCTGACGGGGATCGAACCAGGTTCTTCCGCGTGCTAAGCAAACACTCTACCACGTCGCTATAAAAGCCGGCTAACCCCTTGTACCGCAAGGCAGTACAAGTGTGCTATATACCTATACCCTGTGACAACATGACGAAGATGGCCGCCATGCCCATAAAACCCTAACCCTACAAAAATCTTCTCCAAAACCGGTGGGCCGATGGTATGTAGCATCGGGGACTCCAGCACATCATAGTTTATTCAAATGTTGACCCTGGGATGACCTTGACTTTTTTTTTGCGGCAAGGTCAATTTTGGAAACATGGGAAAAGGCGAAAACAATGGATATTTTGGAAACTGTTGCAGCCTGAGACTTGAAAATTGCTAGATGCAGACAACTAATGGAGTCAATGAAGGTATGTAATTAATTAAGGTCAAGGTCATTTCTTATACTTGACCCAAGGTCATTTAAATATCAAAATCTCAAAGGTCTTCTTCTTTGAAACCGCCAGACCGATCAAGTAGAAATTTTATGAGGAGCCTTCTTGGATAGTGGAACTGAAATTTTGTTCGCGATATCTTGGTGACATGACCAAGCTGGCCGCCACGCCCATATATGGTAAAAACCCTTCAAAAACTTCTCCAGAACCGGTGGGCCGATTTCCACGAAACTTGATATGTAGCATCGGGGACTCCAGCCCATCATAGTTGGATAAAATGATGACCCTGGGATGACCTTGATCTATTTTGCGCAAGGTCAATTTTGGAAACGTATGCTTTTACATGGGAAAAGGCGAAAACAATGGACATTTTGGAAAGTATTGCAGCCTGAGACTTAAAAAATGCTAGATGCAGACAACTAACAGTAATGTAGTCAGTGAAGGTATATAATTAATAAAGGTCAAGGTTATTTCTTGTCCTTGACCCAAGGTCATTGTAATATCAAAATTAAGTCACAATTTCAAAGATCTTCTTCTTCGAAACCGCTTTACCGATCAAGTTGAAATCTTATGAGGAGCCTCCTTGGGTATTGGAAATGGAATTTTATTCGCGATATCTTGGTCACATGACCAAGATGGCCGCGCCATGCCCACATATGGTAAAAACTCTTCAAAAATCTTCTTCTCCAGAACCGGTGGGCTGATTTCCATGAAACTTTGTATTTAGTATTGGGGACACCAGCCCATCATAGTTTGCTAAAATGATGACCCCGGGATGACCTTGACCTATTTTACGGCAAGGTCAATTTTGGAAACATAGGCTTTTACATGGGAAAAGGTGAAAACAATGGATATTTTGGAAACTATTGCAGTCTGAGACTTGAAAGTTGCTAGATGCAGACAACTAATGGAGTCAATAAAGGTATGTAATTAATTAAGGTGAAGGTCATTTCTTGTCCTTGACCCTAGGTCACTGAAATGTCAAAATTAAGCCACAATTTCAAAGATCTTCTTCTCTAAAACTCCTTGGCCGATCATGTTGAAATTTTATGTGGAGCCTGCTGGTGTAGTGGCATTGATATCTTGTTCACGATATCTTGGTCACATGACCAAGCTGGCCGCCATGTCCATATATGGTAAAAACCCCTTTAGAATCTTCTTCAAAACCGGTAGGCCGCTTCACACGAAACTTGGTATGTAGCACCGGGGACTCCAGCCCATGGTAGTTTGCCAAAATGATGTCCCCACAACCCGATATTCGATTTATGACATCGGCGAACCTTAAATAGATGTAACCAAACAAGCATATTTTAACATTTTATTAACAATTTCTTATCAACGTTTATCCAGCTGATGGTCTTATTTCCAATGGGAACACCTGTGATCCTGTCCGGTAGCATCTTCCGCGACACAAATGTTTAACCTTGTTCCGGAAATCTTTGGTTCCCAGCGCGTATATGATGGGATTTAGAAACGAATTGGAAAATCCCAGAACCAACAAATGAGTTCCAATCACGTCTTTTAAAACGCAGTTCTTCGTTTTTGAACTCATATGGATGATGGTTGCAACGAGAAACGGGCACCAAGTCAATACTAGGCAACCAAAAACGGCTGCAAATGTCTTTATAGAGCGAAAGTTTCTTGAAGAGATTCCAAACAGTCCGCTATTATTCCGCTCTGGATGTGAATGAATCTTTTCTATGGCTTCTATCTGTTTTATGTGGAACTGAGCAGTTTTGAACAGTATACCGTATATCACGAACATAATTATTATTGGTATGAAAGCACAACATATAAACACAGTGATGATATAGGAATTTGGTAACACGTAACTGAAGGAACAATATTGTCTATATGCATCCTCTCGTCTCCAACCAATTAAAGGTGCGAGTCCAATTAGGAAAGCAAATATCCACGAAACAACAACTCCAAAGACGGCTTTCCGTCTCGTTACGATAGACGTATAAAGTAAAGCACGTGTTATTGCAAAATATCTGTCGATTGCAACACATGTTAAGGACAACGTCGACGCTGACAGTGCAGCTATCGTTACACCAATTCTGAGTAGGCACAAATCGAGGCTGTGTTCGTTCGCTTTCGTCGCCAAGGTAACGATTGACACAAATCCAACGAAAAGATCGGCGATTCCAAGCGAGGCTACGAATATATAGGTGGGTGTGTGACATCTCTTATTCACGAAAATAAACATGAGAACAGTGAAATTTGTCACCAAGATGAAAATCGTACAAGGAACTAGTTCCATTTGTTTAATTCGTTCGTGTTCATTGTCTGCAGTCTGAATACAGTCTGGCGAGCCACTGGTCAAATCTGTCGCTGAAATGGTCTCATTTTCTGGCATTGTTTTGGCGAGGCCACAATCATGTAGACAGTTGAATTTACTTTTGGTGAGAGAAGCTGGAACTAACTCTATCCAGATTAAACTCTCCACTCGCTTAGGCGACTCAACCATTTTCGACTACCCTGTAACATATGATATATAACATTTGCAAAACCATAATTCAAAGTCCAATATAAGCTTAATTACAAAAATAAAACATACACAATCAGTTGCTGCTCAAGACAAATCTTAAAATGTTGCGTTCTGTAAATGTGTTTTCTTTGTGTCTACATGCAAAACAGACTGACGTTCATGCATTCATGGGATAGGGTTTATGTACATGTATGATCACAGGACATTGACGTTTGGTGTGTAGAAGCAAAACAAATAGCCACAAATCCTATAGAAACCCCATTTCTGAATCGCTGAGCAATTCAGAATAAAAGGGGTTTTAGGACACTTTGGACCTTATATTTTGCTTATAGACATTAAACGTCAATGCCCTGTGGTATGATCATGTATGTCCGAAAGTTGTTAAAACATTTATCCAGAATGAATTGAAAAACAAAAACTTCTTTTTCTTCTGTCATTTTTCTTGAAAAATCTTATCGAATACAAAAGGAAAGTTTGCGTCCATCCAAAATCAATCTTGATCAATGGCAAGAACTTAACAAAACGTTTATATATTTTCGTAAGTTACCCACCATATCCAATATAAAATTCTAAATTGTCACAGTTTTTATTCCAGTAATTATTTCGTATGAGAACGATGCTACCATTATTTTTAATACTGGTCAATGTAGGTGCACTATTTCGAAATTTTCATACTCCTGAAGTTTTCAAGGTGCAACTGACTGCTTTAATTAATAATCACGGGGATATGAAATTCCTTTAGCTTGGTACGATAGACACTCTATGTATTATCAAACCATCCCAATGTAAAAATATTCCAGCCAACCACGTAGAAACAAACGAATTTGCAATGACATTTTAGGTCATATCTCTTAAATGACGGATAATAAATTTATTAAGTTTTAAATTTACATTGATGACTAAAGGGGTATGCGAAAGTAATTCAATTTATGACCATTTTGAGCATGTGGAGGGTACTTACAGTTTGTTACTGAAGCACTCAAGACGATAAATTATGAGTCAGTGCTTATGTATAAATCATTGGTAGCTTGTTTATTCACAACAACTTTCCGTTTTTAAAACGTTAAACATATTTTAAACATTTCACTTGGAGACAAGTTTTGATTATTTAACGACATCCTATTTATGTTTTTTCTTTCTCTTCCTGGTTTTATTTGAGTGTTTGTTTTCCTTGTTAAAAGCATCGTTAGCTTAACGATATCGTTAAGACATAAATTTGTTAAGCAAATATCAGCAAAAGTAACAAATACACTGTTATTTTTTGTTGAAAAAATGTGAGAATCCTTTGCAGTGCAAAGGATTCTCACATTTTTTCAACAAAAAACAACAGTGTATTTGTAATATTCATGTTTGAAATTTTAACGAAACGTTAACTAACGACGTCGTTAGTTTTGAACAACTGGGCCCTGGTTTTATTCGAATGTTTGTTTTCCTTGTTAAAAGAGGAATGAAAATACATGTTATTATAATTACCACAACAGATCAAAGATATGATGAAAATATTACTTTTTACGCTTGTCTATACTTGCTGACGATCTGTCGTTTCCATCCTTTTTTTTTTTTGCACCAATGCCAAGGCGATTGTAGCTTTCTTTCTATCAGGAACCTCTTCAACTTCTCTAATGTAAAAATCGTATTCGTTTTTCATCCGGTTTTTGTACAAGTTCCTATTTAATTCTTCATTTAGTTGTTTCTCTTATAATTAGCACCATATGAAATAAATCTTATTTTAGCTTGTTTCTCTAAATTGTTTTATCTATTCGTTTCATTTTTCGATCAAAACCACACTTTTCAGTATTAAAGCTCCCAGACAGTAGAATGTCAGTGAGTTCCAACCTTAAATTTCGTATATCCATATGTCTATTTTTAGTATTTTAATCAGTCATTACCTACTCTTATCACATTAAATTCAATTTAGTCACAATGTTCTTATTCCCCTATATGTATTCATGATAGCACTGATGCGATAGCAATGATAATATTGCGGATCGGCTCTTAAAATGGCACCTAGGCGAAAAATAAGAAAAATGTCTGGTACAAGTTCGCGTTATCAGCCCCAGTAGATAATAACCACAAGGTCCATTTTGACGCGACAAATCATGAAAATATTTAAATGGTATTCAATGTGTGTGTACGGGGTTCTCCCAATGGTACCATTGGTTGGTAACATTTGTACCATTAATTGGTACCAATGGCATTACCATTTTTACCATTTGCACCAATTTCTTTACCAATGGTACCACTGGTCATTAATTTGGTACAAAAGGTAAAAATGTTACCAACCAATGGTGCCATTGGAGAACCCCGAACACACGCAATGTATGCGACAGGTTAGCAAAACGATTGTCCACGCCCCGCTTACTAAGTGCAGTAAAACGAAGAATCGGATAACAGCATTCGACGAACACAAACTGCGAGAGGGATAAAAACATTATAAAAAGAACAAAAGGTTCAAGAAAGATACGACGTGAAATATTTCACGAAAAGATAGCTGACCGATATGCCTTTCCTGTCCAGAGCATAAACGAAGGTCTCAAGATGTACTGAACGACTTTATTATTATTTCCTTACTCATCATAACGATGGTTTGAGGACTTTTTAACCTGGATCTTATAGTATCTCACAGTTTTATCTTAAGAATGGAAATAGAATAAAATGAGACGCGCCACTCCACGTTGTCAGGATATTGTTTGAACTGAGATAATTTATTTAATCGCCACCGTTTCAGCTGACCAGCGGCGTTGCTATCGCATAATAAGTTAGGCTAAAAGAAAACATCTAAAGCCTCTGGTCATCCGTACTTGTGCTACATGTACAACACGGTTTGTGTCTACCTGTTGACCAACCCCTCAAGGCAGGATTTCTCACGATGCTGCTCAAAAATTCTCATCAATGCTGACAACTTGAAGCAGCATATTGCGAAATGGTATGATAAAATTGTCACAATGAAATGGATTTTTTTTAAATATCAGATAACCAAGTCCGACTTTTGTGCTCTGGTAGCCTTGGCCTGTCAATCAAAGTGGACGAATATAGTAGTGTGGGTTACACAGTGACAATGCACCAGGCCGTCGTGAGTTTAAGGTACAAACAGAACATTAATAACGATGTAACTGCTCGTGTTCTTAGTGTAGACAACACTGACATTTTCATGATTGTCTATTGCTTTTCAAAAAAAAAAAAAAAAAAAAAAAAAAAAAAAATCACACTATCGACTCCCTGAATTCCACAGATATATAGATAAGAAAGTTCGTCGTAACGGGATAATAATCGCGTCTTATGGCGATATTTTTCCTGATATTTAAGCGCGAGTGGGTGGAGAAACTGTCAAATTAACGGTCTTGTCATTGTCATTGTTATGTTATGTTATGTTATGTTATGTCATGTCATGTTGGGTTCAACGTACCGATGTAGACAATAAAACATATACTGAAGACTCAGAGAAGGCAAATGCTTTAAATGGACAGTTCCACTCCGTATTCAGCCCCAAGAGCCCAATAAGCCTCAAGCAACTTGCACAGAGGACTCTACAGGACCTTCATGACTCTGGTTTAAACCAACCATTGCGACCCAGCCCTCACCCCAAAATGCCTGAAATTCATGTGTCCCACTCGGGCATAGAAAAATTGCTCAAAGGCCTAAACCCCCATAAAGCTGCTGGTCCAGACAAATTCAAACCGATAGTCCTCCAGACCCTACATAAGGAACTTGCCCCCATCCTACAGCTAATCTACCAAAGATCCCTTGATTCTGGTAAACTCCCATCCATTTGGAAAGAAGCCAATGTATCCCCTATCTTCAAAAAAGGGGATAAATCCGACCCGGCCAACTACCGCCCCATCTCCCTGACCTGTGTCCTCTGTAAGGTTCTTGAGCATGTTGTGGCCTCTAGCATCTCTAGACACTTTACTGAACAAAACATTCTGTTTGACCTGCAGCATGGGTTCCGAGAAAAGAGATCCTGCGAGACACAACTAATTATGCTTGTTGATGAACTTGCTAAAAACATGCAAGCCAAAAAACAGACTGACCTCATACTCCTTGATTTTAGCAAGGCTTTCGATAAAGTTGCACATGAAAAGTTACTCCTAAAACTCCACTTTTATGGCATAAGGGGGAATACACTAAATTGGATAAAGGACTTTTTAGACAACAGATCCCAATCCGTCCTTTTAAATGGTTCTAATTCTGACAGTATTCCAGTATCCTCCGGTGTCCCGCAGGGCTCGGTTCTCGGGCCCATACTGTTCCTAGCATATATAAATGATCTCCCGGATCAGGTAAAGTCAAGAGTCAGGCTATTTGCTGATGACACAGCCATGTACCTTGCCCTTGACAAGCAAGGAGACTCAGAGATCCTCCAAAAAGACCTTGAAAGTTTAGAAAAATGGGAAAAGCTCTGGGATATGAGTTTTAACCCCTCGAAATGCCAGGTCATTCATGTGACCCGAAGTAAATCACCCTCCCAGGCTATATATTACCTCCATGGCTGTGCTCTAGAAAGTGTATCTTCTGCAAAGTACCTTGGGGTCACTGTTTCGGAAGACCTCAGTTGGTCAGACCATATCAATAACATTACCAAGAAGGCAAATCAGACCCTCGGCTTCATCAAACGCAATATCCGGGTCCATAACAGAGACCTGAAGTCCACAGCTTATAAGACATTAGTGCGCCCACAGCTAGAATACGCCTCTACTGTGTGGTCTCCTCATACAGATCAAGATATTGGTAAACTTGAATCTGTACAACGAAGGGCCGCTAGGTGGGTAACACGAGATTACCGACAAACATCAAGTGTGTCCACAATGCTTCAGGATCTCAACTGGCGCACCCTTGACCAACGACGTATTGACAGTCGGTTGGTCCTCCTATATAAGGTCACATATGACCTTGTAGCCATCCCTGCCTCTGACTACCTGATCCGAAATACCCGTCCATCATCTAGAAACCATTCCTATGCATACCGACAGATCACAACTCTGAGAGACTACTACAAGTACACATTCTTCCCACGGACAATAATACACTGGAATGCCCTACCTCCACATATTCCTGTCCTACCTACTCTGGCGCAGTTTAGTATAGCTGTCTGCCAGATAGCTCACAAAACTCCTTAAATACCAGCATATCTGTTTTTACCTTTTAACTATACTAACACCTTTGTTCGCACTGTATAAATTCTTATCACCCACTTTCCTTTGCTTTTATTTCAACTAACCCCCTTCAGCATTTGGTATACCGGAACACCATCTGAAGTCCTCTTCGGAGGTTAAGATGTACAGGAAGATAGGGCATGTTGGGATGACGTCATACAGGTAAGTTTGTTCATTCGGCGGAGGTACATGACTCGGTGTTTATCGCTATGCCATACCAAATTTGGAGCGCAAAATATGGAATCAAAACGAAATTTTTCCATCAAAGCATTGCATATTCTATTAGATTTCCGGATATAATTTATTTCAATGTAAGGAATGCGTAATATTTTGGTCAAATTATGGTTTTATTAGCGTCTGAAAGTAGTAAACGCATAGCGATAATGACCGAGGTTACCACCTCCACCGAATGAAGAAAATAGCGGGAAAGGTGACCCATATTGATCTTTTTTCACGGAAGAGTACCTTGCCGACATGCCTTGAATGGACGAAAAGTGGAAGTAGTGGAAGAGTGTGTACATCTAGGTATAACAAGAGACTCAAAATCTAGGTCTGGACATGCTAAAACAATAGACGAACGCATTCAGTCTGCCCGGAGGTGTGCCTACTCTCTCATGGGTGCGGGTCTTCATGGGCAAAATGGGGTTAATCCTTTGGTTTCTTTCACAATGTGGAATGTATTTATATTGCCTTGTTTGCTGTATGGTCTGGACGTGTTAACTTTGGTTAAGTCTGATATCGCAAAGATTACTCAGTTTCATAAAAAGTTTCTTAAACAGATAATGCACCTTCCGGATAGAACTGCAGACGCAGCGGTCTATATGTTGTCGGGTCAAATTCCAGTTGAGGGGGAAATTCATAAACGTACCTTAGGTGCTTTGGGGGGGATTTTAAGGAGTGATTCCGTTGAAAGGCGCTTGGCCGAAAGACAAATACATGTCAAGGATGGAAAGTCGAAAAGTTGGTTTGTTTATGTAAACAAGGTTTTGGAGCAGTATGGGCTTCCAAGCACGGTGGATCTGCTTGATGCTGGTTATGCCAAAGCACAGTGGAAAAGTCTTTATGAGCAGGCTGTTAATGAGTATTGGTCAGACAAAATTTTGGAAGAGGCTATGGGAAAAACTTCCATGAGATTTATGAATGTTCAGAATTATCCCATCGGATTGGCTCATCTGGTCTGGCGTGATGCTGGTTATGATATCATGTCGGTCCAGAGGGCTGGTTGGAAGGCCAGGTTAATGTCTGGTACTTATATGCTACAGGCCACACGTGCGAGGTTTAATCAGTTTGAGGTGGATCCAACGTGCTTGTTATGTTTCAAAGAACCAGAAAATATTGAGCATTTCTTGCTTAGATGTGAGTCACTAACCAAAATAAGACAACCATTTCTGGATAAGATCTATAAGTTAATTCAGAATTCATTGGGTGTGGCAAAGCTGAATGACTTTAAAATTAATGATACAGAGTTCACTGCTATTCTCCTGGACTGTACAGTGCTGATTGATCCTAATAGTGTGCTACTCCTGGAAGCATTCCTGCATGAGATGGAGACATTCTCCAGAGGACTCTGCTATGCTCTTCATATGAAACGCACTTCCTTACTCAGCCAGTCAAACTGAACTGTTACGAACTTGTATATACAAGTGTACATAAGTTGAAGTTAGTTGCATGTTTATCGTGGTGTATGGGAAAACACTTGATAGCAAGAACAATATAAGAGCTTGAAATCGGTGGGGTGCAAGTATTAAGCCTCAAAGTATTAAATCTGAGAAATTCACACGTATCAACGTGGTTCTCCTGGAAGAGGAGGGATCTACTAACAACAACAACATGCCCTATAGATAGATAGATAGATGTAGATTACACTTTGGCGGGAAGGAGTAAAACCCGGGACCAACGCCCGGGACCCGGGACCAAAATTCGGGACCAATTTTTACGGTCATCAAAAAGTCATTTTACGTGCAACAAATAAAATAAAAATTGGCCTAAGTGTAGTTTATAGGGTCTTTTCAATGATGTATATCATCGTTTTCCCAAAAATCTCGAACTGTTTGAAATTTTGATCAAAATATAGGACCCCATCCAAGAATTTAGACCCGGGACCAATTTTTGCGGTATTGACGATGTCCGATAACTCGTGATTTTTGCCATTATAATCGCTTCATATACAATTATTTTTATGTTTTGCCATCTGTTAACATGCTAAAGAATACTAAAATGAAAAAGTCCGTTTAGAATTTTCATAAATGTAGGAGAAAGGTAGCCCGGGACCAATCCGGGACCAAATTTTATGATCCGTATTTGCGATGTCAAGTAAATCTCAATTTTACCCATTTAAATCCTTTTACATGCAATTATTTTAATGAGCTGTCATCTGGTATGTTATTAAAGAAGATTAAAATGCAAAATTATCGTTGATATTTATTAAAATTACGGAGGAAATCAGACCGGGACCAACACGGGACCAAAATAACAAAAATGCTTAGATTTATTGCGATAATCCCAGTTTGGTCCCAGCATATGAAACTTATTTTCTTAATCAATATGGGATGCATTTAAGATATTTTTTCTTAAGTAACATCTTAAGAGTTGGCTTAAAGATGCATATATGACTAAGCAAACAATTATGGGATAGAAAATAGTTAATGTTATGACTTCGTCAATAGCGCAAACAATGAATTATGGAAATTTTGGTCCCGGGTTGGTCCCGGGCTGGTTTTCTCAAATATCTGTGGGATTTTATTGCAGATTTTTTCATTCTAGCTTTCTTTGATATGTTTACAGTTAGCGAAACATGAAAATAATTGTTTACCAAATTATTACAATGACAAAAATTGCAATTTCCCTAACATCGTCAATACCGCAAAAACTGGTCCCGGGTCTAAATTCCTCGCTGGGGTCCTATATTTTGGTCAAATTCCCAGATATTTCGAATATGCTTGGAAGACAAATATATGGACCTTTGAGAAGACCCTTTAAACTATATATGGTGTAAATTTCATGTAATTATTTGCATGCTTAGTGCCTTTTTGGTGCCAATAAAAATTGGTCCCGGATTTTGGTCCCGGGTCCCGGGCGTTGGTCCCGGGTTTTACTCCTTCCCCACTTTGGCGTGTTGGGTCCCACTAAAGACGATTCGGTTTTTAGATCAGACCACCAAGATGGCCGACGAAATGCATAATTTTGATCTCCAGCGACTTTACGACCTGTTTTATAGCTGCCTTTCTGATGAGGGCTTGATCACAATTGACCATTATGTAGATGCATATGGGGAAATATCAAAGTAAGCAATTTGAACTGTTGTTTATATGTCTAAAGTCGGTAAATCTCGAAAAATAGGAAGTTAATCACAAAACAAGTATAAGCTTTTTAAATAGTGTATGCTTTATTTTCAGTAGAGGTGTGAAAATCAGTTTAGGGGGTACATACTAAGTACTAAATATTCAATAGGACTAGCCCAGCCTTTTTCGGGGAGAGCATTCAATTTACATTAGAGACAAAATAATGTTGGCGGCCCCCTATCTATCTATCTTCTGATACTGAGTCGATCAATTTCTGATCATCACCTCAGGTGTGGGGTGGGTGGCTAAATTTAGAATTTAGTCAAGGGAAAATAAAACATTTGGGGTGGACCATTAAAACTATTTACAAGATATAGATGAGAGGCATACTAAAACGCATGCCTCTGGGCTAATGATTTAAATAGAAGCCTTAAATTCCTCAATGGTCTTAGATAGGACCACTGAGGAAGGGAGACTATTCCAAACCGGAATAGTTCTGGGGAAAAAGGAATTTTTCAGGGCATCACTATAGGCAAATGGTCTTGTGTATTGTGATTCATGTGATGCCCGAGTATGCCTTAGATTGGGTGCCGGGGTCAGGTATTTGTCTTTATCAAGAGACACTGTACCAGAGTGTATCTTGTAGAAGAAGGTTAAGGAAGACCGCTCCCTGCGAGACTCCAGGGATGGCCACTCAAGTTCGTCTAGCATTTCACCGACGCTACTGGTGTTCCTCCATCGCCTGCAGGTCCACCGGGCAGCAGTCCTCTGCACCTTCTCCACCATCTCAATCTGAGTTTCATGATAGGGATGCCAAATAGGAGCTGCATACTCAAGTTGAGGCCGAACCAATGTTTTGTATGCAACTTCCTTAGTATGCCTAGGTGCCAGTGCCAAATTGCGCCGAAGAAAACCCAGAGTCTTAGTTGCCTTGCATGTAATTTCAGAAATGTGTTGACCCCAATCAAGATCATCTGTGATAGTTAAACCGAGGTATTTAGCGGACTGAACCTGTTCTAATGTTTGCTGATGCAGTGTGTAATTGAAATCTATATGCCTGCTTGGATGTAGCCGCGTCACCCTCATTGAATGTATATAGTAAAACTGGGATTTGCAGGGGTATAAGCGGTTAAGGGCGCTGAATCTGAATCTGAATGGTTTACTGATGACATGCCAAATTGACAATACCTCACCAGGGGGGGTGCGCCAGGAGGGAAATTAGTCCCTGGCTCTCACAAGAGACGCTGTTTCTTGATCATTTGAACTTTTGTTGGGAAAGATGTTGCAATTTTTGCTTAACTATTTGTTTTTCTCAAAAATAGTAATTTCATGTACATTTTCAAACCTCAATGGAGGTTAAAAACCTCGATGGTGCTTGTTTAACGGGACATAGCTTTGAATTGAGCTGGTAAACATGCAGCCATAATGGCCCATTTTGCATTTAAATCAATGGGCTATGATGAAAGTTTAAATTGAGATATATCTGGTAAATTTTGTATGTCTAATTTTTGTGCTAGGTCACAAAACATTAAAATTGTGACTGTCACCTATGGAAAAGCTAATGGTGAAGTACAGCCTAGAGGAGATTACGAACACAGGCCCACGCAATATACAGAAAAAATTTTGGTTGTCAAAGTGAAAATTTTCACTGGAATTTTTTTTATATTTTCTTATTTTTGCGCAGAACATAGATTGTGGGTTCATGTTAGAACCGCCTCGGCGAGGCAGTTCTAACGAGCACCCACAATCTATGTATTAGAACACCCACAATCTATGTTTTAGAGCAAAAATAAGAAAATAGGTATACCCCTGCAAATCCCAGTTTTACTATATACATGTACAAGTGGGGATTAGGGGGGTATTTATTGCACAGACATGTTTTCCTTAGGAAAGAATTAGGGCGCATTGTTATTGACTTTTTGCCTTTAGCTTTTGAAAGTTACTGATTATCACCGACAAGATGTACATAAATTTGATAATGCTATTATTTTATATTATTTCAGATTATTCAAACTACTTGGTACAGTTTTCACATTTGTAAACTCTGATGTTGTGGAAAAAATGGGTATTCTCAAAGACTACAGAAGTTCAGAATTGCGAGATGAATACGAGACTATACAGAGCATGATTAACTTTGAAGTGAAAAACAACAAAACCAACAATAAAACAAAAGCTTCTGGGTCCAGAACTCTACTCAGGCTTCACCGAGCCCTTGACTTCGTCACTGATTTCATGAAAAGTATAAAAGAAGCCGACAAGGATGCTAAACTTTCAGGCGTAGGCGCTCAGAGCTATGATCGCACCTTAGCTAAACATCATCCTTGGCTGATTAGGAAAGGAGTTCACATTGCTGTGTACACACTTCCGACAAGAGTGCATTTCATGGAGAAACTGAAAGTGACAGATGTTGCCCATACAGAAGATCTACTAGGAAAAACGGCAGCTCTAGGACATAATATTTTTGAAATAGTTGAAAAGGTCTATGCAGATAATAAACTACTGGATTTACCATAGTTTAGTTTAGTTTAGTTTAGTAGTCACAGATCTCTTTCAGTCTTTCTTCACTGTTGATATAACTGTACAGTAGATGTTTTATTGATGTTGTAAACTATTTGAATTTTTTGTATTTTAATATATTATAGAATGAATGTTGTACTTGTGTTCTGTACTTTTGGCATCATAGACTATGCAGATTAAAGCTTTATCATACGCAGAACATTCTAGATAGTGATAATGTTAAATCAGTTTCATGTAGACACATATATGAGCCGCCTAATGGGAAAACCAACAATGTGGTTTCCGAACAGGTCTGACACTCACCGAGCTGTACGAGCACAGCAGATGGCTAAAAGCTGGAAATTTTGGATTTAGAAAGTACACTGAAACAAAGTTATAAAGAGGCCACTTTTCAAACTCATTTTTTGTTTCTAAGCCAAGTTCAAAATTGCACAATTTTTTGCCAAAAGACGTGTCTTTCAAGTAAGTAAAGTTCCAAAGTGTTAAGAAATAATTTTCTTTTACTAAAGGCGTTTTTGGAGTAAAAATGCAAAAATCAATGTTTTTAAATAAAAAATTGGATACAGCACACCATTTATTGAAATTAGGAACGGGTGTCATCAAAGGGGTCGTTACGGCTCGGAAAAACATCAAACATTCGAATTTTCTGTACTGGTAGAATTTTTATGCATTTTTAAAAATCGCCAATTTTGAGATTTTTTGAAAAAATCATAAATGTGCCTCTTAAACATGTTGACCCCTGTTAAATTCACTTGATGAGGCCTGGAAATGAGAGATATAATTCGACTAATCTGTTTTTGACCATTTTCGAGGACCAACATGTCAAGGCTGCCGCACACTTCCGGTTTCAATGCCAATTTTTAACGAACAAAATAACAAAATTTGTGGACGATTTTTTTAATTTTCAAAGTTTATCAGAGTCTAGTATTTGACCTAAATAATCGCTGAAAATTTCAATGCCGTGCTGCTGATAATAACGCAACTGGAGAAGAACAAAGTTTGTATGCAAATTGCATACAAAAGCTGAATTCCTGTTATTCAGGTTGTTGTCTTCTTGCATGTGCAAAACAGAAACGAAGATTCTTATTGCAGCAACACTTTTGACTTAATTTTATCTTGCATCATGGCAGTCAGTAGCACTTTCAAATAAATTAAAATGTAAAAACACAACGTCATAATATGACATTTAATTTGATGTTAATAAAGTGTGACTTTTTGAAATAGGGTACCTTTACACATGCTTCGTCTGTGTGAGAAGTATCACGCATTTTGGAATGCAGAAACTCACAGAGCCACTGTTAGACATTGGTTTATTCATATGATCATGAATTTTAATTGATCGTATTTTACTTTCTGAACTAGAAGACAAAATATGAGGTGGCCTCTTATAACTTTTTTTCAGTGTAGATGAATTGTACTATCTGTAGCAAAAACAAAGGCACTGAACAATCACCGCGAAGCTGATCTGCGTCTTTGTTTTCGCGTATGCAGATTGTTGGTTTTCTCATGAGGCGGCTCATATCTGACAAATTTTGTTTGAGAGGAGATCAAGACAGTATTGTTTGACGTTCAGCGCAGTCTTTAGTCTTTAGGATTAACAATACTGAATAGTGATTGATTCGAATGTCATATTTTCATTGAAAATGCATGAAATAATTATTCATTTATGGTTTATAAACTCCAAAAATATGGTAAGGATTTCTGACATTTATGTAAAAAATATACATTAATCAAAAATGTTTAGATCACACTGAATCCTAATTGTCAATTCTTTGAAAATTTAATGGTGGACCGTGGAGATTGCTTGAGTGCACCATTTTCGGCAAATTTTTATTCACTTTGGCCATGTTGGCGGGTACTCTGAGACCAATAAAATTATAAAAAATTATCATGGGGATATCCATCTCCATGGGGAGATTTTATTTTCAACCAGAAAATGATGTTGCTCATTTTAGATCATGTATCAAATCACCATTTGAGCCATGTCATGAGAAAACCAACAATGTGGTTTCCGAACAGGTCCAACACAAACCAGTTTGTTCAGTCACATAATAAGTTGAAAAACTTGAAATTTAGGATTTAAGAAGAAGAGGGATTGTACTATCTGTGTAGCGAAAACAAAGGCGCTGATCAGCTGTACAGTTTGTTTTCATATAGGCAGTTTGTTGGTTTTCTGCTGTGATGGCTCATTTACTAACTTTTACCAGCTCTAATAATGTAGGTATTACAACCAATGCAATTTTGTGTGCCATACTCATTATACTGAGTACAGAGACTACCCCAGCGGGCACATGACGTCAAAATGATGTCATATCAATATCGATCTGACGTCATGACGTCGCATCGATGTTGATATGCTGGGCAAAGTCTACGGAAAAATCAAAATGAAGGCATACCTTCTGATATTTGTACATGTACTATCATTTTAATCATTTTGTAACATTCAGTAAAACTTAAGCAATTTTAAATACTTATGAAAATTAGGCGTAAAACAAAAATAGCCTTGTTTCCGCTAACATGCCGAAGACTGGGTAGAGTCGGTAGGTCGGAAAATCTTTTTATTTTTCGTGTATTTTTTCTTTCTTGAAAATGGGTAAAAAAGTAGAAACATGCTAAAATTAATCAAAAGTACTCGAAACAAACATTGGATAAAGTTTAAAACCAGTAGGAAGCTAAAGAACGCGAGTTGACCTAGTATTGTTGAAATTATAGCAGTTTTTAAATCATTGTCTGTTTTCCACTTCAAATGTCGAGGGTCGGTCGGCATGAAAATATTTTTATTTTATTTTATTGGCAATAAAAACTGCAGGGTCTGTGCAAAAACTCAGAGTCGGTCGGGTTAGCGGAAACACAGCTATTTTTTGTGTACGCCTTATTAAAGAATTTTAACTGGGAATCCAGTCTTTTTTAACTACATAAAGAACTAAAAAAGTTATTTCTACTGTTGACTGTATTTTGTTGCATACTGCAACATGAGAATGCTTTATATTGCATGTGTTTTTATTTTATTTTATTTTTTTTGCAAGAACACCTGCAGGTTTGACAGTAAATTGACCTGGTGACAGGCACAAACTTGGATGCAACCACAAAACATTGCTTGAAATATAGTTTTCGCATAGGAAAGGGATTTTACAGTCAGTATGTGTTGGGAAGCAAAAACAAATGAACCGCAACGCGACAAAATGTACCTTCGGACATGCTGACATTACTAGTAAAAACGGCAAAATAACGGAAAAATCATGCAATAAACGTTTTTGAAATAACTTTGTATTTGTAATGTTTGAACACTCAGCTGCCAAATAAAGGAGTTTTAGAACATATGTTTTTCTCAATATTTTGAGTTATCTGCCCTTGTTTAAACTCATTGTAAGCCTAAATTACCTACATGTCATGTAAAACGGTAACCATAGCAACCGAGTAGTCACGAGAATAGACAGAACAATTTCGACACATTGCTTGAAAGGATGGTATGCGTCTATCTACACTATATTTTTGGTCAATGCTTAAACAATTTTAAGCAAATGCGTCAAGTTTTGTAGGCACAACTAACACGCAGAAATGCATTACGCAACGTTAACGTCATTTTTCAGACCAATGACGTCTGTAGGGTCCGTATGGTAAAAATGTTATATCTCATAAAATAACTTGAATTATCAGGTCAAATAAAGCCTATATGACTCTAGGAACATAACTCTTTCAAAGTAAAATCGTATCTCTAATACTGAAAAAATGTCCGAAGGTACATTTTCTCGCGTTGTGGCCCAAATATGATGATCGGCTTTTTGATAACCTGGCATCTGAGAGTACATTTTTTCTTGTCATTTTGTTTCATGAACACCTGTTCAGATCAGAAGCCTTCTTGGCCAAGTGATAAAGTCACTTGCCTTGTAATCCAGGGGTCAGAGGTTAGATCCTGGGCTTCTCCAGTCTGTCAGATGAGACTATAAACCAAGTCCCGTCTTAGTTAATATGACCTTTGCTGTTGGTTGGTTGTTAAACTTCAAAGCAACCAACCAAATTCAACCAACAATTCAGATCAACCTCATTGTAAACATAAAACTATCTTTTTGATCAGTAAATACATGTACTTTGTTATATGTGAGCCATGTTTTAATCTGGTAACTTACTGCAAGTTACAGAGCCTGTCGGTGATTATTTTTCATACAAATTTTGCATAGAACTTGCCAAAAGGTTAGATTACATCGATGGAAATTATGATAAATTTATTGGGGCGTTTTTGTGCGGAGATACTGTAAATTCGGAAATTTTTGCGTGACTTTTATTTTGCGAACTTTTTATTTACGAATTATTAGCGAGTTCTTTAATTCGCGAGTGAGTGTCCATGTGTTCTATAAAGTTTATAGTGACTCTTTATTAGCGAGAACTTTGAATTCGCGAGGCAACCAATTTGCGAATATTAGCGAAAAGTTCTCGCGAATATTTCCGGATCTACAGTATATTGCCAGTTTCATTACTTTTTGATCAACCCAAATATATTTTGGGATGCTCCTTTGCAAGTTGTTCAAAGACAGGGACTTACTGACTAACTATAGATGGGTCATAGATTTCATCTGCGTTGGGTGTTTTCAGTCGCACTGTTTGTCTCTTGATTTGCCTTACTGGACAAGTTGCTTTACTACCAAAATAGAATGTCATGGATGATATTTTTGTTCCATTCATACTTAAATATTTATTGTCTTTTTTTTTCCTTATAACTGTGATAATTGTTTTTGAGCTTGTTGCATCTTATAAATGTTTACCAAGAGTTTTTTCACAATAAATTTCTCTTGCATTTTGTTGTTCACTTTTTATTTGAGCCGCGTCACGAGAAAACCGGTCTTCGGGGTTTCTGACTAGGTCTGACACAAATCTGTCTCTATAAGCACAGAAGATGTCTACAATCTTGAAATTTTGGATTTAAGTAGAAGATGAATTGTACTATTTGTATAGCAAAAGCAAAGGCACTGATCAGCTTCGCTAATCGCAGTTACTGTGAAGCTGATCTGCACCTTTGTTTTCGCTAAGGCAAAAATCCGTTTTTTCATTTCAAAAAGGAATAATGGCGAGTGACAGTCATTCTACAGAGAAACTCGACTCAAAAGTTATCAAACTGTTTTAATGATGAACACCGCCGAGACGGAGCCTTGTAATGCCAAAGTGACTCTTGATACAGATTTGTCTATCCATACCCGACACATGAATTCTTATATTCCTCGACACAGATTATATAATGCAGATACTTTGACCATGCTGGTTGACCTTACGTGACAACGTTTTGCAAACACCAGAAAAGGGGCACCTATTTGTCTTACACACTTTTCCAGTGGCATGTGAAGCCTGTGGTCATACATTGTTTACCTCAAAGAGTCACATACTTATTTCAGCAGGCCGATCAACAAATGTTTATCTATGTCAGAGGTCAACCGGCATAGTCAAAGTATTTGCACTATACAAGTAAATATTTTGATTGTATTGTCAAGCAATCTTAGAGAACTTTGACATGGAGAAGGAACCTCAGTTTTAAGTCTGACTAACTGGAAAAGCCCAGGATAAAACTTAATACCCCAGGTTGACAATGCGAGTGGCTTAAGTTGAACCACTTCACTATGAAGGCTTCACTATCTTGAGTCACCAATAAATCACTTTGGAACCAGGCCCTGAGGTTATACAACTTTTTTCATGCTCAATGCAGCCGAGACTAAAATTTATCCTGCACATAAATGTTAAAATGCCAACAATTGTTGGCATTTTAATATTTATGAGCAGGATAAATCACAGGCTTTGATGATGTTTAAAAAACTAAAATTTCAATGTATTTAGGTTATTTCAGTGTTTATGAACAGTTTAATTTTCATGCTCTGCTGAGTTGAGCATGAACTCGGAGCCAGGAGTGGAAGAATAAGGACAATTCTATAAATAGAACCAATTTACTGGCTTAATCAATATTTATAAATACATATAGCATGCTTTTCTTTAATTTATGCATCAAATCAATGTATCAAATATTATTTACAATAAAGCCTCAGAAAAACAGACATGCATGATGCAATCTAACAATACTGCCTTAGAGATCTATATCAACAATATTTTCATAGGAAAAAGCTCACACCAACAAATGGGCTGCCTTATGAGAAAACCAACAGTCTGCACATGCGAAAACAAAGGCACAGATCAGCTTCGCAGTAACTGAAGCTGATCTGCGCCTTTGTTTTTGCAACAAGGATAGTACAATTCCTCTACTTTCTGAAACCAAAATTACCAGCCTCTAGTCATCTTCTATGCTTGTACAGCTCGGTTTGTTTCAGACCTGTTCGGAAACCACATTGTTGGTTTTTCTCATAACGATATATTGCAACCAGTTTTAACACAAACACTATGTTTTAAGAGCAAAAATAAGAACATTAATGCTTACAGGCCAGCCGCGATATTCTGTCGCAAACAATGCTATGTTTACTTACAGTTTTACCATAACTCGCAGTATATCCTCAACAAAGATACCGGTAAAAATGTAAATAATGGATTGTTTGTGCTAGAAATCATCAGGACTTTTACCACTGTACACCACAGTTTTGCCATATTCAAATGACGTGTAAGTAGGTCTACACTACATGGATCTGTTTGCCTCATCAGGAAAACATGTTCGTGAAATGTATACCCCTTTAAACCCCACTTTTATAAAGCAAAACTGGGGTTTAGGGGTACATATACTTATTTTTCTTATTTTTGATTCAAAACATACCGGTAGATTGTGGGTACTCATTAGAACTGCCTCAGAGAGCGGTTCTAAAGTATACCCACAATCTATGTTTGGAGCAAAAATAAAATTATCAAAATTATTCCACTGAAAATTTTCAATTTTCACAACTTAAGAAATCTCTATATATTGCATGGATAAGTTTTTGTAATGTAATGTAAATACTACATAGACAGTACAATGTCTCGCTTTCCTTGATCTGAAATTTCAATCTCTAGCTATCTCAACAGTTGTTTTGTATACGGACCAGGTAATAAGCCTTTAACATGACACTGCTTCAATAAAATGCATTTTCTGATACATAAAATGCATAAATAGCACAATGTTTTGATATCACACATCGCTGTATTCATGGAAGTCATAAATAAATAAATTCTCAAAGAAATTTGAGCCGTAGCACAAAACAAAACCAAACAAATGAGACTCCACATGGGAAAACCAACAATCTGCATAGGCAAAAACAAAGGCGCAGATCAGCTTCGCAGTAACTGCGAAGCTGATCAGCGCCTTTGTTTTCGCTACACAGATAGAACAATACCTCTACTTTCTACATCCAAAATTTCCAGCCTCTAATCATCTTATGTGACTGTACAGCCCAGTTTGTGTCAGACCCGGTCGGAACCCAAATCGTTGGTTTTCTCACGCACAGGCTCAAATAGATATCTGATTCTGTCAAAATTCATCTTTTTTGGAAGATCCTGTATATGGTTCAATAAATCACATCAAAATTGTAATATTAAAAGAATCTATGACGGGGTTGAGGCCGAGACAAGGAAATCTCAGGCAAGTTTTCAGATTATTCAAGTCTCATTCGAGGCTCTGCCGAGGATGAGACTCGAATAATCTGAAAACAAGCCTGAGATTTCCGTGTTGAGGCCTCAACACCATCATTGATTATTTTTCTCACCCATCCCTTAAAGCATTTTGACTCTGAATAGGCTACAAGTGCTGTTTGGGCAGCCATTTTGTTTGTACATGAAATAATATGCAAATTAAGCAATGAAAAGATAAAAATAATTTTGTATTATGCACTAACCTTACAAAAAGATTCTGTTTTGTGCATAAAATTCTCAGCAAAATTAAATTTTGAGATTTTTATTAAAGCAGCAGACTACAATTACTCCTGTAAACTTCATGAAATTAACATCTCCAAGTTTATTTTTGTCACTGACAGTTGACACCTGGCTTATCATTTCCTTATATGGAAGTACACATGAAGATGTACATTACTATTGGCTAAATTGGAAGTACACATGAAGATGTACATTACTATTGGCTAAATACAGAAATGATTTGTATTTTGAGACAACTGAAATCTACTAGTACTGAGACAGAAATATCTCAGACAGACACACAAAGGATGGGTGAGAAAACACAGAATAGGATGTCATTTACAATAGAATTAAGTCATGCCGGTTAAGAAATTAAAATGTTTGCACTTAATTTCTTTATTGACTTTGGTTTCAATGTACTGGTTACATGTAATAATAAATCACCCCTTAATAGTGGTAACTAGAAATAAGTGTTTGTAAAACACTATGCCCCCAACTGTATGCTTGCCACTAACCGGGCACAGTTTTTTCATTATTTTTGAAAATCATGTAAGCAAACAGAGTTGACCTGGGCACAAATAGCAAACTTGAGGACTAACAGTGATAACAGATGCACACTTAAATCCGAAAGTGGTAAAATTGATAAATTTTCAAAATTCCGTAATTTTGTCAAAATTTGACAAAAAGTTCTCAAAAGTTAATCAGGCGATCTACTCCTTGGCCCCAATCAGCATACCAAATATGAAAGCACTAGCTCAAATACTTTTTGAGATATCTTACACACAAGATTTTCAAGATTTTTTTTCAAAGGGAGATAATTCAGAAAGGGGGCATAACTCAGAAAAGAAAAAAAATACGGGTCATCTTTTTTTTCATGAGGAATCCATATATGAAATTTCAAGACACTAGCATCCACCGTTTAAAAGTTAAGAAAAAGTGGTGCGGACACACGGAAACACGGACAAGCCCAAAGCAATATGCCCTACCAACTTTTTCAAAGTTGGGGGCATAAAAAAGACCTATCTTCTCCACTTTTTGTATGGATGATGGCTCTTTTTACCACCAAGGGGTCTAATAAAATTGTCCATCACAGTACTTTATCAATAAGATACGAGCCACGTCATGAGAAAACCAACATTTTGCATGAGCGAAAACAAAGATGCAGATCAGCTTCGTGGTAACCACGAAGCTGATCAGCGTCTTTGTTTTCCCTATAGGGATAGTACAATTCTTCTACTTTCTAAATCTGGAATTTCCAGCAGCTAGCTATTTTCTGTGGCTGAACAGCCCAATTTGTGTCACACCTGTTCGGAAACCGCACAGTTTATTTTCTCAAGACGCGGCTTATATCTTTAATTTCATCTGTTCCACAGCTTTACAGCTGATAGCGCTATGAGTACAGCACAATCTTTTTGGTGATCGGTTTTCGACACATATGACAGTTTTTCAGATTTTCACCACAGATACTGCACACGGTGTGCCCACACAGGAAGGCCATGTCTCTCTTTCTCTCCATACATATAGAGCACATTATGTTATCCTCCATTTCAGTGAGTTTACGCTGCAGTGTCGAGTTCTGAGAATCTTTGGAAGATTTCTGTAGATCTTGACTGAACAGCTGTTTTCCCTCTGTTATATAAAAGTCAATCATTTAGACATCCAAAAAAGGTAAAAATAACATCAGGATAACATGTCTGTGTAAAGTATACCCCCTTATACCCCACTTTTATATAGTAAAATGGGGTGTAGAAGGGTATACCTATTTTTCTTATTTTTGATCCAAAACATAGATTGTGGCCTCGGCTGTTCCAACATGTACCCACAATCTGTGTTTTGAGCAAAAATGAGATAAATATCAAAAATTTTCTACTTAAAATTTTCAATTTTTACAAATTAAAAAAATCTCTGTATATTGCATGGGCGTGTTTTTGTAATAATACAGGTCAACCTCATTATAACGCTATCATTGGGGTCCATGGAAACAGACCGTTATAAGTGAACCATGTTATGACCCTGTTATAAGTGAACTGTGTTATAATGAGGTTATTTACAATGGACAAATATCAAAATAATCATTTTGGGAGCCATGACATTGACATGTGAGCCTGTGCGTGAGAAAACCAACAATTTGGGTTCCGACCAAGTCCGACACAAACCGGGCTGAACAGTCACAGAAGATGGTTAAAAGCTAGAAATTTTGGATTTAGAAAGTAGAGGAATTGTACTATCCGTGTAGCAAAAACAAAGGTGCTGATCAGCTTCGCAGTTACTGCGAAGCTGATCTGCACCTTTGTTTTCGCCTAAGCAGATTGTTAGTTTTCCCATGCAGCGGCTCATGTTATTTTGAAAACTGCACTATAGTGAGGTGAGTTACAATGAGGTTGAAATGTTTTGCGTGAGAACCACAAATTTTGATTTTCGTTGTTTTAGAAATCTCAAAATATTGATAACAGCCCAAAATATTGCTGATATACATGTAAGCAAAGTTCAAGACAACAGAACCACAAAATTTATGAGAAATGCCTGCAACAGATGCACCCTATATGTTGAGAAATGCCTGCAACAGATACACCCTATATGTTGAGAAATGCCTGCAAAAGATGCACCCTATATGTTGAGAAATGCCTGCAACAGATGCACCCTATATGTTGAGAAATGCCTGCAACAGGTGCACCCTATATGTTGAGAAATGCCTGCAACAGATACACCCTATATGTTGAGAAATGCCTGCAACAGATACACCCTATATATTGAGAAATGCCTGCAACAGGTGCACCCTATATGTTGAGAAAGTCGGCAACAGATACACCCTATATGTTGAGAAATGCCTGCAACAGATGCACCCTATATGTTGAGAAATGCCTGCAACAGATGCACCCTATATGTGTTGAGAAATGCCTGCAACAGATACACCCTATATGTTGAGAAATGCCTGCAACAGATGCACCCTATATGTTGAGAAATGCCTGTAACAGATGCACCCTATATGTTGAGAAATGCCTGCAACAGATACACCCTATATGTTGAGAAATGCCTGCAACAGATGCACCCTATATGTTGAGAAATGCCTGCAACAGATGCATCCTATATGTTGAGAAAGCTGGCCTAAATTTAATTATTTTACTGCACAGCTGATCTGCGGCTTTGTTTTTGCCTATGCAAACTGATTGTTTTCTCACGCGAAGGCTCTAATTATTTTGCCCATTTTCGACAGCTCACCTGGGCTTATCTTTGCTGTAACTGGCATCTGACACTGTAGGCATCGCTTCACTTTGACGCAGCACTCCAAACATACTATCACATGTTGACACGGCTGGAACATCACGCATGCCGGAGACTCCGAGCATACCATACACTCCTGGGGCTGGTACAGGTCTACTGTCCGCGCAGCACTGGAAATCAGAGATTAATTTTGGAATAACATATCTGTTCTATAACTTCAAATTAGCGCAGTGTGTGCTTAAATAACTGAAAGTAATGGCAACAAAATATCTTTCTAATAAGCAAACATTTGAGAGCTACTTAAACCTGGTTTTAAATTTGAGATGCCTTGTATACATGTACAATACACACGAATGTAGTAAATGAACAAATGAGCCACCACATAAGAAAATAAGAGCTGTCGCAGGACAGCGTAGCTCGACTGACTTGTGCTTTGCCACTAAATCTATTAAAATCTATGACCAAAGACATTGACCTCAATGTCACTCAGGAGGGTCGTGATGGTACAGCATAAAACTTCAGACCAATATCTACCAACACGCTAAGTTCAACTTGATCCATCTACATATTTAATATAGACTTATAACATAAAATTTCTAAGTCTGTGACCTTGACCACAGGTGAGTCAAGATGCTACAGCATAAAACTTAAGAATAATATCGAACAGCAAAGTATCAACTAGATCCATCTGTTCCAGCAATATACAGTTCAAAACACTCTAAGCAAAAGCTTTAACATAAAATTTCAAAGTCTGTGACCTTGAACTCAAGGTCACCCAGGTGGGTCATGATGGTACAGCATAAAACTTCAGACCAATATCTACCAACATGCAAAGTATCAACTTGATTCATCTACATATCCAAGAGATATAGACTTATAAAAACTTTAACCAAAAACTTTAACACAAAATTTCTAAGTCCGTAACCTTGACCTCAAGGTCACCCAGGTGGGTCATGATGGTACAGCATAAAATGTCAGACCAATATCTACCAACATGCAAAGTATCAACTTGATCCATCAACAACTTCAAGAGATATAGACTCATAAAACCTTTAACCAAAAACTTTAACATTTTGAGCAACGCCTACGCCAAAGCTAACGCCGACGCCGACGCTGGGGTGACTGCAATAGCTCTTCCTGTACTTTCGTACAGGCGAGCTAAAAAAACAATTTGCACAATGCGAAAACAAAGGCGCAGATCAGCTGATCAGTGCCTTTGTTTTCTGAATCTGAATCTGAATGGTTTACTGGTGACACACCAAATTGACAATACCTCACCAGAGGGGGTGCGCCAGGAGGGAAATTAGTCCCTGGCTCTCACAAGAGATGCGAACTTGGACTACACTACACAGATAGTAGAATTCCCCTTCTACTTAAATCAAATATTTCAATCTTCTAGCTTGCTTTTGTGACTATACATGCTGGTTTGTGTCACACCTGTTCAGAAACAACATTGTTGATTTTCTCATGACGCGGCTCATTATGTATCTCATCTGGCTCCAAACATTAACTGAAAATTAGTAGTAATGAATTTTTTACGGAGCTAAAATATTAGCCTTTACATGACAAAACCAACAATTTGGGTTTCCAACCAAGTCCGACACAAACCGGCCTGTACAGTCACAGAAGCAGGATAGAAACTTGAAATTTCGGATTTAAGAAGAAGAGGGTTTGTACTATCTGTGTACTGTGAAAACAAAGGAGCTGATCAGCTTCGTGCACATGTGCAAATTGTTGGTTTTCTCATGAGGCAGCTCATATACAAAAGGTATTTTTCTGCCAAAGGTATGTGCACTTATCAACAATTTTATGACAGCTAAATAACAGGATATACTGTGCCCTTATTCGAGCAAGGGCGCTTATAAGAACAAATGGTAAATGAGCCGCCACATCAGAATACCAACAATTTGCATATGCGAAAACAAAGGTCCAGATCAGCTGTACCATTCCTCAGCTACTTATGTCCAATGTTTGAAGCTTCTAGCATATATCTGTGAAAGTACAGACCAGTTTGTGTCAGACCTGGTCGGAAACCCAAATTGTTGGTTTTCTCATGCGAAGGCTCAAATGTAAACTGCAGAATTTTTTAACATTATGAAAACATGCACATGCAATATACAGTAATTTTTTAAAGTTGTAAAAAATGAAAATTTTCGGTGATTTTTTTTTTATATTTTTCTTATTTTTGCTCATAAGATAGATTGTGGGTACACGTTAGAACCACCTCGCAGAGGCATGTATACCCTTGCAAACCCCAGTTTTACTATATAAAAGTGGGGTATAAGGGGGTATTCATTGCACGGACATGTTATCTTGATGCAGACTATTGAACTTACTGTGCCGTAGCGAACTGTTTCACCACCTCCTCCACTTTGGGGTCACTGATAACGTCCAGGGGCGTCTTCCCGGCGTGGTTTTTGTGGGTCAGTCTAGCACCTTGCTGAGCTAGGTAACACGCTATAGTGGCTCCCATTTTATCTTCTTCTGCTGACAGGCCTAGCTGGGTGCGAATCTGTAAAGAGGAGCATCTATGTTATTAAGTACAGCCTTATTATGAAGCTATCTTTGGGGCCAAGAAGCAGACCGCGCTATAACTCACTCACATAACTCACATATCCTCGACACCAATATCAGGCTAGACAGCCTCTGTAGGTGCATTCTTGTAGTAGTCTCTTGGTTTTGGTCCGGGACTGTAGCACCAGGGACTAAACTTATACGGGTGGTTTTTCCAAAACACATTTAACCGTGATTTGAAGCAGTTCAGGGAGGGTGCCATGACTACATGTTCGGGTAAAGCGTTCCAAGAGTCTATCACTCTTAGACTGAAACTGTTTGATCTGATTTTTAGCCTATGCTGTTTCTTAGCTAGTTTAAGTTTATGTCCCCTTGTCAGTGTAAGTTGGAAAAACGAACAGCTTGTCTTTGTCGATTTTGTCTGTGTTGTGCATTATTTTATAAACTTCTACTAGGTCAGTTCTTACACGTCTGTATTCTAGTGACGGCAACCACAGTTTTCTTAGCCTTTCAGGGTATGATAGATATACATGTATAAGTGAAACATGTAATTTTCGACGTTTGAAAAAGTGAATTAGGCGAAAATTGATTTCCCTTGTCTGGTCATCTCCGATAGGTGTCGCTACAGTATTTGCAAGGCATGTTTCAATTAAGCGTGACGAAAGTGGTCATTCAGCTTTGAGAACGATTGACCGACGGACGTATTGTATTTTTGCAGTTTTCTAGAAGTTTTTGTATGTGAAGTTTCAAGTGAAAGTCGAAACTTTAATATTACTCGTATGTAACGTAATGGATAAAGTGTATAAGTACATTTAATTTAAATGTAAATGTATATGAAACTATTCAGTCGGTCATGGTTCTCACTGGCTTAAACCAAAAAATAATTTTTGTGTTTGTTGTTCATTAAGGGAGATCGGGGCTGGTAGGACAAGGGAACATGTTATAATGAGCATAAACTCAGAAAATAATCAATTTTTGAGACATGGCTGTGTTCTACTGAAATTTGCATTATAGTGAAGCGCTTTATAATGAGGTTGAAGTGTACAGTCCCATGGGGAGATGTCTTCAGGTGAGGTTCTTGTGGGTAAGCCAGTCACCCTGCAGAGCCAAGTAACCCACTTTAGGGGCTCTCAATTGACCCAATCATATGAGCCGCGACGCGAGAAAACCGGTCTTCGGGGTTTCCGACCAGGTCCGACACAAACCGGCCTGTACAAGCTCAGAAAAGAGCTAGAAGCTTGAAATTTCGGATTTAAGTAGAAGAGGAATTGTACTATCCGAGTAGCGAAAACAAAGGCGCTGATCAGCTTCGCGGTTCTGATCAGCGCCTTTGTTTTCGCCTAGGCAAAAATCCGGTTTTCTCACGATGCGGCTCATATGATAACATGTCCATGTAATATATGCCCCCTTGCACCCCACTTTAATATTATAAAACTGGGGTATACAGGAGTTAACATTTTTTTCTTAATTTTGATCAAAAACATAGATTGTGGGTACTCACAATCAATGTTTTGAGCAAAAAAGTAAAAAATATCAAAATATTTTGAATGAAATGTCAATTTTCACAACTGATAAACTCTCAGAAGATTACATGGACGTGTTTTCATAATGTAATTCTGCTGACAGACCCAACTGGGAACTAATCTGTAAAGAGGAGCAAGTATGTTAATGTTATTATAGTCCCTGGAGCCTGTGGTTAACAGGCAGGAGATTCAAACAAGTTTATACAATCTACATTTCGAACAAAAAAATCATAAGTTGTTGTTTTTATCACAAAGTTGTATTTCTTATAACCCTGGAATTAATAATTAGTGTATATCAAATAGGAACATTAACAAAAGTATAATCTAAATCTTGTTTTACAACTGAGCCTTCACGTAAGAAAACCAACAATCTATGTTTCTGACCAGGTCTAACACAAACCGACCTGTACAGTCTCAGAAATAGGCTAGAAGCCTGGAATTTTGGATTTGAATAGAAGAAGGATTGTGCTATCCGTGCAGCAAAAACAAAGGCGCTGATCAGCTTCGCAGTTTCTGCGAAGCTGATCTGTGCCTTTGTTTTTGCCTAATGTTGGTTTTCTCATGCAGAGGCTCATGTTATAATGAGTGTAAACTCACAAAATAATCAATTTGGAAGCCATGACATGGCTATGTTCTATTAAAATCTGCATTTAAGTGAAGTGCATTATAATGAATATAAAATGTGAACACAAGTTTAAGCGTTTCCAAAACGCTTGCGATCTCTCAGCACTAATTTCACTGTATGACCACATAATTATAAACCCACGGCGATAACCACAGACCGAAAAGACTAGATGACAGCTCGGTTCAACGTGAGCTTTCATACCCGAGCCGACATGCGCTATTTGGTGTGACCCAATCGAAGCTGCCTCGTCCAATCAAGTACGACGGAAGTCGGAAGTCGGTGGTCGATTAAGCCCCACGTTCTGATCTTGATCGGGAGATCGCAATAAAAAATGTCTAATCTAAATCTTGTTTGTCATTTTTGTTCACTGCGTATCTGTCTGTGGGTGAAAACTGATCTACTCCACAGTCATCGGAAAGTGGTGTTGATATAGGAAGACTACAGTGCCAGACAGTGAACAGGTTTAGCACTGACTGGGTATCTATGCTTCCAGTGAAATTATGAACCAATTTCGCTGATATTATAGCTAAAATGGCATGGTTTGGGATTGTATGGCATTTTCAACAAGTTTTTCTTAAAGAATACTCTACCATGCCCATGATATTTTAATCTCCCTGAACCCCACTTTTGTGGAGGTGTTTTTTTCCTCCAGTAACCCACTTTTGTGAAAGTGTTTTTTTTTCTGCAGTACCCATTATCTTTCTTCAAAATGTGGAAAAATGACAATACTTTTATTAAAACCATATCATGACCATGAAAATGAACTTTTAACCATTAAAATATGAAGGAGATATCATGTGATGTCTTGTTTCTATTTTTGTACACTCCGTATCTGTCTGTGGGTGAAAACTGATCAACTCCACAGTCATCAGAAAGTGAATTTGATATAGGAAGACTACAGTGACAGACAGTGAACAGGTTTACCACTGACTGGGTATCGCAGCTTCCAGTGAAATTATGAACCTATTTGGCTGATATTACAGCTCAAATAGCATGGTATGAGCTTAAAGGGCATCTTCAATTTCAAGTTTCTAATACTGTACCATGCCCATTATATTTTAATACCCTGAACCCGACTTTTATGAAGGTGGTTGTTTCATGTACCCCCAATCTGTCTTATAAAATATGGGAAATATGACAATACGTTCATTAAAAACACTTACATGACTGTGAAAATGAACTATTAACTATAAAAAGCCAAAGGTAAATTCATGTGAAGTCTTGTTTCAATTTTTGTTCACTCCGTATCTGTCTGTGGGTGAAAACTGATCAACTCCACAGTCATCGGAAAGTGGTGTTGATATAGGAAGACTACAGTGACAGACAGTGAACAGGCTTATCACTGACTGGGTATCTAAGCTTCCAGAGAAATTATGAAGATATTTAGCTAATTATGTTAGCTTAAATGGTAGGGTTTGTGCTTATATGCCATTTTCAACTTCAAGTGTCTAAAATACTAAAATAAGAGCTGTCGCAGGACAGCGTAGCTCGCCTGACTTGTGCTTTGTCACTACATCTGTTAAAATCTATGACCCTTGACCTCAAGGTCACTCAGGTGGGTCATGATGGTACAACATAAAACTTCAGACCAATGCAAAGTATCAACTTGATCAATCTACATGTTCAAGAGATATAGCCTTATAAAAACATTAACCAAAACTTAAACACAAAACTTTCAAGTCCGTGACCCTGACCTCAAGGTCATCCAGGTGAGTTGTGATGTACAGCATAAAACCCCAGACCAATATCTATCAACATGCAAGTATCAACTTTATCCATCAACATGATGTTCAAGAGATTTAGACTTTAACCAAAAAAATTAACACAAAATTTCTAAGTCTGTGACCTTGACCTCAAGGTCACCCAGGGTAGGTCATGATGGTACTGCATAAAACTTCAGACCAATATCTACCAACATGCAAAGTATCAACTCGATCAATCAACATGGTCAAGAGATATAGACTTACAAAAACTTAAATCAAAAACTTAAACACAAAATTCTATGTCTGAGACCTTGACCTCAAGGTCACCAAGAGTGGGTCATGATGGTACTGCGTAAAACTTCAGACTAATATCTAGCAACATGCAAAGTATCAACTCAATCCATCAATATGGTCAAGAGATATAGACTTACAAAAACTTTAACCAAAAACATAAACACAAAATTTCTAAGTCTGTGACCTTGACCTCAAGGTCACCCAGTGTGGGTCATGATGGTACTGCGTAAAACTTCAGACCAATATCTAGCTGCTAAGCAACATGCAAAGTATCAACTCAATCCATCAATATGCTCAAGAGATATAGACTTACAAAAACATTAACCAAAAACTTAAACACAAAATTTCTAAGTCTGTGACCTTGACCTCAAGGTCACCCAGGGTGGGTCATGATGGTACTGCGTAAAACTTCAAACCAATATCTAGCAACATGCAAAGTATCAACTTGATCCATCAACATGGTCAAGAGATATAGACTTTTAAAAAACTTTAACCAAAAACTTAAACACAAAATTTCTAAGTCTGTGACCTTGACCTCAAGGTCACCCAGGGTGGGTCATGATGGTACTGCGTAAAACTTCAGACCAATATCTAGCAACATGCAAAGTATCAACTTGATCCATCAACATGGTCAAGAGATATAGACTTTTAAAAAACTTTGACCGAAAGTGTGACGCGGACGCACACGTAAACGTAAACGTAAACACGCACGACCGAGGTGACTACAATAGCTCTATGCACTTCGTGCAGGCGAGCTAAAAACACTGTACCATGCTCATGCATCAGCATCAGTACTGTTTTTTTTTTTGTTTCATCAGTTCTAAAATAGGTGAATTCACCCTTTCTGTTGAGATATTATATCTCATTAATGCCATGTGTAAACATGTGTAACTTACAGAATCTAGCATAGGTAAATCCTCTCTCTCTATTGACACATTATGTCTCATCAATGTCGGGTGTAAACTTATGTCGTCAATATAAGAATCCACTCTCTCTCTGTTAACACATTGCGTCTCATTTACGACAGGTGTAACAGATATAATGCTTAGTGTAAACGTGTAACTTACAGAATCTAGCATTGGTGAATCCTCTCTCTCTGTTGACACATTGTGCTTCATCAGGTGTAAACATGTGTGACTTACAGAATCTAGCATAGGTAAACTGTCAACACAATGTGCCGCATCAACGCCAGGTGTAAACATGTGTGACTTACAGAATCTAGCATTGGTGAATCCTCTCTCTCTGTTGACACATTGTGCCTCATCAATGCCAGGTGTAAACATGTGTCACATTATCTTGCATACATGAATTCTTTCTCTGTCAACACACTGTGCCTCATTAATGCCAGGTGTTAACATGTGTGTCTTACGGAATCTAGCACTGGTGAATCCTCTCTATCGACACATTGTGCCTTATCAATGCTAGGTGTGTCTTATATCTTGCAAAGGTGAATCGTCTCTCTCTGTCGACACAATATGTCTCATTAACGCCAGGTATAAACAGGTGTGAATCTAGCATAGGTGAATCCTCTCTCTCTATTGACACATTGTGCCTCATGAATACAAGGTGTAAACATGTGTCATCAATATGTGAATCCTCTCTCTCTGCTGACATATTGTGTCTCATTTACGACAGATGTAACAGATATAATGCTTAGTGTAAACATGTGTAACTTACAGAATCTAGCATAGGTGAATCCTCTCTCTCCGTCGACACATTGTGCCTCATCAATGCCAGGTGTAAACATGTGTCCCCATCCTCATCCTCCACATTGACATCTGCTCCCTTGGCAACCAGAAGTTCAAGGATACTTGTGTGACCTTGAGAAACAGCCAGGAGTAGTGGTGTCTGCTGGCGGTTGTTTCTTATCTCAATATTTGCTTGACCCTACAATGATATGCAAAAGGATTTAGAATTTTGACATATGAGAAAGAGCAGACACTAATCAAAATGCTATATCAAAAGTTCAAGAACACATGTGTGACCTTGAGATATGGCCAGTAGTGATGTATGCTATTGGTTGTATCTTATCTCAATATTTGCTTGACAGGCTTTAAAGAATCTCAGTTTTATTTTTATTTAGAATTCAGACAGACAACTTGGCACAAAGAGCAGACTCAGATCAGACTGCTATACCAAAAGTTCAAGGTTACTTGTGTGACCTTAAGTTACAACTAGAAGAAGTCATCAGTCCTGCAATAATCTACAGTAACAATGAAAGTGTTAAAGACATCTCTGTAACCATTCAGGGCTCTCCTTATATTGGAGGAAATAAAAGTGTCTATCTGTCAAATACGGGTCATAAAAACCTTGGTGTGTATTTATTGGGACCTGTCAATATCCTAAATACTTACAGTTACAACTAGAAAAAGTGCCTTGAGAGGCACGTATACCCCCGGCTGGTGGTCACCCAGTCCTCCTTCTCCCTCCCACAACCACCCAGCACATGTACACCCCTGACAATGAATCACAAATCCCGAACAAAAGATAGTACCCTTATCAAATACTTTATAGAAGTGTGCATTCTAAAGCATTTTGACCACAGACGTGAGGGAGTGTAGTTTTTAGAGTGACATATCTTCTTTAGAGCAGTACACAGAGCTGACTTGTGTACTCCATCTAGGACTTAATCACGGACATTGAGGGTCAGGTCCTCAGTCCTAGATGGAAAATGAAAATAGAATGTCAGTCTAAATTTAAAAAAAAAATAATAGTAATAATAAAAGTATTGATGTCCTAGATCTTGAACTCAAGTGCCCCCTCCCCCCCACCCACCCCACCGCGCGACATGGACCCAACCCTATACCCTATAGGGTACCTATAGTCCAAATATGTATGGCTTCTGATGATTGGCTCATGAGGTATACCCCACTAGAGAAACTTTAACCAAAACTTCGACGCAAATAAAAGGTGACCTAGATTTTGAACTCTAGCCCCACCCCCGGGCATGGACCCTGGGGTCCAAAATCATAGAAACAAAGCTAACCCTATAGGGTACCTATAGTCCAAATATGAATGGTTTCTGATATATAGTTCATGAGATATACACCAATAGAGAAACTTTAACCAAAACTTTGACGCAAATTAAAGGTGACCTAGATTTTGAACTCTAGCCCCACCCCCGGGCATGGACCCTGGGGTCCAAACTCATAGAAACAAAGCCAACCCTATAGGGTACCTATAGTCCAAATATGAATGGTTTTTGATATTTAGTTCATGAGATATACACCAATAGAGAAACTTTAACCAAAACTTTGACGCAAATTAAAGGTGACCTATATTTTGAACTCTAGCCCCACCCCCCCGGGCATGGACCCTGGGGTCCAAACTCATAGAAACAAAGCCAACCCTATAGGGTACCTATAGTCCAAATATGAATGGTTTCTGATATTTAGTTCATGAGATATACACCAATAGAGAAACTTTAACCAAAACTTTGATGCAAATTAAAGGTGACCTAGATTTTGAACTCTAGCCCCACCCCCGGGCATGGACCCTGGGGTCCAAACTCATAGAAACAAAGCCAACCCTATAGGGTACCTATAGTCCAAATATGAATGGTTTCTGATATTTAGTTCATGAGATATACACCAATAGAGAAACTTTAACCAAAACTTTGACATTTTAACTGAACTATCGAACCAATGAACCAACGAACTAACGAACATACGAACGGAAAAGCGAAAACTATATACCCGTCGGCATAAATGCCGGTGGGGTATAATGAATGTGTTAGTGACATCTCTATGACCATTCAGGGCTGACAAATGCAGGTCATAGAAACATTGGTGTGTATTTATTGGGACCTGTCAATATTCTAAATACTTAGTAATTGACATCTCTATAACCATTCAAGGCTGACAGATGCAGGTCATAGAAACCTTGGTGTGTATTTATTGGGACCTGTCAATATCCTAAATACTTACAGTAACAATAAGCGTGTTAGTGACATCTCTATAACCATTCAAGGCTGACAGATGCAGGTCAAAGAAACCTTGGTGTGTATTTATTGGGACCTGTCAATATCCTAAATACTTACAGTTACAATAAGCGTGTTAGTGACATCTCTATGACCATTCAAGGCTGACAAATGCAGGTCATAGGAACCTTTGTGTGTATTTATTGGGACCTGTCAATATTCTAAATACTTAAGTTACAATGAATGTGTTAGTGACATCTCTATGACCATTCAAGGCTGACAGATGCAGGTCATAGGAACCTTAGATGAGAATAATTTTATTTACAGTTTATACACAATTTTTTGTCTTTCTTTGCTCATGTTCATGTTTTAGATAGGGTTTATGGTTTGATATAATATCTATCAAGGTCTTTTATGCTCAACAGGAATCATGATCAGACTGTTTAACATTGATAATTTGGTGACAACACCTGCATCACACACCTGCATGAAGTTGGATAGCCTCTTAGTGGTGTTATGCAATTCAGATTCTAAATCAAACAGTTTCTGTTATGTAACTATAAATAATTGTCTGGCCAATGCAATGCTGAGTCTCCATCAAAGAATTCTCTTATGTCACTATGTATAACTGTCTAGATGGTACTAGGTTACTGATAAGCAGTGAGTTCTTGGTTCAGTGTTCAAATTGGATCAGTTTAATGAACATGTCTGTTAAGCTATTATTATTCACATGGAATGTTATTAATTTTGGGATAAATAACTTGTTTTCTTCTAATATTAACATTTTCCTAATACTTTCATGGATTGAATTCAAAGTGCAATGGATTAACCCTAGGATAATGAATTATATGTATTAACACATATACATGGATTATAAAGGATTCTTGAGTAACATTTTTCTATCATTTATCACATTATTGTGATATATTCCATATATTCAGTTATGATTATGGATACCATATTATGTTGGAACATTAGAATCTCTCATATAAAACAGCGCATTAAATCAACAGAAAGGCAATTCCACCAATCCAGGATTCTTCATTTAGATCACCATGACTAGGCAGAGTTTATACTACATGAATTTCAGGTTCTTGTATATGGTTACATGGGATGATGTGTAACTAATGTTTTTCCTTTTCTGCTTGAATTCATGTAATCTATGGTGCATATGACTTACATTTAGTATAAAAGAAATCCCCATCTTGGACAATTTAGTGTAAAAGAAATCCCCTTCTTGGAATGTGTATGGGGCAAAGCATGGTTTTGTAGAGTGCCAAAGCTTAAAAGCCTTCCGGTGTTAGAGAAAGATCAGACTCTTAACTTCTCATGGTTGATTCAGCTGTGTATCGCACATAGGCACCCAAGTCAACAGCTCGCCTTAAACAGATTCGATAAATTTCCATGCAGTCTTCAATTCCTTATGGTGGAATCAACAAGTGTCCAGATTAAGTGCCATCATGCGCTTTTCTAAGCCATGTTTTGTGTTAAAGTAAAGCAGAGCATTTTGTTTTTAGTTAAGTGTCTAGTCTGTGCCAGTGTTTATGCAATAAGCAAGTCATTCCTGTTGTGTCAGCAATTTAAGGCTTTGTGTCTTTCTTTATTAAGGGTTCGGAATTATTCTTTTGGTGGAATTAGTTTATTTTAATTCTATTGGTGGAGTTTAAGGGCAGAAAGTGTTGAGATATAGTGGCTTTATGTGTTTTTTGAAGCCATCTTTTGTGTTAAAAAGAAAGCAGAGCATTTTTTTTTTTAAATTAGTGTCTAATATGTGTCAGTTTATATGGGAAAGGAAGTCATTCCAAGTGTGTCAGTATTTAAATCTGATGTCTTTTGTCCAAGTGTTTTTAATTATTCTTTTGGTGGAATTAGTTTATTGCGATTCTGTTGATGGAGATAGGAGAGCAAGTGTTAAGCATTAGTGAAAATGCTTGGGTGCTGTGTTTATGCATGAAATATATTATGTATGTATATGTTTCCAGCACCGATCATGCTCCAATGCTATAAACCTGTCATAGTTTGTATTCTAGTTTTATCTAGTTAGCTCTTCAAGCAGCCTCGGTTGCAGTGCTGAGTACTGATCCAAGTCATAAATTTGTTCAGATTGAAGTTCAAATGCTGGCAAATAAGATTAATATTATGGACAAATACCATAGCTCTTTTCTATTTTAAACTCACACAAGAGAGGCTGAGAGGCATGCTGTGTGTACAATTTTATTACCATCAGTCCGGCGGCAGAAAGTTTAAGATCGCTGTTTCTTAATCACTTGATAATCTCACTGCTGTGTCTGGTGTGGGTTCAAGCCCCACACTGGCCACATGTAAGACAAGCCAAGTTCTGCTTGCGGGTGTGTTAGGTGGTTTTTCTCGGGGGTTCTCACATTTTTCACCCAGCTTCAGATTGGCCCGCCTCTTATGAGCTGAAATAATCTTGAAGGGACGTAACACTGAATTGGAAAACAAAAATTAAATAGCCTGCTCATGGGCCATCTGATTACTGGTTATTCTCCTGATCCTGTCCAGGAGAAGTGATGGGTCAAACCATCCATGTCACAGATTGAAAGTTTTCATTCTTTTCTGATATGGAGTAAGACATGGAGGGTTTCATTCAGTCTAAGATGCTTGTTTGTAAAAATCATGTTTTGATTTAGCACAGTAAAGAATGGTTTAAATTTATGTCATCAGGTTAATCTTTATTGGGGAATTGTCCATATGACAAGTTCAGGATAGATGCAGTCAGTACTCTAGCCATATGATAATCTCAAGCTTAATATGGTCATGTCATGCACCTCGTCTCTACTGCTGGATCGCTCAGCATCATGCACTAATATATGGTTTGCCCAACCTCTTCTCGACTGTTGGATCAACTAGCAGCCGCACAAGCGCTGGATCAGCCAGCCTCGTCTCTTACTGCAGGATAACCAAGCATCATGCACTAGCCCTGAATCTACCGTATCCACTGTTGGATCGCCTAGCAGCACGCACTAGCGCTGGATCTACCAGCCTCGTCTCCACTGTTGGGTCGACTAGCAGCACGCACTAGCGCTGGATCTACCAGCCTCGTCTCCACTGTTGGATCGACTAGCAGCACGCACTAGCGCTGGATCTACCAGCCTCGTCTCCACTGTTGGATCGACTAGCAGCACGCACTAGCGCTGGATCTACCAGCCTCGTCTCAAAGTGCTGGAATGCCAAGCATAATGCACTAGCCGCTGGATCACCCAGCCTCGTCTCCACTGCTAGATCACCAACAGCATGCACTAGCCGCTGGATCACCCAGCCTCGTCTCCACTGCTAGATCACCAACAGCATGCACTAGCCGCTGGATCGCCCAGCCTCGTCTCCACTGCTAGATCACCAACAGCACGCACTAGCCGCTGGATCGCCCAGCCTCGTCTCCACTGCTAGATCAGCCAACAGCACACACTAGCCGCTGAATCACCCAGCCTCGTCTCAATCTGCTGGATCGCCCAGCATCATGCACAAGCCACTGGATCACCCAGCCTCGTCTCCACTGCTAGATCGGCCAACAGCATGCACTAGCTCTGGACCGCCCAGCCTCTACTCTTTTTCATCTCAATCACTGGATCACTTTGCATCATGCCACTGGATTGCCAGTGTCATACCTGGAGGGAGGATCATGATTCTTTATAGGAGCACAACTAAGAGGATCATGGCCTTACTCAGTCTGAAGCCTCATATTTTTGTCATATCGGCTCTGGGTAATCAAATCATTTAAAGTATTGGACAATTCTTCAGATAGATTTTCCAAAGCTCAAATATTCAAAGCCAAAACAGAACCAATTTTGAGATGTCGTAATTTAGTGCTTTTAGCAAAGCATTTAGTAATGATTAGTATATGCTGATTACTATGGTTTGTTTATAAGTTAGAATAATTTTAGGTGTTATATACATGAAAATATGCTATTCTATTGTTTTAAATATTATACACAGTGACAATTAGTGATGGTTTAACAGTATAGTTGCATTGATGCAGAGGTGTCTTCTAGGCACCAATTTAAGCTGTGTGGATTGTACTCGGGTATTATCTACTAGGCAGTCACTGACCAGTGCAGCATGGGGGCATAACTATGATATCAACTTGTATTATGTTCTAGACTGACCATAATCAGCAAGCACAGTCAATTTATAGGTATTATCTTCTTAGCAGAGCAATCTGTTCTAGCTGGTTTTTTCTCCTAGGCAGATCACAATAATCACAGCAAATATGTGCCAAAGTGTTCATATGCAATAAAATTTTAAGGTGCAGTCTTAATAGAATTTAATTACACCAAACACCTGTTAGAGTGACCAGCTGCAAGTCACTCAGAGTCTGTTAGGATGCGTATAATGTTCATTAAGGTTTTGTTTAACATAATAATGGATAAACGATCTGCATGGAGATTCCTGCAGATGCAGCAGGGGCCATATCATTGACAATTTGACAGCTTTGGGACTTATGATGAACAGCTATTATGGACACTGCAAAAGTAGCTTAACCAAACAATTTGCAGTTGTGTCACAAGGTGTCCATTCAGAATTTGTAGAGATAGAAGTAAATAGATCTTAGTTGTGATAAGGAAATTGTGGCATTTATATGTGTTTCGAACTAGCCATGTTTAGCTCATGCACCTTTGTTTGCCTTCCAACTAGGCAAACTTAGGGCCAGTTTGAGACCGCATTTAGGCAAAAGAACTTGCACTAGGTTCCATCCAAATAACTACTTCTGTGGTGCTGTGGATAAGTCACGCTCCCTGTAAACCAGGGGTTGCAGTACTGGTCTTACCAGGGAAAGAAAAATACTTAAATTTAATGTCATGATATTTTTGGATGTAGTAAGTAAGTATTTTGTTTGACCATGACAACCTACTGCTCTACATTATACATAGACGTATAGCTGTACCAGGATTTTCTACTACTGGTGCTGGGTTGTATCCATGAGCAAGATACACCCATGAACAATGGCTCTGTCTTAACATGACTAAATGTTGACATTTAAGATTGGGATAATATTAAGCCCTATCAGGATAGCGTCATAGTGTGCTTATAAGGATGCAAGAACCTGCATTCATATTTCATCTGATCAAACGTAGTTATGTATGAATTTCATACCATTGATTTACATGTTTTGTAATGTTTGCATGTTATAGATTGATTGACTTAGTTATTCTATTTCACTGGCATGGTTATAAAATTATACGCCGAGGAGTCTACACAAGCATGATCAACAACTTATGATGGGATCGAACAGAGGACCCTATGGTTATGCTTCAGATCATGTCTTTAAACATGCCTTTATTAGATAGCCATCAACCTTACAGTGAGTAAGGACTAGGATATGTTTAACAACTTGTTCTCATGTCTCATCTGAATAGCAATTAGAGTTGGCTCCATCCTGACATGACTAAAATAGTTGACTGGGATAAAGCTCAAACAAACAAACAAATGAGCAATTTTTCAGAGCTTCATTGCAAACTTATATATACAGGGATTTGATTGTCAATGATATCCTTCTTCATTGTGTTGGTAATATCTGTACATGGGAAGAATGATTTGTTTCTCATTACTGGCAGTAAGGCCAAGGTTTCCATGAATTTTTCTCCAAAAAATAAAAGGAGTTTTTTATATATGGTTTTAGCCCAGGCTTTTCTGCCTTATAATGAGTCACAACGGAGACCAAGTTTTGCTTCCATTGTTTTCTTTCAATTTTGTACAATTGGTATAAAATTGGAAGGGCATAATGAGTAGCTGGTCTGGAATTTATTAAATTTTGCGTGCTTTATTTACATTAAGTTACTCATCAGTATTGCAATCATGGCTCTAATATTTTGGGGGCCTCACTTGCTACCACAAAATCGTTTGGCCTTTTTACCCCAAAATATCATGCTTTATCAAGCAAGTATCAAAAGTCAGGCTAACCTGAGTATGGGATTTACCTACGCAGTAGCAATCTTCAGGTCACATATGCAATTCTTTCGGTGCAACAATTCAGTACCATGTCTGATACTGCAATTCGGAGTCGAGCTTATATACAAAGGCAAGCAAGCATTAGCAATCAAAGTCTAGATGACCTATTCACATCTGTTCATACTCAGACAATACCATGACATGCATCGCTATTATGCTTGGAAAGACCACTTTTCATGCACCGTTTCATGCTTGCTACAGCCTAAAAGAGGAATCGATTCACTGATGCTGAACGGCATTCATAGTTTAGTAGTCCGACTGTGGGGTTGATCCCCAGGTTAGCCAAAGCAATTCAAGATAGTAGAAGTGAGCTGCCCCCAAGAAAGAGCCAAAGTTGTTATTTTTATTTTATGTAAATGGTAGAAGTGTGTACATATTGTTTCTTGTGTTAAGTTTTAAGCTTTAGAGATATGATTAGTATTTTGTTTGTGATAATTGAATAAACCATGTCTAAATTTATCAACTTGTTTTTTGTGTATAAATTTGTATTTATTGGGACCCGTCAATATCCTAAATACTTACAGTACCAATAAGTGTATTAGTGACATCTCTATGACCATTCAGGGCTGACAGATGCAGGGCAGAGAAACCTTGGTGTGTATTTAATGGGACCTTTCAATATCCTAAATAGTTACAGTAACAATGTATTAGTGACATAGAGCTGACAAATGCAGGTCATAGAAACCTTGGTGTATATTTATTGGGACCTGTCAATATCCTAAAGACTTACAGTTACAATAAGTGTGTTAGTGACATCTCTGTAACCATTCAAGGCTGACAGATGCAGGTCATAGAAACCTTAGTATGTATTTATTGGGACCTGTCAATATCCTAAATACTTTCAGTTACAATAAGTGTGTTAGTGACATCTCTATGACCATTCTGGGCTGACAGATGCAGGTCATAGAAACCTTGGTGTGTGTTTATTGAGACCTGTCACTATCATAAATACTTACAGTAACAATAAGTGTGTTAGTGACATCTCTATGACCATTTAGGGCTGACAGATGCAGGTCATAGAAATCTTGGTGTGTATTTATTGGGATCTGTCAATATCCTAAATACTTACAGTAACAATAAGTGTGTGAGTGACATCTCTATGACCATTTAGGGCTGACAGATGCAGGTCATAGAAACCTTTGTGTGTATTTACTGGGACCTGTCAATATCCTAAATACTTACAGTAACAATAAGTGTGTTAGTGACATCTCTATGACCATTCAAGGCTGACAGATGCAGGGCAGAGAATCCATCATCCTTCTTCATATCAACAATCTGTCGACATTTCTGAAGTATCTTCTCTGTAGCACTGGAAACAATATGAGAATCTTGGTAGTAAAACTATGCCTCCAGTGTCAGTGATGTTTTAAATGAACAGATTAATATTTCTTTCTTGTACATCTGTGTGTGATACTGTGTCCAAATCAATTTTACTTTAATCTACTCTAGATGTATCATACTGCCACTGATCAACACAAACTAATCTGATCTTTTGTTAGTCACAGTGCATTGTGACCTATGCTCCCATTATATAGCCAGGCTAACAACTGCAAAATTTGTACTCACTAGGAGAAACAGCATGATGCAGCACAAAAATCCTCTCTTGTTTCTCATGGTGGGGAAATTCACCATCAGATCTAGAATTTCTACTTAAAGCATTACTGTCAAAATACTTTGATATAATTTATTTGGTAACCTGAGCCTATCTGAGACCCACACCAAAAATCTCAAAATTTTTACTCACTAGTTATTTCCTTTGAGCGCAGCATGATGCAGCACATTAAATCCTCTCTTGTTTCTCATGGAGGGGAAATTCACAATCAGATCTAGAATTTCTACTTAAAGCATTACTGCCAAAATAGTGTGATATAATTTATATGGTAGAGTATGACCGACCTAATACCTAAAAGCAAAATCTCAAAATTTGCACTCACTAGTTATTTCCCTTGAGCGCAGCATGATGCAGCACATTAAATCCTCGTTTGTTTCTCAGGGTAAAGTCAATGGTGGGGAAATTTACCATCAGATCCAGAATTTCTAGATTTTCCTTGCCTATGGAGTCATGCAGGGCAGTGTCACCATATGCATCCTGTCAATACATTTCGTTAATGAAGTCAATATAGGGATCAAACATGATTTTCCATTCATTAACAATTCATTAACATTCGCTAGATCCCAAGGGGAGTGTTGAAAACCGAGGGAGTAGCCCAAGTTTTTCAGCACTCCCCAAGGGACTGAGGGAATGTTAATGAATGACAAAATCATTTTTGATGGCTATAATTGCATAAATTCTGCAGAAACAAGCAATAATGGTGCACTATATTTTACAGCGTCATCACATTTTCAAACGCGTAAAAGCTTTCGTTTTTATGCTTGTTCCGGGCGGACATCAGTTTCCCATTATTAGCACTTGCTTTGCGTAGTGCCCGATAATGAGCATAAGTAAAAGCCATGTATTAACAGCATGTGCGCGTGTGATTTGCAATATTAATGCCTGGCTTTCTCTTCATTAATAAACGGCTGTTAATATCATGTGACACCGGTATTTATGCAATAACAACATCATTGTTAACATCACAGGTTTATAATCTCATAGTATATAGATAAACTCATCAGTCAATATTGACATAATATATTTCCCACAAAAATCTGGGTTTGCGACCAGGTCAATTACAAACCCAGGCTGTGCAGGCACATAAAATAGCTAGAAGTTTGAAACTTCAGATTTAGAAGATGAGGCAGCATACTATCTATAGAGCGAAAACATTGGCCCAAGGTAGAGCTGTGTGATGTTAAATATACAGATTGGTATTTCTTTCTTGCACATCTATGTGTGATCATAATGTGTCAAAATCATTCATATGTGCAAAATTGTTGCTTTCTCTGATGAGGCAGCACATATAGGAAAATGATTTAAAGACATGCAAGCAGAGGAGTGTGTGTGAATGTCAATGACCTAATTACATTTTCACTTCCTGAAATAACACAGTGTATAGTTTTGACTAAAAGTTGGCGTTGGGTCAATTAATTGTTGTTTTAACATCATAAAATACCCATACTGCAGCATCAGGATAAGATGTCTGTGAAATATATACCCAATTGAACCCCACTGTTATATAGTTAAACAGGGGAATACAGGGGTATACCTATTTTTCTTATTTATGCTCTAAAACATAGATTGTGGGTACTCAGATGATTTTTTTTTTATTCTTTACATCTTTAAAATTCTCTGTATATTTCATGGACATATTTTTGTAATACATATGAGCCACTGCATGAGAAAACCAACAATCTGCGTAGGCGAAAACAAAGGCGCAGATCAGCTGCAGTTACTGCGAAGCTGACCAGCACCTTTGTTTTCGCTGCAGGGATAGTACAATCATTCTTCTTCTTAAATCCGAAATTTCAAGCTTCTAGCCTGCTTTTGTGACAGTACAGGCTGGTTTGTGTTGAACCTGGTCGGAAACCCAAATTGTTGTTTTTCTCATGCACAGGCTCATATGTTTTACTGATCACTGTTCAATGGATCTACCTGTATATTGACATTAGCTTTGTGTTGCAGTAACACTCTAACACAGTCAAGATGTTGTTTATTCACGGCTACGTGCAGCGTGCTACACTCCCCGTTGTTTAAGGCATCAATCGCTGCTCCCTTCTTCAGCAGTAACTCCATAACCTGACACTGGTTTCTGGGATAAAACAGACAAAATACTGTATTTGTTCTAATTAGCGCACAGTGCGCTTAACTTTTCACAATAATTTAATGTTAAGGTAACAAAATATCGTTCTAATAAGCGCACACTACGGGCCAAGACAACTCATTGAATGACAAAATGAACATTTAAGATAATAAATAAGGATGCCTTTTAAGTGTTTCAATTGCTTAAAAATAGTGTTTGGCCATGTAAGTATATAAAGTGTAAATGCGGTTAATACAGTACTTTTGTGTGAAATTTGCATAAAATAGCAATATGCTAGTCGAGCAGTGTGCACTTATGCACATGTTTTTTCGGAAACGACCAAGGTGTGCTCTTATTGGAGCATGTGCGCTAATTAGAATGAATAGGTACATTTCTAAGCAGAAAAAGCAAGTAGGCTGAAAGATAACACACCAGTTATCCAGGGGCAACAAATGTGATGGATGTATTCAATTGTGTTTGTTGTCTCTGGATAATCATTGTGATTAGAAAATCCTAAGAGTCTTTGTGATTACAAAATCCTAAGAGTCTTCGTCGGGCAGCTTACTGAATCTGTTGAGTCCTCGTTTTTTATTCATCAGGGTGATTATCATGATTTATTCGTTTGTCCTTGATGATTCATTGACTAGTTAGAGATTCACCAAGAGGACCGAACAGCTATCTTAATGTTGTGAACCACTGCAGAAGATGAGGACGAGGTTAGGGCCCTCAGTGTAAAACCGGTTTAAGCACCCACGTAATTTTATATTACTGATCGTTCCAAGGCGTTCTGTTGTGGTTGTAATTGTTTGTGTTTTGGAGTCAATTTTTTTTGCTGTTTGAGCGTTATGAGTGTTTCCATATTTTAGTTCAGTTCAGGTAACTGTATGGCCGTCTATTGGGGAATAGCTGCTCACTCGGCTTACTATATGTTTTCCTGGTATAAGTACCTAAGTGTCTTTTTCAGTTTTTTCCCACCCCTCAGTTTATGGAGTGGGAATTTCTTTCTGATTGCGCCATTTCCTGATCATTGCCTACTCACTGGGTGCTTCCTTCGTCCCGATATAAAAAGGTTTTGTTTGACTTTTACTATAGGTCCCGATAGGATTTGGTTTTGTTTGATTGTGGTATCAGATTTTTTTCTACAATAATTCCTTGAATTTGGTCAATGATTTGATTTGATTCTCAGTTATGACGTCATTGAAAGCATTTTAAGTCATAAAATAATGCTTTGAACGCAATTTTCATGTAATTTTGTATTTGATTCATTAAGAGGTGGTATAGACAATGTAATTATTGTTATTGCTGACTCTGATTTGTGGAGATTTGCTGTGTTTATGTAGTAGAAAAAAATCCGGTACCAAAAAGTCAAACAAAACCTTTTTATATCTGGACCAAGGAAGCACCCAGTGCTACTTGTACCTTTTTTCGAATAAAAGAATTAGGGTGTTGGCTGATTTTCACTTTTTTTGAATTTTGCACTTAAAGTAATCCATTGCACTACTCAATCATTTATATACTGATTTAATTTAAAATATCTGTCATAACAATTTAACTCATTTAAGACTAGCATCCTATCTATTGAACAGAGGCAAACAGTATAGTAACAGTACCTTAATTAGGCTGCGTATTTACGTAATTACCCAATTAAAATATGAAAAAACGCAATTAATAACGATCTGGTAGCGTAAGAAAACGCAAAAGAAATCGCCGATACGCAATACCGGAAAAATCAATTGCGTACCGGTTTTGGCTGAGGCTATCCGCACGACGGGAGTATAATATTTTCTAACAAGCTTACGTATGTATTCAATTATTAATTTGTCATTAAAGAAATTAATTATGTGTTTAGCTATTGAAAAACACTCGAAATTAACATTTTTTTTTAATTATGAATAAGAAAACTAAGTTTGATTTGATTAATCCAGCTGATCTTGGATTAATATTTTTCGAGCTGATGTAATCTGAATTACAGTAGATTTCTAACAGCGGAGAAAAATACAACCGTTGCATTTTTTTTAAATGAAAAAAATTGAGTTACTGAAATGTTTCCATACTCCATTGTCAAAATCAAAGGCTGTTTATTCTTTTGGATTACCACATTCTATTATTATTAGGTTACGATAATAACTTTCTCATTTACGCATACGCATGACTGATTTTACAGGTAAATTCACAGGTAAACAAATTTCAGCAAATTTTGTTATTAAAAAGTGAAAAATTTCTGTATGTGTAATATTATGTGTCAGTTTTGAAGCCAGTGTATAATATTTGTCAACTTAAAATGTGTCCACTTCTGATCATTTTTTAACATTTGGAATTCGATTTCCCTGTCGTGCGGATATCGCCGCTTATCCCCACTACGGTCGTGCCGATAAGCGGCGTTATCGGCACGACCGTCGTGCGGATAGCCAGTGTCACCGGTTTTTATCGGTGTGCGCCGCACAACGGCTTACGCCGTCTACATTTAACAACCAGAGGACCAATGGTCTTGTAAACGCTCACCTGAAACCCGAGATAAAATACCAATAAACTTGTTTGATTAGAATGGTAATATCCATGTATATAACCCCAGGGCTTGGTCAGAGCAACCCCTGGTGCTCCAAGGGCTTGGTCAGAGCAACCCCTGGAGTCAATTTCTTTTTGAAAACATAAAACTGCAGTCCATTTGCCAATTTACTGAAAGTTTTGCCCTTCAAATGACATTTTAACAATTTTCCCCATTCAAATGCATGGGCGACCTAAGTTGACCTTGCCGTAAAATAGGTCGAGGTCATCAAAGGGTCACGATTTATATAACTTTGTAGAGCTCCATTGCCTGATGCCTCATGCCAAGTTTCAAAATCATAGGCCTTCTGGTTCTGGAGGAAAAGATTTTTAAAGGTTTTTGCTATTTATAGCCATGACAGCCATCTTGGTCATGTGACCATGACCATTTATATACACTTTCATTCCCACTTCCTAACAATGCTCCTCAAAAAGTTTGGCTTTGATTGGCCAAGCAGTTTCAGAGAAGAAGATCTTTGAATATCACTGTAATATACATGTATATTGCCCCGGGGTGGGGGCTGACATACCCCTGGGGTCCAAATTTTTTCAGAATCATCAATCTTAAGTCCATTTGCCCATTTCCTGCAAGTTTTTCCCAACAAATGACATTTTAACACTTTTCCCCATTCAAATGCATGAGCGACCTATGTTGACCTTGCCGTAAAATAGGTCAAGGTCATCCGAGGGTCATGATTTATATAAACTTTGTAGAGCTCCAGTCAATGATGCTTCACACCAAGTTTCAAAATCATTGGCCTTCTGGTTCTGAAAAAGAAGATTTTTAAAGGTTTTTTCCATTTATAGCCATGGCGGCCATCTTGGTCATGTGACCTTGACCAATTATATAAACTTTCTTTCCCCCTTCTCAAGGATGCTCCATATGAAGTTTGGCTTTGATTGGCCATGCGGTTTCAGGGAAGAAGATGTTTCATTATTATGGAAATATACATGTATATAGCCCCGGGGCAGGGGCAGACAACCCCCCAGGGGCTAAAATTTTCCATTAACATTAATCTTCTGTCCATTTGCCTATTCCCAGTAAGTTTTACCCATTAAATAGCAATTTACCATTTTTTTCCCATTCAAATGCATTGGCGACCTAAGTTGACCTTGCCGTAAAATAGGTCAAGGTCATCCTAGGGTCATGATTTATATAAACTATGATGGGCCCACGTCCCCAATGCTACATACCAAGTTTCGTGGAAATCGGCCCACTGGTTCTGGGGAAGAAGATTTTTAAAGGTTTTTGCTATTTATAGCCATGGCGGCCATCTTGGTCATGTGACCTGGACCATTTATATAAACTTTCGTTCCCCCTTCCTAAGGATGCCCCACATGAAGTTTGGCTTTGATTGGCCAAGCGGTTTCAGAGGAGAAGATCTTTGAAATTGTGGACGACGGACAACGGACGACGGACGGACGACGGAGCATGGGTATACTATAAGCTCACCTGTGAGCCTTCGGCTCAGGTGAGCTAAAAATGTCATTGGACATGCGCAAATCGATCGATTGGAAGCCATTTCTTTTCTGTTTTTTCGTTGGTTGACTGCGATTTTAGTTAATTCTCTCAACCAATTAATGTTTCCCTTTTATTTTATGCTATGCAAAAGCGAAAGTACATGTAGAAGAAAATAAGGAAAGTAAACCTCGAACATCATTTTTACCAAATTGTTTTCCATTTTACCCAATTGATTGAAAATAGAGTGCGTAACAGAATTGAACTTACCCAATTAAAATTCCAGATACGCAATTGAATGAAAAAGGGGTGCGTAAATACCCTATAGGCTAAAAAATTAATTAAGGTACTGATAGTAATATGTGTAATAAAGCAGACGCAAGACGAGACCTTTTATCGATTACTTTCAATATTAATCACTAATGATTACAATTAATGAAAAGAGGCCATTAAGGAGTAATTAAACATTTTTGAAAATTTAGGGCCTGATTTCCCACTGATGGGCAAAAATGAAGTATATACACCCCTTTTCTTCTTGAGAAAGCATCTAATTTCCCACTACTGGGTTTAGGTACTCTGTCTAAATCCTGAGAGTGGAAAAACTTTTGAAGTCTAATTGCCCCTGTATCCCCTCACTTTGGGTGAAATATTGATGATATGCATGTTACTCACCCAAATGCAGAGTAATGCAATGCGGAGTCGCCATCCTCGTCCTGCAACTCCAGTTTAGCCCCCGCCCCTAGCAACAACTGTACAATCTCTAGGTGTCCCTGGTGACAGGCAACTTGTAGGGCAGTCTTTCCCGAACTTTTCTGATCAACCTAAAATGTTTGGATAGTGGAAGTATTATTACAATACACTATTTTTGCCCCGCCCCCAGCAACAACTGTATGATCTCTAGGTGTCCCTGGTGACAGGCAACTTGTAGGGCAGTCTTTCCCGAACTTTTCTGATCCACCTAGAGGTTTTGGAAAGTGAGAATATTGTCACTATCATGTAGTTTGACATGAGCCATTATTTGAGCCGCGACGCGAGAAAACCGGTCTTCGGGGTTTCCGACCAGGTCCGACACAAACCGGCCTGTACAAGCTCAGAAAAGAGCTAGAAGCTTGAAATTTCGGATTTAAGTAGAAGAGGAATTGTACTATCCGAGTAGCGAAAACAAAGGCGCTGATCAGCTTCGCAGTTACTGCGAAGCTGATCTGCGCCTTTGTTTTCGCATAGGCAAAAATCCCGTTTTCTCACGATGCGGCTCATTTATGTCACAGGGAAGTACAGACGTCAAAGTTGGATACCAACCTTGTTTTTCATAACGCCACTCATGTCAGACAATATTGTCATTTTCATTGGAAACATTGCAAAATTAGCATACTTACATAATTATTGGCACATAGTGCCCAAACTCTGTAGTCAATGACTTTAATTTTCTGATTCGCAATAGAATGACAAAAACAAATTCAGATTTTAATCCAGTTCTATGGACTATCTTTCACAAAAATACCCAATTTCAAAAAAATTGCCCAATTTCAAGATGGTTTCCCGGCAAACCAGTTCAGTAACCATATATTTTTATTGCCTGAATACTTTCTCCTAAATGTCAAACAATGAAAGCATTCTATGGATTGGCATTTTTGTGGTTCTTGAGCTTAAAGGCAAATAAAGATGGACCACCCAAGGGCAAAGTTGCAATTCAATCTGCATCTTTATGAAACATTACTAAATGGTTTAACTTCTATGTTTTAATCTCCAAGTGAAATAAAAGCGCTGCAGGCATGCATGATACCCCGCCACGCAAATTTAATTTAGCAAAATCTCAAGATAAAGGGCAGAACAAAATTTTGTCATAAATGAAGGACCATAACTCTGTATACATTGATACAATTTACCCATCTTCAATCCCAAACCACTGTCACGATAAAAAATGTACTTTTGCTGTTTGTGGGGTTTGGATAATTTGTTTGATTTTTTAAATGTTTAGTTGAGCATAATAGGTACTTGGAAACTCTTACACAGGAGTAAACATGACATGTTTACTGCATTGTCAAGGATATCTATGTATGTTAGACACGGCAAAAAATATTTGTGCCATGAAGAATTTTATGCTCAATTGTGATATTTTAACATTCTTTTTGTGTTATGGTATTTGTTGATTTGTGGCGTGGAAATTGGCATTATGTGCAGTTTAATTGGATTCTGTACTGGGCTCAGATTCGTGTTTTATCAGTTTGCCATAAATGGTTTCTGAGAGTGACACGGCTTTAACGAAAACATGAAGTCCGGGGATTTGAATCATATGATTTACACCTTGAGGTATAATCCAGAGAAAATTTGTATTGCCGATTTTATGGTTAGCAATATAGCTTTTTGCAAGCTGATCTGGGTGTGGGTGTCAGTGGATGTGCATTTAGAATTGTTATTCACTTGCTCACGGTGGGTTATTCACATGTTCTGATGAATGGTTTTGGAATATATGATGGAAAACGGTATGGTTTTCAGGGAAATGTTCACAAACTTATGCGTATAAATAGGCAGCTTATTTTGTGTTAAATCAATATGAATTATCGGAAGAATGTAAAGATTGGGCATGAATTTGAGATGTTTGGATATGGGTTTATCTGGTACACCTGGTTATGGTCAGCGCCAGTCTGAGTAGTCGGCCGTCGGTAAGTTATAACAGTTCATAAATATACATTTTGTACAGTGAGATTGTATAGCCATAATAATGTAGCTCATTATGGTGGAAAGCACATTGATAGGGTTGTAAAAATGAAGATTTCTATATTTCTGCACGCTACGTTGCCGTGAAGCGGCATTGGTTTAGTTTTTATGTATTAAATTTCGCGTAAGAATGACATTGCGCGGTATGTATGTCAACCAAAGTTGTAAAATGGAAATTTCTGTTATGTGCTACGTTACTTGTAGCGACGTTATTGTCGTTGACGTACATTTAGTTTCATGTTATGTTATGTTATCTAATCATCTCATCATAAAGGAAGTTAAAGGAACAAAGCTGTAAGGCTGGAAATTTCAGATTTTAAGTTTTACGTTATAGTAACGTAACGCTTTGATTTGACGTTAATGACGTCATTAAGAATATTTGCTATTACTGAAATTAGTGATGTCATTTAAGAAAGGTTTAATATTGTAACAAGATTGTCTCGCAAGATTTATCGTATTCTGAGAAATGGCTTTCTATGAATTTGGTCATAGATTGGCATGACCAATTCCTGGGTGAGGAATTGTGGATGCATGTCGGAGATTTGCTTGTGATGTCGCTGGGAAAGGAACTAGGGTTAGTTCGCGACATATGTGGTTTAACTGTATCGTACATGTGAATAAATGTTTCAATGTAGATACTGGAGTATTATAGTTTATATGTATAGTACAAGCAATCTAGCGAATAAACTAATACAGTTCCGGGGTACGGAATTGTGGGAGGTTATTTGCAATTGGATGTTGTGACGTGCATAGCTGCAGGAGATTTCGTTATGATAAATTGCGACACTATCAGTTATTTTGTTGTTAAGACAGTTACTTTATTTCAGGCCTTGAAGCTGAAATTGTAATTTATGGACGTAATCTGAATTCCTGAAACTAAACTGGGCTAAACTATATGGGGTGGCAGTGACGGTATAAACGGGACGATATAAAATCATTGGTGTTTGGTTTACAATGGACGGGCGTGGTCTACAGTTCGTATTGGGAACACTAGACTGTTTTTGCAAGCAGTGGTGCGGAGTGTACTAGTGAGACGAACGTGTGACAGTATACCCGGAGATGCCAATGGGAAATTGATGAACAAAGGACGTATTTTTTTTTTTTTTTTCTTTTCTCAGTAATTTCTTTTTGTAATCTCTTTCTATCTTTTTTCTCCTTCTTTGCTTCTCACTTTAAACATCATTATAAATAAATCATCATAATTTGAAAATTCTGTTTAATTGAACCCTCCCATAGATTTGCTGGTCATTCATAGCAGGAAGCGTATACCCTTGGTCATTCAATACATGATTTGTTGGGCACAACAAGCCATTGTATCCTCTGACTTTATATTAAGTAAAGTCAGTCCGTGACATTTGGTGTCAGAAGTGGGATACGCCCAACATTTCTGCATTGGATATCAGTAACTCTTGGAGGTGTTTATATATGCTAGGATTTAGAGAACCAAATGTGAATCACAGTGAAATTCTCTAGTGTACCAAAGTAAGCAATGCTTAAGCAAAGTAAAAGTAATTGTTTAAAATAATGCAAATGTAACCTCTAAAATTTCATTGTACTGGTATATGTTACAGTCACACTGTCACTTAAGAACAAGATATCAAAGTATATTTCAGTTATGAGGGCCGATGGTTAGACTGATGGGAGTCCTCCGATAATTCATATTCCCGTCGACCGACTGTCAGGGTTGGCGAGCACCAGAGACGGGGTGTACCAGTGAAGCACCAGGTGATCCTGAAATTTGAGGTTTGTCAATTGAACGGTTTGTTGAAAGTATTCATGAGTATGGGCTTACTTTTGTAAATTGTTACGCAACAGTTAAAGGCATTAGTTGATTGTGGTAGAATGTCTGGGTGATTCTTAATGGGTTATTAAGAATAGGTTGCGTTGAGGCAATTGGTAAACAAAAGTTGAAGCTTGGTAAGCATTGGGTTTTGCTTATTTATTGATGTGAATACTGTGAAGTTTACGTTGTTGAGAATCAATTGATAACTCAGATTTCGTTTTATTGTGACCATCCTTACAAACAGTAATAATTTTTCGAAAGGGAAATAATCATGGATGTAGTTAAAGAGTTAACCAAAGTGGGGAAAGATTTAGGTCTTGAAGGTGAAGCACTTAATACGTTTGTTTCAGAGCAACAAGTAATATTACGTGATGAACGTCAAGCAGCGCGTGATGCAGAACGTGAGCGTCGAGAAGCAGAACGCGAAATCCGCGAGATGGAAGTAAGAGCTGAACGCGAACGCCATGAGCGCGAGTTAAAAGCTAAAGCTGATGAACAAGAAAAGCAGCGAGAAATTAAGGAGTATGAATTACAACTTAAGAAACAGGAAATTGAACTGAAGCGGAATGAGTTGCTAGCGCAAGAAGCTGAAAAGGTAAGACAGAAAGAATTAAAAGAGCGTGAACTGGAAGTACAATACAGGCATGCAAATGAAGAAATGGAGCTTAAGGCAGATGAAGAGCGTAAGATCAGAATTGCAGATAGGGCTAAGTATGAGGCAGAGATTGCATTGGAACGAGAGAGGTTAGTAGCAGAGAGAGAGAAATTAGAACGTGAGTATGAAATGCAGATTGAATTACAGGACAGAAGACATTTCGCAGAAATGGAGAGGATCACAGCGCAAAGGGCGGAGAGGCCAATTCCAGCGCCAAGAGACACTATTAAGGCAAGAACGCCTAAAATCCCGGCATTTAATGAAGGTAAGGACGAAATGGATGCATATTTACTTAGGTTTGAACGGTATGCTTCAGCACAAGGGTGGAAAAGAGAAACATGGGCAACTGATTTGAGTGCGTTATTACAGGGTAAAGCGTTAGATGTGTACGCATTGATGCCACAGGAGGATGCAATGGACTATGACAAGTTGAAGTGTGCATTGTTACAAAGGTATCAATTAACAGAGGAAGGATTCAAGCGTAAGTACAGAAAATGTAGACCAGAAACCGGTGAGACATTTCAGCAGTTTTCAGCACGGTTGAAGAGCTACTTTACAAGATGGATAGATATGTCAGGTATTCCTAAAACTTTTGAAGGTTTGCAGGATCTCATGTTGAGAGACCAGTTTACATTTATTTGTAACAGAGAACTGGAGTTATTTCTACGGGAGAGAGAACCAACTTCGTTGGAGCAAGCTAGTAAATTGGCGGATTCCTACAAGGAAGCTAGGTATGTGGATATTGTTAATTTGACCTTCAAGAATGACAGAGGTAGATCTCGTTCTAATTCAGCATCCAGATCAAGGTCACCAGTGAAAAGAGACCAGATTCCTAATAATCAAAACTCATATGGAAGAGGAAGAGGTAAATACTATCCAGGTTTGAAATGTTATAATTGTGGTGGAACACATTACAGGAGGGAGTGTCCGGAACTAAAACCCGGTATCATGAAAGTAGGTGCGGTAGGACATAGAGGTAGATCACCTACAAAGAAAGTTACTTTTCAGAGCAAAGATTCGGAGGTACAGACTACATATGAAGACAGTCATGAGGATACAACAACAGATGTTAAGAAATGTGGAGCTTGCTTGACGTATACAAATACTGTCAGTTATTCCAAAGCAGCAATGGAGAGTAAGGATAACTTACATGAGAAACACCAAGTAAGTGTGAGTTCAGTATCATCTCTTTCAGAACTTAGTACTGTACAAGGAATGGTTGAAGAGAACTCGGTTGAGGTTTTACGAGATACTGGATGTTCGGGCGTGATAGTAAGTAAACATGTAGTCCCGGAAGGTGCATATACAGGAAGAAATCAAACTATGGTAATGGTAGATTATTCTACAAGAGTTGTACCGGAAGTGAAGGTAAACATTGACACACCATATTACAAAGGAGAAGTATTGGCACTATGTGTGGAAAAGCCATTGGTTGATTTAATCATAGGTAATATTCCAGGTGCACGGGAACGCAACAAACCGGATATAGACTGGGTGCCAACATTAGCAGTGCAAACTAGGGCACAGAAGAAACAGGAAGGAACACATGTGAGTATGAAGACACCAGAAATAGTTATACAAGAAGTTACACCGGATCAAATTCGGAAGGCCCAGAATGAAGATCAGAGTTTGAAGGTAATGAAGGCACGGTGTGAAGCCAAGGAGTGTCTTAAGAATGCATCATATTTTATTAAAAATAACTTGATGTACCGGAAGTTTAGCTCGCCGAACATTGAGCGAGGTAAGTTATTTACACAACTTATAGTGCCACAGCAATTTCGCAAAACAGTAATGAAGTTGGCTCACGAGTCAATAATGGCAGGTCATTTAGCTGTTAAACGAACCATACAAAAGGTTCTCTCAGAATTTTATTGGCCAGGCATCAGTAGCGACATAAAACGATTTTGTCAGTCATGTGACATTTGTCAACGTACTGTACCCAAGGGTAAGATAATTCGAGCACCCTTAGGAAAGATGCCTAGAATAGATGTACCATTCAAGAGAGTTGCAACTGATTTGATAGGACCTTTGAAACCTGTGACATACAGTAAGAATAGATTCATACTTACAGTAGTTGATTATGCAACGAGATATCCAGAGGCAGTGCCATTGGCGTCAATTGACACGGAAACTGTTGCAGATGCATTGGTAAGTATTTTTAATCAAGTTGGAGTAACCGATGAGATCAGCTCAGACTTAGGATCACAATTTACGTCATCCATTATGAAGGAAGTGAGTACTAGGATGTTTTCCAGGCGATCAGTGACGGGCCCGCACTCTACACCGTACACTAACCTGTATACCAACTTGTACACCAACCCGTACATCAACCCGTACATCGCTCTGTATACCGTCCCGTGTACCGCCACGTATTCTACGGTACATGACGTATTTGTGGAACATTTCAGGTGGACGATAAACAGCATGCTGATAAGAATCTATACGGAGAAATCAGCAGATTGTGGTAAGTTACCATTTATCATTTACAGAAACATGGAGAGTCAGAATGGCCGAGATGGAGATTGTGTGGCAACGTTGCCAGTGGGAGCGAGTGCATGTTTGTTACCAGAAAGATCGACAGAAGAAAAGCCGGCAAAGGATGTAACACAGTGTTATGCTCAAAGTATGGTTGGTATTTTCAGCTCCGACGTTAACGAGACCGACACCGGAAGTTGTAGTTTAGAGACAAGATATCATCCAGGTTTAAGATTTAACGAGAGTTTGGCAGGTAGACAATATCTTACTTTCACAGGTTGGGTACACATTTGTATCAGTATAATGTTGTTCCTTACTTCCCAATGTCCAGGAGATATATTGGCATTCATGGTTTGGTTTTTGTCGATATGTAATAACGTGATCACGTTTGTTGCGGTGGTTACCGTGGCGTTGCGGGTAGACAGTATTGTAACTGACTGGCATATATCTTTTATTTGGGTAAGTGTAGTCAGTGTAATGACTAACTGGTGGCTGTGGCCGCATAGACGGAAGCCCAATAATAAGGTTAATACTACATGTAGTAATGCGGAGTGTTCCAGTAACGTTGAATGGAAATATGTAAGATGGAAAGCAAGGAAGGCGGAACAGACTATTTGTCGCGTATTTAGTGGATTACGGTTAACGCCGATAGCTTTTGCTGTTTCCTCCGGAATCCGAGTATAGATCCGATTGTCATGGAAAGTTTAAGTTCGCGGTAATCGGGGTACGGTTCTTGAAAGTATAATCTTCTAAATATGACTTCAATTAGTGTTACTCTGTGAAACATGAGTATTGTGCATTAAGGTTATCTATTTGTTGCGTATGTAGTGAATCAAGGGCAAGAAAGCAGCTTTGCAGTTTCCTCCGAGATCCGAGTATGTTCCATTTATCATAAAAGATTTAGATTGCGATACGTGGAAGCAGGTTTTTGCAAGTATGATTCTCTAGATATGACTTCATTTAGTAAATTTTTTATCGCGTAGATCTAGTGTTACGCATTTTTGAGATGCTTCACACTTCAAAAGGGGGAAGGTATGTCACGATAAAAAATGTACTTTTGCTGTTTGTGGGGTTTGGATAATTTGTTTGATTTTTTAAATGTTTAGTTGAGCATAATAGGTACTTGGAAACTCTTACACAGGAGTAAACATGACATGTTTACTGCATTGTCAAGGATATCTATGTATGTTAGACACGGCAAAAAATATTTGTGCCATGAAGAATTTTATGCTCAATTGTGATATTTTAACATTCTTTTTGTGTTATGGTATTTGTTGATTTGTGGCGTGGAAATTGGCATTATGTGCAGTTTAATTGGATTCTGTACTGGGCTCAGATTCGTGTTTTATCAGTTTGCCATAAATGGTTTCTGAGAGTGACACGGCTTTAACGAAAACATGAAGTCCGGGGATTTGAATCATATGATTTACACCTTGAGGTATAATCCAGAGAAAATTTGTATTGCCGATTTTATGGTTAGCAATATAGCTTTTTGCAAGCTGATCTGGGTGTGGGTGTCAGTGGATGTGCATTTAGAATTGTTATTCACTTGCTCACGGTGGGTTATTCACATGTTCTGATGAATGGTTTTGGAATATATGATGGAAAACGGTATGGTTTTCAGGGAAATGTTCACAAACTTATGCGTATAAATAGGCAGCTTATTTTGTGTTAAATCAATATGAATTATCGGAAGAATGTAAAGATTGGGCATGAATTTGAGATGTTTGGATATGGGTTTATCTGGTACACCTGGTTATGGTCAGCGCCAGTCTGAGTAGTCGGCCGTCGGTAAGTTATAACAGTTCATAAATATACATTTTGTACAGTGAGATTGTATAGCCATAATAATGTAGCTCATTATGGTGGAAAGCACATTGATAGGGTTGTAAAAATGAAGATTTCTATATTTCTGCACGCTACGTTGCCGTGAAGCGGCATTGGTTTAGTTTTTATGTATTAAATTTCGCGTAAGAATGACATTGCGCGGTATGTATGTCAACCAAAGTTGTAAAATGGAAATTTCTGTTATGTGCTACGTTACTTGTAGCGACGTTATTGTCGTTGACGTACATTTAGTTTCATGTTATGTTATGTTATCTAATCATCTCATCATAAAGGAAGTTAAAGGAACAAAGCTGTAAGGCTGGAAATTTCAGATTTTAAGTTTTACGTTATAGTAACGTAACGCTTTGATTTGACGTTAATGACGTCATTAAGAATATTTGCTATTACTGAAATTAGTGATGTCATTTAAGAAAGGTTTAATATTGTAACAAGATTGTCTCGCAAGATTTATCGTATTCTGAGAAATGGCTTTCTATGAATTTGGTCATAGATTGGCAGGACCAATTCCTGGGTGAGGAATTGTGGATGCATGTCGGAGATTTGCTTGTGATGTCGCTGGGAAAGGAACTAGGGTTAGTTCGCGACATATGTGGTTTAACTGTATCGTACATGTGAATAAATGTTTCAATGTAGATACTGGAGTATTATAGTTTATATGTATAGTACAAGCAATCTAGCGAATAAACTAATACAGTTCCGGGGTACGGAATTGTGGGAGGTTATTTGCAATTGGATGTTGTGACGTGCATAGCTGCAGGAGATTTCGTTATGATAAATTGCGACACTATCAGTTATTTTGTTGTTAAGACAGTTACTTTATTTCAGGCCTTGAAGCTGAAATTGTAATTTATGGACGTAATCTGAATTCCTGAAACTAAACTGGGCTAAACTATATGGGGTGGCAGTGACGGTATAAACGGGACGATATAAAATCATTGGTGTTTGGTTTACAATGGACGGGCGTGGTCTACAGTTCGTATTGGGAACACTAGACTGTTTTTGCAAGCAGTGGTGCGGAGTGTACTAGTGAGACGAACGTGTGACAGTATACCCGGAGATGCCAATGGGAAATTGATGAACAAAGGACGTATTTTTTTTTTTTTTTCTTTTCTCAGTAATTTCTTTTTGTAATCTCTTTCTATCTTTTTTCTCCTTCTTTGCTTCTCACTTTAAACATCATTATAAATAAATCATCATAATTTGAAAATTCTGTTTAATTGAACCCTCCCATAGATTTGCTGGTCATTCATAGCAGGAAGCGTATACCCTTGGTCATTCGATACATGATTTGTTGGGCACAACAAGCCATTGTATCCTCTGACTTTATATTAAGTAAAGTCAGTCCGTGACAACCACTACTTCCTGATTTGAACTTTTATACAAAGCTTGAAGAAAAAATTGGTTGATAAATGCACAAAACAGAGGCAGGAAACGAAATTTTAATGTAAATCATGGGCCATTACTCTGTACTTATTTTACAAAATTGACCCATTTTCAATCCCAAACCTCTCCTTCCTGATATGAACTCCTATACAAAGTTTGAAGAAAATTGGTCAATAAATGCTCAAGATAGAGTCCAGAGATGAAATTTTAACGTAAATCAAGGGCCATAACTCTGTACTTATTTGACAAAATTTACCCATCTTCGATCAAAAATCACTCCTTCCTAGTATGAACTCCTATACAAAGTTTGAAGAAAATCGGTCAATAAATGCTCAAGATAGAGCACGGAAACAAAATATTAACGTAAATCAAGGGCCATAACTCTGTACTTATTTGACAAAATTTACCCATCTTCAATCCCAGACCACTCCTTCTTGATATAAACTCCTATACAAAGTTTGAAGAAAATCGGTCAATAAATGCTCAAGATAGAGCCCGGAAACAAAATTTTAACGTAAATCAAGGGCCATAACTCTGTACTTATTTGACGAAATTTACCCATCTTCAATCCCAGACCACTCCTTCTTGATATTAACTCCTATACAAAGTTTGAAGAAAATCGGTCAATAAATGCTCAAGATAGAGCCCGGAAACAAAATTTTAACGTAAATCAAGGGCCATAACTCTGTACTTATTTGACAAAATTTACCCATCTTCACTCCCAGACCACTCCTTCATGCTATAAACTCCTATACAAAGTTTGAAGAAAATCGGTCAATAAAAACTCAAGATAGAGCCCGGAAACAAAATTTGAACGTAAATCAAGGGCCATAACTCTGTACTTATTTGACGAAATTTACACATCTTCAATCCCAGACCACTCCTTCATGCTATAAACTCCTATACAAAGTTTGAAGAAAATCGGTCAATAAAAACTCAAGATAGAGCCCGGAAACAAAATTTGAATGTAAATCAAGGGCCATAACTCTGTACTTATTTGACGAAATTTACCCATCTTCAATCCCAAACCACTCCTTCCTAATATGAACTCCTATACAAAGTTTGAAGAAAATCGGTCAATAAATGCTCAAGATAGAGCCCGGAAACGAAACGCTGACGGACGGACAGACAGACGGACAGACGGACGGACGGACAGACGGACGGACACTCGAACGCAAATTTTTTTTGGAGGGTATAACATAATACCCCGCACTTTTTTAAGTGGCGGGGTATAAAAAAAACAACAAAAAAAAACAAACAAATTTTCCTGGCAGCAAAATTAAGGACAGTTAGAAATGAAACTCACTTTATCAGGAAATTTCATCACAATATCTCTGACGACGTCGGTGTGACCTTGCGCAGCTTCTCTGACCAGTCGGTCCGGACCTGTCTCCGTCATGTGTAGTTCAACTAACTGATCTAACAGGGTTGTTAGAGATGCTGTAGGAATAAACAGGAGAAAATATGAAAAAAATATTGTAAAAGAAACTACTATGTCTGATAATTGTAAAATACATCATTGTGACCTTGTAGAGACTCTCTAAATTATGGTTGTTGGATATATTCAAAATAGATGCCATGGATACTACCAGGTCTGACACAAACCGGGCTGTACAGTCACAGAAGAAGGTAAGTGGCTGGAAATTTTGGATTTAGAAAGTAGAGGAATTGTACTATCCGCATAGCCAAAACAAAGCTGATCAACACCTTTGTTTTCGCCAATGCAGACTGTTGGTTTTTCCATGCGGCCACTCAAATATTTCACAATGTAAAACAAACTACAATATGTTTGATAATAGTTAAAATATATCATCATGACCTTGTACAGCCTCTCTAAACCGTTTAATAATGCACCCTAAGATGTATTATTTGAGCCCTCGCATGAGAAAACCAACAATATGGGTTTTTGACAAGGTCTGACACAAACTTCCCTGTACATTCACAGAAACAGACTAGAAGTTTGAAATGTTGGGTTTAGAAAGAAGAAACATTGCACTATCTATGGAGCGAAAACAAAGGCACTGATCAGCTGCATTGTGCAATTACTGCATAGCTCATCTGCTTCTTTGTTTATGCCTATGCATGTTGTTGGTTTTCTTATGCAGTGGCTCATTTTAGGAAATCTAGGGTGACAAAACAGATGTAAAATATCAGTATGCTTGTTGCGCAGTGTACACTAATGCAATTGTTTTTATAAAAGACCTGAATGTGCACATATTGAAGCAGGTGCACTAAATAAGAATACAGTATATATCTAGGAACACTCACTCTGCAGATCCTCTCTCTCATTATGTCCCATGGTATTGTTGAGATCTGTTATTATTCCAGCCGGCACTTGTGATACGCACGCAGGATTGAACGTCCACGTCTGGTTACCAACGGCAACACGGAGGTCGCCATCAACGTAAACCTTCAGCACTCTGCCTGTTTTTCCAAGGGTCTGTAAAAAGGTCATGATTACTTTCTTATACATTTATCTTGAAACTTGGAACAGAATTACAAAAGCAAAAGCAACGTCAATGTTGGATACCTTCGTTCTGCATATGCTTTTGATGTCTTTTTCATCTATGCAGTGAACTGAGTCCACTGGATTTAATTATTGAGGAATACTGCAGAAACTAACTCCGTCATCAAGGTGTCTTATAGCTAGTTATGTTTCCTGCCTCCTAACCCCCTTCCCTAGGCCACAACTTACAACTGTAAGTGTCAACTTACAGCTTTCATAGAATCATTCCATTCTCCGTGCCCCTTCTGCAGTTCCTTAACGCTGTGAATATTCTCGGATATCTTTACTATATCTCCTACTGACAGTGTCTGCACCTGGAATTGATATACCATATTCTTTCTAATTAATAACACACATGCTCCAATATGTACACACCTTGCTTGTTTCCAAACAAAATGTGCTTAAGCGCACATTTCTCAACTATCATACTGGTATTTTACACAAATTTTACACATTAATACCATATTAGACACATTTAAACTTAACCTTAAATGTCCGAACACTATTTTACAATGAGTGGAACACTTAAATGACATCAACATTGATATTAAGACATGGCTATTTCAGCAGTTGTAGTGTGTGCTAATTAGAAACGGTGCTTGCACTAACTTTTTGGATCAGGAAGTCATGACTTCCACCTTTTAAGATTTGGAAGTCACAGGCCAAAAATCTGGAAGTCAGAGATTACTCACAGTGCCATGACGTGTCAAGAGTGCATGCGTTCATTAAATTGTTTTGTCACTTCATCTAAGAAGACTTCCAAGGTGAAAATTCTGTTGTGGTTTTATTTGTTTCATGTTTTAGTGTCATTTTTGTACTGTTTGCACCTTTGATGCATATATTCATATGTTAACTAAGTGGCCACCTTTAGGGAAATAGTCTCTCACTATGCTCGGGGTATGTATTCTTTGTACCAATACAGCTAAAGTCATTAATATGTGAAAATTATTATTAATTTATGTATTTCATTTTTTTTATTTTCATTATTATTATTTTTTATTATCATTATTTTCATTATTACTGTTATTATATCTATTTCATTTTTATTTTGATCCTTATAATAGTAGATCTATGTTATTTTTCATTATCATTATTTGTTATTATTATTACTAGCGTCTGTTCAAGGTATTGAGTTATAGTTCGGCAAATGGGTCACTGTATGGGCGGCAACTTTAATATTCATATCTGGGCGTGGTCGGCTAGTCCATCTGTTCAAGTAGGGAGATAATAGAAAAGTCGAATTCAGTCAGCCTAGAGCGCTGTCACGTATTTTACCGTTAAAGATCAGCTACCTATTTTGTTCAATCCAGTAAACTAGACAAACTCGGACTTTCATTCTAACGGACAACATGTGAGTTGAGTCTTTCAACTGTGTACCTTTAGCTTTTACCTAGGTCAAAAGTAGACCATACCCAATAACGTATTCATAAGGTAACGCCCATACAGTGACCTATTTGCCGAGCTATACCTCCCTTAAATATTTATTAATATTATTATTATTTTTTTTTTTAATTTTATTTTTTTTTTTTTTTCATCTACAACTTGCTTAATAAGTTTTGAAAGAAAAATTCTTGTGACAATAAGTAAAGTGGGAAATATCTAAGTTCAAAAATATATGCAAAGTTGAAATGTTTTAAAAATGTGTATTGATTAATTGTGATGAAATTCCTTCAGAATATTGATATTCCAACCTACAGTGGACTATTCCTGTTTTACCCAATACTAATGGATTAGTCCAATCTACCTCTCTAACAGTAAATATTGATCACGCTTGACCTTGATCTGATTATTGTACTCTGCTCAACACTGAAAATGAGACACCTTTACACCCTGGAGGCATGGTCTGCTGTCACTAATCCCTGAATAAACAGTTTTAAGATGGTTTTCAATACATTAATATAGGTAAATTTTCATCTCTGACAATACGTCGCGTGCCTTGCTGCAGGGCGTAGGAGAATTTTTGTGGAAGTCAGCTGACGTCTGCTGTGTCATTTTTCGACGTACGTGAGTCATTTCAGGACGTAAAAACGCCCAAAACGTCCACTAGTGCAAGCACTGTAGAAAGATATTTTGTAACCTTAAAGATAAGCAAACTGTACACTAATTAGAACGAATACGCTAATGGCAATGTGTGGAATCTTTCATTGTATCTAACTGCCTAATTCTGGCACTGTACGTGAACATCACATTTCTCTGTGAAACGATGTACTGTACCAATTTTAAGAAATGTATAACAAAACAGAAAACCCTCACCCTGCATCACGCCCACCCAACCTCACCCTGCATCACGCCCACCCATCCTCACCCTGCATCACGCCCACCCAACCTCAACCTGCATCACGCCCACCCATCCTCACCCTGCATCACGCCCACCCAACCTCACACTGCATCACGCCCACCCATCCTCACCCTGCATCACGCCCACCCAACCTCACCCTGCATCACGCCCACCCATCCTCACCCTGCATCACGCCCACCCATCCTCACACTGCATCACGCCCACCCAACCTCAACCTGCATCACGCCCACCCATCCTCACCCTGCATCACGCCCACCCAACCTCACACTGCATCACGCCCACCCATCCTCACCCCGCATCATGCCCACCCATTCTCACCCTGCATCACGCCCACCCATCCTCACCCTGCATCACGCCCACCCAACCTCACCCTGCATCACGTCCACCCACCCTCACCCTGCCACCCTCTCCATGCTCCCACGTATTACCTTAGTAAGAGCACCTGGGTGGAAAGTCCATCTGTTGGTACAACCTTCGTACTGTACCCGAACATCACCTCTTTCAGTGATACGATGTACTGTACCGATCTTGCCAATGTACTGCAAAGAACAAGTCAAAAACGTTGTGTTTCTCTAAATACTACAAACCCAATTTTTACAAATGGACTTTCTCAATGTTTTATCTTTTGGATAAGTCCACTTTCGTTTTTAGGAACATCAATCATATTTGTTTTCTTGTATACCTTAAGAATAAGCTACAGGGGGTTAGGGAGAATTTATGTCCCTATAAGATCAAACTTCTGCCTTGTATCAGCCTTGAGTGATGTGAAATGTATGACAATTGTCATGACAATTTAACCTTATTATAACTTGCCTCATTATAATGCCATTTTCAATATAACACTGTCATGCTATGCCCCCCCCCCCACCCCCCAAAATGATTTTTTATTATTTTTTCTTTTTTAATTCAGCTTTACATCCCTTTCAAGATTATTTCAGCTCATATGAGACGGGCCAATCAGCAGGTGGGTAAAAAACGGGAGAACCCTGAGAAAACCGCCTGGCACACCCGCAAGCAGAACTTGGCTTATCTCAAATGTGGCTAGTATGAGGCTTGAACCCACACCAGACACAGAGGTGAGACGATCAAGTGATTAAGAAACAGAGGTCTTAACCCCTCGGCCACAGGGACCACCATTTCATTTATTATGTCTATAATCAATTATAAGCAACCTCATTATAACATGGTTCACTTATAACAAGGTCTGTTTGCACAGACCCCAAAGATAGTGTTATAATGAGGTTGACCTGTATCATCAAAAACTCCTGTTCACTAGCCATCTACTCACCTCAGCCATTCTGGGGTTCCAGCCCCCGTGTCCCTCTTGCATGATCTTCAGTATGTCCACCTCTAGGTCCACCCTGACCTTGTCACCGACCTTGAACTGGTGGGTCACCCCTGGGTTGGTCTGTACCTCAGGAAACTCGCCTAAAATGAATGTTTAAGTCAGTTTTGGTTCATTCAAGTATAGCAATATTTTATGTATGTTTTCAAATTACATGAAAGAATATCCAACTCTAGGTCCACCCTGACCTTGTCACCGACCTTGAACTGGTGGGCCAAACCTGCGTTAGTCTGTACCTAAGGACACTCTCCAAAAAATCACATTTTTGTCGTAGAAAACCTTCTCACTTTTTTTCACTTTCCAAAACTGTGAAATGAAATTATTTATATTCTTGAATCATAAGACATTATTGAAACTGTAAAATGCATATATCATGAGAATAAAACATGGCTGAAAACTGTTCACAGCAAGTGAGGATTGGACCAAAGAATCTGCATTCAATAATAGCCTCAATAGGAATATGAGCCACGTCATGAGAAAACCAATATTTCAAATATGTGAAAACAAAGGCGCAGATCAGCTTCGCAGTAACTGCGAAGCTGATCAGCGCCTTTGTTTTCGCTACACCGATTGTACAATTCCTCCACTTTTTAAATTCAAAATTTCCAACCTCTAGCCATCTTCTGTGCTTGTACATCTTGGTTTTTATTGGACCTGTTTGAAAACCACATTGTCTGTTTTTTCATGACGCAGCACATTTCTATGCTAACTCCTTGCCAACTTAATCCAAATTTGTCACATTGTATAACAAACATTATAGGTTAGACGGCAAATTTACAAACAAAGTAGACAAACTTGATTATGCTTCTATATATGTATTCAATAAAAACATTTTAAAAATTACTGTACATTCTAAAATTTTTGTGTGACTCTTATTTCATGATTTTTCTATTTTCGAATTATTAGGGAGTTTTTTTATTCACGAGGGAGTACTCCTATGGCCTGCAAGGCTTTTTGAAACTCTTTATTAGCGTGAACTTTGAATTTGCAAGGCAACCAATTTGCGAATATTCGCGAAAATTTCCCAATTTACAGTAAAATCTTAACTTGAAATCCCTACCTAACACCTTGAAATCCCTACCTAACACCTTGCAATCCCTACCTAACACCTTGAAATCCCTACCTAACACAGGAAGGTGATCCCTGTAGTAATACCCTCCTCCAGCGGCCTGTATGTACTTCAGGTCAACTTTCCCTTTGTGGCCAACTCTGTACACGTTGGTGGAGCCTGAAGACCAGGTGACGGCGGCCACGCTGCGCCCTGACTCGGAGTCCCAGCCCCGTACATCTGTCACCTTACCCACCTTACCCTCCCCACCTGTAGATTAGACATTATTTCATTAGGCCAACCTTAAAAGTATGCTTGTTTGCTGTTCACCGACACAAAATTATTAGGCCAGAAAGGTAGGTAGGAAATCATTTTTACTCACTGTTTCAGAGAAGCACACTTAAGTCTTGCAAAATTGTTCTAAGATTTAATAAATACAGGTTATAGAAAATTATTTGCAAAACGAGGCAATTATTTGGGTAGGGGGCAAAAACCCGATGGTCGGTGAACAGCAAACCTGTTATATCTTTCCCAGGGTTCATACACAGCTGGAAAAACGAGTTTGCACAGCTGATAAGTATGCCAAGACAGTTCTCAAATATGTCAAAAGGTTCAAATGTACATGTAGGTACAAAGAAAGTCTGTCTATTGTCAATCTGCAGCTTCATTGTGTAAAGCAAAAACTATCTGCTTCATTACATAAATCTTTTCCTGTGACTGTACAGGCCAGTTTGTTACCGACCTAGTCTGAAAATCTCTTGATGCAGCTCAATGATTCATCAGGAAAACATGTCCATGAAACATCTTACCCTTCATACCCCACTTCCATATAGTAAAACTGGGGTTTGCAGTGGGGGGGGGGGGGGGCTATTTTTCTTATTTTTGATCCAAAACAGATTGTGGGTACTCTTTAGAGCCATTTCGGTGAGGTGGTTAAAATGTGTACCCATTAACAATGTTTTGAGCAAAAACTTAAAAAACATCAAAATTTTTCCAAGAAATTTTCAAATTTTTTAGTTGAAAAAAAAAAAAAAAATAACAATAATAATCTTCATATATTGAATAGGCAGGTTTTTGCAGGCTCACCATCTTGGTTTCCCCAGTCCCAGTCTGGGCCTCTCACCACCCGGGCACCGGCGAAGTTCCCCATCACCTGGATCTTACTGCTGTCACGACGCTTTGAGACTTTAACACTGAAACATAGACAAATAAACAGTTGAAGTTCACAATAACATATGAGCTGCAATGCCAGAAAACTGGTCTTCAGGGTTTTCGACCAGGTGCCTGTACAGTCACAGAATCAGGCTAGAAGCTTGAAATTTCGGCTCAGCTGCTATAAGTAGAAGAGGAATATTGTACTATTTGAGTAGCGAAAACAAAGGCGCTGATCAGCTGTGCAGCTGATCTGTGCCTTTGTTTTCGCATATGCAAAATCCGGTATCCTCGTGATACAGCTCATATACCTTTAATGTAACGACGATAGGCTCACTTCTGAAAAAGTTTTATAACCTTGAAACCAGGAACTGAATAAAATATCAATAACAAAGTGGGACATTAAAACCATTCATATGATAGGCTGGAACAATGTACATTATTCATTACTGAGGAGTCTCCAATTTATAAGTATATGTAACATGATATTCTGGCTATGATGAGGATGTTGATAACTATTTTGCATTCAAATCTTTTTACACAGAGACAACTAGAAAAAGTGCCTTGAGAGGCACGTATACCCCCGGCTGGTAGCCACAAAGCCCCCTCCCTACCCCCTACCTATACAACCCTGCACATGCTCACCCCTGACATTGAACCTCAAATCCCCAATGAAAGACAGTACCCTTATCAAGTACACTTTAGAAATAAGCACTGTAAAGCACATTGCATACAAACATGAGGGAGTGGTGTTTTAGAATGACAGATCTATTTTAGAGCAGTATACAGAGCTGACGTGTATACTCAATCTAGGACATAATCCACGGACATTGTGGGTCAGGTCCTCAGTCCTAGATTGGAATGAACATAGAGTGTCATTCTTAAAAAAAAAAAAAAAAAAAAAAAAAAAAAAAAAAAAAAATGCCCCAGACCTTGACCTCAAGTCCCACCCCCACCCCATGCATGGACCCTTGGGTACATCCTGCCCCCATCCCCATGCATGGACCCTTGGGTCTAACCCTTATGTGGTACCTATGTTGTAAGCATGAATGCTTTCTGACAAATGGTTGTCAAGATATAGACCTACAGAATATTAATCTTGGTAACTATTGTATTTTATAAATGTGTCTTAGATTTTGACCTCAAGCCCCACCCCTAGAGTTTGGTGCCATGGAATTTAATTCAACCCTAAAGGGAATCTATGATCCAAATAGGAATACATTCCTATAAGTCTTTGTTAATATATGAACTTAGAGAAGAAAAAAACACTATGTAAATAGCACATTTTCAAGGTGACCTAGATTTTGAACTCTAGCCCCACCCCCCGGGCATGGACCCTCAGGTCTGAACTCACGGAAACAAAGCAAACCTTATAGGGTACCTAAAGTCCAAATATGAATGATTTCTGAACACTGGCTCATGAGATATACACCATTAGAGAAACTTTAACCAAAACTTTGACGCAAATTAAAGGTGACCTAGATTTTGAACTCTAGCCCCACCCCCGGGCATGAACCCTGGGGTCCGAACTCTTGGAATCAAAGCTAACCCTATAGGGTACCTTAAGTCCAAATATGAATGATTTCTGATAAATGGTTCTTGAGATATACACCACTAGAGAAACTTTAACCAAAACTTTGTCGCAAATTAAAGGTGACCTAGATTTTGATCTCTAGCCCCACCCCCGGGCATGGACCCTGGGGTCCAAACTCATGGAAACAAGGCAAACCCTATAGGGTACCTATGGTCCAAATATGAATGGTTTCTGACTATAACTGCATGAGATATACACCACTAGAGAAACTTTAACCAAAACTTTGACGCAAATTCTACTGAACTAACGAACTAACGAACGAACGAACGAACAAACGAACTAACGAACATACGAACGGACGAACGGACAAACGGAAAAGCGAAAACTATATACCCGTCGGCATAAATGCCGGGGGTATAATTAACAAACAAAAACATCCATTGTCACTACAAAAAGAGCCCATTAAACTTTGGGTTACAGATCAGTTTCTAATATTTGAGCCGCGACGCGAGAAAACCGGTCTTCGGGGTTTCCGACCAGGTCTGACACAAACCGGCCTGTACAAGCTCAGAAAAGAGCTAGAAGCTTGAAATTTTGGATTTAAGTAGAAGAGGAATTGTACTATCCGAGTAGCGAAAACAAAGGCGCTGATCAGCTTCGCAGTTACTGCGAAGCTGATCTGCGCCTTTGTTTTCGCATAGGCAATAATCCCGTTTTCTCACGATGCGGCTCATTTTCTGAATTACTATACCCTTTTGAAGATGCTGTATCAAATCTTTGGAAGGAGTGGCTGGGATCATGTTTATCTGCCATATAACAAAGTCCGCAGAGATCAAAGTCATGGCATTTTGTACACTTCCATCTCATTCCCTGGATCCCCTGGGTCTTACAGGCATCACAGATAATGTTCGGGTGTTTCACGCCTGCAGAAAATGGTCATATTAGATAAAACTTTTAAACACTATAATATGAGGCGCATCACAACAATAATCAGCCTGGCCTCAAGGTTATAAAACTTTTTCCATGCTCAGCTCAGCAGAGACTAAAACTTATCCTGCTCATAAATGTTAAAATGATTTTAACATTTATTAACTGGATAAATTACAGGATTTGGAGTTCTAAACCTTTAATTTCAATATATTTCGGCTATTTCAGTATTTATGAGCAGCTGAAATTTCAAGCTCAGCTGAGTTGAGCATGAAAAAAGTTTTATAACCTTGGGACCTGGTCTGGCACAAACCATCTTGTGCAACCACAGAATAAGGCTAGAAGCTTGAAATTTTGGATTTAAAAAGAAGGACAGAACTCCTCTCAAAGAAAAAAACAAAGGCACGGATCAGCTGTCTTACTTTTCTCATTACAAATGAACCAATTTTCCCATGCCCCAGCTCATATCATGCTCTATTCTAATTGAGCCGCATCATGAAAAAAAAAAAACATGAATTTTTGCCTACGCGAAAACAAAGACGCAGATCAGCTAAGCAGTAACTGCGAAGCTGATCAGCACCTTTGTTTTCGCTACTCGGAGAGTACAATCACTTTTTTACTTATATCCAAAATTTCAAGCCTCTAGCCATCTTCTGAGACGGTACAGGTTGGTTTGTGTCAAACCTGGTCGGAAACCCCAAAGACCGGTTTTCTCGCGTCGCGGCTCAATTATGAATGCATCACATTCTGCACTTGTTGCAATTATCCCTTAAGCTTTAGAAAAAAAATTGTTATACATTTTGGCAATTATCAAAGCACAGTCAAATGGGCCGTCATTCTACAGTCCAAGATTTATTGTTCAAAATTCAATAAAATTATTTTCTACTCGTCGACTAAACGTACATTTTAAAATGGTGAAAGCAATTTTGAAAGAAATCCATCTACACAGTTTAACTCATATAAGCCTGGCGTCCTTTTTATGGGACATTGGCAATCAGCATAGCCCCAGATGTGACGCCGCAGATTGCGGCATCCTTTCTGCGGCGTCCCATCTGGTGCAATTCTGTTTGCAGATAAATTTAATCGAAAAATGAGCTAAAAAATAAAAATCACACCTGACACCCCTAAAATGAAACTGGACTCACCCAATTGATAATGTTGGGAGAATCCATTCGTCAAATATGTTTTAAAAAGCTAACAACCTACCAATAGCAGCATTATCGTATATCCTGAGATCATACGCCCCCTGGTACCCGACTCTGTAGTTAGTTCGGGAGCCAGAGTCCCATTGTACCACAACCGTCTTGTCCGGGGATGTCGTACTGCCTGGTTTGCCGATCTCCACTACGGTGCCGACGTGACCCTCTCCATCGTCCTGGTTCCCCCATTTCCAGTCTGGGCCCCTTACAACCCGCAAACCAACCTCCATCTAATGACAAGTATTGTTGTCAGATATAAATTAAAAAATAAATAAGCAAAAAAAAAAAAAAAATGTACGTGCATCTGACAAAAGGGGTTTCCAGGCATCAAGTACATTTTATGTTATTAAAATTTAAAGACCATCTAAATTTGAAATAATTGGTCTGCTCTGATATTTATGTCAAACTGCTTTAATATATCAATATAATCCAAGAAACATATATTTCTTATGAAAGTAATTTGTTCCAAGTATGTTGACATAGCAACTGTTGCACCATAAGGATTATTACAGTACCCTCATTTAGGGTATACCTACCTAATTTTCTTATTTTTGATCCAAAACATACATTGTGGGTACTCGTTAGTCCATAATGTATGTTTTGGGCAAATCCATTAAAAACATCAATTTTTTCTACTGAAATTTTCAATTTTAACAGCTGAAGCTATCCACACAATGATCGTGCCAATAACACTGCTTATCCTCACGACGGTCTTGCCGATAAGTGGCATTATCCCCGAATATCAGGAAGACAGTCGTGCGGATAGCCAGTGCTACAGATATTGGCTATTGGCATGACGGGAGTATGGGATGTTCCTGTTTCGCCTACTCCCATTTTGCCTACTCCCGTTTCGCCTATGATTTGTCCAATTTCGCCTACTCCTGTTTTGCCTACTCCCATTTCGCCTACACCAGAAATGTTCATTATTCCCGTTTCCCCTACTCATTCAATATGGATGAATAACACGATAAGAATGTTGCTTTAAAACATGATATGCATTATAATATGCAGCAGCTGCAAATACATTAAGTATGTCACAGATAAAATGAACTATGTGTTTTTATTCTATTTATTTATGTATTTATTTATTTAAAGAAAATGATTATTTAATGGGCTTATGCAAGCATATATACATTGCAAACTCATTAATTGTTGATCTAAATTAATTTTTTTTTTTAATTCAGTTTTATGTCCCTTTCAAGATTATTTCAGCTCATATGAGACAGGCCAATCAGTAGGTGGGGCGAAAATGGGAGAACCCCGAGAAAAACCACCTGACACACCCGCAAGCAGAACTTGGCTTGTCTCACATGTGGCCAGAGCGGGGCTCGAACCCACACCAGTCAGAGCGGTGAGATGATCGAGTGATTAAGAAACAGCGCTCTTAACCACTGTTGAAAAAAGCAAAAAAAAAAAAGTGTTTTATACAAACAAAAAGTGCAGAGTAGGCAAAACAGGAATTCATTGAATATCCAGAGTAGGCGAAACGGGAGTAGGCGAAACGGGACCAATCGAGCGGATAGCCAGTGTCCATTTCCACAGGGTATCCCCCACTCTCCCCTGGGGGTGGGGGGTCATGTTTACAAATGACCAGTGCATTATACAATATCGCTTAATAGCTATCCGCATGACTGTCGTGCTGATAATGCCGCTTATAGGCATGACTGTCTTGCGGATAAGCAGCGTTATTGACATGACCGTCATGCAGATAGCCTCAGCCCTGCATGAATGATGATCCATGACTTTTCAGAGCCAGTATGTCTGTTTTTCTTTTACTGAGTTTGTATGTGTAACTAAAAGCTGAAGTTGAGGTCACTAGCTACCCTTCTGACGTTATACCAATTAGCTAATACCGATAACCCCACATGGGTATGAATGTCATGCAGATAGCATCAGCCTAAATTTTGATGCTGAAAGGAGGAACAATGGTGCAAAAGACCTTAGGCTTAAAAAAAATGTTATGTTTCCGATTTCCCGACCGACTGGTCAAAATCTGCGCCGAATGCAACTTTTTTAGCGCTCAGAAAAAAAAAAAAAGTCGGCGACCGACCCTGTTCAACGATTCCGGTTTTTATCGAAAGTCAAAACCATTTCGTTACGAGAATTTGTCCGCGCCGATTTTCGGATATTTTCGGTCTTTAACATTTACATCAAGAACAACAACATGGCTACTGTGTTGACACAAGCACATTAGTCAGTACCTTAATTAGGCTGCGTATTTGCGTAATTATCCAATTAAAATATGAAAAAACGCAATTAATAACGATCTGGTAGCGTAAGAAAACGCAAAAGAAATCGCCGATACGCAATACCGGAAAAATCAATTGCGTACCGGTTTTTTATCGGTGTGCGCCGCACAACGGCTTACGCCGTCTACATTAAACAAAAATGTCATTGGACATGCGCAAATCGATCGATTGGAAGCCATTTCTTTTCTGTTTTTTCGTTGGTAGACTGCGATTTTATTTAATTCTCTCAACCAATCAATGTTTCCCTTTTATTTTATGCTTTGCAAAAGCGAAAGTAGAAGAAAATAAGGAAAGTACACCTCGAACATCATTTTTACCAAATTGTTTTCCATTTTACCCAATTGATTGAAAATAGAGTGCGTAACAGAATTGAACTTACCCAATTAAAATTCCAGATACGCAATTGAATGAAAAAGGGGTGCTAAAAAATTAATTAAGGTACTGATTAGTCGCCATTTATTTTGACAAATGTAGCCACATACCTGCTTCAAATGTAATAAAAGCCGTGCGGCACAATGCCCCGTTATCCCTGTTATACGAAGACAGCCATCCTCGGTGTAAAGGTTTCCGATTTAGAGTCAAATGTGCGGTAAGAAGAAAGTCTGGTCAGATTGTATACAGTTTACATTTCGGTTTGGTTGAATTTAATAAACTAACACTTATCAGACCTGTTTACAACTACGATTTTCGTATATCTGCAATCCCTGTAAGCTGCAAAATATGCTTAGTTTTTGGACATGAAACTACCTTTAAAGTCCAGTATTTGTCCTTTTTTTGAGGACAAGTATAAGCTTTTAAAAAAAGTCAACCACTAGTTTATGTGCATCTGACTGAAATTAAACTCAAACAAACAGAGGACAAAACAAGACAGACATGAAACAATATAGGTATACATGAAACAATATTATGTGAAATACAATGATAAATACATGAATAAATGATGACCCGGTATAAAAAAAAAAAGCCTACCTACCGACCCTATGCTAAATTTATCAGTCAGGGACAAAACCTAAACAAGTTATAAAAAAAATAACTGAAACAAGTTATTTTTCATTTTCCCTGCATCAGTCAAAATCTGTGAAGTTTTTCTTAATTTAATTGAAATATGCAGGGTTTTACATAATTAAAATGTAAATGGGAGATGCAGCAAGATGAGAGCTTTATACTCACATGGCTGAAAGTTAGTATATACCATTAAGATTTTGAAAATTTCAGTTTTTTATGCATTTTTTTGGCATCAGAATGGCAAAATCCTTGATTTTAAAACATCTGTTCCCACCTTACAAGAATTTTGGCACATGTCTAGACAATTTTCCTAGGATGATGTAACTTTAATGTAGCTACTACAAAAGAATTTCTTAGCACGCATAGTCTAAAAAGTGGTACGCAGTTACTTCAAAGACAAGTGGGGTAATGATACTAATAACCTATTCAAGTTAATATTGTCATAATTACTAATAAAAGCATAACTTATATAAGTGGTTTTTTGATCTGAAAAAAATATCCAAGAAAAGTGAACTCTAACATCTTGGAAAGGGAGATCATTTAAAGTGTAATAATAACTTGTTTCAGTTATTTTTTTTATAACTTGTTTAGGTTTTGTCCCTGACTGTTTATGATGAAATCGGAAACAATACATTTTTTTTAGGCCTTATCCCGAAGAATAGGCGTTGTAGAAATCAACTCTCTTTGGCTTTTCAGATACCTTCAGCTAGCAGAGAAAACTACAAAAGTAGTTTCTTTCCAAAGACTATCAGGGACTGGAATGACCTCCCTGATTCTCTGATCTCCTCTGCTGAAATGTCTGATGACTGTGTGTCCAAGTTCGCATCTCTTTTGAGAGCCAGGGACTAATTTCCCTCCTGGCACACACCCCTGGTGAGGTATTGTCAGTTTGGCGTGTCACCAGTAAACCATTCAGATTCAGATTGTCATTGAGGACTAGATAGCCAATTTAGGATCATTTAGCAAATGTTTGGTTGACCTCTCGTAGTTTATGATTATCAGCTGAGTGTTGCGGTACATTCTAAATCAGGGGAGAAGCCTGCCTTCGCTTCTAAGTTTTGACAGATCAAAACAGTGCCAGGGCCCAGGTGCCATTAGTGGGAAATGGTGTCCTTCAAAGCACCTGTAAATCAATAAGATACAATGGTAACAAGCAAACAAAAATATGATAGAATGCTCAGGCTATGTCCAGTCCTCAGTTGTACAGTTATAACAGTGTGATCAAAGACACAGGGATCACTTTACTTACTACTTTTCACATCGTAAAATTTTAAGACCTCTAAAAATGCAAACCGGAAATGGATTTTTACCCTATAGATTTCCGAACCGAACCGAACAATTACAGATCGTGTCGTCTCGGCCCGGTGTGACTATTTAACGAAAGGAACGTTCCTTTCGCGAAAGGAAGATTTACACACAAAAGGTAGATATTATTTCAAAATTTGAACTCATTGGCTATAATTGTGCAAGTTTTAAGGTTTAAATTGTTAATGAGAATAGCTTTTGTATGACGTTCACTTCACTTTAAGCTGAAGCAGAAGACTTTTAAACCGTTAGGCATCAGGGTCTCTGTAGAAGGGGGTCAAGAAACTATGCATTGATTTTTTTCAATAATCAAAAACTCAGGTATGTCAACTACCATATATACGGACAGTGTTAGAAGCAGTTATAAAACTTACTCAAAATTGAGTTTATCACAATAAAAATTGTGAAAACCCATTTAAAGAATATGAGGTACATCCCGTTAAGCAATGCATCATATCAGTTTCACAATCATATAATTTTCAACAAAATAAATTGTGCAATGTTCCAGAAAATTGTTCCCAAAGATTTTATGCGAATGAAAGTTGTGAAAGTGGACACTGTGGTACATATTAAGTCAAAACAGATTTAAATTCCAAACTATAATGCTATTATTAATGTAGACTGGATAATTTAGCATGTTATGGTATAGAAAAAAATGAAAGATTCAATAACATAATTATGTAAAATTGACATTAATAATAAATTTTGAATGTACGTTTTCTTGGTGGGTAAATACGAAAATGACATACAAGAATTTTGAACATAGAACAAAGACTCTTGACCCCTTCTATACAGACCCTGTTAGGCATCGATGATGATAATGCTAAACATTTCGTAGCGGAAAATCTTCCTTTCGTCAGTGCGGTTTGTATACTTTGGAACGACAAAGCTGTCTGATGGTAAGGAATAAAAACATTTGATTCATCATCATCATTATATCCTGCTCACATTTGATTATATGTTGTGTAACGGGATAGTCTCCCTTGTAGAATACGTTGGTGCAACGTATTAGCGGCATATTAGCGGGTAGTAATATGCAAATTAGAAACTCGAAACTTTGTGATTAGAGTAAGTGTTGGGTATATAGCGCAGTAAACCACCCTTGGTGGATGAGCATGCTTTTCCACCGACGGGGTTTGCTGTGGCTTGGCTCGGCTGTTCGTTACATTTGGTGGCAGCGGTGGGATGATGACAACTGCCAGAACGGAGTTGCCTTACCCATGTAGTCCCCAGGCCAAGACTCGGGGCGAGTCTTCTCGGAGGGGGAAGTAATATAACGGGATAGTCTCCCTTGTAGAATACGTTGGTGCAACGTATTAGCGGCATATTAGCGGGTAGTAATATGCAAATTAGAAACTCGAAACTTTGTGATTAGAGTAAGTGTTAGGTATATAGCGCAGTAAACCACCCTTGGTGGATGAGCATGCTTTTCCACTGACGGGGTTTCTGTGGCTTGGCTCGGCTGTTCATTACATTTGGTGGCAGCGGTGGAATGATGACAACTGCCAGAACGGAGTTGCCTTACCCATGTAGTCCCCAGGCCAAGACTCGGGGCGAGTCTTCTCGGAGGGGGAAGTAATGTAACGGGATAGTCTCCCTTGTAGAATACGTTGGTGCAACGTATTAGCGGCATATTAGCGGGTAGTAATATGCAAATTAGAAACTCGAAACTTTGTGATTAGAGTAAGTGTTGGGTATATAGCGCAGTAAACCACCCTTGGTGGATGAGCATGCTTTTCCACCGACGGGGTTTGCTGTGGTTTGGCTCGGCTGTTCGTTACAGTTGTATAGTGTGCATTATATAATGAGATAAGTCCATTATATGTTGGACCAGGTTCTTTATATTATGAAAATTTTCATTATATGATGAGTAAACATCTTTATATTATGGTAGACTTACATTATATGCTGATACAACCTCATTATATTATGTATGTTTCTCATTATATTATGAGCTATTGTCTTTAGGTGTCAATGTAATTCTTCTTCTCGCAAAATAAAGACAATAGCCCATAATATAATGAGAAACATACATAATATAATGAGGTTGTATCAGCATATAATGTAAGTCTACCATAATATAAAGATGTTTACTCATCATATAATGTAAGTCTACCATAAAGATGTTTACTCATCATATAATGAAAATTTTCATAATATAAAGAACCTGGTCCATCATATAATGGACTTTTCTCATTATATAATGCACACTTTACAACATATAATCAAATGTGAGCAGGGTATAATGACGATGATGAATCAAATGTTTTTATTCTTTACCATCAGACAGCTTTGGCGTTCTAGGTTTGTGTCAAATTTCATTTGCTGATCTCCATTTCGACCATTTTTTTTTTCAATAGTAAAATTTTATTTTCTTATCATTTTATTGCAAAATGTCAAAGAAGCTCCTCGGCAGCGATGATGATACATGTAATTTGGTATCTAGCGTTCCTTTCGCAAACAGATCTTCCTTTCGTCGCCTAAATTAAGTGAGTTGTCTTTATTTACAAGTTCCTCTTTTATATGCACCAAATAACTTTTCTTGACATTTAACATATTTTATTTGATATTATTTTATTACAAAATGTATAACCCGGGATGTATCAATCAAATATCAATTGTGATAATAATAAAATGTTCCTTTCGTACAAAAAAAAAAACCTCACTTTCGCGAAAGGAACCTTCCTTTCGCTATTTAGCTATACCAGTCTCGGCCTTATGTAAATAGTTTGCTGGCTTTCTTTCGTTCTCCAGTTTCTGTTCATCACATCAGGTTTGGGCCGGGTGGTTAAATGTTGAATTTAGCAAACTGGGGGGAAACATTCGGGATGGGCCATAAAAACTATTTACAAGAAGCTAAAAAGAGGCATATTAAAAAGTCCCAAACTGATCTTCCATATTCCAGGACCGGCGGCCGCACCAGTCCTTTACAAGCTGCTTAATTCTTTCACATCTGGGGACAAGAATACAGGTTTCTCCTCAAGAATCCGAGAGTTCTGTTTGCCTTTGTACAAATATGAGTATTCCCTTTTAAATCGGTTGTGGTAGTTACACCTAGGTATTTTATGCTTTAAACGTTTTCCAGTACAGTACCCTCAAGGGTGTAATTAGCCTGGATTTTACTAGAAATTAAAAAATAAATCTGAGATCCTTTAAGAGCAGTGAACATATTAATGAAAATTTTAGACCGTCTATTTGTCAGCTACATCATTTTGCATTTTACGGGTTGAAATTTCATTACCCATTTCCTAGCCCAATCAATGTCTCTCTGAAGTTTCAATGTACCCTCTTCATTCTTGAATTCACGATAGCAAATATAATCATTAACCTTTTTTATGAAATTAGTCATTAGGACGAGACTTTAAACCAAGGTCCCGTCTCCATATGACAGTAGCTGTTTTTGGAGCGTAAATCACAAACCCAACAATCCCAGCTTTATGAAATACATGTAGCATGGCACGAAAACCCCAGGCTTTTGAAGATTTGAGCTTCCCTGTAGGGAAAAATGTCGGAGAAATTGGGGTAATAAGAATGTTCGCCGTTTCGATATTATTCAAAAATGCTAAAGGCCGTAAGAAAAATATCCGACTCGGTAGAATTGTAGCAATGTCTAAAATTAATATATACAGGTTATTTTGAATTTAATGCAAAACTATGCACATTTAAACACTCGTAGGTGCCCAAATATGATGCAAACACTTCCCGAACTGGAAGCAAACAATCTCAGAATGCAATCAAATCAATGCCTGTAAATACAACACCCTTCCTGCTTTCCGATTGGCAGTTTTACCCGACTGATCAGCGACTGGAATGATCTCCCTGACTCGCTCTGGTCTCCTCTGCCGAAATGTCTGATGACTGTGCATTAAAGTCCGCATCTTTTGTGAGAGCAAGGGACTAAAAAATACCTTCTTTAATTGCACGCCGGTGGGTCGGGCGTCAGACTTTATGAGCTATTCACTTTAGGTGGTTGGGGCCGAAGTTTCTTCTCTGTTCCACCGGGGTTCAATTGGTGTTTTTCTTTTGCTCCAGATTTTCAGTTCGTTATTCGGCGCCCAGGGATCTCCAAGAGCCTGTGAGTCCTGGTTTTTGGTTCACCACCTTAGCAGTCTGAGTATCATTATAGGGATGCCAAATAGGAGCTGCATACTCGAGTTGAGGACGAACCAATGTTTTGTATGCAACTTCCTTAGTATGCCTAGGTGCCGGTGCCAAATTGCGCCGAAGAAAACGCAAAGTCTTAGTTGCCTTGCATGTAATTTCGGAAATATGTTGACCCCAATCAAGATCGTCTGTGATAGTTAAGCCTAGGTATTAAGCGGACTGAACCTGTTCTTATGTTTGCTGATGCAGTGTGTAACTGAATTGTATATGCCTGCTTGGATGTAGCCGGGTCACCCTCATTGAATGACAGTTGCTAACGCAGAATTTCATTTGCCAATCCATTTCCCTTTTGGCCAAGCTATATATTCAGGTCATCTTGCAAAATCTGACAATCCAATTGTGACTTGATATTCCTGTATAAAACACAATCATCAGCAAATAGCCGAACAGATGACCTGATATTATCCGGAAGATCATTAATAAAAAGAAAAAATATGACCGGACCCAAGACCGATCCTTGTGGGACACCACATAGAACCGGGACTGGGTCTGAGGCACGGCCATCTAAAACCACTTTTTAGAGCGCACAGAGAGCCACGAGTCGATCCACTTATGTGTAGCTACTCTAATCCCGTAGAAATCAAGTTTGTATAATAACCTTTTATGTGGGACCTTTTACCTAAAGGCCATAGCGAAATCCATGACAATCACGCCCGTCTGCCTGTGGCCACGACTCACAGCTCGATCCAGATCACTAACCAAGTCATGATAAAGCAAAACTAACTAGGTTTCGCAAGACCTTTGACTTCGGAACCCATGTTGACAGTCAACAAGAATGTTTTCAAGAGCCAAGTGTTTGTTTATGTTGCTGACTATTTATGTGCTCTATAGAATTTTGCAACAGATACAAGTAAGCGACATCGGTCGATAATTAGCTGCATCATATTTCTCACCTTTCTTAAGTACCGGGGCTACATTATAGTCTCAACCGACAATCGTCTGGTACAGCACCCTGAGCAAGCGATTCATTGAAGATATAGGACAGGACAGTCGTCGGCGACTGTCGATGTCGGCGTAAGCTGACGTGGAGCTGCTGGTGTCGGTAGCTGGGGCAAATTCGGCGGCGTCGGCTGTTGAGTTTGTGTAGGCGTTTTCTTCACCTTGGAAGTCGGCTGCTTTTCGATGTAGAAGGCACAGAAGGCTTGGAAGTTGGATGGCTTCTTTTTGCCTGTCTGTTTCTTTGACTTCTTCGGGGCTGATGTGGCCAAGTCTCATGTGATCGTGACATTGAGCTACGTGGCTTGGAGATTTGTCTATTACAAATACACTGTTATTTTTGTTGGAAAAATTCTCACATTTTATCAACAAAAAAACAGTGCATTTGCTTATTAGAGGAGACGGTGGGTAGGGAAATTTTTGTTTCGCACAACACCCTCCACATACTAGGTTTGATACTATGGGTGGCTTCTTTGATAAATATAAAGAGCTTCTAGGCACGTTGTCGCCCTGTGATATGGTGCATTTGTCCTCCAGAAGCCGTTACGTATGTTACCCATTCAAACCAGAAATGTGCTCTAAGTTTGTAAAATACACAATGAATCTCTAATCTAAATTCCAAACCTAAATGTTTCAATATCATCTGATGAAAGAATGTTACGGGCACATATATTGCTTTATTTAATCATTTTCATGCATCGATGGTGTTACGTATGTTACATTCTCAAAACAGCATGTGTAAATGTTAATTACAGAACAGTAAGCTATTTTAATATACTTCTCTTTGCGAATTTCACTTTTAAAACACTACGGGTGGTTTTGTTGATCAATATAAAGATTTTCTATGCACGTTGTTGCCCAATGGTATGGTGCATTTGCCCTCAAGAAGCCGTTACGCACGTCGTATGTTACCCATTCAAAACAGAAATATAAGTTTGAAAAATGCACTATAAATCTCTAAAATAAATTCCAAACCTAAATATATTAATTTCATCTGATGAAAGAATGTTACTGGCACATGTGTTGATACTTTTTATCACACATATGCATTGATGGTGTTACGTATGTTACATTTTCAAAACATACTGTTCAGAGTTTAATTGCAGAACAGTAAGCTATTTTAATATACTTTTCTTTGCACATTTATATTCTTAATACACTGATCTAAAAGACACTTATTCCTTTTCTTGTACAAACCTGAAAAAACTAATCATCATGTCATTCCTTCGTCGAAAGTTATTGCATATAGTCCACAGTAACTCACTTCAGATTATGAAAGAATAAAGTGTTCAAAGTCAACTATGAACAGACAAGTTTGATAGAAAGAAGAAAAAATATACAATCATCTTGTTGTAGATCAATAACATATATGCCTTCTTTAAGTTGAATGCTCGCTGCTTTGCCAGAAATGTGTACCCTTGATTGGTAAATATGGTAATGTATGTAACACATAATTATTAAATATCAAAAATCAGTTTTAATGATCAGTTTTAATGATTTAAATGCCGATAAAATGCTCATCGCTGTATGTAATTATGATTTAGCACTAATTTAGAAATCATATAAGATATAGCAAATATTCAAGAGTGTAATCCGGTTGTCAGTGAACTTGAAGCGCGCACACCCAAACCACAAAATCCCAAAGCATGTTTTACACCATTGTTAGTATTCAGTGTTACGAAGTGACATTATTTACACCGTCGGTCACTATTTCTAAAGTTACCTTTCACAAAGCTTGCCAATATTTTAAGCAAATATCAATGCGGGTGACAGGCGATTTAATGGTAACGTATGTAACACATTTTTCACTTGAAATTTTAGGTGTTAAAACTAAAGGAAAACAAATAGTAATAAGATAGCAAGAGAAATATCAGAATTCAGGACCTGTCTGAACTGGAATTTCACGCGAGACGACTTACGCATGCTCTCCAGATAAAATAATCGTCACCTTAAGATTGTTTTCCAATTTCCGGATTATGAAATGACTCGCCGGCCATACAAAAGCACAACTCTGCGCATGCTAGTTCATTTTGTCTGGATTCGGGGCACATGTGAGACAAGCCAAGTTTTGCTTGCGCGTGTGTCAGGTGGTTTTTTTTCTCGGGGTTCTCCCGTTTTCGCCCCACCTACCGGTTGGCCCGTCTCATATGGGCTGAAGTAAATATTGAATGGACGTTAAACGGAACAAAAATTGTTCAGTCCTTGGTCATGATCACTCCTTCAATATAAGTACCATTGATGTTCCAGACATTGCCTGATGCGGTTGTTTGAGTTGACGCTTAACAGCCTAGTCAACAGCTATTGTCATATTTAGACGTTGACTCCATTTTATGGGACTTTTACTCGAAAATCGGATGCCATGACATCCAAACAATGCTTTAGATATAACCACCCACGTAAGCCACTACGGCTTACACGTATGGATGGTTTGATTTTAAAACACTGTTCCTGGTCAGACTCAGACCTGAGCGGTTAACCAGTAATAAGATAGTCAGTAAGTAGCGTATAAGCTATGCCTGGAGGCAAAAGAAGCCCATCTATTTCTTAAGGACCCGATGAGCGGGGCCCATGTTGCCACCCGACCAACCTTCTGAGGGATTCTCCTTAGGCTGATAAGGTTGAGCGTTTCTGCTAAGGCTGAAAACATGTTTTTGAAGTTTTCACGTTATAAATGTATCATCAAACGATCATGCTTTGGTGGTACATTTTCATTTGTGTAGCGCTAATGGCAACAGAACAAGTGACGGACACTATTTACACTTGAACCAGATTGCCCAGCAGATGGTCAGAAGCGGCAAATGTTTTTTTCGTACACCTTCTTATGTGTTGTGGAGAGTGTTATCGTCTGTTTGCACAAGGTAGTTTGTGATTGATCGCTTTTCTCAGCAACATTCCAAGCTTTCGTTTTACCAATGCCATTGTGTGCAGTCTCACCTAAACTGTCTTATTGTGTAGTCATAATTTCTATTTTCTTGAAGATATGGAATGATCGAGAGTCTCGCCAGGACACCAAGGCTTGCTCAAAACGTCATGCTTTTTTCAGGATTTCTAGCGTGGAACCATATGTATTGCAATCATTTGGCTAGAATAGACAGCAGCATAAAACCAAGATATCTGATTTAGATGATTGTACCGTCAGAAGCATAGTGGTTGTTATGGCGTATCTGTGTCTTCATTGTCTAAAGTGCAGTTACGTCATCCCTGGCAAGAAAGCATTTTCGTTATCTATAAAAACGCATACACGTTGTTTGCACATCCTGTTTTATGTTCGGATTTCACACCGAGGGCCCCCAAGAAATTCACATTTTGTGTCATTACTGCTTTACATTGGATTTTGCCACTCCCGGGGAACTGGTGTCGCAGGGCTAGATAATGTCAATCTTTCTCGTTCATCCGATCTGATGGATTTACTCTACAGGTATATATCAAACACTACGTCAAATCAATAGTTTCGAAAGGTGCACGCAAGCTGTAAGGAATACCACATATCGTATAATATAAATGGGTCCAGGAGTTTGAGGATAATGTCGATGCGACTGTCAGTGTATTATTTGCGAAGTCTTTGTCTTCTTAAGTCATTAAGTTCGCACTTGTGAAAGATTCATCGTGGATCGTGGATCTTGTTCAAGGACACAACATGGCACCGAAGAGGTCGAACAACACAAACTCGCAATCAGGAATGGACGCTTTAACGATGGGTCACCAACTCATAATATATACCTTACAGTGCCCTATATGAAAAAGGTGTTACATACGTTACCATTGAGCATACTGACAAGTCACCAGTGGGTCAACATATTCCAAACACCTTACTGTGTTCTATTCGAAAACCTTTGCAGATAACTTTCACGTGAGCCGCAGCGCGCGTAAACCCCTCTTCCGAAAATATTCCTTCTACACAGTCACATAATTTAGACGCTTGAAATTTCGGATTTAAGAAGAACTCTGTGTAAAGTAAACAAGTGTGCTGATCAGCTGTGCAGTAACTGCATCTTTGTTATCATGTAGGAAGAATCTGGTATCTGCATGAAGCGGCTCACTATATATACATTTATAATCACCAAAATGAAATCTACCCATGTTTGAACATTAAGGTGTTACTTACGTTACCGTGAGCAAGTCACAGGCTGCAAGTCACAGGCTGTGTATTTTAGCACACTATCATAGGGTGTGTAAAATAGAACTAAATAATTTACACAAACATATAACAGTTATTCATTTTGATATTTTTGTTGAAACGCCTACTTTTCAAATGTTACAGCATACGGCGGTACCCTTAGCAAATGTTAAATTACTTAAATAAAATAAACTAAATATTTAATATTAATATATGGTTTTGTGTAATAGCCAAGTTGAACTATTGGTCAGTAAGAAATGACCTATCATTTTTGAAATATGAAGAAAGAAATGTCAAAAACAAAAACGTTTTTGAACCCAAACCCATATTTTCACGCCATAGATGTAGAAGTAACGTTATTAACACCGTATAATGTCTAATTTCAACTTTTAAAGATCATAAAGCATGTCCGTTAAATTGTTCTAGTACGTGATATAATTAGTGTTGCTGCATGATTAAAGTGGGTGGAGCATAGTAGGTTTCGCTATTTTGTTGGTACAAATATATTTTGAACATGTAACTTATGTAACGAGCTACAGAAATATTGTGCACCACTTGCCGGGGCGACAACGTGCCTGGAACTCATCTAGGATGACCAATGGACCAATCGCATACTGCAAACAAAGTATGTGGAAGGTGTTGTGCGATTTCGTTAAATACGGTAGATACAGAATCTAGCGTCTCGCCTATATGTAGTCGGCATTTTCTTATCGAGTTGACGTTAAGCTTACGATATATGTTTTTATTTGAACAACTGGCCCCTGATATTTTCAAATCGTCCGGCAAACGCCTTTCACACATGTCCGTGTATTTTGGTTGATTTTGGCTTTAGCTAAGGTCATATGGAGACGGGATCTGGGTTTATAGTCTCATCCGACACACTCGAGAAGCTCGGGATCGAACCTGCGATCCCTGGATTACAAGGCAAGTGACATAACCACAGCGCCACGGAGGATTCTACGCCGTGGTTTGACAGTCCCATTTATAAAATGTGAACACTTACACCCAATCATTTTTTTTTTTCAGATTGAAAAGGCGGCTATTGAACTCAGGATCTGACCAATGTTCCAACACACTGATGCTTATGTGGTTAAATGGAAAGTGCCTCTCTCATATACTACCACAGGCTATCTTTCTCTCGCCAATGAAACCGGGATCGAGTCATCACAAAGATTGATGTGGATTTGTGTCTAGGCATTTCACAGATAATCTGAGCAGCAACTGCAAGCACAGTTGAAGAAAAGGCATCTGGAAAACATGTCCATCAAAAGTATATCCCACTTTTATATAGAAAAACAGGGGTTTGCAGGGTATAACTATTTTTCTTATCTTTGACCCAAAACATGGATTGTTGGACCTTGTCAGAACCGCCTCGACGAGGTGATTCTAACGTGTACCTACAATCTATGTTTTGATCAAAAATAAGAAAAAAACATCATTTTTTTTTCAATGAAATTTTCATTTTTTACTTCTGAAAAAATCTCTGTATAATGCATGGGCAAGTTTTCCTAATGAGAAAAGGTAAGGGACAAAGACCACAACTCGGTATTGACAACTGTTTTCTTATATCTTAAATAATCTATATAATGAACAGTTTTGAAACACTCTTACACACAGTGATAGTAACACATAACAAAACCTGCTAGTATACTGAACACTTCCAAAAAATGATACTGAACCCCATATTTTCAGTCTTTTCTTCTGAATGACACTTATTTAGTTTATAGCTAGGCCGGAAAGCTTCTGCAGTTTTGATGTTCCTAAAACTTTCAGAGTTGTAACGGAGAATGCAATATTCAAATACAGTTGATACTAAACATCCAATCTAATAATTATTTTGGAACAATAAAAATGTTTCATTGGTTGACAGACAAGCGAGATATTGACATGTGAAATTTTGAAATATGAGCCGCCTCATGGGAAAACCAACAATCTGCATATGCGAAAACAAAGGCACAGATCAGCTTTGCAGTAACCGCGAAGCTGATCAGCTTCTTTGTTTTCGCTACACGGATAGTACAATTCCTCTTGTACTTAAATCCAAAATTTCAAGCTTCTAGCTCTTTTCTGTGCTTGTACAGCCCGGTTTGTGTCGGACCTGGTGGAAATCCAAATTGTTGGTTTTCCCACGAGGTGGCTCATATATTGAGATTTGGCTTGCTTGTGAGTGAAAGACAGAATAGTCCAGGTCTATTAAACATTTTTTGTTTTATACATACTTCTTTAATAGTATATGAAATTTAAAACAACAATGACAATATAAAACAATATGTATCAAAATGTAAAGAATCTGAAGATTTTTCAATTTCTGCACCCATGCATTTATGGGAATTTTGAAGAATTGCAATATTGCAACCGGCAACAAACTGCAAGAGCTTTCAAAACCAACTAACACTTAGCTAATGTTCTGTATTCCCAATTATTCAATGTTTTGCATTTTCAGAGCCTTGTTGATAAACTCCACACATTATACACATGAGAAAATTCATGTCCCATGATTTTTCTTTAAAGTGAATTCATTAAAAACCTTCCAAGCCTTGTTACAAGAAAACTTGTCTTCTGAATTTCTAGTCCTGATATAAAATGTCTCCTTGAAATATCATCTTAATATTATGTTTTTGCTTTTATATATTTATATTTTTTTCATAACACTTAATTTCAATTATTAGTTCACAAGGCAAGCAATGTTAGCAAGGTTTGTGAGAGGCAATTCTACTGAATACCTTGCAATATAAGTGGCCACCTGTTGGGAAAATGGCTGCCCATTACAGCCATTAATTACAGCTTACAGTATGTTTTCTTAGTATAAGTACCTGATTGTTAATTTAGTTTTTTCCCACCTTGGTTTTTGTTTCTTTCTGATTGCGCCGTTTCCTGATCATTGCTTACTTGTACCTTTTTAACAATTCTTATGAATACCCACAATAGTTTTTTTTATGAAGAAATAAGCAAAATTATCTAATAATTATAATCAAATCATCCTTTTAGCTAGTCTCCTCTCAGTGACAAGGCATGCTTTCTTGTGTCAAGGCTCAGTTCAGTAAGCAGGGAAAGGAGCACACAGTATAAACTTTTATCCAAATATGAGCCGACGCGTGAGAAAACCAACAATCTGCATATGGGAAAACAAAGTCACAGATCAGCTAAACTGCTAAGCTGATCAGTGCCTTTGTTTTCGCTACATGGATAGTATAATTCCTCTACTTCATAAAACCAAAATTTCCAGCCTCTATTCCTCTTCTGTGCTTGTACAGCTCGGTTTGTGTCAGACCTGTTCGGAAACCACATAATGCCATTGTTGGTTTTCTCCTGATGCAGCTCATACTACTCTAAGTTACCAAACTATAAGCACTAAATAACAAACATACAAGAAAAAACAAATATTAATAGATATATTCCAAACATCTTTTTTTCAACTGTAGCTTGGCATTCCTTCAGCATTCGGTCATTTTAAAAAAATTAAAATAATTATAAAATCTGAGTTCCCTCAAGAGTATTGCACCATACTGCAATTTAGGAGACTTAAACCCGGCTCATCAATGACTAAAATCTTGGCAACAAGCAGACAGAGAGACATTCTGCTACACTTTGCAATTTCACCTGGATAGCTGATATTAAAGACTGGTATTGACCACATGAACTATGTTTTTTCTTTTCTTTTGTCCACTGAAAGATCTTTTTTTTTTTTTTTTATCAGTATAGATTCAGTATTTTGCACTGTCTGATTATTTTCAAAGAAAAAAAAAAGTTGTTATTAGAATATATCTATTAACTTGTAAGTTTTAATTTTATACACATGATACAATAAACATTAGACCATTCAACACTCAGAAAGAATCTTTAATTTGAATTTATGTAAAGTGATTAAGAAGTAAAGACTGAAAATGAAAAAGTAAATTAAAATAAGATCATTAAGATGTATATGCTTTTCTCCATGATTTTAATGACTTGTATCATGGTAAAGTATACACTCTAATTTTCTCATCTTTTGTTTAATAATAGAAAATTATGGAGTTTTGTCAACTTATTTTTCTTTTGCTGTGTCTCTGCCATTAAAACAACTGAATCTTGTATGTCATACATATAAAGAGTCATAAAATATATAAGATTTTTGGATTATTTCAAAGGTAAATGAACAAATGCCACTTTTTCAGTTATCAAAAATAGTTACATTATTAGGGATACAAATTATAGAATTAAAGAAGAATGTGAAAATTTGCAATAGGTTCAATATTCTTAGTTTGTCAACTTTAAGGCCTCGTCACACATAAGCGAAAATCCCTTGACACAGACTTGCGTTTTATTTCTGAAAGGAATTCTTGTTTGTTTGATGTATTGCTTTACATCCCTTTCAACATATAACATTCCCACATGACCAACATCTAACGTTCCGACATGACCATATCTGTTGACTGGGACGTAAAGCAATAAATCAATCAAACAAAAACGATTTTTCCCAATTAAACGAAAGTCTGCGTCAAGCGATTTTCGCTTAGGTGTGACGACTCCTTAAATGTCAAAATACCAATCTTTGAATCTGTAAAAACACTGCACTGAACTACATGTATTTTTCTTTCCACATTATCAGATATGAATAAATGTTAGTTATTCAACAGAAAATTTAACACAGAAAGTCCATTCTAAATCTGTCACAAAAATTAAGAATATTGTTTAAGATATATGGAAAATCTATTTAACGCTAGTTTTCTTTGACCATGGTAACTGAATGTTCGCATCATGCAAACATACCGATGCAATTAATACCCCCTTATACCCCATTTTCTAGTGTGTACCCACAATCAATGTTTTGAGCAAAATAAGAAAAATGTGTCTCTTTTTTTTATGAAATTTTAGATTTTTACTGATGGAAAAAAAGTCTGCATGGGGAAGTTTTCATAATATGTGCCATGTGAGACTACATGGAATAACGATAATAATAAGAAAAACAACTACATATGGCAACCTATGCCAATGGAGAGGGTAGGGCTGTAATGAAGGCTAATGGTCTGTCATTGTGTGCAGAGAATGGTCTGTCATTATGTGTAATGAACAATTCTTTTATCATGGTCAAATAAAACTAGCACATGTACAAGGATGCAAGTTGAACATAAAACAGGAAATCTATCAGATATATACAAACTCACTGGGTGCTTCCTTGGTCCCGATATAAAAAGGTTTTGTTTGACTTTTTGGTAACAGGTTTTGTTCTACTTCTTTAACACAGTAAACCTCAACAAAACAGAGTCGATAATAACATAAATTGCTTAATTTACTTTACCTTTTAACGAATCAAAAGGAATCTTACTATATAATTGCATTCAAAGCACCATGTTATGATTTGAAATTCTTTCAATGACGTCATATATAAGAATCAAAACAAATCTTTGACCAAATTCTAGGAATTATTGTAGAAAAAAATCTTATACCGGAATCAAACAAAACCAAATCCTATCTGGACCTATAGTAAAAGTCAAACAAACCCTTTTTATATCGGGACGAAGGAAGCACCCAGTGAACTAGGAAATAATTAATAGTGCATGCCAAATAAGAGTGATGACTGCTTATTTTAGGATAAACAATACAACAATTACATTGAAATCTGAAGTTCTCAAGAAGATGAATATGAAAATACTAGGTGACTATGTGAAAATTGACCAGACTAGTAGTCCTGTAAGCACTGCTAACTTAGTAGTCGCATATGCATCTCTTTGGAGAACAATTCTTCTTGTAAATGCTTTTTTCATGCTACTGAATTGTTACCATCATCAAAACATTGAGGTCTTTAAAGCTTGCAAAATCTCCTACTTAACTCATATGTAACTTAATTGTATTTCTAAGCTCATTTATGAAAGATATTAAACTATTCAGATTTTACACTATTGCATATTCTTAATATACATATATAAACAAAGAGTCCGATAAGCCAAAAAACGCTAATATTTTAATAATTTTTACTGCCGTTTCACTGTTGTGACAGATTTTCAAGAAGACATTTTACTTCTTACATATATATAAGAACAAAGTGTATAACTATCCTAAAAAATAATCAGTCATCATTCCCATTCTAAGGTCCAAACAAATAGGTAAATGAAAAAGCTGCCAATTGTAAAATGAGCCACGAAGTGAGAAAACCTGTCTTCCGGGGTTTCCGACCAGGTCCGACATAAAATGGCCTGCAGTCACAGATGGGGGCTAGAAACTTCCGTAGATTTAAGTAGAAGAGGAATTGCACTATCCCTGAAGTAAAAACAAAGGCGCTGATCAGCCGTGCATGTACAGCATAGATGATCTGCATCTTTGTTTTTGTTTAGGAAAAAAATGGTTTTCTCATGACATGGCTCAAATGAATGAAATAAATATTCATAGAATATGTGTATTTACATCAGTGATCAATTCAATCTAAAAATCAGTCAACACTGTTAACAGTATCTTAATTTTTCTTTACTTTGAGACTTCAATGTTCATCATTTTACTATTCCATGTACATGTATTTTCAGATGCATTTCCACAAAAGAATGGTGGAAGTTTAGAGATAACTTTCTCTATGTTGTTGTGATGGAAATTAAGTAAATTTCTACATGTAACTGTAACGAAAGTTAAGATATCAATTTTTGTTCTTATTTCAGAATAAAATCAGTGTGCACCGACACAGGGGCTCTCTTAACTCATTTAAGCCTGGCGTCCCTTTTGTGGGACATAGGCAAACAGCATAGCCCCAGATGTGATGCTGCAGAACGCGGCGTCCCATCTGGGGCTATTCTGTTTGCACAGAGAAATTTCATCGAAAAATAAAATAAAAAATATAAATCACTCCTAACACCCCTAAAAATGAAAGTGGACTCATCCAATTGATAATGATGGGAGAATCCATTCGTCAAATATGGGTTAAATCTAGCTTGTGACCTTCAAACAGTATAGAAGCCTCATTAGATACTGTATGTTCGGAATCAATAACAAGAACTTAATTTTCATTAACTCACTATTTTAACCCATATAGGACGAATGGACTTTCCCATCGTTATCAATGGGATGAGTCCACTTTCATTTTGGGGACATCAGGGGTGATTTTAGATTTTTATTCACTTTTTCGATGAATATTCTCTTAGCAAACAGAATAGCCCCAGATGGGCTTTCTGCGGCGTCACATCTGGGGCTATTCTGTTTGCCTATGTCCCATAAAAGGGACGCCAGGCTTATATGTTATTAACGAGAATTTAATTTTCATTAACTCACTATTTTATCTAATATAGGCTTAGACTACAAATAATCTTAAAACAGAGAATGTGTGAAATAAAGAACATACAATCTTCCAAACTTACAGTTTAATAAATGTTAAAATCACATCTTAAAATAGCTGATTTAGAAACTATATAAAACTAATGCCAAGTGTCGGAAGAAGTGTTGGCTCATCTCTACTTTTGTTGTCTTACAGCTAGCCAACACACCCATATAATTTAGCTTCGCCAATGTAATTTTCGCTTTACAGAGTGAAATGCAACAGAATTGCTTTGATCTTTTGCCATTGTTTACTTAACAAGTCAATAAAAAATGCTGGCATATTACAGCCTTCAAATGAGAATATTTAACATAAAACATTTTGCTACATGTATTTTTGTTACTTCTGTTCAAACCATAGCCTGTAGGTACATGAACAGGTCTATAAAATTTTTGCATCACCATTGGATGTCTAAATTACATGGGCATGTTTGCATAAAGTGTATGCCTGAAAATTTTGACTTTTGCCATTTATACAGTCCATTTATTCCTTAAGTTTCATGCATACATGTATGTACAATGTAAGAGTCTTTTGCTCTCCATTCATAAAATTAAAAACAAGTCTTCTGGCTTTAACAAGTTGGTTAAGTTATATGTATATATATATTTGATTTAATGATGTATTTACAACTGTATATGAAAACATTTTTTACAATGTATTGTTCATGCTCCCAACATTTATACAGATGTTTTCTTGTAATTAGCTAATTGCAGTAATTGGTATGTGTTAAATTTCATATCAACATTTTAAGAATATTTATATTCCATGACAATTTAAACACCCCATTATAAATATATGAAATACAACAATGGACTTCCATAATTTTCAGTTTAACCCTTGCCGATACAATAAGGGCACAATTTCTGATTTAAACTGAGATGTTTAACATTTAAAACTATAACAATAAAGTTTCAAAGAAAGTTTCATAACATATAGGCAATCCAAACATTATCTGTTGATTGTGAGTGAGACAAAAATTTGTTTTTAGACTTTTTATTCTTTGAATCACTTTTACTTTAAATATTATAAAAGAGCCTTTTGTTAAGATATAGGTCTGGTGGTTATTTTCTGTTTTCTGCAAATATGTATATCATATACAGTATTTGTTTACATAAAATGTGACTGTATGTTTTCCATGCTCTCATACTATTCCCAGTATCAGATGTCCAAATGAGCAGTGTCAGGGGAAAACCAGATTTCTGCGTATGCAAAAACTAAGATGCAGATCAGCTGTGCAGTTACAGCTGTAACTGCACAGCTGATCAGTGCCTTCGTTTTTGTTACCCCGATAAAAATCAGCCTGTACAGTCACAGAAGCAGGCTAGAGACTCAAAATTTTGGCTATAAGTAGAAGAGGAATTGTACTATCCCAGTTGTGAAAACAAATGCGCTGATTAGCTTCGCAGTTACTGCGAAGCTGATCTGCGCCTTAGTTTTCGCATGGGCAAAAATCCGTTTTTCTCTTGACACGGCTCAATTGTCATAAAATACTTCCTTTACTCTTGTCTTTTGCAATATATAATCAATCATTACAATCAATCACCTATTCTGGATGAAACACTATTAACCACAAAGAACCACTGCAAAACACTACATGGTATAAATGTATGATAATGTAAAAAGCATATTTGATGATCGGCCGTATATCAAAAGCGTGAAAATCATACTGTGACATTGTTTGAAAACTCTGAGAAATCGAGGTATCAAATGCGTGGATGACCTTTAGGGTAATTAGCCGATAATCACTCAGGTTACCAGTGTTCACATCTGCCAGATAAGGACCGTTATGTTAGTCATATTTTTAAAGGCCAGTTTTAGACGTTTTATTGTTTTTTTAAATTGTATTTTATCCAAGAATATTATTTTAACCATCATGGATTTTAAAATTTCTGACACTAATAAAGGAAAGAAAAGTTTGGAACACAGCCGTAATATTTATAGAATTGATGCTGTACTCAAAAGCGGCTAAGAAATACAAAGGTCGCTGAAATTTGAATATAACGCTGGCTAACGGAAGAACTATGGTTGAATCTCGCTATCTGAACTTTTGCCGTGATAGAGAGCTACAATCATAGCAAAGGTATACCTGAAAAATACATACATGTAAAAGCAGTTAAAATCTGCGGTTTTTAAACATGCTTTTGATAGTCTTTTTTCGTAAAAAAAAAAAAAAAAAAAAAAAAATCCATGCATTAGATATATCTATCCATGCTTTTGTAAACGCCGCAACGATCATGATATAACTAATACATGAAGTTTTTTATGGTTTGGAGAAAGTGCTGAGCTATTTCTGTCATTTAAACATGACTATTACAAATACACTTTCATTTCTTGCTAAAAAATATAGGATGCTTCAGTCTATATTTCCAAGTGAAACTCATTACGAAAACTTGCCCATGTAATATATAGAGATTTTTTCAGCTGTTTAAAATGAAAATTTTATCTGACAGAAAATTTGTGATTTTTTTCTTATTTTTGCTCAAAACATAGACTGTGGGTACACGTTAGAACTGCATCGGCGATGCGGTTCTAACAAGTACCCACAATCTATGTTTTGGAGACAAATTAAGAAAAATAGGTATACCCCTGCATACCCCAGTTTTGCTATGTAAAAGTGGGGTATAAGGGGGTATTAATTGCACGGACATGTTTTTCTGATGTTGTGCGTTTCATTAGTATCTTTTTGCCGATCTCATTGTTTTAGATGATGCATATAAACAATACCATGCAGTTTGCCTAATTGGTTTGCAGTGGTTCTACACTTTAGCACAATATATTATACCAAACTATATAAATGTACATTATATACATGAACAAATACACAAACATGTATAATACACACATACAAGGACAAACATTTCACCAAAACTTCAAAATTATATATATTAATTAAAATAACCTTTAGAATGTAAAAATAGTCAGAAATAAAACAATAGTTTCGTTAAACCAATATGAGCCTTCGCATGAGAAAACCAACAATTTGGATTTCCGACCAGGTCCGACACAAACTGGCCTGTACAGTCACAGAAGCAGGTTATAAGCTGGAAATTTCAGTGTTAAGAAGAAGAGGGACTGTACTATTCATGTTGTGAAAACAAAGGCACTGATATTTTCGCATATGCAGATTGTTGTTTTTCTTGTGCAGCGGCTCATTTCTAATTAAAGTCCACTATTGAAAATATAGTACTTTTAAGCAACTAGATTCTTATATTAGCTAACTTAACATTTTAAATTCAAACAAAATTACATTGATGTAAAATCTTAACTACACATGTATACATATACATGTATGGCATGACATTTTTTATATGAAAATCTGCCTGTTGTTAAACAATAAGGTATGTTCTAACATCTTAAGATGTTTATTCTATAGTTTGGTTTAGATGCATCCATCATTCTCTAAATTCATTTGTAACATGTTCAACTAAAATGTTCTGTTTTGAAAATAAAAATCAAATCAACACCATACATGTGATGAGTTGAAAAGGAGCTTCAGGGAGATTTTCCTTTCATTTCAGGGAGGTTTTTGAAAAATGTATAGAATATATAGGAAACTTTCTGATCCATTTCAGGGAGATTTTGAATTTTGATTGAAAAATAGGTATATTTTAGAAGAATTTCGAGCAATTTTATGGCTCATTTCCTGGAGTCTCCCTGATGATGAGGGAGGTATCACATGTATGCAACACTGGTTTAACAAAAAATGATAATAATACTGTGAATACATTAATGATGTCCATTAGCTTACATCATTTATAGTTCATCCATTCAAACACCAAGACCTAAAAAGTTGTGAAAATCTAACACCATTTTATGAATACTCAAACTACATGTATTACACAACATTCATTTAAAAAAGTTTCGCTAAAAATATTTCCCATTTAAACTATTACTCAGGGTGGCTAATGGTCAGAAAGTTTGGCCACCAAAGAAATGCATGATGCCTTTGCAGGCAAGAAAAATTACTTTGCAAGCTTCCTCTCTTTAGAAAAATTCAGCTACTAAGTTCTTCCTCTTTTTTTAAAAAAAAAATCAGTTAATACTAAGATCTATATCAAAGATATAAATGATAGAAAGCTTCTATGTAAGTTAATGCCTTTTGAATTATTCTTGGCTTTTTTTTAGATACCACTTCTACATTTTTATTACATATATCCCTGGAAAAATGTATAACCTTGGAATTTTGATAATGTGTGAACTCAACGCTTAACATGTAATTCTAATATTTGAGCCGCCCCATGGGAAAACCAACAATCTGCATAGGCGAAAACAAAGACGCAGATCAGCTTCGCGGTAACCGCGAAGCTGATCAGCGCCTTTGTTTTCGCTACTCGGATAGTACATTTCCTCTTCTACCTAAATCCGAAATTTCAAGATTCTAGCTCTTTTCTGTGCTTGTACAGGTCGGTTTGTGTCGGACCTGCTCGGAAACCACATTGTTGGTTTTCCCACGAGGCGGCTCATTTATACATATACACTTCACAAATCATACTTTCAGTTACAAAGATGGTGGTTTAAAAAGGATTTTATCCTAAAAACATGATTAATGATGAAATGAGTTTGGCCATTTTTCACCATGATATATAATCAATTTTTAACTTAAATAAATACCAGATACCCCTCGTAAAAAAAACTTCTACACAGCTCATGAGCATTTACAAATGGAAATTTTGATTTTACAAATGAACATATGGCAGTTTTTGTGTGTCTCTAATGTTTAAAAGCTAACCATGTAAACAGAATTGATTCCCTAATTCAGTCAACTCTTTCTCAAACAAATAGCTTTAAGCTACGTAAGATGAAATTCAGCCAGAACCTAAAATCTGTCACAAGCATCCATTTTAAGAAAGTCAGATCAAATGCAATGTTTTCAAAATTAACCAATCTTCAAAATTAACCAATCACATATGAAATCTGCTATCAAAATTGTCAATCAACAATACACCAGTTTTTACCGCTACTACATGTACACATTTTGCCCTTTTAAAAAGTTTTAAGGATAAAATTGCTGCCTTTAAACATGTTTAAAAATTAACTATGGTCAGTTAAATGATTAATTCTCATTTAGCCTTCTTTCAATGAATTTCAGTATGTCATACCATTCTTTTCATTCTCAAGTATCATTTTATACACATTTTACATAAATCACCGAGTTTAAATTATCTAATATAAACATTATCCTGCCACACTCCATTTTAACTCAATTTTGTGACACTTTCATTAAAGACCAAACACAAAAATTTTTACAAAATTTTCCTTCTCAACAAACATGGCTTTCACAAAGCACAGTCACACACTAGTTACCCAGAGAAAACAAATGTGACTGTAAACAACTTATGCATATAAATCAATAATATCCACAACAGGAAGAAAACACCTGTCTCGGAACAACTTACTGTACAGCTGCGGTGGAGTAATGGATAGCATATTCGCTTAGCAATCAAGAGGTTGCGGGTTTGATACCCTGTTGGTACATATGCCTGTCATGTTGGTGACAAATGTTCACCCTGATGTAATAAAGGCAAACCGCCCTTAGAGTGTAACATTTTTTTAAAAAAGGAACATATGAACCATGGCAAGTTGTTCTGACACAGGCTTTGACATCCTACGGCTTTATCTTTAACCTGTGTTATAGTGGTTTCTGAATAATCTGGCCCCGAGGTTACAAAACATTTTTCATGCTCAGCTCAGCTGAGGCTAAAATTTATCCAGCTCATAAATGTTAAAATGCCAACAATTGTTGGCATTTTAACATTTATAAGCAGGATAAATTGTATGCTCTTGTAGTTTAAACATTCAAATTCTAGTGATTTTGGCTCTATCAATATTTATGAGCCGTTCAAATTTCAAGCTCAGCTAAGTTGAGCATGAAAATAAATATTTCAATAACCTCGGGGCCTGGTTCCCTCTGGATAACCAGTGTAAGCCACAATCATCAACTTTTAACAAACAAGAGTGAATATTCTTTTTAAATCAAGACCAATTTTTCAACTCATGATTCAATGATTTTTGAGAGGTAGATAATTTTATTACATTATTACAATTCTGGAAAACCCACACACTCAACCCAATTAAAACAGTCATATACAAGTATATATTTACAAGAATTAAAAGACATGAAATCATACAGTCTTTGTCAGCTCACTTAAATAATAATTGTAATTGTACATAAATATGATCAGAACCCCAATAAATTTAATATAGATGCCTTCATTGTTTAAAATAAAACAAAAGGGCATGATCTGAATCTTATTTTTTTTTCGTCACTCAAAAGAGAAGATTTTCTCTTAAAAAGCCAAATATTAAAATCAACGCATATTTCAATGCACTTTCTGCAAAACATATGGAATTTACACTTGATTAATTTGCCATGCTAACAGGCATCACTGTTTTTATTTGACTAACCATTAGAAAAGTTGACTGGAATATAGAACTTCTACATCACTGCACTCACTTGCTATAATGTTTTAAGAAAGGCAAAAAAGGATGCTGATTTCTACTGAAATGATACACTTTTGTAATATGCCCCCTATAGATATGGACAATTGGTTAACATTCATCAGGAAAACATGTCCGCGAGATGTATACCCCCTTAAACCCCACTTTTATATAGTAAAACTGGGGTTGACAAGGGTATATCTATTTTTCTTATTTTTGCTCCAACATAGATTGTGGGTACTCGTTAGAACCGCCTCGCCGAGGCGGTTCTAATGTGTACCCACAAGCTATGTTTTGGAGCAAAAATAAGAAAAATAGGTATACCCCTGCATACCCCAGTTTTACTATATAAACGTGGGGTTTAAGGGGGTATACATTCCACGGACATGTTTTCCTGATGCCCCCTATAGTAATGGACAATTGGTTAACATTGATGAGCTGACAAAACTTTTAAGATTTCATGCCTCTAAATAAAACAACTTCACACACCTTAACAGCACTAGTAGATGTAAAACAGTCACAAAAAGTGTCTCCAATACTTAAAATAGTAAATACAGACATGTTTATAAACCAACTCTCACACTTTTTAGTCTGTATTTATATAAATAACAAGCCAAAATAGTCATAAAACAATCTGTTTTAACTCTTAACAGTATGTATCTTAAAATCTTAAAACGTATGTTTTTTCTGCTCTATTTTTTTTTCTATTTCATTTTTAAAATATGCACAGTGATAATCATTGTAAAAAAGAAAGATAAAATGTGGATCTCTGATTTTTATTTTAGTGTTTTTGGTAATAATGTCATTATTAAAATGAATCCATTAAACAGTTGCTTAAAGAAAGATGTTACATTTTCTTTAAAAAAAAAAAAGCAACAAACAACTATACTGTAGTAATAAACACACACCTGCTGTCAAGAAACAACCAATGGCACTGAGAATAACCAACGCATAGGGAATCGATGAAACAAAATAGAGTTAATACATGTACCTGCCTGGAAACAACTTACCATGAATCATTCATTCTGTTGTTAGTTGTTCTCAGACAAGTACACGTATTCAGTCACACATTATAACTGATTTCATTTGTGTTTGATCGTTTCCAGTGATGTTGGTTGTATCTGGATAACGGGTGTGATAAAATACATTCTTTTAACTGTGCAAGTAACCTCCAAATAAGTATTCTTAACAAGTACCCCATAACTTTTCATACAATAAATACCAGGCACTCTGTTATTACTCAGCTCCAGGCTGCTCCACCTGACTGTTTTGGTGGAGCAGCCCCCCACCCCCCTACACCGGGACTGGTACTCTGGCCTTCATTGGGCTGCTGGGTAGCTCCCCATCCCAGGAACCCGTTATTCCCCGCGGCCACGGACACAGCCGTACCTGCCGTTCCCCCACTTCCTATACTACCAAACCCCTGGGGCCCCTGACTGGGTGGTGGGGGGACCTCCCCAGCAGCAGTTGGGACTGGCTGTGGTAGAGGGTTCCCAGCACTGACCGGGGTGGGAGCACCTTGCTGACTTACAAGCCCGACCGGTCCCCAACCTCCCTGTCCGCTCAACATGGCCTGTGCTGCAGCAATCATTGCAGGATTCAGCTGAAATGCTCCAAGACTAAGACCTATGTTGTTAGGCACGCCACCAGGGGGCAAGGGACCCTGCGGCACATGAGGCTGGGCACTCCTCCCTCCTCCCTGACTCCAAGGGGTCTGGGCGTAACCCTGGGGGTAACCTTGCTGTGGCTGTGTAAGACTGCCCTTTCTGTCATTCTGTCTGTCGTAATTCTTCGGCGCCGCGTTGCTAATATGGACACTTGCCCCTTTTACGATGTGATCTTCACCACACAGACTCTGGGCTATGTCGGCATCAGCGAATGTTACGAAAGCAAATGCACGAAATGGTTTCGGTATGAATACATCGACCACCTCGCCAAACTTTCCAAAGTAGTCTCTGAGATCATTGGCGTTCATGTCTTCTGTACAACGACCAACAAAAACCTTCCTATTCATCATCTGCTGAGCACCTTCCTAGAAATTCACAGAAAAAATCATAACAAACAGTTTAATAAACATTTAAAACAACTCAAGAAAAAAAAAAAATGGACAGAAACCTTTTAACAATGCACCTTAGAATGTTGAATTGTGTCCGTCTCCCATGATTTTAGACTTCCTAATATTATTTGTTTTGTAGAAATTTACATCAGCAGTCTTCAGCTTAAATCATCAGGACAGTCATTACTACACAGTCCCAAGGCAAATACTCCAGACAGATTACCAGTACAGGTCAACCTCATTATAATGCTATCGTTGGGGTCCACAAAAAGTCAGAACTATGTGAGCGACGACCCGAGAAAATCCGTCTTCGGGGTTTCCCATCAGGTCCAACACAAATCCGCCTACACAGTCACGGGTGGGCTAGAAGCTTGGAAGTTTAGCTAGAAGTAGAAGAGGAATTGTACTATCGAGTAGCGAAAAAAAAGGCGCTGAACAGCTTCGCAGTTACTGCAAAGCTGATCTGCGCCTTTTTCTCATAGGCACAAATCCAGTTTTCTCATGGCGTGGCTCATATATTATGATCTATTATATATTGTTTTTGCCTAATTGAAATATTTACCACTTTAGAATTAGGAATCCTAACGTCACACCATCTGCCATCTATATGGTGTCTTTGTGCCATACATTTCATCTGGGAATCGTAGTCTCCAAATCGTATAAAACCAAAGCCTTTAGAGTGGGAAGTCTTTGGGTCTTTCTTCACCTATTAAGATTAGGAAATACTTTCAGCCTTAGCAAGCTTGATAATCAATGGTAATTTAGATTCATTAAGGCCAAAATTAACATTATATTTGTTTCCCCTTACCCGACCGACTCTAAAAAATTGCCCCTGCCCAAAAAATTTTATTGCAATTTTTCATACAAGATTATTTTTTTATTATTATTGTAAATTACAGAGAGGCAAAAATTTCATGTTTTAGAAGGATACATTGAATTATTGTCTGATAATGCTTTAAATGATAGCCTTCTAGGTAAGTATTATTTCTGCAATCAAGTTTTAGCTATATTAGAACAACTAAAAACAAATTTCAATCTTTATAAAACCTGAGAAAATAAAAATAAAATAATATTCCAACCGACCGACCCACATCTGAGAAACAGGGTCGGGTAAGGTGAAACAAAAATATTTCTAAGGTTGGCCTAAGTTAGTTCTTAAAGAACAACAGGTAACAAGAACTCTGCGGAGGTCGATATCGCACCTGCATCCGGCAAAGTCAACAGACCGTGAAATATAGTTCAAGGGCACATGGTCAAGGTGCGTGCTTGAAGGGCATGTCAAGGACAATTACTATGCAAGGTTTCAGATTTGCAGCTACCTCTGATGTCGAGAAAACCAAACTTCGACGAAAAATTTTTTAAAGTCAGTGGACTGTGAAATATTGGTCAAGGGCACTGGGTTAAGGTGCGTGCTTGAAGGGTATGTCAAGGACAATTACTATGCAAGGTTTCAGACTTGCAGCTACCTCTGATGTCGGGAAAACCAAACTAAAAATTATCAAAGTCAGTGGACCATGATATATAGATCAAAGGCACCGGGTTAAGGTGCGTGCTTGAAGGGTATGTCAAGGACAATTACTATGCAAGGTTTCAGACTCACAGCTTTCTCTGATGTTGAGAAAACCAAACTTCGACGTAAAAATTTTCAAAGTCAGTGGACCGTGAAATATAGGTCAAGGGCACCGGGTTAAGGTGCGTGCTTAAGGGGTATGTCAAGGACAAATACTATACAAGGTTTCAGACTCGCAGCTATCTCTGATGTCCAGAAAATCAAACTTCGACTTAAATGTTGACAAAACTTCTACGTAAAACTTTTCAAAGTCAGTGGACCGTGAAATATAGGGCACCCGGTTAAGGTGCGTGCTTAAAGGGCATGTCAAGGACAATTACTATGCAAGGTTTCAGATTTGCAGCTATCTCTGATGTCAAGAAAACCAAACATCGACGTAAAAATTTTCAAAGTCAGTGGACTGTGAAATATAGGTCATGGGCACCCGGTTATAAGGTGCGTGCTTGAAGGGTATGTCAAGGACAATTACTATGCAAGGTTTCAGACTCGCAGCTATCTCTGATGTCGAGAAAACCAAACTTCGACGTAAAAAAAAAAATCCAAAGTCAGTGGACGGTGAAATATAGGTCAAAGCCACCGGGTTAAGGTGCGTGCTTGAAGGGTATGTCAGGGACAATTACTATGCAAGGTTTCAGACTCACAGCTATCTCTGATGTCGAGAAAACCAAACTTCGACGTAAATGTTGACGGACGGACGAACGAATGAATGAATGGACGGACAGAAATTTGGACTCCTATATCGCACCCTGCTATAAGCAGGTGCGATAAAAATTTCAATTTATAATCAATCTTTCATTCAATTTAAAACACAAACCGGTTATCCAGAGAACAGCTATCTAATATCTGCATACTTGCCATACTAATTAATACCACCGACTAGTGAGTACAACAAAGGCAGATGAAATCAATAAATGTTATAAATAATTTACTGATTTTTGCTTCAAATCCAGGCCTTTATAAATTAATCTACAATTTCAATGGCCTTTCATCATGACCTCACCAGCCGAAGGAGAGTGTCAGTGAGAGGTGAAAGTTCACACAAACTGTGGATTAATTTACATTCATAAGCCTGTATGTTTATATTGCTAAATTGTAAAATATTATTTAGCAATATGTTTTAGCTTAGTTTATAACTTCCACCAACATTTTGATTGATTCCTTCATAACTTTCAAGTTCCTGAAGTGTTCTCAGTAATAACTTGAAAAGTACTGAAATGGCACATGTGATAGGATATGTATACAAGAACTCCGCGGAGGTCGATATCGCACCTGCATCGGTCAAAGTCAACAGACCATGAAATATAGGTCAAGGGCACCGGGTTAAGGTGCGTGCTTGAAGGGTATGTCAAGGACAATTACTATGCAAGGTTTCAGACTTGCAGCTATCTCTGATGTCGAGAAAACCAAAGTTCGACGTAAAAATTTTCAAAGTCAGTGTACCGTGAAATATAGGTCAAGGGCATCGGGTTAAGGTGCTTGCTTGAAGGGTATGTCAAGGACAATTACTATGCAAGGTTTCAGACTCGCAGCTATCTCTGATGTTGAGAAAACTAAACTTTGACGTAAATGTTGACGGACGGACGAACTAACGAATGGACGGAAATTTGAACTCCTATATTGCACCCTGCTATTAGCAGGTGCGATAAAAAATCACAATTCACATAATTTATGTAATCAGCCCACGCATTTTCCGAACTTATTACAGTCAAAACTATTAAATATATATACCAGGGGTCCTGCTGGCCTTGAAAAATAGGGAGAAATCACTTCTCCCTCCAAGAAAGTTAGGGAGAAGTTTAGGGACCTAAGGAGAAGTGACAAATAAAGCGACTTATGATACGGAATTGGATTGTTTCGGTTTAAAATGAAATCCTTGATTTGAAATACAACATAGTTTTCCACTCCTTGTATTTTTAATGACCAAATAAAAAAGAAAGAAAATATTCTGCTAACCTTCTATTAATATTTCTATCAGACTGCATTTTAGAGTTAGGGAAACAGTGAAATCATTTTACAAACATAAAGAACCTCTAAATAGAAAGGTCAACAATTTTGTAAAAGCTAGAACTTGTAAAACGATCTTTAAATAAAAAATAAAAACAACTGTGCACAAAATGTCAATTACTAGGATACATAACTGTCCACATCAAAAAGGCATAATTGTGGAGAAAACTTTTCAAATGCTTCTTTGACTTCATTGATCTCATTTGAATGCATGGATAAATAGGCCCGGATAAAAATGACAGGTAAATCTGTGACCAGTAACATGTGGAATGATCACTGAAATGTGTCAATTTTAACACAATTATGACCTAATCAATGATAATTAAAACAATGTTTTCTGAGGAAAACTATGTCCCCCCAACCGTTTAGTAATTGAAGTGTAGTTACCTTGTGATATGAAGTTTTTCTAGGGAAGACACCATGTAAGGTGTGATAGTTTAAACTTGTTTTGGACCCTGTCTAAAATTGGGTCACAATCACCAAATTCTTATAAACTCTGAACCTCCTCACAACAATGCTTCTGAGCAAGTTTGGTCAAAATCCATCAATTAGTTTACAAGATATCGTATCGGAAAAACTAATTTCAACAGTTTTTATGGACCCGTGACCTTGGAAATTAGGTCAAGGTCATCAAAATCTAATCAACTTTGAGCCTCCTCCAAACAATGCTTCTGTGCAAGTTTGGTCAAAATCCATCAACTGGTTTACAAGATATTGCAGTGAAAAGACTAATTTCAACATTTTTTTATGGACTCGTGACCTTGAAAATTAGGTCAAGGTCACCGAAATCTAATCAACTCTGAGCCTTCTCGCAACAATGCTTCTGTGCAAGTTTGGTCAAAATCCATCAATTGGTTTACAAGTTATCGAGTTGGAAAGATTAATTTCAACATTTTTTATGGACTCGTGACCTTGAAAATTAGGTCAAGATCACCAAAATCTAATCAACTCTGAGCCTCCTCCCAACAATGCTTCTGTGCAAGTTTGGTCAAAATCTGTCAATTGATTTACAAGATACTGCGTTGGAAAGACTAATTTCAACATTTTTTATGGACTTGTGACCTTGAAAATTAGGTCAAGGTCACCAAAATCTAGCCGACTCTGCGCCTTCTCGCAACAATGCTTCTGTACAAGTTTGGTCAAAATCCATCCATTCGTTTACAAGTTATCGCGTTGGGAAGACTAATTTTAACATTTTTTATGGACTCGTGACCTTGATTATTAGGTCAAGGTCACCAAAATATAATCAACTCTGAGCCTCCTCCCAACAATGCTTCTGTGCAAGTTTGGTCAAAATCCATCGATTGGATTACAAGATACTGCATTGGAAAGACTAATTTCAACATTTTTTATGGACTCGTGACCTTGAAAATTAGATCAAGGTCACCAAAATCTAATCAACTCTGAGCCTTCTTGCAACAATGCTTCTGTGCAAGTTTGGTCAAAATCCATCTATTGGTTTTCAAGATATTGAGTTGGAAAGACTAATTTCAACAGTTTTTATGGACTCGTGACCTTGAAAATTCTGTCAAGGTCACCAAAATCTAATCAACTCTGAGCCTCCTCCCAACAATGCTTCTGTGCAAGTTTGGTCAAAAACCATCATTTGGTTCACAAGATATTGCATTGGAAAGACTAATTTCAACAGTTTTTATGGACTTGTGACCTTGAAAATTAGGTCAAGGTCACCAAAATCTAATCAACTCTGAGCCTCCTCCCAACAATGCTTTTGTGCAAGTTTGGTCAAAGTCCATCAATTAGTTTACAAGATATCGTATCGGAAAAACTAATTTCAACAGTTTTATAGACTCGTGACCTTCAGAATAAGGTCAAGGTCATCAAAATCTAACAAACTCTGAGCCTTCTCCCAACAATGCTTCTGTGCAAGTTTGGTCAAAATCCATCAATTGGTTTATAAGATATTGCGTTGGAAAGACTAATTTCAACATTTTTTATGGACTCGTGACCTTGAAAATTAGGTCAAGGTCACCAAAATCTAATCAACTCTGAGCCTTCTCGCAACAATGCTTCTGTGCAAGTTTAGTCAAAATCCATCCATCGGTTTACAAGATATTGCATTGGAAAGACTAATTTCAACATTCTTTATGGACTTGTGACCTTGAAAATTAGGTCAAGGTCACCAAAATCTTATCAACTCTGAGCCTCCTCCCAACAATGCTTCTGTGCAAGTTTGGTCAAAATCCATCAATTGGTTTTCAAGATATTGAGTTGGAAAGACTAATTTCAACAGTTTTTATGGACTCGTGACCTTGAAAATTAGGTCAAGGTCACCAAAATCTAATCAACTCTGAGCCTCCTCCCAACAATGCTCTTGTGCAAGTTTGCTCAAAATCCATTCATTTGTTCAGAAGATATCGCGTCAGAAAACCTAATTTGATCAGTTTTCATGGGCTGGTGACCTTGAAAATGAGGTCAAGGTCACCAAAATCTAATCAACTCTTTCCCCCCTCCCAACCATGTATCTATGCAAGTTTGGTCAAAATCCATCCACTGGTTCTAAAGATATCGCGTAAGAAAGAAGCTACGCGGACGCGGACGCCGACGCGGACGCCGACGCCGACGCCGACGCCGACGCCGACGCCGACGGGAACCGCACCAAAAACAATATGTCCCCCACCTTCGGTTGGGGGGACATAATTGATATGCTGAAGGGATTAGCAAACCAACTGCAAGCTGTTTGAAGTGTTGACAGGTAGGGATAATGTTCAGTTGATTGCACTAGACATCGTTTGTTTACACAAGTAAAGCTTTTAAAAAAGCTGCAGAAATTAGCAGGCGAAGTTTTAGTAGCCCTTGGGGCTCCCCAGGGCGATTCCTGGGCTCCTAGGGCGAAGTTTTTCGCCCTAGAGCCCAGTAAATGGACCCCTGTATATACCTGTTATGTGTACACAAATGACAGCTTAAGTTTGTTTCCAGACAGAGTAAAATGGTAAAGATTAGAAAAACTACAAATAATTGCAAGTTACCTGCACCATAAGAAGTTCCCCAAACTGTGAAAAGTATTTCTTTAAATCCTCCTCCGTGCTCTTCCAGGGTAGACCCAGAACAATCAGGTCACTACATTTCTGTCTCTCAGCTCTCTTTAGTCGTATAAGGCTGGCCGCAGACTGTATGGTGCTTGTCTCTGAGGGGGAAGCATCATCTTTTTTCTTGTTATTATCTGTAAAATTATTCTAGTGTCATGAAAACCTGCTATAAAAGTAGTATCAAACTGGAAGAACATCAGATCCCTGATTAACATTGGACAAACATAATTAATGGATGTTTTGGCCATAAGCACATCTACAGTAGTTTGATTTGCACAAATTATCTGGACTATATAAAGGTTGTCATTTTCTCACTAGACTTCAGACCATTCACATCAAATTTCAGCCAATAGATGATATATAGTCCTAAATACAGTAATGTGATTGGCTTATTCCTGTCACCAAAAAATCAATAATTGATTACCTGTGTTTTACCTGTATTTTGACCCGGCACAGAAACCCTGTCTTTAAACGATTTTGAATAAACTTTATCTTGTAAAATGAGCTTTAAGAGTTGTCTCCCTTAGCTGTCAATTTTTTCTAAAACAAAATATCAGCAAAGTTTGCAACCTTATCCTGCATAATTCTGAGCATTTTTTGACTGAAAAGCATCACATAAATGACAAACAATGCTTTAAGAATCATAATGCAACAATTTTATGCTAAAACGATTGTAAATATTTGCAAAATTCGTCAGCTATCTGACAGAGAGTAACGCGGAAAATCAACAGTTGTCAAACAGACGCCAAAAATTCGGTCACGAAAACAACGCAATTTTTCGGAAATTGTACCTTTTGGGAAGACTGCAAAATAAACCCTGTTGGTCCACTCGCCATCTGGAGGATAGAGGCGCCCGTCAGAAAGACGAATTCCACGCATAGACCCCGATTCGGGGTTCCGATATTTTAGTCCGCAAGAACCTGGGAACTGCGCGTTGAGGGTCGACAACAGTAACGTTCCGTCGTCCTCGCTCGGAATTTCCATCGGTTCTTCTTCTTCATTATCCGCTACGTGAATGTACTGGCTCATCCTTTGCACATCTAGAAAAATGCAATCTTCGAAAGTCTCTCCAACACTTTCGAAAATTAGGGCATTAGGCCCTGATTTGTTTTGCAGAGTGCAAAGATGGCGTCCACTGTTGACAATTTACAAGTCACAGCGCCATCTTTTGACTGACCTACTTACCGAATTTATCAGTTACGCAGTTATTTCCCTTAGACCATCTGCGATTTATTATCAAATTCAATATATTTGCTAACGGCAGAGAATACAGATAACATGAACCTTTTTTTTTTTTTTTATTGTTGTTGTTGTGGTGTGTGTGTACATGCGTGTGGGTTACCTTGTCGGCTCCCCGGCTTTGATGACCCTCAATACTATTTCGGCATTTTTTTGAGGTGTGTACATGTACGTGTGTGTGTGTGTGTGTGGGGGGGCATTATATCACTATTTACCTTATTCAATCCCCTGTTCTAATAACCACAGGTGTCAAACGAATTAACACATTAAAAACAACACTCACCAGTTGAATGTTTTACAGAGACTCAGCATTTTTATCTGAAGCTACTAGACTTTTAATTTTCAAATCTTTTTTCAAATCAAATTTTAATTACTGAATCTGAATCTGGATCTGTCCCCTGATATGGCATTTCTGTAGCAAGGCAAACACAGAGAAATTAGAGAAGCTTCAATATCGAGCTCTCAGAATAGTTTTGAATGATTATACCTCTCAGAGTTATTCAAGTCTGTTGGATAGGGTTGAGCTCCCAACTCTTCATATGTGTAGACTAAGATGCATTGCTGCTGAAACATATAAATGTCGTCTGAATACCTCAGAGATTTTGTAGAACTTAAACAATCTAAATATTCTTTCAGGATGAAAACACAGACATCGAGTCTGAAATAAGACTCTTTGCTGATGATTGTGTTTGCTATCGTGAAATCAAGAATGAAGAGGATACATTGAAACTTCAAAGAGACATTGATCGCCTAGGCAGTTGGGCTAGAAAATGGGGAATGAGATTTCAACCTGTCAAATGCAACATGATGCAGCTGACAAATAAACGGTCTAGTAAGATACAGGCTAACTACACCCTTGAGGGCACTTTACTGGAAAACGTTGAAAGCATAAAATACCTGGGTGTAACTATCACAAATGATTTGAAATGGAATACTCATATTTCCAATGTTTGTACAAAGGCTAACAGAACTCTCGGATTCTTGAGGAGAAATTTGTATTCTTGTCCCCCAGATGTGAAAGAAGCAGCTTATAAAGGACTGGTGCGGCCGGTCTTGGAATATGGAAGCTCAGTTTGGGACCCTCACACTCATGGCCTCCAGGAAGAACTGGAAAAGGTCCAAAATCGTGCGGCAAGGTTTGTGACGGGAAATTATGTTTTTGAAACTGGGAGCATGACTGGCATTTTAGGTCAACTGAAATGGGAATCTCTTAAGAAAAGGAGGAAGGATAGTAGACTTATATTGCTATACAAAGGTCTAAAGGGTAAAGCCAGAATACCCACAGATGACCTTATCCCAAAGAATAGGCGTTGTAGAAATCAACACTCTTTGGCTTTTCAGATACCTTCAGCTAGCAAAGAAGCGTACAAAAGTAGTTTCTTTCCACAGACTATCAGGGACTGGAATGACCTCCCTGATTCACTTGTCTCCCCTGCTGAAATGTCTGATGACTGTGTGTCCAAGTTCGCTTCACTCGTGCGTTCAAGGGACTAATTTCCCCCCCATCCGAACCCCCTGGTGAAATAATGTCATTTGGCGTGTCACCAGTAAACTATTCAGATTCAGATCAGATTCAGATTCACACAGTCAAGATACCTACAGTCAGAACTGCCACATATGGGCAGAGGTCATTTAGGTTCGAGTCTGCCCGTGCGTGGAACAGCTTACCCAATGAGTTTAGAACAGCAGGGAGCTTCCGTGAGTTCCTGAGGGTCTGATCCGCACATGGGTAGGCCCTAGATGCAACAGCGCCATGTGTGGAAGTTGAGAAGGTCAGGTTAGTAAACTGTGTTGTTTTAAATGTGTGTATTTTATTTCATGTCATTTTATTTTGCTTATGCTTTGTCTGCCATTTTGTTTAGTTCGCCGTTGTCTTATTTTGCTTGTGTGCTATGTTTAACTGTCAATTTTGCTTTTATTTCATACCTTGTTTTTTTGCATGTCTTCTTAATGCAGCAGTGTTGCCTTTCCTGTGCTTGTGTGGACTGCCCGTACAGCAGGGAAGGGCAACAGCATAACATTTTTTCTGTATAAATATGCTTTATGCCTTATGCATCTATGCTCATATGCTTTGAGCTTTCTCGTATTTTCACTTAAAACGCCATATTCCATAGTTTTTCTTTCTTTAAGTTTATGAAAACTTTTCCTTCCAGCCCTAAGTCTGCCATTGAAACATTTTGCTTTCGTAACAAGATCAACCTGTCTTGTTTTGCTTTCGAATTTTTCGGTTTCAAGGGCATCATAATAACATGATTTTTAAAAAAAAAAAAAATCATGTACATGTATATATGTATATATGTAATATACTAGTCCAGCTCTGTATGTTGTTTTAATTGCATGCTTCAATTTTTATTTCACCTATAATTCATTTATTTTCATTTAGCTATATCTGTGTCTTTCATGTAATTTTTCAGTCATCGTCCAATTTAATTCAAGTGCAATAATTTGCGTTCTTATGAAAGTCTACCCAACATTAATTTAAGTTTACATTCACTTTTTTATCAAACTATTAATACTGATATGATACTTTTTCTACAGCTGTTTTACATTTGTTATGTTGCTTGTTATATAGAAACCGACGTTAAATAAAAATTCTTGTATCTTGTATCTGTAACTCGTTTCTAAAGACGTGTGATAGATGATAGACACGCGCCAAACTTTTATTTTACCACTTTTAGGCACGTGTAACCTGACGAGAATTTAGGGAGGTGTATAGCTTAGATTGCCTTGCCCTGGACATGCATGCATGCATCCACACACACACACACAATGTACGAGGGTGGGTCAGAAAATTCTGTCATAGGTGTTATAACTTTGAAATTGTTAATAGATATGATAGATTGCTGTATAAAGGCTACATTTCTCCTTTATAATGATGCCAAAATAATGCACGAAAGACATAAATACTTCAAAATAGACGCTTTGAAAGACACCTGGGTTAAAACCACTGGCACGTTTTCTTGAATTGTTATTGTGAATAATATTGTGTGCGTCAAATGCGTTATATATTTACAACTACCGATCAAATTTTCTCCAACTTTACAGTGAAAAATAATAGTATATTTGGAAAAGGAATTTCACAAAAATTACCGTTATGCTATACTGACTTAAAAATAAAGCGATATTATATGACGCCATTAAAATACGTACCCCAATAGCATTTCTGACACCGCTGAACCATTATATTTGCTTGCTTTTTTACGAGTTTACTATAGAGCACACTAGGATGAAACAATAAAATGGTTAAACGCATTTAAGCTCCCTGATCTACGTGTAGATGTCAATAAATGCCCTTTGAATTTAAACTGTTATTTTAATGTATGATTTCAATATTTCATATTAATTTTGATTTTTGCAGGATATATATTCATCTGTGTTTGAAAAAATATATTGCACGGTTGATATTTTTTCGAAGTCGTTTTTTGTATGCCTGGATGGGGTATAATGATTAATGAATAATGGCCTAGAGTTTTTAATGAGAGTGAATAAAGAGCAAAAAATTTAATGATTAGTGAATAATGAGGTCCTAAAGAATAATGAATAAATGTAAATTTTTAATAAATAGCACAGTCATATAATGAGTAGTGAATAATAACATCTTAAAGAATAATGAATATGCTAAAATTTGGCTATGGAATTGTCTTAGATGGCCTCCCTGACATTCCAGAATTTCTTTTTTTTCTGGGGTCTGGACGCCCTCAGACCCGATTTAGTTCAAATGTTGTATTCATATTTCAGAAATCCTTGAATGTTTGGAAAGACATATGTCTGGAAGCCAAGCATGTAGGGGCTCCCCTCATGGACCAATTGAAAAAGGAATGTGTCATTTGAAGGCAGAGAAAAATAAATAAATCATTCTGGATGTTAAAAATAGTGAGCCAGATATTATTTCACTGTTTTGTTTGCTCATGTATTTTCATTTTATTCTCTTATCCCACTTTGTCCTTATTATGTATGTTCCAATCCTATATTGATAATCTTTTCTGTGGATAGACATCATCTTGCTTTTTTATATGGCAGAACATAATTATAGCGTCTTTCGCAATCAGAAACAAGGCAGCACTAAGAACGTTAATGCAAATCTATCTGGCAATTTATATGCGCTACATATTTTTTCCTCGCTCGCTTCGCTCGCTCGGCATTTAAGACATTAATAAAATGTATTGTACAATCAGGCACAAGCACAAATCCGTACATCACATAGTACTCCTATGCTAACTAGTTTACTAAATAAAAACAACAGCATTTTATTATAACTTTACCCCTGAAGTTACATTTTTTCTTAAATAACCTTGAAAAGAAAGCTTAAGATTCAGGTTAAAACTAAGGGCGTATTCAGTATTTAAGGTGGAAGGGATTACGTATACTCCTAACAGATTTATAAGGGGATTTGCTAAAGAAATCGGTATACTATTTCGAAGTTTCTATGAGGCTTTGCTGTCTAGCAGAGTATATAATTATGCTTCTCTCAAGATGTTAATATCAAGGTTGCACTTTAATATCATAGAACTTGAGATAAGAGATGCCTTAGGTGGGGAACAGCTATTTACTTAGTGGATATTAGCTGGGTGAAGACGGCATGACTAGTAATTATCATATTTTAATAAATAATCGAGCTAATTTTAATGAATAAGCCAAAATTTTAATGACAGTGAATAAATGGCTAAAGTTTTAGTGATTCGTGAATACCAGGACCCTCCATCCAGACCCTCATAATATTCACAAATTCAAGAAAACGCACCAGTGGTTTTACCCCAGGTGTCTTTCAATGCGTCTGTTTCGAAGTATTTATTGCTTTCGTGCATTATTTTGGCATCATTATAAAGTAGAAATGTAGCCCTTTCAATCAAGGTATAATACAGGAACCTATCATGTCTAGTCCTAACACATATGACAGCACTTTCTGACCCATCCTCGTATGTATGTATGTATGTATGTATGTATGTATGTATGTATGTCCAGGGCAATCTAAGCTATACGCCTCCCTAAAATATCATCAGGTTACACGTGTAACATACATACATACATACATACATACATTTTATTACAGTCTCACTTCCATATAAATTACATAAAACATATGAATAAAATGGAATCATACATACATACATACATACATACATACATACATACATACATACATACATACATACATACATACATACATTTTATTATAGTCTCACTTCCATATAAATTACATAAAACATATGAATAAAATGGAATCATTCTTTTAGAATTATTAGACATATGGTCATATACATGTATAAGTAGTAATGGGCGCCACTCTGGCCTCATTTTTTAAAACTTCTGGCCTCATTTTTATGGCTCCATTTCAAATAAGTGGAAGCGCACGAAATGGAGCCATAAAATGAGACCAGAAGTTTTCAAAAAATGTGGCCAGAGGTGCGCACCCTGGGTCTCAGTTTAAAAAATGAAACATATAATAATATCGTTGCCACATAAAACACATATGAACATTATTAACGATAAACCAAAGAGTAGCTTTATTCAGGGGAAAAACGAGAACAGAGGGACGGTCCTCGTCCTCTGTTTTATCGTGCATTTACAGTTAGCGGGACAAATAAAATTGTTGAAAATGTTATTCAGTCTTGGGTTTTCATTTCTCCTCTCAGGAGGTAGTAGTAAAGGGTTAGAGTTTGACAATAACTAGCTGAGTTTTTGACGCTAGTCAATCTTCTCAGATACGAGAAGATTGAACAGCTTCAATATATTAGGAAGACGCTATAAAGTTATGCCTTATTTATGCCTCTAATAGGGTTGAAGTCTTGAGATACGAGACTAAGAGACTCTACAGACGCATTCAGCTGTATAGCAACAGAAACTTATACATACCCACACAACTGCCCCATCCAAGACACGTCCAGTGAGTGTCATAAGGTGAAAAGTCTACCCATGAACACACTTGAGAGGAAAAAGGCCCTTTCTTAAGAACTAACTTACAGAAAACTTGGCTAGGTCAGGTACTCATAGTCTCCAAAGATGTGTTGATGTGCAGAAGTGCAGGTGTGCAAAATGTGCAGATGTGCAAATGTGCAAATGTGCAGTGTGCAGAAGTGCAAATGTGCAGATGTGCAAATGTGTGGATGTGCAGAAGTGCAGATGTGTAGATGTGCAATTATGCAGTGTACAAATGTGTAGAAGTGCAGATATGCAGAAGTGCAAATGTGTAGATGTGCAAATGTGCAGTGTGCATTGAGACCTGTCTTAACTCAAGGAAACTTACATACACCTACAACTTAGCTAGTTTATTTTTTAAACTGAGACCCAGGGTGCGCACCTCTGGCCACATTTTTTGAAAACCTCTGGCCTCATTTTTATGGCTCCATTTCGTGCGCTTCCACTTATTAATACCAACCAACGTACCTTGGTCAAAGCAATCATTTGACACAATTTTCAGCCATTTTGTGCCACCAGAGGCCAAGATGCAAGAACTTAAGTAAGTATACCCCTTTATTTTTTCCTCAATTTTTCTTTAACTATTTATGATTTCAATAATATTTTTGAAACTTGAAATCATATGATTAACTTATCTGATAACAAACCAATAAATAGTTGTCTACACAATTGTTTGATGCCATTTTCTGCTCTTTATAATCATTGTTTGACTAGAAACAGGAACTTTTGTAAGAATACCCCTTTATTTTTCTGACATTTTTCATCCATCTTCTATGCCTTCATAAAAATTATCACCACTTAGAGTCATGTGATTTATATAATATTATATGCATTCAAGCTTAAAGAACAACGCCCAAGCAATCAATTGTTACCATTTTCAGCTATTCAGGCTCATAAGAGACCAAGGTACAAGCTTTTTGTGCGTATATCCCTTTACTTTTTCCACATTTTCCCCATATCTTCTATGCCTTCATAAAAATATTACAACTTTGAGTCAATTCAATTCAATTCAAACTTTATTTCACTCAATCCATCATACAAATGGCAATATGAGGTAATGTAAAACACTTTGACAATGGAGGCTCTAAAGAGTCACAGGATTTATGTATATGAATACAAGCTATATATCAAAATCAAAGCAATCATTTGACACCATTTTCAGCTATTCATAAGTATACCCCTTTTATTTTTCCTCATTTTTTTCTTTAATTATCTATGATTTCAATATTAGATTTAAACTTTTAAATCATAATGATTAATTAATCCGATTTCATACCAAAAGATAATTATCTCAGCAATTATTTTACACTATTTTCAGCTCAAAATGAGCATTGAATGCCTAGAAACAAGAACTTTTCTGTGTATACACCTTTTATTTGTTCGCATTTTTCCTCTATTTTCAATGCATTCATCAAAAATATTAATATTTTAAGCCATAAGATTAATTTATCTGAAAACCAGCCTATAGAACCAAGTCTAAGTAATCATAAAATACCATTTCAGCTATTATGAGCTGTCAGAGGCAGAGATACCAGAACCTTTGTAGGTATACCTCTTTATTTTTTCCGTTATTTTGCGTGTTTGTTTGTTGATTTGTTCTATAACTTTTTCTTGACACTTTAAGCCTCATGATTATATATCTGACAGTGACCGACTTTACATTGTTTCAACATTTTTTTCGATACCATTTTCAGCCTTTACCGTGAGAAGCTGAAGTACAATAACTTTGAACAGACCAAAAACGGTCAGCTGTATATACAAATTCTCAGATAGGCACAAAGACAGAGTGTAATCTCGATCAATGATAATGTTTCAAATAAAAGTATCTTAAACGCAAAGCTATAGATAAATTTCGAACACGCACTTTGCTTGAAAGTGGGTGGGGTAACTTTGCATGACAAAACCCTACATTATAAAAGATTTATAGCACTTTATGATCTTTAAATACATTTTGTATTGTGTAAAGTTATTCATATTCAAAGTATTTGCATAAATGTGCATTGTTTTATTTATCAAAAAAAGCACAATGACCCCATAAATGATGTAAAAATCTGCTTTGTATGGAATGCGTATATTCCCAAAGTACCTCAGAGCATGGTGTGAGTAAACCTATCTGCCAAAAAAATTTCAAGAGCAGCCCACCTAAACCATTTATGGGAAGGTTAAAACTATTCAAAAATGCATTCAAACCAACTATAGCAGAAGATGTCACCTCCTTCAAAAATTACCCTGGCTGGATTCTAGGGTAATATGGCGGTGTAAAAATTGTCTCTGGGCGGGTACACAGTGGTTTGAATATTGGCTTTCTTTGGCTTCAGTTTTTTTTGTTTTTGTTTTTTTTTTGTTTTTTAGTCACAAATTTCTTGTCATTGCAAACTTTCACCGTGGCCTCCATAACTTTGTTCTGATTTCTCTGTTGTCATTCTAGTACTTTTTTTTGGGGGGGGGGGGGGGCGGGGGGCGGGGCATTGTTCGTCATTGCTTACATTCTTGCTCTAACTGCACATGTTTTTGTCATTGCTTACTTTCCATATCTTTGTTCGGATTTCGTATCTTTGCCGAAATTAAACTATAGCTCTGACCTTTAGGCGTGTTTGTAGAAATCCATGGTAAACTAACGTTTCGCAAGTTTTCTGTGCAAGTTTTTTTAAATAACAATAGAGTCAAAACCGGACGAACATACAGACATACACCAAAAGTATATCCCCAAACTTTATTTGATTGATTATCATGACTAATTTAGGTCAGAGCGCTGGTTCAATTTAATGCAATTATTAATTCATTAAAGAAAATCAGGCATATTCACAATGGAAAAAAGGCCCAAGTTAAACACACATTTAATACTGTAACAATCTTGAACAAACATGACACGAAAGCATACCCAGAAAATATGTTGTTATTGTTTATCGTTTAAACAGTTACATACATATGCTTAAACAAAGGCACTAAACTGATGTACGTCATTCCCTGGATACTTTATAAATAAGGAAATTCCAAACAGTTCCGTGTTTTTGTAACACCCTAGTTTGTGTCGGACATGGCTTAAGTAAACTTTGCCATAAACACTAACTTAGCCTAATGAGTGCAAATCTTCCTTCAAACATTCTCACATGAGATAAAACAGTATTATACATGTATTTACAGAAATCTGCAAAAAATAAGGCATGAGTGAGTGACTGAGTGTTGACAATTACTTCGTAAATCCCAAATTTCAACCATTATCATGTTTCCGTAGCTGTACAATCTAGTTTGTGTTGGACCTGTTTTAGATTTATTTTCAACTCATAACATAAAAATCAAAATGTTCATTAATAATTATTCAACTTAGATCCATATTGCTTCGTTCAAGCATTACCAAGTTTCCCGTAGCTGTACAACCTATTTTTGTTAGACCTGGTTTCATAACATGAAATTTAAAAAAGCATTAAGAGTAATTTAACGAAGAACCATGCTTCTACTGTCATTATATTTGAAGGTAGGCACCAATATTTAAAACATTTAATTCCGTTTTGAATGATCATATTGACACAATTGTAAATGGATTCACTTAGACTCTAACTGTCAGAGTATGTCTGATTTAGCACAGAAGAGTTGATCTACATCTTCGTCGTCGTTTCAGTAGTGTAGCTTCATTAAGTGTTTTATATATGGAGTTTCAGAAATGTGGGCGATTCCATTTCTAAGCCTCCCAGAGCGATTAATCAATTATACCATAAGAAGCACGGCGAGGAACGTCAACATCCAAAAACGGAACATTTACAATATCAAAATCAAAGTCATAGCGTTTATCATAAAAATCGATTTGCAATAGAAAGAAGATGTAAATCCAAAAAAGGGGGCTTCGGTATCTGTGGTGTTGGCTTTATTCAACTGTAGTTCAGGTGGATAAATTTGATTGACAATGCCTTCAAGATGTTCAGAAGGTCATCGAGGTACCTAGAAGTCGAATTAAAAGCCTCGATAACATCAGCTTGATTGTCATGGTTAAGAGAATCAATGAAATCTCTTTCGTAGCAGTATAAAAATAATTCAGCTTCATTAGGTATTTCATCGATCCGTTTTTAAGTATTCACTGCTTTAAATTACTCGCTCAGAGTTATGGGCTCATCAAATGAAGCATGTTCGGTACTGTGAACATCATTTCCCAGCGGCTGGATCTTCATTTCTGCTGTTTTTTAGCGTTTAATAATGAACTGAAACCATATTTCCACACTCGTCAAACGTCCTCGTCTTTGGTACTTAGGCCTCCGTCCGGGAACAGGTCTTCCATGCGAATACTTTGTCGTCTGCCTTTACCGATACCAAGCTTACCAATTTCTTTCCAGAACATTTTAGGATTATTCATCTCAAAGTTTTCTATTTCTGATTGCTTATTTCGCCAGAATGAACGCTTAGCTTTCTGAACTCTATTAAAAACTTTCCTATAATGTCTAAAGTTATCTCTAAGCTCCCGCCTATGATTTGTTTTACAGTTGAACATAATATATTTTCCTCTCTACAGAGAGTATTCCATATTTCCGACAGTTGATTTGTCCACCATTCGCTAGTAGTAATGGATGGCGGTATAGGCCAATTTTCTGAAAACTTATAGGCCAGTTTTATAGGCCAATTTCAAATAAGCGCTAGCGCCTGAAATTGGCCTATAAGATTTGGCCTATAAGTTTTCAGAAAATTGGCCTATACCACACACCCTGGGTCTCAGTTTAAAAATGATTTAGCTAAGTTGCATGTGTAGGTATGTATCCTTGAGTTAAGACAAGTCTGCACATTTGCACATCTGCACATTTGCACATCTGCACATTGCACATCTGCACATTTGCACATCTACACGCCTGCGCATCTACGCATCTTTGGAGACTATGAGATAACTAACATAGTCAAGTTTTCTGTAGGTAAGTTCCATTACGAAATTAAGAAAGAGTCTTTTTCCTCTTGTGTTCCTGGGTAGACTTCTCACATTGTGACACTTGCTGAACTTGTCTGGAATGGGACAGTTGTGTGGGTATGTACATGTTTCTGTTGCTATTCAGCTGAATGCGTCTGAAGAGTGTCTCGGTCTTGTATCTCAAGACTTCAACTCTATTAGAGGCATGACTCTATAGCTTCCTCAGAGGCTGTAAAGTGGTATGCGTTTCACTGTCTCTTGGTCTTGTATCTCAAGACCTCAACTAGTCAAAATGCTTCCTAATATATTGAGGCTTTTCAATGTTCTCGTATCTCGAGAACATTGATAAGCGTCAAAACTCAGCTAGTTGTTGTCAAACTTTAACCCTTTACTACTACCTCCTGAGAGGAGAAATGAAAACCCAAGACTGACTTTAACATTTTCAACAATTTTATTTGTCCCGCTAATTATGAATGCACGATGAAACAGAGGATTAGGACCGTCCCTCTGTTTTCGTTTACAAGTGTTTCCCCTGAATATAGCTACTCTTTATTGTTAATACTGTTCGTAAGTGTTTTATGTGGCAACGATAATGTCTGTTCCGCGGCCACTTCGTTAGCTTGGTGGGTCATAGTCATTCAGTTTCTTCTCAATCAAGAATTTTCGTTTCTTAATGGCATACAGTCTTGATTCGTCCTCGTCATAATCTTCTTCATCCCTCAATCGTTTAGCTGTTTCCTGTATTTTCTTGTTGACTGGATCTTTTCTTAATGCAGCTGAGAGATCAGTCAGATACTTGTAGCGGGATACGAACTCTGACAGATACTTTGGCTTAAGTTCATCATATGCTATCTCTTCAGCCTCTTGTATGTCTTTGCCAGGATTTTCATGCAGGGCTTTTTCAACTGTTTCGTTGAAAGTGTCTTGCATCTTATCTGTTATGTCCATCAAAACATCCCATGGTTTTATTTTCTGAGGTTCCTCCTCCTCATCATCATCAACATCATCATCATCCTCTTCCTCATCATCATCATCTTCATCATCATCATCATCATCATCATCATCATCATCATCATCATCATCATCATCATCATCATCATCATCATCTTCTTCTTCTTCTTCTTCTTCTTCTTCTTCTTCTTCTTTTTCTTCTTCTTCTTTTTCTTCTTCTTCTTCTTCTTCTTCTTCTTCTTCTTCTTCTTCTTCTACATCCTCAAGATCAGGTTTTCTGAAGATGTCTTTTCCATCGTCCAATGATCTTCTTTCAGACAAAACACTTTATTCATCACTGTCTAACATGTTAGCCTGAGTACCTCTGCAGATACCACTGTCCTTGTGTCTTCTCAAGCTGTCTGGAAAATTCACGATGACACTGATGGCACTGATATCGACCCATAACTGGTTAGTCGAAGAATACTGAGATTCATCCTGTCTGTCTTTTTATACCATCGCTGGAGTTCGTTTTGTTCTAGTTCTTCTCAGATTTGGTTTCTTTGTAATCCGCTGATGTCTAGCTGTTGTTTTCTTCTTTTTCTCTGACAGTTCTTTACTGATAGAAAGCAGTTCAGCCCGACACACTCTGCAATACTTCGATGGTCTGCCCTCTCTAAGCCTTTTATTTAAAGCTGTATTCAACCTTTTCATAAGGTATCTGATCTGTGCATAACTTGCATGAGATCCACTCGGTTTCTGTGTCACTGGCGTTTTCTTAGATTCTTCCATAGCCTTGCAGGATTGTTTTGTCTGTTCATCTCTTTAGCGTTTTGTACAAAACTGATAATTTACAAACTCTTAGATTGTATTTATGCTAGTTTTTCTTTCTACGAAAGTGTAATTATAAAATCGTTTTGCCTGTTACAAAAGGAACAATCATACCATTTTCTGTTTTTAATGTAATGTGCACTTGGTCTATAATAGATTTTGAAACAGAAACATAGTGCAGAGTTTTAAATTCTTTATAGAAGAAATATGAATCTGGCTACTTTGAAATGGAACAACTCGTAAAATAGGTGCTATAGTATCACCAATAAAAGTGAAACTTGCAATGTCAGAATAAACATAAAATTTGCTAAAATTGTGATTCAACTTTGCATTGAACTTTTTTTTTAAAAACACATTTTCCTCATTTCCTATAGGCTTTTCGACCAGTGAAGAATCTAATCCTAAGATTTGAGCGAAAAGTTTTGGGAATATAAGCCTAACCAGCATTTCGTTTTGGGCTGATATTTTGAAACGTTGACTCAAATGATCATATGTCATAGTAATGTGAGCATGGAATTTTTTCAGTATGCCTTTTTCAAAGTTGTCAATGGAGTTCTGCATTTCTTCAGCTAGATATTCATGTGACTCATAATTTCCAGTTGGAATTGTTAGCTTGAAGTTATAGCAGCCGTTTTCACTGCAACATATGTCTGTGATGTTTTGATTTCCAACTCTGCGTAAACTGGATTGGTCTAGGAAAGTCAAAAAGAAATAGTTGTTTTCTTCTGTTATGTTGAGAACTTCAGATGGTGTTGCAATTTCAACCAAGGCAACCTCCCAGCTTTCCACGTCAATTTTAATAGGATGACTGAATCTTACAGTAAATTGGGATTGTTTATTTGATGGGAACGTGTTCACAGAACTGTCACTTAGTAATGTAAAGTAAAAATCCTTCATGTTTGAAGAAGTACAGTATGCGTCAGTATTACTTGAGTGAATGAATAATTAAGCTCTTGATAATGCTATATATCAGTTTGATTTACAAGGTGAAACACAAACTATTTCAAAACAACAAACTATTTAAACACAAAACATTTTGTTGATTTCCATTCATGCATCGTTTTCCGAAAATTATCTACTTTCAGTTTTAGAATTTTCTGAAAACACCAACCTACTATTGTTGTTCTCAGAAAAGCCAATATCGATAGTTCCCCTTGAACTTACAAATATATCAACTATAAAATTAATAAAAATTGTATTTTCTGTAAATATTCAAGCAAAAATGTGTTTATTTATTTCTTTTTAATTAGAAAATGTGATATTTAAGTAAATAATATTACATTCAATGATATAATTGCAACACTTTTCTTACTTTTGATATGAGAATGGATATCCATATGCAAATTTCCATTCACAAATTTTAATCATCTTTCAAAACTTCAGTTATATAAAGTTTTAATGGCCTGAACTTATCTGTGAATAATAATGAAACAAAGGGGCATTTTACTTGAAATTTCTATGTTTGTGTAGATGTGGATGCTAATATATGGATCAACCATGGTTTTCAGTGTTCAAACATTCGCTGGATCACTTGGAAGGTGTTTGAACACGCGGCCGCAGTGTTCAAACATTCTATGGATCACGAGGAAGGTGTTTGAACACAAGGCCGCAGGCCGCGTGTTCAAACACCTTCCATGTGATCCAGCGAATGCTTGAACACTGAAACAAACCATGGTTGATCGCTATTTTTGCATTTTCACTCTTATCCACTTAAAATCTCATGAAAATAACATAAACAACGTAAAAACTCACCGAAAACCGCTGAGCTTCTTCAACGTCGGTCATTTTGTTTCTACAAAACACATGACGCCACGTCGCATTGACCAATGACGTCGACCCAAACCCATGTTCAAACAGCACGTGAATTTCATGATATGAACATGGTTTTTCCTGTTTGAATACGGCTTTCGACCAATAAACAGCTATGCGCATAGATATCTATGCAAGAATGCAAAATCAAATAAGTCTACCCAGGAACACAAGAGGAAAAAGGCCCTTTCTTAATTTAGTAATGGAACTTACCTACAGAAAACTTGACTATGTCAGTTATCTCATAGTCTCCAAAGATGTGTAGATGCGCAGGCGTGTAGATGTGCAAATGTGCAGATGTGCAGACTTGTCTTAACTCAAGGATACTTACCTACACATGCAACTTAGCTAGATCATTTTTAAACTGAGACCCAGGGTGCGCGGTATAGGCCAATTTTCTGAAAACTAATAGGCCAAATTATAGGCCAATTTCAGGCGCTAGCGCTTATTTGAAATTGGCCTATAAAAATTGGCCTATAAGTTTTCAGAAAATTGGCCTATACCGCCATCCATTACTATTTTCGCTGTTTACTGTCCTGACCAGTTTTATTGTAATTTTTAGCTTGTCTGTCATTTCGTTTTTGACAATGTCAACGAATTTCGAGTACATTTGATCCATATCGTCTTAATGGTTTAATGTTGCTATGAATTGATTCTCTAATTCTTCAATTTCAGAAATCTTATCATCAAGGAAATTATCTGGAATGTTCCTCTCGAAAACAGTAATAGTACTTTTAGTGCCACTGCAGTTAGAAGGTGTATGCAAACCGACTTGTACATGCACCTTCCATGCAAGCACCGAATGACCCGGAAAAGATGCTGAAGCAAATTCTGACTGACCATTAATTTCATGAACTATACACATGGAAATAAGTTATATTCGCTGTGTCTGGTGTGGGTTCGAGCCGTTCTGGCCACATGCGAGACAAGCCAAGTGCTGCTTACGGGTGTGCCAGGCGGTTTTTCTCGGGGTTCTCCCGTTTTCTCCCCACCTACTGACTGGCCCGTCTCATATGAGCTGAAATAATCTTGAAAGGGACGTAAAACTGAATCACACACATATATATATCCTTCCGTTTGTAAATATTATGAAGAATGTTTCGACAATTTGTCACAATTTGTAGTATCCAAAGTTGTTCTATGTGAAAATGGTCAACATCAAACATAAACTGCGGCGGACAGCGGCCATCTTTGATTCAGACATGTTTTGTTAGATCAAAGGAACGCGCTGGAATTCTTCGCGATAACTTCATCCTTTGAACACACATTGTCATACTATTTCGTAAGCATCAAGCTGAGACATTGCTTGTTGAACTTTGATCAAACATTCTTTATTTGCTGACCGACTGTCGGCGTTAGATCCATACTTTTCTGCGGGTATGTTTCATGGTCACGTTGGCTATACATTTTGCACATGTTGTAAATGTTGGGCCAGATATTCGATATGTAGGAATATAAACATGCACGTTCTGGCCATAGCGTCATAGCGGCATTAATTCTGTTACGGCTTTGGTCCTATGAGATCAGCAAGCGTATTATCGATTATGAGAAATAGAAATTCATTATCGGTTTAGATTCATTAACAATAACCGACGTTTTATATATTTGGCTCTGTTTGGATAATGTTAGTCCTTGTACTGACTATAATAATAATAATAATAATAATAATGTCTTTATTTCGAGAGGATTACATATTTAGCTGAAACAACTAATCTTACATATGGTCCTCTGTAAAAGTTACATATATACATTTAACAAATATATACAAATTTACAAAAATCCTTAAGACTGTTATCTAGGAATCCTAGCATCTAAAAGTGATAAACAATCAATATATTATATTATTGTAAATGCTGTGTTTAAACAGTAAAATATGTCTTTAAGACCTTTTCTTTGAAAAATACTTTTTAAAGCGCACAACAAATGATGAAATCTATATTAAGATTATAATTGTAACTTTGGTTAAAAGTAATATGCTTTATAAAATATAAAATATGAGGTAATGTAAAATGATTTCGATAGAAGTTGGTACATAAATTGCATTTTATGGTGCATTTAACATTACAGACCTGGTCAGCCAAGTTGAGCGAAAATTGATTTCTTTTAGTAAAGGGCTGCCTACTGATAAAATTAAAATTAACTCTCCTGCTACTCATCCCCTTTCTTTCGTCCCACTCCTTCCGTGGAGCGGACACTTCCGAAACGTCCAACACCGCCTCGCGAAAGCGGACGTGCTCACAAAGAACAAAGTTCAGTGATCGAACACGTGTGCAATCCCGAAATCAAGAGGATGGGTTTAAGGAGAATTTTAAAACTTTTAATGGTTGAAATTGGTAGACTACGATGAGCGAAGCAGATATAATTTGATAGCGTTTTTGAATGAATTAATATCTGATATTCCTCTAGTTTCAATTGGGAGAGAATTCCATAGTTTAGCACCACTGACAGAAAATGAGTTTTCGAAGTAAGCTGTTTTAGCAAACGGAACTCGAAGCTCTGCGTTATCTCTAGAGCGCAGATTTCTATTATGTATTTCGGAAACTTTGGTGAACATTTCTGTGATATAAGTAGGTGTTTGTCCGTTAAAAGCTTTATACATCATTATGAATGTGTGGTATTGTATACGTTTCGTAAAAGATAACCATTGTAATTCTTTGAACATTGTTTCAGATGGTGTCATAATATCGGCTTTTAATATGATTCTCGCTGCTCGTTTTTGAAGTTTTAGCAGTCTTTTTGTATTATTGTCTGTGCAACGACTCCAAATGAGACAGCCATAGTCAAAAATAGGGATAATATACGAATTATAATAAAGTTTAAGGCTATCTCTATTAACATATTTAGATAATTGTTTCAGCAAAGTAATTCTTCTTGAAATGTTGAGACAAACACTATCTATTTGGTTATTCCAATTAAGGGTTTGGTCTATTATTATTCCTAGGAGCTTTTGGGTTTCTGTATTCCGTAAAAGTTCATCATTTAGATAAATTTGAATCAAATCTGAGTTAAGCAGATTCTGTCTAGTGCCTATGGACATTACAGAAGTTTTTGGTATGTTAACGTACATGTCATTATCAATGCACCAAGTCACAAAATCAGTACCACTTTTTTGGAGTTTAGTTTGGATGACAGTTTTGCTTTTATTTGCGTAGTGTACCGTAGCATCATCAGCATACAGTTCTAGATACGTTTCTTTGACGAAAAGGGGAAGATCATTCACAAACAGAAGAAAAAGAACCGGCCCTAAGACTGAGCCCTGAGGCACACCAGCTTTGACTGGTTGAAATGATGAACAATTTTTGGTGTCAGAAACGCACTGCTTTCTGTTTGAAAGATACGACTTTGTCCAGTTAAGAGTATTATTGTCAAATTTATACACTGATAACTTTTGAAGTAATAATTTGTGATCTACAACATCGAATGCTTTCTTTAAATCAAAGAAAATGGCACCTACAAGTTCGCCATTATCAATACTTTTAAGCCAGCTGTCTATAAGTTTTATCAACGCTGTGTTGCATGAATGATGTTTGCGAAACCCGGACTGCGATTTGTGTAAAAGATTATATTTGTTTAGATAGCCAAATAAATGTTTAGTTACATGTTTTTCAATAAGTTTTGAAGCAACCGGAAGTATCGAAATGGGTCTGTAATTAGCTGGATCACTTTTGGTCCCCCCTTTGTGAATTGGGTGTATTTTAGCTAGTTTCAAACTGTCTGGGAACATTCCATTGTGCAAACTCATGTTGATGATATCTAAAAGTGATGGACTGATGATATCTACAGATAGTTTAATAATTTTTGGTGTAACGCCGTCAAGTCCTGTTGCTTTGGTTGAATCTAACGAATTTATACTTGATTTGAGGTCTGCCAGCTTCATTAATGGAATTCTAAAATGGACGTCAGCTGGAACTTTATTATCAACGTGTTCTTTAATTTTTTCGTGGTTAGTTTGTGTGCTTGGTTTTGATTTCTCTGCTTTCAGTTTATCACTGATTTTTGAAAAGAATAAGTTAAGCTTTTCTATGACATCTTTTGGGTCAGTAAAATTTTTATCATCAATTAAAAGTTCAGAAGGTATATTTGATTCTGTAGATTTGCCGTTGAGATCTTTTATATGGCGCCATAAGTAAGAGTTATTTTTGTTTTCTGAAATGGACTTAGTAAAAAAGCCTTTTTTCGCAGATCTTATGAGGGAAGTTGTTTGATTTCGCCAATATTTGTATTCTTTCCAGTTTTTAGCGTTATGATATGTGTCCCTTTTCTTGATGGCAGACTTTATTTCATCATTTAGCCATTCTGGTTGACGATTTCGCTTCACCCGTTTAGTTTTCACTGGCGCATGTTTATTTAAGACCATCATTAATATTTGAGTCCATCTTTCAAAATTTTGATCACAATCTGCTTGATTTACTTGAAAAGAAGAAAGCGCATTTGACAATTCATTTAAGAAAGCATCGTCCGAGAATTTTTTAAAACAACGATATTGTATGGTCTGATGAGTTTGCCTTTTAATAATGCGTTTTGAGGTCGAGCGGGTGAAACAGATTGGGTAATGATCGCTGATGGCAATACATGGCACCATAAATTATCCTGTTTAAAGTTGCAAAATTAAAGTATTTTCCTTTGGCTTCATTTCGCCAAATCTAAAGGGTCATTGAAGAGACTTAAGTAGCCGAAACCATGGTGTGTCCCATCCCGTCTCTCATTAATATGCTCACTGCTCTCAAAGGATCCAACTGAATCTTCTGTGTTCAATACTTGAGAGAGTTTTCATAACCTGAGGTTCACGCATCGCTCGATTAAGTTCAATGACGCGATATTTGTTTATTTTATGTCATAAAACATCTAAGGGCAAACATGTTTGTTTTCATGCCCTGGGGTACACAAACAAACGGACAGACACCTTGAAATAGGTATTGCTGTACCAGCAGTCCTTTTCTACATTAAGTGAACACAGTTGAAATTTACTGCGATTTAAGCTATTAAAACGAAGAACTACATTTTTTTTATTATGGTTATTTTTCATATTTGCTCAGAATAGTATGTGTGGGTATTGGGGCTTTTCTTACGAGTACTGCCAATGGAATGCATTTAATAATAATAATAATAATAATAATAATAATAAAAAAAAAAAAAAAAAAAAAAAAAAAAAAAACGGTATATCCCACTTAAGAAAATCATATAAGAAAATCATATTAATCATATTATTAATAATAATAATCATATTATTAATAATAATAATAATAATAATAAACGGTATATACCACCTAAGAAAATCGGGCTTGTGAAGGCGGGGTCTAAATTCCATGATCACGTTAACTTGTTGTAGAAATGTGACCGTAAGCTGACGTGGTGTCCTGGCAACGTGGTTCCGCCTTATATAACCCTTGGGTATATTTGAACAAAATTTTTCTCAAAATAATCATTTGAACCGCCTCGTGGGAAAACCAACAATATGGTTTCCGAACAGGTCCGACACAAATCGACCTGTACAGTCTCAGAAAAGGGCTAGAAGCTTGAAATTTTGAAATTAAGTAGAGGAGGAATTGAACTATCCGAGTAGCGAAAACAAAGGCGCTGATCAGCTTCGCAGTTACTGCGAAGCTGATCTGTGCCTTTGTTTTCGCCTATGCAGATTGTTGGTTTTCCCATGGGGCGGCTCATATTTTAACAGAAAAAAAAAATCTCACACTAGTCATTTGTGCCTTGATGCTTCTTTTGGACATTACACTGTTTCATGTTTTGGACTGTATTGTCGATGCTTATACAAGTCTAGTGCGCAGCTTTTATTTAGTAATCAAGATAGTTTTTGCTTTAATAACAATATCCTTATTTCTGGGCATTGTAAGGTTTTTCCAGATGTCTGATTGACATAATAATGTTATCACAGTTATAAAATAAAGTGATTGAGAACTCTTTGAAATTAGCCTATTAGTATTTTCACCCATCTCTAAGTTATTATTTTCCGAATAAATTTGAATAGTAAATTTAGAATCAAATTTTGGCTCTAATCGAGAACGAGGGAGCAAGTATGTTAGCTTAGTTGCTAAAAATCGGAACGATCATAGAAACCCGACACAATGGAAGCAGACACAACAAAGTCTAGAATGGAACCGGTGGTACTTTCCGGTATCTCATGTCGGCTCCCGGAAAGCGACAACATGCAGGAATTCCGGGATAACTTGATGAACCACGTGGATATGGTGACATCTGATGATAGGCGATGGAAACCTGGTAAGCCTTAATCATTACGAAACTGACTCACCCAATGGATATACAGATTTCTTAAGCTGTGAAAAAAACCCGCCGAGGCGGTTCTACCGAGTACCCACGATCTATGTTTTAGATCAAAAATAAGAAAAAACAGTAATATCCCTGTAAATCACAGTTTTGATTTAATAAAAGTGGGGTATGAGGAGAGATAAATTTCACAGACATGTTTTCCTGATGTTTCTTAAGCTCAGAAAACTGAACATTTTTAGTTGATTTTGATGTATGTTTCTTTATTTTTGCTCATACCATAGGTTTGGGGTACACATTAGAACCGCCTCGGCTTACAATTAATATGTTGAAGCAAAATTAAGAATAGAATGCGTTCCCCTGTACACCCCAGTTTTACTATATAAAAGTTGGATGTACTTGTTGAAGGGGGTGCACTTGTTGAAAGGGGTTCACGCGATTGGCCTCAATTTTGTCTGGCAGACTAAGAAATACTCTCGGAGTAGTGGCCAAACTCGGCATGACGAACATTACACACATGTATACGAACGTGCACAGTAACGTTACAGATATACGTCTTGGTTTTTAACAGTGTGAAACTTGAAAAGTGATTACTGATCGTTCCAAGGCTATACTTCTGTGGTGGCTGTTATTGATTTTTGTTTTTGTGTTAAATTTTTGTGCAGTTCGCACCTTATGTACGTTTTCATATTTTAGCTGAGTGGCCGCCTATTGGGAAATAGCTGCTAAATCGGCTTACGATATATTTTCTTAGTATAAGTACCGGATTATTTATTTAGTTTTTTCACACCGCGGTCTTTGGAGTGGGAATTTCTTTCTGCTTGTGTCATTTCCTGATCACTGCCTACTTTTTACATTTGATATATTTCAGGTATGGCCCATTCCGTTTCTCATCAATATGTTCGCTGCTCTTGAAGGATCTCGGTTTTGTTTTTGTTAGTTAAATGCTATACGTCGTGGTTACACGTTGGAACCACCTCCCTGTATTCCCATGTACCCACCACTTTTATAATGGAAAACTGGAGTGTAATTGGGGATACTTCCTAAGTCTGGTATCCCAAATGTGGATAGTTTGATCTTTTACATTGCTCGAAAGACCAACTTACATATATACTCTACATGTGCAACTATAAACCATATGACAGTAAACTCCGGCAGAAGATTGCCCAGTTCTAGGGACGAGACAGCAACTACAAAGTGCAGCATATCATCCATTATGGCTACCAGAAGACATGTGTTGTTTATTTTCAACATACATTGGATACCTTTTTCACATGCCAACTTTATGTTTATTTTAGGTGCCCTAGGGCTTCCGAAAAGGAATGGGAAACTAAAAGATCTGTCTAGATTTGACGCAGCTTTCTTCGGTGTACATCCTAAACAGGCATCATATATGGATCCGCAGTTGCGTATTTTACTGACGCTGACGTATGAAGCCATCATAGACGCAGGTTCGTAATCATATAGACCATTTCATTCGTGCAAGCCAAAAGATATCTGTATTGAATGTATGTATCATCTAACAGTAGCATTTTTTGCTACTTGCACTTCTTTTGAAAGACACTAGATCAAACATTTATAAAGATGGCAGACAGACAGAGACAGACAGAGAGACAGACAGAGAGACAGACAGAGAGACAGACAGACAGACAGACAGACAGACAGACAGACAGAGAATGATCAGTGGAAACGATTTAAGAGACACACAGACGGCCACAAACAGACAGACAGACAACCATACAAGCAGGCAGGCAGGCAGGCATGCATACAGAGAATGATCAGTGGGGACGATGTAAGCATAATGCATTTTTCTATGACTATTTACAGGTGTAAATCCAGAGACGTTGCGGGGATCGAACACGGGTGTATTTGTTGGAGCTCAGGCGTCCGAAAGTCAGACAATCTGGTGTGTTAACAGAGGGGATCACGTCGGCTTTACATTGACTGGAAGCGCTCTCGCTATGTTGTCAAATAGAATTTCATTCTGTTTTGATTTTCATGGTAAGTTCATTTTGTATTCATCAGTTACTTACTAGTAGGTCTAGTCTCTGCTTTGTTTTGCTTTCGTTTGTATCGTACTAGCTACCACAGTATCTTATACCATAACTAGTATACCATGCTTTTCTTGTATCATGCAATTATATGTACGTTCAGAATCTTTCATCTAAATTCTTTATGTCCAAGTTTAAAATCTCACATTTGGTCACAATATATCACTGTTTTCCATACCGCAGGAACTCTGATAATGTCTGTTGTAAGCCTGAAATGCGACATGTAAATCTCTCCAGCCTTTATACACCGTGTTTATAGCGCCAATCGTGAAAAACCCACTTGATTTACAAAATAGTTTTTGGTTACCATAATAACGTTTTAGATTGCCAAAACAACGCCATGTTTGCACGTTCCAACTGTAATCCGACGTAACCATTTTGACCTCGAACTTTGGTCTATTTTTCCTAGGTCCAAGTTTTACCGTGGACACGGCGTGCTCCTCGGGTCTCTACGCTATGAACCAAGCGATACAGAACATCCGGAATGGCTCGTGCGACGCCGCCATCGTTGGAGGCACGTGCCTCTGCCTCAGACCGGAAGTATCCGATCAGTTCCAGACACTGGGCATGCTGTCACCTGAGGGAATGTGCAGGGCCTTTGATAAAGATGGTGCGTAAATTTCTTATTTTTAATGCTAAATAATCATGGCTTTGAATCATATACTGCATATACTTTCGAAAGTATCCGAGGGATTTTATTTTTCGAGAGTATTTGCGAAATTGTTGCCTGGCGAATTCAAAGAACTAGAAATGTTTCTACAGAATGAACAAATCTCTCACCCCCGCCTTACCCCAAACATTATTGATGAATATTCATTTTCTTTTCACCAGGAGTACTGCCGAAGTGCCGGTACCTCGCCGGTGTTTCTACAGAAAGGGCAGATGTTCCACCCCCACCCAAAATCATTGCTGAATGTTCATATTCTTTTCATCAGGAGTTGGTTACTGTAGAAGTGACGTTATCTCGGTGGTTTCTATAAAATAAGCAAATCTTTCTCCACCCCACCCCAAAAATCATTGCTGAATATTCATTTTCTTTTCTTCAGGAGTTGATCACTGCCGAAGTGGGGTATCTCGGTGATGTTTTTACAGAAAGAGCAAATCTCTCACTCCCACCCCAAAAATTATTCATTTTCTTTTCACCAGGTGTTGGTTACTGTCGAAGTGATGGTATCTCCGTTATGTTTCTACAGAAACAGAAGGATGCTAAGAGAATCTATTGTACATTGGTCCACTCTAGAGTCAACAGTGATGGAAATAAGAAACATGGTAAATATTTCGAAACCTTGTCCATGAAAAAATATAGAGATTTTTTTTTTTTTCAGACGCAAAAATTAAAAATTTCATTGGAAAATTTTTTGATATTTTTCATAATTTCGCCCAAAACATTTTTTATAACTTCGCCCAAAACATTGATTGTGGATACACGTTAGAACCGCCTTGGCGAGGCGCTTCTAACGAGTACCCACAACCTAAGTATTGGATAAAAAACATACCCATGCAAACCCCAGTTTTTCTACATACATGTAAAAGTGGGGTTTAAGGTGGTATACAAGGACATGTTTTCCTGAAAAGCATTTCGAAAATACAGCATGCAATGAACATCCATTTTTCCGGCTGTAAACTTTGCAAATTTTCATTGCAAAAGGATTGATCTTTCTTTTCTTACTTCTGCTCCAAACATACATCGTGGGTACAAGTAAACGGTTAGAGCCACCTTTGCAAGGGGGTTCTAACGTGTACCCACAATCTATGTTTTGGAGCAAAATGTAAACCTTTATATACCCAGTTTTACAAAAAATGTACTCAAGGGAGTTTCTAAAGAAACAGGGGGATATTTTAACGAGTATCCAAAAACTTTGTATTGAACAAAAATTAAAAAAAAAAAAAAAAAAAAAAAAAAAAAAAAAAAAAAAAAAAAAAAAAAAAAAAAAAAAATGAATACCACTACACAACTATTTTACTTAAAAAAATGTTGGATGTAAAACGTTGAAGGAGTATATGTATGTATCAAATTTTGCTGGATATGTTATTCTGAAGACTCAAATTTATGTTTTCTTGTAGAAATGATATACTAGGTTATTATTTGCATAATTATAAATGAGCCTGTGCGTGAGAAAACCAACAATCTGCATAGGCGAAAACAAAGGCGCAGATCAGCTTCGCAGTAACCGCGAAGCTGATCAGCGCCTTTGTTTTCGCTACAAGGATAGTACAATCCCTCATCTACTTAAATACAAAATTTCAAGTCTCTAGCCATCTTCTGTGACTGTACAGCCCAGTTTGTGTCGGACCTGGTCGGAACCCAAATTGTTGGTTTTCTCACGCACAGGCTCATATAAATGTCCAGTAGGTATTAACATTGACTGTTGTGTTTTACCACTTTTGTTTATTTACTGTAGTTAGATAAACAAATCATTTTTTTTTATGTTTTTACATCATGACACCTATAGATAAAGATCTCTGTTTTAATTCATTATTAGTACGCATGGATGATGAAAACACGAAATCTATAAATTTCTTATGTTAAAGTGAAGCTTTGTAAAAAAAAAAAAAAAAAAAAAAAAAAAAAAAAAAAAAAAAAAAAAAGACAAAGATGAGTCAGTTCAAAACTCAACACTGTAAGGAAATTGAGTATTGAGTGCATTTTATTGTAGGTTTGTCCACGTCTATAAAAAAAAAAAAAAAAAAAAAAAAAAAAAAAAAAAAAAAAAAAAAAAAGACAAAGATGAGTCAGTTCAAAACTCAACACTGTAAGGAACTTGAGTGCATTTTATTGTAGGTTTGTCCACCTCTATGGGATGATAAGCCGCCGCGTGATCTATTAACCATATAATAAGTTGTGTTTGGTACATCCTTGTACTGTGTATCCCTATGTACAATACTAGCTATAAGGAGTGCTATTATGTCGCTTCATATATATGTAATTACTGTTTTGGCATATTATTATTGTGAATATAAACATATAAATTTTTATTTTATACTTTACAGTGAAAAGCAATGTATATCAAAACTTGATAAAATTGGTATTCATTGATATGAAACACTGATATCAAATCTCACTGATATCAAAAGTCACTAGTGACTAGTGACCTAGTGACCAGCCTATATCTTCACTGTAGAAGAGGAACTACTTTTTTCAGTTTAAAGTATAAAATAAAAAGAAAAGTAGCCATTTTTCGGTGAATACCAAATATATTTCATCTCGTGAGTTAAAAACATCAAAATTTTCACTCGTGCTGCGCACTCGTGAAAATTCGGATGTTATTAACTCACGAGATGAAATATAGTTGGTATTGACCTCAAAAAAGCAAATATCCTCTATATATGACTTACTATAGGTATCACATTCCCGTCTGGTGCTATGCAAAAGAAGTTGTTAGAAGAAACGTATGCAGAAGCTGGGATATCCCCCTGTGACGTCACATACGTGGAAGCTCACGGGACAGGAACTCCGGCCGGGGATCCCCAGGAATGCTACGCCATTGATGAGGTGTTTTGCAAAGACAGACAGGGGCCGCTGCTGATAGGGTCTGTGAAGTCAAACATGGGGCATTGTGAATCCGGCTCTGGTATGCTTAACGAAATTTGTCCTTGTAGCCTTACATGGTTACCGAGCACTATAACTGTCTAATGAACGATCTTTCAATTTGAGCCTGTGCGTGAGAAAACCAACAATTTGGGTCTCTGACCAGGTCCGACACTAACTGGCCTGTACAGTCACAGAAGCAGGCTAGAAACTTGAAATTTCGGATTTAAGAAGAAGAAGGACTGTACTATCCATGCAGCGAAAACAAAGGCGCTGATCAGCTGTGCAGTTACTGCACAGCTGATCTGCGGCTTTGTTTTCGCCCGCCTATGCAGGTTGTTGGTTTTCCCATGTGGCGGCTCATTTCATATTTATTATAAGCCAATTTTATTATTGTTAGATCTAGCTGTATTTCTCGAAAACACCATAATCTTATAATCGATAAGCACGGGGGTGATTCAATTGATACCTCCTGTGTTGTCGTCCGAGACGTTACTGCATATATTGCTGTCGTCCGAGTATTCCGGTTTCCGTCCGAGTACTACGGCTGTCGTTACACAACCAGTACACACGTAAAAGTCGATCGCAATCGAATCTGAAGGTATTATTTATATTTTTTCTGCTAGAATGTGTTGTTAGATATTTGTCTATCGTGCAATATGTTTGTACGGGCTTTTGGGTCGCTAGTTTTCAAACAAACATGTGTTTAATCGTAAAATAGCAAAAATCACATAAATATGCAAATACTGTAAAAATCAGCATCTCTCATTTCTGACCATTTATTGAACAACGTGGAAAACATAACTGAAAAGATAAAACCTTTTACAGTTTTAAAAAAATCCAAAGCAGAAAGGTTTTGAAGGGGCGTTTAACTTTTGGTGTTACTGCTGTCGATCAGTTGTAAATATATGTGATACGGCTGTCGGTTAAACTCGTTACGGATGTCGACAATTTAGAACAGGTGGTAGATCCAAATATACGGGTAAAACTAAGTTTAAGGCCTCCTAGATTTCAGAAATATGAATGCAACAACATCTGCTTCACTCTGTTCATAATTCTAATGATAAACCAGTGGGTTGTATCTACACGAACGGTTAGATATTTACATGGCACACCGCCGCCCTGATCAAACCAAGTTATGAATATTGAACGTCGTATATATGTAGTGACCGATTGCCTTACTTTCTCAATCATTTTTGCATGCATTATCCAAATAAGAAAGTGTAGTGTATATAACTTAAACTTTGATGAGCGTCACAAAAGAAGACAAACTGTGGCGAAAGTGACTGATTGATCCTTTGTGTAATGCACTAGTCATTTGTAACCACGCCCGTCCACCATCCCCGGGGCGGGCGGGGGATAGCCGTGGAAATGAGCGCAAGTTTTCTGTTACACTTCAGTTGCCCGCACAGTGTAGTCTGATTTTTTCAATGTGCAGGGCGGAGCCTGTCAATTTTTGATTGACAATGACAAAGTTGACCATTACATTTAAAAATAGGTAGTTCTCACTTGGACTGTTCCTTTGACACACTTGTTATTGTTGAACCAATCAGTGTCAAAATTTAACCTCATGCACTGAAAATGATGAGTAAACACATACTGTCACAGGAAATATTCTATGTATGACCATATTGAAAATTCCCTTAGTAAATGCCTGGTAAACATTCTTGTTGTATGACTCTCTGATTTTCATTTCAAGTTTAAAACTTTAATTCTGATACAATTAAACGTCAAATTTATGATGCAGGCTTACTTTAAATTACTAATTTACTAATGAAGGCGGCAGAATAAAGTGCAATAACTTCTACTGGAAATCACAGTACGGATTTGTAAAGTGTTACTGACAGCTCAGTCAAGTTAGCAGCGAATCTGTTGCAACAGCAGCAAAAAAAAAAAAAAAAAAAAAAAAAAAAATACAAAAAATAAATAAATGAATAGATAAATAAATAAACAGTCAAGTTAGCTGCAGCGAAACTTTTTGCCAACTATTGTTCATACAGACAAGGCTCCAGAGTATCATCGTTTGAAGCTTACACTGATGAGCAAATCACTAAGGTGAGCTACGGTCTCTCGTTTTCGTTCAAGTCTGTCTATGAGCACTATAAAAACGATGATGAATGTCATCACAAACAGACGTTTTATATCCCACCTATTACCCAGTCTATGGACACTTTTACTGTAGGCAGGGAACTTTTATCCTTAAGCTATGTTATGGATGGGGTAGAAAAGTCTTGTTTGCGGCATAAGTATTCGTTTCCTATAGCACTCACAGCCAGACGAAACTGTAAAAAATCGTCAACATTTTCCATAACGTTGGTAACATGTGGTCCAGAAAAGTTCTGTTGCAGCATTCATCATCATTTTCTGCATAGCGATCACAGCCAGACGAAAAAGAAAAAAAAAATAATAAGAATAAAATAATTTAAAAAAATGGCGACAAACATTTCCACGTACATGGAACTTTTTTCGTAGGTGACGTCGAAAAGATGTGATACTGGCGTTAAATGTCATTTTCTTATGCGCTATCACCTAGATTAAAGTCAAAACAGTCTGCGACAAAAATGATCGTTGCAAGCGAAATTGCTGCTTACTTGACTGTTTTTCGCTGTAGCAAAATAGCTGCTTACTTGACCAATTTCACTGCAGCAAATTGTCGCTAACTAGACTGTATTTTGCTGCAGCAAATTTAATTCTAACGCTGCAAGCAAAATTGCCGTTAACTTGACTGTTTTTGCTGTAGCAAAATTGCTGCTACATGTAACATGGCCGATTTTGCTGCAGTAAAATTGCTGCTAACTTGACCGTTTTTGATGCAGCAAATTTGCTGTTAATTTGACCGAGCTGACCTTGTAGGAAAAATAAGTAAAATCAGCTGGTTCTCCGAATCGCTTTATTTTTTCGAATGGTGCTTTATTGACCTTCTACTGCGGCATGTACCATCAGTAAAGCAAAGAGTTGTTGACAAAAATAGAGGCATTGGCTAACTTGATAGAAATATTTGAGTGTGGCTGTATGGTTATATTTTAGAAACAAAATGTATATGTTTTTGTGTGTCTACCATACACTTCACCTATTTTGAAATCATTCAGGTGAAACACAGGTATAGCACAAAGACAACAAGCATAGTCACCTTACCTCAATTATACATTGTCAGCTCTGGGACCCTTTCTCAACAATGAAATCATCCAAGGCTGGGCTTAGCTAAGCCCTGCCCTGCACATTGAAAAAAATCCAAGTATTTTTTTTTTTTTTTTTTTTTTTTTTTTTTTTGATTCAGTTTTACGTCCCTTTCAAGCTTTTCCACTCATATCGAGACGAATCAATCGGTAGGTGGGGCGAAAACCGGAGTACCCGGGAAAAAACCACCTGACACACCCGCAAGCAGAACATGGCTTGTCTCACATATGAATTCGTGCCCCGTGCGAGGCGCGAACCCACATCGGTTAGATGATCGAATGATCAAGAGCACTGAAGTCAGCGACCTTAACCGCTCGGCCACGGGGGCCGCCAAAATCCAAGTATAAGTATTTGTACTGTTACAGTCTGAATATCCTTTCACGTGCTACTAAGTAGACTCGTCGATCTTTTGACGCACCTGAGGTCAAATTCGAGCTATATATAATTTATGTCGTTTGAACAGAGTGAATTAGACATAAATTTCCTTTCTCTTGTGGTCGCTTTAAGCAACTTTACATATAAAGTAGGGACAGCCTGTTTAATCGGTAGTAGCACATGCTTTACATATAAATTAGGGACAGCCTGTTTAATCGGTAGTAGCACGTGCTATTTAACATACTAGTAGTTATAGCGGTAAAATACTGCATGTGTCATTCAAGCTGATACGACAGTTCAGTAGACACCTAAATTTTAATTTTGCCATTTTTGGGGACGATAGCGCTTTAACCGATGTCGAGTCGTCATCTGAGGCACTAGTTTCAGAGGGGCTGTGAGGAGCCACTGCAGATGGGAGCAAGTAATGAACACGGGTGTCAATGAAAGCTGTCCAACCACGCTTAACGCATGCTTTAATAAATGGTGAAACTTCGAATTTAATAAATGATACAGTTTTCTTGCGTGTGTGGTGTTTATATGTAAAGTTGCTTGGTTTGAAGCAAGAGAATAGACTGTCTATACAGTCCTTTTATCAGTTGCAAATGAAAACTTTTCAGAAACTACAAAAACATGCATAAAATGTGTTGAATTTGATTTCAATGGGCAATATGCTATCTCAAAATACTATCGACAGCCGTATCGTACTGATCAATAAACAACCGCCAGCCGTATCAGGGGTCAACGACAGCCGTATCACGCTTTTTAAAAACGGCAAATAAAATTTGAAGGACGCAACGGGTTGGGGAAATGATTATAGTTTTCAAAGGCTAAATGGAAAACGAAATAGTCCAGCTACTTTCGCTTATGAGGAATGTTTGCATATGTTGAAAGTAAGAAAAACACGCGAGAAAACAATGTTTTGTACTCAAAATAAGTTCTTGTGATTATCTATATGTTAAGAAAGTTGGAAACACGTTGGAAATAACGATAAATACCTTCTTGATAATTTTCCGTGATAATTGCGCTGAATAGCGACGAAATTTTGGCACTGTGGACACTGAAACAGGGGCAGTGATGGTAACGACAGCCGTAGTACTCGGACGGAAACCGGAATACTCGGACGACAGCAATATATGCAGTAACGTCTCGGACGACAGCACAGGTGGTATCAATTGAATCACCCCCGTGATAAGGAGAACGTCTCTTTTGAATAGAAAACTGCCTATAGATTTTTTTTTTCGGGGGGGGGGGGGGGGGGGGGAGTTCTGCGGTTTATCGGGTTTACCGGCTCGCTTCACTGGGACACACCGAGGTGAGCCGGGACAGTGAGAACGGGGCTTTAAAATATACACAAAGTAGACCTAAGCTTACACATATTCATTAAGATATTTGGTAATATTTTCTTATGTATCTTTTTACGTAAAATTACAAATGACCTGTCAAAAAATGTAAAGTTTGTTGCTCATCATTAGAAACTGCTGAATCACTGTCATAATCGCCGGCATTTTATTATCAAAGTCATTCTCTTGTTCGTTACTTTTGGAAGAGCAAATACCCGCTACCTGTTTAGTAAAATGAGAAAGCAATTATTAGATAGACCTCTAAGGGTCAAAAGTATCGGACTTCGTATTTTCATGTATATATACAAGAAAATTTCTCATGTTTCCCATGGTCAACATTTTTTCACGTCTTTGGTGTCATTTGAAAGTAAATTAAAGGAGTAAACAAAGTTTGTTTCATTCAGTTCTATAAAAGCGTTTTAAAACTGCAAATGTTGAAAAAAAACAAAAAAAAAAACGGATAATTTCCCAAAAGGCAATTTTAGGCACCGTCACCGTTGGCGTCAAATAGAAAATAACATTTTTCTAAAATTTTCTTTAATTTTAGACTGCTCTCTATGAAGAATACAATGTCGAAACTTCATCAAAATAGTTTGTTCATTGCGTTAATCATTTAAGTTTCAAATTACACCAAACGCTTGAAAATATGTTGTCCATTAGAGACATGAAGCTTTTTCTTGTAGATATGAAAATACTGCTAAGTTTACTTGTGCAAGCCTGTAGCTTCTTTAGGCTGCGTTCACATAGAAATATACGGTATACGGTATATGGTATTCGCTATACGCTATACGGTATTCGCTATACACTATACGGACACGGCGGTTCACATAGAAGTAGCACGTTCTGTCAGTGTGCTCTTTTCGTGAGTATGAAAAATGTTGCAAATTTGGTATTTTACATATTTATGAGGATTCAAATATATGCTTTTACTGTGTAAAAATTGCTCTTAACTTAGTTTTCTAGCACAACGCTCTAAAACTCGTGTAAATACAAAATTCAGACCAGCAAAACCACTATACGCTATACGAAAATCGAACATGTTCGATTCCCACTATACTATACTATACACACCTATACGCGCCTATACGAGCTTTTCGAATAGTGTCCTTCTATGTAACCCGGTATAAGGAAGTCCTAATGTTTGATTTCAAGTATTCGCGTGCCCTCAAAAACGTACACCGTATACCCGAATAGTCTACTCCTATGTGACCGCAGCCTTATATACACTTTCTACATGGCTGAACTTGGTTTAGCCATGTCAGGAAAAAAGTCACTCTTCGGATTTTCCACCAAATAATCCATTAGACATGTAATTACGGACATTCTTTGTCTCAGTTTACGTCTCTGTACTGATGTGTTTTTGAGCCGCATCGTGAGAAAACCGGATTTTTGCCTAGGCGAAAACAAAGGCGCAGATCAGCTTCGCAGTAACTGCGAAGCTGATCAGCGCCTTTGTTTTCGCTACACGGATAGTCCAATGTCTCTTCTTCTTTAATCTGAAATTTCGAGTTTCTAGCCTGCTTCTGTGACTGTACAGGCCGGTTTGTTTCAAACCTTGTCGAAACTCCCGAAGACCGGTTTTCTCGCGTCGCGGCTCAATTAAGCTTAAGTGTTTCTTAAGTGTTTCTTGGCACCCAATTTGTGCCTTTATCTTTGCATATTGAAGACTTAATAGAGGTTTATCATCATTACGACTTGAAACTTGCCCGTTTAATATACAGAGATTTTTTTTCAGCTGTAAAAATTTGGATATTTTTAATGTTTTAGCCAAAAACATACATTGTGGGTATAGGTTAGAACCGCCTCGCCGAGGCGGTTCTAACGAGTACCCACAATGTATGTTTTGGATCCTAAATAAGAAAATTAGGTATACCCCCTCAAACCCCAGTTTTTCTATATAAAAGTGGGGTATAAGGGGGTATACATTGCACGGACATGTTTTCCTGATGATAACGAAGCATATTTGAGACAAGTCAAGATCTGCTTGGACAGTGGATTTTTTTCTTTGCTTAATAACATAAAAATATTCTCTGGGTCAGTTTTCTTGCCATAAAGCACAAACAATTAGTTTTGATGTAGAACCCATGTACAAGGTACATTTATCAGACACGCTACTAAAACATCTTGGTATTGCTTGTATAAGGTGTATATTCATGCTATACCTCAGTGAATAGGGTAGGTAATACAGGTTATGCTCAAAAGTTATGGACAATATAATTTTTAACCAAAGGAATGCAATGTTTTTCATTTCCTTTTTATGAAAACGGGGCCAACATCTTTTTATGTCCCAAATGATATATTGGCATGTATTTGATGGAGATGGTCGGAAATCTTGATTTTCTGAATAAAAAAAAATTTGTCAAAAAATTACCCCTACCCTAAAAAAACTGAAGCCATGGCAAGTATATGTAAAATGTTCAAACCGAATTTATTTTGTTGAGTGCACAATACATCAAGCTTTCATAAAAACACATACTTACAGTCATAACTTTCGCATTTTTCAAGCTACAGGCTTACAAAATATAGGCAAACTGAATGCTATTTCGAACGCGATCCTTTTATATTTTTTTTAATGACAAGAATCTATCGATTTATCGTACTCCGAATTAGGAATAATTATCGATAATCGGTCACATATCGATATTACATTTTTCAGGTCTTGCAGCCATGGCAAAGGTCGTTATCGCGATGGAAGAAAACATGATTCCAGCGAACCTCCACTTCAATGAACCTAATGAATACATCACTGGGATCAAAGAGGGCAGGCTCGAGGTCGTGACACAGAATAGACCATTTTCCGGAGGGCTTGTTGGAGTCAACTCGTTCGGGTTTGGTGGCGCCAACGCTCACGTGATTGTGAAGTCGAACGAGAAGGCGAAAAAGGAGCACGCTGATGCTGATAAACCACGACTGTTTGTGTATGGCGGGAGAACGGAGGAAGCGGTACAGAATGTGTTGAAAATGGCACAGAAATATTCGACAGACATGGACTTGCATGCCCTCTGGAATGGGAGCGCCAACATGCCAGTTGACGCACACCCGTACAGAGGTTACACCGTGTTGAACACCGGGAGAGAGATAGTGGACGTTCAGGTAGGCATACAACAACAACAACAACAACAACAACATCAACAATAGCAGCAGTAGCAACAGCATCAACATCATCATCAACAAAATTCGAAAATGTTCGCGATAACTTAATTTTCGCGAATATGCGCGAAAACGATGCCTCGCGAATTCAAGGTTCTCGCTAACATAAAGAATCTCTATAGCCCATAAAGACTTCACGAACACTCGTTTGCGAATTCAAAACCTCGCGAATAATTCGGTAAAATTCGCGAAATAAAAGTCACGCGAAAACTCACCAATAACAAACCCCAAATACGCTTTAAGCCATAATTCATGTCGTTCAATAGCAACATTAGATCTGCATCCTTGTTCCTTCCATACACCTACACTTTGTACCAGGACGTACACCTTTTCAGAACATCAGGAAAACATGTCCGTGTAATGAATACCCCCTTCTACCCCACTTTCATATAGTAAAACTGGGGCCTATGCAGAGGTATGCCTATTTTTTCTTATTTTTAATCCAAAATATGATTGTGATTGTGGGTATTCGTTAGAACCGCCTCGGCGAGGCGGTTCTAACGTGTACCCACAATCTATGTTTTTGTAGCAAAAATAAGAAAAATAACAAAAAAAAAATCTACTGGACATTTTCAATTTTACAATTTAAAAATCTCTGTATATTGCATGGGCGTGTTTTCGTAATCTGTTTATGCGGCGAGTTACGAACGCGCGGAGGATTTGGAAAATGCCCTTTTGCATGTAGCAAAGAAACCTGGAAGCCTGCATTGGTATAGTCCGTTAGCTGTCTATAAAAACTGATGTTTTGCTATATATCTTCAAAACAACAAAACTAATCACTTTGAGGTATGGTGCATCTTGAATGGTTATCATATACATAACCAATCTATATTTTTAACAATTTTTTACACTTTGAGGTTAAAAAGTTTCTTTTGAAAACTGCCCAATTTTACATGACAATTTGGATGTAATGAACATGGGAGTAAATTTGTTTATGTAATAGCCTAGGAATATGCCTCTTTGTATGTAATACATGTACCTCTATCCCTTATTGGTTAAGTCTGCATTTAAAATACACATGAAAAAATACATTAGGTAAATCCAAAGAACTGTCGTGTGTTTCAATGCAAGACTCGGAGCAGTATGTTTTCTTCGAAACTGTGCGCATGCGAACAACAAGGCTCAAAAGCGACATACAGATGCTAAGTAGAGACAGATAAGTCCAGCAGAATACAGTTTACATTGGAAAAACATACCATGATGTAGGTTTTAAAATGTCATGGCTATTATGCGAAAAATGCATTTATAATACCAGTATAACTGTTAATCTCTTGCCTGAGTAAAACTTTTGTCTTGTTTTGTATTCTCCTACTAGAAGAAAAAAGAAATGCCTTTTAAAACGTTGCCAGAAAAATCGAATGTGATTGTGAAAATCTGAGTATTTTGAATCATTGACTCTGATAAAGTGAGGATACAAAGGCAGGAGGATCAACTGAGTCTGATGATGACACTGAAGCTTAATGAAATTGTTACTTTAACCTTTATTGAAAAGTTCATTTACATGCTTTCGAACATTCATTTTGTTGAACAGTATACTATTGGATTAAATTAATCTGCCTATTGAAATTTCGTTGAATTGGATGTGTGCATGGGCAGTACCTATAGCTGTTACAATAATTCGAAGTACTCCCATTCATTCTGTCTTAACTTTTTGTATTAAGGTTAATAGACAAAAGCAAGAAATCAACAAGTGAAAATTCTGAAAATCAGTTTCTAGTTATGTATTGGTATAAAAATAACATTGGAAAAATAAATTTAATTGTATCACTAATAATAAGCCAGATATTCTGCAAAACACCAGTTTTTATAGACAGCTAACTGACTATACGACCTAGAAATATCAGACCATTTAACAGTTCATGTGACGCCCACGTGTAAAAAAAGAAGAACACTCATGTAGAATAAGTGCTTGTAGAAATTGCAGAGAAAATGGCCAGATGAATCATTAGCCATTTGAAAACCCGATTGTTAATGACTCTTTCAAAATAATGAGCCGCGACGCAAGAAAACCGGCCTTCGCGGTTTCCGACCAGGTCTACACACCGGCCGATGCAGCTATAGAAGATGTCTAGAAACTTGAAATTTCGAATTTAGGAATAGTACTAGTATCCGAGTAGCGCAAAACAAAGGCGATCAGCTGTGCAGACCAGCTGATCTGCGCCTTTGTTTTCGCATCGGCAAAATCCGGTTTTCTCATGATGCGGCTCAAGTGTCATAGTCTGAGGCTACGCTGTCATTTTGACCTATTTACAGGAAGAAAATTGTGCAATTATACAGTCTATTCTTCACTTCGGCAACAAATCAAAACAACACATTTGATGCAATGTGGCGCACTTTATTGTGAAGTGAACAGTGAACTTGAGAAAGTGACAGCACTGACGAATTGTTTGTTACGTAAAATAAATACGGGGTTTTATGTGCTTGAAGGATAAATTTGAAAAATCAAAATAAGTGTGTCTTGATTTGAATAGCTTCAGTATCGGACAAACGCTGGGTCACTTTCAGAGGTCTACTGTGGATGATCTCGACCCCGTACAGAATACCCGCCGCCCAGCAAAAACATACCTCATCCAGCCCTTATTTTTTGCTAGCGTTTCGGTTAAAAAAGCTGTAGATTACGTGCCTTGCAGTATATTCCTATAGGGAAGGTGGCAATCTAACACCTTAAGATCATCATATCTATACAAATTTTGGTACAAAGCTGTTCACTTCTAGAGAGTGCCCTAGAAACTGAACTTCAAATTCACAGTAAAACGCTTACTCACTGAACCGCCCGTGCATAACCTCCAGTATACTAAAACAAATTAGTAGCGCTCTCGTATCGCATAGACAATTATTTCGATCTATTCGATGAAACGATCGAAATATTTATTATCGCTAGCTGTTAAGAATGAGCCGCCTCATGGGAAAACCAACAATCTGCATAGGCGAAAACAAAGACGCAGATCAGCTTCGCGGTAACCGCGAAGCTGATCAGCGCCTTTGTTTTTCGCTTCTTGGATAGTACAATTCCTCTTCTACTTAAATCCGAAATTTCAAGCTTCTAGCTCTTTTCTGTGCTTGTACAGGCCGGTTTGCGTCGGACCTGTTCGGAAACCACATTGTTGGTTTTCCCACGAGGCGGCTCAGTTGTCTGGTTGTAGGTATTCGTATTTTTCATTTTCGTGATCTTATGGCCTTGTTGCTTATTCACTTACTGAACTGAAAAGCAGTATGATCTTCATTGAGTGTTTGTTGGTTAGACGATGGTCCAACTAACCCCCCCCCCCCCCCCCCAACTCCGCTCCAACTTCCGTGTGGAGAGGTATCGCGGAACACCGACTGGAACAGCCTAAATACAGTCCACAAAAATGCCTTTTCAACCAGTGCATCGGGATGTCAAACAATCAGTCAGTCGATCAATCGATCGCTCTCTCGCTCGCTCGCTGTTTCGCACGCACGCACGAACGAACGAATGCACGCACGCACGCACGCACGCACGCACACACACACACACACCAAACCAATCAATATTTCATTCATCTATTCATTCAAAATTCTGTCTAAAGTTATGGTTTATGGTTATTGGAAAAGGTCCCTCAGGACCTTTTCCATAGTGTTTACTTTGAATATGAAGAAAATTGTACCCATGATCGACTGCTCTCCCTCAATTACGCGTTTTTGTCACATAAAGCGCTTACTAAAAACTAGTGAACCCGTCTATAGGGACTAGACAGTTCACCACAATCAATTTAATTTATCAATTGTTGGCACTCCCCGTCAAATAGCGGTAAATATCTAGCAAGCAACCTCGATCATGGTGACTGCTTATCATAGCGCATCTAGGATTACATCGTATATACCCTGACGAGGGGTACAGAAACTACAGAAACTCTATATGGCTGACTTTTAGTCCATCACATCGCACCATGGGTCTGTTTCTGGTAGTGTGGCTGCAGGTCAAAATTCAGAACAGTTCAGAGTTCAACTCTGTCACAAATTGACTGCACTGCAAAATGGTTTTCTACAAATCGACATATTGATTGTAATCGTGCTCCCTTTAGTATCGGTTTTGATTCCATAACATCAAAAAATTTTGTCATTGCCTTGAGTAACATATACACACACTGGTCAAGCTTCATTACAAGAAACGACATTCATGTATAGGAAACGAAACTGAAATGTATGAGAATCGAAATTAATGACGAACCAGAGAATCAACAACACTGAAATTTAGAGCAAAAGGGAATATCTCTTATAACAAACGGCTGCTGACCTTTTCATTGGTTTCTTTTTAAAGAAGCCAACTTGTATCCTTCTCTGTTTGGCTGTATACGGGGGTCATTCAAGAACTAATGACAGTGGGTCCATATCTCGGAATGTATAAATTAGACTCGGTATAATTTGATATGTGACATGTTTGTGCTGAAAAGTTTGTGCTTTTATCATGGCTAGATTTGATGCTATGCTAATTTGAATATGACAAAATTTAATGAAGCGTCCATGGTCGCGAATAACTGAATTGTTACACATTTTTGTAAGGGGGTAGGGTAAGTAAAACTTGCACTATATAGTCTATTCAGTGCTTTTTGATGATTACTGACAAAAACAAAAGTCTACAAGAGCAACTAGTCTATATCATTGATATCAATTTCCTGATTTGCAACATACATGATTGCTAAGCAACAACAGAACAAACCTTAATATACACATTCTGCACCTAACCAAATAATTAGAAAATCAAATAGATTCAAATAATATGTTTAATTTTAATGGTATTCAAATGGCTTCTTTACAAAAATAAACAAAAAATCAAAAGTCAGAGAATGTTATCGAACAAGTATTTGATTTAAAATGACTAGCCAGGTTTGATACATTTAAATTTGAACAAGAGATGGGGCTGGTTCATTTTGAAACTCTGTGTACACTGTATAGTGTCACTGTATTCAACAACATTGACCAGGACAATGCTGCTTAAACAAAGACGCATTTAATCCTCATGAAATGCTACATATTCAGATTCAAGATACTGTGGTCTTGCATCCAGGCAAGTACTCACTTTTATCAACAACAGCGTGTTGCGTCCAAGGTCATTCGGTTGCATAGAATTGGCATCATAGCAAGCTTTTAGAGGAGCGATTGAATAACAGTCATCTAAAATATGGTTGATAGTACTATATGAGACTCACACAACTGATCACAACTGTTAAGAATTTTTTTTTATTTTTTTTTTGAATCTTTGTCATTAATTCTTGAATGACCCTCGCATGTATTACCTGATATACTGATTTGTTTCAACAGAATACCAGTGAGACAGGTCGTCCAATCTGGTTCGTATTTTCCGGTATGGGTTCCCAGTGGCCCGGTATGGGCAGGGCTATGATGGAAATAGAGGTATTCAGAAACTCCATCATGAAGTGCGACGCCATCTTGAAACCACACGGTGTTAGACTGTATGACATACTAATGTCGGAGGAGGAGGAATTGTTGAAAAATGTCGTAAATTCTTTCGTCTGTATAATATCAGTTCAGGTAAGTTCTGTAAATTAAAACAAAAAGTATGCCATACATGGTCGTTTTGACCTACACAGTATTTCACGACCATAACCGACAGCAATGTCAATTGCATGTAGACATGGCCATTAAATTATAAACTGTATTCTTAGAAGCGTCAAGTCAATATTGACTGAAAAACCTAAAATAAACATGCATTTAGCGCATTTTTTTCACTGCACATAAGGTTACAAATTCTAAATAAACTTCACTTCAGGTTGCCCTCGTTGACATGTTGAAGTGTATGGGGATCGAACCAGAAGGTATTGTCGGCCACTCTGTGGGCGAACTTGGCTGTGCATACGCTGACGGCGCACTGACTGCCGAGGAAGCGGTGTTGGCGGCATATTGGAGAGGCTACTGTGTGAGAGAGGCCAATCTGCCACCGTGTGGAATGGCTGCTGTTGGTGAGGCATAGTTGTTCATCTACGCAACTTTTAGTTGTTCATCTCCGTTACATAAAGTTCCTCGTTTCCATAACGCCATAATAAATGGCAACTGTAGATAAAGATCGTCACCCCTGTACATTGTTGTCCATCTCCGTATACGTAACGCTGTCATAAATGGCAACTGTAGGTAAAGATCATTCTGCTCAGTTGTTCATCAAATCTGAGTAAGGGAATGGGGAGAAACAAAGATTTCCGTTACAAAAGAAGCCATAAATTATTTAAAAACAAATGTACACGGCCACCAATCCAGCTCTTTCATAGCAAAATGCAATGATAACAAATTCATTTGCGGTACTTCCTACTATGCAGCTGCGGAGTTCGAAACGTGTAAGTGACTTCGTGTTCTCTTGTTTTATTATCAATTACTCCTATTTTAAGACATCTTTCAAAAATCGGAGAATGACATGATGTGGGTAATTTATCTAGTGTCTTTCATCTCCAGCCGATCTGCTAAAAACACAGCACGTGGTTTGGAATCACTTTTGAGGCGAGTGCAACACATGCGTTTTTAGGTTGTGTGCTAGATTATTTTCAAATCAGAGGCATACAAATGACGTTTATGATCACAAATCTTCATCATTAGTCAAAATAAAATCTTCCAAATAAAATGGACGCATTGCATAAGTTGGAAAACGAAGTTATTCCGTGTGTTTGTGTTGAAAATCTAGCATACAACCTAAAAACGCATGTGTTGCACTCACTTCAAAAGTGATTCCAGACCACGTGCTGTGTTTTCAGCAGATCGGATGGAGGTGAAAAAAGCTAGATAAATTACCCACATCATGTCATTCTCTGATTTTTGAAAGATGTCTTAAAAAAGGAGTAATTGATAATAAAACTAGAGAACACGAAGTCGCTTACACGTTTCGAACTCCGCAGCTGCATAGTGGGAAGTACCGCAAATGAATTTATTATCATTGCATTTTGCTATGAAAGAGCTGGATTGGTGGCCGTGAATGTAGGTACGCGAAACTGTCACGGTAGTATAACATTTTAATGCACAATCTCATATCAACAAACAGGTCTATCTTGGGAAGAAACCCTCGCTCAGTGTCCCCAGGGGATCGTGCCCGCCTGCCACAATTCAGAGGAGTCCGTTACAGTCTCAGGACCATTAGAAGGGGTGCGGCAGTTTGTGGAGAGTTTGAAAGAAAAGGGAATATTTGCCAGGGAGGTGCAGAGCGCCGGAGTTGCGTTCCATTCCTATTTCATGAAAGATGTTGCGCCACAGCTGAGGTCGGCACTTGAGCAGGTTAGCCTCGTTTTCATTTCAGTAATATGGGACTGTTTATTTTTCCCGGTGGAATATTTTGCGAAATGAATTAAGGTAGTACGTAAGTTGTAGATACGTAAATCGCTAAAGAATGATATGCCACGTGATCTATGCTACACGTAGCCTCAGTTGTACAGTATTGTTTCTAACATTACTCCTGAATTTCTTTGATGTACAAAAATATTCTGTGAAAATTTTGTGACGCTAGCATGCAGATCTACGTGTATTTTAGACTATATATAAGATCTATTAAAACAAGCATCGTTTTTAGATTAATCAATGCATGTTCCATTTCTAGGTCATTAAACCCAAACCACGATCAGAAAAGTGGGTCAGTTCGTCCTTTCCAGAATCTGATTGGTCGACGGAAACTGCTGAGATGTCGTCTGCAGATTATCACGTGCACAACCTAGTGAGCCCGGTACTGTTTCAAGAGGCTCTCAGTCACGTGCCTAGCAACGCTGTTGTCATAGAGATTGCACCACATTGTCTGCTGCAGCCAATACTGAAAGGCTCACTTGGCGCGAAATGTTGCATTGTGGGTCTGATGAAGCGGAAGAACCCGGATAATGTGGAATTTTGTTTCTCAGCTTTAGGAAAGTAAGTTCTTTAATGCGTTCGTTATACTTAAACTAAATTGTCACGGCGTTTGATTAAGAGGAATGAAATAGTTTTACTTTATCTTGTATCGCGGTTTATAGAAGTGCATTGAAAAATGCGAATCTGTGGAAGGACATGATGTCGTTTTAATGATGGCGGCATTGAAGATGTTACGCGGCATTGCGTTTTCATTGTGAACATTACAAAAACTTGCAGTGACTTTTTCCCCTTCAAAAAATGGTGAAAATTTCATTGGAAATTTTTTGATAATTTTAACATTTGTGCTTAAAACATAGAATGTGGGTACACGTTAGAACCGCCTCGGCAAGGCGGTTCTAACGAGTACCCACAATCTATATTTTGGAGCAAAAATAAGAAAAGCAGGCATACCCCTATAAATCTCAGTTTCATTATATAAAAAGGGGTATGAGGTGGTTTACATTTCACGGACATGTTTTCCTGATGATTACAATGCAAGAACCACTACACATAAAGACACGAAAGGAAAAACAACAACAACAACACGATGGCATGCAAGAAATGTTTCTTTTAGAAATTTATTTTATCAGTTGCGTGTAACAGTTTTACTTGTTTATTCAGATGCTACCAGAGCGGCATGTCACTCGACCCACTGAAGTTATTTGCCCCTGTAGAATTCCCCGTCCCCAGAGGAACGCCCATGATTTCCCCACACGTTCAATTGGACCACTCTCATACGTGGGAGGTTGCAAAAGTTAGCTCGGGCAATAATCGGGAGATGAGCTTTGAAATCGATTTATCGAAGAATTCCCATTATCGTCACTGGTTGGATCATAAGATCGATGGTCGGCCGGTCCTACCAGCTGCTGCGGGCTTGTGGCTGACTTGGAGAGCCCTGGGCGCTCGGGAAGAAAGAGAATGGCAGAAAATGCCGGTTCTATTCGAAGATGTTACGCTGTACAGAGCAGCTATTCTAAATCCTGATGGTAATTTATGTTGTTGTTTTCTCATAACAAATAATTAAGACGCTGAACTTTGCCGATTGTTACCGATTATGTGCGTAAAGCTTTAATCATTATTAGTTTTGGCTATGGTCACTGATTTTGTTCTGTTTACCAAAAGTATTTGCAGGATAAGCGTTACAATAATGGACGCGGTACGCCTGGCAAAATTAGAGGATACGGGCTACGCCAATTGAGAGAGGAATGGGGTTATAGCCTCATATATACTACCTTGACACGTGCTTTATTGTAAATAACACCAAAAGAAGACAAACTATGGGCAAAGTAACTGAATGGTTCTTCTAGTACTTCTTAATCTTTAAATTGGTTAGGGTGGCCAAACTTAAATTTCCTACTTTTCCACAATACAAATCAATTGCAACCCTGAAGAGAACCAACAAAAGGTGGTCAACTCTGCTGATTTCAATTGTATACCAATCTAACTTACTTTATAAATCAATCACCACATGAAAATTGTCTGGAAGATTATTTCTATGTTGGCAAGTTGATAGGGTAATCTCTTGACTTCTTCACAAAGAAGTCAACAGTTCATCAATGAATTTATATAGAATGTTTGCAACATTAGAAAGGACTTAGGTGTTATGTTTGCCATAGAGTTCCCCAGCTGTAACACTCCCATGCTTATTTCAGTTGTCAGATCCGGTAATATGCATCATTATTTTATCTTTCCACAGCAAAAGTCAGAATTGACGTCAAATTCCTCCACAGAGGTGACCAATTCCAGGTCATAGAACGTGATGACGTCATAATGACTGGCCGAGTTACCGTTCCTGACGCCAAAACACTAGGCTATTATCTCGATAAGTCATCAGAGAAAGCGGCGACCGTTGATATACCGACGGACATGAAGACAGAGGATCTGTACAAGAATTTTAGACTCAAAGGATTTGAGTATGGTCCACCATTCCAGCTTCTAATGGCGGCAAATCTGGAGGGTACGTTTAATTTTAACCCATATTTGACGAATGGATTCTTCCATCATTATCATTTGGATGAGTCCACTTTCATTTTTAGGTGTGTTAGAAGTGATTTTTAATTTTTATCTCATTTTTCGATGAAAATCCTCTGAGCGTTCTGCGGCGTCACATCTGGGGCTATTCTGTTTGCCTATGTCCCATAAAAGGGACGCCATGCTTAATTAAATGAGTTAATCCAACGTGTGGACTGTCCGTCTAAATTGATCCGACTACATTTATAAGCGTTGTAAATCAAATTTTGTCAGGGTATCAGGTCACCAAGGGCTAACTATGATCATATGATAGAAACCTTCCTTTTTTTTTATCTAAATTGGGCAATTTCATACGACACATAATTTGCAAAGGACGAAAGAAAAATAACTACCATATAATGAACGTTATATTTCGAAGTATGTAGCATTTTAAAGAAGTGACCAACAGTTCTAATATTTCTCTAAAACATGACACGAAATCTACAGCACCAACGAAGTGATGGCGCTGGACATCACGAAAACACACCATACGATATGAGCCACTTCGTGGAAAAACCGACAATGTGGTTTCCGAACAGGTCTGACACAAACCGGCCTGTACAGCTACAGAAGCAGGCTAGAAGCTTGAATTTTTGGAGTTAAGTAGAGGAGGAATTGTACTATCCGAGTAGCGAAAACAAAGGCGCTGATCAGCTTCGCGGTTACCGCGAAGCTGATCTGCGCCTTTGTTTTCGCCTATTCAGATTCTTGGTTTTCCCATGGTGCGGCTCATATATAGATTACAGAGATTCATACAGTTGTAAAATTTGAGACAAATATCTTTTGTAGATTGTTTTTGTATTTTTGTAATATTTGCCCCAAACATAAATTATTGATACACGTGAGCCTAAGCGGTTTCAACGAGTACCCACAGTCTATTTGACTATACGCCAATTTGCCATGAAATGAGTGCATGCTAGTCATCATAAAAAAAAAGAAAAAAAAAAAAAAAAAAAAGAAAAAAGAAAAAAAAGTAGGAATCTAGAGCTTGTGTTGTCAGCCCAGTCATCGTATATTGTTCATTTAAGCAGCCTCCGTGGCGCAGTGGTTAAGTCACTCGCCTTGCAAACCAGGGGTCGGAGGTCCGAATACGGGCTCTTGTCTGTCGTAGATGAGACTTTAAACCGAGGTCCTGTCTCCTAATGACCTAAGCTGTTGATGAGACGCTAAACCCCGAATTAACCGACCATTGTTCATTTACAGGAACAAGGGGCGTAATCAAGTGGACTGGAGACTGGGTGCCCTTTTTAGACGCAATGCTTCATCTACCCATATTGCAAACAGAAAGTCTTCTCCTACCTACGCGGATTCAAGCTGTAGCCATTGACCCGGAGTTACACGAGAAACACTTGCGCACATTTGAAGACGAGACTCAAGGTTTGTTTAAATTTAAGCCACGTCATGAGAAAACCGGATTTTTTGCCTATGCGATAACAAAGGCGCAGCTCAGCTGTGCAGTAAATAGGTTTGAGACTTTGCTCTCTTTGCTCTAGAAAGTATGGACGGCCAGGGCGACATGTTAATTGGTACGTGTATTTGTGATATTTGTTAAATGCTAATTGTAATATGCTTATTGCAAAATTGTTAAACAAAAAGTATGAAAAGGATCGATATTAAAAGGACAATTATTAAACATTATATGTGAATAGCAAATTAACAAATTAGCATGTCGCCCTGGCATTCCATAAGAAAGCTACAAGAACACCATCTGGAGTACGACGCTCTACCACTACTCCACCGCGCTCCCATTTGAATATTTAGTCTGCCGTATTATAATAAGGGTACCTAAGGAAACGTCTTATTTTTCTGACCACGGGACTGATCATGTCCTTTCCTGCCTGTTTGATTTAGTATTTTAATATGTTAAGAAAACAACGAATCAACAAGGCAAAACTCATTCACTGCTATATATATAGACTTTTATACCTGTACCTAGTTAGATTTGAGCCGCCGCATGGGAAAACCAACAATCTGCATAGGCGAAAACAAAGGCGCAGATCAGTTTCGCAGTAACCGACGACGCTGATCAGCGCCTTTGTTTTTGCTACACGGATAGTACAATTCCTAGATACTTTCTAAATCCAAAATTTCCGGCCTCTGACCATCTTCTGTGACTGTAGAGGCTGGTTTGTGTCGGACTTGGTCGGAACCCAAATTTTTGGTTTTCTCACGCACAGGCTCATGTTTCTTTCTAGGTTTTGAGCTTGATTTCAACTTCAATACATCGTCCAGAATTACGCCTTGCGTTCACATCTATGACGTCGGTAGCACGTTAGCAATACGGGGAGACCAAAAACCAGCCACACACGAAGCTGTACAGTTTATTCCGTACAGGAGATCAATGTGCATGAAAGACCACGATGAAACACTTGTAAAATACAAAGAAAGGTGTGAAATTGCTGCGGCTGAAGAATTTCATAAATCTATGAACAATGGTTTCTCGAAAAGACCCTATTTCAATGAGCTTTTAAGTGGTTCTGGTAAGAGAGAAAAGCATGAAAACGCAAGTGATGGGATAGAAAATGTGGCCGATGGGGAAGATACTAAAACCTGCTATCTAAGACTTTTGTTGGATATAAACAAAATCATTCACGACGATAAGTATGCAGATTGTGTCACTGACATCTTCAGTGCTAAAACCGAAGAACTTTCACATGACAAATTACTCGGAAACGTGTTACAGACAAAATATTTGCGACCAGCTTTAGACATCTGGGTGGAGAATATGCCTGTTCTCAATACAAGCCCTAAGGTTATTGAAATATCTGACGGAGAACATTCAGATGGAATTATAGACCAAATAAAGACAAACTTCTTGTTAAAGCCCACGTTTCGTTTCGCAAACACTTCGGATACTCAGACAGAGAGTAACTCTAGTGACGATAAAACTGGAGATGTTCATTGGGAACTTGACAAAGACGCACCAGAAGATCTAAAAAATGCTCAATTGGTGATTGTAAACAATATTGCTCGCAAACAGAAGAACGTTAAGAAAACATTAGCGAGTATTTCACAGCTTCTTGACGTGGATGGATTCATTCTCTTACACGAGGTGACAACAAACTTTGCCATTGCCGCACCATTAGATGGTTTGTATTGTGATAAGGTTAAAGACATAGATGATCTGGCTGATCGAACATGCAGTATTTATTGTGACAGGGCTAAATGGCTGAAGCAGTTTGAGGAAGAAGGACTACAGGTCGTTTATGAAGTGACGGATAATCTTCTCTCATCCTTGTTCTTACTGCGGAAGGAGGTGGAAACCGATGCTGAAAAACAAGTGATTCTAAATATAAATGACCCTGGCTGTAGCTGGGTCGATGATCTCAAATCAAAGGTAGAAGAAGTGGGTCAAAGTGGACATGTGGAGAATTTGTGGGTTCTAGCAGACAATGAACGGAGTGGAATTCTTGGCTTGGAGAACTGCCTTGTCCGAGAAGCTGGTTCCAGAATGAGGTAACAGTTTTGTTAATTGCATCGCGATAACATGTCCGTGTAATGTATATCCCCCTATACCCCAACTTTATACAGCACAACTGGGGTATGCAGGGGTATACGTATTTTTCTTTATTTTTGCTCCAAAACAAGATTGTGGGCACTCGTTAGAACCGCCTCGTGTACCCACAATCTATGTTTTGAGCAAAAATAAGAAAAACATTTAAAAAAAATCTACTGAAACTTCAATTTTTAAGCTACTGTGAAACGTTTATAGGCCTCTATACTAGCTGATGAGATGGTAGCTGAAATGCCATGGAGTGATTCTTTCCATAATCTCTACAATACCCCTTCAATTGTCATGTTTACCTTTCATCAAGAATGAAAGTCCACTCTTTCTAGTGTTTGTACATTTTGTTTTGCATTTTCATTCAGATGCATTTACAATATGGACGGAACTGATGAAGATCTCAACAGTGAAGTAATGAAGAATGTTATTGACAATAATCTTCTGAAGAATGTTTACAAGAATGGAGAGTGGGGATGCTACCATCATTTGCCGTTGCTACCAGGTAACTATGACAACGAGAAGTATACTCCACATTTATTCATTAACACAAAGAGGGAGTCAAAAATATCTGAGAAATTCAGAGGAATTTGATTATTACATGTGTATGTATTCTGGAAAAATACTTCGATAATTAATAGGAGGATAACATTATTTACCAATATTTATCAATACTTTTGGCTAAAAATCCGATGCACAGACCGGTTGCAGAGAGTGATATTCAAAAAAGAGATGGTGATTTCATTCTAAACGCGAAATTAAATAATAGGAAAACGAAGCAGGTTCTATGTACGCTTTGTAGCTTTAAAAACATTCGATAGTGTAAATAGAAACACATTATAGCTGGTTTTAAGAATTGTATAAAAGGTAATAATTAAAAAGTAGTATATATAGTATGAAAATGGAAAAACGTAAGAGTGAACGGTGAATATACTAAACATTTTGAGTGCCCTGTTGGTCCTAAGCAGGGATGTTAGCTTAGTCCTGTTATTTTCTTCGATTTTGTGAACGACCTGACCAGGTTAATTGAAAATAGTGATATTGAAAATAGTGGTATTTGTGAAATACTTTCTTTTCTGATATTTGATTGATGCATCTATTTGCAGATGATACAGCTCTTATAATAATATCCGACACAAGGGTCTTCAAAGTCATTTAAATGTCTTAGATCATTCATTCATTCATTCATTCATTCATTCATTCATTCATTCATTCATTCATTCATTCATTCATTCATTCGTTCATTTTCTTTGACAAAATAGTAAATGTGGCAAAAATGAAGGCGATGTTAATTAGATAGGATGATAGGCTCCGTTCAAATGAGAGTTCGTTTATGATAAGGGAGTTTGAATTTTAATAGTGATAGTAAACTCTCTTTGTATAGGATGACTGATGATTTATCTAAAAAAACAAAAAAAAAAAAAAAAAAAAAAAAAACAAGGATAAGTGTTGCTGTTTCTAAAGCTTTTTATAAGGTAGTTTATTCAATGCGGCCGTATGGTTGTGAATTATGGGATACCCAAAAATTTGTAAAAGGGAAAACGAGAGAATACACACTATGCACGGCTTAATATCAATTTATCCGTTTCCAGTGAAAACAGTTCCAACTGAGCATGCATACGTAAGCATTCTGAAACGAGGCGATCTTTCCAGTCTTTCTTGGATCAAGACATCAAAGGGCCATAGCGGAACTTTCAAATCTCAGAAGACAGAGCTGTGTGATGTCACTTATGCGTCATTGAATTTCCGTGACGTAATGCTGGCTACGGGGAAACTTCCCCCTGATGCCATTCCAGGCGAATTCTTAGAAAAAGTAGACTGCCTTCTCGGACTGGAATTTTCTGGAAGAGATAGCCAAGGAACAAGAGTTATGGGACTTTGTCCGGCAAAGGTATAATAGTTTTTAGAACTGCATCATCGGCATTAAAATGTTATCAGTTATTAATAAATTGCATTCATTTAGTTAAGTAGACCTAAATAGTTACTTTAAAGTCCACATGTACAGTGGCAACGTGGGACTTGTATACTAATCATTATCCAACTTGGTTTTCTGATTTTTCCTTTTCGCAGTGGGCATGTGTCCTGTAATGCGCCCTTAATATTTAAAAAGTCAAACAGATCTTTTTGCGATGCACGGTTGGACGCTGTGGTCACGTGGTTTAAATATTTTTCCAGGGTTTGGCTACATCCGTTGAGACGCTGCCTCAACTCCTGTGGCCTGTCCCAGACAACTGGACACTGGAACAAGCCGCCACCGTCCCCTCTGTTTACACAACAGTATTTTACTCCCTGGTGGTCAGAGGCCAGATCAAGGCCGGTAACTCTATCTTGATTCATTCCGGAAGTGGCGGGGTTGGTCAGGCGGCCATAAGAGTTGCGTTGCATCATGGGTGTAAAGTGTTCACAACGGTTGGCACGCCTGAGAAGAAAGCGTTCCTTCAAGAAACGTTCCCGGAGCTAGATGACGGTTGCTTCTTCAGTTCAAGAGATATAACATTTGAACGAGGAATCAAAATGGCGACGTCTGGGAAAGGTATATGCAAGTATGAGCCGCATTATGAAAAAAAAAAAAAAAAAAAAAAAAAAAAACAGGAATGTGTTTTCCGAACAGGTCCGGCACAAACCGAGCTCTACAAGCATAGAAGATGACTGGAGGCTGGAAATTTTGGATTTAGAAAGTAGAGGAATTGTACTATCGTCACTATCCGTGAAGCGAAAACAAAGGCGCTGATCAACTGCGAAGCTGATCTGCGCCTTTGATTTCGCATTTCAAAATGTTTGTTTTCTCATGATGTGCCATAAAACCTAGAAACGACAATTTGTCTGCTGTGCAAATTCCCAATTTATATAGACATAAGACTTTATTTAAGTTGTCTACCATTTTTATTGCTCGCAATATTTTATAAGTTGATTGTTATTTTCAAACAGTTTAATGTAATTTTCTACCATCCATATTTCAGGCGTCGATATTGTTTTGAATTCCCTGGCAGACGACAAACTACAAGCTAGTGTCAGAGTGCTGGCGACCCACGGGAAATTCCTTGAAATCGGCAAATATGACTTGGCAATGAATAATCCGTTAGGTGAGCTATTACTGCTTTAATTATCCTGATAAACGCACATCTCTGCAACAGATTGCATTTCGTACATGTGTGTAAAATTACACTTTTGGTATGAAGTTGGCACACAATTTTACACGCCTCCTCTAAATCTGTAACAAATACACTTATTACCATTTAAAATGTGTTCTAAGGAAAGGTTATATGGGTCACAAAAATATGGTCATGTATATACTTTTTCGTGCAGTCATTAAAAGAGCATAATTTGAAAAGAACTGCACGGAATCGTGTATAAACCTTAATTATATTGCAGGAAGTCTATAATTTAGTATAACCCCAAAACTGCGGTTTAAACCATATTAGATCTGCTATACATACATTTGCATTTGAATTTATTTAATTTGACCAAGTGTGCTATGTGAGTGCTGATTTGCACTTCTGTTGTTGTCTGTCGTGATGTTATATTGTATTTCTCTTAAAAAATAAGTATGTATCATCATGAAAACATGTCCGTGTAAAGTATACCCCCTCAAAACCCCACTTTTATATAATAAAACTGGGGTTTGCAGGGTTGTATCTATTTTTCTTATTTTTGCTCCAAAACATAGATTGTGGGTACTCGTTAGAACCGCCTCGGCGAGGCGGTTCTAACGTGTACCCACAATCTATGTTTTGAGCAAATATAAGAAAAATATCGATTTTTTTTCCAATGAAATTTTCACTTTTTTAAGCTGAAAAAATTCTCTGTATATTGCATGTAATGTATATAGACTATAGATGTAAAGACTTTTTGGTGGGGGGAGCTTAAAAGATTCTTTTCCGTGAATTTGCAGGAATGTCGGCTTTTCTAAAGAACATAACTTTCCACGGTATACTACTGGATAGTCTATTCGACGCTGATAACCACGACTTGCAGCTTGTTTCACGGTGTATGACCGAAGGAATAAAATCTGGCGTTGTTCAGCCCTTAAGAACGACAGTATTTGAGAAAACTGAGGTAGAGGATGCATTCAGATTTATGGCCAGCGGGAAACATATCGGGAAAGTTTTGATAAAGGTAATTTCAAAAGTGGAGAATAATTGGATATGTTTTTCAAGCTCATATACGTAGAGTTGAGTTTCTGTCTTTCTGTCGATATAGCGTAACATGCATATAAATAGTAAGGTTAACAGATGCCATCAATTTAAAAACAATAAAAATAAAACAGATTGTATAGATATTTCTTAGTAGCTTCATAAAAAATTATGTATTATACATTGTAGGTTCCATTATATTAATGTCAGGTAGAATCAGTAAAACATTCATGTTAAGGGTTTCAGAGATTCCTGTTACTTAATTAACTCATTTAAGCCTGGCGCTCCTTTTATGGGACATAGGCAAACAGAATAGCCACAGATTTGACGCCGCAGAACGCGGCGTCCCATCTTTGGCTATTCTGTTTACTTAGAGAATTTTCATCGAAAAATTGAATATCCATGTAATTTACGAAATCACTCCTGCCGCCCCTAAAATTAAAGTGGGCCCACCAAAATGATTATGATGGGAAATTCCATTCGTCAAATATGGGTTAATCTCACAGTACGGTGTATTGGTGAGGACACTCTATCAGATATGCTTTCACATATTTACTGAGGGCTTTATCTTGATTCGTTTCGTTCTATTCCAGGTACGAGACGATCAGGAACCCACTATTGTCTCCGCCATTCCAAGAACAGAATGCGATCCCAACAAAACGTACATAATCACCGGCGGTCTAGGTGGATTTGGTTTGGAGCTATCTCATTGGCTTATGAGAAGAGGCGCGCGCAGTCTCGTGCTGTCGTCTCGTTCTGGTGTTAGGACGGGATACCAGGCGAGGAAGCTGGCCTACCTCCGGTCACAAGGTGTAGATATTGTTGTCTCGACCAAGAAGATCACGGACAGAGCAGAAGTCGTTGAATTAGTACAAGAAGGTGGAAAGCCCGTGGGTGGTGTGTTTCATCTCGCCGCAGTAAGTGACCTTGACCGACCCCCTTTTTCGGGGGCGGGGGGATGTCGTCCTTATTTCATTACGCTTCACAGCCGATGTAATGAGCCGCGACGCGAAAAACCCGGCCTTTAGGGTTACCGACCATACCCGACACAAACCGGCCTGTACATTCACAGAAACAAGCTAGAAGCTTGAAATTTTGTATATGAGTAGAAGAGGGACAGTACGTACCATCTGTATAGCGAAAGCAAAAGCGATGATCAGCTGTGCAGTCACTCTGTATCACGTTTTGTCACAAATGAGCGAACTATTCTTGTACTCGTATCCTGAGGAAACCAAACAACGGACATGTTTAATAAATTGCAATTTCATTAATTGGGTTTTACAAATCTCTGTGACATAGATGTCATCGTTTTATTCGAATAACAGAGATGTTAACTATTTGCACGCAGTTACACGATTTGTATAGCAATCGCATCCTTCAATACCATTTTATTTCTAATTGACTACCCCAGGTTTATGAAAACTTTTTTGTGTGTTTGTGAATGTGTGTGTGTGTGTGTGGGGGGGGGGGGGGTCGTGAATTTATTATAAAAAAAAATAATAATTTACTTTTATTCAATTTTAGGTTCTGAATGACGCATTGTTAGAAAACCAATCACAAGAAAGCTTTCTAAACGTAATGGAACCGAAGGTGCAGGGCACCATTAATTTAGATCACGTGACAAGGGAACTTTGTAACGAGTCACTTGATTGGTTCGTTGTGTTCTCCTCGACCGCTACCGGTTTTGGCAACGCCGGCCAAACAAACTACGGATATGCAAATTCTGTTATGGAGCGCATCATTGAAGAAAGAAGGAGGGATGGGCACCCAGGTCAGCATATGTAAATATATTGTGAAAAATAAAAACATGCAATATGCATCAATTTTCTCATTTTAAAAGTGAAACATTTCATTTGAAAATATTTGATGCTCAGAGATTTGATGTCTTTGTTTTTTAATTTCCTGATGCAAATTATCCTCTTTACAGGGCTTGCAATTCAGTGGGGAGCAATCGGCGACGTTGGTATATTCTTTGATGGCACGGGCGATAACTCGGCGGTACGAAATGGACTGATACCACAACGTCTTACATCATGTCTAAAATCTCTTGATCTATTCTTAAATCAGCCGGAAGCAATCGTCACGAGTTACGTCATTGCTGACCTTGGAGTTACAAAAGTAACAGGGGCAGACATAGTTGATACCGTCTGCAATATTCTAGGTACGCTATTGTTTAATTTGTTTTAAAATTACAATTGTATTATCTAACTTTCAACACGACATCGTGAGCTCCGAATTTCACTATTGAGAATCATGTGGTATTGTATACAAACAAACCGATAAATGATCGGCCATGTCGGTGACACACATTGCAAATGAGGCCGAAGTTGAGGTTAGAATTTCGAGTTTTCTCCTATAGCCTTTACTCTATTGACTGATAGGTGCAGGCAATGCAGAAATTGAACATTTATTGAATGAAAGTAACATAAGAAATCCCGGTTATTTCGTTTTCGTATATACTTCATTGTTATTGTGATGGAATGAGTGTTCATTTTTCTGAAGTGTTTGCGAAAATGAAATAAACTGGATTCCTTATGTCACTTTCATTCAATAAATGTTCAATTTCTGCTTTGCCTGCACTTACCTATCAGTCAGTAGAGTAAACGCAATAGGAGAAAACTCGAATATCTCACCTCAACTTCGGCCTCAATTGCAATGTGTGTCACAGATCTTTTTTCGGTTTGTATGTATACAATTCTACGTGTTTCTCAGCTGTGAATTTATTTCATTTATTAAATGCAAAACATATTGCACTTGTGTACATAACATATATAAGTTATTAAAACAAACTGAAATGCACACCGCATTTTGACTGGTCACATGGATCATGGATGGATATCTTACCATTTTCAGGCATTAAGAATGCTAAATCCTTGGATGAAGATAAACCATTCGCTGATATGGGACTGGACAGCCTCTTGGCCGTTGAAGTAAAAGTAACTCTAGAGAACCAGTTCAACATAGTTCTTGCCGCTAAAGACATCCGTGAAATGACTTTGAGGAAACTTAAAGCTCTTGCCAAGGGAGAGAACGATGATGATGGTGATGATGATGATGACGAGGATGAAGGCGAGATTAATATAGCAGAATTGTTAAACCTTGATATGGATAGCATAGAATTGATGCCAAAAGAAACCATCAAGAAACTAAATAACTTGGAGGAGGGAATACCAGTGTTTGCCATTCATGATATTTTTGGTTAGTGACATTGTATTTTAATTTACAGAGATTGTTTTCTGAAATATATTTCAATTTTACTGCTTGTCAAAGATAAATATTTAAAATACTAGGGTTACTACTTGTAACAGACAACTACTTAAAACACTTGGGTCAGGGTGATGTGTGGTGGATTATGGACATCTCTTGTTCCCTTGAACTTCATTTTTGACATGGTAAATGTTGGACCATTTCTGGTTTCAAGCTGGTTCATGTACACATTTAGAAAGCGGTGACGCCCTCATGAGAAAGCATTCTGAATTCTTTCAATGCGTTATTTTTTGTTGTTTAAGTTCGACACAGTTTTATTGGGTTGACACAATATTTTGTATGCAAAATGATTAAAATATGTATACCTTTATAAACTCTCCATGTTTACTGGACAACTGAAGATTGAAAGATATTGAAATCTATAGAAATAAATAAATTTAATAAAGATACAGTATGAATGAAGTTTAGGTATAGAGTATATCGTTATTGGGTTGATATTTATGTTCAAGATTAAAGTGGAACAGAATATCTATTTCATTATAGGAACTCTTTTAACAATGTCGCACGTGGTTTCCCAACTAAAGGTACCGGTATACGGCATACAGAGAACTGAAGAAGTACCACTGGACTCAGTATCAGAAGTCGCCAACTTCTACATAAAGGTATGTATAAATATACCTCAAAATGTTAAAAATAGAAACCAGCCAGCAATTCTGAGCCTTATACACATTCTGTTTGGTAAATGAAATTGGTTCACATGATATTATCATTATTATTAAATGGCCCTTATGACTACTGACTTACCAGCACCTGCTCCACCTGTTATGAAAGAATATACTGGTTCATATTTGTTCTTTACGATGTGATGAACATTGTGGCTTTATCATGTTTTGTAGTCGATTTACACAATTTTAGACCACAGATGTATCTTTGAATCTGAAAATGATTTCGGTATTAGACACACCCTGTAATCGTTAAAAAGAAACTGTAGAAGCGAGAGATCAAACTAATAACTCTGTTTTACAGGAAGTCAGAAAGATTTGTAAGGGACAAACCTTCCATTTGCTTGGATACTCTTTCGGCGCGTGCATTGCACAAGAAATGGCGGTGCAGCTCCAAAACGAAAAATCAGAGGAGTTGAAATCGCTGACGTTGTTAGATGGTTCACATACGTGGGTATCTACTCTGATGGACAAAGTAAACACACACAAAGACAATCCAGAAATTCAAGCGGTTAACTACATATTTGGAGGAATGGGACTTGACATTCTTGTATGTTATGCTTTTCTTCTTTTGCATGATGGCCATGTTTGCACGCAAAATATGAGCAGCATCATGAGAAAACCAACAATTAGCATATGCGAAAACAAAGACGCAGAGCAGCTTCGCAGTGACTGCGAAGCTGATCAGCGCCTTTGTTTTCGCTACACGGGCAGTACAATTCCTCCACTTTCTAAATTTAAAATTTCATGCCTCTAGCCATTTTCTGTGGCTGAACAGCCTGGCTTGTGTCGGACTTGGTCAGAAACCACATTGTTGGTTTTCTCATAATGCGGCTCATATTATAATTGCAATAAAATTGGAAGTAAAATACATCAAGAATGGACATATAAAGAATTATTTATCCACGAGACCATACATTCTGGGTCTTAATGCGGGTCTATCCAGCTTCCTTTTTATGGTGTAAATGTTATCACAAAATCTCGAAGATAAGACGTGTGTTTAGCCTGAAGACAACGTAAATGTTCGCTCAAAATCTGTTATGGGTAATTTTCAAACAAAGCATAATAACTTTGTCTGTTTGTATAGGAGTTTCGTGAAGATACGGGAGGATTTTCTTTGACGCACGCTTCTTTTGAACAACTGTCAAATGTATTCATCGCATTTTCGAGAAATGAAATAATTACACCTGGGACCTCCATCTCATCTAAATAACGCGTCTTTTAAAATAACCTGGTTACTTAATTTGTTCATTTTATGCTTCAGGATTTAAACATTCTATCTGATGCTAGACTGGAAAAGTTATCAAAGCTTCTTCTGACCTTGAAACCTGGCGCTGACATTGAAGAGGCGAAAACTGCTGCCAGAAGGTTGCACGAGAGTACACAAATTATTTACGCTGTACAGCTCTCGGGCCAGTTCCACGGGGACGTAACTCTAATCAAAGCAGAGAGTAGCACTCGGTTACCGGGCCTGACACCCGATTACAGTTTGAACGAGGTACACGAACCATATTTTCTATTTTAATTTTCTATATTCAGATAATAGGAATGATTATTTAAACTCATTTGTGACGAATGATACTGTTCGTCCTTTTCATTTGGGTGAATCCACTTAGATTTTAGGGACATCAGGAATGGTTTTATTTTTTTTTTTTTTCCATTTCGTTTCATGGCAATGTAATTGCTCTAGCCAGCATACAAAATAGCCTCAGAAAGGGTGCTGCATTCTGCAATGCCACATCTGGAGCTTTACTGTTTGCTGGTGACCCAAAAATGACAAAATGCTTGTATCGTTCATGATGATCGAGTTCGTACTTGTATTCCAGAACCCCAAAAGACACACATTTTAAAAATATTAAATGGAAAATGTATGAAAGTGTGTTCTATAATAGCATAAATAAACGTGTAACCTTCACAGAATGATATATATTTAAGAAATTAATTTCATTTTTCTGATGTTCATGGATCCATGAACCACATTGGGCGTCGTGCAAAGTGAATGTACCCCGAATATTCATACATCGGAAAAAAGTAACTCATTGCTTATATTAACATTCATTTCGCTCTATTGCTGAAAAATTATCAAGGAGATCACAATTACAAGCAAATAGAGAGTTTACACAGTTCGTGTTAAAATAGTGGAAGGGCATCGATGACGTCATGAAGTGTGCGTTAATTTATGACGTCAAGTTTGATCATGTGGCGTCACGTGACACGCACTTCAGTTCTATAGATGATCATAGATTCATCAAGGCTTTGTATTAGAAATGTAAATATACAGTGTTATAAATATTAAACGTTCACACTGATCGATATTTCAGTATTGTACTGGGAACATCACCGTGGAGAGCGTACCCGGACGTCACGTCTCCTTCTTGATGGACAGTTCAGGGGATCAAGTGGCCAGTTTAATCAACAGCATTGTCCTACGGAGCCAGTAAAACTCGCCGACAAACTAATCACTGGTTAATACGTGTAGATGATGGACATTTGTGAGGATTTGAGGAACAACCATGTCTTAACGAGCCTTTAAACTTTCCTAAAAGTATATGACGTCAAAATAACGTCATAATGATATACAAAAATGATGACGTCATATTGGCTTTTGCCTGACGTCGTTTTATTGTTGACGACGTCATATCGATATTGATCTGACATTGTTCTTTTGTATAGAACGTCATTCTTTTCTGATTTCGTTCTATCGTTGATAATGACCTGATATCGATTTTGTACTGACGTCTTTTTATTGTTGATGACGTCATATTCACATTTAACCTTACGTTTGTTTTTTGATGATGCAATATATCGATATTGACCTACTAGATAGTAGATAGTTGAAGAAAAGTTGTGGAAGATAGTAAGAGTACCGACCAAGATGCTATTTGAGCCGCCTAATAAGGAAACCAACAATATGAATATGCGAAAACAAAAGCGCCGATCAGCTTCGCAGTAACTGCGAAGTTGATCAGCATCTTTGTTTTCCATACTCAGATAGTTCAAGTCCTTCTCTGCTTATACCCAAAACTGCATGATCTTAGCTTTCTTATGTGACTGAACAGGCCAGTTTGTGTCGGACCATTTCAGAACCACAAATTGTTGGGTTTCTCATGCAACGGCTCATTTACAATAAGTTTGTATGCCGCACTGGATGACTGGAATGCATTTGGTTTGTGGGGAAAACAAAATTAGACTGATACTTAATGTGTATGTGGTAAATCATATAACAGTATGTTCACATAAATTTATTTTATTTTTATTATTCAAGGCGGGTTACTTATCCTCATAAACCAGTCAGTATGCAATAATTAAAACATTTTTTTTTAAGATTTACACTTAACTAAACCATAGTATACGAGGGCTGGGATTTTAATTCGTAGACTTTGTCCACTGATTTTCTATTACAGCACTTATCCAATATTTGATGCATTATTATAAAGAAACAAAGTCTCCCTGTTTTGTGTTTACAAAAATTTTCAAGAAATCTTGCGCAGTGCTCATAAAAATGGTCTCCGTACCAACCTAGGTTTCGCTCCCCGGGGCACGTCGTATTTTAGATAATTCTGAAGTTATATGGTGTCGATAAACACGCATATAGTATATTTTTATAAGAGTTCTATAAAGACGTTTTACGTCCGTTTTACTATTTGTTAAAAAAACTGGCCTGGTTGCATTTTAGCTAATTGTTAAAAACTTACAACAATTAGACAAAATGCAATTTATTCCGTTTTAAAGAAAAGCGGACTTCTTTAAATGATTTGTATGGCTGTTATATACCTCATTTTAATTAATAATAATTGCTTTGTTTGCTTATGATGTGAAATGTATTTTACATATTTATGTTTGATTAAATGGTACATAATTATTTAAAACATCTATACGCTTCCATTTACGTTCCTCAGCATTCAAATACCCAAGAACTATTTCATTTCGTTACTAAGGTATTGCCGGTAAAATTTAGCAATTGCCTTGTTTCCACGGACACTTTTTCTTTGACGAAGATTATTTGTCACAGAAACTTTGGCAATGAGTTTGCGTTCACACACAGCAAAGATTGCATGTACATGTACTTATATTACTTAGCTCGCTCACCTTTGTCACAGATATTTGACAATGAAACTTCGCCACAGAATTGAATGTACACGAGCATATTTTTCTGCGACAAACCCACTTTGTCAAAGAAAAATTTTCAAAGGAGACGCGGCCTAGATGGCTGTATGTCATTCAAAACAGTGTACGATGAGTGGCACATAGATCACCATTACGAAAACTTGCCCATGCAATATACAGAGATTTTTTGAGCTTTAAAAATTGAACATTTTCATCTGAAAAAATCGATATTTTTCTTATTTTTGCTCAAAACATAGATTGTGGGTACTCGTTAGAACCGCCTCGGCAAGGCCGTTCTAACGAGTACCCACAATCTATGTTTTGGAGCAAAAATAGGAAAAATAGGTATACCCCTGTAAACCCCAGTTTTACTATATAAAAGTGGAGTTTAAGGGGGTATTCGATACACGGACATGTTTTCCTGATGTAAATAGATTTTACAACTGTATATGAGCCCGTGCATGAGAAAACCAACAATTTGGGTTCCGACTAGGTCCGACACAAACCGGGCTGTACATCCACAGAAGATGGTTAGAGGCTGGAAATTTTGCATATAGAAAGTAGAGGGATTGTATTGTCCGTGTAGCGAAAACAAAGGCGCTGATCAGCTTCGCAGTTCGCAGATCTGCGCCTTTTTTTCGCCTATGCAGATTGTTGGTTTACCCATGCGGCGGCTCATATACTATTCTGTTTTGTACTGACAACAGGTTGGTGTATTTATGTCGCGACCTAGACGAAATTAAAGATAATTAAAGCTGTGTCGTAATGTTGTTGCAAGCCGTGACTTCCTCAATTTGTGACTTATTAAGGTCACTCCCAACGAAGCCATAGATACATGAGCTTTCGCACGAGAAAACTAATAATCTGGGTTTCCGACCAGTCCAACATAAACCGGCCTCACGAGTCACAGGAGCAGACTAGATGCTTGAAATTTCAGAACCGACGGGCTTGAAGTGCGCTGATAAGTTGTGCAGTAAGTACAAAGCTGATCTGTGCCTTTTGTTTTCACATAGGTTATGATGCAGGTTTCCCATGGCGCCATATATTTTAAACGGACGCTTCATGACTTACATGAATAGAGGACACTGCAACTCTTTCAGAGATATTTTGTAGGTGTTATTTTAACTTCACTGTATGGATCTGTATCTTCTTATTTAATAATACCTCTTGCCACATAAAAACATGTGAGAGTTTGTGCAGGTATTTATAAGTTAGATCAAGACTAATTTTACAATTTACATGTACTACTACTACTACTACTACTACTACTACTACTACTACTACTACTACTAATAATAATAATAGTAATAATAATAATAAAAATAAAAAATAAATAAATAAAATAAAATAAAAAAAATCAAACACTGAAAGTGTCCCTGAAGGCCCTGGTATTCTGTAACATTATGCATGTTCCCCATTCATTTGGGCCTTGAGAAATAGATAGGCTTCTTAAGTACGTAAAGGCTGCTTGTGCCTGTATGCAAAGCTTATGAATTACAGACCGATCGAAGGTCTGAGCCTGCCCATGAAAGTGGTTGAGTCATTCTGAAATTGAATGTATACGGCAAAATGGTTAATAAACGGACAATGAATGTTTACTCGTATTCCAGAGCTCGATAGCACACTCTGTCGCTGTTAAATAGTCTCTTGTCTCTATTAAATAGTCTCTCATTAAATCTTTAACCCATATTTGACGAATGGACTTTCCCATCGTTATCATTTGGGTGAGTCCACTTTGGTTTTTAGGGGCATCAAGAGTGATTTTTAATTTCTATATCATTTTTGATGAAATTTCTCTAAGCAAACACAATAGCCCCAGATGTGACGCCGCGTTCTGCGGCGTCACATCTGGGGCTATTCTGTTTGCCTATGTCCCATAAATGGGTTAAAAGCGATTTCACTATTTTCAGGTACGTAACAGTGTTATCCAATTTAAATGTTTAAACTGAGTATATATATACTTATTTCAAGATTTTTTTTTATCCTTACAAATCCTGAACCATTCAAAGATAGGCTTTTCGAATGTTACGTTCACAGCCACTGTCATAGAATAGCATGGACTCAATGCATCTGACCAAATACTTCTGTCCAACTAGCGCATGTTTGCATCAGGAAAATGTCCATGAAATGCATACCCACTTAAGCCCCACCTTTATATACATGTAGTAATACTGAGGTAAAAAGGTGTATTCCTATTTGTGCTCCGAAACATAGAATGTGGGTACTCGTTAGAACCGCCTCCCCGATGCGGTTCTAATGTGTACCTATATAGTCAATGGTGAGAGCAAAACTATCAAAAATATCTTTTTTAAACAAAATTGAGTCGCCTCATGGGAAAACCAACAATCTGCCTACACGGATAGTACAATTCCTCAACTTTCTAAATCCGAAATTACCAGCCTCTAATCATCTTCTGTGACTGTTCAGCCTGGTTGGTGTCGGACCTGTTCAGAAACCACATTGTTGGTTTTCCTACGAGGCGGCTCAAATGTTTAATTTACAACCGAGACAATTCAGTATATTGCGTAGACATTGTTTTTTTTTTTTTTCGCAATGACGTTTTCGATGAAATGGTACGCTAGAACAGTCGGTGACCTACGGCTTTCGGTAGTCAGAAATGTAACATGTATTAAATCATATATAATATTATTTGAGGTTCGTGTAGGATTACTCAATTTTTAAGGCAAATCATATGCTCTTGGGCAAATATATGAGTTAACCGCCCTCTGCGTTTTGTTAGCAAAGTCATTTAATCACTTTTATGATAGAATCTGAAACGTATGGGAGAGTCAAGTCATTATTTATGACAAAAATAAGATTATTCTTTCATCAAGAAATGCTAATGGACTGATGACAATTTAGAAACAAAATTCATAATACGGTGACCTAGACTACATCATGGGTTATGATCATACTTTCAAAAACAGAAACTCCACTGCAGACGACAAACAAAATTGGTTTCTGCAACAGAGACAGAAAAATAGAAATGAGCCGCCGCATCAGAAACCCAACAATTTGCATAAGCGAAAACAAAGGCGCAGATCAGCTTCTTTTCGCTACACGGATAGAACAATCCCTCTTCTTCCTAAACCTGAAATTTCAAGCTTCTAGTCGGCTTCTGTGACTGTACAGGCCGGTTTGTGTCAAACCTGTTCGGAAACCCAAATTGTTGGTTTTATCACGCACAGGCTCAAATAATGTGTCCGATGCAACAAGAATATCTAATTATATTGGTAATTGCGTTACTTCATATGCATCTGTTTGATAATTTTCACAATATTTAGAGCGGGTCTGTCTATTTCCGAACGCTGGCAATGTCCGAACGATTTTTATCAAGTCCTCGTCTACGAGTAAGTTCAATGTTTGCTTCAACAGAGCTTTCTTTGCAAATGATATTTTGAGTTCCTTCCTGTCTCTCTGGATTGCATCGGCTGCTGCCACATAGAGGGAATATCTTTTGAATCTTAATTGAAATTTGTTAATAGTAGTAGCGACCGCGCATCAATGGTGCACGAGTACATAAGGCCCCTTATCATCGGGCTTAAGATCTCGCTTTGATGCCAAGAGTTGTTATCCGATGTACAACGCATAATCGGCCCATCAAATAAATGTATTCTTGATTTCAATTTGCAACCATCAATTATGACCAATAATTATTCTTATCGTCAACCGTTCAGGAATTCACTGACCAAAATTGATTAGCCGGCTTATTCCAAACGGCCCTTGCCGCTGTCATTAAGTGTGTGAATGTTTTGGTGAATTCGAGTCGGAACCTGGAAAGGGACTTGGTGTTTCGCATTTCTCCGTCAAATGAATTAGACTCAATCTCCTGGAGAGACTAACTGAACGGTTAGAGTGCTGAAAAAATTACGACATTTCCGGGTTGTCATGGGTTTCCAAATACTGTTAAAGCAAATGCACCAAACACTGCTGTCACAAACCCAGGTTACGGGTCTCTTGATATTATCGTCTTTTAAATTAAAATTGTTTAGTTCCAACATAAAATATCGTTTCAACTCAATCATATTCCCACGTTCCTGCTTTTTTTTTTTTAAAGAAGATAAGTTGTTCGGCATTAGACGACGCATTCGATCGGATGATCCGGCTCGTTCGGAAATATGATCCAAGTGATCGGAAGGGATGAATGATTTAACCATTCGGGATATGTCGATAATGTTCGGCACTGTAGTTGCTTTTTTTAACTGGAAATTTTCATTTTAATAAGTTAATGTTCACTGCATCGTCATGTTTTCGTAATGCAATATTAGCGTTTATACTGTAGTTAAAAATGGGATAGTTTAAAGATGTTCGCTTATCCAATTTTTTTTTCTAACAGCTCTTATGTTATTGGTTCATTTTGTTTTATTTCCTTCAAATATAAATGTCCTGAACACAAATACATTGAACATATTTTCAACATCATTTTAATTCGCTAAAGCAGTCAAACACACATCAATGTGCATCTTGAAGCGTATTAAAAAGTGTAACCAGAGGACCAATGGTCCTGAGAACGCTCACCTGAAGCCTGATCTTAGAGTATTAAGTCATCATGAAATGACCTTGACCTTGAATACTCACACACCTCTATTGACTTCATAAGTTGTCTGCATCTGCCAAGTTTTAGGTCCCAGGTTGCAATAGTTTCCAAACCCAGTGATTTCTAAGAAAAACATTGTTTCCAAACCCAGTGATTTCTAAGAAAAACATTATCTTAATTTTGATATTTAAATGACCTTGCGTCACAGTCAAGAAACGACATTGGCCTTATTTTATTACTTACCTTCATTGACTCCATTAGTTGTCTGCATCTAGCAACTTTCAGGTCTCAGGCTGCAACAGTTTCCAAAATATCCATTGTTTTCGCCTTTTCCCATGTAAAAGCCAATGTTTCCAAAATTGACCTTGCCGTAAAATAAGTCAAGGTCATGCTAGGGTCATCATTTGATCAAACTATGATTGGCTGGAGTCCCAAATGCTACATACCAAGTTTCGTGAAAATCTGCCTGCCAGTTCTGGAGAAGAAGATTTTGAGTGGTTTTTACCATATATGGGCGTGGCGGCCATCTTGGTCATGTAACCCGGATTTTGCAATCAAACTGTCATTCCCGCTACCCATGGATGCTCCTCATAAAATTTCACTTTGATTGGCCAAGCAGTTTCAGAGAAGAAGATCTTTGAAAAGTGTGTATGGACGACAGACTGTCTAAGGTCAAGAGATGACCTTGACCTAAATTAATTACAAACCTTTATCCACTCTATGAGTTGTTTGCATCTACCACTTTTCAGGTCTCAGGCTGCAACAATTTTCAAATAAATCCATAGTTTCACTTTTTTCCATGTAAAAGCCTATGTTTCCAAAATTGACCTTGCTGTAAAATAGGTCAAGGTCATCGTAGCATCATCATTTAATCAAACTATGATGGACTGAAGTCCCAAATGCTACATACCAAGTTTTATGAAAATCGTCCTGCCGGTTCTGGAGAAGAAGATTTTTGAGTGTTTTATACCATATATGGGCGTGGCGGCCATCTTGGTCATGTGACCCGGATTTCGCGATCAAACTTTCATTCCCCCTACCAATGGATGCTCCACATAAAATTTCACTTTGATTGGCCTAGCAGTTTCAGAGAAGAAGATTTTTGAAAAATGTGTATGGACGACAGACTGGCCAAGGTCAAGAGATGACCTTGACCTAAATTAATCACATAACTTCATCTACTCCATTAGTTGTTTGCGTCTACCACTTTTCAGGTCTCAGGCTGCAATAGTTTTCAAAAATTCTATAGTTTTCACTTTTTCCCTTGTAAAAGCCTATGTTTCCAAAATTTGACCTTGTCGTAAAATATGTCAAGGTCATCCTAGTGTCATCATTTTATCAAACTATGATGGGCTGAAGTCCCAAATGCTACATACCAAGTTTCATGAAAATCGGCCAGCCGGTTCTGGAGAAGAAGATTTTTGAGTGGTTTTACCATATATGGGCGTGGCGGCCATCTTGGTCATGTGACCCAGATTTTGCGATCAAACTTTCAATGCCACTACCCAAGGAGGTTCCACATAAAATTTCATCAAGATCGGCCAAGTGGTTTCAGAGAAGAAGATCTTTGAAATTGTGGACGACGGACGACGGACGGACGGACGGACGCCGGATCATGGCCATCCTTTAAGCTCACCTTGTGAGCCTTCGGCTCGGGTGAGCTAAAAAGCCACCCCACCCACTAACTTGAAAAGTTGTTAAGAATCAGAATTTAAAAATGTGTTAAACAAGTGTAACGGGATAGTCTCCCTTGTAGAATACGTTGGTGCAACGTATTAGCGGCGTATTAGCGGGTAGTAATATGCAAATTAGAAACTCGAAACTTTGTGATTAGAGTAAGTGTTAGGTATATAGCGCAGTAAACCACCCTTGGTGGATGAGCATGCTTTTCCACCGACGGGGTTTCTGTGGCTCGGCTCGGCTGCACGTTATATTTGGTGGCAGCGGTGGGATGATGACAACTGCCAGAACGGAGTTGCCTTACCCATGTAGTCCCCAGGCCAAGACTCGGGGCGAGTCTTCTCGGAGGGGGAAGTAATGTAACGGGATAGTCTCCCTTGTAGAATACGTTGGTGCAACGTATTAGCGGCGTATTAGCGGGTAGTAATATGCAAATTAGAAACTCGAAACTTTGTGATTAGAGTAAGTGTTAGGTATATAGAGCAGTAAACCACCCTTGGTGGATGAGCATGCTTTTCCACTGACGGGGTTTGCTTTGGCTTGGCTCGGCCGTTCGTTACACAAGATTTGTAGATTCAAACTTTTTCTCGTATTTTCGCATGTAGAACTTGACCTGGGCCACAAATTACAATCCTCCCTTAAAGTTTAGGAAGACCTTAGTGAAGGTGGCAAATTTCAGCATCCAAAAAGATGCATCTATATCTTAATGAAATCAAACTTATCGATTTGATTATATAAATGACATGTAGTTTTACACACCTGTATATTTTCATGAAAAACAGTTATTGATTTTGACGGTAAAATATTGAGTCAACATTTGTCAGGCCTTAACTTTAAGGAGGCATTGTAATTCTGGGCCCAGATTGTTGGAATAAAAGATGAAAATGATATGACAGTCTGCATATAAGAGAGCGACTTGAAAATATATGGGTCATTATCAAAAAATGGAGCAATCCAGAAAAGGCAAAACGAAAAAAAAAAAAAAAAAAAAAAAAAAAAAAAAATAATAATTGTCCATTTTTTCTTATTTAATGGGATAGTTTTATTAACAGGAGCATATAGAATATAGAAATAAAATATGCCGAGTTTAACTGAACAAATAGTGCACCAGAATTAATTAATTGTATGGTACCCTTGAAAAAATATCAGTGCTGTCACGAACAAACTTTCTTGCGTAAAACGCTCATTTTATAAGACTTCCCCAATCTGTAAGTGGGGGCATATATAACTTGTCACGAACAATAGTTCACACACACCTTAAATACTTTAAATGAATTAACGAGGAAGAGATCTTCAATGAAAATGCACATACTGTGATTTGTTCTGTTTCTGAAACGCTATATTTTTGTAGACATTATCTTGTAGGATTAAACCAAAATAAGTTCTGCTAAACGTTTACTATTTCAGTATACGGGGGTGATTCAAGAATTAATGACAATGGATCCATATCTCAGAAAGTATAATTAAGCTCAGCTTTATTTGATATTATACATGTGGACAGTTATATTATGCATTCGTGTTGAAAATTTTGTGCTTTTATCATGTCTAGATTTGACGCTATGCTAATTTGAATATGGCTCCTGAAGTGTCCATGGACGCGAAAAAGTCAATTTTTTACTTATTTTTGTATGGGGGTAGGGTAAGTAAAATGTGTAGGATTGTTGCTTGGACAGTCTTATCAGTGATTTTTAATGATTAATAAAAGCACTAGAGGTCAACAAGGGCAACCATAACATTTATGTCAATTTCCTGATTTGCAACATGTGTGGTTGCTAAGCAACAGCAGAACAGGACAAAATAAACCCATTCTGAGCCTAACAGTGTGATTTAAACCAAATAATGAAACAATCAAATCCATTCCAACAGCTAGTGATGTGTTTGATCTTAAAGGTATTCGTATGGCTTCTTAACAAAAACAAAAATTCAAAAATCTGAGACTGTTATGGAACAAGTATTAGATTTTAAAAAGATTTGCTAGATTTGATACAGTTAAATTTGAACTGGAGATGGTGCTGATTTATTTTGAAACTCTGTGAACAGTGTAACTGTGATCAATACCATGAACAGTCATGCTTACAACAACCACATATTTAATCCTCATGAAATGTTGTTAACATATCCAAGATACTGGTCTTCCATCCAGGCAAGTACTAGCTTCTATAAACAACAGTATGTCGCGTCCAAGCTCATTTACCTTCCATTCTTTGGTTGCCTAGCAACCACAGAACTGGCATCTTAGCGAACTTTTGGAGGAACCATTGAATAGCATACATCTTCAAATTTGGTTATTAGTATATGAGAAGCACACAAGTGATAAGAATAAAATTTAATGGAATCATTGTCATTAATTCCTGAATGACCCCCGTAGTATCATAACATACCAAAAGCAATTAGTTTTATATGATGCGTTTCGAGTATTTTAAATAATTATGACCGTGACAGCACTGATATCGTGACAGCACCGATGCTGTCGTGACAGTACTGATAATTATCCGATCTCGCCTTCTTCATTCCAATGTGTACGGAAACCATTTACCGATGAGCTTAGGGGCAGTGACTCACTTAAGGTCGCAACCAACGAAACCTCAGCTGATGCTCTAACCAGGGACACCTTTGCGTAGATCCAATGCATTAACAAAGCATGTTCGCTTCACGCAAACCAAATGTAACACGTGAAGCGCAGTAGAAGCACTATTCAGCTGATCACTTTAAGCTGCAGCATGGGAAAATGTGTCTTTGGGTCTTTCGACCAGGTCTGAGACAACCAGGATTGTTCACGACAAAAAACCGCATTAAATTTGGGACCTTATCACGGGTTTTAGGGAGCTGGGTAGCAGGGCCATTTTGTTTTCATGGAGCTTGGGAAAACTGAAAAAAACAATTGAAGGGAATTGGGGATTACTAGAAGAGAACGCTCTTGGTTTTAGGAAGCTGTGAGCAAGGAAAAGATTTTTAGGGAGCTGGGGAGAAAGGCCATTTTTCTTTTAGTGAGCTTGGAGCTAATACCCCCTTGGATGGGCCTCAAATTAGGTTAACTTGCAGCTGAGCTGCACATTGAGCTGCACATTTGCTTTCATATATATCCCATTAAATCCTTCTTTTATGCAGTGAGGTATACAGGGTAAAATGGGTATACAATGTTACTTCATTTTGTTTCTTAATTTTGACCCTATGTCGTTCTAACGTGTACACAATCAGATATATTTTTTCTTCAATTTTTAAAGCTAAAAAAAATCTCTGTATATTGCATGGGTAACACATTTTCTAAATGGTATGCAACATACAAACACACTGAAAGTCACATGCGTCAGAGAAGATTAAAATTTTCGCATTTTCATGTACCATAGACCCCTAGTGTGTATAACCGGGTCCTTTTTTTCGAGATGTCTGAATTTGGTAGATTTTACGGCACATCCGCACCAGCATTCCCCCGAGTTGCCCCTCCCACCCCCTCGAGGAAAGGGATTTCGTTTTCAACAAAAAGGCGATTTTTCCGTATAAAGTGGTGGCTTAAAATTTCTTTTTCACTGAAAAGTTGGAATGGACTACGCAGAAAGGGCATTTATCGCACGACATACACAAACTGTCTCAATATCATTATGGGAGTACCACCCCCGGGGCTAATTGGATACAGTGGTCGACGAAGCATTTTGAATTTGTAGTTTTGTATCACCAACATACACACCTCAAGTGAGTTTCAAATCGATATAAATTGGCCGCTTCTGGCTGCTGCTGGCGTTAGTAGCTGAGACCCTCTCGTGAAAGGCGACTTAACTCTTGTCAGCCTAGGAAATTACCTGAATCCACGCCTGCTGACAGAAGTCAACTCAGTGCTGTCACATCAGTACTGTCACGACCGTGACAGCACTGACCGTGACAGTACTGAGTTTCACACAGAAAATTTAATTCTAATGACTTACAACAGAATGCAGGGTGAAAACTTTGCATGTCTATTCTTATTGCTCCTAAGTTGAAATTCAGTCACGGTTTTAAAATGTATGTGATATTTGCAAGAAGCGGCAAAATGCACGTGATAGTACTGATGCTTATAAAATTCTCACTCCAATTTTGATTTTTCTTTATGGTATAGGAAAGAAGTAATGCGATTTGTTCAGAAGTTTGTTTTTTTTTACCATTACTTCTTCAGCTTGGTGTCGTCTACAAAACGCGATTGTTTTGATCTGAGAAAATGATTCGTAACTCTGGTCAAAATCGATTTTCAATAACTGTGACAGCACTGATACGTTTTCCAGGGACAACACTATATATGTGCCCCTACTCTTAAATAGCACTTTATATATCATATGATTTTTGAATTTGACTTTGATAACATTATATGAGGGTCTGGATGGGGTATAATGATTAATGAATAATGGCCTAAAAGTTTTAATGAGAGTGAATAAAGAGCAAAAAATTTAATGATTAGTGAATAATGAGGTCCTAAAGAATAATGAATAAATGTAAATTTTTAATGAATAGCAGAGTAATATAATGAATAGTGAATAATAACATTTTAAAGAATAATGAATATGCTAAAATTTGGCCATGGAATTGTCTTAGATGGCCTCTCTGACATTCCAGAATTTCATTTTTTTCTGGGATCTGGACGCCCCGAGACCCGATTAAGTTCAAATGTTGTATTCATATTTCAGAAATCCTTGAATGTTTGGAAAGACGTATGTCTGGAAGCCAAGCATGTAGGGGCTCACCTCATGGATCAATTGAAAAAGAAATGCGTCATTTCATGGGCGGATCCAGAGGGGTGTGTGTGTGTGTGTGGGGGGGGGGGGCAGGGGCTCCGGACCCGCTCCCCCCCCCCCCCTCTGGGGAATTTGGACCCCCTGAGAAAATTTTCTGGATCCGTGCATGCATTTGAAGGCAGAGAAAAATAAATCATTCTGGTTGTTTACTGAGCCAAATACTATTTCACTGTTTTGTTTGCTTATGTATATCTATTTTCTTTTTTATTCGATTACCCCACTTTTTTATATGACAGATCATAATTATAGTGTCTTTTGCAAACAGAAACAAGACAGCACTAAGGTTAATGCAAGTCTATCTTATTTATATGGAGCTACATATTTTTTTCCTCGCTCGCTTCGCTCGCTCGGTATTTAAAACATCAATGTATTGTACAATCAGGCACAAGCACAAATCCATGATACATCACATAGTACTTCTATGCTAACTTGTTTAAATAAAAACAACGACATTTTATTATAACTTTTACCCCTGAAGTTACATTTTTTCTTAAATAACCATGGTATTCATATTTGAAGAGAAAGATTCAGGGTAAAACTTAGGGCGTATTCAGTATTTAAGGTGGAGGGGATTATACTTTGCTAAAAACAATCGGTATACTATTTCGGAAAGTTTCTATGAGGCTTTGTGGTCTAGCAGAGTATTATATGCTTCCCTCAAGATGTTAATACTATCAAGGTTGCACTCAGCAGTTTACAATTCAATATCATAGAACTAGTCCTAAAGGCTTGTGGCTTGAGATAGGGATGCCTTAGGTGGGGAACACCTATATGTTTATGGATATTAGCTGGGTGAAAAAGGCATGACTAGTAATTATCATATTTTAATGAATAATCGAGCTAATTTTAATGAATAAGCCAAAATTTTAATGACAGTGAATAAATGGCTAAATTTTTAGTGATTAGTGAATACCAGGACCCCCCATCCAGACCCTCTTATATGCAATAGATGGTCACAGAATATGTGATTTCTGTCAAGCTTCGTTTGCAATGGAAACAAATAAAACTACTTACCCTGACCCGGGGACGGTAAAAATCGGTAAAATAGCACTTCTTGCATCTCTTTTTTCAAATAACACACTCGGAAACGTGAAATCGCGTGTGGTTCTTGGAAAGCACCGCGGATAATAATATTATACATGGAAAAAGCAAACCTCGGACATCGCGCTTGCGAGAAAACCATCAGGGACAAGGATTGCTCCATTTTTTGATAATGACCCATATACATATTTCAGCCTTTTTTCGGCTATTTCGTTTCTTCGACCCCATAATCATATAAACACCCAGTTTGTAACAATCACACCTAGTCGAGAAGGGCATATATAGAAGGCATTGCATACATCTACTGATGCTAAATAAGCCTCGAATCATAGCATTTCATTTGAAAATTTGTTATAATCAAGTTTAATTAACACTACCTCCTAATTTCAAATGGCAACAAAAACAATTCAGAAAATTTGCAGAAAATGGGGTGAATAATGAAATTCCTTAGATCGATATTTTTCATGGCTTGTCTGATGTATACCATAAATATGCATTCAAATATAAAATACATGTGGGGGGAATCTGCAGCCTTTTAAGAGTTATACAACAAAATAAAAACCGGAAGTTCAAAAATGTCAAATGTTAGCCGCGAACAGCATTGAAACGCCTTCTCAATTTAGTTCTCTAATTAAGCCCTGTTTTGTGATGAACAAGATTCTACGAGGGCTAGGTTGCAAATGCTCGAACCTCCACTAATATTATCCTGGTTAAATCCCGAAAATGTGACACTCGAACCGAACGGATAAAGCTTTCTGAAAATGTCTTTGCAGTCCCGTCTGAACGCATTTCCAAACAAAGAATAAAGTATGAAATTGACACAGTTGTTCAGATACCAGATGAGAACCAGAATAGTAAGCAGACGATCAACGAACACTGTATCCACCGCTTTGACGTCATAAGGTATCACACCCGGAACTAAAGCCGCGATAGAATAAGGTCCGACCGAAACACACTGTACCACACTCAGTATCATTACGCGCGCAGTAAGGGCGCGGGAAAGTCTGTGATTTGTTCTCGCTTCTTTTAGCGCTGGGTCCCATTTCCGGCGACAAAGTACAAATGTTATGATAAAGTTACACACGGTGAGGATGCTTACCGGCGCCGCAAAAAGTAGTCCGAAGTCCAGGAACCAGTTGTGGAACTCATTGTTGTATATAGAATAAAATGAGTCTGGTTCGGCGCCGCATACCATGCTGGTTTGTTTTGGTGACGCGCTTGCGTTCATATGAAATCCACTAAGATTTTTATATTCAAAATTTATGTCAATCATTTCACTGTCATTTGAATCGTTTCTGACCTCTTGACTCGTGACGTTTACGTGCGCACGTGCAGCAGCTGGTAGCATTGCAGCTCCGAGTGTAAAAGGCAGGTTGATCAGAAGAGAAATAGTAAACAATGAGCAGACGATAATCAGTTCCTTCTTCTGACTGGTCCGCCATGTGGACTGGAGTGGTTGACTCACCGCCACGGTCCGTTCCATCGTCAAAAACACCACGATCCAGCTGGAGACGAGGAAGAATAAATGCCACGTGGTGTGAAATAATGTACACGAAACAATGTTCAAATCCCAAAGATTGAGTCCAAACAAAAGCTGAATCGCGTATTTTATTCCTGCAGTGCCAAGAACTAGAATGTCCGATAGGGACAACGCGGAGAGATACATTGCTCCGGGCAGATTTCGGCATCTCTTTCCGATCCGCCATGTCACCAATGAAATAAAATTCCCGATCAAACCTAGACAAATCATAATGCTCAATACGGAGCCACAAATTTTGAAGAAGTCTTTATTTTCCATTCCTTGGTTGCCTTCACAGCTTTATTCCACAGAAAGTGATACAGACAGTGACAATCTGAAGAGCGTCTTTTATTCGTATTGGAGATGAGTAGTGGCTAGCTAGAATTGTATTCGTATTGACATCAGGAAAACATGTCCGTGTAATGTGTACCCCCTCAAACCCCACTTTTGTATAGTAAAACTAGGGTATGCAGGGGTATACCTATTTTTCTTATTTTTGCTCCAAAACATAGATTGTGGGTACACGTTAGAACTGCCTCACCGAGGCGGTGAGGCGGTTCTAACGTGTACCCACAATCTATGTTTTGAGCAAAAATAAGAAAAATGTCAAATTTTTTCCTCTGAAAATTATCGATTTTTGACCTGAAAAAATTATTACTGTATATCATATGGGCATGTTTTCGTAATGCAATTTACATTTACAGGCCCATATGTATATGAAGATATATGGATAAAACCTTACCTTAGTCCGGCACGAATATGGCATATTTTTGATGGACCTGGAAGTCGGGTATAAAGTTTCTTTCTTGATGGATTCTTGTAGGCAAGACATTGCCATTGAAGATTCTGGATGATGACAGCCTGTCATCATTGAGCGTTTGAGAAATTCAAGATGGCGTCCAAGATGTCTAAAATAATGAAAATACAAATGTTCTAATATAGAGTTTGTCGTTAAAATGAATGAAAATGATATGCTGCCACACAGCTTTATTAGATATTTCTTCAACTGTCTTCAGTTAATGCTTTTTGGTTTGAAAAACCAAGAATGACATCCAAGATGGCTACCAAAATAAGATTTTTTTAAAGGTTTTAATTGTTTTACCATTTATTTATACGGTATACATATTCGAGCTTCTTCTGGATTAGTCACTGACATTATAGAATCAAAATTTTTTTTTTTTTTTTTTTTTTTTTTTTTTTTTTTTTTTTTTTTTTTTTTGATTCAGTTTTACGTCCCTTTCAAGCTTTTCACTCATATCGAGACGAATCAATCGGTAGGTGGGGCGAAAACCGGAGTACCCGGGGAAAAACCACCTGACACACCCGCAAGCAGAACATATGAATTCGTGCCCCGTGCGAGGCGCGAACCCACATCGGTGAGATGATCGAATGATCAAGAGCACTGAAGTCAGCGACCTTAACCACTCGGCCACGGGGGCCGCCAGAATCAAAATAATGAACTTGTGGCATCCTTGAGCCTTGTCAAAAATTCAAGATGGCATCCAAAATGTCTACCAGATACAGATTTCCAACTACAGAGTTAATTAAACTGACCTGAAAGTGAATGTTTCTTTGAATGTTTGTTTGCATTTTGATCAAATCTTGAAGAGAAGTTATATGAGTGTTGAAGCTTACGTGTATATATTTTTGCAAGCTGTAAAATTATCATATTTAAGATGGCATCCAAAATGGCCACCAGAAAAAAAACAACAAGGCAATGTCTTCTCTTTTTGTATATTATCGTTGTAAAATAGACACAAAATACCACATGGTTCATCTAAGCAAATGTTTTCTATATATTTGAAGAAATTAAGGGCTTTGAATTATCTTTGAAGATATTAAAAAGTGCAGCTTTAACACAATGCAGTGTTGTTATTCTTTTAATGTAATTTCAGTTTATATTTAAACATATTATGAAAAGAATCCACAATAAATGGTCACAGTGTAAACAAGGTGATGAAAAATAGCTTTATCATTCATTCATAGATTCATCAGCAACATAATAAAATCATCAAATGGCAGTTATAAGATTTATAATAGTATAAATGAAGATATTTTCGCTTTAAATTCCAATATAATCAAATGCATTTCCTCCACACAAATAAAGCCAAAAAACTAGCTTACATACTAAGTACACAGTGGAGACTTTTGTACAGATTTTTTTTTCATATTTAAATAAGTAGTGTCGGGTATGACTTGCTATATACTCCAGTTTAGCTACTTTTACTGAAAGTATATTGATTTATATGGCTTCAGAACAAATGGCCAGGGTTCAGATCTAGAAGATATATCCTGTCAAAAATCAACTGCATTGATGATAAGAACCCCACTGTCGATTTTGCAACTGCAGTGGATAAAATAATTACAACACACTGTGTAGGTCATGTGTACCAGGGGTAATGGTGCTTCAGCCGAAGGATGTACAAAGGACTATTCATATATAAGAATCTATATCTGCAGATATCAGTGTTATAGGAAACGCACATAAATGCGAAAATCTATGTAAATTTGTCGAACTCTAGGTAGCATACTGAACAATATAGATCAATCTCCTGGGGAAATTACTATTTACGGATTCACACCAAGCTATCTAATAACGGTACAGAAATACACACTTAGTGCAAGCCGTGGCATAAATATTGTCAAAGTCAATAGAGCATGAAAATCAGATCAAGGGGTATACCAGTTCATTGTACATGATTTAAAAGTATATCAATGACAATTAACATACATGGTTACACAATCCAAGTATTATCCTCGACATTAATAATATCAAAGTCAACAGTACGGCATGAAATAATACATCAAGGGTTCCAAGCCTAAGAGTGTACTAAGTAATTTGATATTAATTTGATCAGAATCAGAGGAGCTTGAAAATACAAGCATGTACATGTATATGAAGGACAAATACTAATAAAACATAAGCAAGGTTTCACAATTACAGCTAAGTTACTGATAAACACACATTAATGTTAGACTAAACATAGTTTGGCAAAACATTCAACAGTCAAAGTGAATGGAACATACCTGGTCAATATGCATACTTGAAAGTATATCTAGCCTTGGAAAATTGCTACGTCCGAAACGTTGAGCTCTTATGTCACCCTGTGCTATAAGCAGATGCAATAAAACCACAATCATGCAGCTAAGGACACAGTCTAAAAACTATTTGTCTCAGTTTTCTATTATTTTTCCTCCACACCTAAGCTTGCTTTGTTGTAACCACAGTGCTATACTCTCACTTTCACTTTGAAAATGCAATTTAGTTGATTTAAGAAGGTAATCTGGTGGTCATCAAGGTGGAGGGGTCTCATTTGTCAGCCACCAAAATAACTCTGGCAGATCTGATTTTAAAACATGCTGACAAATGGGCATGATTGAAAATTTCAATTATTTATGAGGTCAAAGTATGGAAGCATACAGTAGTAAACCATCCACATAGAACATGAGCGTAAATTAAATCAGGCGTTATCAGCATTCTTTTATACTTAGACTATTGGCTTATGACAGTTCTTGCTTTCAAACGATACCAGGAATAAGTAAGTAAGTAAGTAAGTAAGTAAGTAATGAAGTAATCGTGAGATGTTGAGATTTAAAGTAACAAAAACGTACATCAGTGTCATCCGCAATAATTGAAACTCCTTTTGGATTTTCATCAAGTACAAAAGTGACTATCTGGTATACAAGGATATTATCTGTCTGCTTCTGTGTGTGTTTTTGTCAATACTTTCCATTGAAACACATTCTGTTTGCTTTTTTTGCCTGTATCAACTAGTTTTTGCATATCATTGCTTCTTTTATGAAATTCAGCATCCTGTGCAAGATCATAACCTATCAGTTTGATAAGCTGCTGTCTGTTCTCAGTAACTGCAAATCACAGTAAAATGACTATTGACCAGACAGACTCCGTGAGCGCCAACTATACATTGAAGTTTTTTTTTTTTTTTTTTTTTTTTTTTTTTTTTTTTTTTTTTTTTTCATTAGTATTCCTGAGATTTAAACGTGTTTAATAGTGCATTAAAATCAGAAAATAGACAAAAGGTTCAAAAGCGTATGTATCAGGAAACTGTTAATAATATCTAAAAGTTCTGACAGCCATCTTGGATTCCATATTGTACTTAAGCCTGGAAAAGATAACTAATGTTAGATATGTCAATATGTACTAACTAGTAAGATAAAATAGCAGTTTTCATTAGAGACAAACTATAAAACAGTGCGTAAAAATTATTTTCAGATGTCATCTTGATTTTGTCAAATTGTTTAATGCTGACAGGGTGTCAGAAGCTGGATTCTTTATTGACATTGTCTTACATGTATGAATTTATAATGAAAACAAAACTTAATATGTCATTTTCTGGCCTAAATGATCAAAATATGTATGCACAAGAAGCTCAAATATGTATATATTGTACAGACATTTGTATTCGTCAAGAAATCTTATTTTGGCGGCCATCTTGGATGTTATTTTTTATCCTTAAACCAGGAAACTATAACTTATGTCAGGTATAATAACACCTGCTAAAGTTATGAGGAAACATAGTATTTTTATTCATTTTAAGGGGCACATTGTATAATATTAGACGTATTTTCATTATTTTCAGACATCTTGGACGCCATCTTGAATTTCTCAAAATGCTCAATGAGGACAGGCTGTCATCATCCAGAATCATTAATGGCAATGTCCAACCTACAAGAAACTGTAAAGAAAAAAACTTAATACCACAATTCCAGGTCAAATTGATTTTGTGCCGGACTACCTGAATCGAGGAGTGTTTCTTCCAAAATTTCGTGTTCTGTACAAAAAAAGTCACGTGGGTTCGCTGAGGCCAGCTGAAACGATGGTGAGGTTCACATGTTAAGTCATATTTAGCAAACCGTATGGTCGTGCGACAAATGGCCCTCTTAAACTCCACTTTATAGTGAAAATGGGGTTTACACTAGTATACCTATTTTCTTTATTTTTGATCCAAAACATAGATTATGGGTACTCGTTAGAACCGTTTCGGCGAGGTGGTTCTAACATGTACCCACAATCAATGCTTTGAGATAAAAATATTAAAAAAAAATATCTACATTTTTTCCAATGTTAAAGTTTTACTGATGGTAAAAAATCTGTATATTGCATGAGTTAAGTTTTCGTAATGTGCACCCCAAGTTATTCTGTTTTTACTCGTGTTTCTCATTTTGATATAAATCAATTTCAGTGAATGATTTGAGCCGGGTCATAAGAAAAAAACAACAATGTGGTTTCCGACCAGGTCCGACACAAATCAGGCTGCACAGTCACAGACCGCAGCTAGAGGCTGTGAATTTCGGATTTAGAAAGTAGAAGAATTGGATGATCAACTTCGCAGTTACTGCGAAGCTGTACGCCTTTGTTTTCGCAAATGCAGATTGTTGGTTTTATCTCATGACACGACTCATTTACCTTTTTTTTTTTTTTTTTTTTTTTTTTAAACTCATTTTTTATTTCAAGTTTAATTGCGTGTGCTCCGAATCAATTTATTTATTTATTTATTTATTTAATATTTATTTATTTATTTATTTATTTATTTATTTATTTATTTATTTATTTATTCATTTTATTTTATTTTATATTATTTCATAGTATTTTATTTTATTTATTTATTTATTTATTTATTTATTTATTTATTTATTTATTTATTTTTAAAATACTGGTGACAATATGTAATTACATTTGGATTTAATTCTCAGTTTGGCTGAAAGATTATGGAATCAAGGTCCATTTATTTGCAACACACTATACATCCACCGTTTTGACTCCTTTATCAATGTGGAAATCGGACGGTCATATAAGCATATGCTTATCATGCTTATTAGGTTAGATCAGAGCATTTGATATTAATGAGCCGCATCGTGAGAAAACCGGATTTTTGCCTAGGCGAAAACAAAGGCGCAGATCAGCTTCGCGGTTACCGCGAAGCTGATCAGCGCCTTTGTTTTCGCTACTCGGATAGTACAATTCCTCTTCTACTTAAATCCGAAATTTCAAGCTTCTAGCTCTTTTCTGAGCTTGTACAGGTCGGTTTGTGTCGGACCTGGTCGTAAACCCCGAAGACCGGTTTTCTCGCGTCGCGGCTCATTTCTTGATCAAGAAAACATGTCCTTGCAATGAATACCACATAAACCGCAGGGGTATACAACAAATGTACCTATTTTTTTATTTTTGATCCAAAACATACATTGTGGGTACTCGTTAGAACTGCCTCGGCGAGGCGGTTTTAACGAGTACCAACACTGTTTGTTTTGGGCAAAAATATTAAATAAATCAAAGATTTTCCAATGAAAATTTCAGTTTTTTGCTTCTTGAAGAAATCTCTGAATATTGTATGGGACATTTTTCATAATGTTCTTGTTCCGAAAGGAAAGGCACTGGCGCAAAACAATAAATTTAAAAATCAATTCGTAGTGTTGCTGATAAAGACCATTCAGTAGATTTTTTTCGCAATCTATGATATCGACAGTCTTGGAAAATTTTGGCCGTTAAAGCAGCCAACACTCTTGTACCAATGATTATACGTAGGTCATTCAAAAAGTAATGCAGCGTATTTTGGTGTAGTTTTATCTGAAAGATGTAATGTTCTTAATTTCTGAAAGTTTGATTCAATCTCCATTCAGGAAAATAAGCTTATACTAAATCGGACCATACACTCTATGTTGCCTAGCAACCATAGAAGGTGTCGTTGCCGCTAAGACCAGTTTTCAAAAATCAAATAAATAAACATAATGCTTTGGTATTTCTTTGATGGTATTTTAAATAGCTATCTATTTACATGTTTGTGTAATGTCACCTTAGCCAGAACTTTCTAGGCAGCTGCGATGTTCATACACCCCCACGCATGTCAATTGTTGCTTAGCAACGCCAGAATCTATGCAATTTCGCTTTTGTGCATTTTCCATAGATTTTGGTTGCTAGGCAACGGAATATGTTTAATTTGGTTTTCATGTCACCATGGCAATGGTTTTAAGAGTCGTGGCCAAGTGCCTTTTCCCAGTGTTCTATTGTTGCTAGGCAACAGGAAGTCGAGCATGTGACTAGGTGTTGGACTGTTTCGCAGAGGGCGAATTGAATTTATTTTTTAAGGAAACTAGATCAAACTTTAATAACGTGTTCAAACTAACAAATATAGTCAATATTGCATTACTTATTGAATGACCCTCGTACAAGAAGCATTGTTCATCAGAAGTAAGCCCTATTTCGTCTCGCACTCACTCGTAATTACGGTTATTTCTATAATTAAGAAGACGTACTTCATATCACATTTATATGTGCTGATAATGACCGCAGACAGAACTTGTGATAATGAGCCTTCACATGAGGAAACCAACAAATTGAGTTTCAGACCAGAGCCGACACAACGGTCTTATACAATTACAGAAACAGACTAGAAGCTTGAAATTTCGGATTTAACAAGGAGAGGGAAAACAAAGGCGCTGATCAGCTGTGCAGTTACTGCACAGCAGATCTGCGCCTTTGGTTTCGCATATGCAGTTTCAGATTGTTGGTTTTCTTATGCAGCGGCTTAAAAGTCTTCGCATCATGAAAACATGTCCGTGTACTGTATCACCCATTGAACCCCATTTTTATATAGTAAAAATGGGTTTTGCAGGTGTATACCTATTTTTCTTATTTTTGCTCCAAAACATAGAGGCGGTTCTAACGTGTACCCACAATCTATGTTTTGAGCAAAAGTGATAAAAATATCAATTTTTTTTCTGACGAAATTTTCAGTTTTTTACTGCTGAAAAAAATTTCTGTATATTTGCATGGGCAAGTTTTCGTAATAGTAATTTTAGGAATCTCCGTAATAGTAGAAAAGACATCCATTTAGTGTCAAGCAATAAAATGGTATCGTATGTTATTTCTTATAGTTAACAGAACTATTACCCTATTCGAGTTTAGCCTAATTTAGAAACAAAATGGCAATTGATCTTTAGAAAGCTCACCTGAGACATGGGCCCAGAATTACAATGCTTCATTAAAGTTAGGGACGACCTTACTTAGGGTGACATTAAGTTTTCAGCACTTAAAAAGCATTGAAAACAAACAAAAATCATGACACATTCATTTTATTATGTTAATGGCACATGTTATTTTACACACGTATGTTTTCGAATGACTGTAAAATATTGAGTCAAAATCAATTTTAAGCTAAGGTCACCCTTGGTAATACATGGTCACGTCTGGGACCTGGTATAAATGTAAATATAAATGTAAATGTTCACACATGTACTTGAATTATTGCCCAAGGCCTGGGACAGTCTACACTGATTCTCAGATCAAGATATTTTCATAAACATCTTAGAATTTTCAACCAAGATAATATACGACCTTGTGGTTTCGGGGAAGATTTTATAGCTATGTCCCCTTTACACAAGGACATGCTTGGCACTATTTTATAGGGAATTACTTATAAACATTTCTACAGTCAAGGGCCAAAAGTATTTCCACAAGGTAAGAAACTCCCGAAGCCTTACGTGTATTTTTTTATGTTTACAAAAAACATTATCCTGTCTAGCCTGGTTTTGGTTATTTAATTATTTTGGTGTTATTCGAAAGGTAAAATATTAAATAAACTAGGAATAAACAATATGTTTTCAGTCAGTAATATGAATGCATTTTTACAGCTACAAATTTTTTAAACAAACTATGAGATTTATTTTGAAAGTTTTTTGGGGTCACCATCGGCGCCAATAGGAAAGTGGCCTTTTAAATTTTCATAAAAATAGACTGTTGTACATAAAGAGTGCAATTCCGAAACTTCATAATGATTAAACTTGTTTAACTTTCAAATGATACCAAACGCACGAAAACTTGTTTGCCAGAAGCTAAGACGCAAGATATTTTTCTTATAAACTGCATGAGAGTACTTGTAAGTCTATTGAGTTTCCGACGTTGTGGAAATACTTTTGGTCCTTGACTGTAGTTTTCATAGTTTTCTACGTTCAAAACATTTAAGCTCGTCGTTTCACTGAATCAATTTTTTGTCTATGGGAGCTAATGATCAGAAATTGATCGACTCAGTATCAGAAGATAGATAATGACTACTGTGTAGTAGCAACGTTTCCTGGAGAAGAAGGCTGCCGAAAAAGCAACCTCGCCGAAGCGTTCTGTCTCTCAAGCAACCATTCCAAAGGTACCGGAATCCGTTCCCAAAGAATTGGACCTTTCACCGGAGATCAGACACCAGGAAAGAGCCGATCAATCTGTGCTGGTGGAATCTGAAACCAGTAGCGAGACAAGCAACTCCGCCCATCTGGATAACCAGGCATCGAGTGTTTCCCTTCCGGCTTCTATAGAAGAGGAGCAGGAAATTCTTAAGGACTTCCTTGCAGCTAATATTGACAGCGACGACGATTTTGGTGACACAGGAGTTTGTGCTAACTGTAACCGTGAACCAAAAGAAGGTATACCGAACTCAAGCGGTGCGCCCGCTGTCACATCACCAGATAATTGTAGCACTGACTGTCAACGGAAGGACTGGGCATTTCACAAATTTGCCTGCTCTGTCGTTGCCAAAAGGGCTACAACAAAGACTTAGCTACGTGGATCTCAGTTTTAATGGTTTGGTGGAGGGTTATTTTACTTTTTTTTTCAACTCCTGGTGTATGCTGTGACACTATATATACGTAGTGATATTCTGACACTGGTGAAGGAGTTCACATAAAACTGTAAAGTTCACAAACTTCTTAGATTCTTAGTGCAGAACTTTTATTGATATAATCGACATTTTACCACAATACGTGGGTGCTCCCAGCGGTTGGAGGAAAATACACCCAAGAAGAAGGTACAAGTAGGCAAAGATCAGGAAAAGGCGCAATCAGAAAAAGATTCCCACTCCAAAAAACGACAATCAGGTACTTATACCATGAAAACATATCGTAAGCCGAATGAGCAGCTATTTTCCCCAATATGTGGCCACTCACTTACCTAAACTTAACTAAAAATATGAAAACATACATAAGGCGCCAACAGCACAAAAATTTTAAACACCAAGACATAAAACAAAAAGAACCACCACAGAAGTATCGCCTTGGAACGATCAGTAACACAAAGTTATTGGCGGGCTTTAACCGGTTTTACACGGCGTCACCCTCAGCTACAGCAGTGGTTCATAACAATGCAAAGAAGTAGTCTGAATCTGCCAAGTACTCCAAACACCTCATAAACAGAGTATTACATGGAGCTCCCATCATTGAAGTTATCTTTTTGAGAGAAGAGAAGCCAGTGCTTGCCTTATTAATGCTGAGCGCCAAGCTAGGTAGCCACTGGTACCATTTTAACGTCTTTGGTATGACGCGGCCCGGATTAGAACCCGCGCCTCCCGCTTCCGAAGCGAACGCTCTAACCATTACGCTATCGGGACCACATGAATGATTGGGTTACAATTAATTATAAGGCAGTGGTTAGAGATACGGTACCGTATGACATGAGCATTACTGATAGGAATTATAAAGGGGTTTACTAAGCAAGATACAAGACTGAGACTGTTTTAGAGTGTTGGTAAACTGTCTCACCATTGTCCGGTAACAGTTATTGGTACTGTACTTTACCCAAAATACGTCACAGGGCAACCCCAAAGCGTCAAAATGGCGGATTGATTGACATTATATGAGCAGGTGCGCGACTAATTGGTAATTATGCCGAAGAAAGTGGGTAAAAAGGGAAAGAAAGGTAAAAAGGGGAAGAAGAAATCAAGCAAAAAATCAGCAGAGGTAGAAGCAGGTCCAGTTGATCCAATGGCGCCCTCCTATGTCCCTCCACCACCTAAACCAGGAGACCAGGTATTTAATGACAGGTTATAGAATTTTATGTTGTTTGTTTCAAAGTTCTGGTTTAGAAATACATGTATATGCCTCTTTGCTGTGAATCAAGATTGACATAGGACTTTGGGAGACAGATTGCGGTGTATTGATTAATGATGGTGCAGTGCCAAGAAACACCACAGGTTAAACAAAGATTAAAAAAAAAAAAAATGATTTTGCTTCTATCGCAACCAATAAGTGTATGTTATGTAATTTTTCTCCCATTTTTTCAAATGCTTTCGACTCGATTTGTAAATATGTGACCAAAAATAAACTGGTTTTTCATGCTAGGATTAATAAATGCCAGTGCGCTGTTTTTATCTTTTAGCTATCACTGTCAGCTTGTTTTCTGACTTTTAACATTTTAACCCTATCATCTTTTAGTCACTCTCACTAACAATTCTTATGGAAACTTTTTATTTTTATAACTTTTCTACTAACATGGCACTGACGCGCACCTGCACATAATCCCCGCGAGGGGGTGATGCAGTATAGATATAGATAGATATAGATAAACTGATGAAATGGCAAGGTTCTACCAAGCCATTTCATCAGTTTCACTGTCCAAGTGTGATAACCCCATTTATTTATTTTTACAGCACAAAATGTATGCTTTTTATTGTATAGTCATGTTTTCAATATGACGTTTCAGCTAATCAAACTCCTCACATCGCATCCTGTCAACGAGAAAGAAGTTCACGGTGTAAAAGTTTCAACAAGAATACTAGAAAATTTGACGCCACAAGAAATCCGAGATTTACGAGTGGTTTTCGAGTTGTTTGACACAAATGATGATGGGTATGTGATCTGTCATGAGGAAATTTTCCACTCCAGGATTCCAACATATCTTACACAAACTAGGATTTCCAGTAACAAAAATTGGCTGTACATTACGAAAACTTGCCCATGCAATATACAGAGATTTTTTCAAAAAAAATAATTTCATTGGAAAAATTTTGAGATTTTTAATAATTTTGCTTATAACATTTATTGTTGGTACACATTAGAACCGCTTTGCCGAGGCTCTAACGAGTACATGTACCCACAATGATTATCTATGTTTTGGATCAAAAATAAGAAAAATAGGTATACCCAATATAAAAGTGGGGTTAAAGGAGGTATTTATTTAACGGACATGCTCTCTTGATGGAAGTTTGAAATTTCAGATTTAGAAAATACAGGCATTGTATTATCATCTTGTGTAAAATGACAACTAAACGTTAAATCAATTATAGATTTAGTCATTTTTTTTTCTAGAGTTAATGTATTGATTAAATATTTTATCATAGTAACATACATGATTAGCTATATTATCAATCCACATTTTAATATTTATTTTCATATCATGTACCACTGAAAAGGATGTGCATAATGAACTAACAAATTTGACTTCTTGCATTATACAGATTATTCTTACACTTATTCTTATCAGGGTTCCCATTTACCCTCTGGTTGAGGGTTTTTAACACCAAAATTTGCCATGTACCCCCAAAATTTGCAAACCTTTTTATACAAGCCTATACATAGGGGGAATAAAACTATGAAGCCAGTGTATCCTCCATTTCAAAATTCAGTTGGAATCTTGCTTATTATATTTGTATTAATTTTGCTGAAATCATTTATTGAGGGTAAACGTTAGAATTGCCTTGATGAGGGAATTCTTAGAGTACCCACAATCCTGTTTCGAAACAAAAATAAGAAAAAAATTGATACCCCTTGCACGCCCAAGTTTTTTACTGTATATAAAAGTATGGTAAAGGTGGGTACATATACATGAAAATATGTTATCCAGATGAGATGTGTAATTTAGGTAACACACTAGATAGAACATCTATTAAAGTATTTTAGACTATTTCCATACATTTAGTAGAACAATAAAGCTTGCCTCTGTTTCAGATACCTCTGTTCTCCAGAATTACGACGTGCAATGAAGGCCCTCGGTTTCCGTGTATCACGGGATGAAGCTAAACAGTTGACTATAGATGGTAGTCTTAAAGGAAAAGGGTGGGTACTTGTACTTATATTTGTTTGTTTTCTTATTCTTATATTGATTAATATTTTATCCCAACAGAGTAAGGGCAAGGGTTGGGTCCCCCATAAAATTGATTTATACTCTGCAATTATTTCTTTACTTATAATTCAAAGGTGTTCTGTTTTGATTTATCTTTACATTGTTTCTGTCTGACTCTCCATTGTACTTACTATCTTTGTTTTTGGTTGATGCTAGTCAGATGACTACCTTGGTGGGAAAGAGCCAATCATCCTGCTCAGCTGCTCTTTGTAGGTGTTTTTAAATTTATGTAGTGTCTTGTGTTGTCATTTCATTCCCGCCTGGTACATGTATTTGGGTTAGGATTTTCAGTTTAGTTCAAGCAATTCCAGGTCCCAAGGTTATAAAACTTTTTTCGTGCTCAACTCAGCTGAGCATGAAATTTAAACTGCTCATAAATACTGAAATAGCCCAAATTAATTGAAATTTCAGGTTTAGCTCACCAAACAATTGTTGGCATTTTAACATCTATCAGCAGGATAAATTTCATGGCTCAGCTGAGCTGAGCGTGAAAAAAGTTTTATAACCTTGGAACCTGGTCTTTCTATTCTTACAATTTAGAATTACCTTGCAGGTGATCTATACCAGTGCCATCATATTATGTCTCTTAAGCCAGAAAACAGGCCATAAATTTTTAAATCCTTTTTCATGCTCAACTCAGCTGAGCATGAAATTTCAATTCCTCATTAATATTGAAATAGCCCAAACTGATTGAAATTTTCAGATTAGACCATCAAAGCCAGTAATTTATCCCCCTAATAAATGTTAAAATGATAAAAAATTGTTGGTATTTTAACATATATTAGCAGGATAAATTTTAGTTTCAGCTGAGCTTGAAAAAGGTTTTATAACCTCAAGGTCTTCAGGGTTTTCTGACCAGGTCTGACACAATGCGGCCTGCACAGTCACAAAAGAAGGCCCAACACTTTAAATTTTAGTTTTACAAAGAGAGATTATACTATCCATAAAAATTAAGCCCAAACAAAGGCCTTTTCAGCTGAGGAGTTACTGCGTAGCTGATGCATGTCATGCTTTTGCATATGCCCTGGTGTGGTATTGTCAGTTTGATGTTTCACCAGCAAACTATACTGATTCTGATAAACTAAAGTCTATTTTCTCATGATGTGGCTTATAATTGGCAAAGAGGTATTTTCTCTTCATACAACTCATTTTTATACGAGCCATTTCATGGGAAAACCAGATTTTTGCCTATGCGAAAACAAAGGCGCAGATCAGCTGTGCAGTTACTTCACAGCTGATCAGCGCCTTTGTATTTGCTATACATATAGTACAATTCCTCTTCTACTTATATCCAAAACTTCAATCTTCTAGCCTGTTTCAGTGTCTATACAGGCCAGGCTGGTTTGTGTCTGACCTGGTCGTAAACCCAAATTGATGGTTTTCTCATGCGGTGGCTCATATCTGCTTTTTCCAATTACAAAATGTTAGACTTAAGGATTTAAGAATCTGAGAAATAGTACTTATGTCCCCCCAACCGAAGGTGGGGGACATATTGTTTTTGGTGCGGTTCCCGTCGGCGTCGGCGTCGGCGTCGGCGTCCGCGTCCGCGTAGCTTCTTTCTTACGCGATATCTTTTGAACCAGTGGATGGATTTTGACCAAACTTGCATAGATACATGGTTGGGAGGGGGGAAAGAGTTGATTAGATTTTGGTGACCTTGACCTCATTTTCAAGGTCACCAGCCCATGAAAACTGATCAAATTAGGTTTTCTGACGCGATATCTTCTGAACAAATGAATGGATTTTGAGCAAACTTGCACAAGAGCATTGTTGGGAGGAGGCTCAGAGTTGATTAGATTTTGGTGACCTTGACCTAATTTTCAAGGTCACGAGTCCATAAAAACTGTTGAAATTAGTCTTTCCAACTCAATATCTTGAAAACCAATTGATGGATTTTGACCAAACTTGCACAGAAGCATTGTTGGGAGGAGGCTCAGAGTTGATAAGATTTTGGTGACCTTGACCTAATTTTCAAGGTCACAAGTCCATAAAGAATGTTGAAATTAGTCTTTCCAATGCAATATCTTGTAAAACGATTGATGGATTTTGACTAAACTTGCACAGAAGCATTGTTGGGAGAAGGCTCAGAGTTGATTAGATTTTGGTGACCTTGACCTAATTTTCAAGGTCACGAGTCCATAAAAAATGTTGAAATTAGTCTTTCCAACGCAATATCTTATAAACCAATTGATGGATTTTGACCAAACTTGCACAGAAGCATTGTTGGGAGAAGGCTCAGAGTTGGTTAGATTTTGATGACCTTGACCTAATTCTGAAGGTCACGAGTCTATAAAACTGTTGAAATTAGTTTTTCCGATACGATATCTTGTAAACTAATTGATGGACTTTGACCAAACTTGCACAAAAGCATTGTTGGGAGGAGGCTCAGAGTTGATTAGATTTTGGTGACCTTGACCTAATTTTCAAGGTCACGAGTCCATAAAAACTGTTGAAATTAGTCTTTCCAATGCAATATCTTGTGAACCAAATGATGGTTTTTGACCAAACTTGCACAGAAGCATTGTTGGGAGGAGGCTCAGAGTTGATTAGATTTTGGTGACCTTGACAGAATTTTCAAGGTCACGAGTCCATAAAAACTGTTGAAATTAGTCTTTCCAACTCAATATCTTGAAAACCAATCGATGGATTTTGACCAAACTTGCACAGAAGCATTGTTGCAAGAAGGCTCAGAGTTGATTAGATTTTGGTGACCTTGATCTAATTTTCAAGGTCACGAGTCCATAAAAAATGTTGAAATTAGTCTTTCCAATGCAGTATCTTGTAAACCAATCGATGGATTTTGACCAAACTTGCACAGAAGCATTGTTGGGAGGAGGCTCAGAGTTGATTATATTTTGGTGACCTTGACCTAATAATCAAGGTCACGAGTCCATAAAAAATGTTAAAATTAGTCTTTCCAACGCGATAACTTGTAAACGAATGGATGGATTTTGACCAAACTTGTACAGAAGCATTGTTGCGAGAAGGCGCAGAGTCGGCTAGATTTTGGTGACCTTGACCTAATTTTCAAGGTCACAAGTCCATAAAAAATGTTGAAATTAGTCTTTCCAACGCAGTATCTTGTAAATCAATTGACAGATTTTGACCAAACTTGCACAGAAGCATTGTTGGGAGGAGGCTCAGAGATGATTAGATTTTGGTGATCTTGACCTAATTTTCAAGGTCACGAGTCCATAAAAAATGTTGAAATTAATCTTTCCAACTCGATAACTTGTAAACCAATTGATGGATTTTGACCAAACTTGCACAGAAGCATTGTTGCGAGAAGGCTCAGAGTTGATTAGATTTCGGTGACCTTGACCTAATTTTCAAGGTCACGAGTCCATAAAAAAATGTTGAAATTAGTCTTTTCACTGCAATATCTTGTAAACCAGTTGATGGATTTTGACCAAACTTGCACAGAAGCATTGTTTGGAGGAGGCTCAAAGTTGATTAGATTTTGATGACCTTGACCTAATTTCCAAAGTCACGGGTCCATAAAAACTGTTGAAATTAGTTTTTCCGATACGATATCTTGTAAACTAATTGATGGATTTTGACCAAACTTGCTCAGAAGCATTGTTGTGAGGAGGTTCAGAGTTTATAAGAATTTGGTGATTGTGACCCAATTTTAGACAGGGTCCAAAACAAGTTTAAACTATCACACCTTACATGGTGTCTTCCCTAGAAAAACTTCATATCACAAGGTAACTACACTTCAATTACTAAACGGTTGGGGGGACATAGTTTTCCTCAGAAAACATTGTTTTAATTACTATCTGTATAGCGAAAACAAAGCCACTGATCAGCTGTGCAGTTACTGCACAGCTGATCTGTGTCCTTTGTTTTCGCAAAGGCAAAAATCCAGTAGTCTCATATCTGCTTTTTCCAATTCCAGAATGTTAGACTTCAACGAGTTCTTAGAATTAGTGATAGACAGACAAGGGGACTCAAGAGACATGCATGACGAAATATTGAAAGGGTTCTCTCTCTTTGACCAAGGTAAACGTTATGTGTCATTATGAAAACATGTCCATGCAATATACAGAAATTTTTTAGCTGTAAAAATTGAAAATTTTCTGTAGAAAAATTTGGATACTTTTCTTATTTTAGCTCAAGGCAGTGTACCCACAATCTATGTTTTGGATCAAAAAGAAAAAAATATAAACCCCTTTATACGCCAGTTTAACTATATGTATATAAAAGTGGGGTTTAAGGGGATATTAAATACATGGACATGTTTTTGTGCTGTTGCAAGAAAAAACAAACTAGATCCCACACAAATCAGGCCTTGAGGGTGAAAACTTTTTATGCCCAACTCTTGAGTGCTGAGCATGATATTTTAACTGCTCTTTGATACTGAAATAAACAAATATATGCAGAAATATGAGGCTATCAAACAAAAGCCAGTCAATACTGGCCTTTATCCTGCTCATAAATGAGCCGCATCGTGAGAAAACCGTATTTTTGCCTAGGCGAAAACAAAGGCGCAGATCAGCTTCGCGGTAACCGCGAAGCTGATCAGCGCCTTTGTTTTCGCTACACGGATAGTACAATTTCTCTTCTTCTTAAATCCGAAATTTCAAGCTTCTAGCCTGCTTCTGTGACTGTACATGTTGGTTTGTGTCAGACCTGGTCGTAAACCCCGAAGACCGGTTTTCTCGCGTCGCGGCTCAAATGATAAGATACCATCCATTGTTAACATTTTAATATTTATGAGCAGAAATAATCCGAGTAGCGACACAAGACAACCGTGCTTCAGGGTTTCAGACCAGGTCTGTCACAAACTGGCCTGTACAGACAGTAAGAGAAGTGCTTGAAATTTTGGATCAAGGTAAAAGAAAATGTGCTATCCGTGTAGCAAAAACAAAGGCGCTGATCAGCTTCGCAGTTACTGCAAAGCTCATCTGCTCCTTTGTTTTTGCATAGGCAAAAATCCGGTTTTCTCACGATGCGGCTCATCTTATAAACTGACTTGAGCATGGAGAAAGTTTCGAGCATGAAGAAAGTTTAATAACCACAGGACCTAGTTGTAAAGCCACAGAAGACAGTTACAATAGGTGTTTGAATAAGAAGGTTTTTCTTTTTTTAGCCAAAATAAAGCTTGTAGAACAGTTGAAGTCACTGCAGCAGTGGCTGATCTGCAGCAAAGAACAATTTCTTTTGACATGACTGAATATTATTTAGGTTTTTGGGTACTTTGCAAGTACTGTTTACTGAACCTTAGATTTTAGGCATAATCATTCAGGGTCTGCACAGTGTGTCATTTTGTCTTCTTGTTTTGGACTCAATTTTATATTGTAAGCTTAATAATTTTTATTATGCAGAATAACTTTATCATCTGAATTCTTGTTTTCAACGTTAGGCTCTTTTTTATGTATTTCAACAGGCAAGAAAGGTGCCATTGGACTTGAGGACCTGAAAAGTGCATGTGAACTGACTGGTACCCGCTTTACTGAGGAAGAATTAAAGGATATGATAGAGGAAGCTGACATCAATGGGGATGGTCATGTTGACCAATCAGAATTTGTTAGAATAATGCTGCGGACTAATCTCTTTTAATCTTGACCAATCAGAAGTTGAGGGAATTATTACATGTATATGGACTAGACCAATCAGCATTCACCAGAATCAGTAATGTTGCAGACTTATCGCTTTAAATTTTGACAAAAAAGACTTTGTCAGAATAATACTGCAGACTTATCTCGTACAGAATTTGTGGGAATTATTCTGTGGACCAAAATTATGATTAAGATCAAAACTGAGTCTGCCAGAATTATGCTGCGGACTAATCTAGTTTTTCAACTTATTAGATATTGTAGGAATTATTCTACGGACAATATCTTGTGATTAAGACCTATCAAAATTTTGTCAGAATAATGCTAAATGCTGCAATTTCCTAACCAATTTTGAGCAGAATTGTAAGAAATGTGATTTTTATATTATTATAATAACAACCACAGGTGAGCTTATATATATATATATAGTATAGGCAGACATCCGGCATTCGTTATTTGTCGTCGTCCACAATGTTCAAAGATCATACTCTCTGAAGCCCCTTGGCCAATCAAAGCCAAATTATATAAGAACATCTGTTTTGAAGGGGAACCAATTTGTAAATAATTAATCCAGGTCATATGACTAAGATGGCCATCATGCCCATATATGGTAAAGTAAGAATAGAGGGATCAGGAATCTATGCAATTAAATTTGAAGTACCAAACATAGATACTAGGTGGGAAAGAAAATATATTAAACATTTTTCCATTAACACACTCAAAGAACAGAATGACTAGCTCTTCACAAACCTTCTTCTCTAGAACTGCTGAACCTATTGGAATAAATCTTTACATGTAGTATCTGCAATGCCAGTGGCGGATTTAGAAGGGGTTCAAAGGGTTCGCTCGAATCCCCCTGTTGACCCAAATTACTTCATTTTCATGGGGAATTTCAAGAGAATTTGTGTGAAATTAGGCAAACGAACCCCTCTTTTCTACAGTTGAACCCCCTCTTCAGAAATCCTGGATCTGCCTCTGAATGCGATTACAAGTCATGACCCTGTGATGACCTTAACAGATTTAATGGCAATGTCAACTTAGGTTTCATATGCAGAAAACTGTTAAATGTCATTGAAGGGAAAAATGCTCAGGAATATTTATGATTCATAAAAAGTGACCCAGAGGTTAATCTTTTTCAGCCATCAGAGACTACATACCTATGTATATGACCATAACATCCAAACAAGTTATTGGTATATATCCCAGATCTCAGTTGAGCGTTTACAGGTCCTCTGGTAATTCAGATCTGTTCAACTTTGTTAGAATTATGCTCCTTGCATAAGCATGCCTATAGCCTTTGATGAATAAGATGTTTTGAGAAGTTTGGTGCAAACTCTTTTTAACGATTCGGTTCATCAGAGTTTATTTTGTACATGCTGGAATTATTGTTTCTAGAAAGAAATATGAGTCGCTGCATGAGAAAACCAACAATTTGCATATGCGAAAACAAAGGCGCAGACCAGCTTCGCGGTCACCGCGAAGCTGATCAGTGCCTTTGTTTTCACTACACAGATAGTACAATTCCTTTTCTTCTTAAATTCAAAATTTCAAGAATCTAGATTGCTACTGTGACTTTACAGGTCGGTTTGTGTCGGACTTGTTCAGAACTCCAAATTGTTGGTTTTCTCACTCAAAGGCTCATATTATTTTGTGATAAATGATTGTATTTAAATGACTATGTTTGATTTCTCTTGTTTTTCATATTCAATGTGTGCAATTTACTATCTTCTATTTTAAATTATTTTCAAATAAAACCTCTTTCTGTTCTAGTTTGTTGTTTTGTTTTAATAATGGCTTTCAGGCTTATACAATCCGCTACAAATATGCTTACCATCTAACTTAAAAACACAAATTACCTGTACAAATGTCAAGCTTTGAGGTATTTTTAGCTCACCTGAGCCGTTAGGCTCACAAGGTGAGCTTATAGGATGGCCATGATCCGGCGTTCGTCGTCCGTCCGTCGTCGTCCGTCGTCCACCATTTCAAAGATCTTCTTCTCTGAAAGCGCTTGGCCAATCAAAGCCAAATTTTATATGAAGCATCTATGGGAAGGGGGAACCAATGTGTTTATAAATAATCCAGGTCACATGACCAAGATGGCCGCCACGCCCATATATGGTAAAAACCCTTCAAAATTCTTCTTCTCCAGAACCACTGGACTGATTTCAACGAAACTTGGTATGAAGCATCGGGGACTAGAGTACGACCTTGACCTATTTTATGGCAAGGTCAACATACATGTAGGTCGCCCATGCATTTGAATGGGGAAGATTGTTAAAATGTCATTTGAAAGGCAAAACTTGCAGGAAATGGGCAAATGGACTGAAGGTAGGTAATTCTGAAAACAATTTGGACCCCAGGGGTTGGTCTGCCCCCACCCTGGGGCAATATACATGTATATTACAAAAATATTCAAAGATCTTCTTCTCTGAAACCGCTTGGCCAATCAAAGCCAAATTTTATATGAAGCATCTATGGGAAGGGGGAACCAATGTGTTTATAAATAATCCAGGTCACATGACCAAGATGGCCACCATGCCCATATATGGTAAAAACCCTTCAAAATTCTTCTTCTCCTGAACCAATAGACCGATTTCAGCGAAACTTGGCATGAAGCATTAGGGACTTGAGTACTACAATGTATGTATAAATTATGACCTTTGGATGACCTTGACCTATTTTACGGCAAGGTCAACATAGGTCACCAATGCATTGGAATGGGGAAAACTTTTAAAATGTCATTTAAAGTGAAAGTGTTGCAGGAAATGGGCAGTAGCACTGAATATTAATGATTCTGAAAAAATTTGACCCCAGGGGCTCATTTGCCCCAACCCCGGGGCATTATACATGTATATCACCATAATATGCAAACATCTCCTCTGAAACCGCTTGGCCAATCAAAGCCAAATTACATGTGAAGCATATATAGAATTGGGGAATCAATGTGTATATAAATAATCAAGGTCACATGACCAAGATGGCCGCCATGCCCATATATGGTATAAACCCTTCAAAAATCTGCTCTGGAACCGGTGGACCGATTTCGAAGAAACTTGTTGTGAAGCATCTATGGCTTAAGTAACATAAACACAACATAACATATCTTTATTCGGTAATATAGGCCTTCAGCCCAAAATACAATACGCGAAACGCAGGTCAATTGAATTTTATGCGTAATGACAGGTATACTTTTTTCGCCATGTTCCGCCGCGAAATTTCGCCGCTAAATCTGGAATTTCGCGGCGGAATTTCGCGGCGAAATTCCGCGCTGACTTTTATTTTACACACAATTTCGCCGCGAAATTTTACAATTAGGCGTTAACAAATTAGCCGTTAAAACGGCTAATTTGGGTTTTTAGCCATAACACCACTGTATATACAAAACATAACATACTTTGAGTGACATGACCCTTCTACCAAAGTTAGTTATGTAGTTCATTTATACATAGATATATGGTGCTAATAGCGCTAACCAAATCATTGATTATTCAACAGAGTGGTCCTTAATGTGAATGCCTGTTTAAGAAAAGAAGCTGTTTTTAATACACTATTTCTATCCCTTAAACCCATTATGGTATAAAACATATTTAGTGATCGATATCTTAACCAGGTTCTTTTGAAGAACATATCCCTTATATGTATATGTTCATATGCTGTACACTCAAAGAAGAAGTGATATTCATCTTCCATAATATGTATATTATCGGTTATGCAAATAGGACAAAATCTAAATTGGGCATCAATATCATCATTTCTACCCTTTTCTATCATTAGTTTGTGACCAGAACATCTAAAGTTAGCTAAGATAGCCCTAAGTTCGTAAGGAATATCCAATGATATATAAGATTCTACATCTAATACAGATTTAAAACATTTATAATGTTCAGCCTTTGAGGAGTTATCAACATCTGAGCGCCATTTTTGTAAACATCCATCTATCACACGTTGTTTAAACTGTAAAATAAAATTATTTTCATCGCCCACTTCATGAGTTATCCAAACATAACCAAATCCATACGAAAAAAGAAGTTCTCTAACACTGCTAGCCCATGTCTTCCTACCTACTTCATCAAGTTGTTTTAACATAAAATAACATTGCTTCGGGTATCTAGATTCTTGCATACATAAAAGTCTCAGCCAATATTTGTAACAATTTGACATATAAGTAGTACATAATGGTAACCTGCCACATTCTCCTAGTGCAAAAAAGTCGGCAACATTAGGTGATAAGCTACAATATCTTTTACAAAACCGTATGTGTGTTTTTTTTCAATTACTTCAGAGTACGTAAACCCCCATATTTCAGAACCATAACAAAGTATTGGCTTTACCATAGTGTCAAACAATTTGAACATATCTTTGGGGTTAAACCGTCCAAAATTTCTTTGATACCTATAGATATTACTAATTGCCTTTAAGGCTTGTTTAGAGAGCATATCTTTTGTTTTTGACCAAACCAATTTCGGAGTAAAATACAATCCAAGATACTTATAAAAAGAAACAACTACAAGTACTACAATGTATATATAAACCATGACCCTGTGATGACCTATATAAATCATGACCCTGTGATGACCTTGACCCAGTTTATGGCAAGGTCAATATGGGTTGGCCATGCATTTAAATGGGGAAAACTGTTAAAATGTCATTTGAAGGGAAAAGCCAGCAGGAAATTGGCAAATGGATAGAATATTGATTATTCTGAAAAAAAAATCCCCAGGGGGCTTCATCTGCCCCATGCACTGGGGTTAAATACCATAATATTCAAACTTGTTTATTGGTTTATGCAGCAGATCTCAGGTGAGCGTTTTCAGGACCATTGGTCCTCTTGTACATTCCCTGAGGTAGAGGGAGTTCAAAACGCAAGCGCAGGCAGTTAAAATGATCCGACTGGCATAGTACAGAGTCTAAAGAAACATTCTTGATAAATCTCCATAAATGATTTTGTACCATATTGATTTTTAGCTCACCTGAGCCATAAGGCTGACAAGGTGAACTTATAGTATACCCATGATCCTTTGTCAGATCTTCTCTGAAACTGCTTGGCCAATCAAAACCAAACATATGAAGCATCTATAGGAAGGGGGATCCAATGTGTATATAAATAATCCAGGTCGCATGACCAAGATGACCGCCATGTCCATATACGGTTAAACCTTTAAACATCTCTGGAACCGGTGGATCGATTTCAATGAAACATGGCATGGAAAATCTATGACTGAAGTACTGCAATGTGCATATAAATCATGACCCTTTGATGACCTTTACAGGTCTATTTTATGACAAATTGGTTTACATAGGTTGCCTATGACTTTGAATGAGGAAAACTGATAAAATGTCATTTGAAGGGAAACTCTTGCAGGAAATGGACAATTGAATTAAATTTATGATTGTGAAAAAATGGACCACGGGCTCATCTGCCCCCACCCTGGCCATAATACATGTATATTATCACCAGAGGACCAATGGTCCTGTAAACGCTCACCTAAGATCTGCTGTATATACCAATAAACATGTTTGAATATTATAGAAAACAGTCCCAGTATAGGGGCAGATGAAGCCCTGGGACCATTGTTAGCTCACCTGAGCCGAAGGCTCACAGGTGAGCTTATAGTATACCCATGCTCTGGCGTCCGTCAGTCGTCGTCCGTCCGTCGTCCACCATTTTCAAAGATCTTCTCTGAAACCGCTTGGCCAATCAAAGCCAAATTTTATATGATGCATCTATAGGATGGGGAACCAATGTGTATATAAGAAATCCAGGTCACATGACCAAGACGGCCGCCATGCCCATATATGGTAAAAACCCTTCAAAAATCTTCTTCTCCAGAACCGGTGGACTGATTTCAATGAAACTTGACATGAAGCATCGATGGCTCAAGCACTATAATGTTTATATAAATCATGACCCTGTGATGACCTTGACCTATTTTACGGCAAGGTCAACATAGGTCGCGAAATGCATTTGAATGGGGAAAACTTTTAAAATGTCATTTAAAGTGAAAGTCTTGCAGGAAATGGGCATTAGGACTGAATATTAATGATTCTGAAAAATATTGGACCCGAGGGGCTTATCTGCCCCCACCCCGGGGCAATATACATGTATATCTCCATAATATCCAAACATCTTTTCCTTTGAAACCGCTTGGCTAATCAAAGACAAATTTTATGTGAAGCATCTATAGAATGGGGAAATCAATGTGTATATAAATAATCTAGGTCACATGACCAAGGTGGCCGCCACGCCTATATGCGGTAAAAACTCTTCAAAAATCTTCTTTTCCGGAACTGGTGGACCGATTTCAAAGAAACGAGGCATGAAGCATCGATGGCTAAAGTACTACAATGTATATATTAATTATGACCCTGTGGTGACCTTGACCTATTTTACGACAAGGTCAACGCAGGTCGCCTATGCATTTGAATGGGGAAAACTTTTAAAAAGTCATTTGAGGTGAAAATCTTGCAGGAAATGGTTAGCAGGACTGAATATTAATGATTCTGAAAAAAGTTGGACCCAAGGGCTTATATGGCCTCACCCAGGGGCAATATACATGTATATTACCATAATATTCAAACATCTTCTCCTCTGAAACCGCTTGACCAATTAAAGCCAAATTTTATGTGAAACACCTATAGGATAGGGGAACCAATGTATATATTAATAATCTACGTCACATGAACAAGATGGCCGCTATGCCTATATATGGTAAAAACCCTTCAAAAGTCTTCTTCTCTGAAACCAATAGACAGATTTCGATGAAACTTGACGTGAAGCATTGATGGCTAAAGTACTACAATGTTTATATAAATCATGACCCTGTGATGACCTTGACCCAGTATATGGCAAGGTCAACATGGGTTGCCTATGCATTTGAATGCCATTGGGAAAAACTGTTAAAATGTCATTTGAAGGGAAAAGCCAGCAGGAAATTGGCAAATGGACAGAATATTGATTATTCTGAAAAAAGAAAATGGCCCAAGGGCTTTATCTGCCCCTGCACTGGGGTTAAATACCATAACATTCAAACATGTTTATTGGTATATGCAGCAGATCTCAGGTGAGCGTTTACAGGACCATTGGTCCTCTTGTTTTTCAGGATAATCAATATCCTGTCCATTTGCCAATATCCTACAAGTTTTTCCCTTCAAATGGCATTTTAACAGATCAACCCATTCAAATACATAGGCAACCCATGTTGACCTTGCCTTAAAATAGGTCATCACAGGGTCATGATTTATACGAGGGACGATTGGAAAGTACGTAGTATGGTATCGTAATTTCTTAATGCGTTGCTAAATATATTAAAGTAATACATGTATAGAAAGTAGAATTTCTCCTCTTCAAGATGACGCATTGATTTTTGAAGAGCGACTAGTGATGCACGTGCATCGCACGCTCAAAATGAAGGCATGTTTATATACTGGCGGATATTTACGACAAAAATATTGAGAAAAATCAACAGAAAATCAGTGACCTAATTCGATATCACATTTTAACAAATAAGCGATATCTCTCGGAATTCTATTTCTGTAGATGTCTTCTGCGGTTATTGCTTGCACGGCTTGCATAATTAGATTCGAAAAATATTGATTACTATAAAAGCTGTACCGTTTCAAAACATAGCATTTTTGCGTGTTTTCTTCCTATATGTTTTGAGATTAAGGCTCATACTGCAGCAAGATTTGTGACATCTGAGTATATTTTCTGCGTAATTCGTTGTGAACAATACACACAGAGAATTTCGTCATGCAAATTTGTCTTCTCGTCTTACTCGGTTCCTATGAAAATGAATCTTAATGACACTACCCCCTATTTTCAAGAAGTGGGTGGGGTAACTAAACCCCTCATATCTTATAAACTATAGGAAGTTTCTTTAAGATAACTTGTCAGTCATCATTCTA